>CM057833.1:17949046-20349046 GCA_030068075.1 Paguma larvata | reverse complement strand
CCCACATATCTTGAGTATTACTGTCCCACGGACAGTGTCACCCCAATAATACGGATGGAGGTGTCGGGTTCTCTTAGCCTGACAGCATTAAAAATTCCAATTACGTAACCATCTCCTCGTGTCCCAACTCCGTGCTCATTCGGCACCTTCTGATTACAGCTTTCCAAGGCAGCTCGTGCTGAGAAGCGTAGCAGTCACTTATGCCCCACTGTGAATTAAGGGGGGCACTGTCGTTTCTATACATCACCTCCGTAAGCCTGGTAAACGTGAGTCCTCCCTGGGAAGTGAAACTCTCTCCAAATGTTAAGAAAATTGACTTTTTAAATGCGCCTGACCAGGGCAGAGTGAGGATTCTCTCTCGAGGTAATACCGGATCCTGAGTCATCTGGGCAGGCAGTAAGCCTCTCCCGCGATATCCCAACCGTGACGGAGGATCTCTCAAAGCATCAGTGGTCAGCACCAAATGAATACCAGCTAAGGAGAGTTAGCACCATGCCCGGTGGTACCACGCACTTACCCCTGCACCATTCTGGCCTGAGAGGCATTAACAAAACTGTACCTTCTGGGGTGCCTGGGTGGCTCAGTTGGTAGAGCGTCCGACTCCGGCTCAGGTCATGATCTCACGGTTCATGAGCTCAAGCCCCGCATCGGGCTCTGTGCTGACAGCTCGGAGCCTGGAGCCTGCTTTGGATTCTGTCTCCCTCTCTCCCTTTCTCTCTGCCCTTCCCCCGCTCATGCTTTCTCAATCTCAAAATAAACATTAAAAAAATTAAAAAAAACAACAAAAAAACTGTACCTTCTTCTCTTTCTCTAAAATCATTTGATCCTTTTGATGCAGCATCTTTTTCAGAGTGGCTACTTCTTCCTTCAGCTGGGCAATGATGACAAAGTGGTCAGTGCCTGGTGAGTCCAGGGCCAGGTCTGGGGAAAAGCTGAGTAGAAAAATGGAGAGGGAAAAATCATAACTTGGAGGGATAAACCTTTTTTTACTTGAGGACACACCGTAGGCCCCTTGACTACAAGCTCCAGAGTAGTCTTTCAATTCCCAGCAGTAAGTACAACGCTCCACACACGCCAGGCTTAACGGCATTTGCTAAACTGCACAGGCAAGGCGATTATCAGATCTTGGTTCTTTATTTTCTGCTCCACAGCACTGAGTATGGTGCAGCTATTAAGAAGCTGCTGCATCCCATCCCAGGAGCAGTCAGTCCCTTTTAGAAATTAAAAAAAGATGAAATTAATAGGAAGCCAGCTTCCCCTATACTGCAACTGGCCTGTCTGACTACCACGTCCAACATCAAGGATTTAGTGATAATCAGTCAGGAAAGAAACAGGTGGCAAACTCCAGAGTCACACCATAACCTGGAGTTTCAACGGATTCTTCTCCATAACAGTACCGGAGCACTTCATTTTGTGAAAGTACCAGGTGAAACTGTCTGTTTTGGAGAGTTTTGTAACCAGGCCCAGTTCCAGGGACTCTGCGATGTTTACATACAATGGGTGGTTTCTAGGGTGAGGGTCCATAGCTTTCCCTGGTTGGTCAGAGATGTCTTAGACCCAAAACAGGTTAAAGAATCACTGCCATGAGAGTCAAGTCCTGCCCTTCTCTAGAGACTTCCCAAAGAAACCTCCTTACTCTTCCCAGGGCAACCTTTAAAGTAAAACACAAACCCATTTTTCCTAAGCAGTCACTGGAATATTGATTCGTGACTCCCTAGATCAATACAGCAATGACTCTAGTTTCTCTTGAACTACAGCTAATAACCAGCCTTTCTCTGCACGGGTAGAGACTCCAAACAGCAAGTGGAATCACTGAACGGCCTCGTAGTTACCGAGTCAAATATTTCTATGGCTAGAAGACATGGTCCATTGATAAGAATATTCTCTCTGAGTCTACATGAGGCACGTAGGAAGAATGTCAGAAGAAGAATGGACCAGTGCTTTCATAACTGATGAATCTGCAGAATCACTGGGAAACAAAAAGTAAAAGCAATATAAAACAAGGTATGCAGGAGAAAATGCTGAAAGGACCCATTGAAGTTTCCACCAGTTTCAATACCTGCCAAGGGACTGTCTTCCCTCAATTCAAAAGAACTCCTTTAAACCCATAACTAGAGAGACAAATGCAACAGTGTAGTGGGCTGGTATAAATCTTGTGCTCCCCAAAGCTTCTAATGCTCTGTTGTGCCTGCTTCTCGAGAGACGATTTTACCCATACCGCTACATCGTTGACAATACTAGTCGTGACTGTCCTGTTAGGACCTGACCTTTCTAACTCTCTAACTTCTGACCAGTAAGAACTGCTGGAAATCAAATGAAAACAGATGGCGAGGTTAGCAAGGCAGAAAAATCAGATCTAGCCTCTTTCCAAGCATCTCCAATGAAAGGGTAAGATCACACAAAGTCAGTCTAATCTTTCAGCATATTTCAAATGGAGAATAAAATAAAACTCTGAGGAGGGGCACCTGACTGATTCAGTTGGTGGAGCATGTGACCCTTGTTCTCGGGGTTGTGCGTTTGAGTCCCACATTGGGTATAGAGATCACTTAAAAAATAAAATCTTAACAAAAAAAAACTGTATAAAAAGGAAAGAAATATCCTTTGGGAACAATCAACAGCAAAGTATGCCTGGGTATACCCATTGTTGAGACTGTTTTTTAATCGCCAATGGAACAACAAACAGATCAAAAAGTAGCTGGTGCATTTTCTCAGGGAAGGAAAGCTAGAAATAGCTCAGATCTTTCTCAAATTGAAAAGTTCTTGCTATTGAGCGCCTGGGGGACTCAGCCAGTTAAACATCCGACTCTTGACCCCGCTCAGGTCAAGATCTTACAGTTTGAGGGGTGCCTGGGTGGCTCAGTTGGTTAAGCATCTGACTTTGACTCAGGTCATGATCTCATGGTTTGTGAGTTCAAGCCCCACGTTGGGCTCTGTGCCTACAGCTCAGAGCCTGGAGCCTGCTTCGGATTCTGTGTCTCCCCCTTTCTCTGCCCCTCCCCTGCTCGTTCTCTGTCTCTCAAAAATAAGCATTAAAAAATAAATAAATAAATAAATAAATAAAAACTTACAGTTTGTGAGACAGAGCCCTGTGTCAGGCTCTGCACTGACAGTGTGGAGCCTGCTTGGGATATTCCCTCTCTCTCTCTGCCTCTCCAACACATGCACGCTCTCTCTTTCTCTCAAAATAAATACATAAACTTAAAAAAAAGCAAAGTTTTTGCTATGATTTCAGCAAACTAGAAAATATGAGAGGGAGGTTGTGAATTTTGCGGGATACTAAAAAAAATGACCAAGGCATTTGAAATTTTTTTTCAGTTTATGTATTTATTCTGTACACACACACAAGTGGGGGAGGGGCAGAGAGGCAGGCAGAGAGACAGGATCCCAAGCAGACTCCGCACTGTCAGCACAGAGCCCAACGTGGATCTCAAACCCACGAACCATGAGATCACGACCTGAGCCAAAGTCAGCTGCTTAACCAACTGAGCCACCCAGCCGCCCCCAGAGGCATTTTAGAAGCTTAAAACTATTCGAGAAAAGGTTTTAAAAAACCCTAAAGTGATGCATTCTCTCCGTATGATGTGGAAGGCTAATGGAGAAAGAAAAAGAGGAGAAAAAAAATCAAATATGCTTCAATATTTCAAAAATCAGAGCGGAGAATGTGGTGGCACAGAAAGGAGAATGGAAAGCCACTAGAGAGCAGGCTGCAGAAGAGGGGCTCACAATGAAAGGACAGGAGCTTATATGGATATTTTCAAAGTGGGGCCCGGAAAGTGGACTGTGATCCATTGAAGGCTGAGAGGCAGCTACGACAGAGAGTTCAGAAAGAAGACTGGTAACATTTGGTACAGAACTGAATTCAAGACAGATATTCAGTTAAAAAAAAAAAAAAAGAAGAAGAAGAAAAAACTCCACAAAAGTAAAAAGAAAAGGAAAAATGTAATTTAACTTTTGGTATGAACTTTTAAAAGAGACGCAAACAAGTGGAATCGACAGTGAAGACTGCTGGTGCAGGAACGTTCAAATGGAACTTGTATGTATGTGAAAATAATCTTGTAGAAGCAGAAGTTTTAAGTTATTAGGGGAAGTTATCTTAATAAACTAGTTATAAATTAGGGTACGTTATCTTAATAAACTAGTATGTACATTTCGAGAAAAAAAAAAAAAGATCTTTTAGATCTTTTCCAGATAAGACTCTTAAAGACCACGTTAAGGATCAGCATTTCCTACTTGAGGAAAGCGCCCATCGCTGGTGACTGGAGGCAGTAAAACACTCTGAATAGCGGCACCGGGTGGTTCAGTTGGTTAAGCATCTGGCTCTTGATTCCGGCCCAGGACATGATCTCCCAGTTGTGGGATTGAGCCCCACATCAGGCTCTCCACTGACAGTGAGGAGCCTGCTTGGGATTCTCTCTCTCTCCTTCTCTCTCTGCTCCTCCCCCACTCATGCTTTCTCTCTCAAAATAAACAAATAAACATTTTAAAAACATCTCTCTGAACAGAAAACTTAACTTTTTAGCTTTGTATATCCATAGCAATGGACAGCAAGAATAATGGCAGTATCTGAAGAACAAATAATCTAAAAGAAGGTGAGCTTTAAGGACTAGCTGGTTAAACTGAAGTTATGAATGAGCTTTTTCCAGGTCATTCAAATACAGCCTGGGTCATAAGTGAGCACAGAACAGAAATGATGAATCTAAAGGCTGTGGGTCTTGGCTTAGACCTTTATAAAGGCAGGGAACTCAGAAAGGTTCACTCCTTGACATGGTTTCTGTAGGACCAGGCGCTCTGCAGAGGTGATGGGACAATCTTCATAATGGTCAGAAGAGCTGCTCAAAGAACAGTGAAGCTGATGGTCTTTACAGTTCCTTCCTCCATATAATTTGAATATCTAAGTTAAACAGTTCCAGAAGGTTTGATTTAAGAAGTATAAAATCAGTGATACTAGTTGATAAGAAGGTATCTTGTAGAATCCAAAATCAGGTTAATAAAAAAGTTAACAGGAAAGAATAAACTTCATAGATGCTTTGTGCTCCCCTAGATGAAATCCAGGCCTGGTAAGCCTAAGTGCTAGTCTACTCCCATTCCCACCACCGGCCTGCAAGGGAGAACCGACACTGGGAGTTTTCCAAATGGAAAGGATTCCAAGGATCTGGAGGAAGGGTATGTCAGTGCCTCACTTCAGGATGCCCGGGCCTGGAAAAACAGGAAAACGGTTGGCCCCAAGACTCAGTTGGGAGGCAGCCCACTGCACCAACACAGATGGGGCACGCTGGATATTAGGACGAAGCAGCTGGCAAGAGCAGGCATCGTTCGGATGGAGAGAGGAAAGCAAGGAGTAAATATATGCATTTAGAGAGGCTTAAAATGAAGTAAAAATATTCAAACGCATCTCATTCTCTGCTGATTCAGTACCTGGCGCTGAACTTTCTGCATGCTAAGGAAGCATGAATTAAACCGAGAACACTGCCTTAACTCCCAACGTGTCTCTGCTCCACCTCTCAATACCGACTCTTACCCTGCATGGAGGAGGCCACAGGCACAGAACACAGTAAAAAGCATAAAGCTCCTGACTTCTTAGAATTAGTGCGGGAGAGTTATATGTGGACTGCAGAACTCAGTTGCTATTAAATCCAACTGTGCTTGTCTGTTAATGACAAGATTAGTTATAAACAAATAGTGGCACTGCTTATTCATAAGGTATCAAGTGGCCAATGGAGTGAGCCTCAGAGGCTCGATAACAACCCCAGACTAGGTCCAAGGCACACCCTGGAATGTGGTCCTGTTTCAGGAACTGTATACGCAATAACTCCAACAGGAGCGTGCACACATACCAACTGGCTTACCTGTCTCCATTGGTTGTGATGGACTCAAACTTGGATTTTTTCTTTGGGATTTCATTTTGAATTGAAGAAGTAGAAAGTGTTTTCTGGCTTTTAATGGCAAAAACAGAGAAACGCACATTAGAAATCGAAGATTTATAAAACATCACAATAAAAGTTTGTCAAACGGGACCAACGTAGTATCACAGCTCTCCCATGCAAGGGCTAATTATTCTCGATTATTAAAATCCACCAAGGTGTTGATTCATAGGTCCTGGATGCATGGGTAGCATTCACAAATATTCACTCCATCCTTCTTGAGTGTTTCTAGAATTCTGTTCTCAGCCTCCAACTTGAATTCTATCATCAAAGAACACGGTTGAAACAACTACTTATCGTATGGGTTGGAAAAGGTGCTTCCCAGAGCACCTGTATCAGAATCATCTCGGATGTTTACAGAACAATGCGGGTTCGTGGACTCTGTCCTAGGTCCTCCTGAACTAAACTCTGGGATAAAGTTGCAGGAATCTGCACTTTATAACAATTTCTATTCTCACTGACTCTTCTGTGCTGCCAACAGACCACATGCAAACCTTTCTTCTGGGTTTTAGGCTAAAGCTCCCACAAAATTATTCTTCTTAATGCTCCAACCTCAACTTTAAGAAAAAGAAAACTGAACTTCTCTTCTTTTCTTCCTGTATTCTCTCTCGGTTAAGAATATACCTATTCATCCAAATAAGAAACCTGACAATTATCCTTTACTCCTGTCCATTGGCCTGTTCATCAAGTTATTTATCTAAGTTTCTCATAATTCTCTCTCTAAAGTATCTTCCTGAATCTGCCTTTTAAAAAAATTTTTTTAATGTTTTTATTTTATTTATTTTTAATGTTTATTTTTGAGAAAGAGAGAGACAGAGTGTGAGCAGGGGAAGGGCACAGAGAGAGAGGGAGGCAGAGAATCCGAAGCAGGCTCCAGGCTCTGAGCTGTCAGCACAGAGCCCGACGTGAGGCTCAAACTCACAGACCATGAGATGGTGACCTGAGCTGAAGTCGGACACTTAACTAAGCCACTCAGGTACGCCATGAGTCTGCCTCTTTGATCTCTGGTGCCGTGGCCTCAGTTGAAATTCTAAAATTAGTATCTCTTACCGTGGACTCTTACAAAACAGGTTCTTAACTAGCCTCCAGTCTCCGTTTCTTCCCATGTTTTCTCCACAATAATCACGGTGAATTTTTTTTTTACTGACCCCAGGGTCAGGTTTATGCCCCTTAACGTTTTCAGAATCCCTTCTTCTCCCATTCCCTTGCTCCCGAGCATAAGCTCCAGCCACATAAAAGGACCTGCCACTCCTCAGGGCCATGTGGTCTCATGCCCTCCGTTTCTCTGCACACGCTACTCCCTCAGCCTAGGACACCTCTGCCCATCCCTGATCTGATGATTCCAACTCATCCTAAAATCCAGCCCCAACCCCGGCTCTTCTCTGAGCCGCTCTCGCATGACTCCCCAAGGCAGTTAATTACTACTGCCTCTCATGCCCGTATCTTGATGTTTCCACTGCAGTGCTCATCGAATTATAATGCAATGATTTGATTACAGGTCTGTCTTCTGTATCAGACTGCATACTCTTGGTGAGCAGCATGATTCTTTTATTCATCTCCGCCTTCCTAGCAGAGTCGCTGGCCCATGAGAGTACTTAATAATGTTTGCTTAACGAACGAACAAAATCATAATGGTAACGATAACAAACAGTAACTAAAATATATTGAATGCTTCCTATATGCCAGCTATAAAACAAATCACTATTCGTGTACTATATAATTTATCTCCACAACTCCATGAGGCAATATCATTATTTCCCTATTTTAAAGATGAACAAGCTTGCCCAAGATCTCACACAGAGAACCTGGCAGAATCAGGATTTAATCCAAAGCCAGAACTCTTAACAACACTACGAATACTCTGAAAGGAAGCTTAAGACGACAACAAAAGGACATCTTTTTGACTGGATCCCACCAGGACAAACCTACAACACCTATCAACCTCCTGGCCAACTATGCATTAAAAAAAGCTGCATACCCTCAGAAAGTGATGTGCCCAGTCTTCTACGGAGATAACCCACTCTAAGGGTGAGGAGAGCATTACAATGAAAGCAGAACAAGTTCCACAAACCTTCCAGACACAAGCCAGACACAAGCCAAACCAAGTCAGGAAAACCTACTATCTTATGGAAATCTCTCTGGCACTTGGAAGATACATGAACTGTGAAATGTGACAAAGGAGATTCCTTCTAAGGCTAGTAACTAGAGAGAAAAGAATAGAAAAATTTATACCAAATGGTATCTTCCATGGCTAACTGTGTATTCTGTCTGACCAATCAGTACCTCTAGTCCTATCTCATGCATCTTGGGGTTACCTATTATAATGGCTGCCACCACTCAGTCGACTGTACTGTTCCTTTTCTTGGTGGCTGGCACGGGACGAGCTGCTCAGGTGTTTCCTCTGCTCTTTGGTCTTCTGAAGGACCCGTTTGTACGACAGTGTGCACAGCCAGCACAGCAATTTCCCATCTACCTGAAAGACAAGGAGACAAAGATGAAGAAGAGAGCATGTAGTACATGGGTACTACAGACTGTAGGTATTGGGAGCCTGGACCTCTGGGTTAAGTCCCAATTCTGCCACTTACGAGGTATGTAAACTTAGGCAAGTCCTCAACCTCAATTAAATCTCCCTATGTCCTTGTGAAGCAGCTACTGTGATTCCCACTGGAAAGGTGATGAAATTGATGCATAATAAAAGTAAGTAACTTGGGGGTGCCTGGGTGGCTCAGGTGGTTGAGTGTCCAACTTCGGCTCAGGTCATGATCTCGTGGTTGATGAGTTTGAGCCCAAGTCGGGCTCTGTGCTGACAGCTCAGAGCCTGGAGCCTGCTTCAGATTCTGTGTCTCCCTCTCTCTCTCTGCCCCTACCCCACTAGTGCTCCGTCTCTCTCTGTCTCAAAAATAAATAAACATTAAAAAAATTTTAAAAAATAGCGGCGCCTGGGTGGCTCAGTCGGTTAAGCGGCCGACTTCGGCTCAGGTCATGATCTCATGGTTTGTGGGTTCGAGCCCCGCGTCGGGCTCTGTGCTGACGGCTCAGAGCCTGGAGCCTGCTTCGGATTCTGTATCTCTCTCTCTCTCTGCCCTTCCCCTGCTCATGCTCTGTCTCTCAAAAATAAATAAACATTAAAAAAAAATAAAAAATAAAAATAAAATAAATTAAAAAAAAAATTTTAAAAATAATAAAAGTTAACTTGTCCAGGATCATTCAGCTGGCTCAGGTCAGTGGGATCGCAAAGTTTATACTCCAACTATTACTATATGCTACCTCGTGATTCCTAATTCAGCCTCTCCGGTATCTTGATTCGGGGAAAAGGTGCTCTGGTTGGCAGGCAGGAGTATTCTGGTCACTGGAGAGTTATATCCTCCCATTGTAAATTAATGAATGTGGTTCACAAAAGTCAGCTCTCGTGAGCCTAGGCACCTCTGAAAAGTACCTCTGGACACTGAAAAAGTTTCTGTACTGCATTCCTTCCTTAAAAAAATCTTTACTGAAGAGAAGAGACTGATAGTTGCCAGAGGTGAGGTGTGGGGGGGGCGTAGGTTAAATGGGTGTAAGTAGTCAAAAGATACAAACTTCTAGTTAAAGAATAACTAAGTCGCGGGGATGTAAAGTACAGTATGGTGACTATAGTAATTCTGCAGTATTGCATATTTGAAAGTTGCTAAGAGAATAGATCTTAAAAGTTCTCATCGTAAGAAAAAAATCCTGTACCTATGTATGGTGACGGATATTCACTGGTCTCGGTGTGGTGATCACTTTACAATATATACGAATATCAAACCATTATGCTGTACATATGAAACTAATCTATGTTGATTATGGCTCAGTCAAAAAATATATAATCACTTCACCTTTTTTAAATGAATTAATTCTTTATTTATTTTAGAGAGAGAGAGCACAAGTGAACGAGAGGGAGAGAGAGAGAGTATCCCACAAGGGGCAGAGAGAGAGAGGAAGAGAGAAAGAATTCTACGCAGGCTCCACACTGTCAGCGCAGTGCCCAAAGCGAGGCTCGAGCTTACCCAACACGGGGCTTGAACTTATGAACAATGAGATCATGAGATCATGACCTGAGCCAAAGTCAGATGCTTAACTGACTGAGTAACCCGGGTGTCACACTTCACTCACTTTTTAAAAAGTAAAAATTGAGGGGCGCCTGGGTGGCTCAGTCGGTTAAGCGGCCGACTTCAGCTCAGGTCATGATCTCGCAGTCTGTGAGTTCGAGCCCCGCGTTGGGCTCTGTGCTGATGTCTCGGAGCCTGGAGCCTGCTTCAGATTCTGTGTCTCCCTCTCTCTCTGACCTTCCCCTGTTCACACTCTGTCTCTACGTCTTTCAAAAATAAATAAATGTTAAAAAAAAAAGTAAAAATTGAGAAGCACAATTTTTCTCAATAAAAAATAGTAAGTTGGAGATATATTTCAGACTGCTATTTGGCTGTGTCAGGTAAGACAACTAAAAGGGAGAGGAAATAGTTCTCAATAAAGTATGACTGTTGTCAAAATAAGTAAATATATACATACACGTGTGTGTGTGTACAGGTATATGTATATGTATTTATGTTTGTTTGTTTGGGGCACTTACTATGTCTCAGGCCACTGGAAATGTGGCAGAGAACAAGATGGACAAAGAGCTCGTGTTCTAGTGAAAGTGGACAAACACGAGCAAATAAACAAGATAATTTCTTACAATGTTACGTGCTGTGAAGACAACAAAACAGTGTGATATGATAAGGGGTGGGTGAGTTAATAAAAGGTTTCTTTGAGGAAGCAGCATCTGAGCATGAGGAACCAGTTAGGACTGAAGGGTGTTATCAGGCAGAATGACAGCCTGTGCAAAGGCAGGAGTGAAACTGGCACATTCGAAGGGCTGCAAGGTGGCCAGTGTGGCTGAAACAAGGTGACAGGTGAAAGGTGTAATGTCAGGAGAGATTGAGAGGCAGGTATGGGCCATGAAGGCCAGGGAAGGAGTTTGGGTTTTGTTCTAAGTGCAGCTGGAAGTCACTGGAGGGTTTTAAACAAATCTAAACCATTTTTATTCTACCAAGGTGCCATCGCTCCACATAAAGCTCTCCTCTATGTCATCTTGGGATTTTAACTTCAATAGATAGAAACATTTAAAAGAGTCAGATAGTGAAACTGGTAATACGAGTGTATCTTAAGTCACAATCTCTCCTTCACAGAGTTCTATAGAACTTTGCTGATCATCACGTCACTTATATAGGGTAGAGATCACTGTTACTTAAGATTCTTATAAAATACTAATCCATGCGATATTAGAATATAATGGTCCAGGGGTGCTTGGCTGGCTCAGTCAGAACATGTAATTCTTGGGACGCCTGGGCGGCTCAGTCGGTTAAGCGTCTCACTTCGGCTCAGGTCATGACAGCTTGGAGTCTGGAGCCTGCTTCAGATTCTGTATCTCCCTCTCTCTCTGCTCCTCCCCTGCTTGCATTCTGTCTCTCTCTCTCTCTCAAAAATAAAATTAAAAAACATTTTAAAAATTAAAAAAAAAAAAAGAACATGTGACTCTTGAGTTCAGCGTCAGGAGTTCAAGCCCCACATTGGGTGTAGAGATTACTTAAAAAAAAAAAAAAAAAAAAAGCATAAAAAATGTATCTATATGTAAGCATTTTTTTAAAAAAGAATTTAATGGTCTACATTTGGTAAACAAAGAAAACAAAGGCTGAAAATCTTCAAGGTCAAAAACAACCAGGACAAGAACTGAGAATTCTTTTCTTTGTTGTATGTCTTTTTTTTTTTTTCCTAAAGATTTTAAGTCATTTCTACACCCAACATGGGGCCCAAATCCACAACTCTGAGACCCAGCGTTGCATGCTCTACCGACTGAGCCAGCCAGCCGCCCCTGTTGTAATGTCTTTTGGACACAACTGACCAAACTTAATTTCTCAGAAAGAAAAAAAAAAAATCAACAGAAACACAGAGATTTACCTTCTTTCTGTCATCTTTCCTGTCAAACGCACACTGCTGCTTACACTGTTCACACGAATAGGGCGGTCCGTACTTCTTCTCTGAATTCGTGCAGCGCTGGCATTTGTTGCCGATAAACGCTGCGATTATGTTGCAATACTGACAAGGTTTGGGCTTAAAGAGAGGAAAGAAAAAGGGGTCAACTAAATATATTACAAAATACTAGTGCATTTTTGAAAGTAATAACTCCTATTATACAGTTCATCGGTCACTGTAAAAACGTCTTCCCCACTTCATAAATTTCCTTCCACACTGATCCAATGAAGCCCAATTCCTAACAGTATGTAAAGTGTTGTTCTGCTCAGGACTCTTGATTTTAGAACAAATAAATTAACAAATAACAAAACCCCATTAGTGTATATGCTGGGACTTCTGTAAGAAATTTGACAGAACCAGTTCTTTGGAGAAACCAGTAAGTGCTTCCAAATTTCTGAAAAGGCCTCCTTGTCATTATCGCTGTATAAACAGGCTGGGAGAATGCCCGCAAGGACATAGTACAGAACCCTAATGTGAGAGACAAACAAACAAACAAACAAACAAAATCATCCAAATGAATAGTCAACTGCTACCAAACAAAGAGGCCACACTGTAGGAACCATCTTTCTCTTCCTCTTTCCATACTGGTTACTGAAGCTCTCAAGGAAACTTGTAACGACAATCCTGCCATCATGACCATAGACACAGAACTTCTCAATAAGTATTAGCTAAGATCGAAAGCTCAGATGCTAGAGAAACTTTTCTGAGAAAGTATTTACACATAAGACGTTCTACTACAAATATGGTAATTATATCAGTAATCCACAGAATGTAAGGTTCCAAGAGACCTGGTACTTGCTGTTAGGGACAGAGAAACTCTACTTACCGTTCCATATAACTGCACGTTCTGAGCACACTTCTTGCATATTGTATTGGTTTTGCTGTTAAGGAAAAAAGAGACGAAGTGCTTTTATAAGAAAAAACTTGCTTCGCTTACAATTACTGAAAACTGGGGGCGCCTGGGTGGCTCAGTCGGTTAAGCGGCCGACTTCGACTCAGGTCATGATCTCACGGTCTGTGGGTTCGAGCCCCGCGTCGGGCTCTGTGCTGACAGCTCAGAGCCTGGAGCCTGCTTCAGATTCTATGTCTCCCTCTCTCTCTGCCCTTCCCCTGCTCATACTCTGTCTCTATGTCTCTCAAAAATGAAAATAAATGTTAAAAAAAATTTTTTTTAAACAAAAAAGAAAGAAAGAAAGAAAGAAAACTGATTCCTCCTTAGGCCCACAGAATTTGCTCATTGCTAAGTGCCAAGGCAATATTTAGTCTGGACACTTGGTTAACTGAAGGTTGAGTATTTGACCAATAACTCTTCTCATTTATTATTTTATGGTTATTAATTGTATTAGCTCTGATAAAATGAGGCTTTGGTTAAAGGGGAGAGTGAGTTAATTCCAAGTAGCACATCTCTAAGTATCACTAAACAAAATGAACAAATACGACAGGACCCTCAAAGAATATTATGTTAGACTGAAATGGACTAGCAGTAATTCTCAATCGAGATGAACCGCTGAGAAACTTGAGGTGAGGAATAAAGTATATGTGTTTGGGATACAAACGCAGAGATTCTATTCATGTTGACTTTACTCTGTCTACGCCCTCCTTTGTAAGTAAAAGCATATGAAAATCCCAGATGTGGGGAAATGGATGCTGCGATCAAATGTTTTGTCAATATTTCCAATTTCTCTAACAACTAAGCACTGGCAAAAATAAAAACGTCTTCTGTCTTGTGAAGGCCCAGAGACCTGTATTATCTAAATATTTGAGCTGATAAACTGCCTTGGGGAAAAAAAAATCATCTTCAAATAAAGTCTAATTCTTCACAAAGGCAGGTACAAACAAATGCTTGATGTGCAAGAATGGTTTAAACAGCATTCTGGGGCTGAAAATAAAATCACATAAAAATACAGTCTATTAGCTATTTTGTGATTACTTTCCCATAAAGTCCTATAAAAGTGACCATAAAGTTAAAACAAAGAAAGACCTCAAAGTAGAAAACATTTAAATTAAAACGAGATATTCAGGGGCGCCTGGGTGGCTCAGTCGGTTGAGCGTCTGACTTTGGCTCCGGTCATGATCTCACGGTCTGTGAGTTCGAGCCCCGCGTCGGGCTCTGTGCTGACAGCTCAGAGCCTGGAGCCTGCTTCACATTCTGTGTCTCCCTTTCTCTCTGCCCCTTCCCCACTCATGCTCTGTCTCTCTCTGTCTCAAAAATAAATAAATATTTTAAAAAATAAATAAATAAATAAATAAAACGAGATATTCAAATAAAATATTTTCCAGGGCAATTTTCTGCCATTTTAAAGAGGCATTATGAGATGTGAGGTGCATTGAAAGAGTGAACATTTTAGTTTATGCTTGGATTTATTACTGAAGAAGTGGGATTTATATGTATTAATATATACAAATGCTCCGGACATCTTAGAAAACATACAAAGAAAAGCGATTTCAGAGCACATGGGTGGCTCAGCTGGTTAAGTGTCTGGCTCTTGATTTGGCTCAGGTCATGATCTTGGAGTTTCTTGGGTTGGAGCCCCACTTCAGGCTCTGCACGCTGACCATGCCAGAGCCTGCTTTGGATCCTCTCTCTCCCTATCTCTGCCCCTCTTCGACTCGTGTTCTCTCTCTCTCTCAAAATAAATAAATAAACTAAAACAAAAAACAAACAAACAAAATCAAGAAAAACTATTCCTATGATCCATCTTGAATCATTTTTTTTTTAAGATTTTATTTTTTTAAGTAATCTCTACACCCAACCTGGGGCTCGAACTTACAACCCCGAGATCAAGAGTTGTGTGCTCCAACAACTGAACCAGCCAGGTGCCTCTATCTTGAATCAATTTTTATGTATGGTGTAAACTGGGGGTCCAACTTCGTATCTCACCCTACACCCAAAAATTAATTCAAGGTGGATCATAAACCCAAATACAAAGCTTATAGATTATGTTTTATATGTTTCCATTTCTATGAAGGGCTAAACCAGATGAAACTTATCTATGTGGAAAGGACAGTCAGAACAGTAGTTGCACGGGGGAAGCAAGAATGGTGGAGACTGAGTGGGGTGAAGCATGAGAGGACTCTCTGGGGTGACGATCACGCTCTGTATTTTGAAAGGGTTGAGGGTTACAGATGCATACAGTTTGCAAAACTCCTCGAATGAGGTACTTAAGATTTGAGCATTTCACTGCCACGGATTCTACCTCTAAAAAAATAAAGGACTGTAAACAAAGTATCAAACTTTGTTAATGAAATGGATGCTTCAGTATTTAGGGTCAAGTGTACTGATATCCACAACTTTAAAATGAGTCATAAATAAGATGGATTAATGCACTGGAGGGGCACCTGAGTGGTTCAATTGGTTGAGCATCCAACTCTTGATTTCAGCTCAGGTCATAATCCCAGGGTCTTGGGATCAAGCCCTGCATAGGGCTCCATACTGCACATAGCGCCTACTTGGAATTCCCTCTCTTTCTCTCTCTCTCTCCGCCCTTCTCTGCTGCTCACACTCTCTCTAAAATTAAAAAGAAATACATTGATGGATAGATGCAAATAAAGTAAATGTAAATTGTAGGTATATGAGTGTTTACTGTTTAAGGCTTTCAACTTTTTCTGGTTTGAAAATATCCATAATACAATGTTGGGGGAAATATTCCTAGAACTGAAATAAGCCTGATTAAAATTAGGGTTTTAGGTCTATGTGTGAGCCAGCAAATAGACCCCACCCTGCTTTAAGGAACTATGACCTACGGTTGCAGTCCCAGAGAACTGAACTATACCAATAAACTACTCTGCTGCTGTTAAAAAGTCTCCCAAAGATGTGTGTTCACTTACAACTAACTGTTTTTCACATTTTTAAAAAAATGAGATTTACATAAGGCAAGTAAATCTGTGGCTAAGGCTAACAAACCCTTTATCAGAATAGTCACACTTCCAAAAGGGTCATCTTTTGGTTTATAAATTCTTCAAACTCTGAATATAAGGATACTGCAACATAAGGCCCGTGTTTTACTGTTGTGGTTTCTTAGTGTCATAAAGATCATAACCACAATATGAAATGATCAAGGATCTGAAAAGTGACTTAAAACATTTAAGCAAGGGGCACCTGGCTGGCTCCGTCAGCGGAGCGTGCGACTCCATCTTGGGGTTGGGAGCTCGAGCCCTGCCCCCGTTGGGTGTAACGATTACTTGAAAAAGTCATTAAAAATTTTAAGCAATCAATGGATAACTGGGGAACAATATGTGTGTTTTATATTCATCCATGTGTTATAATAAAAAACCCTGCAGAATCTGTGTATAATGCAATCAATTACAGATCTGTACATTGAAAAGCAACTAAATAAGAGGAAAAAGCCTATTGACGTCTTTCGTGGTCAACAAAAACTGTACCTCTCCTGCTGGTACTCAGTCCTACAGTAGGTGCACTTCACAACAGGGTGTGCAATCCGACATTCCTGAAATGAAATGAGGATATAATTTTAAAAGGCAGTCAGAAATGGAAACAGCCTTTAGTAGGAGGTAGAAGACCTGGGTACTATTCCCAGCATAGTCACTGCGCTTGAGTGAGTCACTTGAACTTTCTGGGCCTTCTTTTTCTCTTCTGTAATACTGGCATCACTGCCCTGCATTGATGTGGAAGTTAAGAAAGAATTTACATGGAACGAGTCATAAATTGTAAAACAAAAGTATGTATGCATAAGTCTCAGCCTGGGAATCAGAAGCCCTGGATTCTAGTTCCGGTTCTGCCACTTCCACGGTTTGATTTTTGACCAGGTTCACTTGTGAAATGAAATGCTAAATTAAAATCATTATTGCTGACCTACATGAAACTTCCTTAAAATCAGTATATATATTTCAAATGTATATATATTTTTATTTACAGAAAGACCAAAACAAGGCATCCAAACATTTGAGTTCTCTCCTACCCAGTAAATAGAGTGACAAAGTCACGGCCATTTGAGGCAACGGTGACATAAACAATTATGAGTTACCCATACCAGAAACAAACTCTGGATTATCTGAGAATATCTCAAATCACTCGCAGGACGGCTTCGTGACTTTTAACTGTCACCTCACGGCACTTCTATTAATTTAAATAGGCAAAGCAGGATGGAAGCAACTCAAACGGAAAAAAAAAACTTGGACCTTCAAGGGTAAAAACAATAGTTGATTAGGGCCAGGACCGAAGGTCACCAACTGGATACTGAAAAATCCTTTTACTTCGTGCGCTTAATTTGGGGGCTTTTCTATAAAGCCTCGCTACCTCAGTCTCTGAGACTGGACGGAAAGTGCCCGTGAGGCGCCCGAGTTGGAGACTCTCGTCCTAGGCAGCACCCAACTCTGGAGTTCAGTCCCAGGTAGGGCAGGCGGTCCCTCAGTGTGCAACCAAAGGCGGGGAAGCCGGCCCAGGAGGGATCTCGGTCCGGCTGGTCCGGGTCAAGCTGGGGACCCGATGTCCCCTCCCCAGACCTCACCGGGTCCGAGAACAATCCCTCGCGGTTGCTAAGCACCCGGACACGCCGACCGCGGGGGCCTGGACGGCGCCCGGGACTCCCCCACGTGCCCCGCTGGCCCCCAGCGGAGCGGGTGTGGCGCCTCAGCTAGGCGGGCCTGCCACGCCCTGCCCGGGGGACCCCGCCGGGCGGCCCCGCAGAACAGGGGGGCTCCGGGCCGAGCCTCTAGCGTCCCAGTTCCCGGCCGCCGCCCCAGCCCGCGCACCTTGCACAGCTGCTGCCCCTGAGACAGCGCCTCGAAGGGGAAGCGCTGGTGGCACTTGGTGCAGGCGTAGAGCGCCGCCATGTCCGGCCCGGGCCGTGCTCACCGCCCAGCCGGCCGGCCCGCCGCTTTATCTGACAGTCTAAGGGACAAGCTGGCGGCGGCGGCGGCAGCAGGCTGCGGGCTGCGGCAGGCGGGCGGGCCGGCGAGTGCGGGCGGATCTGGGCGGGCGCGGCGGCTCTGGTCGCCCGTTTACTGGTTTATTTCGACGTCCATCAAGCACGAAGGGGCGGAACACGGAGCTTGGGACGATTCTGATTCGGTCTGAGCTGGAGTACGCCACTTATGACGCGCGCGGCCTCGATTATGTAAAGCGCAGTCACGCGGGGGCGCCACTAGGAGGTAACTTCTCCCGCCCGGGACCTCGGAAGCTCCCAGACTCCTCCCACTTCGCACTTTGTTCCCGCCCTCGCTCCGCCTCTCCCCTGTTGCGATCTCAA
Source organism: Paguma larvata (assembly GCA_030068075.1). NCBI lineage: Eukaryota > Metazoa > Chordata > Mammalia > Carnivora > Viverridae > Paguma > Paguma larvata. The sequence goes on along the minus strand of CM057833.1, from coordinate 20,330,889 downwards.
CCGCACCTCTCGCGATACCTACGCGGAGTTGTGCTGTTTTGGTTTCCATGGAGCTGCCCTCTGGGAGCCGGAGGGGCGCGGTTGCGCCAAGAGCTGCGCATTGTTGAACTAGTACTCGAGCACCATCCCGGGCCTGAGAAAGGTGGGGGGCTTGTGAGAGAACTCTACCATCATCTGGACAAGAGGGGCCCGCACCAGGGAGGGAGAAACCATGGGAAACAACATAAAAGGGGTGCCCCCTATCTGAGGTCCCGTAGGATCGTTGACACCCAGAGAGAAAGGGGGAAGCCCCAGAGAGAGGACCCCTGTGTTGAGAAAGAGGGATGCTAGAGTGATGACAGCCGCTCCAGGACGCAGTAGAAGAATACTAAAGCGAGGTTCTCCACCCCTGAGAGTCCTTCTGCTCTGGTGGCCTCCCTCAAAGTGGGATGCAATTGGCCTGAGGTCTGCTTCTTACTTTGTGTTCCCAGTTGCACCTCCAGCTTCTCTCGCAACCACCTGGGTTTTCTGGCTGCCCCTGCCCCCACCCTCACCCCAAGGCAAGCCACACCCTCTTGGCTACTCTGCCTCTCTTCAGCTCTCAGCTTGGCACCTATAGGGGCTGCCCAAGGAATTATGAACTTCTTGTTCTTGAGGCTTCGGCCAAGCTTTCTGCAGTGCTGACCTTTCCAAGTCCCTGCCCCGTAGATGCTCCTGGGCTTAGATTATTTTTGGTTCTGCCAACCACCTATACGGTACTAATTGCACTTTTCCTTCAACGTGCATTTTTTTACAATTGAGGACACACTTATGGTTTCTAAATCCCTGCCCCAACAAAAGTTACTGTCTCTGAAACCCCAGTCCAGTCCCTTTCTTGGGGGGTTGCCCAAAGATGCGTGTTAATCAAAGGTTTAGGCTCTGGGGTCAGGAAACTAAGGTTCAAAATCACTGTCCCACATTTACTAGTTATATAACCTTGGGCTTACCACTGAACTTCTCAGAGCCTCACTTTCCTCAATTGTACAACCGGATCATTGCGAGGATCAAGAACAATACTTGGAGGATAATGGGAAAGTACTTAATAAGTATGGCGTTTCGCTTTGGAGTGATGGAAATGTTTTGGAACTAGATAGAGATAGTGGTTGTATAGTATTGTGAATGTGCTAACTGCCATTGGATTGTTCACTTTAAAATGGTTAATTTTTGGGGCGCCTGGGTGGCTCAGTCGGTTGAGCGGCCGACTTCAGCTCAGGTCATGATCTTGCAGTCTGTGAGTTCGAGCCCCGCATTAGGCTCTGTGCTGATGGCTCAGAGCCTGGAGCCTGCTTAGGATTCTGTGTCTGCTTCTCTCTCTCTGCCCTTCCCCTGCTCATGCTCTGTCTCTCAAAAATAAATAAACGTTAAAATGGTTAATTTTATGTAAATTTCACCTTAAATCATTAAAAAAAAAAAAAGGAGGTAGGCTTTGTAGCCTCGGGAGCTAGACTGCATGGATTTGAATCATCACTTAGAAGCTGTACTACTTTGGACACATTAACGACAAACAAACCAACCAGAAACAGTACACGGAAGTTGGTACACTAGATAAATGTTCATTATTAGAAAGAAAAACTGTGTTTCTTATTAGGGAAACCCCGGTGACTTGAATCATGTAAACACAGCATCCCTTCTGCTCGCATACGTAACCCCGTACTGGGCTATGGACCTCTTTGTGTTCCAGTTCTGATCTCCAGTGTATTACTTACCAGTTTTGTAATTGCCTATTTACACATTTTTTCACCCATCAGACTGTAGCATTATGGAATAGAAGGACCATATCAAGGTCATCTCTCTATCCTCTTTACTCAGTGCAGGGTGAATTAATCCATTCTTTCAACAGATCCTTATTGAGTATTCGCGATGTGCCAGGCTCTGGCTTATGCACTAGGCGTGTCAAACCGATGCGATCCTGAGCTTGCGAAGCCTAAAGTCTAGTAACAAAGATAGCCCAATAGCAAGGACTATGAATGATGAGACGTACTGCAGGGATAGAGAACAGTGTTGGGGTATGGGAGAAGGCAAGGGAAGTCACCGGGGTAGAGAAGGCCAAGGAATAATTTTCTGAGGAGGTGCAAAGATGTCAAGGTCAAGAAGAACTTAGCCATATGACTTAGCTAAGAATGTTCTGGGCCGAGGGAAAGGTGAACAGCCCAAAGTAGAATAGAGCTTGGCGTGTTTAAGAATGAAAAAGAAGCCACTGTTGCTTAACGAGATGGAGGCAAGTAGAGAGGTCAGCAAGAGGTGGCTGGGGTCAGATGTAGAGACCCTGGTGCAGGCATGGATTTTTTTTTTTTTCCAAAGGACATGTATGTAGTATAATGAGGAAGAGGCCATTGGCAGTTTTTAAGCAGACAAGTGACAGATTTGTATTTTTAAGATTTGTCTGGGTGCTATGAGGAAAATAGACCATAGGGGGGCAGCGTAAATGCATAGAGACCGTGAGGAGGCTTTTGCAGTCCTCCAGGTGAGAGGTGGCCATTACAATGTTACAGTGAAGGAGGGGCGCCTGGGTGGCTCAGTCAGTTAAGCATCCAGTTTCGGCTCAGGTCATGGTCTCATGGTTTGTGGGTTCAAGTCCCAAGTTGGGCTCAGCACTGACAGCACGGAGCCTGCTTGGGATTCTCTCTCTCTCTCCCTCTGTCCCCCCCCCCCTTGCTCACACACACTCTCTCTCTCTCCAAATAAGTAAACTTTAAAAAATAAGCAAAATATTGCAGTGAGAGAAGTGGACAGATTCTAGACATATTTTGGAGAGAGTCAACAGGATTTAGGGACGGATTGGATTTAGAAGGTGGAAAGGGAAAGGAAGAAGTGTACCCAGCTATGCGAATCATTTTCAGCAAAAGGGAAGAACAGAAAGACGGGTTTCAGAAAACCAAGAGTTTTATTTTTGACCTACAGGCACACACCATTTTATTGAGCTTGGCTTTACTGCACTTCGCGGAGACTGCATTTTTACAGATTGAAAGTTTGGGGCAGCACTGCGTCCAGCAAGTCCATCTGCACTATTTTCCCAACAAGATTTGTTTGTTTACTTCTTGTCTCTGTGTCACATTTTGGTAATTCTTGCAATCGTTCAAATCTCTTCACTATTATTATGTTCGCTATGGTGATATGTGCTCAGTGATCTCTGATGTTATTATTGTCGTTGTTTTGGAGTGCCACGACCCACGCTCATACTAGACAGCAAACTCGATTGAAAGATGTGTGTGTTCTGACTGCTCTACGGACCAGCCGTTTCCTCTCCTCCCCGGACCTCGCTATTCCCTGAGACACAGGGAATGATATTGGAACTAGGCCCATTTATAACCCTACGACGGCCTCTAAGTGTTCAAGTGAAAGGAAAAGCCAAATGTCTCTCACTTTAAATCAAAAGCTAGAGGGGCACCTGGGTGGCTCAGTCAGTTAAGCTTACGATTTCGGCTCAGGTCATGATCTCAAGGTTCTCGGGTTCAAGCCCCGCATCGAGCTCTGTGCTGACGGCTCAGAGCCTGGAGCCTGCTTTGGATTCTGTGTGTGTGTGTGTGTGTCTCTCTCTGCCTCTCCCCTGCTCGTGCTCTCTCTTTCTCACTCAAAAATAAATAAACATTAAACAAAATAAATCAAAAGCTAGAAAAGATTGAGCTTAGTGAGGAAGGCTTGTCAACAGCTGAGATGGACCGAAAGCTAGGCCTGTTGTGCCAGTTGGCCAAGTGGTGAGTGCAAAAGAAAAGTTCTTAAGGAAATTAAAAAGTGCTACTTCAGTGAGCACGTGAATGATAAGAAAGCAAAACAGCCTTATTGCGGATGTGGAGAGAGTTTGGTCTGGATAGGAGATCAAACCTGCCACAACGTTCCCTTAAGCCAGGGCCTAATCCAGAGCAAGGCCCTCACTCTCTCCGATTGTGTGAAGGCCGAGAGCGGGGAGGAAGCTGCAGAAGAAAAGTCTGGAGCTGGCAGAGGTTGGTTCATGCGGTTTAGGGAAAGAAGCCGTCTCCACGGTGCCAGAGTCCAGCTCCGCCACGTCCAGGAATTTCCCGAAGGATGAAGGTGTAGGCAGATGAACGGCTCAGGAGAACTGCACGGTTTCTGGAACCAGGCAGGCGCGCATGTGTCCGTCTCTGCCCTACTGATCCCAGCATTTTATTTAAAGGTAGTAAGTGACATTACGACAATGAGTGACGTCCCATCAGTAAGCATAATTTGAACAACAGTGTGTGTTTCTCAGCAAAGCGGGCAATTTCCTCAATCTTGCAAGTTGTTTTCAAGTTAATTAGCATATAAATTTAAGGCAGGGGGAGAGAACAGGGTGTTACCTAGGCCTGTGTTAAATATCTGTAAACAGGCCAGGAGTCGTTCTGCCTATTCTTCCGACCACGGGGGAGGTGCCACCCATCTGGCAAGGACAGAATTCCTTTGCTTGTGAATGAGTGAATTTACATAATAGGGGCCCAACATTTACACAAGTCACACCAGTATCCAGCCAGCTCAAAACTGCTATCAATCTTTGCAACCCATCCCCAAGATGCAACTTTAAGATTACTTCTGGCCAGGCTACTCTCATTCAGATGTAATCCATCAAAGCATCGAGCTCCAGGTGCTTCCTTTTTATTTAAATGCCGTAAAACAAAAGAGCATTACGTTCCTTGGGGCCAATGAGAGCAGCTGAAGAAACCCGAGCCTGAAAAATTATTTAGAAGGAGGTAAGACTGGGCACCATTTGATTGGCAGGAACTTTGCTGTGACTGCCATCCCACACGGGGAGGCGTCTCAACCTGCGAGCCCAAGATGGCTCCCAACACCGTAGCAAAAAAGTGCAAGGGTGAAGCAGCAAGTGCTGATGTAGAAGCTGCAGCAAGTCCTCCAGGAGATCTAGCTGAGATAGCTGATGAAGGTGGCTGCTCTAAGCCACACATTCTCAATGTAGATGAAAAAGCCCTCTGTGGGAAGAAGATGCCATCTAGGACTTTCATAGGAGGAGAAGTCAGTGATCGGCGTTGAAGCTTCCGAGGACAGGGCGACTCTCTTGTTAGGGGCTAATGCAGCTGGTGACTTAAGCCAGCCAATGCTCATTTCCATTCCAAAGATCCTTAAAAACTCTGCCAAACCCACTCTGCCTGTTCTCTATAAATGGAAAAACAAAGCCTGGATGAGAGCACGTAAGTTTACAATGTGGTTTACTGAATATACATTTTTAAGCGACCTTGAGCAGGAGAGGGGCAGAAAGAGAGGGGGACAGAGGCTCTGAAGCAGGCTCTGCACTGACAGCAGCGAGCCCCATGTAGGGCTTGAACCCACAGGAACCCACAAACCAGGAGATCAGGACCTGAGCCAAATTTGGATGCTCAACTGACTGAGCCACCCAGATAGCCCTGTTTACTGAATGAATTTTTTTTTTTTTTTTTTTGAGAGAGAGAGACAGAGCACTAGCTGGAGAGGGACAGACATAGAGAGGGAGACACAGAATCCGAAGCAGGCTCCAGGCTCTGAGCTGTCAGCACAGAGCCCGACGCGGGGCTCGAACCCACAGACGGCAAGATCATGACCTGAGCCGAAGTCGGACACTCAACCGACTGAGCCACCCAGGCGCCCCTGAATGAATGTTTTAAGCCCACTGTTGAGACCTACTGCTCAGAAAGAAAGATTCCTTTCAAAACATTACTGCTCATTGACAATACATCTGGTCACCCAAGAGCTCTGATGCAGACGTACAATGGGATTCATGTTTTCATGCCTGCTAACACATCATCCATGCTGAAGCCCATGGATCAAGGAATAATTTCAACTTTGAAGTGCCATTATTTACGAAATATATTTCTTAAGGGGCGCCTGGGTGGCTCAGCTGGTTAAGCGTCCAACTTCAGCTCAGGTCATGATTTCACAGTTCGTGAGTTCGAGCCTCACGTTGGGCTCTGTGCTGACACCTCAGAGCCTGGATCTTGCTTCGGATTCTGTGTCTCACTCTCTCTGTCTCTCTCTGCCCCTCCCCCAATCATTCTCTGTCTCACTCTGTCTCTCAAAATAAACTTAAAAATTTTTTTTGAAGAAAAGTTAAAATAAAAAAAGAAATACATTTCTTGGAGCACTTGGGTGACTCAGTCAGTCAAGCCTCTGACTCTTGGCTTCAGCTCAGGTTATGATCACACAGTTGGTGGGTTTGAGCCCTGCTTTGGGCTCTGTGCTTACAGCATGGAGCCTTGCTTGGGATCCTCTCTCTCCCCCTCTCTCAGCCTCTCTGTCCTGGTCTGTCTCTCTCTCTCAAAAATAAATAGATAGATCAGTAAATAAATAAAAATATTTCCTTTTTTTTTAAGTTTATTTATTTTGAGAGACAGCGTGAGTATGGCGCGGGAAGAGAGTGGGAAGGATAGAGGATCTAAAGCAGGCTCTGTACGGACAGCGGAGGACCCGATGCGGGTCTTGAACATACAGACCTTGAGATCATGACCTGAGCCAAAGTCGAATGCTCAACTGACTGAGCCACCCAGACACCCCCAAGAAATACATTTCTTAAGACTATAGCTCCCATAGGGAGTGACCCCTCTGGTGGATCTGGGGAAAGTACACTGAAAACCTTCAGGAAAGGATTCACCATTCTACGCGCCATCAAGAACATTCATGATTCATGGGAAGAGGTCAAAATACCGACGTTGATAGGAGTTTAGAAAAAGTTGATTCCCACCCTCATGGATGACTGTGAGGGGTTCGAGCCTTCGATAGAGGAAGTCCCCGCAGATGGAGTGGAAACAGCAAGAGAACTAGAATGAGAAGTGGCGCCTGAAGATGGAACTGACTCTTGGCTCTGATCTCATGATACAACCTGAACAGATGAAGGAGTTGTTTCTTACGGATGAGCAAGGGAAGTGGTTTCTTGAGATGGAATCTCCTCCTCGTGTGAAGACTGTCAAAATGACTCAAAGGCTTTAGAATATTATATAAACTGAGCTGATAAAGCGGCAGCAAAGTTCGAGAGGATCGACTCGAATTTGGATGAAGTTCTACTGCGAGTAACATGCGATCAAAATAGCATCGTGGGTTCCAGAGAAATCATTTGTGAAAGGAAAAGGCAATCAATGCAGCAGACTTCATTATTTTAGAAATTGCCACCGCCCCCCGACCTTCAGCACCCACCATTCTGATCAGTCAGCAACTGTTAACATGAAGATGAGACCATTTGCGACTCTATGGTTGGGCTAGGGGGTACTGTGCTAAGTAAAATAAGTTAGAGAAAGACAAATGTCATGTGATTTCACCTATATGTATAATGTAAAAACAAAACAAGACCAAAACAAAAACAACAAAACAAATGTCAAACAAAAAAGCAAAAACAAAACCATAAATACAGAGAAATAAATACAAATTGGTGGTTGCCAGAGGGGAGGGGTTTGGGGGAATGGGCAAAACAGGTGAAAGGAATTAAGTACAAACTTCCAGTTATAAATAAGTCAGGGGATGAAAGGTACAGCAGAGAGAATATAGTCAATAATATTGTAATAACGTATGGTGACAGGTGGTAACTACCTTTACCGTAGTAAGCAGAGCATAATGTATAGAATTGTCAAATCATTATGTCATACACCTGAAACTAATATAACATTGTTTGTCACCTATGCTTCAAGAAAAGAAAGAAGTGAGAAGGTGTAAAGAACTATTGAAGCAGGAGAAATTTAATAAATTGTAAGAAGCTAAAACAAAAATCAAGACCTTCCACCAGGTTGCAGGTTCCATTGCAACCTCAGATGATAGTTTTTATCAATAAACTATTTTTTATATTTTTTTTAACATTTATTTATTTTTGAGAGACATAGAGACAGAGCGTGAGCAGGGGAAGGGCAGAGAGAGAGGCAGATGCAGAATCTGAAGCAGGCTCCAGGCTCTGATGAGCCATCAGCACAGAGCCCGACGTGGGGCCCGAACCCACAGACCATGAGATCATGACCTGAGCTGAAGTCGGCCTCTTAACCAACCGAGCCACCCAGGCACCCCAATAAACTATTTTTTAATGTTTATTTTTGAGAGAGAGAGAGAGAGACAGAAAGCGAGCAGGGGAGTGACAGAGAGAGAGAGGGAAACACAGAATCCAAAGCAGGCTCCAGGCTCTGAGCTGTCAGCACAGAGCCCGACGTGGGGCTCAAACTCATAAATAGCAAGATCATGACTTGAGCCGAAGTCGGATGCTTAACCGAGTAAGCCACCCAGGTGCCCCTCAATAAAATATTTTTATTAAGATATATACATTGTATTTTTAGATATAAAGTTATTGCACACTTAATAGACCACAGCCTAGTATAAACATAACTTTTACATGCACTAGGAAACCAAAAAATTCATTTGACTCACTTTATTGTGATATTCACTTTACTGTGGAGGTCTGGAATCAAACTGGCAATATCTCCAAGGTATGCCTGTATTGAGTTCTAGATTCCTATGGGGCAACCAGGAGATGCTATGTGGGCAGTGGGCTCTATTCCGTATATCTCTTATAGTAGAGGTCTAGGACAAAGATAGAGTTTGGGGAGCATTATCAGTACATATGTAGTATTTAATACCTTAGGACTGGATGATATTACCTTGGAAGCCGGTAGAGAGAGGAAAACAGTGCCCCCCTCCTAAGTCAAGTCCATCCAACAGAGGTCTGATCAGAAGGAGACGCCTGCAGAGGAGTGAGGAGCAAGAGAGTGCAGAGAGGAGAGAGTGGTTTCACAGAAGCCAAGAGAAGAGCGAGAGACATTAGTCATTGATGTCATCGGCTGCTGAAGAGGGGACAATGATGGATGTTTCCTGAACTGACCTGTGTTTGCTGGATGTCTACCCTGTCAAAACTTGTCCCACTTCCCTTATCAAGTCTTCCTCCACGTGTCTTTGGCAGCAGCAGGGGGTGCCCCCGAGGGAGTGATAAGAGAATTTTCTAGCAATATTGCTCATAGTATCAAAAAGAAAGGGGATGGGGCACCTGGGTGGCTCAGCTGGTTGAGCATCTGACTCTTGATTTCAGCTCAGGTCATGATCTCACGGTTCGTGGGATCGAACCCCGAGTTGGGCTCTGCACGTACAGCTCAGAGCCTGCTTGAGATTCTCTCTCTCTGCTCCTATCCCGCTTGTATGTGCTCTCTCTCTCTCCCAAAATAAACAAACTTAAAAAAATAAAAGCAAAAACTATTAAAACAAAAAGAATGGGAGGTGAGGAAGCGGAGTCAGTGAAATTAGGAAAGAATTTAGAGGACTTGGAACACAACAACAACAGAAGGATAACTAAAAAGGTTGTGGGGGTCAAGAGAAGATTTATCTTTTTTTTTTTCCTCAATGGGGGCTATTACAGTAAAGGGAGAAATTGGTGATACAGGAGAGACTTGCAGAAACAAAGCCTTTGAGTAGGTGAGTGGGGATGGGACCCGCATACAGATTGAAAGCTGGCCGTGAACAGCAGCGGCAGGAATAATTTAGAGTCTGCCCCACACATTCCCCGGGGGTTGCATCTAAGTTCTAGGAGTTGTGTTTTTAAAGTTTATTTATTTTTGAGAGAGACAGTGCAAGTGGGGGAGGGGCAGAGAGAGGGGGAGAAAGAGAGAATCCAAACAGGCTCCGCACTATCAGCATAGAGCCCGACATGGGGCTCGAACTCACGAAACTATGAGATCATGGCCTGAGCTGGAACCAAGAGTCAGAAGCTTAACCAACTGAGCCACCCAGATGCCCCTTGGGAGGTTTTTAAGCCACAAACACAGGCAGAAGGGAGCAGAGTAAGGATTATCTAGTCCTCGTCATCTGTCGGTACTGACATCCTCTTTCCCATCTGGTGTCAAGTCATTTGTCCATGTGGCTCACTGCCATGGCCTCCATCTAGACCGCAGGGCTCTTCACGTCTGCCAGCAATACCTGCTGTGCTCGAGGTGACCGGGGACACGTTCCATTGCTTCCCGCGCCTCCCTCAAGCGCGAAGAGCCACACCCTTCAACCACTCCTGTCTACTGCTCCTGGACTATGTTGGACCTAGGAACCTCCTTGTGAGGTTTGCCACCGAGGGCAAGACTAGGCTTCTGCAACGGTGAGGATGAACACATTATTCCGTGGCTTGAACAAGGTAGAAGTTTCTTTTTCTCCGATATAACTGCAACGGACGATGTTTATGTCCTCCCGACATTCTCATGTTGAAACCTAATCCCCACCGTGATAGTATTTGGAAGTGGAGGCTCTGAGCCATGATTAGCTCATGAGGACTGAGCTGTCATGAATGGGATCAGAGCCCTGGAGAGCTCCCTTCCCCCTCCGGCGAGTGAGGACACAGTGGGAAGACAGGAACCAGGAAGCTGCTTCTAACCAGACACCAAATCTGCTGGTACCTTGATCTTAGACTTCCCAGTTTCCGGAACTGTGAGAAATACATCTCTGTTGTTCATAAGCCGCCCAGTCTATGTATTCTGTTACAGCAGCTGAAACTGACAATGATGGTCTAAGGACTAATGCTTCCGGGCAGCTGGTGGCTATGCTCCATGCTGTCATCCAGGCACCCCAGATTTCCTCTAGTGAGTTCCTACACTGTCTGCATGGTTGAGGCTAGTTCACGTGGGGTACAACTGGTGGGGAATGTAAAAAGCCCTCGGACTTCTTTTTCTCGACTTATCCTATGAGATCTCATGTAGCTCTTGGCGTTTCTACCCCTGATGACTTTGAGATTGGTCTCTAGTCTGGCCCCTCCCCTGAACTTGACATCTCTATTTGGATGTCTAATAAGCATCACAGGCTTGGTATCTCCAAAAAATATCCAGATCCTTCTGCAGTATTCTTGCTTTCAGTTAACGACAGTTTCATTTTTCCAGTTGTTTGGATCGAAAATCTTGGTGTCATCCGAGGCTCCTCTTTTTCTTCTCTCACGTCTGGTCTGTCAGTAAATGCTATTGATTGGTTCTATTATGGAAATACCACATACCCCTCGCTAGTTGAACTCCTGTGATCTAACTAAACTCAGAAACCAAAGAGGCACAAATACAATTTTTGAAATATCCTTGGATATCTGAGACCTTACTACTACGACCATCCTTAGATCTAAGCCCTGTGTTGTAGAGAACCCTGCATATATCGCAAACACACATCAGATAAAGAACATATGAGCGCTTCTGTTGCTCAGGAGCTGAAGTTCAGTATTGGCACAGTACAACCATAAACATCTAGGGGGCGCCTGGGGGCTCAGTCAGTTGGGTGTCTGACTTCAGCTCAGGTCGTGATCTTACTGCTAGTGAATCCAAGCCCCACGTCAGGCTCTGTGCTGACAGCTCAGAGCCTGGAGCCTGCTTCAGGATTCTGCTTCCATCTCTCTGCCCCTCCCCCTTCTCACACTCTGTCTGTCTCTCTCTCTACCTCTCAAATATACAATAAAAAACAAAAAAAAATTGTTTTAAATCATAAACCTCTAGGATTAGCACCATTCAGGCCCCGGGGAATGCTTCTAAAATCTTGTGTCCTGTGTTTCCAAAACAAAAGTGAATTGTGTTTTCCTCGCTGTAAAGTTTTACAGGTCGTGTCACTGCCAACATCGGAGACAAACACTGCTTCAGAGTCTGCGGAAGACTGAAAGTTAGAGCTTAGGTAAGAGACCCGACAAATTAATTGCGGTGCCAAAACTCTTCTCTCTGATAGCATGAATGTAATAAATTATGGCACAACAAAATATCATTTTCCAGGAGCGCCTCGTGTCCATTTTCTTGTTTCTCTTCCAGTTTCAATTTGAAACTGGAGACACTCATAAATTACCTTGGCAGTCACAGCAGTTACACGCAGCAGCGGAGGGATGTTTTCCAACTGGACACATCTTATTCCTCATCTGGGTGTGCGTAGATCTAGATGTAACATGTGTGAAGCACAGTACCAATTTTTTCTGTTGGCATTTAGGTGGAGATTGAACACTAATTAAAAAACTTAGTAAGATTCGATAAAATTTTCAAAAACAAAATATATCAGCTTTCAATTTTCATTTAAATGTTCTATTAATGTGTATAGCTTGCTTTTTAAATTTTATTCTTCTTCTTATTTTTTTTATTTTCGAGAGAGCATGAGTGAGGAGAGAGAGGCAGAGGGGGAGAAAGAGAGATAGAGAGTCTTAGGCAGGCTCACACTCAGCCCTGAGCCTGGCATGGGGCTCAGTCATGGCCCAGTCGGATGCTCAACTGACTGTGCCACCCAAGGACCCGGCTTTTTTATTTTTAATGGATGATTGAAATATTTTGGAGTGGGGCGCCTGGGTGGTGGAGTCGATTAAGCGATCGACTCTTGATCTCGGCTCAGGTTGGGATCTCATGGCTCATGGGTTCCAGCCCCATACTGGGCTGTGTGCTGATGGCTTGGAGCCTGCTTGGGATTCTGTCTCTCCTCTTCTCTGCCTCCTCCCATTTGTGCTTGCTCTCTCTCTCTCTCTCAAAATAAATAAGTCAACTTTTTAAAATAAATAAATATTTTGGAGTAATTTTTTCAATTTTGAAATATATGTGAGATTTAATTTTTAATTTTTGTATTTATTTTTACTTAATTTTTGATGAAAATATATTCAAATTTTGTGTCTTGAAAATAATTATGCTTTTAAAATTAATTAATTAATTTTATTTTATTTTATTTTTTGAAAAATTTTTTTAACGTTTATTTATTGTTGAGACATAGAGACAGAGCATGAGCAGGAGAAGGGCAGAGAGAGAGGGAGACACAGAATCAGAACACAGGCTCCAGGTTCTTAGCTTTCAGCACAGAGCCCAACGCGGGGCTTGAACCCACAGACCGCGAGATCATGACCTGAGCTGAAGTCGGCCGCTTAACCGACTAAGCCACCCAGGCGCCCCTAATTAATTAATTTTAAAGATTTTCTTTTTAAGTGATCTCTACCTCCAACGTGGGGCTCAGACTCACAACCCCAAGATCAAGACTCCCCACGCTCCACTGACTTAGACAGCCAGGCACCCCAGAAAATAATTACATTTTGATTTTGAGTTTTTAGACCAGAGGTTGGCAAACTTATCTGTAAAGGGATAGACTCTAAATATTTTAGACACTGTGGGCCATTATGGTCTCTGTCAGTTTTCTGCCATGGCAGCACGAAAGCGGCCATAGATGACACACAAATGAATGAGTGTGTCTGTGTTCCAATAAAACTTTGTTTACAAAAACAAGCAGCAGGGCTGATTTGGCCTATAGGCTATTGTTTGCCATTGTCGTGAAGGGAACACAAATTAGGGGTGCCTGAGTGGCTCAGTCGGTTAAGCATCTGACTCGATTACAGCTCAGGTCATGATCTCACGATTCATGACATCAGGGGCGAGGAGGTTGCTTGGGATTCTCTCTCTCCCTCTCTGTCTGCCCCGCCCTCCCTACAAACATTTTTTTAAAAAAAGAACACAAATTATGCAAAAATGTTGATGATTAAGAAATATTAGAATGCACTTCCAGTTACTGTATGAATGGAAGTCTTGAGTCACTATATTGTACACGTGAAACTAATAATGTTACACAGTTAGTGAGGTGTGAGCGAGGAGGGAAAAGCAGACGCTGGCTGTACCCTAAGAGCCACCCCGAGGGCTAACGGCCATACCTTCAGAGCAACCTCTAAGGGCTCAGAGAACAGGAAAGGGCTAGCCACAGAGCGGGCTCAAAGCCACAAGGGGACTTCCATGAACCGAGCATGAGCTCGGGGCAACTCCACTGTGTGTTAACTAACTGGAATTTAAATAAAAACTCTAAAAAAAGAAAGATTAGTAATTTTCAGGAAAAAAAATCAAGAAAAATATATTCTAAGTATGTTAATGCTCTTCAGTCAAAGACCACCAGAAACACACCTATAGATAAACAAATTAGATTTATTACTCATTGCGAAGAGAGAAGTGACACTACTGGGAATGACAGGAGTCTCACGGGGTGTGGCTGGGGAGAGGCAGAGAGACAGGAAGAGAATCCCAAGCAGGCTCCACACTCAGCACCAAGCCCGATGCGGGGCTTGATCTCACAAACTGGGAGATCATGACCTAAGCCAAAATCGAGAGTCAGGTGCTTGACCGACAGAGCCGCCCAGGCACCCCTACAAATAGCCTTTTATAGGTTCTGGCCTAGTGGTGAATGACTTGGGGAAAGTCTACCAACATGAGTGATCCCACTTATGTTCTGCATGTTAGAAACCAAGGGCAATTCTATGATTGGGAATCTCAACACATAAATCTTGTCCATACGGATAGGAGACTAGCACAAGGGTAAAACTAACTGTTAAGAAGTAGCTGCAGTCACTCAAGGGCCCCTGGGTGGCTCAGTTGGTTAAGCATCCCCGACTCTCGATTTCGACTTAGGTTATGATCTCAACGTTTGTCATGAGTTGGAGCCCTGTATTGGGCTCTGTGCTGTCAGCTTAGCAATCCTGCTTAGGATTTTCTCTCTTTCTCTCTCTCTCTCTGCCCTTCCCCTGCTCATGTTCTCTCTCTGTCTCAAAATAAATAAGCATTCAAAAAACTTTAAAAAGATGTAGCAGTCACCCGTTTAAGTGAAGGGGGGAAGAGTAGTTTGATACTTTCTGGGAGGCACAGTGACTTCCTTGTCGTCTGTGCTAAGATAAGATATAAAGTAGCCTTGTTTTGTCTCGTTTTATCATGGTCTCAGAGGAACATCTGAGATTGGTATTCTGTGAGATCGTTTATGTTCAATAACACGGACTAGCTGTGAGCTACAGGCAAGCCTTTCTCTCTCTTATGTGGAATAAATATAAAATAATTTATTAATTATGTATATATTTTCTTTATTCCTTCTCCAAATATTTCCATCCTTCACTAGAACACCCAGATATGTGGTATGATAATGAAAGTGTTCATTTTGATGGACTTTCTGTCATATAAAAATTATAGGTCTACACATATTTTTTTATTTTGTCGTTATGAAGGTATATTTGTTAAGATATAAAGATAGAATGTATTTCCAATGATAGGTTGTGGCTCCATTTAGAGTGTTTTACTATTTAGACATGCAACAGGTGCATTTACACCTTTGTCCCAGGCTCTGTAGATGTGAATGGTGGGCATTTGCTTGTCACTCAACACGTGCTGCTTTTGCCTCAGAACTCACCACCCGAGCTCAGAAAGCAAACGGATTCAGAATCGTGAGTGATATTCAAGATACCTCCAGAATTCAAGCACTTCTCACCCCCCTGTTCCCAATACGCTGGTTCGAGCCATCCTAATTTCTTACCTGGTGTGGCGGAATTTGTATTTCGTCAGCTTAGCTAAGCTAGAACTGTGTTTCCCAGAATTCCCTTTCTCGTGTTGTTTCGGGTGAGAATTTGCTCCAGAGGGAGATTTAGGCAAGTTTTGGAGGCAGAAGCGAGGCTGCGGCCATGCTCACCCTCGGACGGCTGGTACAGGGTCAGATGCTGATGTCGCCCGTGAACATTTTCATCCGCTGGCTCCCCTTGTCAGGGTAAGGCAGCAGCCGGGCCCACATCTCCTCCAGCAGCCCCCTGGTTCTCTAGCTCCCGCTTCTCCAGCTCCAGGGTGAAGTGTGTGTGTCTATGAAGGGCATCAGCTTCTCTCGCTGGTCATCAAACTTGGGGGCTCGGAGGTGGGGAGAGACCAACAGGAGGCCTAGCTTGTCCTCGTAGGTTCCAGTTCATCTTCGGGGGTCCAGTTGGACCCTGACGTCCACCACTTCGTGTCCATCTTTCAGAACTTATTGATTTCTAGCCCAAAGCCAGATACACAAGCAACAACCGTATGGAAACTGCTTAGCCAGCCCTCATAATTGTATACGGTTAAATACCTATAATAAATCCCTCATTTTATATCATTCCTAATGGTTGGTTCTGCTTCTCTGATACAACTCTGATCAATATACTTGGACTTTTGCAATTGACTCTGTCCCTGCCCTCCTGGGCAGCCAGAGTCATCCTGTTAAAATTTGTCAGACATGGGACTCTGCTCAAATCCTTCCAGTAGCTTCCCATCTCATTCTAAGTAAATGCTAGTCTTTATTCTAACTGTCCCAGACTCAGTTCAGATGTCACCCAGCAGTCAATATCCTTGCCTCATTTCCAGGCGTTACTGGAGGCCTCATGAGGAGGCAAATGCTGGTCTTTGGCATGAACTCAGTTAAGCCCGCTGTAGTGGAATCAGAGAAGCTTTGGCATTCACGTCTGACCCAACTGGACCCATAAAGGCGCTGGCTTGCCCAGAAACAGTCCAGTGGAATGAGTTCACACAATTCCAAAGCGCAGACTGTTAAGACCCTGTGGGTGACCATGAGCCTAGATGGTGAAAAAATGAAAAATTGCTGAGAGAGAAATTCCTCACTATCCTTCCTTCCTCGTGGACTATTCTAAGACATGGGGGCTCTGTGTGACCTCTTCGAAGAGGTCCCACGTGACTGAGCAACTGGCTTTGATTTTTGTGGGACTCTGGCCAGCTAAGTAATGCACTCGCTTGTATTTCTTTCCGTCCTTCTCCGTTTCACTTCTCTTTTCCCCTGGCTTTGGGGATTGCGACTCCCAAGAAAGCATTAACATACAACCTTCAGTTCAGGCTTCAATTCATTTTCTAGGGAACGCAGACCGACATTTAGTACCAGAAGAGGTCCTAGAAAAAGGACCTATAGAGTGTGAGTCTGTGGTTGTTCTTTTCACTTAGGTGAAGGCAGTAGGGATCTCATTGCTGGTAGCAAGTGGAGTGGTAATAACCTTGGCCTTCAGCGGGCATCACAGGAACGAACACTTTCTCTTGCGGTGAAGGGAAGTCTGGGTAAAAAACCACATCTGGGATCAGGCAGGTGATAAGTGGCACCGTTGCAAAGAACTCTAAATGGGCAGCTTTAGCCGATCTCCTGGGTCAGAGTCAAGGTCCTGACAAGGAAAGAGTAGGACCTTGAGGCCTGGGATAGGGACATTAGGGTAGACAAATGTAAGAATCCTTATCTCATAAATTCTGAGTTTTCCTGGGTGGGAGAGCCACCCCTGCCCTTCTTGCCAAGGAAGAACAATTTCCCTTTTCCTGGAGACTATGTAATAATTTCACATGAAGAAGGTGCCTCGTAAGATGACATTCTCCTCAAAACCGGCTCCTGTTATCTCCTCAAATAACTAGGGTCGGTTCCTGACAAATCCTGAAAATTTAAGTCCTGACCTGGGAAAAATAAGCTACGCATCAAAGGAATTGAAAGCTCTAGCTAATGTATGTGGGAGAGATCTTGGGGGGCTTATATATTGCAGAGAGGGACAGCATGGCAGAATAGAAGACTGGCTAATAAGGAACACATCGTCATGGACTACTGTCCCATAACTCAGGCTTCTATATTCTTTTTAAGATTTTATTATGAAGTAATCTCTACACCCAATGTGGGGCTTAAACTTACAAGGTCGAGATCAAGAGTTACATGTTCCACGAACTGAGCCAACCAGGTGCCCCTCAGGCTTTAATTACCTTGCAAGGATAGCTACAGCTGGTCTCTGGTAGATAGTTTCCAAAGACAGTCACCATCAGTTCCTTCCTTTCCTCTATATCCATGTCATCCCTCACATCAAGAGACGGAGTCTATTTTCCTCTTCTCTTTGAACTTGGATTGGCCTTATAACTTGCCTCAACTAACAGAATATGGCAGCTCTTTCATCTGGGCTGCCAACATGCCATCCAGACTGAGGAAGACCTGGAAACTTCGAGGCCGCGCGAACCATGGCCACGGCCGCATCGGCAAGCACCAGAAGCACCCAAGAGGCCAGGGTAATGCTGGTGGCATGCGTCTTGACAGGATCAACCTTGACAAAAAAAAGAGAGAAAGAGAGAGAATATGGTAGAAGCAACACTGTTCTAGTTCCAGACCTAAGCTTTAAGAAGATCAGCGGCTTCCATATCCTCCCTCTTAGAAGCCAGCCACCATGTGAGAAATCCAGCCACACCGAGACCCTCATACCGTGAGGAAGTACAAGCCAGCCATGTGGAGACACCGTATTAAGAGAGATGACTGGACCAGTCCTCCCGTGTTCCATCCATTCCAGTTTAAGTGCCATTTCTGTAAGTGAAAAGGACACCTTGGACATTTCTTCTCCTACAAACACCTGTAACACCACATGAAGCATATGGACACCCAGCTAAGCGCAACCCAGACTGCAGAATTGTGAGAAATGATAAATTGCCGTTGTTTTATGCCTTTACATTTTGGGGGGGGTTGTTATTCAGCAATAAATAACTGAAATATGGTCTTAATACTTTGCAAGGATTGTCCCTTCAAGCAGGATGATGGATTACCACAAATGAAGTCAAGATGCTAGGACGTCCATGGTAGAGTGTTTAAGAAGAGGTCAGAAAGTTCAGGGAGAGGGACGCCTGGCTGGCTTACCGAGAAGAGCATGCGACTCTTGATCATGAGTTCAAGCCCCACGTTGGATGCAGAGATTACTTAAACAAATAAAACTTCAAAAAAAAAAAAAGAAAGGTTGAGGAGGTGGGAATGGAAGATCCAAGAGCTCAGCCCCTGACTATGTTCTCCGGAAGGGCCCAGAGGACTCTCTCTTTACTGAGGCGATAAGGGGTTCACTGAGAAGCGGGGCATCGGCATCTCCGGGTGGCTCAGTGGTGTCTGTCTCTAGTAGGCTGAGCTGAAGAGTAAGAGATGCTGCCGTGGAACCGGGATCCCTAATATCAGTAGTCATGTTGGGATTCCAGAATGGCAGATGTGGCATCCAAGGCCAGGTCAGTACGATTTCTGTCATGGGCAGCAAGGTCAAAGCGACAATGAGGGGGCCTTGATCTGCAGGGATCTATGGCAAATTGACTATGGGGATGGGATGGATGGATGGACAGCTGACTGGGTAATCCTCTCTCTCTCCCTCCCTCCCTCCGTCTCTCCCTCCCTTTCTCTCTCTCTCTCTTATATATATATACACACATACACACATGCACGCACGCACACACACACACATATACATATATATGATTTTATTTTATTTTATTTTTTGAGGGAGAAAGAGAGAGAGAGAGCAGGGGAGGGGCAGAGAGGAAAGAGAATCTCAAGCAGGCTCCATGCTCGGCATGGAGGTGGACACAGGGCTCGATCTCACAACCTTGGGATCATGACCTGAGGCAAAAAACACAAGTCAGATACTCAACTGACTGAGCCAACCAGGCGCCCTTCAATTTTATTTATTTATTTGTTTGTTTGTTGTTTTGTTTAAATGTTTATTTTTGAGAAAGCACAAGCGAGGGAAGGGCAGAGAGAGAGAGACAGAGGATCCAAAGTGGGCTCCGCACTGACACCAGCAAGCCCAATGTGGGGCTCGAACTCATAAGCCATGAGATCATGACCTGAGCTGAAGTTGGATGCTCAACCAACTGAGGCACCCAATGCCCCCTTTTGATTTTTTTAAGTTTATTTATTTATTTGAGAAAGAGAGAGCAGAGGCGGGGCAGAGAGAGGGAAAGAGAGTGAATCCCAAGCAGGCTCTGCAATGTCAGGGCAGAGCCCAACATGGGGCCTGAACTCACAAACCGTGAGATCATGACCTGAGCCAAAGTCAGACGCTTTAACTGACTGAGCCACCCAGGCACTCCTCCTTTGATTTTATTTTCAAGCAATCTCTACAGACTGGGGAATTCTCAATATCTATCTATCTGTCTGTCTGTCTGTCTATCTATCTATCTATCTATCTATCTATCTATCTCTATAGTTTGAAGCAATCTCTACACCCAACATGGGACTTGAACTTACAACCTCAAGATCAAAAGTCACATGCTCTACCAACTGAGCCAGCCAGATGCCCCTTTCAATTTTTCATTAAAAAAAAATCAAGGGCTGAGGAGCCTAGGTGGCTCAGCTGGTTAAGTCTCCAGCTCTTGATTTCAGCTCAGGTCATGATCTCATGGTTTGTGAGATTCGGCCCCACGTCGGGCTCTATGCTGACAGTGCAGGTCCTGCTTGGGATTCTCTCTCTCCCCCTCTCTGCCTCTCCCCTACTTGTGCACTCTCTCTCTCAAAATAAATAAATTTAAAATATCAAGAGCTGGGGTGCCTGGGTGGCTCATTCAGATTGAGCACGCGATTCTTAACTGGTTCAGGTCATGGTCCCAGGGTCATGGGATTGAGTCCTGCATCTGGCTCCCCACTAAGCATGAAACTTCTTGAAATTTTCTCTCTCCTTCTCTCTCTCTCTCTCTGTTTCTCTCCCCTTCTTCCCCTCTCCCCTACTTGTGTTCTCTCTCTCTAAAAAAAAAAAAGGGGGCATAAAAAAAAATCAAGAGCTGATAAGCAGAAGACTGACATTAGTTGTCACAAGGGATAATCACAGTCCTTATCCAGATCCCGGGTCTAAGTTCACAGAACCAGAACCCCTTGACTAATGGGGCCATGCCCCATTAAGGAATAACTGTAGTGAGTTACATACATAGTTACGTACAGTAAATGTTCCTCCAATCCTTCCCCAAAGGGATCCGCTTCCACGTGCCAGGGTAACTGTGCATTAGGAAAAGGAGAATATTCAGAATTTTGGAAGATTGTTAAAGACATGGAGTCTGACTGACACAGAAACGAGAGACACAGAACACCAAACATACCTTTCTGGCCAGAGTAGGAGCTGAGAGAGGCCCAGTGATAGATGGAGTTTAGCCTACATCCAGTGGGTTACACGATCCTGCAGATATGTGGCTGGAGGCACCTGTGGTGGGAAGCGTTTCTGTAGGGAGTTTATGGAAACTCAAGAAGGAGAGTTGCAGCGAGGACCCTTGCGATTCTGGAGTAAGGACATACTCACCAGGGTCCTCTTTTTCCCCCACTTTTTTTTTTAATATTTATTTTTGAGAGAGAGATAGAGAGACAGAGTGGGTGAGGGGCAGAGAGAGAGGGAGACACAGCATCTGAAGCAGGCTCCAGGCTCAGCTGTCAGCACAGAGCCCGATGCAGGGCTCGAACTCATGAACCAAACCATGAGATCATGACCTGAGCCGAAGTTGGATGCTTAACTGACCGAGCCACCCGGGCACCCCTCCCCCACTTTTTTCTATTATTTATTATTACTAGTTTTTAATTTACATCCAAGTTAGTTAACATAATGAACGAAAGGTCCTGGCGTGTCACCGGGCCCCACTGTGACCTCTGGATGCCCAGCAGCTATATGTCTTCAGCCAGATGTTATCAGACAGGCAGGGCGGCAAACCGATATGATGAAAAGTGGTGAAGTGAGGCCTGGGCTCATAGGGTTCAGAAAGCACAAGTAAATCAAATGAATAGGCAGCTCAGCCTCCCATGACATCGGACTCTGTTGCTCTGACCCCTCTCCTTTAGCCCGTACCTACGGTCTCATGAAGGGTTCCCTGCAACCGATTTATAACAGAGGAAAGAAGTCAAACCCATTTCACAGATAGGTCGGTGTGCTATTTTGGCACCAGCTGGAAATGGACTGCTCTATTACAGCCCCAGCTGGGGTAGCCTGGGACAGCGGTAAATCCTCTCACGGGCAGAGCTATGAGCAGCATTCTCAGTAGTCCCCTGTTGTATGGCGGAAGAGATGGAGTGAGGTGCATGCAGACAGTCACTAATTCCTAACAGGTGACAAATGGCTTGGCTAGTTGGCCAAGGGCGTGGAAAGAGCAAGATTGGAATTTCGAAGAGAAGCAGGTCTGGCTAAGGGGACGGACTTATAGGAGCAGGCACGAGACATGCAGATCTTTGTGTCTCCTATTAACGCTCACCAGAGACCATCTACTGCAGAGAAGGCTGTCCCAGCCAGATGGTCATATGTCCCATATTATGGATGTCAGCCAGGCTCTAAATTTAGAAACTCTCTTGCTTTGCAGAAGACTCAGAAAAGAATGGCCATGGTGGCAGAGATGGAGGTTATGATCGGACCCCACGACTTGGGCTCCCTCTCAGCGAAGTTAATCGAGCAACTACCAACGAATAGCCAACAGTAGGGAGAAGTATAGCAACATAGGTCAGGGAGAACAGCTAGCCACCTGGTGGCAGGTCAGTTATATCAGCCCTCCCCCCGCCTTCCACTTTGGAGAAGGCAATGATTCATCCTTACTAGAATCGTTAGGTACTCCAAACGTGGGTTGCATTTCTTGCCCACAGTGCTTCTACAAACATTACTATCCAAAGGTTTAAAGAACGTTCAGTCCACTACCAGGGCCAGAGGACCCATTTTATGGCAGAGGATGTGTGCCAATGGCCTCAGGCACATGGGCTTCGCTGGTCTTACCACGTGCCCGTGACCCAGAAGCAGCCAGCCTGAAAAAACATGGAATCGAGTGACGTCATTTCCACAAGCTTTAATCTCCTCCTCTGCAGAATGAGGATTATAAACTATAGACGATACTTCCACAGGACTGTTGCGGGATAGGAGAAAGATCATGTATACAGAGCATTTTACCCAGGCCCTGGCGTGCAGAAAGTTCCCAGTAAACGGTGGACATAATTATGAATTGAATCGCATTGTGAAAGACCTCTGCGCCCCGAGAGGAGCTGGCGTTCCGGCTTCGCTAAGCCCAGCAGGACCGTGGATCCTACTCTAGCACGATCGGCTATTCAGACAATCCCTGGCTTGAATTCCATGTTTCTGTTAATGAATACGGTAGAGATTCCGTCACTGAGCAGAGCTGGAGGAAAGGAGAAAAGAAACTACAGAATGAGTGCAGGAAATGGAAACTCTGACGAGGATTGGTTGGCTGCCTGGGGAGGAGAGGAGGCAATCCAAATGTGATTATAAAAAGCCGGCCTGCAGCCAGAGAGCTATACCCCCACTGCTGTTCCATCTACCATCAGGCTCTGGGAAGGAAGATCCCTCCTCTCCCCTCCTCCAAGGTAAAACCCAGGAGCTAGGAAGTATGGATGTCAACCTGCCAAACCCCTGCCAGGTGCCCGCCTGTGAGCCTTGTGGCCTGGGGGCCACGATATGCATTCTTCAGGGAGGCCGTACCCCTGAGTCCCTTGAAGGGCCCTGGGCTAAGACTGGTCTGAGGAGATGCGTTGGGACTTTTAGGGGGTTGGGGCACCCAACCCCAGACTTAGGTTATAGGTACTAAGGCAGCAATCTATGGCCTTAACCCTGGCACTGCACTTTGAGCTTTAGCCTGTCATGTGTCAAATGGAGATCGAGCTGCCTTACCTGCCCAAAGGACTGAACCACGTCTGAACCCCCTTTAACGCAGAATCTAAAGTGACAGTGAGTTCATCTTTGAGGATAGATGGAGGTGTCTGGAGAGGTTGTTAAAAGCATGGGTTGGGGCGGGGGGCGCCTGGGTGACTCAGTCAGTTAAGCTCAGACTTCAGCTCAGGTTAATGAGTTCGAGCCCTGCATCAGGCTCTCTGCTGTCCGCCTGCTTGGCGTCCTGTCTCCCTCTCTCTGCCCCCTTCCCTCCCCTTTTTCTCAAAAAATAAACATTTTTTAAAAGTGTGGGTTTGGGCATTAGTCAAGTGTGGGTTTGAATCACGACTGCCACTTCCTAGCTGGGCAGACTTAAGAGGGTTACCTAACTTCTCCCAGTTTCAGCTTCCTTGTCTCTAACACAGGGTTGAGGACAATGGTACCTACTTCAAGGAATTGTTATGGGTATACATGACCTTGTGCCATAAAGTTCTAAGTCCTCAATATACGGGAGGTTGTTTGTTTTTAATTCAAGGAAAAGGCGCTGAACGGACAAAGATCACATTAGACGTGAGTTGGGGGGCCGAGTGCATAAGGTTTGCACTCGGCAGTCTTTATTTATTTATTTATTTATTTTTCAATTTTTGAGAGACGTAGAGTGAGCAAGGGAAGGACAGAGAGAGAGGGAGACACAGAATCTGAAGCAGGCTCCAGGCTCCGAGCTGTCAGCACAGAGCCCCACGCGGGGCTCGAACTCACAGACTGTGACATCATGACCTGAGCCGAAGTGGGCCGCTCAACCGACTGGGCCACCCAGGCGCCCCTGAACTCCGACCGTCTTGAGTGGGTGTCTAGGCTGCAACAATTTGCCGCGTGCCTGTTGTTGCCACGAGGAAACTGAACGCCCGAGGCTCCTTAGAAGGGTACTGGGCTCAGTCTAGAGCACCTCCCTGCTTTTTACGGACTCCTCCAATAGGAAGGGAAAGCAACTTCGCGGGTCAAAAGGACTCTGGAGACTCATTTACCCCCTGCCCCCAACCCCCACCCCCACCCCCACTCCCTCCGCTCCCCAACCGCCAACCCTCCGCAACCGCCCCCCGCGCCCCCCCCCCCCCCCCCGCCTCTCTGGGTCAGTGACACAGCCTGCGCGCGGCGCCACCATGCGGCGGAAGGCGGTATCGCTCTTCTTGTGCTATCTGCTCCTCTGCGCCTGCGGCGGGGTGGAAGCAGGTAAGCCAGCATCCTGGCCCAAGGGAGGGCTGTGGGATAAAGAAACCGAGTTTCAGAATCCCGGCGTAGAATTTCAGGAACCCTGGCTCCGAGACGAAAAGGGTTATGACAACGGATAGCTCCAGGTCCCCGTGGCCGGGGTCCCAGATTCAAACCCTTACGTATCGATTCCTCCATTCCACCCACATGTCCTCAGTGCCCAGTTATGTGCCAGGCTCCGCGCCTTGGATGAAGTCTCTTCCCTCCAGCGAGGCTCCCCGGCCTGGAAGGATGGGGTGGTCCGGGGCATCAGGCACAGTATAGGGAGCCCTGCTCCGCCTTCCGCTTTGTCCCCTCCCGATAGGCGAAAGAAGACAGGCGAAAGAAGAGCGCTCCGAGGACAGCGGCTCCGAGGACAGCGGCTCCGGGTTGTGGGGCGCCCTGCCCTACATGGTTGTCGGAGGAGGTGGGTCCGGAGGGCGGAAAGCTCGGGAAGGTGGGGCGGGCCCCTGCTGCGGGCGCACCCTCACCGCCTCCTCTTCCTCCAGGGCTGCTGGCCGCCGGGCTGCCCGCTCTGGGCTTCACGAGCACCGGCATCGCCGCCAACTCTGTGGCCTCCTGGTTGATGAGCTGCTCCGCCCTGGCGAACGGGGGTGGCGTGCCCGCCGGGGGGCTGGTGGCCGTGCTGCAGAGCCTCGGTGAGTGGGCGACCGCCGGGCCCTCGCGCGGGGATGCCAGGGCCAAGCGACTCCACGAGCCGGGTCTTCTTGCAATCTCCATCATGCAGTGGGGAAACTGAGGCAACGAGGGATTGAGTAATTTACTCAGTGTCTCCCAGTTAATTAGCGCCAAAGCCAGGATTAGAACCTAGTCCGATTCCTCGCTTTTCGCCACTAAAGCCAGGTGCCTCACTGATGCTTTGGCCAGATCACGACAGGCCTCAGTTTCCTCATCTGTTAACAGGGATGACCATCCTCAATGTAATAGTTTATGAATCTGCTCAAACTTAGAAAAGCAGAGTGGCAAAGAGAGGTGGTGGGGAGGGACGCCTGGCTGACTCAGTTGGTGCCCATGCAGCTCCTTATCCGGGGGTTGTGAGTTCCAGCCCCACACTGGGTGTAGAGATTACCTAAAAATAAAATCTTAGGGGCGTCCGGGTGGTTCAGTTGGTTAAGCGTGGGACTTCGCTCAGGTCACCATCTCACCATTAGTTGGTTCCAGCTGCCCCTGTGGGGCTCGGTGCTGACAGCTCAGAGCCTGGAGCCTGCTTTGAATTCTGTGCCTCCCTCTGTCGCTGCTCCTCCCCCCCCCCAAAATAGATAAACACAGGAGGGGGAAGAGTGGGTGACGG
This sequence comes from Paguma larvata, assembly GCA_030068075.1. NCBI lineage: Eukaryota > Metazoa > Chordata > Mammalia > Carnivora > Viverridae > Paguma > Paguma larvata. The sequence continues at coordinate 20,305,258 of CM057833.1, read as the reverse complement.
ACACTGAGCAGGGCACGGGTTGGGATGAGCACTGGGTGTTGTATGGAAACCAATTTGACAATAAAAAAATTTAAAGAAAAAAAATAAACATTTAAAAAAATTTTAAATAAAATCTTAAAAAAAAAGCAAAAACAAAGGAGGGCACCTGGGTGGCTCAGTCAGTTAAGTGTCCAACTTTGGCTCAGGTCATGATCTCACAGTTCATGAGTTTGAGCCCCACATTCGGCTCTGTGCTAATGGCGCAGAGCCTGCTTGGGATTCTCTCTCTCTCCTTCTCTTTCTGGCCCCCCTCCTCTCAAAATAAATAAACTTTAAAAAGGGGGGGGCACCTGGGTGGCTCAGTCGGTTGAGCGTCCAACTTCGGCTCAGGTCATGATCTCCCAGTTCTGTGCTGACGGCCTGGAGCCTGCTTCAGATTCTGTGTCTCCTTCTCTCTCTGCCCATCTCCTGCTCATGCTCTCTCTCTCTCTCTCTCTCTCTCTCTTAAAAATAAACATTAAAAAAAAGAGAAAAGAAGTGGTGGAGCGACCCACTCAATTCAATCTCATACCAACCCTGGTCTTGAATTGCATTTCTTGAACACCGTGAAAGGAATAGGTACGGTTCAGAACGACCCTTCTAGGGGCGCCTGGGTGGCTCAGTCGGTTGAGCGTCCAACTTCAGCTCAGGTCATGATCTCGCTCATGGGTTCGGGCCCCGCGTCAGGCTCTGTGCTGACAGCTCAGAGCCTGGAGCCTGCTTCAGATTCTGTCTCCCTCTCTCTGCCCTTCCCCTGATCACGCTCTGTCTCTCTCTCTCTCTCAAAATAAATAAATGCCAAAAAAAAAAAAAAAAAAAAAGAACGACCCTTCTAAACAAATGTGCATTGAGGTGCCTGGCTGGCTCCGTCAGGGGATCAGGAGACTCTTGATCTCGGGTCGTGAATTTGAGGCCCACGTTGGGTATAGAGATTGCTTAAAAAAATTTTTTTTTAATTAAAATAATGTGCATTTACTTCTCTCTTTCTCTCCTCCACCCCTTCCTTTTACATTCCTTCCTTCTTTCTCTCTCTCTCTCTCTCCCCGAGGCCTTCAAAATCCTAAAGAAAAGTTGCCCCTCACAGACTCCCCTCTGCCTTCCTGAACCTTCCATCTGCTCTCAGTGCTGGATGACAAAAGCTCAGGGAACCGGCCCAAAAGAATAGAGCCCTTCTCAGAGGGGGCAGAAAGGAAGACACAGACCAAGCTGTGCCTCGGCAGTGGGAGGTAAAGGGTGTGGGCAAGGCTAGGGACAGTCCCGTGCTGCGAGATTCTTGCGTTCACGCGTATCACAGGGTTGTCACAAGAATGAAATCTCTTACTGGTGAACCCCCAACCCCCACAGGGAGGTCTCTGAAAAGGTGGCTGTAATTAGCATTATTAATAACACAGTGTGTTCACTGCAGACCTGAAAAGGATGAGCTGTTATTTTTTTTTCCTTTTTTTTTCACTACTAGTTTTTAAGTGTTTTTATTTATTTTTGTTTTGTTTTTATTTTTTATTTTTATTATTAAAAAAAATAAATGTTTTTCTTTTATTTTGAGCATGAGCAGGGGAGGGGCGGAGAGAGAGGGAGGCAGAGTATCCAAAGCAGGCTCTGCACTGACAGCAGAGAGCCCAACGCGGGGCTCGAACTCATGAACCGTGAGATCATGACCTGAGCCAAAATTGGATGCTTAACCCACTGCGCCACCCAGGCGCCCCTGTGTATTTTTCTTCTGTGAAACACATCTCCGATTCGAGATGACAACTCAAGGGGGAAACAGGATGGGCTTTGCAGAACTCATGTCCCTTCTCGGGGCCTCTGTTTCTCTAACTGGAAATAAAGAGGTTGGACTTAACGAATGGTTTCCAGACATTTGGATTCCCAGGCCCTGTGCCCAGGCCCCCAAGTGACCTGACTAGGTTTGCTTTACAGGGGCTAGTGGCGGCAGTGCCCTCATGGGCAATATTGGTGCCTTCCTGGGCTACAGTGTCCACAAATACCTTGAAAGCGGCAAGGAGAAGGAGGAGGAAGAGGAGGAGGAGGAGTAGCCAGAGGCTCCCAGGAAACCCTTCCTTCCAGTCGTAGTTGAGAGCTTCCCCTGTCACGCTCATCGGTGACATAAGTGAAAAAAGAATAAAATTCTATCGGAAAACCCTTTGTCCTTCGGTGAGTCGCCCTTCCTCTGAGAATCCCAACAAGATCTGACTCCGATCTGCCTTATCCACACACCTCCGACCCCTCTCCCCGCTAAAGCCAACCCACGGCTCCTGGAACGCGACCAGGTGGTTTTGTCCCTGGGCCTCAGCACGTGCTGTTCTCTCTGCCTAGAAAGTCCTTCTGAAGCTCATAACCCAGCTCAGATATCCCCTCCCCTGGGATTCCTTCCCAGCAGAGCCTCCTGCCACAGCGCGAACGCTCCGGCGCGATTTCACAGGGTGCCTGGGGAGGCAGAGCTCAGTCTGTTCTCAGTGGGAGAAGCTTCCAGCTACTTCTCTGATGAGGCAGAGATGGAGAAGCCGGATCTCCCTTCTCTGCAGAAGCACTGGAGCCGTCTCCCTTAGGCGGAGAACACAGGCCAGCCGTTCGCTTTGGGGAAGGTGTGTAACAGCAGCTTTTTACAGGGACCTCGGGAAGGTCTCCTTCCCTCCAAGAACTCTGGGGAGAAAGTGGACAGTTGGCTTTACACCTTCCGAGTGGGAAAGGAAGGCCAGACCAGAGCTTCGGGGGAGATCTGAAGTTAGCGAGTCCCGTCCAGGGGAACCGGGGTACCTGGGCCTCGGTGGGGGGGAGGGCAAAGAGGCCCTCGAAATCAAGAGGCAGTGAAGACAGGGCTGGTCCCAGCACTGTGGTTCTGGTCTGTGAGTGGGCACGCCAGCCTCCACGCCGGACCCACCTCCCTGGGAGGGCTGCATCCCTGGGAAGCGGTCACGTGCGAACCACAACATCTCGTCACCGAAGCGCCACGTCGGCGGTCCTCGGGCCTCCCCTGCCTCGCCCCACTTACAACCCAGAAATTCTTCTTCAGTTAGCCATGTGGGGGGGGGTGGGTAAGAGGTCCATCCTGCCCGCTCCTGCCCCCAGATCTCATACCATCTCTGCAGACGGCAACTGTCCGCCCCAGGCCCCGGAGAAGCACTGCTCACAGAAGGGGTGTGCAGGTGGTAGAGGCACCGCCTGCTCCACTCGCACTCTTCGTGGGTTGTGTCCCAGAGCGAAAGCTGGGCTGAGTCCCCTGATACCTACCCTGGGGCCTCTGCAGGGTCCCGTCTCGGCTGGGGCCGTCCAGAGACGGGCAGACGGCGGACTTCCGCCTACAGAGGAAGGTAGAGTCTCAAGCATCACACTCTCCTGAAGCCTGCACCTCAGTTTGTCTGAGGGGTTGACATCCCAGAGACAAAACTGTGTGTCCCGCAGCACTTTCAGGGAGAGCACTGTCTCTAATTTATCTCTTCTCCCCAGTGCCTGGCACAGACCTGGTATAGGTGCTAATATATGTGGGTAGACTTGAACCTGAGGTCAGTCCTCCCATCTGCGTGTCCCATCTGACCTTCCCCAGTATTCATGGGAAGGATGACTGGCCCTCTTGTTCTTCCCCCGGGAGACCCTTGATAATACCCACTGTCATTACCATGTAGGCCTGGGGACGGGGGACCTGAGCCCCTTTTGACACTGTAGGCCGAGTAAACACGGGCCCCTAGCCTCTTACTCAGCATTCTCCAGCGTCGATGAGGCTGGGGTTTTCACATAAGGCAGTGGAGCATAGTAGTTAGGAACTACCTTTGGAGTCCTACAGACCTCACACAAGTTCCTTCCCTTCGTGAGACTCAGTTTCCTCCTTTGTAAGATTAGAGCAGAAAGCAGAGAGGAAATAGCCAAGTAACAACCAGGAACTACCGATCGTGTGACTTTGGGGTCAGGGTTTACTCTCTGGCCCTCACAGACCCTGTTCGGCCTTTCTCCCAAAGGTGGGTGCTCTGCTCCCAGGAGTGTAGACGACCACCCCCCCACCCCCACCCCTGCAATTATTCCCTTGGCATCTTATTCCCCGGAACGGTATCAAGGCCAGAGAGAGAGAGCTCTGCCCCCCGGGATTTCAGATCTGAGGCCGCAGCGCTTCTCAGGCTGAATGACACTGAAAATTACCCATCTCATAGGGGACTCTCTTCTTGCCACAAGAGCCCTTGGGTCTGTGCAGGACAACTCCTTGCTTTCGCTCTGCAGGCATTTCCTGGGCACTCAGTCTGTGTCAGGCACTGTGCCAGCTGCTGAGAACACTGTGGCGAAAGAGACCCAGTTCCTACGTCCTTGGAGCCCACGGTGCACAAACTAGGAGCCCCCCCCCACGGTATCTACGGACTCCTTCTCCCTCCCTGTCACCACCTCTTTGGCCCCCTCTCCTTTCACCCATCCTGGCCCCTGTTAGCCATCCTGGACCACAATCATCCTGTCTACAAAGCGTGAGGCGGAAGGATGAACGCAAACCCGAATTCACTGATGGCAACAAGTCAGGAGTCGCTAACGCACTTTCAGACCCCTCCTTGGCGATGGCCTTCAGAGAGACAAAAAGCTGAGTCCCGGTCCAGCAACAGGGTGGGGGCCCGCCCCCCTCCCCCACCGAGTCTCAGCTTCCTTGCTTTTCAAACAAGGGGGCTCAGATATTATGGTCTCTGGGGTACTTCCTGGTCTAAAACTGCTGAGTCTGAAGCACATGCTTCGGAATCCTCTCGGTCCTGTCTGATCCAAGCCCTCTGAGAGTGGATTTTATTTTTAGAAGCTGCCAAAAGCCACCTTGTGGTGCCAACTTTGGTGACTAAGGTGGGTGATGGTGCCGAGAGATGCCATGTTTGGTCACAAATGAGGGTGACTAGAAACCAGCAGGGCAGTTCCTCACTCTGGGACCACACCCTAAGGCGAGTCCAAAAATAGATCCCATCTGTGTGGCTGACTTGATGGAAAACAACATCGAGGTCCCCTGTCCTCATCATCTCTCTCAGGGCCTCAGTGTCATGGTTTGTGAAATGGAGGAGGGGAGGAAGAGACTCTCATCTAGACCTAGAATGTCTTTCCCAAGTGCTCAAATTGGAGGTGTCTTTCTCTTTAATAAAATCCGTAGCGGTTTCTTTTACTCTTTAAGGGCTTTCCTGGCCCCCATACCCTGGGAAGTCCCCTCACTCCCTCTCAGAGCCAACCTACCATCCCATGGTGCTATGTGCGTCTCTGGCCACCAGGTGGCAGTACAGTCCCACTCTGAATTCCCTCTGCCTGCATCACCCTTCAGCCGCTCCCCAGTTACCAACAGCTCTCCCTGGGGCCCTCGGCACCATGGATGCTAAAGACCAAAGTGAACCAGACGCTGCCCCCGCTTTACAGCGGGAGCTCCTGAAGCTCCCGGGAGTGGTCCGTCCTGAGGATCCCTGCAGGGCCTGCTCCTCCTCTCCCTTGCGGGCCCTTCGTCCTCCAATGCTGGGATCTCCAAACTCCCGAGCACAGCATTCGGGAACCCCTCTGCAGTCAGGTCTCACCTCCGGCTCTACAGCCTGTGCTTCCAGACCTGAGCCACAGAGATTTAAAGGAAATGAGAAGAACAGTCCACACAAGGAAATGAAAAGAACAGTCTCCTTGACTGGGGAGCAGAGAATGGGGCCAGGTACAGGGCATCTCTGGACTCAGCCTTGAGGGGGGCCTGGGCCAACAGAGGGCCTAGGTCAGCAGTAGCTGGAGGGAGCTGAAGCAGAGGAGGCCTGTGGCTTCCTGTGAAGAACTAAAGAGCCACTTCCTTTAAGCAGATGGCTGTGGGGGAGGGGCAGAAGATAAGGGAGCGTGGGCTTCCTGGCTTAAGGGGAAAAGAAAGGGGCCCCAGAAAGGCCCCGTGAAGAGGCCCCGGAGCAGCCTTCTATTTCCCTTGCCTCTGAGGTCTCCACGGAGCAAACGGTGCAGACAGATAGGGTCACAACCTTCTCACGTGCTACGAAGCCACTGAGAGGAGAGGTAGGCTCGGGGCAGGTTCATTTGTATAAGGCCAGCAAAGAAACGGAGGCTTGGTTATTCCAAGAAGCAGGCCTAAGCACCCATCCCCAAGTCCAAGTCCTGAGCCCCAGAGCCCAGTCCCAGACCTCCAGATCCAAGGTTCTACATTTATAACTCATTTAATCCTGACAAGAACCCTCTCGGGTGTTATTAGAATCCTCGTTTTATAAGTGAAGAAATCAAGGCAGAGAGACTTCCCTAAAATAAACAGCTAGCAAGTGGCAGGGGCAGGATTTGAATCTCGACAGTCTCCTTAGAACAGTACTTGGCACCCAGAGAAGACTATAAATGATTGTCCAATAAAGGTACTTAATCTTAATCTCCCTTGGTCCCACCCATCCCCCCCAGCACTCAATCCAGTAACCAGGCAGCCTATAGAGCCTATCACCTAATTATTCCTGGAGTCTGTTCACGACTCTCCACCCAGAGGGCCCACCTCTAATCATCTAGTTCAGGCCTAGAGGACACCTACAAGGTCTTCCTAATGGGTCTCCCTGTGTCCACTCTTGTCTATTATCCACACAGAGCAAGGAAGATCTTAAAACAAAGCAAAACAAAGTGACACCCCCCCCCACCACCACCACCGCGGGCTTCCAGCTTCAAGCCCTCCAGTAGCTGCCAATCACACTTAAAATAAAATTCTACTCCCTTACTCTGGTCTTCAAGGTCTTCAATCATCTGTTCCTCCAAAGCTCCAGAGTCTTATCTCACCTTGCTTCCCCTCCCCCAACATTTTTCCAGCCAGACTGGCCTCTTTTTCCTTTCCAGAACCCTCTAAGTGCCTGCCAACCTCAATGCCAAGCTCTTCCCTCTGCCTGGAACACTTTTGTTGCTTCAGGAGTCAGCTCGAATGTAACTTCTCCAGAGACCCGAGCCCCCAATCTAAATTAAACACTCCGTTATCCCAGCAGCCTGTACCTTATGTTCCTAGAATGGATCACGATTGTAATAAAAGCAGGATTGGTATAAGCATTTGTTACTGTCAGACTTCTTCACTAGACTCCGAGCTCCGTGAACACAAGCACAAGGTTCATCGTTATTTATCGCCAGCACCCAGCTCAGCCCCTGGCACGCAGGCGGTGCCCAATAACTGTGGTTGAGTCGATGGTCCAGATGGATGGACAGACGGACGGATGGGCGGTGGAAGAGCGATTCAGTGAATAAACACATTTTAAAATTAGGAAACTGTTTACCCTGCCCGTACGTCTCAGGGCAGGTACAACGTGTGCAACTCACATGGGAGTTATTTTCACCCTTCGAGACCACTGGACCGATCCCTCAATGCCTTTCCCAGGTAAGGCCACTGGGCGGGGCTTCCTGGGCGGTTGCGCGACGTCACAGGGGAGGAGTGGCCGGAGCACGCGTCCTGCTTCCTGATTGGTTGGCGCGGGGCGGCGGAAGCCACACTCTGGCCGCTGCCGTCGGGGGTGGCTGCGCCGGGAGTAGAGTAGAAAGGCGGAGGAGGGCGGCGAGGCGTCCCCGTAGACGGCCGCAAGGCTGTGTCGCAGCGGAGGCGCCAGCTTCAGCGCGCCGGGGTAGCCCCGGGGCACGTTCCCGTCGCGCCGTCGCGCGAGCGTTTGGTGAGGCTCGTGCGGCTCTACGGGGACGTGGGATCCGTGCCTAGAGCGCTCCCCGCAGGGGGCGGGGCAGACAGTGCGGCCGAGCCTAGGGGCGCGCGCTGGAGCGCAACTATTTCAGGCCTCAGACCTCAGAGAGGAAAGTCCCAGAAACGCAGCCGCAACCTCCCCCTCGCTCTTCTGGACACGCCGCCCTCTCTTCCGCCCCCGCCCCCTTGAACGCAGACCCGAAAAGTGCTGCAGGACGAGGAGTCGGCCGACTTGGTTTCCAGCCCTAGCTCCACATGGCCTGGCACAAGAGTCATGCCATCTGCACCTCAGTCTGCTCATCTGCAAAATGAAGCTGTACTTGCATTAAATGACGAGGTGTATGAAGTGCCTCGCGTTGGGCAGATACCAGCTTCCTTATCCCTGACCCTGACCTTACCACCCATTTGCTCTGTGGTCTGGGACAATTTCATTGAACCTCTGTCTGGGGGGCCTCGCTTCCCCATCTTATAAGAGAACGTCTTTCCAGCCTCTGTGTTCTGAGAACTAAGATTTTCGGGGTCGTGGAATCAGCTCACCCCTGACCCCACCTGCAGGTGTCGCTGGACTTCTGTGAGGTTCCTCTGACAAATGAACTTCCTCATGCTCCTTGAGATGCCTCTGATGTTGTGCCTAAGAGAGCTGGACTCCCCGGAGTTTCTGTGGGGTCTTGGGGTCCGCAGGGACCTTAAAGGGGAGCCCAGACAACCTTCCTCAATGTTTCTACTGGGGTTGGGTCACCACCACCACCAACCCCCCACCCCGACCCCAACCACCATGTAAAACCCTTTGGGGACCGCCGATGGCCCTCAGGCAACTCACCAAGACCCACAAGGCCATACCTGGGTCTCTAGTCTCAGTCACATCTCCTCCCCCTCTCCCAGTCCGGCTGTGACCAGACTGAGCTGCTCTCAACTGTCTTTCCTCTTCTCTGGGCATTCTCAGCTGATTCCCTCTCTGCCCCGTCTTCTTTCACCTGGCTCGCTCCTCATTCTTGTCCCTCATGGGACAGAGTGGATACTGACCCCTAAGATGGGTCCCCTTTTAGATGAGGACTGGTGACTTCTGACGTCACCCAACTTAGCCACTGCCCTCCGCCTCCTACCCTCCCGCCATGCTCAACTTTCAGCCCCTCGAAAATGCAGGACTCTCTCTCTCTTGCCTTTAGGTATTGCACCTGCTGTTCTCTCAGACCTAAGCGTGCTTCTCTTCCCTACTTAACTCATATTCGTCCTTCAGACCTCGGTGTAGAAATCCTTGTCCAGCGCCTACCATATCAGGTACCCAATTTCTTGCCACCGTCTAATGTCCATTGATGAGCGGTTCGTTGCCCAGTGCTTGTCCAGTCTCTGCTTCCACACCTCAGAGATAGAGCGCGCACTACTGTTGAAGCAGTCTACTCCACCTGCCCGATAGACGGCCTCCAGTTCCTGCCCACCCCCAACCAGTGCTCAAGAGATTCCCTGGAACCGACGCCCGGAGTGAGCAAGCACTTTGAGATACTTGGTGAAGAGCCAGGGATGACCCCGCTGTCCTAAGGGCTCTTGCAGCCTCGCCTGGCCCTAATAGGGCAGACATCAGCCCTGGCCGGACCCCCATAGCCTGGATCCGCTCGTAGGCCTGGGACTTGAGATGCTGTCACAACTCACGTTCCCTTTCACCTAGAAGCAGCGGGCCAGCCTCTGCTGGGGACAGAGACACCCGCACTGTGGTCTTGGTGGGGGAAGGTCAGGAAGGAAGCACTTGCAGGTAGCGCTGGACTCCCGTTGCCTCATTCGACTGCGTGCCAGCCCTGTAAGGAAAAGATGCTCTTCCCAGTTTACAGATGCACAAACCGAGGTTTCTGGACAGATGCTAGTTACTTGAAGTCGTACGGTGAGAGGCAAGGCCCAGGTGTACTTCAAAGCCCAAGCTCTTCCCTCCGCCCCTCAGCTCGTGCCTCTTATCTACCTGCTGTGCTCTGAGGCCCATTCTGTTCAAAACCTCGCGAAGTCCTGAAGGGTCCCATTCTCTTGTTCCCTACAGCTGGGTCCTACCCTCCCGTGGGGCGTCAGCAGCTGCGCCTGGGCGGCAGCTAAGGGCTGGCTGAACGCCAGGAGTCACCTCCTCCTTCTGCACTCGGTCACTCCCCAAAACCGCAGAGGAACCCAGACCAAAATTAGGCAGTGGCCAGGGAGGTGTCTCATAGACAACCAAGCCCCTGAAACCGAGCTGAGCCACGTATTTGCTGTGTGACCTTGCGTGAGTTCCTTTCCTTCTCGAAGCCTCAATTTATCATCTGTAAAGAGGACAAATTATCCCTTCCCGGGGCCTCCGTGGGCCAGAATTAAGGACAGCAGCTCTCTCTCCCAGGCTACCTCACCCTCGAGCCCTCTCTCTTTGAGAAACAGAGCCCCCTTCCAGGGTCCCTGTGGTAGCAAACCTCCAGCATAAACTGCACATAGCCTGTCCTTGATGGGGGACACAGGTCCTGGCCTGGGTGGACACCAGCTCAGAGGACTAGCTCTCTTGGCTTCCGCCGCCTTCGCCTTCGGCTCTCATCCCTGCTGGGGAGCCGGCTCCGTCATCGCATCTGCTCCCTCTGCCGTCTGTGGCCTTTGCAGAGCCATTCCCCAGGGGACTCTGCCTCTCCTGCCTCCTCCAGTCAATCCTCCCTCCCTTCTTCCTCCCACAAACGTTTCTCCGTGCCTACTCAGTGCATAGATCACTGAATAAGCTCCGTGCCTGTCCTTGTAAAGCTCATAGTTTAGTGGGGGAGACGGATAAGGAAATTGAGTTACCATCCACTCACCCATCCCAAATTCTATTGCCCTTCCCCCCTCCGCTGCTGCCCTTACCGGTACAGTCTGTTCTCCACACGGGAGCCTGAGCCATCCTATACTGCTCGGTTCCCTCCCGTGGCTCCCCATCTCAAAGGAAAAGCCAGCGTCCTTGCTGTGACCTGCGAGGCCTCTGCACGCTCTACCTCATGGCCTCCCGCTCTCCGCTCCGAGCACCCGTTCCAGCCGCGCTGGCCGCCGCGGTGGTTTTCCACACGAGCCTGCTCCCAGCTCAGGCTTTTGCGTTCATCCTTGGTCCCGCTAGAACGTCTTCCCCCAGGTATCCCTGTGGCCTCCATCCCTTCACGCAGGCAGGTGTATCCACCTCCCCCGGGAGCCTTCCCTGACAGGCCCATCGAAATACTACTCCCCACTTGCCTTCTGTCCTTTTGTCTGCTTTATTGTTTTTTCTTGGCACTACCAAGCGACATGTAATTATTGGCCTTTTTTTTTCATGTTGATTATTTATTTATTTATTTATTTATTTATTTATTTATTTTTGAGACAGAGAGAGAAAGAGTGCAAGCAGGGGAGGGGGCAGAGAGAGAGGGAGACACAGAATCCGAAGCAGGCTCCAGGCTCCGAGCCGTCAGCACAGAGCCCGACGCGGGGCTTGAACCCACGAACCGAGAGATCATGACTTGAGCCGAAGTCAGACACTTAACCGACTGAGCCACCCAGGAGTCCCAACATGTGAATATTGTTTAACATTGTCTGTTCCCCTATAGAGTATAAGTCCTATGAGATCTCCCGAGGTTCCCCACCCTCGGGAAAAAAATAAAAAAAGAGGGAAAAAGGGGCGCCTGGGTGGCTCAGCTGGGTAAGCGGCCGACTTCGGCTCGGGTCACGATCTTGCGGTCTGTGAGTTCGAGCCCTGCGTCGGGCTCTGTGCTGACAGCTCAGGGCCTGGAGCCTGCTTTGGATTCTGTGTCTCCCTCTCTCTCTGCCCTTCTCCTGCTCACACTCTGTCTCTATGTCTCAAAAATAAATAAACGTTAAAAAAATTAAAAAAAAAAAAGAGGGAAAAGAATACCAAGAAACGTTTCAGGGTGCGGGGGAAGAGGACACCGCTAACTTAACTACTATAGTAATATTTGAAGTGTCCATAATTAAAACAAGTTGACGTGGGTGCAGGAGGAGACAAGTAGATCAATGGACTGAAATAGACTGTCCAGAAATAGTCTCGATGGACAGTTATTTAGTATTTGATAAAGGTGACATTTCAAAGTGGAGAAGGGATGCTAATAGGCAGTGTTAGGACCCCCAGTGCTAGGTAGCCAACTGGAAAAAAAATGAGATCTGTATGTCGCATTGAGTACCTCGCTGAGGATAACAGCCAAAGGGATCCAAGATTTAAGTGTTAAAAAAAAAAATCAAGGGGCCCCTGGGTGGCTCAGTCAGTTAAGCATCGACTTCGGCTCAGGTCATGATCTCAAAGTTCGTGGGTTCGAGCCCTGCATCGGGCTCTGTGCTGACAGCTCGGAGCCTGGAGCCTGCTTCGGATTCTGTGTGTCCCCCTCTCTGCCTCTCCCTGACTCACATTCTGTCTCTCTCTGTCTCTCAAAAATGAATAAAAGTTAAAAATTAATTAATTAATAATAAAAAAATAAAAGGAGCGACAACCTAATAGAAGCAGGCATAGGATATGAATTGATAGTTCCCAGAAAAGTGAAAAGAAATGGCTTCTCAAGATATGAAAAGAAGCTCAAACTCAGAAGAAACGAAAATCGGGGAAACCACACTGGGATACCATTTCTTGTCAGTCTGGCAAAAAAGTCCCAAAGTTTAGGGCCGCCTGGGTGGCTCAGTCAGTTGAACCTCTGACTCTTGATTTCAGCCCAGGTCAGGATCCCAAGGTCGTGGTATTGAGCCCAGCACTGGACTTGGTGCTGAGTGCAGAGCCTGCTTAAGATTCTCCCTCCTCCTCCCTCTGCCCTCTGCCCTCTGCCCTCTGCCCCTCTCTCCCGAGCGCTCTCTCTCTCTTTCTGTCTCTTAAAAACAATCCCAAAGTTTAATAATCTAGTCTGTGGCTCTTTCCATAAGGAAACCACTCTTGTGCGTGGCTGTCACAGAGTACTCTCACTCACGTGAATATAAATGGGTACAGGCCCCCAAGAGGGCATTTCGGCACGATCTATCAAAATTCTAAATGCATCTAGGTATCCCGATTCTGGGAATTCATCCTTCGGATATACTTGCACAAGTGAGAAATGAAATAATGCTATTTGCTGCGGCACTGTTGGCAATACCGAAAGACTCAAAATAACTCAATTGTCCATTAGTAAGGGGTTGGGTTAGGTAGAAGACAGTCCACCCACCAAAGGGAACACTACGCAACGATAACAAAGAACGAGGGAGATCTGTGTGTCCTCACAGGGAAAGTTCGTAAGAGACATTAAGTTTAAAAAGCAAAGAAGGTGACACCCGAAGGCTCAGTGTGTTGAGCACGGATCTCTTGATCTCAGGGCTGGGAGTGAGTTCACGCCCCACACTGGGTGTAGAGCTTACTTTAAAAAAAATAAGTAAAAAATAAAAACCAAGGTACAGAGAAACATATATGATATTCCACTGTCTGTCGAAAAAGAAGATTTTTAAAATATTTTCTTATTTCTCTATATTTACAACCTGACTGGCAGCATAACCAGTGCTTAAGAGCACAGCCTCAGGAGCCAGACCGCCTTAGTTCAAATACACATTCTAGTACTAGAGCGGGTTGAATCGCGTCCCACCAAAATTCATGTCCACCCGGAACCTGTGAACGTGACCTCATGTGGAAACGGAGGCTTTGCAGATCAAGTTAAGGTCATACTTCATCAGGGTGGGCCCCACATCCTTATAAGGAGAGGGATAGTTGGCCACAGAGACAGACACACGGTAGAAAATGCCACGTGAAGACAGAGGCAGAGATTGGAGAGATGCATCTATACACCAAGGGTCCGCGGCAAGTACTCGAGGCTGGAAGAGAGGCACGGGGACAGATGCTCCCGAGAGCCTCTAGAAACAATGAACCCTGCCGACACCTCAATTTTGGACTTCTAGCCTCCGGAGCTATGAAAGAACAAATTTCTGGGGGCGCCTGGGTGGCTCATTCAGTTGAATGTCTGACTTCAGCTCAGGTCATGATCTCACAGTTTGTGGGTTCGAGGCCTGGGTTGGGCTCTGTGCTGGCAGCTCGGAGCCTGGAGCCTGCTTTGGATCCTGTCTCCCTCCCTCTCTGCCCCTCCTCTGCTTGTGCATGCATGCACGTGCGTGCTCTCTCTCTCAAAAATATACATTAATATATATATATATATATTTTTTTTTTTTAAAGAACAAATTTCTGTTGTTTGAACCCATCCAGTTTGTAGTAATTTGTTACGGTTATGGCAGAACAATATGGCTACTTAGAAGCTGTGCAATTTGGGGCAATAATTTAGCCTCTCTGTGCCCTAGTTTCCTCACCTGTAAAGTAGGGCTAACGGGGCGCCTGGGCGGCTCAGTCGGTTAAGCGTCCTACTTCGGCTCAGGTCATGATCTCACAGTCTGTGAGTTCGAGCCCCGCGTCGGGCTCTGTGCTGACAGCTCAGAGCCTGGAGCCTGCTTCGGATTCTGTGTCTCCCTCTCTCTCTGCCCCTCCCCTGCTCATACTCTGTCTTTCCCTCTCTCAAAAATAAATAAACGTTAAAAAAAAATTAAAAAAAAAAAAGATGGATGAGCAGGGAGATTGATACCCGTGATCTTGACCTCCTTGCTCCCACCTCCTGCTTCTTAATTTATCCATCCATTTATTCAGGCTTTCAGAGCAACTGTCAAAAGCACCAACTCTGTGCCAGACACCCAGCCCTTATCTTCTCTAATGTCGCTTTCCCTATCTGTAAAATGGGTGCCCTTTTAAATCGTGAAGATTTAAATGAGCTAATACGCAGAGAGCCCTGAGCATAATTCTCGGCTCATTGTAAATACTCAATAAACATGTTGTTTTTTTCAGTTTAATGAGCACCGAGAGATGCCAGCTCTGGGCCAGGCTCTCAAGGGTCCAGTGGGAAAGGCTGGTGTATAAAATAAACTTGGAGCAACAGAGTGCAGTGCTTAGGGGCAAGGTGGGGCTGGGAGCTTGTGGCCCATTCCTTAATGCCTTCTCCCTTCCCCCGGACCTGGTGAACTTATAAATGAGGTGATTTCTGCCGCTTTGCTTAGTCTCTCCTTCAGACTGGGGGATCCCGAGGCGGAGCTTCGTCTCTTCCTTTAAATCGGGGGCTGGGGCCATGTCACTTCCATGTGTTCCGAATGTTGCCATTATCTCACGTTTACTCTGCCCGGTAATACAATCCACATACATTATCTCCGTTCATCATATGACATAGATTGTGTTAATATACCCATTTTATAGATCGGGAGACTGAGCCTTCAGGAGTTTAAGCAACTTGGTCAAGGTCACTCAGGCAATAGATGGTGAGACGAGGATTTGTCCAGTGGCCCACGTCAGGGTTATGGAGAGAAGGCAGTGTTAGTTTGGTGGACCCTGAGCCGAAACCCAGCTTTTTTACTCATTCCCCAGCTGTGTGACCCTGGGCAAGTCTCTGGAGCTCTCTGGCCTCGGTTTCCCTATCCCTATAAAAGGAAGAGCCACTCTAGGGGCACTTGGGTGTCTCAGTCTGTTAAGTGTCTGGCTCTTGATTTTGTCTCAGGTCATGATCTCTTGGTTCTTGAGTTTGAGCCCCTCATCAGGCCCTGCACTGACAGTGTGGAGCCTGCTTGGGATTCTCTCTCTTTTTCTCTCCCTCTCTGCCCATCTCCTGCTCATTTTCTTTCTCTCTCTCTCAATAAATAAATAAATGGAAACGGGGCATCGGGGTGACTCGGTTGGTTGAACGACCGACTTTGACTAGGGGCATGATCTCACGGTTGGCGGGTTCGAACCCCACATTGGGCTCGCTGCTGTCAGTGTGGAGCCTGCTTCGGGTTCTCTGTCTGCCTCTCCCCCACTCACACTCATTCTCTCAAAAATACATTTAAAAAATTTCTTTAATGGAAAAAAATACATAAAAACTTAAAAAAAAGAAAGACACAGAAACTCTACCTCACAGGGAGATAAGGCACGTAGACTGTCTAGAATAGGGCCTGGCATACAGCAGGTGCTCAATAAAAGGTGATCCCTCTTCCCTTTCTTCTTTCCTTCCTCTGGGGGCTCCAGGCTTGGGCTTATGCCAGGCCAGGCTGACGTAGCTGTCCCAGAGACAGTATTTGCATTCTTTCTCCCCATTCTCATAAGGCCTAGAGAACTGCAGGGAGCCCCCCACCCCCACCCCAAGATCTCTCCATTCCCAGGGAGCCTCTGTCTGCTGGGGGGTAAGAGGATAGTCTTCAGTTTGATGGAGACCCTGTGTGTTCAGAGAGGGGAGATACCCGCCCCAGGCCTGACGCCGGGTGAGAAACCACAGCATTGTGCCACCTCATTGCACAGGCGGTGTGACCGGGGTGTGGACACAGAAGGGAGAGACGTTGTTGCTCCGGCAGGGAGGGTGCCTGGGGGGCTCTGTCCTATGTTGAGAGAGCTGGGGCCACTCGCCCTTTGGAAGGTGGAAGGTGCCAGGCGTACAGCGGTTGCAGAAGCTGGCGCAGTCTAGCTGATACCTTGGTGAAGTGACGGCGCAGTAGGTAGCTGAAGCTGTGCCTGGTAGAACAAACAGGAATTGTCCCCTGAGGGCCTGAGGCCACCCAGAGTTGGCACACGCTCTTCCGCCCGCTGCCTACCGACACCCTCTCGAGCACTGAGCACTCCCGGCCCCCGAGGGCCTCGGATCTCGCAGGCGGCAGGAGGGGAGGCTCCCCCACCCCCAACAGGGCTCCCATACTCAGGAAATAAGTAAGCCCTCCTCCATCCGTGCAGAAGAGATTGTGGGTAGAGACCCCTGGAACCAGAGGGGTCTGTGCCCATTGGTGCGCCCTACTTCAACTCTTGGGAAAGGGCTGCTGAAAAGGGGAAGGGAGTCCCGCCCAGAGGCAGAGGAATGGTCCAGTGGGCCTGAGCCTTATCCGGAGGCCCCAGAGCTCAGGCAGGATTCTGCACTGGGACTGGCTTCTCCTCGGTGTCATTGACTTGGAGGCAACAGTGGACGTTGGCTCCCAGGGCCATGGTCACCAGCGTCTCCTTATAGCCCATACCTAAGGACTGCTGAACTGGAGGTGATGACATGCCGCGGGAGGAGGCAGGAGAGAGCATGAGACTGACTCCTGAGGACTCGCCCGGAATCCTTGGACTGGAGACTCAGGGCTAAGGGCGCTCTCCGGACAGCCTCGGGGCCACACGTCGTCCCCACCGCCGTACTCACTGCCCTCTGAGCTCTCCCGTTCCAGCCTGTAAAAGAGTCCAGCCCCTCCTTGGTACCCCTGCTCCCTCAAATAATCGAGCTTCTCCCAGGAGACTTTAGCCTCTTCTGGAATTTTCTAGCCTTCCTCTGAGATCCTCCAGATCTTCTTCACTCCCCATAATATTCTCCCACCCTGTGCAATAACCCGGCCCTCAGCGAAGTTCTGTAACCCTCACTGTACAGCAGTCCATCATCTCTGGAGTCCTCCGGACCCTGCTGTGAAGCTCCAGCTCAACTTCATTTTACATTTCTTTAATGTTTTTTATTTTTGAGAGAGAGAGAGGCACAGTGTGTGAGCGGGGGGAGGAGCAGAGAGAGAGGGAGACACAGAATCTGAAGCAGGCTTCAGGCCCTGAGCTGTCAGCACAGAATCCGACGTGGGCCTCCAACTCATGAGCTGTGAGATCATGACCTGAGCTGAAGTCAGATGCTTCACTGACTGAGCCACCCAGGGCGCCCCACCTCCAGCTCAACTTTAAAAAGTGGGCTCCAACTCTCATGCCCCAGTCTCCCCAAAACATACCAGCACACATAAAACTCTGCACCTCGCTCTAGTCCTCCCTCCCATTAGAGCTCTCCACCACTAGTGAAAATCTCGCTGCCCCTTCTGGAACATTCCAGCCCTACTCTGAAACCCGGCACCTCCACAGTGCTTCATCCTGTCCCCAGGGAACGTGGTAGTGCTTGAGCCAGCTCCTGCTGGTTCTCACGTCCTCCTGGGCCTCAAACGGCTGCTGGACATCAGTGAAGTGGAATGTCAACACCTCTGGGGGGAGGAGTCTGTGGGATGACCCCACTGCCTTCCCCATGGTGCTCCCAGCCAAGCACTGCCCTCCTCTAGAAACATTCCCTGCCTCCCCCAGGATAAGAACCCAGCTCACCGGAAACATGGTAGCCGTCACAGAGGTTGGGAGCACCTAGGCCCTGGGGTGGCATACCCCTGACCTCCCAAGTCAACCTGCCTCCTGTCATGACTGGGTCAGCCGCCCAGAGGCAGTCCCGCAGTCTCCGACAGCCCCGTACTCTGCCAGTTTGCCCACTGCCCTGCTCTGGGACACCTGTCCTGTGGCTCCGCAGATCTGTTGTTAAATGGGCAGCTGAGCCAAGGCCAACCTGCCTCTCTGTCCAAGGAGCAGACTTCTGGGCCACCAAGGAGCAGAGTTGAGCCCCTGGATTGGAGGGCCATACCTGCCCTGCCTTGTGTTTGCCCAAGCGCCGCCCACCAGGTCGCCCTTGTGTGAGGGTGAGTACAGGCAGAGCCTGGCAAGTCCCTGACCACAGGTGGCTGCGTGGGAGGGGATCTCAATTACGGGTGCTGCAAGCAGAAGGTACTAGGTTCCAAACCCAGCTCTTCTGTGTGACTTCCGCCAAATCGCTTTACCTCTCTGAGCTGCAGGGGGCTTTGCCCTTGCAACAGAGAAAACCATGATCTTGCCCCTTCCCATTTTGCCACAAGGCTCAAGTGAGATAGTGGTTCTAGAAGGAATCTTTCCTTTAACAAACATTTGAGCGCCTACTATGTGCCAGGCCTGCTTTAGACACAGGAAGTATATATTATTTCTCTCTGCATCCATCAGCCTCTGAGGAGGGAGGGACTAGGGTAAGGAGAGGTGGGAGAGAGATGCTAAAAGTGATCGGACCGCCACCCCCCCCCCCACCCCCGCTCCTGACAGCTCTTTGTGCATCTGGTAAAGGTGCTTTCAAAGCCATCGTTTCTTTTACTCCACATCCTGGAAGATAGCTCTTACTGTTCTGGTTTTATTGATGTAGAAACTAAAGCCCAGAATTGTTAAATCACTTGCCTAACTAAGATAACACAGTTAGTAACTCGCGGGGCCTGAATGACCCACACTGCCTTTGACAAGGAAGGAGGTCAGAGCATCACCACGCACCCCACAGCCACCCCCGGGTCCTGTGCCATGCAGAGATGAGTCAGGTCCCTTCCTGGGGGTCCTGGCAGAGGGGCTTCAGCCAGTACCCTCCCTGTCCTCCAGGCTCATACACAGGCCGAGAGGACCAGACGGACTTCGAGCAAGGCATCTGGAGATTGAACAACCCTCATCGGACGTCTTGTTCCACCCTGTCCTGGTACAGAACAGGAAACAGAAGCCCGGAGACGGGCAGACAATTTCTCAAGGTCATACAGTGGGTCAGAGGCCCGGCCTCCTAACTAGGTGAAGACGGGCCTGCCCATAAAAGGCCAAGCATGTGACACGCCCCCTACTGGTGCAGACAAGAAGTGCTCAAGGTTCAGAGAAGGGAGAAAATCCTACCTGCCTAGAAGGCTGAGCCTAGGCAAACAAAGAGCAGAGAGGCCACCCCACATGGGGAGCACCATGGAGCAAAGGCTTGGTGGGAGGACTTGTGGTGTGCATCACCGTGGAGGCCCGCCCCCTGCCCACATGCGGATCTCCTCCGCCTGTGGTCGTTCTTCCTCTGCTCTTGAACCGAAACTCTGCCTGCCCGCCCGAGTCTCCACCCACCAGCCAGAGTTCTGCTTGCTGTCTGGAACCCCCCAAAATGAGCGTCATCCGTGGCCCCGGAGCCATCGAGCGGGAGGCTCTATCAGAAGTTTCACCGGTGGGGAGTCGCCTATTTATCTTTCAGAACCCACTCAGACACTCCCTCCTCCCTGAGGTCATCCCTGTCCCTCAAGTGAAAAGTGATTCCGTCTTTCATTCCTGTTCGCCGCCGGCGTCCATCAGGCACCTACTAGGTGCCAGGCGCTTGCAAGGCGCTGAGTAGATTTAGAGCTCCCCAGTGGAGCTGCAAATGTAGGAGAGAAAGAGAAAAATCTACCAACCACTACCGGCGTTAGCAGGTTTTTCTCCAAAAATATCGAACCGAGGTTCACATACCATGTTTGGTAGTGATGTCTCTTTCAGTATAGAACAGTCACTCCCATCCTGCCTGTTTGTTTTTTTTTTTTTAATGACAGCAACTTTTTAAAGTGACCAGGCCAGTGTTCTCATCGACGTTTCGCACCGTAGACGGGTTTGAAGGTCCCCTCATAGCGCCGTTTCCCTCAGTCCTCTAAGCTCTGTGTATCTCGTACCTAGAAGTCAGGTGGAGAGCCGGGGTTGGCAAACTTTCTATAAAGCCAAGTCAATATTTCTGGCTTTGTAGATCACACGGCCTCTGCCGCGACTGTTCACCCCTCACCGTAACGCGAAGGCAGCCACGCACAATCCGGAAGCCCCCGGAGCATGGCTGTGCTTCCGCACAACTTTACTTATGGACACTGAAATTCGGATTTACCCTAATTATCGTATGTCACGCAGGATTATTCTTCCTTTGATTTTTTGAACCACTTAAAAATGTAAAAGTCATTCTCAGCTCAGGGGCTGCACAAAATCAGGCAGAGGGTTATAGATGACCCGTAGTTTGCTGACCCCTTGATTGCTTTTAGGTTAAGCATCCGTAGCGAGAATTATTCACAACGATGATGCCTACGTAATAGTCATCATGCGGAAGACACATGGACACCACCGGACGACTCCATTAAAAAGGAGACATCCCTTTTGCAAATCACAGATTGGCTGTGTAGTGCTCCTTCCTCCGCACAGTAGGAACAGTCTCTTCCTTAAAACCTTTCACCTGGTATTTTTGGCATCCACAAGGCACTGATTTGTGTCCCCCGCCCCCAAATTCACACGTTGCAGCCTTAATCCCCAATGTGACTGCATCTGAGGAGAGGGCCCTTACGGAGGTAATTAAAGTTAAATGAGGTTGTAAGGGTGGGGCTGGAATCCGATCAGACTGGGGTCCTCCTAAGAAGAGACACCAAAGCGTTCACCTTCTCTGCCCTGTGAGAACGCACCGGAAGGTGGCCGTCTGCAAGCCCGGAAGAGAGCTCTCACCAGAAGCTGCTCTCACCAGACCTTGATCTGGGACTTCCAGCCTACCGAACTGTGGGAAATAGGTCGTTGTCTGAGCCACCCTGCCTACGGTATTTTGTGATGACTGCCCGAGCTGCCTCGCACATCATTGACGATTCTCGCCCAAACTCACAATCTTATTGGGGCCGCAAAACTGGGGTTTTTCTAGTTCTCACATTCCTTCTAGCGGATTAGTTGGCATTTTTTTTTTCTGCAAAGAAAAGCTTTCCCTCGTCCGCTCGGAATGAACTGCAGTTCCTCCTAAGAAGGCAGGATAAATGCTTAATTCTCTAAGGGAAGGTTTTTGTTTTGCTTTTTTTTTTTTTTTTCTTTTTAAATGGGAAATTCTAGAACCGATTTGTATGCTGCGAGGATAATTCTGTGCAGAGGGAGAGATGGATGATGCTTGAGAGGGGGTTACAGAAGGTGGGAGGTACTCAAGAGGTGAGGGCATTTAGAGCGTAAGCGGGGGGGGGGGGGGGGGGGCGGGGAGGGAAGGTGAAAGACAGAAGAAAGGGCGTGAACTGGTCCTCTGGGCAGACCTAGAGGGCCAGCTTATTAGGAAATGCCCTGGATGAGTGCTGGGTCTGGTTCATGTCCTTTTGAGGCTGGGAATTGTGACCCTGCCTGCATGGCGGGTGGTTTCATAGCCAGAGAAGGTGGGTGGTTGGATTGCCGCAGGCTTGGGGACTTCTGGGCAAGTACACTGCAGGGGGAGGGAGGCGAAGCAGGGCACGGTCTCTGCCAAGGAGAATATTCGGACTGACAGCAGAAACTATCTCGGCGGCTTGAAGGCAGCAGTGAGGACAGGAGGAGAGTGATGGCTGGATGGGAAGTGGATGGCAGGTCTCAGCAGGCTTGCTGGACATCGAGTTTTGGTTTGGGTATGAGTTTTCAGAATTGTTCTAAAGGAAAATGTGAGGGGGGGTTGGAAGGAGAGTGGGGGGTTTCAACACGCCCCTCCTATGGCCTCTGGCCTCTTTGCCCCTGTGCCCACCGGTCTCCTGTGCCACATAGGGAACATGTGCCACGTAGAGGTCAAGGACTGGAACCTGATTCCTATTTGAGACACCAGCACCCGGCCTGGCGCAGGGTAGTCACAGGGAAGATTTGAAGTTTGATTGAATGAATGAATGAATGAATGATAGCCAACACTTATATGGCGCTTTCTATGTGCCAACAGCTCACTGATTTTTCCCAAGACTCCTGTAAAGTGGGGTCTGCTATATCCCCACTTTACAGATGGGGAGACCAAAGCACGGAAAGGTAAAATAAGTCGTCCAAGGTCATAGAGCTAGGTAGAGGCAGAGTGGGTCCACAAACCAGGTAGTCTGGGCCAGTGTCTGTATCCTTAACCACCAGATTATTCTTTTTTAACATTTTTATTTATTTTTGAGAGACAGAGAGAGACAAGAGCATGAGCGGGGGAGGGGCAGAGAGTGGGAGACACAGAATCCGAAGCAGGCTCCCGGCTCTGAGCTGTCAGCACGGAGCCTGATGCGGGGTTTGAACCCACGAACCGCGAGATCATGACCTGAGCCGAAGTCGGCTGCCCAACCGACTGAGCCACCCAGGCGCCCCAACCACCAGATTATTCTGAACGGACAAATGAGAGTCCTAGACTCCATCTCTCTGTCCTGAGTGATGCCAGGTATCTCTTGAAGTCAGAGCCCTGATCTGGTCAAGAAAGATTCATAGGCAATAAACAACGAACCGAGAAACAAACCATATCAGATTGTGACAACTGCCAGGAAGGAGACAAGCTGGGTGTCAAGGGCAAGAATAAGGAGACCTCCTTACATGGGGTGGTCAGAGACGGCTTCTCTGAGGGGGGCGCTTCGGGTAAAAGATGGAAAGGAGCCAGTACTGTGAAAAGCAAGAAGAGTGTCCTAGGAAGAGGGAACAACATGTGAGAAGGCCCTGAGGCAAAAATTCAACGTCTTCTGGCAACCGAGAAGGATCCCAGTGCAGCCGAGGAGGAAGACGACTCAAACGGGACTGGAGAGGTGGACAGAGCCAAGGCACACGAGGCCTAGGAAGCCAAGGCAAAGCATTTGAATTTTATCATCCTTTGTTATTATCGCATTTTATTTTAGTTTACTCCAAGCAAACTGGGAGGAAAGCCATTGGAGAATTTTAAGCAAGGAACTCATGTGGTCCAATTTGTATTTTAAAAGCATAAGCAGGGGCACCTGGCTGGCTCAGTGAGTAGAGCGCAGGACTCTTGATCTCACGGTTGTGAGTTCGAGCCCCATGTTGGGTATAGAGATTGCTTAAATAAATGGACATTTAAGACAAGTAAAAGCATAAGCAGTTTTGTTCTTCTAGTCATTTGCTTATTTGGTCACTGATTCTTGAATTTTTCATTCATTCTTTAGTTCTTACCTTCAGTTATTTATTTTTTTCATTGGGCTTTCATTTGTTCGCCTGTTAAATCCTTTGTTCCCTGACGATTCGTGCGTTCCCATCTCCAGAGATCATGGTATTCCTCTGTGTCAGTACGGCTGTAGGTGCAGGGAGCGTTGACAAGAGTCAGACTCGGTCCTTGTCTTGAGGAAAACCCCAGCAACCAGTGGTCACCAAGTAGCAGGTGCTGCCGATGGGGGTGGCAGTCACAGAAGGGCTCCTGAGGAGCCAGGACTTCAAGGATGACAGAGAGAGCCTGTTAGATTGGGGATTCCTTAGGGACAGGGACCAGTCTCATAAATCTCTGTGTTCCCTGAGCCTGGTACTTGACAGGCAATAATTAATATTTGTTTGTTAAGCGAAATGTGTGGACCAATAGCCAGTTAGGTGGTGTTTGCTGGTGGCTGTGATGCTGCCCAGCCCACGCGAGACCACCGTTCCCAAGTCCCTGCACCTCTACCTCCTCCTGTTTCTTCCTTCCCACCCCTCCTTTCATTGTGCTAAGAGAAAAGCATTCTTACCTCCATGCCACAATCACCCTGGGACATACCTGAGGCTGTGTGTGCAAGCACTCTCTCACACACATACACACACATCCCTGCTCATACAGAGAAACACATGTGCCTGCAAAATGTGTCCCAGTTGTTGGTTCCAGCATTGCGGTCATCAATTTCATAGCCTATAATCACACACACAAGCGCGCGGTATGCACGCGCGCGCGCGCGCGCACACACACACACACACACACACACACACACACCTGGGCTCACACGCCCTCCCTGCCTTCCCATCATATCCTGAACACACATACTTCACCAAATGGCCCTCCCACACACATCTCCTTCCCAGAGGAGGAGGGGTCTGCCTGGTCCTTGGTTTAAGGCTGAAGAAGTAACAGTGGAGGGAGGGAGGATTGAACCCCAGGTGTGTGTGGAGGGGGGGCCTGGGGGGGGTCAGGGATCCCTCCTAGTCAGAATGGCTGGAACCCAGGATGACACTCAAGTTTCTCTAAATCTTGGGTGTGCGGGAGGCTGACGCCCTTCCCTCCCTCCGTGTGGCCTGAGAGCTGATTCCTCTGAAAAGCAGTTTCCGAGAAGGGTCCCCCCCATCCCCGCTCTCCTCACTGCCCTACATCCCTGTGCCCCCACTTGTCCGGCTCCTGGGGGAGGCAAGGTGAGGCGATCGGATCCGCAGTGGCTCGGGCGACAGCAATCTGAAGTCAACGGGCTGTGGAGAACTTGGGTGGGACCTGGCGCATCTGGTCCTCAGTTTTCCCAGCTGCAAAAAGGGTGTGTGTGTAGGGGGGTGGGGCTTCCGCGATAGAGAAAAGCCGCTTCTTCACCTGAGATCCAATCAGTCTGAAAGAGCAGGTGCTTCTGGGGCGCGAGGAGCCTGCCCCTTTGGAGGGGCCCCCTCGGGAAGGCCGTGCGGGGAAGGGGGTGTCCGGGGCTGGGGTGCAGGGCGAGGGCTGGGAGGGCCGAACCCCGGTAACCCGGGGGAGGCGGGAAGTGGGAGCGGGCGGGCCCGGGCCTCGAGGGCCCCTCCCCGCCGGGCGGCCGGCTCCGGGCTGGGGCGTGCCCGCGAGGTCTCGCCGCCGCCGCCGCCGCCGCCGGGCTGCAATAAGAGAAGTCGAGGCGGCTTCCTCCTCGCGGCGCAGAGCGGGCTGCGGTGCGAGGCCGGCGGCTCCCCAGGCCCCCGCCCCCCGCCCCCCCGCCCCCGCCCCCCGCGGCGTCGGCGCTCGCGGCTGCCCGGAGCCCCGCTGGCTCTCCCGGGGACTGTCTACGCGGCCTCCCCCGGGACCAGGTAGGCGGCCGTCGGGTGGGGGCCGGACGCGCGGCGCGGCGCCCCGCCTCCGGCCCTCCCGCGCCCCGGACGGAGGGCTGCGGGAGGCCGGCCGAACTTGAGCGGAGCTGAGCGAGCTGGGGGTCCTAGGGACCTCCCCCTCCTTTCCAAGGAGGAAAACTGAGGGGACCTGGAGAAAGAGACTGATAAAATCTGATAAAATGGGCGGGGCTGAAGGAATGTGGGGAAAGCGGATGGAAGGGACCCCCCCCAAAAAAAAAGTCCGGTAGGGAAAACGGAAGGAACCTGTAGAGTGAAAGTAATAGAATTTGGGAAGGGGGCTGAGTCAGGGCAGAGGGACTAAGGGGACTCTCCCAAAAGAGGCTGGGGGGTGAACCGAGGGGACCTTGAAAGTGAGGCTCTGGGAAGAAGCTGGAGGGTCTGGAAGAGGGGAACTAGGTGCGGGGGCGGAGGGGGGACTGGGAGGACCAGGTGGGAGCGTTTGCGGGAGGAGGTCAAGGGGAACCGTTTCTGGAGAATGCACAACGTGGGGCACAACTCTGGGGGTCCGGGAAGTGCCCCTATCCCAAATCAGCAGAAGTTGAGGGTGAGACCTGCAGCCCGGAGGGGCGGGGAGGCAGCCGAAGTTGCAGCCCCCTAAACTTTCCCGCCCCGGCGCTGGTGGGAGGGTCCCGGATGGCTAGGGGACTCCTCCAAGGCGCTAGAGGCGTGGGTCCCGGCTTCCTGGGGAAGTCCCCGCCCTCAGCAGGGATGGGCCCCTCTGGGTGCCCCCTTCCCGCCCCCAGTGGCGGTCTCGGTCCACGTTCCCCTCGGGATCCGGGAATTGCTGGCAGCCCCGACGGAAATCCTGCCTTTGACCGCGATTGCCCGGAGGGGCTGTCTCCGTGGCAACCAGAGGGTGGAGAGGCAGAGACCAGCGCTTGGCTGCCGTTGGGCGCGTTGCCCACGCAGCCCCCTTCGGTCCCCCCTCCGCCCCCATTTGGGGTCCTCCGTCAGGGCCAGGCGTCTGGACAGAGGAGTGAGGCGGTGATGCTCAGTGGTCAGGCTTTCCGGGGTAAGGATCTGCAGTCGCAAGGAACTCAGCCTGGCTGGGCCCTTGACTGCTGTGTGACTTTAGGCAAGTTACAGAGCGTCCCTGAGCCTCGTTTTCCTCATTTGAATTATGGGGGGGGGATCACCTCTGCCCCTGCTCAGCCCCCATCCCCCCTCCTCCATCCCAAATCCCCAGAACCAGGTGCAGAAAGCAGTTTTTGCAAAGTATCCTCCTGGAGGGGTTACAAGTTATTTCCGACATAGAGGGGTCCTTTCCTTCACCTTCTCAAAAGGACGGAGGGGTTCCAGAAAGCCCGACATGGCCTCCGAGACCAGCATACAAGTGACATCATGTTCGTGGATCTGTCGAAGTCCCACACTGGGAAAGTCAGCAGGTTTCGAGCTTCGGTCCCCCAACCCCTGTGGTGCCACACCTGGTGACCCCTGAGCCTTTTGGCTTCCTTCCATCTGTGGGGCTCCGTTCTCACTTCGCAGATGGGAAGATGGAGCTTCAGCGGTCGAGGACTGACAGGGCCGGCAGTAGGGATTTGAATCCGGGGCATCTTGTCCCCGATGTGGCGAAGGAAGAAGCCAGAGCTGAGGCCTGAGTTCCCCCCCGCCGCCCCCGCCACTCCTACTAAATCCCCCGCAGCCCTGTGGAAAGGGGCGTGGGGGAGTGGGGAATGGTGGAAGAAGGCGGCGAGCTCGTGGGCTGCATGGTGGGCTCCTGCTCCCCAGTGGGCCTGAAGCTGTGAGTGAGGCGTCAGGATGTTTTGAGTGAAGTTTGGGCTTTGAGTGAAAAAAGCCTATGCATGGGTATTAGGGTGCTCTCTACAGCCACCGGGGCTGATGCGACAAAGGAAGTGGCCAGACCTTGGGAGGCTGGGTAGGGGGGACCCCAGAGCTGAGGAAGAAGAAGCCGGGACCCCTTGTGCACCAAGCAGACCCCCCAGCAGACCCCCTAGTTTAAGGCTTTGGGTCAGTTTAAGGTAGAACCAGGGAAGGAGGCATCCTGTCTGGAAGACTCCTATTCCCTCCGCTCCCCCTGAACCAGCCATGGCTCCCCTCTCCTCAAAACCTTGAATTCCTAAAGACCCTTATTTTAGAAGCTGGTGGGTGACTTTTCAGCAATAGATGAGAAACCACCATTACCCACACAAGTGGAGAAAATGGGGCTGACACATTGGGGATCACGTGGTGTAGAACCAGTATGACAAAGGTAGGCCCCTTTCTCCACATCCCCCCCAAAACACACACACCTGGCTCTACCAGGTGGTAGAGTCTGACGGTACAGGCCTTCTTAGGCCCTGGGTGTTCAGAGGTAGGGGGTTGTGAGGCCTCAAGAAAGAATGGTGTGGGATGGTTAGAGGCTCAGTGAGAGACGAGCCTCAGGGAAAGAGGTGGGGGTCCAGGAAGGACGTCCAGTAAGGACACTAGAGTTAGGTGCGGGGTGGAGGGCCTCCGCGGGTGATGGACAGAAGCCTTCAGGGCGCTCGGGTCTTGGTGAGGGGATGGGGCTCAGCGGGGCTGAGACTTGTGCCCTGCCCCTGGCTGGCCCAGAGCCCCAAAGAGTAGCCGGAACTCTTGCAGGATGGTGGTTTCCGGCTGCTGCCCAAAGTCCCAGTTCCCTCTTTCTGAAATCCCCCCCGGTTGACTGAACCAGCTCAGGCCCCCCCCCGCCTCCCTCCCCCTGCACCTCACCCTGGGAACTTCTCTTTCTCCCCCCCCCCCCCCCCCCCCCCGCCTGCTCCACCTCCCTGGGCCTTGGAGGGGCCTTCCTCAAGGGAAAGGAGCAGAAGTGAAAGTTCACTGAGCACCAGCTGTGTGCCTGGTACTTTCACAGTTGATGCTCAGAAGCAACCCCACGAGGTAGAGATGTAGATTCCTATTTTTTTTTTATTTTTTTTAATGTTTATTTATTTTCGAGACAGAGACAGAGCATGAGTGGGGGAGGGGCAGAGAGAGAGGGAGACACAGAATGTGAAGCAGGCTCCAGGCTCTGTGCTGTCAGCACAGAGCCCGACGCGGGGCTCGAACTCACAGACTGCGAGATCATGACCTGAGCCGAAGTCGGAGGCTCAACCGACTGAGCCACCCAGGCGCCCCTAGATTCCTATTTTCTAGGCAAAGAAGCTACAGCTCAGAGAGGTGGACCAGCCTCCCCAATGTCTCAAGCTAGTTGTCAGGCCGTGTAGAATCCAGCTTAAATCTGTTTCCAGGTCCTACAGATACTCCGGGGGGAGGAGGGGGGCGGGACGTCCTGTGTCTACATCAAAGCCCTGACATGGCTTGGGGAAGTGTGGACCTCAAGAGAGGGCGGGTGGGTCCAAGAGTAGGGCTAGGCTGGAGGCCGGCTCCCTGCTGAGTAGCCAGCTGCCATACGGCAGGGGTGGTGTGTGTTCCGTTGACCGGCGGCTGGAAATATGACGTATACGAGTCAGGGACAGCATGACCTCCTGCACAGGCTCTGAAGAACACAGCCACGGTGTGAACTCAACTCCGGACCTGAATTAATGGTCCTGGCTTTGGATCCCCTGTGTGGCTGTTTGACCTTGAGCAAGTCACTTCCCCCTCCCCTACACACTAGAGAGGGGTGAACAGATAAATGGTCTCCGGGGGGCATTCTTGCTTTGCCGCTTATGATTTTCAGCCTCACTTGAGCACTGCGCGCTGGTCAAAAGCCACATCTCTGGGAGGCTGGGTGGGGGTGGACCCCAGAGCTGAGGAAGGAGAAGCCAGGACCCCTTGTGCACCAAGCAGACCGGCAGGCCAGTAGACCCCCTATGACAACTGCACGGAAGGTACAGATGCAAAAAACTGAGACTCAGAGGGGCTTATATCATTCATCCAAGGTCCCAGAGCTAATGACATAAAGAGCAGGGACGCCTGGCTGGCTCAGTCGATAGAGCATGTGACTCTTGATCTCGGGGCTGTGAGTTCAAGCATCATGTTGGGTGTACAGCTTACATTGAAAAAAAAAAAAAAGTGAAAGAACAGAGTCGGGTAGGGCCACACAGAGGGAGGTGTTGAAGGCAGGAGCACCTTGGTCTGGGGTGAACCTCAGCTCTGATACCCACAACCTGATTTTGGCACAGATGAGGCTGTAGAAACTGACTCCCGTCCACCGGATGTTTAAGGGGGCATACTCACAAACCGACCCGAGTTCCTGCAGTGACCGGAATGCTTGTGGCCGCTCTTGAAGCTGCTTGCTGCCTTTCTGGTGTCAGCAGGCAGCCAGTTCAGTTCTGAGAAGAGAAAAGCCTGGGTCCAGATTCTAAGGCCGGGAAAATCACGGCCTCTGGGGACAGCCTGGGCCTCCCCTCTCCGGCTGTAATGACGACTTATGGCGAGTAACACAGGCCCCGGCACGTTCCGGGTGCTCCTTAGGGGACATACATTATTCCTTCCACCAGGGCTACAAAATAGAATGATGCTTACAGTGGAATTAGAGCCCGATTGATCGGGCTTGCATTTTAGTCTCCGTTTACTTACTGTGTGATCTTGAGGAAGTTACCAAACCTCCCTGTGACTCAGTTTGCTTATCTGTAAAATAGGGGTAGTAATAAAACCTACTTCCTCAGGTAACTGAATGAGATCATGCATGGGAATTGCTTGGCGCGACGCCAGGCACTGAGTAAGCGTTTAATAAATTAGACGTTCTAAACAATAATTATTGCCACCCAGACTTCTAGGAAGTCACCTACCCTTGGATTGGCACCAGTTAGGATCTGCGGTTGGGTCCTAGGGGCTGTCTGTACGCAGATGCCCGAGCAGAGAGGACCCAACCTGCTTCCTCGGGTCTTTCTCGTCTTTTCTACCTTTCTCTTTTCCTGTCTCCGGCTCTCTGTTATCTTTCTATTTCTCATTTCTATCTCTGTTTGTCTCTTTCTTTTTCTTTCTTTCTGTCAGCGGGCTGCTGGAGCCAGCTCGCATTGGCTCTGGGGAGCTGATTGTTTGAATCTCTCCCCGGCCCAGCGTTCCAGAAGTCACCTCGGCTACTTGAGATCAGCCGTGGTGGGAATATTTATCCCACGGAAATCAACAAATGCTACAAATCAGAAATCGGGGCTTTTTTTTTTTTTTTTCTTTTGAGAGTCAGCGTACCAGCACGCAGCACTGTGTTTCTCTTCGTGCCTGTCTTTCTCTTTGTCTCTCTGCATCTCTCAGTGTCTGTCTCTGCCTTCTCTTTCTCTGTTTCTCCCCTTTCTTTCTTTCCTCTGACAAAGCTACGTGAGTGCGGTGGGGGGGGGGCCCTCAATGCCTTGAGTCATGAAGATGCCAAACCCTGTGCCCCGCCCCCTCACCTCACTTCCGCCAACCCCCTCGGCAAACTGGTGCCCGGAGAGCCATGCCCGGCCCTGGGCTTCGGTCCCCGTCAGGCCTGGGAGTGCCAAGTCCTGAGAGCTGCTCCCCGTTGCCTGTTCCCTGCACCGTCAGCTCTCCCTCAGCCCACAGAGCCCTCCGCCTCTTTCTCGGAGGCTGACAGTTCCTGAACCACCCCCACCTCATTCCAGGCAGGCAGAATTTGAGGCTCCAATTAGGCTGATTTAAAAATGTCGTAGTAGGGGGTGGTTCAGTCGGTTAAGCGTCCAACTTCGGCTCAGGTCACGATCTCACAGCTCATGAGTTCAAGCCATGCATCAGGCTCTGTGCTGACGGCTCGGAGCCTGGAGCCTGCTTCCGATTCTGTGTCTCCCTCTCTCTCTCTCTGCCCCTCCCCTGCTGGTGCTCTGTCTCTCTCCCTCTCTGTCTCAAAAATAAACAGACATTTAAAAAAATTTTTTTTAATTTTTTAAAAATAAAATAAGGGGCGCTTGGGTGGCTCAGTCGGTTGAGCAGCCGACTTCGGCTCAGGTCATGATCTCACGGTCTGTGAGTTCGAGCCCCGTGTCGGGCTCTGTGCTGACGGCTCAGAGCCTGGAGCCTGCTTCAGATTCTGTGTCTCCCTCACTCTCTGCCCTTCCCCTGCTCATGCTCTGTCTCTATGTCTCTCAAAAATAAATAAACATAAAAAAATGATAAAATAAAATAAAAATGTCGTTATAGGGCACTTGGTTGGCTCAGTCAGTGGAACATGTGACTCTTGATCCCAGGGCCGGGGCCGTAAGTTCGAGCCCCACGTTGGGTGTAGAGCCTACTTAAAAAAAAAAAAAAAAAAGAATTAAAAAAATAAAAATAAAAATGTCGTGGTAATGTTTATCTGGGTATTGTTGGAAGTGGCAACCTCGTATCTATGTAGGGACCCAGGAGGTTGTGCAAATTTGTGTCTCTTCTAGAGAGGGGCTCTGCGTGAGTCTGTGGCTGGGGAGAGGGCTCTGTGTGGCTCTCTGTGCGTCCCTCTGGGGACTCTGTGCGTCTGTGCATGCTTGCAGGAATGGCTGTAATTATCCGTGTCTGTGACCAGGCAATGGAGAGAAGTGGCTCAGATTCTGGGGCCCAACGTCAGGATCCATCATGCATATGACCTTGGGCCAAAGCTCTCTGTGCCTCGGTTGCCCTATCGATATGAGTAATACCTCATAGTGTTGTTACGAGAACAGAACGTGGTGATGTACTTAAAATGTTTAACGCGGTGGCCGGCACATAGCGAGGACTGTAACTTCTGTAGACGCCGCACTTGCTGAGAGGCTGTGCGTACGGCTGTGTGTACGCGCGTGAATGGCTGAGGGCCGGAGGTGTCTGTACCTGGGGAAGTGGGTGTCCTTGAAGATGTGTGTGTGTAGAAGCGCCCAGAGTCTCTGCGGGGTGCCGCGTGTAGCTGCGGTAACGTGTGTCCTAGAATGTGTCAGGAGGGCCGTGTGGATCAGGGTGCAGGCCCTGCGTCCTCCCGAGGTGCGTCCGTGTCTTCCCGTAAGAAGACCGCCGTTCTCACGCTGTAACCTTTGTCTCTATCTTATCCCCATCTGTCCCCTCGGGGCCTGAAATCCCTTCCCTCCCTGGGCCCTGGCTGCCCCCAACCTCTACCTGTATTCTCTCCCGGGCCCTGACCAGCCCCCCGCGGCCCGGAGCCTTTCAGACACAGCGGTTGCACCCCGGGGGAGGGGTCCTGAGGCGAGGATCACAGCAATGGCTTAGCCAACACAGGCTATTTTAGGGCTCTTACCACAGCCCGCCTCGCAGTTCACCAGATGGGTGTCACCCCCCCCTCCCACATACACACACACAGGAGAATAGTTACAGTGACGAGTGAGAGGGGCTGGTGGGTCTAGATGTGACGGAGCCATCGCCTAGGCAGCTGGATCGGGTGGAGCCAGGAAGGCTTCCTGGAAGCGGTGAGTGTGCTCAGTAGGAGGGGCAGGACCCAGAGAGAAGAGGAGGAGGCGCTCCGTAAGGGAACTGGACTCAGGGGTCAAGAAAGGCGAGAGGAGGGCACCCGCCACGAAGGCCCTCAGCCTCTCTGGGGGAAATCAGGGTTCACTGCGTTGGCCCCACCCTACAACTCTTCATTCCTCTCCCTTCTTAGGAAACTGAGCCGTCTCCCTAGCAGTTCCTCTCTCAGTGTTGCAAGGGCAGAGTTGCCGGCGGGGCGTGGGGAGCCCTTGCTCAATGATCCGTCTGCTCTGTCGCTCAGAGGACGTGGCTACCAGCAAAGCCTCGGCTTACCTGGGGGGCTCCCCGAGGGATCCTGGTGGCCCTGGCTTCCGACCTGGGCCTCTTCTTGATGCGGGGATAGGAGCAAGCTCTGGAGGCCGGGGTCCCCTTCCACTCCGCCACCAGACGTAACCCGGGGCTGCTGGGGTTTACGGAGCCTGGGGTGGGAGCAGCGGCATGGTGCAGAGGGAAGGCCTGTTTTTAGGAGCCAGGGGCTGGGGGCCTACGAGCGAGCTAGCGCGGCTCAATAGAAAGCCGATGAAAGGGGCGGGTCTACCGTAAAAAATATGAGTATCTGACCATGAGTCTGTCCACCGGAGAGGCAGCCTGCGTGCCCGGGTCTGTGTGCGCGCGTGCGTGCATGTGCACACCAGAGCCCGGGCTCGCGTGAGAGTTTGTGTTAGTGTGTCGGGGTTGGTGAGCCCGCTTGGGCAAGTGTACGCTGTGGGTGTCGGTGTGCGACTCTGCGCCGGTGCGTGTTACTTACTGGGTGTGTTGGTGAGTCGGTGTGTCAGGTGGCCGTGAGTGTGGGAGAGTCGGTGTGGGTGGCGTGTCCCGCGTGAGGGCGGATGTGTAAGTTTGCCAGGGGCGGTAGGGAGGAACACGAAGGCAGAAGTCATGCTGGGACAGAGCCCAGGCCTGGCTTTCCGAAGGGGGCAGGGTCTGGCAGCTGGCTCGCGGGAACCTTGGCAGAGCCTTCATCTCCCTCGTCCTTCTCTCTCGCCCTCAGGTCTCCGGCCCCTCCCAAGGACCATGCCGCAGCCCCGCTGACCCAGGAGTAGGGGCCTGAGGGGTGAGTGGGGAGAGTGGGGACTGAGGGCTTTCAGGGTCGGGAGAAGGGGTGGGGTGGCCTTCCTGAGCCCCACAACTCATCACAGCCCCCTCCTCCTACGTGGGCCCTGTTGCTAGGTAACAGATGGGGGAACCATAAAGAGGCAGCTTGAGAGGCCAGAGGCTGGACCCGCAACAGGGAACGGCCTTGATCCCCCTCCGTGGGGAATCTCCAGGTGCAGACGCACAGAGCCCTCACACACGCGCACACACAGATACGCCTCGATACACAGACATGCACATACAGGGGGAGACACGCACACGCACCCCCAGAGACATTCACACATGCTCACACACACACACAGATACACACACACCGACAGGCAGGGCTGTACGCCTGGTCATGACACACAGACACAGGCACCTACTCACACGGACCACCTGCGTGCACAGAGACGCACACACGCGCACGCGCGCACACACAGGAACACACAACCACGCTTGTGCAGAAACACGTCCCTCCGTATACAACCCGTAAGACACGAACACTCACAGAGCCATCACGTGCACTGACACGTACCCGCCCTCCTACACGCACACAGACACATGAACATTCGCAAGAGGCCGCACACGTAGAGACACACCCCCGCAAATGTGTGTATTCACAAATACTTAGAGACACACAAAAGACACACAAAAGACACACATCCTTCTGAAGAGTATCACGAAACCACAACGTGTTGATGGAATAGGAGGCAGAAATACATGAATCGACACGGCAGCCTCCCAGAGCAGGAAAGGGTACACCCCAGTGCATGGCGGGTGTACATTCTCTCTCCAAACAAGGCGGCGGGAAGGGATACCCACAGGTAGCCCTGCCCCACCTTCATCCTTCACTAGAGGGGACGCGGAGCGGGGACGCCGCGTGCCCGCGTGAGTGTACGTGTGCCCGTGTGCGCGCCCGTGCGCACAGGGCGGCACCTCCGGCAGGGGCCCCAGAGTGAGGCGCGCCCCATTCCGTAGCAGGGCACCTGGAATGGGCTGCGTGTTCTGCAAGAAGTTGGAGTCCGGCACCAAGGAGGATGTTGGCCTGGAAGGGGACTTCAGGGGCAGTGGGGCTGTGGACCGCTATGGCCCTGACCCGACGCAGGCCCGGGCTGGGTCCTCCTTCGCCCACATCCCCAACTACAACAGCTTCCCCACTCAGTCCACCAGCGCCCCCTTCCTGGATGGGGGCACCATCAGGGGCATGTCAGGTGAGTCCAGGGGGCTGGAGGCAGGCACCGCCTGGATCCTGGGAAAACCTGGGGGAAAGGGAGGCGTCTCTAGCAGCCCTCCAGTAGGACATGGGGGACACGGCCCTGCTTTCAGAGCACAGCCTGGGGGAGAGCGTGCAGGCCTCCCTTCGGAAACCCAGCCTCGAGGGGAGACATAGCTCTGTTCCCGTCTGAGAGAGGAGCCCGGATGACAGAGCCGAGTGGGAAGTCCTGGTGGGGAAGGGGAGGCGTGGGTGACTCGGGAACTCCCCAGGGTGGGTGGGATGGGCTCAAAGGCATGTGACCTGACTCCACGTGGAGCCAAGCAGAGAGGCCGAAATCCGAAATCCGGACTGGACTCCGAAGGCCTTTGGGAACCAGTCAAGGCCATAGTGGGGAGCCATCTAGAGCCTGTGTGGGAAGCAGGATTCTGGGGGTGCAGCCCCATGCCCTACTCTGCTGAGTAGCCCTGACTCTGCAGGGACTGGGGTGACCCTGTTCACCGCTCTGTATGACTATGAGGCCCGGACAGAGGATGACCTCACCTTCACCAAGGGTGAGAAGTTCCACATCCTGAACAACACGTAAGTAACCAGGCCCTGCCGCTCAGGACACGGCCTGGGCTGGGAACAGGACCCAGATAGGAATCCTACCTGGTCCCTCAGAAAGCCCCAGCCTAGTTGGGGACACAGATATATGACACTAACAGCTCTGAGTAATTGCTGCCATGTAGGGGGAGCATGGGATCATATGGGCACAGAAAGAACACTGTATATGGTCTCCGGGGTAGTAGTGATCAGGGCAGGCTTCCTGGAGGAGGTGATTTCTAAGGTGAGACTAGAAAAAAAATGCATAGATGTTGAGGGAAGAGGTGAGAAAAGAGGAAGAGAGCATGAGCGAGAATGAGAGTAAATGATGACTTCTGGAAACCACCCGGTGGTTCGGGCTAGGTGGATCATAAAATATGAGGTGTAGAGTGGAGGGAGCTAAAGCTAGAGAGGTGGGTGGAAACAGATTCTGCAGTGCTTTTTAAGCCATGGTGAAGACTCTGGACTTTATCCAGAAGGAAATATGCAGTCAGTGGGGGTGGTAGAGGATTTCAGTGGGGAAGTGACCGAATTAGCTGTCCACTGCCTACCCAAACCCCAGAGGAGCCAGAGGAGAATGACGGGAGGCCTACGTGTCCCCAGACATGTTGCTTCTGCAGGGACAAGGCTTCCGGGGCCACTGCAGTGGTTGAGGGCAGAGCAGACAAAAGCCCTGGTGTGTGTGTGTGTGTGTGTGTGTGTGTGTGTGTGTGTGTGTCCAAGGGGAGGGGCTGGCAGGGCTAGTCTCCACCTGATCCTTTGCATGACCCTGCCTGGCCCCAGGGGGTGCCAGGGGGCTGGGTTGCCTCTGACACCCTGTGTCCTGTGCCCGCAGTGAGGGTGACTGGTGGGAAGCTCGGTCTCTCAGCTCTGGACAAACTGGCTACATTCCCAGCAACTATGTGGCCCCCGTGGACTCCATCCAGGCTGAAGAGTGAGTAGGGTGTGGGGGGTAGCTATCCCCATGAACAGGACAAGACCCTGGAGTTCAAGGCCACTTCTGAGTCACAGCCCCATGCTAAGCTTATCTTCTTATTTATAATTCTGTGAGGTTATTTTGTGAATAAGAGAAGAGAACAATGATAATAATGACAGTAAATAATCTTTATGTAGCGTGTACCATGTTCTGGGCCCCAGTCAGAGTGCTTTCGATGTATTCACGGAGTTAGGGACTAATATCACCCTGTTTTATGAATGAGGCAGCTCAGGCACAGAGAAATTCAATATCCTGCCCAAGTTCACATGACGAGTAAGTAGGTGGGGTTGGTATTTGAACCCAGAGAGTCTGGCTGCATTTGCTAAGCATTCTCCGCATTGACTTTCAGTGATCACGACAAACATGAGCTTGAAAAATTTGTAAAACGCTACACAACTACAAGGGGACATGACTTAGAATTAATTCTGTTAAGGAGGCAGGGGGTTGTCACTCATCGTATACCATTATAACCCGAGATACGATGACAGGCGCTTTACCTACCTTGGGGCATTTAATTCTCACAATTACACGATTGATATTATTATTGTCCCCATTCTATAGATGAGAAAACTGAGGCTCATAACAACTTTTTATCTATGTGCGCCGCTAGATACATATATGGGAAAAGAAAGGATTGGAGAGACCAGGACCGGGTGACTAATTTGACGTCGGGTGATGGGGAGTGGGAAGAATCGAGGGTGACCCAAAGTCTTCTTGAGGAGCCGAGTGGGTGAGGGTGCCATTTGCTAAAGTGGGGAGCTTGGGAGCAGGTTCTGGGGGTGGGGGACTCGTTGGGTCGAGGTGCGTAGAGAGGAACACCCAGGTGAGGACACTGCCAGGAATCGGATTAGGCTGAGCTTTGTAGGAGAGGGGCCCCGCCCAGGGCAAGCCAGCCCGCTGAATTAGCCCAGAGGAAGGGGCATCTTTTCCTAGTTGGCGTTAAGGCTCTTCGTTTGCTGTGGCCCTTGCAGAGGCACCGCTGGGCGGGGGCGGAAATCTGGGGCTCTTCAGAGTGGAGGTGCCAGTTAAAGCTGCATAGGAGGGCGAAGGAAGACAAGGAGGGTGGGAAAGAGGTTGGCCCTGGGTCCCAACTTTGGAGGGAAGCTGCCTTAAAGGAGAAGTTGCTGTTGGAAAACCAGGCCGAGCCAAGTCAGAGCAGCCAAGAGGGCGGAGGAGAGATTGCCGGAAACAAGAAAGGGAGTGTCAGAGGCTGCCACTTGATTTGGCAACGGGGGTGACCTTGGTGAGGGATCTCTCTGTGTGAAGTGGGGGTGGAGGCCAGACAGCAGGGCCTGGTAGGGAGTAGGAGGTGAGGAAGTAGAGACCCAAGTGTGAAGTGCTTTATCAAGTGAAGGGGGAGGTGAGAGATAGAACAGAATGCTGATGGCAAGTTAGGGCTTAGAACAGTTTTGGGGGGAAGGAAGAAACGTGGGCATATGTAGAGGTTGGTGGGATGGAGAGACTGCCTGTGGGGGCTGGCTGGTAGGGGACCGGTGTCTCTGAGCAGAGGGGAATCGATGGGGCCCAGGGCTCAGGGAGGAGTGAGGCCTTCACCTGGACAGAGTGGAAGGAGGCACGGAGGAGAGGACGGGTAGCGATGCAGAAAGTAGGAGGTTTGGGAGGTTCCTGCCTGTGTCCGCACCTTCAAAACCGTGTCACGAAGCTCCGAGCTCACTCGCCGCAGTGTCATGGTTAAGAGCAGTGCTGTGGTTAAGAGTGCAGGCTCTTGAGCAGACAGCTGGGGTTCCTATTCTGGCAACACAGCTGAAGAGCGTGTGGCCTCGGGCGAGTTGCTTCACCGCTAGGCATCTCCATTTCCTCATCGATCTAATGGGGGGGGTAATAAAAGTACCTAGCTCACAATGTTGTTAGAAAAATTAAATGGGGGCACCTGGGCGGCTCAGTCGGTTAGGTGTCCAACTCGTGGTTTCGGCTCAGGTCATGATCTCACAGTTTGTGAGTTCAAGCCCCGCACCGGGCTCTGCGCTGACAGCACGGAGCCTGCCTGGGATTCTCTCCCTCCCCCTCCTCTGCTCTCTCTGTTTCTCAAAATAAATAAACTTAAAAAAAATTTTTTTTAAAGAATTAAATGAATACAGTATGTATTAAAGCAGAGCCCGACATAATATAAGGGCTGTTATGATTATATTAATTATTAAGGAAGCAACTGATATCATGGGTGGGGGGGGCAGGGCTTTGAAAAAACTTGAGAATGTGTCCTGTCTACACAGTCCTTCAACAGTTCCTCCTTCTCCATCCTGCCTGTCCGCCTGGACGCTCCACTTGCCAACGCCTTCCCTGTTCCCCAAGCTGTGCCTAGTACCCAGGTGGCCAATTTAGTGATTACATGACATCGGAGTCTTCTGTGGCACTTGGATTCCCCCAGTGTACTTTCACAGTTGATTTAAAGCTACAGTTTGGGGAGTGCCTGGGTGGCTCAGTCGGTTAAGCTTCCAGCTCTTGACTTCATGATCTCAGGGTTCATGAGTTCAAGTCCCACATCAGGCTCTGCACTGAGAGTTCGGAACCTGCTTGGGATTCTGCCTCCCTCTCTTTCTGCCCCTCCTCCACTCGTGTGCTCTGTTTCTTTCTCTCTCTCTCTCAAAATAAATAAAGTTTAAAATTTTTAAAATTTTTTTTCTTTATTTTTGAGACTGAGCGGAAGGGGGGGGGGAGGGCGGGGGAGAGGGAACAGAGGATCCGAAGCAGGCTCTAAACTGACAGCAGTGAGCCCAATGTAAGGCTTGAACTCATGAACCGTGACATCACGACCTGAGCTGAAGTCAGACGCTGAACTGACTGAGCCACCAGGTGCCTCCCCCCGCCATATTGTTTTTTTTTAAGCCTACAATTTGGTCCCAGGAAGAATGTCCGAGAGAGAGCAAGAATGCTTGAGGCCTGAGGTTGAAGCTGAGACTTAGAAGAACGTCCGAATTTTAGAGTGTGGAGGCAAAGCAGCCGTCAGAGCTGGGCAGGAGCAGACAGAAAGAGGGGGAGGAAAGCAGGCAAGGCTGTCGTTTGGAAGTCACAGGAGGAAAGGGTTTGGGGGCAGGGGTGAGTGTGGGAAGAAGGACCTGAGAGATCACCTGGGTAGTGGGAAAAGAACTAGGCTGGACAGCGGAGGACTTCGGGTAGACTTCAGCCGCCGGTCCTGTGGGCAGGTCGCTTCCTCTCTCTGAGCCTCAAGTTCCTTGTCGGCAAAATGAGCCCCTCGAGGAGCAGTAGTGAGATGCATGAAGGAACTGGTGGCACCCTGGTGAGGTCGCTGGTGACTGGGGTCCTAGGGATTTTAACTGAAGAGATACCCAGAGAATGGAGAGAAGCCTACCCTTTATTGGGCCCTCCTGTGAGCCAAGAATTCTACATTCCTGTGTCCATGCGTCTCATGACCAGGCTGCGAAGGAGGTGTTTGAGCCCCATTTCGTGGGTGAGGAACTGGAATCTTGGCTCCTGAGGTGGCTTTTCCCCAGGAGCCTGAGTTGGGGGTTGAACTGGGTGGATCTGATTCTTTCTGGCCCTTCCCAACAGGTGGTACTTTGGAAAGATGGGGAGGAAGGATGCAGAGAGGCAGCTGCTCTCCCCGGGGAACCCCCGGGGGGCCTTCCTCATCCGTGAGAGTGAGACTACCAAAGGTGAGGCCTGGGAAGGGGCAACTGGGAAGCCCAGTCATTACGGTGGGGCTAGGAGAAGTGGCGAGGGGCTTGGCTTAAGGCCCGGGCCCAGACGGGGACAGGGATGGAGGGGCGGAGATAAGACTGGGACTGGGTTCAAGGGCTGTGGGCATCCAAATTCTCAGCCCTCGGGCATTTGAGCCTCTCAGGCTCCCAGATCAGGAGCGGGAGGAAAGCAGGCTTGAAGGTGACCCTTCCCCACAGGTGCCTACTCCCTGTCCATCCGAGATTGGGACGAGGCCAGAGGTGACCACGTGAAGCATTACAAAATCCGCAAGCTGGACACGGGTGGCTACTACATCACCACGCGGGCCCAGTTCGACACAGTGCAGGAGCTGGTGCAGCACTACGTTGGTGAGGCTGGCCCTCGGGGCCGGTGTGTGCTTCGGGTCCCTGAACCAACCCGCTGAGGATTAGACCCAGAGACGGAAGAGGGCTCCCAGAGCAGCAGTGCCTGGGGCAGAACTGGAACCCCAGTTTCTGGGTTTCCAGCCCGGACCCTGCTCTGTAGGATCCCAGAGGAAACAGCAGTGAGGCTGTCCACGACCAAAGGGCGCCCCCTAATGTCCAAGCTGGGTAGGAGGCTGAACAGGCCTGACTTACAGGATGGGCTGATGGATTGAGAGGAAGCTGGGAATCAACGTGCCAGGTTTCTGCTTTGGTTGCTAAGGCCAAAGATGAGGCCCATGGAAGGGTGCAGGCCTCGTGTCCACATCTTTGTCTGGAACCCCCAACTCCATTTCTACCTGTGAGAATCCCACCTTAACCTTGGAGGCCCAGCTGGAGGCCACTTCCTGTAGGAAGGACCCCCACCCCCACCCCCACCCCCAGTCCCTGCAAGGATCATTTCTCCCTCTTGGCGCCACTTCCTTCCTTGCACAGGAACGTGGTCACCAATTCGGTGGGTCAGGTTGTCTTCTGCCCCAGCCTGTGACCTCACCTGTGGCCTAGTTCCTTCCACTCATTTCCGAGGGGGTTGGGGGGAGCCTGGGATGGGGTGAGGAATGTGTGGGGCGTGCTGGGCTGCCTGTGACCTTCAACACTCCCCACCCCCGCTCCTCAGAGGTGAACGACGGGCTATGCCACCTGCTCACAGCGGCCTGCACCACCATGAAGCCGCAGACCATGAGCCTGGCCAAGGATGCCTGGGAGATCGGCCGCAGCTCCATCACGCTCGAGCGCCGGCTAGGCACCGGCTGCTTCGGAGACGTGTGGCTGGGTACGGAGGTCCTGAGGTCCCGAGGGGGGTGGGTGGGCGAGAGCTTGGGACATCGGGGAGCCGGTGCTGACGAACCGAGGCCACCTGGCAGGCATGTGGAACGGCAGCACGAAGGTGGCGGTGAAGACGCTGAAGCCGGGAACCATGTCCCCGAAGGCCTTCCTGGAGGAGGCGCAGATCATGAAGCTGCTGCGGCACGACAAGCTGGTGCAGCTGTACGCCGTGGTGTCGGAGGAGCCCATCTACATCGTGACAGAGTTCATGTGCCACGGTGAGGGGCGGGGTCAGGGGGCGGAGTCCGGGAGGGCGCGATTCGGGACGCCGTTCGGGTGGGGCTCTCTCTGGGGGAGGGCCCTGAGTGGCGATCTGTGACGGGACGGGGGACTTTGGGCAGAGTCGGAGAGCGAGGCCGGGATGCTTGAAACCACGTGAGTGCCGGTAGTGGGGCGGGTCCAAGGTAGACAGGCCCGGGCTGGGGCGAGGGCTGGGGGTGGAGCCTCGGCCGTGGGGAGGGCGGGGCTGGGGTGGGTTGGGGAGGAGTGTCAGCTGGTGGGTGGAGCTTGGGCGAGTAAAGAGCGAATCTGTGAAGAGGCAGGATCTGGGGCGGGGTCTGAGCGGGGCGCGTCTAGGGGGGACAGAGGAGGACCAGAAATGAGCTGTGGACAGAGTCCCGGTGTCTGTGGGGCCTGGGCCTGGGGGAGACCTATGCGGGATCGAGGCACCTGGCAGGATCCCGAGTGGGGACGGATCCAAGTGAGAGGGCTGGGAACGGGGCGGGGCCACGTGCCCTGAGGAGGGATGGGGCAGGGGCGGGGCCAAGAGAGAGAAGGCTGGCCTGGAGCCCGCAGTAGTCTTTTGGTGCTGATTTTCTGAGTTCCTTCCCTCAGGGAGCTTGCTGGAGTTCCTCAAGGACCGGGAGGGCCAGGATTTGACACTGCCCCAGTTGGTGGACATGGCAGCGCAGGTAAACTGGGACCCAGCGCCCTTTATCTCAGGCTCCACCCCTGTTAACTTTCCACAAATCCTGTGCCCTCAAACACCTACCCTACCCCCAGAAGTACAGTCCCATCTACTGACCTGAGGCAGGGCACTGCCCATCCCCGAGCCTCAGTCTCCTCATCCGGAAAGTGGGTTTTTCAAACGATCTCTGACACAAGCCATGGTGTCCCCATCTCTCCATACCTTGGCCCCTCCCTAGGTAGCCGAGGGCATGGCCTACATGGAGCGCATGAACTACATCCACCGCGACCTGAGGGCAGCCAACATCCTTGTTGGGGAACGGCTGGTGTGCAAGATCGCTGACTTCGGGCTGGCCCGTCTCATCGAGGATAATGAGTACAACCCCCGGCAAGGTGCCCTGCCTGCCTCTCCTCACCTTTCAGGAGCTCCCTATTGTACCCAGGGGAGGCTGCAAGGCCCCACATACACGGGAATCCGCCCCCCCACTCCCAGACTATCCCGGGCACTCCCACCCTGATGTAGCACAAGAGGCAACTCTGAGTTCAAATCCCAGCTCCTCTACTTACCAGACAAGTGGCCTTGGGCAAGTCACCTAACCTCTGTGAGCTGTTTTTTTTTTCTCATCTCTAAAATGAAAATATTCAGACAACAGTAAGTCAATAGATATGTGCCAGGCACTACTGTAATTCTCAAGGGAAAGACGATAGAATGTAATGATAGGAACCGTGTAACCGGGATAATGAATCCTAGCCACTTGTAAGCTATATGATCTGGGCAAATTACTTAACTACTCGTTGCCTCCTTTTCCAAATCTGTACAATGGGAATAATAGTATCTACCTCATAGGTGTTTTGTGAGGGTTAAATGAGTTAATGCACGTAGATCACTTTAAAACAGTGGCCGGCAGGGATGCCTGGCTGGTTCAGATGGGAGAGCATGCGACTATTGATTTCGGGGTCATGAGTTTGAGCCCATGTTGGATGCAGATTACTGAAATGAATAAAAACTTTGAAACAAAAAACCAAAAACAAAACAGTGCCCGGGGATGTAGTAAACACCATACAAGTGTTAGCTGTTACTATTATGAGAATTATTACAATGTTTGTAAAGTGCCCAATACTCTACTAGATACATAGTTAATGCTGGCTACATACCAGGTCCTTTGGCTAATGCTCAGAGACCTCTCTATTTAGAGCCCCCAATCCCAAACACACCATTATCTCTCTCTCTCTCTCTCTCTCTTTTAAGTTTATTTAAATAACCTCTTCACCCAACGTGGGGCTCAAACTCATGACCCCGAGATCAAAAGTCGCATGCTCTTGCAACTGAGCCAGCCAGGCACCTCTGCACGCCATTCTCTTAATTCAGCTGTTCCCAGGGACCCCCTCAATACCTTTCCCTTCTCCCCCAATCTCTCCAGGAGCCAAGTTCCCCATCAAGTGGACAGCCCCAGAGGCTGCTCTCTTTGGCAGATTCACCATCAAGTCGGATGTGTGGTCCTTTGGGATCCTGCTCACTGAACTCATCACCAAGGGCCGAGTTCCCTACCCAGGTTTGCTGGGGAGGGGAGGGGGAAGGGCGGGCAGTCATGGGAAGGGCTTCCTCCTGGTTGCCTCTTTGGGAGGGGCTCCATCCCCTGACTGACAGAGCCCCACCCACCAGGCATGAATAACCGGGAAGTGTTGGAACAGGTGGAGCATGGCTACCACATGCCCTGCCCCCCCGGCTGCCCGGCGTCACTGTACGAGGCCATGGAGCAGACCTGGCGTCTGGACCCAGAGGAGAGGCCTACCTTCGAGTACCTGCAGTCCTTCCTCGAGGACTACTTCACCTCCACAGAACCCCAGTACCAGCCTGGGGATCAGACATAGCCTGTTTGAGCATCACTCGCCTTCCCGGGGTGCCCACCAATCCCCTCCAATCCCCAGGGCTCTGGTCTCCAAGCCCCCAGACTTAGAACCCTGCAGGGTCCTAGCCGGTCAGAGCAAGCAGGTTGCTCTGCCACCACCTAGGACAACCTACTCATTTCAAAGAAGGGGT
Organism: Paguma larvata; assembly: GCA_030068075.1. NCBI lineage: Eukaryota > Metazoa > Chordata > Mammalia > Carnivora > Viverridae > Paguma > Paguma larvata. The sequence continues at coordinate 20,261,265 of CM057833.1, read as the reverse complement.
AAATCGAGGCTTGGAGATCGTACCTCACTCTCCCCCCAAGCACTGTTTCTCCCCCTACCTCTTGATTCTCTTCCCACCTCTTCCCCAAAAGGAATGCTTCGATTTTTCTCTAGTTATTTATAAAACGGTATATCCTGTCCCTCACTCCCCTCCCATCCCTGCTTTTTCACCCTGTCACCCACCCTGAATTCACCTCCAACTCATTCTCTTGTGTCTGTAAGTTGCAAAGACAGGGAAAGTCTTTCCTGCTGGTGGCCGCTGGACTGGGGTCCAAGCCCAGGGTGAGGGAGAGGCTTGCTGAGGGCCCACCACCTCTCTGAATCGCGTGTGTGTTTATTGATTTTGTAAATAAGAAAAGAGATCATATGAATCCTTGAGCCATGAAAATCCCTTCTGTTAGGGAGAACGGTGGCCAGAGGAAGGTACAAGTGTGACCGCTTTGGCTGCTGGGAAGAGGGGGAGGTGAGAGAGTACCCTAATGCCTACTAAACATGAGACACTCAGAGTGTGTTTTAGGATACCCAAAAGTCCTGACACTTGTCCCCATGCGAGTTTAGGACAAGTTGAGAGATGGATACAGGAGCTAGGCAACTGGAGATCAAAATGCCCTTCATCACCGAAGCGGCTTTCTATCTGTGTGCCGGGGGTTTGCTAATTCTCTACCTGCTTTCAGCAGATACACCACTCGTCACAGGCCCAAGAGCGGAACCTTGGGCCTCTCTTGACAGCAGCAATGGGGAAGGCAGCACGCTCTCTGCAGCTCCCCAAAATGGTACAGGAGGGAGGGGAAGGGAGAGATCTGAGAGCTAGTTTAGCTCATTGGATTTCATTCCAAGCACCTCTGCCTGCTAGGGAGGGGGCTTTGGAGAGGTTCGAAGGCAGTTTTGTTTGTCACAGTGACTGGGGGCTCCTACAGGCATGTCGTGGGCGGGGATTCGGGGCGCTATACAACCCGCCACGCACCTGTGCAGTGAGGAATTGTCCCATGCCCTCGCTGCAGCTTTGAGAGACTCTGCCAGCCGATGTGCCTCCAAGTGGAAACAAAAGGAACAAGGAATAAGGGTTCCCACCTCTCCCATCAGGAAATCATTGACCCCTAACTGACTAAGGGAAGGGATGGAGGAAAGAGTCTGGGATCTAGGAATCGCCGCTGCAGCTGACAAACACCACTAAGCGTTAACTCTGGGCAGGGCCCTTTGCTAGGCACGACCCCAGGAAAGGAACATGAATAAGACCTCCTCTGTTCTGGAGGAGATCACAGCCAGACTTGGGAGAAATCACAGCAATAATAATAACAACTCACTTATTAAGTGTCTACTGCGTGCAGATGTGTTTACATCCGTCTTTTCATTCAATCCAGTTCTGAGTCTGATTCTATGATTAGCCCCCATTTACAGATGAGAAAACTGAGGCTCAGGGGTTTCATGATGTACCAAGTTCACACAGGTGCATATGACAGCTAGGGCTTGAACTCAGGTCCTCTACCAGGGCCCAGGATCATTCTAGACTCTGGGCTTTGGGGAGAGATCTTATCTGCCCCGGGGAGATATTTGGAGGATCCTCCTCCCCCAAGATATTGGTAGAAAGATTCCCTGGAACCCTCCCCCCGCAGCTGAGTGTCCTAAGGAAAGGGGGACAAGGTGGTCAATGCAGATGGAGCGTTCCTCGTGCTTAGCCCTGTGCTAGGGACTGCTGAATGAGAGCAGGCCAGGTGGCTGCTGAGACAGGCGGTCACAGGGGCGGGACACTTAGCTCTGCACACTTGAACTTGAGGGCCATGGCTTCCTGAGAGCCAGTCTCTGGCTAACTAAACTCACAAGAGCCTGACACACGAGCCGGAGACCCAGTGTTTCTGCCTGCCCTGGAGTAAGCAGATCAGAGCACAGCTCTGGGGCTTCAGCGCCTGGTGTGACTCTTGCCTCCACCACTCACTAGCTGTATGACTTGGGGCAAGTTATGAATCTCCCCAAGCTGCAATTTCCTCATCTGTGGAACGGCAATAAAATGCCCAGCTCCTGTTCGTTCTCTTTGTCACTGCCATTTACAAATGATTTATTCTATACCAGGCATCCTGCTAAGTGCACGCTGTCCTTTAATCCTCACGGCACCCCACGAGGAGAAGGCTATTGTATCGTTATTTTACTAATAAGGAAACTGAGGCACGGTGGAGTACATAGTTATAAGTAGTAGAGCGGGGGCTTGAGCCAGGTCCTCTGACCCCAAAATCAGCGTTCTTAGTCTCTATAGCTCTCTATAGTCTTCTCCTAGGACCAGAACACTCTTGTCTATCCAGTGCGGCCATGTCTGGTACCGGAACACCCATTCAGTTTCGGTGAAGGCCCAGCAGGGTAGGGAACCTCCTGGAGTTTGCCAGGCCCTCACTGCTCGTCAGCAGAGACCAGAGCTCTCTGAGCCTGGAATCCTGTATCTGCTGGTTCGCTGTCCCTCCCACTGGTGCAGCCGAATGAATTCTCCCTGGCACCCCCTTTTCTGTGCCTCCTTCTGTTCCCTTCAGATAGAGCACAATGCAATTGATTAGGCCTCTGTTTTCTCAATTTCAATCACATCCTCGCCCTGCCTCCCTGAGATTACCGGCGGGTCACCTTGATTGCGGTTTCCACCGTTCACAAAACTCTTCAGTCGTTTACAAAACCATCTCTCGCCTCATTCACTCCCCCACCTGGCTCCTCTCCTCCGTGATGCTGTGTGGATTTTACTGGCTTCAGACTCAGAGGGCAATTTTATTTCCAAGTTCATGGTGGGGGAGGAGGACACCTAATTGACTAACGCTGGGTGTTTCACATGCATCATCTAATTTCATCCTCACCATGAGGTCGAGCATGATTATTCCCATTCTACAAAAGAGGAAATGAAGACTCGGAGAGGCTACAGCACTTGCCCAAGGTCATACAGCTGGATGGCAGAGTCAGGATTTGAGCCCTGTGGCTTCAGGGTCTCACGCATCCCACTGTGTCACAGTCCCTTATTTGGTGGGGCAGCATGGGAACCTACGATACCAACCCACAGTCAAGTTCAGGGAGGGCGCTGTGCAGCTAGGAGTCTGGAGCAGCCCCACAGATGCTGAGGATTATATTCATAAAAGAACTAAGTCATTTATTAATTTTGCACACATTTACTGATGTCTCCTACAGGCTGGTCTCGTCCAGGAGACAGATCAGTAAATAATGGCAACCCTTAGGGGCAAGGTCAGTCTGGAGGCCAAGGGAGACTTCTTTGAGGATGTGAATGAAAAATCTGGTTGATGAAGCAGCCAGAGGGTGAGGTCATCTCCCATGGAGGGAACAGCATGCGCAAAGGCTCAGAGGTATGGTAGAGCAAGGCTGAGTCAGGCAAGTGCAAATAATTATGTACGGGAGGATTGAGGGTGCAAATGAGGCATGGAAGAAGGTTGGAAGATCAGAGGCAAAAGGTACGGAGGGTCAGAAATGCAGGGGTATGGCCCCTGAGTTGTGGAGAGAAGTCAGAGAAGAAATTTGCGGGCTGGCCAAGACTTACTGGTGGTGAGTCTATCCTCAATCCTGTTGTTGCAGGACTGAGCCGAGTGGACCCACTATCCAGTAGTTCTCTCCCACTCCATATTTCTCTCTCTCTCTCTCTCTCTCTCTCTCTCTCTCTCTCTCTCTCTCTCACACACACACACACACACACACACACACACACACACACACACACACACAGCGTGCCAGGATGGTCCTGCAGTGATATCCATGCTCCCTCTAGTGTCCACTTAGGGTACTACACCCAGAGCTCCGGGGAAACTTTCCCCTGGGATGAGATGGGTCCCTTCAGGACCTTCCCACCACGGGATGGGTGATAAACCACAGTTCTTGCTCTCAGAGAGCTCACAGTTTAATGGTGGTGAGGTGAATGGGACAGACTCAAGCTGAAAATGGCAATAAAAGGTGTGTGGGAGAATAGGACTCAGTTGGACAGAGAGAAGTTTGGAAGGCTTCTCAATGGAGGTGCTTCTTCACCAGAGACTTGTAAAAGAAGCACAAGTTTGCTTGGTAAAGAAGAAAGAGAAGGGCATTCTGGACTCGACAGAATTAAGTGAGCTCAGAGGCAGGAAATGGGACCGTGCAGGGAGTTACAATTAGGTAGGTGTGACCAGAGTGTAAATTTTGAGGGGCATTAGTAGTTAAAGATGAAGATAGCCAGGTAGGTATGGGTCATGTCTGGCATGCGCTCAGGCTAGGATTCTAAGCCTTGGGTAATGGGCCACCACCAGATTTTGAGCAGGGGAGTAACAAAGTCAGATTCACTTTTCAGAACGAACCCTCCGGTGACCAATGAGGAGGAATGATGGGAGAGAAAGAGTCAGGAGAGGGATAACCCTTTGGCCACAAAGAACCACACCAGGTCACACTAATAGAAGAATATATAGCTTTGAGCAGGTCTGTGAACCATAGATATCAATACGTGTGATGTCACCTACAGACATGTCAGTGGGATCCCAGGCTGAGCACCCACAGACAAACGATTCCATACTGATATACACTCGGATGCATAACTCAGGTCCACAAGCTCAAGGGAAACCAAGGACATACATTTACCTCCAGACATAGGCTGACAGTGAGACACACACACACGCACACACGCACACATGCACACACCCGCACGCGCAGTATGGCCACCAAGGACCCTACACTGCCCCCTTCTGTGTCCCCCATTCCCCCTCCCACCCGCATCCTTCACCACCTCCAGCAGGAACAAAGCTGACCTTTGCCCTCTGGCCTCTGGCCTCTCCTCCCACACCCCCTGCCCAGAGGGAGGAGCTGTTTGAAGTCTGGGCTGCAGCTGGGGTTTCCTGTTGCCTGGAGGAATGTGGGAGGACTTGCAGGGGGGAGGGGCTAGCCCAGGAGGAGGGATAATGGGGGCCTGGGGGCTTTAGTTCCCAGTGTATCATGATGGGAGGGGGGCTTCCTGCTTCCATGGTCTCTTGGGCCCCAGCTCTGAGCTGTTCCCATCCTGGGGAGGGGAAGACCAAGGCATAATGGGCTTCTTGATCCTGGGTCTGTGGCTCAGAGGCTTAGAACAGTCCCTCAAGCTCTCTTGGACTCCGCTTCTCCTGTGGACTGGGCCGAGCCATCTCTAACAAGCCACAGCCTCCCCTCAGGTGAGCTGCCCATCCCTACCCAAGGCTCACTCCACTCTGTCCTTTCCATGAGTCCCAAGGGCCTGGCTCCAGACTGCTTGTGACCTCTCATTTATTGTCATTATTATTATCATGACTCAATCCCTCAGCATGCCCTTGTCCATTTTCAAAGCGCTGTCATCTCCTCGTGCTCAGTAAATCTCCCCAGCCTTGCCAGTAAGACAGGGAAGGAATTACTCTTCCATTTTACACATGTGGTAACTGAGACCCAGAGAAGTTAAGGACACGCAAGTAGAAGCAGAAGCAGAACCAAATTTGTCTGGCTCCTATTCCCACATGGCCTCCAAGCCCTCTTGCCACACAGGTTTAGCCCTAGACTCTTCCCTCCACTTCCTAGAGTCTAGGTACACCACCTACTGCTGACACTGAAAACAGAAGTGGGTGTAGTGAGCTGAGCCCAGAAAGGGATGATGCAGACTCTTCCAGAAGTTGGGTCCTCTTCTTCACATATGCCTTCTGGGGGAAGCTCTCTTGCCCAGCCCGTGGGGACCATGACACTACTTTGGAGGACTGGGTAGCCCCTTTTAGACTGACGCAACTGGAGCAGATATGGAGGTTAGACACTAGGTGGCAGCAGCAGCCCACGGGAAGAATCAGCTTGAGTTTGTCTGGGAAGACCCCTTCCTCCCCTCACCCCACACGATTTAGAGAAGCTCCAAGAGAAAAACCAGCCTCCAAATGACTAGAAAACCCGGTAGTGCTTGGTTTTCAATGATGTTCAATACCTTAGGTGCTAATAGTGCCCACCGTCTCTGGGGAGGGGACAGTTGAAGCAGCCTGAGGTGGAAGGTGCAGCGTTGGAAACATGACCTAACTTCAATTCCTCTCTTCCATGGAGTCCCCAGCTGATCTTGCCCTCTGCACCTCATCACTAAACCGCTCCCCTCTCATGTCTTTCCCAAATTCCTCTTCATCTGAGTCTACCTGGGGCTTCTCATCTCCCCTAAACCATCTGGTACTACCCCACCCAACTTCCCCCAAGACTTGATTCAGACAGGGTGGGCTCTATACTCTGTGGCAAAGTCTGGTGAGTAAGGATGGCGGTGGGGAGCAGGTGTAAAAGAAAGGGAAACCTGAACCTCTTCTGTCCTCCCAACACCAAAGTCGCTCCCATGGTGGACCAGCTACAGCAAGATGCAAAAGAAAGCCTCCTCTATTTGTGATAACTTCAGAATCAGACTTTGGACCTGCAAAGCTCCCCTAACAACTTAAACCACTGCTTTCATTAATATCTGACCTTATAATACTTCCCATTCAATGAATAAATCTTTGAACCCAAGACTTGCCTGCAAAGAGAAACTGCTCCCAAGTGGGGGCCTCTCCAGCTGGCCATGCCAGCCCCATGATGCCCCATCAATAGGTGCTCTGTTTCGAGCCCTACGTCTCTCTCATTGCCGTTGCCCTCCCTGCCCTCCCCCATCAAAGGGCCAATAGAGAGTGTCCCCCTGAACCCCCTTCTTTTGCCCTCTGGGGGGAGAGGTATAGGGAAGGTGGTGACAGGGAGCTGCAGTCGGTGAAATGTCACCACCCGCCTTTGTCACACACTGGCCATCACACGGCAAGGCCAAAGGAGGAGTCAAAAACAGGTGGGCCAAGGACAAAGGCACTGCTGGAGGAACTGCAGACGTGGGGTAAGACGGACAAAGCCAGCAGATACGGGGCAAAGGAAGGTCAGATACAAGGACGAAATGGGACCAGCAGAGTGTCAGCCAGGGCTGCTGTAGGTAAGGACAGTGATCCTGCGTTATTCACTTTGCTGTCCCCCGTGAGCCCTGCATATCTCAGTTAACATCTGTTGAATTAAAGTAGCAAGAGAGGGCACACAGATGCTGGGAGTGAAGGTCAGAGAGACACCTGGGAGTCGCAACTCCCTGCCATGGCCCCGAGAGTAAGAAGTGGGCTTTGGGGTCAGACAATTCCTGGGCTGGCCGGGTTCCACCAGTTCCAAATGAGGACACCCTGGGCCTCACTGCCCTCAACCCTAAAATGGACATGGTAACAGCACCATGCCGCCAGGTCCTTTGGGGACCGAAGGGCCCTGCTGTGTCCGGTAAATGGCAGCACCAGCAGTTTTCCTTCCCGGGGCTGTCCAGCTACTTCCCCTTAGTAACCAGGCCCCGGCAGGGCACATTTCCATCTGTGGGGATAGGCCGGGCAGGGGGCCCGGGGCTAGGGGCTGGATAACAGATGTGACCTGAAGAGGAGGTAGGTGAAAGTGCTGAGCCCAGCCCTCTGGCCGCAGCGGGGAGCTCGGAAACTGTTGAATCCGAATCTTGCTTCCTGAAAAAAACAAAATGCTCCGTAGAATTCAGGAAGGGGGGAGGGGTGCCATTGGTGGATTATCCAGGACTTTGGTGCCCTGGCCTCCCTTGGACTTGTTTGGGCCGGGGGTCCCTGAATGAGGAGGAAGCAGTGGTGGGCTCTGAGGTTGCTGGAGCAGCCCTCCCGCCAAAAACCGTTGTGCTTTACTCAATAGGAAGCCTTTTCCCAGACGGAGAACGTCCCCAGACTCAGAAAGCCAGTCCTCCCCTCTGTCTTTTTCGTCTATCATTTAATTGGGGCGCCCCAGAAAGTCGCAGGCCCTTTGGCTAATCCCTCGATTCCCTATTCGACTCATTCCATTCTCAGACCCCGCCCCTTCACTCCCACCCGCAACCCCTACTCGAGCCAGAGCCCCCCGCGGGGAACAAGGAACGTGGGAAACATCCCTAATCCTTGGGGACGACCAGCACCCTTGGTAAACGAGGACGCACCCCAGCCAGAGGGGCCCGCGCGCAGTCCCCGCGGGCTCAGGGCCGCGCCGTCGGAGCAGCCGGCGCGGCCCCGCCCGCCCCGCTCGCCGAGCGGCCGGGGTGGGGACTACAAGTCCCGGCGTGCCGCGCGCGCGCTCCCCCCTGGGGTTCCGGATGGTGAGCGGCGAAGGTAAGGCGAGCTCGCAGAGGCAGCGGCGGCGGCGGCGGAGACGGAGAGAGGCAGGCAGGCAGGGCGAGGGCGAGAGACGGAGGGAGGGAGCGAGCGAGGCAGACCAGACAGACAGACAGGCGGGCGGGCGGGCGGGCAGAGCGAGCCACCCGCCAGGCTGCGCTCAGCCCCGCTCGCAGCGGAGAGAGCAGAAGGCAGGAGGAGGGAGGGGAGGAGGAGGAGGGAGGGAGAGAGGGAATCCAGCTACCACCACCCAAAGCCAGCGTCTGCTTTCTGTCCTCATTTCCTTTTCCCACCCAGCTCGGAAAGCAGAGAAAGGCAGAGAGAGCGAGAGATAGAGACAGTCAGAGAGACAGACAGACAGCCAGAGAGCGGGAGGGAGGAGGGCGGAGGAGGAGGAGCAGGAGGAGGACTACGCGGGGCGCGTTCCCTCCCAGGTTTGCAATGGGGGGGTGGGGGCGGGGGTGTCCAGGGCTGTGAGAGTGTGTGTGCGGCGGGGGGAGCGAGGGGGGCACAGAGAGCGAAGGAGTGATCGAGGTGGGGGGGGCGCCGCGGGAGCGGGGGGCCGTGTCCAGCGGAGTTAGCGGCGGAGAATGTGAGCTGAGACGCGAGCCATGCTGTCAGCAACGGCGGGCGGCTCAGGGCTCCTCCACGACTCCTCTTCCCAGCAGCCGGGCTCCCGCGTCGCTGCCGCCGCCGGAAGACAGACGCCCCCCAAAGCCCCTCGCCTGGCTCGGACCCACGGAGCCGGCAGCCCAGCACTCCGGTGAGTGGCGCCTCCTCCCCAGCCCTAGACCCCGCTGGGGACCGGCCGGCCGGGCTCTTTTGTGCAGCGCACCAGGGGGGGGCCCGCGCCCCCTCCGCGCGCCCCGGTCCGGTCCGCGGGACCCGGTGGCTGCGGTGCCCGCGGTGCGATCGGTCTTTGTTTCCACCGGGGCCCGCGGCTCGGCTGGGCTCGGCTCGAAGCCTGGCAGGCAGCGCCGGGAAGGGGGAGGGGGAGGTGGACGAGAAGGGGGGGTGGGGAGGGGGGGTTCTCGGGTTTCCTGGCCGCCCCGCAGCTCCCCCGGCTCGGGGGCGAGGTGCGCGCCCAGCGCTGCCGCGCGCCCCCTCCTCCTTCCTCCTCCCTCGGTCTTTGGATTTAAAACTGCAATTTGCTCTCCAGCTTGCTGAGAATGTGGGGGGGGGGGAATGAAGGGGGGACCGTGGGAGCGGAGAACAAGGCTGGATTTTAGGAACGGCGCTGGGAAAGGGGGAGACTGCGGAGGGAGGAGCCCCTCCCCTCCAACCCCCAAATCCCAAGGTTCCGCTGGTGCTCTGGGAGTTGAGGGGCGGGGACCTAATGACCCGGAGGGGGTGTGGGGCGGAGGAGGGATTTGGGGGTGGCCAGGGCCGGAGGGGTTGGGCCGCGTGCCCGGTTACCTGGCGAACAAAGTCGGCTCACTTTTGCATAAATAAATAAATAATCGCCTATCAATGCGTTTCCTCTGGGGCTCTGATTGAATCGGACCCCCTCTTCCCCAGGGGGTGGGGTGCTGAGTGACAGCTGTCAGCCCCCTGGGCCCGGAGCTGGGGGCGAATTGCCGAATCCCTATTCCTTTTGGCTGAGGGCGCCTTCTCCTGCTGGGTCCTGGTCCCCGGGCAGAGCCAGAGGGGCAGGGGGCTGGCTCTGAGTCTAGGAAATAACCTTGTTTCCTGTTCTACAGGAAAAGGGACAGCGACCCAGAGTTTGGGGGCTGGGGATGAAGACTGATGGGAGCTGGAGGGGTTCCCTAGCAGCCTGACCCCCCCAGCCTCCTGCCAGGCGAAGGGGCCAGCCGAGGGAGGAAGGATGTGGGCCTTGCTGGCCGGAGGCGGGAGCTGGGGCTGTCCCTGAGGCGGGCAGCGGGCACAGAGCGGGAGGAGGGAGAGAGAAAGAGAGAGAGAGAAGCGGGGGCGGGAATTCTCTACCGCAGACCCTGGGGGCCAGGGCCAGATGTGGAGGGGTGGGGAGTCCCCCCTCCCTCCTAGCTTGGGGGCCCTGGGGCTGGGCTGGGAGGGGCTGAGCCTGGTGCCCTCGGTTCTGCACCAGTGCCTGACTGGCAGGGCCAGCTGAATTTGGGCCCAGGCGTCACCCTGGGAGGCAGGGCCAGGCTGCACCAGCCTGGTCCCTGAGCACAAGGAGGGACCCTTGGGGGGCCTGTGCCTGTCTGGCTGGGCAGGCGTTTCCCGCCGGACCAGTTGGTGTCAGGCGGGACTTGGCCCCAGCTCCCTGGGCAGAGCTCAGGGTGTGAGGACAAGCTTTGCCTCCGGGTCAGGGTGGCCACATTTTGTCCGCTGCCGCCGCCGCCGCTTCTGCTGCTGGCGGGGCGGGGGCATGTGCCCGGGCCTGGGCAGAGTCCTGCCAGGAGTATTTGGGGTGTTTCTATTGTTGGCTTGTTCCTGTTCCGTGTGGCCCCGTGTGTGTGTGTGTGTGTGTGTGTGTGTGTGTGTAACTGTGTGAGCTGGGGCTTGTAAGTGAAAGATTACCAGTCTGTCCATCCCCCCCCAACTTGGAGGCTGGGTTGTGGTGGTGAGCTGTGGGGGGACCCCCCAGGTGGCATGTGCATGGCGCTTGCCATCTCCCTCCTTTGAGCAGATGTATATTTATTTTTATAGCAATGGAAAATCAAACTGGATAGTAAGTTGAATTCATTTTTTTTCTCCTGCTGTGTCAATAGTTGGAATCACCCCCAGAGACTGGTGAACTTCTCGCCCCAGAGCTCTTACCCTTCAGAGGTTACAAAGATCAGTGAGGGTAGGAGCTTAGGGGGACCAGTGGGCACCAGTCCAAACCAGTGACTCTTATCCCTCTTGGTCTGGCACTGGGGCAGGTGCGGGGTGTGGGGGGGGTGTTGCCCCCCTCCCCAAACATCGCCCCCTATTCCCCAGGGTGTCGTCTGGCCTCACAGCCACCTCCTTGGTCAGTGCCTAAGCTGTGCCCGAGCCCTCGGGGACGTTCTCCTGGTGGGCTCCCTCCTCCTGCCTGGGCTCCGGGCCCACGTGCTGATATTTATTTTCTGTAGTAAAATCCATTTTTAATGCCGTTACTTTTGAAATAATATAGAGAGAAACAAATGTGATGTGTTTAAGTTGCCCTCTGTGAGTTTTTAATGTGATCTATGGCTGAGGTAGTGATGGAAGGAGCTGTTGGGCTTGGAGAAATTTGGTGTCATAAAGAAAAAGAGCTTGCTGTTTATTACGGTTGCTGGGCTGGGGGGTCTGGAACGGGGTCGGGGGGCAGGGAGCCCCAGCACCCCCAGGTGCCGTGGATGGACAGTGTTGCTTCTCAGTTTGGCAGTATGTGTGGTCCACGATTATTTTGCATTGCTTCCCAGCCCTTGACCAGGACTTTGGTGAGGGGGCTTGGGAGCTGGGGGGCTGTTTCCCCCATTCCACCTGCTTAGATCTTGGCAGGGAGGCTTCTGGGCCCTCTGCTGAGCTAAGCGGAGGTGTACTGTTGGGAGGTTGGCCTTGGACCCTACAGGAGATTAAGGGATGGGATCTCCACCTGAGGTTGTGGCTGTTCTGAAGGCTTGAGGGGCCAAGTGTCCCTGGCTGGCAACGTGGGGGGGGGGTGCTGCTGTGTAATCCCAGAGCCCTAGAGGGACATTGCTGGTTCTCAGATCAGTCTAGAGCATTGACTTTGAGCCACTCCGTCCACTTGCTTCTGTTCCCCATTGGTTAGGGGCTTTCTCCAGGCAAATCTGATCTCCCTTATTTTCCTTCAAACCCCCAACGTCCCACCCCCAGGCCAACTTTTTTGTTTGTTTGTGGAATACAGAGCTCTGCGTCTCATGCCAGTCACCCTAGACCAGGGGGTGCCATGCCATGCCTTCTTACCAGATGACCAGACGCTTCTGGTCTGGTCGAGTGAGGTCAAGCAGACTCACTATTATGGGATGGAGCCCAGCTCTGTCTCTGGGTCCCCTGGGTCTCTTGGGACAGCTCAGGAGAGGGGGAAGCCAGGATGGGGACTGCAGGAGAGAGGAAGGATAACATTGTTGCTAATGCCAGCAGATGGACCCCCCCCCCCAGGGAGAGAGCTGGGGGAGGGCAGTGGGGGGAGGAGAGAGACCCGTACAGCCACATGCCAGGTGGAGAGAGGGCAAGATGGTGGCAGAAGCCAGTGATGAAGGAGCGAGAGAGCAAACAGGCAAAGAGAAGAGACAGGATCACAGGAGGGGATCCTGGAGGTGGGGTCCAGGGGACCAAGAAGGCCTGGGCATGTGCTGTTCCCTACCCTACAGCCTGAAATGATCAGGCATTGATTTTGGAGGAGAGACAAACAAATGTCTCTGGGAAGAGAGAGGAGGACAGGTGGAATAGAGAGAGGGAAAGACTCTCAGAGACAGGAGGATTCCAGGGGTCACTTGACCGATGGTCCTGCCCCAGGGCAGCGGCTCCCCTGTGCCTTCTCCAAATGTCTGGAACAGAGCAAAGCTATTCTTTGGACCTGGGGGCGGGGCCCGAGGCAGGTACAATGCCCCACAGGTTGTACGCGCACTCTAGGCCAGGAGGCACCTGGGGTTTTAAAGGCAGGGAACATTGGGGTTCTAGAGACCCCAGGGGCATCATCCGGTTGGACCCTCGCCCACCTTGTGGGACAGGAGAAAACCAAGTCTAAAGAAGGGAGCCATTTGCCCAGGGTCACAAATGCTTGGCAGTGCCAGGCCTGGGACCTAGGCTCTTTGCGCTCTACCACTCTGTAGTTAGAGAATAAGAACAGCTGCAGGGGGCCTCCTGGGTGCAGAGGGGGGCTGGAGCCCGGAGAGAGGAGCGGGCGGGCACCCTTGTGGCCAGAGCCCCCCCAGGGGAGGGGGAGGCGCCACTGCCGGGAGAGAGAGGGAGGGAGGGGAGAGAGGAGGGGAAACAGTGAGTCAGGCTTCCAAGAGCTGAGGATGAGAGAGCCAGAGCTGGGAGGGAGAGGGCAGGGAGGACTGCTCAGAAGCTCAGAGAGGGAGGGGGCCCAGCCGGGGGCAAGGAGAGCTCTAGAGGGAGGGAGCCAGCCTCTGGCCCCGGCCCAGCGGTAGGGCTCTGCGGAGGGAGCAGCCAGTGTGGGCTTTGCTTGCGGGAGGTCAGTGTCCCTTTCTTTCCCTAGGATTCCACGCCAAGGTCTCAGGAGGAATAACTGTATCCGCCCATCCCTTCCTCAGTTTCCCCATCCACTGTGAGCCTGTGGGATTTGGACTCTTCTTGGAGAGGGAGTAGGGGGCACAGAGCTGACTAGGAGGGTACTGAGGGATGTCACTTCTAGCTCCTGGCTGTGTGCTGGAGGTGCTCTGGGAGCTTGCCACCAGTGTCCCTTTTAAGTCCTCTGAGTTACCGAGTGGAGGCGTGGGGGTGCAGGCTATGAATGCTGGGGTGCACTGTGTGTGTGTGTGTGTGTGTGTGTGTGTGTGTGTATGAAAGAGAGAGAGAGAGAGAGAGAGAGAGAATGAGGTGCTGGTCTGGCAACGGTAGGTGAGCTACCCGGGGCTTCTCAGGATGGCCAGCGCCTAGACAGGATCACAGTCCCCACACGTCCACTTGGAGAGGGGGAAATACTCTTATATTCCCCCTATATCCCTATGGGTCAGAGGCTCTGGCAAAGCTGGGAGGTGGGACTAGCCCCTGTGGGAGCCGGTGAGAATTGCCTGTGCAGCCCTGCATGCCTAGAGCTGGGACCAGAACTAGAACCATCCCCAGGGACTGCCTGGAAGAGAGGAGGGAAAGACCCCCCCCCCCACCCAGCTGACAAGAAACTGTGGCTCTCAGCCCCTCCTCCTCCCAAGACCTAGCACCCCCCCCACCCCCTCCCTCCTGGATCCCAGCATCTCTGCCATTGGCTAGGGGATAAGGAGAGTGGGCGCTGAGGATCCCTTTCCTGCCTGGCTGCACTTTGGTGGAGGGGCTGGTGAGGTGAGGGTAAAATGAGGCCCTCTGCCTTCCCCCTTACGTACACATACACAGACTCAGCTGCAGTGAGGCCCCACTTTCTCTCCTCTTTCTGCTCTGGGGTCCTTGGCCTGGGAGCCCAGAGGAGGGGCCGCGTCTGCAGCTGCTAGCCCCGAACTCCCAGCTCAGCCCAGCTGCTACTGAAGCTTCCAGAAGCTGCAGCTCTGCATCCCCTCCCCACCCCTGAGCCAGGAGAGGCCTTTGCTGACCTGGGGGAGGGTACCTTGGGAAGCGAGTGGGCACCCTTAGAAGGACTCACACAGACAACCAGACAGATGGGTGGTGGAACAGATGGACAGAGACACCCACGCGCAGGCAGACGGAGAGAGACGGACAGATGGACCAGGACAGGGAGAGACGGACAGACAGAGGTGCTGGCAGAGAGAGGAGGAGTCTGAAAAATGGAAGGGCCTGGGGAGAGAGAAGCAGACAGAGAGACTGAGACGTGGAGACACAGAGATACCAGAAGGGAGACAAGGTGACTGAGATAGGAGGAGCGACACGGGGAGAGACTGAGACAGGGAGAGATAAAGAAAGGGGGAAACCCAGCCGAGAGAAAGAGAAAAAGAGAGCGGGGAGAGGCGGAGAGGCTTGAGGCTCCAGACCACAAACAGGGATTTGATGAGAATCTGGAAGGTGTTTTCTCCTGCTTCCCTCCCCAAACCCTTGGGCCAGCCAAGTCTCCATTCCTTCCACCCCCGGCTCAGTTTCCAGCTGCTAAAGAGGTCAGAGAGAAAGAGAGAGAACAAGAAAGAGAGAAGCGTGGAGAGACCCCCTCCTCCCTGCTGTTGTTGTAGGGGAAGGAGCCGCTAGAGCGGTTTTCCCAGCTCTGACCCCTGCTCCAAGGCGGACATCCGCTCTTGTGTCAGAAAACACCACACTCCCCACTCACTGGGTGTGTGTCTCCTTGTGTAAATGCACCCCCATACTCATACCTGTGCACACAGGCCTTCACTCACTCACACACACGCACACACGCACGCACGCACAAACACACACCCCCGTTGTGACTTACGAATCTCCACCCTTGCACTCGTCCCGGGTCCCAGAAATGCAACTGGGGCATGTGTACCTATGCTTCCTCACCCATGTGGGCAGTGACACACGTGCCTCGTCATGGGATCTCAGGACACGTCGGCACGCACGCACACACGGTCACACTCTCATCCGTATACAGTGGCAGTCGTACCAGAGCAGAGGGAGGGCTCCTTCTGGAGGTGAAGATCAGTGCTCCCAGGTGTCTGGGAGGGGGTGGTGTGCCCTCCGCCTCCTTCCCAGCTGGCAGGGCGGGGAGGCTGGGGGCCCTCTCAGCCAGTGGGAGCCTTCCCAGGGAGGTGCTGGTGGGTCGGGTGGCGTGAAAGAGCTACCTCGAAGTTGGTGAGGGCGAGTGCGTGCATGTACACACATGGGCGCGCGTGTATAGGTACAAGATGGCAAGTATCTGTCATGGTGCGTGTGAGAGAGAGGGGAGCGTGTGTGAGGTGGGACATGGGTGTGACGGGGAGATCCGAGGTGCGTGGAGTCTGTGGGTGCATGTGTGATAGCTGCTCGGCAGGTACGTATGTGCGGATGTATGTATATGTGACAGGTGTGTGTGACTTCCTGGTCTCGCAGAGCGGGGCTGTATGTAGTGGGTGTACGTACTTGTACGTGAGGGCACAGGGCCCTGGAGGCGAGCTACATGTATGTGAGGGTGCAGTGTTATGCAGATGTGAAGGCGTGGGGGGCTGGGGGGGGAGGCAGTGCGCACGCATGAGGGCAGCTGCCCGTGTGAGGCCGCGAGCTTGCAGCCAGGGCTGGAGGGCTGTTTTCCAAGGCCGGGATGCCGCTTGAACAGAGGCCATCAGCATGAACACATGCGAAGGGGCTCCAAGGCTCACAGTTGGGCACTGACCCACACAGACGCACAAGGACAGACATACCCGCCCCTGTCCTCCCTCTTCCTCTCTCCTGGCGTCAGTGGTTTTCAAAGGAGCCTCCATGAGGACTGTTTGCTGTGCAGTTCCCCCCACCCCCCAGCCTGTGCCTCTTCAAACACAGCGATGCCCTCCAGGCAGCTTTGTGGAAGCTCCTGCCTCAACCATCTGAAGGCAGATGGGTGGGTTGAGATCCGCTGCTGCCCCCCAGGGAGCGAGGAGGCGGCTCTGCTCCTCTGGCCTGGGCACAGGCTGAGACAGATGGACAACCCCCCCTGTACCCCCCCTCTCCATTCTCCACACCCCCGCACAGGGTCTGGGGGTGGGCAGGCATCCCCGCCCCCAGAAGAGGAGTTCCAGCAGGCAGTTCTGAGCAAAGGTTAGGACTCTGCCCGTCATCTCCCCAGGGGGACACCTACCCTCCCGCAGCCCCATCCTGTGTCTGAGCACGGGGACCCAACTGTAGCCCCTAACGCCTGAATATACAGCTGCCGCTCCCTCCCTCACAGCTCCAACACCCCTAAACACACAGCCGCTCCACCTACAAACACACAGCCCCAACGCTTCCACAAACACACCGCCTCTCACATACATCCACCTTTCTGATGTCCAGCTGCCCCGTGCACACACAGCCCCATCATGCCCCCAAACACGCGACCGCCACACACCTCCCCACACAGACACATAGGTACAACTCTAGTAAGGAACCCAAACCCAGGTTGTTAGGATCTCCAGCATGCCCCAAACATCCAACACACACACACACTTATCAAGTCCGTCTTTGAACCAGCACCCGCCCAGAGCCGCCCAGGACCCCGCTGCAGCCCTATTGCCCTCCATATCCTCCAACTCTCACCAGACGCATACACAGACTCCCCTTACAGCCCCAACACTTCCTCTGCCTGCAGCCCAGCACCTCCCCAAACACACCAGTCCAACCCCTACACCTTTCCAAACACACAACTTCCCCCCCACCCCGATCACGCGTACGCACACTGCCCACTCAACACTCAAACGAGAGCGCTCCCCACAGCCACACCATCTCCCGTGAACACGCAGCCATAGCTTGAGTTCTAGTATACTTCTAAACAGGTGATGTCCCCTCAGCTTCTCGTACCTTCCCAGGCATGCACATGCACGCATACTCCCCCGTAGACCCAGCACCCCGATGGGCAGTCCTCTGTATATCCCGGTAAGCCCTAGCTCCGGTCCTTTCCTTAGCCATCTAGGGGCCCAGGGACAGCCCTCCACCTCTCCGGGCACACACCCTTCAGAGCCCGCAAGCGCCTCTTCTGTACCCCCCTGTATCCCCACCTTACCCCGTTGCATACCCCACCTCAGTTGCTCCGTAGCCCTCACTCCCAGCCCCGAACACCCCCCCCACAGCATTCCATCACGGCTCCCCCACTCCACCTCTGCTCCGGGGGGCCCTCCTCCCCCAGACACCCTCCCAGACAGCTTCAGTCAGCCCAGCACACACACTTGCTCACTCTTGTGCGCTCTCTCTCCTCTGCTGTCCAGTCCTCCCCCACTTCCCAGGGCCTCTTCTGCCTGGGGAGGCACCTCCGCCCCCCTCGCTGCCCCAGGCATTTCATTCCTGGACAGTGAGCCTGTACATCTGGTTCGAAGCTGCCCCACCCGAGACCCTGGGCTCTGGGCACCCTGGCCTGGGCTTTGGGGGTTTGGGGCCTCTTTGGAGGCTCTTGGCACCTGGTCACCCTGGTCACTCAGCCAAGAACTCTGAGTACCCAGCAATGCCCTGGATCTGGCATATATGGGGGGGGGCAGGGGGATTTACCCCCAGCCGGCACTTTCTCAGGTGCTTGCCAATCCGCCCCCACCCATCTATCCCTCCTTGGCTTACCTGAGAGGGACATTGGGCCTGGGGCTTCAGGGAGAGAGGTGGGTGAAGTGTTGGCTTGACATACTCTCTGCCCCCCCCCACCTTCATGCGCACCACCCCCCACCCCCCAGATCTGGGCTTCGGGGCTTTGGTCTCCCTGGGAGTCAGTTCCGACAGTGAAGGTTACTTTACTAGATGCATGATTTTAAACGGAATCTCCACCATCTGTTCCACCCCCTAATTACAGATGCACAGAATCCGCCTCAGAGGGCAGCGTGAGGGGAGTGATTTAGAGGCTGAGCTGCTTCTGCCTGCATTAGGGCTGGGGAGATTGGGGGGGGGGCTCTGGATATTGCTCACAGCCCCCCCCCAACCTTGTCTTTCCCAGGGGCCCCTTGTGCCTCTTCTCTTGCTGGGGAAAGGCTCCGAGAAAGTTTCCCCCGACCCCCAAGACCTGAAGGAGGTAGCAACTGCAGTACTGAGGGAGGGGTCCCCAAGACATTGCCTGCGTCCCAGGCCCCGAGTCCTGGGATGCAGGCTCCATTAGAGCCTTAAAAAATTCAGTGGATCGATCTCCTGCCTGCCTCTTTGCCCTGGGGAGCCACAGACTCTGGCCTGGCCCAGCTGTCTGCCCACCCCCGGGGGTAGCAGGGGATTGGTGAGGGAGAGAGGGGGTCAGAGCAGAGGTGGGGGCAGCTAGGTCCCGGCAGCAGAGGACGTGGGCAGACATGCCAAGGCCCATCAGGTGTGTTTGCGCGTATGTGCCCATCCGCCTTGGCGCAGCTGGCGTGCCTGATCCCAGCTCGAGCCATGCTCTGTGGGGCCGGACTAGCGCCGGGGGCCAGAGGGGATGGGCCAGGGCCTGGGCCTCAGGGTTCCGAGAGACACTGGACCATATACACTCTGAGGACTGGACCGCCTTGGCCCGGAGGTGCCGGGGACCTGGCCGCCAGCCTGCTTGGTGGTGGCAGTGGCGGGCACACTGCGGTAGACGCCGGAGCATTCACTGCAGGGAGAAAGGGAGCGAGGTTGGGCTGGAGGAATTTTAAAGATTGCTGCAGGCAGGAGGGTCTCTGGAACCCCGTGGAGCGGGCAGTCATGCAGAAGTAATCCTATCGCTGCCTGCCTGGAGGAGTGGAGGGGAGAGGGGGCAGGGAGGGAAAGCATGGAGCTGCTGCCCCTTTCCCACCTCAGCCTCTGCCCCAGCCAGCTGTGGAGGGCGCCGGGGACCCCAGGGGCCTTCCCTGAGGAGGCACCTTGTCTTCTCCATTCCACTGTGGCATGTGCCCCCTGGAGGGGCAGCGCCACAGCTGTTGCTCAGCTCCAAGCTCCGGGTATTATAAATAATGCAGCTCAGAGGTGGGGGCCAGCTCAGCCCCCGGTCACCTTGGGTCACCCAGTGTGGCGTCTCCAGCTGGCAGTCCTGTGGCAGAGCCCCTCTCCCTTCCAGCCTGCTCCTCGTCTTTTGCTGTGCGAGCTTGGGCCAGAGGCCCAGCCTCTCTGGGCTGGGCCTGGGGCAAAGGAGTGTGGAAGAACCCAGAAAGCCCTGTCCTTTTGTCCCGCCCCCTAACCCTCACAGGTGAACTAGTAGCTGGCTCGGCCAATCCAGCCTGGAGATGGCTGGCCTGCTCCACAGGGGCCTAACCCATTCTGGCTCCTCCATTTTGCAGATGGAGTAACCGAGTCCAGAGAGGGAAGGATGGCCAAGGCCAGCCAGCTTATGAACCCCTCCTTCCTGCCCCATTCTGCTGTCACTCAGGCTCTTCTCAGCTTCAGCTCAGCTAAGAGCAGGGCCTGGGGGGTGGGGTGGGCGGGGGATGTTTGGGAAAGTGG
The DNA here is from genome assembly GCA_030068075.1 of Paguma larvata. Lineage (NCBI taxonomy): Eukaryota > Metazoa > Chordata > Mammalia > Carnivora > Viverridae > Paguma > Paguma larvata. The sequence goes on along the minus strand of CM057833.1, from coordinate 20,241,623 downwards.
TTGCGGCTGAGAGGTTGCCATGGCGATGCTGCAGGATGCCGAGCTGAAGTGGGGGTCCTACAGGGTCTCTGGGGCCCCCAGCTCCACACCCCTATGGTCTTCTCCCCATCTTCTGTCCCCCACCCAGATGCCTGTCAGGCAGCTTCGGTGACAGGCTGGGTGGGTGACAGGTGGTGCAGGTGATGGGCTGGGTGGGTGACGAGCTGGGTGGGTGACAGGTGGTGCGGGTGCGAGGCAGGCAGGTGACAAGCTGGGTGGTGACGGGCCCTGCTGATGACAGGCAGGGGGTGTGGTTGGCGAGGATGCTGTCTCCTGGCTGGTGGCCTGTTGCAGCCCCCCACCCTCATGCGTGTGCACACACATCGACTCTGGGCGCAGAGCTTGGGGCTAAGATACTAATGAGGCTTATTACGTGTGGAGGGGCAGGTGCCCAGGCTCACTAATGAGAGGCCTTTAACAAATAGGGGAGGCAGCTGGGGGCTTCGAGGAATTTGGCTGGCCCTCCAGAGCTGAGGCCCTCGGGGTCCCAAACTAGCCGAGGATGAGGCGACCTCCAGCCAGATTGGGACCCTCCTCCCCTACCCTTGGCCGCCTGGGTTTATGCTGGTATTTACCACAATCGTGAGAGTTAACCATTGTTCAGGCTTTTGCTACACTGCACCAAACCCTTACATGCATCTTCTCATTTCCACTCAACAGTTATAGGAGGGAGGAGCTATTACCCACTTTGCAGATGAGGAAACTGAGGCTGAATGGAGGCAAGGGACTTAACATAGTTTCTGGTGCAGCTGGAATTTTAATTCAGGTCTTTCTGTCCCCAGAGACCTTCACCACCCCATCAATAAAACTCAGTAGAACTCTTGGTCCAGACTCAGATCCTTTTTCAAGGCCTCGGTTTCCCTCTTCTGGAAAATGGATGTGTGGTGGAGGGGTAATCACCATGAGCTCCTCGGCTCTGACTTGAATGGCTTCGGGACTCCTCCAGGTAGCTGCCCCAGACTCACCCCGTGGGGCTCAGATTCTGGACTAGCCAGAGGGCAGGGCTCAGTGTTGAGGGAGCTGAGCTGCAGAGGGGACACCTGGGATATGTGAGCCACTTCCTGCCTTGTGCGGTGTGGAGGCTGAGGCCTGGAGAGCAGCAACCGCCCAAGGTCACACACCCAGCGAGCTGCGGGGGCCCCATGAGATCCCAGGTCTCCTGGCCTGTCGAAAGGGCGGGGCTGGGTGTGGCGCCTTGGCTGGGCGGCCACCTCCTCCTGGGCCCCACCCACCAGCCTCAGCTTCTTCCCTGGAGGCTGCGAGCCCCCAGCTCCTGGGAGGGCGGAGGGGGCTGTTGGCTGCCTCTTTGGAGCCGTGCCCCCTCCCAGTCAATCTGGGTCCCTAGTGTCAGTTGAGCCCCTCCCTTTGGAAGCCATTGGGGCGGAAACTCCCTGGCAACAGCTGATCGATGGGTTAGGGCCCCCGACATTGGCCTGGGACCACAGCATGACCCTGGAGGGACCAGGCTGGGGCTGGGGGCTTGGAGGGGAATGTAAGGGAGAAGAATTAGGCTCATAAATCTTGGAGCAACTCACTTCTCCTCCTCCTGGACCTTAATCTCTTACCAAACCTGCTCTCCAGCTACGCATCCAAGGCTGGGGGTTGAGGGAATCCACCTTCCCATTCCCCTTACCCTCCAACTGAGGCCCAGCCCCTCCCGAAATTGTACCCCCTATAGGGAAGAAAGAGTTGCAGCCCCTGCTGTTGGGCACGATTAAGATCTTGTGTCTCCAGACTACTGCATTTGGTCTCTGGTTCATAGCGGTAGGTAAGGTAGAGGGCTTCAGTGCCTCAGTTTCCCCAGCCTCGAGTTCGAAATCCTCTCTTGATGCCTGTCTGCTCAATCAGGAAGGAGCATTAAGACCAAGAGGGATTTCACAACTGCAGGACACATGGCCCTGTCCTCAGAAGCCCCAGTCTGAGATGAGAAGCACAGCCCTGGCCTTGGGAGCCCTCAAACCCAGAGGTGAGGTCTAGAACCCAGGCTGGGCGTGTGCCGAGGTTCAGATGGGGAGGGGGTGGTGTTGGAGGGCTTTCTGAAGCAAAGGCCGAGGCTAGGGGGAGGCCAGAGGAAGGGTGATGGTTTGCCTAGAGGCCTGGAGAGCCATCTTTGGTTGGGGGCGGGGTGGGGGGTTGGGGGGGAAGCCTGGAAGTGTCTGGCTTTCCCACAGGCCTGGGCAGCAGCAAGCTGAAGTTCTGGGGCCCTCCTGGGTCCCCAGGGAACCCACTGCTGCCTGGCCCTGAGGACCCAGGCGTCCTGGCGGGTGAGGGCGGGTCTCCAGCAGGCACCCTGCCAAACCCCGCAGCCTGCTTCACCAGGAATCTTGTTGCTGAGAGATGGAAAATCCCGGCCGGGCCTGCAGCTCATCCCTCCCCTCCGGGAGGAGGAGGGGCCCAAAGATTCCTTCCTGCATTCCCCCTCCCATTTGGGGCAGGGCTCTCCTTGGTAGTGGGTGGGGCTGGGGGGCCCAGGACAGGCCTCTAAGGCTCTGGGTCACATGTTCTGGAGCCCAGCCCAGCCCAGCCCGCAGTGGGCACCAGGGCACTCTGGAGACAGAATGGGCCTGGTGTGGACGAGGAGGGGTGGGGGTGGGGTACTGAAGCCAGAGGGGGCCTGGATGGGGGCTGAACCTGGCCCTGGCCCCACAGCTCCCCCAGGGCGGAGGGTGAAGAGTTGGTTCTCTCCTTGGACAGGAAGACGAATGATCCCATTATGGGAGCGTGATTTTATTCCACGTGTCACGGAGTCTGAGATTAACTTGCTCACCAGTCTGTGACAAACCCCTCACACCCTCACACCCAACACACACACGCACACACACACACGCACAGAGACACACATATCCTTGGCCTTACAACGCACATCCCACAGGCACAGATAAACATTTCCACGATACAACACACAGCACCGTCTCCCGGAGGTCCAAGAAAACGCTCACATCTAGACCCACAGCCTCAGAAGCACAACCTGCCCTCGCTCACACCAAGGCCACAGAGACCCACAGCGACAAACAGGCAGTCCGGGGGGACGCTTCCAGCCCTGCTTGGACAGGCACAGATCAAGGGCACACAGTGCCCCACAGACACAGATACACTTAGACACACACGAACCCAGACACAGTCATGCGGACAGGCATAGACCAACAGCTACACACACGGAGACAAAGGCCCAGATACATCCAGAGACAAAGACAGGCACAGACACACAGCCGGCAGTGCGCACACAAGCACAGGCGTGCATACCCGGACACAGACAAAGACAAATAAATGCCCAGAGGTTTCGCTGTGGACAGATGTGAGGAGCACGCACATCCGGGCCTCCTCGGCCTCCCCGCCCGGGGACATGGTAACCTGGCGCCTGTGGCTCCAAGGAGAACTCTGAGGAATCTCTCAGAGCCCCCCCACCCCGCCCTGGGCTCGGGGCCAGCCCCCACCTCTGGCACGGGGCCCATGGCCGAGGCTATGGCAGCCACACCCTGGGTAGAGCTGCGACATCTCTTACCTTACCCTGCCCGTTGGACACACACGGGCACACCATCTGCCCCTGCACGTGCTTACGGCAACCCACCCCCCCCCGCCCCGTGCCTGCACAGAGTTTCTCACTCACCCCCCCTTAGGTGTCCCCTTCTTGCTCCTCGTGTTTCTCAGTCACCCTCCCCCACCCCCACCCTGAGCACACGTGCACAACCTGGAGCACCTACAGCCCTCGTGACGCCCACCCTCACCGTCTCTCCCACACGAGCCCGGCACACGGGCTCTCTTTCCCACGTACCCTTCCCTCCCCACACAGACCCCCACGGGCCCATATACGTGTGCTCCTTTACATCCCCACCTCCTCTCTCACGGACTCATTCACAAATGCGGCACACACGCGCACGCGCGCACACACGCATGCGCTCCCCGACACGCATCCGCTTCCCGACACGCATCCTCGCCACTTTCTCACATGCGTGCGCGCGCACACACTTTCAGAGCCTCCCTCACACCATCGCTTTCCTTCCTCTGTCTCTCACAAACATTCCCTCTGCCAAGAGCGTAGCTCTGCCGCCGAGCAGCCCCTGACAGTATTCGTCACCGTTCTCCGCCGCGTCCTTGGCCTGCCTGGCCTCAGCCCCTTCCCCTCCACCTCCAGCCCTGTGCGCCGCGGCCTCCTCCTCTTCTGTCATTTCTCTGTTTAGCCAACAATGATATACGGAGCATCTGCCCAACAAATGTTGATTGAGCGTGGATTCTAGGTTAAGCATTGGGGACACCGGCGGCACAGGTCCTTCCCTCGTAGAGCTCTCAATTTTGTGACCAGTGTGTTTGTTGCTTATCTCACCTGATGAGATTTGAAGGTAACCCTTGATCCTGTATGCTGAGGGATGTGTAGGAATTCACAAGAGGAAACATATGGGGAAGGTGTTCCAGACAGAGGGAACAGCATATGCAAAGCCTGGAAGTAAATCAAGCTATGGTGTGGTAGGCAAATGGGGTGATGTTGAGCAGAGACGCTGCATAGAAGGCAGAAGCCAGATGTCCCAGGGTTTAGCTGCTGCGCTCACAGATTTGGATTTTGTCTAGCGAGCCACAAGGAGTTGCGGGAAGTCTTTAGCGACGAGATAAGGTGAAGAGACTGGAGGCAGGGAGGCTCCTCGAGAGGCTTGAGTAGTACAGATGGGAGATGATGGTGGTCTCATCTAGAAGAGGCGAGTGGAATGAAAGAGGGGGCTCCTTTAAGAGCGAGGACCTGTGGCCTTCCAGTTCTTTCCCGTGTGACCTCAGGAAAGTCACACACCCTCTAAGCTGGGTCCATCACCGTGAGGATGGGACAGTACAGGAGCTGGGCTTGTAGTAAATGGTCAATCAGCAAGAGCCATTGTCGTCATTATCAGCAGGGCACGGGGGACCTCGGATGAAGAGGAGGTTTGCTGAGCCCCTGCTGAGTGCCGGGTACTCTGCCAGGTGCCAGGGGGCCCAGAGGTGGGGTGGTCTGCAGCCCTGGGTGGCTCAAGCACCTGATAACCACGGCTCACGCAGACAAGATAGGGCTGAGCGTGGGGATGGAGATGAAACACCCTGAAAGATTGGGGGAGGATGAGGCAGCGTCCTGGCAGGGTTCTGGGTGGCACCCGAAGGAGCTGGCATTGAGCCAGACCCTAAAGAGGTTGAACTTGGGCAGCCAGAGGTGGAGGGAGGAGCTTCAGATAAAGGGAACCATGTGGACGACAGCTCGAGGGCAGGCCAAGGAGTCTAATCTGACTGTGGTGTGGGACACCAGACTGGGGAGTCTTGGGATGGGATTATGGAGGAGGGCCCAGGCGGCCAGGCGGAGGGGCGGTCGGCATTGGGGTTGAGCCCCACTCTAGAAACCTGATTCGTTGGTGGCGACGCGGAATGTGGCCATTAGAGACCCGTGTTCAGGTTCTGCGGCTAAGCCATTGGGTGACCTCAAACAAATGCCTTGCCCTCCTTGGTCTCAGTGTCCCCATCTGTGTGACGTGGCGATTAGGCTTGAGTAGGAGGGAATTCTGGTATCACGTCCTAGGGGTTTGGTCTAGCCAACTTTGCAGGGCATCATCCGGCCTAGAATTCTGGGCCTCAGCAGCGCTCGCTTCCTGGGCATTCTGAGCAAAAGAAAGGAACAAACTGAGGGGTTCCCCAGAGACAGATTCGGGGCCCTCTGAGTGAGGGGCCCGGAGCTCAGCATAGAAAAGAGGCATCGTTGCCAGGATCAGACTCCACGCCCCAGAGGTAACCCAGAAGAGAAGGCCGAGGCCCCTCTTCCCTCCGGCCCTGACCCTTGGAGTGGTGGACGTGGGCCATGTGCCCGGGAGGGCACAGTGTCCAGTCCCTGGCCCGAGGGGTGTCAGGACCCTTCCTGCCCACTCAGGGAGGAGCAGGGCTGGAATTCAGGAATGTGGCCCAGGGCTTGGAGTCCCCTGGGGGTGAGGAGCCAGGAGGCCCACCTCAGGGTGGCAGAGCCAGGTAAATGCCTGTGGGCTTGGTATTTGGGGTTGCCGGGAGTTGTGGTATAAGGCAGGTTTTGGTGACCACCGCGCCCCCCCCCCCCCCAGCTACTCTGGATCCTAGTTGCAAAGGGCCCTTTAAGCATCTCACCTGTGAGGTGGGGCTGGTAGGGAATTAATTTCCTGTACTATTTTAATTTCGCTGTATTTAATTTGCTGTTTATTTTAATTAATTAACGGCGGGTAATCGTCTATCGTAACTTGCTGCTGCTGGCTCCTCTTCCTTTTCGGAGGGGTGGAAGGCCAGGCCAGGTGATGGCTGAGTTAGCTCTGGGGGAGAGGGAGAGCCCCGGGGGTATGTTCCTTTTTCCTTTTGCCCTTCTCAACCCTGGGTCTGGTCGGCTCTCCCTGGCTCTCCTCCAAAAGGTCCTCCCCACGCTCCTCACTTGTGATGCCTCCTGCTCCTCCCTCCCCTCTCCCCAGGCTGGCCTCAGGGCTTCGTGTGCAGTAAACTTGGTGAAGAGAGGCCACGGCCCCTGCCTATGCCCCAGTACAGATCTGTTAATGTCATAGGGCGGTGGTTGAGAGGGCAGGGAGCTTGGCTTGCAACTGCAGCAGTACTTAGAGACTGGGTTTAGGAACCTTTCAAAGTGGGGGGGGGGGGTGTCTGCTTTTTGAATGACGGCCCCCTTCCCCGCGCCAGTGCCCACACAGCACACGCATTTGTGTGGTCGGGCCTATGGGACCCTAGCGTGTCCACCCACCTGCAAACCCATCCACAGCGTGTTTTCAGTTATTAGTGAATCTCTAGGACGGACCTCCGGGGGAGGATTAGCCCCTGTAGAGGTGAGGAAATGAGAGGCTCAGAAAGACGAAGTGACTTGCCCAAGGTCACACAGCAACTAAGAGAAGCAGGGCCTGGATTCTGGGTATTCTCTCTGGCTACATAGAAAGAGTTAACAGTTGGAGGGAGGGGAGGGGAAGTAGCTTGGGGATTAGGGTAGGACTGGTGCAGCCAGGAAATGGGGTCCTCTGGCTTTGGAGGATGTGGGGAGAGCAGTGGGACCTTGCCACAAGGGGCTTCCCGAGATATGAGGTCTCTGCCACCTGTTTCCATTTCCCTGTGTGTCTTCAGTTGTCTGTTTGGAACTGGGGTTTGCTTTGTCGCTTGCACTGTACTGTACCAGGGAGACCCTCCCGCGGCTAGGTGGAACCCCTGCTTTTATTTAGCAAACGCTTACATAGCATTTCCCATATTCCAGGCACTCTTCTAGCTTTATAAATGGATATTCGTTTCATCATTATAGCAGCCCTATTATGGTCGCCCTTATTTTATGTCTCAGAAAATAGACTTCGAGGGGCACCCGGGTGGCTCAGTCGGTTAAGCGTCCAACTCTTGGTCTCGGCTCAGGTCATGATCTCGTGGTTCGTGAGTTCGAGCCCTGCAATCAGGCTGTGTGCTGATGGTGCAGAGCCTACTTGGAACTCTGTCTCTCCTCCTCTCTGCCCGTTCCCCGCTCGTATGCCTGCGTGCTCTCGCTCTCTCTCTCTCTCTCACACTCAAAATAAATAAATAAACAAGAAAACTTTTAAAAAAGAAAACAGGCTTCGAAAGGTTAAGTAACTTGCCCAAGGTCCCACGGCTGTCCCGGTGGACAGCTTTGGCATTTGGAACCCTGGGATCCAGCGCCCTTGTGCTGAATTCCCCCACTCCCCTGCCCTCTTAATGCCGTAGGTGGGAGCTAGGAGCCCTGAATCCCCTGGAGATGTGGCATCTCTGGGGAGCCTCTGGTCTAAGTTGAAAGGAAGATCTGGCCCCACCCTCACCAACCCCAAGTCAGCTAAGGCAGACGGATCCCACCAATCAAGACCTGTTTTGTGGGGGCACCAGTCAGAGCGTCAGGTAGGCCTGGCTGGGAGGCACAGGACGCCTCAGGTGGAGCCTGGAGCGGGGCTGCAGCGTTGGCTATGGGGGTGGGGGTGGGGCGGACAACGAAGGTGGGCCTGACTGTGCCCTCAGAGAGCTTGCTGTCTGGGAAAACAAAGCAGACGTGTCTGAACGGTTACCAACAGTTGGAGAAGACAACAGGAGGAAAACCTCACAAAGCATGATGCAGACAAAAAGAGTTTGAGCTTTGGACCCTCTCACGTAACCTTCGTTACTTGACTCCCTTCTGAGCCTCAGTTTCCTCATTCGTCAAGGGGAAATAAAAATGGCACCGCCTCTCTAGGGTTTTATGAGGTTCGAATGAGGTAAAGTGTGAAGGGCGCTCTGGAGCAGGCGCTCAGCGAACATCCGACTACAGATGCTGAGAGCCAATCTCTGGAGAAGGAAAGGGTCCCACCCCTGGGGCTGGTCTTGGAGAAGATCAGGATGGGGACGGGGAGGATGAGGAAGGTAACGAGAGTCTCACCTTTGGAGTCAGGCTGCTTGAGTTTAAATCTCAAACATGATGAGTCGCTTCCCCTCTCCGGGCCTTGATTTCCTTGTCTGTAAAATGGTACTATAATGGTGCTCCCCCTCTCCCCATAGGGTATTGTGAGGATTAAACTAGTTCATTCATTCATTCATTCATTCAGTAAGCAATATTGAGTACCTGCTAGGTACCAAATATATTGCTACTCACTGCAGATAATAAGTGGTCAATACATGTTAGCAATCTTATTATCATCATTCATATTGGGGTGGCTGTTCGGGGAGGAGGAAGAGGCTGAGGTTTTTAGAATGGAGATGCGTGACACAACAAAATGCTCTAGAAGTAACCACAGGCTGTTATTTACTGAGCACTTACTATGTGCCAGGCACTTTAGCTCATGAGGCAGGTACTTGTATTGTCTCCATTTCGCAGCTAGGAAACAGGTTCAAAGCGGTGTAGTGCCGTGCCCAGAGAAACACAGCTGGTAAGTGGTAGAGCTGGAGATCGAGAGACTCAAAAGCCAGGCCGTTCCATCACAAAGCTGTAAACCTGCTTCAGAGATGTTGTAGGGTGGGGGCAGTGATCCCGCAGAGGAAGGAGGGACAGAAGTGGGCAAGGCCTCCCAATTCAGGAAACAGCGAGGGGACGGACCAAGTCAGCATATCCCGCCCGCCCCCCCCCCCCCCCGCCCGGTGGTTTTCCCCAACAGTTAACAAGGTGTGAGCTCGGGGTAGGGAGCAAGTGAAGCCTGGAAGAGGTCATCTTGAGAAACGGGCACAACTGAAAGCGATGGGGAGCCAGCTCATTCCAGGCATAGCCCGCAGCATCAGCAAAGGCCCGGAGGTGAGAATGAGGAGCATGACTTAGGGCCGAGAAGTGGAGGAAATGGCTAAGGGAGGTCAGAAGGAGGGTCAGGAGGACCGGCGGCCTCAGGGGCAGAGGGAGAGCGACAGCCCCAGGGAAACAGGGAAGGCGACAGATTCAAGAGGCTTAGCTAATATAGAAATAGAAATCCCCCCCCCCCCCCCCCCCCCCCGTCTGGACAGGAAATAGAGCAGAGTGATCAGGAGGGCAGGCTCCGGAGTCCAATCCTAGCCAGGCGGCCTCCTACCCTGTGAGCAGGGTAAGCTGCTTGAGGCCTCATCTGTCGAAGCGAGGAGTCACGTGGGCATGCATCTCAGATGGGGCGATCCGTGAGGAGGGTTTAGCACGGTGCCTGGCGCATGGTGAGCACTCGGCTCATTCATTCACTCCCCAGCTACCAAGTGCACATTTAGTGTCCGGGACTTTTCCAGGGCACACCGCAGAGAACGAAGTAGAGAAGAGCCCTTGCCCTCAAGAAGCTTACGTGTAGAGGGTGAAACAGTTAACGCCCAAATAAAGTAAAATACATGGCGTGTTAGATGCCGAAAAGTGCCGAGGAGAAAAACGAAACCGGGAAAGGGCTTGGGGAGGGCCGGGGTGGCAGGGTTAAATAAACTTACAAACGGAGGTTATGGTTAGTATTATTCGTATGGCAGGTTTTCGTAGAAAAAGCCCCTTCCAGTTTATAAGGCCTTTTTCCTTCACGAGACTCACTCAAGGTGTAGGCACTGCTGTACCCCTTTTACAGATGAGGACCTGGAGGCCCAAAGAGAAAAATCTGACCCAGGGGTCACCACCACGAGGACAGGGCTGACTCCCTAGGACTCCGGGTGACAGGAGAGTGTTATTCCCTAAAATCTAGAGGACAGAAGAAGAGAAGGCTTGGTGGGGGAGGGTACGGGCAGTGGCCGAGGCGGGTCAGCGTCCAGGGATGGGGCCGAACTGGAGAGCAGGGGCAGAGGCCCGCGTCCTGGAGCCAGAGCCGCAGTCAGCCTACCCCAGCATGGCCTGATCAGGGTGAGTTCAGAGAGTGGCTAGGCCCAGGGGCAACCCTGAGGGCAGAGCGGGGGCAGCAGGCTGGGCCTGAGACACTGTGTGATTGAGCAAAGGGGCAGAATCTGTCCGGAACCCAGTGAGTGTGTGGGTGGCATGGAGACGGTGGGGAGGGGGAAGGGTCGGGGAGAAGTCAGCCCCGCTCACCAGACAAGAGGCCACAACGAGGAAGGAGGTTGGCGGGGGCCAGAGCTGGCCCTGAAGACGCTTGAATGTCAGGCTAAAGACCTCGGCAGCAGTAGGGAGCCATTACAGGTTTTGGAGCAGGGACATTGTGTCATGAGAAGGACACTGAGGAAGACGAATGTGGCACTGAGTGGAGGAGGTTCCGCGGAGGCATTTCGGAGGCTCCGGGGCTGTCGTACCTGAGCAGGCGAGAAACGGCGAGGGCAGATTGGAGAAGCGGCTTCGAGTAGTGGAAAGAGGGACGTGGGAGACGAATTCCTGACCGCTAGCCTTGGGTCGGCCTCACCTCTTCTTTCTTTCTTTCTCTCTTTCTCTCTTTCTCCCTTTCTTTCTTTCTTTCTTTCTTTCTTTCTTTCTTTCTTTCTTCTTCTTCCTTCCTTCCTTCCTTCCTTTCTTTTTTTGGCCTCACGTTTTCTGAAGGGCCCTGGGCTTATCCTTTCTCATCCGTCTGCCCCTGTTTCCCCATTTGGATTGAACTAAAGACCCCTCTCTCTTTTTTCTTTTTTTTTTTTCCTCCCCTAAACATTTGAGCAAAGGATCCATTTTGAGAAGACGATGGGACTTCTCTTCAGAAAAATAAAAAAAATTTTTTTTGGTGAAAATGTTGGGAGGTTTACAGACCTGCCAAAGTCCATCCATGGAACCAAATTAGGTGATCGGTAGTAATAAAAATAGCAGCTAGCATTAAATGCTTATTACAGGCCAGGAGCTTGGCAAAGTGACATACATCATGATCTTGTTAAGTCCGTTCAACAACCCTGTGAGGTAGGTACCATTGTTACTATTCTGTTTTACAGACGGGGAAACTGAGGAAGCCTAGAGACGTGGAGGGACTTGCCCAAAGTCAAAGCTGGAATTGGACCCTGGGTCCGTCAGCTCGAGAGCCCAAGCTCATCACCTAAAATTAAGGCTAGGATTCTAGGATGGAGGAAGGGGACATGGCAGGGAGGGGCAGATGTGAGAGGATTTTCAAAGAAAGCTGTAGAAAATCAAAGCTAGAGGTGGACTGTGGAAAAGGAGGACAGTGGTACCACTCAGTCCTGAGGTGATAGGTGGTTGGAAGTGAGGAGCTAGAGATGGAGACCCCATTTCAAGTTCCCTGGTCTAGCTCCTGGGGGATTGGTTATCTGCCCCACAGGACTCCCACCTAAGTGACTTGCTCTGGAGCCTGCTGGGAAGAAGTAGGGTATGGGGCTACTCTGTCTGCTAGGTCAGATTACGCTCTGCTGCCTTGGCAGGGGAGGGCTTACTCCTGACTCTTTGACTCAGCCTCCAGTGCTGTCTCTGGCATCTACCCTCCCTTCCCATTCCCAAGGCCGTTGAGAAGGGCCAACAGGCTTTGATCCCTCTAGGGGAGTTCAGAAGTGGAGACACCCTTTCCATCCCAGAAGGGAGTACTGGGGCCCGTTTCCTGAGATCAGAGTGGAATCTAGACCCAAACAGCATGTGGCGATGTTAAGCTCTGGTTTAGACCCTGGTCAGGAGTACCCTCTAAGAGGAGGTAACCTAGATTAGAGTAGGCCATAATCTCGGGCTGGAATCTAGATTTATGGTGGGTTGGACTTGATCATCTAGAACAGAGGTTGGCAAACCTTCTGTAAAGAGTTTGAGTATAAAAATTTTAGGCTGTAGACCATTGGGTCTTGGTCATGAGTACTCAACTCTGCCATTGTACCTTGAAAGCAGTCATAGACAATGCATAAATGAATGAGCATGGCTGTGTTCCCATCAAATTTGAATTATAAAAACAGATAGCAAGTTGGATTTGGCTCTTGGGCCATCTTTTGCCAACCTTTGATCTAGAACCTCATTCTTCTTAAAGATGTTTAGATCTTAAACCCTACAGACGATGATCTAAGCAAATAAGGCTGTGGCGTCAGGCTATCAGGCTGGGTCACATGGAAGACAGTCTAGGCCACACTCTTGCTGGGATCTAGATATTGGGAATTGGTGAACGAGAAACGTTAATAGACAGTGGTTTGAAGCAGACTAAGCCGTGATCTCTGGCTGAGCCCAGATTCACAGAAAGCTGGGGTGGGGGTGGTGTGGGGTGGTGAGATTTAGACCAACACAGAAGGTTGTGGTCTGAATATAGGGAAGTGGGTGAGCTAAAGCCACACAGATATTGATCTAGAGCAGGCAAAGTCTTGGCCCTGAGCCAGAGTGCCAGACGATCTAGAACAACACTGTCCAATAGAAACGCAATGGGAGCCATATAGGTAATCTAAGTTTTCTGGTAGCCACATTAAACAAAGTTAAAAGAAGTAAACGAATCGATGTTAATAATGTAGTTCATGTAACCCAGTATATCCAAAATATTACCGTTTCGACATATAATCATCATAAAAAGTATTGAGATAGTTCCCCCCCTTTTTTTTCTTCATATTTAGGCTTCCAACTCTGATGCATATTCTGTGCTTGTGGCTCATCTTGATTCCAACTAGCCTGCATTCCCAGCGCTCACGTTAGCTTCCACCATGTTGGGCGGCACGGGTTTAGAAATGGGCTTTTCTTTGGGACCAGGATCCAGAGGAGTCATGAGCCAGAATGATCTGGAATGAATAGAGTTGGACACTCCAGAGGTTATACCCTTAGCAGACTTGAAGTGGGTATAGACTGGCTCACCCTAGGAGAGCATCTAGGCTCTGGGTTGGGAGTTGGGGCTGTCCCTCCTTTGCACTCCTGACCAGTGGCCTCCAGCTCTTCCCTCCCTCATCCCAGTGTCACCTCTGACTCTGGAGTCTGGGCTGGCCTGGCAGGTGGGGGTGGGGCAGGGTAGCAGCTGGACCCTTGAGGGAGCAGCAGCTCCACCCCTCCAAGCCAGCTGCTGCCAGCCTTCCTGGACTGACAGTGTGGAAACAGGGGGCCCAGAGACAGAAATAAACTGCCAGGTTTCCGGGGCGGAGTGGGGGGCCTGCCAGCCTTTGTGCTTCCTTGCTGGACGTGGAGGGGGGGGGCAGGAAGCGACTCCATGCCCCATCCCAGGCTATTACCCCTCCGTGCCATCTCCCCTCACCCCCAGGTGCCTTCACTCCCATGGCTCTGAGGCTAGGCTAAGTCTAGAATTTAGTGGGTTAGTGAACCCTGCGGGCCCAGGAGCCTGGGTCAGACCCGTGGGAACAAAGGGTGCTCCCCGGGGCCCTGGACAAAGCTTTGTGGCCATGGGGATAGTGCCTACGTGCTCATTTCTAGGAGCCCATCCCGGGAAACCTGCGAGCTACCCCAGGGCAGAAGCCGAACAGATTCAGAGGGCTGCCGTGGGGGGGTATTAATTAGACTGGGAATTGGAAGCCCTGCCTTGGATGCTCACCTCTGCCACTAACTGGCCAAAGGCAACTTCGGCAAATCACACTTTGAGCCGGTTTCCCTCCCTCTAAGAAGGGGGTAGTGTTTGTCCTGCTGGTCTCAGGGCACTATAGTTCAATAGTTAACTCAGACTCGGGAGCCAAAGTTTATCTGACTCTGGCCTCTGCCATTGTGTGAACTTTAGCCGGTCACTTAACCTTCTCCAGCCTCAGTTTCTTCATCAGCAAGCAGGAGATACTACCTACTTTATGGGAACCTTATAATCAAATGAGTTAATACATGCAAGGCTATACTCTGTGTTGGCTATTACCATTAGGTAGTTGATAAGTTCGGTTGGGTTGTAAGTGAAAATGCATTATTCACAAGCAAGGGATTCTTTCCCTGGAAAGAGTTCTCTCCGACACTTTTATAAATGGAAAACCTGAGGCCCTCAAAAGGGAAGGTGTTTTGCCCAAAGACAGGCACACAGCAAGTAAAACCTTTATTTGGTACCCACCATATAAAGCCGGCTAGCACAACCCCAATTTACAGGTAAGGAAATCGAGGCCGATGATTGGCCACTGGTGCACGGTGGCGCTATCCAGTGAGACCTGAGTCCGCCGCTGGGGAGGGAGTGCCCAGGCCGTCCGTGCTCACCCGAGGAGGGGCGTACAGGTAGCGGGCGCCCTGGAGCAGCCGCCCGAGCCAGGCGCGCTATTAATAATCCCGCCGCTCGGCCCGCGCGCGAGAGCGCAGGTCCGGACCGCCGCCGGGCGCCTCCCGGGCCTGGGCCAGGGCCCGAGCCCGAGCCGGATCGCGGCGGCCCTCCCCTTCCCCCCGCCACGTGACACACACCACCCCCCCCGCCCCCCCCCCCCCCGCGACTCCGCGGGCAGCCGAGGGCCCGGGCTGGCGGAGGGCGGGCCGGGGGCCAGGAAAAAGCCGAAAACACCGAGGCTGGGCCGCTCCCCTCCCGCTCAAAATAGCCCCCGGCCGGGGCTGCCACGCATTCCGCCGGGCCCGGGGCGCGGGAAGGGGCGGCCGGCCCGGCCCCCGCCCGGCCCGACGTGGCTGCCTCGCCGGGTTTGGGGGGGGGGGCGAGGGCGGGCCGCGCGGCCGGCCGGCATGTGGCTCTCCTTCGGGGAGCCTTGGCAGCCCGGACTGCGCGCTGCGCCGGGATGATGGAGAGCTTCTGGAATTTCCTGCAGCTGGAGAGCGCGGCCGGCCGGGGGAGCGGGCTGAGCGCGCGGCTCGGGAAGGGGCGCCTCGAAGCCCGACCCTAGGGGGCGCCTCCGCGGCGAGGGCTGTGGGGGGAGATCTCTTTATCCGCCCCAAGGCCGCGGGAGTGGAGGGCTGCACACCTCCCCTCCCCCGCCGCTCTTCTCGGGTCTGGCGGGGGTCCAGTCCCGCCCCTCCCGGCCTGGGCGGCGGAGAGGGGCCAGGTGCAGGCAACGCCCCTCCCCCAGCCGCCTGGTTTCCCTCTCGGCCCGTCACCTCCTCCAGGAGTCAGAAGCTCCGCGGCCTCATCTGGGAGGGGGGGGTGGCAGGGATCAGGGGGCAGCGCAGGCCTGCCAGGTAGCCGGAGAGGTGGCGGCGGCGGGAAAACTCGGAGGCGGACCGTTCCGGCCCGAGAACGGCTGGGCCTGCGGACCAGAGCCTCCTGCTCGAGCAAGAGGAGCCCCGGGGCTTCTAGGTGGGAGGCGAGGCCAGGCCGTCTTCTCCCCACACCCCCCTACTCCCCCTCACCCCCCGCAACTGCCGAGCGGGTGGGGGGCGGACGTGTCGGAAAAATCCTGGACAGTTTTCTGGACGTTGGCGGCAGCTTTCTTTGGGGGCAGCGCTGCACCTTGCAGGTCCTGAAGTCCAGAAAAGGGCTCCCGGGAGGGAGAGGGTTCCTTTTACAGGAGCCCTGAGATCCGGGGGAGTAGGTAAGTGACCTCTCAGGGTTCACTGCTGGAAGGGGGAGGGAAGGAGGTCTACCTTGCCCTTTGTGGGGGAGGGGCAGGGATGCTTTCCCACACTTTGCTAGTTCCAGTACCATTTGGCGCTCTGCAAACTTGTTGAACCGTTTGGCAACTCGGGCGCCTCCCTCGCCTGGGGTGGACTACCTCTCCCCTTGCCAAGGGGTCCCTGTTCAACTTCCATTTCCTGCCCCAGCCCAACACACCCTCACCACGTTAAACAAAAGCAGCGGAGGTGGGTACAGTTCGAATCCCTCCTCTGCTACTCACTGATCGTGTGACCTTGAGCTAGTCCCTTCACTCTTTGCTCATCTCAAAAACTAGATAATAGTAGGTAGGCCATGGCCTTGTTGTGGAGCTTAAAGTTGCACAATGTTTAAAGCAATTACCACAGTGTCCGCACGGAGTAAGGACAGGAAATAAAGGGCACCTGTGCAACATAGTCTCATTCAGAGCCGTAGTGTATCTGAATCCCCTTCCCCTGCGGCAGCCCTGTGAAATTTGGCCTCCCAAGGTAAGTAGCGCCTCTCAGGCTGGGGAGGGTGGAAAGATGGTGGTTTTATTGGGTGTTCATTTATTCGTTGAACACATAGTTAACGTTCTCAGCTAGCTCCAGACTCAGGAAGAGACATTGAATTTGTGCCAGGGACTGGAAACTAGGACTGGCCACCAAACTTCGTTAAAGCTCCAAGGGCCCTTAGAAGTCCTTCCTGCCAGGCTAGCTCTTCGCTCTCAGATGGAGGAACCGAGGCCCACAGAGGGGGCCGGGTCTCCGCGCAGTGCTCCTTCTGCTGTTCCCTGGGAGTGGGAGCGGGGACTGGCTGAGAGCTCTAGGCCGGGGGAAGCTGGGCCGCGCCTGGCCGGGCTCTCTGGGGTATGGCCTGGGCAGGCTGAGAGCCTGGTGGAATCCTGCTCTCTCCTCCCTCCCCTTGCTGACCTTTCACTCCACCTCTGCTAGGGTGGGCGGGGGTGGAACCCAGACACCCAAATTCAAATTCAGGTCCCCATTGGC
Organism: Paguma larvata; assembly: GCA_030068075.1. Taxonomy (NCBI): domain Eukaryota; kingdom Metazoa; phylum Chordata; class Mammalia; order Carnivora; family Viverridae; genus Paguma; species Paguma larvata. The sequence goes on along the minus strand of CM057833.1, from coordinate 20,224,858 downwards.
TCCCCCTCAGCCCAGGATGTTGGGCCTGGGCTTGGGCCTGTGTCAACTCCCACCCTTCCCTCCTCCCTATGACCCCCCCACCCCCCAGTTCTCCCTGTTTCCTGTTGGATTGGCCTTCCTTAAGTACTGGAAGGAACTCAAGGCTCCATTTGTTGTCTGTGTGAACTTGAGTACAACTATGCGCCTCTGTGAGCCTCAGTTTGCTTTTCTGCAAAATGGAGTGGACACAAAAGCTACCTAGCAGAACACCTCTTTCAGGAGCATCCCAGAGGCATCCGGGCAGAGGTTTATTTAAATGATACAAGGCAGAGATTCCCTAGAATGTACTTTCAAGGCCAGCAATGGGGAGCAGAGCCTTCCTTTACCTTCGGTTTGGGGGGGTGGGGGTGCTGGGGGCCCTGGGACAAGAAGTGGGGTGGGGATGAATGTCCAGCAGACCATTTTGGCATAGTCCAGATCGGAGCAAATTTATGTGGCCCAGATTCCAGGGCTGCCAGGTGTCCGTGTCTTTGGATGCACTGCTGGGCAGTCCTCATAAGCTCCTTTCTAGGACTGTAGACTCCCTCTCCTGACCAATCCAGCGCCATCTCCTTCTGCCTCAGGGAAGCCCTCCTGGGCTGCCCGTACCCTTCTCCATTTCTCTCCAACCCATAGAGAACTTTCCGTGAGAGACCGTGAAGAGAAAGGGGCTGGTAGCCACAGTTGGGCTCTGTGACTTTGGGCAGGCCACTTCCCCTCTCTGGGCCTTCATTTCCTCCTGCATAGCAGAGGAGGCTGGATTAGTGACTCCCTAAGGCACCTTCCAGCTCCGACAGGCTCCGAGACTGTGTTGACTGATGTATCCTAGGAGATAGGAGCACACAGAACCGAGTCAGATGGGAGATCCCTGTGAAGGTATCCCCACCTCCAGAAGACTGGAGTGCCGCCCTTCCCTACACACATTGTTCAGGGACACTGGCAGAGATGGTGGTGGGTGGAGGGGGCATCTCTCCCGAGTGAGTGGGACTGCTGATTCCAGGGTCTCTCCTGTCAGTAGAGAGGCCTGCGCCTAAGGGCTGTGAGACCCGCTTGCTTCTAGGGGAAGGGAATGTGTGTGTGTGTCGGTGACCAGTCAGCCCCTGGGGAATGGGGGGGTGCGGTGCACGAGGCAGCCAGCTCGTGGGATGGTGTGTCCAGAAGAGCGATTGCAGAGGCGGCGTATTGGGGTGTGTGCAAGACCAGAAAGCTGGCAATGGCAAAGAAAGAGGCCTCGATGAACCGGAGAGCCAAGCTTTGGGTTAGGGCCGGCAGTTCAGGGAGCCTCCAGCCCTACTGGGAGGTGACCGAAGATTCAGCACGACTCGACACAGTACAGTTTCGCCTGCGCCTAGGTTAGCCGGCTGGCTTACAGGTGTTGAGCTGCACTGCACTGTTCCGGATTGCAGTCGTCATATTCTATTGTAGGGGTATCGTGTAGGGGTGTCGTCAAGGTTTCCTGAACCGCGAGTGTCTAGCTGTTGGAGAGGTGTGTGTGCAGGACCGTATCTATTGTAAGGCAGTGAGCAGCTCCTGTCCATTTGGGGTGCGTGTCAGATTGTACTAGAGGCGCCAGTTCTGGCTGTTAGGAAGCCTTAGGCTACATTAGGGAGATTGCCTGGCTGTAAAGGAAGGTGTTTTCAAGCTGTGAGCGAATCCTGGCCGCCTTTTGGGTGCCTCTTCCCCCTCCACCTCTTGGGGAGGGAGGTCTCCTGTCTTCATCAGTTGCCTCTGCAGGTAGGCAAGCAGGCGGTTGCTAGCCTGCTCACACTCGCAGTAATTTTACCACGGTGCCTAAGTCAGGAACAGGCGTGAATTGACCTTTTAACCCCTTCCCCGCCACAGGATTAGACTCTGTTTCCTGTTCAATCTCCTCCAGAACCAGTTCCATCCCGCCTGGGCCCCCCCCAAGGAGCGGATAAGCAACCCCCCCCCCCCCCCCCCCCCGTCTTTCCTCTCCTCTCCTCCCTCCCCGTCGAACCTTGGTGGGGGGGCGGGGGCGCTGAGGGCCAGGCTGGTGCAGGGTCTGGCAGGATCCGAGGGCCCAGGCGGGAGTGATAAATATTGAAGAGGAGGGATTTCGGTGTGGGCTGGAGCAGCTGCAGTGGTTCGAGTGTCACACTATCTCTCCCCAGGTTTACTGACCCATTTCCATTCACGCGGCTGCCGGTTTCCTAGCAACGGCAACAGTCCCCCCAGAACAGGCGGAGTGTGTGTCTGCCATTAGCGACTGCCGCAACTGTGTCAAGGTTACCCCGCTCCCTGCAAACCCACCCCGGCGGGTTTGTTTTCTGCCAGCGCCTGGCACACACAGTGCCAGCCAGGGAGGGGGAGGGGTGGGGGCTGGGGGGGCCAGCCCAGGGGCTTGGGTGGGGGTGGGCCCCCCCCCCCGGAAGAGCTGCAGTTCCCGGTCCAGTGGGAGCCAACTTGGACTGAGGCCGAAGCAGCTGCCCCCCCCCCTTGGCTGGTGGAATTCCTGAGCCCGAGGGGAGCAGGGGGCGGGGCTGTCCCTCAGCCCTGACCCCCGAGATTCCAGAGCCTGGGGGGAGGGGTGTGGGCCGAGGGGCCTCTGGGAAGCCTGCCTGATCTGACCCCACCTGGCTTGTTCTGCTCCTGCCCTGGCTTCCTCTCACTCCTGCACGCAACATGCTCTTCTCTGCTCACAGCTCTTTGTCCCAACCTCTGTGCCTGCTCTCCCCCATCGGACTCCCCAGGGCAGGGTTGTATTTCTCCCATCAGACTAGGGGCTCCTGAGGTTGGGGTTCGTGATTTGTTCTTTCCTTCTCCTCAGCACCAGCTCCTGACTGTTTTTCCAAATGTCATGGGAGATGAGATTAAACAGTTGGGGTGGCAAAGGATAATTTTTCTTAACAGGGACTAGCAGGGCAAATGCCCTCATTCCACCTCCTCAGCGAAGTCAATTCTGCTTGCACTCCCCAGGGCCCCCGGCACCCCCACCTCCCCCAAGTGCAGAAGTCCAAGTTCTGCAGCACTTAAATGGGAGTGGCCATAGGAAATAAAGTTACCTCTCTTTTTCACCCTCAAAGCCTGGCTACAAAGGGTTAAAGCGGCTGAACCCCCCCCCTCCACCCTGCCTTGGTATGTGAGCTCCCCCAGGCTGGGGGGATGGGAAGATGGGGGGGGTCTGTCGCCTTATAGCCACTCATGTGGTCAGCTCAGACCTGACCAGTCACATTCCTGCCCAGGAGGACTGGGGCTTGAGGTGGAGGGGCAGGGGCCTGGAGGGGGCTGGGTTGGTAGGAATGGAGAGGGGGTCCCAGAAGGCTGGAGCAAGGGGCTGCCGGGAACATGGAAGCATTATGCCATACAAACCCCAGAAAGCCCGAATCTACCTCCCATTCCTCTGGGCCTCAGTCTCCCTGTCTTTCTTCCCAGTTTGCACCTGCCAAAACATTCCCGTGATCCACATAGCTGTGATACAGGTACAGACCTGGTCCCGCTTCTGAACAAAGAGAAGAGTGTGGCAGAAGCAGTTTCTGACATGCAGAGCGGCACAGAGACTTGTGGGTAGCCTCCAGTGTGACTTTCCGGTGCTCGGAGGAGGTCGGCTGGGTTTTTGGCTGGGTCAGAGGCTCTGAGATCTAGGGTACAGAGCAGGCTGTGCTAGACAGTAGAAAGAGACCTGGGCGGAGCCCCAGAAAGCCTGGTTCTCTGCCCAGCCCTGCGCTTGACTCCTCAGGGCCTCAGTCTCCCCATCTGAGGGGCTTAGGCCTGTGGTCTCTAAAAGTCCTCCTGTCCTATAAGTCAGTGGCTCTGGGTTAGGGATGAGGAGTGGGGGGCAGTGGTCTGGAGGGATGTGGGAAGCTGCCAGCTCAAGGGGGAGTTTGCAACGCGATCCCAGAGCGAAAATAGCCCAGGTCATTTTCAGCTGCTGAGGCTGAGGGAGGTATCTGATCCTGGCAGGGCCGGGCAGCTTGGGCAGGGGGCAGGGAGGAGCATTCTGTCAAGCTCTCTGGGAAACCGGACCCCAGGATGGGAGGGTGGGGAAAGGTTGGCGAGCCCAGCTGGGCTTCCTGAGACCCCCTGGGTCCTGGTAGCGCCCCTACGCCCCCACTGCACCCCCACAATGAAAAGACTAGGCGCGCAGAGGGTTAACAGGAGGTGAGGGTTGCACTCTGGGCCCCCTTTGGGTCCTGGCCTGGATGAGGTGAAAGGTCAGCCCCAAGGAGTCCAGGCACAGCTGGGGAAAGAGTAACCCGATCCTTCTCCCTAGCCAGGCTCAGGGGATCACAGAGCCGCCTCCCCCAGGAAAGGTGCTTTGACATCCCCAGGAAGGAGTTTGTTTCGACTTGTTCTCAGCAGGGGTTGGGGGCTAAGGGAGGATCTTGGCCCACGGGGTCTGGGAGAGCTGCAGGCCTGGTGCCCCAGCCAGTATGGCAGTGCTTTGTCATCCCGGGGTCAGGGGAGGTGGAGGTGAGCCTGCTGGAAAGGTTAGAGGTAGCCTGTTCTGGCCCTGCTCTCACGCTCTGCCCCATTTATAACGACTGACGGCCAACCTTGGAGATGCAAAGCTTAGAGGCAGGAGACTCTCCCCCCTCAACACATGTACGCTGCGAGTGAAACTGCCTGATACTAGACTGTGACATTGACATGTGTTTGGGGCGGAGAATTACACCTTGACTGGGGTTGTTTTGCCGTCCGTGGTTGCGTGTGTGGTGGGGTGTTCAGAGCGTAAGGTGGTATGATGATTGGCAGAGACAGTACGCAGAAGAACATGGGCTCTGAAGTCAAGTTTGACTTGGGTTCAGATCCTTGCTTCTGCCTTCGGTGAGCTAGTCAACCTAAGCCTCAATTTCCCCACCCACAAAACGAGACCAGTACCACTCCCCACAAAAGGTGATTGTAAGGATTGGCACAGAAACAGCGCTCAGTAAAAAGTAACCTGAATGGGCTCGATCGTGTGCTGAGGTCACACACTGTGTGGTGACCCTGTCGAAGCTCCTGGTCTGACTCTAGAGCAGGAAAGAGTTGGTGAGCTACAGATGGTCTGAGAGAGAGGAGAATCATGAGACTGTGACTGCATCCGTGTCCCCAGAGCTGTACGTGTGTGGCTGTGGGAGTATCCCCCAGTCACTTGGGCTGGGATGGTGTGAAATGAATGGTGTTGAGCCTGTGGCAAAAGGCAGTTGGGGCAAGGTTCTTAAAGGTGACCTCTCAGGTTGGCGACAGCCCCCTACTCCCCACCGCGGCAGGCTTTGTGCGGCAATGCGTGGGTGTAGCTGTCCCCGGAGTGTGGCTGTAGGTATGTTTGAGAAGGCCCAGGCATCCCAAGAAAGAACAAGTCGCCTTTTGTACGCATCCAGCCCCAGGCTGGGCCGGGCCCTCTCTGGGGGATCCCCTGTTTCCGCGCCCAGCTCCCCGCCCACGGACAGCGCCCCAGCCCCGCCTGCCACCTGATGGGGGCGGCCAGGTGGCCTGAGCGCCCCCTCCCGGGGACCGCGCTTCTGGCCTTCGGCCGGGGTCTGGGGCTTTGGGGCAGGGGGAGTGCCCGAAACCCTGACCCCGCCCCTCGTGACGTCACTCCAGGTGCTACCAATCTCCGGGAGCCCTGCCCACGCCACGCCCCCCCCACTCCAGGCACCAATCTCTTGCTATCTGGAGGCTTGGTGGGTGGAGATGGAGGCAGGGCCTGGCATGTGGGCCTGGGAGACCACAGAGGGCCTCCTCCTTCCTGCTCTGGGAGGGGCTGAACAAGCGACCCGGAGACCTTGGAGCTCAGCTCCCTTTGAAGGATCTCACCAGACCTCCTCTCTCAGGGAGCACTCTACCTTCTTGTTCACCTGTCCAAATCTTACCAGCTACCACTTTCTGCAGGAAACCTTCCAGAACCGGCCACGCCCTCCCCCGTCTTTTTTCTGATTACCTCTCCCCTGTTATCGACCCTCTGTAGTAATGGGATACCAGTATACCACTAACTAGCTGTAGTCCACCGATGAGTTTACTGTGTATCAAACTGCTTTGTGTCTTTCATGGACTATCTTACCTGATGGATCAAAGATTGTTTCCTACTTTGTATTATGAGCCTTTCCCACCCGCTGGTTTGGGAGTTCTGGGCAGGAGCTCCAGACACAGCCTGGCTCAGAATAGGCACTGCCAAATGATCAGGGTGGGTGATAGATGAGGTGGCAGGCTGCAGAGGGAGAGGACCCAGTCAGAAGTCAGGCAGAAAGTAGGTAGAACAACCAAAGCTAGAAATGGGGTTTCCTCGCCCCATTCAGGTTTTTGGTTCTGGTGTGTGACTTGAGTCAGGAGTTGCACAGAAAGGTGCCATAGACCTTCCTCTTTGCTATAGGAGGGCCTTTGTCTAGCCTCCAAAGATCAGAAGAGCCCAAAGTCTGTCCTCCTCTGCAACCTATACACCTTGTAGCAGGATCCCCGACTTCTGGGAGGCCAAGGTGGAGATGCTGGAGGAGCTGGGAGGGATTTTGCAGGCCTAACGGGCAGTAATTGGGGGGGGGGTACTGGTTCTGGGGACATAAAGATTTAGCTTGCAGGTGGGAGGTTCCAAGTTGGGAGGAGTGTTGGGAGCCAAAGTATGTGGGGGTTCAGTGCAAGAGAGGCAGAGATTCTGCTGGGCCAGCACTCCCAGCACCGAGCTGGCCCGGTGGAATGCTGGGAGGCCCGGGGGATGGGGCCAGGCAGCCAAGGTGTCTCCGGTGGCACAGAAGCAGTTAAGAGCTGCCTCAGCCCGTTCCTTCAGACAATTAGTGACATCTCGCTTGACAACACCACACTGAGCCGATGCAGACCTCAGCCCCCCTCCCAGCCCCCCCACGGCCGCTTCAGCTGTTTATTCTTGGGCTTTAACAATTGGGATTCTGACTTGGAGGAGCGGGCGCCCCGCGCTGCCCTCTGACCCTCCGTCGCCTTGGCAACTGGAGCCCGGTAGGCCTGGGCTCTGCGTTAGGATTACAGATCCTGAATTCACAATCTTGCTGCTCCCCTGCAAGCAAAAACAGCAGCAGCAGCATGCGGGATCTTCAGCTAGACTGGAGGGGATGGAGCCAGAGGGTCCCCAGGGGCTAGCCTGAGGCAGGGGTGGGAACCTGGGATGCCTACAGGCGACCTGTAGAGCGTGCCCCACTGGCAGCCTCCAGCCTCCAGCCTCGGTGGGATGGAGCCGGGCCCAGAGACCTTCCTCAGCCCCAACCTCTCCCATCTCTCTGGAAACTTTCTTCCTGGTAGAGCCCCGGGGCCAGGGGCGAGGCTTCTTCATCGACCCCCCCCCCCCTTTTCCCCTCAGTCAGCCCCCTACCATGCCCAGAACTCCAAGTGCCAGCCGACTGTGCCCCTGCCGTGCCTGCAGCCATGGCAACAGGCCCCCCTCCCTCACCAGCTCTGCTCCTTCCTCCCCCCCCATCGCCCCCCCATCAGCCAACTGCCCCAGCTGAAACCGGAGCCGATGCATCTGCGAGCCTCATGCCCAGACCCACATTCCATTTCTGTCCTCTGTCCCCCCCAGCTCTGGCGACGACATCTCCCCCCTCCTCTTGCCCCCTCCCTCCTCACTCTGTGCTGTCCCCCCCCACATACACTCTATCACTTAGTGTCTCCCCCCCTTCTTCCCGCCCCATTCTCTGAGTGTGTCTCACCCTCTCCGCCTGTCTCTGTTGGTCTCTGGGTGTGTCAGTCCCTGTCTGTCTCCAGCTCCCTGTGGTGTCCTTAGTTCTCTGTGCCTTGCCCTGTCTGCGGCAGGCTCCTTCTCCATCTCTTCCCCCTCTGTGTGGATCTTGCTCTCTCTCTCTCTCTCTCTCTCTCTCTCTCTCTCTGTCTTTGTCTCTGCCTCATCCTGCCTGTCTCTATGTGTCTTTGTCTTTTTCTTCCTCCTCTGTCCCTCTCTTCTGAGTTCTCTTTTGCCGGGTTCCTTCCTCCAGCATCCCTCCTCTGTCTCTCTCCTCTCCTCCCTCCCCCATCTCCTTCTCTTTAAGCCTCGTTCTGCCCTGTGTCTTTTGCCCCCATGCTCTTTCTCTTTCTCTCTCTTCCTTGCCTTCGTTTTGCCCTCCCTCTTCTTCTGACTCTCTCCTCTAATTACATAGATTTCTTTCAAGTTGTCTTCCTCTATTTTCCATTCCCCTCATGGCCCCTGGGTTAGAACAGGGATGTCCCCCCCCCGAGTCACCCCAAAGGAGTCCCCTTTCAAACAGGGGCCAGATGTGCTGGCACCCCATTGGGCATCTGGAGATGAATCTGAGGTGGGGAAGGGAGGTTCTAAGGTCAGAGAGCTTATAGAAGACGGGGTGCCAGACACCAAGAGTGCCAGCCTTTCCAGGGAGTTCCACAGACTCCATCCATCTAGTCTACCTTCTACCAACCGAAGTCAGGGCAGAGAGTAGTTCCAGGGGCTCAGCTGGCCCACGAATCCCTCTCGCGGTGAGAATTCAAAGAAGAGCATGTCCGGGCCTCACCAATTCCTGGGGTTGGTTTCTTCCCCTGCTGTAATGATGGCTGTCTCCGACTGTGCCTCAGTTTCCCCCAGTGGCACAAGGGTGCTACCCTCGCTCCATTTCTGACTTCTTTAAAGTACTTTGAGTTCCTAGAACAAAGTTAAAGTTATGCAGAATAGGGAAGGGTTAGGAGCGACTCCTACTCCCTGGCTTATCAGCACCACGGGGACTCTAGCACACAGGAATCTGGCTCAGGGTAGGGGTAGAATAAGGGTCTGGTCACCGTAAGTATGAGTAGAGGACAGTGTCCCCCTTCCTCCTTCTCCCCCCTCCCCCCCCCCCCAGGACTACCAGTCTCCGCCGTCGAGCCCTCTCTCCCAGTCTGGGCAGTGGCCTCTAGCCCTCCTTCCCACTGCCCCTCTTGAAGGAATGAACTTGGAGCCATGGGAAACAGGCCCTGGGGTGGGGGTGCCAGGCCTCCAGGGCCTAGCCCTTGCCTCTGGGTGTGATGGGACCTGGTCAGGCAGACAGTTCTAGGCCCCCCTGAGGTCTGGGCACTACTCACAAGGGGCCAGGCGGGGGAGTAGGGGTGCCTGGGGGAGGCGGGTTGCACGCAAGGCATGCTGGGCCCCCTCGGTGGGTGGGTGGGGGGAACAAAGCTGGCATCGAGGCCTCAGCTAAAATTAGCCGCTTCCCTGCGCGGGAGCGAGCATGCCTGCCAGCCGCCCAGATCGCCGCTGCCTCGGCAGGCCATCTGTCGCCACGTTTTGCTCAGTCCCCCATGGCTCCCCAGCTCCAGCCATCCCCAGGGGCTAGAGGGACTCTGCTCTGAGACTGTCCCTGGCCAGGGCTCTAGGCTCCCCTGCTGTCGTGCTGTGTGACCTCAGGCTAGGCCTGTCCCTCTCTGGGCTCCTGGACAACAAGCGGGCTCTGCACACTGACATCCCAGATACCCCAGTCCTTCTAAGCCCCAGATCCAGGGGCCGGTCACGGGCTGGTTTGTGGGCTGCCTCCTCCCTTGAAGCTGGCGCTCTGGTCCAGTGTTTGAAGATGAGCCAAGTGGGGTTTAGGGTAAAGGTCGGATGTATAGCAGACTCCTGTCAGTGTCCTTGGTCCTGACGCTAGGGCAGCTCTGTAACCAGCAACACCCCAACAGCCTCCCCTAGCCCCCGCCCAACTCAAAAATTGACCTCCAAGCGACGACTGCATTCAGAAACAGCTTCAGGTGGGAAAGTAGGAGCTGGAGGCCGGGTTCAGCCGATACGAACTTGCTCCGTGGCTCGGACAAGCCTCTCACCCTCTCTTGGTCGATTTTCCCCTCTTCAGTAAGAAGCTCCCATTTTTTGAGCACCTGCCTGCTCCGCATCACATTGTCTCGTGTGGCATTACCCTCCCCCCTTTGCAGCTGAAGAAACCGAGGTACAGAAAGCTGAGGTTTCTTGTGAGGGCGCCGTGGAGTCAGGGACCAGATTGCCGCGTCCTCCTTCCCATGGTCCCCGGTGCTGTGCTTGCCGGCCTCCAGCCTCAGCTTCTTTCTGGCCTTTCCCTCGCTGCTGCCCCTTCCCCCTCCCCAAAAGCCGGAGAGACCAAGCTGCTGCTCCGAGGTCACTGAGCTCGGCCTGGGAGGAGCTCAGACTTGAACCCAGGCCCCTTGGCTCCTGGCCTCCCTCACTCTCTGGCCAGCAGGCTGGGCCTGTTCCCTGGGTGAGTCATGCCCCTGGACTTTGGCCTCCTTGTCAGGCTCCGTGGCCTGAATTTGGAGAGGGGGCCTTCAGAAGGACTCGGGGCTCCCCTGGTAGCAGTGCAGGTCCGAAGCTGTCCTCACACTCCCTCGTCGGTGGGGGGCCCTAAGGCCATGGTAACAGCAACCCCTAATCCGCCTCCCCACCACCCATCTCTGGGAAGTCTTACAGGAACAGCGCCTCAGGCCTCAGCAACAGCCGTCCCTTCACCACTCATTCTGCCCCCTTCCGAGATAACTGCATTCACTTCGAGACAGGGCAGGGGTGGCAGCTTGGGGAGGGGGCATTTCCAGGTTGTCTGTGCGGCCAGGCGGCTGGCTGCCTTCCCGGCACTCGTCTCCCGCAGGGCCCGGCAGCCAGGTTACCCAGGAGGGAGGCCACAGCGCCTCCCCTCGTGGTGTCCAGGGACCAAGGTCACGCCCAGAGCCCCGTGCGCCGCCTCCTCCTGGGGCCAGTGGTGTTTATCACTGGGGCAACATGCGGCTGTGCCCGGCTCTGGCAGTGCTGGGGTGACATTCATGCCCTGTGAGCTGTGACGCTTCTGCAGGCAGAGGACAGCACCACCCAGGCTGGCGACAGTGACGGGGGAGCAGGGGGGGTGGGCTGTCACCTGTTCTGAAGCAGTGGGGGGGGGTGATATGTGTGTGCCCATCCGGCGGTCTGAAGGGAGGACTCGTGGGGAAGGGGCGAGGTTGTGGGCGGGGGTGCTCTGTACCTTCCTCACACCCGGAAAGTGAGGCTTGTCTGTGTGTGTGTGTGTGTGTGTGTGTGTGTGTGTGTGTGTGAGAGAGAGAGAGAGAGAGAGAGACAGGTTCCCTGCATCTCATATCCCATCAGTGGGTGTAGGAGTGCCTGGCTGCATGCTAGTTACACCATTGTGAGGGTGACAACCTGTGTCCCTGTCTCCTGTTGTCTGGGGGTATCAGATGTGCCCATGTCACGCTTTGGGGGAAGTGACAGGTTATGTACTTGGCTCATCCTGTTAGGAGGGTAGTTACCAACCCGTACGCCTGTCTCTGACTGTTGGCTCTGAGTGAGATGTCACCATGTGCCCATCTCAGGCTGTTGTGGGGAGTGACATGTGTGATTATCTCATGCTGTTGGGAGGTTGTCAGTAACTTGGGAACTTGTCTCTCACCCTGAAGAGACAACATGTTGCCCAGTGGTATGGGGCCCACATTGGCGGGGCCTTCCCGTGCAGACCACAGGGCCCCAAAGGGCGGGCCCAGAGAAGCATCCAGAGCCGTGAGCACAGGGACAAGTGTGGGTCGGGGGGGCGGGGGGGGGCCACTGACCACGTGCCAACCCTTGGGAAGGAAGGACCCGGTGTTTTTCAGACGATGTGGCAAGTGGCCTCTGGGGCTGGGACAGGGGTGACTGGGGAGGTGGGGCACCAGGCAGGCTTGGTGTGGGGGGTCTCGTGTCCCTGCCGGCTGGGGGGGGGGACCCCGGTCCCTGCCTCTTCTGCCCCTGAAACTGTTAAACTAATTAAGGCTGTGGAGCCGCAGGATTAATCGGGGCAGCTCAGCGCGGGCCGGGAGCTCAGGTAGTCGATTAGTGCGCCGCCGAGGATATTGGATTTCTGAACCGCAAGTCAGCACTATTCGGCCTGTTATCTCGCCGAGGCTCGAGGGTCAGGAGGCGGGAGGCTCCGGGCGCGCTGGCCGCCCCTGCCCAGCCCGCTCTGAGCGTCCGCTCCCCCTGCCCACACGCCACCGGGGCCGTCTCCGTGCCCTCGTCCCGTCCCTCTCCGGCTGTGCCCTGCGTCTCGTCCCCCTGTCACCCTCCCGATCCCTTGACCAGGACCAATCTCCCTTCTCCGTCCCTCCTGGTCTCACTCACACTCTGTGCCCGGGGACACCCACTCCCCGGCCTCTGACCAGCCTCTCCACCTGCGTCTCCACCTCCCTGTCCGCTGTGGCTGTCCCCCCACCCTCTCCGTGAGCCCCTCCCCATCACCAGCCTCTGCCTCGCTTGCTTTTGTGTTCTTGTGTGCCTGTCACACATTCTGTCTGTCACTGCCTGTCTCTGTCTCTCATGTCTCTCTGTCTCAGTTTCTCTCCCTCTGTGTGTCTGTGTATCTTTTCTCTGTCCCTCTCTGTCTTTTCCATTCCCTCTGGGGTTCAGCCTCCCTCTCTTTCTCTCTCCCTCTCCTCCTCCCTCTCTCTCTCTCTCTCTCTCTCTCCCTTTCTCTTCCTCTCTCTCTCTCTCTTGTGTGGTCTCGGCTGGTGTCTGCAACCAGAACAAATCTCCCCCAGCCAACACCCCCTGAACAAGGAGGCCAGAGCAGCTAATGGGAAACATGTGATTCTGCCTTGCGCCTGGAGCACCGTGAAGGGAGCCTTAGTCCCAGCTCAACCCCCTCGTGCCCCCCCTGCTGCATTCCCCCCACCACGCTGCCCCCACTCCCAACATCTCCCCCAGCCTGTGCGGGCACAGTTGCAAGTTCCCCAGTTATTCCCATTTCAGGGAGGGGGGGGCTGGCATTTATCGGTTGGGGGGGTATCAGGTTGTGGAGGGGCTGGGATCAGCTTTGCTCCTTAGGTCCCTCCAGCGCGCAGGGCCAGGCAGACCCCATGCAGACTCTCCCCCCCCCCCCCCCGCAACCACCACCACCATATGTAGAAGAACAGGGCCAAGATGAGCTGAGCTGTGGGGGCCTGGATGGGGGGCAGCCAGTCCACCCCCACTGGAGGGCTCTGGGGCCACCCAGATTTCCATCTTTTCCGCCCCCCTGGGCCTCTGGAGAGCTGCAGAGGTGGGGGCTCCCAGAGGGCTTGGGAGCTGCCGGGCGGCATTTCTGTGCCCACCCAACCACGGGGAAAGGGGGGATGGGTCAGAGGAGGGAGGCTCTGGCAGGTTGGAATTCTCCTTCTCTGCCTGTGGATAAATTGTCCCTAATCCAGGCTTGGGGAGTTGTCTGGCTCCTACAGAGAGAGAGAGAGAAAGAGAGAAGGCAGGAGATAGGAGGGAGGAGGGAAGCAGGCACACAAACAGTGACACAGACACACACTGTTTCACAAAGGGTCTCACGTGCAAAGCACAGGCACACAGACGCGCACCGAGGAGTTACACACAGGTACCGCACAAACACCGAGGCACTGTTGTGGCGACAGGCGCACCGTGGCGCACAGCCCCTCGCACACGTGTTGACACTGACACATAGCTATTTCGGCACACACACGCACACGGTGACACGGCACAAGGACCCACTAACACACACCGGCACACCACGACGAGGTTACACAACACACGTGAGTGGACACACGTACCAGCGCCTCCTGACCCGCGGTAAAACAGACCCACGGGGACACCGTGACCAGACACACTGTCACACCATGACCCCGAAAACCCAGAAAAAGGCAGAGGTAGGAGGGAGGTAACACTGATCCACAGTGACACCAGTGCCCGTAGTCACAGGCCTCGAGATTGGGAACCTGCAGGGACAGCAGAGGATCAGCCGCACGTCCCCCCCGCCCCCCAACATCCAGAGAGCCGTGAGACAGGCAGAAGCCGGTTCAGCTCCTGACACAGCGCGATGCCGAGAGCCAGGCGGGGCACGTGCACACACACAGGCACACTCAAACCCAACCGCAGCTGGGGTCAGGGTGCTCGCACAAAGGCAGACACATATTTCTGTGTCCTCAGAAGCGTGCAAACAGCCTCAGCTGGACACACGCACAAAGCTGAATAGAGCCAGATAAACAGCCACATGTATAACTGAATATACCGAACCCAGGTACGCATCAGCCTTTCACACACAACACACCCACACACACACACACACACACGGCTGACCATACAGGCTATAACTGAGTAAACCTAGGATCCTGTGCATGTACACTCTTAAACACATATGTACACACACCGACGTTTCGAAATATACAGAGGCCGAATAGACCCGGGAGCCCACACGCAGGTGTATTTACCCAGACAGCCGAAATTCACAAACGCTCATTTATACAGGCACGGTCTCTCCCGCACATACAAATTCCCAGGCAACCAGAACCTGTAAGCAGTCCGTGAGGCCTGGTTCCCAGACCCCCTCTGGGCTCCAGTACAGACCTCGGGGAGGCAGACAAATGGGCAGGAAGCAGGAGGGTGGCGAGAAGGGCCATGGTTATTAAAGAAAACAAGAGACATAACCAGTTGCTGATGGAGAAGACTACATAGCCAGCTGCATACACACCCCGCGTGGAAGTCTGCATTCACCATCGCTTTGAACAGCAATTCTCACACCTGCATTATAAGTAAGCTGTTAGCATACATAGTTTCCCCAAAGCATCCCTCCCCATTCATGAGATCGCCCCATTCTGTAGATGAGAAAACCAAGAGCCAGAGAGATGAATTGACGTGCCCGTGATGATACAGGGAGGGTTGAGCCAAGGACTGTCTGACTCCCAAAGGTCAGGTTCTTTCCACCGTAGCATGTGTGTTCATGTTCATGCATGTGCGCACCTACGGATAGAAAGATCCTGCTTCCCAGTAGGAACCTGGGGTTTCAAGAGACAGGCTTGCAGTTCCCCCAGGGAAATGAGATTGAACCTGATTTCACTTTTTGCAAGAGTGGGCCCCATCCAGGATAGCCTCCTGGCCCCGCTAGCTGGCTCATGCCGGGACCGTGCTCACGCCTGGGGTGTTGTGTTTGCTTCCACAGATGGGAGCGTGCCTACCTGTCTACCCACTGGCCTGGACCCCAGAGCCTGCCCAGCTAAGTGCGTGTAGAGGGCCCCGGTTTCGGGGCAACTCTCAGGCCGCCGCAGGGACTACCCTGGAGTCACTGGTGAAGACAGGCCTTTCCTGCTGAGTTGGACCTTGTCTACACAGCCTGCTCAGGTAACAGTGTACAGGGAAGCCAGGTCTTTGCCTGGGCCGTCACCAGGAAGTGGGGATCGTTGGGACTTATTTCTCAGTTTTAGCAGGAACACCCCCCCCCCCCCGCCCACAGCTTAGGCTAAAAAGAGACCCTCGAGAGGATCAAAATATATTAACATAATTTACTCAAAACCCCCCAGTTATTCAGAAAGGGGAACTAAGGCCCGTGGATATACAGCAAGTCCCCAGGAGTCCTGCCTCCAATCTGGGGACTCTTCCCGGTACTTTGTTGACGTGAGAGAAAGGGGTTGTGACAATGACCAGAACTCAGGGCAGCGACGGGAACCAGAGTGCCTGATGTGTGCAGCTGAAACCCCCCGCCCCCACCTCCGCTGGAATTTGCGGAAGCAGAGAGCTGGGAGGCCAAGGTGAGGTGCTCGGAGGACCGGGATGGGTCAGGTATGCTAGGTTCCCCTCATAAGACGAGGTGGGGTGGGGGCACTACCTGCCCCCCTGCTCCTGGCCCAGATGAGCCCACCCAGGGTCTAGAGCCACCGAGGCCAGGTGGGGCAGCCCTGCCCGCAGAGGCAACTCCCTGAACTGACACATGAAGCCTCAAGCCTCGGGGCTCCAGGAAGCTCCCTAGAGCCCAGCCTGCTTGGGGACTCCACCCAACCTCCAAAAGAGCATTCCTGGGGCCTGAGGTCTGGGGGTGGGGCCTCCTGGGATGGTTGGGGGGGTGGGAGGCGTGTCTATGGGAGGATACAGGGTTGTGTGTACCCAACTGTAAATGCACAGGGCATCTTGTGTGCCAGCATTCGGGCTGTGTGCAGACAGGTGTGTGCAGGGCTCTGTCCTTAGGTCCACAGGGTTCTGTATACAGGAGTTGAAGAAGTGGACTGGGCTGAGGGACGTTCGAGGGCTGGGTATGGACTACATACGAGTGGTGAGTGTGCAGGATCCGGAGTGTGTACTGGGTAGGCGTGGGAATGCCGGAGTGTTGTGTGGACCACACCGGACGGTGTATGTGTGCAGGGTGCTAGTGTACACTAAGGTGCGCGGACGAGAATCTGACACACTGGGGTGCTGACGTGGGCACACCGGGATGGTGTGGAACGCGCATGCAGGATCTCTCCACGGGCCACTGGGGAAGCTAGTGTTCAGGGTTCTGGGTGCACACTTGAGGGTGGCGTGCGCCTGTGGCTCCTCTTGTGCTTTGGAGGTGGGCCGGGCAGGCCTTCAGCTGAGCCGGGCTCAGCAGTGCCCAGCCTTGTGGCCAAATCGCTGAAGTCACTTCCTTTCCAGCAGCAACTTTCCAGGAGGAGGAGTTCTTCAGACCTGGGCGGGGAGGGGGGGGTGGAACAGGGAGCTCTCAGGGGAAGGAGGTGGGCGGGGGTGAGAGGCTGTGGGGAGGGCCTGGGGGGGCTGGAGGAGGGGAGTCCTCCGGGAGACAGAAGGAAAGACAAGGACAGGAGTCTGGAAGGGCCAAGGGCAGGAGGGGATGGGGGTGGAGCAGGGCGGGAAGCACAGTCCCTGGGTGACCTCGCAGGGAGGAAGGGAGGGCCGCCCGGCAGGGTGACCCTCAGGTTCAGCCAGAGCTGGCGGTGGTGCCCGCAACACCTGGCACCCAGGGCAGGGGGCTGGCAGGGGGCGGAGTCTAGGGAAGACCTGCTTGCCAGGTGCCCTGCTCTGGGCAGGAAGGGGGTGGGCGAGGGCTGCACAAAGGAGCTCTGTGTGGCTGGGGGTAGGGTGGGGTGGGGTGTGCTATGCCGTGGGGGGGCCCTGATGACTCCGGGAGGCCAGGCGGGACTTGCTTCCCCTTGGGGGCATCAGTGGCTCTAAGGGGACACCTAGTGGCAAGGGAGGGTAGTGCATTTGGATGACTGAGGTGGGAGGGGGCCGATTAGAAGTCAAAAATTAGAACTGGTGATGAGGATTGGGACTGTTGGAGTAGGCCGCAGGGGAGGGGGCTCACTCTCTGGACAGGGAAGAAGTTCGCATCGGAGGAGCTCAACAAACCTAAATTCAGACTCTAGCCCTTCCCTGTCCTGGCTGTTTATCTTCAAGGGCATTACTTAACCTCTCTGTGCCTTTATTTAAATGCCAACTAAGTGAGAGCTGCCATTATTATTTTCTTCATTGTTCTTTTTAGTGGGATTTGGGGCTGGAGTCTGGTTGGAAGAGAATCTTTAGGCACTGTTGGGTAGGTGGGAGGGGGCCGAAGGAGATTGAGAGGGGGGCTGCATATCCTGGGGGATAAAGGCCCCAAGGGAGGTGACGGGGAAGGGCTCACGGCAGTAGTGATAGCCCCTTTGATACAGTATTTTCCCTCTGAGGACATCCGTGGGCCTTCTATCCAGGCTGGGAGGGAAATGGTGTTGGGGGGGAGGAGTGTGCCGGCTGGAGAGAGGGGTCATGAGGCCGGAAGTGAGAGCTGGGGCTGGCAGCCTGGCTCCCCTGGGGAGGCTGTGGGTGGGGGAGGGGGAGGCGGGCTGGGGAAGGGGTGGGGTGGTCACAGCCGCAGCGGGGGAGGGTGGGGCTGGGGACTCAAGGATGTGGGCTGGCGCTTCCCGGCACTGTGCACAGCAGGTTGGGGCCCCCAGCCCCCCTCCCAGCCGGTTGGTGTCCCCACGGGCAGGCTCAGACACACTGACCCAGAAGCAGACTGTCAGACAGAAGGACCCTTTTGACTTTGTTCACAGACGTGGGATAGGTGGTGCCCTTGGGAGGGGTCCAAGAAAATGGCCGCCTGGGTGTGGTGAGGAGGGGAGCCAGCTGCTTCCCTCAGATCCTGGAGGCTGCAAGAGAGAGCAGTGGACAGAGTCAGGAGGTCTGGCGGGAGGACATGCCCAAAGGTCTTCACGGGTGGGTGGAACAGAAGCAACCACTGGAGAGGAGGTTTTCTCTTGTGCCAAGATCACACCCTTGGGCCCCAAGTGGGAGGTCTCCAGAGCAGGGAGGCTTGGTGAGCCCCACCCTCAGGAAGGGAGACATCTCAAAGACTCTCGGGAGCCCCAGGTCAACCATACTGTTGGAAATAGGACTTGGAGAGTCCACAGTCTGAGCTCCTTCCCTCCTTCGTGAGGTTGTTACCCACAATCCTTCCTGCAAGACCAACGGTTGAGAGAGCCTGGCCTGGGAGGGGCCAGTCCACAGTCTGCCACCAGTCGTGGGAGAGAGCAGGACCCTGAGTGATGGAGTAGGCAGGGCAGTGAGGAGCAGCCGCGGCCGGGGAATCTCAAAGAGAAAAGGGACGGGAGACAGAGGGATGTCTTCTGCCTGGGTAAAGCCACAGAAGGGCTCTCTCCGTGCTATTTTGTGGCCTTGGGCAAAGTCCCGAATTTCCCTCTTTGGATCTCAGTGTCCTCGTCTGTAAAATGGGAAGAGCACAGGGTGGCACTAGGACGGCGCGCCCGTGGGGGAGCGGATGCAAAATGCAGATTCCCAGACGTCCCTTCAGACCCGTGAGTCAGACTCCCCTGGACCAGGGCCTGGGCATCTGGAATGTTACACAGCTCCCCAGGCCCAGGGTTTGGAAGCCAAACGGCTTGGCGATTTTAAGGTTCCTCCCAGCCTTAAATTAGACCACAGCTCGAGAAGAAGGAGCGGCTGAAGGAAAGTTGCAGGAGCTTGGAGGGGAAGGAGACTTCGGACTTCGGGCAGAATTAGGAAGCCTGCCACTTAAGCAGCTATGTGGCTTCAGGCAAGTTCCACAGCCACTGCTCCCAGCCTGCTTCCTCTGTAACCCAGGGGTCATAAACCATGGCTCCCGGGTTGCCGGGAAGATTCCGTAGGTCGTATGTGTGGAAGTGCTTCGCAGATTGCAAATCGCTGCCCGCCGCAAGGGGAGTGAAAGAATGTTCCTCTGCACACCGTCCTGTCCCTGAGTCGGCTCTCCAGTCTTCCTGTGGGATGACAGCACTGGGCAGAGTGGCAGCTGGTGGGGGTCTACGCGTGTCTGGGGGAGGGGGGTCGAACCACGGGACCAGGTCAGAGCCAAACGCTAAGGAGTGATCGGGGTCCATCCTTTAAGACCCTTCCTGTGGTCAGGGCCCTGAGTCCCCAGGCCTCCCTTGGGAGTCAGACACGCCTGGATTTAAATCCCAGCTCTGCCCTGACCAGCTCAGGGAGTCAGTCAGTAAATATTTACGTAGCATCCAAAGCCCAGGCCCTGGGGTCAGGGGATCCAGTGGTAAACAGGACGGACGCAGTCCCTGCCGTGAAGGGCCCACGCTCCAGGGGGAAGACACCAAAAAGCCAGTCATACAAGTAATTGTTTGCAGTTGTGATAAGTACCGTGAAGGGGAAGTAGAGACGACTCTGAGAGTAGGTAGCAGGGGCCAGGCGGTGGCCGGAGGTGCACGGGGCCGGCGGAGGGTCAGGGAGGGTCTCTCCAATAAAGGTGAGAGAGGGGTCAGACAACATCCCTTTCCAGGTTCTGGTCTCCCACCCTCACTCCACACCCTCCTTGGGTGCCGCTTTTGGCCTGGAGAGGAGCGAGGGAGAACCGCATGGAGAAAAGGCCGGGCTCATCGCTCTGGGCGCCTCGTTCGTTCATTCATACGAAATAGTAAATATTTTTTGAAGCATGCCTGTGGGCCACGTGCCGATCCGGGTGTCGGACTTGGAAGTGCCTTCGTGGTTCTCACCACCTTCCAGGAGGTGGTGTCCTCATCCGTAAACGTGGGGGTGATAGTCACGCCGGTCTCAGGTTCGCAGGGGGGGCTGCGGCGAGGTCATCCACAAGAAGGGCTTATTAGCCCCATTGTCTGGCCACAGAGAAGGTATCCCCGAAGTGCGAGCTTTTATTGTTGTCGACTCCCTGGTATGATTGCTAAACCTCTGACCTGAGGCACTCTTCGCTTTTTCTTTGCAGCTCTTACCCCAGTAATAATTAAATCGGTTATGGTTATGTGATCACTGTTTGTCTACCCGGTCTTTGTGCAAAGTAAGCACTCCGTAAATAATGAGTATATGAATGAATGATGTGACTCCATCTCTGAGCCTCCATTTCTTCATCTGCAAAACGGGGTTATTGATAGCCCCTACCTCACAGGATTTGTATGAAGAATTAAATGAAACGATGCCTGGACACCTTCCAGCCCAGCGCCTGGTGCGCAGTAGGTGCTCACTAAATCTAAGCTGCGGTGGTCCTTTCCAGGCGCTGTCCACGCCCCGAGGCCTGGGCTCGGGCCGAAGCCACTCCCCAGGACCCCCAGCTGACAGCCAGCAACCGGCAGAGCCCCCGGGCACGGGGGCCCTCTCTCTCCCAGGTCAGCCGGGCGTGTGCACTGGAGGGAGCACCGAGGGAGCTGGGGGTGGTGTGTGGAGGAGACCGGGCCAGCGGGCAGTGGTTGGGCTGTGGCCACCAGACCATTCAGATCCCCTGTTTCCTGTCTTGTTGCCCGCAGAGATCTCCAGTGTGACAGCCCAGGCGGCAGAGCCGAGGGTGAGTGGCCCGGCTTCTCCTGGAGCCTTGGGGCTGGGGGCAAGAGCAAAGAGGTCATGCCCTTGATAGGATTTCCTGGCCTTCTCCTTAAGTTTGGTCTGGAGTGGCCGCCGCAGCCTGCTGACGGGCTTCCCTCCCAAAGGCAGGCCTCCTATTCTCCCTGAGCCCATAGCCAGGGTCTAGAAGCGGGGGAGCTGTGAATTAATAGAAGTGGGGCCCTCGAGGGGTTCATGGGGCATGGGGTAGTTTGGGAAAGGCTGGGAGTCAACGAGGACATTGGGCTTGAGGGGACTCACGGGAGGGGGGCAGGGCCTCACGAGGATGTGGGAAGCCGAGAAGGTCTAGGGCATGCGGTGAGGGCTCTCTTGCCTGTCCTGCCCGGCAGGTCTTGGTCCCGGCTTCTCGCACCCTCATGTCAGCCCCGGCCCCGCCCGGCGGCCCGCGGAGGACAAGGTCAGGATGCGTGTGAAGCCCCAGGGCCTGGTGGTGACTTCCAGTGCCGTGTGCAGCTCTCCTGACTACCTCCGGGAGCCCAAGTACTACCCCGGTGGCCCCCCTACCCCTCGGCCCTTGCTTCCCACCCGGCCCCCTGCCAGCCCACCCGACAAGGCCTTCGCCCACACCTTCTCCGAGAACCCACGCCCACCCCCACGCCGGGACCCCAGCACCCGGCGCCCACCAGTCCTTGCCAAGGGGGACGACCCGCTGCCCCCAAGGGCAGCCCGGCCCGTCTCACAGGCCCGCTGCCCCACACCCGCGGGAGACGGCCACAGCTCCCGACGTCGCTGGGACAACGGGCGGGTGAACCTGCGTCCAGTGGTGCAGCTGATCGACATCATGAAGGACCTGACGCGGCTCTCCCAGGACCTGCAGCACAGCGGCGTGCACCTGGACTGCGGTGGCCTCCGACTCAGCCGCCCACCTGCCCCGCCCCCAGGTGACCTTCAGTACAGCTTCTTCTCCTCACCCAGCCTGGCCAACAGCATCCGCAGCCCTGAGGAGCGGGCCACCCCCCATGCTAAGTCCGAGAGGCCCAGCCACCCACTCTACGAGCCTGAGCCCGAGCCTAGGGACAGTCCCCAGCCCGGCCAAGGCCATAGTCCCGGAGCCACGGCCGCGGCCACCGGTCTGCCCCCAGAGCCTGAGCCAGACGGCCCTGATTACTCGGAACTTGCTGACGCCGACATCCTTAGCGAGCTGGCCTCCCTTACTTGCCCCGAGGCCCAGCTGCTGGAGGCCCAGGCCCTTGAGCCACCGTCTCCGGAGCCAGAGCCTCAGCTCCTGGACCCCCAGCCCCGCTTCCTGGACCCGCAGGCGCTAGAGCCGCTCGGGGAAGCTTTGGAGCTGCCACCCCTGCAGCCTCTTGCTGACCCTCTGGGGCTGCCAGGCCTGGCTCTACAGGCCCTGGATACCCTGCCCGACTCCTTGGAGTCGCAGCTGCTTGACCCTCAGGCGCTTGACCCCCTGCCCAAGTTGCTTGACGTCCCTGGCCGCCGTCTGGAGCCTCAGCAGCCCCTGGGGCCCTGCCCACTGGCCGAGCCCTTGCGCCTGGACTTGTGCTCACCCCACGGCCCCCACGGGCCTGAGGGTCACCCCAAGTACGCCTTGCGGCGCACTGATAGGCCAAAGATCCTGTGTCGCCGGCGGAAGGCCGGACGGGGACGCAAGGCAGACGCTGGACCAGAGGGCCGCCTGCTGCCCCTGCCTATGCCCACGGGACTGGCCGCTGCCCTGGCCGAGCCCCCGCCGCCACCCCCTCCACCACCTCCTGCCCTGCCAGGCCCAGGCCCAGTCCCAGAGCTGGAGCCAGAATCTTCCCAGACTCCCGTAGCCCCTACCCGCAAAGGCAAGTGCCGGGGTGTGCGGCGCATGGTGGTGAAGATGGCCAAAATCCCTGTATCGCTGGGGCGGCGGAACAAGACCACGTACAAGGTGTCATCCTTGAGCAGCAGCCTCAGCGTGGAGGGCAAGGAGCTGGGCCTGCGCGTGTCGGCAGAGCCCACCCCGCTGCTGAAGATGAAGAACAATGGACGGAACGTGGTGGTGGTCTTCCCGCCCGGGGAGATGCCCATTATTCTTAAGCGTAAACGCGGCCGCCCTCCTAAGAACCTGCTGCTGGGTCCTGGCAAGCCCAAGGAGCCAGCGGTGGTGGCGGCCGAGGCGGCCACCGTGGCAGCGGCCACCATGGCCATGCCAGAGGTGAAGAAACGGCGGCGGCGGAAGCAGAAGCTGGCGTCTCCCCAGCCATCCTACGCAGCAGACGCCAATGACAGTAAGGCCGAGTACTCTGACGTCCTCGCCAAGCTGGCCTTCCTGAACCGCCAGAGCCAGTGCGCTGGGCGGTGCTCACCCCCCCGCTGCTGGACACCCAGCGAGCCCGAGTCGGTGCACCAGGCACCCGACACCCAGAGCATCTCCCACTTCCTGCACCGCGTGCAGGGCTTCCGACGGCGTGGCGGTAAAGCGGGCGGTTTTGGTGGCCGGGGTGGGGGCCACGCGGCCAAGGCAGCCCGGTGCTCCTTCAGTGACTTCTTTGAGGGCATCGGCAAGAAGAAGAAAGTGGTGGCAGTGACGGCCGCTGGCGTTGGGGACCCCAGCCTCAGCGAATTGGGGCACCCACGTAAACGGGGCCGGGGGGAGGTGGACGCCATGACTGGGAAGCCCAAGCGCAAGAGGCGGTCCCGGAAGAATGGGACTCTGTTCCCAGAACAGGTGCCGAGTGGCCCGGGCTTTGGGGAGGCAGGCGCCGAGTGGGCCGGGGACAAGGGCGGTGGCTGGGCCCCTCACCATGGGCACCCAGGCGGGCAGGCCGGCCGAAACTGTGGGTTCCAGGGGACCGAGGCCCAGGCCTTCGCCTCCACCGGACTAGAGAGCGGGGCTTCAGGCCGCGGCAGCTACTACGGCACAGGTGCACCTGCGGGCCAGACCGAGCTCAGCCAGGAGCGCCAAAACCTCTTCACCGGCTATTTTCGCTCCCTGCTCGATTCGGATGACTCCTCCGACCTCTTAGACTTTGCCCTCTCGGCCTCTCGCCCTGAGTCCCGGAAGGCGTCAGGCACCTACGCAGGGCCCCCCACCAGCACCCTGCCTTCCCAGCGGGGCCTGGCCGCCTTCCCCAGCCGGGGGG
This sequence comes from Paguma larvata, assembly GCA_030068075.1. Classification (NCBI taxonomy): domain Eukaryota; kingdom Metazoa; phylum Chordata; class Mammalia; order Carnivora; family Viverridae; genus Paguma; species Paguma larvata. The sequence continues at coordinate 20,201,305 of CM057833.1, read as the reverse complement.
CCAAGGCCAGCCCAGTGGCCGTGGGCAGCAGTGGGGCTGGTGCGGACCCCTCCTTCCAGCCTGTCCTGCCCTCTCGCCAGACCTTCCCACCAGGCCGGGCAGCGAGCTATGGGATAACTCCGGCCTCTTCAGACTGCCGGGCAGCCGAGACCTTCCCGAAACTGGCTCCCCCGCCTTCAGCCGTGGCCCGCTCCCCTACCACCCACCCGCCCACCAACACCTACCCACCCCAATACGGCGGCTACGGGGCTGGACAGAGCGTTTTCGCCCCGGCTAAGCCCTTCACGGGCCAGGACTGTGCTAACAGCAAGGACTGCAGCTTCGCCTACGGCAGCGGCAACAGCCTGCCTGCCTCTCCCAGCAGCGCCCACAGCGCCGGCTACGCCCCCCCGCCTACTGGGGGCCCCTGCCTGCCACCCAGCAAGGCCGCCTTCTTCAACAGCTCTGAGGGGGCCCCCTTCTCTGGTTCAGCCCCCACGCCCCTGCGCTGTGACAGCCGGGCCAGCACCGTCTCACCCGGCGGCTACATGGTACCCAAGGGCACCACCGCCTCTGCCACCTCCGCTGCCTCTGCCGCCTCCTCCTCCTCCTCCTCCTTCCAGCCCTCGCCCGAAAACTGTCGGCAGTTCGCGGGGGCTTCTCAGTGGCCTTTCCGGCAGGGCTACGGAGGCCTGGACTGGGCCTCGGAGGCCTTCAGTCAGCTCTACAATCCCGGTTTCGACTGCCACGTCAGCGAGCCCAACGTGATCCTGGACATCTCCAACTACACGCCACAGAAGGTGAAGCAGCAGACAGCTGTGTCCGAGACCTTCTCCGAATCCTCCTCTGACAGCACCCAGTTCAATCAGCCAGTCGGCGGCGGTTTTCGGCGTGCCAACAGCGAGGCCTCGAGCAGCGAGGGCCAGTCGAGCCTGTCCAGCCTGGAGAAACTGATGATGGACTGGAACGAGGCGTCCTCCGCCCCCGGCTACAACTGGAACCAGAGCGTCCTCTTCCAGAGCAGCTCCAAGCCAGGCCGCGGACGGCGGAAGAAGGTGGACCTGTTCGAGGCCTCACATCTGGGCTTTCCGTCGTCCGCCTCGGCCACTGCCTCGGGCTACCCGTCCAAACGGAGCACCGGGCCCCGGCAACCACGGGGCGGACGGGGCGGTGGGGCCTGCTCAGCCAAGAAGGAGCGAGGCGGTGCGGCAGCCAAAGCCAAGTTCATCCCCAAGCCGCAGCCAGTCAACCCCCTGTTCCAGGACAGCCCAGACCTTGGCCTGGACTACTATAGTGGAGACAGCAGCATGTCGCCGCTGCCGTCCCAGTCGAGGGCCTTTGGCGTGGGTGAGCGAGACCCTTGTGACTTCATGGGACCCTACTCCATGAACCCGTCCACCCCTTCCGACGGCACCTTCGGCCAAGGCTTCCACTGCGACTCGCCCAGCCTGGGTGCTCCTGAGCTGGATGGCAAGCATTTCCCGCCTCTGGCCCACCCGCCCACGGTGTTCGATGCCGGCCTGCAGAAGGCGTACTCACCCACCTGCTCACCCACACTGGGCTTCAAGGAAGAGCTGCGGCCGCCACCCACAAAGCTGGCTGCCTGCGAGCCCCTCAAGCACGGGCTCCAGGGGGCCAGCCTGGGCCACGCAGCTGCCGCCCAGGCCCATCTTAGCTGTCGGGACCTGCCGCTGGGCCAGCCCCACTATGACTCCCCCAGCTGCAAGGGCACGGCTTACTGGTACCCGCCAGGCTCAGCTGCCCGCAGCCCGCCCTACGAAGGGAAGGTGGGTACAGGGCTGCTGGCTGACTTCCTGGGCAGGACGGAGGCCGCGTGCCTCAGTGCCCCGCACCTGGCTAGCCCACCGGCCACGCCCAAGGCCGACAAGGAGCCGCTGGAGATGGCCCGGCCGCCTGGCCCACCCCGTGGCCCTGCTGCTGCCGCTGCTGGCTATGGCTGCCCGCTCCTTAGTGACTTGACCCTGTCCCCTGTGCCGAGGGACTCGCTGCTGCCCCTGCAGGATACCGCCTACAGGTATCCAGGCTTTATGCCGCAGGCGCATCCCGGCCTGGGTGGGGGCCCCAAGAGCGGCTTCCTGGGGCCCATGGCGGAACCTCACCCTGAGGACACATTCACCGTCACCTCCCTGTAATGCCAACTGAAGTGCCGCCTGGACCTCGAGGTTTTGTTCCTGGGTGAGTCTGGGGATGCGGGCGGAGTGGGCGGAGGCCTGGCGGGGGTGCGGGGGTGGGGAGGATGAGGACATTAGAGCTCAGACGAGGGGACGAGGTACAGTGATGAGCAGGAAGGATTTAAGGACGAGACCAGGGGCCCGATAAGAGGAAGTTGGGATTCAGGAACGAGTCTGGGATTAGAGTCTGGGATTAGATCTTCAGGAAGAGATGGGGTGCTTGGGCGGGGAACCCAGACATTCAGTTATTGGAATGGTCGGAGAACCCTAGACCGGGTGCGGCCATCTGGTTTGGTTCCTCAGACGTTTATCTTCCGTGTCCATGCCAGGTCCTAGGGCAGGCACTGCCCGAGTCCCAGGAAATACCTACCACTCGGCCTCGAGGGAGGGAGGGCCTTTGCGTGGCCCTGTGGGAGAGGAGTGAAAGGTGAACCGGGGTGATAATTAACTGCCAGGGCACCGACCCTGCCAGCCTCCCTCATTTCTCTAGGAGCTTCTCTGAGTCCCAGATGCAGTCTGGCAAGGGCCAGGCAGAGGGTGCAGTCACCGTGTCATGGTCGCGCTCTGCGAGGGCTTCACGGAACGGCCTGGAGTATCTTTCCTGGGCTCTCGGGGTGCACCCAAAGATTCTTTGACCTGAGGTGGGCTCCGAGTGGTCAGAGGCAGGCGGGATAGGGATCCAGACGTGGAGAAGGGGTGCTGGGTCCTGCTGGGCCTGACAACCTGCACCCAGCGGGTCTATCCCCAGGCGGGGTACTTCCTGCCTAGAAGAAACCAGTCCATTTCCTGAAGCCAAATGCTTTTCCAAGAGTTCTGGGAAATTTCGCTAGATGTTTAGGCACGGTGTCCTCATTAGGTGGAGTCGAAGTTTTAGTCTTCTTAAGATGTTGCTTAAGAAAAGGAAAATAAAAGAGGGGGAAATGCCTCCAAAATGATAGAAAGGAGACAGGATTGGAGGAATCATTTTCTTGAAGCACAACCGGCTCCAGAAACACAGCCACAACTGGCCCATCAGATCCCGCTGTGTGGACAACGGACTCGTCACAAAATTGGCTCAGTTGTGGTAGGTGGTGGGGAAGCGGGCTGGGGGCCCGTCCGAGCCCTTCACCCTCCACCTCTGCTGCCACCGCAGCCTCCCGGGAGTGTCTCTTCCTGGAGAAGGAATAGCAGGGCTCCTGGAAAGTCCCAGCCCTGCTCTGGGGAGGCCATTCGAGGCCAGGGTGACTCAGGGTCCCGAAGTCGTGTCAGTGGAAACTTATTATCCCCTTTCTGCCTGACCCCGCGTCCCTTGGTGCCTGAAGGTGGCAAAGGGCAGCACGTGGGAGTCAGGCGGCCTGGAGAAGGACCATTCCCCCAACTGGCCGTCAACTGGCTGCATGTCCTTGACCATGCTTTTACTCCCTCCTGCTCTGGGCCTCTGTTTCCCCATCTGTTCAAGACATTTGACTTTGATAATCTTTTAGGTTTTCCAGCTCTGCATGGCATAGACAGTGGACCAAACTTTTTTTTTTTTTTTGGCAGCATATTTTCCTCCTAATGAAGCCAGGCCAAGATTAAAATGGCCTTCCAGTCCCCATGCGTCTCCCTGCAAGCAGTGCTGCAGACCTGAAGCAGGCCAGGGAGAAGCTGCTTAGGGTTTAAAATGTCAAACTCTTGATCCTTCTCACTGGAGGGGAGATGTCTCATGGATAATCCAGAAATGTGCAATAATCCAAAAACCGTTGCTCCCGGGCTCTGGGTGGGAAAATAAATGAATGTGGGGGCTGGGTGTTTGAGCAGGTCACAGCCCAGTGAGATACATAATGGAACCATCCAGTGAGGCCTGAACACAGGAGGAACTGGGATGCCATCCAGCCCCACATTCTGGCCACGCTCCCCACTCGGGGCTGAGAGTTGACAGCACTGTCCTCGGACTGCTGCGTTGACTTGCTCCAGAGACATCTGTCCAGCACCCACTATGAACCAGGCATTGGGGAGGGCACCACAGCGAACACCACAGAGCAGGCCCTGGTCCCCAGGGGGCTTCGGGTTTAGAGAGAAAGACATTGGATAATCACGCGATAAGGACCGCGAAAGAGGAAGAGCCGGGAAGGCCGCGGGAGCCGGCCGCAGGCTGACCAGATCCTGAAGCTGATGCCTGAAGGGGCATCGGCTAGACAGGGAGTGGGAAGAACATTCCGGGCAGAGGGAACAGCAATGGGTAAAGCCTTGGGGCCAGAAGGAGCTCAGCTTTGAAGCACTGATAGGAGGACAGTAACACTGAGTGAGTGGGCAGGGCAGGCAGGGCATTGGAAGGAATTTGAACTACGTTCCAAGACCAATGGGAACCATTGAGGAGTTCTCTGCTAGAAGGCTTCCCCCCCTGCCCCCCCACCCCAGAGCAAGTATTGGAAGCAGTGGCTCAGCTCAGCCTCACATCTTGAGCCCCTCGATGCCCGTCCCCAGTACCAGGCATAGGGGAGACAAAGCAGACGTGGCTCCTGTCCTCAGAGCTCAGCCTCCACCCCAGGAAGCTGAAACCAGCACACAAAGGACCTGAAAACACCTGGTGGAAAGTGGCAGGTGCCCGGACGCAGGGAGAAACAAAGCTTGTGTGCCAGGAAGGTGGGTGTTAGGGTCAGAAGTCATCTTTTCAGAACTTTTGGTGGAAAACAGGGACACATATCTGTGCCAGGGCCTTCGTGCGACGCTGCCTCGCTGCCCCTTCACAGCGGGCCAGGAAAGGGTCGCGCCCTCCCCCTAGCACCCCATCTGAGAATTGAGGAAGCAGGTGCAGCTATGAACCTTGTCAGGGTATCCACGGTGAGTGAATGGCGTAGTCAGGATTTGAACCCAGTACGGCTCCCCTAAAGCCTGGGTACCCTGCCGTACCACCCCGCCTCCAGCCCATGCCGCTGATTCACCACCCACCGAATGACAGACTGGACACTCCCGACTCGTGTTTCTGGGGCTGAAATGGATTCTGAAGTTCCGTGGAAGAAGCTGCATTTGAGCCTGACCTTGGACAATAAGCAGGAGTTGGACAGACCGAGACTTGGGGGGGAAGGGCATTCCAGGCAGAGGGGACTGTTGGCAAGGGGAGGTCACACCCCACTGCGACCTCAGGGGAGCCAGAGTTGGAAATGTGGGACCATTTCTCAGGTCAGAGAGCTGAGCTGGTGGGACAGAGAGGGAAGGGGTAGGGGCTGGGGAGCGCTTGGGCCCCCGGGGAGACTGACTCCACACTGGGCCCTCATGACTGCAGATCGGCCCTCCCAGACCCTGGGGCTGGGGGTGCGACCAGGAAGGGCCCTCCAAGGTGCTCAGGAATCTCAAGTCCCCCCCTGTCCTCCCGATCCCCTCTCCGGCCTGGACCTGAGGCCAAGAGAAATGTCACAGGTCTTCCAAGGTTACACCGGCCTGGGGCCTGACCGGAGCAGGAAGCAGGTTCCAAGGCCCCTCGCCAGCCAGGGTCAGCAGGCATGCCCGGACCTGGGCCAGGCCCCGGCTGCTCTGCGCTTTGTCTCTCTGTGTCTTGAAACCTCAAGAGGTCACTTGATCTTGCCTCTGGCTCTGAGCAAGAAGCCCTCACGTCAGGGGTCAGCCATCTCTGCCCTGCCGCTCGCGGGCTCCTCTGCGCGCCGTCCTCCCTCCCGTCCTATTTCTTGCCTCTCCCACGGCCATTTTCGGGCCAGGCCTTCTCATTCCGAGCCCTCATTTCCTGGAAACGTAATCCGTCTGTGAACATGCCCTCTCACGCTCCTCCTCTCCCATTTCCCCACATCCCTGTGGACCCGGAAGAACCTGAGGGAGGGAGGCCCTGAAGCTGGAGGATGGTGGCAAGGAGCACGCCTGTAGGTGCAGACCAGCCTCTGTGCAGGGCCCGGGCCCGTCCCCTACCAGTTGCGTGCCCTGGTGAGTCACATCACCTTGCCGCATCTCTTGTAGAATTAACGAGATTACCCATGAAGCCCTTAGCCCAGTCCCTGGCACGCAGCAGGCACGTAGTCAGTGGTGGGCAAATGGGCGGATCCGTGCCTCCCACCGACTGAGTTCTGTCGCCCCGTCTCTGTGACTCACACACGCCTCCGACCCTTTCCTCCTTGCTCTGGACTCTGTAGCCAGGCTTCCTTCGCCTGCTGCCCCTGTTGCCTCCTAGGAAGGATTTTGTATCTGGTGTGGCTTTGGGGCCTTCGGTGGGAGGCTGTGAAACAGCGCCGTGTTTTTGGCTGGCTCCTCCCTGGAGGGGGGCGGGGAGTGCGGAGACACGGTAAGCCACAGGCCCCACCCCGAGGGCCCTGAAGCCTGATGGGCAACGGGACCCCGACTTCTAAACGACCCGGGTCAGCTAGAAACCCTTCCCGTGAAGCTCTTCACGCCCGTCCCCTCTCTCCCGTGCAGATCCTCTGAACAAGATTGCCTTGTGACTTGGTAATGCAGAGTCAGATTTGCCGTCTTCGTTGTCATGACTTTTGCTGCCACAGTGCCCTCTACGCTAGAGGGCAAGGGGAAGTAGGTTAATTCTGTGTTCAACACGCACGAGCCAGCGCCCTGGCCTGGGCCGAGCCTCGCATCTGGTGCTGAGGATACCACTGAACCAGACGAGCGGCGTCCTGCCCTCACGGGGTTTGCAGCCTATAAACGGGTCCATGGGGAGCCTCCAGTGGGCACCACTCTCCAGGGCAGGGACTGAAAGGGTCCCACCGGATATGCCAGGGACCACCCTCTTGAACCATGAGCAGGGCAGGCAGCAAGAGCTTCCTGGAGGCAGGAAATGGGCCTTGAACGAATTCGAGGCTCCAGAAGCTGTAGCCAAGCTTAGGGTCTTGCACCCGGGGCCGGCTACATTGCTGCCCTAAGTCCTGCCCCCAGCCCGAGTCCCTTCCCCCATGCGTGGCCACCAGAGTGCTCGTTCTTCAGTACTTCTGGACCCACAGCGTCAGGAGCCCCCCACATATTTCCTGGGTGAACTCATTCAATCACGGCTGCGCCCGTGACTCCATTGCTTAACATCTTTTGATTGCATCCTCTCCCCTCCAGCCTTACAAAATAAAGGCCCCGCTACCTAGCCTGGTGTTCCAGGTAGTCAGGTCTTTTTCGGCCCTGGCCTCCTCCCCACACACTCTCCCCTTCCAGGAGTGGAAGTAGGAGGGAGCTTTCCGGGCCAGCCTTTCCCCGGCGCGCCCCGTGCTCTTCCTCTAGCTGCCCCTGGCCTGGGCTGCCCTTTCCTGCCTACCATCCGTCTCCCCCCTGTCACTTCCTATCTTTCATTCAGACATCACCTCCTCCGAGAAGTGTTCCAGGATCCTTCCCAGGCCCACTTAATCTCCAGCCTCTTCTGCATCCATGGCAGCCCTTCCTGGGGATGTCCTGCTTATCACGTCACCATCGACTCGCTTGGGCTGGTTGCCGGTCTCTGTGCATGTCCCCCGTCTTCCCTGTTGTCTTATGCCTGGGACATTGTTTTTTGCCTTGAGTCAAAGAGGAGCGTGCAGCCCATAGAGAATTGAGAGCGGGAAGGGGAAGGGGAAGGGCGAGCACTGGGAGTGGGTAGGAACCCATCTCTCTCACCCCTGCTGTCCTCACACAGGTTCCTAAGACAGGGCAGGGGAGGGGCGTATGAATAAACCCTGTTCAAACTCTGCAGGCTAACTAGGTTTTTGGAGTTCTCCAAGTACAACCCCGCCCGGTTTAGAGGCGCGGAGGGGGACTCGCCCAAAGACACAACAGCCACCCTAGCAGGAAGCATGGAATGACGGAGCCAGGAGGAGCCCTTGGGGATCACTCAGTCACACGCCCAGCATGAACGCATCGCCAGTGCCCGTCTGCGGAGGCACCTCCGATCAGGAAGGCAGAGGGTGCGGGTGTTGGGTGTAGAGCTCCCAGGACTGGGAGGCAGTGTGCAGCAGCAAGGTGGGAGGTACCCACAAGGTCACACAAGCTTGGTGGGTGACCGTGGATATGAACCCTGCTTGGTCCCCGTAGCCTCCCCCTCCTCCATGCCCAGCAGTGGAGGAGGTGGGGAGGGATCGCTAAGGAGGGAATGGCTGGCAGAGCCAGAATTTAAGGAGTGCCTATGGTCGCTAGTGGACACCGATTTTGAAAAAATGCTCTGGGGAGGGGAGGAGAGCCACACCCACACCCTGCAGCCGACCCATCCGTCCCGCCAGACTGTCTCCCATCTGTCAAGTGTGGTCTGAGCCCCAGGGAAGCAGTATCCCCTCTACGTTTGAGGGACTCACAGGCCTGACTTTGCCTGAAAATGTCAGAGGGGGTGGATCAGCCTTTGGGCAGCCGTGGTTTGCCTCTGACCCCTTTTCTTTGGGGCCCAAAGATCTCTTCCATTACCTGTTCAACCCCCGATTTTACCTAGAAGCTGAAGCCCAGAGAGGGAAAGGGCTTGCCCTGGGTCACACGGCAAATCAGTCTCTCAAGCTCCCATGCATTCTCTGTGCCTTCTGCCTCACCGCCTTGTTTGATGTTGAGACTCTCTCCTGGAGGGCAGAGACCAGAAGGTGGAGGTTACACCAGAGCTGAAGGCCTGGCGGTCAGTGGGTGTGAATACGTGTCTGCTGTTTGCTTACACGAATACACAAACATGTGCTCCTTTTGGGGGAAGAGCAGCTCTCTGGACAGCCCGATTTCTACATGATCTGCAGCACGGTGAATCCCTGCTCGGCCGCCCCTCCGTGCTCCCCGTGCCAGCCCCTGCTGCCCAGCAGAGACCATTTCATGCCCTGGCACCTCGGACGGTAAAAGCGCCGGAGCGCGAGGACTCAGCGGAACGTGGTTCTGCAGTCGCTCAGAATCGAGGCACTAAAAGGTTAAGTCTCACGAACAATGGCTGGTGTCCTGGGGCGCCAGGTGCATGCTGGCACTGGGGATGCGGAGGTACCACACACAGGTCTCTGCCCTGGAGGAGCGTGGAAGGGAATGACAAGTGCACCAGTAGCTATGGTAACAGGGTGGTCTAAGGAGGCGTCCCGGAGATGTGCAAGACCTGAGCTGGACCCTGACGTGCCGATCGGCCTTAGGCTGGTCGTCGCTCTGGCATTCGGTCAGCGCACGTCCTTGCCCCGGCATGTGCTGGGCACTGTGCTCGGCAGTGAGTTGGTGAGCCAGAGTCCCTCCTGCCAAGGCTGGGTTAGGCGCCCCCTCTGTGCTCCCTGAACCCCACCCCCCGCCAACGGCTTCCTTTAGCACAGCCCCCATCTCCCCGCATTGTAAGTGCCTGCTTTAGGGGGGGGGTTCTGCTCTGCTTCACTCTGCTCTGTGAGCCCCTCGAGGGCAGGGGCCAGATCCGGCTCCTCTGCTTTGTCCCCAGTGCCCAGCGCAGGGCCGCCTGGCAAGGCAGCGTTAGTTTCCTTTGGTCGAGGTCAGGGTTCTCCGTGGCTGCAGCATCCTCCCTTCTTCCCGCTCAGGAACCTCTGGTTTTGATTCTCTCCCCATCCCCCAGATTCTGGCCCAGTCCCGAAAGCCGGGGAGGGTAGAGGGAGGAGGAAGGTGAGACAGCGAGGGCTGAGCAGAGGGTGAGAAAGCCTCCCTGCTGCCTGGCCGCCGGCACCACGGGAATGGTTCTGGCAGGAGCTGCCTGCTGGGTTGAGATCACCATGGAGACCTGGCTTGGAGAGGGTCACTGGCAGTGGCTAAGGGCCGGAGGGGGCGGGGGCGACAGGGATTTGTGCAGAGGCTCCCAGCCTGCCCCGGGGCCCTTAGGGGGAGCAGGGAAGACTGGGGTTTGGTAGGGTCCACTTGCTGAGTGGTTTGGAGCAGCTGGTCCTGAATCTCCCCCTCACTCTTCACCCCAGCACTCTATACCCGTCCCCTCAACTCCAGTAAGGCTGCCCTACAGATAGGTACCCCTAGCGCCCCAGCTGAACCCGTTCCCTCAGATGCAATAGTCCCGTGCCCTCGTGGATGCCCTGCTTATCCCTGTTTATCACCCTAACCGGAGAACTGACATCCATCCCCCCGCCCGCCCCCAGAGCTGCTCTTCCATCGTTCACCCTCGTTCTAATCTGGCTGCACCCTAACAGGCGCACCCCTTCCCCCTGCGGCTGATACTCTATCCTCCCTCACCTGCGGGAGACCCGGCCACAGAACAGGCTACGGCCCCTGCCCTTCCCCTCCCGACTCTGCTTGCTGCCTGCCCGGGTGATGCACCAGAATGGGGGGCGGGGGGGGACCTACCCCAGCCTTGTGAGAGCCCACCTGGTTCCCCTGGCCCTGGGGGGAGTCCTGGCAAGTCCAGCCTCAGGACAAAAGTCTTCCCCAGGGCTGACTGCCCAGCAGACAGCAGCTGAGGCTGAGCAGAATTTAAATGTGGCCCTGTTGGGAAGGGAAGCCAAGAAAGGACAAGAGAGGAAAGGCTTTCTGTGGCCGCCTGGTTCCTTCCTGCAGGGGTGGGGGAGGGAAGACGGCCTTCTGAGGGGTCTCGGAAGGCAGTTTTAGAACCCCCCCCCCGCCCCTTAATTCTGGTGGGATGGGTCCCTCGCTAAGTGTGGGGATGGGAGTTTCAGGGCTCCGAGACGAGGCCAGAACTCTGCAAATGCCAGGCTGATAACCGCCGGTCTTGAGAATAACCGGACCCGTCCCTGTCCCTCTGGGCATCTTCCCACTTGCCCCAGCAAAACCTTGGGTTCTGAATGGGGAAGCCTGCAGAAGGGGTACTTCAGACCTCCAGTGTCCAGCGGTTGTAGAGACTGGGAACTTGGGAGTTTCTGAGCCTCAGGAGGGCAGGGGGTACAGCCAGACACTGATGGTACTGTGCTGGGCAGTTCCTTTATTCCTTTGTTCAGGCAGACCTCCTCCTCACCTCTGGCCTTGGTAAGGAACAGAATAGCATCGGAGGGGACTGAGAAGAGTTGGAATTAGAAGAAAGTGCGCAGGTGTGCCGTTCACACCTGTGCTGTCCTCGGGCCCTGTCTTCCCCACTGTGTCCTTCCTCAGAACAGCCTAGCTTAAAGGAATTCCTGAACTCTTTGGATGAGGAAACTGAGGCTTGGGGCGCCTAGCTGGCCCAGGTCCCAGGGAAATAATAACGACTTGTAATCAGTACCATTTATTATGTTTGATGTACCAGGGTTAATCTACCTTAAGCCACTGAATTCTCCCAACAAACCAATGGGATAGTTTCCTTATCCCCTTTTTATAGACAAGTAAACTGAGGCTCATAGAGATTGACCAACTTGCTCAACGTCCTAGAGCTGCCTGGTAGTAGTGCTAGCATTTGAACTTGGTTGTGTCTGACTCAGGAGGCCAAGCTCTTAACAGATTGCACTGCCCGGAGCCCTGACTCCTCTCCTATACCTCTCAGCGGTACAGGCCTTGGATACAAACCTGTTTTACAGATGGGGAAACTGAGTTCAGAGAAGGCCGGAAGCAGTCCAGCATCTCACGGGGCGGGGGGGGGGGGCACTCTTTGGAGTTTTCTGGGAGAAGGAACAATGTGATTAGCTTCTCCCAGAGTCCTGGTAGGAACTGGGTGGGGGTCCCACTCTTAACAGGGGTCCCCCTTCTCAGAATTCCGCGTCTGGGCCCACAGCTGACTTCTGCCTCTTTTGTGTTTCTTTGCAGCTTTCAGAAAACCAACGCCAAGACCCCTCCCAGCGTCCACACCGTCCTCTGGCAGGAGCGCCTGCCCCTCTGCCTCCCGCCCCACCCCCCTGGACCCCTTGCACTCCCACATCCCCCCCACCCCTCCCCGCCCATCTCCTCCACGCAGAAGCCGAAGGTGAGCCCTTTCTGCACAAAACCAGCAATTGTAAATACTTTTTAAAAATGTACAAAACTTAAAAACAAAACACAGTTTTAGAAAAAGACAAAAAAAAAGAGAGAGAGAGAGAGCGCGAGCGTGTGCAAGAGGTTGCGAGCGGGGCCCCGAGGTGTCCAGAGCCCCTGCAAGTATGCACTGAGAAATTTATCTACAGGTCGTTTGACAAAAATGAACAATAGCCTATTTATTGTATATACTGTTTTATTATAAATCGTGGATTGTATATTGCATTCTGTAAACCTGCTGTGGTCCCGTGGTGTGCAAATTCGCATGGTAGGGGGGAGGGAGAAGAACCTCTTGCGGGAGCTTTTTTTTTTTTCTTTCTTTCTTATTTTTCACTCTTTTGGGTTTTCTCTTCTGTTGTTGTTGTTGTTTTCTGTTTTGGCAGGACACACCCAAAGATCCAAGTTTGTATTAAAAAGAAATGAAAAAAAGCAAAAAAAAAAAAAACAAAAAAACACCACCTTGTGTCTTATGAAAGGGGGCGAGTGAGGGTGGGTGGACTGGAAGAGGCATGGCTGGGTTTGGTCACCAGGCACCGGTTCCCCAGAGTTGAAATACCTTCATGTGTTCCCTCCCTCCGAGTTCTCCCTTCTGCGGGGACCAGAGTCCGCTTTGCCTCTGGGAACCACCCGCAAACCCCACTCCCAGATTACAGCCCAGGCCCTGAGTCTCCCCTGCCCCTGGGATTCCCCAGCCAACTCCGTAGGGCTTCGCGGCCCCTGGTCCGTGCGTTATGGCCTAGATCCCGCAATTCTGCCCGGTCTTGGTCCTGGGTCTCCCCTGATCCTGACACCCGTATTCTGTCCCATGCCCCAAGACCCCAAGCACAGGGATGCTTGCCTCTAGGACCCCCGGTTCTCCCCCCAAGTCCTAGGTTTCCTCTCCCTGAGGGATCCCCGTTATGAATCAGGCCTTGGGTCTCTCTGCTTCTGGGCCCCTTCATTCCATCTGAGATCCCAGGTCTCCTGACTCTACTAGTCTCTTCATTGGTACTATGTCACCTCAGCCTTTGGGCCCTACAGTTCTAGCCTGGTTCAGGGACACCTATCTTTAAGATACGCATTCCGTCCTAAGCTCAAGAACCCTGGTGGGACACACCCCTTCCCCATAAGGACTGGAATACACTTGCCTGCTTACCTGCGTGCCTGCGTATCTCCCATTCACAAGGTCAACACAAGACGGGTTCTTGGGTCTTCTTGTCTCTGGGCCCCCCGTTTTGCCCCAGCACACCTGCATTTGCACACTTGTGCAGATTCCAGAGTTTGACTAGGCCGGTAACCCTGATACTTTTGAAAAATTTTTTTAAGTTTATGGATATATTTTGAGAGATACAGAGACCACGCGAGCAGGGGAGGGGCAGAGACAGAGTATCCCCGGCAGGCCCGTCGCTGCCAGTGCAGAACCAGACACGGGGCTTGAACTCACGAGACTGTGAGATCATGACCTGAGCCAAAACCCAGAGTCGGATGCTCAACCAACCGAGCCCCCCAGGTGCCCCAACTCTGATATTTCTGACTTCCTGTCTCCACCCTGAGCCCCAAATCCTGGGTCTGTTTCCTCCCAGCTTTTGTAAACTTCGTATAAAGAAAACCCAATCCTGGGCCTGTTTCTGGTGGGCCTGGAAAGGCTAAATTGTTCCCCACTCCCTGATTCGGGGAGCCCTTGGCTGTCATTGACCACTTTGGGCTGCCCGGTCTTTAGCAGACAGCTTTTGCCATAGGTCCGCTTCATGCTGAAGTTCTATAGACTGTGGCCCTCTGTGCGTCTCCCCGCTGACGATCGAGGAGATCCCAGAGGGATGGCTCCAAATGGGCCGACTGGCAAAGCTTAGGCCTTGACCGAGTCTGAGGAACCTTTGGCGTGAGGGGGAGAGAGACCCCCAGCTTGTCTGAAAGAGGAGGCCAGAGGAGTCAGATGGGGCAGGTAAAACAGCCCCTTAAAAAACAACAGCCCCCTAAAACCGCAGCCTCTGCGCTGGATGTGAGGCTTGTCCACCCACCAAGCCCCCCTCTAAGCATCCGCGAAACTCGGATGAAGACACTGTCACCTCACTGCATGGCAAGGCGCAGGCGGCAACACTGAGCTCAAGGCTGCGATTCCAGTGTGGTCTGCAAGTGGGGGCAGGGAGCACTAAGGCCCAGTAAGAGTCTGGAAGGGGGTCTCTGTTACCTGAGGAGTAAACAGCACGTGCAAAGGCCTGGGGGCGTGGGGGTGGGGCAGGTGAAAGCCACACATCTTAGCAGACACAGTATGGGGAGGGGAGAGGACAGCAAAAGGGCTTTGACGAGGTCACTCTGGGGCCTGGTGGCTGAGGCCGTTTGGAGTCGGTGGCATGGATGGGACCGGTCGGGGAGGTGAGAGAGGCTTGTTTTCAGTCCCACGAATTGCCAGCAGGGAGAAAATAAGTGTGTTCAGTGCTGCTGAGAAAGCAGAAGAAGCGTGGGGACGCCGTCCAGGTGGGGCAGGCTTGGGAGAGGTTGGGGGGATGGAGACTGAGGGCTTTGGGGGGCACGGAGGGTGCCCAGAGGGGATTCAGTGAGGTGAGGGGGCAGCAGGGAGAATTCAGTGGAGGGGACTGGGGGGCTCTACCTGAAAAGGAGAGGGAGGGCAGTGAAGGCTTGTGTGCCCAGGAATTGGTGGGGGTGGGGAGGGAAGACACAGGAAGGAAATGGGAGTTTAGGGAGGTGATTATAGCCCAGGAGGGGGCTCATTAACTTGAAGAGGGTTTTGGAGGAGGGATGGAGATTCACTGCCAAGAATGGAGCTACGGTTTCTGGGATGGGAGGGAGGTTGGAGAGCAAGCTCCTGGAAAGTGGAAGTGGGGGGCAGTGAGAGACTGGGGGCTCAGGGAGGGGAAGGGTCTCAGTCTTGAGGCTTAGTAAGGGGCAGGCAGAGGTGTATTTTGGAGAGCAGCCTTGGGAGATCTGCCAGGGTCAAGGACCCAGCCTTTGGGATGGAAGTCTCTCTGACCCTGTCCGGGTGGGCGGGGCAGGGGGGGGGGTCACCCTATTTTGATCTGTTCTTTTCAGAAATTTTGGCCTTACCACAGCCACAGCCCTGCACCTGATTCCAAAAAGCATCAAGGCAACGTGGGTCAAAGATGCTTGGGTGTCAGCACCATCGTTAAATACTTCCCTGGAGTTTTTATTCCTCAGAACAACCCTGGAGGTAGAGAAGATCTTCACCTCATTTATAGATGAGAAAATAGGTTCAGAGTAAGTGACTCGTCCAAGACCACAGGAGAAGTGGGCGGAAGTAGTCTGACTCCGAGCCCTTGGTCTTTCATAACAATTTATACTAAGAAAAAAATCTTGCTTCAAAATTCACTCAAAGTTTAAATAAATATAGGAAATGATTTATTTATTATGTACCAGGTACTGTTCAAAACTCTCCATATAAAATTCATTCCAAGTCCACAACGATTCTATGATAAGGCTTTATTGTAATGATTATGATCCTGTGTTACAGACAGGAAACTCAAGTGCAGAGAGGTAATTTACAAAGACCACTCAGTGAGTAAATAGTGGTACCGGAGTTCAAACCCGAGTGATCTGGTTTGGGAGTCGGCTTCGAGGGCTTCGACGTACTGTTAAAAGTGAAAACCCATTCTACCCACATCCCTGGGAGTAACCTCTGTGTCAACATTTTCAGGCCCGTTCATCGAGATCGATGTTTCTCAGTCCAGAAAGTCTGATTTCATTGGGCTGGATGGGGGCGGGGCATTGGGATTTTTAAAAGCTACCCTGGTGATTCTAATGTGCAAAGTCGAGAATCTCTAATCTGGCTATGGTGCCAAGGGTTGACACAGAAGCACCCACCTGTGCGCACGCATGCACCTATATTTAATGTGTCGTCCAAGGTGTTCGTAAGATGCCTTCTTATGTATACACTGTGGTCTCCATTAGTGTTTTTCACTGAGTGGCTGTAAATTACTATGGGTTCTCTGAGTGTTAGAGTCACTGTAAACACATTCATTCAACAAATATTTCTGAAGCGCCTACAAGATTCCAGGCAATGGCCTAGGCACTTGGGGATATAACAGTGAACACAACAGGTGGGGTCCCTGCCTTCGAGGGCATAGTCTGTTGGAATTGACAAATCTGGTCTTCTGTCTTTGCCTGTCTGTGGCAGGGCGGGTAGCTGTCCTTGCAGATTGCTGAAGGGCGAATGGCTGGCTGGGAGAGCTTAGGGAGGTGAGAGTTGCTAGTTGGCTGTGTGTGCGGTGGGCTTTCTAGCCCTCCGTGCGGATGTGTTAGAGGAGGAGACCTAGGGCACGTTTCTGGGTTTGAAGGAGTGCGGCTGACTGTGTGGCATGTGTGTCAAGATGTGCATGACCTGGGCCTGTGAGAATGTAGGCACCAGTGCGAAGAGGGTGGGACAGGGAAGGCTGTGTGCAGGGTAAGCAGGCACCAGCCCAGGACTGCACACAGATGGTGCCACATGTACACGCACACGCACACGCATGCAGCCAGCAGCTGCAAGAAGGAGGCTGATTTCCAGTCCCTGGGCACAGACTCCCAGGACCCGGAGAACTCTGCTTCGGGTATGCGGAGGAGGCACAGCTGGGGCTGGAAACTTCTAGAGTGGGAGGGAGGGAGGCTGGGGAGCCACATCCTTGATCTCTGGTCTGTTTCAACGGTTCCGGACTTGGTGCTCTAGGTCTCTGTGCGACTCTGGGTCTCCCTCTCTCTGATGTCTGGATATTGGCATCACTCTTTCTCTCTTCTGGGTCTTGGGCTGGTCATAGGACTCTGGGTCACCACCTCTCCAGCCTACTTGGCTCTGTGTCCCCCCTCCAAGTCTGCCTCTGCCTCCATGTCTGACTCTGTCTCCGTGTCCTTCGTTGTCCTTGCCAGGTGGGGGGAGGGGGCCCCGTGCTCAGGGAGCAGGTGTCAGCTCGCTCAGGCAGCAGGGAGGGAAGCCAAGGAGGGCACAGAGCCAGCAGCCCCTGGACACACAGTCACACTCCAGGACACACTCAGGGCGCTCACAGGAATGCACGATGACATACATGGAGAGATGGGTTCTCAGGGACATACATACAGGTGCGCAATTCAACACACGGCTAAGCCCGGAAACACAAGGATGCCAGACAGGATCACATGCAGATCACACACACACACACACACACACACACACACACACACTGGCAAATACTTATTCAGGCACACACCAAAACAGTCCCAGGCACACCTGGGACATTCTTCCAGAAAAAAAATCCAGAGCCATGGGCATACAAACGGATACAAACACACACACAGCTTCAGGCACGTGCAGGCACACGGGCTCAAAGATAGCAAACACGATCACACGCTCGTACACAGACGTACAAAGGCCCAGGTACACTCGGTTACACCTGGGCTGTCACACCCAGTGCCAGTGCCCAGGATAGGGAGGTAAATGAGCACAGAGAGGCGAATACCCCCAAGGACAACCAGAGACCCGAGGCACAACAGGCACACTGAGGGACACACCCAGGCGCAGGCAGAACATCCTCAGGTACACACACACACCCCCGCCCCCCCCCCCCCCCCCGGGGCTCACTCTGGAGCACCTGGGGACACGCCCACAGGCGGCCGGAGCCGGGGTGGGGTGGGGGGTGGGGGCGGAGCCGGGCGGCCCCAGTGCACCTGGCGCCCAGGGCTGGCCCCCAGGCGCCCGGAGTGTGCGTGCCCGTGCGTGCGTGCGTGCCCGCCCGTGCGCGCCGCCACCTGTGGGAGGAGAGGTGCGCACTGCGCCCGGGGCTGCCCGGCTGGCGCGGCGCGGGGGGAGCGGTTGCCATGGCGCGCGGAGCGCGGCCGCATACTAATGGGGCGGCCACGGGCGCTGCCCCCTTGCCGGCCCGGCTCCCATCCCCACCCCCCTCCTTCAGCCACTACGAAGTCACCCCGCTGGCACCCCCCCCACACTCAAAGGGCCGGAGTCCTGGGGGCTCCCGGGAGACCCCGGGTTCCGGTTCCCTCGCCTCCGCCAGTGCCCCAGAGAAGGCCCCGGGCCGGGCGCAAAGAGGGCCTAGCGAAGGCCTGGGGCGCTGCAGGGGCTGCCCTGCCTGGGCTCGGGCACCGGAGGGGCACGGCAGCTGGGAGCGCAGGTGCTGCCTTGGAATGGGGGTGGCTGTCCTGGGAAGGTGGGAAATAAAAGGGGGAACAACGTAACCCTTTGGTTGCCAGAGGGCCCTCCAGTCTGTCTTCCCCAGGCTTGACTGGGGAGGGGGAGGAGGCTTGACCAGTTCTTGAACAATCCACACCCCTCTCTCTCTCTCTCTGCTTCCAGCAGCTCTCCGGTTTGGGCTTGACCTACAAGAGGAGGGGGACATCAGTTACCACCACTCCAGTTCTGCCCGGAGTCTGACTGGCGTTGTGGCCGGGTGTGCACTGAGGACTGAGGGGAAGGGGGCAGTGGCACCTGAATGGTTAACACCTCCGGGTACCTGGATCCCAGTCCTAGAGTCCCCCCTTCATACAGCCTTGACCCCCTACCCCCTTAGCCCCACTGTTTTAATTGGCTTGGAGGGGCATGGCGGTACCTCGGGGTGGGAGGGGAGCCAGCAGAAGGTTTGCAGGTAGAGACGGTGGGAGGGGGGCCTACTGGGGGGGGGGAGCCAGGCGGTTGCCTAGCAACCCCACAGCTGTCTGTTGACCTAGAAGAAGCTGCGCTGTCTTGACACAGCTGGTGTTTACATGTAACCGAGGCTCTGGCTTAGCGCTTGCTTGGAGGAAAGCTGAGGCAGGGCCCTGGTGGCAGCCTGGCCCCGGCCCCCGGCTGCGGTGGGCTCCGTGCCTGCCTGCCCTCTTTGCTTCAGCTCCCACCTCAAGTCCAAAAGGAGAGAGAGTGGGAGGGCAGATCTCAGAGCTGGAGGCTTTGGAGCTGGGGAAAGTTCACGGACACACACACACACGCACACACACACACTCAACCTGAGGCCTTTAACACAGAAATGGTGAGAGAGACTAAGAAAGGGACAGGGGAGGGGGGGGGCCCTGCTTATGCAGATTTCAACCCACACACAGGAACACCAGCATTCACAGGGACACACAAACATACGGACCCACAAAATCAAACTGACCTGGGCACGCACACACCTAGGCACAGAGACGCCCAATGACATGGTGACATCCAGACAGACAGTAACCCAGTAATCAAACGACTGAAGCCCCGACGCAACCCGCAGACATCTTGATACAGAGGACACACAGGCACTGACCATCCGGTAGAGACACACGCAAACACACGGACGCCGGTCCCGAAACCCCACGTGTTAACACCAGCGACTCTCACATTAACACAGTTTATTCCGGCTAGAGTTGGCGGGTCTACACAATGACCCACATACAGAATCACCCACAGGCACACAGAGAAGCCCACAACCCAACTCCCCAAACCTTTATTGATTGCCCAAGGCAGACAGTCGTTGACATTAGGCAGAGGCACACCCAGGAGCCCTACATGCGAAGAGGCACAGGTCGCTGAAAGCCCACGGGCCCTGACACGTCCCACCCGCACCCACACAAATACCTGTAGCACAAACACATGCCGGCCTAGGGTGTGGGCAGAGCCGCGACTCCTCCCGGCCCACAGCCCTGAGTATCGACAGATGTGCCTTGGGGTCGGAGAGCCCTGGTGGCCCCAGGACCGGTGCCGGCTGAACCCGTGTGTCCTGTGCTGTACCCCCGACCCTCAGCTCTAGGGAGGAAACCGCCAGCTCTTTTGCTGGGAGCCCCCAGACTTGAGGGGGAAGATCCAGCCCACCCCCAGGAGTCCCTGTCTGAAGCTTTGTCCTCTGGAGCCCCGGGACTGACAAAAGAGGCCCTGTCCTGTTCGGATGAGCCCCGGTCTGATGGAGGCCATAGTTCCCTCCCAGGCGGCTCTGGACGCCACAGGCAGACACACACACACAGACACACACACACACACACACACACACACGCACGCTGGCATGTGGCAGCTCCTGGGGAGTTCTCGACGGCTCCCTGATAGAGGTGAGCCTGGGGCCTGGCTTCAGAGCCCAAGAAGAAGTGGGGGAGGGAGTGCGCCGAGGAGGGCCTCCCTGTCCTGCCCCGCACCCCGCCCCTCATCCAGCAGTTCCTCCTCCCCCCAGGGCCCAAGGGGCCTGCTGGGGCCCCACAGCCCCAGCAGCCCAAGCAGTGAGCAGAGGAGGAGAGCGGATATTTTTAGCTTCTCTGCCACTGACATTTCGCAGCAGGCGACCTGGGGTGAAGCTGAGTGAGTGCTGAAGGCTGGGAGAAGCCGACAGCGCCTTCCCGCCCCCGTGCACACACACACTCACACACAACTGTGCACTGCACGCACACAGCCACGTCCCCCGACACCCCAATGCGCACCTAAGGGGCCCGGCTTTAGGGACACAGTCACACCTAGACACACACAGACGCCCCTGGGCACGCACTCGGCCTGCGTGCCCCTCGCACCCCAAAAGCTCACACACCCGGACACAAAATGTACCTGTTCACACACCCGGCTACACACCGACACACCATTCTCACGTGTAACACCCTTCCCGCACCCAGCCAAGTGTGCGCACACTCGTTTGTGAAATGCGATTTAGTGACTACGGTGTGTTTGGCACCATTCTGAACCCCAGGGATACTGGGAGCAAAATCGACAGAAATTCTCCAGCACACACGACCCTGCAGACGACTCCACACGGGAGCCTCACGACGGCCACAAACGTGCGTACACTGCCACACGCGGACGCAGCTACACACGCTGCCCGTGTGAGTAGGCCGGCGACTCAAACACATGACGCACGCGCACCCATGCAGCCACACGCACACACCGTCCGGGGCTGGTCACACCGCACACACAGCGCGGGAGGGTGCGAGTGCACGATCAACCCCACGACCCTCTCCCCGACACATCCGTACACATGCTCAGGACCATTCCCTCGGGTAAAATCTCTCTCGGCCTGTAACAAACATACACATTCCTGCAATCCTCCCCCAGCCCAGGGAAGTCCAAGTCCGCCACACACGTTCGCAGGTATGCACGCAGAGTCCTAGCACCCTCACAACGTCACACGCACCCAAGTCCCACGCTCTGACGAGGCCCCGTACCCTAAGTCGGTTCATACCCATTCTCCCTCCCGCAGCCCCCTCCCTCCTCTCTCATGAGTCTGGTCACTGTGCATACGCACACACCCAGAATGCTCCCCAAGACTCCAATGCCGCTGTCCCTGTCCCAGCCCCCCAAGGGGCAGGACTCCCTCTGAGCTCAGAGTTTGCCTCTGGTGCCCAGCCTGGAGGTGGAGGGAAAGGGGAGTCTATGCTTTTCAGATCTGACCCCAGCAACTTCCTTCCCCTCCCTCCCCTCCCCTCCTTCCTCCCTCCTCAAATTCCTTTCCTTCCATTTCTCCATCTCCCCATTCCATCTCCCCAGTAGCCCTTGGCCCAGAACCAAATTCTCCTCTTTTCTTCCAGGTTCTGCTGCTCTAGAGAGGGGACCAAAAAAAAAAAAAAAAAAAAAAGCAAGAGTCATTGTCAAATCTTGAAGTCCTGAGAGGGGGAAAGAGATGAACGGGGCCACCACAAAAGGGAAGGGTAGGACTGATTGGCCCACTGGCCCGTGGGTCAGCCTGCGCAGCAGTCACAGCTAGAAGGAGCCCTGTGTTCCTGGCTCCGCTCTGTTACCCTGGAGCGGTCGCCATCCCTCTCTGGGTCTCTCTGGGCCTCTGTACAAAGAGGGAGCTGCAGCCGGCGATTTCTGAAGCAATGAGATTCTCGAAGACTCTGCAGTGGTTGTATAAACAGGGAGAGGGCCTGGAGCCTCGGGAGTCTGATTAGAGCGACAACGAGAGAGAGCCCCCTCCCCAGAGGCTCCCCGACCAGAGCCGCCTCCTCCCCCTTCTAGGCCTGGGTTCGGAGAGGCCAACAGCACCCCCTGCCCCCCAACACGTATAAACACGCGCGCTCCCCTCAGCCCTCAGCCGTGTCCTTTGCCCTCTCTGGACCGTCGGCATCCAGGCTTGTGGATTGGGGGCTCACATTTGGGCTCCGCGCCGTGAGCCAGTCTATGTGTGCACTGTCTGTCTGTCTGTCTGGTTGCCAGCAGCCTTCAGGCGCCAGGAGGGGAGGCAGCAGTCGGGGAGGTGGGGGTGGGGAAGGAGGTAGCGTTGACAAGTTCCAATGTCTGGCTTTCCCTCCTGGAAACCCCGAGCTGGGGCTGGCCCCCCCTTCCCTTCCTGTCTCTCTCGCTCAAGCACGTCCCTCCTAAGAGCCCCTCTCTGCAGACACCCCCAGTGGAACCAAGCCCAGATCTGCTGCCAAGAAGGCCGACATTTCTTAGACTTGCCACGTTAAAGGGGCCTGCACAGGCACGCACTCAAATCCCCCCTCCGTGTCCTCCTCCTGTGCACATTCAGACGACCCGAAACACACAAAGACACGGTTGGACACAGCGGCCACCTGTGCACACAGGAGGTAGCACGTGGAGCGCATCTGACCCTGGGCTCACAGACAAGTACAAACACAGCCACGGACTCCCCCCTCCTTCCCACACTCGGCTTACCGCAGACTCAGAAGCACGCACGGTTTCCAGCACGCGGTGCTCACAGACACGCACAAACATAGTCACACTCGGGGCCTTGTCGTGCGGAGGCACAAATGGCAACCCGGAGCGCATTGTCTCCCCGCCACCGGCACCGGCACCAGCCTATGCAGATGCAACACAGCACCACGATGCCCGTGCTGCCCATGACCTTGTACACACGGCCAAGCATATCAGTCCCACGCAGTGATCCCCCGCGTCGCTGTAGATAACCACACTCACAAAGTCTGCTGGGCACAGAGACACGGTGTGCCCACGGCGTGGACATTTGGAGGAGCCCACACAGCTACACAGTGTCTTCCTGGGCACGAACCCATGTCCACAGTCGTAGCTCCATGCAGCACTCCTCTGTGCACACAGGACCGCCGGCCCCCGGCACACACGCAGATGCACTTAAACTCACGGTGACCTCGTCATCCACCAGTGCACAACAACAAATTCACAGGGGCCCCAAACGCCCAGACACAACACGCATGAACTCATGCCCACGTACTGACCCTTTGGTGCACACACGGATTCCTTGTCACTAACAAGGCTTCCGTGTGCCCACACTGCTAGACACAGCAGCTCTCTGAACACAGGCGTGTGTTCAAACTCGGGACACACGCAACTTTTCCTTGTGCTGAAACAGACACACAGTGACCCCCCGTGTATGCACGAACCAGCACAAACATGCCCAGGGCGTCATCTGTGCACACCAAGGCAAACGCGGACTCCCAGGTCACCCCCGGCGTGCTCTCCCCTGCATACATAAGTGTGCACGCTCCCAGAAAGGACCCAGCTCTCTGAGCCTCACACACATAGACACTCCAGCCCTCTGGCTCCCGACCCCAGGCTCCTGCCTCTCTCCCTTGGCTGGTGAGGGCGGAGAAGGACTGGGAAGGCCGGGGGGCTGGCTCAGCCCTTGTTCCCTCCCTCTGCCGGCTGGCTCGCTCCCTCCTGTCTGGCAGAGTCAGCCAAGCCAGCCCGGGCTCCAGCAGCCCTGGCTGTTCTGGGCAAACTCTCGGCGGGTTGGTCTCGGCTGATGCCGCCGCAGCAGCAGCAGCAAGCAGCAGCAGGGGCGAGGAGGCTGCGGGTGGCTGCCAACGTGGCAGACGGCGGGCAGGGCGGCAGGAAGGAAGCCGGGCCTGTTCTGCGCCCACTCACTGGGGGAGACAAAACCGAGGGGGCTGGATGAGCAGGCGATGCAGCTGGGCAGGGGGACCTTGTGCCCAGCCTGGGCTCCGGGCCCACACTGGCCCCAGACTCGCTGGGTGACCTTGGGCAACTCGCTCCCCTTCTCTGGTCCTGTTTTCTCCTTCAGTAAACAGTCCGGACTGGACCGGACGCTTCTTTCATCTCCAAAACCTTGTATCCAATCCGGCATAGAGAGCTCAGAGGAGGGGACGTGTGGGCTCACTCTGTGGCTTCAGGCTGGTCCCCTCCTCTCGCAGAAACTCAGTCTTTCCGTCCAACAGTAAACACTCCTGAGCTCCGTACAACTGCTGTCTTGGACAAAACATTTTCGTTCTACAGAGGTAGCACCATTTTACAGAGAGGAAAACGGAGGTTCAGAGAGGTCAAATGAGGCACCCGAGGTTACCCAGCAAGTGAGTGGCAGAGCTGGGACAGGAGCCCCGGGCTTTGGAGTTTGCCTCTCGAATCGACGCTGCTCCCTCGTCTTTCAGTCGTCTCGTGCCCCCGCAGTATCTGGGTTGCCCCCCGAAGCTCCCCACCCCCCTGCCCTGGCCCCACCGCAGCCACCTGGCTCTGCCCTGGGGAGTCCGGGTTCACAGGCCAGACAGGCCTCCCACTAGCATTCCCCGCGGCCACTGGGAACACAGCTGTCAGCAGGGCCCGAGAGCCAAAAGCGCCTCCCAAGCAGACCCGCATAATTGGTACATTGTCAACTCCAGAACGGAGCTGCTGTGGGATCTTGGGCAAGCCACAGACCTCTCTGGGCCTCAGTTTCTTCCTCTGGCCGCGGTCTAGATGATCTCCAAGGGCCCTCTCAGCTTGGACGGTTGCCTAGGGAGTGAGCGAGTGACGGAGGGAGAAACATGGTGGGGAGAGGCAGCCGTACCAAAGTCCCCGGGAGGCTGTGGGTGCGCCTCAGGTGTCTGGACCGAAGACTCTGGCCTCTGCCTCGCTCGTAGGTCGGGGTCACATCTGGGTCCTCTCTGAAGTCCCAGCTCGGAGTGTCTGCAAGATGGATGGGCGGACAGACGAGTGGACAAACAAAGGTATGAAGGAGAGAAGGGAACGGAGGCCTCCAACCAGTGTTCGGGGGCTTAGCACCCCCCCCTGCCCCCGCAGGAGGAAAGAGGACAAAAGGCAGTAGGGAGGCTCTCCTCCTCCCTACTGCCTTTGTTTATTCCACAGACCTCTCTGGAAGGTCACTCTGCCCCGCCCTGCAGGGGAGTCTCTGGGGAGGACAGATGTGGGCAGCTACCTGAGGGGGAGGGTGGCGGGTGCTGAGGGATCGGTCCGAGGCCTGTGGAGGAGGCTCCCAGCTCAATGGGGGGGGGGAGGCAGGAGGGCGAAGAAAGAGCTGCGGGAGGAAGGGTCACAGGTAGCGGAGCTCGGGCCTCTGGGAGAGGTCAGGGGAAGCCTGGAGGAGCGTGCGTGTATGCTCGAACACGTGTCTGTGCCAGCGCGACTGCCATCCCATTTTCTGGATGGGAAAACCGATTCTCAGAAGTAGAGGGACAGAGCCGGGCCGCACATCCAGGCCCGCCTGACTGCAAAGCCAGTGTTTTTTGCGCTGTGCCACGCTGCCTCCCGAAGGAGTGAATTGCTAATGGTGGCATTTCAGATTTCAGATGTAGTGACAGCAAACTAGGGAAGAGGCTCTGGACAGATGGTTCCCAATCGGGTCCCTGCCTCGGGCTAGCAGAGCCGAGGGTTGTCAGGGCAAGCAAGGCGCCCTCCCCTCCATTCCTCTTGTGTGTGTGGGATGCAAGCAGGTCCCCCCCCCACACACACACACTCTCCTCACCATCCCCCTCCAGCCCTTTGGCCCTGCCTGGGTGACCTGCATGAGCTCAGCTTCCCAGCAGCCCTGCGGAGGAGTCGGCCAGGGCAGAGGCTGCCTCTGCCCTCTCACTGCTTGGCAGTGCCAAGGGAGGCGGGGCCGCAGAGGGGAGGGGTGTGTTGGGGGGGGGAGCCCGCCAGCCACCAGACCTCCGGTCCTGTCCCCACAACTCAGGCGCCCCTGGGGTTTGCCGCAGAGGCCCAGGCTGGGACAGGTGGTGCGGGGCTGGGACACGCTGGTCAGGCCTGTCCCCGTTGCTGCAGCCTTGTTGAGCTGCCATTAACAAGTGGCCGGAGGTTGCCGTGTCTCCATGGAGACCAGACAGTCAGTGCGGCTCCGGGGTGAGGGCCGTGATTAGTGAGTGTCAGCTTTGCCAGCTCTGCTCTTCCCACCGCCCGCTGCTGGGCTCGGAGACAACAGGCCTGGCCGGGGGTGGGGGTGCACGGGGAGGGGGTTCCCAAGCCCGGGCCCAGGTGCTGTGTCTTTGTCTCCCCCAGTGGCTCCTCAGTTCGCCCTGCTTTCCCTCCCCTCCCACCTTCCCCAGAGCCCCCAGGGGGAGCCTTCTAAAATGGGAGCTGAATCCTGACACTGCCTTCCTTAAGAACTTTCCCTGGCTCCCCGTTCCCGTTCCCTGAGGCTAAGAGTCCAAATCCTTATTGTGGCATTCAAGGCCTTCATCCCTTGATTCCTTCATTCTTTCATTTACTCATTCACGCAACGAATCTGTTTTTGAGCACCTACTATGTGCCAGGGAGACTCCCAGGTGGGTATACATGGTGAGCAAAATGAGCAAGATCCCCGCCGTCGTGGAAGTGACGAAGACACGGAAGAGACAATACAAATCAATAGATGCCTGATTACAATCATGATGAGGGCTGGAAGGAAATGGAGAGGGTGTGTTGGCAGAGATTAATTTATAGGGGGCCTTACCTACTGTGGTCAGCCTGGCTTCCTTGAGAGGACAACATTTGGACAGAGTCACAGACGTTGGCAGGGACCCCCCAGTGGGGAGACAGGGATGAAGAGCTTTGCAGGGCACAGCCTGAGCCGGGACCCTGGTCTCCTGCCCCCGCCTGCTCCCCCCTCCCCACCTCTACCCCCACTCCTGTGTTTCCTGTCTCAGCTAAAGCATCAGGCATTGGGGTGCCTGGGTGGGTCAGTGGATTGGGCATCCGACTCTTGATTTCGGCTCAGGTCACGATCTCGTGGGTTTGTGAGTTCGCGCCCCGCATTGGGCTCCGCATGCTGACGGTGCGGCTGCTTGGGATTCTCTCTGTCTCCCTCTCTCTCTGACTCTCCCACGCATGCTGACTCTCTCTCTCTCAAAATAAATAAACTTAACAAAATAGTGAAGCGGAATAAATGTATTTAAAAAAAAAAGAAGCATCAGGCTTATTCAAGGGAGAGACCTGCGAGTTATCACCAACTCCCCCAGTCCCACCGTGCTCACCTCTCATCGGTCCAGTATCCCGTCTATTCTACCACCTACCACCCTCTTCTCTCTCATCACTGCTACCTCGGACCCCATCATTTCAACCCCAGTCACACTTACCCACTCACTCACTAGCTCCTTTGTCCATCTGATCATGCACCGAGCGCCCCCTACGTGCTGGGCACTGGGCTGGGCTTCGTGGACACACCCGTGAGCAGGACCACGCAGTCCCTGCTGCTGGCCGAGTCTGGCTGGGGAGACAGGCAAGCCCACAAGTCCACAGGAGGCGTAGGAGGACCTAATCTGGACCAGGGGTGCCTAGAAGAGCTTCCAGAGAAAGCGTGGCTAAACAGAGACCCGAGGGAGGGCGAGGAATTTGCCAGACAAAGAGAGGGGGAAGGTATCCCACGCGGAAGAAAGAGCATGTGGGCAGGCCGCATGGGCAGGCGGGAAGGAGGAGACGCAGAGCCTCATCTGCAGGCTGGCGGGGAGCCACCGGGGGACTCTAAGCCACCCTGGGGGGGGGGGGGCGCACGCTCAGATCTGCTCCCCGACATCCAGTCTCTCCCCTTCCGTTTCACTCTCCATACTTCAGCTAGAACCATCTTTCTAAAGTCGGCACAATCGTGTCCCTTCCCAGCTCTTAAACTCTGTGCTCTGTCCCCTGTCTTTTAGAGTCCAAACAGCAGCAAGTCACTCGAGGCCCTAGAAAGTGGCGTCTTTCCAGCCTCGTTTCCTATCGCTCCTCCTCCAGCCCCCTCTGCTCCGCCACACCCAAGCAGGTCATATCCACCCACAGCTCTGGGCCTTTGTCCCCGCAGTGCGTGCTTCCCCGGGTGCCCCACCCCCCACTTCTCCAGGTGAAGTCTTCAGGCTTTGGGGCCCAACACAGAGGTCCTGCCCCCTGCCCCCAACAAGAGTTCAGCTTCTCCTCTCTGCCCCCATTATCTTAATAACAGAGAGCTAATAACTCATTTGATGCTTTTTCCTCTCTGCTCAACTTTATGTAAGCATTTCATGTTCATGATCGTCATTACGGAAATGTCTTATCGTCAGTCCCGTTTCGCTCGTGTGGAGCAAATGGAGGCTCGGAAAGGTGAAGGGACTAACGCGGTTTGCAGAGGTAGCAAGTGACTCAAGCCTGGGCTTGTCACATGGCTGCCACAGCTCACGTGCTTAATCCTTAGGCCACCTCACCCTCTACGAAGGTTTTCTAGCGATGTATCTGCCTCCCTTAGCAGAGGAGCAGTGCTCGGAGGGCACTGTCCGAGTCTGATTCATCTAGGTCCCCAGGGTCTAGTGTACAACCCCCCCCCCCCACAGGAGCAGGTACAAATGTGCGTAGAGTGAAAAAAGAACTTCAGCTGGAAGGCTACCAGAGGGTTGTGCACTGGGCTCACAGACAGGTTTCTGAGGGTGGATTAAACCCCTCCATCCTGAGTGGGTCTGGCTATCATCCTGGGACAGACAGCATGCCCAGCGCAGCACCGAGCTCCTGACCCCACCCCAACAAGGGTCCGGTGGTGACCTTGGTGTTCCCATTCCTTAGCGAGCAGCCGCTTGGGAATCAGACGGATGCAGCTCTGAATTCTAGTTTTGCCCTTAGATGTAGCTGTGTTACCCCAAGCAAATGACTTGACGTCTCCGAGTCTTAGTTGCTTCATCTTCAAAATGGGCTCCGTAGCGTCTGCTTTAAATTTTTTTCCCGGACTTTATTTTTTCAAGTAATCTCTACACCCAACGCAGGGCCCAAACTCGCCGCTCCAAGATCAAGAGTCACATGCTCTACGGACCGAGCCAGCCAGGCGCCCCTCAGTAGTGCCTGTTTATAAGTGTTTATTATGAAGATAGTGAATGGCGGCCATTTTTACTAGTTCCCAAGTGTCTACTACGTGCTGGGCTTTGTCATTTATTCTTGACTGGTGTGACCCTCGGGCCCAGGCAACCAGGGAGGCAGGAGCCCCTGCATTTCAGACCTCCTCTGCTGGGCCCTTCCCTGGGAGCGAGCAGTCGGAGAGGCCAAGAGGCCTGGCCCGCCCGGAGCCCATCTCTACCTGCTTGTAGACCACTTCTGGCTATCCGGATCCTAGAATCTCTTGAGCTAGCTTCTGGGGCCTGGAAGGGTCCTTGCCTAACCCAAACTCCTCTGCCAGAGTAGATTTCCAGGCCTGAGGGGTGGCCGAGGAACGGCTACTTGCTGGGAGCGGGTGAATAGACCTGGAACATCTGGTGGTGGGGCAGGGAGGGGATGAGAGAGGCTCACTCTTATCAGGGACTAGCTTGCCCTTACCAGTCTTTACAGATGCCCCACAAGGTAGGAGTTATTAACGTCATTTTAGTTAATTATATATATTAATTTTATTTAATTTTCAGAACATTTTTTAAAATGTTTATTTATTTACTTAGAGAGCATGTGAGCAGAGAGAGAGAGAGAGAGAGGGAGAAAGAGAGAGAGAATCCCAAGCAGGCTCCACACTGTCAATGCAGAGCCTAAATCAAGAGTCGAATTCTTAGCCCACTAAGCCACGCAGGTGCCCTTCTTAGTGCCATTTTAGAAAGAAACTGAGGGGCGCCTGGGTGGCTCAGTCGGGTGAGCATCCGACTTCAGCTCTGGTCATGATCTTGCACTCTGTGAGTTCAAGACCCGCGTCGGGCTCTGTGCAGACAGCTCTGAGTCTGGAGCCTGCTTTGGATTCTGTGTCTCCCTCTCTCTCTCTCTCTGCCCCTCCACCACTCATGCTCTGTCTCCGTCTGTCTCTGAAAAATGAATAAACCTTTAAAAAATAAAAAGAAAGAAAGAAAGAAACCGAGGCTCAGACTAGAGAGGCGGCGCCAAAGCCTGTTCATTCTATTGCCTTCGAGGCCACAGTGCTTGATGTCCTGGTGCTTTCCATCTGTCATCTCATTCAATCCTCACAACGACGCTGTGCTGAAGTAATGTGAGCATCCCACTTTACAGACGAGGAAACCGAGGCACAGAACTAAGAGACTTGTCTAAGGTCACACAACACGTCAGCGGCAGTTGAATCTTGGCGGCCCCGCTCCTAACTTTAGGCTTTGCTGTCTATGGCCATCATCGGAGTTATAACTCAGTTCCTTAACCTGGCTAGCTCCCACTCTGCCTCAGTCATCTCTCTGAGGAATGGGATACAATAAAAGTACCCCCACCTCCCCCACCCCCGCCCAGGGCTACAAAGCTAGGAAGGGGCAGAAATGGGATCCGAGCTGAGGGGAAGGCCGTGTGGCAGTTGCTGGGGGAATGGGGCTTAACTCCGCTCCTCGCCCTCTGCCCTGCAGGCCCGGGATAGCTGGGCAGGGCCCTGGGGGCTGCTCAGAGAGGCCCCTCTGGCGACTATGCCCTCCCTCCCAGGCTGTGGCCTGGGAAGATGGCGCTTTCTCAGGGCCAGAGGCAGAGACGGCGCTCCCCCACTTCCTCTCCAAGGCCCAGCTGTGGGGCGGCTGCCCGAGCTCCCGCCAGCCCCGCCTCTCCTACTCCCTGGCCAAGTTGCTGCTCTGTGGTCACCTGGACCCAATTTCCTCCTTCCTGCCTCCTCCCATCTCTGGGAAGCGCCCCCAGGCTGCGCTGCCAATTTCCAAAGGCTTCTCCCCCAGGAAGCCGGCTCTGTCCTCCCCCCACCCCCACCCCCACTCCCACCCCCGGGTCTCCTACCCCTCCTTGGAACACTCCGGCTCCTCTCCCTTCAGCCCCGCACATAGAGAATCATTTGGACCATCAGCCCATTTTCCATTTGGTTCCTGGCTGAACACCGGGTCCCCCTGGCCAGACTGTTGAGTTCTCTTACCCAAGGCGGTTATCACGTCCTGTGCTTCCCTCTCCCCCCACAGTGCCAGGCAGGGAGGAGCCCGGAGCCAGAGCTGCCCATGCTCCGGGAGCTGAACCTTGGTGCTCAGAGGCCTGAAGTCAGCGTCATTGTTCTTCAAGCTTTTGAGATCAAAGCACCCCTCCTTTTATTTATCTTTTTTTTTAAAACAACGGATAATCAATTTATTAAAAAGGTTGATTTAAGCGTCTGCACTGGTGACTTCAGCCTCAACTCCTGGCTCAATACTGACGGAGGTAACCTGCTTAACAGTCTCAGAAGGACTGTGCAAAGCCATGCGTCGCGTGTGTGTCCTCGTCTGAAAACCATCCCCAGTCTCAGAACCTTCGCCACTAGGAGTTTTTCTTTTCTTTTTTAAGTTTATTTATTCATTTTGAGAGAGACAGAGACAGTATGAGTTGGGGAGGGACAGAGAGAGGGAGAGAGAGAGAGAATCCCAAGCAGGCTCTGTGCTGTCAGCTGCAGATGTGGGGCTCAAACTCATGAAACCGTGAGATCATGACCTGAGCCGAAACCAAGAGTCGGACACTTAACCGACGGAGCTACCTAGGCGCCCCGACAGGGAGTTTTTCCTGTAGTGATTTTCAGAGTCTTGGTAGGTATCCGAACAGGTCCTTTCAGTTTGAGAGTCTTTTCCTTTGCGCCTCTGATCAAGCCAGCAAATACCTTCTCCAAAGATTTTACGCTGTGGCTGGTTAGAGTCATTCGAACTCGGTGAGTCGCCACCTCGGGTTCCAAGGGTGTCTTCCCCGTGTCTTCAAAAGCCGTGGCTGCGGCGTGGCTTCCAGACGGACCTGTTCCTTGGCGGCAAGAGCAGCAGCGAGTCAGGAGCAGGAGAGGGGCATCCAAAGCCCGCCGTAGCTGCGACTGCGCCCTCCTCAAAGAGAAAGCAAAGCACCCTTAGGTGAAGAAACCCAAGAGGTGCAGGGAGGAGAAGGAACTGCCCAAGGTCACCCAAAGGCCAGGCCAGTGCTCAACCCAGTTCCTGTGCCTCTCAGCTGCAGGTTTCCGACACTACCTGGATGAAGTTTCTAACCCTCCCGGGTCCTCGTTTTCAGGCAGGAGACCAAAATATTTCCCAGTGATGCATTATCTGAACGAGGGGGAGAGTGAGGTTAATTCGACCTCATCTGTCATATCTGGAAAAGCCCCCAAAGGATTATTCATCCGACCTCCTTCCACATACCCCCGTTTCATAAACAAGCAAACCGAGACCCCAAAAGCAGAAGGGACCTCCTCAAGGTCGCACCAAGCTGGGGTTAGAGCTGAGACGGGATTCCATGTCAAGTTCTTTGAAGAAAAATTAAGCATCACCAACTAATTCATTCATTCAACAGGGACTTTTTTTTTTTTTTTTTTGAGACTAATAATGCCAGGCTCTATGCTGGTTACTAAGAATGTAAGGGTAAAAAAGACAGTCACAGCTGGCAGGGATATGACGGGGCTCCTGGACAGGAAATGTTCGGCATCTCGATCTGGGTACCAGTTACATGGTTTTGCCCAGTTTTTGAAAATTTATCAAGCTGTACATTTTGATATGTGCACTTTTCCGAATGTAGATTTCAATTAAAACATTTTTTAAAAGACAGTCGCAGGGCAGGGTGTCTGGGTGGCACAGTCAGTTAAGCGTCCAGCTCTTGATTTCAGCCGAGGTCATGATTTCACAGTTTGTGGGATCAAGCCCCAAGTTGGGCTCTGCGCTGTAGGTGCAGAGCCTGCTTGAGATTCTCTCTCTCTCTCTCTCTCTCTCTCTCTCTTCTGCCCCAACCCCGCTTATGCTCTCCCTCTCAAAATAAACTTTATATATATATATATATATATATACACATATATACATGTATATACACATATATATACACATATATATACATATAGACACATATATACACACATATATACATATATACATATATATGTATATATATATATGTATATATATATGGGAGTCACAAGCATTGAGCTTACAGAGCTACAGTACAGTAGAGGAGATGAGATGTTAACTAATTACACAAATAAGTGATTAATTACAATCGTGACAAGTGCTACAATAAAAGTAGAGGTTGCTAAGGGCGGTGGAGTAGAATAACTTGATCTAACCTGTGAGTAGTCAAGGAAGGCTTCTCCAAGGAAGAAGGGGAAACGCTGAACTGTTTGAGTGAGAAAGAATTAACTGAGGGGGAGCGATCCTCAACCCCTACCTTACATGGCACAAAAATTAATTCAAGATGGGGCGCCTGGCTGGCTCAGTCGGTAGAGCGTGTGACTCTTGAGCTCGGGGTCGTGAATTTGAGCTTACTTAAAAAATAATAATAATTCAAGATGAATCATGAACCGAAATGTGAAGCCTAACACTATGAAGCTTCTAGAAGAAGATGTATGGAATAGCTCCGTGATCTTGGGATAGGTAAAAATTTCTTAGGCATCAAAAACACTAAACATAAAACAGAATTGTCAGGGGATGGGGAAGAGCATTCAAGACAGAGAAAACACTATGTGTGAAGGCCCAGAGGAAGGAAGGGACAAGGTATGTTAGAAGACCTGAGAAAAGGCCAGAAGGAGCGAAGGCAAGGGGAGAGTGAAGTGTGAGCAAGTCCAAGAGGAGACGGGGCTGACAAACCAGGGCGTTATACGTTGGGTCAGGAGCTGGGGGTTTATCCTGAGGGTACTAGGCAGTCCGAGAAGGGTTTTTACGTTTCTGGTTTGTGCGTTTATTTTTATTTTCTAGGTTTTATTTATTTTGAGACAGAGAGAGAGTGAGGGAAGAGGAAGAGAGAGAGAATCCCAAGCAGGCTCTGTGCTGACAGCACGGAGCCCGACACGGGGCTCAAACCCACGAACTGTGAGATCATGACCCAAGCTGAAGTCAGCTGCCCAACCCACCTAGCCACCCAGGTGCGCCTGGTTGTGTGTGTGTGTGTGTGTGTTTTAATTTAAGTAATTGCTACACCCAACATGGGGCTCGAACTCAAGACCCTGAGATCGAGAGTCACGTGCTTTTTTTGGACTGAGCCAGCCTGAGCCCCAAGATAAGGGCTTTTAGCAGGGGGAGCGGCAGGAGCAGCGCTTGAAGCAACAACTGGAGATAGCATGACCTTAACCGGGGGCGCGAAATCAAGTATTACTTTCTTCGACGTGCCCGGGACTGCAAGGCATTGCCTAGGCAGAACGGAGAATTAAAGGCAATACCCCCCTTTCTCCCTGCTCAGCAACCAGACGGGGCCAAGCTTGGATTTTGCTTCCTTGCAAATCAAGATGTAGCTTCGTGACTTGAAAAGTCACTTAATTCAGGTGGCAGGGTGAGGTGGAGTGTTGTAGGTGGGGACTTGGGGCTGTGAGGCCCTGTCCCGCCAGGCCCAGCCCTGGTCTTAGAGGATCTGGAGTCTGCCGGCTCCCCTCCCCACGCCCCAGCGCTTGCTATAGCCCCGCCTCACCCCTGCTCGGCACCTGGGCCTTCTTACATCCTCTCCCTTCTCTCCGTCCCTTGGAGGACTAAAGAGTTTTGGCAGGGGAAGAGCCCAGACGTCTAGAGTTTCCTTCACCTCCTCCCTCCCCCGCCAACGTACTTGGCGCCAGGGCCCAGCAGGGTCCAACTGTCTCCCCACTTAGGCCTTCTCCCTGCGAGGGGCTCACTAAGGCACAGAACGTGGTGACTCCATTCTACCAAGCTTTACTGAGCACCTGCTGCATGGCAGGCAGGTGCTTGAGCAAAAGGGTCTTATTCCTGCTCTCCAGGAATTCTTGGGGTCACGGGGGAAAGAGAGAACAAGATATACGAGTGCTTCATAGAGCACCAGAGTACGAGTGAGTGTAGAAAGTGAGACTCACTTCACCTGGGGAACAGGGTGTGACTATCAAGGAAAATTTCCTCCTCCAAGAGGTGACCGTTGAGCCGGGTCGTAAAGAATAAATCGGACAGACCGTAAGAAAGGCTCTTTGTGACAGTGGAAAACTCCAGAATTATAGTGACCATTGGGAATGTCAGGAACTGTCCTCGGCACCTTCTATATTCACATACTCCTTACTGTGACTCTATGACGCAGGTATTGTAATTATGCCCATTTTCCAGAGGCAGTAACTCGAGGCTTAGAATGGGGAATTGACTTGCTTACAAAGTCTCGCAGCTGATACGTGGCAGAATCAAGACTCGAACGCCCTTAACTTCTACTATGGAGAGTGGCTTGGGCAAAGGACATGTGGAGGAGAAGGGCTGAGGGCGAGGCTGGAAGGGGGGAGGCAGGGCTTTGGTGAGAAACGTTGGTGAGGAGTATGGGCTTTATCCGGAGAGCAATGGGGAGCCATGGAAGGTTCATTAGTGAAGGAGGGGACAAAGGGGGATAGCACCGACACTTTGCTTTCTGTATGTAGAGGCCCACTTTGAAGGAAGGGAAGTTAGAGACAGAGAAACCTATGCCGGAGTTGCTACAAAATTCCAAGAAACGGTGGCGCCTGGGTGGCTCAGTCGGTTATGCGTCCGACTTCGGCTCAGGTCAGGATCTCGAGGTCCACGAGTTCGAGCCCCGCGTCGGGCTCTGTGCTGACAGCTCAGAGCCTGGAGCCTGCTTCAGATTCTGTGTGTCCCTCTCTCTCTCTGCCCTGCCCCTGCTACCCTGCTAGTACTCTGTCTCCCTCTCTCTAAAAAATAAACTAAAAACAACAACAACAACAACAAAATTCCAAGAAACGGGCGCCTGGCTGGCTCAGCTGGCAGAGGACCCGACTCTTGACCTCTGGGTTGTGCGTTCAAGTCCTACGTTGCGGGGCGCCTGGGTGGCTCCGTCAGTTAAGCGTCTGACTTCGGCTCAGGTCATGATCTTGCGGGTTGTGAGTTCCCGGCGCATATCAGGCTCTCTGCTGTCAGTGCAGAGCCCACTTCAGATTCTCTGTCCCCCTCTCTCTTCCCCTCTCCTGCTTTTTCTCTCTCTGTCTCAAACATAAAAATTTATTTATTAAAAAATTTTTTTTAAAGTTTATTTATTTTGAGAGAGAGAGAGAGACAAAGAGAACAAGCAGGGGAGAGGCAGAGAGAGGGAGGGAGAGAGAGAATCCTAAGCAGGCTCTGCACTGTCAGTGCAGAGCCCCATGTGGGGCTCAAACTCACAAACGGTGAGATCATGACCTGAGCTGAAAGAAAGAGTTGGATGCTTAACCGACTGAGCCACCCAGGCGCCCCCCCCAAATAAATAAACATTTAAAAAAATCTAAGGGGCATCTGGGTGGCTCAGTCAGTTGAGCATTTGACTTTGGCTCAGGTCATGATCTCTCGGTTCGTGAGTTTGAGCCCCAGGTTGGGCTCCATGCTGACAGCTCGGAGCCTGGAGCTTGGTTAAGATTTTTTTCTCTCTTTCTCTCTCTCTCTGCCCCTCTCCCTACCTCATGCTAGAAAGAAAGAAGAGAAAGAGAAAGAGAAAGAGAAAGAAAGGAAGAAAGGAAGGAAGGAAGGAAGGAAGGAAGGAAGGAAGGAAGGAAGGAAGAAAGGAAGAAAGGAAGGAAGGAAGGAAGGAAGGAAGGAAGGAAGGAAGGAAGGAAGAGAGAGAGAGAGAAAGAAAGAAAGAATTCCAAGAAGAGATGAGGGTTGAGGGGGGAGAAGAGGACGTGCGCCGGGGAGAAATCAAGCACAGCCTGAGGACTGACTGGCTCTGGCAGGTGGAACGGAAGGATGAGTCAAAGATAATGTCTAGGGTCTCTGGCCCAAGCGTGTGCTCCAGAGGGAAGCACCTGATCTTTTTAACAACTCAGCCTCACCCATGGCACCTGCAAAATTCACTCCTGAAGGTGCTTTATTCTTCTCCACGCATGTGTATTCGTCACTGTGTGTGTATTCGTTCAACCCAGTATACATGGAGCACCTACTGTATACTTGCTGTTCCGGGATCTGAGGAGAAGCAGCAGGTAAACTAAACATGCCTTCTTAGTGGAGTAACGGTGACAGCCTGCAGTCTGGGTTCGAATCCTGGTTCTGCAGCTTTCCTCTGTTCTGTAGTTCTTTCCTGGCCGAGCCTCCACCTTGCTGTGACGTCGGGTAAGTCATTGGACCTCTTTTTGTCTCAGTTTCCTTGTCCGTATGACGGAGGACCGAGCAGTACCTGCCACAGGGATTAGAGGGGTTGATATGTGTAAAGTCTCTGGTACCGGGTAAGCACTCGGTGTCAGCCGTTACTACCGAGTTCATATTTTATTTTTTAATTTTTAAAAAATTTTTATGTGTATTTATTTTTGAGACAGAAAGACAGAGTACAAGCAGGGGAGGAGCAGAGAGAGGGAGACACAGAATCCAAAGCAGGCTCCAGGCTTTGAGTTGTCAGCACAGAGCCCGACACGGGCCTCGAA
This sequence comes from Paguma larvata, assembly GCA_030068075.1. NCBI lineage: Eukaryota > Metazoa > Chordata > Mammalia > Carnivora > Viverridae > Paguma > Paguma larvata. Next base: position 20,164,200 of record CM057833.1, on the reverse strand, counting down.
CTCCCGAACCGTGAGATCATGACCTGAGCCAAAGTCAGAAACCCAACCGACTGAGCCACCCAGGCGCCCCGAGTTCATATTTTAGAGGGGAGACGGATCCGAGCACACAATTAATTATTTAATTACAGTGCAGTCTGGAGATGAGGGAAGGCTCCCCAGAGCGAGGGATGGTCCGGCTGAGCCGAGCTGAGTGAGCTGGGCCTGGCCAGGTGACGGGCATGAGGGAAAGAGGAAGGGGTATTTGACGCAGAGTGGTCTCTGAGTAGGCAGACCCTCAGGCCGAAGGAGGTGCCGAGAGGTCTGTATTTCTTTTTTTTTTTTTCAAAAAAAATTTTTTTTTAATGTTTATTTATTTTTGAGAGACACAGAGGCACAGCGTGAACAGGGGGAGGGCAGAGAGAGAGGAAGACACAGAATCGGAAGCAGGCTCCAGGCTCCGAGCTGTCAGCACAGAGCCCGACGCGGGGCTCGAACTCACAGACCGCGAGATCATGACCAGAGCTGAAGTCGGCCGCCCAACCGACTGAGCCACCCAGGCGCCCCTGTATTTCTGTAACTTTACCTCTTTGGAGCCCCAACACCATGCCAAGAAGTAGGTCAGGCAGACGCGCTCTGCCCCCATTTTCCAGAAAGGGCACCAAGGCCCAGAGAGGAACAGCGACTTAGCTGGTCAGTGACCAAGCCTCCTGCTTGATGCTCTGCCCCCACCAATCGAGGGGGCTGGAGAGGATAGGCCTGAGAAGAGGCCTTTGTCCCTTTGCCCACTGGGGTGGGAGCAGCAGGAGCTGAGGCTTCAGCTGGCCACCAGCAGCTGTGGCGGCCAGAGCTGCATTCCTTCCCCTGCCAGCAGAGCAAGTCCGGGCTCATGGCAGGGGCCTGGAACGTTCCTTTCAGCTCAAAAAAAAAAAAAAAAGAAAAAGAAAAAAGAAAGAAAAGAAAAGCACTTTAGTCAACATTAAGTCTTGACTTCAAAGGACACAGCTCCCAACCGTCTCCCCTAACCCTGGGTCTCTGCAACTCCCTGGGGTAAGCCCCCAGGCAGCCAAGTTTCTGGGAAAGGGGAGGAGGCCTGGACTTGGAGCCCAAAGACTTTGTGGTGAGCCCTGGCTCCGGCTCCAACTTGCTGTGTGACCTCGGGCAGGTCACCAGCCCTCTCTGGGCCTGAGTGTCCCCAGCCGAACAGGGAAGGGAGGGTTGGATGACATCAGGTGGGGTGGGGAGTCCAGCAACCGGCTCCAGCCAGCTGCAGCAGCTTTGCTGCCCTTCGAGTCGCAGGCGCTGGGGCCTCGGGGGTCCGGAAGCTGGGGACAGGCAGCCTTTCATCTCTGCTGGCCCAGGGTCGCTGCAGGTTGGCAGGCCCCACATCCCGAGATCGCGTTTCAGGCTGGAAGGGGCCTTCCTGTGACCTCAACCGGCCAGCCCTGCCCCTGCACCCCGCCCCCTCCTCCCCATTCTCACCAGAGGGAAGCAAGCAGGCAGCATCCCGCCCAAGGTCACCGACCAGCAAGTGGCTGTCCTTTGGCCTGCCCTTCCCTCCCACCCGAGCCGGCCCCCACTGGCCTCCCATGGTAAAGCCTCAGGTCTCCTGGGCCATTAGGAATCTGCCAGGCGAGGCGTGGTCTTCTTCCTCTCTCTTGTTTCTTGGCTTGTTTTCCCGGTTCTCCAACAGCCGCCTCCTGCAAAAGCCTCCGGGTGCGTGTACAGGAACATTTTTCTTAAAAAAAAAAAAAAAAAAGGAAGAAGAAGAAGAAAGAGAGAGAAATGCAGCCACAGTTCGGGTAAAAAAGCAACCAGCTCCTTCATGCTTCCCTGTAACCTCCGGCTCCTCAGCTGGGTTGGCTCCGGCCTTTAGGAAGGAAGGCCCTGCTGGGCAGGGGCCTGGGCTCGGCGCCTGCCCGCCCCCTCCTCACCCGCCCCTGCTCCCCTTTGGGGTTCGGTCTGACTTCTGGAGCCTCGAGGAGGAGACAGGCCGCAGGGGTTCAGCAGGACTAAGAAAGCATGGGGGGGGCGGCGGGAGGGGGGGTGCTGACGGGGTAGGCCGGGGCGCCCGCCCCTCTGCCCACTTGGCCACCTTCTCAGGAGGTTACGAGACCAGGATTGTTCGCCCCTGGCCCTCGCTTTCATCCCTTTCTTCTTCTGTCTTATGAATCACTGGCCTCTTCCCGGCAAGCACCCCGGATGCCATCTTCCACCTCGGCCGGGCCCTTGCCGTGAAGGGCACACGCCACCACACGCCCAGCCTTTATCCATGCGGATCCCACCGTGGGGGTGGCACGTAATGTCCCTGCCACGTCTCGCTCTGTCCGCGGAACGCTTAATGATCTGTGGCGGCCCCAGCACCTGGGTCAGTGCTCCAACCATAGGAGGTACATGGTGTCTCTTGAACGAATGGATTCGAAGCACAACAGGTCTCTAGAAGTATTCAGAGGGATCTCGCAAAAGGGACACATCGCGGTTAAAACCCTCCCGCGCCTCCGCGGCTCCCTTAGAATCCGGGCCTGATTCCCTCTTGCCGCCTCTTCCCACTTGCCAGCTCTCATCAAAGGATTTCCTTTTTCCCCAAAGTGCCATCTTTTTCTCTTGCCTCTGGGCCTTTGCATGTGAAATTCCCTCTGCCTTCCACACCCTTCTCCACCTCTCACCTGGATGACTCCCTTCGGCCCTGTCACCCTGTCAGATTACCCATCGAGCGAGCGGACCAAGCATGTGTTTACGGCACCAGCAAAGCAGGGGCACTAAAAATATTATTTTTTAAGATATTATTTTACAAAACGAATTTGATGTTTGAGAATTAAAGAAAAATTTTTAAATAACACTCATGAGAAAAATTAGAACTTTACCGGGGTTCCTTACTCTTTGTTTCACAGTTTGCATTGTTTTTGTGTGGAATTCATACATGGGCAGCTGTGGAGGTAGGGGATATAGTCCGGTTCCGCTCTTGAAGGCTCAGCCTAGACATCAGCTCCCCCACCAGGAAGCCTTCACTGATCCCGCCATGGGTTTAGGTCTTTTTTTTTTTTTTTTTGTAGTCTCAAAGCCCCTCTGGATTTTTCTTTATTTAAAAAAAATTTTTTTTAACATTTTAATTTATTATCGGGAGACAGAGAGAGACAGAGCATGAGCAGGGGAGGGGCAGAGAGACGGGGAGACACAGAATCTGAAGGAGGCTCCAGGCTCTGAGCCACCAGCACAGAGCCCGACGCGGGCTCGAACTCACAGACTGTGAGATCATGACCTGAGCCGAAGTCGGCCGCTTAACCGACTGAGCCACCCAGGCGCCCCTGGATTTTTCTTTAATATGGATATTTTTGCTTTACTTGTTGCTTTCTATCCTCGCCTCGCCCCCTCCCCACCCAACACGAAGTCTGCAAGCATCTTGAGTGCCCAGTTAATATCCTTCCACCTCTATTCCTGCAGCGTACAGTACAGCGCCTGGCATAGAACTGACTCCAGGTACGTTACTCTCTAGCCTTTATTTCTTCACTCCCTTTTCCAGGGTCTGCACTACATATCATATTCTCTGTTCTTATTTTATAACCCTGTCTGAGGAACTCCTACTCACCCTGCAAGAGCCCACTCAAATGACCCCTCTTCTATAAACCTGCCCCAATCCCTCAGTTGCGTTAGGTTGAGCGTAGGCTGTTACGAGGTCGCACCTCCTGTTGCAATTGGTGTCTTCCTCTTTTCTTGTGCTTTTTATGTATGTGTTTTCTGGATTAAGTTTTTTAAATGTTTGTTTAGTTTTGAGAGAGAGAGGGTGTGCACATGAGTAGGGGAGTGGGGGAGTGGCGGAGAGAGGGAGACAGAGGATCTGAAGCAGGCTCCGTGCCGTGAACACAGAGCCCTATGTGGGGCTCGAACTCACGAACCCTGAGATCGTGACCGGAGTCGAAATCAAGGGTTGGCCACTTAACTGGCCACCCAGGCGCCCCACGCGTGCGTGTTCTCCCTCACCAGATTGGAAGCCACGCAGACACGGAGGCTAGGCGGACTGATCACCGCGGTCCTTAGCGCCCGCGTCGGCCAGGCCAGAGGAGAGAGCAGTATATGCTCTTTAAATGAACAGACAGGAAGATGCCACGAAGGAGGAAAATTCAGGCAAGATTTTGACTGTGGGAGGAGAGGAATGACATGTACTCGCTGAGGGCATCGAGTCCGTGCAGATAAAAAACAAATCACAGCAACAATAATCCTGACAACCGGGGCCGAGTGCAGCGTAGTGCGGTGGGTGAGAACGGAGATTAAGCTGTGCTTCTCACTGGCTGTGTGACCTCGGCCAAGTTATATTCTCGCTCTGTGCCTCAGTTTCCTTGGGGGTCCAAAGGGGATAGCGACGGTCCCTGCCTTCTCAGAACGAGATGGGCTAATCCACACGAAGTGCTGAGGGCCGTGCCGGGCATACGCGGACACTTGGGAGTTTGCTGTCACCTATTCTCTCCGTTCCTCGGATGTGCCAGGCACTTTCACCTGGCACCGCTACTCAGCCCTCACGGCAGCCTGAGACGCAGGGTTGTTGTGTCCTTTTACAAAGAAATGAGGTGCGTGGGGGCCAGAGGTTCTTGCGAAGGCCATTCACTGGGTAAGTGACAGGAATGGGATTTGAACCCAGGTCTCTCTGGCCTGCCGCCCACCCGTGTTCCTTGACTGTGGCACCTGCCTGCAGGAGGAGGGGGAGGAAGAGACGAGGGCACAGTGGGAAGGCGGGGAGGCTTCGCCGAGCTGGGGCCTCCGGAGCAGAGCGGCAGGCGTTTTTCTAGAGCTTTCATTTCCGTCTGCCTCTTCTGAGCAGGTGAAGAACCCCACAGAGGGCCCTTCACTGAGTCCTCCCCCTTTTCCTCCCCCTCCCGGTGCTGCCTCATCCCCCACGCTGGGAGGGGGGAGGTCAGGCATGCAGCGTGGGAGATGCAGGGGAGGGGAGTGAGGAGGCAGGGGAGCATCATTCCAGATCCTTTCCCTCCGGCACCCCCCTCTCCCCATCACAGGCGCTCCAGGAGGAGAGAGCATTCCAGGTGGAAGGAATGGCAAATGCAAAAGCCGTGGATTAAGGATGTGGAGGCGGGGAAAGCCGCGAGCTTGGCTGGAACTGAGGTTCGGGGCCCCCTGGGATTGCTCAGTGGAGAGGAACTTGTTTGAAGAGGGGGGAGAGAGAGAGAGAGAGAGAAGAGAGAGGTGGACCCAGCAAGAGCTGAGGATGCTAGAGGCAGGGTAGTGGCCGGAGACTCTCATGGGCTCTGAACACAGTGCTCCTCACCCTCTTCCCCTCAAACAGGGCTGGTGAGGAGTGGTCACTGCGATTCCTCATGGTCCCCGTGCTTTATTTCTTCCCCTGGAATCCCTTAAACCCTGCGCTCCGCCGGCCCTGTACCAGGAATCGGCTCATGGCTTTTTACGCATTCCCTCCGTGTGTTTTCTAGCCAGCTCTACAAAATCCATATTTTCCCCTCCATTTTATAGATGAGAAAACTGAGGCTCAGCCAGGTTTTATAAGTCGCTCAAGATCACACAGGGCATAAAAGGCAGGTCTGGGACTCAAACCCAGGACCATTTCCAGAGATGGCAATTTCGCCTGCTATACGGTTTCGGCTGCTTTCCCCAGGGTGCTTGCCGTCCCCATAGCAACGAGGAGAGGCACTCCTGTGCTGACAGCACTTCCTAGTTTATGCAGGCCTTATTTTTTCGGCTCCTCACAACAGGCCTGTAGCAGAGCTGCGATCACCCCTATTTCATAGGTACGGAAACCGAGGCTCCGACACGGGGTGTGACTTGGCCAAGACTGCAGATCCATGAAGTTGGGACTGAGATCCAGTTCTAGTGACTCTAAATGTCTTTTTGCTTTCCCTTGCAGAGGAAGAGGGTCGGCTCCCTGCTCTTGTCTGCCTCCGGGGGCAGGGAACAAACAGGCAGGGGTCACTTTTCCAGAACAGGCGGGAGAGGAACCTGCTTGGCCTTCACAACCTGGGGACTTGGGTCCCGGCAGTGAATAATTTCATCCCTCCAGCTGATAACTCTAACTCCTTGGTGGAGAAGGGAAGGCTTGCCCCTCGAGAGCAGACAAGCCCTCTCAGAGGCTGGGTTCAAATGCCAGCGGTGCTGCTTCCTGCCTGGGCGGCCTTGGGCAAGTCATTTAACCTCTCCACGCTTCCTTTATCGCATTTGTAAAATGATGGTAATGACAGGACCCCATTCACAGGACTACCGTGAGGATTTAGGAGTTGATGCGTGTACAGCACTTAGCACAAGTCTGACACACAGTAAATGGTATGTGGGATGTTAGCGCTTGGTAATATTATTATTAGAGTGCGCAGCGCCATACCCTCGGAAAGCAACTGGTCTCCGTCCACTGCCTAAAAGGAGAAACGACGCCTCCTGTTGCCAGACAACCTTAAGCAAAGCTCCAGAATCTTACCTAGTGCACGTAGTAAGGCTGATACCGACAACAATTACTATTGAACGACTACTAAAGTACCTGCTAAAGTCAACAATACTATTAAAGTTAACACTCAGGCTGCTTACCGTGTGCTAATCACTGTGCTAAGTGCTTCGCATTTATGATTTCATTTAACTTTCACAGCTTTGGGAAATAAAAACAGTTATGAGCTCAATTTTACGGATCAGGAAACTGAGGCTCAGAGAGGTGAAGTCCCTCGCTCAAAGTCACACTGCTAGGAAGCGGCACAGCCGTGATCTGATCGGGGCCTGCCTGGCTTCGAAGTCTTCCGAAAGAGCTGAGGTCAGAGGACAACCGGCCCAGTGTATAGACACTTGTATCGGCTCCCTCCCAAACTTAGCTGCTGCCGCAGGCTCACCTCCCTCCACTCTGGGCAGACCAAGCGCCTTTTACGGGGGACCTTCTATGTGCCACAACGCTTTATACACATTTCCGTAGTGAATCCTCTCCCATACCCTTTGACCCTTTATCATGATCCCGGACATTTCTTAGAAAAGTAGATGAGACACAGAGAGGAGCGGTGACTGGTCGAGGTGGCAGAGCCGGGATTCAAACCCAGGTGGGTTGGCCTCCAAGCTTGCATTCGGGGACTACCAGGAAAGTACAGAGACCCTTGGAGGACAGCCTCGCCAGGTTCTCACCCCTGTAGCACTTCATTTGTTCAGGACCCTGCGTGAGCCCTGCCCTCTCTCCCCATTGCCACCTATCCCAATTGGCCGGGTGCCTTCCACACCCTTTCTTTTGGCCTGCGACACTTCTTCCAACCACCTGCTGCCTAGTTAACCCCCATTCATCAACTCACCTGAGATAGCACCTCTCCAGAAAGCCACCTCTGGCCCCACCCCGTCCCGACATTAACCTCGTAAACACGTTGTACTTTGCCTTCTTGTTCCTTATCACAGTTTCTAACTGTATTTTGATCCATCTGGTCATTTAGTGACTTACTTCCTCGCTAAACTCTAAGCTCCGCGAGGCCCCGTCTGTCTGTTCGGCCCACCATTGTAGCTGCACAGGCGTTCGGTGCTTAGTCATTTTTTAAAAGAATTTTTTAATATTTTATTTATTTTTGAGAGACAGGGTGAGAGTGGGGGAGGGGCAGCGAGAGGCGCAGACAGGGGATCCAAAGCGGGCTCTGCGCTGACAGCAACGAGCTGGATGTGGGGCCCAAATTCAGGAACTGTGAGATCATAACCTGAGCCCAAGTCAGAAGCTCAACTGACTGAGCCACCCAGGCGCCCGATTTTTTTTTTTTTTTTAAAGTAAGCTCCGCATTCAACATGGGGCTTGAACTCACTGACCTGGAGACCAAGAGTTGCAAGCTCTACCTACTAAGCCAGCCAGGAGCCCTGGTGCTCAATGGCTTTTTGTTGAATAGATGAATCCATGAATGCATAGACAACTATCAGGTACTTTACGCCCATGACTCATTAATTCCACAATTAACTCACTGAAGCCTCACAGTTGCTCTGTTGTCCCTATTTTATTTATTTAGGTATTTATATATATATATTTTTAGCAGTGATGTGGATATATGTACACATATATAAAATCTATGTATTTTAGCAGTGATGTCTGTTGTCCCCATTTTATTTTTTTAATTTTATTTTTTATTTAATTTTAATTAAATTAATTTTTATTTAATTTTAATTAATTTTATATTGTTTTATTTAATTTTCTTAAAAATTTTTACTGTTTATTTTTGAGAGACAGAGACACGGCGAGTGGGGGAGGGGCAGAGAGAGAGAGAGGGAGACACAGAATCCAAAGCACAGAGCTTCAGATCTGAGCTGTCTAGCACGGAGACCGACATCGGCTTGAACCCACAGACCATGAGATCATGACCTGAACGGAAGTCAGAGGCTTAACCAACTGAGCCATCCAGGAGTCCCCATTGTCCCCATTTTAGAGAAGACATAGGTGAGGCCCAGAGAGCTAGAAAGTGGTGGAGCTTGATTCAGTCTCAGGTCAGGCTGCCCCAAAGCCACGGACTTCTGTATAGCACCTGCTGCCTCCCAGCATCCAATGGCCACAGTCACGACTTAAATAGTCATTGGTTGTCAGACCACAAGTCCCAATCTGCGCCTGGAGGTCACTGACTCAGCAGCACCGAGGCTCTGTCAACACCACGCCCTTGGTGGTCTCTGCCCTTCTAAAGTCTTAGGCTGCTTTCCTCTTGGCTTCCTTCCTTTCCAGGGAGGGAAAAGGACTAGGAATTACAGCCAAGGCAGCCCTTCTGGGAAAAACAATCCTGGAATGAAAAGAGCCCTGTTCTGCGAGCAGAGAGACCTGCATTTAAGTCTTGGCGTGGAGGCCGCCCTGCTGAGGGCCCGCAGTGGTGTCACTGCCCCTCTGTGTCCTTGTCTGGGATTCTGTCTGGGTTGCTGACCCACCTGCTATCCCCTACTCACCTCCTGATTCCTAGGACCCTAGAAACAGCTGGGGCCTATGGTGACCAGAGCGATGGGGGGCTGGCCTGGCACCCTCAAGACACTCCCTGGAATGCTAACAGGTTGGTGGAGGGAAGCCTTTCTCAGGGGACACCCGGCCTGGAAGGAGAAATACAGAAATGGAAGACAAAAGATACAGATTTGAGTCCCAGGGTTGTTTCAAATACCCGGGGGTGACCCTGGGGAAGTCACGGAGTTCTTGTTTTTTCCGTCTGCAAAACAAGGACAATATCTGCCTTACAGAGTTGCTCCAGAGAACTAAATGAGAGATCTTCGCTAACTCGTGAATGTGTCACGTTGCTATCCAGCTGCAGCCTTTTATAATCAAGACGCACATATACCCAACTGAGGAATGTAGCCTCAACAAACGCCACGACGTGAGGCAGACATGACTGTTTCTATTTTGCAGGACAAACTGAGGCCCAGATAAGTTCAGGGAGTTGTCTGAGGTGGCGGCTGAACCGAGGTCCGGCTCACCTCACCCTGGCCTTTCAGAATCACCTGCCAGTCCCAAGACCCCAGGCCTCGCCCCGGAAGGATCTTTCAGCAGCCTGCTGGAGCCTATGACTCACTCTCCTCTTCCTACTTTCCGTGGGACCTGAGACCCGGAGGGAAGGGACAAAACTATCTGCAACTTGAGGGGTGTCCACTGAAAGTTCATGGGCTTGTCCCCTTCTTTCCACCAAAAAATCCTGGTTCTTTGAACTGTAACAAGAAGAACTCATCTTTCAATACACTTTGTACAAGTTTTTACACTTTCTTAAGTGGGATTTTCCTACCCTGAATTTAGGAGTCGATGCAGTTTAATCTCCACCCCCACTCCACTTGGTTTGCTCCCCCGCTGTTTACTCCGATTGCGGAAGTAGCTCGGGTGGAGCTCCCCAGAAGGTACCCTTGAGTACGTCTTTTGCGTAGCTATTTAACTGGCACTCCACTCAGGCCAATGGAATGCCCGGAAGCCCCAGGAGGGTGGGGCAGAGAGCCAATCAGGGCCGTTGGCGGGGTGTGGCTGCGTCCCAGGGCGGGGAATCGCGTAATGGCGGACGCAGGCCGGGCGAGCGCGGCTGGGGGCGTAGCGCGCTGAGGGGGGTCTGGCTGTGTGGCATCCCGGGAGGCGGCCAGCGGGGACAAACCCCGTGCGGAGAAGGGCGGCTGGCCTGCCCCTTTGTCGCTGAGGGCGACCGCGCGAGACCAGGTGAGCAACAAGTCCCCGCGGGCGGGCCCCGCCGTGAGGCGCCGGGCCGAGCCGTCCCGCCAACCCTCCCCCCACCTCCCCGCCCCGAGCCTCGCAGGGTCCCGAGGGAGTGGGTGGCGCGCCTCTTGCCGCGGACCGGCAGTGGCCGGGCGAGCGGTCAGCGCGGGGTAGCGTCTTACTCTTCAGTCCCCTCCCCAGGGAGGAGGTATCCTGGAGATCCCCTCGGAGACTTGGAGGGGCCCGCGAATCTGTGAGGCTGCGAAAGTGGCCCCAGCCTGACCTGGCGCTGCCACCAACTCGCCGTGTCACCTTAGGCAAGTCACTTCCTTCTCTGGGCCTCAGTTTACCTATTTGCAAAACGAAGGCTTTGCAGGCAGTTGTACGTGAGTTGGATCTCAGATGTTGCCTGCTATCTTGGGCAAGTTCTTTCCCAGGCTTCTTCAAGTTTCCATCGCTGGCCTATGAAAGAATTGAGGTGCTTTTTGAGACCCCTGGTCTAAGTTGAAGAGAGGACTGTGAAGGTGTGTGTGTGTGTACAGGATGGTTCTGCAGGGTAGGGAGGGGAGTCGGCTCAAGGGGCTCTTCCACGAAGTCTCTGGATGGATCCCACGCTATGATAAGGTGGAGTCCGGATGTCTTGGTCCTCCAGGATCCTAGAAGCTCCGAGATGGTGAAATTTTACCCACTGGTGCTCCGTAGCAGCAGAGGAGAGGAAGGCATCCTTGGAGCCTCTTGGGGCAATGATTGAAATTTAGGCCTAAAAGAATTCAGGAGGGTTAGGAGTAGGACGGTGAGCATGTATGGCGCTCCTACTATGTGCCAGCCCTTGTTTAGCTTATGGTATTTAATTTTTACAGCCCCTGATGAGAGTGTATACATAACGAAACTAAGTTTCAGAGGAATTAAGTAACCCGTCCAAGGTCACACGCTATGGTATAGAGCTTATCAGCCGTAAGGGATTTTCTTTGAGAATCACTGAGCAAGGGGGAAGTCCTCGTCCACTTAAAAGAAGTTCGCTTCGTCACAAATAGGGGTAGGGGTCTGGTCCCAGACACTTCAGGTGACTTCTGGCTTGGGGACAGGCTGGGTCTTGATCCCTGGAGGGCCGATTATAAGTATATTCCCTTTCTTCAGTCTGTGAGTTGGAAAAGACCATTTCAAAATTGTAAAAGTCCTTTCGAAGTGTTTCAGAACCTCAAAGAACTCAGTTTGAATGCTGACCGGGAGGCCTGTACACGTTCACCCACTGTTGGTGTGTAGACTTGATTCTTGGTTCAGAGTGGTGCCAGCCGGGTAACTTTTTCTCCTCCTTAGGTAAATGTTCTGGGAATAAGAGAAATTTCCCGTTTGTTCAAATTTCTCTGGATTCCTGGAAGGACAGTTTCAGTAGCCTGCTTCTCATGGAACATAATGTTCCTTCCCTTCTTTGTGTTCTCTGTTACCTAATTTCTAGATGAGTGAAGATTATGGACCTGGAGTGAGAGACTAGTAGTTGGATGCTATAAATTGTAGCCCTTAATTTTTCCAAGCTTCAGCTTTTGGTTAATCAAAATGGTAGGACCGGCAGTGTGTATTGTTCTCATATGCCAATGGTAGGGAAGAAAATTGGTAGAGGAAGTTGCTGAGAAAGAGGGCGTTTCTTAGCAGTGGAGCCAATATGTATTTCTTTGTCTGAAATTCTAAAACCAGAAAAGCAGCAACTGAAGGAGGAAGGAAGAAAAGAACTGTGAAACTCTTCTTCCAGTTCAAATAGCCGTAAGAGCTGTCCCTTCCCAAGGAGCTGCTTTCACAGAAAAAGTCCATTGTAATTTGTTCAAAGTTGAGAAATTGTATTCTAGAATGAAATAATTTTAAATCTGAAACCCTCTGAGATAAATTTCTCAGACCATTTTACCGAGTACATTATTTATCAGTGGATGATTCTTTTACTCAGCTTAATTACTAATTGCAGTCTTTTGGTCTCTGTAAACTGTGATTTAAATTAGTGAATTTCAACCTAAGAAGAATTGAACGAGATACTGGATGATGCAGATATAACCACCACTTGAGAAAACACATAATGGTGTGTTCAAGTTTTGACATTTGCTAAAAGTATTTTTCATGCTTTGTTTTACAGGACTGTGTATGTGTGAATAGGTGTTGTTAAGGCAGTGAATTTATTGTATGTGAAGATCTACCTTCGTTTTTCTGTATTGCATTTTCTGTATAAGACTTAGTCCTAAATTAGCATATCCGTCCATAGTTCCTTGGGGCCAAAAAAAGCTCCTGGGGGCACCCGGTGGCTCCGTCGGCTAGGTCCAACTCTTGATTTTGGCTCAGATCATGATCTCACCGCATGGGGCTCTGTGCTGACAGTGAAGAGCCTGCTTGGGATTCTCTCTCCCTCTCTCCTTTGCCTGCTCGCCTGTTCTTGCTCTCCCTCAAATAAATAAGCTTAAAAAAAATTCTCGGGGCCAGATTTTTTTTTAATTTGGAATTTTGGGGATTTTAGAAAAGGAATATGGTACATGTACTGTGTGTTATACAGCATCCCAGAGAGGTCTGGGCAGTGTCTTGTGATCAAATACATTACCATTTCTGTAGTAAAATGTCAGAATGTTCACACCAACTGGTATAAATAAATGGTATAAATAGTCTCATATCATGTCAGGTTTTGCCACCAAATGAATAATGAAAAACCTGTTTTTACAGCCTTTTAGATTTTGGAATTGAAGTTAAGGGATTGTGGACCTGTATGGATAAAATTTTTATGATGACAAGGACAATTATAAGGAAAAATATTTTAAACCAAACTAATTTCAAAGCCATGGGTCCTGAAAACAGTAGTACATAGAAGACATTTTTGGTGTGTGTGCTTTTTTTAAATGTAATATTCTAATTAATACATGCCAATGTACATTTTTCCTGAAGTACTACTAACATTCACATTTTTTTTGTAAATTTTTTTTTAATGTTTATTTATTTTTGAGAGACAAAGAGGCAGAGCATGAGCAGGGGAAGGGCAGAGAGAGAGGGAGACACAGAATCCGAAGCAGGCTCCAGGCTCTGAGCTGTCAGCACAGAGCCCGATGCAGGGCTCGAACTCACAGACCTGTGAGATCATGACCTGAGCCGAAGTCGGCCACTCAACCAACTGAGCCATCTAGGCGCCCCCAACATTTACCTTTTAATACCCTCATTGATTCCTGTTTTAGATGTTTGAATGACACCCTAACCCTCCCCCCCTTTTTTTTGAGAGCGGGAGAGAGAATCTTAAGCAGGCACCATGCCCAGCTTGGAGCCCGATGCTGGGCTGGATCTCAACCCTGAGATCATGACCTGAGCTGAAACTGAGTCTGATACTTAACTGACTGGCCACCCAGGAACCCCACTTAAAAGAGTAACTTATAGGGTGTTGTGCTCATCAGTTTTTGTGTGTCAGTTAAGAGAATTGTACCTTTAGGGCACCTGGATGGCTCATTTGGTTGAGCGTCCAACTCTTGATTTCTGCTCAGGTCATGATCTCACAGTTTGGTGAGTTTGAGCCCCAGGTCGGGTTCTGTACTGATACTGTGGAGCCTGTTTGGGATTCTCTCTCTGCCTCTCCCCTGCATGTGCTTTCTCTCTCTCTCTCAAAATAAATAACTAAACTTTAAAAAAAGAGAGGAAGAGAGAATCTCATCTTTTTCTGTATCATTCAGAGAAAGACTAATCAGGCGAGGATCCGTATATTTATATTTGCAGAATTTAAAGCTCACGATCTCTTCAGGGTAGTCTTTAGTATGAGGTCATCACTGCTGAGTAGGATTTAGGTTAAAAAAAAATTTTTTTTTAAGCTCTGTGTCCAACATGCTTGAATTCATGACTTCAAGATCAAGAGTCACATACTCTACTGATAGAAAAATTTTTATTTTTGGGGGACCCCGGCTACCTCAGTTGGGGGAGCATGTGACTCGTGATCTTGGGGGTGTTAGTTCAAGCCCCACTTCAGGAGTAGCGTTTACTTAACAGTATTTTTTATTTTTAATTTTTGAAGCTTCCACAATTTGAACATCTTGGTAAAGAGTTTACTAAAATATATTTTTAATTTAGAATATTTTTATTTTAAGCATGTGCTATATGAGAAATTTGAATTTACCAGCCTTATGAATTTGGATGATTTCTTTAAATGGCCAAGGACCTCTAGGAGCAAATTATAAAAACTATTCTTTACTCTTCTTGGGTGCTTCGGCTGTAGAGTGAGGTGGACTGGTGTTGTTGGAGGTCAAAGAATTATTTCTTCTCTGTAAAAGAAGCTCCATGGGGAGCCTGGGTGGCTCAGTTGGTTTAGCATCCCACTCTTGATCTCAGCTCAGGTCTTGATCTCAGGATCATGAGTTTGGGCCCTGCTGCGTTTGGGCTCTGCGCTGGGCGTGAAGCCTACTTAAAAACTTTGAGAGATTCTTGCTATTAGAATATCCCATAGTCTCCTGTTTTGTAGTCCTCATTCATCTTTCTATTTGGGGTCTCTCCATAGTTCCTGAGAATGGTACTTTTCACTGTCTGGGAGATCGAAGGGTGCAGAACAGCGTGTCAGGAGTTGCAGGTAGATTCGGTGTTTGCCTGGACGAGGCAATAGGAGCAGTTCTTTTCCTCATTACCCCAGTTTCTTCTATTTCATAAACATTGCTAGTATTGTAAAAGGTTTAGAATTGGTGGACTAATATCCTATTCCAAGTTATTCTGTTGTGATTGTGGATAAGCTCTTCAAGATAGGCACTGTGTCTTGTACTTCTTTTGTATTCTGTAGTGCATCAAACTTGTTTTGCATTAGGATTTACAACTAAAGCATATTCATATCTGGGTTGGGAGCTCTGATGTCAAAACACAACCAAGATCGAGAACCATTGACTTCAGCACATTGTAGATGCTCAATAAATCTATGTTGGTTACTTCGCTGGGGTTCCTGGCATGCATCGGGTGGGGTGGAAGAGGACCCAGTAAAATAGCTTTCCGAGAAACCGACACAGTTGGCAGATCTGACCCGTGGTCAGTTCATTGCTCGTTACTCTGCCACATCCACCCTGATTTTGTGACTTAGGCAGGATGGGGTACAGGCAACTGAAAAGTTTTGTTTATTTCTTGGGTAGTGGCCTTACTGAGTAAGACTGATTAGGGTGACAGTTGCTAAATTGAGGATAGGTAAAAAATGGCAACAATTGTTTGGGATTTGGGGAAGGGAGGTGGGCTGCTGGGCACCAGTGATGCCAAGGGAAAAAATGAAAGGTTGTGATTTGACTGGGTCTTCAACACGCAACACAGTGTATGGAACATAATTGGTGTTCTACAGCTTTTTGTTGTCTGAAAAAATGAATGGCTCTTTGTTTGGAAAGAGGCTTATAAGCTGTGAAATAAGATACTTCCTACTCTTCCTTCTGAACTGAGCTAAGATGTCATCTCTCCCATGAAACCTTCCCAGGAAAAATTGAGTGACTCCTTTGTATGTTTTCTCCTTTGTTAAAACATTATTTGACAATCTGATATTAGACAAATTACAAAACTCTTCTCCCTGCCTGACTGTGAGCTCCTTAAGAACAGGACTGATTTTTTTTTTTTTAATGTTTATTTGAGAGAGAGAGAGAGAGAGGGAGAGAGAGAATGAGCAGGGGAGGTTTAAAGAGAGGGAGGTGTAATCCAAAGCAGGCTCCAGGCTCTGAGCTGTCAGCACAGAGCCCAACGTGGGGCTCGAACTCACAGACCGTGAGATCATGACCTGAGCCGAAGTCAGACACTTAACCAGCTGAGCCACCCAGGCACCTCTGGATTGTTCATTTTTGTTATGACTGGTGCCCAGGACGTAGTAAAGGCTTGGTAGATGCTGATAATACTTATATCATGGCCTCTGTCTTCTATTTCATTCTTTTTTTTAAACAATTTTTAATGTATATTTATTTTTGAGAGAGAGAGAGACAGACCAGGAGCAGGGGAGGGGCAGAGAGAGAGGCATACACAGAATCTGAAGCAGGCTTCAGGCTCTGAGCTGTCAGCACTGAGCCTGACATGGGGCTCGAACCCACAAACCATGAGATCATGACCTGAGCCAAAGTCGGACGCTTAACCAACGGAGCCACCTGGGTGCCCCTTCTATTTCATTCTTGTAGGTTTTGCTTTCTTCCAGTTCATAATCTTTTCAGTTCAGGTCAGCAAACATTTATTAAGTGTCTTCTGAGAGGTAGGTCTTTCTTAGGCTTGGGATAGAGTTTCTCAACCTTGGGTACTGTTGACATTTTGGGCTGGATAATTCTGTCATTTTGGAGGGTGGTCCTGTGCATTGTGGGATGTTAAGCAGCATCCCTGGTCTCTACTCACTATCCATTAGCATCCTCTTCCCACTAGCTCTGAGAACCAGAAATGCCTCCAGATATTGTGAAATGTCTCCTGAGGAGCACAGTTGCCCCCTGTTGAGAACTGCTATATCGAGGGTAGAAGTGGTGGAATAATACAAGGAAGTAAATATAGATGTTCTTAGGTGTACACTCTCCCTTTATTGATTCTTTCTAGTTATACGGTCTCTTGTCTACGACTTTTGGATAAGAAAGAAAAATGAGGGAAACCAGGAGGTGACAACCTTAAAAGATCCTCATTATTTTTTTTTCTGCTCAAATTTTATTTTATTTGGTTTAAATATATTAGAGCAGTAGAGATAGCTGAAATATTTATGCAGATCTATGTAAATTTAGTTCCTGCCGCTGATAAGATGGAGTAAAGAACTACTAGAATATTACCACCTTGAATAAAAGAATTTCTCAGAAAAGCTCAGAGCTGAAAAGTTTAATACCTAAAGAAAAATCAGCATTGGTTTTATAGAGGACTTGCCAGGACTTGTTAGGATTCTTCTTGATAATTTTTGAGCTTTATGGCTAAGTTATATCTTTTGATGTCCCTGCGTACTTTATAACTCTAAAAAGACATGTTTAACTAATGGACATGTTTTTCTAAGCTCAGTATTTTTTGTGATAGATAGATAGATGGTCAAGGCAACGGTTCTTGGTCCCTTGGGGCATTCACAAAGTGATTACAAGTTAGTAGTAACATTTGGGGACTTCACTTTCCTTTGGCCAACCCTCTACAATATAACATTATAATCATTCATGTCTTAGTCCCCATTAAAGTGATGTTGAATGAGTGTTTTTTCCTGTTCCATTTGAAGTTGTGAATGGTACTCTGGAGAATTCAAATGTATAGTTATGAATGGTATCTCAGAATAGTTACCATTTATGCAAATGAAACACACTTCTTAACTTAGAAACCAAACAGAATTGAATTAGGAAAGAGAAGAATAGAAACAAGAATTGTTGAATGCTTGCAGAGGAAATAATGTTCAGATATAGAAATATCTCAGAAAAATTTGCTCTTTATGATTACACACTAATAAAGAAAAATAGTTTGAAATTGATGGGAGAGCCTATTTAATGTAGCCTGTGATATTACTTTTCAAGCTACTTTTCTTTTCTGGTAAAATATGGGAGTCTGAGGCGTACTCTCTTAGTTGTAAGATTAATTCCAGTTGAACAGAAGTAAGTTTCTTATTTTTAGAATATAGAAGCCCTTTTGAAAAGAAGCAGTGGTTCAGCTTAGTTCCAGTTTGAGTAAATACGTGTATGTATATGCACACATACATATGTACACACATAAATATGATGTGGCTTATGATGACACAGATTTTATAATTGACATAGTAAAATAAGAAGAATAATCCTTTTACTCCAAGTCTTCAAAAATGAGACCTTTTCCTCCCCTGATTATGCCATTGTTCTAGCAAGTACTGAGTCTAAGGCTTTCTCAAATCACATCTTTTTTTTTTTTAATTTTTTTAACATTTATTTATTTTTGAGAGACATTGAGACAGAGCGTGAGCAGGGGAAGGGCAGAGAGAGAGGGAGACACAGAATCTGAAGCAGGCTCCAGGCTCTGAGCCGTCAGCACAGAGCCCGACGCGGGGCTCGAACTCACAGACCGTGAGATCATGACCTGAGCTGAAGTCAGCCGCTCAACCAACTGAGCCACCCAAACACCCCTCAAATCACATCTTGAGAAATTGTGTTTAACTGTGTAGAAGGAGGTCTTCGGTCACGCACATACGTGTTCCTTTCCATTCACAAATTAAGAATCTAAGTAAATTTCCCTTTGTAGAACACCGATAGTATCTAAACTGTATTCCTGATACCAAGGTCATCTGTGGAATTATAAGAAGTATGAAACCAATTTTGCCCCCTTCTTTACTTTTTTTTTTTAATGTTTATTTATGAGAGAGAGAGAGAGAGCATGAGCAGAGGAGGGGCAGAGAGAGAGGGAGACGCAGAATCCGAAGCAGGCTTCAGGTTCTGAGCTGTCAGCACAGAGCCCAACGCGGAGCTTGAACCCACAAACTGTGAGATCATGACCTGAGCTGAAGTCGGACGCTTAACCAACTGAGCCACTCAGGCGCCCCCCTTCTTTACTTTTTAAAAATTTATTTTGAGAGGGGAGAGGAGAGGAAGAAAGAGAGGGAGAGACAATCCCAAGCAGGCTCTGCACTGTGAGCACAGAGTCCAATGTGGGGCTCAAATTCACAAACCATGAGATCACAACCCAAGCCAAAGTTGGGAGCTCAACTCACTGAGCCACTCAAGCACCCCACATCCCCTTCTTTACTTTTAAAGCTCCTTCAGCGTCCATTTGCACTACATTTTACAGGTAAACAAGTTCAGAGAGGTTAAGTAACTTTCTTAAAGTCATTCAGCTAATAAATAGCAGATTTGAGGTTGAACACTGTCTCCCCCTCTTCATTGTACTCTACCCTCTATCCCCGCCCCATCTATTTGAAATATAGTTGACACACAATGTTACATTAGTTTCAGTTGTATGACATAGTGATTTGATAATTCTTTGCTCACAAGTATAGTTTACCTTCTGTCATTATAACCGGGCTTTTGCAGGACATTTACCTTCATCCCCATGACTTACTCATTCTATAACTAGAAGCTTGTACCTCCCACTCCCCTTCACCCATTTTGCCTATCCTTCCAGTCCCTCATCCTTTATTTTTTTAATGAGATTTTTTTTTCATTTTTATTTATTTTTGAGAGAGAGAGTATGCATCACGTGTGCATGTGAGTAAGCACGGGGCAGAGGGAGAGAGAGAATCTTACGCAGGCTCCACGCTCAGAGTGGTGCCTGATGCGGGGCTCAATCTCATGACCCTGGGATCATGACCCAAACCGAAATCACGAGTTGGACACTCCGGGCTCCTGGGTGGCTCAATTGGTTAAGTGCCCGACTCTTGATATCAGCTCAGGTCATGCTCTCACGATTGGTGAGATAGAGCCCCACATTGGGATTTTCTCTCTCCTCTCTCTCCCTCTCTCTCCCTCTCTCTCCCTCTCTCTCCCTCTCTCTCCCTCTCTCTCCCTCTCTCTCCCTCTCTCTCCCTCTCTCTCCCTCTCTCTCCCTCTCCCTCCCTCTCCCTCCCTCTCCCTCCCTCTCCCTCCCTCTCCCTCCCTCTCCCTCCCTCCCTCTCCTTCCCTCTCCTTCCCTCTCCCTCTCTCTCCCTCTCTCTCCCTCTCCCTCCCTCTCCCTCCCTCTCCCTCCCTCTCCCTCTCTGCCCTTCCTTCACTTGTGCTCGTTCTCTTTCTCAAAATAAATAAACATTAAAAAAAAAAGTTGGATGTTCAACCAACTGAGCCACCCAGGTGCTCCTTAATGGAGTTTTTAATTTTTATTATTTTATTTTTAAATTTTTTTCTTAATGTTTATTTATTTTTGAGAGACATAGAGACAGGGTATGAGCAGGGGAAGGGCAGAGAGAGCGGGAGATACAGAATCTGAAGTAGGTTCCAGGCTCTGAGCCGTCAGCACAGAGTCCGACTCGGGGCTGGTGGGGCATGAACTCACCGTGCGATCATGACCTGAGCCGAAGTCGGCCACCCAACCAACTGAGCCACCCAGGCGCCCCTTAATGGAGTTTTTTAATGGTACAGTTTACATACTGTGAAATGGACAGAAATGCAAGTATATGATTAGACGAGTTTTGACAAATGTAAATACATGTGTAACCAGGAGATAGAACATTTCCATACCACATATCTTTCCAGTCAGTCCCCACTGTCTTAGAGGCAACCACTGTTCTGATTTCTATTCTTACAAATTAATTTTGCCTGTTCTTGACTCATACCACGTGCACTCTTTTGTGCCTGAATTCTTCTGTTCAATGTAAAGGTGTTGTTTTTTTAAAAGTTTATTTATTTATTTTGAGAGAGAGAGAGAGAGAAAGAACGAGAATTCCAAGCTGCGTTGTCAGTGAGGAGTCCAGTGCAGGGCTCGAACTCATGAACCTTGAGATCATGACTTGAGCCAAAGTCCCCTTAACGGACTGAACCACCCAGGCACCCCTGTTCAATAATAAAGTTTTTGAGATTCATCCATGTCGATGTGTATGTTGGTTATGAACCCAAGTCTTTTGATGCGTATCTAGAGTTCTTTCCAACAAACTGCAGGGGCTCCTAAATTTGCTTAAACTTATATCACATCTTCCCCCGACTTTTTTTTTTGCTTTAGCATTTGCATGCAATTTATTTCTCCTTTCTAATATCCTAGATTTATTTGTTTTTAAAATCTCTTTGAAGTTACAAAAGTAATACATGCTCATTACAACAAATTACACAATCAGAAGTGAATAAAGTTTTCTCAGATTTATTTTTATTTCTCCCTTTTTCCAATTATGAAAAAAATGAGTGCTCTTTGTAAAAAAAAAAAATTTAAACAATTGCCAAATTCAAAAGTATGAAGCATAGAATAAGACTCATCTGTGATCCTACTAATTAGCATTTTGGAATATTTTCCTCTTTCTGTGCATTTTGTTTACCATAGCTGAGACCATAGTTTAGGGATATTTAGGCTTGCCTTCTTTCATTAGGTTTGTCACATCCATGTTAATCAGTTTTTTTGTTGCAGTGTTCATGCTTTTGGCCATCCTAAATTTAAATATCTAGCTGGCAGTGATCTCGGCTGAGTTGGCCTCATCAGGCATCATTTTTTGATTTCCTGTGCACTCCATCATTCATCTCATTCTTATCCAACACTCAACACTTCTTGCAGAGTAGGAGACAGTATAGTTCTGTGGTCGTGAGAGAAGATTCTGGAGTCAGTCCATCTGAGTTCAGTTGTAGGCTCCTTCACTTACTGGTTCTGTATCTGGTCTTGACTCACATTCAATTTTCTCATGTGTAAAATGGAGACCTGTCTAATTTTTCTGTAAATTATAGAGCATATCTCAGAGGGTATTAGAAGGATTAAATGACATCATTACTTAGTCCAGTGCTCAATAAATGTTAACAGTTGTTGTTATAAATTAGGAAATCGCATACTTAGTTGGGTACATCATCTATCTAACCTTGAATTCTGCTTGTGGGAAAGGGATGAAAATGTCAGCTTCAAAATTTAGGTCTATGTTGCCCCAAATTCATAATTTCTCTTAGAAATTTCTTTAAAAATTTTTTTTAATGTTTATTCATTTTTGAGAGAGACAGAGCATGAGCAGGGGAGTGACAGAGAGAGGGAGACACAATCTGAAGCAGGCTCCAGGCTCTGAGCTGTTGGCACAGAGCTGGACATGGGGCTCAAACCAATGAACCTCAAGATCGTGACTTGAGCTAAAGTTGGATGCGTAACCAACCAAACCACTCAGGTGCCCCTCTCTTAGAAATTTCTTATGGAAATATTACCTGTGCATTTATGTAGACTATCTGAATTATTTTTTCTTATATCCTGTACACCCCATCTGAGTAATGAGTTTTACTACTTTATATGCTTGATTGCATAGTAAACTATTACTTTTTATTGGTCCTAATAAAAGCAAGAGCTGCTGGGTAGTAAGTGTATACATACTACGTGCCAGACATTGCGCACATTCCTCCTCACAACAGTCCTTCAAATTAGTTGTTATTTACAAATGAGAAAAGTGAGGTTGGAAGAAATGAGTATGCCTTTGGTCACACAGCTAAGCCTACTGGTACTAGTATTCAGATCCTTCCTCTTTCCCTTCTTTGATTTTTTTTTTGTTTGTTTTTTTGTTTTGTTTTTTGTTTATTTGTTTTGAGAGAGAGACAGCATGTGAATGGAGTAGGGGGAGAGAGGGAGGGAGGGAGGGAGAGAGAGAGAGAGAGAGAAAGAGAGAGAGAGAGAGAGAGAGAGAGAGAGAATCCCAGTCAGGCTCCACACTGTCAGTGTAGAGCCTGATGTGGATTTTGAGCTCACAAACCATTAGATCATAAGATCATGATTTGAGCCTAAGTCAAATGCTTAACCAACTGAGCCACCCAGGCACCCCAACTTCTTTCTTATTTTAAAATATGGGCTTACAAAATAATTTAATATACTTTATTGTTTCTTTAGACTTCTAACTACTTTATAATTTCTCTTTTGTTAATGTTTTTATTTATTTTTGCGAGCAGGAGAGACAAAGCATGAGTGGGGGAGGGTCAGAGAGAGAGAGGGAGACACAGAATCTGAAGCAGGCTCCAGGCTCCGAGCTGTCAGCAGAGAGCCTGACTCGGGGCTCCAACTCACAGACCGTGAGATCATGACCTGAGCCGAAGTCGGACACTTAACCGACTGAGCCACCCAGGCGCCCCACTACTTTATAATTTGTAAGATTTGATGCGAATCTGTGTTTACCATATCACACCCCCTTTTTTTACATTAGAGTGTTGTTTGTTAGGGCACTTGAGTGGCTCAGTCAGTTGAGCATCTGGCTTTGGCTCAGGTCATGATGTCATGGTTCGTGAGTTCAAGCCCCGAGTTAGGCTCTGTGCTGACAGCTCAGAGCCTGAAGCCAGCTTCAGATTCTGTGTCTCCCTCTCTTTCTACCCCTCCCCCACTCATTCTCTCTCTGTCTCTCTCAAAAATAAGCAAACATTAAAAAAAATTTAAAAGAAAGTGTTGTCTATCTGTCCATTTATATTTTTTTAAAAATCTGTAAGCATACAGAAGCTCCTCTGTCCTTTGGTCTTTTTGAATACCTTTATATGCCTTCTCTATTTTACCTTTTTTGTGCAGTGATGACCACAACTGCACATTCTATTCTGGGTACAGATACACTTTGGTTTGTACAAGGGCAGGATAATGTGTTCTGTGTTTCCAAAGCTTTCATAATAACAGCCAGTATTTTGTTGCCTTTTTGTAGCTGTGTTCAGGATAAGACCAGGGATTCGGAAACTCTTTTCTTATATTACAACAGGTAGCTTTAGAGCATATCATCTGATAATTATAGTTTGGACTATTTTTCCATTACTGCATTACATTATTTTTGTCTACATGGAAGCTATTTTCCACATTTCTCAACACACAACTTTGTACCATCATACTTCTAGCTACTGCTGTAGAGTCATCTGCCAACAGGGAAGATTTCACTAGAAAGTTTTTTCTAGATAATTTCTAAAAATGTTACTTGGGATAGGTTTCAGCATCAATCCCTGGGGGACTCTTTTGTTTATACATATTTATCTAGAGAAGGGACTATATCAGAACTCTCTTATTCCTGTTTCTTTTTTTTTTTTAATCAATAACAAATTCTTTTTTTTTTAATTTTTAATGTTTATTTATTTTTGAGACAGAAAGAGACAGAGCATGAGTGGGGGAGGGGCAGAGAGAGAGGGAGACACAGAATCAGAAGCAGCTTCAGGCTCTACGCTGTCAGCACAGAGCCCAATGCGGGGCTCGAACTCACGAACCACGAGATCATGACCTGAGCCGAAGTCGACCTGAGCATGACCTCAACCGACTGAGCCACCCAGGTGCCCCTCTTATTCCTGTTTCTAAGTGAATTCTCTGGGGAAAAAAAATTAGGTGTTTTTTGTTTGTTTGTTTTGTTTTAAATTTTGCCAAATAATCTCTACACCCAACCTGGGGCTGGAACTCATGACCTCAAGATCAAGAGTTGCATCCCTATAGACTGAGACAGATGCTAGAGCATGCTACTCTTTTTTGTTGTTTTTATTTTGTTTTGTTTTGTTTTCAAGTAGGCTTGAGATCAAGAGTCAAATGCTTAAGTGACTGAGCCACCCCGGTGCCCCAGTTTTGTTTTTGTTTTGGAACGTGCCACTGGTGATCTTGGGGTCATGAGTTTGAGTCCCATGTCCAGGGTAGAGTTTACTTAAAAAAATAAAAAATAAAAATCCAAAATTATTGGGGCGCCTTGCTGGTTCAGTTGGTAGAGTATGCAACTCTTGACCTGAGGATTGTGAGTTCAAGCCCTGTGTTGGTGTAGAGATTACTTAAAAATAAAAGAAATAAAAAAAATTATTGGGGTGCCTGGATGGCTCAGTTGGTTGAGCTGCTGACTCTTGATTTCAGCTCAGGTCATGATCTCACAGTTTGTGAGTTTGAGCTCCATGTGGGGCTCCATGCAGAACCTGCTTGGAATTCTCTTTCTCGCTCCCTCTCCTGTGCATATGCTCTCACTCTCAAAGTAAATAAAACTTGAAAAAAATAAAATAAAATTATTATCTGACCTCTAAAACTCCAACAATGTAAACACTTGAATTAATAGTGCTTTTGCATTATTTTTTTTGTTTTTTTGTTTTTGTTTTTTATTTTTTTAACATTTATTTATTTATTTATTATTATAATAGTTTATTTTCAAATTGGTTTACATATAACACCCAGTGTTCATCCCAACACGTGCCCTCTTTAATATCCGTCACCCCCTCTCCCCCCTCCCTCACCTCCCTCACCCTCAGATTGTTCTTAGTCTTTGAGAGTCTCTTATGTTTTATCTCCCTCCCTCTCTGTGTCTTTTTTTCCTTTCCCCTCTAGCCCTCCCCCTGGTTTTTGCTTAGTCTCACAAAGTCCACCTATTCGTGGAAACATATGGTATCTGTCTTTTTCTGACTGACTTATTTCACTTAACATAATACCCTCCAGTTCCATCCATGTTGCTACACATGGCCAGATTTCATTTTTTCTCATTGCCATGTAGTAGTCCATTGCATATATGTGCCACTTTTGCATTATTTTTATAGCAGTTTATTGAAATATTATTGACATGCAATAAACCACATATATTTAAAATGTAAAATTTTAGTAAGTTCTGAGTTATGTATGTATAAGCAAAACCACTACCAGTCAAGAAAATCAACATCTCCATCACCCGTCAATGTTTACTTCTGCCCCTTTTTAATCACTTCCTCCTGCCCCACTGCCTGCCCCCCACCCTTCATCAGGAACCACTAATATGCCTTCTATCACCATAAATTAGTTTGTGTCTTTTATTTTTTTAATTGAAACATTTTTTAAAAATTAGAGTGTATGTGCCAAATGGGGAGAGAGGGGCAGAAGGAGAGAGACAATTCCAAGCAGGCTCCATGCCAAGCGTGGAGCCTGACTTGGCTCTTGATCCCATGACCCTGGAATCATGACCTGAGCTGAAATCAAGAAATCAAGAGTTGGACATCCAAATGAGCCACCCAGGTGCCTCTAGTTTGTATCTTTTAGAGTGTTATATAAATGGAAATATGGAGTATATGCTCACTGGGATGTGGAAGTCTGACATCTTGCATCCAGGATGGTTATTTTGAGATTCATCCATGTTGCAAGTATCAGTAGTTGCCAAGTAATGATTGATTGTATGAATATACTAATTTGTTTATTCATTCACCTGTTGATGGACATTTGACTTGTTTCCGTTTGGTGCTATTAAAAATAAAGCTGCCGTAGTATTTGTATACAAGTCTTCGAATAGACATTTCTTTTTGATTTAAAAAAATGAGATCTGATTTACATGCCAACATGCACCAAAATTTACCCTAAATTTAAAGCGTGCAGTTCAGTGGTTTTTTTTTTTTTTTTAAATATTTTCACAAGGTTGTAGAAACATCACCCCCATTTAATTTTAGAACATTTTAATCACCTCAAAAAAGAAACCACATACCTATTAGCAGATACTCCCCATTCCTCCCTCCCCCCTCCTAGGCAACTATTAATCTACTTTCTGTCTCTGTGGCTTTGCCTGTTCTGGACGTTTCATCTAAATTCAGTCATATAATATATGGCCTTTTGTGTTTCGCTACTCTCACTTAGCATAATATTTTCAAGGTTCATTTGTGTGGTAGTGTGTGTCAGTACTTCATTCCTTTTATGGCTAAATAGTATTCCATTGTATGGATGTACTGCATTCATTTTTCTATTCATCAGTTGGTGGACA
Source organism: Paguma larvata (assembly GCA_030068075.1). NCBI lineage: Eukaryota > Metazoa > Chordata > Mammalia > Carnivora > Viverridae > Paguma > Paguma larvata. Next base: position 20,137,912 of record CM057833.1, on the reverse strand, counting down.
TGTGGATTGTTACCACTATTTGTCATGAATAATGGTGTTTTAACATTCATGTACAGAATTTTTGTGTGGACATGTGTTTTTCACTTCTTGGAGTATATACATATGAATGGGTTTGCTGGGTCATATGATAACTCTATGTTTGAGGAACTGCCAGATGTTTTCCAGAGTGGCTACACATTTTACATTTCTGCCCGCAGTGTATCATTCCAATTTTTCCACATCCTCACCAATATTTCTTACTTGTCTTTTTGGTTGTAGCCATCTTGGTGGGTGTGAAGTGATATCTCGTGTTTTGATTTGCCTTTCCATAATGATTAATGATGGTGAGCATCTTTTAATATTTGTTGGCTATTTGTATATCTTCTTTGGAGAATGTCTATATAAATGTTTTTCCGATTCTTCAATTGGGTTGTTCTTTTATTATTGAGTTGTAACATTTCTTTATATATTGTGGGTACAAATTCCTTATCAGATATGATTTGCAAATATTTCCTCTCATTTCCGTGGGTTGTTTTCACTTTCTTCGATCATGCCCTTTAAAGCACAAAAGTTTTATTTTATTTTATTTTTTTAAGTTTATTCATTTTGAGAGAGAGAGAGAGTGAGTGGGAGAGGGGCAGAGAGAGAATCTCAAGCAGGCTCCTCACTGAGCCAAATATAGGACTCAAACTCATGAAACTTGAGACCATGACTTGAGCCGAAGTTGGACATTTAACTGACTGAGCCACCCAGGCGCCCTTATATTGAATATTTAATAGCATTCTTGAAAAGGATAAAATTTAAAAATTTTGGCTTTTATATCAATATGTTTGTGCATTTCTGTTAATCCTCAAGCACTGTTATTTGGTCACAGCATTAATTACCTGTTTAAAGCTTGCTTCTTGTGATACACAGTATAATATGAGTGCATCTGAAAGTATTTTATTCTATATTTATTTTGTTCCTAAATATTTCATTTCATTTCATTTCATTTCATTTCATTTCATTTCATTTCATTTCTTTAGAGAGGGTGCAGGTGAGCAAGGGGCAGAGAGAGAGAGAGAGAGAGAGAGAGACAGAGAGAGAATCCTACACAGGCTCCATACCATCAGCATGGAGCCCAAAGCGGGGTTCAAGTTCACCTAAAGTGAGGCTCGAGCTTACCCGATGCCAGCCTCAAACTACCCGATGCCAGCCTCAAATTCATGAACGGTGAGATCATGACCAGAGCTGAAGTTGGATGCTTAACCAACTGAGCCACCCAGGCACCCTAAGTATTTTATTCTTTTTGATGTGATTGTAAATGAAATTATTTTCTTAATTTCATTTTTGGATTGTTCATTGCTAGTGTAGAGAAATACAGTTGATGTTTGTATATGGATCTTATATTTTGCTACCTTGGTTCTAGCAGTTTGTGTGTGTGTGTGTGTGTGTGTATTCCTTAGCATTTTCTGTATATAAGATCATGTCATCTGCAAATAGAGTTTTACTTCATCCTTTCCAATTTTATGCCTTTTATTTCTTTTTCTTGTCTGATTGACCTGGCTAGAACCTCTAGTACACTGTTGAATAGAAGTGGTAAGACTGGACATCATAGTCTTGTCCCTTATCTTGGAGGGAAAAATCTGTCCGCTTTGATAACAGAGTAGTACTGGCCTCATAGAAGAAGTTCAGATGTGTTCGTCTTTGTTACCTTTTTTTTTTTTTAACATTTATTGAGTTATGAGAGACAGACCACGAGTGGGGGAGGGGCAGAGAGAGGCGGGGACACAGAATCCAAAGCAGGTTCCAGGCTCCAGGCTGCCTGACGCGGGGTTCGAACTCACAGACAATGGGATCATGACCTGAGCCAAAGTCGGACGCCTAACTGACTGAGCCACCCAGGCACCTTTGTCCTTATTACTTTTGAAGCAGATCTCAGACTTCATTTCATTTGTAAATATTTCAGCATATAGGTCTGAAATACAAATTGAAACATAATTTTAAGATTTTATTAAAAAATTTTTTTAATGTTTATTTTTGAGAGAGAGGCAGAGTGTGAGTGGGGGAGGGGCAGAGAGCGAGAGAGACACAGAATCCAAAGCAGGCTCCATGCTCTGAGCTGTCAACACAGTCCCATGCGGGGCTGGAACCTATAAACCACAAGACCATGATCTGAGCTGAAGTTGGACACTCAACCAACTGAGCCACCCAGGTACCCCTTTAAGATTAAAAAAAAATTTTTTTTTAATGATTATTTACATTTGAGAGAGAGAGAGACACACACACACACACACACACACACACAGTGCGAGTGGGGGAGGGGCAGAGAGGGAGGGAGACACAGTATCTGAAGCAGGCTCCAGGCTCTGAGCTGTCAGCACAGAACCCGACATGGGGCTCGAACTCATGAACTGCGAGATCATAACCTGAGCCGGAGTCGGACGCTTAATTGACATAGCCACCCAGGTGCCCCCAAATCCTGCCTGTTTTTAATGTCCAGTTAAATGACACCCCTTTGTGTTGCTTCTGTGATTTACTTAACCAGAAGTAAAACCATAACTTCATCACTTTTTGTTTTATATTTGTGTACTTTTTCATCTATCCTAAATAACTGAACGCCTTATATAGAAACTATTTCTTGTATCTTTATTCATCTACAATGCTAGGGCCTGTGCACTTAGTAGTTACTCGGTAAATATGTGTTGAGTGAGATAATATTGAAGATAATGTTCCTAGAGGCAGAAAATTAGATTTAATGACCTCTCGAGGTGCTAGTCAATCTCATAATTTACTTTCATAGATTTTTATAGATTGAAAAACTTTTAGTTAAACTTATATAAGCTTTTCTCTCAGTAAAAATTTTTGGGGGTGGAATTTCAAGTGCATACAAATTTGGAGAAGATGATATAATGAACCTGTTGCTCAGCTTCAACAATTATCAACCCACGGTCAGTCTTGTTTCATCTCCCATCCAAATACTAACCAGGCCCGGCCCTGCTTAGCTTCCGAGATCAGACGAGATCGGGTGTGTTCAGGGCGGTATGGCCGTAGACCAATCTTGTTTCATCTGTACCACTGCCCACTTCCTCATCCTCATTGGAGTCTTTTGTTTCTTAAAGGACAGAAAGAGCAGGCAGGGGAGAAGGGCAGAGGGAGAGAGAGAAAATTTTAAGCAGGCTCCATGCTCAATACAACACAGGGCTTGATCCCACAACCCTGGGATCATGACCTGAGCTGAAATCAAGTAGGACGCTCAACCAACTGAGCCACCCAGGCGCCCCCTCACTGGATTATTTTGAGCAAATCCCAGACATCATATCATTTCTCTTCAGTATGTAGCTCTCAGAGATAAAAGGTAAGTACTCTTAAAAAAATCAAAGTAGATGATCCGATATTCCATTAATGTTCAAATTTCCACAATTACTTTCTGTTTCTTTCTCTCTCCTTCCCTGTTCCCCTTTCTCTAAACATTTGGTGTATTCGAAATCAGGTTCCAAAAGAAGGCCTATATATTGACTTGGTTTGTATGGCTCCTAAATCTCTTTTAATCTGTGGGTCCTCTTGCCTCTCTTTTCCTGTACAGATTTGCTGCTGTTGAAGAAAGCAAATTATTCTGTAGTTGTTTTTTTTTTCCCCATTCTGGACTTTGCTCGTTGAATTTCTACAATTCACTTATGTTCCATTGGGGCATGCGGGTGGCTCAGTCAGTTAAACGTCTGACTTCAGCTCAGGTCATGCATGATCTCATGGTTCCTGAGTTCGAGCTCTGCATTGGACTCTTCTGTCAGCACAGAACCTGCTGTGGATCCTGTGTCCCCCTCTCTCTCTGCCCCTCCCCCGCGGGCTCACGCTCCTTCCCCCCCTCTCAAAAATAAACAAACATTAAAAAAATCATTTATGTTCCTCTATCCCTTGTATTCCCTGTAAACTGGTTGTTAGATCTAGAGCATCATTGTCTGATAGAAATACTCAAGCCTTAGATTTAAATTTTCTTTTTTTTTTGAAGGTTACTTATTTTTAGAAAAAACTTTTTATTATTTATTTTTTGAGAGACAGAGGGAGACCGAGTGTGAGGAGGGGAGGGGCAGAGAGGGAGACACAGAATCCAAAGCAGGCCCCAGGCTCTGAGCTGTCAGCACCGAGCCCTATGTGGGGCTTGAACTCATAAACTGTGAGATCATGACTTGAACTGAAATTAGATGCTTAACTGACTGAGCCACTCTGATGCCCCTTACTTTTTTTTTTTTTTTTAATTTTATTCATTTTTGAGAGAGAGAGACAGAGTGTGAGTGGGAGAGGGGAGACAGAGAGGGAGATACAGAATCCGAAGCAGGCTTCGGTCTCTGAGCTGTCAGCACAGAGCCCGACATGGGGCTTGAACTTACAAACTGCAAGATCATGAGCTGAAACCAAGAGTTGGATGCTTAACTGACTGAGCAATCCAGGAACCCCTAAATTTAAATTTTCCAATAGGTACATTATAAAGGCAAGAAGAAACCAGTGAAATTCATTTTTTTATTAACCCAGTAGTTGTAAACTGTTACCATTTCAACATGTAATTAATATAAGGAGTATTAATGAGATATTTTACAGTTTTTTTTATACTAAATCTTTGTGACTCTGTGTTTTACACCTATAGCACATATCAATTCAGATGAGCTACATTTCAAGTGCTCAGTAAATACATGTGTGTGGTGGCCGCCTATGGGACAGCACAGCTCTAGAGGCTTGGGTTGAATCAGGTTTCCCACTTTGGCAGTAATGCTTCTCAAGTGGTGGCTTGTAATGTTCAGGTGTCTCTCTTTGTGTTGTGAGTGGTCATGGATAATAATTACCTAGATCTTTTATTTCATTAGATGTTCGCAAAATGATGATATTCTATCATTCTCTTTTTTTTTTACAATTTTTTTTAACATTTATTTTATTTTTGAGAGACATAGAGACAGAGCGTGAGCAGGGGAGGGGCAGAGAGAGAGGGAGACACAGAATCAGAAGCAGGCTCCAGGCTCTGAGCCGTCAGCAAAGAGCCCGATGCGGGGCTCAAACTCACAGACCGTGAGATCATGACCTGAGCTGAAGTCGGACGCTTAACCGACTGAGCCACCCAGGCACCCCGATCATTCTTTCTTTATTAGCTGGAATACTTCAAAAAACCAAAACTTTCCTTTATCAACTCTTTGGTTACCCTAAGGTTTGATTTGTACAGGAAGGCAGGATAAATACTGATTCTTTCCCTTTATTCTTTTATTTACAAGTTTTCAAAATAATGGGTTGATTCCCTGACCTCCTCCAAGGGGGATCAGTGAGTTGTCTGTGTGTTTTGTTTTTTTAAACCATCATTAGAAGCTTATGCATTTTAACATATTTGACATATTTTAATCCATTGTAGTTATTTTCATAGATGTTCAGTTTGTTCCGTCTTGGATCACTGAGTGGCTCTTCACATTGGCTTCTGACTTCTTTTGACATTACCGCAGCAGTCTTTGATTGGTGTTTCTTGCTTTCTAGTATAAGATGTCCTAGACTTGTCTTGTACATTTCCTGCCCTTTAGCCAAAGAGCTGTGGATCCTTTCAGTGACCACATTATTGGCTTCTTCATTTGGTAAATGAGGAAACTGAAGGTAGAGAAGTAGAGTTATTGAACCAGGGGCACACAGGTTTAGCAGTATAACCTGGCCTAGAACCCTAGCCTGCTGGCCCTTAGCTCTGTACCATGACCATCTTTACCTAGTTTTTAGGACTGATGGTATATCTGCATTTGAGCTTCTACTCTAGGTTGTCAGGGGAAGGTAGGTTTTGTGGGTCATCATTGGAGGTACAATCAAATCTCATTAATTTGGGCTAATTGGGGTAAATCCTAGTGAGAGTGTTGTGTGTTGTTTTTCTTTAGGTGCAGCTGTTACTTTGAGTAGCTGAAACTAGGCTAATAGTGTTACCAGGTTATTTTGTTAGGTAGAGGTCCCTGTACCTGATTTAATGAATAGCTGAGAATGATATGCAATTTAACTTTAATTGTATGTAAATTAGACTCCTGAAATGCTTAAAAACAGTTCATTAAACATTTCTCCCTGCAATCTTATACTGTTTTCTCACCCAGTCTTTTCTTTATTAGAGTGCAGAGGTAAACTTTATTTCAGGTGTGAATATCTCTCAAGTTACAAATGTGTGGAGTCTATATTAATAAAGGGTTGCCATAAAGTTCAGAGAATTTTCCAAAGAATATTAAGAAAGTGCAGAGGAAGAACATCTGAAAGTCAGACATCTGGCAGTTTCAGCCAACCAGAACATAACTCCTTGCATTTAAAAGTAAGCTAAAAGTGATTTTGAGTGGCAAAGAGCTTTCAGAAAGCTTGTTCATTTTATCTCAAAAGTAGCATCACCCTAGGGCCTCCCCCAGAGATCATTGTGTATGTTGAGGGAGAGAGGATCCAGGTGTGTGAGGGCTGGCTATGTTGCCTCTTGGCTCTGTGGCCCAAGGTAAGTCACTTGACCTCTCTGAGACTCAGTTTATTCATCTATAATGAGGTAATTAAAATTGAGAGTGTTCTTTTTACATCACAGATTTCTTGTGAGATTCAGATCAGCTAATCAACTGACATAGCAGATACTTATTGAATTAATGAGAGATGATATGAAAATGCTTTTTTAGGTAGAAGCTTTGTATGACCGTAAGCGTTATTAGAATAATATAGAATAGATGCACTAATACGTACTGATGACCCGAAGCATGACAGCAGAAGGAGGAGACTCAACATGTCTGTCCAGAACTTGATAGCCATTTTACTACTGAGGCAGATAGCCCTCACACTGCAGGAGCCTCTGACAGCAGCATGGCTTCACAGCGTAGTGCCACTGCTAATGTGAAGGCTCTGAGTTACCAAGAGAAGGTTAAATTATATTGAGTATATTCTGTTTAGGAAAGAATGGATATGCACAGTGTATTTTATAGCGATTTTCATTAAAATGGCTTCAGAAATTATAGTGTTTAAAGAGTTATTTCTAGGGCACCTGGGTGGCTCAGTTGGCTAAGTATCTGACTCCGGCTCAGGTCATGATCTCATGGTTTGTGGGTTCGAGCCCTGCACTGGGCTCTGCACTGTGCTCTGCACTGTGGGGAACCTGCTTCGGATTCTCTCTCTGCTTCCCCCACCCCCAATAAATAAATTAAAAACATCTGAAAATATATTTATTAAAAAAGTTATTGGGGCCTCTGGGTGGTGCAGTCAATTAAGTGTCCAAATTTGGTTCAGGTCATGATCTCACGGTCCTCGAGTTCAAGACAGCTCAGAGCCTGGAACTTGCTTCAGATTCTGTGTCTCCCTATCTCTCTGCCCCTCTCCCGCTTGTGCTCTCTGCCCCCCCTCAGTAAATATTAAAAAAAAAAAAAAAAGAGAGAGAGTTATTTCTATTGTTTGACACAATTCTACCTTATGTAGAATCTGTCATTCCCTAAAAGCAGCTAACACCTGTACTGAATGCCAGCAACTGTTTTAGTCTTTGTATATATTTACTCTTTCATTTCTTCCAATACTCCCGTGAGGTAGATCATATTATCTACCATTTTACAGATGGGAAAACTGATATGCAAAGAGATTAAGAAACCTCCCCATGATTCTGGATAGAGATCCTGGGCTGAGGGGAGAAAAATTCCTATAAAGAGCATTATTGGGACAACATTTTCTAAAATTTAGGTATTGGGGCACCTAACAGGCTCAGTTGATAGATTGTGTGACTTGATCTCGGGGTTGTGAATTTGAATCCCACGTTGGGTGTAGAGATTACATTAAAAATATAAAAAAAAAATTTAGATATGGACTTTAAATGTATCATTGTTAAATTCCCTTTTTTTTCTTTTAAGTTTATTTATTTAGAGAGTGTAAGTGGGGAGGGGCAGGGAGAAAGGATCTATGTTGTCAGTGCAGAGCCTGTTGAGGGACTCGATCTCACGAACTGTGAGATCATGACCTGAACTGAAATCAAGAGTCAGACGTTTAACCGACCGAACTACTACAGCACCCCTAACTTTCCTTTTTTTTTTTTTTTTTTAAAGATTTACTTCTCTAAGTAATCCGCACCCTGCATGGGGCTCAAACTCACAACCCCAAGATCAAGAGCCATATGTTCTACCTACTAAGCCACCCAAATGCCCCTCATTGTTAAATTTCCTAATGGGATATTTGTATGATAGTTTGTTCTTAGGAGATGACTCCCTGAAGTATTTAGAGATAGGGGCTACCATTTCTTCAACCTATTGTCAAATGATTTTAAAAATTAGCCATAAGTTAAGAGTGTGTGAGTGTGGGAGGTGTGGGGAGAGAAAGAGAAAGAGAGGGAAATGAGTGTGGTAAAATGTTAATAATTGGTGAACTTAGGTGGAGTACATAAGTGAGTCCTTTGTACTATTCTTGCAACTTTTCTCTAAGATTGAAATTATTTCAGAATAAAAAGGAAAAAAAATGTCCTGAGATCACACAACTAAAGAGTTTATGTAGGAGGACTGAGATTTGAACTCAAGCCATTTGGTTCCAGTTTTGTTTTGTTTTAATTTTTTTAATGTTTATTTATTTATTTGTTTTTGAGAGAGAGACACAGAGTGAGATCAGGGGAGACACAGAGAGAGAAGGAGACACAGAATCTGAGCTGTCAGCACAGAGCCCGACACAGGGCTCGAACCACAAACTGTGAGATCATGACCTGATCCGAAGTCAGACACTTAACCGACTGAGCCACCCAGGCACCCTAATGTTTATTTATTTATTGTTTATTTTTGAGAGAGACAGAGACAGAGTGCAAGCAGACGAGGGGCAGAGAGAGGGAGACACAGAATCTGAAGTAGGCTCCAGGCTCTGAGCTGTCAGCACAGAGCCCAATATAGGGCTCAAACTTATGAACTGCAAGATCATGACTTGAGCTGAAGTCGGACACTCAACCGACTGAGCCACCCGGGCACCCTGCCAGTCCACTGTGTTTTTAATCACAGTGCTATTGTACAGTTCTATTGATGGTGCTAGATGAAGGAAGTAAATTTGTACTGAATTTTAGTTGGGACTATGATTGGATCCCAAACTTTGAGCCATTTTAGCAGCCCTGCCTCCTGGTTCCTCGGATCGGGTGATCATATAATTTATTGTATAAACCAGTTCACTTTTAAAAGTAAGAAGGAATACTATTAATAATTACTGTGGGACAATTGATGCAAACCAAGAAGAATGGACAGCCTAAAAGGATACTACTTGGCAGATACCAGTTTTAACAAATGTGACAAGACATGATAATTGCTTCATTATAATTGAATTTTGTTTGCCATAGATTCTAGTTTACACAATACAGACACTTTTTTCTCCTGCCAACAAACCTCAGGCTTTCACCTGATGAATTTTCATATTTTCTCCTCTTGATTTTGCTAATTCTTTTGCTTCCTTCCAGACCACTTGGGAAATATTCTTGGTCAAACCCCATTTCCTCCAAGACTGAAAAAATACCAACAAGAATTTCTGTAACAGTTGTCCAGGTTTAAAAAATATTGGCATTTAAGCCATAAATCTCCAAACATCTTTATTAACGTGATTTTTACAAGGAGAGGAGCTGGTAAAATGCATCTGTATTGCTAGATTGGCAGAGAAGTATTGCTGTCGTCAACTTCCCATAGATATTTGGAAAAACCTTCTTGTATGGTGCTGGAGGCTGTGTTAATGTTAGTTAAAGAGGATTATACCAGTGTAGAATCAAAGGCGGATATGCTGTCTCATTGATCTGTTGCCCAGGTAGTGTTCATTCCCATTTTTCTAATCCTACTTATTTTCAATTTCATTGCCCTGGAGCTCTGTCCAATTAAAGACGTTGACCTTCACTAATACAAGACTTGTATTTTTTGGTCAGTTCTAAACAGGCTTTCAAAATTATTCTACAATCTGCTCCGGATTTTCTTTATTTATTTTAGAGTTTATTTTTAGGGACGCCTGAGTGGCTTAGTCAGTTGAGCGTCTGACTCTTGGTTTTGGCTCAGGACGTAATCTCACAGTTTTGTGAGTTTGAGCCACATCGGGCTTTGTGCTGACAGTGCAGAGCCTTCTTGGGATTCTCTCTCCCTTTCTCTCTGCCCCTACCCCTACCCCACTCGTGCTTTCTCTCTCTCTCTCTCTCTCTCAAAATAAATAAATAAAAACTTAAAAATAAAAACTTAAAAAATTTATTTTTAGAGAGAGTGCACACATGTGGGGGAGGAGGGGCAGAGAGAGAGGGAGAGAGAGAATCCCAAGCAGGCTCTGTACTGTCAGCACAGATCCTAGCTCAGGGCTTGATCTTATGAATGGTGAGATCATGACCTGAGCTGAAATCAAGAGTCCGATCCTTAATGGATTAAGCCACCCAGTGGCCCCTGCTCTGGATTTTAAAGATCACAGTATCTCTTTGCTCCTCCTCCTTCACATAGAATGTATTTAACCAAGTGTAGCTCCACTGGAGCAGGAGATAGAGCAAGGATGCTGAAATTTAAATCAGATAGTTTTCCTTCCAGTTAGCTACTGTGGCATAAGGTTTGGGGAAGGAGTAGATAAAACAAATGACTAGCATAATTTTTTTTTAAGCCACTAAAGTGCCTTTTTTTCTTACATCATGAAATGTGCTTTTATAGTAACAATAGTCTTCATAATAATTACATTTTTATTTTTAAAAATAATGTGTATGTATCAATTCAAAGCTGTTAAATTTCTTCTGATTTTTTCTTTAAATTCGGTGAATTGCTATATTTAAAGAGAGAGATTTTTTTTTGCCTCTAAGTTAATGATTGAGTGGCCTCTGAAACCAGTTTTTACTTAATTTAAAAGAGGCTTTATTTTTCTTTTCTTTTTTTTTTAATGTCTTATTTATTTTTGAGAAGAGAGTGAGTATGAGCAGAGGAAGGGCAGAGAGAGGGGGACAGAGGATCCAAAGCGGGCTCTGTGCTGACAGCAGTGAGCCCAGTGTGGGTCTTGAACTCATGAACCACTAGATCAGGTCAAAGTCCATGCTCAAATAACTGAGCCACCCAGGAGCTCCTATTTTTTTTTAAGCTTTTTAATTTATTTTGAGAGAGAGAGTGCGTGTACACAGGGGAGGGGCACAGAGAGAAGGAGAGAGAATCCTAAACAGGCTCCAGTCAGTGCAGAGCCTGATGCAGGACTCAGTCTCCTAAATTATGAGATGATGACCTGAGCAGAAACCAAGAGTTGGACACATAACTGACTGAGCCATCTAGGTGCCCCAAACAGGCTTTTGTTTTAAAGACATCTGCAAGTGTCATCCTGATCAACCATGCTTAATCCAAATCAGCTTATGAAACTTTTTTTAACATTTATTAATTTTTGAGAGAGAGAGACAGAACATGAGTGGAGGGGGGCAGAGAGAGAAGGAGACACAGAATCTGAAGTTGGCTCAAGGCTCTCAGCTGTCAGCACAGAGCCTGATGTGGGTCTTGAACTCACGGACTGCAAGATCATGACCTGAGCTGAAGTCGGATGCTTAACTGACTGAGCCACCAAGGTGCCCCCAAAATCAGCTTATGAAAATATTAACTTGAATGATCAATTTTGTCTTTTTTATTTGAAATAGGAAATCAAATATTTTTGAGAATATATACAAAGGGCTATGATCGATATGACCTTGTGTCCAAAAGAAGGCTATATTCTGGGAATACAGAGATGCATGAAAATGTTGAAATATTGTGGAATCTCAAATCTTTATGTCATGGATCCTTATCCCTGCCGTTATTCCATTCTTCTAGCCATTTTGTTTTAATAATTTTTGCCATTCAATTTAAGGAATACTGTGAATACTGTCTTGGTTTATTTCAAAACTGAGATAAAATGGACAAACTCCTAGGAAGAGATAACTTAAGATGACTCAAGGAAAAATTGAAAACCTTTAACTATTAAATAAATTGAAATTATAGTTTTCTTCTTCCCGGAAACCCCACACCCAGATGAAATTTCAAGATACAGCCTAAGTTTTTTTTCTCCAAATTTTTTTTTAAATTCCAGGTAATTAATGTACAGTATAATACTAGTTTCAGTGGTTTATCACTTACACACAACACCCAGTGTTCATCATTACAAGTGCCCTGCTTAACCCATTACCCATTTAACGCATTTCCTATCACCCTGCCGACCTCCCATCCAACAACCCTCAGTGTATTCTCTATAGTTAAGAGTCTGGGAGTACCTGGATGGCTCAGTCAGTTAAGCGTCTGACCCTTGATTTCAGGTCAGGTCATGATCTCAGGGTTGTGAAATCGAGCCCCACATAGGGCTCCTTGCTGGGCATGGAGCCTGCTTAAGATTCTCTCTCTCCCCCTCTACCATGCTCATGCGCTCACTCTCTCTCTCTCTCTCATACATACATACATACATACACACACACATACATACATACACACACATACATACATACATATATACATACATACTGGGGCACCTGGGTGACTTGGTTGGTTAAGTGTCTGAGTATTGAATTTGGCTCATGTCCTAATCTTGTGGTTTGTGAGATTGAGCCCTCTGTTGGGATCCTCTGTCTCCTCTCTCCCTCAAAAATAAATAAGGAGGGGCGCCTGGGCGGCTCAGTCAGTTGAGCGTCTGACTTCGGCTCAGGTCATGATCTCGCGGTCTGTGAGTTCGAGCCCCGCGTCGGGCTCTGTGCTGACAGCTCAGAGCCTGGAGCCTGCTTCACATTCTGTGTCTCCCTCTCTCTCTGCCCTTCCCCCACTCATGCTCTGTCTCTGTCTCAAAAATAAATAAACATTAAAAAATTAAAAAAAAATAAAGAAACTTTAAAAAATTAAAATAAAAAAATTGAAATTTAAAACAAATTTAAAAAATTTGGGGGTGCCTTGGTGGCTCAGTCGGTTGAGTGTCCGTCTTTGGCTCGGGTCATGATCTCGCGGTCTGTGAGTTCGAGCCCCGCGTCGGGCTCTGTGCTGACAGCTCAGAGCCTGGAGCCTGCTTCAGATTCTGTGTCTCCCTCTCTCTCTGCCCCTCCCCCACTCATGCTCTGTCTCTCTCTGTCTCAAAAATAAATAAACATTAAAAAAATAATAAAAATTTGAAAAAAAGTCTGTTTCCAGCATAAGTTTTAGAATCATCTATAAATTCCACTTTTCCATGCTGTTGGAACCTGCCATTAAGAAGGTGACTGTATGGTTTACAGTTTCATTTCCTGGCCTACCTGAAATGGGTCTTTATTTAAGGGGACCTAATTGTGACAATTTATTCTTCATTGGCTCTCACTCCCTTTCTCCTCTCTTGCCTTTTCTCTCATTTTTTCTTCACAGTCAGCAAGAATCAGGAAGGACTTTTCTATTGTTTAGAGACTTATTTTCTCAGTAAATTTTGCTTATCTTTCTATATACTTACCCAGTATTTTATGAGGGATTGATGGGTGACAGAATTGCTGCTTAGCACCTCAGGTTTTAAAAGATGGTACCTTCCCTCAAAAAGCTCACAGTCTAGCCCTATTACACATGTAATGTGGGATGTATGCTGTAAGAAAGTGCTATTGAAGCAGAGGAGAGCTTGATTAAGTCTTTCTAGGGAACAGGGTCACAATAGCTTGGTGGAAGCAATTCATTTGAACTGGGCAGGGAAGGATTAATAAAATTTCAAGAAGCATGGGGGGGAAAAAAAACAACAGATAAAAGGTGAGTATTCCAGGAATGATCACAGAGGCATGCGAGTGCAGGAGGGCACCTGTGGTGAACAGTGGCTGAAGTGTAGAGCACTGGAAAGGCGTGGCCAGAAAGGAAGCTAAAGAAGTACATTGATGTCAGATACTGAAGGGTTTTAACAATCACATATTTTCCCTGATCATTCTCTCTCAGATTTTCTCAGTCTCAGTCCTTCTAAAACCTCTAACTCACCTTCAATTCTCAGATGAAAAATTTCAGGTTTGCCTCTGTGTTAGTATGGCTGAGAATTGGTCTTACAGTTTTGCCTTTATCTGGTTAATTACTGGGAGTCAGCATTCTGAATGACCTGCAGCCATTTTAGGCTTTCGGAGAAGATAACTTGAATTTGGTGTTTTGGAAAAATAAAAAGTAGCTCCTTCCTCCCTAAGGGGTTGGGAGTGCTCAGCTTCATTAGCAGTCATCAGGGAAATGCAGTTAAAACTACAATGACACGCTCTTTTATGTCCATCAGATTGGCAAAAATTAAAGTCTGACCAAATATGTTGGCAAGGGTATATGAGGCAGCCAGAACCCGGCAAACAGAAGTATAAACCCATTTTGGAACACAGTTTGTCATTATCTCATGATTGAAGATTTGCATACTTCATGACCCAGGAATTCCACTCTTAGGTATCTACACTTAACAACCTTATACATGTGTACAAGGAGACATGTACAAAAATGTCCATAGCAACACTATTGGCAGTAGCAAAAACACAAACATTCCAAACTGGGAAAAATCCCAGTATCTGTCAACTTTAGATTGAATAAATAAATCATGGGATAGCCATATAATAGAATACCATGTAACAGTAGAAATGACTAAATTGCAACCATTGCAACATGAATGAATCTCAAATTGTAGAGTGAAAGGTTGCAGAAGAATGTGCATTAGATTCATGTGAAGTTCAGAAACATGTGAAACTAAACTTTAATGTTTTGAGATACAGATATGATAAAACTGTAAAGAAAAATAAGAGAATGGTAAACACATTTCTGGAGAGTGTTGGCAGAGTGAAAGGGAAGGAGATAGGTTTGGGGAGAGGCATGCAGAGAACTTTAAAGCTGATAGTGATTTTTTTTAAAGTTTATTTTTAGAGAGAGTATGCACATGTGCAAGGGGAGGGGGGTGAGAGAGAGAGAATCCCAAGCTGTCGGTGCAGAGCACGTTGTGGTGCTTGATCTTAGGAATGGTGAGATCATGTCCTGAGCCAAAAATCAAGAGTCAGATGCTCAACCCACTGAGCCATCTAGGTGCCCCTAATGGTGATATTTTAAAACTAGGTCGTAGGCACACTGATGTTGGTTAAATCACAATTTTTTTTTAAGTTTGTTTATGTAATCTCTACACCCAGCATGGGGCTTGAACTTATGACCCTGAGATCAAGTCACCTGCTCTTCCGAATGAGCAAGCCAGATACCCCTCATGATTCTTTATACCTTACATGTATTTTTAAAATTTTTTGTATCTATAAATTGTAAAGAGTTAAGGTAAGGTTGATGACACTAGTCCAGTGTTCCCCCCTAATAATACTTTTACAAACACATTTTTCAGAATGTAAAAATTGAGGCCCAGAGAGATTAAATAATTTAATTGTTCAAGAGGGAAAGCTTATCAGTGACAGCCTGGCCTCAAACTCTGTACAGAGCACTTTCTGTCATCTTCTCTTGCAACTCTCCCATTATGTGGATTCTGTCGATCGGAAGTGCTTCCACTTGGATTACTGCCTCAGTCTTTCACCCTCTCATGTAGTACGTTCTCCACACTGCTGCCAGAGAGAGCTTTCTAAATGCAAATTCAGGGGCGCCTGGGTGGCTCAGTCGGTTAAGCGGCCGACTTCGGCTCAGGTCATGATCTCACAGTCTGTGAGTTCGAGCCCCATGTCGGGCTCTGTGCTGACAGCTCATCAGAGCCTGGAGCCTGCTTGGGATTCTGTGTCTCCCTCTCTCTCTGCCCTTCCCCTGCTCACGCTCTGTCTCTATGTCTCTCAAAAATAAATAAATGTTAAAAAAAATTTTAAAAAAAATGCAAATCCAGTCATGTCACCCTCTGGTCTCAATCTTAAATAGTTCCCAGTAGCCGTCAGCACACTCCAAGTGCTATAGTGCAGCATACAAGGCTCTCTGTGCCTCAGCTTCTGTCTGCCTTATTAGCCTCATCACTCATGACTTCCTGTACTCCAGCCACACCAAGCTATTTGCTGCTCTTGGAACATTGTTTGCCTCTGCACACACTGCTCCCTTCATCTGAAACTTCTCTTAACTAAATTTGTTTTTTGTCCTTTAAGACACCCTTTCTTAACTGACTACCTCTGCCTCCAGTCTGAGCTGGATGCCTCCACAACATCTTGAACTTAACGTTCGTAGTCACACTTATCACAAGAGTAACTTTGTCCCCTTCAGTAGCTTTCGAGCTTCATGAGGGCAGGGACATTGTTGAATTTATTCCCAGTGTGTGGCACGGCACTCCGTACCTAAGGTTCATTGAAGGAAGGAAGGGAGGGAGGAAGGGAGGAAGGAAGAGAGGGAGGAAGTGCTCGGTACATAAGGTTCATTGAAAGAGGGAGAGAAAGAAAAAAGGAAAAGAGAAAGGAAAGGAGGAAAGAAAAGTGGATATCAGTTTATAGATCTCATATATAGTTAGAAGCTGTCATTTGTTTGCCAGATTCTCACTCACTCTATCTGTATTTATAACAGTGGGAAGGAAGGGAAAGAAAGGCAGGTAGGTTGGCTGGTGGCGGGGTCAGTTGGTGGGGACAAAGTATTAGTGGGGGGGGCAAGAAGCTGTTTTGGTGAGGAAAGGAAAGGTTCAGAGGCTTATTAATATTTTAGGCCATGCGCCTGGAGATTTTAATGACAGCCTGAACAGCCTGACAGTTTTCAAAATGTGCTGATTTTCATGACTTACCCTATTCTGACCTTCCTTAGCCTTTTTTAGAAATGTGTCTCCTTTGGCTGATAACTCTTCATCGTTTCTCTCTTTACATTGGAAGGTAAGAGCTTTGAGGTGCGTGAATAAAAGGGAGGTGGCAGATAGCTCATGTTGGTTGGGATGGCCTTGGTTGTTTTTTCTGAATTAAAAATTTTTTTTTTTAAATTTTTAATGTCTCACTTTGCTCTATACAGCTTAAGACCTCTGATCATTTCCTAGGGTTTGTAGAGTATGTGTAGATCCTGTTTTGTGATCTGGTAAGCTACTAGGAATCTTGATTCTAAAACAAAGGTCAAACTTGGGCTATTCAGATTGAGTTCTCTTCCCTCAGAAAGCAGTACTATAAGACCGAAGTTCCAGGGGCGCCTGGGTGGCTCAGTCCATGGAACCTCCAGCTTCGGCTCAGGTCATGATGTCACGTTTAGTGAGTTCAAGCCCCCATCAAGGTTTGTGCTGAAAGCTTGGAGCTTGGAGCCTGCTTCGGATTCTGTGTCTCCCTCTCTCTCTGCCCTTCCCCTGCTCAGGCTGTGTCTCTCTCACTCTTAAAAATAAGTAAACATTAAAAAAAAATTATAAAGACTGAAGGTCCAGACACCCTCCCTATCCTCACCGTCATGATGGCCAGAGCACAAGAACCACTAACTGTGGCTTCATTCGTTTGATGAATATGATTAATATTTTTTAAGTTTGTTTGCTTGTTTAAATTTATTTCAAGTTAGTTAAGTTTATTTATTTTGAGAGAGAGTGAGTATGAGCAAGGGAGGGGCAGAGAGAAAGGGAGAGAGAATCCTAAGCAGGCTCCACGCGGTCAGCGCAGAGCCTAGTGTGGGACTCAGTCCCACAAACCTTGAGATCATGACCTGAGCTGAAACCAAGAGTTGGATGCTGAACCAGCTGAGCCACCCAGGCGCCCCTCATTTGACTAATATTTATTGAGCCTCCTCTCTGTATCTAGCGTGGTGGTAGGCACTAGGGTCAGAAATGATCGATCACTAGGCTTAAAGAATTCACTGTCTAGTGGGAGAGCAAGTAAGAAAATCGGTCATTTTAATGATGGGATAGGCATGCACAGAGTGTTATGGGAGTTTAAAGAGTGTGGAGAGGGGCATCAAGCTCCCCTGGGGCAAGGCATGTCAAGAGACAGTTCACTTGAGCTCAGTCTTGGAAGACCTTAGGCAGTCGGTGGGGGTGTAGTGGGTGGTCAGATTTGAAGTATGGAGGCAAGGGAGAACATTAGGAGCCATGGGAGGGTCTGTGGGATTTCAGGAAAGGGTATGAAGGGTATGACGATATGATAGTAGATGAGACTGGAGCCATATAAAGGGACCATATTGTGAATGACATTTTCTACTTTCCTAAATAAAAGGAATTATCAGTAGAAGTGTTTTCATTCATCTAGTGTTAAATGTTTAGTGTTTCTCTTACTACTGTCTCTTGAGCAACTGAGTTTTATTGTGTTTTATTTCTTTGATTTGTTCTTTTTATGATATTTGAATTTGGAGCTCTCTTTCTTTTTATGCTTCAGATGAGTCCGCTTTGAGTACCATCTAGTCAGACCCCACACTCAGGCATTGTGGAATGGATGACGCATTGCTTTTAAGGCAGCTTGGAAGTAGGAGGATTTAAATGACCTTCAAAGACTAATGTCAGGCCCCCATGTCAATGTCATTGCAATTCATGCATGCATGGAGAGTAGGAAAGAGAACTTAATTATGGAGGAGGGGAATCGTAACCCTGCTTGAATGGGTAGTTGAAAGTTCTGGGCACGCCCCTTAGCCTCAGAAAAGGACTTTCTTATATTTGCTGCCAAAGAGGTCATAGGGAGAGCCCAGATAAATACCATCCTTCCTCTGGGTGTGTAAGCCAGTCTTATTCTTTTGCTCCCACAGGTGCAGAATAGGTTCACCAAATAATATTCTGATCTCCATTGAACAAAATTTGGCATCTTATTGTCCTTTTCCAGAAAATCAATCCCTTTAAAGCGTGGAACGTGGCAATTTTAGGTCAGCAGGCATTTAAAGACACCTTTTTAACTTACAGGTGCTGGCCTAATAAGATATATTTTGTACAAAAATACCAGTGTTATCAAGATGAAACTTGAATCATTTAAATCCTGAAGGGGGCTAAGTTTTAGGTGCCGGTATACGTTTTACCTGTGAAATTACTTGTTTTATAATGGTGCTGTCCTTCTGGAAGACTGTGATCATCATCAGATATCAGGCTCCATTCCTTCTGCTAACCTTTGGTAACTGTTCAGAATCCATTATAGTGTTTGAGAGAGAGGGAACCCACAGTGACCCATGTCACTATCCTTTCAAACCATAAAATAGCTTTCCATAGTTAGCCTGGATGACAGCAGAAGCCAGCCTTGTGTAGTCAGGAACCGCTCCAACCTGGCTATAATCAATGACTGTAGGAGTTAGTCATAGTTACCTTCCTCCATTTCTTTTATTTGTTTTGAAGGTGGTATTAGCGAGGCAGAGTTGCATCTTTGGTTCATTAATACAGGGTCTGAACAGGAAAATCTATTTCAGTGAAATCCTTGGGTGTTGCAGAAAACACATAATGCTTCTTAGTACTTTTTTTTTAAGCTTTTTAAAAAAGATTTTATCTTATTAAAAACATTTTTTAAAGACTTCATTTTTAAATAATCCCTACACCCACCGTGGGGCTTGAACTTAAAACTCTGAGATCAAGGGTTGCATGCTCTACCAGTTGAGCCAACCAGGCACCCTGCTTGTTAGTGCTTTAAAGAGAGCTTTTCTTTTGCAGGGACAGTGCTGTATAAACATGGCCCTGGTTGTTACCTCTACAACATAAATATTCCTATAGTTTTAAACTTTAGGAAAAGTTCTTGATTAATCTAAATCAAGTTTTATTTTTTCTATATGCATATTCATATCTTAAAATAACTCTCATTGATAGATTTTGGTAGGATGTAGAAAGACAAAACAAAGTGTCATCTTCTTAATTCCTCATCTTTGTAAGCCTTTTCCCTCCATTTAAATGGAAGTTTTTCAGAGCACAGACCATGGCAGAGCCCGTTTTCAAAGCAGTTCATAGAGATTTAGCTTTGGAATTTATTTGCCCTTGGTCACCAAAAAAGAGTAGAAACTAGAGAACCAGATGGCTGCTGAGGGAAACTATTGTAACAGCAAACTTGAAGGGCTAGAGACCAGAGAGCAAGGAGAATGCTTGGGGTAGTCTTAGAGAGCTAAAATGGTAGTAACAGTATAAATTAGGTAATGGAAAATTTAGGCTACTATACCAAACTCATGCTTCTAGCAAATTTTGGCCTGGAGTTGTCTTTCTGAGTAAAGCTTTTGTGATTATTGGAATGCCACAGAATTCATCTCTTAACTTTTTGTCCCAGAAGGCATTAGACCCTTTAACATGATTTATAGCAGACAAGAAATACCAGTTCACTTAGGGCCGGTGGTATTTAATTACCCCTCTCTGTGGGAGTGGGGTTGTTCTCACTAAAACCATTTGTAGGTGAAATCACAACAAAGATACATAAACTACAGCTTTATATGTATACATTTTTGAAAAGAGACATCAGTTTCTTGCATTTTTCAAATGTCAAAGGTTAATTTAAAATATTAATGCTGAAAAGATTAATTTAAGATATTAAATCTACCAGGCAAGAATACATGTACATATTGTAATTACTTCCTTTTTACAATTAAAGTAATTGGATTATATTTAATGAGCTATTTACATTTAATAATTAAAAAAGACTTATCATTTCACTATTCCCCATATGCAGAAAGAGATGGGGGAAAATTCACTTCTGATATAATTATCTTTACTTGGGCTGAAAAGGGAAAACAACCGTGCTCTTTGGAAAAAGAAGAATATTATTTTTAAATACATATATACAGTTTAGGAATTCCTCATGGGAATGTGTTTTGGTTCATTGTAAAAGGAGATGAAAGATTAGGTGCTTAAAAATAAAGAAAAAAAGTCCCTGATGACAAGATTTGATGAGCCAAACAGTGCACAGAGAATGAAACTTAAAGTGATTTTCAGGGACCCTGTAGATAAAAGAAACTCGTCAGAAGTGACGGAACCCCAAATGCCTGGCTGTTTGAAAACAGGAGTTTGTTTGAAAAGCAGTAGCATCTGAGCATGTTATCTGAGGCTGGCACTTTAAATGAGCCAGTGTTTATGTTGTTGAAAGTGAGAGATGTGAAGCCCCTGAGCAGCTGGCTAAAATCGGGTGTAGAGAGGGAGAGAGCAGTGTGTTATCCTCATTAACACCGCTTCACTTCTAGGGTAAATATGTCAGGAAGGCTTTCTTGTGTTAGCATGCAGTCTTTTTTCAAGGGAGAAGAAACTAGTCTGGGGCTCTGTGGCACTTGTGTATGAGAATGAGAAATAGGAGTTTATTTGTATAATTTCTTGGTTTGGGTGTTTTGTGAAGAGTCAGTGTGGTATCATGGAATCAGTGTAAACTTTTGACACAGATAGACCTGGGTTTAAAAGCTGACTGTGTGACTTTGAAAAAGTTACAGAACTGCTCTTAGTTTTAGTTCTCTCATCTGTAAAATCAGACTGCTAATAACTTACTTTACAGAAGTGTTTTGAGGATTAGAGATATATAAGAAAATGTGAATAAATATCAGCCATATTTTAGGAATTCAGTACTTATTGAACAGACGCTATATGACACAAAGAAGTTTTAAGAATCCCACCCTTAGCTGCTGTTGTTGCTACTACTTCTATTAGGTTTAAAGGTATTTTGTTTTTCAGTTCCTATACTCAAAGAATTGTACACTCCAAAAAGCTGTACTACAAAATAGAATGTAGTGACTGCCATGAAAGGTTCGGCATACCTCTTTGGCACTTTTGGAAAGGTAGAGAGGACTTCAGATTAGAAGAGTCAAGGAAGGCTTCTTAGAAGTGGCGACATTTGCCTCGAGCCTTCAAGATGAAAGGATTTTTTTTTTAAAGAAATACCACAGTCCAAATAATAGTCCCTTTGAGACTATTTGTCTTTCAAAGTTTGTAAAGTGAAAAAACTGAATTGATTTTTTACTATGATTTGGAAGACTGATACGCTTTATCTTAATCTTTAAAATTGTCATAATATAAGCAGAGGCCATCTGTTTCTTTCTCAGTATTTTCTCTACACTCCCAAAGAGCCGGTCTCAGAAGGTAAGAGACCCACCTACTACTTGGCCACTGAGACTGAAGAAAAGAGGATCAATTAGAGAGTCCTTTGTGCAGTGCCCGATGCTGTTTAATTTGACTTCCTTAAATTATTTCATTATCACTAGGAGTGAGTCTAAACAAACTCTGCATTCCTTCGAATTAATGGTAATCAGAGCTATCAGTTACTGAGTACCTACTGGGTGTTAAACATCCCGCTAGAAGACTCGCGTATGTTATCTCATTTTATCCTTAGATCCATCATATGAGGTAGGTTTTATTTTTCCCATTTTACACATGAGGCTCAGAGAGATTAGCCAGCCCAAAGTCACATAACGAGTGGCTCAGGAAATCCTTGAATCCCTTGACTGAACATGCCTCTGAGTTCACCAAGCTGTATTGATTTTTGAAGGTGGTAGGCACCTCTGCAAGTGTTAGCCTCAGGAAAAGGGCTTCTGTCATTGTTCTCAGTTGTGATCATTCAAAAAATTAATTAACTGTGTTATCCAAATATGTTACATGCTTATGGTGATAATATCATACCTTTGGCAGTGCTTTTTTTGTTTGTTTGATTTTGGGACACCTATTTTTCCCTGTTATTCCTAGAATTACTCTGTGTATACACTTAAAGATAAATAGAAGTTAATCTGAATTTAAGAATTTTATAATACCTCTCTATTACGGACGGCCTTGCAAAACTAGAGTGACCTAAACTGACCTAAACAGGAAGCACAGGGCTATGATTCCTGTGAGAAGGGAAATAAAGGAGATGAGCCTTGTGATTACCTGGCTTTCTGTCTGAATGTCTCTTCCTCCTTTTTTTTCTTTCTAAATTTTTATTTAAATTTTAGTTTATTAATATACAATGCAGTATTGGTTTCAGGAATAGACTTTAATGATCCATCACTTACCTACAACACCCAGTACTCATCATAACAAGTACCCTCCTTAATACCCATCACCTATCTAGCCCATCCCCCACCCACCTCGCCTCCATTAACCCTCAGTGTCCTCTGTTGTTAAGTCTTTTATGGTTTATTTCCCTCTCTTTTTCCCCCCTTCCCATATGTTCATCTGTTTTGTTTATTAAATTCCACATATAAGTGAAATCATGTGGTATTTGCCTTTTTCTGACTTACTTTAGCATAATATACTCTAGCTCCATCCATGTCATTGCAAATGGCAAGATTTCATTCTTTTTGATGACTAAGTAACATTCCAATGTGTGTGTGTGTGTGTATGTGCGCGCGCGCGTTTGTACACACTGCATCTAGATGTCTCTTCTAACTACGGAGCAGGGTGGGAGATCCCAAGCAGAGCACACTAGTCTTGCTGCCATGAAGAGACATATTATAGTTCAAGGAGAGCTGAAGCAACTGAAAGCAGTATGGTTGAGTTCTGGAAAGGAAGAAGCTATGAAGAACTGCTCTAGAAATCTCAGGGTCTTATTGAATCTTTGCTGACCACACACATGACTGGAGTCACACTGAGAGAGAATGGGGAAAGAGCGACCAGGAAGCTATGAGCAGGGAGGTATTTGAGTTCTTACCAGCCAGAATGGAGAGCCCATTGTGCCCACTAGGAGCACCCAGTAAGAGGGGCCGCATCTTTTGCACCTGGGGCTAAAATATCCATAGAGTCTATGTTAGGTCTACTCTAGAGTCACCCTAACAAAGCTTTTTAAAAACAAGCCTCGGGGCGCCTGGGTGGCTCAGTCGGTTGAGTGTCCGTCTTTGGCTCGGGTCATGATCTCGCAGTCTGTGAGTTCGAGCCCCTCGTCGGGCTCTGTGCTGACAGCTCAGAGCCTGGAGCCTGCTTCAGATTCTGTGTCTCCCTCTCTCTCTGCCCCTCCCCCACTCATGCTCTGTCTTTCTCTATCTCAAAAATAAATAAACATTAAAAAAATTTTTCAAAAAAAAAAAGCCTCACAGTTACCAAGCTGAACCAAAAGTAACTTAACTGCCTACCAGAATAAAGTCTAACACTTTTGAAGCCAAAACAACAGTGCTAGATATTCAACATTGTAACAGCATAATGTCTAACATTCAGTCAGAAGTTGCCAAGTTTAGGGCGCCTGGGTGGCTCAGTTGGTTGGCTGGTTGGGCTTCTGTCTTGATTTTGGCTTAGGTCATGATCTCACGATTTGTGGAATCAAGCCCCACGTTTGGCTCTGGCTCTGAGGTGATGGCGTGGGCCCTACTTGGGTTTCTTTCTCTCCCTGCTCCCTCTGCCCTCCCCCCACCCCCGCTCCCCTGCCCTCCCCCCCACCCCCCCACATGTGCACTCTCTAAATAAACAAACAAACATTAAAAAAAAAAAAGCCACCAAATTTACCAGGAAAATGTGGTCCATAACTAGGAGAAAAGTCATTCAGTAGAAACACTCAGAAATGGCAGAGATGATGAGAATTAGCAAACAAGGATATTAAAAAGCTCTATGTTTAAGTGTATAAAGGAGAATACGAACATACTAGTTAGGAGGTAAATATTGTAGCCTTGCAAATAATTAGTGGAGTAAGGTTCTGATCTCTCATTTTTATTATCTTTGTTCTTCCTGTAGTGTTGATAACTTGGTGGAATTTGAATATTCTCATAGAAGTCTAAGTTCTAGAATCAGCATTTTAGGGTTGGAGAGAAATTTTAAAGGTCATCTTGTTGACCCTTTCATATTATAGAAAAAATAAATATATTTTATTGATTCTAAGATGTACGTTTTCCCCACATTTTTATTTAAATGTTTGTTCATTTAGAGAGCAAGTTGGGGAGGGGAAGAGAGATTTTCCAGGGAGGCTGCATCCATCAGTGCAGAACCTGACACAAGGCTCAATCCTATGAACTGTGAGATCATGACCTGAGCCAAAATCAAGTGTTGGATCCTTAACCTACTGTGAGCCACTGAGGGGCCTCTCCCCACATTTTAACATCTCTTGAACTTGAATCATGATATATCTCATAATCAGTGGCATCTTAGATTTGATGAAATGTGGTAAAAAGCACATTAGAATTGTAAACTTTCCATAAATTCTTAGTGGTAGAGTTCAAGACTTATGCTTATATTACCCTTACCTGGAAAGCCTTCCCCTTTATCCTTTTTTTCTTTTAGATGTATTTAAAAAAATTTTTTAGGGGCACCTGGGTGGCTCAGTCGGTTAAGTGGCTGACTTCAGCTCAGGTCAGATCTCACAGTCTGTGGGTTCGAGCCCCACGTCGGGCTCTGTGCTGATGGCTCATCAGAGCCTGGAGCCTGCTTTGGATTCTGTGCCTCCCTCTCTCTCTGCCCTTCCCCTGCTCACACTCTGTCTCTATGTCTCTCAGAAATAAATAAATGTTTAAAAAAAAAGAAAAAATAATTTTTTTTAGATGTAGTTTTTAAATTAAGTTTTTTGTGATCCAGCAATTCTATACATTACTCAGTGTTCATCATGATAAGTGTACCCCTCTTTATATCCAAATCCTGCCTGTTCCATCCCTTCAGTTCACAGTGATCTTTTCATCCTTTCTAGTGTTATCATTGACTACATCATTCCTTTGACAACTGAACTTCTATTTATTTGCTGTATTGTTACTAAACTGGTTTTAGCTGTCTCCTCAAATTATAAGCTCTTGTAGTCAATGGAAGGAATTTCTACTTCTTTGTATCTTTTTAGTGTCTACTTGATAAATATTCATTGATTGATAAGGTTACTATAATTAGTTAACTATTAATACAACCTGAAACTTATTAATAGTATTGTTTAATGGTTGAGGGAACCACATATAAAACATTTTTTAATGTTTTTTTTTTAATGTTTGTTTATTTTTGAGAGAGGGCATGCATGCGTGTGTGTATGCACACACACACAAGTAGAGGGGTAGGGGGCAGAGAGAGAGGGAGACAGAGTATCCAAAGCAGGCTCTGCGCTATCAGTGCAAAGTCCGAATGTGGGGCTCAAACCCATGAACCGTGAGAGCATGACCCCAGCTGAAGTAGGACCCTCAAGTGACTGAGCCACTCAGTGGCCCCATGAAACATTTAGAACAGGAGTACCTGGGTCGCTCAGTCGGTTGAGCATTCAACTTCGGGTCAGGTCATGATTTCACGGTTTGTGAGTTCAAGCCCCACATCCACGCTGACAATGTAGAGCCTGTTTCAGATTCTTTCTTTCTCCTTCTCTCTCTGCCTCTCCCCAACTCGTGCTTTCTCTCTCTCTCAAAATAAATAAAAATAAACTTAAAAATTTAAAGTCACTACATCTTAAAAAAAAACATTTAGAACAGTGCCTGGCACATAGTTAAATGCTACATATGTGTAGAACTACTACTTCCACCACCACCACCACCACCACTGCTACTACTACTACTACTACAAAAATCACTATGACTATTTTTTTAATGTAAGCTCCATGTCCAACATTATCATTGACTGGAGACCAAGAGTCACATGCTCTACTGGTCAGCCAGGCATCCATCACTATGACTATTGTAATTATTTCGTACCAGGCACTGTGTTAACCATTTTATACATGCATTATTTTATTTTTCTTCGTAACAACCTTACAAATTAGGACTCATTATACTAATTTAATAGATTAGGAAACAGACTGAGAGATTACACTGCTTGCCAAGGTCCCAAAGCTAAAGGTTGGCTGTAGGGAGCTGAGGCCCACACCTCCGTCTCTTACTGTCCATGCTCTTGCTGCTCTGCACCACTACTTATTAGGTAACTGCCTAGTAAACTGAGGGCAGAAAGAAAAGAATGGGTGCTTACTTTCCCTCTGTTTGGACTTTTCCTTATAGATCCCATATTTTGGGTGGTGAGTAGACCTTGTGAGGGGAAGTAGATGTACAGCTGCCCTTTGCTGCTGACTCTTAGTCAGTTGCTGGCGGCTTGGCTATTAGTGACAGATGAGCGTATGACACTTTCAGGAATGAATTCTTGTTACAGCCGGCAGAATAGAACAGTTGATAGGGAATTGTAGTTTGCTCCATAATTCCACTCCTTGGTGTTCAGATGCGGTTGTGATTGCTTGGTCTCTCTCCTTACGTTAGTGTATCAACAGTCACACCCAGGACCGCTGCTTCTGCCTGCTCCATGACCACACGGTGTGTTTGTATGTTGCCCTGAGCTGTCAGCAAAACATTTTGCTGAATCTCCTTTTTCGTTGTTGCTCTGCAACCTTTTTCCCCCTGGCCTTTCTCAGTTGTGTAAAGTCAGTTTCTTTTTTGGCCTTTCCATCCCAGAGAGAAGCTTGAAATATGAAGTGAGGCATCATAGGGATTAAAATGAATAGTTAGACAGCTGGCAGGATGAAATGAGACTCACTCCGTGCCTGATGTGTGGTTCGGCTCTTAATATCTCCTTTCTCCCTCTTTTTCAAACTGCCTCTGTATCTAATCACCAGTGGTTGTGCCAATGACCTGTCTTTAGGGAGATTAACCTAGTGCAATACTCAGTGCTACTTGCAAGAACCAAGAAAGAAAGGTTACACTTAGCCCCATCCTCTCTATCTTTGAGTAAGATAGTAAAGTGGGCTATAGACATTCTTCCATAAAAACCGACTGTGTATTCCCATGTGTAGCACATGCCCAGGCTTGGCTTACTCACAGGTACTCAAGCCCGGGTACTCGGAGAGGAATGCGTTTTGTATCTACCCTCTTATCTCCGATTTTTAGGCACCAGTAACTGGAGATCACTCTTTCTGTCATTGGCAATAAATAAAAAAGGAAGCTCTTAAAAGTGAAGAATACTTTATTGGGGCTTGTGCGAGTTAGTAGCATATTTCTAGTAATCTTGCGAACTGATTTGTTGAGGTTTGATGCTTTGTTTTAGTTTATATGTTGGTATTTGTTTTTCAGAGGAGCTTAGTTGTTTTTCATACTAGACTCCTATATGAATCTAATGCTGAATTAATGACTACAGCTGAAAGAAATCTGGTACTTGAGTACCCACAAATACCAGGGGTAAGATTTCTCCATTTCTAAATAAAATCACCCATAATTTATATGTATTCAGTCAGTAGAAGTAAGCCCATTTAGGTGGATGGATAGTTTGGTGTATTTCAAACCATTCCATTTTGATGAATTGGGTATTGCTAGGAATTGACATGAGATTGGGAATGTGAAATGAACTTTGTGTTTGTAACTGAAAGTCATCAATGATAACATTGTAGACCCTTTATATTATAAGTGGATACATAATAGGGAACCTGGGCCAGGACGGAGAAACAAGAAATATTTTAGGTGAATAAATCTTTTCTTTGGAGATCAGAATACTTTGCAAACAAAATCTCAGTGTTATGTTAGCATCTTTTGAGTATTTTTTTTTAGTGCAGCCCAAAGCTGAACTAGAAGGATGAACTGAAATTTTTTCCCCATTCACCAGTCATAATTAGATTAAGAATTAGAATCCATGGGCGCTTGGGTGGCTCAGTCGGTTGAACATCCGACATCCGCTCAGGTCATGATCTTACAGTTCATGAGTTCAAGCCCTACATCAGGCTTGCTGCTCTCAGTGCATAATTCGCTTCGGATCTTCTGTTATCCTCGCTCCCTTGCTTGCACTCTTTCTCTCTCTGTCTCTCTCAAAAATAAATAAAACATTAACAAAATTTAAGAACTGGAATCTATGTTCCAGGTCTACTGTTTAAATGTATTTTCTTTTGGACAACCAGAGGGATCATACTAAAAGAGCCTAGTTTCCACCAATAAAGAGGCAGTTGTTTGTGGAATAGTTTATACTAGAAAAAAACAACAATGTTAGAGGTGAAAGTGATCCCCCAGTTTTAGCTTTAAGAGCAAAGCTATAGGGGCGCCTGGGTGGCTCAGTTGGTTGAGCAGCCGACTTCAGCTCAGGTCATGATCTCGCGGTCTGTGAGTTCGAGCCCTGCGTTGGGCTCTGTGCTGACGGCTCAGAGCCTGGAGCCTGTTTCTGATTCTGTGTCTCCCTCTCTCTCTGCCCTTCCCCTGCTCATACTCTGTCTCTATGTCTCTCAAAAATAAAATAAACGTTAAAAAAAAATTAAAAAAAAAGAGCAAAGCTATATTAGAGCCTAAAGAGTAATAAAGGTAAGAACAAAAGATGGTGTTGCCCCCAAAGTGTAATAGAAAGTTATGGAATTACCAGGTATGAATGGTCCTTGATAGATGAATAAATAGTGTCCTCACGGAGGACTACTTGCCCAAAACCAAATCAGGACAAGAAGGAGCCTTAGATTTATTGAATGTAGGTTTATCACCTTTGTCATTACTTTAGGAAATTGGAAATTTCTCCTGGTTTTGGATCACAGATAACTTTCTTTTGGTTCTCCCAGTCAGATACTTTCTCTGTCAACCATAGGAGTTTCATTTCTGCCTTGCTGTCTCTCTTGGACATTAGTGACCTAAACTGATTTGTCAGTAATTCCTTGTGTTTGGAAGGAGTCTAGTTATATTTGTAGGTTCAGCCTCACCCAGTATTTCAACAGGAAGTGGGTGGATGCTTAAGTCTATAATGAGGCATTCTTCCTTGTGGTTGTTGCATAGTTGTGAGGACTGCTGTATGCAACAGTAAATTCATACTTCTTTAAACATTTTCATAGATAGATTTAGATTACAGTAAGCCGGTGTATTGTCTATCATTTTGAAATCAAATGATTATTTGACTTTTCAATTGGAATTTTGAACTCCTGTGGAATGCATATTCTTTAACAAAAAGAAATTTGTCTCTCAAAAGAGGAAACTGGTCTACAAAGTAAAGTTCTTCTCTTAGGCCCCCATCCAAATTGCTGTTAACTGTAGAACAGTGGGAAATGCTGAAGTGAAAGCAGAAGTCCTAATTGCCACACATATAACATCCCCACATGTTCTCATCCCCTGCTGCTGCTGATCAGCATTTTGGGGGTATGTTTCAAAGAGGAACTGCCTTGAGAAGCATTTCTGTTGTTATGGTTATTGCTATAGCTCAGATAGACTTGCTTTGGGATGCAACCATAGAAATCTGCAGGTGTTATCAGTGACCTTG
Source organism: Paguma larvata (assembly GCA_030068075.1). Taxonomy (NCBI): domain Eukaryota; kingdom Metazoa; phylum Chordata; class Mammalia; order Carnivora; family Viverridae; genus Paguma; species Paguma larvata. The sequence continues at coordinate 20,108,191 of CM057833.1, read as the reverse complement.
GCTCTAAATGAAGCATTGTATATTTATTTATAAAAATAACTAGTAATAAATATTATTGCCAGAATGAGCAATAATCTGTCTTCTGTCCTGGTAATAACAGGAATTCAGAGTGGGGTTTAGGAGAATGTGTCCTTCCTCACATGTAGCCTTTCTTTATTACTAGTCATTTTAACCTCACCCTACTTCTGTTTCAGGGTGTTGGGATCAGGGAGTTGTGAGAGTGTAGGGTAGATGTCAAAGTCTCCTTTTGACTTTACATTGACCACGCCATATATAAATATTTTGTGATAACTTCTAATATATAGACCTGTAGAATCTTACTGTTTAAAGGGACCTGAGAGAACACCTCATCCAGTCTCCAGTTCAAAGCATGAATTCTGCCATGGTACTGACAGGTGTAAAGTGTCCAGGAGTAAAGATGGGGCTGCTGCTGAGTCTGGCAGCATGACTGGAACTGTTCCAGAGCCAGTTTTTCCTTTGGACTTACTTGGGTAGCCAACTCCCAGATCAGTCTGATTGCCGCCCAGGACGTAAACAACTTAACCTCAGGGTTCTGTCTGGAAGGTCCTTTGGACCATTCTGTATCCTACAGGTCCTGGCAACTAGATATGGAGGAGGGTTTGATTCATAGCCATGACCCCTCCCTCTCTACAGTTCTTAGACTCGCCTCAGGCCTTGTCTTCAGAATGCAAATCGATGTTGGCCAAGTGAGGAGGTTAGAGCAACTTAGAAGCAAATCTAGAAATTTTAGAACTTCTTAAAAGTTATCTAGCTTAGTCCCTTTATTTTGCAGATGAGGAAACTGAAGCCCAGAGTGAGAATTATATCATCTTTGATTTCAAAGGCATTGTAGTAGAAGTCATCCAATCTGACCTCTCAACATCAACATCTTACAGTCCGGGAATGTCTTCTGCAACATTCCTGGTAGCCGGTCATCCAGAGGATCGTACTGGGAACTCATAACCTCTGAAGAGAACCCATTCCAATATAGGACAGCTCTAATTAAAAGGAACTAACTAAATTGAAATCTATTTCCCTATAACTTTTGTCTCCGCAGTGGTTTTAATTCAGTTCCTCTCCTGTGTAACATCTCCCAAGGTGTAAGACCTTCTCAAACCCCATATTAGCAAATATCATTAGAGCATGTAATTCCCTAATTAAAGTAAAATATAACTGAAAAAGAACTTTATTCTTTTGTTTGTTGCTGTTGTTGTTGTTTTTGAGAGAGAGGGAGTGTGCGTGAGCAAGGGAAGGGGACAGAAGGAGAGTCTTAAGCAGGCTCTGTCCTCAGTGCAGAGCCCAACACAGGGCTCAATCTCACGACTGTGAGATCATGACCTGAGCTGAAATCAAGAGTCAGACGCTTGGAGCGCCTGAGCGGCTGAGTCCGTTAAGTATTGTACTTTGGCTCAGGTCATGATCTCATAGTTTGTGAGCTCCAGCCCCGTGCCAGGTTCTGTGCCGACAGCTCAGAGCCTGGAGTCTGCTTTGGATTCTATGTCTCCCTCTATCGGCGCCCCTCTCCTGCTCACACTCTATTCCGTCTCTCAAAAAAATAAACTAAAACGTTAAAGAAAAAAAAGTGTAAGATGCTTAACCGACTCAGCCATCCAGGTGCCCCAGAACTTTATTGATTCTGTGAAGACAGGTCATTCACTCTTTCATGGCTCCAAAACTTCTTTTGGCAGCTAAGAACCACTGCTTTCTTGGTTTTCTTCACTTTCTCTTCTTTTCTGTTATAGGCACTAGCATTACATCTTTTCCTGATACTTTCTTTTGCATGACCTGAGCCGAAGTCAGATGCTTAACCAACTGAGCCACCCAGGTGCCCCCCTGATACTTTTAATAAAGAGACATACATCTTATCACTTTTGAGTATACCTGTACAAACCTATCGAGAGAGTAGCAAATAGGACTGAAAAGTCAGCCTTACCCCTGCAACCCGTCCTCATTCATATTTGCTAGGTTAGCGGGCTTCTCCGTTTCTGTTGTCATTTTCTTAACCTGTGAAGAGTCCCAACTGGTCTTCTCCTGCCCAAATATAACTTCTTTGCTTCTGTTAGAGTGATTTGTCTCAAATGCAAATTTGGCCATGTTACTTCCTTAATTCAGTGGTTTCTCAACACCCAGTACTCCACAGATTTTCCACTAAATGAATACTGATGATAGAGGAGCCTTTCTCAACTGGATTTCCATGAGAGAATTAAACCCTAATGCCATTAGGCATCCGTTGTACATAATGTATTAACTTTTTCCCCAATGCATCTGGAATGGTGCTAGTTATGTATGGTCTTGAGGAAAAATGAGAAAAAAGTCATTCTAATCATTTTCTTTGCCTGTGGATCAGATGAGGAACTCAGTGTGAAAGAGTGGAGAGAGAGAGAGAGAATGTGTGTTCTTCAGGAGGTCCAAGAGCCTGGCCGGGAGCAACCTCCGGAGGAAAAAAACCTCAGTAAATTTCATTTAAGTCCAGGGTTTCATCTTTACATTTGTTTTATCTTTACGTTCATCTTTGCGTTCTACCATGTAATATGTCTATAGTTGAAAGTGTTTTAAAATATTTATCAATGAATAAAATTGATCGTACAGGAAGATTTTCCTAGGGTCCATGGACTACAAATAACTACCCTTTTATTTAGCCTTGTAGTAGGCATGTTATATATGTTACATTATTTAATGTCTCTAGGAAAATTGCCTAAAATCGCACAGCTAGTAAGGTATCAGAGTCAGGGTACTAACCCTAGTATGTTCGAATGGCACAACTTGAAGCTGAGTTGAGTCAAGAGCCTACGGAGTCTTTGCCCATGTCTAAGTTTATCTTCACTGGAATGTAGGCTTTTTTTTTTTCTGGTGAAGTTACTGTTGTGTTTCAGATCGTGCACAATTCCATACTTCTTATGCTGAATGTAACTAACTTTGATTATCCAAAAGGAAAATGAACAGTGATTCAGGTAATTCCATATAACAGGGTATCTTTTTTCTCCTTGGTGGTTCTGAAACATATTAAATGGCTTTTTAAAGTAGCAGATTTACTTTTCTGTTTGTTTTTTTGTCTTGATAGACATTGACATGTTGTCATTTCTTGAGTACTTTCTGTGGTGTCTAAATGGGGTATATTTCCTGAACAGATGAGGGCCCCAAATGACTGATCACTCATTGGGTGGAAGCCGATGGTGCAGGCGGTGACAAGAATTCACCTGAGGCAGAACAAAGGAGATAGAAGTTTATTGAATAGACCGTAGGGGAGCAGTGGGGAGGACAGCCAGGGACAGGCTGTCTGCAATGAGGTATAGAGGGATAGAGGCTGTTTTTAAAGAGGGAAGGTGAGGAGGTGTGGAATTCTCCCTTTTTTTTTGGTAGCTGTGCCTAGTAGTAAGTAGCCTATTGGTCAATCAGGGTCTGTGGATATTTTGAGGTGGGTCACCTGATGGGCCTGTCTGTATTCAACCGGGTGGTCACTGTGGCCCTTTCTGCATTCCATTGCTCAAGCCTGTTTGCCTAAAAGTTGCCTCTACCCTCTATAGCTGGTTGTGGGAACTGACTTTTTTAGTGATAGGAAGCCATCCTGCTATTGAAACTTGGTTCCCCACCCTTATGACATAGAGTTGTATCTGCTTACTCAAGGCCCTTGGGAAAGCATAAATTCTAAAGTACCAAAGTATCAGAAGTACTCCCTCCTGGCCCCCAGTTCTACATGTACCTAGGCATCTGGAATCCGGTTTCCATTAGGTGTCCAGAGAGAACGCCTGGAATGCCTTGTCAGTGGCCACATTTGATGTACGATTTCGAGGGGATCTGGCTCCTTTAGCTCCTCTGAGAAACTGGAACAAGTACTGAAATGATTGCTAATAGAGGGAGCCACAGTGGCTGTTTTCAGTCATCTTTGGCTGTACCATCGAATTCTGGTTTTTCTAGAAAGATTGAAATTTGAGAGTCTAAGAGCATCCAGAGGATGGTGTAGAGAGCCCTATGAGGTTCTTTCATTTGCAACCTTCTGCCTCCTTTCTTGTTCTAAACTCTTTTCACCAGTGAGCTACTAATGATTGCATCTTAGTAGCTGATTACCCTCTGCACCACGTAAAAGAAGAGGAGTTAGACTGGAAGGGAAAGTCCAGTGTTGGATTAGAAAACCTGTTGAGTCAAAGAGGAATTTAGCAGAGGAACGGAATGAAAATTATTTCCTTAGACAGTAGACAAATATTCAGGAAACACCTCTGCACCCCAAAGATAGGCACAGCTGCCACACAGTGACTATTAAAGGGAGGTTGAAAGTTATGAGCAAACAGCTGATTCTCTTGGTTCTTGGGCTGTTGCTGTTGGTGACAGGAAATCTTGTTCCCCAAGCTGCTGGCTTCCTGTTTTATTTTTACTCTTAGTAGATCAGAATGTCCATAACAAGGAGCAGTCTGTTCCAGAGGGTTCTACTCCCCCTTTGAGCCTGAAGGGCTTTTTTTTTTTTCTTTTGGTCAGACAATATGTTGGTTCACTTTTAAGATCTGTGATACTTAGCTTTTTGTATTCACAATCAACTTTTTTTGGTGATGAGCTGGTGTTTTAAGATTTGATGTAAGTAAACCTCTGTTTTGCCTTTTTTTTTTTTTTTTAAATGAATTTGCAATCCTGGGGACTTGGGCATGTTATGTTACCTTTATGCTTTACCTTTTCATTTGAAGTGAATTTGCATTTTCCCTAGCATGAAAACCATTAGGCTGTTTTAAATTTCTTTCGTTTCACAAGATACAGAAAAAGGAACAGCCTGGTATGCCTTGGCTGTAGTCATACCCATTTTGTTGAGACTAAAACCTCCTCCTATGCTTGTAAAGCTAGAAATTTGGTAAGCTAATTCTAAAACAATAGCTCAGCATGAACCTGAAGTGGTGGGGATTTCCTAGGGAAAGGGGCTCAGCTGACAGGATAAGAAGCGGTAACTGGAAGGTTTCCGGATCTGCTCCAGACACTTCCTGCTGTCTCAAGAGCCTTTTGGCCCAGGTGTGTTGAACCGGATACGGATACGAGAGAGAAAGGGAGCTTTTGGGTAGATGAGAAAGGACTAGGGAATCTTATAGCACAGTTTGCTTTAGCATCATGTTTGACATATTGAACATGTAAAATTTTCCTAGGTATTCTTTAATTCTGTCAATTTAGAGACTAACCTTTAGTAGTGTTAATAGACACTGGCAGCTAGCATTTAGTTGTACATTAACAGTCATCCATCGGGGAAGAACTGGAGAAGTTATGTCCTGATGTAGATCAATGGAATCGCTATTGGCAACTTAATTTCCGTTGTGGAGATGATCGGATGACAGAAGCTCTTTTTTGGTCCTTACATTGATCATTTGGAATCTGATCTGTCCTGATTATGGATACACCAAGGATAGGCTCCGCCCGTACTGTCTAGAGCCTGCTGAATGGACTGTTTTCTGACCATGCCTCCTTGCCTCTGGAGACTCTTGTTGGTTGGAGCATCGTTGTTATTTTAGGTTTTTAGGTTTTTATGCTGCCTGTGTAACTCAGCCAGTAGTCACTAGTTCAGAATTTCTAAACTTATCCAGCAAGCCTTCTAATAGCAAACCTTAAAGATTGGGGAGGTGGGGGGGGGAGCTTAAGAAAGAAGAAATGAAGGAGGAGAGATTTTTTTTTTAAGCGGTTTTAGATCAGAACAAGACAAAAGAAAAAAAAGACTCACACAGCCCTAGTGTGCCTGGAATTTGTGGTTGAGTAATACTTTCCTGTTATTTCTTTTTTAGGTTGTTTTTCATCATTCAGAACATTGCCTGAAGCAGGTCCACCATGCCGTTAGTAACGAGGAACATCGAGCCAAGGCACCTGTGCCGTCAGACGTTGCCTAGCGTTAGAAGCGAGCTGGAATGCGTGACCAACATCACCCTGGCAAATGTCATCCGACAGCTGGGCAGCCTGAGTGAGTGCCGCAGAGAGCCTGTGCTTTGCCCCCAGGGGTCGTTGGTGCTCTTTATTCGGTTTCCTCCTCCTCCCGTGCTCCTATTTCTCCCCCATCTGCCTTCCCTGGGTAACGCGAAAACGTAGCCCTCCCCCTCTCCCCAAAGAGAGGTTCATTTTTGGTACAGATTCTTCCCCTCAACCTTTTCTTCATCTACCACCACCCTCTAGGTTCCCTCCACCTCCCCCTCCACCTGCTTCAAAAGAAATCTGTGGGAAGGGTGGCAGGAAGGGCTGCAGCAGAAACTGCAGATGGAATGACAGAGCAGAATTCTCTGTGTGTAAAGTGGGAGGTTCACAGAGCAGTATCTTGGGTTGGGGAATGTGCCCGTAATTGCACGAGCTGTTCGGTGTAGCTGACTTTGTTGAAGCCTCAAATGTGCCAATAGTCTTAATCTACCCTACACCCCCTCCCCCAACTTTTCTTCCCAAAGAGGAGTAAAGCAAACATGCACTCAGATTCTAGCTGACTTGTCTGCCCTGGTACACATTTAATTGTGCTGCAAGCCCCCAGGTCCAAGTTCAGGGTGCAGATTACTTTTGCAGTCTCTAGGGTATTGGGAATTTTGCAAGCTGCATGAACACACAATGACACAAAGTGTAGCTGGAGCCATTCTTCTCTAGCAGGAAGATGGTCGTTAGCCCAGTCTGTTTTGGAGCTGAGGGAAAGCCAGCTCAACCATATTTGTGGGGTTTTTTTTAATTGGCAAGAATGAATGAGACTGCCTTGGGTGGGGTACATGCATGGTTTGGATTTCATTCTGAACCAAGCTGACTTTGTTTGAAGCTGAGGTATGCAAAGGGCAGACGCTTGGATAGGCTCTGCATTTGTCTTAGTGCCACTCCAGCTCCCATAAGAACCTCCGTCAAATTGCCATTTTAGTGATCTTCCTTAGCAAAGGCATCTTGGTGTGAATTCTTTCAGATATTCACCCCTTCTGTTGCATCCTGTCCTTAGTGAAGGCAGTGGGATATCAGGAAAGCCTGCATTCCCCCAGATAGTAACAGGCCCCGGCTTTAAAACAGGGGCCTGAGGAGACAGAGCTCTGCAACCATGTGATGTATGGAGTCTGAGATTCCTAAGCCTTTTCCTAGCTCCAGAGGCCATCTCCGTTGATCTAGGGCTTCGGGAAACCTGGAGGGGGCGTCACGAAGAAATGAAACCCTGCCAGTGCCTGTCTTACACAAAGGAGCACTGACAGCAGTGCAGTAGCAGTGCAGCTGACAAGGAGGCACACGAAGGCTGTAGAGAGCCTCACTGCTTCCTGAAAGCATCATTTCTGCTTCTGTCACCCTGAGAAGACCAAATGGGTGGAAGTCAATCACACACCGGCTCCTTCTCCGTAGGACAGAGGACATCTAGCTAATGATGCTTCTTACTCTCACTCAGCAGGAGTTATGCTCTCTCTCAGGTGTTTTTCCAGGATAGTGTTGATGGATGTCATTGCTCACTCTCCCACTTGCGATCAGACCACTCCCATCTTGAGGAAGCTGATCTGAGGGCCAGGTGTGGTTTGTGCCTACAGAAATAGGATTTCCTCATGTCGTAGAGCAAACTGACCCTTTTTTCATCCAATAAACATGTATTGAACACATTTTATGTGCCAGATGCTGAGGGAATACAGTGATAATAAGAAATGGTCTTTGCTTTACAGAAACTCATAATATACCAGAGGAGACAGAAATAAATAATTCTTAAGGGGAAGGGTGGTGAGAGGGGAACTCACATTTGTTGGTTGCCCACTTTATGCCAGGTTTTAATAGGATCTTGACATAGATGATCTCATTTAATCTCTTCAGTGATCCTGTGAGGGTAGGTGGTGGTATTCCCATTTTTCAGGTGAAGAAATGAAGGCTCAGGAAAGTAAGGTAACTTGCCTAGAGAATCACAGCCATTAAGAGGTAAAGTAAGATTTCCAAAGAATTTCTCAGGTCTGTCTCTGCCAACACCACCCTGGTTTAGACCTTCTTTGACTCTCACCTAAACGGTTGCCTCGGGGTGCCTGGGTGGCTCAGTGGGTTAAGCATTTGACTTTGGCCCAGGTCATGATCTCACGTTTGTGAGTTCAAGCCCCACAATAGGCTCTTGTGACAGTGCAGAGCCTGCTTGGGATTTTGTCTCCCTCTCTCTCTCTGTCCCACCCCTGCTCTCTCTTTCTCATTAAATAAATAAACTTAAAAAAAAAATAGGGGCTCCTGGGTGGCTCAGTTGGTTGGGCATCTGACTTCGGCTCAGGTCATGACCTCACGACTCCCATGGCGCGTGGGATCGAGCCCTGCGTCCAGCTCTGCACTGACAGCTTGGAACCTGGAGCCTGCTTGGGATTCTGTGTCTCCCTCTTTCTCTGCCCCTCCCCCACTTGTTTTCTGTCTCTCTCAAAAATAAATAAGCATAGTAAAATAATAATAATAATAAAACAACTGTTGCCTTAACCTCCCTCTGGCCTCCCTTTCTCTGATCAGTCCTCTTAAATATATAAACCTAAAGATCTTACAAATCTTAAAACTTGTATCCCTGCCAGAATGGTCTGCTCAAAAGGCAAATTTTACTTTTTACTTTTATAATTCTGAATCATTTGACTTTTTAAAAGTTAAGTGTGTGTTAACTTTTGCAATTTAAAAGGTTTTGTTTTTGTTTTTCTGTTTTCCAATCTCTCTTTATTTTGAGAAAGAGAGCGGAAAAAGGGCAGAGAGAGAAAATCCCAAACCGGCTCCACACTCAGCACAAAGCCTGACACAGGGCTTCATCTCATGACCATGAGATCACGACCTGAGCCGAAATCCAAGAGTCAGATGCTTAACCAACTGAGCCACTTAGGTGCCCCAAAAGTGTTTTTAAAATAAGAGTACAGGGGTGCCTGGGTGGCTTAGTCGATTAAGCATCCGACTTTTGGTTTCGGCCCAGATCATGATCCCACAGATCGTGATAACAAGCCCCGAGTTGTTGAGATCGAGCCCCGAGGAATCTGCTTAAGATTCTCTCTCTCCTTCTCCCTCTGCCCTTCCCTACCCCCCCCCCCAAATGAATGAATGAACAAATAAATAAATAAATAAATAATAAACAAATAAGTAAGAGTGCAGATATTAGAAATCTCCCCTGTTCCTCACTGTGGAATTAAGGTTCTTGGCCTGGCATTCAAGACTTCCCAAGACCCACCTTCCTTTCAAATCTCATTTTCTGCAATCCATCTTCTCCCATTTTATAATCCTTTTATTAAAAATATTTTTTTAATGTTTATTTATTTTTGAAGGAGAAAGAGCATGAGCAGGGGAGGGACAGAGAGAGAGGGAGACACAGAATCCGAAGCAGTCTCGAGGCTCTGAGCTGTCAGCACAGAGCCGGACACAGGGCTCAAACTTATAAACCATGAGATCATGATCTGAGCCAAAGTTGGACACCCAGGCGCCCCTCCCATTTTGTAATCTTTTTAAAAGATTTTTTTTAATTTTTTAATTAATTAATTTTATTATTTTTTAAAGAAACGTGCTCTTTAAAAAATCTTTTTAACATTTATTTTCAAGACACAGTGAGACAGAGCACGAGTGGGAGAGGGGCAGAGAGGAGGAGGCAGGGACACAGAATCCATAGCAGGCTCCAGGCTCTGAGCTGTCAGCACGAACTCATGGACCCCAAGATCATGACCTGAGCCAAAGTTGAGCATTTAACTGACTGAGCCACCCAGGCACCCCCCCATTTTTTTTTTTTTTTTTGAGAAAGGAGGAAAAGAGGGGGAAAGGGAAGAATGAATTATTACCTACTTAGAGTATTTGTGAGAGACCATACTCTCATACTTGCACGCAGTGCCCTTGCTGTTTCCCGCCTGGAGTACCCTCATCATCCTTGTAGCTGCTCTTCAAGGCCTAGCTCAAGGATCTCCTCTTCCAGGTTGGACTAAGTACTCCTCTGAGCTCCTATTACATGCCTGTATCATTACCTGTGATAAAAGTTGAAATTTTTCTGTATCTCTTATATTAAATTAAAAGTTCTCTGAAGGCAGAAATCATGTCTTATCCTTGAACCCCTATGTTTATCTTGTGTAGTATCTGGCACCCAGTAGAAGTTCAGTAAATGTTTGTTGAATGATGCATGCTTGTGTTCTCTCTACCATTCCATGCTGTCAGTGCACAGAGAATACAGGGAAGGAAGTAATACTCTGTATGGGGAGTCAGTGCGTGGTGTGGGGGCATAGAGAGAGTTAGGGAATGCTTCTTAGAAGAGGTTAGATTTGAACTAGGCCTTGAAAGATAACTAGGATTTCATCTAGCAGAGAGTGGCACAGGAATAAGCTCATACATACTTCGTGCTCATGACCTTGGCCTCGTGCTGTAGCCAGAAGTGCTTGGTCTAGTAGGCAAAGTGTGATTATGGAGTGGATAAAGCACAACACTGAAAATTCCACAGCCTTGGATTGCTGCATGATAGCATATCCAGAATTTTTATTTTCCCTCAGTGCAGGGAGATTGGCATTTCACATATTAGGTTGCCATATCTTAGGAGATATAGACACAGCCCAGCCAGCCTGCACTTTTGAGTTAGTATCCTGACCACCTGGTAGAATGGAACCCCCACTTGGGTTTCTTAATAGAAATCATGCTATGATACTGGGTATTTTTAAGCATACTGGGGCCGTGCCACTGGGGTCTCCAAGACTCCCACTTAGACTTCAACAAGAGCAACTTCACATTTTTAAAGATCAGTTTTACCTGTTCATTTCCGAATAAGATTTCATTTGAAGAGTTCTGCTAAGGAAAAAAAATTGAAGACTGCTTCTGGATTCTTTTGCAAAATACGGCTGGTAACTGTTATGATCTCCTGATGTGGTAGTGGGTCTGTCTTGGTAATCTGAGTGAATGAACTTTGACTCTGAACAAGGCACTTTGGTTTTCTCCTATATAAGTATCACACTTCTGTTTTCAGAGATTGGAGTAATTTTTAGTACTTGAAGAATAGGGACGATCATATTACCGACTGGAATTATATCTTAAGTTTCCTGTAAGTGTAAAACAGGATATTTAGATACACTCTTGAAAGTCATCTGATGTGGTCGAGCAGTATAAGGAAGAATTTCATTGTAACAACTTACATTTTTAGCTTGTTTAATCCTGTGACAATTTGGTGAGGTTGATACAGTTATCCCCGTTTTATAGATGAGGGAATTGAGGCTGAGACATTGTGACTTGCTGAAGAGTACACAGGTATAAATAGAAAGAACTGAGACTTAAATCCAGATTTTTCTGATTGAAGTCTGCTGCTTTTCCCATATATCATCTTGTAGTTCTAAGTAGGTCCAAGGCCTGATGCGGTGATGCGACAGTGGGGAAACCTTCACACCACTTCACTCCCTCTTCAAACAGCATTCTCAGTGTTAGCGTATTTATATGCTGGGGTTAAGATTTTATCTTGAAAATCAGTGTGTCACATTCAGCCACTACTCACACTACTACTATTCCCTTCATTGAGGAGCAGAAAATCCTGGGTACTCTCTTGGTGACATAAGGGTGGGTCGATTTGGGATTTTCTTTTCCTCCAGAACAGCTGGTTGGTAGGTAGGTAGGTAGGTAGGTAGGTAGATAGATAGATAGATAGATAGATAGAGGTTTTGTTTTGTTTTTTGAACTAATCTCTATGCCCAATGTGGTCTTGAACTCGTGACCTTGAGATCAAGAGTCGCATGCTCTACCAACTAAGCCAGCCACGTGCCCTGGTTAACAGATATTTTTTGAGCCTGGTCTATTTTCCACACATAATGCTGCATGTTTCTCTGCTTTAGCTTTCCAATCACAGTTTTCCATTACCTGGCCGAGCATGATGCGGTGTGATTTTTATAGGAACTTAGCTGTATTGTGGACAGGGATCAGATAGGATCCTCTGTTTGCACAACAGAAATGCGATTTTGTTAGCCAGTTTGTGTTCTTGAGCCCGGGAGCTTCCCTGGTTGTTTAAATCACAAAATCGTTCAGTATGCAAAGACTTGTTCCTTCCTTGATTAGAAACTCCTTATTGACTAAATTTACCAGCAGTTCAAAATATGCCGTTGATTGGTCTTAGCCATACTCTCCAGGTTACACTGAGAGGTGAGCTGTAGTTCACCCTGAAGGTGCAGTTTTGGCCTTTTGACTAATATTTTTCCCCTCAAGTGTGGACTAAGCATAAACAGAGTTTTGAAGCTAAAAATCAGAGCCTACTTAAAATAGTTCTCAATAGTTTTTTTGGGTTGGGCACAGTGACTTCTGCCTACCTTCACCTTGCAAGTTAGAAACTCAGATGGTATATTTATTCATATGTACCACTTTTCATTCCTAGCAAGAATGTGCTTTGTGGCGTGGAATGACAATATGGAGGTAGTGTCAAATTGCTGTTCGGTTTCTTTGGCTGCAAATTCTCCTTGCATTCCAGGGTTGGAAGTACAGAACTCTTTTCTTTTTCTAAAAAAAAAAATAAGGTATTGCAGAAAGAGACCACTGGTATGTTGGTTTTCAGGGAGGGCTTGAAAGTTTCAGCTTTTCACTTCTTCCTTCAGATGTAGATTTGAAGGATTATAACCTAAAGCAAAGACTTCCAAAGTTGTAGGTTATAAAACATAAGATAACCTTTTCACCCCTTAGAAGAAGTTATAAGTCTCTGCTGTGAATCGTTGATAAGTTCAAGGCCCCTCGAAGATACCACAACTCATCATGGTTGTTGAATGTACTTTGGAGGCTCCATTGAGGATGTAATTTCTTATTTTTCATGTTAATGGTGGACACCTACAAGGTCCTTGTAACTCCCAGTCTGTTTCCCGGAACCATTTTACAAGGTGCTCTTACCAAGCAGCAAGGGGGTAAGTGCTGTAGGCAAATGTGTAGACATATTGTCTGCTCTTCCAGGATTAATTTTTCGTATTGCACCTTTTCGTATTATTCATCCTGCCTTGAGTTCGTGACTGTTCGGAGTTTGCCAAGAAGACTATTAGAGAACATAAGCAGACTCCTCAAGCTATGGAGTGTATCTCTATCTCCAAGAGCAAGCGTCTGCATCTAACGCAAACCATCTTAGGGGGTGCATGCCCGTGTGTTGGGGAGGCGGGGAGTAAAATCTATAGTAGCCAGTTTTTCTAACCATTTATGTCATTTTTATGCACTCGTGACTTTCAGGTAAATATGCAGAAGACATTGTTGGAGAGCTCTTTACTCAGGCAAATACCTTTGCCTCTCGGGTAAGCTCCCTTGCCGAGAGGGTCGACCGCCTACAAGTTAAAGTCACTCAGCTGGATCCCAAGGAAGAAGAAGGTAAGGAAGCTGAGCTCAGCATTTGCAGGCTTTGCGGAGCAGTTTCTTAGAATTTTTTTCCTGATTTATAAAAAAATAAAGGGAAAAATCACAGAGACCTATGGAGTTCTGCTTTGAAATGACACAAGCCTGGGTGATGTAAAGAAACCTTTTTAGTTCTGCCACACCCCCACACACTCCCTTTCTCCCATTCCCCCAATTCTTGCTCAAATGCCCCCTCCCCCAGTCGTATTTTGTTACCATAAAAGTACTTGGAAGATTCATTCCTCCCAAGGAGAGGCCTGCTAGATCTGGCCACATAGTAAACCTTTGTGTTGCCTCATTTTGTTCAGTCGTGAAATGGCTGGGCTGCTGACAGCCTTGTGGGGCTTCCCCAGAGGGGGAGGAAAAAAAAAACCTGGCTGCAGACAGCCGCAGCCAAGAAACGCAGCAGCTGAGGCCTCTCAGACTGGTGTGACTCAGTGTTTGCTCAAATAGCCTGTCGTCCATTTTCTAATGCCTTCCATCTTCTCTCAGTGTCACTGCAAGGAATCAACACCCGAAAGGCCTTCAGAAGCTCCACCATTCAAGACCAGAAGCTTTTCGACAGAAACTCTCTCCCAGTACCGGTCTTAGAAACCTATAACACCTGTGATACTCCCCCACCTCTCAACAATCTTACCCCTTACAGGTAACCTGGCTAGTTCTTCCCTTTTTCAGCCTGTGGTTAACAGCACTAGATTGTCTTTTTATTTAAAGATGTTTACATCAGAGGATTGTATCAAAAAGCTTACTACCTACCCCAGAGTCGTTTGTGGCAACAGAAGCTAATATTTACCATATAAACACTTGTCACTTATTATTGTTTAGTTTCCGAAATTCATAGTAAATATAATATATATTGAAAGTTTGCCATAACATTGCATGCTGCAGAGTTTAATTTGGTGTAAGCCAGGTCCATCTTGGACTCTGTCCAAGGAATTTAGTTATTATAGAACCAAATGGACTTTGTTACAAGGCAGTCCTAGAGCGTGCATCCCAGGGGCAGCATTCTAGCAAGCTCCCACTTACTCAGAAACCACTAGGTTACCAGATGTTTGGGTGTGTTAGTGGGGCTAGCTTTGTGGACGGGCTGCTCTGGGCCTTGAGGGTCCTTCAAAGCTTAAGGAATAATTGGCATCCTTCCAGATGAGTGTCTTTACTTTGTTCAGAACATCCTTTCGACACTCCCCTCTGCAAAGACCTATGCTGTTGCCGCTAAACTTGAGAAAGAAGGTAGCCTTATAGACAACTTAAAGCCCTTCCCCCTCCAGTGGTCTGTAGTGTGATCATCCTGCAAAAAACCACTGAGCAGGGGCAGAAAGCGAATATTTATCTTGCTTGTATCCATAAATATCTTTGGAACAGGTAAAAAGTAATTACAGATAGCTGGAGGCAGATGTCTTCTGCGAGACATGGGTATACTGCAAAACAGAATGTGTGTGTGGAACTCAAGGACACCCACCTGATCCGGGGAGCCTGGAATAGGAGCATGGTAGCCCTTCACACGGGATAAAAGTACAGAGCGTCTGTCCTGTGTTATTACCGTGTGAAATTATGTTTGCACCTTGGCTTTCAAAGGGGCTAGCTGGCAGAGCAGGACACAGATTTGACTCTGTGGCCTCCATCATTTATCGAATTGAATTTGGGCAGAGCGGTTTCAGGGCAGGAAGGGAGACTACACCTGATATTGAAGGGAGTATGACGTATGACAAAGGGCTTGTGTGATAGGATAGGGTAAGCAAATGATACTAAGTTTATTTTTCAGTTAATGGTATTTTCCTTTTTATCATTCTCCTCTCAATTATCTGGGTTTGGCCTTACAGAAATGAGCAGTGGTGTAGCTAACTCAGAACAAGATTTAATATAAAAATCATTAGTGTTTGATTTGGAAATTCTTTCTGTGTGTTGTGACAGGATTGGAGGCCAGGGAATAGAATTGCCTTTCTAATTCTTTTTAGTTTAGAATAGTGCTAAAATAAATGTCCACCTCTAGCACATACTTTCTAGAAAGTTAGTATGTGTACTTAGTCATGCCAAAGTGCAGGATTCCAACCAGGAACATCAAGTCTGGCAGGTAACCCTTACGTGGACACTCAGTAGCTCTCTCTGTACTTCTGTCACAGCCACTAAAAGATGGTAATTAAATCTTATCATAAAACAGATGGCCATCTGTTTTCACTGGGGCCCCCTTGTGGTTGGGGGGTGAGGTGGGGGGTACTGAGCTATTCTAGAAGGGAGTAAGAAGGCAGATTGCTCTGATTACCTGTTTTTACAGAGGAGTAACAGCTGTACACGTAAATGCTTTCACGTGTATATGTGTATACATAATGTACACATGTGAAGCTGCACGTGTGTGCATAGATTTCGTGTGGGTGGGGAGCCACTAATGCTTCCTAGAGAATGCTGGGGAATTGGTGGGGGGAGGGGAGCCAATGGCAGAAATCCCCTCTGGTGTGCCAGGATATCAGCATGTCCTCAGGGGGATGTCTGTAGCCATGCAGATCATTAGAAGTAATCAGGATCCCTGCTGCTCTAGCCCATTCTTGCCCTGACCATGCAAATTCCTCTATCAGGAATTGAAAGTAAGGCTAAGTTTCTTAAAAAGCCAGATAAGTAAAGAGACACCATTCAGGGGGCACTGGAATGTGGGTATGGAAGAGGAAATATGCAGTCGATTTGAATGACTTCTTGATTCCTCGGTGTAAAAACTGCTAACTGGTAGGTATTTGGAATATTGGATTTGGTTGGGAGCTCATCTGTCTACTGACAGCTACTTGTCTTCGTTTCTATCCCAGGGACGATGGGAAAGAGGCACTCAAATTCTACACAGACCCTTCGTACTTCTTTGATCTTTGGAAGGAGAAGATGCTGCAGGACACCAAGGATATCATGAAAGAGAAGAGAAAGCACAGGGTGAGGGGAAAGGGGCCTCTGTTCTGCACATCAGTAGGCACGATTGTGGAGGGGGGATAAAAAGGAAGCCAGTCTCATATGAAGTAATCATTCCGAGTGGCTGCTTGCTTGGATGCCAGGTGAAACTCTTTAAAAAATGTGTCCACTCCAAGCACCACCAAGATGAAAGTATAAATCACACCAAAAATGTGTTTGTTCCCCCTAGCGCTATTAACAATTGAGTATATTCAGGCTGAGTTTTAGAAATTGACTTTTCTATTCACCATTTATTTCTCTTGCAATTTGCACCTGACTCTGCTGGACACTCAAGCTAGGCTAGTCCCTTCCCCGCCAGTTTTGCAGCTCATTTCTCAGAGATCAGCACAGGGCCCTACAGTGTTTGATTTACAAACAGGAACAGTTTAACACCTTCACTACTGGTTGGGTGGGTCGGGGTGAGGGCGTAGGCTTAGTTTTGGGAGCCGCTCCTCTCCCCTTGGACCTCCAGTGATGTGTGTGAGCATATGACCTACCAGTTGCAACCTCACAATCCCATTAGCATGGCTGCCAGGAGGCCCAAGAGAGCGCCAGGGGCTAGTGCAGCTGCACAGGCGAGGGATTCTTCGTTGGGTGTTTTATTTTGTTTTGTTAACTATTTCCTTATATCTGTCCCAGATATTTACGGCTGTTATTACTTCTCATCTCCGTTGACTGACCTTTGTGGCAGAGCGAGTAACAAATAGCTTTTTGCCTAACCTCCTAACAATTAGAGCTGCTCAGAAACACGAATGAGCTGCCCAAAGAGGCTGCGAGTTTCCCATCTGTAGAGGGGTCTGAGTGTGGGATCGAGGGAATGTGTTTGACCTTGGGAGGTGGTTTGGACTAGATTACTGTAGGTCATTCCAAAACCAGTAATTCTATAAATTCTCTAGTTACCGTATATTGTCCAGGCAAATCATCTCTTTGCATCTATGAAGGTGGGTGGAATTTTAAGGAAGAACTTTGGAAAATGCTTTACAAAGGCTTTTCTGCTGCTTTTCGTTACAGAAAGAAAAGAAAGATAATCCAAATCGAGGGAATGTAAATCCACGTAAAATCAAGACACGTAAGGAAGAGTGGGAGAAGATGAAGATGGGACAGGAATTTGTGGAATCCAAAGAAAAGCTGGGGCCTTCTGGGTAGGTGATGCTTTCGTATTATTGGTAGCATTCTTTGAAGGGCCTGGGGACCCGGGGGCAACAGCCTTACTTACAGCTCTGGTGTGACACCGTTCACATCCCCCTGAAGTCTGGCTATGTGGCATAGATCAATACCACTATTAATCAGCTTACCTTAAAGTGCATCCATCTGGTGATTAAAATTTGCCAAATAAATCAAGAGACTCAGCAGTTTAAATGAGGCGACTGTAGTAGTCTGGAAAAGAAAGCCCATGGCTTCTAGTGCCCTTGCTCTGCCAGACACTAGTATGTCTGTGGGCCTCAAAGGAAAGACTGGAAAGAGAAGAAAGGTGGTCTTGGGAGCCCTTTGCCTCCAGAGCTTTGATTTGAAGGTCGTGCCTAAGGGCTGGGCATTTCACAGGAGTGGAGAGGGCCAGGCAGAGGATTTGCGCACATCACCAAAGCAACTTTTCAGTCAGCCTTTGTCAGTCTCGGGGGAGAGGCTGGCCAAGGGACTGAAAGCAGACCTCAGAGACAGTGTGGGAAAGGTCGCTCGGCCAGTGTTGAGGCTGTATATCTCCATGGGGAAATAGTAGATGTCAGCCTGACCCATTTCCCCATACCAAATCACGCTGGAGGTTTAAAAGGAAAGAAATGGTTTTAGAGCTTGGTTTGATGCTTATCCTAATGTCCGACCTGTGTGACATTCAAAGCCGAGTTACCACGACTGCTTGGCATGAGTGTTGCCCTGGTTTTTCCTCTAAATACATTGCATCTTGGCTGTCAGAGAACCATGCCAGCCCATGCCGGGTGTCTAGGAATGATAAAAGGAAAGAGTTGAGTTGTTCTTGCTTTTAGGAATAACTCTACCATGAAAATCTTGACTTTTGAAAATCTTGACACTTCTGACACTTGTTCTTCCTGGATTAAGAGATTTGTTTTAAAGAGTGATGAAGGTGGTGAGAGAAAAAAATGAACCTTTCTCTCTACAGGGAGATCAGCCCTGAGGGCACCTTCCTTACCTTCACCTCCCAGTAAAGGGGGCCGTTTTATTCCGTGGTCCCATCCTGTTCAGACAGGCCTTGTCGCAGGTTCTGTGACTCTAAGGCCAGAATTTTGCACATTCAGAACGCCAACTGTTATGTGTTTGGTTTTTGTTGTTTTCGTGGGTGTGGAATGGGGCTGGTGAAAACAAGGACTTTGCCTCCCATTTTTCTCTTGTCCTAGAAGTTTGGGATCGGGCTACATGGCTGGCCTACCTGGAGATGCTTGTCGGTGAGCCTATAAAGACATGTGCCAAGCACACAGGGGTCCAGGCCTTGGGGATTTGCTGCATCAGAGCATCGTTTGATTTGTTAGTTCTCTCCAGCCCTCTTCTCCCTGGGGTCTGTTTGAGATGAGTTCTTTAGAACCCAGCGGTGGTGGAGACGAGAGGGAGGTGGAGCAGAACCAACCATATTTCGATAGCTGCTAGTTGGTGTATTTATGCTCATTTGGAGGTTTGCTGTTTGCCCAAGGCCCAGTGCTCTGGGAGACAGGTTTTCATGAGGCACAGGCTCTAGCACCCCACTTAAATTGGCAGCTTGTTGTGTTGGATAAGAGACCTGTGTGCTACCACACAGCAACTTGCATTTGTCCTCAGCTTGATTTTGCAATCAAATGCCTCCTTGGCCTTTGAGTACTCCAGAGGCTTGCTGACCTCCAAACCAGGCTGTGTGCCAGTCACGTGTTTACAGCTCACTAGCCTTGGGGCTTGGCTTTGCCCTTTGCCACAAGACAGACTTTGGGATTTGGGCATAGGCTGCTCTTAGCATTTGGGAGAGAATTTAAAAGAACTGCTGGGTTTGCCAAGGCCAACCAGCACTGGGAAAGGAGCAGCATGGTTTTGATTATCTGGGTTTGAATCCGTTCCTCTAAATCCAGCAGAAATATCTGGGAGACATTTAACAATAGAATTTACACGTAAATTTTAATCTGAAATTTAGTCCTAAAATTAAATTTCAGAATTTTGTGTGGGGAATATTCTTTCTTTCTTCCTAATAGCTTTTGTATCAAATACATTTTTGTGGGGTCACTTAAAAAAACAGCGTATCACTCACACTTTTTAAATGACTGTTTTGGCATTGGGTTCATTGTCAGGTATCCGCCCACCTTGGTGTACCAGAATGGCAGTATTGGCTCTGTTGAAAATATGGATGGAAGCAGCTACCCACCACCACCTCAGTCAGATTCCACTTCTCCACCTTCTCCTTCCTTCTCTGAGGACAGCTTACCTCCTCCACCCGCAGAATTCAGGTAAATGGTGCTATCTCTTCTGTCTACTTTGGGTGGTTACATACTCAAGAACAAAATAAGTGTTCCTCAGGGTGCCTGAGTAGGTTCAGTCCCTAGAATATGCGACTCTTGATCTCGGGGTTGTGAATTTGAGCCCCATCTTGGGTATAGAGATTACTTTAAAAAATAAAATCTTAAAAAAAAAAAAGAACAGGGTCCCCTAGGTGGCTCAGTCAGTTAAGCATCTGACTCTGGATTTTGGCTCAGGTCAGGATCTCACAGTTTGTGACACCAAGTGCCACGTTGGGCAGACAGCACATAGTCTGCTTGGGTTTCTTTCTCTCCTCTTTCTCTGCCCCTCCCTCTCTTGCTCGTGTGTGTGCGCCTGCACGTGCGCTCTCGCTCTCTCAAAATAAATAAACTTTTTTTTTTTTTTTTTTAAGTACAAAATGTGTATTCCAAATCCAGGCCAGGACCAGCAAAATAACTTCAGTCAAGTCTGTCTAGATAATAGGAATGATTAACAATTTATTAAGTATTTGTTAGGTGCCAGGCATTATGCCAAACACCTTCTATGTTGCTTAATCCTCACAACAATCATCCTGAGCTAGGTACCCATTTTACAGGTGGGTGAATGGTGAGGCGCAAAGAGGTCAGTGAACTTACCTGAGGTCGCACAGCCAGTAAGAGGCAGAGCCCCAATTGGAAAGCAGGTCACTCTGACTGCAGAGCCTGTATTCTTAACTATTAGCTGTACTGGAACGGATAGAGGTCATCACCTTACCTCTTAATTTTCTTACTTAGCTTTAACTCAGCAGGAGTTGAATGAGTGGCACAGTCATTTCCCATCTCTGCTGACCCTCAGATCCTCACCCCCTCTCAGGTTTTTCCACATGAACGCTGGAGGTACATTTGCCTAAATCTGTGCCCTGCTCCGATTTGGTCAGCTTGGCTTGGGTTTCCTGCCCTTACAAGATCTGGTGAATGACAGTAGCCTAAGGAATAAAGCCCAGTGAGTGGGTGATGTTTTAGATTTTTTTTTGCATGCCTTCTTGCTCCCAGCTCCAGGATTAAACGGACTCTTTCTCCTAGAGGAGAGTTCAAGAGGGTGCCTTCCCTTGGAAAGCTGAAAGGTTTGAGGGGGACCTAAGAGATGACCTTGACTAACCCTTACCTGATAGAGGAATCCCAGTCTACTTCTTTCAAATAGTGTTTCTCAATATCTGCTTATATTTCTCTGCTGACGTTTCATTACCAGGCTGCCCCATTGCATTGTTGGTCTGTTCTGACTGTTCTCAGGTTTTTCTATTTGAACTAAAATGAAATGATATAGTCAACTGAAATGAACCTAGGCTCGTGGATAAGCTTAATTAGAGGTGGATGTTCACATGCTGAGAGTGATGGTGGGTCTCTTTCTGTGTCCTTTTAGCTGCCCTGCAGACACCAACCAAAGAGGGTCCAGCTTAGCCGGACCCAAAAGGTCCAGTGTGGTGAGCCCAAGCCACCCACCGCCAGCGCCTCCTCTGGGCTCTCCTCCAGGCTCCAAACCGGGGTTTGCCCCACCGCCTGCTCCTCCGCCTCCACCTCCAATGCTGGGCGTTCCACCCCCTCCACCGCCTGGAGGATTTGGGTCTCCGGGGACCCCACCACCACCTTCACCCCCATCTTTCCCACCTCACCCCAATTTTACTGCCCCTCCGCCTCCTCCCCCACCACCCGCAGCTGACTACCCGACTCTGCCACCACCTCCCTTGTCCCAACCAGCGATAGGTGCACCTCCTCCTCCGCCTCCTCCCCCTCCTCCGGGGCCCCCTCCTCTCCCTTTCAGTGATGTGAATGACCAGCCCGTTGCACCACCACCACTTGCCGATGCCACCAAGCCTAAGTCCTCCTTGCCTCCGGTGAGCGATGCCCGCAGTGACTTACTTTCAGCCATACGTCAAGGTAATTCCAGTGCTGGGTCTGGGGCCATGAAGTCTTGTCTTTCTGCAGATGGATGACTGATTGGAGGGTGGGCTAGGGGTTCCGTGCCCTTCCCAGGAAATAGCTTTCATTAGGTGGGGAGAGATTGGGAGGGACTTCAGGCCACAGATCAACCTAAAGAAAGGCTTCACTCTAAAAATAATAGCGATTTAGATTTCTTTCCACCTCGGTGTAAAGTAAAGGATTCTTGGGGCGCCCGGTACTCTACCCAAGTAGGTAGAGCATCCGACTCTTGATCCCAGGGTCATGAGTTTGAGTTTCACGTTGGGTATGGAGCCTTAAAATCTTAAAAGCTAAGGATTCTTGGGGTGCCTAGACTGGCTCAGTCAGAAGAGCATGTGACTCTCGATATATCGGGATCATGAAAATAAGTAACGTATTCTTGGGGTCTTCAAACTCCTTGAAAATATATGCTTTGCGTGTATTTGCATTCATTTTGTGCCCCAAAGAAAACCAAGTATCACTACCCCCAGAAGGTACGTCTCTGGCCAAACTCCATCACGGCCCTGTCCTCCACTTTTGTGCCTTTCATATCCTTCCTTCCTTTTCTCTTTCGCCCTTTCTCACCCCGTTCTTCTCCCCTTTCTCTCCTGTCCCCTCCCTCTTTGTCTCTGTCCCTCCTTTCCCCTACCTTTCTGTGCTCCCTCATCTCATCTGACTCTTGTGGAGCACTTACGTCTTTCTGTCAGAGGTCAGGTCTGGGCCCAAGGGGTTAGAGTGGCTTCTTCTGTGTGTGAGCCTCCTGGAATTGAAGGATTGTTTGGAGGAGACCAGTTGGGGCAGCTGAGCCCTGTGATGATCGATAAACTGGGCAGACTGAGTGCCCACTGGGTGCGATATGGTGGCCACTCCCCACTCAGAGCCTCTTGAGAAGTGCTATCCTCACCAGCCTGACAGTGTGGGAACTGGAGAGAATGGCGGACTTCCTCTCCGCCGTGCCTGCAGCACTAGGGCCAGAATTGTATAAACCCTCATCTTCTTTCCTTACTTCCCCTTTGTCTCTCTGCTCTTCCAGAGGATTTTCCTTTTTCTTTCCCTTTGCCCCATACTCCACCCACCAGTGGCCACTCTGCCTTCCTCAGTCCTGCGTGGATTCTGAGACCGACTCACCTTATGAGCCCTTCTTTCTCTCCCACTCTCTCTCACCAGGCTTTCAGCTGCGCAAGGTGGAGGAGCAGCAGGAACAAGAGAAGCGGGATGTTGTGGGCAACGACGTGGCCACCATCTTGTCACGTCGAATTGCCGTGGAGTACAGTGACTCGGAAGATGATTCCTCTGAGTTTGATGAGGACGACTGGTCGGATTAACTCATTCTGCCTGCTCTCCCACCTCCTTTTTTTTTCCTCCTGCTGCCTCTTTGATGCCTATCCCGACAGTCTAATGTGGGGAAAGAGGGAGGAAAAAAGAATTTTCAAGGGGCCAAAGCCTTTCCTGAAGCAACCAAAGATATATCCAAGTGCTTCCTCCAAATCAACATATATTTTCCCATCTCCCCCATAGTCAGGCCCCGTGGGGCTCCTGAGATTCAGTAGCTGAGATGCTCCCTCTTCCCTGCAAGTGACTGTTGCATATTGAAGAGAAGGAAAAACTCCAGAACAGATCCCTTTGATTGGGTTTAGATTGGAGTTGGTGCCTTCCCCTAGGAGCCATTTTCAACTGCGGTCTTCTTCCAAAATCCTTACCCTTTGAATAATGCAAGCCATCTTCTGGTCCTAAAGCCTGCATGGACACGGCCTGCCCCTTTTCCCACACACTGAGAGGGCAGAGCAGGCCACATGCCTAGCAGCCAGACTGCCACACCTTTTTGCCCTGGTCAGCAGGGTGAGCTACCTTTTGCTAAGCTATCCCTATGTCTGGATGCCTTTTATGCTAGGAGCCATCAGGCCCTAAGGAGCGTCTCCCCATCTGCCCAGAAATTGTGCCTGTCTGAAGGCTGAAGTTGTGCCTGTCTGAAGGCTGAAGTTGTTGCCTCCCTCTCAAGCTCCCTCTTCAGAGTGTGGTGTCGGGTGTCCCTTAAATGTCCCTCCCTCACTACCAGGTGCTTTAGGCACCACAGCCCAGTTCAGACCTCTAATATCCGTGACCAAACTAACCCCAGCACGCTGGGATCTGGACCTCTGCTAGCTGTCAGGAGCCCAGCTTAGAGACTCAGAACTGCAGGACTGGAAAAAGCAAACAACTTGAATCCTACCCTCTTGATGATGCCGAGATCTGGACATGGGAAATGACTTGCTCCAGGTCACACAGTTGAATGGTGACAGAAATAGGAGCCCAGAGTTCCTCATTCCAAGTCACCTGTGCCTTCTGGAACCAAGTAGTGGGCACTTGCTGGAGTCTAGGTAGAGCAGTCTTGGCTCTGTGCTACTCCAGACCTCACCGTAGGTGGGGGTCCCAGTAGGAGGCTCAGAGCCAGTGCCAGGCCTGTCAATGCT
Source organism: Paguma larvata (assembly GCA_030068075.1). Lineage (NCBI taxonomy): Eukaryota > Metazoa > Chordata > Mammalia > Carnivora > Viverridae > Paguma > Paguma larvata. The sequence goes on along the minus strand of CM057833.1, from coordinate 20,084,205 downwards.
GCCCAGACCCCTATAGCCTGTCTTACAATTCTTTGCTCCCCCTTTACTGTCACCATTGAGCCACATGGCCTTGGGAGCTACCCTTCTGGGGGACCAGAGGTAGTGAGAGAAGGAAGGGGGTGGGCAGCTTTGACAGGTGCTGTTTTCAATTCCTCTGCAACTCGTCCCCTTTTTATTTCCCCAATTTAAGCCTAGGTTCTGCCAGCTGTAGAAACTTCAGTCCCTCAGGCTGGTGGCTGCCGCAGGTAGCTGCCTAGGGGGGCCTGGCAGCCGTGAGGAGGGCTGAAAGGCAGAGGGGCTCTGGGTCTTGTTTCCAGCTCCCTCCTCACCGCGTGCAGTGGTGTTCCCTCCCTCGCTCCCCCTCTTTCCAAAGCTAATACACAGGTGCTATTATTCAGAAAAAAACTGGTCAGCTTTGGCCAACAGTGAGGTTTCTTCTCTTCTGCCCTGACTATTGTGTAGCCTCTTGTGCTGAAACCGGCTTCTCCTGGCTTCTCCAGCTCTCAGAGCCCTGAAACAAAGAGAAACAGGATCTGTCTCTACCCAGCACAGCAAATGGTTGTAGTAATTGCCAAAGCCCTCATAAACCCCTCCGGCTTGAGGAGAGTGTGTAATCACGGGTACTGCCGCTGTGCCCTGGCTGGATGCTCCCCCTCTGCCTTCTTTCCTTGAACTCTGGCGTGGTGACTGAGCCAGTTAGGGACCAGCCTGCCCTCCTGCTGGGGCCGCTCCAGAATGTTCCCTCCTCCCCCTCCCCAGATCAGGTGTCTGTGTCACAGGGCTGGTACCGTGCTACAGTGCTGAGCATACCGAGCCGTGTGTGCCCCCGCCTTGCTTCCCTCCTTGCACTTTGGAAGCTGAAGGTGCTTGCTTCAGAACCCTAAAGTGGCTGTTGAAGGTGCCCCTGGCTGCGGCCCAGCAGTGGCTGGAGAGGCAGGTGGAGGGCAGCGGTTCTCCCAAATAGGAGTCCTGGGGCCTGGCCAGGCCAGGGTTTGGGCCTAATGGCTTTGACTAAATTACCCCCATCCCCCTCCTTTCGGAAAAGGGGGAGCCAGCGCCACTTGCTATCATTCTGCTCTGACCTTGAAGGGGGCGGTGTTGGCCTGGCTTCTGGAATGGACACAGTCCGCCCTGGAAAGGGCTGGGGGCAGGAGCGGGGGAGGGGTGGGGGTGGGGGGGCACTGCCTGCGGAAGGTAGGATTAGATCATTAGCTCAGTGACCTCCTAGGGTTTCGATGTGCTGTGTTCTCATCCTACAGCTGGTTTGGTAATGATCTGCAAGTCCCGGAGAGCAACAGCACAGCTCTGCCTGACGCTCTCATTAAAATCTATGCAGCCAGGCTCTGTGCTTTGTAGCAGCCGGCCTTGCGCAGCCTCCTCAGCTCTGGGGGCTGGGGACCCAGTCAGCCGAGAGGCCCTCTGGGCTCTATTTATGCGTATGTGCACACCCCTCCCCCCCCCCCCAAAAACCCAGCTTCTTTAAACGCAGAGCCCTTTAAGATGGTAAAGGACCCTAATGCAGGTAATTGTGTGTCTTTGGAATCCTGTAATTGTAGAATGCAAAGTTTAGTGATTATTTAAACTGGGCCAAGGCTGGTAAGAGTATGGAGCAATGAATGGCTCATAAGGACTCTTAAGCTCTGAAGCCAAGGAGCCACCTCCCTTCCCTGGCCTGCCCAGCCCAGGGGGCCTGCCCCCATTCCTGTGGCCCAGGGACCCAGCTTCCACTCGGCAGTGTCAGGAGTGACTTGTGGCTTTGCCATGGTTGTGAGATGACTACATTCCAAGGGAGCAGCTACGGGGAGGGGGCAGGCTCTGCAATCCCTTGGAGGGCTCCGAGCAGCTGGCCCAAGCTCCAGCTCGCCTCCAACGGAAGCTCAAGCGCCGTCAGAAACGACCCTGGCCAATGTCACCGCAGAGCCGAGGCGGTGTTGTCAGGGCTAATGTGAAATCTCTTCCCGTGGCGCCGATCCTCCGGCTCTGCAGCGCCAGCTTGGACAGATTGAGGTCTCTGTGGCTTTGGTGACCCTGCTTAAGCATTCCCACCGTGTCCCTCCCGGCTTGGCTCTCCGCCTGCCTCCCTCTGCAGCCCCCCTCACCTGACCTCGGGGCCTGGGGAGGGGGCCAGTGCCCCAGGGTGAGGGACTTTTGCTCCAGAGAAGTGTCAGGCTCCCTGGGGGCATCAGGCTTTGAGCTCTACTGGGGTCCAGCATACCTGGGACCAGGTTTCGCTAGGAGATTGTGCCTCATACTGTGTCTCAGTGAGGGCTGGGGAACAATTCTGTTATTGTATTAACTTGACTCAGTTTAACTCACTTGAGAAACTAACCAATTTTTACTTTCTGTCTAGAATGATGTACATGTAGGAGAGTGAGCCTGTAATGCTCCCAAAGTGCCTTGTTTTCTCTGATATAAATATATTTATAAGGACCTATTCCAGTGGATTCTTGGGTATGTTTGCCACATCGGTTTTAGGGAGTGGGCCTATTACATAGTAGGGAAATGGTCTGGAAATGGGTCCCTTTCCCCTGAGGGTGGGGTTAAACCAAATCCCCGAGGTGACCCTTTCCTCTTCGCCCTACTCCTCCTCTTAGGCCCTTAGGAGAACGGCCAGTTTTTTTAAAGCCCCGTGGCTCCAAGCCTGGTCTCATTCGTTTCCCTGCCAGGCTCCTGTGTGGCCCACATTAGCACCCCATGACCTGAAGATTCCATGTAACGATTTTATGTATACATGCGAGTATGTAAATGCCAACATTTAAAGTAATTTGATAAAGTCTTTGTAGCTGCTCAGCCACCTCTGGTGTGTGTTGGGTGTGTCTGTGTATGTGCGTGTCTCTCTGTCTCTAATGGGAAAAGTGATCGGAAGGGGACAACATTGGGAGCCACAGGCGGTGGCCAGAGCTCTGGAGGGAAGTCTGGTGTGGGCGGGCTCCAGGGGCAGGAGGCCTCTGGGTCTGGACGGCGGACCCTGTGTGGGAGGTGGAGACAGAGGCCCGAAGCCATTTTGGCTTAGGAGGAGACCCAGGTTGGGGGACCCAGAAGGCCAGATCCCTAGGCGCTCCTCGGCTGCCTGAGGTGGGTGTGCGGGGCCGCGGGAGACCAGCTGTGGGCCACTTCGTCAGGCAGGAGAGGAGCACCGGCCAAATGCTGATTCTGCTTCCCAACATCTTGCCGGCATCTTGTCTGTCTCTCAGACCCAAGCAACTTACCTTAAATAGAATGATTTTCAGTGCAATCCGATAAAAAGTTAAGGCCGCTGCACGCCCCTTCTCCCGCCTGGGAAGGCGAAGAGGCTGCGTTTATATTCTGACCCCGAAAAATGACCTACCCAGGAAGCAACGGTTGTTCCGAGCACAGCTGCCGCGGGTGACTGTCCCTGGGGGTAATTTATGGGCAGACACCCAGTTCCAGTCCCGGGTCCTGCAGACTGCAGTGGGGTGGCCCTGGGAGAGGGGTGGGAGCAAAGTTGGTGACTCTGCCGGTCACGCCTGCTGTTCAGAGAGAGAGTCACCCACTGGCGTCCCAGGAGAGGGGGCAGAAGTTTTGAATTGTCAGCAACTGCTGCGCCAGCCGCTCTGAGCTCATCGCTGGAGGTGGGGGTGCAGGGGAGGGGGCGCGGGAGCCCGCCCGCCCCGGCGGAGCCCCTCGCTCCACCCTCCTGCTCAGGCCTGTGTTTAGTCAGCACTTGGCTTCCCGAGGCCGGTGACTGACAGGCAGCCAGACGCCCGCCCTGGGAGAAGACAAAATGGTGGTGTCGGGAGCCGCCCTTGCTGGGGAATTGGAAGGGAGGAATGTGGTTCTGGGAAGCGGGCGGCCCCAGCTTAAATTCCGGCTCCTCCACTTGGGAGCCGTGACCCCACGCTTCACCTCCTGCGGCCAATCCTGAGAAGAACGAGCGTTTGCTGAGTGCCTACTACCTGCTCAGGACTGCGCACGCTTCGTTTCGCCCTTACGAGGGAAGGGTCCCTCGTTGCCCACGTGAGGAAAACAAGTCCAGAGGCTGAGTTGCCTGAGCCCACGCCGCTGGCCAGGAGCAGAGGCACAGAGCAAGCACGGGTCTCCCTCAAGCCAGAGCTCGTGTTCCGGCCACCGTGCAACTTGAAACAGCTTTCAGGATCTCTCCGTCTAGGATCATGGTCTTTAGGGTCGTCGAGGGCACGTTACGGTTTTGCGGTCGGGTCTGCCCCACCCTCCGGTGCCCAGTGTTACAGGCGATGGCTCTTTCTGTTCTTTGAAATCAAGTGGGCTGGACTGAGGGCCCAACTATCCTAGATCCTAAGAGTTGAAAATACCTTGCACCCTCAGCTGCCTGGGAGCAAAGTGGGTTCCCTAGGTGGGGCCTGGGGCTTCCCACGGACACTGCTCGGCACACGCACGCACGCCTGTGAAGGCGCACACACTTAACACACAAAGGCGTGTATACACACACAGGACGACGCCTATGCACGTGCGGGGGCGCACTTGAGGACCCAGGCCCAGGGACACGTGCACGCACCGTCCACAGAGCCCTGCCCTTGTGCAAACAAGGACACAGATCAGCACACAGTTACAGGAACACATAATCGCAAGCAAACCTCACACAGTCCTCAGGAGCCACCCCTCCCTTCGCGCTGCCTCCGCCAGTTCCTCACTGCCCCCTCCTGGCCGCCCAGTGGCCAGGGCAACCTGGCACCGTTTCCCGTGACTTCTGAGCTGGTTCCCTTCTTGATAATGAGGCCGGGAGCAGTTTCAGGTGCTCCGCATAGACTGCCCCTCAGCCCCAGGAGACGAAGGTGTCTAGAGAGAGGTCTGAAGCTGGAAGACCAAAAAAAAAAAAGGGCTTTCGCACCCACAGGAATCTCATGGTAGAATTCTCAGTACCTTGGTGGCAGGAGTCCTGCCTAGATGCCCCCTCCCGCCTCAGCAGTCAGCCACTCCGCCCTTAACCTCGGGAACCGTGCGCATACCTGCTCACACTGGATACGTATTTAAAGAGAGGCCAGACCTCCTGGTTGAGAAGCCAGGTCTTTTAGCTCCCGCTTTGCTGCTCCCTCTCTGGGCCTCAGCTTCCTTGCCTATTCAATGAAGAGTGAAGTTAACCACGATGTCTGCGACCCCTCCACCCTGGCATCCACCATCGGGAAATAACACCTCTCCCAAACATGCGCCCGAGTAAACTACATGACCCCATGGATTTTTTAGGCCAGTCCCAGGAGGATTACCAACACAAGGCTTTTCAGTGCTGTTTTACAGTTGAGGAAACGAAGCACAGAGAGGCACAGCAACTTGTCCCAAGTCACACAGCAAGTTGGCAGCAGGCATGGAAACAAATCCTCTTCTTACAGCCCCCAGGCTGCCTACAAGAGGGTAGGACACCATGTGGGCTCAGACCCAGAGTCCAGGAGATAGGAACAACAGAGACTAAGCCAGAAGCTCTGCTCTTTTTTTTTTTTTTTTGTAAGCTTATTTTTTTAGTAATCTCCACCCAATGTGGGGCTTGAACTCACAACCCTGAGATCAAGGAGTCACATACTCCACTAACTGAGCCAGCCAGGCATCCCAGATGCTTTGCCCTTGTGTCTGGAGTCCTGAAGACTGAGGAGAACCCAGCGGAAGTCCCAGGGTTAGGCGTTGAGATGGAGACTGGGAAACAGCAGCTTGCGCCCTGGGCGGGTTCCGCCACCCCCTACCCTACCCGCACACTGTGCAAACCTCAGGCTCCCTCTGCAGAGCCGGAGGAGGTTACGTTCCTCGAGGTATGTACGCGCACATGAGTGGTGTGTGCATGCCTGCCTAGACTCCACGCCTGTGCGCTCACACGTAGCTAGATGTTCATATACACCTACAAGTACACTTAGTATATTCGTAGGCGTGCGTAACGTGTAAGTACAGGCTTGCAAGCTTGTATACGTGCGACTGCCTGTGTGCTTAGGTGAGGCGCGTTTGGATGTACACGTATAGATGGTCTCTATATCTGGCAGGCATGTACCTGTAACATGTTTGCCCACATACTGGGTTCATGACTGTCCTTGGGTATATGCAAATACATGCGTTTGTGTGAAAAGGCAGAGTGAATCGTATCCACGCACATGAATGGGGAGCTTATGTAAATGTGTGTGCAGGGATTCGTGTGACCGCGTGCACATGAATCGCAGGGGTGCCCTTCCAAGGGAATATGATGTCAGTGTTCACCTAAGCTCTGGCTCCAGCCAGGCACTGGGCTCGCAGCACCCCCACCCCACCCCCGCACTCTATTCCCCAGACCCATCCGGCTCGGCCAATTTGCAGTCTCGCTCCCAGCTCCCGAGAAGGCCTGCAGCAAAGTCAAGGGGCTGGTGGCCAATTAGCGAGGGGGTTAATCAGGGATCTGGGGACCCCTGGGGGGCGGGAAGCTGAAGGCAGGCATTGGGGTTGGCAGGAGCACTCGCTGCCTGTCATGGGGGTGGGGGAGGGGAGAGACGAGGAGGGGAGGCTGAGCCAGCCTAGTGGCTGGAAACTGAGGGTCTGCCTGTGAAATTCATGATTGCTGAGCACCGAGAGCAGCGGGGAGCCTGCGTGGCACTGTGCGTACGCTGTGTGCAAAAGGGCACATACACATTCAAGTTCTTGAATGTGGTCCTGTATGCACAGGTGTGTACCTGACCAGATACCATCTGTGTATACGCGTGCAGTTTTGTGTCTGTATATATGCGGGTGTGCAGTGCTGTGCAAATGGGTGTAGGTATGCAAGCATGTCTGGACCCTCGTGCACAGGTGTATACAGGGGAAGTCTGTGTGTATACTCGTGTGTGAGAGCACGTACATACATTGCAGTATGTGCATCTGCGTGCAAACGTGCACATGAAGTCGACATGGTCTGTTAGCGTGTGTGCAGTGACAGACCTGTGTGCACCGTGTAAATTCCCAGCGTGCAGATACATCCGGGTATACAGGCATGTCTGGATGTATGTGCGTGTGTGTTTTCTCTGAATGGCCAGGGGCCTGGACCCCCACGTGTGTGCCTGTGTGTGCCCATGTGTGTGTACTCACAGGTCTGCGTGTCTAACAGGTCTCGGCGTGCCGGGAGCCGGGGAATGTGGGGCTGGCGGGCCCCGGGCTCCAGGAGAGAATCTGACAGACGACGAGGCTTGCCGCAGCCCCCAGCCCCGGGAGCCTGTTTGCCAGCCCGCGGAAGCTGTGAGCCCGTGAACTCATCTTATATTAATAGCTGCTGTCTCCTCACTTATTGCAGGGAGAGGCGGTCATGGCCCCAGCGGGGGCTCAGCACTCAGGGCTCCTCCCCTCCCCCCCCTCCACAGGCCCTGGGAAGGAGAGAAGGAAAGCTGGGCCCTGGGGCCTACCCAAGCCGGAAGGGCAGGGCTCTGGACCCCAGCCCTTGCCTCCCCCAATTCAGGGGACCCCCCCACTGCCTAGGTCACCTTCCCCAGCCTCTGTGCTTGGGTGGGATCAGGCATGGGGCTGGAAAAGTGTCAGGGCTTGGAGACCCCCCCCCCCCAAAACACACATACACGTTTGCACCCAGGCGTGCAGTGCCAAGAAGCTCCAGACTGAGTCCCAAATGAAGTGAGGCGGAAGGAGACATAGAAGGCTTCATCCTGAGAGGGCAGGCGTGTCCCTTCTCTCAGGGACCTTCGGTTAGAAGGGGGCACACGGCCCTGCCTTCAGGGGCCCCCATGCTGACGAAGGGGTCAAGACTTCTCGGATATGTAAACCAATTTGAAAATAAACTATTAAAAAAAAGAAAAGACTTCTCTGTAAGGTTTACTCGAGAAGTGCATCTTCAGGGCCACAGGAGGACTTAGCCGAGGAGGCCCCCCGAAGGAAGCACAGAGTAGGGGTACAGGGAGGACCTCAGCTGTATCTACAGTATCCTTGGAGGAGGGAGAAGCCAGCCAGTTCCACGCCACGCACAGGCTCCAACCCCGGGGACAGATTCGGACAGACCGCCCTCAGGGTGGGCCCAGAGCCCAAGGCAGAGAGACCCCAGATGCGGGCTCCCAGGAATGCCTCAGATCCCACCACACACCCACACCCGGGCAGACCGAGGAGGACCTCCAGCTTGGGGCACCCTCAGGCCCTCCCAAACAGGCTTAGGCTCTACCGAGCCCTGGATACCGAAGCCGGGAAGGGGAGGCAGAGGGCCTAGGCTGCCCTGAATAGTATGGGCACCCGGACCCTCTTCTGGTCTCCCCTGGTGGGGGCTCCTTGGGAACATGGGAGGGGCAGGAAGGAGGCCCTTCTACACACTGCCCGTTCCCTCATTCTCAGAGTACGCAGACTCCCTGTGCCCCTTTCCTGCTTTTTCTCCGAGAACTGTTCACTCTCTGACCTTGCCAAATCTGAAATTCATCTCTTTATTGCCGTCTCCCCGAGCTGAAATTCCAGTTGTCCGTGAGGACCGCAGTGAACGAAGGAGGGCCTCCGCTCTCAGAGTCTCCGCTACCTCTTCCGTAAGCTGGGAAGAGCAAGAATGCCACCGGAAGGGCCTCGGTGATGTGTGAAATGTGTGGCCCGAAGCTTGGCATGGGGGAGGGGTTTGCTCGGTGGGGGTCACCTTCCAGGAAGGTGAGGAGAGAAAGACTCCACCTGACCTGATGGGCCTCCCCGCTTTGTATTGGCACTGGAGCTGTGTCTGTCCTCCACCAGCTCTGACCCAGCCCCCATTGGCGTGTCTGCTCCCCTTGGAGCCCTGTGGCCACTGTCGGGAAGGAGCCTTGAATACTAGGCGAAAGAGCTCTGGCCAGAGAAACGGAGAAAGTCCTGAGTCCTAGCGTGGCACGGCTGTGTGGGTTTGAGCAAGTGGTTGTTCTTCTCCAGGCCTCAGTCTCCCCATCTGTACAATGGAGCGGGGTGCTCCGAGGGTCCCCTCTCTCGGCTTTGCCTACCTGGTGAGGCCCAGGCGGCTGAGAAGCTTCCTAGTCAAGAGCTTCCTCTTTAGCCACGCTCCCAAAAACCTGCTCCTGCCCTTGTCTGGTGAACAAACTCTTTCTGGTTCCAGACCCCCCCACGCTCGGGGTCCTGCACACTTATGTCCTCAAATGCACATGCACACACTTATCAGCACTCACCCTTGGATAGAAAAGAAGCTCTCTCAGCTTCCGAATGACCGTATTCCATCCAACCTCCTCCCAAAGGTGGCCTCTGGCTCTGAGAATGAACGCCAATACGAATCGCGGTCCAGAATGCCCCAAGCCCCAGGCTTGGGAAGGAGGGAAATGAGAGGCTGTGGAAATGGATGTTCCCTTGGGCCAGTCACCAAACCCTCCCTCGGCCTCGGTTTTCTCATCTGTAACATGGAGAAGGCATTACCTGTGCCATGGGATGCTTGTTTGGCAGAAGTGTGGTGACATATGTAGTGCGCTGGCACCGTGCTGAGCACACAGGGAACGCCCGCAATTAGAAGGAGCTGTTATTAAGGAAATGGACATGCTTCGAGCATATACTTCATGCTAACGCTCCAAACAAAAGCTAACACGGGCATCCTCAACCCTTCTAGCCCCCCTGGTTCCTGTCCCCAGGATAAGGTGGGGGTCCTTGCTTGGCAATGCCCTGGTCTGAGCGGAGGAGAGGGGCCCATTAGAGCCTCTAAAGGGGTGGCGATGCCACCTGCCAGCCACACGCTGCTCTGGGTCTCCAGCTCCCCAGATTCCTCAGCAGGCTCCCAGGCCTGGCCTAACCCTCCCATTCCGGGCTCAGCCCACCTCAGCCCCCCTCCACCCTCTTCACACATACAGACAGAAACATTTATCACAAAATCATTCTTTATTGAGGGATGGGTCAGGGATAGGATTAGGGAATCACTGGGGCCATACCCCGGTTGGCAGAGGAATCAGGTGTTGGCTCACACCCTGCCTCCTCTAGGGCACCGCAGGGTGGGGCTTGGCCCCCAGGTCCTGGCTGTGGCGCTGGATGCCAGGTTGGAGTGGAGTTGGGGTCGAGCGGTCCGGTCCGGGCAGCCTGGCCGGGCTGCAGTTTCCCCCAAACGGCCACCAGAGGGCAGCCGGCCCCCAGCGCAGAGGAATTCTCGGTTGCTCAGGTGATGGCTTCTTAAAAAAATAAAAAACCAGAGGCTGGTGTGTTCTCCCAGCAAACCCGAGAGGGGCCGGCGTGGGGAGAAGGCTCTGGTTTCTATGATCTCTTCGATAAAAAATAAGCAAAAATAATAACAAAATACGTGGTTTCTCTTTCTCCCTTTCCCCCCTCTAGGAACTGAGGTCAGCAATGGGGGTCTGGGGACTGGGGATACCCTGGTATGGCCTGGATTTCAAGGTGTAGGTCTCTTTTTTTCCCCCTTACCGCCCATAAATAAATAAGTAAATAAATAAGTAAATAAATAAATTATAAATAGATACTCTTTTTGTATGTGCACATATATAGAGATACATCTTTCTTTCTCCCATCTAGGCAACTGAGTGAATCACCTCTCTGACTCTTTAGCTCAGAAACTCAAAAGTAAAGTGACATGATTAAGGTCAAGGGAAGGTGAAGGTCAGGGACTTGGAGTGGCACTGTGAAACCCCCAGCAGCATCCTGGAACTCCAAGCCAGCTCGGCTGTGGGACATTTCTGAGTGGAACCCTGGCCACCTGAACGTTCACGGAGCCAGCTGGGCCCCGTAGGGATCTGAACAGAATCCTGCATCCTGTGAAACGCCCAATGTCCTAGGACTCCAGAACCAGCTGGGTCTTCAGGGCATGGAGCTGGGGGGTTGGAACAAAGCCCTGGAGGACCTAACATTCTGGGATTCGGTAGCGACCAGGGCTGAAGGGTCACCAAGATAGGACTAGACGTCACTGGGGGAGCGGGACCGGAAGGGGATCTTGGAAGAGGAACAGCAGCAGCAGATGGCCCACAGCACCTTCTGCACGTCCTGGTTGCGGAAGGCGTAGATGACGGGGTTGATCATGGAGTTATAGGTCGCAGGCAGCAGGGTGAGATAGGTGTAGAGGGCTGGGGAGTGGGCATCGCCCAGCAGGCAGTAGACAGTGAAGGGCAGCCAACAGGCGGCAAAGGCGCCAAGCACCACGGCCAGTGTGGCAATGCCTTTTCGGGTGGCCACGTAGTGGGAGGCGGGCAGCAGATGCCGCTGGAGGGCGATCTGCTGGGCATGGCGGCAGACGATGCGGCAGATCTGGGCGTAGAGCTGCAGCATGATGCCGAACACCATGAAGAAGGCAACGGCCAGGACCACCAGATGGTTCTTGGAGAGCGGATACACCACGCCACATGCGGCCCGGGCGTCCAGACAGTTCCAGGCCAGCACGGGCAGCAGCCCCAGGCCCAGGGCGCCCCCCCACACCAGGGCCAGCATCACGTAAGTCCGAGTCACCGTCGTCTCTGAATAGTAGGTGAGGGCGTTGTACAGAGAAAGGTAGCGATCGACGGTGATAGCCAGCAGGCTGCCGACACTGGCGGTGAAGGCCGTGGCCAGCACGCCCACCAGCACCAGGCTCATCTCCGCCGAGCCGATGCAGAACACAGCGGCGAAGTGCAGGACCAGGCCCAGGCCTGCCAGCAGGTCGGCCACAGCCAGGCTGCCCACCAGCAGGAACATGGGGGCACGGAAGGTGGGAGTGCCCACGATGATGGCCACCACCAGCGCGTTCTCGCAGGACACCAGGGTGCCCGAGATGCACAGCACCACGTCCCAGGCCTTGGGGGAGGGCAGCGGTGCGCCGGGGCCCGTGGGCCCCTCTGCTGAGCCCACGCTGCTCACGTTCACGCTGCCTGAGCCCGCGGAGAGCCAGGCCAGCGGGCTGCCTGCACCCCACATCGTGGTACCTGTGGGAGAAAGGCCCTGTGAGAAGCTGGCGGGGCTGGGCGCTGCGTGAAGGGCGTTTCAGGGGGTGAGGTGCCGCTCCGGATACATTGTAAGACTATCTCCTCAGGATGCCTGGCTGGGTCCCAGGGTCTTGTCCCCCAGGCGTGCCCCAGGCTCCTTCCATGATACTTTTGTCTCCCCCGCCCCCACACCCCCAGTCCTGGGTCTTTTCACTCTCCCTGCCAAGTCCCTGGGTCCCGCAGGCCTCTTTCTCCCACGTGTGTGACCAGAGAAGAACCACTACCATTAGTGGATGGGGGCCCAGAGGATCCAGGAGAGGCGAGGGAGGCCCAGGACTGGGGAAGGGAAACATCTCGAGACTGAGGGGAGCTCTGCTTCCTCGGGATCGGGATGACGCTCCGTTTCTGAGGCTCACCAGACCCCTCACGATTCTCTGTACTGCCAGCCTCAGGCTCCGCCCCCAGGGAATGCGCGTGAAGCTCCTGCCGGCCCCCACTCGCCACTCCCGGGGTATCGCCACCTAAGAGCTCAGCCCCACCCCCGACAGACACCGGCCCAGACTTCTGTCCCCGCCAGACCCCTCTTTCTGCCTAAACCTCTGGGTCTTTGGAGCAGACACCCTCTGCCGGAGGCCTGGATCCCTGAGTCAGACCCCTCCTTCTGCCCGGACACCTGAATCTTGGGCCTGACTCCACATCCTGCCGGTAAGTCTGGATCCCTAAGTCGGACACCTCCTCCGGCTCGGACGCCTGGGTCCCTGCCCCAGATGCCTCCTGCCGGCCCAGTCTCACAGGACCGGCGGTCCCTTCAGGGCCTCGGGGCCTCGGAGGACTGAGTACCCCACGCGGGGTCACCCAGCTGACAGCTCTCAGCACCTGGACACCGGGTCCCCGCCTGCGATCCCAGATTCTGGGCTCGGGGTCTCGACCTCCGACCTCGGCCAGCCGCTGGGAGCCTGTCGGCGCGGGCCCAGTGCCCCCAGCATCCTGCGTGCCCTTCCGGACGCCTGGTGCCCGCGCGGGGCCCGCTACTCACCTCTCGGGACTTGGCGTGGCCGGGCCGCGGGGAAGCTCCGCTCGGGTCCGGGCGGCGCAGGGTGTGCGCGGACCCGGAGAAGCCCCCGCGGCCGCGGGAGAAGCGGCGTGAGTCACCCCGCCCCGACCCGCCCCCGGCCACCGGTTCGGTGACGTCAGTGGCCCGGCCGGCCAATGAGTGCGTCGCGCTGGGGCGCAGCGCGCGTCGCGCGGCATAGTAATGAGGCCTCGCGCCGCCCGCTCCCCCATTCATAAAAAGCGACCGTGGCCGCGGCCCCGCCCCCTCCCCAATCGGCACGCGCTGTCCTTGACGCGGCGCCCTCTGCGGGCCGGGGTTTCGGGGGGCGCGGGTGGGAGAGCCTTGGAGAAGTGGCAGGGAGGCTGCGGGGAATACGTAGGGAGAGCAGAGAGGGGCCCCGGAAAGGCTGTGGGGTGACGGGACCCTCAGGTGGCAGAGACGGACGGAACTCGGGTGACGGAGACCGAGTAATGAGGTTGAATGGGCGTCCTCGGCGAGGATGACGGGGGTTGCCAAGATGATGGGGCCCTGAGGTGATGCCGCAGCAGTACGAGGGAGCAGGGAAGTGGGTGGCAGTGACAGTATGAGCATGGTGACGGGATCTTGGGGGATGGTGGCCATGGACGCTGCCGTAGAAAGGGAACCCCCCGGGGCAGCCATATCAGTGTCAGGGGACTGACATCAGGGATCCCAGGGGGGGGGGCAGAGGCGGTGCTGAGGGAAAGGGGAGATGGAGTGTCCAGATGATAGGACTTCGGGTCACCATGACCCCGTCACAAGTGCTGAGGTACTGAGGTGACAAACAAAGAGAAGGGGTTGTAAGGTCCTGGAAGGAAGATACCAGGTGACTGTGGTGAATGAGCCCCAGGGTGAGAGGGACAGGGTAGCCGGTCTAGACTGACAGTGACCAGGCAGGTGAGTTGCTGTCAGGGCAGGTCCTCGTGATGCTGGGGCTGGGATAAGGAGCTGGGTGACGTCACTCATGTCAGCCCAATAGCGCCCTCCCAGCACGGGAGGGGTGGGCCTGGCAAGATTTCAAAACCTGAATTATTTATTCAAGGATCTGGAAAGCCAGCAGGGGTGGGGGTGGGGGGGCACTTCCCCGAAGCAGCAAGGAGAGGGGGAGCCAGGAAGAACTTGGAAGCAGAAAACCTTGCGGCTCAGTTCCGTGGGCAGGCCCCTCTCGACCTCCCATCTTAGACATCCTGGTTGGGGGGGGGGGTGGCGTGGAGAAGGGGTTCCGTCTTCCCTGGCCCTGCCTGTCGTTTGTCCCAGGGAGATCCGCCAGCCCAGCTGACTTTTCCAGATGTGACAGATGTGCCCGGGAGGAGCGGAACTGGCTGCTTCTCCCTCCTCTGCCTCTAGCTTTGAGCCTCAATGGAACCGTCCAGGCCTGTGGGATGCGGGTGGAGGGCAGGGATCAGGTTAGGGGTTGAGGAACCCCGGGGGGGCTCAGATCCCAGGCCCCACCCACTTCTTCCCTCCACACAGCACCACTGTAGTTGTAGGGGAGGGGGAGAGGAGATGACAGGCGAATGGCAGGGTCCAAGGGAAGAGGAGAGGGTAGGGGCTGGTGAGATGATGCATTTCAGGTTGGATGTGGTGAGATGGGGGGCGGAGGTGGTCAAATCCCAGTTCCTCCATTTCCTCGATGGGTGATTTTGGACGAGCTTCCTAGGCCCTTTGTGCCTGTTTTGCCACCTGCGAGACGGGGATAACGTTAGTACCTACCTTGGGATTGTTGGGAGGGCCTGGCGCGACAGCGGCACTGGCTGCGTGGGCCACCGAGAGTCTACCTGGCAGCAGGAGGACACCCGGGAGGCCTAGGTGTGCAGGTGATAACGGAGGTTCTAGGGGCAGATGATAGCACGCAGAGGAGGGAGCGGAGAGTGAGGAGAGGAGCCCCAAGGAACATCGCCCCTGAGGGAGCAGCCCCCCTGAGGGAGCAGCCCGTGTGGGTGGGTGTGTCCCTGCAGAGTTCTTCCCTCTGCCTAGAACCCCTTCACTTTATTCGGGCCTTTGCCTTCAAGTCACTTCTGAAGCAGGCTTCCCTGACATCTGTCCAAGATTACTCCTACCCCCATCACTCCCCGCCCCCCCCCCCGCTGCTTTCCTTGATTTCTTATTTTTCAGAGCACTAAGCGCTCCTTAAATTATCTGTTTATTCATGTATTTTCTTTTTTTTACTACAGGTCAGCCCCACCAGAATATCAGCTTCGTGAAGGTAGAGACTGTTCTGTTTTGTGCTGAGAACAGAACCTGGCATATAGTAGGTGTTCAATAAATACTTGTTGATTGGATGGTTAAAGTAAAAAGCAACAGCTAGAGAAAGGGGAAAATAATAATCTCAAGAAAGGTGGGGTCACCAGAGAGAGAGGATACGGGGCCATCGGCCCCCCAGATCTCAGGTATCTGCTCTCTTCCCCATCAGAGCTGGGCCCCAACAACCGCCCAGCTGGTCTCAGGGATGGGTAAAGACGGCTGGGAGGTTGGCAGGAAAGAGTTGTGTGAGGGACTATCTTCTGTCATTCAGAGTAGCAGTTCTAGTTCTTTATGTAAGTTGTTTTGTCATAAATAAACATTAAAAGAAACAGGGCACCTGGGTGCCTCAGTCAGTTATGCTTCCAACTCTTGATTTCGATTCAGGTCGTGATCTCATGGGTTCACGAGATTGAGTCCCACGTTGGACTCTGCTCTGACATTGCAGAGACTGCTTGGGATTCTCTCTCTCTTTCTCTCTCTCTCTCTCTGCTCCTCACCTGCTTATGCCCATGAGTTCCCCGCCCCTCTCAAAATAAAGAAGTAGAGGCACCTGGGTGGCTCAGTCAGTTAGGCCTCCAACTCTTGGTTTCAGCTCAGGTCATGATTTCTTGGTTGGTGGGTTTGAGCCCCACATCAGGCTGAGCACTGACAGTGCGGGACCTGCTTCGGATTCTCTGTCTCCCCCCTCCCCACCCCTCCCCCACTCGCACCTGCACTCTCTCAAAATAAACGTTGAAAAATTTTTTTAAACATTTATTTATTTTTGAGAGGTAGAGAGAGACAGAGCATGAGCAGGGGAGGGGGAGAGAGAGAGGGAGACACAGAATCTGAAGCAGGCTCCAGGCTCTGAGCTGTTTGTTAGATCAGAGCCCGACGCGGGGCTCGAACTCACGAACTGCAAGCCATGACCTGAGCCGAAGTCGGAAGCTCAACCTACTGAGCCACCCAGGCGCCCCTCAAAATAAACATTAAAAATAAGTTAATAAACATTAAAAAAACCAAAAAACATTTTTCACGGTTTATTAATCCTCTCATGAAAAGTCTGCACAATCACCACAGATAAAGTCGTTGCAGAATCTTTACTACTTCTTTTTGTCTACACCGACATTGGCCTGTGTGGCAACCTGACTTCCTGCCTTCTGTTCCCATGGGCCATTCGCTGTTTTCCTGAGGTCCTTTTCTTCTCATGCAGACCATGTTTTGCAAGGCTATCTTTGGGTTCATTTTTCTTTGCATAATCCAAGGAATTATAAACCATGGGCCACCACCAAAGTGCATTCTGACTCAAAATATAAAGATGACATTTGGGGCGCCTGGGGGGCTCAGTCAGTTCAGCGTCTGACTTTGGCTCAGGTCATGATCTCGCGGTTCTTGAGTTCGAGCCCCGCGTCGGGCTCTGTGCTGACAGCTCGGAGCCTGGAGCCTGCTTCAGATTCTGTGTCTCCCTCCCTCTCTCTCTGTGTCCCTAACCCTGCTCTCTCTCTCTCTCTCTCTCTCTCTCAAAAATAAACATTAATTTTTTTTTAAAGATGACATCTGCTGTGGTCTTGTACATTTTGGATAGTTTTTCTCGAAGTTCTGCTTAGGTACTGTCGCCTTCTCAGGGTGAAGAACATCGTGACCAGGTTTCCACTGAAGTAGTTGGTTGGCTAGAACGTCCCGATCCATAGAGGTACAGTGTCATTCAGATGGAAGCTGATCCTCAAGCAGCCAGGAAGGAAAAGAGGGCAGTGATATTTCCAGTCATGAGAAACCCCAGAGACCCAGGAGACTCAAGTGAAGTTATGGATTTTCACATGGGCACTCTCGCCATGTCCCAAAACTGCCCTGTGTCAGTGGGACAATGCAGGCCATCACTGCCAACTGGGTCTCTCTTCCCTAAGGGGCCACTATCTGCAGCCCTTCCTCTTCTTTCCTCCTCATGCCCTCTGCCATACCTCCTTGCTTCCGTCCCACCGCTGATACCCTGTCCAGTCCTTCCCACCTATCAGGTGCCAGACTGGATCCCAGGGCTTACAACAACCCAGCACCCCCATTTCATAGCTGACGTCTAAAGAAACTGAAGGACTTGCCTCAAATCACATATTAAATGGCAGAGCTGGGATCTGAAGCCGGTGTATGTGTAACCAAATCCGCTGTGCCTTCCATTCTATCCTAAACATCACCGTCTCCCCTGAAGGGGCGTGGAGTGAAGTTTAACCAGGGCTGACAATACCTGCAGTTCCCCAGGTGACCACCAGATGGCTGTGAGCACTCACCTGCAGGTAAGACCTCTTCCTTTACCATTCTCTCTTCAATCTGGGGGATCCCATGGGCCTAGGCTCTCACGGGAGGTGGGTGTGGGTCTGAGGCACAGATAACATTCACACACGCTCCCTGTCCAAGCCCCAAGAATCTGGGGACTGTCAGTGCACACATTCTTAGCACAGACACATTTGTTCATTCAGCCAGCATTCGCTGAAAATTCCCTGGGCTTTGAGTAGGTGCTATGGACAGAGAGATGCTCTGGCCACATCCCTGCATTTTATTTCTCTCTTAAAAAAAAAAAGTAAACTCCATGCCATGCGTGGGGCTCAAACAACCCTGAGGTCAAGAGTCGCATGCTCTACCACCTGAGTCAAACAGGCACTCCCATGTCCCTGCATTTTCAACATACGACAAACTTATTGAGCATTGTTCTATTTTCCAGGCATAGTTCTAGGCACAGAGGATACAGCAATGAACAGAAATCTTTGGCTACTTTGCAGAGCTTCCATTCTGATGGGGGAAAGATGGACAATCTATAAATAGACACTTAATATGATATTAACTCGGGGGCCCTTGAGGGTCTCACAGACCTGAAGGACAAATTAACATGTACATAGTCACAACACAACACAATACAATATGATTATTTAATAAACACCTACTTAGCCCTTAAGTGTATGGGGAATTAACTCAGGAGAAGATAAACATGGTTTCTCCCTGCAAAGAAATTATATACAAGGAAACGAAAGAGTAATTAGTTATACAAATGATACACAGTCGGCAGGAAAAAGGAAGTAGCATGTAGAATAACCAGGAGCCCTCTTTTAAGTAGGGAGGTCATGGAACAAGACATTTGAAGAGAGAAAAGAAGAGTTCCAAGGAGAAGGCACAGCAGTATGAAGTCTCTGAAGAGAGAAAAAGTTGATGTGGCTGAGACAGAGAGACGGGACGGAGATGAGATCTTGGTTTCCATTTGGGGCCTTCCCTGAGTGGAGAAGAGAAACAGGGCAGTTTCAGGGGCCCGAGGCATCCGCAGGTGGGGGTGCCCACGAAGCAGATAGACACACTGGATCCTGACCTTACATCCGGGCTCCCCTCTTTGTAACCATGTGCCCCTGAGCAGGTGATTTTCCTTCTTTTAGTTTGTTTATTTATTTTTAGTAATCTCCACACCCAACGTGGGGCTTGAACTCACGACCCTGAGACCAAGAGCCACATGCTCTTCTGCCTGAGCCAGCCAGGTGCCCCTGATTTTACCTCCGAAGCCCACAAACTGGGGCTAACAAAACCCATGCCTAGATGGTAGTTGTGGACATTAGATGAGAAGCTGCAAGTAAAAGCCCTCAGTGGAATATATTCTACTAATAGTAAGAGGTCAGTAGTGTGAACTATGTATTATAGTTACAGGTGGCAGCTGGGAAGGAAGCTGGAGATGGAGATAGGAGACCTGATGGCTTTCGGATGGGAACTATTGGCAGAGGAATGGCCAAAACGGCCCCAGGAGAGGTGGACTAGGGCTCAGGAAGGAACCGGGCCACCAGGGAAGAAGACGGGGAGAGAGGAAAAGGAGGAGCAGCAGAGAAGGGGAAGAAGGAGAGTGGACGGGAAGAGGAGGGGAGAAAGAGAAAGAGGAGGTGTCCTCTGGGAACCTGAGAAGTAGCCGCAGAGGGGGAAGAACCAGGAGAGGCCGGTGCCAGGGCAGGAGTTGAGGCTGAAGGTAGGGCTGTGTAAAGTCTCAACTGTCCTACTAATAATGAGACCGGAGGGTGTGGTGGGTTGGAGGCAGACGTGGGAGGCTGAGGGGCAGAAGAGAGTAGGATGTAAGGGGTGAAGCAAGGTGGGCAGCCAGAGCCTAGAGGCCAGCTGAAGTCAGTCCCCAGTCATGGGGCCTGGTCGGTTGGGTTCACTCGACAAGGCCCGGCCTGCGGGGAAGTGACGTCGCTTGGAATCTAGATTCTGTCACTGTGACCTCCGCCTACCCACTCACCTTTTCTGAGCCTTAGTATCCTCACCTGTGAAGTAGGGCTAACTCTATACCGAGTGAAGCTGTCGCGCGGGCTCCCAGGACCAGGTGTGTCGCTAGAGATGGATCCCGCCCCCTTTTGTCCAAGCCCCGCCCCAGATCACTCAATCGAGTTCCTCCAGGCTGCGCCCATCAGCCACGCCCCTATCCTATCTGGCCCCGCCCCCGACGGCCGGCCTCACCCGGGCTGCGCCACTGGCTCCGCCCCAGAACGACCACGCCCATCTGGCCACGCCCAGGTTGCCTGGGTCTCGCTCCCCACACCCTAGTGGAGCCGAGTCCGGGAGGGACGCATCACACCTGCTCTCCGCCGACCCCCAGCCCCCGCCCCGCCCATGGCCGCGCCGGGACCCCGCGCCTTACGGGCCGCGCTCTGTGGTGGCTGCTGCTGCCTCCTCCTGTGTGCCCAGCTCGCTGTGGCTGGTAACGCGGACCAGGATCTGGTTGAGGGCGCAGCCGGGGCAGGGGGAGTGTGCCCTTCATCCAGCCGCCTGTTCTGGAGCAGTCTGGGCTGGGGTTGGGGGGCAGGAGGGGACTTTCCAGACGAGTTCAGGGCTCCAGGGGTGGTCGAAGGGGGTTCTAGCCCTGTGAGGAGCTGCGAGTATGTAATAGGCTCCAGGCGTTGGGGAATTAGGAGCTTCAGGTGTGTTGGGGGCAGCAGCACCGCAGGTGTCAGGGAACCCCAGGTGTAGGTAAAGGAATGTGAATGTGGGGGAGGTTGTGGGTGTGTGTAACCATGTGTTTGTGGAAACTCCAGGTGTGTAGTGGGGCTTAGGGGATCCAGGGGAGTGTATGTGTGCAAAGGGGTGAGAGCCACAGTAGTGGGGAAGGGGGGGCTGCAGCTCAGGTTCAAGGAGTTGCTTCCACTCCCAGGTAAAGGAGCTCGAGGCTTTGGGCGGGGAGCCCTGCTCCGCGTGAACATCTGGCCAGCTGTCCAGGGGACCTGCAAACAGTTCAAGCTCTGTGAGCGCTGTGTGGAGGGGCACAAAGCACACAACCTCTCTGGCTGCGTGTGGGAGCAGTGTCAGCCAGAGGAGCCAGGTATGGAGTTGGGCCCTCCCCACGTCAAGTGCCCCCAGCTCTGCACCTCAGAGCCTTGGGCCCTCTCCCCAGATCTCTCCCCTACACCTTCTCCCACCAGGACACTGTGTGGCCCGAGCTGAGGTGGTCAAGGAAGGTTGCTCTGTCTACAACCGCTCAGAGTCGTGTCCAGGTAAGGGGACTCCCACTGGCCTAAGTAGGAGAGAGGGGACTGAGGTGTCCCCAAGCCAGAGCCTGCGCTTCAGGAAGGCATCGGCCTCTCTCCAGGGTCTGGGGACTTAGGAGTCCTGAAAAGCAGGAATGTATCTGGGAGCAGACTGTGCCCACAAACACGTGGGTCCACTTGCATTTCTGCCTTTACCTCACTGAGAAGTCCCTTCCCCTTTCTGGCCTGTTTTCCCATCTGAAAATTGGCCCAGCCAGAGGGTTCAGGACACATGTGTAGAGGGATGGAGGAGTTCTCTTGTCTAATTTAAAACACAGGACTTCAGAATCAGAAGTTCAGAAGGGAATGGGGGGGGAAGGGCTTGTTGGAGGGGATGGCATCAGAGATGGCCCTTAAAGGTAGAGACGGAGAGAAGGCATCTCTGGTGGAAGAACTATGTGGAGGCTTGAAAGTGTGTCCGGTGAACTTGGACCCATACCCGGGAGCCTGATCTGCATCCGAAGTCCAGCCGTTGGCCCGGACTGGGGTCTTGGTGGGAGTCAGGGAATGGGAAGGCTGGTTTAGTATGGATTCCCTTGTCTTTCCAGCTGCCCGCCACCACCCCACCTATGAACCAAAGACAGTCACAACAGGTAGGTGCTACCTGGGAGAATGGTAGCGGTGGGAGGACTAGAGGTGCGGGCAAAGACAGAGCTGGGCTCAGGCACTACAGGCTCTGTGACCTCAGCCCTGTGACTTCTCCTGTTGAAAAGAAGAAGTTTCCACATCTGTAAAATGGGTTGCTCACAGAGTTGCTGCGAGGCTTTTATGAGCAGGTGTACAGCGCCTAGTTCAGTGTCTGACACGTAGAAACAATTAGGAAATGATGGTTGCCGTCCCTTCTCTCCAACACCACCAGCTGTGGGAGCTCAGGCTGACCCTCTGAGGCCCTGCCCTTGGTGCTGAAGGGTGTATGGCTCAGGTTGCCAATGAGATGTAGCTCAGTGACTACCTACCTACTGCATCCCCCACGTCCAGGGAGGGTCACAAAGCAGGTTCCTGGCAGAGCAGAAGCAAGAACTCTGCCCCTTGGTCCCCACTGCCCCTCAGGGCCTGGAGGTTACCAGGCTTGGTAGGGATGGCTGCAGAGGCTTTTGGTTAATTAAAGCCAGAAACTTGATCTTGGAGGCTGAATTATTGATGGCCCCGCTCCCTCCGGCTGAGCCCCAGATCGGTCCTGGGCAGCTCATTTCTTCCCTCTCCTCCTCCCCCACTGTCCTTCTCTGGGGCTCCCTGGGCTGTAGCTGGGACCGCCTTTGGCCGTCATATTCTCAGACCCCCTGACACAAGCTATACCCTCCAGGAGGTGGACGCAGTTCCTAGCGGGGCCCCTCTCCACTGCCCCGGAATGAACTTCTACCACCAGTCCTGCCCTGCCTGCCCTGCCCTGGCACCTGGCCTAGGGCCTGAAATCAAATCCCTGGTGGGAGTCGATGGCTAACATGGCACAGCTGGGAGCGACCCAGACAGCCTGGCAACATGGGCCGTAAGACAGGCAGGGGGAAGGGTCACAGGACGCTGTGAAACTGGCTCCGTCTTAACCATGAGGCGCCTGGACAGGTCTCACCCTCAGAACCCAGCTTCTCCTTCTGACATACATCATCTAGTCTCCATTGACCCACTCGGTAGGGTGTGGGCCTCCCCTTCTTCCTTCTCTAAGGGCTCTGACGTTGGGTGACTCCAGGGTCTGGGGACTTAGGAGTCCTGAAAAGGGACTATATCCTGAGAACCCTGAGACCCGAGGCCAAAAGAAGCTCTGAGCTGAAGGGCTCTAGATGCCCGGATTCTGGGTCCGCTGTCACCCTACCGGGCCAGTGTGGGATAGGGAGGCTGGAAGGGAGCTCATTGCTATCAGGACCATGTGATCCTGAGGCCCCGAGAGGATGTGAAAGACATCAAGCCATAGAGCAACCAGGAGCAGAGCCAAGGCTGGAGCCAAGGCCTCCCCCTCCCCCGCCAGGCACTGCCCCTGCCACCAGGCGCTTCCCAACTGCCCACAGGATCCTTGCTCAAGGCTGCCTGCTGTTCGCGGCTCCCATTGTGAGGACTGGGACCTCCAGGTGACCTGTGCTGGTTATTGGGGTAGGGCTAGGATCCTGGTCCACAGTGGCCTGCTATGACCTGCACCCTGCAGGGAGTCCCCCAGTCCCTGAAGCCCACGGCCCTGGCTTTGATGGGGCCAGCTTCATTGGGGGCGTCGTGCTGGTGCTGAGCCTGCAGGCAGCGGCCTTCTTCGTCTTGCGCTTCCTCAAGGCCAAGGACAGCACCTACCAGACACTGTGAGTACCTGGCCCGCCAGCAGGGTCCTAGCTCACTCCCCCCACCCCACTCTTGCCCTTTGGGTCCCCTTTAGTGCCAGTGCACTCTTCCCCATGGGGCAGCACGAAGGGCAGTGTCTTCCACCGTCCACCCATGTGAGCCACGCTTCTCCTCAACGTGTGGGGTTCTCCCTGTCCCTTGTTGGCTGGGGCCGGGACTCAGCCTGGGCCCCGTGTCAGAAAGCCCAACTGAGCCCGTCTGTCTTTGTCCCTCATGCCGCCAGCAGAGAGGAGAACCAGTAGGTGACAGCCCAGGCAAGCCTTTGTTCTGCAGCTCTGTGGCCGCAGGCAGGGGCCTGGCATGTGTGTGTGGTTTGGTTTTCCTCTAAGAAGGGGAGCTGCCCTGAGGCCCCCCGTGTGCCGTGTGTGCGGTGGGGCGGGTTGCTGCGGCTTCCATTAAAGTGTGCTCTTCCGGCCACTGCCTGCTTCCTGGGGGTGGGGGTCCTCAGCCCAGCTGAGGCGGGGCCACTGCCCTGAGTGCCCTCTCTGTCCGGCCTCTGCAGAATCTGACCCCCTTCAGGCCTGGATTCCACACTGAGGGGAAGGAGGACGAAGAGGCTGCCCTCTCGGCCCCCCTCGTAGGCGCTGGGGGTGGGAAAAACTTTGGCCACCAATTTCTGACCCTTTGGGCATTAAGCAGGCTCAGTGCCTGACAGCTGACATCCCCTCCTGTCCCGGGTCTGGTACCTGCAGCTGAGAGCATCCTTCAACCACCTCCTGTCTTATCCATCATCCCTGTGGGCCCCCTGCCTGGCACGGGGTCTGTGCCTGCCTCTTCCCACCCACCTGGCCTGGCACTGCTCCCAAATAAAGGAATTCTTCCCAGCACTGTGCTTCACGTCCTGTGTCTTGGGCTGTGTGGATTTGTTGGGGTTGGGGTACACTGTTGTCCTCTCCTTAATGAAAATTCAACCTTGAACTGTTACTCTTACCTTTTAAAATATTTTCATTTGCTATACATGTTTAACCCTCTTCCCACTCCCATGCCCGGCACTCTATAGATGAGTCTCAGACTCAGAGACTCAGAAAGGTAGGTACACTTGCTCAAGATCACACAGTAGGACAGGGCAAAGCTGGGATTTGAATCCAGGTTTTTCCGACTCCAGAATAAGCAGAAGTTCAGAATTCCCCTGCAGAGACTTACTTCTTCAGGCTCTCTCGGCTCCTAAAGTTAGGTCTCTGCCCCAATGCCTGCCAAGGTGGAGATGCCCCCTAGGACTCAACAGCCATTTCTGTACTCGTGGCCTTCCCCACTCAGGCCCTCTTGGAAAGCCCCCCGCTCTCCCATGCCCACCTCCCCTGCTTCTCCTCCCCCTCCCACTTCACCCCACCCCTGCCCAGAAATCTTCCCTGACCGATAACATCTCCCACGGCTGGGCCACGGCTGCGCCACTTGCTGGAAACAGGTCGTGTGGCCAAGAGTCTGACAGCATTATCTGATTTCATCCCGTGACTGTCCTAGGAAGCGGAGCGGAGAGGGCATAGAGGGTGATGGGCCGGTGGAGCCTGACTGCTCTGTGTGAACTGGAGGAAGTTATTTCCCAGCTCTGACCCTGCCTCCCCATCGGCACAGCAGCGTCCGTCTCGGTGGGATGTGGGGAAGATGCAGAGCAGATGCACGTGACGCCATCACCCCACAGCCTTGGCGCTACTTCCTGCCCCAGGCCCAGCCTCCCTGCAACTCCAGCGGGAAGAGCACTGAGGGACCCCGGGCCACGGCAGTGCCGGCTCCTCCTCGGCCTCGCAGAGAGTTCGCCTGCTCACTCGCGCCACCATCAATGCCTCACAGTCACCTCCTTGCCTCCCCCCTTCCACACTCACTTCCATCAAAGCCCCCATCTCCTCAGACATCGGCCTCCCCTTCGAGCACCCCTTTCTCGATACTCGGGTCTGCCTCTTGTTCCCAGCCCTGTCTGGCTTGCTTTCTCCTCCAAGCCTTTGTACACGAAGTTCCTCCTGCCCGGACGACCCTCCCTTGGCTTCTCCACCCAGCACTTAGCGCTGGCAGGGATAATGCCCATCCTCTCCGGAGCCGAGGGAGGAAATGCCCCCACCTCCTTCTGATCTTACAATCCGTTAAGGAACTTTCTTTTGGATGTTTGCTTTTTCCAAAGTAGTAAATGCCTGTAAGGGACAAAAGGACGATGCAGAATTTTTTATATAGAGTGAGAAACACTTTTCCTCTCGTCCCCTCCCCAGAAATAATTATGCTTAACCGTACGTTTCAGGGGCACCTGGGTGGCTCCGTCGGTTAAGCGTCCAGCTCTTGATTTTGGCTCAAGTCATGATCTCATGGTTCCTGAGTTTGAGCCCTGAGTTTCGGGCTCCCTGCTGACAGCACGGAGCCTGCTTGGGATTCTGTCTCTCCCTCTCTCTCTTGGCCCCTCGCCCCACTCATTCTCTCTCTCTCAAAATAAACTTAAAAAATTTTTTTAATTATAAATAGCACATGATAAATATGCCGATTTGCGAATGTTGGCACACCTGTGGAAGAGCTTGGGGAGGAGAGATCCCTCGAGTTGGAATTTCAGGGTCTCAGAGTGCATCTCATGCATCCATTCTGTCTGGCAAACTCGGCCTCCACCTTCCCTGACACCCGCTTTGTACCCCAGCCCTCCCTGCCCCCACAAGCACTGAGAAGAGAAGGCTTGAGAAGGCTTTCAGGGAAGGCTGGATGAACGAATGAGTGAGTGGACGGATGAGGGGAGCAAGCACGTGAGCCTTCCCTCTGCTTTCCCATCACCTGGGTCCCTCTCCGGCTCAGTCGTCAGCCCTCACCTCTGGACTGTGGCTACTGCCCCCTCGCTGGCCTCCTAGCCTCCAGACCTGCCCTGCACAGTCTGCCCACTCAATGGTCTGCCTATATTCGTAATTATTTCCTAAGCCCCGCCAGGGGCTCCCCAACAGACTTGAAAGTGGGTATAAAGTCACTTTGCCAAGAGTACTTCTCCCCGGTGGGGGGCTTGAGCAGAATCTCTGAGGGCCGAGGGCGTGTAAGTGCCAGATAGCGCACAAGCCATGTTCTGCCTCTGGGTCTCATTTTCTCCTTGTTTGTTCATTCCTTTAACCAATATTTATTGAGCACCTGCTTTGTGCCAAGCCTGTAACCCAGGGCCAATAATGACTAGGAGCCGGCTTGTGTAGGCCAGAGGCAACATACAAACGGTACCCAGCAGGGCTTGTGGAGTGCAATAAGTGCCCGACAAATAGTGGTCATTCTTTTTTAATGTTTATTTATTTTTGAGAGACAGAGTGTGAGCGGGGGAGGGGCAGAGAAAGAGGGAGACACAGAATCCGAAGCAGGCTCCAGGCTCTGAGCTGTCAGCACAGAGCCCGACGCAGGGCTCAAACCCACGAACTGTGAGATCATGACCTGAGTCCAATTCGGATGCTTAACTGACTGAGCCACCCAGGTGCCCCTAGCCATGGTCATTCTTAACACTTGATAGGGACCAGGGAAGGACTCCTGGAGGAGATGGTGTTAGGGCTGGACCTTCACCAGACAGGTGGGGCTTCACAGGTAGAGATGGTGAGAAGGGCATTCCAGATGGAAGGAAGGCACAAAACGAGCAAAGGTTCAAGGGCAGAAAAATCCTATGTGAATCCAAAGATCTGGGGAGATGGCTGCAGAGCCCTGAGGCCAGGATCAAAAGTCGGACTCCATCCTGGTCTCTGGGCCAAGGGAGGAAATGCCTCCACCTCCTGCTGGCTCTGGCCTGGAGGGGGAGGGGGTTGTCCCTTGAGAGGGACAATGGGAGGAACTCTTGCTCCATGTTCTCCCACCAGCTCGGGCCCCTTATAAACTGGCCTCTTCCCTCTGGGGCACCAGCAAGATGGGCCTACTGTGGGCCCCGCTCTCCCTTTTGCTCCTCCTGCTTGGGAAGCCTGCCTGCCTGCCTAAGGACCCAGGACCAGCCCAGCTGCCCAGGTAGCAGCCTCACGTGCTCTCCCCAGCCATCCACCCACCCTCACTCCGTCCCTGGGGGTCCTTCTCCCACCCAGCCTCACGAGCTGCAAGGAGCAGGGTGGGAGTTTGATAACCTGGGCTCTGCACTGTAAATTTATGCAAATTGATGCAAATGGTGCAGCTCTGGAGGCAAGCGTCCTGATAGCTAGAATCTGGGAGATGGAAAGGGAACCGCAGAGGGGTCTGGAAGAGATATGCCCGCTCCCCCATGCCCACCCTGTGGCCATCCCGCCCCGCGTCTTCTGCAGAACCCAGGGAACTGGAAGCCAGCAAGGTGGTCCTCCTGCCCAGTTGTCCTGGAGCTCCAGGAAGTCCTGGGGAGAAAGGAGCTGCGGCCCCTCCAGGTGAGAGGTGCTGGGGAGCAGGGGCCCGGAGTGAACCGGGCAGGCTGGGGCTGCTGCAGTTACTGGTTACTGTCTGTCCCGAGAGGCCATGACCAGGGGGCAAGGAACCTAACGTGTGCCAGGCCCCGGGCTGGACACCAGCACCCCAGGTGTGACTCTGTGAGGTAGCTGGTCCTATCCCCATTTTGCTGAGGGGGCTGCGAGGCTCACATAAGCTGTGTGCCCCCGATCACAGAGCCAGCAAGGACTGCAGCTGGGATTGGACTTCTGGCTCCACCTCACTCATTGCCTTTTGGCCCCGGGCATGGGGTGGGACTTAAGGCACCTTGGTCTCTGGGATTTCAGGGCAACCTGGACCTCCTGGCAAGATGGGCCCCAAGGGCGAGCCTGGTGAGTGTGTGGGACCACGGGCCTCCTCTGCTTTCTTTGCTTCTGTCCCTGGACTAGAGAGCGGTGTCTCTGCTTGGCTGCTCTTCAGCAATCCACTCTAATCGCCCTCCGGGGGGGTTGGGGGGGACGGAAGACTGGGAGAGGAGGGGAGGATTAGGAGAAGGGCCTGGGTACCCTCCCCTCGGGAGTGCGGGCCCTCCCTTGGGAGTACTCAGACCTCAGATCCAACACTCTGTCTTTCCTTGGGGCAGGAGATCCAGCGAATCTGCTTCGATGCCAGGAGGGTGAGGCAGCCTTCCCAGGAGCCAGGAACTTGGCATCAGGCGGTGCTGGGGTGTCGGTCGACCGCCAGACATGGCCCAGCCCTGTGTAAAGCCCCTCTTCAGGAGCCGTCGAGAGGGTTCCTGGGGTCCCACACTTGGCCTGTTCCATTGCCTACAGGGTGAGGGTTGGGAGATACCGTGGCAACACCCCTCACCCCATCTCCCCTTCCCCAGGCCCCAGAAACTGCCAGGAGCTGCTGAGCCGGGGTGCCACGCTGAGCGGCTGGTACCATCTATGCCTACTCCGGGGTAGAGCCCTCCCAGTTTTTTGTGACGTGGACACCAAAGAGGGTGGCTGGCTGGTGAGTGTCAGGGAGACTCCGGGGACGG
This sequence comes from Paguma larvata, assembly GCA_030068075.1. Taxonomy (NCBI): domain Eukaryota; kingdom Metazoa; phylum Chordata; class Mammalia; order Carnivora; family Viverridae; genus Paguma; species Paguma larvata. Next base: position 20,055,942 of record CM057833.1, on the reverse strand, counting down.
GGCTCAGAGGCCAGGCCCAGTGGGCACTTCTTCTCTTGGCCCCTAGGGGGAGCCAGAGCCCACTGGAGCTAAGGCATTCCGTGGAGTCCTTCACTGACCAATGTTTACTCCGCTCCCAGAGGGCCCAAAGACATCTGAGAAGCCTCCTCAGAGGAGATGCCATTTGAAAGGACCTTGAAGGCTGTATAGAAGTTCTCTAGATAGATGAGGAACTGAAGGGCATTCCAGGTAGAGGGAAAGACAAACACACAGGGAGGCAGGAGAGTACAAGACGGTTTGAGGAGACGGTGTGAATGGGCTGAGAGCAGAGAAGAGGTCGGCTAATGTCCACAGATGTGGGTCAAGGATGGATTAAGGGCCTCTTAATCCAGTTCATGGAGGCTGGTTCATGGAGGGCATTGAATGACTGACTGAGGAGAACCGGAGGCAACAGGGAGCCGTGGAAGTGTTGTAAACAGGGGAGGGACGTGGTCAAACTTAGGTTTTAGGGAAAAGACTCAGGCTACACCATGGAAGGTGCATGGCAGTGGAGACAGGATGGAGGCAAGGACACAGGTTAGAAGGAACGCAGGGCCCCAGGCCACAGTGGAAGGAGAGGGGCTTAGACTGAAGGACATGAGGAGGGAAACTGCAGGGCGTAAGGGCAGCTTAGCCTGCAGTGGGGGCCCGAGGGGCATCAGGGTAAGGCCAGGACTCGAGCTTGGGCCTCTGGAGGTGATACCCCAATTCCCATGGTAATTTAGAGCAGGTTATCTCGATCCGCCTTGATCCAATTTGATCCCAGCAGGACTAACCGTCCTCTAAGGGCAGGGCCAAAATTCCTATCATTTCAGCCTCCCCCGGACTTGCAAGGCTTTGGCAAGAGGTTGAGTGTCAGTAGAAGTTAGTGAGGGAATGTGGAGTTCATCACAATTCACAGGCCAAGATTGGGGTGCCCTTGGCTGGCTTAGTCAGCGGAGCACGCAACTCTTGATCTCGGGGGTCGTGAGTTCGAACCCACACTGGGTGTAGAGATTAACTTAAGAAAATTAGAAAATCTTTAAAAATTAAAAACAAAGGTCGCGCGGACTCACACGTTTTATCAACAAGCCCCCAATCCAAAGAGGGGGCAGATGTCCACCCACCCCTCACAGGGCACCTGCTCTCTGCTGCCACCACCCCCTGGCTTCTCCTCGTGACCTGCACGGCCCGGAGTAATGGCCGCCGGGCCGGCCTTCTCTGCCTCCTTAGGTGTTCCAGAGGCGACAGGATGGGTCCGTGGATTTCTTCCGCTCTTGGTCCTCCTACAAAGCAGGTTTTGGAGCCAGGAGTCTGAATTCTGGCTGGGGAATGAGAATTTGCACCAGCTCACCGCTCAGGGTAAATTCCCGGCAGGGCCCAGGGGTTTTTGGGGGGCACTTCTCTGGCACTCCAAATCCTCACTCCAGATCTGAGGATTCTTCCATCGTGCCTCCGGCTTCCCCCCAGGTAAAGCTGGAAGCTGGAGGACTTCACTGGCAACCGCACCTTTGCCCACTACCAGTCCTTCCGCCTCCTCGGGGGGAAAAGGATCACTACCAGCTGGTGCTGGGCAAGTTCTCAGAGGGCACTGCGGGTGAGCGAGCCTGAGGGGAGGCCCAGAGGAGGGAAGGAAGGTGGGCGAGGCTGGATCCTTTCCCAGCGCGACCACGGCCGCCCTCACTTAATGCAAGGCAATTTCTCCCCCTCTGTGGGCCTTGGTTTGCTCATCCAAGAAATGGCAATCATGAGACAGAACGGTGCAGGAATGAAGAAGTCGGGCTCTGGAGGCCAACGGTCCTGAGTTCGAATCCAGATCTTTCATGTACTAACCATGTGACCTTGGGCAAGCCCCTTCGTGTCAGTTTCCTCCCCTGTAAAATGGGCAAGGAGGCAGGGAGGGAGGATGCAGGAGCCATCTGAGGCCCTGCTGAGTGCCTGTGCTATCTGCTTCGGAAGAGGAAGCAGAGAAGGTCTGTTGTTTTTTTCAGAGAAACAGTGACTGTTGAGGAGAGATTTCAAAGAGGGAAGTGGTTATGAGGACTTGCCTCAGGACCCCCCTGGCCCAGGCAGGGCTGTCCAGGCTGCTGGTGGGAGTTGTACAGCTCCTACTGATTCTGGGAGGGGACAAGACAGAGGGAGGAGCAAGTGGTCTTGGGGCCACAGTCCTGAGTTCAAGTCCCAGGACCGCTGTGACTAGCCGAGTGACCTTGGGAGAACACTCTGGCTCCTTGGGGCTGCTGTTTTCTCCTGGGGCCGGATAACGTCCATCTCACCGTTGCTCCGAGGCTCCTGTGAGGTCATCACTTCAAGGGTGCTAGGCATGGTGGCCGGCTCCAAGGTGCCTCCGTCCCCTCCATGGCAGGAGACTCCCTGAGCTTCCACAACGGGATGTCCTTTGCCACCCACGATGCTGACCACGATTCGAGCGAGAACAACTGTGCTGTGGCCGTCCACGGTGCCTGGTGGTACGGCTCATGCTACCGGTCCAATCTCAACGGGCGTTACGCAATGTCTGAGGCCACTGCATCGACTGGGCCACCGGCCGGGGCGTGGGCCACCCTTACCGCAAGGTTCGCATGATGCTTCGCCAGGACACCGTGGCAGCCAGCCGCCCTTATCTATGCTGTACAGCTTCCGGCCCCCCGGCTACACTCCCCATTGCTAACTGCCTCTGCTCCCCTGTCCATGTTTAAAAATAAAATCCCTTTAACCCTTTCCTGGCTTGTAGGACTCTTCTAGGTACTGGGAAACACTCGAGAGGGAGAGCAGACAGTCGGTTAAGCATCCGACTTCGGCTCAGGTCATGATCTCGGCTTGCGAGTTCAAGCCCCACGTCGGGCTTCGTGCTGACAGCTCAGAGCCTGGAGCCTGCTTTAGATTCTGTGTCTCCTCTCTCTCTCTGCCCCTCCCTGCTCGTGCTCTGTCTTTCTCTTTTCAAAAATAAAGAAACATTAAAAAAATTTTCTTTAGATAAAAAAAGAGGACAGAACAGAGACCCGGGGTTCAGCTCTATTCAAGGAAGAGCTTTCTTCCAGTCAGGAAGTTGGAAGGGTGGGTCTCGGAAGGTAGTGAGGCTTCCATCTCTGGAGGTATGCAAGACAAAGCCAGAGGAGCATTTAGTGGAGGACTTGGAAGGATTCAAGCATCCACTGACAGCACCCTTGCATCCTCCAGGTCCTACAAGTGGATGGTTTCCTGGAGGGGGGGGTTACACAGCTTTCTCCCTCTATTGACTCATGCCTGTCCCTCCTAAGTCATCTGTTTTCCAGCCCCTCCTCTCTCCGGAGCCAAGTTCTCATTCTCTACTACTTCTTGCCTCTCCCATCCGGGGCTCGTTTGAGCTCTGGGTCAAGCTAGGGAAGGTACGGTTTTCCTCCCCAGGGAAACAGGGCAGTGAAACAGCAGTTACTGAGTTAGCATTTATTAAGCAGTTAATTGGCTAGAAGCACATTCTAGAAAGTGGCAGAGCAACACACAGAGCACGACAACTGTGGTCCGACAGGTAGTCGTGGGCTCGCAGCCTGCTCTGTCATGGAACTGAGTGATCTTGGAGACTAAGTCCCCAGTTCCTGATTTCGGAGCCCGTCGAGGTTTACGCCGGACTGCCGCCTCACTGACACTAGAAGGTTAGGGCTCTTTGCAGCTGCGCAGTTGTGGCAGGCCAAGGGCTGAGATTTCTGGTTCTCCTTCAGGTAGGAAGAGAAATGTTGGCGTGGGGACTCAGGGCCCATGGTCATATTCCGGGTGGAGGTCAAAGGTCAGCAAGGCTCCACAGCAGATTGCATGCTGGGGAAAGCAGCCTCCTGGCAAACTGGCAAAAGCCTGGGCTCAGATGCCAAGTACCATGTTCCTGGCAGGCCAGGGAGCAGGCTTCTCCCCTTGGAGTCCATCCCTGCCTGCACAGCAGAGCCCTGGAGAATGAACGTTCTTCCCTGTGTTCTGCACACCCTGATGTCTCCGGAGATCCACTCATTCAACAGACCCCTGCAGGGCGGGTTCTGAGGTTCACACCTCCCTCCTAGCCCTTCGCCTGGGCACATATCTTAAAAGCGCCTGCCGTTGAGTAGCCCACAGTGGTTGGCTGCACAGGGGCACAGGCTGTTCCGGAAGCGGCCAGTCTCAGCAGTTCTGGCGGGAGAGGAGGGAGGGGAGAGGCCAAGTCCCGGGCCGCTAGGGAGCGGCGCTGCCCCAGGGCCGAGGGTGGAGCTTTCCCAGTCGGCCGGGAAAGGGTTGGGCCAGGCCTACATGTGAGGGCAGGAGAGAGCGACGGCGGACTCTTTCCTGCGGCGTCCGGGTGGTGGATACGGCCAGATTCCAGGGACTCTGAGCTGCGGATCCCTGGATGTCCCAGATTCCCGGGACCCAATCCCCAACTTCAGATCCTCAGAGCCCTGGCTTTCGCCCTGGGGTCCAGATTTCCGGAACGGGACTCCTGACCGACTCTGGATTTCCAGATTCCTAATCCTGAGATCCCTGGATCCCTAGCCACCGGCTCTTGCCCCGCCCCGGGTGCCTAGGGCCGGGCGCCTGACGCCGGAGCGCCCCCGCACGGCAGGGCCGTGCCAGCGGTCTGCAGCCCTGGAGCGCGCCGGCAGCTGCTGGCAGGACCCGCTGGCCGAGGCGCTGAGCCGGGGCCGGCCCCCCAGCGCGCCCCCGGGCCGGGGCTGCGCGCGAAGCCGGCCGCTCAGCGTGCTTTATGTGCTGACCCGGGAGCCGCAGCCCGGGGAAGAGCCCGAGGCTGGGGCCGAGACGGAGCCGCTGCCCCTGCGCTGCCTGCGCGAGGCCTGCGCGCAGCTCCCGGGGCCACGACCGCGACCGCAGCTGCGCAGCCTACCCTTCGGGACGCTGGCTTTAGGAGACACCACGGCGCTGGATTCCTTCTACAACGCGGGTGAGGGCGCGCTGGGGGCGGAGTCAGGAGCCGGGGCGGGGCTTGGGGTCCCGGGGAGGACCGATGGGGGCGTGGTCCGACGACTCCGGGGAGACCCCGAGATGGGTGTGGGGTCTGAGGGGCACAAGGTGAGCTAGGCTGAGAGGTTCGAGGTGGGGTCATGATAAAAGTGGAATTTAGGGGATCTGGAGCGCGGCCGGGCTTGAATTGGGGTTTAAAGCGCTCTGGAGTCGGCACCATGCCTGGGGAGCGGGGTTAGGATTGGGGCAAGGCTGTGAGCGGGACTGAGTGTGATAATCTCAAGAGTGAGGGTGGAAGACTCAGCCTCAAGAAGATCCCACGCGGAGCTCTTGAGGGAGGATCCTGGGAGGTGGAACTTGGAAGGGAAAGGGGCCGTCCTTGGGGGGCTGGAGTTCAGGGGAGGTAGCATACTACTTCCGAGGATCGGGCTAGAGAGGCCGCAAGAAAAACCAAGGCATCCATCGGCGCGGGATTCTGGGCGAGGGAGCTTGGGTTGTGAGGCCCCAGCGGTTGCGAGGTAGTGGGCGGAACTGGAGGCGGGGCTGGGTCGCTCGGGGGCGGGGCCATTCCTACTGGGGTCACCCCGCCCTTCCGCCAACCCAGACGCCCCGCCCCGACACTTATTTGTTCATCCAAGAGTCTGGGAACTGAGTTTGCCTGATGGCCCTAAAATCGAAGCCTAAAAACGAAGGCTGACGCGACCTCGAGAACACAAAGACACACATAGTCTTAGACTCACAAATCGCACATATGTTGACTCACACAGGCCCTCGCAGCCACTGTCACTCACAGAAATAGAAACAGTAAGCTCTACACACACAGGCGCAGCATTGTCTAAACACGCTGCTGGTTCCCGCCCCTCTCAAGAGACTGCGTCGAGGACTCAGGGGTAGGAGACTTCTGTGTTTGTGCCACACCTCTCAACTGCCTTCCAAATGGCCCGGAACAGGCTGTTGGCTGGTGCACAGCTCCTGGCCTCCATGCTCAGTGCTCACTGGTTCTGAACAGTGGGATGAGGGTCCCAGCCTGTTGAGAGCTCAATCGTCTCCTGCGACACCACAGATGTCATCAGTTCTGTAGAAGAGCTAGAGGGGCCTAGAAAGGGAAAACTGAGACCCAGGGCAAAATTGGACCCTGCCGGAGTCACGTGGGAACACCATCGGAGCCAGGGTGGATCCCCAGACTCCTTCCTAAGCGAGCCAGCCTTCGGGGCTCAGAGCCTCCACCTCTGTGCCCACAGATGTGGTGGTGCTGGAGGTGAGCAGCTCCCTGGCACAGCCCTCCCTGTTCTACCACCTCGGCGTGCGTGAGAGCTTCAGCATGACCAACAACGTGCTCCTCTGCTCCCAGGCTGACCTCCCTGACCTGCAGGCTCTTCGGGTAGGTGGCCGGGTCGCTGGTGGGGGTAGGCACAGGGCCGGGGGTGGTGCCTCCCTAGAACACCAGTATCTCACTGTCCCCTGCAGGAGGATGTTTTCCAGAAGAACTCGGTGAGCAGAATCCACCCTTCCCTCCAATGTGCCCTTTGACCTCCACCCCCTTTTCTGGCCTCCTCAGTCACCTCTGTCCTCACTAGTTCTCCTTGATATCCACGTGGGCCTCTGTTCCCTATTGCCAGCCTTCATGAAGTGCCCCCCCTTCTCTTCTGTTCCAATCCCTACTGGTGCTGACCCCTGACCTGCACTGATTCCTGCCCCTCTCCCACCAGGACTGTGTTGGCAGCTACACGTTGATCCCCTATGTGGTGACAGCCACTGGTCGGGTGCTGTGCGGTGATGCAGGCCTCTTGAGAGGCCTGGCCGATGGGCTGGTACAGGCAGGGGTGGGCACCGAGGCCCTGCTCACACCCCTGGTGGGCCGGCTGGCCCGCCTGCTGGAGGCCACGCCCACGGACTCTTGGTAATGGGGCGCAGAGCGGGCACACGAGGGGTAGGTGGCTGGCGAGGGCCCCGCGGGCTGGGGCTGAGGGACGGGGCCCCATCATTCTCTCCCCCTCCCTCCTCCGCCGGGGGCGTTAGTGGCTACTTCCGGGAGACCATTCGGCAGGCCATCCGGCAGGCCCGGGAGCGCTTCTGCGGGCAGCAGCTGCGGCAGGAGCTGGCTCGCCTGCAGCGGAGACTGGACAGCGTGGAGCTGCTGAGCCCGGACATCGTCATGAACCTTTTGCTCTCCTACCGCGACGTGCAGGTGTGTGGTGCCCAGAGAGGCAGGTGGGGCAGCCTCGGTATTCCGTGTCAGAAAAGCCCGAGGCCGTGCCCTGCCCATGCCACTCCCTCACCGGTGGCTTCGAGCAAATTATCTGATGTCTCGGAGCCTCAGTTTCCTCATTTTAGCCAGGGATGATCATGTCGCTGTCTCCCAGAGCAGTAGGGAGGTTGGGGCACACGGTTCTCTGTGTCAGGCGTGGTGTCTACACTTCCTCCTGGGCCTTAGGTGTGGTGGGTGGGAAATGGGGTGTCAGGAATGCGAGGGGACCCCAACTGAAGGTTTTCCTCAGGGCCCTGGGGGCCGAGGGGACCCACCGGAGGCCATCGTGCCAGTGTGCGCCGTGCCCTCCCGCAGGACTACACAGCCATCATCGAGTTGGTGGAGACGCTGCAGGCCTTGCCCACCTGTGACGTGGCCCAGCAGCACAACGTCTGCTTCCACTACACGTTCGCCCTCAACCGGTGAGCGGCAGCGCAGCGTTCAGGTCATAGCCACTTGAGGACACGGGGCTCTGCTGTGCGATAGTGCTGTTCGGGGAATTTGCTGACCGGGGTCACACTGATGTCAAATGGTCCCCGTTCTGTTACTGCTGCCTGGGGTGGGGTGGGGTGGGGTGGGGGTGGCGCTGCGGCCCTCGGAGCGGTCACGGTTTCCACCGTCACTGTTCCTCAGAGTCACAGCTGCCAGGAATCACTTCTGTCCGGGATCATTACTTCTAGAGAGGTCGGGGCTGACCAGAGTCACAGATATTGTCGGGCCTTTGGAAGGGTCCCTGCTGTTCGTTGCCTAGGGGGTTCCCGGACAGAGTGGGGCAGGGCCGTCAGGTCAGTCCCCAGCCTGTCCTCCCCTTTCCCTAGGAGGAACAGGCCTGGGGACCGGGAGAAGGCACTGGCTGTGCTGCTGCCACTGGTCCAGTGTGAGGGCTCTGTGGCCCCTGACCTATACTGCATGTGCGGCCGTGTCTACAAGGACATGTTCCTCAGCTCTGGCTTCCAGGATGCTGGGCACCGGGAGCAGGCCTACCACTGGTAAGGGGCACCGGCGAGTGGACAGTGGGCCGAAGGATGGGGCTGTGGGGGTCAGGCCGGCCCTGAGTCTCCACCCCCACCCCCACCCCCACCCCAGGTATCGCAAGGCCTTTGATGTGGAGCCCAGCCTCCACTCGGGTATCAACGCAGCTGTGTTGCTCATCGCTGCGGGGCAGTGCTTTGAGGACTCGGAGGAGCTCCAGCTCATAGGTGAGTCCGTCCCGCAACCCTCCTCCCACCAGCAGGCCCTCAGAGGGCTCGGGGAGAGCATGGGGAGAAAGGACACTGGCCTGGGGCCGGGACCGGCCTTGTCCCCTTTTGGACCTGTTCTGCCCGAGCCCACAAGTGTTCCTGAGGCCACACCATGTTCCTTAAATACTGAATTCTACACACACTTGTCCCCCAAACCTTCCTTGTACCTGGCTCCTACTCCCACCTGAGGCTCACACCTCAGTGTTCAACTATTTTTTTTTTATGTATAAATTTTCTGTTTATTTATTTATTTTGAGAGAGAGAGAGAGCACACCCGGGTGGGGAGGGGCAGAGAGAGAGAATCCAAGCAGGTTCCTTGCTATCAGGGCAGAGCCCAATGGAGGGCTTGAACTCACCAACTGTGAGATCCTGCCTGAGCTGAAATCAAGAGTCGGTCGCTTAACCGACTGAGCCGCCCAGGCGCCCCTCACCTAGTTCCATCTTCCTGCCCACATGGGTGCTGTGGCTTTGCCCACGCCTGCGGCCACACTCCCCAGGGCCCGTACCGCTCTCTCCCAGGCATGAAGCTGGGCTGCCTGCTGGCCCGGAAAGGCTGTGTGGAGAAGATGCAGTATTACTGGGACGTAGGCTTCTACCTGGGAGCGCATATCCTCGCCAACGACCTCGCCCAGGTGGCGGTGGCCGCGGAGCAGCTGTACAAGCTCAATGCTCCCATATGGTAGGTGGTCCCCTCTGCAGTCTTGGCCAGGCCGGGGCTGCCAGCTCCCACACTTAGGGCCACAGGCATCCCAGCCTGAGCCCCGAGCCAACGACGTGGCCTATTCCAGACCGGCGCCCGCTGCACCCAGTGCCCATGTTCTGGCCTCGTCCAAGCCAGTCTGCCCTCCCCGGCAGTGCTAGCCGGGGCTTGGGCTGAGCTGAGGACGAGGCCGTGCCTGCAGGTACCTGGTGTCCATGATGGAAACCTTCCTGCTGTACCAGCACTTCAGACCCATGCTAGAGCCTCCCGAAGGACCCCCGCACCGTGCCCACTTCTGGCTCCACTTCCTGCTCCAGTCCTGTCAGCCACTCAAGACGGCTTGTCCCCAGGGGGACCAGTGCTTGGTGAGGCCGCCCAGAGGGAATGTGGGACCCGGGAGGGAGGGGCAGGCCCTTCTAACCCAGCCCCTCCCTCCTCATCTGCAGGTGCTGGTCCTGGAGATGAACAAGGCGCTGCTGCCTGCCAGGCTGGAGATTCAGGGCACCGACCCGGTGAGCGCGGTGACCCTGAGCCTGCTGGAGCCCGAGACCGAGACCGAGACCGAGGTGAAGTCACTGCTGAGGCCCCCCCCCACTCACCGCTATGCACCCCCTCTCTGGAACCTTTCTCCTATCCCCAAACCACTCTCCCAGTCCCCAGCAGCCCCCTCAGGACCACCCTCTTCTCCCAGGACATTCCATCCAGCTGGACCTTCCCAGTGGCCTCCATCTGCGGCGGCAGGTGAGGGGACAGACCAGGACGGCCCAGGTCCCGGAAGGGGCAGTGCTGCCAGCGACGGGCGCTCACTGGGGCTCTTCATCCCTCCTCAGCTCCTCGAAGAGGGACGAGCGCTGCTGCTTCCTCTACACGCTGCCCCCGGCCCAGGACGTGCAGCTGTGCTTCCCCAGCGTAGGGCACTGCCAGTGGTGCGCGCGGCCTCTCTGACGGTGGGGGGTGCCAGGGGATTGAGGGAAAGGAAGGGACATGTCCCCTGGGTGCTCCCGGCATCGGAGGGGACAGTTCCCACCCAAGGAGCCCCTCCTGTGGGCCTGACCTCCTTCGCCCTCAGGTTCTGCAGCCTGATCCAAGCCTTGGTGACGAGTCCGGATTCCACGGTGGCCGCAGAGGAGGCAGAGGGCGTGGGGGAGGTGCTGGAGGTGAGGAAGGGGGCTGGGAGTGCGGGGAGGAGGAAGGGCTGGGGGCCCTGCTGAGCCCCCATCTCACCTCCCCCACCCCCACCCCCCGCAGTTCGATTATGAGTACACGGAGACAGGCGAGAGGCTGGTGCTGGGCAAGGGCACCTACGGGGTGGTGTACGCGGGCCGCGAGCGCCACACCCGGGTGCGCATAGCCATTAAGGAGATCCCGGAGCGGGACAGCAGGTGCGGTGCGCAGGGCTGGGTGCTCGCTGGGGCCCAGGTGGGCGGTGCCACGCGTTGAGGGGGTCCTGTGGGCTCGACCGTGGGCGCAGGAAAGGCGGATGCCCTCCTGGTCGGGCTTACAGATGCGAGAGACCCAGCCCGGTGTGGGGGAGGGGGGGTCGCCAGGCCTGTGGGCAGACCGGCAGGGACCAGGTAGGATCTGGAGGGGCCTGTGGGCTGGGTGACAGGTAAGGTGGGGAAGGTCAGAGAGGGTCTTATGGTTGGGGCAGGTCCTGGGGGCGTGGCCTGCCTGGTGCTGGAGGTGGGTGAGCATCTCCCCGCAAACGCGCCTCTGCCTCTCTCCCTCCCTGCCCCCAGGTTCTCTCAGCCCCTGCATGAAGAGATTGCTCTGCACAAACGCCTTCGCCACAAGAACATCGTGCGCTACCTGGGCTCCGCCAGCCAGGGCGGCTACCTCAAGATCTTCATGGAGGAAGTGCCTGGAGGTACCTGCCCTGCGTGGGATGGCAGTGGAACTGGAAGTGTCAGCCAGGGGGATGGAGCCAGGAAGGGGTGGGAAACCCTCGGGGAAAATGAATCCTAGCGTGTGTGGGTGGCATAGCCTGGAATTAGCTGACTCGGCCCAGTTGGGTGGTGATGGAGTCATGGGGTGGGTGTGCCTGGGCCTTGAGCAGAGAGTTGAGCGGGGGGGGGGGGGGGGCCCGCAAGTGGGTGCCAGTGATGACCTTGGATCGCATCGGCCCAGGCAGCCTGTCCTCCTTGCTGCGGTCAGTGTGGGGACCCCTGCAGGACAATGAGAGCACCATCAGTTTCTACACCCGGCAGATCCTGCAGGGACTCAGTTACCTGCATGACAACCGCATTGTGCATCGAGACATCAAGGTAAGTGGGGCATCTGGGTGGCTGGAGACATCAAGGTAAGCGGGGCGCCTGGGTGGCTGGAGACATCAAGGTAAGCGGGGCGCCTGGGTGGCTCAGCTGGTTCAGCATCCCACTCTTGGTTTCAGCTCAGGTCATGATCTCAGGGTTCGCTGTCAGCAAAGAGCCTGATTGGATTTCTCTCTGTCTCTTTCTCTCTCCTCTCTCTCTGCCCTTCCCCCAGCTCATGTACATGCGCTCTCTCTCAAAATAAATACATAAACATTAAAAAGGAGAGAGTGCCTGAGTGGCTCAGTCGGTTAAGCGTTCAACTCTTGATTTTGGCTCAGGTCATGATCTCATGGTTTGTGAGTTTGAGCCCTGCATTGGGCTCAGCGCTGATGTGCAGAGCCTGCTTGGGATTCTCTGTCTCCCTCTCTGTCTCTCTCTGCCCCTCCCCTGCTCGCACTCTCTCTCTCTCAAAAGAAATTAAAAAATAATTTTTAATAAGAAAATTAAATTAAAAAGAGACAGAGAGAGACATCAAAGTAAGCCCTGTAGAGGCAAAAATAAGATAGAAACAGAGAGGGAAGCAAACCACAAGAGACTCTTAAATACAGAGACCAAACTGAGGGTTGCTGGAGGGGTGTGGGGTGGGGGGAGGGGCTAAATGGGTGATGGGCTTTAAGGAGGGCACTTGTTGGGATGAGCACTGGGTGTTATATGTAAGTGGTGAATCACTAAATTCTACTCCTGAGATCATTAAAAAAAAAAAAAGAGAAAGAATATGAGGGAATCCTTTGGGGGTAATGGAAATGTTCAATATTATTATTTTGGTTGTGGTTACACAGTTTTATAGATTTGTCAAAGTCGTTTGAATGATGCTCTAAAGATGGTAAATTTTGCTGTATGTAAATTTATCCTTGGCTTTTTTTTTTTTAATTATAAAGCTGACGTTGTAAAAAGCAAAATAATAATAATTTTAAAAAATAAAAAATAAAGAAATTGAAAAAAGGTAAGCCCGGTAGCTGGCCCACCCTGGCTCACTGGGCGGGGGAGGGGGGGGGCAGGAGGAGATACGGCTCCGGACAGAGACTGACGGTTTCAATTAAGAACGCAGACCCCTTTGCAAAGGCTGGGGATTTTATCAAGGAGGCTCCCCAGGGAAGGAAAGAACTTCAGACCTGGAGCCAAACCAGGTGCCAGCTCCCAGGGTCATAAGTGGGATCCCAGAGGGAGGAGGTTGATAGAGGTGGGGTCAGGCTGGGATTCTGGGAGATGGGATCCCAGGACAGGGTCCGGTTCTGCCATCAGAAGCCCGGCCTGATGTCCACTGAGGACAGTGTCTGCTCTACTTAGGGGGACAATGTCCTGATCAACACCTTCAGTGGGCTGCTCAAGATTTCTGATTTCGGCACCTCCAAGAGGCTGGCGGGCATCACCCCCTGCACTGAGACCTTCACAGGTAGTGGGCCGCGGCGTGGTGAGTGGGGATGCTGACCTGGGACAGAAGAACTCTTAGGACCTTTCGGGGAATGGCGTTTCTCCTGGCCATGGGGTTAGAGCCCTAATGGGGGCTGTAACCCAGGGCTGGTGATTGAGCCGGGGGTGAGGCGGTAGAATCTACAACTGGAGCTTGGATAGCCGATGATGGTGAATTTAGTGCCTGAAATGAGCTCAGAAATGTCGGTGCGGGCTAAAGTGCGTGACGGAGTTCCGAGTGGATGATGCTGTCCAGGACATGGGATGGAACCCGCAGGGGGTGAAGGAGGCAGAATATGATGGAGCCCAAGATGAGTGAGGAAACTCAGGACGGGTGTTTGACCGCCAGGGTAGGCGATGGGAACTGTTTGGATGATAGAGGTCACTGTGGGCGCAGGTGGATAGAGCCCCCTGCCACCTCCGCAGTGATCCAGCCTGGATGAGCCCTATTGCTACTGCTCCTGCCCTAGGGACCCTACAGTACATGGCCCCAGAAATCATTGACCAGGGCCCACGAGGGTATGGGAAGGCAGCTGACATCTGGTCACTGGGCTGCACTGTCATCGAGATGGCCACAGGTCGCCCGCCCTTCCATGAGCTAGGGAGCCCGCAGGCTGCCATGTTTCAGGTGAGACCCCTCACGGCCTGGCTCACGAAGTCGGGTGGGGACTGACCGGGCCCTGAACACCTCTAAACTTGACCTTCGTCTACCCTCCCTGATCCTTCCCAGGTGGGCATGTACAAGGTGCATCCGCCAATGCCCACTTCTCTGTCAGCGGAGGCCCAAACCTTCCTTCTCCGAACTTTTGAGCCGGACCCCCGTCTCCGAGCCAGTGCTCAGGCACTGCTGGGGGACCCCTTCCTGCAGCCTGGGAAGAGGAGCCGCAGCCCTGGCTCCCCCAGACACGCACCACGGCCCTCAGGTACTACACAGGTGGAGGGAGGGGGCACGCTGGGGTGAGGGCAGAGGAGCTGTGGCGGTGACAAGACTGAAGGGGGGGCCTGGACTGACACCCAGGTGCCTCCCTCAGATGCCCCTTCGGCCAGCCCCACTCCTTCAGCTGACTCGACCACCCAGTCCCAGACATTCCCGTGCCCTCAGGCACCCTTTCAGCATCCGCCCAGTCCACCCAAGCGCTGCCTCAGTTATGGAGACACCAGCCAGCTCCGGTGAGAGCCCCGGGTCTTGGAGTGGCTTTGCATCATCTGGGTTTGCCCTTGTACTCCCTTCCAGAAGCCCCCCCTTGGCCGGAGCACCTCCAGCCACCTGCAAGGGTGGCATCTGGTGCCTCCTGCCAGATGCTCTGACTTGTATTCATTGTGCCGCCTCAGTGCCAGGCTTATCTCTTGTATCTCTGTGAGGGAGGCATAAAAGCAAAAGAGCCAGGATTCAAACCCCGGGGTGGAGGCGGCTGGCCGGTGTTGCTACCCGCCCTCCACCCGCAGCTCCCCATCGCACTAGGGTGCCTGAGGAACCCGGGGCGGAGGAGCCCACCTCCCCGGAGGAAAGTTCTGGGCTGAGCCTGCTGCACCAGGAGAGCAAGCGCAGGGCCATGTTGGCCGAGGTACTGGAGCAGGAGCTGCCCACGCTGGCGGAGAAGCTGCGCCAGAAGCAGGAACAGGTGGGTGCGGCCGCCTCAGCGCTCCCTGGTGGTCGAGCGCGGACGGGAAGCCTGCTGATGGCCTCCGGCACTCCTCCGCCCACCAGCAACTCTCTGGACTCAGGCGGGAACACCCACAGGCAACCCCTCTTCCTTCTCAGGGTCCCCGTCTGGGCAGGAATCATGTGGAACAGCTACTGCGCTGCCTCCGGGCGCACATCCACACGCCCAACCGCCGGCGGCTGGCCCAGGAGCTGCGGGCGCTGCAAGGGCAGCTGCGGGCCCAAGGCCTCGGGCCGGCGCTTCTGCATGGACCGCTCTTCGCCTTCCCGGATGCGGTGAGGGAGCTTCCTTGCAGTTAGGGCTGCCCAGTACGAGGTAGTGAGCTCCCTGTGCCTGGGACTGTGCAAGGACTTGATGTTGCAAAGTTGCCTGTCTTCCCTGTGAAGATAGAGCCAGCAGGAAAGGGACAGCTACCCAGTCCTAACTTCCCAGCGCCTCCCTCAGCCCCAAGCCCGCCTACCCGACTAGCCCTTTTCAGCTCGAGCCCCACCTCTCTCTGAGACTCAGCCGAGCGCCCATTCTCCCTCCCCAGGTGAAGCAGATCCTCCGCAGGCGCCAGATCCGCCCACACTGGATGTTCGTGCTGGACTCGCTGCTCAGCCGAGCTGTACGGGTAGCCCTGGCTGTCTTGGGCCCAGGTAGACCAAATGGGGCTGGCCCAGCGAGGGTGAAACCCCTTCGGGGGCGTGACGAGCACCAATGGGGCCGGTAGGGGGCGCGGCCTCTAGGGGTTAGGCTCGGCAGGGGCGGGAAGGAACGGGTGGGGCGTGACCAAACGGGCCTATCCCCGACTGGCACTGTCTGGCCGCTACCCAGGGCCTTGCGCCATCCGCTGGTGTTTGGGGATCCCAAATGGGCGTTCCCTCCTTGCCGGAGCTCACTCCAGTCACTGGGCTTGGCAGAGGTGGAGACGGAGGCGGTCCCACCGAGGTCAGAGGAGTCAAGTAAAGAAGAGGAACCCGAGTCCAAGCAGCAGGAAACCTTGGTCCAGTTGAGCCGGCTCCCTGGGGAACCAGAGCAGGGATCCCTGCCCCCGATGGTGCAGCTGGGCCTCTTGCGAGCAGAAACTGATAGGTAAAGCCCCTGGGCCTTGCCCATAGCCTCTGGGCCAGCTTCAGCCTCACTCCTCAGGCCATTCTACTGGCCCAGCCTCTGCATTCTCCAACAGGCTTCGAGATGTCCTGGCTGAGAAGGAACGGGAGTGCCAGGCCCTGGTGCAACAAGCTCTACGGCAGGTGAATGGGAAGGCCAGGATCTTCGCCCTGGCCTCCGAGCCCCCAGGTGAGCTGGCGAACACTAGCGGCCAGTGTGAGGCAGCTTCTGGCAGGAAGTACCCTTGGCTTCACCACCTGACTCTTCCTTGACAGCTGCTCTCACGGTGGATCAGGGCCTGGTGCGGTGGCTACAGGAACTGAACGTGGATTTGGGCACCATCCAGATGGTGAGAGGGAGAGTGCTGGCCATCCTTGACCCCCACCGACCAAAGACGCTGTCTCTGCCCATCTGTCAGCTCTTCTCACTCTTCCCCGGGCACAGAGAACCTCAGTATGGGAAGAGCACTTAGTATATCCCCCACCATGGTACAGATGAGAAAACTGCGGCCCGAAAGGGGTGTTATCTGCCCTACCATATTGGTAGTACTACAGAGCTAGTACCTGAGTCTCTGAACACATCTTTCTCTGATTTTTTCTCCCACTGTTTCTGCATCCGGGTCTCTGTCCGCAACCAGCTGCTGAACCACAGTTTCACCCTCCATACCCTATTGACCTGTGCCACTCGAGATGACCTCATCTATACCCGCATCAGGTACGTCCTGGGCCCTCCAGGGATGCCCCATGCATATGGCTTCATGTTGGCCAGATCCTGACTCCCAGCTACATGCCTGCCTGGATCCCTCCCTGGAAATTACAGGGACACCAGTGTCCTCTGGGGACAGAGAGGGCATCAGGCAGACAGTGGGTATTAGAGAAGGCCCGGGACCTTATTCTGGCCAGCCACATTGAGCCTGCTATCCCCAGGGGAGGGATGGTATGCCGCATCTGGAGAGCCATCTTGGCACAGCGAGCAGGATCCGCGCTGGTCACCCCTGGCCCCCAAGAGGCTGAATGAGAGCTCAGAGACAGGAGGCTAGACCCAAGGATGGATGAATGGAGAAGGCACGAGCAGCTTCCGATATACCTGCCCCGGGACTCAGGGTCAACTGGAGGAGGCCAGGTGGATGGGGGGAGGGGACAGGGTAGGGCCCAGGCCTAACTCCACTGGGCAGAATCAACCATAGAGATGCCCCAAGTATATCAAATACCACCAGGCAAAGACTATTAAACAGAACACCTTTGTACGCTTGGGCCTTGGCAACTTCTGAGGTATGGGGGGAGCGGGGGCTCCTGGGAGCAGCTCCCTAAGGTCTTTCCGTCTGAGTCTAAGGTTCCTTCACCTGTTTCCCTTCACTCACCATCACCCTTTCCTGACATCTCCCTCACTGCCCCCAAACAGACATCAGCCCCTTGCTGCCCTTAGAATAAACTTTATTGGTTTTAGCCAAGGGCAGGCCCTGAGATGGGGGTCCAGAGAGGAGTTTGGTGGGCTTATAGGAGAGCTATGTCCTGGGGGCCAGGTTGGTTCTGAGGGGCAGAAGGCCATCCACCCACTCGCATGGTCGTTCCAGCAGTGTCTGCCACAGCTGCTTCTCCTCTGGGGTGGAATCCATCCAGGGCACCTGGAGCCCATAGCTGCTGCCTAGATACGTGCAGACAGGGGTGGAGGCCGTGGTCACACCGGACACACAGGTCTCAAGGAAAACCTCCCTGGTCCCAGCTTAGGCACCGCCACTCCCAGTTCTCAGCGGACGCCAAAGCTCAGGAAAGGAAAGGGCAGAGAGGCGCCCAAGGCCACACACTGAGCCCCTCCCTGCCTCTCAGCATCAGGTCTCCCCAGGGCCCTGCCCCACTCACCTGTGCCCAGGCTGAGGCGTGTACCCCCCAGCTGGCGGCTGGCCAGGGCCCCATGGTCCCAGAGGGAGAGCTCAGCACAGGCCTGGCGCAGGTCAGCAGGCCCGAAGCCATCATAAACCATGGTATGGTTGAACACGGGGCTGAGGCTGCGTCGCACCACCCGTGTCCGTTGGCGGCTGGCCCTGCTGTCGTCCGGCAGCACTGAACTGTGGGGGAGGTGAGCTGGCAGTCAAGTGGCTATCCCCTCACACTCCCCAGAACCAACCACTCACCGAAGCCTACCCATTTTCCCTCACAACGTCCACGTCCCCCAGCTCCTACCTGAGACCGGGCCTCAAACTCACAACTCGGGGACCTTTGTGCCAGCCACCTCGCAGGCCTCCTGCCTTTAAAAGTAACAACTCTTGGGGCGCCTGGGGGGCTCAGTCGGTTAAGTGGCCGACTTCAGCTCAGGTCATGATCTCGCGCGGTCTGTGAGTTTGAGCCCTGTGTCGGGCTCTGTGCTGACGGCTCCGAGCCTGGAGCCTGCTTCAGATTCTGTGTCTCTCTCTCTCTCTCTCTGCCCTTCCCTTGCTCATGCTTTGTCTCTATGTCTCTCAAAAATAAAATAAAAATGCTAAAAAAAAAAAAAGTAACAACTCTTATTCACAGGACCCTAGAGTAATAATGTGTCTGCTACTTCCCCACACAAGGACGTTCATGGCTCCCCGTTGCCCCCAAAAGTAGTTTCCAGATGTTTTAAGGCCTCAGAACCCCTTTCTGCGAGATAAAATATTGCTCAAGAAGTAAAAGCGAAACACTTCCGTGGTGGAATCTGGGCTTGGAACTCAGAACCTGACGGCTGAGCTCCATTTCACTCTCTGAGTGTGGGGTACCACCTGGAGGCACCCCTAGAGCCTACTTTGTAAACCACTGAACTGCAAATTCAGGGCCAAGCCCCACGGCCTGGCCTTTCTGGTCTTTTCAGGGCAGAGCTGGTCACTCTGAAACGCAGCTCCTCTAGGGGGTCCTTAACTTCCCGCTGAGGGGCCTTGACTCAAGTCGTCCCCTTCACCTCCGCTCAGAGGTCAAAGATCAGATTGGGGGGGGTCAAGGGCGGTTGATCAGGAGGGGTTCCCCGGCGGTGGGGCGTTCCAGAGGAGGGGGCGCGGAGGAAGGGAGGCGGGGAGGCCCGATGCCCCTCACCATTGTATGTAGGAATCCAGGGTTCCTGAGCGCAGCGGCACGAGGTCCTGAGCTTCTTTCACCCAGAAGTGCAGCTCCCCGCTGGGGGGCCGCCCCGCGCCTGCGGAGAGGCTCGGCTCAGGCCCGCGGCTCCGCGCCCTCGCGCGACTGGAGGGCCCCCACTCCCGGGGCCCGCCGGCGGCCACTCACCCTCGGAGCCGGCGGGGACGTACTTGAGGGACAGAGAGAGCAGCCCGCGGCTGGGAAGCTCGTCGGGAGAGGGCGGGACCTGCGAGAGGCGGTCTCGTCAGGGGCGGGAGCAGGCCCGGGCCGGCGGACCGCAAAGGGGTGGAGTCTCCACCCACCGACGGGGCGCGGCTGGCCGGGTGCACCCAATCGGCCGTCGGGGGCCAGGCCCTCGAAGGGGGCAGTAAGGTGGCGAGTCAGGTAGCCCGCGAGGGGAGGGGAGGCCGAAGGCGGAGTCTGAGGGGGGCTGGAGGAAAGCTCGGTGGGGTGCAGGCGGGAGACGGCCCCACGCGGGCCGGCTGTCTCACCCGGGGCTGCAGGGGGAGCCAGGTGGACTCCGAGTCCCAGGCCCACGTGTCCAGAGGCACTTCGACTTCGCCTAGAAAGATGTTGCGACCCAGGCTTTCGCGGTGCCACACGGACAGGCTCAGCACGCGGCCCCGGAGCTCGGCCTGCGGGACGGAGTACTGGGGACAGGAGGTGCGCTTGAATGGACCACGCTTCGGCGCTGCGGGAGTGCAGGCCCCTATCCTACCGCGCTTCTTGCACGAGGGAATCCGGGGGAGCCCCGAAGGGCATGAGGTCGGGGTCGGGACTAGCGCCACCACTAGACGGACCCACTGGGGAACGCATGGACCGAGGCCCCCCCTGCCGTTCCGCGGAACGGAGGATCGGAGCGACCTGCAATGACCATACTATGGCTGCCCCTGCCACCCGGCCCCCGCAGGAAGGGGCGTCCGGTTCATTAATGGGGGGCCGCGTGGTCGTCGCAGCCTCACCCGCAGAATCTCGTTGAAGACCGGGTTCAGATTCCGTTTCTTCACCGTCGTCTTGCGCTTGCTCTGCTTATCCGGGAGGAGGTAGCTTTTGACGTAGCTGAGGCGGGGGAGGGGAGGACTGGAGCTGAGTGGCGGGGGGCGGGGGGGGGGGGGAGGCCCTTCCAGCGCCTACCCCTCCGGGGGGCCTCCCCAGCCCCCGCCACGAGCACAGCTTCCCGTGCAGCGCTTCCCAGGAGTTATCTCCCCCAAACCCCACGCCTCCCATGGACGTGGATACTCTCGTTTTGAAGACGAGGAAAGCGAGGTCAAGAAGACTGGCGGGGCGGGGCGGGGCGGTGAGAGCGGGTCGGGCACTCACGGGTCCGAGCGGCGGCGTCGCGCGGCCGCCAGGCCCTGGCACTGGATCACGTGCACGCGCAGCTCGGCGGTGCCCGGCTCGTAGCGCAGCGCGAAGTGCACGGAGCCGCACACCTGCACCGCGCCCGCCTCGGCCTCCCCGGACAGGCTCAGCTGGCTGCCGCTCAGCTGCGGACGAGGGGGGAGGTCAGGGTGACGGCGCAGGCAGGGCTCCGGTCGCGGCAGGCGGGAGCAAGGGAGGGGTCGGGCCGGGGCTACGCGCTGGGATACGGAGGGATGGCGACACCCCCTCCCCGCCCCCACCGGTCCCCCGCGTTCCCCGGGCCCTCGCCCTCACCCCTCACCGTGGAGGAGTTGAGGCTGGACACCGAGGAGCTGCTGCTGAGCATGCGGTCGAGTGAGAGGCCGGGCCCCGGAGCCTCCTCCCCGTTCTCCAGGATCTCTGGCGTCGCCTGGGTCTGGGGAGGGGGGAAGTGACCGGGCTCCCCCTCTTTCCCAGCCCCTTCCCCCGACGGCTCAAAGCCCGGGGCAGGGACACTCCCCGCCCAGAATCCGCTCCGGGTCTTGGGAGCAGCCGCGGGCCGTTCCCGCCTACCTGGGCTGCGGTAGGCGGTGGCTCCTCTCCCCGCGACCGCAGCTCGGCCTCCGGGTCCGCCTCCTCCGCGTAGACCTGCGGGTCCCCGGGGCCCGGGGCTGGGACGGGGCACAAGCTGCTGAGCTTGGCCCTCTCCTGCCCGCCCCTGGTGACCCGCAGATTCAGGCCCCAGTGCTGCAACACACACACACACACACACACACACACACACACACACACACACACACACACGAGAGAGAGAGAGAGAGAGAGAGAGAGAGAGAGAGAGAGAGAGAGAGAGAGAGAGAGAGAGAGAGAGAGAGAGAGAGAGAGAAGGTGGACACCGGTGCTTGGGGTCACTTAGACTCTGATCCCCGAAACCTCTTCACTGCCCAATACACACTCTCTCGCTCACCTTCCTGGGCCTGGGCCTCTTCCTCATGATCCGAAGCCTTTAGAGGGACATAGGGTGAGGGAAAATCAGGCTCCTGAAGGAAGCAAGGGGTAGAGGTCACAGTGGGGTCTAGTGACAAAGGGGTCAAAGGTCACGGTGGGGTCAGAGGCCAGAGGCTCCAGCTGGCTACTCCAGAGGGATTTAGCCCAGCCCTCGGGGCAGGGCTGGCCAGCTGCCTGCAGGACCAGTTGGGCCTGTACTTCACACCCCCTCATGCGGCAGGGCCTGCCCTGCTGCCTCTCAGGGTCCCACTGGTGGCAGACGGTAGTATCTGAGTCCTGGAGCTCGCCGGGCTCAGTCCCCCACCACCTCTAACAGCCGGATTCCGGGACTCCCTTCGAGGCCAAGTCCATTGGACAGAGGAGGATGACAGTGGCCCAGACCAGGGTCTCCTGAGTCTCACATCCCACCTCCGCTTCAGGGTGTGGCAGAATCATTCATCAGCTCATGTGGTCACTCGTTACTCACCTCAGCCTCGCCCAGCGGCTCTTGGGGGGCCTTGTCCAGGGGGAGCCTAGAAAGAGGCGGCTGTCAGGGGATAGGCCCCAGAGGAGGCACCCTCATCTCCCTGCCACCACCCCCCTCACCTGGGCTCCAGTTCCTCTTCAGTTTCTTCCTCAGCAGCCGCAGCCTCAGCCTCCCTATCGCTGCCTGGAGCCCGGTCTCCTGTGCCTGGGTGAGAAGTTCTGTGAACCCTCAGTCTGAGGAAGTCTGGCCTTTGAAGATGCTCACCTCCTGCTCACGGTGTGTGTGTGGGGGGAGTGCCCACCCAAAGACACACGGTACCAGGGGCCCTCTCTTCCTGTCCATGAACACCCTGGGCTGTGTGCAGCCAGCCCCACCCTGGGGACCTCCTCTCACCCCTGGAGCTCTTCTTTCTGCGGATAGAGGCTCGGACAAGGTCAGAGCCGAGGTGGGCATGGTGGTGCCGTTGCGAGCGTGCTTCCTGGAACCAGTCTCCCGTCAGGATCTTCAGCTGCCCGGGGTCTGCCAGCGAGGCCCGGAGCTTGCTGGAGGATGAGGGAAGGGCATGGCCGTCACCCAACCAACATTCCTGCTGCCCACTCTGTGCCAGGCCCTGTGCCTGGACCCAGGGACACGACGACAAATCAGACTCGATCCCTGCTCTGCCTCAAGGAGCTCGGGGTGGTGGGGAGTCTGGATCCAGAGTAGATAAGTACACTATAGTGAGGTAGGCGCCATGATGGATGTCCGAAGGGCCAGCTTTGCCTATGGGAATCTAGGAGGGCTTCCCACAGGAGGTGCCACTTGACTTGCTTCGTAAAGGACAAATTGGAGTTCTCCAGGCAGAGAAGGAGAATCATTATCGTTCATTAAATGACTACTGTGCATAATCTCTCCTCCTAATTCTATGAGGTAGTGCTACTTGGGCCCATTTTACAGAAGAGGAGAGTGTTGCTGGGGAGATCAGGTGAGCTGCCCAAGGTTACATGGCTTAGAGATGTCTGTCTGTCTCCAAACACTACTACTAGTAAGTCCCATGCTCCTCTGCCACTGTGCTCTTTCTGCCAGGAAGAAGGGACAGCATCGGAGTGAAAGGTGTGTTCAGGGACCGTTAAGTACTCAGGTGGTTGTGGTGGACACTTCGTGTGAGTGGGTCAGGGGTGGGGGTTCCTGGGGGAGGATGGGATCGGGGCAGCTGGCAGACGACGCGAAGGAGCTTGACCCTGACACGAGGTGCGGAGGAAACACAGGTTTCAGAAGGGGATAGTAAGAGCAGATCTGGGGGGTTCCAGCCGCAGCATGACCAGGGGCTCAGAGAGGGCAGGCGGGAGGCAGGAAGGCCGGTAAGGGAGCTGGTGCAGCTGTCTTGGGAGGGGCAATGAGCTGAGCTGGTTAAGGGCGGAGGCGACCAATGGGCAAAAAAGGAGAACTACCCAGATATCTGGCAGGCCGCACACCAGGGGGCGGCAGGACACACCCGAGCCCCCCTTCCTCCTGGGCTCCCTGGCCCTGCCTCACCTGACCCGGCCCTCTTCCAACTGGCGAAGGCGGGCATCTCGCTTCAGGACATCAGCAATCGCCTCCTGCTCCTCCTCTGTCAGGAAGCTGAGGTCCAACAGTCCCTCGGTCTCAGGCTCTGGCTCACACGCCATGAGGAGGCAGGTCAGGGTCCAGAGCCCCTCTTGAGATGGGTGACCCCTCTGGGGCATCGGCGGGGGCAGTGCCCCAGTGGGGCACGCGTGGCTCCCTGGGAGCAGACCAGAGGTCAGGTGAAGCCCTGCCCCAATACGGGGCATGTCCTGGAGCTGACCGCCCTTTCCTTCTCTTTTTAAAAGCAAGCTTCACGCCCAGAGCGGAGCCCAACGCAGGGCTTGAACTCGCGACCCTGAGAACAAGACCTGAACTGAGATCAAGAGTCAGACACTTAACCGAGTGAGCCCCCCAGGCGCCCCCAACTCCCCTTTTCTGCCCAAATATATGCCCAAATGGTGGGCAGGGTACGACCCCAGGAAAGCTGAGATCAAGGTGGCATGCGCCCCCATGGACACGTGCATACACCAGCTCATGAATACACTCATGGACACGCTTGAAGATGTGTACGGAGTCATACACGCACACACACTGACACTGAAGACAGCCACCCGCGGGGAGATGTATACCTGGTCACATGGGCACACTGCTACCTGCGTAGACAGGCACACAGACCCCTGTTTCTCCACTAAGGACCCTATTGGTCATAGTCCCAGACCCACGCCCAGACCAGAACGTACCTGACATAGTCTTAATTTAAAAAATTTTTTTATGTTTATTTATTTTTGAGAGAGAGAGGGTGTGCGTGCAGAAAAAGGGGAGGGGCAGAGAGAGAGGGAGACAGAATCCAAAGCAGGCTCCAGGCTCCGAGCTGTCAGCACAGAGCCCGATGAGGGGCTCAAACCCACGAACCATGAGATCACGGCCTGAGTTGAAGTCGGACGCTTAACCGACTGAGCCACCCAGGCGCCCCTGTACCTGACATATTCTTAAACCTGCACACAAGGACCCACAAAATGTATAATAACCCTGGGGACAAAACACGACCCGAGGTACACACAAATCATACTGACTTTGGCACAGGCATTGCCCCTCCGCCAACTCGATTGTGAGCTCTTTGGAGATACGGACAGGGCCACACCCCCAAAGCCCATATGTTGCACACAACAGACGGTTGATAAAAGTTTGATTAATTGAATGCAGAAATATACCTGCACACACATGGAGAAGGTGAGCGCGCGCGCACACACACACACACAGAGGCACACAAATCTGCTCACCCCCCCTGCTCTGGGAACCTCCCGGTATGGGTTCCCTCCCTGCACCCTTCACCTCCACTCTGCCCTGGCCCATTTGGTCTTCCTGTCTGAGGCAATCTCCTCCCCAGCCCACACCCCCACTTCCTCCCCTCTGAGGTAACCACTGCGCCCACTCCCACTGAGGTCTCCAGCCAGGGATGCCCCTGCTGCCAGCCCTGCCCTCTTCCCGGAGCCCCTGAGCCCCTCTGCTTGGGGCCACACGGGTTCTTCCCCCTTCCCCTGACCCGGGACCTGGCTGGGGTCCCGGTGGTGGAGGCCAAGTTCGGCAAGGCCGCTCCGGCTGCTCAGGTACCATGGTGACTCCGGAAGGAAAACATTTGCCGAGCTCAGAGGGGCAAATGGCGAGAGGCCCACGACTGGGCCACGGGCAGAGCGGAGGCATGGCGTGAGCCTGCTCGGCGGCCCCCCCTCCCCTGCTGCCCCTCCCGACCCCCTCCCACACCAGGGCACCCGGCAAGACTGAGATGGGAAGAGGGTGCTGTGCAGGCAGGTCCTGGCTTGTGCCCTCCCGCTGAGTCAAGCCCGAGAGAGCCCTCTCCCTGTGCCGCCCCACCCTCACCCGGGGGCTTGGGGTTCCTCAATGTCTATATCGAGTTCCGCGTATTACACTGCGTGTGAATGTCCGTGTGCCCGATGTTAACAATACTTCCTGAACATCTGCTGTGTTCAAAGTGCTGGGTGTTGCAAACGCACGGTCGGCACGGTGTGCGAGGCCGTGTTGAGGTCTCTGTGTTACGTTGTGCCCTGGCGAGAGTCTGCATACCGTGGGGTCTAGGAGGCTGTTTATTTTGTGGGTGTGAATATTGTATCAGCGCATGTGTGTCTGTGCACCGTGTCACAATGTGATGCCGCGTGGGTGACTGTTGTCTGTGTGGTATGTTCAGTAACTTTCCGGTGACAGCGTTGTGTGGTGTGTGCGCCCTGTGTGTGTTTCCTCCTATGCTGTATGTGTGACCGGGCTGTGTTGTGGCGTGTGCTCTGGTGCCCCCGGGACCCCGCGTGCGGGTGGGAATGAGTACGGAGGTGGGGGGTGTTCTGCAGAACCGCCCCTGCCCTTGTCCTGCAGGTCCGAGCCTGGGGTTCCCAGCAGCGCCCCCCTCCCTGCAGCCCCTTCTTCTAGAGGCAGAATCGAGGGTCCGGTGCTCCCCCACTCCTTTTCCACCCTATGGGGCAGACCCATTGGTCAGTATGTTCCAGTCCCAGACCCTCTCCTACCTCCTCCCACACCCAAGGCCCCAGAGAGTACCCAGGATACCAGGTGGCAGTGCCTACCCGTTGGGACACTGGCAGAGAGCCTTGGCCCTGAGGTATGTTACCTGGAGGGGTCCAGTATGGATCAGACGCCTTCGTAAGGCGATTTCGGCTCCTCTGGCCGCCGAGTTTCAGGGCCGAACTTCAGGAGAAGAGCAGTGAGGGACGAAGGCTGACTCAACCAGCAACCCGGAGCAGCTGCCCCAGGAGGAGGAGGAGGAGGAGGAGGAGGAGGAAACACCTTCTCACCTTCTCAGCAGGGCCCCATGCAAAACCGGGCCTGGACTCCCGGCACCCTGGGGGCGCGGCCAAGCCTGGCCTTTCAGAGAACCCAGAGCCGGTTTGGGGGGCTGGAGGCACCTGGGGCTTGGCCCCAGCCCCGCTGCGGACTTACTCTGTAACTCCTGCACAGCAGAGCGGGCACCAACCCCTCAGAGCCTCGGTTGCCTCATCTGTGGAAGGGGTGGCACCCCCACCCCTGCCTGCTGAATTGCTGATAGGAACTTGCTTTGAAAGCAACGTTAGAGACCTTTCTAAGAAGCAGGGTCACGGAAAGGTTGCAGACTGCAGTCAGAGGACCCTGAGTAGAGAGTTCTTGCTCTGCCACTTCGTGACCTTAAGCAGGTGTCTCAAACACGCCGAGCCGCAATTTCCTCCCATGCACACTATGGGCAGAAGTGGGAAGAGCCTATTCCAAGGGACGGGGGAGCGCCTGGCACAAGCCGGCATGTGGTAGGTACCAGGCGTCCCCTCTCCAACACGGTCCATTTCCACAACCACTGCTCCTCCCTGTCCACATGTGTCTCCTGGGAAGCGCTGGCCACAGTCAAGCTGCTTTGTCCCCAGACTCTGTATCCAACCCCCCTCGCCCCGCAAATCTTACTTCCAAGTTTCCACTGCTGTGAACACGGCCCCCCCCCCCCCCCCGCCTCCTGCTGCTTGCTGCCAGTTCTCAGACTGCCCCCCGCCCCGTCCCCATCCATCCCCCATTGCTGTTGCCCTCCCAGGGGTCAGTACCAGCCCAGCCTCTTCTGGAACCCTCCTCTTCCCTGCCTTCTGGCCTCCAGCCCCTCCAGCTCTGCCTGTGCACACGGCTGTCAGAGGCCCATTTAGCACCCCACTTTTATCTGTCATTCCTCAGCTTTGGAAGGTGCTGACAGACAACCAGGGTGACCCTCTGGGCGGTTCACAAATGTGCTCCCAACCGGCCCAGCCTCCCTTAGACACTTCGACTAACTCTTGGGCTGTCAGACTCCTCAGCCTGACGCCTAGACGCCCACTCTGATGTCCTGGTCTCCCACAGCCTTCAGGCCCTCCCCAAAGACTCTGCTTCCTGTCCCTTCAATACCCCGGTCTGCTTGCCAGCGCACCCTAGCCTCCAGCTGCAGGAGTGGCCTCCCCAACTTACCGCTGCTGCCCCCCCAGGGCTCCCTACCTCCATGTTGCGCTCTGAGCTTAGACTGGGCAACTCCCACGGTGAAGAGGCAGGGGACTGGAGGCCAGTGGGTCTGGCGTAAACTTCTGGCTCTGCCACATGGTCCCCAGTGGACTCGGATCAATGACAATCTCTTTAAGCCTCACTCTCTGCCTTTATAAAACAAGGGCAATGACAGCAGCCATCTCAGGGGACCGCTGTAAGGAGTGTCCCTTTGCTCCATTCTCCCTCCTTTTTGAGCACAGTAGCCAGCCCTTTGGAGAACAGCCCGTCCCCACTTTACCCCTTATGTTCCAGCCAGGACACCTTGTGGGGTGGCTCTGGAACCAGGCTACTGAGCTTGAACACGGTTCCACTCCTACCTCTGTGCCCTTGAGCAAATCACTTTACCTCTCTGTGCTTATTCCTTCATCCGTAAAGTGGGGACCATGGCACTGACCTCACTGGGCTGTGGTGAGGATGAACGACACTTGATTCCAAGGCCTCGCACACAGTAAGCACTCAGTAACTGGGTGATTTTTAATGGCACCTCTTTATATCCTGTTTCCCCAAGGCTAGTTTAAAGTTCTGCTGGGCTGGAGCGGGCCTTACCACTTTTTTCTATCCATTTTGCGGTGGTTGTCCTCCGTACGGGAACTCTTTCTCCCCCCATCAACTCTCAGATGGATCCCAACATGCAAAACGGAGCTTTGAAAATGGAATTGTTCTGAAGTGGGCAGGGGCGGCTCCGTCTTGCCCTGGAGGAACCCCAGCCCTGCAGGGTCAGGGGGGAGTTGACGGAGGCCTCCAGGGCAAGCTGCCCTCAAGGCCATCCTCATGATGAATGCAAGAGGCCCTCAGGATTCAGAGACCAAATCCTTCGCTAGTTCAACTAAAATGATAGATGACGTAGAGCAAGGTTAGGAAGGACGTCACTAAGGAAGTGGCTTTTAAGCCAAGCTTTGGCAAGGAGGGCCAGCATTTCAACAGGAGGAAAGTAAAGGAACAGAAATGGCAGGTGCTGCTGTGGTGGAGAGCAGGGTGTGTGGAGGGAGGGGCCTGGAGGGCCCTGAGAAGTGGGGGTGCCATGGAGTAGGGCGGTGACCTGATCGCTGGGGGTCAGCACGAGGAATTTGGGGACATGACCGATGGCTAAGGTAGGGGCCGGGGCTGGGGTGATTCCCAAGCTGTGTACCCCTGGTTGCACAGGGCGCTGGTCTGCCAGTTCTTCCCAGCAGGGAATATGGGGGGGGGGGTTTCAGTTCTCATTTGCATTGAGGAGAAAGCTCTGGGATGGTGGATACGGAAGGGTGCGGAGCCCCACAGCCCCGGCCCCGGGCAGGAGGTACCTGAGGGAGGCGGCCGTCCCCGTCAGCTCTGCACGAGGTAAGCACTGGACACGCACTCCACCACGGGCCTGGCACCCAGACCCCTCTCCAGGGGGCGGGACAGCAGGGAGAAACGAGCTGAAGGGGCAAGGGGCCACTGAAGAGAGAAAACAAGGACAAGACACCTTGGAGTCTGGAGTCAAACTCTTTATTGCCCTGCCCAGGGAGCCCCACGCAAGGAATCTGCGGAGCGCGGCTGAGGGGCAGCACGCGCCCTTTCTACGACTCGAAGGTAAGCAGCTCCCCTCCTGCTCCCTGATGGCACTGGCTGCTCTGGCGGCCCCCCACATCCCGGACGCACGGGGTGCCCTCACCGATGCGAGGCCCGTACCCGGGGCTGAAGCCCAGCTCTGTCTACGCTGCTCTGCTCTACGGGGGGCCGCTCTGGACACGTCAGCGTCGCACTACCTCTCCAGGCTGGCCGGGGAGCCCAGGCCCCGAGCTGCAGGGGGAGACGGGCTCGAGTGCTGGGACGCCCAGGGAGAGTAGGAAGCAGGGGCGGCGTGGGCTGGAGGACACCGGGAGACAGGGCACAACCTGCCCCCGGTGCGGCTTCTGGCAGACATCTGATTGGGGGCCCATCCAGCCCTACTAGACCATTCTAGAGGCTAGTAGTCCAGGGCCCGGAGCAGCTTAGCTTATGAAGACTTCTCAGTGTCCTCCACCCGCCCTGGGACCGGAGCCCTGGCAGGCAGATGTGCTCCAAAGCCAGCTCTGGCCCCTGTGCTGCCCCGTCCGGTGGTCCGAATGTGCTCCCCTCCCCACCGGGCACTGGGCTGAGGCAGAGGGAGCCCCGCAGGCATTGGCAGGAGCAACGCTACAGAGGGAAGCTAAGGCTTTTCCGACAGACGAACAAAGAGGGTGCCTCAAGGGCGGGGGTCACAAGCCTGGGAAGGAGGGGACAGGGAGCTTCTTAGTGACCAGTGAGACACAACGAGCAAACATCCCCGCCCCATGCTCATCTTCAGCCCTTACTCCACCCCATCCAGCCCAGGCCCCTGGGTCAACACCGGCAAACCCAGCCCTGCCTTTTGGGGTGAGGAGAAAGAATCTAGAACCAAAAGGGGTGATGACTGCCTCCTCAGGAGTCCGCTGGGTTCAGGGCCACGAGGCAGCCATCACCGAAGGTTAAAGACGAGGCTGACAGTCAGGATGATGCCCAGGAGGAGGACGAAGGGCAGCCAGGTCTTCACGAAGGCTCCGACACTGACAGAGAGAGGGGAGTCGGGATGGGAAGGGCCTGATGAGTGGGTGCGCCTCTCACAGACGCAGACAGGGCTGCTGCTGCTAAGGAAGCTCCTGGAACCATGACTTCACCCCTAAACTTGGTGAGGTAAGGGAATGGGCCCAGCCCAGCTCGGCACTGACTACGAAGGACCACCAATTACGGTCCTGGGCAGGGGCTGCTTCAGGCTCCCGGCAGACATCTGACACCTCGCTGGGCAGTTGTGTCCACCATCTCCACCCACGATCACCCCTCTCTAGGGAGGTCTTCGGTCTCGGCGGGGAAGCCAGGCTGCCCTCTGCCCACGGCCCTCACAACGAGGCCCACTGGGAGGGGAGGGGTTGGCAAGAGAGCATAATGTTGTGGCTGGAGCTGAGGGACTGGGAGTCAGGGCTCTGCCTCAGTCTCTGTGTGACCACAGTTATGGTCTTCTCAGGGGGCTTCTAAAAGACTTTTTTTGGGGAAAAAAAAAAAGACTCCTAAGTGTCGCCTTTTCAGAATCTCTTGATGATGGGTGCGGCTACAGGAAAGCTCCGAGAGGGCGCCGGGTTAGCCCAGGTGAGTGCTGCCTCCCAAGTGGGTGAGTACCTCAACCTCTCTGAGCTCCCTTTACCTGTGAATTGGAAAACTGCCTTTGACCTTCAGGCTGTTTGTCAGGCTGTGGCTTCGAGGGCCCTCCCAGGCCACTGCTGAGGCCCACCTGCCCAGAACCCTGCCTCTGATGAGGGATGGTGGGAAGGGATCCTTGGGGCAGCTGTCACACGCTCCTTTGAGGGTCTGCCCGTTCGCCCGAGCTGAGCAGGCTCTGTGGACCCACAGCCTCTCCCAGGAGCCAGAACCACGAGCTCCATTTTATCAGGGGTGGTTGCAGCTCAGGGAGGCCACGGCGGCTGGCTGAGGGCTCACTGAGGGAGCCAGGTGGAGGTGAACTTCAGCAGAGTCACCTTCCCCTCCACCGGAAACTCAGCTAGTTGCTCTAGAAATTTCACGGCTCCAACCGGCATCTGCTCTGTCCCTGTTGGCCACAGGACTCCACAATGGCCCTGCTGGGATCCCTGGGAGAGAGCAGCCCCAGGGGCGAGCGGTGGGCGGGCAGCTCACCTGACGTACTTCCCATAGAGCAGGCAGAAGAAGCAGAGCGTCACCATGTTCCAGTTGGTGCTGTTGTTATAACGCATTAGGTTCAAGGCCAACGCCACATGTGAGTGGCAGTTGTCACAGCAGAGACTGTGCTAGAGACGCAGGAAGGGTTGGGTCAGGCTGGGCTGTGGGGGACTTGCCACCCTGGCTCCCGCTCGGAGGAGCAGCCCACCTACCATGCGGTGCTTGTACTCCTCAGAGGCGTCGTGCACGGCGGTGTCCCACGCGTTGGGCCCGCTAGCGTAGACCTGAGCGGGGTCCAACTTCCAGTACCTGGGAGGAGAGAGGGAGTTCTGGGCACTGGCTCACCTCTTTTACGGTCACTCAGCTTCACAAATGTTTCCCGACGCCTGCTGTGTGCAGGACTCTGAGCTGGGTGCTGGGGCTGTAGAGGTGAGGCAAGTCCCGGGAAAGAGCCACCCAGTGTGACAAGCCCGGTGCCATGCGGATGCTGGGGAAGATATGGACTAGCTCCTGTGCGGGGTATGAAAGGCTTCTGGGGTGACATCTGAGTCTAGTTTGAAGGAAGAGGGGTTAGGGGCGCCTGGGTGGCTCAGTCGGTTAAGCGTCCAACTTCAGCTCAGGTCATGAACTCACAGTTCCCGAGTTCGAGCCCTGTGTCGGTCTCTGTGCTAACAGCTCAGAGCCTGGAGCCTGTTTTAGATTCTGTGTCTCCCTCTCTGTCTCTACCCCTCCCCCGCTCGTGGTCTCTCTCTCTCTCTCTCTCTCTCTCTCTCTCAAAAATAAATAAACATTAAAAAAAAAAAGAAGAAGGAAGAGGGGTTAGCTGTGCACAGAAGAGGAACGGGCATTCTAGGCAGAGGGAGTAGCTTGAACGGAGGGAGAGGCACAAGACAGTGTGGGGTGCGCCAGGAATAAGTGGCCAGGGCACTGCTGGAGGATTCAGAGGGAGGAACAGAGCGATGGGACATTGGAAGGTGAGTCGGGAGATGCAGGTGGGGCCGTGTCGTGCGGGACTTGAATGTCACCCTGAGTTTATTCACGAACAGCATTCTCCTAGTCCCTCCCTCCCCCAAATGTGAGGGGTGGGAGGGAGAAGAGCCTGCGGAGCTAAAAGCTCACAGACCTCAAACTGGGTGAGAACGGCTGTTCCAAGCAAGAGAGTGTCCAAAAGGTCTCAAGTCAGCAAGTGCTGGGAGGGCAGGGTGCCCTCTGGCGGCTGTGTGGGGAATGGCTTAGTGGAGGAGCCTAGAGGCAGGGCACGGACTGGGGGCTGCTCTGCTCGGAGGCTCCTGTCTGGAATCGGGTGCCCTGAAAAGTGACCTCGAAAAGCAGCCTGGCAGCAGACATCCGGCCCAGGGGTCCTTGGCCGACATTTCCACTGCCTGAGGAAGTAAGTAGGGGTCAGGGAGCCACTTCCAGGCTGCTTCTGCTGCGTGGGATACCAGTTCCTCGGGGGCTCCTGACCAACCGGGGGCAGCCTCAGACCACAGGGGCTGTTCTGAGCATATTGACTGAGGCACTGTCACCAGGCCCATAGCTGAGGCGGGCCCCCAAGACAGAGAAAACAAAGGGGAGCCTGGCTGGCTCTGCTGGTGGAGCATGTGACTCTTGATCTGGGGGGTCATGCGTTTAAGCCCCACACTGGGTACAAAGATTACTTTAAAAAAAAAAAGAAAGAAAAAACAAAGATCAAAAATCCCAAACAAAATATAGCAACCGCTCCTAGAGGACCTGACTACTTTTATTTTCTCTAACCAGAACTTTCCAGCCCTGTTCCAAACAGCACCTCCTTACACCTTAAATGGCCTGTTCACTCCTGAGGGGCAGAAGAATATACATTTTGGAATGAGACACCTGGGTAGGAGTCTCAGCTCTGTTACCTCCTGTGCGATCTTGACTAGACTCTCGTCTTTCCTCATCCTCCCAATGGAGCTGAGTGTGACCTAACAGAGCTGAGACAAAGTCTAGACGGTGTGTGGGTAAGGGACCCAGCCCGGGACCGCTGCAGGGAGACGCCTGGCACGGGCTGTATGCTCTGGTGGGGCCTGGCTCCCCCTGCCCTCGCCCCCTCCTCAGGGTGCTGGCTCCTGCCGTGTCTCAGAAGCCCTGCCCTGGTGCTTCGTGCGGGAGGAGCCTGGCCCTGGGGCTGGTCACACGGGTGCTCGTCACTTACTTGGCAGGCTTCCCAAAGGCCATGTTGTCTTCCTGTTGAGGGACAAGAGCAGAAGTCAGTGGAGAGCCCGCATCGAGCCCGGCAGACACCTGGTCAGTGGTGGAAGTGCGGTGACTCAGAGGGGCTATGTCGGGTGGGCAGACGTGGGGCTGGGCTCTGCTCTCGGGCTGCCACGGCAGCCGAGTGCCAGCAGCGGCTTTTCTGTGAGGAGACAGCATTGCGGCAGGAGCACACGGACACCGAAGACTTGGAGGGGCCGCCGCAACTGCCCCTCTGGGTGGCTGCCAGGCAATCCTCTCACCTTCTCCGGCCCCCACTTGCTCCAAGTTCTCTCCTCTGACTGATCACAGGGAGGCAGCTTCCTTTGTGGTAAAAATGACGACACCCTCTGAGCTCCTGACCCGACAGAGGTGGCCCACACAGTGGCAGCCTGACTGCCTGCATTCGGAGCATGACTGGGGGCTGGGGAGGGGGCTTGAGCGGCTTCCTAGGAGGGACTGTTTCACTCAAGTCCAGACCTGCCGCGTAAGATTCGGGTACAGGAGTTACGCGGGGACAGATTCTGGGTTCAGAATCAGGAAGACCAGCTGACGGAGCTGGTCAAAGATGAGTTATTCTAAAAATATACGAGTAAAGACCTATGTCGTGTTACGATGATCACGACAACTATTAGTGTAAACAGGCTGGTACCACCACATCTCTTCATTCCGGCCTCCACTGGACGTGAAGCAGCAACCTGGCAACAGGCCGGGTGCCGCCTGCTCGTCTGGAGCAAGCCCCCTGTGCCCATCGCGGGCACGTCCCCAGGAAACAGACCTAAGAACACAGGCTGGCTCATTCTACAGGTCCCGCCCCCTCTTCTCCACGGCCACCCCCAGGGAACCATGTCGGCCTCCCCTGTGCCCCC
Source organism: Paguma larvata (assembly GCA_030068075.1). NCBI lineage: Eukaryota > Metazoa > Chordata > Mammalia > Carnivora > Viverridae > Paguma > Paguma larvata. The sequence continues at coordinate 20,022,155 of CM057833.1, read as the reverse complement.
ACCTTGTGACTCCCACCTTCTGAAGGTCCGGAGCTGTGGTTCCTGGATGATCTGACTCTCCACTCTTGCCTCTACCCCCTACCCATGTCTTGGTACCCCAGGGGTGGGCGAAGGACTGGGTCAGTTACTTAAGAATCCTTCTGGCCACACTGCCCTCCTGGCCTGTCCTGGAGGCAAGAGAAGGGGGAAAGGGGTCAAACACCGGTGAGGAGCAGAGGGCCAGGGCCGGGACTGGATGGTGCCTGCATTCTCTTGGGCTTCGGGGAGACGGGAAAGCTGCCTCAGGCGAGACAGGCCAGCCTTCCACTTCGGCCTTGGAACCCGCCAGAGCGGGGCGGAGTGGGAACTCACCGAGACAAAGTAGGGGCCTGCAAAGTCCCGAATGACTCCTGTGGATGTGCAGATGCCCATGTGGCCGATGATGGGGAAAAACCACCTGTGAAAAAAGGACAGGGAAGGGAGAGGGCTTAGGGGGTCTTCCAGCTGGTTAGACAGACACTGGGGACACTCCATCCAGTGTGAGAATACGCGAATAGAATTTTATACAACGAGTGCCAATTAGGGTGGCAGAGGGACTGGGGAAGCAAGAAAAGAGGGGCACAGCGCAATGGAACATCGCTGCACGCCCCAGAATGGCTGAGCCCGAGGGACAGTCCCGTGGAGTGTGGTGAGGGTGGGAGCGACCGGAGCTCTTCTCCATTGCCTGGAGGGCGGGGGTCGGGGGGAGGCTAAGTCCTTTCTACTGCCTTCAAAAACTGGCAATTAGGCTCAGCAATCCCACTTCAAAAATTTTTTTCATGTTTATTCACTTTTTGAGAGACAGAGCACGAGCGGGGGAGAGGCAGACAGAGAGGGAGATACGGAACGTGAAGCGGGCTCTAGGCTCTGAGCGGTCAGCACAGAGCCCGACGCGGGGCTCTAACCCACGAACAGCGAGATCACGACCTGAGCCAAAGTCAGATGCTTAACCAACTGAGCCACCCGGGGGCCCCTCAACAATCCCACTTGAGAGCGTACACCCAATAGAAACAATGCTGTGTCCACCAATGCCATGTACACGAACATTCATAGCGCCTTCATTCCAAATAGCTGGAAACATTTGTCAGACCTCACTGAACTGCACGCTTAGAATGTATGCAGTTTATTGTATATAAATCATACCTCGATAAAGTTGATTCCCCCCCCCTCCCGAGTTTTTATTTAAATTCCAGCTAGCTAACACACGGTGCAATAGTTTCAGGAGTGGGATTCAGTGATTCATCACTTACATACAACACCCAGTGCTCACCACAAGCTCAACACAAGTGCTCATCACCTCCTCAGTCCTCATCACCTGTTTAATCCATCTCCCTCCACACCTCCCCCAATAAAGTTGATTTTTTTAAGTTTATTTATTCATTCTGAGAGAGACAGAGAGAGCTCAAGTGGGGCAGGGACAGAGAGAGAGGGGGACAGAGGATCTGAAGCAGGCATTGTGCTGACAGCAGAGAGCCCGATGTGGGGCTGGAACCCACGAACAGTGAAATCATGACCCAAGCCGAAATCAGATCCTTAACCAACTAAGCCACCCAGGCGCCCCCAAAAAAGTCGATTAAAAAAAAAAAACTAGAAATAATCCAAATGTCTAACAATACTAAAACGAGTAAGTAAATTATGGTATAGTCATACAATGAAATAGTATGTAATAATGAAAAAAGAACAAACTTTTACACACACCACATATTCCCACCGACATTAGGCAGTGAAAGAAACCTTACATAAAAGTACATGTAGAAGGGGCGGGCGCCTGGGTGACTCAGTTAGTTCGATGTCCAACTCTCAGTTTCAGCTCAGGAGTTTGTTTGAGCCCTGTGTCGGGCTCTGCGCTGACAGTGTGAAGCCTGCTTGGGGTTCTCTCTCTGCCCCTCCCCTGCTCACACACTCTCTAAATAAAAAAAAAAACTTAAAAAAAAAAAAAGGTACCGTATAATATTCTGTTTATATGAACTACAAGAAAAGGTAAATTATGGTGCTAGAGGGCAAAAGAAGGGTCCTTTCTGTGGCAGAACTAACTGGCACAAGGGAGCCATACTGGGTACTGGAAACGCTCTGGGTGACAAGAGTATATGCATATGCAAAAACTCATTGAGCCATATACTTAAGATTTGTCCCCTTTATGGTGTATGTTATTATCTCAGTAAAAAAGCTTTAAAGAAAAGTGAGGGGAAGGCATTTAAACCAATGTGTGAATGTTTGGGGGGGGGTTGGGTTTTAGGGAAGGCTGCTCTGAGGAAATGAAGAAGTAACCATAGGTGGAATAATAGAGATGTGGATAAAAGCATGGTATATTCCAGAAACTCTTAAAGTTCAATTTTTTTTTAATATTTTTTATGTTTTTATTTTATTTTTGAGAGAAAGAGTGTGAGCAGGGGAGGGGCAAAGAGAGAGAGGGAGACACGGAAGCCGAAGCAGGCTCCAGGCTCTGAGCTGTCAGCACATAGCCCGATGCGGGGCTCGAACCCACAGACTGTGAGATCATGACCTGAGCCGAAGTCAGACGCTTAACCGACTGAGCCACCCAGGCACCCCTAAAGTTCAAATTTTTTAAAAACCAAATCTCAGTTGGACCCAATCTGCAAAACATCGAGGAACCCCTGAACTGTCTGTAGCGTGAGACCCATGGCACTCCAGGCCCCAGGGACTGGACAGAACGGGTCCAGTTTAAGGACTCACGGACAAGAAAACAAAGCACTCGTTACAGGCCCAGGGGCCAAGTGCGGGTTTCTAAGCTGCACCTGGCTAGGGAGGTGGAGGCCGAACCCGGAGGGGTGCAGCTCGAGGAAGCGATTATTAGAGGCTGGGGCAGTTAGCAAAACCTCCACGGAGCACGTGACCCTTACCCCTGGCCTGTGCAATGACAGGGCATCGGCAGGCGGAGAGCAGAACTCCAGGGCGGCAAAGCGCTGCGGGGGTCTGGAGAACGTGAGGGGACGCGAGCGGAGGGAGGAAGGGTGGCCAGCTCAGACGCTACTCTGGAATACTGGCAAGAGAATATGGCGATGCTGACTAGGGTGGTGAGAAACAGATGGGTTCGAAAGATCCTTCGAAGGCACACTGACGGGACAGAGGTCTTCCTAGGTCTGTGGCCCAGGCGTCTGACAGGATGGGGCGGCCAGTGTGGTCTTTTGAGAACGTGATTCAGGTTCCATCGTTCCCTTGCTTAGCGCCGGTTAATGGCTTCCTGTCACACTTAACGTATATACTGAAGACCCCTTCTGACAGTGGGGCGCAGCTCATCCCCTGAAATAACGCCGCTTCTCTTTCTAGCGACTGTCTGCCTCTGGTTCCTCAAACACACCAAATCCCCCCACCTCAATGCTCTCTGCGCGCCTGCCCCCGCCCGTTACACTCTTCCTCTAGATCTTCACGCAGCTGGCTGCCTCTCCTCACGTAGGACTCAGCTTAACCGTCGACTTGGGAGGTCTCCCCCGGCCGTGCCTGCGAGAGCAGCCATGCACCACCCCAGGTCTCACTCGTCTGCTTTAATTTCCTCACAGGATCTGCTGCCAGCCGAGATTACCTTGTTGACTTCCGTGGTTACTGCCTGTCTCTCCCCACGTGTATAGAAGCTCCAAGAGAGCGGGGATTTTCTTATTTATTTTAGTCCCAGAGCAGTGCCTGGCATGCAGCTGGAGCTATGAATTCATTGACTGATAAATGATGAATAAATCAATGTCCTGCATTCAAGAGTGGAGTCAGGCGCCGAAGGCAGGGCCGGGCTGCATCTTTGTTTTGGACACGTTACTCATTCCCAACTTTGTCAGTGAGAGGTAGAGAGTAATAATTACCTCAACGCGGGGCTACTGTGGTGAGGATGAAATAGCTTACGCTTGCCAAGTGCTTAACACACTTCCTTGCATTTGGTAGTTGCTCAATGTTGTTACCATGAGGTGTTTGATAAACACTTGTTGTCTAATTGGCTGGACTGGCATAGAGTCATTTGCTGAAGGGCCACAGTGGCCACAGGATGGACGCTCAGAATTATGGGAAAGCAGCTCCTCTGGCTTCTCAGACTCTGATCTCAGCCCCCCCAATCCTTTCAGCCAATTCCTTTCATCTGGTTGGGGAGTCCGGGTTTGACCAGTACCCCACACACCACAGCTCCAGAATAGACGCTGGAGACAACTCTCCAAGTAGTTGTTAGTATGGAAGCTCCAGGAAGGCAAGCTTCAAGGGTGCTTTCTGGACTACTGTCTACTTAGACCTGGTACATAACAGACCCTCAATAAACACACACTGAATGAAGGAAGGCAGGGAGGGAGGGAGGGGGGAAGGATGAGTCAGTTATTGACCCTAGAGGTTTCTACCTGGTGAGGTAAACTGTCTCAGCGGATAAAGCCCCACATTAGCTTCTAAGCCTTTATTTCCTCATCTATAAAATCTATAAAATGGGGATAACAGTATCTATTTTCATTAGGTTGATGTAAGGACTGAATGAGATAATGAATATAAAATGTTTAGAATACAGCTGAGAAGAGAGTTCATATTCAATCTTAGCTGCTTTTGTTAGGAGCAGGAGCTATCATCTGGCTTTTCATGCAGAACTGTCTCTGAGGGGGCGGACACATCTTTGGATGCAGTTGCCTCCTTTCTGAGCCCCCTTCCAAAGACACATGACAGTTCCTTGTGCCACATCTGTTCCTAGCTCTGCACTCTAGGTCAGCGACCATCACGATGCACTACAATGGTTAGGTCATCTCCTCTCCCCCTCCTGCTGGAGGTTTGACAGGGAAACGATGGCTTATTTATCTTATGAACACATGCACAGAGATGTGAATAAAAAGGGGGTGTGAGTTGCTTCTGGGGATCCTGGTTCCTCCACCTCGAGGTGCTGTCAGTTCTCTGAAGAGTAGAGGACTCTATGAATGTGTTTCTGAGAATGGGAGAAAAACCAAAGAGATCTTAAACAAGACAGGTGTTTTTGTTTTGTTTTGTTTTAGCAAAACTGACATATTCCCTGACTATCCCTTCCAGTTATTCTCGTGTTAACATTTTATTTTCTTCATAGCACTAATCATTATCAGAAGGTCTCTTATTAGCTTACTGGTTTACTGTCTATCTCCTTCCCCTATGATTTAAGGTCTACGACAGCAGGCATATCTGCTTTATTTGTCATTTCAAATCCTTACCACTTAGAACTGCTCTAGGCACAAAGGAGTCACTTAGCAAACGTGTTACAAGCACATTGAATGAATGAATGAATGAATGAACACGCTTTCTTAAAATTTTTATTTTTAGAGGATTCAGACTTGGATGCTTTAAACAAATGCATAAGCATTTGAAAACACAAAGCAAGTGAAGTATTTTAACGTGATACAGAAATCAAAGTCATTTTTGGATCGGCAACATATAAAGCCAGAAAAACGATTCCTTCTCCACAAGACCACCTGGCTCTTTATGATGAGGGAACAAATCTCTCGCATCAGGTGAGGGGAAGTAGTCAGAAGAGGGCATGTCGTGGAGTCAGAAGATTGGGTGTGGGATGCCCTTGCTTACTGCCATGTGAACCTGATCCAGACCTTTAACGGTGCAGAGGAAGCCCAGCTTCATCATCTGAGAAATTCCCACCTTAGAAAGTGACTGTGAAATTCAGAGAAAATGGGTGTGAAAGAGCTTGGTCGGCTGTTCAGCACTGTGAGGTTTTGTGTGGTTTTCATCAGTTGTCAAGGCTGAAACGGGACAGCAAGCCGGCTCCCCCCCCATCCAGGAGCTCCCCACTAAAAGGCGGCAGAACAGCAGGAGCACCTGCTCTCTCTGACAAAAAACGAGGCCACAGAAGGAACACTGCTTTGGGAGGCAGACACTCTGGGACCTAAACTAGCCTTGGAACCGAAATGGTATGTGATCTCCAGCCTCATCATCTATGAGACAAAGGGTTGGACTCCCAGATCTCTGGAGGCATATTCAATGTTGACATCCCAGGAGGCGGTGTGGTCCCAGCCACACTCCCACTCTCGCCTCTGGACTCCGTCTTCTTGCGTATAGGAAGCGATCAGCAAGCATTTGCTCAATGAATGAATAAAGCAGTGAATGAACGGAGAGGTCTCCTCAGACCAGGTAAGGGGCCCCTCTTCCGGACGCCCACAGGTCCTGAGCTTCCCAGCCACAGAACCTTTCCCGCCAGTCTACTATTGCCTTTCTCCCTGACTAGACCAGGTGTAGCGAGGGCGAGGAGCGTGTCCCATTTGTCAGCAGAAACTGGCACCGCGCAGGGGGCGAGGGGTGCGGACCGGACCCTAGGGAAGGGCTTGCAGGGCGTCGGAACCAGAGGCTGGCCCGGGGCCGCCCGACTCTCCCCGTCCCCGGGTGGGCGCCGGGGCGAGACTCACGTGAGCACCGGGATGGGCGTCCACACCACGCAGTAGGGAAAGCGGCTCCGGTCCACGTCCATGACGCTGCTGCCCGAACCGCTGAACTGCTTCTTGTCCGTCTCGGCCGCCGTCGGCACCTCCACTTCCGCCATCCCGGGCGGGGGTGGCGGCGGCGGCGGCAACAGGAGCGGCGAACTCCCTTCCGCTTCCGCCATGCTGCGCGCGCCCCGCTCCGGCAGGCCCCTGCTCCGGCGCCGCTCGCCCCGTGGCGTCACTTCCGGGAGGTGGGGTCCTCCGGCTTCGCCTTCCCCCCGGGAATTGGAGCCGCACCCCTCTGGGCCGGGCCTGCCTAGTGCCCTGCCTCGGCGCCCGTCGGCCCCGCGTGTTTGCGCCCACACTGCACGGCTGCGGAAAGATGCCTGCCTGCCCTCAGGCAGCGCGCAGTCTAGCGCGAGAGACTTAATAAGGAATTCATAATTCAGTACACCGAGGCCTCCCGAGAGGTGTAGTATAGTCGCTATTTATTGAGCACTTCCTAGGTGCCAAGCACTTGACATACATTGTTTTGTTTTTAATCCCCATAAACTGGTTAAACATGCGAATTTGGGCATTTCCCCCAGGTTACAAGTGAGAAACTGAGGCTCAAGAGGTGAGGTGAGTGGCCACGACTTAAACCCAAGTCTGTCTCCCTGATCCCTTTCATTCTGTGGTCACTGACGAGGTAGTTAGTGGTAGGGTAGAGGAAGGACAGACTAAAATGCTGTGTGTGGAGCGTGTATAAGCAGGGGAGACTTGCCGGGGAGATATCTGAGCTGTCTTGATGTTTACCAGGTGGCACGGGGGGTGGGGGCGCAGGGATGCGTGCAGCCGTGCAAAGAAAGAAAAGGCTTTGCAGAGCGCAGTGTGCAGGAGTGTGAATATCACCTTGGCTAGAATAAATCATAAACCTTGGATATGATCCGATCCCTTCGTTGTGCAAATGGAAAACCGAGGCTCAAGGAAGTTAACTAATTGTCTATGATCACACACCAATATAAAGAAGATGGTCTTAAATCATGGATACACTGGGCTTTTTAAAGGATGCCAAGATAGCCAAAGAAAATGGAATTTGCTGGGATGGGAAGGGGAAAACCTAAAAACCACGCTAGAGGGAAGTAGGGACAAAATCAGAAAAGTGGAGCTATGCCTTTTTGGGAATGCATTTTTCTTCCATTGAATTACCCTCCCTCAATGCTGACCTATAGAAAGCCTGCTATCCTTCCTGTTTCTAACAGCTAATATTTTAATAGATTTTGGGGGTTATGTCTCTCATGGAACCCTAAGGTCCTGATTTCAACTAGCTAACATAGTTCCTAGTACAGAACAGATGTCCGCTAGATGTTTATCGATTTAATGAATGAATGAGTGTTTTATAAAGGCCTTACAGGGGCGCCTGGGTGGCTCAGTTGGTTAAACGTCAGACTTGATTTCCCCTCAGCATGATCTCATGGTTTGTGAGATTGAGCCCCGAGCTCCACACTGACAGCCCTGAGCCTGCTTGGGATTCCCTTTCCCCCTCTCTGCCCCTCGCCCGCTTGCACTTTCTAAATAAATACACACACACATTTAAAAAAAAAAAAAAAAGGCCTTACAGATATCACAGCTGAAAATGATTCTAACCTAGTAAAAAATTTTGAGGTGTGTGCCTCTCCCGTGTGTAGTGTCTGATCCTTGAAGAGCAACAACCAGCATCTAGCACTGAGTTTGGAATAGATTAGGTGTGCTATATATGTTTGTTGAATGAATAAATTACTTTGTGATTCAATCTTTATAACTAATCTCTTCTGGATTACAACCTCTGAGGAAGGTCTTTGCCTTAGACATTCCTCCATCAGTGATGGTGGGTGCCCTTTAATCGTTTATTGTATATATGGATGAATAAACAATCAAAGAAGTCTTTCTTAGGGTCTGCCACAAATTTGATAATACTAACACAAGTACATTTACTCTGACAACCTCCAGTGGCTTCTCATTGCATTTAGGATAAAACAAAAATCTCTTACCATGGCTTACAAGGCCATGCGTCATGCCCTTTTTCTTACTTGTCCACTACACTGCAGGCACCCTGGCCTTTTTTTTCTTCAGTTCCTCTCATGTGCCACACAGTTTTCATGCCCCCAGGGACTTGGCACACACACATTCTCTGCTGAATGTTTCCCACCTCCTTAAACTGGCTAACTTCTACTTATCCTTCAAGTCTCAGATTAAATGTGGCTTTCTTGGAGAGTCCTTCCCTAAATCAGAAAGCCCCTGTTAATCTCCCTTGGAGCACCCTGTTCTTTTCCTTCACAGTACATTTGTAGCTATGTATTGCTGGATTCCCCCACTAGGCTGGAAAGTCTAGGGCAGAGGGCAGAGACTATATTTGTCTTGTCTACTTCTGTAAACCTAGCGCCTAGGAGTGTCTAGCACAAAGCATTTGCTTAATAAACATTTGCAAAAATGAATGAATGGCACCCACTTATAGCTTGGTATCATAGGGTGGCTACAGACAGTCCCAGGGCAGGAGCCTCGCTTATCACCTGCTATCTCTTGGTGTCCCAAGCTTTTTAAAAAGGGCCATGGAGGTGGCTGGGCATGTACTTAGTAGTAGTGCCTGACCAGAGACCCTTAGCTCCTTAGCCTAGGCAGCTACAGAAGCAGAGTCATGAAGAGGGCCAGGTACCTGGAAGAAGCAGCCAGCTCCTATGACTCCTTTGGGGCCCCTCTTCCAGGCTTCTCCTCTAACCTCTCAGCCTGTCGACAAAGCCCCCTCTCACATGCACGCATCACCGGGGTTTTCTCACCCAATAAAAAAAGCCTCCCTGGCCTGTGCCTTGCCCCCTCTGCTGCTGCCACCTCTATCACCCACAGACAGATGGGAAATCTCCATCAAAGACCAACACTTCCTTCCAGGCTCAGAGGATCACAGCAGGGTCCTGGAAGAAGCTCCTCTAACAGACAGCTCAGGAAAGGATTGACAGGGCTCACAGCTGCCCCTCCCCTCCACACACACACCGACCTAAAATAGGAATGACCATCTGGATCCACTTACAGGGCTGGCTGGGGGAGGGAAGGATGGTAGAGCTGGAACTGTCAAGCTGGGAAATCTTCGAGGGCAAGATGCTGCTTGAAGGGTGAACTCAGGGCACGTTCTCTTGGTGGGAGTCACCCACCCCCTCAATTGGCCCCATTTTTCAGTCCGCAGGGCTCACATACCACTTCCCTCAGGCTACCTCCCTCCTCATCCTGGCATTCAAGGCCCCCATGTCTGGCTCTAAACCCCAACCTGCTTTTCTTTTTTTTTTTCTTTTTTTAACGTTTATTTTTGAGAGACAGAGAGACAGAGCATGAGCAGGGGAAGGGCAGAGAGAGAGAGAGGCAGACACAGAATCTGAAGCAGGCTCCAGGCTCTGAGCCATCAGCACAGAGCCCTATGCGGGGCTTGAACTCACAGACCGCAAGATCATGACCTGAGCTGAAGTCGGCCACTTAACCGACTGTCCACCCGGGCGCCCCCCAACCTGCTTTTCAAGCCTCACTGCTCACGGTCTCCCTTGGGACTTGCTTGGAGTTAACCTCACTGGGCTGCCCTTCAGAGAACGAGCCCAGCACTTCATCTCTCATGTCTTTGCTCACACTGTTCTTCTTTCAGCGGAATGCCCTTCCCCTACTCTCCTATGCTACTTTCAAGGTTTCTGGCAAATGTTCCCTCTTTGCTCCCAGAGCACGAGGGCTGTGTTTCTACCTATTGAATATTCATGTGTACTTGCATTAGCATTAGCTGTTTACATGTCTGTCTCCCCAGAGAGACTGTGAACTCCTTGAGAAGGGGTCGGACTGGATTTATTGGTCCTTGTAGCTAGCCAAGCACAGCACCCAGCAGATAGGAAGTGCTCAGGCAATGTCACCATTGCTATCTGTTGACCACAGATGGTCTCCTTAAGGGCTCTGGGGACGAATCACCTGAATCAATAATCCAGGGGAGCAGGGCCAAGCCAGGGGCGATCACCTCCGCAGGCGGGAGATTCTGCTGGGCGTGAGGCACTGTGCCTGGCGTTAGAAGGGCAGAGTCCTCTCTTCTTCAGTCTTTCTGCTTCTGCTCCATTCATTACCTTCTTTGGCTCCTAGAGACAGGGATTCTCCCCCATTAAACCCTAAACTGTCTTCCAGGATGGCTCCAAACCTTTCCATGGTGGGGAGGGGACCATTTGAGAACACTCTGACTCTTCAGACATTAGAGTGTACAAAACGACTTCCTTCACTGTTCCATTTTATAGATGGGCAAGCTTGCCCAAGATTATAGAAAGCACAGCTAGGACCAGAATCTAAGTCCTGTGGGAGTAAAGCACAATAGTTAAACATGAACTCTGGAGCCAGCCAACAAGCCCAGTGTTTCAACTTAAGCTCACACAGTGGTTGTCATACCTTACGGAAGTAACTGAGCCTGTCAGCATCGGTTTCCTCATCTCTAAAATGGGAAATGATAATTCACATCTTACACAGTTCTTGTAAGGTTTATTTGATAGGCTATACCTGAACAGTTCCTGGTCCCAGATAAACACTCGATGTTAGCTGTGATGGCAGTGAAAACCACACTCCGCCACTGTAGAACCCTTACTCACTTCAAAGGCACTTTGTTGCACCTCATCTCACTATGATTTGGGGCCTTCTTACAATGTGGTGAAGTAACCAGAGCAGGTATCAAGATACCCATTTTACTGATGAGGAAAATGAGCCCAGAGAGGTTCAGGAACTTTTCTGAGATCTAAGCATATATTAGACTGAGTTGGGGTTTTGACCTTGATGCTGGGCCGTCTCTGCTGGTGACCCCTCTTAGGTCTACTGACAAGGGATGAGGCTGAGGCCAGCCTGAGATTCTGTGAATCCCACAGAATTGGTGCAGACTGCAGCCTCATTAGGACCAGGTTATAACACTAAACCGAGCATACCCTGCTGCCTCCCCCCCTCACCCCCCTTCCATTCTTTCAAAATGTACAAACAGAAGATACAAGACCGAACAATAGGCCCCATGCCTTCCCTGCCGTCCATCAGGATGCTTTTCTCCCCACACCGCCCCCTGCCAGGCAGAGCCTGGCAAATGGTGGGGCACTTGATGGCAGGATGCATGGGGGAGGACTCATGATTCTCAGTGGAATCTAATGTTCAGGGAACATGCACAGTCCGTATTTCTATTTCACATCTTTCAGATAATGTAGAGGTTCCAGGAGGGCAGGGACTAGTCTGTTGTGTGCACTTTCATTAAGCCAGTGGTAGGCACATGTAGGAGCTCAAAAAGTATCATGGCATTTAAATAAGAAAATGATTTTTTAAAGACTTGGACTAGGAATCAGAGATTAGGGATCTAGTCCTGGTTTTGCTTCTAACTCACTGGGCTCCTTGGGGAGTGCATCCTTTTCCTGCCCTTCTTTAGAACTCATTGTCTCTCTTTAGAAAATGTGGAGATTAGGGCTAGATCAGTGGTCCTCAGCTCTGGCCATGCTTAGAATGAATCTGGATGCTTAAAAATAATGGACAGAGGGGCACCTCTTGGTGCTTAACCTTGGTTAAGTGTCTTGACTCTTGGTTTTGGCTCAGGTCATGATCTCGTTGTTCATGGGTTCAAGCCCCACGTCAGGCTCTGTGCTGACAGTGTGGAGCCTGTTTGGGATCTCTCCCTCCCTCTCTCTCTCTCCCTCCCCTGCTTCTCTCTCAAAACAAACAAAAGGATAGATACCTTAGATCAACCACCTCTGGGGTGGGACCTTGGTAGTTTTTAAAGGACCCTGGTGATTCTGATGGTATAGCCAGAGCTGAGAACCTCTGAGGTAGATGCCTTTTAAGTTCTGCAGCCATATTTCAGCACGTGCTGAAGCAGAGACATGGGCGGCAGGCCTCTAGGGCCACGCCTGCCCACCACAAACACAAGGGGTCCACTTCTAATGTGTTTTGCTATTCGTTCACTGGGCGGGCTTATCTGACCCCAGCCTCTCTTATCAGCATATGTGAGTCACACATTCGGAAACATGTAGAAAATGGAGCACCACTCGATCTTTCTTACTCTCTCTCTCCTTTGGTCTTTTCCAGAATGTCATATAGTTAGAATCATAGTGTGGCTTTCGGGTTGGCTTTTTTCATTAAGCAGTATGCATTTAAATTTCTCCATGTCTTTGTGGCATGATAGCTCATTTCTTTTCATCACTGAAGAATACATCGTGTGGCACACCACACAATTTATCGGTTCGCCTTTTGCAGGACTTCCTGGTTGCTTCAGTTTGGGGCAATTATGAATAAAGCTGCTACAAACATTTGTGCACAGGTTTTTGCATGGACATACGTTTTCAACTCATTTGGGTAAATACTAAGAGCGACTGCTGAGTCCTATGGTAAGACTATTTATTTAGCTTTGTAAGAAACTGCTCAACTGTCTTCTCGAGTGGCTATATGCCATTTTGCATTCTCACCAGCAATGAGAATTCCCGTTGCTCCACATCCTTGTCAACATTTGGTATTGTCAGTTATGCAACGGTGTCTCATTTTTTATCTAATTTGCAATTCCCCAATGACATAATGTTGAGCGTCTTTTCATATGCTCATCAGTCACCTGTAAATCCTCTTCGGTGAAGTATCTAGTCAGATCTTTTGCTCATTTTTAAGATCAGGTTGTTTTCATATTGTTGAGTTTTAAGAGTTCTTTGTAGATCTTTGTGTGTTTGGGGGTACAATCCTTTATCTGACATGTTTTGTAAATAATTTCTTTCAGTCCTTGGCTTGTCTTTTTCATTCTCGTAACAATGATTTCACAGAGCAGAAGTTTTTAATGAAATCCAATTTACCAATTCTTTCACGGGTTGTGCTTTTGATGTTGTATCTGAAAACTCATCACCACACCTGAGGTCACTCAGATTTTTCTCCTGTTTATCTTCTAGAAGTTTTATTGTTTTGTGTTTTACATTTGGGTTTATGAACCATTTTGAGTTAACATTTGTGAACAATGTACTGTGTTTAAATTCAGCACAATTTATTGAAAAGACTATCCTTTCTCCATTGGATGGACTTTGCTCCTTTGTCAAAGATCAGTTGATTGTATTTATATGGATCTATTTCTGGGTTCTCTCCTCATTCTGTTGATCTATTTATCTACTCCTTTGCCAGTATCACACTCTCTTGATTATTGTAGCTTTAGAAGTCTCGAGTTTGGGTAATGCCAGTCCTCCTTTGTTCTTCTTTGACTTTATTACTTTGTTCTTCTTTGACTTGGTTGGCTATTCTGGGTCTTTTTCCTCTGTATATAAACTTTAGAATCAATTTGTCGATATTCTCAAAATAACTTACTGGGATTTTGATTGGGATTTCACTGAAGCTATAGATCAAGTTGGGGAGAAATGACATCTTAATAATATTGAGTCTTCCTATATATGAGCATAGCGTATCTCTTCATTTATTTTGATTTTCCTTGATTTCTTTAATCAGAGTTTTGTACTTTTCCTCATATAGATCTTGTACATATTTTGTCAGATTTATTCCTAAGCTTTGTTTGTTTTGTTTTGTTTTTGGTCCTGAATAGCTGGAGCATGGGGGATTTCTAGGGCAGTGAAACTATTCTGTATGACGGTGTAATGATAGATACATGACATTATGCATTTGTCAAAACCCACAGAACTATACAATACAAAGACTGAACCTTATGGGCTTTCGTTAATAATAACATATCAATATTGGTTAATTAATTATAACAATGTACCACAGTAATGCAAGAAATTAACAGCAGGGGAAACTGAACCAGGGAGGGGGTATATGGGATTCTGTATTATTCGCTCGATTGAATGTAAGCCTAAAACTGCTCTAAAAAACAAAGTCTATTAAAAAAGGGGGGGGGGAGTACCAATTCCAAATGAAACGGAGCCCCTGGTGAAATCTCCCAGTGACTCCTTCTTGTTTACAGGATCAAGTCCATGGCCTCTCACCAAGCATGGGGAGTCCTCTACAGTTGGACTGCCCCTTCAACCCATGAGTGGGCCCACCCCCTACAGTGCAGCTGACCTGAATCACTCAGGCTCCACGAGGGAATCTGGGACTTTACACTACACCCTTGGCCTGGAACAGTGTCTCTTCCTTCCCTGGTCTGCAAATGTCTTGAGAGCTTCTGGAGACTTCAGTTTGGGCACAAAGAAATTATACAAGTCCAAAGCACCGGCTTCATAACACCACCTATTGTGCTTCTGTTTCTGGCAGGATCTCCTTCCAGTCTCCTGCACTAAACCAAGCACACCCTGCTGCCTCCCCCCACCCCCCCCCCCCCACCCCATTCTTTCCAAATGTACAAACAGAAGAATCACAAAATTTCAGTAGTGAAGCTATTGTTCCCACAATATTAAACCACAGTCCTGAAACTTCACCAGTACACCTTAGGGTGCCATAACAAATTCATAGGGGGCACAGTTAGGAGATTTTAAAATTTGAGAAATACCTAATATCTGTTGCTACTGAGAGATCTACTAGCTCAAGGTAGTTTATTGTTTCATCATTAGGTTGTGATACATTCCTTTGATTATGTCATCTTTGAGAAGCTGGGTTTTTAGTGGTTGCTGTGATAAAAAGCAACTGAAAGTCAATGTGGAATAGGAAATGAGGGTGGTAGTGTCCAATCTGATTAGAAAGTTTGACAAGTTTTATAGTGCCCAACAAGCACACAGATCCCATTAGTTATTGTATTTAAAAATGAAATAAAAACAGTTTCTAGTTTATATGTACTATTTTTTAAAATGATGACTGACTTGGTAGGACATAAATTCTTATAATGTGATTTGGGTTTAACTACTTGATAAATTGAACTGTTAGGTATTTTGGTTTAGAGGCTCCATGGGAAAATTATGGAGCCACTAATTATGGGGTGAGTGCTGTATGCTGAGAAAGTTTGGGAATCTCTGGTCTAAGAAATCCTCTAATCCAGGGCACATCAAAAAATTGTAGGTTGTAGGGTGCCTGGGTACTTCAGTCGGTTGAGCATCTGACTCTTGGTCTCGGCTCAGGTCATGATCTCACAGTTTGTGGGTTTGAGCCCCAAGCTCTGCATTGACAGCCCCGGGCCTGCTTGAGATTCTGTCTCTCCCTCTCTCTATTCCTCCCTGGTTAGCGCACGCTCTCTCTCTCCTCAAAATAAATAAATTTAACACACACACACACACACACACACACACACACCCCACAAAAAACTGTAGGTTTAGAGGTACCTGGCTGGCTCAGTTGGTGGAGACTCTTGATCTCGGGGTTGTGGGTTTGAATCCACATTGGGTGTAGAGATTACTTAAAAATAAAATCTTTAAAAAAACAAAAACAAAAACAAAACTGTAGGCTGTGAAATCCATTTAGTGGGGCATGGCCAGCATTTCTTCTCCTTAATAAAATAGAATGGCAAAGATGAATGGTGAATTGAACATACGCATGTAGCAAGGGCAAGTATTATTGTATAAAACTTATGTTCATTATATGCATACAAATAAGCATAGGTATCTTGGGTCACAATGTAAAATGTGTATTTCTTGTTTGGGCTCTGATTTTAGAAGTCTGAAAAGCCACTAAGACTTCACCTCCTTATTTTAGAGTTGAGAAAACAGCCTGGAGAGTGAAAGCTGATTATTGCAATTCACAGCCACCAGTGCCAGGCTCTGCTGCACTTGGCCCTGCCAGGCTGAGTGGCCGCTGCTCACAGGGATCCTCCAAGGCAGGTCTCATTCTACTCAGCAGAGGTATGGTTACTCAAAGTCACATAGCTATACAGGTGAGGGATCGGGTGCCCTCATTTGGTCCCAAGTCCCACTTACACCCCACAAATGCCAGCAGCCACACCTAGAACAAAATGGTTTTAATCAATTGCGTCACCCTCACTCTCCTGGGAGCAGAGCAACAAAAAGGCTCGGCTCCTGCCCCCAGAGGACAGTAAGGCTTATGTGTCTCTCCACACTGCAGGGCCCGGGCTGGGCAGGCTGGGGGCGGGCGGGCGGGAGGAAGGAAGGGAGGGTGGGAGGCACGGAGAGAGGAAATGGCAGGTGGCTCCAACACAGGAAAGCAAAGGGGCCCCTGCTGGTCCTTGGGCCCCAGGGCTCAGCCCCAGTACTCCTGCTTTCCCCTCCCTGGCTGGAGAAAGGTCATGGAGAAGAGACAGGGGAGCAAGTCCCAGCAGCAGGAAAAGCAGCAGCAGCTGTTTCCTTCACCAATAAATATACTTCATTACCAAGCTAGAAGAGAGGGGCGGGAGAGGGGCTGGGTGGGGAGGAAGGGGGAGAAGCTGCCACCTGTGTTGCTGGGATTAAAGCAATGACGAGATGGTGCCAGACCCCCCACCACTATCCTCACCCCCCCTGTCTTCTTAAAACTGTGAAAAAGCTTTTAACATGGCCCTCCTGTCTCCAGGGCTGCTCTGAAGCCTGACTGAGAGGAGGCACCTGGCAGAGACCAGGCAGAGGGGAGGGAAGGATGGAGGGAGGGAAGAAGGGAGGCTGCAGCTCCCCAGAGGCTGCAGCTGGAGGGCTGGAGCCAAGTAAGCACTAAGGGGAAAGTGGGGGAGAGGGAGGGAGGCTGAGCAACTATGAGAGCAGCTCCCAGCTGAGAGCCAAGGGGGCAGAGAGATGCTTGGTGAGTGGTGGGGTGACTGCTGTCCAGTGTCAAGCTTGGGGCTGCTGAGGAGGGAGGGGGCCGAGTTAGGGATTTTCCCATCTGAGTGGCTCAGGAGACCCCCCCCTCTCCCCCCCTGCCCCCCAGAGCAGCAGGGGACAGAGAAAAGCCATCACTTCTTTGGTCTTTGTGGCGGCTCAGCATGTGGGGTGGGAGGGAGGGCAGAAAGGGCCCTTAGCAGGGAGCGCCACCTCAGTGAGAGAGAGTAGGCCTGGCTGGGAGCTCTGGCAGAAAGGTCACAGTGAGGCCAAGGAGCCCCCAGAAAGGGGAGTGGGAGTGGTCGCAGTGCAGCGCATAAGGGGATGGCGCAGTGCCCCACCCTCTGCCAGGGCCCTTGGGAAAGGCTAAGCCCCCAGAGGTGGCCAGTACGAGCAGACACAGGGTTCAGAGACAGCACTGGGAGAAGGGCGAGGAAGCTCTACTGCCCAGGCAGGGGCCTGGCCGTGCCTACTGTAGGACTCCCACCTTCCTTCTGCTTCCACCCTGACATGGGGCGAGGGTGGCTCTGGAGGGTGGGGTGGGGGGTCCGTCCTTTCTCAGAACCTTCCCTGAAGCCACGGAGGAGCTAACCTTGCCCGCAGGAGCAAGAGTGGCAGCAGGTCAAGGCTAGCCCTTAGACTGGAAGTCCACTCCCCTTCCTGCCGCCAGCTGAAGGGTAGGGCAGTCCTTGAAGACAGCTTCAGCCCTTGCCTCCCAGCCTGAGGCAGGCTGGAGCCCTCCAGGGATGTGGAAGCGGGCATATGGGTGGGGGGCATATGGAGGGGCTTCCCCTCCTGCTCTTCTGCTCAGAGCTGGGGCCAGTCAAGGGGCAACCTGCCCAAAAGTCTGAAAGCCAGCAAGTTGTAGCAACCCCCACCCCCAATGCCAAACTAACAAACAAAACAGGGAAATGAAAAAAATGTGTGTGGGGGGGGAGACAAACCAAAACGGAACCCCCTGACCTCCTGCCCGTGGTGGAGGGTCCAGCCAGCAGCAGGCGCTGGGGACCAAGGCCAGGAGGGTCTAGCTGGGCCGGCACTGAACCTGGCCCTCGGAGCTGTCCTCATCATCGGAGGCCCCAGCACCCCCGCTGCTCAGGCCTGTGATCCGGTAGCCCATGTTGAGCAGCATCACCTCCAACGGGTCAGCATTCATGCGCCGCTGGTTGGCCTGGGAAGCGCCCTCCATGTCCTCCACAACTCGGCCTGTGAGGTCTTCACTCTGGGGGAGAAGGCACACATAGTGCTGGGATCGATGTGTGTGGGGAGGTCAGGAAACACACACACACACAGACAGACACAGAGCTATACATGTGGGGCGGGTGTGGAGAGCAAGAGATGCACACAGGTGTACATTTGTACTTACACCCGTATGTGTACATGGCTGCAGGGGAATGCACACGCTGAGATAAGTACAGGCCACATGCTCACCAGGATGTATATGTGAGGGAGAGGACACACCAAGGGGTTACACGCATGGGGGCCATGTGGTAATACACACTGGGAGGGGACACAACACAGATATATGTGGGGGGTGTGCATGCTGGGATACATACTGGGGGGCATACATGTATCAGGGGGGCCCCATACCAGGAAACAACAGGGACACACCACACGGGCTTACATACATGAGGGAGGACTCACACCAGGGTCTGTTGGGCATACTAGGTACTCAGGATGGGGGGCATTGTCTGTACCCCCCACCCCACTCTTGTCTGTCATCACTCCCAACAACCCTTCATCCTTCTTTTCCTCTCCCCTCATGGGAGAACCCCTGTAGAGTTCTCTTTAAAATTCACCGTAAATTGCCTCTGTAATTAGATACACCACTTGACTTCTGTTTTGCTGGCTAGAAAGGAGAGGCAAGTGGGGCAGAGGGCAGGGGAGGCCTCAGGCCAGCCTGCCTGACTACCCACCCTGGGAGTGGAGGGGACCACACCATCCTAAGTGTCCCTGCGGGCTGGACACTTCACATCTGAATGCATTACTTTATCCTTAAAGTAACCTTTTGAGGTGGTGCTGGCATTCCAATGTACAGATGATAACCCAGATTAGAGGTAGTTCAGTTCCTCACGCAGTTAGTGAAGAGAGACCAGGATCCAAACTTAGGCTCACCAGACTCCAAAGCCCACACAGTTCCCATTTAACCAAGGGACTGGCTTTGCCCAGCTTCTGGGGCACACAACACCGTGGTATAGGAGGAGCAAGGTACCTAGGGAGCCTTCGAGGTAGTGGTCTCATGAGATGGTGCTGGAGCTCTGGTTCCCTCCCTGCCCTCCTGCATCCCTGTCCTTGGTTACTGTTTCCTGTATGTGAGTTTCATCTTAGCTTGCTCAGGGACATGCCCCCAGAAACCAGGAGCCAACTCTTGCTCCTGGAACTTCCCACTGCATTTGGCACTTTCAGAAGTTGATGGCTCCCACCGTGACATGGTGTTGGGCCCTTGGGTAAGAGCTTCTAGCCTCTGGGTGACCTTTGTCCCTTCCCAACCCTCCCAGGCTCAGCTGAAGGCCTTGCACAGGGTCCAACCCAACCTTCTTCCCTGTCTAGTTCTGGCCATCTTCTCTACACCCCCTTACCTCTGGCCGGGGGTTCCAGAGCCGCACGACAGGGTCAATGCCGCTGGTGGCCAGGAAGCAGTAGCTGGGGTGTGGCTGCAGGCAGTTGACGATGGACTCGTCCCCCTGGAGTACGCGGACCAGGTTGGTGGTCTCCTTTTCCCAGATGAAGAAGGAGCCATCGTCAGAGCCACTGACGATGTACTGAGCGTTGCTGGCAGAGGGGCAAAGGGCAGGGAGGTCAGGTGGGGTACTGCCCTACAGCCTCAGCTAGAGGCTGTGTGGCTTAGGGAAAGGGGGAGTAGGGAAGTTTGGAGCTGCTCAGTTCCCCAAACTCTGGGGTCTTCACTTGACTTAGAACTCCCACACACATGGTGGTCCTCTCCATACTGCAGAGCTCCAGGCGCTGTCCAGCTCCTCTCTTAAACTCAGGATCAGGGGGACTGCTTGGGACCCCCCAAAATACTCTCCCTCAAAGTACATTATAAGCTCCTCATGTGCTGGATCAGATCTTGCAACTCTTAGGCCTCTGGGAACACTCTTGTCTAAGCCCTCCCTCAGCAGTCCTGGCCTTTCGGGGTCCGGCATCCTGATCCTACGGTACATCTGCCCTCCACACACTGGTGACACTTAGAGGGGATCTTGATGGAGAGATTCTCGACATTCAAGTGTCTCACCCACCCAAAGAAAGTACACCATCCAAGAGAGGGTTGGGGGTGACAGGGTCTGATGTTACATGGGGTACATCCCTCAGTACCTAGGGCGCAGTTCTGAGCAGACAACTGTGCCAAGACTACCAGCCTCTGAGGGCTCTTGCCTCATAGCCTCCGCAGAGGAAGCACCAAGCATCCACATAAAGAAACCCAGCTCCAGCACATGGAGACAGAGAAGGAGGTAGGGGATAAAGGCATAGTCTAGGCCCCTCGTTGGGTGCTTTATGGATTACCTCATTAATCCTCATTATGGCCCCATGAGTGGGGATGACTGGTTTCATTTTATAGATGAAGAGACCGAGGCCAACAGAGGTGAAGCCATTTGCTCAAGGATAGAGAGGCAGATCTGGGATTTGAGACTTTTTAAAAAGCATTACGCCCCCACACCCCCTTCAACCTCCTGCTGCCAACCAGGCTGTGCCCTCCTTCTCTTCAGGGCCTCGGACCTGCCAAAGAAATTGGCCTCCTTGATGTCCGTGGTGGTGTTGCAGTGGCCACAGTAGCGGAACTGGTAGTCGTAGCTTCGCTCCCGCAGCACCATCTCATCCTCCGAGATGGAGTCCTTGCGGCTTGTGCTGCGGAGGCGGACGGGGCCGCCACTGCCACCACCAGCTCCCTTCTTCTCTTCTAGAGGTAGAGAGCAAGGAAAGGTGAAGGCTGTCCCTCTCTCTGCTCCGTCATCTGTCTCCACCCCGGCCCTGTTTTCAGGCCCAGGTGCTAGCAATGTAGGGCTACCTGCCTAAACCTACCTGGAAAACAGGGAAAGACTATGAAGAAGAAGCATCTTTGGACCCAGCCCTTGAGGATGTTTAAGAGGAGACCTAGGATGCTAGGAGGGCCTTGGCTCAGATCCCTGAATAATGTCTAGAAGCCCCAAGAATGCACTGACCCATGTGTTCTGTTTCTGTGGAGGTGAGAGACAGTGAGGGGAAGGTGAAGCACTTCCGAGAGACCCCTGAGGGGGTGATTTTTTTTAAATAGATCCGTAGCTCTGAAGGCAGTAAGGTCCAAGGCCCCTTCCTCACTGGAAGACAAGTATCATAGATCCCAGCTGAGGCACTGATTGGTTAAGTGCCTTGGCTAAAAACACAAGTTTTCTCGTGCCTTAAAAGTGCCTTGATTTTTCCCTGCCTCAGGGCCTTTGCATGAGCTGGTCCCTAGGCCAGGGATTCTTCACCTCCCACAGCTACACTTTGTATCTAGTTACCTCTTCCTTCTTAACCTTGAGATCTCAGCTTAAATGTCTCCTCCCCTAGAATCCCAGCCTGCCATCGAGCCCTACCCCATACACCTATACCACATCAGGCCCCCATGGCACGTGTTGCATCCCTGTTTCTCCTTCATCACTTGGTTGCTTCACTAGAGCTGTAAATCCCATGAATACAGAAACCCCATCTGACTTGTTCACAGCTGTACTCCCAGGACCCAGCACCATGCCTGGCACAAGGCAGATGCCTGATAACTACTCAAACAAACGAATCAATCGCATGGTTAGTAAACTGTGTAAGGAGAGAGGCGAGGATCCATGTCTGCCTCCAGAGAGTTCACTTTTCACCACAAATCCCCGGCTCACTGTCCAATGCTACTGCGGTGAGCTGGGCGGGGCTTCAAGTGCTCTCTATGCAGGTAAGGCAGTGTGTTCAGAGAGGCTGTGCTTCACCCAAGACCACATGGTTGCCACTCGGCAGAGCTGAGGGTGGACCCGAGGTTCCACACCCCATGTGTGAAGCATTTCTATTGCCCTGTACCGCTGCCTCGGCTGCAAGCATGCAAACTGGAATGAGCGCACCCCCAGCTGCTGCCCCTGACTCAGATGGCCAGTGGGACAGCCAAAGCCCGTGAGAAAGCCCAGCTGGAGCCGCACGGCCTGACTGGGCTGTTTACTCTTGTCTTGAGTCCTGGGCATGACACCGGGTGTTGGAAACATGCTATTGCTAATCCTCAACAGAAATTCTAACTGGGAGGTGCTGTCACTCTCCCTTTACAGATGAAAAAACTGAGTCTCAAAGAGACCAAGTGACTATCCCACAGTCACATGGTTTCTGAATCGGCAGCTGAATCCAGCCCTCTCTGATCTCAGAACCATGTCCTCTCCAGATGTCATGTAGCACCTCGAATAGAGGAACAGCACCCTCTCCCCAGTGCCTACTCACCGCCATCATTTTTGGAGAAGAGGGCTGCTGTGATGTCGCGGCCGAGTGCATCACAAGCGCTGCTGTGGGCCTGCTCCGGGAACTTCCCTTTGAAGTCATCCAGGCACTCCAGGGCCTCAGCCACATACTTGAGCTCAAAGAGGCAGCGGGCCAGGCGGAAGTGTGCCTTCAGGTGGCATGGGTTTAGGGAGATGGCCTTGAGGCAGTCCCTCAGGGCATCGTAGTGGTCACCATCCCTGGGAAGATAGGGGAGTGTGGCTTGGGGGTGGGGCTGCGTGGCAAGCAGGAGTCCACTGAGTCTCCCTTGCTTTCTGTGGCCACCTCAGTCCACCTCAGATAGATCTCAGGACGAGGGTACTTGGGAATGAAGAGAACCCTGGCTCAGCCCAGGCTTTGCTCCCCAGGAGACACGGTATATTAAGGAGATAAGTCAGGAATCCTGAAGTCTTGGGGGGGGGTTATGGGGGATGGGAAATGGGGGGGGGTCGGGGGTGTGTGTAGGGAGAAAAACAAAAAACCCAATGCCAGGCTGCCCTCTGCTGGGCACAGAGTACAACTGCTCACTGGCTCCCCCAGGCACCCGCAGCTCTGCAGCAGAAGGCCTGGCAACTTGCCCACCTCAGGCTCCCCAAGCCCTCCTTGTCTCTTTCTCCAACCACCTCCTCAAAACCCCCCGGCTGGTCTTCAAAGCCATGGCCAAGGCAGGGGGCTCTCAAGGACAGTTCTGTGGTCTGGGGAAGCCAGAAGTGCCAGGCTGGGGACTCAGGGTCTGACCAGCAGGCAGCGAGCCCTCAGCCAGACCCCCCTCTGTCCTGGCTGACTGATCCACAGCAGCTGTGGCCTCTACCTCCCGGGGCTGAAGGATGGGGCCTGGCAGACTGGCAGAGTCAGCTCTCTGGAAGCTGATGGTAAAGGGGAGTATGCACACCAGGAGCTCCAAATCGTCTCCTCACTTCTTCAGCCTCCCAAAGCATGGATAAAGGGAAGTGGGGAAGGTTTTGGGGGGAGAGCAAGTGGAGAGGGGTTCAAAACAAAGTCCCCCGCTCTCCCACCCTGTGCCAGAACATAGGGTACACTCCCTCAGCACCTCTCATCTGTTCCCACCTCTCATTTGGAGAGCCAGATGGGTCACAGGGGCCACTCTCCTTTGGTAGCTTTTTTTCCCTGCTGGGCTGAGGTGGGCCTAGCAGCACTCCCCAGAGTTGATGTTCCTTCCAGCCAAGCACAGCTCACAACCCTGCCCGCACAGGGCCGAAGCACGCCCACCAGGGGAGATGTCCTCCTGACTCCTCTCCTGCAACACGCAGAGGGAGCATCCATCCCTGGCAGCAGGAACGAGCAGCTCACCAGTGGGGGAGGAGGCAGGGGACAGAGTGCTTTGAAGGCATGGCCTGCATCAGAACGACTGGCTGTGATGAAGGAGGAGGCACTGTTTGGAAATCCAACTGCCACCTGCAAAGTGCCCCTCAGAGCTCCTGGAGAGAGCCAGACAGAGACCAACCAGGAGCCAGGGGGTGACAGCTCCCATTGCATCCAGGAGCAGATGGCAGCCCTGGAGAGACTGGCCTGGGACAGAATGCGACATTCTAGGGGTCACTGGCAGGCATGTGGGGATGAGGAGGGAGCAGGCTGGCCCCAGGGCTCACCCATCCAGACTCCCTGCCAGATCAATCTCCCTGAAAGGACAGCCCTCAGCGCATCCCTCTCCTGCTCAAAACCCTTCAGTAGCTGCCCATCATCCCACTGAATCCAGGCCAAAACGCCACCGCTCTGCATTCCAAGTCCTTCCCAGGCCGGCCCCAGGCTACCTCACAGACTCATCTCCTGCCAGTCCCTTCCAGAACCCTCTGCTCCAGCCAAATGGATTTGTTGTTCTGCAAACAAGCTCTTCAGTCAGGCCCCCTACCCCCACGCCTTTGTTCACACTGTCCGTCTCTCTGGGAATGTCCTTCCCCCATAATCCCCTCCTCCTTTTCATCTTCTTGCCTAAGCCTGCCCACGCTTAAAGCCCATCAGACTCCTCATCTTCCCGACACTTCCCTGACCCCAGCTAAAGTGACCTAACTTTTCTTAATGCCCATAGCACTTCACCTGACCACTCAAAGAATTACTGCCTCTTGCTTCTTCGATGATGATGAACCATAATCACGTCTTTGTCCTCGGTCCAGAGGCTGGGCACTCTGGAGCACAGGAACTCAAAGTGAGGAACTCTGTGTTCCTAGTACCTAGCGCACAACAGGAGTTCAGAGAACATGTCGACGGCACCCATGAATTGGGAAATCAGCCTCTCTTAGCAAGAATGCAGGAGTGAAACAGCTCTCAGCATAAAGCCTGGATGAGGACACCGCATTCTATTCAGCTCCTGGGACAGAGAGGCAAAACACCTTAGGATGGCCCCTACACCATCACCTCCTGGGTTGGGTTGCCACCTGAGCACCTGGCAAACTCTTGATGCCTGAGCTAAGGCCTGTGGGGGTAGCATCTTCCCAAACCCCTATCTACCATCCTGCTGACTTGGGTGGGTTTCTTAAGCTTCCCTCTCTGGCCTGCCTAGTTGCAGCCAGACGATGGCACACCAGCTGGCCTGTCTGTCTGGGCAGAGCCGACGGATGCCAGACGGAGCAGAAATGGCTGTGGGCCCAGCTCTATCCATCTTCAGTCCTGGCCCCTGCTGGGGGATGGGGTCTGCCTGCCTGCTTGCCTGCTGGTGCCGTAGGCAGAAGGACTGGGAGCCCTGATGGTCTCCAAAGATAGCAGGTTCTTCAGGATATGGACCCACTCCTTTACCACCATCCGCTATGGCCCAGCATGACCCACAGCCAGCTTCAGGTCCTCGGTATCTTGTTTGTCTTGGTCTAATGGTCTGAGAGCACAGGAAAGCAAGCCCCAAGGTCAAGGAGCTGCAGAATCATTTCAGACAGATACCAACTGAATTCACCAAATGCCTCTTTTCTATCTAGCAAGATTCCGCTGCTCCTTCATAGTCCAATTCAAGGCCCAATTATCTAACAGCTGGGATTAACCATTCTCTCAAGTCCTATTTGCCCAGTGGCCACACTTTATAACAAAGCACCATGTTGAAGTTACTTGTGAACATATTCCACGTCACTATGAGACTTCCTGACTCCAGTCTGGAGGTGGGGGGTTAGAAAATGGCCTTGAAAAGCCCTAAGAGGCAGCGGGATGCCACTGTCACCTTCCCTGGAGGCCTCAGGAACTTGGTTCCATCAGGCCCTCTGTCTTCATCTCTTGTCCTGGCTCAGGACCACTCACCACTTGCGCTTCATGTAGGCAGCAGCTCGGTTCCCATAGAGCATGGCGTTGTGAGGGGCCCTCTGCACAGCCTTGCTGTAAAGCTGAATGGCCTGGGTCCACTGCTGGCAGGCAAAGGCCTCGTTGGCTTGTTGTTTCACACGCTCCAAGTATGGGGGCAGCTCTACCTGGGGGCTGTGGTGAAGGAGAGCCAAGTCAGGCCAGCCAAAGAGGGTCCGAGCAGCCTCGCGGGAAGTCTGCAGCCCTGCCTGAGGGCCACCCATATTGTCTTGGCCCCTGGGATCTGCACTGTCATCTAGAAGAGGGGACCATTCCTATCCTTGTCCCAGGTTCCTGTAATAGGTAATGGGCACAATTCCAGATGCTCCGAACCAGTGAAAAAACAGAGGGACAGAAATGAAGCTGTCATGCATAGGTTAAAGGCAATTTTTTTTTTAAAGTAAACTCTATGCCCAATGTGGGGCTCAAACTCATGACCCCAAGATCAAGAGCTGTATGCTCCACCAACTGAGCCAGCCACCCACCCCAAAGGTGATTCTTTCTTTCTTTTTTAAGGTTTTACTTTTAAGTAAACTCTATGCCCAATGTGGGGTTCGAACTTACAACCTTTGAGATGAAGAGTCACATGTTCTACCAACTGAGCTAGCCAGCCACCCCCTAGAGGCAATTCTTAATCAAACTCTTGGGCATGACAGTAACTGACCACCCAAGTCCCTTCCATGGATCTCTCTACAGAGACTTCTGTTTCTTTCAAAGTTTAAGTATTTGAGCACGTCTGTATCAGTATAGGGCCTGGCAGTGGATAGAGGCCAAAAGATGGTATGGGACGAAGGAAAATATAATGGGGGATGCCCCTCTGTGTTTAACACCTTTAAGAGGGAGCTCAGTATTAAGAGGTAGCTAGGCGCCTGAGTCCTGACCTAACTACTGATACCACGAGACTGGAGCTTCGGTCTGAGTGCAGATGGAATCCCACCCGGAAGGAGTGGTACTGGAACCACCAGCCACACTCCAGAACTCCATTACTCCATGACATCCCTTGTTTCAGTTCCCAGACTCCTCCCTCCAATTATATATATATAATATATATATATAAATATAATACCTCCTACATTGTAAGGTAGGTATTATAAGGTGTAACTGGGACTGGGAGGGCTGAACAAGTCACGGTAGCCTCACCTGACATGTCCCCTACTCTCTGGCAGCCGGAAGCCATTGCTGTGAAGGTGCAGGCCATTGGACACGCCGTTGGATACACCATTGGTGGACATCTTGCCGTTCTGAACTTCTGGCAGGGGTGGGGAGAAAGGAACAGCAACAGCTCAGGAGGAGGTCCTCATTTCTCTTCAGCAGCCCTCCAGCTTCCATCAAAGAATCTGATGGTTCCATTATGGGCCATCCTCCCGGGGAAGATCCATTCCCAGAAAAGTAAGTTCTGACAGACAGGCAGGCAGGCAGGCAAGAGCATAAAGAAAAGCCTGTGCGCCCTCTGCTGGCTGGAGAGGGACACGGTTTCAACCTGGCATTACCTTTAGCTGGGGGTGGTTGGAGGGAGTTGGCAGGGGACGGGAAGAGGTTCCCAAATCAGCTGGAGGTCCTCAGAAGGAGTCAGTGAGGAGACTCATTCAGGACAAGAAAGAAGGGCAACTACTACACGTCCTCAAGAGACAAGCCACGGAAAGAAACTTATTTCAGAGGGAAATAAAAAGGGCTGTGATGCAAACTCCTTTGACAGGTATTTCTGACCTACTGTGATCTTCCTTCTTACTGTACAGAGAGTGTTCTTGCAGAGAGTCTACTCCTTTTGCAGGATCACGGCCACGGCACAAGGCAAGGGGCAGCCTCCACAGCAGAAATGGCACACACTCAAGCTCCCCAGCAGAGACATCCCTAACCCAAGGGAGAACTTACCCCCTGAGGAGTGGCATTTTCTAGGCAAGAGGAAGGTGTACGGCCGCTGCTTGTAAGTCAGGTCAAACAAATAGACCTAGAGTGGAAGGGTTAAAAAAAGAGATGGAGGCTGTGAGGTAAGAATGTGGCTGGACCAAAGCAAGGCTTTGGGGTTGGTGGCTCTCAGGAACATGGTTTAAGTATTGAGCACAGAACCATCAAGCAAGGCCTAGAGGAGTTCTATGGAGCAAACCTCAGGCAGGAAAATCCTCCTAGTTCCTGGCCTGTAGGGTGGACTGCTTTATTATTCATTAATTAGAATCACTTGTTTAAGTTGGCAGGGTCCTCAGAGGTCACAAAGCCAAAGGTCTCATTCTACAGATGGGAAAACTGAAGCCTCAGAGAAGGGAAGCAATTTGCCCAAAGTAACACTGCTACTTACTTCTTCCAATAAACATTATCTATTATTATCTAATGTTTAGTGAATTCTTACTTTGCTTTAGGAGCTCTGCTAAGTGTTTTATGAGACTTACCTCATTTCATCCTAGAAACCACCTCAGAAAGAGGTACTATTATTTTTTAAAGTGTGTTTATTTATTTTTTTTAGTGACCTCTACATTCACCATGGGACTTGAACTCATGACCCTAAGGATCAAGAGTCACATGTTTTTCCGACTGAGCCAGCCAGGTGCCCTAAGAAGTACTATTATTATCACCCCCTTTACAGATGAAGAAATAATGGGCTCCGAGTTTATTTACCCAGGGCCATGAAAGCAGTATGTGGCACAGCCAGGACATAAAACCAAGTCTTTCTGTCTCCAAACCACTCTGATAGATGCCTCTCTACTCATCCTTGTGCTACCTTTAGGCCAGGTGATGGCTCAGCAATCTGAAGCCAGAGCCATATTCTGAACTCAGGTGCTCATCTATCTCCATCCCATTTCTCTTGTACGTAATGCCCCTTGCCTTGCGCTGTCATCAGCTGGTTCATGTGCCATGTCTGCCTTGTCAACCTGGGATGGATCATATTTCACATCTGTCTCCTTCGTGTTTATAATAATGCCAGTCTCAGAGTAAGTGCTCAGTGAGTGTTTGTAGAATAAATGGATTTATGTGAGGCTTACTAAATATCTTGACTGAGAACATGCAAATAGAAGGTTTAGTAACCTGCCATTACCAAAGAACACTCCTAAAGCTGGCCTTAAACCACAGCCTGGCTGCATGCTCTCAGCCTGAGGGGTTCCTCCTAGGAAAACAGAGGATGAGGAAACTGAGGCTCAGAAAAATGAAGAGACTTGTTCAAAGTCATAGTACACAGAAGGCCAACATTTGAAGACTGGTCTGTCAGTTCTAAAGGTATGCTCAAGAAAAAGAGCAGGCCAGGCCACCTCCTGGGAATTCCAATGATGCCATGTTGCTCCTATATTTCACTCTAAAGCCATTTACCATAAAGGTGTTGCTTCTTGTCTGTCTCACGGCAGTGGAAGTGAGGTACAAGCCCTGGCTGCGGAACGTGTGGTGGGAGGGGGGGCAGAGCCAGCTCAGGCAGCCACACATACCTGCTCCCCTCCCATGTTGACCAGCAGCTCTGTGCCATTGGGGCTGAAGGTCACATAGGTGGCAACCAGCACTCTCAGACGGTTATTGTAATCAGGCAGCTTCACTGGCAGGTGACCTGTGGGGAAACAGCTTAGTTACCCCAATGTGAGACTCCTCGTCTCCCCCAAGAGGGGCAGGGAGTTGTGTGAGGCCAACATATCAATAATGATAGCAATTATCTTCATCATAAAAGTAGCTACAAGTGTTGAGCATTTATTATATGCACTAGGCCAACTGCTTTAATTCTTTATCTCATTTAGTCATTATGACCCCATTCTATGGAAAAGAAATGAGACTCATCAGGGTAAGCAATTTGCCAAAGGTCACACAGGATGGCTGGTCAATGGCAGTCAGGTTGGAAGCCTGCATCTGCTTTACTCTAAAACCCGTGCTCTTGACCGCCATGCCATGTTGTCTCTTTGCACTGCCCCGGAAAGCGTCAGCACCCAGCCAAGAATTGGGGGCCAGAGCTGGGCTGAGCCCTACCTGCTACGTAATACTGGGCTGCACCATCCGGAAGGGGCTTCTGCCGGTCACAAAAGGTGTGGACACCTGCTGAAGGACTCTGCTTCATGCTCTTCCTGGTGGGAAGACAAACGATATAGGTTATAACCCCTAGCACTACCCCTGGCTAGACCAGACCATACTCCCTACAGGAAAACCTAAATTTGTATCACTGAAAGGAGGAACACTTTCTTCCTTACCTTGGCAACCCCAAAGGTCCATCAGCTAGATAGCTATGGACACATACATTATAGTGCTTTACAAGTAGGTCCTGTCCATTGTCTTGGTCCTCACGACCACTCTATCATCCCCATTTTACAGATGAGGAAGCTAAGGTTCAAGGCCTGCTCCGAGTCAGGTAGTGTGTGAAGAGCAGCAGAGGTTGCCCAAACCCACAAATGAAAGTAAAGCAGGCCAGATGTCCCTGCATCTGTCTCAGAAGCCCACTGAAAACCTAGGCTGGTGGAGCTGCTCAGGTCTGGGACTTCTGTGGAGGTTCTGAGTATATTCTACTTTTAATTTAAAAAAAAAAGAAGAATAAAATAAAATTACATGTGCAAAAAAGAAATTACATGTATAAGATTATAACTCTGTACAAATGTTCATAGTAAAAGAACAAGCAGAAAATATACGCAGTGATTTCTTTCAGGTAATGGATTATTCATAGTTTATTATACTTTCCATATTTTCCAAAACAAGCACGGATTAAGTTTTTCTTTTTAAATTACCAAATTTAAGGGCCACCTTGGTAGCTTAGTCAGTTAAGTATCTGACTTCAGCTCAGGTCATGATCTCACGGTTTGTGAGTTTGAGCCCCTGCATTGGGCTCTCTGCTGTCAGTACAGAGCTCACTTCAGATCCTCTGTCCCCCTCTCTCTCTGCCCCTCCCACACGCTCTCTCTCTCAAAAATAAACATTTAAAAAAAATCGCAGAATTTAAAAGACCCACTTCTAAAAGAAGAGGGCATGGCAATGAGGGAAAGGGGCAGCATGTTCCCAGGGACTTGCCCACGGGAGGCTGAACTATTCATACCTGTGGTTATGGATCATGCGAATGTCATAGAGCCTCACAAAAGGCCCACTGGCCCCTACTGCCAGGCAGTTGTTGTCCTGGGGGTTGACGGTGAGGCACTTGGCCTCCACCAGCTGGCCACAGTACTCTGTCAGGTCAATCAGCACCTCCGAGTGTTTGCTGTTCTCCCGAAGGTCATACTGGCTGTGAGAGAGGACAGCGTTAGGGGATGGGGATTGGGTCCTCCTGTGAGGCAGGAGAGAAGCCAAGGCCTTGTTATACAAAGGAACTGGGAAGGGCTTTGACCTGTTCATAAATAATAAGCATGTAAAAAACCACTCCCATTTCCTGAGTGCTCACTGTGTGCCAGGCACCTGAAATAGGCTTTTCACACAATCTGTTTTATTTTTCATGTAACTACTTACAGCAAATACTACTGTATGGTTGTTTTTTTTTTTTTTTTACAGATATCAGTGATATTGCCATTCAGTATTATTACTACTGATTACTAACATCGAGAAATTGCTTTGTGTCTAGTATTGTCCCTAAGTGTTGTACATGGATTATCTAATTAAATCCTCACATCATCCCCAAGTACCATTAGAACGCTGAGGCTAAAAGCAAGTAAAGAGCCTGTCTGGGATGACATTGCCAGTGAGTGTGAAGCTGGGATAGTGCAGAGGTGGGGAGATGGGCTTTAACCACTTGGCTTTGCTCCTTAACTCTAACTTTTCATCTAATTTCTTGCAGGAAACAGAAGTATGGAGGTGACAGAAAAGAGAATCTAGAGGTTGCCAAGAGCCATCTAGAAACACTAAGCACCAAGACAAGCCTGAGTCCCACTAGGGTAGTAAATGTCATGCCCGATATCCCTGGCAGTAGCACACCCCTTGATACAGTTTGGGGGACTGTCGTGCTGTCACTCCACAGGCACAGAGAATGAGGAGGGTGTCCCCATGTGCTCACCCACCTCTTTCCCAGATATTGCAATGGTCTCCACCCTCTCGGCCTCACCTATCTAAGCCGTCCTCACCAGACTGCTCTTCCTAGAGTACTGTCTTTGTTCCATCACTCTCCTGCTCAAAAACCTGCGCAGATTCCTCAGTACTTTTAGCACGAGTTTACTGTTAATTTACTTTTACCAAACTCCTCAGTCTGGTTCCCAAGACCCGACTGCCACCAAACTCGTTCCTCAGTTTTCTAACTGCATCGCTTACAATGACAGACAGAACTCTCTACCCTGCATGGGGCACATTTACCCCTGCCTTCACAAACTCTGTTCAAGTTGGAGAGTCCACTCTGCTTTTCCTTGCCCATCCAAACCCTGCCTATCCTGGAAGGCCCAGCCTATGCTCGCCCTCTGCCAGGACACCTTCCCAGACTGTGCCTGTGTCTAAGCCCTTAGGCTCCAACCCTAGATGCTCGGCCCCTACCTGCTGCCCTGGCACAATCTGGTTAGTTAAGGCCAACAAGAGTAACACAGAGTTGTACCTGCCACTGACCAAGTGCTTTCTGTCTTCTAGGTACCATCCAAAGGTTTTATAGGCACTTTCTCAATTTTAATGCTCAGGCCAACAAGGGAGACATTATGATAATTCTCATTTTACAGGTGAAGAAGCTAAAGTTCAGGGGTAAAGTGACTTGCCCCAAACCTGAGTGACAGAGGTAGGACTTGACCCCAGGGCTGTCTGACATCGGTGCCCTGCTTCTAACTGCTGTTTTACCGTTCATGCATGACTTAGACATCTCTCCTACAAGATCTCAAAGGAGGCATTAAAGCAGGTTGGGGAGATAAGGAAAAAGTTCTAAGGTCACCCCTGAAGAAAGGAGTTGAAGGGCAATGAGACCATTTTAAGACGAAGAAAAGTAGAGCAAAGGTATGACAATCCAGGCCACTGGAAAAGGGGAAAGTCCACTTTACCATTTCTGACTGATTATTCCCTCCTGCACATGTGCCCACTGATCGATTGTTGGAGAGAAATGTATCAGGCACCACTGTGTGCTAGGCACTGTGCTGGGCTCTAGGGACACAACTAGAAACAAGACAGAGATGGAGCTGGTCTGACAGTTCACTATTCGGTGAGTGATACAGACAAAAAGGTAAACCAAGAAGAAAATAAAATAAAAGAACTATAGATGATGATTAGAGTTACAAAGGACACAATTAGGTGCTGAGACAGAATAATGGGGGGGGGCGCTACTTTGGACAGGATAGTCAGAGAAGGTGCTTCTGAAGAGGTGATTCTTAAGCTGATCTCAGGGTAAGAGTCAAACATGGAAACAACTGGGGACAGAGAAAACCAGGTGGAGTGAACAGCGAGTGCGAAAGCCCAGAGGAGGCCGACTCTGTGCATTGGTGAGAGCAGGCTGACAGCCCCGGATGTAGTGCAGGAGAGGGTAAAGAGGGCGAAAGGTGAGAGCAGACAAGCAATGTTCCCAGCTGTATGTCCACAGACAAGTGCCCCTGGGCAGACGACCGAGGCTGGAAGTCTGCTGGAGGGAAGGAGCCAGGCCTGTGGAAGGAAGCAGTATGGGCAGATGGGGTGGGGGAGCTAACATGCAGTGGGAGCAGGGGAGGCGCGGGCCCCACTTGACGCCCCAGGCCCTTACCGGATAAGCCCATCCTCAGCAGCACTCCAGAATGTGTTGGGCCACATGGGCGCTGTGGCGATGCGTTTCACCCGGTTTGTGTGATCTCCAAACATGTGGATTGTTTCCTTTACTGTCAGGTCGTGGACATGCACTTTGGAGTCGGCTGCCCCCGTGATTAAGATGCGGTCCCCAGCATGAGGCAGGAACTGCTCCAGAGAGATTGAAGAAGAGATTGGCAGGCAGTGGGGGTAGGGTTGGGCACGGAAGAAGACTAGCCTGGATGTTAGCACCCTCTTTCCTTCTCCATATCAGGTAGGAAATGACCTCATCCAAGGCAGTCCACTAAGGAAACTTTGGATCTCAAGCCTCAGCCCATAGGCCTACAGGTCAAAATTGGGACATACACCTTTACTTTGCCAGAGTGGTCCTAACTTATGCCAAACCAAACTACCTAAGAAATCTTCCTCTGACTCTTCCCCAGGTAAGAGCCGAGTGGATGATAATCATAGCTGCTGCCATTTACTAAGCATTTACCATGTGGTAGATACCTGGGCAGGTACCTTATCTTATTGATACTTAAAATAACCCCATTAAAAATGGGGGTTCAGCAGGGCTGTGTTCAAACTCAAGTCTGTCTGACTCCCAAGTGCATACTGCCTCATGAGGACTATTTGATAGCCTGAGGATTACCTAATAAGTTAGTCTTAAAGTGCAAAGGACTTCCAGTGTTTTAAGGAGAAAGTAGTATTTTAAATTGGTTCAAATATTTCTGGAGAACACTCTGGCAATAGGTAACAAACTAAAAACTGTTTCTATCTTTTGACTCCAAACTTCCACTTCTGAGAAATAATTCTATTAGAAAAAAGGGACCCATGCAGAAATGCTCAGAGCAGCACTCCTCACAACAGCAAGTGCTGGAAATGGCTCAACTGCTGACCCTCGGGGAAGGGCTGAGCATCAGGAGGAAACATCTCCTTACAGTTATTGTAAAGAATGAGTATCCCACCATTCAAATGAAATTGAGAACTAAATATTCCAGATGATGTATGGTAAGAACAAAACAGCCATAAACACAGCTTTGAACAGTAATTTTTAAAAGCATGCCATTCTATCACCTCGCTTTGGGGAAGAAAAATATTTAGTTGACTTTTTCCTCTTCTTTCTTGAGTTCAAAAGATTTAATTATCTTTTTCCTTAATTGAAAAGTTTCTCCCAACCCACAACAAGGCTGAATGGGTGCTGGGGGTGGGCCATTATTCTGCACTTAAACAGCTCAAGTCCTACTGGACTTAAATGTTCACAAAAGAGCAATAATTCACTTTCTACATACCATTCTCTATTGGCTCACCAGGACAAGGGCTAGATGAAATAGATGGAATTTGATCGTTTTTAGGGGCAACTAGTAGTCTTTAATTCTGTCTGGAGACAGAATATACTTCATGCACAACAGAAATAAACAGGCGAGCCCTTGAGGGCTACTGACACACTCACCACACTCTGTAGTTGCCACCAGGGGGAGCTTGCGGGTTAAATAAATATCTGTGGAGAGTTACTACCTGAAGAGAGAAGAATCCTTTTCTACACTTTTACAGAAGAGGAGGCTGAGGGTCTGTGAATGTAAATGCCTGGACCCAAATCTTACTATTAGGGAGTTACAAGACCATTGTCAAATTCTGGCTTCTGAACTCAACATTGCCAAAGTGATGGCTTTCGGTCCCCTTCTCAGATCTCACCCCAAAGATTCGAATCGGACCTAACCCTTTTCATGGGGGCAGCAACAATCTCTGTTTGCCATGGAAGAGGTGAATTGGCATTGTTTTGTCTCTACAATTGCAGAAAATCATCTAGGATTGGTCCCTGGAACAGGAGGTGAAAACCAGAGCTTGGGAAGGAGGCAGGTTTAGGTAAATAACTAGGTTCTCAGATCTCAAATCTACCTTCTTCATGTATCTTGTAATTTTTCTTGATATTAACTAGGAAAATATTTCTTAGATTAGTGAGGCTTTCTAAAGGATATTCTCACTCTCACATACATCCATTATAGAATTAAAGGGATGGAAAGTCTTTAAAGGTCATTTCCTCCAAACTTCAACCTGGCAAACAAAGTTCCCAGCATCGAGAGTACCTCAGTGCTAGGACATTTGCTACACTCTCAAAGGGCCCATTCTGCCTTCTCCAAATTGCTCGAAGCATTACACAGTTCTTTACTTCATCAGGCCCACACTTGCTTCTATGGACTTGGAGCCACTAATCCCAAGTCTGTTCTCTGGGACTGGAAGGCACATGTTTCATGTCGCTTCCACTTACAGGGCTTTAAGAGGCCTGCAGACACTGGTAAGTCCCCTTCCCACCTCTCCTCAGCTCAACTCCCTTCCACCAACAAGTCAGCAGCTCAAACATAGAATAGTAAAAACACCTGTGCCAGGTGCCTTTTTACAAATCATCTTACTGAACTGTAATATTGAGCCTGTGGATTGCTCCTTCCCTTTTAAAATTAAATGATTTATTTACTCATTTATTCATGGATTCAGGGGATTTCCTAAGCTACTTCCTATTTATAGATAAGTAAAGTCAGGTGACTTGCCTAGGTCACACAGCTTCCAAGAGGCAGATCAGGGAGTCAAATACAGGTCTGCCTACTATCTAAATTCATGCTTGGAACCATACCTCCCACCATCACCACTTAAATAAATATAAGCAGCATTTCATCTAGAGCTGGCCTAGAGGCTCCAAGTGAGGAAGCAGGACATGGAAAAGAGATAGGGTTTCAGGAATTATTGTGCTCAGATCACAAAGGTGTCTATGACCCCAGGGGGTACGTGGAACACATATGTGCAGATACAACCATGCACACAGACCAGTCATGCCTTTCACTTGCTCTGTGCCTTATCCTGCTCACCTTGACAGAGAAGATATTTGCCGTGTGTCCTGTGTGCATGGAGAGCAGCTTCTTGTGGTGCAGCGGGTCCCACACAATTGTGTGCTGGTCATCGGAACCAGAGGCCAGCAAGCTGCAAGCAGAATGAGGGGTTCTACCTTTCCTCCCATGGGCCTTGCCCTGCCCAAACTCCACGTTCCCCACTGATAGGGAGTGAGGCCACACAGAGTGTGAGGAACAGGAGATGTCACAGAATTCAAGTGTATCTTGTAAACATTAGCTGATTCTCTTCTACTTTGTCCTAAGGATTTCTCATTATTCTTTAAACACATTAGATTATCAAAAAAACAGGGTTTGGTTGGTCATCCAACTCATTGTTAACAGTGTATTGATAGTGGTGGACTAAACTTCAGTACACGGAAAACAGCCGTAGTCTCTTTCCCTTAGATCTACCAAGGAGGAAAGTCCCCTTTTCCAGCCTCCTCCCTCCCCTCTCCGGCACCCTCTTCGGTGCTCTAGTTCATACTCACTCTCCTTTCTCGTTCCACTCCAGACAGTTGACACATCCTGAGTGACCCTGGGGGAGCAAATGGAAAGGGACAAGAAGACAGCCAGTTAGAGATTCTTCTGGGGAACTCAACACTGAGTAGTAGCACTGAACAGGTGAACCCGCCTTTCCATCATTAGTGTTTTCCAGGTGCATGTGAGTGACTAGAATTGAGTTAAACTGCCTGGTATCTTACAATATTCAAGTACTTTCATATTCATGATCTCATCTGATACTGAACAACTGAGCCCTAAAGGGCAGGTTTCATTGATCCTATTTTGCAGAAAAGTAAACTGAAGTTCAGATGAAAGTAAGTAGTAGAAGTGAGATCCAAACAAATTTTTCCTCCTACGACTGTCCCTTCAAGGGACATCCCCTCAGCCACAGAAAATTCGCCCAGAGGAATATCTGACCCAAAGGCAGCCATTTAACTAGACAGTTGATGTTTCATTCACTTGGCATATACTTAATTTATCAAGCACTCATTGCATACCAGGTACCGTTCAGACACTAGGGATACAGTAGTACACAAACAAAGTCCCCGATCTTCTGGAGCTTACTTAAGTAGGTGGAGCCTGGTATAGTAAGGTTAACTGGGCCAGAGTCCTGAGCTTGGGGATGTGAAATGAGAAACATGGAGAGAGTGAGGCAGTTATCAATAGACACTGAGGTTGAAAGCATGCACAGAGAGAAATCATGGTTAAAGCTAGAGCTATGAGGAAACAGAATCCGTGAAAAGCAGAAGGTATAAACTGGCAGAACCGAGTCTTATGTGAGAGAAGGAAAGAACAAGGCACTAGACATTCCTATATACTGTGTTCTGTTCTTTCGCCCTCCTTCATTCCTAATGATACCTAGATTTTCATTTACTCACCTCCATGTTCCAAGTTAGACCATGTGTTTCAGAAAGTGTAAATCCATTGTCCTTGCTATACTGATAGGTTTAGGAACTTAGGTATAAGCCAAATTAGATGAGGCATTTACTTGGGCACAGGGATTGGCTCAGAAATAAGCCTGTGACCCCAATCAGATGCAAGGGGCACAGTGGCTGGGAGGCTTACTGAAAAGGAGTTTTCTCATTCTCAGGAGACAATCTATGAAAGAGATCCTTTCTTCTTTTGGATGTTGGGTGTACTGATGTGACACCTGGAATTGCCACCACAAGGGAAGAAGCCAGCCTGAGAGTGAGGTCAATAAACCGAGGAAAGCCCAGGCAAGGAAATCAGGAAAACAGAGCAAGAGTGACTAGAGTAACCAATACTGATGCCTACTCTACTTGTGGACTTCCGGTTAAGCAAGACAATCAGCTCTTTACTGTTTAAGGTCATTTGACTTGGGCTGTTACTTGTGGCCCAAAGCATGCTAACTGATAAACTCCAACTCATTCTTCCAGGCTCAGTTTATAGGCACTTTCTTCAAGATGCCTTTCCTATCCTGTAAATTTGGGAGGGAGGAATACCCTTCCTGTGGGCTCCTACTGTCACACTGGATTTTGACTCTGTGTTGACATGGTAGTCTACTTCACCAGACTGAGCCCTGAGAAAGCAGGCTTTGTGTCTTATATTCATTGCATCCCCAAGGCCGGAACCAGAGCCCAGCGTGTATCTGTTCCCTGAATAAACAAATAAGTCCAATGAGACTAGTGGGAAGAATCGAGAGATATGAACAAATCTAATTCCCCAATTGTCTAGTTAGAAAGGCTTTTCCTGGGGTGCCTGGGTGGCTCAGTTGGTTGAGTGGCCAACTTCGGCTCAGGTCATGATCTCACGGTCTGTGAGTTCGAGCCCCACGTCGGGCTCTGTGCTGACAGCTCAGAGCCTGGAGCCTGCTTCAGATTCTGTATCTCCCTCTCTCTCTGCCCTTCCCCTGCTCATACTCTGTCTCTATGTCTCTCAAAAATAAACAAACATTAAACAAATTTTTTATAAAAAAAAAAAAAAAAAAAGAAAGGCTTTTCCTCTGCCTTCTCCTTCCCTCTTACCCTTTGTCCTGTGAAGATTTTCAGCTGGGTTGAACCACATTTCTTTCCAGGTTCTGCACTTACGTGCATTCACTCTGTTCGGACTTGTCAGACTACTTGTTGACCTGAGCCTCTCACTCTCCCATGGCACTTGGCTGAAACCCCACACATGGCTCTGGTCACTCTTTTTGGGTCAGAATCACTTCTGTCCTCAGCTCTTTCATTTTTTCACCAGGATGTAAATTACTTGTGGTTCGGGGGGCAGGGGTCACATCGATAACTTGCAATCTCCCAGAGTACCAAGGGCCTTGAATGATTGCCACTTACTGAGAGCTTACAAAGAGCTGGACACAGTGCTAAGTACTTGTGGTAGCCAGAAAAATGGCCCCCAGATGTCTGTGTCCTGATCCTCTGGGACCTATGAATATGTTATGTTTGGTGGCCAAGGGGATTTTGCAGATATGACTAAGGTTAAGGTCCCTGAGATGGGGAGAGTACTCTAGATTATCCAGGTGGTCCCAATATGATCACATGCGTCCTTAAAATCACAGAACCTTTCCTGGCTGCAGAGAACTAGAGAGATGTAGGTGTGAAAGGGATTTGTTTTGTTATTGCTGGCTTGGAAGATGGAAGAAGGGAATTATAGGTCAAGAAATGCAACAGCCTCTAGAAGTTGGGAATTGCAAAGAAACGACTTCTACCCTACAGCCTCCAGGAGGAACACAGCCTTGTCCAGACCTTGCTTTTAGCCAGGTGAAACCCAGGTCAGACTTCTGATCTACAGAACTGTGAGATAATAAATATATGTCGTTTTGAGCCATTATGCTTGTGGTAACTTGTTATGGCAGCAGTGGGACACTAATCCAGCACTCTATATCCATTATCTTGTTTAAGAAACAGGTGTCACTACTCATTTCACATATAAAAAAGACAATGCTGAGTGAGATTAGGTAACCTGCTGTGATACTATGATTTATAATAAGAAGTATATATTTGGTCTTCTTCCCATATCTGAACCCCTAAAGACCTTGGAATTTCCTAAGTGATAAGAGTGAAAAGGATGTCTTGATATTTATAACAAACCCCTTTCAACCACACCTGAGTTTATGTTAATGAAGTGACTTTTGGAAAGCACCTAAGGATGGGATCAGGTTGCTAAAGGAACTAACCATATGACTGGTGAGCTAGAACTTTTAGTCCCACCCTCCTGACCTCTGAGGAGGAGAGAGGGGCTGGAGGTTGGATAGTTCACCAATGCCTATATAATGAAGCCTCCACAAAAACCCAAAAGAAGAGGTTCAGAGAGCTTATGCATTAGGAAACATGTGGAGATTTGGGGGAGAGTGGTACATACTCCAAAGGGCATGGAAGCTCTGTGCCCCTTCCTACATACTGTTCTAGGTATCTCTTCTATCTTCCTGAATTATATCCTTTTAGAATAAGTGGGTAATCTAGTAAGTAAAATGGTTGAGTTCTGTGAGCCTTTCTAGCAAATTAGTCAAATCCAAGCAAGAGGTTGTTGGACCCTCCAATCTATAGATGGTTGTTCAGAAGCACAGGTGACGACATGGACTTGTGATCGGTGTCTGAAGGGAGGGTGCAGGGGGCAGCGGGGCAGTCACAGGACTAAACCCTTAACCTGTGTGATGTGATGCTGTCTCCAGATTGGTAGTTTCAGAATTGAGTCAAATTGTGGGGCACCCATTTGGTGCTGGAGAATTGCTTGGTATGTAAAAATAAGCAGGATTTTAACTTGAGAGCCCGAGCTCTTATGTATTGTCTGAGAAATGGATGAATGCTTCTAGCATTATTGTCTTGTCTTCAAATCAGTAATCCATCCAAGGTATGGAAGACAGAGGCCACAGTAGACAAATATGATACTTATGATTAATTTTCACCAAGTAAAAGCTAGCTTAGAGATGGGTAAGTTGAAGAGAGTATAGAGAAAAAGCTCAAACCAGGTTCTACAAAAATACAAAGTAACTATTGACAAAAAATATTAATAAAGGGCTTTATAAGTCGGAACACGTGTTTGGGAAGCTACTTAATAAGGAACAGAGTAAGAGGAGTTATTTTGGCCTTGATAATTAAGGCTGGCTTAGATACTGGGTCACAATTGATAATTACGTTGTAGAATATAATGGAAGAAAATATGCCTATGATCTATAAGAATTAAAAGGTGGGTAAAAAATAAAGGGAGAAAACCTCAAATTTTTAAGAAACTGAGAAGAGGGATTGTTTAAAGATGACTCTTAGAGAGGAACAG
Organism: Paguma larvata; assembly: GCA_030068075.1. Taxonomy (NCBI): domain Eukaryota; kingdom Metazoa; phylum Chordata; class Mammalia; order Carnivora; family Viverridae; genus Paguma; species Paguma larvata. Next base: position 19,981,190 of record CM057833.1, on the reverse strand, counting down.
ACCTTTGTGTGCCTCCCTGGGCCCTTGGGAATACTGCTGTTTAGGGTAAGCTTTGCACACTGGGGACCTAGAGGAAACAGAAAGTGCACAGAGAAAGAACCTGTAATAAAAGTTTTAAATCTCACTTAAGTTCCAAGTTACAACCTTTTAGTTCCTGCTTAACTTTGTTAAATGTTGATTATGATTACTATTTGTTGTGAGTTCCTATAATTTGCTGAGTAGCATGGTGTATGAGAGGAAGAGAAGGAGGAGGAGGAGGAGGAGGAGGAGGAGGAGGAGGAGGAGGAGGAGGGGGAGGGGGAGGGGGAGGAGGAGGAAGTATTTTATCACTGACAGTGCTCAGAATTTTAGGTGCATAATGAAGATAAAAAGCAATGGACTTTTAATGGGTTTTATTACTGCTTTTAAATTCTTTACAAACTACGTACCCCTTATAGCCTGCACTGCAATCCCCACCTTGGTAGGTCACTAGTAGGTAGAATGCTAGCTATTAACATACATGATCTCATTATCACTCTCTTTTCAAGGGTAAGACCAAGTCCAAGAGATAACTTACCCAGGGTTGCACAAATTATAAATACCAGAGCCCGGATGGGAACCCAGGTCAATATAGCTCCAAAGTATTTCTCTGGCCATGCTGGACTACCCAAGATGCCATGTTTATTACTGCCTGTATTGAAAAGAGATCTCAGGGCACCTGGGTGGTTCAGTCAGTTGAGTGTCCGATTCTTAATTTTGGCTCAGGTCATGATCCCAGGGTCATGGGATCAAGCCTCGTGTCAGGCTCCGCGATGAAGTATGGAGCCTGCTTGGAATTCTCCCGCATTCTCCCTCTGCCCCTCTCCCCTGCTTGTGCTCTCCCTCTCTCTTTCTTTTTTTTTTTTTCTTTTATTATTTTTTATCTTTATTTATTTTTGAGAGATAGAGTGCAAGTGGGGGAAGGCCAGAGAGAGAGGGAGATACAGAATCCGAAGCAGGCTCCAGGCTTCAGGCTCCTAGCTGTCAGCACAGAGCCCGACGCGGGGGCTCGAACTCACAGACTGTGAGATCATGACCTAAGCCAAAGTTGGATGCTCAACCGACTGAGCCACCCAGGCGCCCCTCCCTGTCTCTTTCTTAAAAAAAAAAAAAATTAGAAAAATAAAAATAATAAAGAGATCTCATTGCTACCATCACCTTAAAGACTGGCAGTTTCATGTAAAGTTAAGCTTATATCTACTCTATGACCTAGCAATTTCATTCCTAGGTAAATACTTGAAAGAAATTAAAGTATTTGTCCACACAAAGACTGACATAAGTATATCCATAGCTGCTTTAGTTTTAAAAGCTCCAGAGGCACCTGGGTGGCCCTGTCAGTAGAGCATGTGACTCTTGATCTTGGAGATGTGAGTTCAAACCCCACATTGAGTGTAGAGATTACTTAAATTACTTAAAAAAAAAAGATTTTATCATCTTAAAAATGTTTCAAAAATTAAAAAAATAAAGGATCCAAACTGGAAATAACCCAAACGGTCATCAATAGGAAAATGGATAAATAAAATGTAGTCTATCCACAAGACAGAATACTACTCAGCAATAAAAAGGAACAAACCATAGATACATGCAAGAATTGTGGATGAAACTCAAAAAACATTATGCTAAGCAAGAGAAGCCAAACACATTAAAAAATGTACTATCTAATTCCATTTATATTAAGTATAAGAACAAGCAAAACTAATCTTTGAAGACAAAAGCTACAAAGTGGTTGTTCTGAGGTAGGAGGTTGACTGGAAAGGGCACTGTGAGAACTTTCTACCATGACGGTACTTTCCTTTTTTTTTTTTTTAATAACTAAAACAAAAATTTTTAATGTTTACTTATATTTGAGAGACAGACAGAGAGCAAGCCAGGGAGGGGCAGGGAGATGGGGAGACACAGAATCTGAAGCAGGCTCCAGGCTCCGAGCTGTCAGCACGGAGCCGGACATGGGGCTCAAACTCACAACCCGTGAGATCATGACCTGAGCTGAAGTCAAATGCTCAACCAACTGAGTCACCTAGGTGCCCCAATGTTATGTTATGTATGTATGTATGTATGTATTTAATTAATTTATTTTTTGAGAGAGAGAGACAGACAGACAGACAGACAGAGCATGAGCAGGCGAGGGGCATAGACAGAGAGGGAGACACAGAATCCGAAACAGGCTCCAGGCTCCGAGCTGTCAGCACAGAGCCTGACGCGGGGCTCGAACTCACAACCCGTGAGATCATGACCTGAGCCGAAGTCAGAAGTTCAACTGACTGAGCCACCCAGGCACCCCCAATGTTATTTATTTTTGAGAGAAAAAGAGACAGAGCATGAGTGGGGAAGACCAGAAAGAAAGGGAGACACAGAATCCGAAGCAGGCTCCAGGCTCTGAGCTGTCAGCACAGAGCCCGACATGAGGCTAGACCCCACAAACCATAAGATCATGACCTGAGCCGAAGTAGGACTCTCAACCAACTGAGCCATCCAGGTGTCTTCGTGATGGTATTTTCTAACTTGTTGCAGATGGTAGTTACACAAGTGTCAAAACTCATCTGACTCAATACTTGAGACTTATGCACTTTATTTTTGTGTAAATCATACCTCAATACAGAGAGGAAACAAAATAGCAATAGTAGCAGCTGATACATACTAAGCACTATCTCACCATGTACCAGGGACACTATTGTGCCCTTCATATATGCTTTTAATTTTTATAACTGACTTATGATAGAAACATCGTTACGATTCTCATTTTTAGAGGAGGAAAAGATTAATACCCCACCCCATATTGTACAAATAGTGTAGCCAGACTGTTAACACAGGTCTGACAGATTCCAGAGCCTGGCTGTTAACCATGATGTTAGACTGCCTTTTTAAATCCTAAACTGTCTCTCTGAAAACCTAAATGCTTCCTATGTCCCTGCCAGTATTGTACTGGGCTCAGAGAGACACAATTGAGTCAGACAGACACATCTGTCCTCACAGAGCGGATGAAGTTTTGTTTTCTCCTCCTCTACACTAAACATATAACACTAGCCTTTCCCCATGTTATCATAAACTCCTCAGAAGCCTCACTTCAAATGGCTACAGAATATTCCTCCAAAAGTTAAACTGTATTCACCTCTACCTTAGCGTTGTACATTAGGTTAGTTCCAAATTTGGTGAGCTGATGTATTTTTAAAATTCCAGTGGGAAAAGAACATTTACAGATGACTGGGCATAATGTCATGTTTTTTATTTTTTATTTTTATTTTTTTGCATTTGACTGGAAACATATAAAATCTGTGTTGTAATGCTAGATACAGCCCATGCTACTTAGGAACCTGATGAGCAGTCATGGGGTGGCAAAGTTTACTTAAATGGAAAACATTATTAATAAGTACAAGTTAGTAGACAGCAATCTATCAAAATGTGGGATCCACAGGGGAAGAATAATAAAAGTCATTCTAGTCATTCAGTTCTGGAGGGAAAAAAATGGGACCCACCATATATGGCAATAATAAAAAAAATGAGAGAGAAGCAAAGAGCTAGGAAGTCTGCAAATCAGTGTGTACCCTGGTATAGCCAAAAGGACGAGGGAGCCTTTTGTCCAAATTTTCTTTTTACAAGAAGCTGAGACTGGTTAGTGAGAATCAGAATTGTAAAGTCAAAGAGTTGTCTGGGTTTGACTCTGGCTTGGCCTCTTCCTAGGTATATGGGTAGTCACTTAAGATTCCCGGAACCTCTGATGTTTCATTTGGAGATGGGGATGATGCTAACGTAAACCTGACAAGATCACTGTGAAGATCACATGGCAGAATACATGCAAGCACACTTTGGTAAATGCTGGCTCCCATCCCAGGAACTAGTCTCAGGTATATTCTCTCATCACCCTGTGAGTGCACCTTCCAGATGCTGTTCTCAAAGATCCCTCCCACACAGCTAGGATACTCACATGGGTACACACCATGAACAACTGGATTCCCTCCTATTTATTTACTTTTCCAAAAGGGTTATTTCTGCAGCTATTAAGCTGCTACCCTAAACTATGACCAAACAGAAAATTCATGTATTCAATACCCATCACATATAAGGTACTGAGAGAAAAGGGAATAAATTGGAGGATAAACAAAAATAGGTCCATGTCCATGGCAACATGAGACAAAGCTCTACCATAACAAAGGAGAGAGATACCCCAAATCCTAGAAGAAGATAGGAATATCAGGCTTTAGGAACAAGCTTAAAGAATTTTTGAGGATACCAACTTGCATATCCGTATGCAAAAAGCTGGACCCCTACATCACATCATATACAAAAAATAACTCATAATGGATCAAGGACCTATATGTAAGATCTAAAAGTATGAAACTCTTAGAAGGAAACTTGGGTATAAATCTTTGTGACTCTGGATTAGGCAATGATTTCTCTTCTTCCCCCCCTTTTTTTTTTCTGGGGTGTGTGTGTGTGTATGTGTGTGCTGTCAATGATGGTTAATGGTTTCTTAAACATGACACCAGAAGCATAAGTGATAAAAAGGGAAATAATAATTTAACTTCATTAAAATTAAAAACTTGCATGTGTCAAAGGCACTATCAAAAAAGTGAAAAGACAAACCCCAAATGGGAGAAAATAATTTTAAATCACAGATTTTAAATCACAGATCTGATAAGGGTCCAGTATCCAGGATATATAAAGAATTTTTATAGCTCAACAAAAAGACAAAAAATTCAATTAAAAAATGGGCAAAGGATCTGAATAGGAATTTCTCCAAATAAAATACTCAAATGGCCAATAACCACATGAAAAGATGCTCGAAATCATTTGTCATTAGGGAAATGCAAATCAAACCACAATGAAATACCACATTACATCCACTAGGATGGTTATTACAAAAAAGACAGAAAATAAGTTTTTGCGAGGATATGAAGAAACCAGAATTCTCATACATTTCTGCTGGGAATGTAAAATGATGCTGCCACTTTGAGAGTTTGACAGTTCCTCAAACAATTAAACATAAACAAAAAACATATGATCCAGTAATTCCACTCCTAGGTATATACCTGAGACAACTGAAAATGTACATCCACACAAAAACTGGTACACAAATGTTCACAGTGGCACCATTCATAATAGACAAAAAGCAGAAACAACCAAATGTCTACCAACTGTGAATGGATAAATAAAATGTGGTATATCCATATAATGGAATGTTATTTGGCCGTAAAAAGGAATGAAGTACTGATTCATGCTAATACATGGAGGAATCTTGAAAATGTCATGTTAAGTGAAAGAGGCCAGATACACAAAAGCCATATATTGTATGATTCCATTTTTATGAGATGTCCAGGATAAGAAAATCCACAGACACAGAAAGTAGACTAGTGGCTGCCAGGGATGGGGAAGAACTGCTAATACGGCTAAAGGGTTTCCTTTGGGGGTGACAAAAATGTCTGGAATTAGTGGTGATAGTTGCATGACTTTTTAAAAAAGTTTTTAGGGGCGACTGGGTAGCTCAGTCGGTTAAGCGGCTGACTTCAGCTCAGGTCATGATCTCACGGTCTGTGAGTTTGAGCCCCACGTCAGGCTCTGTGCTGACGGCTCATCAGAGCCTGGAGCCTGCTTCAGATTCTGTATCTCCCTCTCTCTGCCCTTCCCCTGCTCACGCTCTGTCTCTATGTCTCTCAAAAATAAATAAACATTAAAAAAAATAAATAAATAAAAAGTTTTTGTTTTTGAGAGAGAGACAGTGAGAGAGAGAGAGAGAGCACACAGACAAGAGGAAGAGACAGAGGGAGACAGAGAGAATGCCAAGCAGGCTCCACGCTGTCAGCAGGAAGCCCAACACAGGGCTCGATCCCATGAATCCGTGAAATCATGACCTGAGCTGAAACCAGGAGTCTGACGCTTAACTGACTGAGCCACCCAGGTGCCCCAATAGTTGCATAACTTTGTGAATATACTAAAAGAAAAAAAAAAACCCCACTGAATTATATACTTCAATAAAATAAAAAATAAACTAAAAACAGGCCAACAGACTAGTGGCAGGCTACATTTGGCCCACAGGCCATAATTTGCTGACCCCGATCTAAAATATATTTCTTGAGGGCGCCTGCATGGCTCAGTTAAGCGTCTGACTTGGGCTCAGGTCATGATCTCATCGTTTGTGAGTTCAAGCCCTGCATTGGGCTCTGCACTGCCAGCGCAGACCCTGGTTCGGATCCTCTGTCTCCCTCTCTCTGCCCCTCCCCAGCTCACATGTGCTCTCTCTCTTGAAACTAAGTAAGCATTAAATATAATAAAGGATATTCCTTGAAATCTCTCACAAAGTCAGGTCTTACTTTCATCTTTTTCTTTGTGGGTAACTATTTAATAAACTTGGGATATAATTTATCTTCTCTAAAAGGACACTGTAAAAAAAACTCTAACAAGTCATTGTTAGGATAAGGTTATGTTATGAAACTTCCCTGGTCTACTAACTATATTAAAAAAAATCTAATTTGATATGATTTGTTTCTAGTGAATTTATGCTCAAATTATGTAAAAAACAGAAACAGAAAAGCAATCAAGCCAGACTGTGAAGGTGAGACACATGTTTGCAGCTTATTTAAGGAAAATATTAAGAAAATCAATAAAGCAAGAAAATAAATCCACCACGCCAAGAGCTCTTTGTTTATCTATCTATCTATCTATCTATCTATCTATCTTTTTAAAGTAAGCTATACACCTACCATGGGACTTAACCTCACAACCCTGAGGTCAGGAGTCGCACATTCTACCAACTGAGCTAGCCAGTTGCTGCTAAGCCCTTTTAAAAAAGTAGACACATGGGGCACCTGGGTGGCTCAGTCCCAGCTAAGCGTCCGACTTTGGCTCAGGTCATGATCTCACAGTTTGTGAGTTCGAGCCCCCATCAGGCTCACTGGTGTCAGCACAGAGCCTGCTTTAGATCCTCTGCCCTCCCCCTCTGACCCTTCCCTGCTTGCACTCTCAGAAAGACATTAAAAATAAATAAGGAGACACATGTTTGAGGTAGAAAGAATTATGAACTGTGGGGCCAGACAGGCCTAACATAAATCTTATTAATCTTATTTCTACCACTTTTGTGACCTTGGAGATGCTCAATTTTATTCTCCTTATTTGTAAAGTGAGATTCCTTTCCTCTCCCTCTCTCTACCACATGTGGAACGATGTTCCATGATTGCCAAGAAACCCCACAAGTAAGAGAAACAGAATGGATCAAAGTGTGTTCAAAACTTTAAGGTGTGGGGGGAGGTGCCTGGGTAGATTAGTCAGTTAAGCGTCTGGCTCTTGATCTTGCCTCAGGTCATGATGTCCTGATTTGTGAAATTGAGCCCCGTGTTGGGCTCTACACTGACAGCTTGGAACCTGCTTGGGATTCTCTCCCTCTCTCTCTGCTCTTCGCTCGTGTTCTCTCTCTCTCAAAATAAAAAAGTAAAACTTAACAAAACAGAACAAAACAAAACTTTAAGGTGGACTTGGAAGATCTTGGTGACGCAACCAAAAATGAAAGTGGCCCCCAAAACATGAGGACTGCAGGCTACAAACTGAAATCCCAGGACATTTGGCTCCTGTCTAGTTATAACATTAAAACTCATTAAGATGAGTTAGCAACGATCCAAGGAAAATATATAGCAGAACATATTAGAATGAATCCTAGCTAATATTAAATTTAAATCCTCTAATCTCGACTTCTCTTCTGGCTCTCTTACTCAGTTGCTGCCAACATACCAGTTCTTTGTGTTTTCTTAATGAACATTTTTAACTTTCTATTTTGAAAAAATTTCAAACATATAAAAAAGGTACAAGACTAGTACAAAAACAACCATATATACTTGTCCCCTAATTTATTAATTGCTAATATTGTCATATTTGCTTACTCCCTCTCCCTTCCTCTTCTCTTTCTCTACACACATGAACACGAACACACACACACACATACACACCCCAACACACAATTTTTTCCTGAACCGTTTGAGAAAAAGTTGCAGACTTCAGGGTCCCTTACACACTTAATGACTTCAGTATGTTATTTCTAAGAAAAAGATCATTCTTATTTAACCAGAGTATATCTATCAAAATTGAGAAATGTGACAATGACATAATACTATCATTTAATACACAGTCTATATTGAAATTTCGCCAACTGTCCAATAATGTCCCTTTGATTTTCCTGACCCAGGATCCAATCCAGGGTCACACACTGGGACGACACCGTGGTCAGCTTCTTTTTGGTCTCCTTTAATCTGGAACAGTTCCTCAGCCCTTCAGCTTTTTATGACATTAACATTTTTAAGAAGAAGATAGAGCTATTCTGGAGAAATGTTTCTCGGTTTGGATTTGTCTGATTATTTTCTCATGATTAGATTTAAGTAATGCGTTTTGACAGAATTACTACCTAAGCAATCTTGTGTCTTCCTCAGTGAACACTATTAGGTGACATATATATATGTATATATGTATACACTATTAGGTGACATATGTATATATATATACACACAAAAACAATTTGTCTTGTTTAAGGTGGTATCTAACAACTTTTTCCACTACAAAGTTACTATTTTCCTTTTGTTATCTATGAGGGAGCACTTTTACATTATGCAAGTAAATGTCCTGTCCTCCATCACATTTCTACTCAATAGTTTCACTCACTGATTATTCTTGCCTGAATCAATTTCTAGAATGATCTGGTATGATGGTTATAAAATGGCAATTTTTCCAGCTCTATCATTTTTTCATTTAGGAATTGGCAATCTACTGGAATAAAGTGCTTTTGTCTGTCTCTCTCTCTTCCCCCCCCTTTCGTCTCTTTCTCTCTCTCACTAGTGTAAACTCATTTTTTTTTTTTAAGAGAGAGAGAGCATAATTGGGAGAGAGGGACAGAGGAAGAGAGACAGGATCTCACGCTCAGTGTGGAGCCTGACACGGAACTCAGTCCTACAACCCTGGGATCATGATCTGAGCTGAAATCAAGAGTCGGACACTCAATCTATTAAGCCCCCCAACTCAGATAATATTTTACTCAGTAGGTTTTAATTCATTATTGTCATTATTCATCAAATTGTCACAGATTTGGCCAGTAGCATGTCTTTTGAGTGAGGTCCTATGTCCTTATGGTATGTCTGCTTCGTTTTTCATATATTTCCTTACTTTTTGTTTATCTTCTGCTTTAAGATGTTGTAGGCTCATCTTGTACATCCTTGTCCCAGAGCTGGAATCTGTTATTTTCCCAAGGAATACTGGTTCTTTTTAGTGGGGAATGCTATTTTATAAACCAGTAACTTATAGCTATTGAGGTATTTACCTCTGGATCCTATCAAAAGACAGGGTTGGAAATAATGCATAAATATCTATGAATATATATGTATTTGTTAAACCATGAGATGATACTGATACTGCTAATTCCAATCCAATACCTCAGAGTTATTCTTTGCCTTTCCCTATTCCATATCTGAATCTCCCTTCTCCTACATCAAGAAGGGAACAACACTCATATATCCATTACATCAATATTATATTTATTATATACTAACATTAATATATTTATCTCAACAACACTGATATATTTAGTCATTTGCCCAATTCTCTAATGCAAAATAGGGAATTGCTACAGCAATACCACTACAAAAGACAAATCTACTATCTAGAGTTCAATCAAGATTTCTTTAGAGTTTGTCTTTAAAATACATATGGTCAAAGAATACATACAAAGTACTGTGTTAAAAAATTACCTGGATTAGTTGGCATCCTCCTCCCCAACTTTGTTGATTTTATTTTACATTTTGAATGTGCAAAGCCTCAACATAGTTCTAAAAGTAAAAACTCTACAAAAAGGTCCAGAAAAAGGCTACTCCCTTTTCTCTACCTCTCCACCCTGTATCTTCCACCCCACTGAGGTGACCAACTTCCTTAGTTTCTGCTTACCCATCTATGCTTGTGTTTGCAAAAATATGCAGGTACCTATATAAATTCTTTGTTAAACCAAAATCGGTAAAAATTACAATAAAATGGCCCTTAAACATAAGGAAAAGATATTCAATTTCCCTCATAAGAGAAATGTGACTTAAAACTACATTGAGATACCATTTTTCAGCTGTTAGAATGGTAAAATTCAAAAGTTTAACCACACAGTCTATTGCTGACTTGTGGAGAAACAGGCACTTTCATGCATTACTACTGGGAAGGCAAAATGGTGCAACTCTCATGGAGGGAAATCTGGCAATATCTAACAAAACCACATACATATTTACCTTTTGGCCAGCGCTCAAACCTCTAGGTTTTTACTCTAAAGACACATCTCCAGCAATACATGTACACAAGGCTATTAATTATGGTATTATTGTAATTATGAACTATTAGAAACAACTGTAAGAGTCCATACATAGGAAATTCATTGAATAAATATTGGTTCATCTACATAATAGAGTCATAATAAGAGTTCTATGCAGCTATGAAAAGGACTCTACAAACTAATACAAGTGATTTCCAAGATATATTGGTAAGTGAAAAGAGAGAATATATACATCTATATCTCAAGTCATGCTTCATTCATTCTTCATCATCAAGTCCTCCAAGTCTAGTCAACCCCTCTGTTCTCTCTTTACATGCTGCCTTATGTCTTTACTTGCCTTCTTATTCCCCTAAGAATTCATGATTCATTACTAAAATCATTCTCTTGCAACATTCATCTGACAAAACCCCAACCCTGGATGATATTCTGGCTCTCCTGTATCTTCAACTTTCCCTTTCTCTACTGATTACTTTCCCTTGGAATTATATACGCTCGAGTTTCTCTAATCTAGAAAAGTACTTCCTTGACAACAAATCCACATTGAGCTATGCCTTCCATTTCTCTTCCCCTTCACAGCCAGACTGAAAGAGTAGCCTATACTTGGTATTTTCACTTTCTCACTTCCCATTAATTCCTATTATCTATACCACATGCCACAAAAATGGCTCTTGCCAAGGTTACCCTTGCCCTAAATCAATGGACACTTCTTAATCTTTATCTTACTTGGCCCTTGGCAGTATCTGATGGTGGTGACGACTTCCTCCTCAATGAAACTTTCTTCTTCGGGGTTTCAGGGCATCACCATCTCTCTCTGTTTTCTCTTCCTACTCCTCTAGTTACTCTTTCCTGGTATCCTTTGCATATTGTTTTTTGTTCACATGGCCCTTATGTTGGTCTTCTTTACAAATCTATCCTAGGCTTTCTTCCCACTCTATACATTCCCCAAAGGCAATCACAATTCACTTTCATTGTTCCAATCCCTATGCTGCTCACTGTTCCCAAATCAACATCTCCAGTGTATACCTCTATCTTAAGCTCAGACCCAAGTATTCCAACTACCTATCCAGAAAGTGCTAGACAACACAAAATGTACAGCTCCAGAACCTCCATACTGAGCTTACTATCTTTCCCCCACAGACCTATTCCTTTTCCAGTGGTCCCTAAGGCAGAAACTTGACTTTCACCCTTGACTTCTTTTTTCCTAACCTTTCTCATCATGTCACGAAGAATTCTCTTTATTCTCTTTTTTTAAATTTTTTTTAACGTTTATTTATTTTTGAGAGACAGAGACAGAGCACGAGCAGGGGAAGGGCAGAGAGAGAGAGGCAGACACAGAATCCGAAGCAGGCTCCAGGCTCTGAGCCTTCAGCACAAAGCCCGACGCGGGGCTCGAACTCACAGACCATGAGATCATGACCTGAGCCGAAGTCGGCCGCTCAATCGACTGAGCCACCCAGGCGCCCCTATTCTATCTCTTAAATGTCTTTCAAATTCACTGACTTCTCTCTATCCAAATTACCATTATCCTGGTTCAGGTACCCCATCACGTACGTCTTCCTCAATCACTGCCACAGCCTCTTAACTGGTCCAGCTATATATAAACCTCGTCTTCCTCAATCACTGCCACAGCCTCTTAACTGGTCCAGCTATATATAAACCTATACAATCTTACCTTTGAAGCCAAGATAATTTTTTTAAAAGCTTAATTCTGATCATATTGCTCCCGCTGTAAAAACTATTCAATAGTTCTCCACTGCCCTTGGGATAAGGCTCCAAGCTGAGCATCATGACCTGAGATCAGGACCTGAGCTAAAATAAAGAGTCAGATACTCAACTGGTTGAGCCATTCATGTACCCCTTGGATGCTTTTTAAATAGGCATCTTTGTGGATATAAATTCTACATACACAGGAAAGGTAACAACATATCAGAGTGGCTAAACTCTGAAATTTAGAGTAACTCAAAATGCAAACAACAAAGTCAAGAAATAAAAATAGGGTCAGATACTAAGCTGGAAGGTAGAGAAATAGTATGGGTGAACAGGGTAAGATTTAATAAGTGAACTCTAATACAGAAAATTTAAAAAGCCAATCAAACCAACAGGTTTTTAGTGAACATCTACTAAATGTTCAGCGCTATATGTCCTAAAAGTTCTTTTTGAGTTTCCTTTTGCATTTTCAAAAGCATACAAAGTAGTGAATTGGGAAATCCAGGGGAAAAATCTTCCTCAGCTAATAAAGAAGAAAACATAATCAATAACCACGAAAAGACTGGAGCTTTTACTGATGATTTTATCTCTTTCATCCCACCCCCAGTCCCTAATCATCCCCTCTTCTTAATGCTAAAAATAAACTGCTGTTAACCAATATGTAGTCCATATGTGGCAATGGGTGGGAAATAAAACAAGGAAAGGAAATGAACATAAAGTGTTTTAAAAAGTTAGATACCATCAACTCAACATCTTAGGAAACGTTAAGAGCTTTCTACAAATAACAACAACAATATCAGCTAATATTTTAGTGCTGGATAACTTGACTTTACAATATGCTAGGCACTGTGCTAAGTACTTTACATAAATTAACTTGTTTATTCCTCCTCATAAACCTAACAGGATATATATATTATTTTATTGATGGGTGCTAGGATATAGACTTATTCAAGATCATATGACTCACAATGGCATTTTAATTACTATTTGGCCGAGGGGAGGGGCGAGATAGTCACAAAAAGATACACTTCCAACCTCAAACTAGGAAAGAAGGAAATAAGATAGCCTTTTTGGGGGAGAAAAAAAAAAAAGATAGCCTTTTGGGAGTGAAGATTCTAAAACTCATCATGGCTTCCATCATACCACACGTTTCTCCCACCTCTATGCCTATTCTTTCTGTTTCCTGTGGGTACAGGAAGAGCAGGAATAGGGAATCTCTATATGTTGAGACCTTGGTTCTTGTCTTAAGCTCTCCTCTCTCACTTCTTACTTTGCACCCAAGTGACATTATCCAGTCATCTAGTTTCATGGCTCTTAGAGACTGGTGGTTCTTGAACTTTTTAGTTTCAAGATCCCTTTACATTACTAAAAATTCCTGGTAGGGGGCCTGGGTGGCTCAGTTGGTTAAGAGTCCGATTTCAGCTCAGATCATAATCTCATGACTCGTGAGTTTAAGCCCCACACTGGGCTCTCTGCTGTCAGGCACAAAGCCTGCTTCTGATCCTTTGTCTCCCTCTCTCTCTCTCTCTCTGCTCCTTCTCTGCTCACTCTCTTTCTCTCTCTCAAAAATAAACATTAAAAAAAAAATTACTGAGGATCTCAAAGGGCTTTTGTTTATATGGGCTTGCTTTATTTATTTATTTAATTTATTTTTAAAGTTTATTTCTTTATTTTGAGAGAGACAGAGACAACATGAGAAGGGGAGGGGTAGAGAGAGAGAGGAGAGAGAGAAAATCTCAAGCAGGCTCTGAGTTGCCCAGCACACAGCCTGATTCAAGCTCGAACCCATGAAGCTGTGAGATATGACGTGAGCTGAAACCAGAAGTCGAACGCTTAACTGGCTCAGCCACTCAGGCGCCCTGGGTTACAATTACTGATATTTATCGTATTAGAAATTAAAATGGAAATCTTTCATATTATTCCATTTAAAAATAACAAAAATGATAAGTTAATACATTTTAAATGAAAAGTAAATATATTTTCTAAGACAAAAGAACTTAATGAGAAGAGTGGCATTGCTTTACATAATGTCTAGCTTAATGGAAGATAACTGGGTTCGCACACCTACTTTTGTATCAAGTCTGTTGCAATATGTTATTTTGGTTGAAGTATATAATAAAAATACATTCTCACAAAGATATGTAGTTGCAATAGGGAGGAGTATTTTAATACCCTTTTCAGATAACTATAGATATCATTCTTTGATACTGCACCAAAACTCCACAAGTAATGATTTATATTATTACAGTGTAGGATCTGAAACCACATAAATGAACTATTGGCACCCGGCTACATTAAAGCACATTAGTTTGCATTATGCATAGCTCTTTTATGCGTGTATGAGTCTGTTACATCATACATTGGTCATTTTGACAACAGTGACTTACTGAATTTAAAGATCTTCAATGTTAACATTATACAATTATTAATATTGTTGACATTTGTTTATATCACCATGGATGGAAAAGGCCTTTTAAGTATTGAGAAGTTGTCATACTCATGGTGGCAGACACATTTTCCTATATTCTCATTCATTTTCTCTCTCTCTATTTTACCTAAAAGTTCAAGTTTCATCCTTGGCAATGGACATCGTCAGTTATTTTTCTTAAAATGACAGATCATTTCATTTTTTTAAAATATTTTAAAAATTTATTTTATAGGGGTGCCTGGGTGGCTCAGTTAGTTAAGCATCTGACTTCGACTCAGGTTATGATCTCACAGTTCTTGGGTTCAAGTCCCACATCAGCCTCTGTGCTGACACCTCAGAGCCTGGAGCCTGCTTCAGATTCTGTCTCCCTCTCTCTCTGTCCCTTCCCCAACTCATGCTCTCTCTCAAAAATAAACAAACATTTAAAATTTTTATTTTATTTATTATTTTGAGAAAGAGAGAAAGAGGGGGAGAGAGTAAAAGGGGGAGAGAGAGAGAGGCAGAAAGAGAGGAGAGAGAGAATCCCAAGCAGGCTCCGTGCTATCAGCGCGGAGACTGATGTGGGGCTTGAACTCACAAAGTGTGGGATCATGACCTGAGCTGAAATCAAGAGTCTGATGTTCAACCGACTGAGCCACCCAAGCTCCTCTCAGTTCATTTGTTTTTGTGAAAATGTCTGCCATGGGGCACCTGGCTAACTCAGTTGGTACAGCATGTGACTCTTTTTAAAAATTATTATTATTTAAAAAAAAAGTATTTTACTTATTTATTTTGAGAGACAGCATGCAAGCACAAGTGGTGGAAGAGACAGAGACTCTCGAGCAGGGTCCATGCTGTCAACACAGAACCCGATAAGAAGCTCAATCTCATGTATCATGAGATCATGACCAGAGCCGAAATCAAGAGTTGGACGCTCAACCCACTGAGCCACCCAGGCGCCCCTAATTATTATTTTTTAAAGTTTATTTATTTATTTGGGGGGTGGCAGGCTCAGAAAGAGAGAAGTCCAAGAGCCCTGAGCATGAGACTCTTGATCTTGGGGTCATGAGTTCAAGCCCCATGTTGGGTGTGGAGTGTACTCTAAAAAAATAAATGAAATATTGGGGCACCTGAGTGGCTCAGTCAGTTTAGCATCTGACTCTTGGTTCCTGAGATGGAGTCCCAAGTTGGGCTCCGTGCTGACAGCACGGAGCCTGGTTGCAATTCTCTCTCCTCCTCTCTCTCTGTCCCTCCCCGCTTGCTCACACACTCTCTCTAAATAAATAAATAAGTAGGTAAGTAAGTAAAAATTTTAAAAAAGAGAAAGTGTCTCCCCGAATACTCATATTTGAATAACCACAGTTTTTGTCTAGTAGTCATGATTTAAGATGACACTTCATGAAAAAAGTGGCTAGTAGGGCTGTAACTCAAACAACAGCACAGGTGCTTTTTCCTCAAGACGACCACCATGGTGCAATATGCAGCAGTACTTTATAGGTACTTCCCATCCCATAATACAGAATATGAAAGAGATATATACTTAAAGGTTGAAATTTAATAAAACTACTACCTTTTATTGCTTCACATCAAGGACATTTTAAGTGAAATTTGTTTTTGGTTACTGCAAATGCAAGGTGTTAATAAGTCAATGAGTTTGATGCAATATTTGCCTTGACCTTCATGTTAAGGTGACAGTAGTTTTACTTTTTTTTGTGTGTGTGCAAATTTTAAATGAGTTAATTTTTGTTTTTGCTTTTGTTTTACAAACAATGTCTTAATACAATGAAAGTAATTTTGACCTCCTGAAAGGTCATGGGGATCCCCATGGGTGTCCAAACTACACTTTGAAAGATGCTACTACTATAGCCTATCTCTCTGTCAATGACTCTCCAGTGTTTATTCCAGTCTATGCTTCTCTCCTGATCCCAGACCAACTGGACCCTGTAACAATGATAGAAATGTCTTTGCTATTATCAAAGGCCTGAACTGCTTGAACTCTATATCCTATCCCCTCAAGCCTTCCCCAAGACTTAGCTCTTTCAATTATTCTGTCCTCCCATATCAGCAAACCTTCTCCTGCCATCAACATACAATCCATGCCAGTATTTCCTCCCATTCTTACAAATCCCTCCCTTAATCCCACAGACCCTCCCAGCCACCTCTCCAGTTCTCTGCTTCTTTTTGTAAATAAAGTTTTTCAAGAGTTGTCTACACAACTCAGTAAAGCTGAAAACAAAAACAAAACAAAATGACTTGAAGGAAAGAAGTGAGGGGAACAAAAAAGACGTTATTCTTCCTCTAATTTTCTGAAATGACTCCCCATTGGTTGAAGCCAACCTGAAGACAGAAGACAGAGAGCTGAAGAAAAGAAAGCTGAATAGCAGACATAGAGGGTCAAGAGAAGATATATTTTGTAGTTTATCCTTTTTACTGCCTACATCCTATCTCTTTGCATCTGGGAGAAACTTTTGTAATAAATAAATTTCCATCACCTTCTTTTTTTTTTTTTAATTTTTTTTTTTTAACATTTATTTATTTTTGAGAGACAGAGACAGAGTGCGAGTGGGGAAAGGGCAGAGAGAGAGGGAGACACAGAATCCGAAGCAGGTGCCAGGCTCCGAGCTGTCAGCACGGAGCCCGACGCGGGGCTTGAACTCACAGAGCGTGAGATCGTGACCTGAGCCGAAGTCGGCCGCCCAACCGACTGAGCCACCCAGGTGCCCCCCATCACCTTCTTAAGAAGAGAGAAAAGAGAGAGTTCTCTACACTGTGGTTGCCACTTCCTTACCTCCAATTCACTCTCACAACCCTTCCGATCTAGCATCTATTCCCACCACTCCAATCAAACTGCTCTAGTAAAGACCACAGTCATTGTTCTATCTTCCTCTTACTTAACCTTTCAAAAGCATTAAGTAGAAGTGACCATTCCTTTCTTGAAATATTCCATTATGTGGGCTTTCCACTCTCCTTGTTTTGTTTCCTTTCTACTTCACTGACCACCCTTTCTTGGGTAACTTTTTTTTTTTTTTAATTTTATAATAGTTTATTTTCAAATTGGTTTACATATAACACCCAGTGTTCATCCCAACATGTGCCCTTTTTAATGCCCATCACCCCCTCTCCCCCCTCCCTCATCCCCCTCACCCTCAGTTTTTTCTTAGTCTTTGAGAGTCTCTTATGTTTTATCTCCCTCCCTCTTTGTGTCTTTTTTTCCTTTCCCCTCTTCCCCTCCCCCTGGTTTTTGCTTAGTCTCACAAAGTCCACCTATTCGTGGAAACATATGGTATCTGTCTTTTTCTGACTGACTTATTTCACTTAACATAATACCCTCCAGTTCCATCCATCTGGCTACGCATGGCCAGATTTCATTTTTTCTCATTGCCACGTAGTAGTCCATTGTATGTAAGTACCATAACTTCTTTATCCATTCGTCAGTTGATGGGCACTTGGTCTCTTTCCATGATTTGGCTATTGTCGAAAGTGCTGCTATGAACATTGGGGTACACGTGCTCCTATGCATCAGCATTCCTGTGTCTCTTGGGTAGATTCCTAGCAGGGCTATTGCTGGATCATAGGGTAGCTCTATTTTCATTTTTTTGAGGAACCTCCACACCATTTTCCAGAGTGGCTGTACCAGTTTGCATTCCCACCAACAGTGTAGGAGGGTGCCTACTTCTCCACATCCTCGCCAGCATCTATAGTTTCCTGATTTGTTCATTTTAGCCACTCTGACTGATGTAAGGTGGAATCTCAGTGTGGTTTTGATTTGTATTTCCCTGATGATGAGTGACATTGAGCATTGTTTCATGTGTCTGTTGGCCATCTGAATGTCCTCTTTGGAGAAGTGTCTATTCATATCTTCCGCCCATTTCTTCACTGGGTTGTTTGTTTTTCGGGTTTGGAGTTTGGTAAGTTCTTTATAAATTTTTGATATTAGTCCTTTATCCGATATGTCATTTGCGATGATCTTTTCCCATTCCGTTGGTTGCCTATTCGTTTTGTTGGTGGTTTCTTTTGCAGTGCAGAAGCTTTTTATCTTGATGAGGTCCCAATAGTTCATCTTTGTCTTGGGTAACTTTTTAATCTCCTTAGCTGGTAATCAACTCCTGAAAGCTTGAGTGTCTCCACAGCTAGGTCTTGGGCCCTATTCTCTAGGGCTCCATAGACATTTAGAGTCTCGGGATTTCTCCCTACAGTCCACGGCTTTCTTCCAATTAGTACCATCACTTGCCTACCTGACATCTCCATAAAGCTATGCAACAAGCTTCCGAATTTAAAATGTCCAGCCCCTGAATATCTCCCAAATCTATTTTTCTCCCAGTCCTCTTCTTTTCGTCTTCTCCCACTTCTCTAAGTCTCACAAGTGGAAAGCTGGGATTTAAACTAGAGTTTTTGTTTGTTTCTTTTTTGTTTTGTTTGCTTTTTACATCTAAATCTGTACATTCCTGGGCCCCTGGGTGGCTCAGTACATTAAGTGTCCGATTCTTGATTTCAGCTCAAGTCATGATCTCACAGTTGTGGAACTGAGCCCCATGTCAGGCTCCATACCTCTGCACTGGGCATGGAGACTGCTTGGGATTTTCTCTCTACCCCTCCCCTACTCATGCTCGCTCTCTCTCTCAAAAAAAAAAAAATCTGTATATCTGGACATTCTTTCATACTATGTACTGCTACATGGGTTAGGGAAATGCAAATTGAAATAATTCACCTTAATGTAATTTTGTATTTGAGTTCCAATCTTTGGGAAACAAGAGATGGTATCCTTTTTTGTGTTCATAGAAGTTTCCCAGAGAAACTATCCTGGACAAAGGTATTTAACCAGGAAGAGATGGAAGAGAATATGGGTTGGGGGGAGGAACAGCTAAAAGAAACAGCCGAGCCAGTCAGTGATCACTGTCTACTCAGCACCCGCCAGAGCAGGGCTTCTCCACTACGGCAGCGTTGGCACTGGGGCTGCATACTGCTCTGCTGCACACTCTGTGTTGTCCTGTGCGCTGTGGGAGGTTTAGCAGCATCCCTACCTTCTTTCTGTCCACTATATGCCAGTAGTACCCTTCTAGTTTGGACAACAAAAATTGTTTCTAGACGTTGCTAAAAATCCCCTTGGAGGTAAAATCTTCCATGCCCTGTCCCCAACCTCACTAGAGTGAAATACTTTGAGTTATATTCTGAAGGAAATATAGAAAGAAACTACAAAACAATAAAGGATAAATAATTAGAAATTATGATTTTAAAGAATTTTTAGAAATATGGGAAAGTGATCATGATATGAGAAGTATAAAAGAGTTTACCAAACTGTATAAATGGTAGGAGCCCAAATTTGTGGAGAAAAAGATTTATAAAAGCACGGCAAAAAACTGGAAGACTTAAGAATCATAATTGTTATTTATTGAACTAGCTTGCTATATTCCAGGTACTGTGTTAGTGCTTCATGCAAATCTCATTTCATCATTACAGCAATTCTCAGTTATTGCTCTAATTTACAGATTGGGAAATTTGTAACATGCACAAGGCTATATAGCTGGGGAGGAGATAGGTTTTAAAACTTCATTTATCACTCTCTAATACCCATCTCTTAACTAGTATTCTCCTTCATAATACACAAAGGCAGTATACCAAATGTTAACAATGTTTATCTCTGGATGATAGAATTTAAAGTAATTTTGTTTTCTTCCCTATATTTTTCTGTCTATTCCATATTTTCTACTATGATAATATTTATTACTTCTATAATCAGAAAAATTGGGGGGTGCCTGGGTGGCTCAGTCAGTTCAGCATCTGACTTTTGCTCAGGTCATGATCTCACAGTTTGTGAGTTTGAGCCCCGCCTTGGGCTCTGCACTGACAGTGTGGAGCCTGCTTCAGATCCCCTATTTCCCTCTCTCTCTGCTGCAACACCCCCCTCAAAAATAAATAATCGTTAAAAAAAAAAAAAGAAAAATTTTAAGTGAAAATTGTGAAGACTACTTGGTAACACAGAGAAAAGGATTATGTGTTAATTTAAGATACAAAAGTAGGATTATAATCAATGCAAAGTAGGATTATAATTATGTGAAAATATGCAGGAGATAAAAGGAAGTACACAAAATGCTAAAAATAATTGTTTTAGGGAGACAGGACTAAGAAGTAATTTTTACTTATCTTTTCCATATTACCATTAATGTAGTTATATTTTATTTTTTAATTTAAAAAAATTTTTAATGTTTATTTAATTTTTTAAAAATAATTTATTGTCAAATTGGTTTCCATACAACACCCAGTGCTCATCCCAAGTGCCCTCCTCTGTGCCTGTCACCCACTCTCCCCCCTCCCATACCCCCCCTCAACCCTCGGTTGTTCTTAGTATTTAAGAGTCTCTTATGTTTGTCTCCCTCCCTCTCTGTGTCTTTTTTCTTTCTCCTCTTCCCCTCCTCCCAAGTTTTCTGTTAAGTCTCGCAAAATCCACCTATGCGTGGAAACACATGGTGTCTATCTTTCTCTGACTGACTTATTTCACTTAGCATAATACCCTCCAGTTCTGTCCATGTTTATTTAATTTTGAGGTGGGGAAGGGGCAGAGAGACAGACACAGAATCCAAAGCAGGCTCCAGGTTCTGAGTTGTCAGTACAGAGCCCGACGTGGGGCTCGAACTGTGAGATCATGACCTGAGCCGAAGTCAGACACCTAACTGACTGAGCCACCCAGGTGGGCCCATAATGTAGTCATATTTTAATATGGATAAAAATTTATAATTAAAAAAGGAGTAACAATCATCTGTCATCTCATTCCCTCAAGAAAACATTGTGAACAATAAATTTCTTTCTAGTCTTTTTCTAAGATCAATAGGATCACGTACAAATACTACAATGAAGGAACCAAAGAGAATTCTCACTCGACCTGCAGGTAACATTAAGTGGGACAGGATAGCTAAATGTTGGATTCAAAACATGATCTAGAGGAAGGAAAGGGCCTGGAAATAACACTATGGAGTGTCTCTGTTTGACACAAAAAAAGAGCTGAACTTTTGGGTTAAAGGCCTGGCTCTCCATGGACTGGACAGGACAACATTGGAGAAGATGCTCAGCCTTTCTAAACCCTTTTTAAAAAACTACCCATGCCCTATATACCTCCCCACAACATTTCTTTGAAACTAAAATGAGAAAACGTGTGTATATGTGTGTGTGTAAAAACACACTCTGTAAACTTTAACTTCCTTTGCAAAGGTAAAAATAATCACTGTCCAAATCAATAGTAAAAACAGTAGTATGTATTTCAACAATATTTTTCCAAACATAAAGCAAATAACACGACCAAAAAACAATTTCTGTGTTACCACGTCAATCACTAACCTTGATTCACCTGCCTATATTTACCTGCTTAATAAAACTGCTAGAAAGGACAGGAAACCGTTAGGTATGACCTGCAGAGAAAAACTTGTTTTTGCCTTGAATAATGCCGAAGGGTTCTCTATAGGCAGAGAATTAAGAGCCAGCCATCTGCATCTAAGGTGCAAACTTGATTTCTTACCTGTAGCTCTGCTTCCAGGCCCAGTCGTCTGATAAATGGATCAGTGACATGGTAGCGCCGCTCAAAGCTCAGGGCACCCCGCTCCTGGGAGACAGAAACAAACTCAGTTTCATTGATTCAGTTCAACATGATTTACTATGTGCCCATTATATATCCAGCACTGGTCTTGGGCACTGCAAGAGCTACAAAAGGTAATAAGAAATTGGCCTGTAGGAGCCTGCACTATACTTGGGCAGGGATTAGAGAAAAATAAAAGAGTGTAAAATTAAGCACTGGGGCGCCTGGGTGGCTCAGTGGGTTGACTGTCTGACTCTTGATTTTGGCTTAGGTCATGATCTTACAGTTCATGAGATGGAGCCCTGTGGCAGGCTCTGCGCTGACGATGTGGAGCCTGCCTTGGATTCTCTCTCTTTCTCTCTCTCTCTCTCTCTCTCCCTCTCTCTCTCCCTCTCTCTCTCTGCTCCTATCCCACTCATGCTGTCTCTCTCTCAAAATAAATAAATAAACATTAAAAACATAAGCACTAAATTGTGCTTGTTGGGTTACAAAAGGAAGAAAGAAAAAATGAATGAAAGAAAATGAAAAAATGAAAAAAAAAAAGAAAAATTGAGAACAACAAATAAGGAGTTTCCATCTTTAGGTTGGAGAGAGAGGGTTGGCATCATCTTTCAGACATGTAATTCGAAGGAAACAAATAATTTGTATGGTCCCTCCAACTCAACGATTCTGTGCCTCTAGGAAATGGTCCTTGCCCTTGAGGGCCACCCAGTCTAATAAAATTACACAAAAACCTCCCATAAATGGACAAAGCCCCTAAAGGATTCAGGGATGCAGGGAAAAATATATGAAATACAAATTGATGTATACCGTGCACCAAGTACATAGCTCATGTAGAGGTATACACTCAATTCTTTTTGATGATCATAGCTAATGCTGCATGCCACTTAATTTTTAAAAGATTTTTAATTAAAAACATTTTTTTAGCACTTAACCTTTTCAAAGAACTTCCTTGTGTTCTTTCGGATTTCATTCTCCATGATCAGCCTAAAGGCAGACACTATTATCATTTAACAACAGAAAACACAGGGAGGTAAAATGATTCAAGTCTTATAGGTAATTAGGGCAGTGGTGAGATTAAGCTCCTGACCCGGCTTAGGGTTCTTACTATAGAAGCACATCACGTCTTGGTAGAATTTCTTCCATTAAAATCTGTGTTCCTTTACTGCAGGTTCCCCTGATAAAGTCTGGGCTACCTTGCTAAATGAACTTGACCGCCCCATCATCTATTCATCTCACAGAATGTAAACACTGCACAGGACAGTGCAAGAGACCCTTAAAGAAAAGAAGAAAGAGTCTAAGTTGAACCAGAACTAAGACTCTTCCAGGTTCTGTTACATGTACAACTTAGCAGCTGGAGCAACATGAAGATGCCACATTTTCTCCTGGTGCACCCTCACACACACACGTGCACCTACATGTGTACCCACAGTTGTGTACACACATGCACAACAAACATGGACAGTACACTGATGCTCCCCCCAACTCCCTCCCCCCCCAACCTCCATTAATTTCAGCAGCCCAGGTACAAAGCACTGGGATAGAGGAGTTTCCATGAATTCCATATTCTTGGGCAAAAGAAGATAGGAGTCAAGAGACCTTGATCTTAGTTCTGGGTCTGCCACTAATTAGCTATCTGACTTCTGACAAGTCACCAACTCCAGACCTCAGTTTCTTCAGTTGTAAAATGAATCTGTTAGGAAAAATGACCTCATGCTCTGGTTCAAAGGTCTGAGCTGCTTACCTTGATCTGTCTACGGATGAGGTCTCTAGTTATGTTGACTTTTGCCATCTTCTCTTAATGAATTCAATAGCAGGAAGCTACAGAAGGATCTTCAGGACCCTTGAGCATTCCAGCCAAATCCAGGTCCACGAGACACACATTTAATTACCTGGGGAAAAAAAATCATCAAACCTTGGGGGATGGAATAAGGTGGCTTCAGAGCCCTGGTTCCACCCCTAAAAGAGCCCACCAGCCTACCCAGTGAATTGGCTATTGCCTGGGATTTATGACATGGTGGGCTGGCCCTGCTCCATAGTGCTGAAGAACCTTCGGAAGGTAAAGAGGGTGGGAAGGGTGGAGACAATGACTCAGAGCTACAGGAAGTATTGGAACAAACACTGAAGGAGTCATGTATGCTTCACCAGAAAGTGGGGGGGGGTTGGATATGCGTATGAAGGAAGATCCTAAAAGTAAGAACAAGGCACGCAGCAAGAAAGATGTCAACTTTCACTTGCTCAATAAACATCTGTGGCAACCGGTCTTTTAATTATAGTTTGAATCCCTGCTGCTCAGCTTGGCTCTCTCCAAAACCAAATCAGTAGCACAGACAGAGCACTCAACCTGTTAACAAATTGATAGAATCAAAGAGAGGACGGGGAAATGTAAAGGTGATCATGTCTACAATCCAATCTGATAAAGAAATCCCTCTTCAATATCCTGATAGGTGAGCTTTCAGTCTCACCTCCTAAAGCAATTTATTCCTTTGTTATAAACTCTGATGATTAGAAAGACCTACTAATCTCATTTCTGATAACTTACCTTAAGAAATTACAAAATATAAGAATACAAAAGTCTATATTCAAGCACATTCATCACAGATTCTGTAAAAACAAAGAAATTAAAAGTACCAAAATTTCCAATGATAGAGGAATGGCTAAACAATGTATAGCTACATGATATTAAGCATCATTAGAAATGTTACTTATGAAGGAAAAGTGCTTACATCACACCAAATGTTTACATGATAACATGATGCTTTTTCAAGAAATACTATTCTCAAAGCTGTGTTTAAAAAGGAATTGTAAAGGGCACCTGGGTGGCTTTGGCCAAAGTCCGACTTTGGCTCAGGTCATGGCCTTGCGGCTTGCAGGTTCGAGCCCTGCATCAGGCTCTGTGCTGACAGCTCGGAGCCTGGAACCTGCTTTGGATTCTGTCTCCCTCTCTCTCTGCCCCTTCCCTGCTCGTGCTCTCTCAGTCTCTTAAAAATAAATAAACGCTAAAAATTTATTTTAAAAAAGGAAATAATATTATTTTAAAAAATAATAATAGCCATCTTTAAACAGTAGTGTGACTGATTTTTTTTTTACCTTCTGCTTTTTGAGATTTTCAATTTTTTTTCTATAAAAGCACGTTAATGTTGTAGTCAGAAAAAAAAATGCTAGAGGAAAAAAAGTAAACCTGGAGAAAAAAAACCCTGAACTTTTAAAAGAAAAGCTCTACCTCCTGTTATTTCCAACCTTTGGTCCTGGTTCCACCTCTGAAGCCACGCAGGAGGTCTAGTCTTTCTTCCCCATTTGGCCCTTTGTGCTGTGATGATGGCTCTCAGGGCCCACCAGGACTTCCTGCCAACCCTCCCAAACCAACAGGATCCCCAAGCCCACTTCTGGATCTCCTGGCCCTGCTTTTCCATCAGCTGCCCTCCTACAGATTCCTAACACACCCTCCCGAAATCACACTTTCTCCACCTGTTCTGTGAGCAGATTCCTTCTTTTCCTTTGGCATTTGATCACAAAAAGAAACTCTCTATATAAACACTATGTTATCCCAAATTTTTTTCTTTAGTGCTAGAAACAGAGTAGGACAATAAAAATCTTGCTATCTGATTAGATGTTCCTATTCAGCCTCAGTTCTTTGGGGCTTATGTCTCCATGATTGATTTGGAGATCATAAACTCTTAAAAGGGCAAGAGCCTTCCCTCACAATGTGGAAACCATCCAGCATTGCGTCTTCGTGAGCATTACCAGGGAGATAACGGAAACCACTGGCACTGTTTAGGATCACAAAACCTGTGAACATGAAGAATATTTAAGGATGCCAACTGGGAACAACTATGGTTTCATGAAAACTTTTCCAGGGGCCTCTGGCCATCAAATTAAAAATGGGAATTTGGACAAACTGGCATAAACTAAACACTGGCCTGCAATTATGTATATGGCTCTGGGTTTGTGATATAATGGTCAACCCTCCCTGACACCCCCAAACAACAGTAACTTCCCCCATAATCACCAAGAATATAGGGTGAGACTTATCATAATGTAAAGAACACCAAAGTCGGGGACTATACCTGGTATTCAGTAGGACCAGTTATGCGGCCTTGGTGAAGTCTCAATCTCCCCAAGTGGGCTCTCATTCCTGTGTTTCGCAAACACAAAAAGAACTGGAATAAACACTGAAGGGGCCAGAGATGCTTCACCAGAAAAAGGCTCATTCTTTGCCCCCAACAGCCTTTTTCTCCGAAGACTACCAGAAAGGTCAAATGAAAGAAGGTAGGTACAAAGCTTTTTCTTTAATTTTATTTTTAAAAGAATAAAAATACCTTTATCTGCTAAGAAATAGTAAGTTGCTAAATACACACTTATTATGCACTAGGAACTGTGCTAAGGGCTTTATATAGCTATTCATTCAACAAAAGAGCGCAAGGAGCATCTGCTGTAGGTCAGGTACTATTGCAGGCCCAGAGGATACAGCAGTGAACAAAACAGGCAAGTTCCTTACTCTCACAATACTAACATTCTAGCAGGAGGGAAAAGATAATAAACAAAAATACAAATAAAATAAAAATAAATCCAGTAGTGAAAAGTGCTGTGATGAAAATAAAACAAGTAGATATTGAAGTGATTGATGGGCTACTTTTAAACTTGAAGTCAAAGAAAATGTAGTACACATCTGTGGAGTTTTCTAGCTGCTCAGGATTTGAACCCCTTCCTAGTTTTGGGAATCCCCCATCTAACGAGTTTGGTAGAAGACAGAGTGCCTCCCACTATGAAGTGAGAATGGTAGAGACTAAGATTCCCTCTCTGAGGATCCCTTACAGCTAGAGTGTGTGCATATGACCCAGGCTATGCCAGCCAGACATATCAGCCCCAGACTTTAATTGGGATCTGGTATCAAAGAATCAGACGACCAGGGAGAGTCCATGCTGGCAGCAAGGTGTGGCTATAACGGCCATTACATTCTAGTCAGCTGCTGGTGGTGGTGTAAGCTGTGTAAGTGGCAGTAGTGACCTCATGGATTGATTCTGTAAATGATTTTGGCCGTGGGTCCTGGCTGCTACCCAACTTCCCTTGTTTTAGCCCAGTCTTCAAGCTTGGCTTTGTGGCCTTCCCTGATATTTTGTAAGTTTCCCTAATAACCTTTCAAAAATCAGCCAGAGTTTGTTTCTGTTGCTTACAGCTACAAATCCTGCCTAATACAGAGGAGCTCTCTCAAAAGATGACACTCAAGCTGAAACACGAATGACGAGAAGTCACAAAGAACCTGGGGAGGTCGCATCTGAGGAGACAGAGCAACCACTGTTAAGGGTGCAGAGGAAGCAGTACTGGTTCAAAAAGCTT
This sequence comes from Paguma larvata, assembly GCA_030068075.1. Lineage (NCBI taxonomy): Eukaryota > Metazoa > Chordata > Mammalia > Carnivora > Viverridae > Paguma > Paguma larvata. The sequence continues at coordinate 19,953,881 of CM057833.1, read as the reverse complement.
GCGTGGTAGATAGATTCTATTACTATCATCATCTTACAGAAGAGGAAATAAAGTCAGGAAGGTGAAACAATTTTCACAATGTCACCCAGGTAATAAATGGAGGTGGAGCAGGGACTCAAACCCAGAGCCGTCAGCACACTCTTAACCACTTTGTATGTAGGAATAAATTACTATGGTATGTAATTTCCCAGAGTAATGATCACTAGGACAACCCACCATAAGAATCAACTAAACTGGGGCGCCTGGGTGGCTCAGTCGGTTAAGCGGCCGACTTTGGCTCAGGTCATGATCTCACAGTCTGTGAGTTCGAGCCCCGCGTCGGGCTCTGTGCTGACAGCTCGGAGCCTGGAGCCTGCTTTGGATTCTGTATCTCCCTCTCTCTCTGCCCTTCCCCTGCTCATACTCTGTCTCTATGTCTCTCAAAAATAAATAAACATTAAAAAAAAATTAAAAAAAAAAAAAGAATCAACTAAACTGTTACTACTCATTCATAATTTTCTTAAAACATTAACTGGGTTTGCACCAAATCCAGGCACTGTGCTGGACGTGGAGGAATAGTGACTAGGATGAAAGCACCTAAAAAAGTAGAGAATCAAAGGCAAGGGACTTTAGCTAAGATTGGTGTGTGCTTAAAAAAACTAAAAGGAGAGGCGCCTGAGTGGCTCAGTCGGTTAAGCGGCCGACTTCGGCTCAGGTCATGATCTCAACGGTCTGTGAGTCCGAGCCCTGCATCGGGCTCTGTGCTGACAGCTCAGAGCCTGGAGCCTGCTTCGGATTCTGTGTCTCCCTCTCTCTCTGCCCTCCTCCTGCTCATGCTCTGTCTCTATGTCTCAAAAATAAATAAACGTTAAAAAAAAATTAAAACAAAAAAACAAAAAAAAAAAACTAAAAGGAATAAAAGAGAGGAAAAGCAGAGAAAGCAGACAAAAACCCGCACACGACAATTCAGGTAAATGTAAAATAGAGAGTGGGATTCAAAATAGTATCAGACTGGTAGGTAGAGGTTTAAAAATCAAAATGTCAAATTTAATACAACTACTGCTCCGTTAGTATTTCGGTGAACATTTCTCTCCCCATCCTGAGAAGAAGTGACAGCATACTGGCTGGTAGCTCATTCTGGAGCACAGCCCACCTTCATCACTCCCTCCAGGAGACATGGATTCAGCATCTTCCAGAAACTCTTTTAGGCAGGCATGTGTAACTGAAAAAACACTTCTAAGCAGAGATTATTCAAAAGGTTCACATCAGGAGGGAAATACCCCTAAATCTGCAAGAAGTATAATTAGTTTCAGGCTTCAAAAGTTTCTCAAATACAAATAATTAGATCAATAAATGAATAGTTATTTGAATAGGAGGAGATTTAATTATGGCCAAATTTTAAAAACATTATTTAAGGAGTATACTGGAACAGTCAATTCTATAGAACAAAGAGAACTCACGGATATAGAATGACGTGATGGAGACATGTGGAATTGAAGGAAGGAAGTATATATTTATGATTAAACACCAGAAAAGACTACATCAAGGGGATTTCTCTCTGGTGCAGTATGCAAATTGTATGTTCAGTTCTGCCAAGATTCAACAAGACTGAAATAAGTGACTTCAAGAATCCATAAGATAAAATTTTCAATACCTAGTATGCTAAGCACTGCATTAGACTTTGAAAATACAGCAAAGAACAAGCCAAACAGAGACCGTTCTCTTCAAGAGCACACAATATAGTTGTCATGAATTGAATATCAATGGCACCAAGGCTATTGTAACCAGAGCTCCTTAGAGGGACTGAAAAAGGCTAATTTAACTGAATGACCAAAATGAACAGCCAAGACAGTAAATTCAAAAGGAGCAACAAGGAATAATAAATTAAATCTTATTTATACTCATTTATTCACACATCTTAGAAGAAAGAACAAAAATGACAGTGGAGAGAAACAAACTAAACGTAGGGTAGTAGAGCAAGAAAGATGACTTGGAAATCACTAACAAAAAACTAGGACTGTAACCGACCCCAGCAACTTTTATTTATTTATTTATTTTAAATGTTTTTAACGTTTATTTAATTTTGAGAGACATAGAGACAGAGTGTGAGCAGGGGAGGGGCAGAGAGAGAGGGAGATACAGAATCTGAAGCAGGCTCTAGGCTCTGATGAGCCATCAGCACAGAGCCCGACGTGGGGCTCGAACTCACAGACTGTGAGATCATGACCTGAGCTGAAGTCGGCTGCCTAACCGACTGAGCCACCCAGGTGCGCCCCGCCCCCCAGCAACTTTTAATGTGTATTCTTCATTCTAAAGATAGCAGAGTGAACTGAGTATACCCTTATGTTTGCACTTAAGGCTCTAGCAACATCGAAGGCTAATTTGCAGAACATGAAAGTTCAATAAAAAAAATATCTCTAGCTAAAGTACAAAGGGTTGAAAATGGCATCTTCTGTCATTGAAGATATTGCAGGGCAGCTCTGGTTGATACCTAATGATAAGGAGGAAGAAGGAAGCCAGTTTCTGGGAGTTGAGAATATAAAAAATATATAATGCCTACGATATCAAGGAAAACGTATGACATAATGTTATACAGAAAACACGAGCTGCCGTGCATATGATACACCTCCCAAAAGGTATTCTATTCCTAGAGTCTAAAATGCCTAGCATGTCGCCACTTAACCCTATCCCTTCTACAAACTTTTAACTCAGGCTACTGGGAAACTTTCTTCCATAGGCATCTCTGCTATTACAAAGGAAACTAAAAGAAAATTCAATTAACAGCTCAATTTGGAGGAATTAATCTACTTCATAATGCAAAGGGTACCAGTAACATAATAGCCTGAGGTTAACAAGCCTTAGAACAAAGTACGCCTGGCAAAGGTAACTCATCTGGAACCAAAAATTGAATAGTAATATCCAAATAAACCTGAGGAACCACCTATTTCAGATGTGCCACAGTCCCTGTTCGGGTTAATGTAGCAGGAAGGGAAGTGGACTTAAGATACTTAGGCACTTGGGCCTGAAGTCCAGCCCCCTCGCTGGACCAATTAGTACCTACTCAGGCAAGTTATTCAATCTTTCTGAGTTTCAATTTTCTCATTTGTAAAATGGGGATGCTCATTTACTTCAATTGGTTGTTGTGAGCAATAAATGGATGAAATATATATGAAGATACAAAACAGTACCTGGATTACAGCAGGTGCTGAATGGATGTTATTAGCCAAATCTGAATTCTAGTAATACTTGAAAGCTCCTGATCTATGCTCAGTGGCGTGGTTACAACATTTCTCTCTTACTTCCTTCCCTACCAGAGAGACAAAGCTGACATTGGGAATTCCACTGTAGGATGGTGAGGCACAGAGTGGGATATCTTTCTCACCTCTGCTAGCTCTGAATTGCAAGATCAGGAGGAAAATGGTAACTTTGTTAAAAACAAAGGAACTCCATTCAACAGTGTGTACAAGAATGGTTAGGGCAGGATTATTCATAATAGCTAAAAGGTAGAAACCCAGATGCCCATCGACTGATGAATGGACAAACAAAACGTGGTGTGTCTGTACAACGGAATGCTATTTGGTTATAAGAAGCAATGAAGTGCTGATCCATGTTACAACATGGATGAACCCTGAAGACATTATGCTAACTGAAAGAAAGCCACATATCATATATATGTTTCTCCTGCTATCTAAAAGCAAAGTGTTCCTATGAAACCCATCCTAAGCTGCAAGGGCATAAAGCGAAGAAGCAATTAAATGAAAGAAATTTTTTAGCATTCCCAGACCCAAAAAATAACTTCTCCTAGGCTTTTCTGATATCACCTTGCTAAAGGATGAGCAAAATAAATTAAGATAAAGCACAGATTGCTCACAGACATAGTTCAAAGCTATGGTGGTTTGACACTGAGTATGGTTCCCAGGGTAGAAGCTGGAAGGTGCCACGCTCACTGCTCAGGGCGCGCACTGCCACTCTAATGGGCTTGCTGCAAAACAAATACTGAACACTGTATCTGATTTTCACCCTTTCCATAAAAGCAAAAATCCTCTTTGGATTCTCTTCGGTTAATGAAAAGAGGCACTACTGTAGATCTTTCGTAAAAGTGAAGTGGCATAATGTGAACTTCCGAGAATCGAGGGATATCTATAATTCCATTTACATGCAAAGGCCAGAACAGGCGAAGCTACAGAAATAGAAAGTAGATTTGTGGTTTCTTGGGGCTAGAGGGGACTATTTTAAAGTGTATAATTCAGTGGGATTTAGTACACTCACCATGTTCCAAAACACTTACATCACACCAAAAGAAAATCGCACACCTAGTAAGTCGTCAGTCCCTCTTCCCTCCTTCTGCTAGTATCTGGCAACCACCAATTTACTTTCTGCATCTATCAATTTACCTCTTCTAGACTTTTTATATAAATGAAATCCTACAACATGTGGCTTTTTGTGACTGGCCTCTTTCACTTAGCATAACATTTTGAGGTCCATCCCTGTTGTAGCATGCATCAGTACTTCATTCCTTTTTATGGCTGAATACTACTCCATCGCACTGCTCTACCATACTGTATGTGTCCATTCATCTATCTGTTGGTTGTTATGAATCACGCTGCTATGAATGTTCATGTACAAGTATCTGTTTGACTACCTGTTTTCAATTCTTTTGCATATATACCTTGGCGCGGAATTGCTGAGTCATATGGTAAATCTATATTTAACTTTTTGAGGAATTGCCAAACTGTTCTCCATAGCAGCTGCACCATTTTACAATTTCTCTAGCAATGTACAAGGTTCTAATTTCTCCACATCCTAACACTTGCTTTTTAAAAAAATTCATTTATAGCCATCCTCACGGGTATAAACCGGTACTTCGTTGTGGTTTGATGTTTCTTTTTATGGTGATAAATATGTTCTAAATTTTACTGGTGACTGTTGCACGTATCTGTGAGAATAGTAAAAACCACTGAATTGTACACTTTAAGTGGGTGAATTGTATAGTTTGTGAATTATATCCCAATGAAGTTATTATATTTTTAAAAAGGAACTACGGATACAGGCAACAATATAGATGAATCTCACAGATTCTGAGCAAAAGAAGCCAGACTTAAGAAGGTATATACTGGGGGTGCCTGGGTAGCTCAGTTGGTTAAGCATTCGACTTTGGCTCAGGTCGTGATCTCGCAGTTCATGAGTTTGAGCCCCACGTCGGGCTCTGTGCTGACAGCTCAGAGCTTGGAGCCTGCTTCAGATTCTGTGTCTCCCTCTTTCTCAGCCCCTCAGTGCCCCACCCTTTCAAAAATAAATAAATGTTAAAAAAAAAAAAAGTACATATTGTATGATTCCATTTACATTTGACTCTTGAACAATACAAGTTCGAACTGTGTGGATTCTTTCCAATAAATACAGTATAGTACTGTAAATATATTTTCTCTTCCTTATGATTTTCTTAATAAAATTTTCTTTTCTGTAACTTACTTTAAGAATACAGATATAATACAGGGGCTCCTGGGTGGCTCAGTCGGTTAAGCGACCGACTTTGGCTCAGGTCATGATCTCATGGTTCTTGGGTTCAAGCCCAGCATCGGGCTCTGTGCTGACAGCTCAGAGCCTGGAGCCTGCTTCGGATTCTGTGTCTCCCTCTCTCTCTGCCTCTCCCCCACTCACACTCTGTTTCTCAAAATGAATGAATGTTAAAAAATTAAAAAAAAAAAAGAATACAGATATAACACATATAACATACAAAATATGTGTCAATTATTTGTTATCAGTAAGTCACTGATCAACAGTAGGCTATTAGTTAGGTTTTTCAGAGGTCAAAAGTTATATGCCAATTTTTGACTGCCTGGGGGGGGGCGAGGTGGGTGCCCCTAACCCCCACATTGTTCAAGAGTCAACTGTATATAAAGTTCTAGAATAGGTGAAAATACAGTTTAAAAAAAAAAGAAGAAGTGTTGCCTGGGTACATAGAGATTAACAAGAAAAAGACCCTTGAGAACTTTCTGAGTGACAGAAAGGTTCTATATATGATGGGAGTATGGCTACATAGGTATTGGGGGTATGGGTTACTTAAGTATATCCATTTGTCAAAACTGCACAATCGAGATAAGTGAATTTTAATTTTGGTAAATTTTACTTAAAAAAATAGAATAGAGGAGGGGTGCCTGGGTGGCTCAGTCAGTTAAGTGCCCCACTTTGGCTCAGGTCACTATCTCAGGGTTTGTGAATTCCAGCCCCACATTAGGCTCTCTGCTGTCAACACAGAGACCACTTTGGATGTCACCACCCTCTCTCTGCCCGTCCCCCATTTGTGCGTTCTCTCAATAATAAACACTTAAAAAAATAAAATGGAGGTGGAAAGCAGAGGAGGTATAGCTAAAACAAGAATGACATAATGTTGACAGTTATTGAAATAGGATGATAGGGGCACCTGGGTGGCTCAGTCGGTTAAGCGGCCGACTTCGGCTCAGGTCATGATCTCGCGGTCTGTGAGTTCGAGCCCCGCGTCAGGCTCTGTGCTGATGGCTCAGAACCTGGAGCCTGCTTCGGATTCTGTATCTCCCTCCCTCTGTGCCCTTCCCCTGCTCGTACTCTGTCTCTATGTCTCTCAGAAATAAATAAACGTTAAAAATTAAAAAAAAAAAAAAGAAATAGGATGATAGATAAATGGGGGTTCATTATTCTGTTCTATTCTGTTTACTTTGTATATATTTGGAATCCTCTCTTATAAAGTCCTTAAAAAAATTTTTTTTCCTACTGTTGAGTCATTTAAAACATGGAAGACTGATTAATGAAAGAGAAAAATGTTAATCATATATAGTTAAAAAATCAGGTTCAAGACCTATATGACCATCTTAGCCTTGGAGGAAAAAAAAAGACAAACCCAAAGTGTACAAATCTACAATGCTGTAATAAGAAGGACATGCGTTTGGGGCGCCTGGGGGGCTCGGTCAGTTGAGCGTCCAACTTCAGCTCAGGTCATGATCTCATGGTTCACAAGTTCAAACCCCACATTGGGCTCTGTGCTGACAGCTCAGAGCCTGATTCGGATTCTGTGTCTCCCTCTCTCTCTGCCCCTTCCTAGCTCGTGCTCTATCTCTCAAAAATAAATAAAAACATTAAAAAAAGAAGGGCATGCATTAAAAATATGCCAGTGATGCATCTCTTTGGTAAGACAACAGGTGATACATATATACACATGTATATACATATATATGTATATACATATTTTTTCTTTCTGTTCCTCTATATTCTCCAAGTATCCTATTGCGAACATTTACTGTTCTTCTAGTAATATAGAAATAGCCATTAGGAACCAGCTTTGGACTGAAGGAAACCTGAGTCTGAATCTGGCTCTACTACACACTAGGTTGTGTGATCTTGGGTAAAATTATTTACATTTAAGCTCCTGGGCTTTTGTTTGTTTACCTGCCATGTAGGTATATGCAATAATATCTACGTCATAGGGCCATTGGGAACATTAACAAGACAATGAATGCATTGTAAAACACTTAGCACAGTATCTGGCATGTAGTAAGTGCTCAGGAAACACGGGCTATTTTTCACTTGTTACATAGAGATAATAACAGCACCTACCTCAGGGTTGTTGTGAGGATTGTATGGGATAACTGGCACACTGGAAATACTACTAACTGTGAGTGACAGTATTATTTTCAATAAGAAAAAACTGTTTAGGAAAAGCCTCCTCTCAAAAAGTTAAACACAGAGTTACCATATGACCCAGAAATTCCACTCCTAGGTATAGCGCAAAAGAAATAAAAACATACGTCTACACAAAAACTTGTACGTGAATGTTCACGGCCCCAAAGCAGAAACAACTCAAGCGTCCATCAATCGATAAATGTCCATAAGTGGACAAGGAAAATGTGATATATCCATATAATGCAATATCGATCAGCCATAAAAAGTAATGAAGCACACTGATTCATTCGACAACATGGATGAAACTTGAACACATGATGTTACTTGAACGAAGCCAGTCACAAAAGGCCACATATTATATGAATCCACTTACATTAAACGTCAAGAACAGCAAAGTCTACAGAGAAAGAAAGGTTAGTGGTTGCTTGGAACTGAGGAAGATGGGAGTGACTGGGGTGGTGGTGACGGCTAAAGGGCATGGGTTTCTTTGGGGCATGATGGAAATGTTCTGGAATTAGTGGTGATGGGTACACAACTTTGTGGATATATTAAAAAGTACAGAATTAAAAGGATAGATTTTCTGATATGAGAATTATATCTCAATTATAAGAAGAAAAGTCCCCAAACCCTTTTCTTCTTTTCTCTGCCTCAAAATCAGAACTTATGAAAATTTAGCTCTCACCATTTCCTTCGTCTGTCTCCTGCCTTGAAGTATAATTATTTTTGTGGCTTCTCTTCTTTAAAAGACTAAGAGCATCCTGAGGGCCAGCTCTTCATCTTTTTTTTTTTAAATGTTTATTTATTTTTGAGGGAGAGAGAAAGACCGAGTGCAAGTGACGGGTGGGGCAGAGAGAGAGGGAGACACAGAATCTGAAGCAGGCTCCAGGCTCCGAGCTGTCAGCACAGAGCCCGATGTGGGACTCGAACCCACAGACCACAAGATCATGACCTGAGCCAAAGTTGGACGGTTAACTGACCAAGCCCCCCAGGTGCCCCCAGTTCTTAATCTGATTCACCTACTGACTCTCCTAGGTCTCCAAGGAGTGATGTGGGCTTAGCAGGTGCCAATAAGTGCTTGCTGAATGAATGATAGCGTGACTATCTTGCATATGTACAACACTATAACTACCAGAGTACTTTTGTCCATGCTTTTAACTTGAGCTTCAGAACGGTCTTGTGAGGAGCTAGAAAGCTATTTTTACCCCCATTTAACAAAGGAGAACTGAAGCACCATGCTACGTGGTACCGAGGAAGAAGCATTGGACCAGAATCTAGGGTCTTGTGTTCCAGGCCAGGTTCTGCGTCTAAGTGTCTAAAAGTGCCCCTGAGTGAGGGGTTTCTCCACTTATTTCTCTCAGGCTATTTCTCCACCTGCAAAGTGAGAGGCAGACTCTAAGATGAGCTACAAAACCCCTTCCACCATCCTATGATTCTAAGGACACACTGCCAGGTAGCAGTTGAATGGAGATGGAACCCAAGTCATCTGTATTCTTTTTCCTCTGGACAGTGTCTCCCACTGTAGAGAGATGCCCCCAGCTAGAGTGACCACTGGCCCCCACCCCTTTCAACATTATGAATTATGCAAAGGATGTATGCAAGTTTCCTTTCACTCTATTTGCAGTGGTTTACCTACTGGAGCAATCCTACAGAAGAGAAAAACATGCACTTCCAAAGCAAAGAGGTCATTGGAAGTGACATAATAAAATAAAGAGTTGGGTACTGGAGTCCAACAGACCTCAAGTTCAAATCCCAATGCTGCCAGCTATCTTCTGTGTGATAGCATTCCTAAATCTCAGCTTTCTAACCTGCAAAACGGGATGATAATGCCTGCCTTCACAGAGTGAAGAGCCACACACATAAAATGCCGGATACCAAGCCGGGTAAAAATTAAAAAAACTTTTGTTAAAATGTTTTTTCATTTTTGAGAGAGAGAGAGAGAGCACAAGCAGGGGAGGGGCAGAGAAAGAGGAAGACACAGAATATGAAGCAGGCTCCAGACTCTGAGCTGTCAGCACAGAGCCCAACACAGGGTTTGAACCCACGAACCATGATATCATGACCCGAACTGAAGTTGGACGTCCAAACGACTAAGCCACCCAGGTGCCCCGCCTGGTAAAAAATATTTAGTAAACATTCTGGCTCCTGGGTGGCTCAGTAGGTTGAGCGTCCGACTTCAGCTCAGGTCATGATCTCACAGTCCGTGGGTTCGAGCCCCATGTTGGGCTCTGTGCTGACAGCTCAGAGCCTGGAGCCTGCTTCAGATTCTGTGTCTCCCTCTCTCTCTGCTTCTTCCCTGCTCGTACTATGTCTCTCTCTGTCTCAAAAAAAAAAAAAAAAATTTAGTAAACATTCAAACCATTTCATAAGTATTATCCGACAGATTCCTCATAAACCTATGAGGCAGCTACTATTATTATCCTCACTTTACAGATGAAGGATCTGAGGCACACAGAAGTTAATTTCCCAGGGGCACCTGGGTGGCTCAGTCGGTTAAGAGCCTGACTTCAGCTCAGGTCATGATCTTGCGGTTCGTGAGTTCGAGCCCCGCGTCAGACTCTCTGCCCTCAATGCAGAGCCTGCTTCAGGCCCTCTGTCTCCCTCATTCTACTCCTCCTCCAGCCTTTCTCTGTCTCTCAAAAAGAAAGAAACATTAAAAAAAAGTTAATTTCCCTAAAGTTACAGTTATTAAAAGGAGAGTCACACTGATAGTTTGACCCTAAGGCCCAGGTCGCCGGCCACTGAAACACAGTTACTATCTTTAATCAGATCAAGAAGTCTTATCTAAAAGGCACTATCTCTTAGCATTTAGGTATTAACTAAGCATTTAACTTAGGATTAAGGGTTTAACTAAGGAATCGAAATCACCTAGACTCTGGCGGTCTCAGACACAAGTTTCAACAGTATATTTCAGGGTCATGGACCAAGCTGGCACAAGGACAGCATTTGGGAAAGGTCTGGTTGGTGGAACAGGCCCATCGGCAAAGTATCTTTGGAAAAGTTCTTTGCCATGTTTAGGGCTCCTGGCTCAAATGATTCCAAACGGTGTTGACTAAAGCCTTCTCTGTGAAGTCCATCTTAATAAATGCTTCTCTTTCGGCACCTTGGTGGCTCAGTCAGTCAAGTGTCCAACTTTTGGTTTCAGCTCAGGTCATGATTTCACAATTTGAGTTTGAGCCCCCTTCAGGTTCTGTGTGGACAGTGCAGAGCCTGCTTGGGATTCTCTCTCTCCCCCCCCCCTCTCTCTTAAAATAAATAAATAAACTTAAAAACCAAAAAGAAAAAAGAAATGCTTCACTTTGTGGGAAACTCTGGATGAAAACTCACCTTGCTGCTTCTCTGCATGAATGGGTTCTGTATTACCATTCGTGCTTTGTGAAAAATCTTTCTTGATGTTTTCAGAACTTTGCTCTGCAGTGATTATAGCTAATTTATCTGCCTTCTCCTAAGGCCACCATTACCTTAAGATAGTAGAAGGGAAGAGAAAGAGAAAAGGGAGTGTATTTTGATAATGCTGTCTTCTCTCACTGTATTTATGAGCATCTGTAGTCTTGAGTTTTGCCCTTAACTTGCATCTTTCCAAATTCTGCCCTGATTCAAAGTAGGTCTCATAGGGAAGACTTTGAAGTTTTACCCTCTATCTTTCCTTCTAGCAGAAAGGTTAAGGAAAACTAAGCAATCAATTCAATTGCAGCAGTGTTACATCCAGATGTCTGACTCAAGAAGGAACCAGGTAAGCCACTGGCACCCAAACACTCAGGTCTCAACTGGTGAAGCTCCAAGATCAGAAATGCCTGACTCCCATTCTGAGAAAGGCTTCCTAAAAGGTTCACGGATAAGCACAGTTTAGAGCTTTCTGAAAATAGAATCTGGGGGTTATGAACAAGGATAAAATTTTGCCACCATCTGATCCTAACACTGCCTCCTGAGAGCCCCCTAGATAGCTACCTGGGTAAGGTCTGATCCTGCTCTGCCCCATTCCCCAAGAAAATGGGGTTAATACCTCCCCAGATGGCTACAGGGAGGATTAAGGGTTATTATTCTCGGCACCCAGCTCTGTCACAGCTCTAGCAATTGTGACCTTGTCCATTCTAAAATAAGACATTAAATGTAAAAATGCAAACAGTGATCCCTGAATCTGACTGTATAGTAGGGTGGGGGCTTTTTTTCCCTACAAGGCCTTTGACACTTCCTCCTATACTCCAACGCATTGGCTGAATCCTCCTCTTATTCAAGCCTCAAGTTTTTAAGGTATCGGTCACTAATGCCACAAAGCCCGTCAAGGGGTTAGCAGCTATTACAAATAGCACAAAGAATGAACCCAAAATTCTCAGGGTTTCAGGTCTGAATTCACCCTAAAGAAACAAAGTGGTACCTCTTTACCCCAAACCCAGGCTCTCAAGGGCAACCAGTGACCTCTAGTGAAAAGTGTATATTATATCACTTAGTATTCATAAACCCATCATAAGGAAGGTACTGTCATCTCATTTCACAGATGAGGAAACTATAGCTCAGAGAAGGCACACAACTTACCCTATGTTACACAGCCAAAATGGTACAGACAAAGGTTCAAATATCAGCCCCAATACTACAATGTAACTTCTAGCATGTTTTTTAACTTTCTGGAACCTCCGTTTCTTCATTTGTAAAGTGGGAATAATAATAATTATTATTATCCCCTCTAGGGGATCTGAGGATTAAATGAAGTATTGTAGGAAAAGTGTCTAACAAGTGCCTGGCACACAGTATGTATGTAATAGAGGTTAGTTTTTTTACAGATCAAAAAAACAGGAGTTTGACTTCATTTCCAAAGAATAATAGGGTTTAAAATACTGAAGGACTACTTAGTCAAATTACCTAAGTAAGTATGAACTCCTCTAGCATATCCAGGATAAGAAGTGGCAAAGCCTCTGCTTGAATACCTACAATGATGGGTAACTCACCCCCTCACAAGGTGGCCCATTTTGTTTTTAGAAAACCAAATTCTCTCCGATCAAGCCGATGTCTACCCTCTTGGAACTTCCATCCGTTTGATCCTAGTGCTGCCTTCCAGAATCACAGAGAGAAAGTCCAGTTCTCTTTCCACATGACAGTTCTTCAAGTATTTGAAGGCAGGTACCGTGTTCCGCTAGGCTCTTAGCTTTAGTCCTTTGAGTTCTTTCTCATGTATCACAGCCCCAAAGGACACAGACCCTGGTTTGAATTCTGAACATTTCTCTTGTTAGCTGTGTGACCTTAGGCGAGGTATTTAACCTCTCTGAACTTATGTATAATAGGCAAATGATTTTTGGCTCACGGGAGGGCTAAATCAGAGAAAGTAAAAACACCACCTAGCACACAGCCCAACATACCAGGCCCTCAAAAACTGTCAGTCACATTTTAGAATGTATTCTAATTGGTAAAGATCGCTCAAAGTAAGTTGTCCATAATTAAATTTAACACCGAGGGATTGGTTTCTGATGAAAACTTCCAGGGCTTGTGTTTTTGAAACCTAGGGGTTATGGGAGTTCCTCTGCCATGGCAGCCCAAAGACGCAGTGGAATCCAGAAAGCTAAGGATGAAACGAGAAAGGAGTCAGGATCACTCAGTGACCCAAAAGAAAGGCAAGTATCACCATATTACGTGTTGTCTAAGATTCCCTCCCTGAGACCCAGGATTGCACACTTGGGCCACAGTCCCTAATTCAAAAAGGAGGGAAGAAAATAATTAAAAAATAATTAAAGTCACAGTTCTGGGTCTTTGCAGATATTGGCCCCTCAAAATCCAAAGATGTTTAGCAGAGGGCTTTAAGATCTTCAGCTGTATCTTTCCAGATCCTGAAGTCTAGTTGTGTGGGGGAAAAAAAAAACCCTAATATGATGTCCCATGAGTCACTACTGAGTTCCTTTGAACTAGAAAATTTGTCAGCTGCATGACAACTCTAAAACCCAAAGTGGCAAATTGCCAGTGTTAATACCATCACCACAACCATTACACATATTCTCTTTCTTTCAGTAACTCCAAGGGAAGGAGTCTCGGGCAGAGATACGGATTGTTGTTCAATTATTCTTCAGAGGTGCCCCAAAGCACTGCTTCTACAAATTGAGAGGTGGCTTGAACATAAGCGCCCCCCAAAAGGTCAAAAGAGAGGAGGATGGCAGGACCCCAGTATTAAAGCAGCAGGATCACGAGGTTGTTTCCCACCTGCCAATGAAAGACAACAACCTGCAATGAAGATTCATTGTTAGTCTCAGAGTTAGCCCAAATGAGCCTAACTAGTTACTCCTTAGTCTGTGATAGAGGATCAAGTTATTATACTCAACAGCCAAGGTTCAATTCAATTTCTTTAAAAATAGAAGAATTACAAGGAAGAATAGGCCAGAACTCAAACCAGAAATAGCCTTAAGTAGTTCCTTCACTTAGTGAAGAGGCTGGCCACTCAGAAAGGGCTTTAAGTTATAGAAGAGCTTTGTTCAGACCACGGAGCATGCCTGTGCCCTAGGTAGAGATTTCATAATGCCTTTGAGTCAGGAGGTGTCCTCTGAATACTTTTCTTCTCAAAACTGTTTCAGGCTTTGTTAAAAGGGAACACTTAACTGCCACCCTGATCATCTACCCCATCCTTGCGAAGAATGGGGAAGTTACAGCCACCCGATCAGGCTTCTAAACTCACAAACCTAAGAGGAAAACTTTAAAGTTGCTCTACCACTACCTCAGGAAGTTAAAGAAAGTCACAGAAAAAAAGGACTTTGAGGAAAATAGTCAAATTAGGCAGTTAGACTTTAGTCATAAGTCCCGACACCTCTTTTCTAGAGACCCTGGTAGTACACCTGCAGAGGAGAGCCAGAGGTCACGAAGCAAATTCAACCTGGCTGGCAAGGGTGGGGGGAGGCGTCCCACTGCAGCTTTCAGGGACAAGAATCGGATCCTACTGGTTCAGTCTCTCGTCTATTCCACACTTCCTATTTCCCTTTGAAGTGGGTATTGAAAAGCCCGTTCCCAAGTAAAGGCCCTCTGTATGGGCGTTACAGTCGCCTGGTGGAAACACCTTGGCAGAGTTCATCGTGGTGCCAGGATGGGCCACTGAAGGCATCTGCAGCTGCAAGAAGCCTGGCCACGGACGGACACACGGGACACACACACACACACACACACACACACACACACACAGAAAGAGAGAGCGAGAAAGAGCGAGCGCGAGAGCGAGCGAGATAGAGCGAGAGCAGGAAACTAAGAGAACAGGTCAGGGCAACGTAGCCCTCCCAGCACTTCCACCTGCCCCCTTCTTCCTGAGACCGGCGCCAGATCAGATGTCAAACAAAAAAAGTCCGCAAAAAAGTCCCGTGATGGGACGACTTCCACCTCTCCCTTGGCAGAGCCTCCCTGAGCCTCCCGCACCACCCACGTCCCGGCCAGCCCTCCATCCCCACCCCGCCCCCGGCCCACTGTGCCCTTCGCCCCAGCGAGGCCTGCCCCCTCTCGGGACACCCCGGAGCCCCGAAGCGGGCAGGCTCAGGCCCCCGGGCCGGCAGGGCTGCGGCCGGCCCGGAGCGAGCGGCCCGTGTGCCAGGGCTGCGGGAGCCGGTTCTTGCTTCGGCGCCCGGCGAGGGCAGGGGGCGGTGGCTACCCGTACCTGTCAGGCCTCTTCCCAGGACCAGTGGCGGCGCAACTTCAGGAGCCCATGTCCGTCCGGGGGGCCCGGCCCCTCTCCCGGGAAGGGGGGGCGCGGATCCCGGGGAGGGGGCTGGGGGCCCGGGCAGCCCTAGCCCCTTCCCATGCTCCCCGCCCGGCGCCTGGCCCGGGCCGGACAGCGCCTCCGCCCGCCCCTGCGCACCGCCTCACACCCGCGCTCACACACACTCACACTCCCTCGCGCGCTCTCACACACGCACTCCCCTCCCTCCTCCTCCTCTGTTTATCTCCTCCAGCTGTCTGGGGACCCAGGAGAAGCCCAGCACTGCGCCTGCGCCACGCAGTCTCCGCCCCCGCCCCGCGCCTCGCAGCCGGCGGCTACGCTACGGAGAGAGCGTCCGGCGGTTTCCAGAATGGCCTGGCGGGCCCCTCCCCCCTCGCGCGCCCGGTCAACGTCTGCTGCCGGCGGTGCCTACTAACCTGCTAGTGGGGGAGCCCCGCACCGCCGCGACCAATCCGCTCCTGCGCTCGCCGGACCGGCAGCCAGTGGGCGGGCGGGAAAGCCGGGTTGAGCCCCGGCGCATCCTGGGAGTCGTAGTTTCTCTCCGTCGAAGAGCTCCTGCCGAGCGGGCTCACCCCGCCCAGTTGCCATTAGTTACCCTGACGCACCGCCCACCCCACATCCACGTAAAATGCTCCCTCACGTTGCTTCTGGGGCATCTCTCACACTCACCCAATTGCTTCTCAGAGCCCGACAGAGTCTCCTAGGAGCCCTACCGAGACTTCCTCAGATCCCCTGCATTGAGAGACTTTTCAGGCTGGGGCCCCAGTGCCCAACCCCCGACCCCCACCCCCTAAGGCCGACCTTCATCTAACTCCTTCCTGACCTGGGGGGCTGCTGAAGTGGCACATTCCTCACTCTTGCTCCTGGGCCTGAAGGAAGAGGAGAAAAGGTAATCAGTCAGTCCTACACAGAGTGGCTTGGAGGGGAGCCAACCACACTCGACTCGGAAACCCTCAGGCTGACGGAGACAAGGTCCATCTGAGACTAACTGGTGGAGGCACGGCTGTTCCCACCTCGAACGAAGAGGAAGTTCCAGCCTAGTGGAGTGCTAAGTCCGATAGAGGAGACACCCTCCTAAGTTGCTAAGGTGACGAGGGAGGCATCGTGCCTAACATCTGAAGGCAGAGACCAGGCCCCACCCATGAGGCGCCTGAAATCAGAAAAAGAAGATATTATCGTCTCCTGAGAATGGAAACTTGTCACTCACCCGTAGGGTGCCATTTGTCAGAAAAGATAATTGGCTTTTATTGAGCATTTACTATGTCATCACTGTACTGAGTATAATTTTTAGATACTCTTACTATCCGGGTTTTGCAGAGAAGAAAGCTGAGACACAAAGAGGTTAAAAGCAGCTTGCCCAGAGCCACATAGCTGACAAGGAACCAAATAGAGATTCAAACCTAGATCTGTATTACGCCAGAGTCTGAGCTTTCGAACACTACCTGTCCCTCCAGTGAGAACCAGGCAGTACCCACTCTCAGAAGGGAATATACATATTTAGCATTTACAGTGTCCCATGTTTATCACTCCGTGACTTGCTTGTTTTCCTGGCTCTGCTCACATCAAGTGTATAAATTAGTCTGTGAGCTCCCAAAAGGTGATTTCTTCCCATTTGGAGGAGTTAGAACCTACTTGCGAATTCAGCTTTGTGATATGCCTTTCTCCTGTAAGTGTGGGTCATTCTTCCTGATTTCTCCCTCACAGATGTTCTACTGAATATAAAAACTCATAAACTTTAGAACTAGACGAGAGCTTTAAGATGATCTATCCATAGCTCTCCAGGCTCAGGCTGAACCCCTGGCTAAGGTCACCGGCTCGATTAAATTGAATAATAGGTAACATGTATCGAATATTTACCATGAAAGGTAAGTTCTTATCCGCGAATTAAGCAATACTCCCACGAATCACATACCTAGGAAGTGGTAGGGTTGGGATGAAAACCCAGATTATTTGAGTCCAGAATTCCCATTTTAAACCACTGCTCTACGCTGGCAATGTCACAGAGACTCTTAGAAATACCCACAGAGGGGCATTTGGGTGGTAAGTCAGTCATGGGACGCTTGATTTTAACTCGGGTCATGATGTCACAGTTCATGCGATTGAGCTCTGAGTCAAGTTCTGCCCTTACACCCAGAGCCTGCTTGGAGTTCTCTCTCCCTCTCTCTCTCTGCCCCTTCCCTACTCTTGCACGTGTGTGCGTGCTCTCTCTCTCTCTAAAAATAAATAAAACTTAAAAAAGTAAATAGGGAGAAATGTGGGTGACATTTCTTGGCTCATAGCACGGGCTTTGACACATAGTAGATGGTCAGTTACAATTAATTGATTATTTTCTACCAAGATCTCATTTGCCCTCTCATGCATTCCTTTCTCTTTTCTACATATAATAATATGTATACATATATAAGTATATTGCATATGTATACATATGTATACATATATGTATGTACATGTGTATATATTTATCTATGGATACACACACATACATGCACACACTAACTCATTTGATTCCCGCAACTACCTTATGAATTAGGTATTAGTCCTACTCCCATTTTTTAAAAAATGTTTATTTTGAGAGAGTGTGAGCACAAACAGGGGAGGGGTAGAGAGAGAGAGGGAGAGAGAGAATCCCAAGCAGGTTCCAAGCTGTCAGCACAGAGCCCGATGCAGGACTTGATTTCACCAACCCTTGAGATCATGACCTAAGGCGAAATCAAGAGTCAGACACTTAACCAACTGAGCCACCCAGGTGCCCACCCCTACTCCCATGTTTACATAGAAGAAACAGATTCACAGGAGACTTAAGTTCAGAATTAGGCAACCCTTCCAGCCATAGAGGACTGAGAACTTTCTAATCAAGAGAGCTGGGCTACTTTGGGAGGTGGTAAGCTCTCTGTCTTTGGTAGTATCCAAGGATAGGATAGTTTAGGATACTGGAGAAGCAATTATTCTATTGGGTAGATATTTAAGTGACTACTTCCAATATTGTCTTGTTTGGCTTTTGGAAGCAGACAAGAATTATTCAAATAAGGCTTGTGACAGTGAATGTAGCTCGTTTTTCTCTCCTGAGGACACTAGATAATGCCGCCACTGACCAGCTCTGCAGAGGCAGTCGCTGATACAACCACTTTCGCCTACTGATTGGACTCCTGGGAAAAAGTGGGCATATTCAACCTAAAATTCAAGATGCTCTTATTCTACAACCCAGAAATTTAGAGGAAATGTTGCATGTGTGCACAAGGAAACACGAGCAAGGAACACTACTTCCAGCCAGTTATGACAGCAAAAAAAAGTCAAAACAACCTAACCTGTAGGGGCATGGATGGATGGAGTATGGTTTATTCATACCATGAAGCACTACACAACCAATTACATGATTTACATGCTATCGAGATAGAGAAATCTTTAAAACATAATAATTAATGGAAAAAAAGTTGAGAGGCGCCTGGGTGCCTCTATTAAGTGTCTGACTTTGGCTCAGGCATGATCTCATGGTTTACGAGTTCAAGCCCCGCATCAGGCTCTGTGCTGACAGCTCAGAGCCTGGAGCCTGCTTCAGATTCTGTATCTCCCTCTTTCTCTGCCCCTCCCTTGCTCGTGCTCTATCTGTCTCTCTCTCTCTCAAAAGTAAATAAACCTTAAAAAAATTTGAAAGATGATGCATTCAGTATGATATTTATGTAAAATTTAACACAAAAATGCCACATATTATAGATAATTATATATGTGGTAGAAGTACACAAATTGAAATGGGAAAGACACATAGCAATTTTGGGAGAGTGGTTGCCACTGAGGAAAAGGAAGAAAGAAGAGGTGAGGGATGAGGTTTCGGCTATATTTATAACGTTGCATATCTTAGAGATTAGAAGTAAATATAGCCAAATATTAAAGTCACTTTCCTCTTGGTGGTTATATTTTTATTATTTTCTGAATGTTTGAAATAGCTTATATTTATTTTTAAAAAGTTTAAAGATTAAATAAAGACAAAAATTCCATCTTGATACAGGCACCAGCCTTGTCTGAAACTTAAAGGTCATACTTTAAAAAGATAAAGGTCTATATCAGTACTATGATAATTACTATTATACAAGAATCTCATGGTTTAAAAAAAACAGGTATTACCTCCTTGTATTTTCTTTAGAACATGTAATTGCAAACATTTGGGTAGTACAGTCTAGGTTTTTGTAAGACGCGGTTGAGACTCACTGATTTCTGTTGGTCCTGTCACTTTACCAAGGAGAAAACTGTGACCTACAACAGTTCTGTGACTGGCCTCAGTCACAAATTGCCAAGGGCTCAAACCATCCACTCCAGTCCAACTGGTCCATCGAGAGTATCCAAACTCATCTTAAAGACACTGCACTTTTGTTCAAATTGTTTCCTCTACTTGGAATCGCCCTCCTACTTCCATTTATCTTACTGACCTGTTCCTTCTCTAAAACCCTAATCAGCTAAGCAAAGAAAGAATTAGCCGATCTCACTCCCCAAACTTGAGTCTGAATGTTAAAGCTGAGTGGGCCCTAAAGGTTTCCCTGCTTGACACCCTCGGTTCTCTGATCTGTCTTTCCCAGGAAGGCAAGTTCTCTGTCTCACAGAGTAACGTTTCCGTGTTTGAACTACTCCGATCATGAGGCAGCTCTTCATAATAAAGTTCTTATTTGTCTCAACTCTGTTCTCTGTGACGACCTGGATTTTGTATATTAAGTGTCGTGATATTTGTGAAAACTGTGAAAGTCTGGGTCAATTTGGTGAGGGTTAGTAAGAGTGGGGGTCATAATAATCCCTTTTCCTCTCAAAAAATCTTCAGATAATGTCCTCACTGAGTCTTTTCTTCTCTAAACAAAATGTATCCATTTCCTTCAATCCAGCCAAAAAAAAAAAAAAAAGTGGGGGGCAAAGATTGACACTAGTGAGGACATTCAAGAGACTGTTGTCAAGGAATCCTATGGCATTTTCAAAAGAAGCATTCCGAAAATGTCTACACAAGGATAGCCCCACTAGAAGAGCTGGCAGATTTGAGACCGTTTTCAGGGGCACTGTTTCCACTGACCAGCCATGGCTTTAACCCACGAGGGTGAGATTTCTCACACTAACAAGAGATCTTGAGGTAGGTGATTGTGTGTGATTAGTGCAGCTGTTCAACATAGTTCATTTCTATTTCTCCTGCTCCAGGATTCTTAGTTTCGGTTTTTCACTGTAGTAATAAAATGGCTGCTACGTCTCCAAGCATCAGGTCTATGATAAAGGCAAGAAGAAATGGGAGTAGGGGTGGGGGAAGCAGCACTAGCTGCCTTTTATTAAGAAAGCAAATCTTTTGGGGCGCCTGGGTGGCTCAGTCGGTTAAGTGTACGACTCCTGATTCTGGCTCAGGTCATGATCTCATGGTTCATGAGTTCGAGCCCTGCTTCAGATCCTCTCTCTCCCTCTCTCTGCCCTTCCCCTGCTTGCTCTTGCTCTCATGCTCTCTCTCTCAAAAATAAATAAACATTAAAAAAAAGAAAGAAAGCAAAAGCTTTTCAGAAACCCCCAATAGGGGATTGTATCTTACTTGGCAGAACTGTCTTGTCACCACGTGCAAGGTAGGTTTGGAAAAGTCTGGAAAGCAATCATTCAGCATTTCCAGCTTCCATAATGCAAGAGGAGGCAAAGGAAAAGAGATTAATGAATGGATATTGAACTAGCCACACCAGGAATATCTGCTATAGAACCTTTCAAGATGATAGTTTTAGGCATAACTCAAGAGTCCGGGGGCCACGCCCAGTTCTAATGGTCAGACTGTCAGCAGTGCAGGGTTCCTAGTATCAGTCAAAATCAGGGAGGGGCGCCTGGGTGGCTCAGTCAGTTGAGCGTCCGACTCTTGATTTTAGCTCAGGTCATGATCTCACAGTCCCTGAAATAGAGCCCCACATCAGGCTCTGCACTGACAGCTTGGAGCCTGATTGGAATTCTCTTTCCTCTTCTCTCTCTGCCCCTCCCCTGCTTGTGCTCTCTCTTCCCGAATAAATAAACTTAAAAAAATGAAAAACAACCCCAAAACACTAGGGGCACCTGAGTGGCTCAGCCTGTTAAGCGTCTGACTTTGACTCAGGTCATGATCTCACGGCTTGTGGGTTCAAGTCCCTCATTAGACTCTGGGTTGACAGCTCAGAGCCTGGAGCTTGCTTTGGGTTCTGTGTCTCCCTCTCTGTCTGCCCCTCTCCCACTCCCACTCTGTCTCTCTCTCAAAAATAAACATTTAAAAAAACATTAAAAAGTTTTTATAAAAAATCAGAGAGATAACTTCTGATACTTAAACTCAGAAAAAACAGATCAAATAGAATTCCAGTGTTTTAATGCATGGGGAATAGTTAACTTTGCAGGCAACAGACCAAGTTTCCTTCCCCAGGGCTGGGGTTAGTGCACCAAGGCACTAAAAAGCCAAGACTCTCTTACCTGTTGGAAGAACAGGTTATTTAGCCTCTTTATGCCTCTGTAAATAGAGTATACCATATGCCACCATCTACTTGACAAGAGTTATAAATAGAAATTAGCAGTACGTATGTGGAACACATTGAAATTATGCAACTCAAATTTTAAAACACCAGTGAATTGGAGGACTGACTCTACCCAAAGTCAAGACTTATTACAGGGATGCCTGGGTGGCTCAGTCAGTTGAGTGTCCGACTTCAGCTCAGGTCATGATCTCATAGTTGGTGGGTCCAACCCCCAACATCTGGCTCTGTACTGACCGCTTGAAGCCTGGAGTCGGTTTCAGATTCTGTGTCTCCCTCTCTCTCTGCTCAACCCCTGCTTGTGCTCTGTCTCTCTCTGTCTCTCAAAAATGAATAAACGTTAAAAAAATTTTTAAAGACTTATTATAAAGCTATAATAAGACAATGTGGTATTGGCAAAAGTAGAGACAAGTACATTAATCAAACAGAATAGAGAACCCCCAAATAGACCCACACAAATAGTGAACTGATTATTGACTATGAAGCAAAGATTATTCAATGGAGAAAAGGTACTTTTCTCAACAAATGGTGCTGGAAGAACTGAACATCCACATACCAAAAAACAAAAAAAATCTAGATCTGCCCTTACAGCTTTCACAAAAATTAACTCACATGGATCATAGACCTAAACGTAAAGCATACAACTATAAAACTTCTTGAAGATAATTAAGGAGAAAATTTAGATAACCCTGAGTGGGCCAATGAGTGTTTAGATCCATGAGAGAAAAATCTGGATTTCATTAAAATTGAAAACTTCTGCTCTGCAAAAGACACTGTTAAGAGGATAAAAAGGCCACAGAGTGGAGGGGCGGGGTGTAGATTTGTAAAAGGCGTATCAGTTAATGGACTTGTATTCAAAATGTATAAAGACCTCTCAAAACTCAACACCGAAAAACAAACAACACAATTAAAAAATGGACAAAGATCTGGAAATCTCACCAAAGAAAATACACGGGTAGCAAAGAAGCATATGAAAAGATGTTTCAAGATGGCCAACGTCAGATGTCATTAGAGAACTGCAGCTTCAAACGACATACCACTACACACTTATAAGACCGTCTAAAATCCAAAAAACTAACAGTGCCAAATGCTGGCAAAGATGTGGAGTGATAGCCACTTTCATTCATTGCTGGTGGGAATGTAAGCGGTACAGCCACTTCGGAAGACAGCCTGGCAGTGTCTTATAAAGCTAAACATAGTCTTGCCATAGGGTCCTGTGATTGCACTCCTAGGCATTCACTCGAATGAGCTGAAAACTTAGTCTGCACAGAAACCTGCGCACAGATATTTACAGCAGCTTTATTCATGACTGCCCCAAAATGGAAGCGCCCAAAATGGCCTTCAAAAAGTGAGTGGATAAATAAGCCATGGTACATCCACACAATAGAATATTAATCAATGATAAAGAGTAATTAGTGGGGCACCTGGGTGACTTAGTTAAGCCTCTGACTCTTGATTTCGGCCCAAGGCATGATCTCACGGGTTTGTGAGTTCTAGTCCCACATCAGGTTCTCTGCTGACAGTGCAGAGCCTGCTTGGGAGTCTCTCGCGCACCCTCTCTCTCTGTCCCTTCCCTGTTCGTGCTTTCTCTCTCTCAAAAATGAATAAATACACTTTAGAGGCACCTGGGTAGCTCAGTCAGTTTAGCGTCTGACTTTGGCTCAGGTCATGATCTCGCCGTTCATGGGTTCTGAGCTGACAGCTCAGAACCTGGAGCCTACGGCGGATTCTGTGTCTCCATCTCTCTCTGCCCCTCCCTCGCTCTTACTCTGTCTGTCTGTCTGTCTGTCTCTCTCTCTCTCAAAAACAAATAAAACATTGAAGAAAACTTTAATTTAATAAACTTAAAAAAAATAAATGAGCTATCACGAAATATGGAAGCAACCATATCTATGAAACCATGTGTACAGATGGACGAAGAAAATGTGGTATATATAAACAATGGAATATTACTCAGTCATAAAAAAGAATGAGATCTTGCCATTTGCAACAACATGGATAGATCTAGAGGGTATAACGCTAAATGAGTCAGTCAGAGAAAGACAAATACCATATGATCTCACTCATATGCAGAATTCAAGAACAAAACAAATGACCAAAGATAAAAAGAAACAAAAAATCAGACTCTTTAAAAGCTTTTTTAAATGTTTATTTATTATTTTTTGAGAGAGAGAGACAGAGTGTGAGTGGGGGACAGACTCTTAAATATAGAGAACAAACTGGTGGTTACCAGAGGGGTGGCGGTGGAAGGAATGGGTGAAAAGGGGGAAGGAGATTAAGAGTACACTTATTGTGATGAGCACTGAGTAATGTATAGAATTGTTGAATCACGTATTGTACACCCAAAACTAATATAACACTATACGTTAACTATACTGGAATTAAAAACAAATACAAAAGTAAAAAATATGTGATTTTAAAAAACAAGATAAGCTATCTAGCCCAAAAGTCATGGTGGAAACTTAAATGCATATTCCTTAATGAGAGAAGTCAATCTGAAAAGGCTACATATGCTATGATTCCAACTATATGATATTCTGGAAAAGGCAGAATTATAGAGATAATAAAAAGATCAGTATTTTCTAGGGGCTTGGGGAGAAGTTAGAAAGAGGGATGAGGGGCGCCTGGGTGGCTCAGTTGCTTGAGTGTCCAACTTCGGCTCAGGTCATGATCTCACAGTCTGTGAGTTCAAGCTCCGTGTCAGGCTCTGTGCTGACAGCTCAGAGCCTGGAGCCTGCTTTGAATTCTGTGTCTCCCTCTCTCTCTGCCCCTCCCTTGCTCATGCTTTGTCTCTCCTGCTCTCAAAAATAAATAAAACATTAAAAAAAAAAAGAAAGAAAGAGGGATGAAAAGAAGATTTTTAGGGCAGTGAAACTGATCTATATGATACTGTAATTGCAGATATATGATATTGTGTATTTATCAAAACCCATATTGCTGTACACAACACAATGAACCCTAATGAAAACTATGGATTTTAGTTAACATATCAATATTGGTTCAAGTGTAATGAACGTATCATACTAATGCAAAATATTAATAATAGGAGAACCTGTTGGGGGAGGATAGAAAGGAGATATATGGTCCTCTCTGTACTATCTACTGAGTTGTTTTTTTTTTAATTTTTTTAAATGTTTATTTATTTTTGAGAGACATAGAGGCACAGCGTGAACAGGGGAAGGGGCAGAGAGAGAGGGAGACACAGAATCTGAAGCAGGCTCCAGGCTCTGAGCTGTCAGCACAGAGCCCAAAGCGGGGCTCGAGCCCACAGACCGCGAGATCATGACCTGAGCCGAAGTCGGCCGCCCAACCAACTGAGCCACCCAGGCGCCCCTATCTACTGAGTTTTATATAAAGCTTAAACTATTCTGAAAAATAAAGTCTGTTAACTTAAAAAAAAGAGAGAGATGTTTTTGACAAGGTTCTTTTTTTTTTTTTAATTGCATTTTGATGCTGGCAAAGATGGAGAAAGATGGACAACCTCACAGACTGCTAAAAAAATTTTTTTTAATTTTTTTTAATGTTTATTTATTTTTGAGACAGAGAGAGACAGAGCATGAGTGGGGGAGGGGCAGAGAGAGAGAGAGACACAGAATCTGAAGTCAGGCTCCAGGCTCTGAGCTGACAGCACAGAGCCCGACGCGGGGCTCGAACTCACAGACTGTGAGATCATGACCTGAGCCGAAGTCGGACGCTCAACCGACTGAGCCACCCAGGCGCCCCCAGACTGCTAAAATTAAGCAAGGAGAATGGGGAGAAGGTAGTTGCAACATATGTAAATGAGAAGGGCTCATGTTCAGAATATATAAAGAATTACTACAAATCACATGCAAAAAATGAATTACTATAAATAAACACCAAAGTAGGGATGTCTGGCTGGCTTAGTTGGAAGAGCATGCGACTCTTGATCTTGGGGTCATGAGTCCAAGCCCCACATTGGGTGTAGAGATTACTTAAAAATAAATAAACTTAAAAAAATTAAACAAAGGGCTAGATAAAAATGGACAAGATGTTTGAATAGGCACATCTGGAAAGAGGAAATTCACATGGCCATTAAACGTATGAAAAGTTGTTCAACCTCAGTCATGAGGTTCCAGATTAAAACTACATGGGACCTCACTGCTTGCCCACTAAATGGTTAAAATTAAAGATTGACATTACCAAGTTTTGGGAGGTGTGAAGCAATTGGAATTCTTATTTACTACTCGTGGGAATGTAAAGTGGTACAACCACTTGGGAGATGCATTTTTTTTTTAACATTTATTTATTTTTGAGAGACAGAGCGTGAGCAGGGGAAGGGCAGAGAGAGAGGGAGACACAGAATCTGAAGCAGGCTCCAAGCTCTGAGCTGTCAGCGCAGAGCCTGACGCGGGGCTCGAAGCCACAGACGGTGAGATCACGACCTGAGCTGAAGTCGGCCGCTTAACCGACTGAGCCACCCAGGCGGCCCTGGGAGATCCATTTGACAGTACCAAGTAAATCTGAACATAGATGCCTATCCTCCACTCTCGGTGGATTGTGAGCATATGTTATGTTCGCATGTATATATGTTATGTATAACAAGATACGCACAAGAATATTCATGACAGCCAACGAAATCATAACAACCAAAAGCTGAAAACAACCCAATGGTCATCAATAGTAAAATAGATAAATAAATGGATAGATAAATTGTGATGAATTCATACAGTGGAATACTATATAGCAACGAGAAGAAGGAAACTACTGCTAAGCAAACCTAGATGAATCTGGTAGACATAATACTGTAGAAAGAAGCCAGGCATGCTGTGTGAGTCCTTTTAAAATTCACTCCGATTGACATATCGAGAGCTGGCTCATCTGGTTGTAGAGCACACCACTGAGTAAGGATGCCATAAAGATGCAGTAAAGATGTGGTTTAACCATCCCTATATGGATAAACAATTAGGCTACTCCTAAACCGTGTTGCAATGCAATTGACTTCATGTACATTTCCAAGCCAGGCAATTTATCGTGAGACATATAAAGCATTTACATGCTGGGCAAATAAATAGATAAATTTATTGTTCCCAGGAAATAGCACAGGACATGACAGAATACTTGATTTCAGAACTTCAGCTGGTGGTCAACAGGTCAAGCAAAGTCCTGGCAGTATGACAGAGATGGGCAGACAGACTCTAATGAGGAGACAATCTTTGCTACGGTCAGATTTCCCAGAGGATCAGTTCGGTGAGGGAAGTTGAGGTTTAATGAAGAGAACTGGAAACCCCTTTGAGGAGTTTCGACTGATATCCCCACGGGCACTCTGGGGAGTCTGAAAATTCTTGATCAGGGGAAATACATTCAGTCATCAGAGATTCACCAAACAGGTCCACTGCATTATGTAGGTAGGTAGACATCAGGGTTCCAAAGACAAAAGACATTCTTCTATTTCCTCCTAAGGTAGTGAGAAAAAGAAATCCATCTATGTTCAAAGCAATAAAATTGATAAGTTTCATAGAGGTGTATGTCGAGTTTGCCAACAGGAAGGAGCAAAAAAAATTCTGTTTTGTTGGGGAGAGCCGGGGAGGGATTCGAGGTGAACCTGGAGTTTGACAGGCAGAAAAGTTAAGGAATGATATGAAATCAGAAACTCTGAGAACTATATTCAAGAAGTGGCTACTCCATAGGTGAGGAGCGGGGTAGCTCTGGGACAGGGGAGGGAAGGAGGTTTGCTTTGTATTCTATATCATTTAGTACTTTTGAATTTTGCACATGCATTAGTAAATTGCCCAACGTTCTACAGCAAGGTCTGTAGAACTGCAACCTGTACGCTTACTCGTTATACAAGGCTGCCTCCCCATAATAATTCCAGGCCTTGTCCACTTGGAAGAAAGAAGAGAGGTAGACGAGATTTGGGGGCACTGACTCTGACGGATGAAAGAAACAGATCTCAAACAGAATCCTTAGTTTGAATCCTGGGTCCTTGGAGGAGAGTAGTGCCCATGACCAAAAACAGCCACCCTGGGAAGACCTATTGATCTAAGGAAGAAGGTATGAGTTTATTTTGGAAAGGATGAATTTGAAATTTGGCAGAAACATTTAAAGAGATATTCTGTAGACCAATCCCCAAGACTGTTTCAAGGAGTCTACACAAGCCGATATCCATGACAGTGCTAAAAAGTTATTTCCTTTTTCCGCTGTCATAATGTACAGTGTGTATAGTGTGCAGAGGCTATGCGTGATAACAAGATCAAATTGATGGCTAATGGTACATATGCCTTGTGTACACCTGGGATTTAAATTTTCTGTTTAATTCCTAATATGTGAATATCAATAGACAGAACTCAGAAAATCCAAAATCTTTGAGGTCCTCAATAATTTTTAAGATTGTAGAGGAATCCTGAAACCAAGAAGTTTGAGATCCTCTGCTGACCAAAGGCTTTCAAACTTTTTAACAAGGTGTCACAGAGAGAACCCATTTTGCATCAGGACCCGGTATCCACATGCATACACAGAAGTGTAAACGAAGGAGTTTCACAAACCATACTCTGGCTCCCTATTTGGATGTACGTGGTGGTTTCTATCTCATTTTAAAAATTAAAATGCTGATAATAGCTCACTAAATTGATTTCATGACCCACTAATGAGTAATGAACTGCAACTTGAGAAACACTAGAGGGGCGCCTGGGCGGCTCAATTGGTTGGGCGGCCGACTTCGGCTCAGGTCATGATCTCACGGTCTGTGAGTTCGAGCCCCACGTCGGGTTCTGTGCTGATGGCTCAGAGCCTGGAGCCTGCTTCGGATTCTGTGTCTGCCTCTCTCTCTGCCCTTCCCCTGCTCATGCTCTGTCTCTCTGTCTCTCAAAAATAAATAAACAGTAAAAAAAAATTAAAAAAAAACAACACTAGAGTCTAGATGGTTGGAAATAGGAAAGGAAGCTGGAGCATTCAGAGAAGCCATCTTCAATCGGACACGGTGTATATTTAATATTTATTGAGGGAGTGAATGGAGTGAATGTCTTATCCTTCAAGCTTCCAGTTCTCCAACTATGCAACATTTGCATAAAGCAAATAAATAGGGTATTGTGAAGATCAAGTAAGAAAAATGTAGATGAAGTCTCTTTGTACCCCGTAAAATACTAAAGAGATAGGAGGGTTTGCTGATATAAAAAGCTGATGGTGGCTCAGTCGGTTGAGCATCTGAGTTTGGCTCAGGTCATAATCTCACGGTTCGTGAGTTTGAGTCCCGCATCGGGCTCGCTGCTCTCAGTGCAGAGCCCGCTTCAGATCCTCTGTCCCCCTCTCCCTCTGCCCCTACTCCACTCTCTGGCTCTCTCTCTCTCTCAAAAATAAATAGACATTAAACAAACCTGATGGAAATGTATAAAGATTACTGGCCTCAGAATCAGAACACTTAGGTTTAAATCCTACCTCTACCTTGACTAACTCTGTGACTTGGGTATTACTAGTAATAATAACTAATATCTGTTGAGTGCTTACTATATGACCGAGATGATGCTAAGCTTTAGTAAATGTTTATCTTTTGTGACTTGGGTATTACTAGTAATAATAACTAATATCTGTTGACTGCTTACTATATGACCGAGATGATGCTAAGCTTTAGTAAATGTTTATCTTTTTTAAAGTTTATTTACTTATTCATTTTGAGAGAGAGAGAGAGAGAGAGAGCAAGCAGGAAAGGAGTAGAGAGGGAGGGAGGGAGAGAGAATTTCACACAGGCTCCATGTAGTCAGCACAGAGCCCGATTTGGGGCTCAAATTCACGAACCGTGAGATTACGACCTGAGCCAAAATTAAGTCAGATGCTTAACCGAATGACCCACCCAGGCGCCCCCAGTAAATGTTTATCTAATTTAATCCTTACCATGACTTTGTTCTTTAGGAACTGCCTCAGATTGTACTCATTTACATACATGGAAAATGAGGTTTGGAGGGCTTCGATCATTTACAAGTTACTTATTTAGAAGACTTTTTCTCTGTGTTTGCCTCTTTGCCTATGTAGTCTCTAATCTCTTTTCTTCTTTGAAGAACACCTGGATTTCCTTAGGGAACAACCCCACCTAAATACTTAGTGCACGTGGCTTGGGTACACTGGCTCTACCTCTTGGATTCAAGGCTGCTTGTGTGACTAGGCTGGCCAGGTGGCATAATCCTCCAGTGTGTCACAGCAAAGTGGTCAAGGCAAGGTCACTTGACTCAGTAGGACGCATCAGAGCTAATTCAGGGGCTTTTCCTACAACAATGGCAAGGAGGTGTCTGTTTGTTCGGGACTGGCAACCGTGTCCAGTTCCTCTAACCCTGGAGCCGCGGTGGCCGACACTGGGTGAGAGGTTGGTCACCTGAGGGCGGATCGACACGGAGCAGAGTAGAAGTGAGATGTAGGGAGACAGGGAGGAAAGGGAAGAGAGAGAGAGAACTAGTGATACACTTGGTGCTGCCGGATCCAGCCGGAAGACAAACAGATACCTATGAACTTTTCAGCTGCAAGAGCCAAAACATTCCCTTTTATTCTCGAGTCAGTTAATTTAACTTAGTTATTTAACAAGCACTTACATAGCACTTACTAAGTGCCAGGAACTAGTCTAAGCTGCAAATATTCACTGGTTTACTCTTCGTGACAACCCTCTGAAGGCAGGTAATAGAGTATTTTCATTTTAAACACGAGAAAACCGAGGCATGGGAAAGCTGAACAACTTGGCCGGCTTGCTCTTGGGATGTTCGTCCTTAGACCTGGCCACAATTTGATCTGACTTCAGATAGATCCCACGCACTTACTCCTTTGCCAGTATTTTTCAAATTCTCCTCATTTACCTTCCATCTTTATCATTATTACCATAGTCACAGACCTTCTATACTATTACTCATTCAATAGTTTCCCTTAAGTATGGTTTAAATCAATTCACTTCTTTGATTTATCCCAAGCTATAATATCAGTGACATGAGCTTGATGTCCTAGCCATATTTTTCTATGAAAAAAACCACGTTAACTATCGACATGGACAATGTTTATCTGTGCGTCAACTAAAATCAGAGTCCCCCTGCCCCTTCCTGCACTGCCTCCTACTTCCCTCACTGATACTTTGTGTCTTCATCTGTAAATAGGGCTAATAAAACATCCCTCACAGGATTGTGGTTTAAAATAAATGAAGAAGGGGTGCCTGGGTGGCTCAGGCGGTTGAGCGTCTGACTCTTGACTTCAGGTCAGGTCATGATATCACCATTCGTGAGCTCAGACTCTGCACTGACAGTGTGGAGCCTGCTTGGGATCCTCTCTCTTTCCCTCTCTCTCTCTCTGCCTCTCCCCTGCTTGCTCTCTCTCTCTCTTTCTTCTCAAAATAAATAAATGAACTTTAAAAAATGAGGAAATAACTTAGTCAACTTTGTTGACTGTAAATCATGAAACACAGGGAGATACAATAGCTGTTAAGACTGACTCCCCAAGGGCAAGGATGAGGGTTTGGGGGTTTTGACCTCTTATGCTTCATTTTGTACCAGTCTCTTTCTCTTGGCTACACGCCAGCCTTACTGGGTTGTGTTTCTGTCCTTGGATGGGCTCTGCCTTCTCTCACTGGAAGATTTTTGCTCAAGCATTCTCTACACTGTTACACTCTTCCCAGTGGGGCAGAGTGTGTTTTTCAAAACTGGCCACACTGGTATTTTTTGTCCCATGGTTATTCTACACCAATAAGGTTTGGGGGAATTCGATATGTGCCCATAGTAACTACAGCACCTCCTCTCTTTGCCTGGCTAACTCCTACTTCTTCAGCTCTCAGATGAAATGCCTTTTCTTCTAGAAGGTCTTCCCTGAGCAAAACTAGGGTAGGGTTATAATCTCCATAGTATCTTCTACTCCCTCTTTTGTGACTCTTCTTTCACCTGCCGTGGTTTGATTCACTGTCTGCTTTTGCTGTTCTGTCAGCCCTCTGAGGGCCAGACCATGCCTGCCTGCAGGACCTCCAGCAGCTAGCCTGATGGATACCTGCACACAGGAGGCTCTCAGTACTTATTGAGGGAATTCATGGACGTAGAACTAAATGAGACCAATGACAGGTTGCAGCTAGCATGAACAGCGCCAAGCTAGAGAAGCATGAGGAGTGATAGAGGCTGGAAGAGCCTTCCTAACCTGGTTTTGAGGATCAGGAAGAACGGGCTACGGTGGAGTGAGATTTGAACCCAGGCTTCCCAGGAAGATCCACAATATGAACACACAATATTTTAGTTGAATCGCACACGCCCGACTTGTCTTGTCACGAAACTCTCCAAATCCTTGCTACCTAAAAGGTGCTCTGGGACCAGCAACAGTGGTATCACCGAGGACCTTGTTAGAAATGCAAGTTCAGGGGCTCCACCGCAGACCTACTGAACCAGATACTGTATTTTAAAAATTTTTTTAGTTTATTTTTTGAGAGAGAGAGAGAGAGAGAGAGTAGGGGAGGGGCGGGAAGGGGGGAGAGAATCCCAAGCACGCTCCGCGCTGTCAGTGCAAGAGCCTGATGTAGGGCTTGAACCCACGAACCATGAGATCATGACCTGAGCTGAAATCAAGTGGGGGACGCTTACCTGACTGAGCCACCCAGGCGCCCCAGATACTGTGTTTTAACTAGATAAATAAACACATCAAAGCTTAGGACACTGTACCTTGATTGCAGAAGCTGTAATTTATGGGCTTACGTGCATTCGAATGTCAGCTCTGTGAAGGGAGGATTTTTACCCACCTTATTCTCTTCCGTAGCTCCCAGTACTTGCATATGATTAAAAGCCCAAGCTGAGAGTCAGGAAACCGGATGCACTTAGTCTTACACTCTCCAGTGCTCTCACCCATAGGATACTGAAGCTGGGAGGACCTCAGCTGCCAGCCAATGCTCTCTGTTAGAACTATCTGGGTGCCCGGGTGGCTCAGTTGGTTGAGCATCCGACTTCGGCTCAGGTCATGATCTCACGGTTCGTGGATTCAAGCCCCACATCGGGCTCTATGCTGAATGCTTGCTCGGAGCCTGGAGCCTGCTTTGGAGTCTATGTCTCCTTCTCTCTCTGCCCCTCCTGCGCTCATGCTCTGTCTCACCCTGTCTCTCAAAAATAAATAAATAAACGTAAAAATTCTTTTAAAAAGAACTATCTGCAACAGTGGGGGGCGTTCCATGTCTGTGCTGTCAAATATGATAGCAGCTATCCACGACTGTCTATTGAGAACTTGAAATGTCGGCTAGTGTCACTGAGAAATGAATTTTAGGTTGTAGTTTTAATTAAATTTAAATAGCCACACGTGACTAGTGGCTAACACATTGTCGCCACAGGCCTAGAAAAATCCTTTATTCAATGGACAGGAAGACTGAGGCTTAAAAAAATGTCAGTGACTTGAGTAAGATGACACCACGAGTAGATGGGCACCTGGAGGTGCTTCGATGAGCATTGAAGGTGAAGTGCACAGAGCTTAGAAAGAGACAGGTCTAGGGGCGCCTGGGTGGCTCAGTCGGTTAAGCGGCCGACTTCGGTTCAGGTCACGATCTCACAATCTGTGAGTTCGAGCCCCACATCGGGCTCTGTGCTGATGGCTCATCAGAGCCTGGAGCCTGCTTCGGATTCTGTGTCTCCCTCTCTCTCTGCCCTTCCCCTGCTCATGCTCTATCTCTATGTCTCTCAAAAATAAATAAACGTTAAAAAAAAAAATTAAAAAAAAAAAGAAAGAGACAGGTCTAGGTCTCTGGTAGTAGTTTCAGGCCCGAGAAACTGGGCAACTCAAATAACTTCTCTGGGCCTCGCAACTCTTCTGTAAAGGGAGGCTTTTGCTTTATGTTTGCTTGTTCTAAAATCCCTTCTAATTGTTCACCTCGGAACGTTCTCGTGGGTTATTTTTGTGCCCTCCTTGCACAGTGCCACCTAGTGGTGCGCTATGAGCACAGCATCTCCTCCTAGATCAGGTCAGGGAGGATGGAAGCTCTTGTGAACTGACCACTCCCGTGTGAGTGATTTGGCCATCGGCTCCCACTCCAGTCAACTCTCCTCACAGACTTGGGCGGCAGTCCAAAGCTGACACTGCTATATGTCCCAGGGTTTTTCCTGACCACCTCCCACACCCTCCAACCACAGGAACAAGCTTTGTGACTCGGCTCTTGGCGGAGCCATACCCAACTTACACATCAAAAGCCTCTGTGTCTGTTTCATGGCATGGCAGCCGCCTCCTCTGCCAAGCCCCCAGTTTGATTTTTTTTCTCTCTCTAGACACAGCTCAACTGATGACCAAGCAAAGAGCCAGCGGGTGGAAATCCATGAGCCCCTTAACATCCATCTGGGGACCAGTGCAAGAAATATTCTCAAGGTTCTTACCCCCAAGATCATCACAGCACTGTGACCTTGAACAAGTTATTTAATTTTTCCGAGCTTCAGTTTGCACAGCGGAGATAAAAAATATCTATCTCTCGGGTAGTTTTGAGAATTAGAAACAATATGTGGAGTATTTAGTGCATAATAGGTGATCACCAAATAGTAGTTTGGTTATAATCACAGAAATAACATACACCTGCTATTTGATTGGGACTGATATCTGAACTCTAGGGGATGCAGAAGAGTTGTAGAAGACGTGATCCCAGGAGGCTGCCACAGTTGGTTGTAAACAGCAGGCTGCCACCCAGAAGCAAGAGTAGATAATTGAAGGCAGGGTATAATTAAGTGCAAAATGGTGGGTCACGGCCCGAGAGTGCTGCTGGAGCCCAGAGCCAGGAAAGATAATAATCAGCCTCACGTCTCATAACACTTCGGTGTTTACACTGTCCTTCGACAGCTATAATTTTAGCTATAACAGCTGTAAGGTGGATATTAATGTTGTCACCCCCATTTTACAGAGAGGACTGAGGCTCTTGGAGGCAACGTAACGTGCCCCAGGTCACACGAGGAAGTAGCAAAGGACATGAGCTACAGGCTTCCTGACTCAGATACATCCTTCTTTTCACTCCCCAGAAGGTTTTCTGGAAAAGTCTGGACTTAAAAGTTGATAGGCATTGGAAAAGCAGTGGAGGCTCTTCAAGCAGGGATGCTGGTTGGGGATTCGGGGGAAGAGAGGATGAAACTGGACCAGATGAACACCGGCATCCCTCTGAGTGGGGAGAAAGCCCTGATTCTATACACTAAGGACTCTTAACCCAACCTATGGGGCAGAAGAGGTTGGGGAGGGCTTCCTGGTGAAAGTGGCATCCAGGCTGAGACCCGGATGATGAGCAGGAGTTGGCCAGACCTCCCAGGCAAAAGAAATATGAATGCCTTTGGGGAACTGAAAGTAGTTCAACCGGGCAGGAGTACGAGTGCGTTAAAAGTGAGGCTGTGGTCAGATGGGGCAGAGCCTTGTAAACCACATTAAGATCTTAGACTTTATTTCAGGCCACTGAGGAATCAACGGGATGTTAATTTGAGCTTTAGACAAATCACTCTGATTGCAATGTGGAGACTGAATGGCAGGGGACAGCTGAAGACAAAGACTGGTAAAGAGTCTGATGTCGCACCCAGGCAAGAAAGGAGGGCTGCCTGGTGGAGAGAGCATAGCAGGGACTGGAGACAAGGCAGATTTGGGAGACAATTTAAGAGGCAGAATGGACTGGAGTCGCTGACTGATTGGATACTGCTGGTGTTGGGGGGAGTGGGGGGGGGAGTCAGGCAGAAAGAGAGGAGGTGAGGATGATTTCTGGTTTCTAGTTGGAGCAGCTGTGCGGGTGGCTGGGTTTATCCCTGGGCTGAGGAAGAAGAGGGAGAAGCAGTCCCTTGAAGGGAGAGCAAAGGGAAGGGGCTTTGAAGGGTGAGAGGATTGGGCAGCAGACGGCGAAGAGGGGGCACTCTCGGTGGAAGAAAGCAGAATTTCCTCTTTTTATTCATTCAGTACATTAGAGATCTACTATGTGTCAGATGCTAGGAATGCAGCAGGGAACCAAACAGACCAGGTCCTTGTCCTCATGGAGTCTACATTCTAGTGAGTAGAGACGGACCGGAAGCAGAGAAATAAGTAACTCTGTTAAGGCATGGTAGTTGCTGTGAATGACAAAGAGTAAGGGGATGCAGGCGATGGAGGCTACCATTTGGATGGGGTGATCAGGAAAGCTTCTCTGACTTTTAGGCAGAGATTTTTTTTTTTAATTTTTTTAACATTTATTTATTTTTGAGAGACATAGAGACAGAGTATAAGCAGGGGAAGGGCAGAGAGAGAGGGAGACACAGAATCTGAAGCAGGCTCCAGGCTCCGAGCCGCCAGCACAGAGCCCGACACGGGGCTCGAACTCACAGACCATGAGACCATGACCTGAGCCGAAGTCGGCCGCTTAACCGTCTGAGCCACCCAGGCGCCCCTAGGCAGAGATTTGAACAAAGCCAGGAAGCGATACAGGGAGCAGGAGGCCACCCTTCTGGGTAGAAAGGCAGGGCTTAAAGCAAAAGGTCCTCCATACGCTGGGGCCACTCCAGCCGTGACAGGGGGTGAGTTCAGAAACTGGTTTTCCTTTCTCCCGGTTCTGCCCCTTACCAGCTGCATGACCTTGGGCATGTCACTTCCCTTCTCTGAGCCTCAGCTTTCTCCTCTATAAAATGGGTATACTCCTACAGAGTTGCTAGGAGGACCAAACAAGGTTATGCATAGTGCAGAGGGCCTGGAACAGAACCGATTTCTCAGTAACTCTAGCCTTTTGTTTTCTTTTTCTGTGGAGGGATTAAAAGATATGGGATGGAGAAAACTGGTTTCATTGAGCTGAGATGAGAATCTGGTAAATTCTGGCATTGAGCTCTCATGGCTGGCTGGCAGGAAAAGCGCCCACCAATGTGTTCCGTCACTTCCTTTTCCTCTCCCTTCTTTTCCTCCCCCGGCTTCTGACCTGGATGTATTGGTTTCCAAGCAAGCCCGTTGAAGAGAGACTGATATCGGACCGTTCTCCTGATGGCCCGATGCCCTAGGTTCAATCCAGAAGTCCCCCTTTTGCGCCGGAGCCTCCGGTCTAGACCCATGACTGGTTTTATTTCACGCTGGGAGGAAGGAGTAAACAAAGACGGTGTGGTGGAAAAAATGACTCAACCCAGAGCTTGGTGACTTTTACAATAAAGCTCCACCCTGCCCAGGGGTCTCTGTGCTAGGTGGGCGGCTCCAGGCCTTACCAGGTGTGATGTGTTGTGATCCTAAATGCTGAGCCTCTAAGGACCATTGAACCGGCACCCAGTGGGGAGGGCAGGGTGGACCTTGGAGCTGGTCATCTCCTCGCTGGTGACTTAGATTTATGCCAGAGCTTGGCCTCCGCAGGCAAGAAGGAAGAGCACGTGGAAGGAAGGGGCATCAGAAGGGGAGGGTTGTAGGGGGCCTCGGGAAGCTGATCTGTGTGACCATGGCTGAGTCATTATGTAATCAGCCACACCCTTACTCAATAGCCTTCAATGGTTCCCCATTGCCACAGGATAAAGTCCTAAAGGCTCAGCCAGAACCCAACCCACAATCTCAGGTGGGCCTCTTCCCATGCTTCCTACAAGGCTCTCTGCTTAGAATAAGCAAGCCCGCCTTTTTTTTCTGATGCTTTTCCCTATTTCATATATATATGTTTATGTATATATGTATATATTTGTGTATGCACACATCTATATACACACACTCATGCATCGTATATATAGGATATATAAAAACAAACTTTTCCTTTAGAATAATTTTAGATTAAAATTTTTTTTAAAGTTTATTTCTGAGAGAGAGAGAGAGAGAGAGTACACAGCGCACGTGGGAGAGGGGCAGAGAAAGAAGGGCACAGGGGACCCAAAGCAGACTCTGTGCTAACAGCAGAGAGCCCAGTGCAGGTCTTGAACTCATGGACTGTGAGATTATGACCTGAGCCTAAGTCAGATGCTCAATGGACTGAGCCACCCAGGCGCCCCAGAACCCTTTTAGATTTAAAGAAAAGGTGTAGGGCAGCCCCAAGGGTGCAGCCTGGGTGGCTCAGTCCGTTGAGCATCTAACTCTTGATTTCAGGTCAGGTCATGATCCCAGGGGTCGTGGGATCGAGCCCCACTTCAAGCTCTGCGCTGTGTAGAGCCTGCTTGGGATTCTCTCTCTCTCTCTCTCTCTCTCTCTCTCTCTCTCCCCCTCTGCCTCTCTCCCCCACTCACTCTCTCTCAAATAAAAAAAGAAATAAAGAAAAGGTGCAGAGATAGTCGAGAGAGGTTCTATATACGCCTTACCGAGCGTCCCCTCATTTAACATCTCATATTCCTGAGGTATATTTGTTAAAACTAAAAACTCGACCTTGACATATTTCAGTAGCTAAACTCCCGACATATTCGAATTTCGCTAGTGTTTCCACCAGTGTCCTTTTCTGGTCCAAGATCCCGTCTCGTAGGCTACTACATAGCATTTGCTCCTCGCGTCTCTTTAAGCTCTCTGAGTCGGTGACAGCCTTCTCAGTCTTTCCTGTCCCTGTGACCCGGATAGTCTTCAGAAGCACTGGTCAGATCTTTGGCAGAATGTCCTTAATTTGGGCTTATCTGATGACTCTGGCTTTACAGGAAGAATAGCACGAGGCAAAGCGCCCTTCTCCTCACATCCCCCTCTCAGGGTGCACGTGCCACCCACGTGACTTATTTCTGGCGAGGTTACCCCTGGATCACTCCGTGATATTTGCCAGGTTTCTCCACTGTAGAGGTACTTCCACCCACTCGCATACCCTACCCTCCCTCTCCTCCCTCTGCTATTTCCATACTCTCTTCTTCAGCAAGTCACCAAGTCCAGCCCACACTGGAGGAGTAGAGAGTGGGATTAAGTTCTACTTTCCGGAAGAGGGAACAACTACCTAAATTATTTGGAATTCTTCTTTAAAGATTTGTCTCTTCTTCCCAATTCATTTGTTCAATCATTTATTTAGATCAAAATGAACTCAGATCATATATATTTATATTATATTTTGGGTTATAATCCAATACCATGCTGTTGTGGTTTTTTTTTTTTTTAAGATTTTATTTTTAAGTAATCTCTACATCCAAAGTGGGGCTCAATCTCGCGACCCCAAGATCAAGAATCACATGCGCCTCCAGCTAAGCCAGCCAGGCGCCCCTCCCCCAATACTATGTTATCTACTTTGTTGCTCAAATTGTCCCAGCTTTAGACTTTGGGAGCTCTGTCAGGTTGACCCTTGTGCCCCTTTGCCACACCTTCTCCTTTTGTTTTCTGAGAGGTTCCCCACTGCCGCAGGATAAGGTCCTAAAAGCTGGAATGCGGCTTCTCCAAAGATCCCTGGTTCTTTTTTTATTGGAGAGTATTTTTTAAAACCCCAAGTCCGGATGCTGGATCCTTGCTCATTGCTACTGGGGATTAGACCCGTGGTATTCTTTCTTTTTAATTAAAGCAGTAGACCTATGTTTTGAAATTGTGAAATATACATACAGAAGAGTTCGTCAAGCATGTAAGTACAGTTTGAAGAACAATTATAAACAGAAGATTATCAAATCTGTTTTTAACATTAATTATATTCATTCCTTTGTATCTTCCTCCTGAAACCTTCCCTGACCTGCAAGGTCAGGAATGAGTGCCCTTCATAGGAGCATTTGTTGCACCGAATACTTATTTCTATCCCGATTCTATATTAACGCACTTCCATGGAAAACAAGTTAGAAGGTGCAGATGTTTGAGGAAAAAATCAAACCAGCATTTCTACGCTCCGGGGGGGGAAACTCTAAAGATCACAGTGGTGTGAGAACATGATGGGTTCCCTTCAGATTTGTGCTTCATTCACAAGCCACGTGGGGCCAGTGAGCACATGAACCGTGGCTAGGTCGGAGTTGGGATGATTTAGTACCAAAAAAGAATGTAAAATATCTCATTAACAGCTTTTTATATTGGTTACATGTTAAAAGGATAATGTCTTGAGTACGTTGAATTAAATAAAACATTATTAAAATTAATTTCACCTGTTTCTTTTGGCTTTTTTCTTTTTCTTCTCCTCCTCCTCCCCTTTCTTCTTCTTCTTCTCTCTTCTTCTTCTTCTTCTTCTTCTTCTTCTTCTTCTTCTTCTTCTTCTTCTTCTTATCCTATTATCTTGTATTTAACAGAAAAATTTAAATTATATATGTGGCCTGCATTATATTTCTGTCAGACAGGGCTGTCCCCATGACCAGATGTATTTGAGCACTGAGTGTTGAGGGGAGCTGTGGAGGTTGGATTAGGTGACATTTATTTATTTTTTAATTATTTTTGTATTGAAGTATAATTAACGTATAATGTCCTACTGGTTTCAGGTATATAATAATTCTACAGTTCTACACATGACTCAGTGCTCACCGAGATAGTGCCCTGGATCCCCTTCAGCTATTTCTTCCTTCCCCCCTCCCCACCTCTCCTCTGGCAACTATTAATTGTTCTCTGTACTTAAGAGTCTGGGTTTTTGTTTGTTTCTTCTTTTTCTTTGTTTTGTTTCTTAGATTCCACATTCGAAAGAGATTATATAGTGTTTGCCTTTCTCTGATTTATTTCACTTAGCATTACACTCTCTCGGTCCATCCATGTTGTTGCGAAAAAATATATATATCACATCTTTATCTATTCATTTATAGATGGACAGTTGGGGTTTGCTTCCATATCTCGGCAATTGTAAAGAATGCTGCAATGAACATCAGAGTGCATGTGTCTTTTAAAATTCATCTTTTTGTTTTCTTCAGGTAAATACCCAGTAATGGAATGACTGGGTCGTATGGTAATTCTATTTTTAATTTTTTGAGGAACTTTCATACTGTTTTCTACAGAGGCTGCAC
This sequence comes from Paguma larvata, assembly GCA_030068075.1. Lineage (NCBI taxonomy): Eukaryota > Metazoa > Chordata > Mammalia > Carnivora > Viverridae > Paguma > Paguma larvata. The sequence continues at coordinate 19,913,361 of CM057833.1, read as the reverse complement.
CAATTTCCACTCCCACCAACAGTGCCAAGCTCAGAGCCTGGAGCCTGCTTCGGATTCTGTGTCTCCTGCTCTCTCTTTTTCTCCACATCCTCGTCAACACTTGTTATTTCTTGTCTTTTTCATTCTAGCCATTCTGACAGGTGTAACGTGCTAAGTGATTTGTGATTTGTGATTTGCGCATCACTGATGATGAGTGATGTTGAGCATCTTTTCATGTGTCTGTTGACCATCTGGATGTCTTCTTTGGAAAACTGTCCATTCAGTCCTCTGCCCATTTTTCACCAGATTAGTTTTGTTTTTTTGGGGTTTTTTTGGTGTTGAGTTGTCTAAGTTGTTTATATATTTTGAATATTAGCTCCTTGTCAAATATAACATTTGCAAATATTGTCTTGCATTCAATAGGTTGCCATTTTGTTTTGTTGATAGTTTCCTTAGCTCTGCAAAAGCTTTTTATTTTGGTATAGTCCCAATAGCTTAATTTTGCTTTTGTTTCCCTTGCCTCGGGGGACATACACATCTAGAAAAATGTTTCTATGGCCAATGTCAAAGAAACCACTGTCTACATTTTCTAAGGAGTTCTCCTGTTTCAGGTCTCACGTTTATGTCTTTAATCCATTTAGAATTTATTTTTGTGATTAGTGTAAGACAGTGGTCCAGTTTCATTCTTTTGCAGGTAGCTGTCCAGTTTCTCCAATACCATTTGTTGAAGAGACTTGCTTTTCCCCATTGTATATTCTTGCCTCCTTTGTCACAGATTAATTGACCACATAAGCATGGGTTTATTTCTGGGTCGCTACTCTGTTCTATTGATCTATGTGTCTATCTTTGTGCCAGTACCATACTGTTTTTGATTACTATAGCTTTGCAATATGTGTTGGGATTGTGACACCTCCAGCTTTGTTCTTTCTCAAGATTGCTTTGGCTATTTGGGGTCTTTTGGGGTTCCATACAATTTTTAGTATTATTTGTTCTAGTTCTGCGGAAAATGTTGCTGCCATTTTAATCGGGATTGAATTTAATCTGTAGATTGCCTAGGGCAGTATGGACATTTTGACAATATTGGTTCCTCCAATCCACGAGCATGGAATATCTTCCCGTTTGTTTGTGTCATCTTCAGTTTATTTCATCGGGATTACATGATCTTTCAAACTCAAGACCCTGAGATCAAGAGTTGCAAGCTCTTTCGACTGAGCCAATCAGGTGCTCTGCAATTATGTGACCTTTATTTTTATTTACTTCTATATTTTTAGCATTACTTGATCTTATTTATTTTATGTATTTAGAAAAACTTTCTTTAATGTTTATTTAGTTTTGAGAGACAGAGCACGAGCAGGGGAGAAGGAGAGAGAGAGGGAGACACACAATCCCAAGCAGGCTCCAGGCTCTGAGCTGTCAGCACAGAGCCTGATGCGGGGCTCAGACTCACAAACTGTGAGATCATGACCTGAGCTGAAGCCAGACGCTTCACTGACTGAGCCATCTAGGTGCCCCTAGGATTATTTGATCTCTAAAGCAGACTTTATCCTTAAGAGTTTATGATTCTATTCTTCTAGCCTTTCTCCCACTCTTTGACTATACCTACACTCTGCTTCTACCAAATCATTCTCTTTTTTAAAATATTTATTTATTTATTTTTGAGAGAGTGAGAGCTATTGGGGGAGAAACAGAGAGAGAGAGAGAGAGAGAACCAAATTGTTCTTATTCCTCAAACATGCCCCTTGGTTGTTTGTTTCTGAGCCTTTGTTTACCCAGTATGCTCCGTCTAGAATGCCTTATCTACTATCTTTTCTGTCAGAATCCTGCCGAACCTGAAAAGCAACTCACATGCCACCTCATCCAGGAAGCGGTTTCCTGGCCCCTCACAGCCAGAAGCAAATTCTAAACATCTCCAGCTCCACTACTCACCAACCCCTCCATGCATTCTGTACTTTGGCAATTTGCTGACTTCCAGCCCCTACTAGATTGGAAGCACCTTGAGGGCAGGGGTAGATGGCACAGATACTTCTAAGAACCAATGTCCAGATCCTCAAACTTTACTTATGCTCTTTCTAAAGACCCATCTTTTGGAGAACACATGCTGAGGTCCAGGGCCATTTTCTTTCCCATCTCCCTTGCTCCCACTTTAGAAAAGCCACTCACCCAAGATTTTACCCACAGCATTGGTGGGGTGGAGATGTTGTACCTCAGGACACCAACTAAAGATGGAGGATACTAATGACCGAATAATAGGCATTTTGCAAATCGGGCAGTTGCTAGTTCTTTGCTTTCAATACAGTTGAAAGAGGTTCTAATTTTGTTATCATTAAAAATAAGTTTTGATAATAGACCACTTTGTGAGTTTTGTCTTATAACTCAGAAGGAATTCAATTAATTAGGTGACATTATTGTAACGAAGTGCCCTCCATTCTCTTCTACTTATTTATGTGACATGATTTCTCAGTGATTCTATTTATAAACATAAAAAATAGACATAAAATTGTGGCTGAACCCAGCTTTATTCCAACGGTAAGTAATGTTTATCCAGAAATATATGAACTGGGGAGACCGGATGGCTCGGTCGGCTAAGCATCCCTCTCTCCATTTCAGCTCAGGTCATGATCTCAGTCATGAGATCGAGCCCCGCAGGCAGGCCTGGAATCTACTTAAGATTCTCTTTCCTTCTCTCTTGGCCTCTCCCCCACTTGCACATGCACGTACCCTCTCTCCCAAAAGGAAATTTTTTTTAATAAATAAAAATTTTAAAGGGGCGCCTGGGTGGCTCAGCCAGTTGGGCGGCCGACTTCAGCTCAGGTCATGATCCCACGGTCCGGTCCAGGAGTTCGAGCCCCGCGCCGGGCTCTGTGCTAACAGCTCAGAGCCTGGAGCCTGCTTCGGATTCTGTGTCTCCTGCTCTCTCTGCCCCTCCCCCACTCATGCTCTGTCTCAGTCTCTCAAAAATAACTAAACGTTAAAGCAAAAAAAAACTTTTTTAAACACAGAAATACATGTACTAATTACAAAAAGTCTATTTCAGTAAGACATGCATTTCCAATATTATTTTACCCTTGGCTTAATAATTACTTAGGTTAAAAAACAAAATTCAGCTGAGTAAATTTGATGATCATGATTCAGGTAGCATCCCATCTAGAAAGGAGAAGGGTGCTTGGAGGAGTTGTGCACAATGGAAGGTTTTTATGGGAAGGAGGGGCAGGGCAGGAAAAGTTATAAACCAAAAAAAAAAAAAAAAGAAAGAAAGGCAAGACCATCTTCCTCATTTCCGGCAAGATCTTCCCTTTGGGGAAAAGCCAGGGGTCTTGCTATGCAGACTACTCCATCTTCCTGCATGGGACAGGGAAGGCCTATGCACAGATTACCTCATGGGTGCTTATCGGAAAATTCCTGACTGACTCATTAGGATTTTACATTTCTTAGGAAGGTTGAAAGAGCAATTAGATTAGATAGGCCTGGCCCAAGTAATGCCATGTGGGACCTGTGGTTTTCTTTTCTCTTTTTTTTTAATGTTGATTTATGTATTTTGAGAGAAACAGAGAGAGTGTGTGTGCACACGTGGTCAGGGAAGGGGCAGAAAGAGAGAGAGACAGAGGGAGAGAGAACCCTCAGCCTACTCCTCACTATCAGCACAGAGCCCAGGGCTGGGCTCGATCCCACAAACCATGAGGTCAGGACCTGAGCCAAAACCAAGAGTCAGATGCTCAACTGACAGAGCCACCCAGGAACTTCTGTGGTTTACTTTTTAACATGTATCAAAAGATATATATTATGTTGCTTCGATCAGTTGTATACTCACAGGCATAATAATACCAGTAATATTTACATTATTTAAATTCCAAAAATTTTTAAATTATAATTTACGTATAAATTTCTCTTGAAGTGTGAATTAGGTAATCAATAACAGACTTTCAAGCATAAAATACATCATCCTAGGATATCAATGTGTGAGAGGAAGCAAAATGTAACTATACATTCAAGAAGATACAAAAAATGATATAGCATTCCTGCCTGTTAAAGTAGAGCTTGTTCTGGTGTTTTCTCAAAATGAATGATAGGAGTATATTGATGATCGAACAGTTTTATTGAAAACAGTGATATTTACAGTGTGCTAGGAAGTGTATCCTTTACAATGATTTACATTAAGATGAACGTTTCAGCTGTCAGTTAAAAAATATGCCAGTGGTGTGTGGGTGGCTCAGTAAGTTGAGCATCGGACCCTTGATTTGGCTCAGGTCGTGATCTCAGGGTCATGGGACCGAGCTCTGGGTTGGGCTCCACACTGAGCACGGAGGCTGCTTAAGATTCTCTCTCTCTCCCCCTCTGCCCTCTCCCTTGCTCATGCTCTTTCTTTCCCTCTCTGTAGAAAAAAAAAAAAAAAAAAAGGCAGATACCCTGCCTGTGGACCTGCAAACCCATTCTTCACCCTCCTGGCCCCTTCTCCTCCCCTAGTTGTTTGACCTGGGAGGACATCAATGGCTCCGTGCCTCCGGCGGGGCCGATGGGGAGTCTTAGCAGGAGACAGGGAGGAAAAACGGAGAGAGTTCATTGACTCTATTGCTCTGGTTCCTACCCTCTGGAGATCTAATCTGTCTGGCCCTAGCCCTGGACAGAAAGTTATTGCTTCTCTCAACCAAAGGAAGTGTCCCTCTGGGCCTCGGGTGGTAACAGCCTGGCTGCCGCCTATCCCAGCTTCCTGCAGGAACCCTTGTGATTTTCTCTGCCTCGACCACACCTTCTAAATTACCCCTTTGTGTATGGTATAACTGCCTTGAATTGTCTTAATTGGAGTGTGCCAATTGTTTTCTGTTAGAATCCTCACAAATACAGAAGAGATGCACAGTTAAAAAAAAAAATCCCTTAGGGTACCTTGTTGGCTTAGTTGGTTAAGCATCCAACTTTTGATTTAGGCTCAGGTCATGATCTCACGGTTTGTGAGACTGAGCCCCATGTTGGGGCTCAGTGCAGAGCCTGCTTAGGATTCTCTCTCTCGCTGTCCCTCTCTTGCTTGTGTGCCCTCTCTCATGCACGCGTGCTCTCTTTCTCAAAATTAAAATAAATAAACTTTAAAAAATGAATAAAAACCCCTTAAGGGAGCACAAAAGCAAAAATCTGAAGACCGCTGATCCACCCTATAGCCTCACCATTCATTCAATAAACACTGACTGCATCGTCCCCAGTGCTCCACTACAGAGATGAATTACATGGGGTCCCTCTCCTCAAATAATAAGAATCGAGTGAAACAGAAGACACATAATGAAGCAAAGGGAAACATAATGGGGTTTGATATGTGCCTTATTTATTTATTTATTTTAATTTTTTTAAATTTTTTTTAATGTTTTTTATTTTATTTTTGACAGACATAAAGGCAGAGCGTGAGCAAGGGAAGGGCAGAGAGAGAGGGAGACGCAGAATCCGAAGCAGGCTCCAGGCTCTGAGCTGTCGGCACAGAGCCCGACGCGGGGCTCGAACTCACAGACCGTGAGATCATGACCTGAGCCGAAGTCGGCCGCCTAACCGACTGAGCCACCCAGGCGCCCCTATTTTAATTTTTTTAAGTAGGCTTCACACACAACCCGCAGCCCAACGTCAGGCCCAACATGGAACTTGAACTCATGACCCTGAGAATAAGACGTGAGATCAAGAGTCAGATGCTTAACCGGCTGAGCCACCCAGGCGCCCTGATATGTGCTTTAATAAAGATATGGACAAGGGGTGCTGGGCAGCTCAGTCGGTTAAGCATCCGACTCTTGACCTCAGCTCAGGTCTTGATCTCAGGGTCGTGAGTTCAAGCTCTGCGTTGGGCCCCATGCTGGGCGTGAAACCTACTTAAATAAATAAATAAATAAATAAATAAATAAATAAATAAATAAATAAAGGTATGGACGATAAGTGTGGGAGTCGCCCTAATTCTACCTGAGGGAATTGCGGGTAACTTCACACGGAAGTTTCATTTGTTTTATAGCTGCAAAGATAAGAGCTCCCTGGAAGGAAAAGGGAGAAAGGGCGTTTAAGGCAAAGAGACAACATGAATAGAGAGAGCCAATGGTTATCGGAGGATTGCTGAGTCACGGCTGGGTTTCCAAAGGTGGTTCGAAAAGCACAAAGAATAAAGGAAATAATATGTAAATATGATTAGGTTAAAATAAAGAACTTATACATGCCAAAAGACGTTACAAAGTGAAAATACTAAATGGCTCCCAGGAAGAAGATAATTGCTATTCATATATAAAGAACACCTAGAAATTGGTAAGAACTAAAGATAAACAAGCAAGCTGAAACACAAGCAAAGGACAGGAACAGATAATTCTGTAAGAGGAACTCTTAAAGGCGGAGAGATGCCGATTAACGTGATTAGATGGCATTTCCAAAGAACAAGCTTAGAAAAGGGAAAAATAGTAACTTTACCGTGGAGAAACACCACATTAGCCAGGTGGTCGAGGGTAACAATGTTGCCGGTGGTCAGTCACGTGGGTAGCACGTGCCCCCGAGAGGATGCGATGAGAAGGGCACTTCGCCTCCGTGCTCTTCTTCCTCTAAACCCTTGGCTATGAGGGACACATCAGATAAGCCCGAATTAAGGACATTCCGCAAAAGATCTGATCAGTGCTCTGAAGACGATCCAGGTCATGGGGACAGGAGAGGCTGAGATGCTGTCACAGACCTGAAGAGATGAAGGAGACATGAGTAGTAAATACGACACAGTCCCCCAGATGGGATCTTGGACCAGAAGAAGGACGTTACGAAATCTGAACTAATCTGGAGTTTAATCAACAGTAATGATCTGAGGCACCCGGCTGGCTCACTCAGTAGAGCATGTGACTCTTGATCTCAGGGTTGTGAGTTCGAGCCCCGCGTTGAGTGTAGAGATTAAAGAAAAAAGATACTTTAGGAAAACACTTTTGTCTAGTAAAGCAGAGGATATACAAACCCTACAATCCAGAAATCATTTTCAAGTATATAGGAGAGGGATTCTTTTTTTTTTTTTTTTTTTTTTGAGAGAGAGAGAAAGGGAGTACAAGTGAGCGAGGGTCAGAGACAGAGAGAGAGAGCAGGGATCACCTGAAGCAGGGCATTGTGTTCACCTGAAGCGGGGCTCGAGCTCACCCGCTATGGGACTCGAATTCACAAACCGAGAGATCATGACCTGCGCCGAAGTTAGACACTTCACGACTGAACTCCCCAGAAGCCCCTAGGGAGAGGAATTCTTTTTTTTTTTTTTTTAGCGTTTTTATTTTATTTTTTGAGAGACATAGAGACAGAGTGTGAGCAAGGGAAAGGCAGAGAGAGAGGGGGACACAGAATCCGAAGCAGGCTCCAGGCTCCAAGCCATCAGCACAGAGCCCGACGCGGGGCTCGAACGCACAGACGGCGAGATCGGACCTGAGCTGAAGTCGGCCACTCAACCGACTGAGCCACCCAGGCGCCCCGGGAGAGGAATTCTTAAGCATGTGCATCAAGAGACATGTGTGAGGACAATTAATATGGCACGGCATTGTTCACGATAGCATAAAATCAGAGCGACTTGAATATCCATCAAACCTGGAGTGTTTGAAAAATAAACAGCAAGGAAGCCAGGATGGCTAAGAGCAGAGAGAAGGGGAAAAGGTCAGAGATGAGGCCAGAGAGATGTGGGGGCTACACTGGATGGGGAGTCTTAGAAGTCATAACGAGGACTTTGGAGGGATCTAAGCAGGGGGAGGCAGCGTATGACTTGGGCTTTAGACGGTTCCCTCTGGTTGTTTTGTTGAGATGAGACTGCTCAGGGGCCTTCGTAATAACCTGGGCAAGAAAAGGTGGCGGCCCGTCCAGAGTGGTGGCGGCGGAGGTGCTAAGAAGTGGTGGGGTCCTGGACGTACTTCGCAGATCTGATTGGCAGTACCGACAGGAGAAAGGTTCACTGGAGAAGTTTGACTGAGGATTGACGTGAAAGAAAGAAAGGAGTCTAGGATGACTCAGGTGTTTGGCCTGAGTAAGTGGAAAGACAGAGTGCCTGTTTCCTGGATGGGGAAGACAGCGGGAAAAGCAGGTTTGGGGCCAGGGTGGTGGGGAGAAAGCCTGGAATCCCCTTTCAGATGTGCTGAGTTTGAGGTTTCCATTCGACAGCCAGGTGGACATGTGAGGTATTCAGTTGGACGCAGTGGCCTGGCGGTTAGAGCAGAGGAGATAAAAATCGGGGTAAGGTCTGCATATAGATGTTATTCTAAAGAGAATAAAAGAATGGGTGAGATCACCAGAGAAATGGATATAGACACAGGGCAGAGCAGAGGTGGGAACGGAACCCTGGGGCCCCAGCAGGCGCAGAGGCTGAGGAGGAGGGGATGGAGAAGGCGGGGATTCGGCAACAAGAGGGAACAGCCGGCGGGGTGGAGGAGGAGGGGAGGCGACCAGGAGAGAGCAGAGCTTCATCAGCTAATTGAAGAAATGAGTTCAAGAAGGAACGAGCGAGCGAGCGATCAAATGTATTGAAGGCTCTGATAGGTAAACAAAGATGAGGATTGAGGAAAGGCTGTTGGAGCGACATGGAGGCGTAGCGGGAAGGAGGAGGACTCTGCCAAATATGCCACTTTGGCAAAGGGATTTTTTTTTGCATTTTTAAAATGTGTATTCATTTTTTGAGAGAGAGGAGAGCGAGAGAGAGAGACAGTGCGAGCAGGGGAGGGGCAGAGACAGAGGGAGACACAGAATCTAAAGCAGGCTCCAGGCTCTGAACTGTCAGCGCAGAGCACAACGCGGGGCTCTGGCTCACGGACTGTGAGGTCATGACCTGAGCCGAAGCCGGACACTTAACTGACTGTGCCACCCAGGTGCCCCAAAAGGATTATTTTGATCTGAGAAGGAGGAGATACAAGGAAGGCTCTCTGCCCTCCCCCTCTTCGGATGAAAGGGGGACACAGATTTCCAAAGGTGTCCCTGCTCCTTCCCTACCAAGAAGGACGAGAGTTAATCCCCCAGTCAGCTTTAGACCCTTAGCCTGGATATAGCACCAGAGGAGTGTATAACTTCACTAATGAACCTTTCTCTATCGTTAGTTTCCCATATGTTTGCCCGCGCCCCCCCGCCCCCCAATTTGTTGCTTCTGGAGACAGGTTCTTTTCCTTTGTCTTGTCACATCCCTAAAAATGTATTGTTCCTTTGCTAAGATGATGTATAAGCCCAAATTCTTACTAAACCTTTGAGTCCCTCATCGCCGGGTACACGATCCATGTGTTCAGGAACTTCCGTTTGCTTTTGCTTTGTTAACCTGTCTTTGGCCAGTCTCATTTCCAGGGCCCCAGCTGGAGAACCTAAGAGGGGTGGAGGGAGAGAGTTTTTCCTCTCCAACAGAGGCCGTTAGTGACATTGACAAGAGGGTTTGGGTACGGCGTATGGGCATAAAAACCTAACTGGACTGGATTTGGGAGATTGTGAGGTGAGGTGATGCAGACAGTACAGGCAGCTCTCTCCACTCATGGCAGTAGCTGGAAGGGGTGTGGGCTACAGCGATGTGTGTTCAAGTGTCAAAATAATACATCGCCCTCACAATAGAAGTTGCCTGTCACTGATAGAAGTTGATGTACATAACATTCATGAGACAGGTTGATGTCAATGAAGGCTCAAAGAGACTTTTTAAGAGTTGATAAAATAGTACAGATATGTGTAAAAAAAAAATCAAAACCAAAAAATATATATATGTTGAAAGCAAATATAAGAAACTGTAAGGGCCCCCTGGGTGGCTAAGTTGGTTAAGCATCTGATTTCAACTCAGGTCACGATCTCACAGTTCGTGGGTTCAAGCCCCGCGTCAGGCTCCGGGCTGACAGCTGAGAGCCTGGAGCCTGCTTTAGATTCTGTGTCTCCCTCTCTCTCTCTGTATCCCTCCCTCCCCTGTGCTTGGTCTCTGTCTCTCAAAAATAAATAAACATTAAAATAATAATAATAATAAAATAACCTGTAACAGCTGATAATTCAGAAAGGTGAAAATTTTGGTGTTTGTTATATTATCTTCATACTTTCAAATTGTCTTCTAAATCACTAGGGGAAAAAAGTTTGTAGGTCCAAATGGGGGTATGCAGCTGTCTAAACAGAGGATGACCACGGCTCAGAAAGTTCTCCCCGAAAGCTCTGTGTAGGGCCAGCTCGAGTACAGTACACTGGAGGTGTGAGTGGTGCAAAGTCTACTTTATTTTTTTTAATTTTTTTTAATGTTTATTTATTTTTGAGAGACATAGAGACAGAGCATGAGCAGGGGAGGGGCAGAGAGAGAGGAAGACACAGAATCTGAAGCAGGCTCCAGGCTTTGAGACATCAGCACAGAGCCCAACTCGAGGCTCGAACTCACAGACCGCGAGATCATGACCTGAGCTGAAGTCCGATGCTTAACCGACTGAGCCACCCAGGCGGCCCCTGCAAAGTCTACTTTAATGGATCAGGTCAGAGTTTTCCAGAGTGAGGATGGGACCATCTGCTTCAAAATCTCCCAAAAGCACTTAATAAAAATCCCAACCCTGGGCCCTTCCCCTCCAGCCTGCTCCATTCTAACCGTCTGGCAGGGCCAAGCAATCTGGATGTGGAACACGGAACGGCAGCAAATTCAGGGGACGATGGGAGGCTGCGTTTTGTGCCTGGAGATGGAAGTGCCCTTGGGATGTCCAGTTGGGGAGAGGATGTGAGTCTCAAGTTCACCGACGGGTGTTTATCGGCTTCGTCATTGAGCTCCCATCGCAGGAAACACAGGGACCTGCGCATAGCAGGTACTAAATGTTTATTAAATGAATTACGATCTTAGCCTAAAAGTTCCCTTGCTGAATCCCAAATTCTAACTCCTGACCTTCCTCCCAACTCTTCTCTAGTTGCCCAGGGTGTGTGTGCGTGTGTTCACGCTGGCTATCAGCCTAGAGATAAGCTTATGATTCAGTGTTAGGCAGACGTGGACCCACACCCGGCCCCTTTCGCCCCAGCTCGCTGGACACAAACAGCTCTCCTCTCGGAGCCTCGATTTTCTTATGTGCAAATAATACATCCTGTCATGCATTCATTCACTCACTCATTAGGGTTCTTCTGGCTGGAGCTGACATCCAATGGTGGGGGGGGGGAATGGCAATAAACAATAAATATAGCAGATAGGTAAACTAGACCCTAAGTGAGGATGTGCTTTGGGGGAAGTAAGGAACAGAGTAAGGGCTGGGACGGGGTGGTAGTGGTGGCGGTTGGGCAGGGGAAGCATCACTGCTCAGTAGGGTTATCAGGCAGTAGGCCACGTGCAGAAGGGAGATTTATGGGAAGGCTTGAGGGATATGAGGGAGTGAGCCAAGTGGATATCTGGGGAAGAGTGTACCAGGCAGAAGGAACAGCAAAATGCTTAAAGGCCCCGAGGCAGAAGTGTGGCTGGCAGTGTTGGAGATATAATAAAGAAGGGGTGTGGTTGGAGTGGAGCAAGTGAAGGGAGAGTGGAAAAAAGGACCTTGCAGGGATGGGAGATTACATAACAAAGAAAGAAAGTCTCGAACAGTTACGGAGTGCTAACGATTCAATTCGCCAGGAACTGAGATTGACAGACATCAGCCATTTCATCCTGGCAATAACCTTGCAAGGCAGGTGCAGGCATACCCCGTTTTATTGCGCTTTGTGAATGTTGCATTTTTTAATTGAAGGTTTGTGGGAACCCTGCATCGAGCAAGTTTATTGGTGCCATTTTTTCTAACAGCATGTGATCGCCTTATAGTCCTGTGTCCCATTTTGGTAATTCTCACAATATTTCAAACTCCTTCCTTATTATCGTATTTGTTACAGTGATCTGTGATCGGCGATCTTTGATATTACTATTGTAATTGTTTTGGGGAGGCATGAACTGCACCCCGTATAGGATGGCAAACTTAAGTGACAAATGTGTGTGTTTTGAAAGGGGCCGGGTGTGGATCCACGTCTCTCTCCCTTTCCTTGGGCCTCTCTTATTCCCTGAGATACAGCAATATTGAAATTAGGCCAATTAATAGCCCTACAATGGTCTCAAAGTGTTAAAATGAACGGGAGACACACCTCATTCGCTTTATTTATTTTTATATATTTTTTTAATGTTTATTTATTTTTGAGACAGACAGAGCGTGAGTGGGGGAGGGGCAGAGAGACAGACACATAGAATCTGAAACAGGCTCCAGGCTCCGAGCTTCAACACAGAGCCGACGCGGGGCTCGAACCTATGAACTACGAGATCATGACCTGAGCCGAAGTCGGACGCTCAACCGACGGAGGCACTCCACGCCTCATTCGCTTTAAATCGAAAGCTAGAAATGATTAAGCTTCATGAGGAAGGTACATGGAAAGCCAAGATAGGCCAGGAGCTAGGCCTCTTGTGCCAGTTAGCCAAGTTGTGAGTGCAAAGGAAAAGTTCTTGAAAGAAATTAAAAGCGCTACTTCAGTGAACACACAAAATGATAAGAAAGTGAAACAGGATTAAAACGCTGATATGGAGGAAGTTTGAGTGGTCTGGATAAAAGACCAAACCGCCACGCCACAACATTCCGTTAAGCCAAGGCCTAATCTAGGGCAAGGCCCTCACTCTTTTCATTTCTCTGAAGGCTGAGAGAGGGGAGGAAGCTGCAGAAGAAAAGTCCGAGGCTGATTCATGAGGTTTAGGGGAAGAAGCCGTCTCCACAGCATAAAAGTGCCAGGTGGAGCAGCAAATGCTGATGTACAAGCTGCATCTTCCAGAAGATCTAGCCAAGATCACTGATAGAGGCGGCTACATTAAACAACAGAGTTTCGGGGTGCCTGGGTGGCTCAGTCGGTTAAGCGTCCGACTTCAGCTCAGGTCATGATCTCACTGTTCGTGGGCTCGAGCCCCGTGCTGGGCTCTGTCCCTACGCTGGGCTCTGTGCTGATAGCTCAGAGCCTGGAGCCTGTTTCTGATTCTGTGTCTCCCTCTCTCTCTCTGCCCCTCCCCCGCTCACACCCTGCCTCTCTCTGTCTCAAAAATAAATAAATATTAAAAAAAAAAAAACAGCAACAACAGAGTTTCAATGCAGATGAAACAGCCTTCTTTTGGAAGAAGATGGCCTCTAGGACTTTACAGCTGGAGAGAACTTAATGCCTGGCTTCAAAGCTTCTGAGGACAGGCTGACTGTCTTGCTAGGGGCTAATACGACTGGTGACTTCAAGTTGAAGCCAGTGCATATTTACTATTCTGAAAATCCTAGGGTCCGTAAGAATTATACTAAATCTACTCTGCCTGTGGTCCATCAGTGGAACTACAAAGCCTGGATGTCAGCACATCTGTTTACAACACGGTTTACTGAGTATTTTAAGCCCACTTCTGAGACCTGCTGCTCAGAAAAAAGGATTCCTTTCAAAGCATTATGACTCACCGACAGTGCACCTGGTCACCCGTGAGCTTGATGGAGATGTACATTGAGATTCATGTTGTTTTCATGTCTGCTGATACAATGTCCGTTCTACAGCTCATGAATCCGGGGGCCATTTTGACTTTCGAGTCTTATTATTTAAGAAAGACATTTCAGGGCACCCAGGTGGCTCAGTTGGTTGAGTGGCCGACTTGGGCTCAGGTCATGATCTCACGGCACGTGAGTTCGAGCCCCTCATCAGGCTCTGTGCTGACAGCTCAGAGCCTGGAGCCTGCTTCAGATTCTATGTTTCCCTCTCTCTCTGCCCCTCCCCTGCTCATGCTCTGTCTCTCTCTTTCTCTCAAAAATAAATAAACATTACAAAAAATTAAAGAAAAGAAAGACATTTAAAAATATATTTCATGTGGCGATAGCTGCTTTAAATAGTGAGTGATTTCACTGCTGATGGATCTGGGCAAAGTAAATTGAAAACCTTCTGGAAAGGATTCACCACTCTAGATGCCATTAAGAACATTTGTGATTCGTGGGAAGGGGTCCAAATATCAACATTAACAGGAGTTTGGAACAAGTTGATTCCCACCCTCATGGAAGACTTGCAAGGGTCAAGACTTCAGTGGGAGAAGTAACTGCAGATGGGGTGGAAACAGCAAGAGAACTAGAATGAGAGGTGGAGCCTCGAGATGGGACCGAATGGCTGTGATCTCATGGGAAAGCTTGAATGGTTGAGGAATTGTCTCTTACAGATGAGTAAAAAAGTGATTTCTTCACCTCCTGGTGAAGATGCTGTGAAGATTGTTGAAATGACAACAAAGGATTTGGAACACTACATAAACTGGGTTGATAAAACAATGGCAGGGTTTGAGAGGATTGAGTCCAACTTTGAAAGAAGTTCTACTGTAAGTAGCATGCTATCAAACAGCATAGCGGAGAAATCATTTGTGAAGGGAAGAGTCAGCTTATGCAGCAAACTTCATCGTTGTCTTATTTTAAGAAATTGCCCCAGTTACCCCAGACTTCAGCACCTACTAACGTCACTCAGCAGCCATTAACATCAAGGTAAGACCCTCTACCAGCAAAAAGATTATGATTTGCTGAAAACTAGGATGATGGTTAGCATTTTTTAACTATAAAATTTCCTTTTTTGGGTTGTCAAATGATCCTTTGTTTTAAAATATATGTTATTTAACTTACTTTTTAATTTTGTGTAATCTCTACACCCCACATGAGGCTGAAACTCACGACCCTGAGATCAAGAGTTATATGTTCTACCGACTGAGCCAGCCAGAAGTCCCAAATAATCCTTTATTAAAATATTTTCCTTCGTAGTTATTAACTAGCTGGGCATGCCACTCACTATTGATGTCATCGGGGTGGTGGCCATCAACATTGCAGCCCACAGATCAGGCAGTCCCAGGGTCTCTTTAATAGTTCCAGAGACTTCTCCGGCTAAAGATCTGTGCTGCATCTGACGGGCAATGTTGACAATCTCATCAAAAGTGATATTTCCACAGTGTTTAATGTTTTTCTGCTTCTTTCTGTCTCTTGGTGGTTCCTTGAGGGCTTTGATAATTAGGGCCAAGGCAGAAGGTAGCTCTTCAATCTGGGCCTGTCTGTTCTGAATGGTCAGTTTCACTGTAATCCTCAGACCCTTCCAATCACTGGTTGCCTTGGCAATGTCCTCGCCAACCTTTTCTGGAGATAGACTTAGGAGGCCGACAAGTCCAGGGCAGACATGGAATCCACTTCCCCAATGGTGCAACTCAGGTATATGACTTTGATTTTGTTGGGGTTGACCTTAGGTTGCATGGTGGAGGTCCCCAGTGTCAGATGAACCCGGAATCGAGATGACCAAAGACAGTTCACCTTCACCTCCTGCAAGCTGAAAGCCAAAAAAACTCATAAAGTATTTTTTAATAAAAGTATTCACAGGGAAACCTGACTGGCTCAGTCAGTAGAACGTGTAACTTTTGATGTCAGGTTGTGAGTTCAAGTCCCACACTGGGTAAGGAACTAACTTAAAAGAAAAAAAAAAAAAGGTATGCACAATGTGTTTTTAAACATAATGCTATCGCACACTTACAAGACTGCATTATACTATGAATATAACTTTGATATGTCTGCGAAACAAAAAAATCTGACTGCTTTATTGTGATATTCACTTTATTTCAGTTGTCTGGACCTGAACCTTCAATATCTCTGAGACATGTCTGTATTATGGTTCTACCCACCTCTTTTTTCTTTTTTCTTTGAGAGAGAGAGAGAAAGAGAGAGAGAGAGAGAGCATGGGCAGAGAGGAAGGGCAGAGGAAGAGGGAGAAAGAGAATCTTAATTGGCTCTACGCCCAGCTCAGAGCCTGATGAGGGGCTCACTCTCACAACCGTGAGATTATGACCTGAGCCAAATTCAAGAGTCAGACGCTTAACTGATTGAACCATCCAGGCACCCCTCCCACCACTGCCTTTTTTTAATGTAAACTCTATGCCCAACGCAGGGCTTGAACTCATGACCCTGAGATCAAGAGTCACATGTTTTACTGACTGAGCCAGCCAGGTGCCCCCTCACCCCACCCACCTCTTATGCACATGAACAAACTGAGTGACAGAAACAAAATGTGACTTGATCATGATGTACAATGAGTAAGTGGCCCCCCATATTCTTTCCTAATGCTACACATTATCTGCCATAAATCTGATGTCATAGCTACAGCAATTCCATAAAATTCCCCTTACTTTTAGTGAAAAGATTCGATGAGAGGACAGGGGAAAAGACATGGCCTAGGCAGGGGGAGATGCCACCCAGGGTCCAAGCATCCTGAGACTGTCCTACAACTGCGGGCGGAAGGGTCTGCACAAACGTGACCTCTCTGAGTCAAGAGAAGTGTGGGCCTGGAATGGTTAAAAACTGAGGACTTGCTATAACAAGGTTATGAATATTACAGTACATTTAATATTTAGCTTTAATAAGATCATGCTTTTAACATGCATAATACGCAGTGCTATAACTTATCTGAAATTATTAAATTCATAGCACACTACAGGTGGTGTGGTCTCTTGATGAAACTAATTTCACAGATATGAAGGCCTTCCTTCTAGTCTATCAATGATTCTTTGTGACTGAATATGTAACTTCATGTAGTCTTAACACCAAAAGTCTACATTTGAGGCCCTCAGTACACGCGAATAAAGATAATGACAAATATATGTGGTGCTTCCTGGGTGCTGCTCCAAGCTTTCCAACGATTCCTGTGTATGGCCATGACCTCTTACCAATTCCAATGGACACCATACGTTCAAATCTCAGTTCTGCTACTGCTGTGGATTGAATTGTACCCTCACAAAAGATGAAGTTCTAACCCCCAGTACCTGTGAATGTATTTGGAAATAGGGTTATTGAGGATGATCAAGTTAAGATGAGTCATTAAGGTGGGCTTCCATCCATCTGACTGGTGACCTTGTAAAAAGGTGAAATTTGGGGGCACCTGGGTGGCTCAGTCAGTTGGGCAGTTGACTTTTGATTTCTGCTCAAGTCATGATCTCATAGTTTGTGGATTCAAGCCCCATATCAGGCTCTGCACTGACAGAGCAGTGCCTTCTTGGGTTTCTGTTTCCCTCTCTCTCTGCCTCTTTCTCTCTTAAAATAAATTAAAAAAAAAAAAAAGAAATTTAGACCCAGAGACAGAAACCCAAGGAGATCACCATGTGAATACTGGATTTATGCTGCCACAATCAATGAACACCAAAGACTGTTGGCAAACAAGCTAGGAAAGGGGCAGGAAACTGATTCTCTGTCACAGCCCCAGAGAAAAACAACTTGGCTGACACCTTGATTTTAGACTTCTAGCCTCCAGAGTATGACACAAATTTCTGTTCTTTCTTTATTTGTTTTTAAACGATTTAATTTTTTCTTGAGAGAGAGAGAGAGAGCTGGGGAGGGGCAGAGAGAGGAGGGGACAGAGGATCCCAAGCAGGCTCTGGGCTGACAGAGAAGAGCCCAACATGGGGCTCAAACCCATGAACCAGGAGATCATGACCTGAGCCAAAGTCGGGATGCTTAACCAACTGAGCCACTCAGGCCCCCCTCTTTATTTTTTAAAAATGTTTTACTTATTTTATTTTGAGAGAGAGCGCAGGGGGTGGGGGGCAGAGAGAAAATCCCAAGTAGGCTCCACACTCAGCTCAGAGCCCAATTTGGAGTTCAGTCTCACAAACTATGAGATCATGACCTAAGCCAAAATCAAGAGTCAGATCCTTAACCGACTGAGCCCCCCAATCGCCCCAAATTTCTGTTCTTTAAGCCGCCCAATTTGTGGTACTTTGTTACAGCAGTCCTAGGAAACAAATGTAACTATATACTAGCTAAGTTTTCTCCTCTGCAAAACTGGAACCATAAAAATGGTTCTATATGCTGGGATGTATTCTAAATACTTCATGTATATTATCTCATTTAATCATCATAGCATCCCTCCAAAATAGGTACTGCTACTATTTCCACTTTACAGATGAGACAGCTAGGGAACAGAGAAGTTAAGTAACTTGGTCAAGTTTGTATAGTAACTAAATACATAAGATAGTAATATATCCTTCACAAGACTGTTGGAAACTCTTCATGAGACTGCAGATGTCTATGTGAAAGCACTTTGCAAATAGTAAAGCATTTCACTCCTGTTAGTTAGAATCTCTGTAGACTCAGTCCCTTTTTTGCCATTCCTAACTCTTCCTCTACTTATGCGTACTTCCTCCCCTTGGCGACAGGGGTCGCTGCAGTGAGAGGGCGCTGACAGGTCTCTCTAGCCTGCTGCGCTGGCTGCTCGCTGGTGCCTATAAATTGCAGCCCGGGGCTTAGCGAGGCATCAGTGCACCGCCGCCGGGGCTGGGGCCGGGGCTGGAACTGTCATTGGAGCTGGACGCGGCGGAGCTGAAGCTGGGCCGGGGCGGAGCGCCGCGCTGCGCCGGGGCCGCAAGGAGGGGTGTGTTGCTGCTGGCCCACCGCGAGCCGCCCCCAGCCCGCGCCGAGGTGCCCTCCTGCCAGGCCGCCTGCCTCCGCCTTCCGCCTCCCTCCATTTCCCCGGAATTTCAGCCCGGCGCGCCTGCACCCCGGCCCTTCTCTGGGTGGGGAAGCTCCCGGCCGCTTTCCGGCTTCCCTCCTTCCTCACAGGCTGGGCTCCCAGCCCCCTCTTCTTTTCCTGGACTGGCTCCCACCCCTTTCGTTCCCCTTCCTTTAGCTCGGTCTCCCTGCCCCTTCCCTTAGCTGAGTCCCAGCTCCTCAGCCACTTTCCTCAGCCAAGGGTCCCAGCCTTCCCTCCTCCTTTTCCTTGCCTGGGATCCAACCTATCCTGTCCCTTCCCCTGTTTCTAGGGTGCAGTCTCTTCCCCCCACCCCCCTTTCATTTTAGTCTCTTCCCGTGGTCCTTTCTGGGTCCTTGTCCCCTTTCCCCAGTTTGGAGTTCTCGGTTGCAAACCCAGCCTCCCTCCATCCCCGGAGGTCAGCTTCCACACAAATACTGCTCTAAAACATGAACTTCTCCTAGGGACTGCTCCAGTCTGTCTCCTACCTGCTGACCCCTTGCTACCTATGTCCCAGGTCTTACTCTCACTTTGCTAACGGTCACGGCCTGCTGAACCCAGGGATCAGCACGATGCCTCTGTGCTCGGGCATCTGTGGCCGCTCTCCCCCCCGAATCTTCCCTTCATTGCTCGTGGTGGTAGCCTTGGCGGGGCTGCTACCGGTTCTCAGGAGCCATGGCCTCCAGCCCAGTCCTACTGCCAGCACCATCCGAGGCTCAGAGCCACCACGGGAACGCTCTATTGGGGATGTCACCACTGCCCCACCGGAGATTCCCCCCGAGAGCCGGCCTGTTAACTACTCCGTCACTGAACACAGCATGAAGACTCGAAAGGCCTTTCCGGTCCTGGGCATCGACTACACACATGTGCGCACACCCTTTGAGATCTCGCTCTGGATCCTGCTGGCCTGCCTCATGAAGATAGGTAAGTCCAGTTTGCTCCGACACTTCCGATGCCGCCAAATTGGTGAGCTGCTTGCCCCGTCCCTACCACTCGAGGCTGCCCAGGAATAAGGGTCTGGACCTCTCCAGCCTCCGTCCTGCCATCTTGGTCCTTCTCAAACTTGAACTCTGTGGTCTGAGCCCTCCCAAGATTGGAGCCAACTTTGTGCCTGGGGGGAAGCAGGATTAGAGCATGGGATGCTTCTGGTAGTCGGTACCCTCAGCAAGGGCTCCAGGCCTGCAGGTCTCCTCTAGGCTGAGCCAGACCCCGAGGGGAGCCAGGCACCCAGATGCGTGTGAGGCAGAGGAGTGTCTTCTGGCAAGTGGCACAGTCAGCTCTGTCAACAGCAACCAGTGCAATTACATGCTTCATGGGAGGGCGTTCCAGGATGGAGTGTCTATCTACTTGGCCAGTCTGAGGAGTTTAAGTATAGCAGGGGACCCGTGTGCTGGAGACCTAGAAGCGCGGTGGAACGTGAGGGATCCCCATAGTATCACCTTCCTTTTTTCCCCAGAATGTTATCTGTCAGCTTTGCCTGCCCGGGCTGGCCGGGAGCCCCTGAGTCAGTTTCCGGCCCAGGAGGGCCATCCCTTATACAGTTTATGGGACTGGGGGCCTGGAAATTTCTGAAGTCTGTTTCGGAAGGGGAAGGGGAGTCGGGGAGGTTGAAACCTGGTCTGGCCCCTGCTCACCTCCAGGTTGGCACCCGGCTGTGTCTCAAGGTGCCCAATGGGCTGGCATTCATGTTGGCCCCTCCCCCCCTCAACCAAGTCGGAGAGGGACAAGTGGATTGGCTTGGGATGCTCTGGTCCGAAGAGACTTTGAAATGTTCTTTTTGGGAGAAGAAACTAGAAAAGTTGTTCCCTCCCCTCCCGGGGCTCCCTCCCTCCTAGGCCTGCTGGGTGATTGATGGAATTCACCGGAGCCTGCATAGCCCAGAAGTCCCTGGAGGTGTGTGTGTGGGGGGGGGAGTGCTTTGAAAGCTGCCTTTGAGTTTTTAGCCTCAGCTAGCCGTGGAAGGCATAAGGATCTGGGGTGCTGCAGATCTGGGTTTGGGGAGTTGGTGACTCTTGGTAGGAAGCCTTGCAGCTTTTCCAAGGGCATGCAGGACCTGAGTGGTGATGCCAGGCTGGTGTGAGGCGGGCTCTGGGACATGCTGCAGGAGGACGCTCCGGTTTGACAGATCCGGTTGCTGGTGTGTAGCTCTGGTGCTGTGATGGTAGCAGGGCCTGTACATGGAGCTGGGCCACCAGCACCTATGCCCTGATGGCAGCCAGCTTCCTGGTAAAAGTCAAGGACTGGGCAAGAAGAGCTATGTGTACTGATTCTGACAACAACATGACCTTGAATGAGCTGGGGCCTTTTTTCTGCCCGTCTTGCCCAGCTGTGAAACTGGCAAGAATCTCTAAATTTCACCCTATCAATTGAGTCACAAAACTAGTGTCTTAATTTTTTGTAAGAAACCAGTGACCACGATGTGTCATTTGCCTGTGTGAGATCAGGAGGAGACCTCACAATCACCGTTTATAAATTGCCCTTCTCTCTCCAACTCCCTCACCTCCCAACGACACCTGGCATTGTGTTAGGGCACCGGGAGCTGGTATCCATACTGCCAGCCCCAGTGCCTTCTATTGGGACGACAGTAAGACCCCAGAGATCCTACTCTGGGCAGTAAGGAGTTGGTCCCTGCAGGCCTGATATCTGTTTCTAATGGGGTCAGGCTTGGCCTGCTTTGTCCCCACTAGAACCCGTGCCAGGGACCCTGAGCAGCTGGAGAACAGAGATGGTGCCATGGCAAGGGCATCAGTCTAGAAAGTTAGGACTTGGCTTCTCATCCCACCTCCCTCTGTGACCTTGGGCCCGTCATGCCTCCCCATCTGTCAGTTGATCTGTGGCCCCTTCCAGGACTGACATTTCTGCCATTCCACGGACTCGGGTAACCCTGGCAAGTCTTTCAGCCTTGGGCCTCAGTTTTCCCGTTGTAGAATGAGGAGGCTCGATAGGATCTCCAAGGGCGTTCGCGGTTCCAAAAGTCTGTGTCTCTGGCTTGGAAGGGCCTTCTGAAAACAGAGGAGCCCTAGCACCTGGCCATTCCGGGGAAGAGAGCAGAGAGAAGTATGCCCCGAAGATCTCAGGGTCCCTGTTCAGGTGGCAAAAGTGAATGCCCATTTCCCCCCTTTCCCTTTGCGGTGTCGAGTTCAGGTTAGATAAAGGCTCCACCACTGGGCCACTTGGCCTTTCTGAGCTTCAGTTTCCTCATATATAAAATGGGGGAAATAATAGTACCTAGTTATAGTGCTGCCGATGTGACAGCGACCTAAATTAATGCATGTGAAGCCAGCCTGGTACCTGCAGGAAGCACTCAATGAGTGGCAGCTGCCCCGTTGGTATTTCAACCACCAAAGGCAAATACGTCCGTACCTCAGCCACCTACATGCAGTCTTCCTGTGAAGTTGGAGGATTACAAACCTCTCAGCCCTAGGCTGCCACAGGGTGTCCTTCCTTAAGGTTGCAGGGTTTTGGGTGTGTCCTCTTGACTCTGTTCTTCCTTTCACTTCAGCTGCTTCCCCAGCTGGTCCTGGGGGGAGGGGAGATAGCACCGACTGACTTAGGGGACGGGTTGGGGGCTGAGGCCACGCTTCCTCTGCACGCCCAGATCCCCAAGAACCTAGGAGTTCATTCTGGGGTCTTGCCTATTCTCCCAGCCCCGCAGTGTGGGTAGGAGCTGTGTTGGAGCCCTCATTCTGTCATCTCTGGCAGCTGCTTCCCTTGCAAGGCACCCCTCCTTCAAGAATAGAAGTGCTGTGTGCGGTTCTCCTTCCTGCCCTCATCATTGAGCAGAGCCTCCAGTAGACCCCGTTGGAGATGTGGGCGGGGGGGGGGGCGGGGGGGCTGTCTAGAGCTGAAGTTCTAGAGTAATGCCTCTGGGTTCTTTTCTAACTGGCTCAGTGGGTGACATTAGGCCTTTCTCTCCCAACAGTCAGGGATCCTTGACTTTTCCTTGGTAGGGAGGGGCTGGTGGTGTTGGGGGGGCAGTTTAGACAATTGGGAGACTTGCAAGAGTGACCCCAAGAAGCCTTAGACTCTGTCCGCTGCCCGCCCCCTGCCTATCTTGTGATCTGGACCCTGCGTGAATTCCAATTTGTCCCCAGTTCACCCAAACCCCAGCCCAACGCTTGTTCCAAAGGAGAGCCTGACTGTGACCCAGCTCACCACTGGCACCCCATGCGATCGTTTCCCCATGTCCCTGACCTGGAACTCCTGGCAGAGGCCCGAGAGCCCATAAAAGCAGGTATTCATCTTGTCTCCTGACCAGAGACAAAAAAAAAAAAAAAAAAAAAAGCCTTCCTTTGTCTCTTCACCTGTTATAACTTTTTTTTTGGTTTTGGTCTTTGCAAGGCGCATCCTGCCATGTCCTCCTTAAAAGAAGTTGTGTGTAGAGCAGGTAGGGGTCACTATTGCCCACTTCTCATGCCTGGATATCAGCCCCAGTGACTGGTTTCCTATAAAAATAAGAGGAGAGCCCCCCTCTCCCGCTTCTCAGGAGAGAGGTACAACTTTAAAGGTCACCTTGAAACTGTCTCAAGAAGCCCAGATGGCACTCTAAAAAGAAAGGAGTGATCTTTTTCTCGTTGGGAAAACAGCTGCCTGCCGGCAGGGCAGTGGGAGGGAAGGGGTCAGCTGGGGGCTGGGAGGGAGGTATTGAACTTGTGTCTCCAGCAGCGTCAGGACGCTTGGAGGGCCTCCGTTGGTCATGTTGCTGGGCTTCGTTCAGCTGAGCTCCCAGCCCTGCTCCTGCGGCTCTGGGAAAGCAAAGACAGGGTCAGAAATCCTGGGCCCTGCCCCTGCCCCTCGGTACCAGTGACCATGGCCAGGCGCCTTGTTTCTCTGGACCTGACTTGCCTCACTTGTAAGGCAGAGGTGCTGTCCCACCTTCTAAGACGGGTATAGAGGACAAACATGGGAATGCTCAGCCTGGTGCCCGGCTGCCGAGGCAGCTTCTAGGGCCTGTTCAGACTCCACCCCTCTGGGCGGTCTTCCCTGCCCACTCCAGTCCACGGCAGTAGCTCTGGCTTCTCCCACTGGACCCGTTTCCCTTATTGTTTATCCACAGCTTTGGCATGAGGCCTAGCCTGCCCTGTGACATCTCTTCTGTTGGGTGTGTTTGTGTTTTAATCAGAATTACCATTTATTGAGTATCTACGGAGTAGTGTCAGGCACTTTATAAAAGTCATCTCATTTAATCCCTACTAAAATCATATGAAATAAAGGCTGTCTGTTTTACAGATGAGGAAACAGCTCATAGAGGTTATCTTCTGTGACGTCGAATTGCTGTTTATTTTCCGTTTGAGACTTGGCCTTGCCTCTCAGAGGGGCGCAGCTCTGTCTCCTGTCCCTCACAGTTGCATCCACAGGGGCACATGGCCTTCCACTGAGTAGGGGCCCAGCCTGCTGCGCCTGCACTCAGGAATTTTAGGACTCCCTCTAGGGGTGGGGCAGGTGTCAGTGGTGGGAGCCCTCTCTGCTGTTGGGGTTCTGTGTCTGGCTTTGGGCCTATCCTCTGTCCCTCTGAGTTGCACAGATACCCTGAACCCTGCAGTGAGGCTTGGGCCTATCCCTGATCCTCTGGTAGTGACCCCACCTGTCATCTCTTTGGTGTTGCCCTCTCTGTGGTGTGACCAGAGCTTGCTTCTTCCCTGCTTGGGCAGGGGAGTGCCAGTGGAAGGGGGGTTAGCCAGCAGGCGGAGGCTAACCTTGTGATTGCCATCTTCTGCCTCTGGGCTGGAAGGGTGCTGGGCTGCTTTCAGTTACCCTCAGGGCCTGGCAGGATCCCCTGAGAGGTGGCCTCTGTGTTGGGAGCAGGTGGCACGCATTTCTTTAGCCGTGTAAGGCAGGCAGTATTTAATAGTAATTATCATTACTACTGTGACTCGTTTCCAAAGCGCTTGCATATATGGTATTTAATTCTGATTGTCTCAGGGGGTTAGCAGGTGGTGTTGATGTTGCCCATTGGATATGTGAGAACTCTGAGATTACTTAGCAAGTAAGTGGCAAAGAACACAATCCCCAGACTTCTAACCCAAGACTCCATCCTTTTTTTCTGCCTGGCTGACACACTGGGTCATTATAAAGATCAAGGGAGACCAGAGATCCAAAGGGGCTTTGTAGGCATATCCACATTGGTAACCTGAATGGTTGCCAGGAGAGATACCAGTTCCCCCAGTAGGAGGGAAGAGCTGAAAGAGCAGGGCGGTCTGGAGCTCAGGCCAGATTAGCTCCAAGTTATGAAGAGTGTAAGGCCTGAACTCAGCCTTGGGACCTGTCATTCTCAGAGCCCTGGTCAGTGGAACAGCAAACCTTCGAAATGGAGGGCTTTTCCTTTTCCTTGAAGTGTTGTAGGCCCTCCTGGAGGAGAAAGGAGAGGCAGGGAAGTGAATTACAACCGAAAACATGCTGAATGGGCAGGAATGAGGTAGTTAAGAAACCTGAGATCTGGGCTTAGCTGTTTGCTGAGCTGCGTGACCTTAGGCAAGGCACAACCTCTCTGAGCTCCTGTTAGGAAATATTTGTATCAGATTTGTCAAATATTTGTTAGTTTTGTTAGCCGCCACTTATTAAGCTCCTATTTCAGAAGCTGTGTCAGGTACTTGCACAGCTAGAAAATATTGGGGTTTAAGCCCAGATCTTTCTAGAACCTGTATTCTTCATGATGCCCTGACTCCCTTTCAATTCAGAAGTTTTATTTTTCTCATAATCATTTTGAACAAAGAAGAGTTTTAAGGTTTCAGTATTTTGAGTCTTGGCTGCAAGGTGGATCATTTCTTGCGTTTAGGGACAAACAGTGACACCCCTCTCCCCCAAGTCCCACCGTGAATTAAATAGCCCTTCTCTGGGGTGTTGGCATTCAGAAACCCAGGAGAGGCAGGGAACTGGAGTGGAGAGGCCCCAGGCTCCCTTGGGAATGCCAGCCTGTACTGAGCCGGCCGGCCTGCCTGCCTCCTTCCATCATCCCCTCACCTGCCCCCTTTCCTTCTTGGTGGGGAGAGAAGGCTCACTCAGCAAACCCAGGACCTGGGTTATTCCTGAGTCATCCATCGCCTGTGTGGGCCTCATTTTGCAGCACTCACACCCCTTGCAAACGTCTGAGTCAGACATGTCTCCCCAAGGTTGTCTGCACACACCGCCCTGGGCCAAACCATCTCTTTAGATGCCGATAAACATCAACTGATACTTTTAGGCAGCCCGTGATTATATGTGGGTATTTTTAATCCTATGGGCTAATCTAATTTTAACTGAACTAAGTTTTGGATTGGGCCTGGATCAGTGGGCTCTCCCCCTTCCTTGGGATCGTGCTGACTTGATTTTCTCCCCCTAAAGCTCATCTAACAGGCAGGGCCGGTTTTGGGGTCCGTTAGGCCAGTCCTGACCCCTGAGTTCTAATACTGACTTGCAGAGAATTTGGAGTTCCCCAAATTACCCTCAGCGAGTTCTCTTCTGAAAAGATATGTCCTTAAGCTTTGGAGTGAGGTCCAGGATAAGAAGTCCTGTTCCTTCCCAGGCCCCCTTCTCAGTCCCTTGGGGGGACACTTACCCCTGAGCCCAGTCTGGCACTTCCACAGTACTCGGCCTGTTTGAGACCAGGCCACTGAAAGCGGAGCGGTGACCTCACAGCTGTGTGTCAGGCAGAGCCCACGAGCTCACCAAAATAATAAATAGCTAACACTTATATAGCGCTTGCCGTGTGCCAGGCAGAGCTCACAAAGGCTGTGTCTTTGTACTGGTCAGCCAGGACCGAGTGCAGCTAATTAATCTGTCTCTTCAAGCCGGGATGGAAGAGGCAGGTTGGCCGAATCAGCCACCAGGCGTTTGGCCTGTGGCCCATCAGGGAACCAAGGAGAGTGAAACCCCAGGCCCTGCTCATTAGGAGCTTCCAGTGTGCCTAGGAGGGAATGGTCGGTCTGTGCCGAGGGATGGGCAGAGTTCAGGGAACAGCCAGTCCCTGAGGGCAGGAGTATGGGAGACTTCTCAGGGAAAGTGGAACTTGAGCCAGTCTTGAAGGATAGAGAGGAACTAGATAAGCGTGTGGGACCAAGAGAGTTATTCTTAGCACACGATCCCCACGAGAGTGTAAGCCCCTTGAGGACGGGGCCTTTGTTTGCTTTCTCATCTGTTCTTGGCACAGACTAAGGGCTCCTGAATATCTGGGAAATGAAGGGGTGCATGGCCGACTTCTATGTAGAGATGGGGTCCATGTGACTGAAGTACGGGGCAGACAGGAAACCAGTTTGACCACTCGGAGAGGTTGGAGAGGCTAGTTACCAGACTAAATGCCAGGCCAGGAGTTTAACTGAGCTCTGAAAGTGACACTCAGAGTGCTTTTAGGCATCAGCCTGTGTGTGAGTGGTGCTGCCAAGGCCGCTTCCCCCCCTCCCTCACCGCCTCCCTCCCTCCCTCATCACCTTCCTGGGCTTGTCTCTAATGGAGGGTCTGCACAGGCAACCTCTCTGGGCTGGGTGGGGTCTCTCTAGGAAAATGTGGGTCTGTTGGTCCGCCCTCGATTTGTGCAAGTAAAAGCAAGATACCAGAGCTTCCTCAGGGAGCTGCCAAGAGCCCTAATTGAATTAAGCTTTTCCTGGGAAGATTCTTCAAGCCATCAACTGCGCTGTGACTGTGAATGGATGAGACCAGTGGCCATAAACCATTGCAAGAAGGCAATCTCATTAATTTATGGTTGTGCCTAAACAGGTTGACTTATGGCTTCTCTTTGTTTTTATATGTGTTGGGAGTGGGCTGGGGCCAGAATCTCCTTTCTGTGGCAGATTTATTTTTAAAATATGAATACATAAAACATGTTTGTGGTCAAAACAAAACAAACAAAAATAAAACAGTACAGAAGGGTACTAAGGGAAAAAGTAAAATTTCCCCCCCTCACTTCTCCGATCACCTGTCCTACTCCCTAGAGTTAACTTTCATGTGCATCTTTTCCTAAATTCTCTATACGTATATGAATGTGGGAGCGTGAGGGCAGATTTAGTTTTCATAAAGCCACTTGTGTAAAGGAAAAGAGTTCTAGGCAGGGACCTGAGTCCTAGATCGAGCTCTGCCTCTTTCTGGCATGTTGACCAGAAAGTAAGTCATTTCGCCTCCGTGGGCCTTAGTTTTCCTGTCTGTTGATTTCAGTTGTTAAGTGGCTCTTTGGGACTTTTCAGCAGGAAAGGCAGACATCCCAGGGGTGCCCCTGCGGTGGCGAGCCCTGGGCAGACCGTGAGGCCCTGGGAGGGGATCTCTCCAGCTCAGGGTTGTGGGGTTAAATGAATGGGTTCGCAGATAGCCAGCTCTGTTGCTGGGGAAATAAGACAATACACAAGGGAGAAAGCGCAGGTGGGAAAGTGTGTAGCTCAGCCCGAGATGCTGGGGGCGTCGGATAGGAGGAGGAGACATAAGGGAAGGTTTCCTGAGGGAGGTAGTTCTGAGGAATGAGCCAGGTCAAGAAGAGGAACATTGTTTGGTAAGGCTTGCTGTTGGAAGGGATTCTGGCTTGGGTGGGAGAATGGACTGGGTGACCGGCTTTTCTTCTACGAGCCAGGTTTCTAAGATACTTTTTAAAAATTTCTGTTAAAGTAATCTCTACACCCAACATGGGGCTCAAACTCCCAACCTTGAGATCAAGAGTCGCATGCCCTACCGACCGAGCCACCTAGGCGCACCTAAGATTCTTTCTGAGTCTATGATGGAGTTCAGGGGACTTGGGGACCCCAGAATAGTCTGCAGACATTGTATATGTGTATTTGTGTCAGAGCAGTAGTAGTAGTCACAGCTTTTCTAAGGCATGTGTGGCCCCACAAAGTCGAAGAGCTTTGGCTCTTTGTGCTGTGAAAATTTGAGGAAGGGTAAAGGACTTTCCTTGGGCAAAGTGTAATACTTAACCCCCGGATGAGTGGAATTTGCCGGGGAGACTGCCCTCTGCCTAGGAGGGCAAGAGGAATGAACCCAGTCAGAATGAGTAAGCTGGGTCCTGGGAGAAGGGAAAGGAAATTGGCCCTATAAAGTTGAAAAAAGCTTTTCTGGATTGGGGATCAAAGCAGACGCAGCAGACTCCTCCTCCCATCCTGTGCAGGCGGGGAAGGTGCTAGGCTCCTTCTGCCCCCTGCCCCTGGGATCTGCTAGGTTTCCGTAGGAAGTCCGGTTCACACCCCAGGAGGTAATTCAGGTCTCTGGCCCTTTGTCCTGAAGGGACTAGGGCCCAAACATTCCTCTGAGCCTCTGTTAGGGGAAGCAGCTACCTTTGAGGCAAGGATCGCCTCTGGAGGGGACAGGCTTTGAGGGTGCAGTGCTACGCAGCCCCTGTTGGCCTCTGCTGTTTCTGAGACTGACCTTCAGGAGACTGACCTTATCTCCTGCTCTCACCCTGTTTCTGGAAGTAGAGAATATTTTTTTCTGCCTGTAGAAAAAATACTAGAGGCAGAAAGAAACCTACAGTAACCTGTGGCCCCAGGGCCCAGAGGGGAGATGGAGATGTTTTGGTTCCATCCTCTCATTTTCCAGTCGAGGCCCAGAGAGGATATGCCCAGAGCCACATATGAGTTAATGGCTGAGGGAGGGCTTTCCCTGCTCTGTTAACTAACCCAGGGGTCTCTGGGCAGTAAGAGCTGGACCAAGAGCAGGGGCTGTGGTCTTTGGCTTGGTTGTTGGTTCCTAAGCCCTGGTAACTCTGACGGGCTCTTTAAGCCTGAGAAGGGCAACTTCCTGCTGGAGTATCTGTCCGAGAGCTGTTCTGGCAGGGAAGCCACTTGGCCTTGGCCACATAGGCCCTTGCAGGAGAACCAAGTGCAAGGCTTTGTACTCCGTCACAAGCCAGTGTTGAGCCTGCATGCTGTGCTTTTTATAGCATCTTTGCCATCAAACCAGGCGTCCAGGTTTTATCTTTTGGGTCCTGGGCCAGGGCCCACAGGAATCCAGATGCTGTACCAGGTAGGCAGGACGCCTGCTTGAGGCAGAGCCAGCTCACCTCGCCGAGCACAGCCCAAGACTCACGTTACGGCTCAGTGGAGGAGGGGAGCAGGCAGTCCACCCCAGCCTCCCCTGGCCAGCCTGGCCGATGGACCAAGCAAGGATGCATCAGAACTACTTCAGACTCAGGGACTGGTCTGAGAAAGGCCGTATAGATATAGCACAGTCGGGCAGTAGAAAACGGGTGTGATTTGAGCTGCAGATGGAATTATGAGGGTTTGGAGGAGACAGAAAGACCTTCCCACCTGAGGATGGGGAGAGGGAGGTTTGTGGAGGTAACAGTTGAACTAACCTCGAAGGATAAGTAGGATTTAGATGAGATGCTTGAGTGAAACAGGTCTTACTGGGCACAGCCAGAAGCTTCTACTTGGGGCAGGACCTTTGGATTACAGAGGAATATCCAGAGCAGTTCCCTTTGGAAACATGGTGGTTCGGAACACAGGCTTTGAAGCGCCGCAGACTTGAGTTCAAATCTCAGCTCTCCCACTTCGTGGCACCATGATGTTGGGTAAGTCACTTCCCCTGTTGGAGTCTCAAGTTGATCACCTGCAACATGGCGTGACATCTGGCAGGACGTCGGAAGGATTCGGGGAGAGTGCCCTCGTGAGATGGTTGTCACAGAGTTTGGCACATCCCGATAAATGATGGCACTTAGGAGTCCCTCTAGGGTCAGGAGGAAGAGAGGTGCTGGCTTGTTTTTTTCTGACTCCCGAATCGCCCAGCAACTGAATAATCACTGAGCAAGACTTGCAGACGCCCTGCTGTGTGTCCAGTGCTGTGCTAAGTGCAGGGGTGAGGTGGCTATGTATAAATAACATTTATCCTTTTAATGAGCACACTCCTAAGGTGGCCAGAGCACTTTCCAGCACGCAGCAGGAAACCTTTTGGGGAGATGCTGTTCTTCTCCTTTTTAGAATGAGGATACTGAGGTCCCATTAGGTCAGGTGCCTTGCCTAGGAGCGGATGGCCTGACTGTGGCACAGCCGAAGCCGGACCCAGCGCCTCTCACTCCAAGTCCTGTGCTATTTCTCCTATATAACAGTCATTTCACCATGTAGCTGTAGTAGCAAGACTTATCACTTGAAACATTTAATGAGCAAAGCACGATTTTGTATGACAACTTGATGTGTAGCTATAAAAGCACTCAATTTTGCAGCACAGATGATGGTTTTTAAAATAGGCCCAGCTCTGACGAGGTGCCAGGTGAACTGCGCCAGTGTGCAGGGCGGAAGGTTCTGCCACTTCTGTGCCTGCACCACCCTGGCCGAGCCTCAGTTTCTCCAGTGAGATGGATAATGTGTGTAAAACTCCAGGCACATCAGAAGCGCTCAGAAATGGGAGCTGCCGTTGTGGTCGGAAGGTGATTTTAGGTATGAGAGCCAGAGGGCATTGGGCAATGCTGAATGTCACCAGGACTGGGGGGGGGGGGGGGCATCCAGATGAGATCTTGAGCTGACATGTCTGAGGTCTGGTCTGTAGTTGGGAGGGGGAGACACATTCAGCAAACACTGATTCATGCCTCATAAAGGCTGTGCTGAATGAAGATGCAAAGAGGAATAAATATAATCCCAGCCTCACAGGAGAGGCCGACGTCTGAACAAGCACTTGGGGTGTGCTGAGCAGTGCCACAGCAGGGCCCCACAGGGCTGTGGGTGCACAGGAGGCTTTGGGTGGGGGGGTGGATCAGAGAATGTCTCAGAGCTTCGAGCTGAGCCTTGAAGGTTGAGCAGGGGTTTGCTCATATGGAGGGTGGAGCTGGAGAAAGGCACAGACACGTGAATAATGCAGAGCCACAGATAACGCGGAGCCATTGACCTTTGCTTGTGAAACCCGTTGGGGCATTTTTCACCCCCTTAACCTCAGCTCCGAACATACTTCACCTGCCCGGCTGGCTGGGCAGAGGAGCTGGGCCACCCTGCAGGGCTGTGAGCACCAGTGTTGCCGGATGTAGGCAGTAAGCAGGTGAGCTGCTGTTGTCTGACACCCATCGAGTGCCTGGCCTTGTGCTGAGGGCTCCACATGGTGCATGGTTGTCTGAGTGTAAAGGCAGCCCTGAAGGGTACGAGGGTCCTGGTGTCTGCCTTTCGCGAGCTTACAGCCACCCCGGGGAGTGAAACAGGGAATAAAAGTGCCCAGTGAAGCTGTGCCCCTGCCTCAAAGCCCAGAAGGACTTCAGAGAGAGGAGAGGAGTGGCTGGAATGAGGAGGCAGAGGCCTTTGTGCAGGTGCCTTCACAAGACCTTGACAAGGGGAGGGGAAGTGGCGGGTCAGGCAGGGGCCGAGGCTCTGAGCAGTGGGTGCGAGTGGGCACCCAGCCGTGGGGGGGAAGAAGAGGCTAGAGAGGAAGGCCCACCAGCTGTGGGGGAAATCTGGGCTGGGGGTCAGTGAGAAGTAAGATTGGGTGGGCTAGGCGGGATTCCCAGGCATTTAGAACTCCAGCCAGAGGGCTGGTCAGGCCACCAGAAAGCACGGTCACACAGATCAATGCTTGCCCTTCACTCCGTTTCCACCTCTGCTCTCCCTGTCCGCGCCACGAGCATCACGAACCGGGTGACTCCAGTGGCCTCCTGAATGGTCTCCTGACTGCACTCCCCTCTGCCTGTAATCAGCTCTCCACGGAGCAGCCAGGGGCATCGTTCCGAAGTGTAAACCAGAACTCGCCATTCCCCTGCTTCAAACTTGTCAGTTGGTTCCTGATGAACTTGGGGTGAAATCAAATCCAGGAGAGGTGTGCATCTCTCCCTGCTGCTTATCCCCCAGCCTCACTCGCTCCGTCGTCCTGGGTTTCTCAAATGCACCAGCCTCGCCAGGCCTGTTCCTCCACACTTGCTCTCCCCAGCCTGGAAGCCTGCCTCGGGCCGGCTCCCCGTCCGGGCCCTGGATCAGGTGTCCTCTCTTCAGAGAGGCCTCCCTGGCCACCGAGTCTAATGTGTAGAACCCCCCTCCTCTCACGTCAGACACTAGTCTGCGTGCTAAAGACAGAGCCAGGAGGAAGACAAGGAGGCTCCTGGTGTCAGGGGGTTCACGGGGCAGTGTGGGGTGTTAGCAGACACGACAGTGTCAGGCGGTGATAAGTATCTGGAGAAAATAGGAGGGAGACGTGCTACTTGGATGGTTAGCGAAGGCCTCTCTAAGGAGGTGGCTTCTGAGCTGAGCAAATGACAAGAAGGAGCTGGCCTTTCAAAGACCAGGGTCCCTGGAGAGGGCACATTTGAGGAACCCGGAGTAGAGAGAGAGGGAGGGAAGAGGTGCGGTGTGAGAATCCAGGTGCTACCTGGAGCCACTGAAGGCTTTTGATCAGGGTGATATGGTCTGAGTGGGGGAGGGATGCGCAGAGCAGCCTGGGAGCCAGAAATGGAGAGTTGGCTCCGGCTTTGGGCTGGCCACAGTAAGCCAAGCAAAGCAGGTCCCTGGCCCACAGCCACTCAGCCCAGGTCTGTGAGAGCAACAGGTGTGAAGCTTCCAAACAGGCTCCTGTGGCCGGGCCAGCAGCGGGACGGAAGCTCCAGCCTGGGAGAGTCATTGCCAGGAGGGGATGAAGGCACAAGGAAGGGAGGGGCTGAGCGGATGCCAGGCTCTGCTGGACTCCTGCCCCTCCTCCCCTGCCCCACCCCGGTGCCCACAGGCAGGCGGTCACCAGACCTGTCCTGCGTGAGCCTTGGCACGGCTGAGCACCAGGGCTCTGACATGGCTGTTCCCTGCTGAATCCTATGATCCCACGTGGCCTGGGGGACTGCCAGGCCCGGAAACACTAGGCCTAGAATCAGAGAAGTGGACTTTATTATTGGGAGGGATCTAGGGACTGAGTGAAGGATCCAGGAAGTGAGACGGAGAAAGATAGGGGGTTGGGGGTCAAGAGACTTAGACTAGAATGCCGGCTCTTGCAGCAGTGGGGGTGGGGCCTGGCGTGTAGACCTGGGGACAGTCATTGACAGTGCTGTGGAGAGCACGCGGCAGTAACGGAGCCGGGCCCAACCCCTTCATCTCACAGAGGAGGAAGCAGAGGGCCAGAGAGGAAATGACTTGCCCACAGGCTGCAGCGGGTGGTGACAGAGCTGAGGTTAGTTCAGGTCTCCCTACCCCTAGTCCAGAGCCCTTCTGTGGGTCTTCTTTCCTCCACCACTCCCTCTGGAACGGCCCCCTGTCCCCTCTGCAGGTGAGGCGGCTGCCCCTGGCTCCCGCCTTCTCTTCAGCTCGCCTCCGAGCACCTACTGTGTGTGTGTCAGCAGTGCGGGCAGTGGCTCCCACCCTTGTGGCGCTGACAGTTGCGTGTGGGAGACAGACGTATAAACAGCTACAATACAAGACAGGCTGAAGTGACACAAGCAGGCAGCACAATGCAGCGTGGGCCCTGGTGGCAGACGGGTCTCAATTCTGGCACAGCCACTTAGAATGTAGTGGTGACGAGGCCTGAGCCGAAACTGGGAAAATCGAGAAGACCTCTGGTTCAGCGTAGAGGAGTGTGGACAGTTTCTCATGGTGATGGGAATTGCAGAGAGTGTGGAGTGAGGCTTGACCACGACCGGCCGGTGTTTAGGATGAGGTTCTCCCGGCAGGTGGAGAATGGACTAGATGAAGTTTCTCACAGTGTTCTTGGCTCTGGGAATTGTCCGCCTCCTCCCTCCGTAGATAATTATCCTTCCTAAGAAACTGATCAGATGGGAAACTGCAGGAAGTGGTTTGGGACAAGGATTGTGTAGGAGTTGGGGGGAGAATGAAAAGGATGTAGCAGGAGGCAGGCTCCATGCCTAGCAGCAGGCGGTGGCTCCCTTGGAAGGAGGAGGAAGGGGAGCCTGGGCAGGCTAGGAATTTAAAACAGAGTGGGTGGCTTCGGGGGAGCCAAGTTCCTCAAAGTTCCTCTGCTCCCCTGGTGGGAAAGGGGGGTGAGGTTGACTGGCGGGGTCAGCTTTTCTGAGTCGTGTGAGACAGTGTGGCCCAGCAGCCTCAGCACTGGGCCAGGTGTCAGAGCCAAGCCCAGGCCCAGCTCTGCTGCTCAGCTGTCCTTCCACCTCTGAAATTCCATCATCGTGGGCCAGGGCCGGTTACGGTGAGTGGGTGTGCACCTGGCACACAGCACACCTCCTGTCTCAGCTCCCCGCAGGCCCGAAGCTTTAGTCGTGGGCCTGGCCTCTGCTCCCCGTCGGCCTTGCTGGTTAAACAGCAGCTCTCAGTACGCTGAGGCTTCCAGGGAGCTAGGCTCCACTCAGTGTGAGCAGGCGACCAAACCACAGCCACCAGTGATTAGCTCTGAGGAGCAAGCAGAGGCAAGGCTGCCCGTGCAGGGCCCGGATGGTGGAGATTCAGGGCACCCTTTGGTACAGTCAGGGGCCGGTAGAGCCTGGTGGCTTAAGGTTTTCAGAGTCCAGCAGACCTGGCGTTGAATCGCAGCCGCACTGCTGCCAGCTCTAGGACATTAGGCCGAGTGCCTGACCTGCGAACATCATTCTTCTGCACATAATTCTCCCTTGCATGTTTTTTAAAAAACCTTTTCTCCCCTTTATTTAATTGAGGAAGAACAGATGTATATACATGCAGTAGAGTGCACTAATCCTAAAGTGAACGGCTCAGCGATTATTTACGAATGTTTGTGATCGTATTAACAAGCCAGTCAAGACAGAAGATATCCGCGTACCCCCCTAAGCTCCCCTCCCGTCCTCCCCAGTCTGTACCCCCACATTCCTCTGAAGTAACCACTATTCTGACTGCTGTCATCGTCAGTTTGTTGTGCCCGTTCTTGACCTTGATATAACTGGAGTCAGACAACAGATATTCTTTTGCGTCTGGCTTCTTCTGCTCAGCTTATTCAGGAGGTTCCTCTTTGTCGTCACACGAACGAGAGCTTGTTCTCTCTATTGCTGTGCAGCACTGCCCTGTGTGAATAAGCCACAGTGGTTCGCTCTTCTGCTAACGGTCATTTGGGTTGGTTCCCGTTTTTGACAGTTATGAATAAAGCTGCTATGAACATTCTTTTTTTTTTTTTTTTTAGTTTATTTATTTTGAGAGACAGAGAGAGCAGAGGAGGGGCAGAGAGAGAGGAAGAGAGAGAGAGAATCCCAGGCAGGCTCCGTACTGTCAGTAGGGCTGAACTCACGAACAATGAGTTCATGACCTGAGCAAAAACCAAGAGTCAGACGCTCAACCGATTGAGCCACCCAGGCACCCCAAAGCTGCTATAAGCGTTTTATACTCCATGGGGTTTTGTGACAATTAAATAAAATAATTGATTACAGTAAACTGTTTATTTTTTTAAGTTTATTTATTTATTTTGAGAGAGAGAGAGCACCTGAGTAAGGGAAGGGCAGAGAGAGAGAGGGAGAGAGAGAATCCCAAACAGGCCCTGCACTGTCAGTGCAGAGCCTGATGCGTGGCTTGAACCCACGAAACCGTGAACTCATGACCTGAGCTGAAACCAAGATTTGGACACTTAACCGACTGAGCCACCCAGGCGCCCCCTACAGTAAAATGTTTAATACTGAGTTTGGACTTAGAGCAGGTGCTCCGAAAAATTTCCTCCCAGATCTTGTTGTTGTTCATAAAAAGGAAACAAAATTCAAACACGACCTAAGTCTATAAAGAAAAAGTGCAAGTCTTATCCCTTTTACTCACTTGCTGCTTAAGCTGATCACTTCACAGTTCTGAGTGTCTGCCTGGACTTTCCCCAGCCTCCTGTGAAGTTCTTTTTAATAAAATAGTCTCAAAGTAGCAAGTATGCTGTTCATACTCTTTTGCAACTTACTTTTTTCATTAAGTCTGACTTTTTGAGAGTCCCCTTATCTGCGTTAAAGGAGCAGCATCCAGAGGGACAGGCTGGAATGAGCTCCTGCGCCAGTAGCTCAGGGCCTTCCACTCGGGTCTGGCAGGGCTGCCCTCAGGCTTTACTCCATGTGGAACCCAGGGTTTGGATTCTGGAACGCGGGATTTAAAGTCCTGGCTCTGTTGTCCCCTGTCTGGGTATGTACTTGGGCTTAAATGTCCTGAGCTTTGGTTTTCTCATCTGTAATGCAGGAGAACCCACACCTGTCTCGTAAAGAGATGCCGTGAAGCCTAACTCTAAATGCGATGTATAGGGAAGATCAATGACAGGGTAGGAGATACGTATAGCAAAGTACAAAGTGGAAAGTGCAAGGTGGAAAATGACGCGTGTATGCTGCTTACTCTGTAAAATCTAGGGCTGTAATAGCCTCTGAGAAGCTAACCCCACCCGCTGCCTTACATGTGAGGAAACCGTGGCCCAGGGAAGGCTGCAGAGCCAGAACCAAGCCAAGAGGGACATCAGCCCTGCAGCTTCCCAGTGGAGGGGGTGCCCACCATCCTCTGGTCCAGGAGGGTGGGGAAGCAGGTGGCGGGGGGAGCAGAGGAGATGCCACCGTCCAGGCCACAGAACCCTTTCCATCCTAACTGTGCCCCCAAACCCGGACCTCTGTCTATTCCCACAAAGCTCCCTCCCTCCCCCTAAGAAGCACCCCTGCTCTCTGTCCCTTCCTGCACGCGACAACCTGGAGTTGAGTAGTCTCTTAGACTTCTTGTAGTTTGATGTTTGGCTCTCCTGAGCCTTCACCCTCCCAGCTATTAGAAAAGGATAGAGAGGACTCCCCCAGGCCTGTGAGCCGGTGGCCTAGGCTGAGGTGAGGAATCTGGAAACAAAACCCGGACCAGTATGCGCTGGGGCCTGGGCCTCATTCACCCTGCTCCTCCCGCGGAAGAATTGGCATGATAAGATTTGCATGGAACAGGCCCAGGTGGGCCCCACTCCCCCCTGTGTTTGGCCGCTGCACTCGGTACCAGGCACACGGAGGCG
The DNA here is from genome assembly GCA_030068075.1 of Paguma larvata. NCBI lineage: Eukaryota > Metazoa > Chordata > Mammalia > Carnivora > Viverridae > Paguma > Paguma larvata. The sequence continues at coordinate 19,876,221 of CM057833.1, read as the reverse complement.
GAAGTGGCTCCTCGTGCTCTGGCTCCCACCTCTTTTGGAACCACAGCTCATTATGAAAGCACCCGTGGCAGTGATATCAGGTTGCTGGGCAGGGCCGCCGGGAGTGCCCTGTTGGTCCAGGGTGGGGTGTGAGCCCTCGTATCCACTTTCAGGGAGAGGTTGTGGAGGGACACATGTCCTAATGGCAGTGAATGGTGATATCACAGACGTCCTGCACAAAGAACAGGAGGCACCGCCACCACGTGCCAGAGCTCTTGCCTTGCACGTCACCGTTCTGGGCCGTCTGCCTTCAGCATCTTGGGTGGGCCTCACCTGACCCTGGGAGGTGAGGGGAGGTGTCCTCATTTTATTAATGAGGACCCTGAGGCCTGAAGAGGTTAACTCGCCCAGGGGAGTCACGTGCACGAGAAAGTGGTGGAACTGAGCGACCTTGAATCCTGGAAACCAGGATGAGAGAGCCATTTGAGGTTACCTGGCCCTCTCTCCTCATGGCTGAGCAAACCCGAGGCCCAGAGTTAGGGCACATGGGGATTGGCACTCAGGCCCAGTATTCTTTCCATTCCGTTGATAGCAACCTTAGTTAGTACCGTCGTGAGGCCCTCAGCCTGCTCCTTTGAACATCCGGAAACAGTCCAGTTAGGCCCATCCTTTGGAGAGTCGAGAAAATAGTTATCCACCTTACTTTTCCTGTGGCTCAGATGAGGAACCTGGGTGAGAAATGCCCTGGAGGACAGCACCCGTCAGCTCTGGAGTCAGCTTCCTGGTCTTAACTCCTGCTCGGCCTTGCCACTCACCAGCTTGGTGGCCTGGGCCGAGTAGCCCGGCCTCTCTGAGCCTCAGGTTCCTCATCTATGATGTGAGTGTGATAGGGCCTCCCTCACTGGGTGGTTTGAGGATTAAGGAGCCCTCAGTGAGCGCTGGGATCATCAAGGTCCCCATCTCATGAAGAAGCTGGCGACTGAGCTGATCAGAACCAGGGCTCCAGCCTGAGTTCTGCGCCCTTCTTGTCCTGCCCTGCAGTGCTGGTTCCTGCTGCCACAGGCATCCCCACCTCTGTGCCACGTGCAGGGTCATATGATGGGCCCTGCTTAGGTGGAAGCAGGTGCTGTTGGAGGCTTTCTTCGCATCCTGGGCACGGGACAGTGACTTACATGGGGCACACCAGTGGCAGGCAGGGAGGCAGGCCGGTAGCCTCTCAGCCTGCCTGTTATCTTGCCCCTCTGTGCTCGTCTCATCACCGATGGGCTCCTGCCATCAGCCAGGCCCTCACTGCATAGCCACGTGGGGGCTGGCCTCCAGAACCTGTGCCTGCAGGACAGCGAGAGGCAGCAGGAGGCAGTTCCGGGCCATGTCCTATCGAGCAGCCTGGCGTGAGGGCAGAGCTCAGCCTCTGGGACGAGGCAGTCCTGGGATCAAGTACCAGTCTTGTTGCTTACTGGCTGTGCGCCACTTGGGCAAGTTCTTTAAACTCCGAGCCTCAGTTTCTCCTCTGGAAAATGGAAATAGTGCCTACCTCACGGCATTGCTGAGGCCAAATGAGAAAGCACAGGGCTTGGTGACAATTCTCCCTTCCCGTGCTGGCATGTGGCCAGCGGGCTGCACTGTGTCCCCCAACGCAGTGCACACAGGTGTTCAGCAGGGGCCTGGCAGGCCTCACCCAGGCCTGGGAGGCGCTACTGGAAGAGTTCTGTTCCTCTTCCTCGGAGTAACAGGCGGGTCCTGGTCCTCCCTCTGGCGGAGCACACACAGAACCAGAGCAAACCGGTACTGCTGCTGGGGGTCTCGGAGGAACCAGGAGTTCAGGGTGGGTGAGTGTCTCACTCCCGAGGTCACATAGCAAGCAAACGACAGCCTGAAGTGAACCGTGCCTCCTGTTCCCGAGCACAGCAGGACAGAAAGCCGGGGCTCAGAGCTGGAGAAAGCATGCCGGGCCGTGGCTCTGGAGTCAGAAAGACCCCACCGTAGGGCCTCGGTTAAGTCTCTTCACCTCTCCCTGCCTCAGTTTCCTCAGCTGCAGGATGAGGACGTGATACCAGAGAACTTTTCGGGGACTCCTGCAGTTAAGGTGTACAACACATCACAGTGAAATGCCCGGGAAAAGGGGGCTGTAGAGAAAAGGTGGGAGTACTGAGGGGTGGCATGTGTTCTAAGTGAGGACTGGCTCTGGAGTATGAGTCCTCGGTGTGAATAAATCCCGACTCTGCCATCACCTTGCTATGTGACCTTACCGAGTTCCTGCCCTCTCTGGGCATTATTCTTTGCATCTAGGAAATGGAGGGGTTCGATTGGAATGGTCTCGGAAGGCCCTGTCTCCTCTAACCTCCTGTGGCTTCATGCTGAGGTTCTTCTTGAGCCCCAGGAGAGGCCCGACCTCCCTTTGCTGTTCCTGGAGCTCTGGGCCTCCCTGGCACCAGGACCAAGGCCTGCAGCCAGCCGTGTCCTCGTCTCTTCTCTGCAGTGTCCTCTGAAGGGCAGCCTTCTCTGAGCATGCTCAGCTCTCCCATCCGCTCAGTGTATCTCCTGGCTCCTAGAGGCCCGAGGTGACAAACAGTCCCAGTGGGCAGGGAGAGGCCCTCCAGATGTGCCCTCTGTGTCTCCCTCCTTGTGATGCCAGCCGGCTGGGCTGTTTTCAGAAGTGTGTGGGAGCCTTTCAGGGCATTCCCCGGAGACGGACGCCTCGGGCACCCACTCAGGGGAAGCTCTGACCTCCCACCCTGCTGGCCCAGCTGTATCCACAGCTCTGTGACCTGTACCCACATACCCTGGAAGGCAGTTTTACAGATTTTATAGCAGACGAGAAACAGGTGGGATCCAGAAGGAGGAGCTTCTGCCTCCTCTCAGCCTCCTTCTGCCTCCCTTCAACCTCTGCCTCACCCCAAGCCCCACCCCTGCATCCCCACCTCCTCTCCACTTCCCTTCTGCAGGCTTCTGTCAGCCTGCCTCAGCCTGGAACCAATGGTGACAGGGACAGGGTACCAAGCCCTGTTTCAGAGGGGCTCCATCAGAGTGTGGCCCCGTCTTCTGAGTCTGGCTCCTTCCCTGGCAAGTGTACTCTGGTGCCAGCAGGCCTCTCTGGGCCTGGGGACTAGGGGCTCAGAGATGAAACTGTGCTTTCTTTGGCAGCCGTTTGCTCCAGATACATAATCTCATTGGATATTCAGAACAGCCCTGTGAGACAAATGGTTATGAGCCCGCTTTTCACATGAAGAAACTGAGTTTCACCTAAGACTCCGAGGTTGAGCGCCTGCCAAGGAGACCTGGCTAGTAGGTGGCAGAGCTAGGAAACCAGGCTGCCGGTTCTCAAGACCATGCTCCCTCTTTTTTTTTTTTTTTTTTTTAATGTTTATTTTTGAGAGAGAGAGAGAGAGAGAGAGAGACAGAGTGTGAGTAGGGGAGGGGCAGAGAGAGAAGGAGACACAGAATCCGAAGCAGGCTCCAGGTTCCAGGCTCCGTGCTGTTAGCAGTGCTTGAACCCAGGATCGGTGAGATCGTGACCTGAGCCGAAGTCAGACGCTTAACTGACTGAGTCACCCAGGTGCCCCTTGACCGTGGTCCCTCTTAACCACGGGGCTCCCTGCTGGCCGAGTTGGAGTTGAAACCTTGGGCAGATCCCTGAGGCGACTGTACCCGTGCTTGTTTTCCAGATGTCTCCCTTCCCAGCCATCTCACTGAGGATCTTCCGGCCTCCGCGTGGGACAGCCTCCCCCGGCCCAGGCCCAGTTGCTCTGCCTCAGTCGTCCAGAGCTCTGGCTGTCACTTGACTGCTGGGTCCTCCTCTTACTAGGGCCTGGCTCCAGCGTGAGCCAGTGAGTGTCCTCTGTGCCAGCGGAGGGCCCAGCCCCTCTGGGGTCTTGATATTCCTACCGTGCTCTCATGGAACCCAAGTCTAGGCGGCAGCCATGCCGGGCCGCAGAGTAGGGGGAGTCCTGGAGGGCAAACACGCTCTGCTCCCCGGGAACAGGGAGGCCCCTTGCCGTCCCACCCCTCCATCCAAGACAGGCCTTTCTCTTTCTCACGGCCACCCAGGGCCATGAGCGTTGCTAATCCCCGTGCTGGAGAGGAAGGAAGTGAGGCTCAGGGCAGTACTGTGATTTGCCAGAGATTACAGAGAAGTTCAGGTTGAGAGCGGGACAGAAGCCAGCTCCGGTGTTGGCAGACCAGGGCTCCTCACAGCAGCCCGTGCTCCGTGCTCTCTCACTCCGCGTGAAGACCGGCCTGGGCCCAGACACCGCGCTTGTTGGCACGGACAGAGATGGTGAGCGCGAAGTGCTTTGTCCGGTAGCAGAGCTCAGTGGTCAGATGTCAGAGCTGGAAAGGCTCTCAGCATGCCTCTGAGAATGGGGAAACTGAGGCCAGAGTTAGGTGCGGGCACGTTCAAAGCACCTAGTGGTCTGGTGGCAGGGTCTAGACTGGAACCCAGATGTAGGTAGCTTTCTGGTCTCTTGAGGCATCTGGGGGTGGGCTCACCCATCCTACTGGAGTCTTCAGGAGGCAGTGCAAGCGGCCCCTGGAGCCTAGACTTAGCCCTGCAGTTGGACAGCTCTCCCCACCCCAGGGTGCTAAGCCTGGGCGGCCAGCACCGTCTCCCGTTCCTTCTTCACTGAGGTGCTTGCAGGCAGGGACTTTCACATCGTCCCAGACCACAGCCTTTCAGTGACCCTGGCCGAACACTGGATTGGGAGTCAGCATTCCCAGGTTTGTGACCTGGCTCTGCTGCTACCCATGTGATCTTGGGAGTGTCTGGATCCTGCTGGCCTTCTGTTTCCTCACCTGTTGTCTACGGCCCAGAGAAATGGCTGCTTTGCACCCACCTAAGCCATCACTTCCTTTCCAGCCTTCATTGTCCCTGTGCGGATAGACACTGACTACCTACACCAGGCTTGTTCCCCACACCTTCTGCCTTTCCACATGCTGCTGCTTTGCCCAGAAGGCTCTCTCAGCGCCTTCCTAACCCCAGCCCTGCCTTCAGGCTCAGGCCAGTTCAGCCAGTGTTTGGTGCACAGGAGCTTAGTGCCACACCCTGGAGATGAGGTTAAATCAGACCGGAATTCTGCCCTTGGATAGTTACGCAGGCTCAACAAACAAGTTTTTAGTCTTTGCCATGTGCCAGGCTCTGTGCTAAGTGCTAAGGTCCCTGTCCTTGAGAGCAGTCTGGAGGGGGAGACAACCCGCCAACCACACAGTGTGGAGGGCTGTAAAATTCCAGACTAGTGTGACAAGTTTCCTCCCTGGGGTGTATTTAGGGAAAGCTGCGGGAGGAGCTGGAGTGTTTCTCCCGGAACCCATCTGACCTGACAAAGGCTACGGTTTGCTCAGTGCTCTCATATCTGTGTTCTCACGGGGTCCCCACAACACCCTCTTAGGCCCTCTTAGGCCATCGAGTCAGGAGATGTTCCGGATGAATGAATACTGATTGTGAGAGCCTACTGTGTGACAGGCACAACCTCAGATGCTAGAGGTTCAACAGCGACCTTGTGCTCTGGGTGGGGGACCCATCAGTGGGCACACGCATACTCAGGAAGGGGTGGGTGCCGTAGAGAAAGATAAGGCAGGGTGAGTGGATAGGGACGCGTGGGGAAGACCTCCCTGAGGAGGTGGCAATTAAGCAAGGACCTGAAAGGGGGAAGGAATCTGCTTTTCAACTGTGAGGTGCAGGGTGTTTTCAGGAGGAAGGAAGAGCAAATGCGAAGGCCCTGGGTGGGATTGTTCTCATGCTCAAGGAAAAGCAAGGAGGCCACAGAGCCAGACAGGAGTTTGGGTTGGATGTGGGGTGTGAGAGAAAGGAGCCAGGATGACTAGGGTTTGGGGCGCAAGCAACTGAATGATACCGGAGCAGCGGGGAACACTGTAGCAGGAGCGTGTTTGGAGGTGGGGGAATGAGAGTTCAGCTCCCGTGCCCCTGCCACTCCAAGTCCACCTGGTGTGCACGTGGACACATCGGCCTAAGGGTCACCCACGCCCACCCCTCTGGGAAGCCTCATCCTCTCAGGCCTATTCCAGGCTCGGGCTTCTGAGGGTGATGGTCTCTCCTCAGTGTCTTTCTGGCCCTTCTGAGAGGTCACCAAAAAGCCCAAGTGGAGGGTGCCCAACACCCCTTCTTCATCACCACCCCCAGAGGCCGTGAAGCACTGATTGAGCTGGGAGGGGTGGAAGGGGCCCCAGATGCCTCCCCGGGCGCTCTTCTCTCCCACTCCCACGGCGCCTCTGAAGTCTTGTCTCCTTCTCCCTTCACGGCCGCCCCCCCTCCCCCGGAGCAGCTGAAAATGGGACGCTGGGCCCCGCTTTCCGCAGGGCTGTTGTCCTGGAAATGGCAGAATTTCTCTTTATGTTGCTTTGATGATATTGTGAGCAAGTTCAAGTTCTATATAATGGATCTAATTCATGGTGAAGCTTCTAAGTTAAGGGACTTTCAACTGGAAGGGACACTAAGGACAACAGGTATTTGCTATACTCGATTTCAGTTTTCTCCTAAATTTGCATTTTGCAAACCCTACCCTACCCCCACTAAAGGAAAAGAAAAGAGAAACCCCGCTTTCCCAAGGTCTAAAGTTTCTGGAAATGGAACCTCTCTTACCGAGCCTCTCGTTTCTTCGCCTGCCCCTGTTGTGGGCAGACCGGTGCTAGGAGCTCCTGCGAGGTAGAGCCTGCGGGTCCTGAGAGCAGTCTGGCAGGAGGGGGGGTGGGGATGGGCGGGGGAGGGGAAGCCGCACACCTGGGCACCGGGAAAGGAAGGGGAGGGTGGCTGGAATCCAGACTAAGCCCAGGTTGTTCTCCAGCTCAAGCATTCTTTGCTTTCGCTTCCTCCGCCCTGCGTGGTTGAAATTTCGGGGAGCCGAGAAGGGCGTCCTCTGCAAGGGACATGATTTAGATTTTTCATACCACACGGTCGGGGGAAGTGGAAGCAGAGGCCCTCTGATTTCACTGCCAGCCACAGGGGCAAGGCCTGCCTGGGGCTCTTAGTGGAGGATCTCAGTATGTGAAACCTGCCTTCACCCCAATGCCATCATGGAGGGACCGTTCAATACTCTACGGCACAGGCAAGGCCATGTATATGATGAGATTGCTCCACAGGAGGGCTGGGGAGGAGGTAAGGTAATCTAGGGTCTGAAACAGTGCTCCGTAGCCTGGACCCTGTGACCTCGGGGCCTATAAGCAGTCATCCTTCTGACATTCTCTTTCCTTATTTAAAATGGGGATAATAGTAGTACCTACTGCCTTAGGGTTGTTGAGAAAATTAAATGAGATGCTTCAGTACAGTGCTTGGTGCAGTCTCTGCCCCATGAAAGCAGTTCTAGCACAGTATGTAGAATAGCATTTATACCAAATTCTAAAACTAGAGGTACAGAAAAGTTTGGAATTTTGCACACTGAACTGTTAACGGCGCGGGTTCGAGGGGGAGGGGTCTCGTAGAGCAGGTAGAGGGAAGGGAGGAGAACCACTGGGAGATCCTCCTCTTCCTACTCGATGCACTTGTATCCTGTTGGGGAGAAGTTTCAAATGACCACGGGTTCTGTTTAACATCACTAAAGCGGTAGATTTCCATTTGGAAAAAGTCAAAAGCAGCAGTATGTGTAACACGGACCTGCCAGGGACCCAAACCAGCCACAAGTCTTTGGAGCCTGAGGTCTTACCCCACCCCCCTGAGCTGCCATCCTTACTGGCTGCCTGGAAACCTCTGGCTTGCCAGGTCCTATTGTTGCCCGCTGGAGCTCTATATCTTGTCAACACACGCTGCTGTTTACTGCCAGTCCCTGGTCCCTGTCCCTACACCCCCCCTTCTCCCCCCCCCGCCCCCCCCGCAGTGTGACTCATCCTCCACCTCACTGCACAGGGACTCTCAATCCAGAGCTTTCCTGTGGGGGGCGGGGAGAATCTGCTGGAGTGAAATTCATCCAGCAAATGTTTATGGGGCGCTTAGGTGATTGAGGAGGCTGGGCTGGGTACCAAGAAGTACTGCCCCAGTGGGGTGAGGTGGGGTAGGGGCTGCTGAAGTTTATCCTTGAGACCCAGGAGAAAGGCTAGTGGGAATGAAAGGCAGGGTAGAAGTAGAACCTGGCTCAAGGCCGGGTCATGGTCATCGGGGGCCGGACTTGAAGGTCAGGGGACCCTCTGAGGCCTGCGGCATCAGCTGGCGCCCCTTGACTCGGTTCCCTCGTGACCTGCCCACTCCAACTGTGAGCCAGTGTCGTCTCCTTCCCTGCGCCGTCTCATTTCCAGGCCGGCTGGAGGTTCCGGGGCCCTTGGAAGACTTTTGAGATCCCCTCTACTCATTTGTGCATACTCTTCCCCCTCCAGTCCCCTGCCCGCGAGGCCCACATCCTTTAGGAAACTCCCATCCTTCCCCGACCCGCTTATCTGGAGCGTCACCCTGGAACAGACCTACTCACGGCTCCTTCCACAGCCTCGAGCCATATCGCAAACTTGAATCTTCTTCCCCTGGATCCTGACAGGCTTTTTCATGGACGCAGCATGGCGCAAAAACCTGGCAATTAGGAGACCTGGGTTCTAGTTTTGACTCTGCCACTTGCCAGCTAGGTGGCCTTGGGCAAGTCTGTTCACCTCTTCGTGCCTCAGTTTCTTCATCTATCAAATGAGGGTCAGGATACAAGAGAGGAAATGAGAGGCGATGCGTAAAAGCTCCAGCCCCACCCCTTGCATCAGACGCTCTCGGTGCGTCTGTCTAGTGTCTTTTTCTCTTCTCCGTGTGGAGATTGTATCTTAAAGCGAATCATGATCAAATACAGTATCATTGAGTGGGCACTATTGATTGACATGTTTACAAGTTGTCATTCAGTGGGTGACTCCTGTAGGCCAGGAGCTCTACATAAATGATCTCCGTGACCCTTACAGCTACCCTGGGGGTGGCATCATCACCCCAGTTACAGAGGGAGGACCAAGATTCAAAGACACATGTACCATGTATCGTGTAACATCTCATTTAATCTTTACAACGGTACTCCTATTTGGATATTGGCAAAGGCTCGTTGAAGTCAGTCTGCCTTCCCCTTTGTCTTTCTCTTTCTCATGCTTCATTTATTCCTTATGCGTACATTTATTTGCCATGTGCAGGATACTTGTCCTGGGCTCTTTAGAGGATACAGACCCTCTGCTTCTCTCTCGCTCTCTGGCCGACTTAGATTGATCCTTCAAAGCCCAATCCAAATGGTCCCTGCCCTGGGAGCATCACCTACTCTAAATCACATTTAGCCGTCCCCACCTTCCTCATTCCTCTTTCCTCTTTCCTGACATCTAAAAGTCATTTTATCTCAATTCACAAGTAGTTAATGCCTACTACATGCTGGAAGCTGGAGACCCAGATGACTCTAGAGAATTCCACCCTTAGGGAGCTTACCGCCCAGTGGCGGACGAGTTTACGCTGGCAGGTCATGATAATGTAGAGTGATTCGCGTTATGCTTGGGTTTTGAAGGAAATTAATAGTAACAGCAGTCACCACTTTTTGCTACCACAGAGTGCCAGGCACTGTTTGGGATTCTCTGACTGGATTGTTTCCTCTTGTGCTCCATAAACCCTCTTGAAATAGGCTTTTATACAGATGAGGAAACTGAGAATAGGAGATAACACGTAAATGCCCAAGGCTGCCCAGCTGGGGGCCCTGACTGGAACCCAGGGAGGAGTGGCTGGTGCCATATATTTTTGTCTCTGCTGCTCTGGCTATGAAGCTGCTGGGGCAGTGGCTGAGTGTATTCTAGTCCGTTTACCTTTTTCCTTGGTCCTCATAGCTGACATTGTAGGTGGAAAGAACCAGACTGAAGAAGAATCAGAGCCCCTCCTACCCAAAGGAGCCTCCAGCCCCAGCAGAGCCCAGAGCTGAATACAGATCAGACACGCCGGGGCTGAGCAGTCTGATAACTCCCACCTCCTGCCTTAGGAGTTTGGTGGGTAAGACTGAGTCCTTCTGAATGGGCGAAGACTTGGGAGGGCTTCCTGAAGGCGACAGACCTAAAAGATAGGAAGGATTTCCCAAGGTCTTTACCAGGCCACTGGAGTGGAAGGGGAGCAGTGGTAAGACTTCCCTGGAGGAGAGCTTGTGGAGAGGATTCCGACTCTGGCCCTCTCAGGGCCCCTTCGGGCCTGGGTGCTGATGCTCCCCTTAGAAACAAAATAAGAATAAAACGAGAGATAACGTGATGGGTGGCCAAGAACACCAACTCTGGAGCACGCTGCCTGGGTTTGAGCCAGTTATCAGCTACTTGACTTTGAGCAAGTTGCTTAACCTTTCCGTGCCTCAGTCTCCTCAGCTGTAAAATGAGGGGATGGCCGTGGTGACCTCCCGGAGCTGTGGTGAGGTGCAAACGGGACAGGAAGTATCAGAAGCCACCGCTGTAAACCATAGCGTGCCAGGCTTTCGGCGGAGGTATTACCTTTCAGGACTGGAGTTGAGACTGGTTGCTGGGGCAGTTGAAGAGGGAGTTAAAGAAACGGAGTCATGTGCAACTAGGAATCCCTCGGGACCTGGCCGAGTTGCAGCCCCAGAGCAGTCCTCAGGCCTGGAACTAGGGCGGCAGAGCCCCTTGCACACGCCTGGGTCCCTGGCGACCAGCACTGGTGGGCCAGGGAGGCGCCTCTTCCCGGCACTCTCCTCTGACCGGCCAGGCCAGGGGCGAGATGCGGGAAGTGGGATCGGGGGTGTCCGGTCACCCTGGCAACCGAGGGTGACGTACAACAGCTTTGCCTGCTGCTCCACTGCACCGGTCTCAGCAGATGGGGACCGTCCCGGGAGACGTAAATAAAATGTTCTCGTGGCGGAGAGCGGGGAGGCTGCAGAGGCACTGGGAGCCCCTCACCACTTCGAACTTTGGTCAGTGTCTGTTCAGCGTGCACGCGCACGCGTGTGTGTGTGTGTGTGTGTGTGTGTGAGGGAGAGAACGAGAGTATGAGTGTGTGTGTAAGAGTGTGTTATGAGAGAGAGCTAGAGTGTGGGTGGGTGTGTAAGAGGGAGTTTATAAGTGTAAGAGAGCAGGAGTGTGGGTGACTGTGTCCCCCAGTCCCCGCAGTCGCCCATCTGCCACCTACACTGGACGGGGTGGGAAACATCGCTCCCCTCCGGCAGCCAGAACTATGTCCATGCGTTCGCCCTGTGGCTCAGGGATGTGGAATTCCACGCCCTCAGAGGAGGCCACGTGGTTTGAGAGATCGCTGAGCCTCGAGCTTCCTGGCTTCTCACGGTGGAACGGTCACGCGGTATTGACAGGCCGCTGGTTGTCTTTGAGTCTCAGTTTCCCCGAGCATGGAGCAGAGGGTTTGGATGGTCTCCGGGGTCTGTTCCAGCTCTCCTGACTCTCAGCTGCCTCTGCCCCACCCCAGATTCCATCCTGGTGACATCACTCCTGCGGTGAAGTTTGGGCCCTGGAAGTGCCGCCTCATTTCTTGGGATCTCCCCTCGGCACTGGGCCTTTGTCAGGGGCCTGGGGGCCCGACTGCCCCTTTCACCACGCGTGGTGTCAGCAAACCTCCCACACTTCGAGGAGGCCTCCAGGGCTGTAGGGTGGGGCCAGCTGGTTGAGTCGGGGCCTTGGGAGAGAAACAAGCCAGAACGAGCCCGCAGGCCCCTCCCCACCCCGCACCACTGCGCCCTCCCCACTGGAAACTGCTTTCCAGTAATGTACCGCCTACCAGGGGTAAGGAGCCAAGAGTGGATCCCAGACCTTCCTCTTCGGTCTGGGCCTGGCCCTCCCCTGTCCTTGCCCATCAGGGCCTGCTCACCGAGAGGCAAGGGCAGCACAGGAAAACCGGGGGAGGCTCGTTCTGGGAACATGGCTCCAGTCCCAGGTGCTCTGGGAGCAAGCTCGTGTGGAAGAAAGTGCATTGCACCCAAGTCAGGAGGCCCGGGACCTAGTAATCCGGGGTAGCCTGGGCCCGTCCTACCTCCTCTGAGCTCTGGGTTTTCTGCCGTCAAACAGGAATGCCAGCTGTCTCCTAGCCTAGTGAGGGAGGCCTGTTGGCCTAAAAGTCCCAGGAGTAGGTAAAGCATGGCCCTTCCCACAAGTTCCTCATGAAGGTGCTGACTTTGAATAACTTCAGCGTCCCCAGTGCACAGCACAACCTGGGCTCAGAGAAGATACCCACGTTTGAGTAAAAGATTAATTAGCTCTCTCTGCTACAGATGTTCTAAGTGAGAGTAGAATTCTTCCCTTAGACTCTGGGGAAGCTGCTGAATCTTGCCAAGCCCCAGCTTTCTCTTCTGCAAAATGGGGACAGTACTTATCTCACAGGGCTGTTGTGAGGACTGAAGAGATGCCATATGCCAGGCTCCCGGCACAGTGCCTGGCTTGCGGTGCACCTTTAGGGATACTGAACATTCTTCATATAACTGCTCTCGGCTTGTTTTGCATGTCCCCCTACCCTGTCCCCCCATGTGATACTCCTCTCTGGGTTTCTAGTGCACGGTGTGACACTTCCTAGGGCCAGGAAAGCTTTGTGGACTAGCCTGATAGCGTCGAGGGGCGGGGAGGAATTTTTAAAGCTTAATGTGCTAGACGGAGGTGGAGGCTGTCACCTGCTTGCCTGGGCTGTCTCTTTAGACTGTGCCTTCTCCTAAGGCAGCTCGCTGTTGGTGCTCAATTCCAGGGTAGGATGTAGAGGTCGGCTGGCTAGACCTGAAGCTGGACTCCTGGCCTTGAGGAGCAGCTTCCTGGAGGCCTGCAAGAGCTCCGCTCCCCCAAACCCCCATGCCATCCTATCTCCCCTCCAGGGCAGTGTAGGTCTCTGGGTGTGGTACCATGGTCCTGTCTCCACTGCTCCTGCCTGGGTTGTCTGACCTCGCTGGGTGCCAGGGAGAGAGAATCTGGTCAGGGACTGTGGATTGAAGGTTCGAGAGGAGAGACACCAGAGAGGGACTCCTGCCCTAATGTGAGCAGTCAGGGGTGGGCAGGGAATGCTTCCTGGAGCAGGAGACAGATAGAAGCATGTGGCATCAGCCACACTCAGTGGGGACAGAGGTACAGAAATGGCATTCTGGAGAGACAGACTAGACCAGGCAAAGATCTGCAGGCAAGAGAAGATGTGGTTCATTAGGGCAAAATGCCCCTTCCATTGTGCCAGCCAACTGAACACTGGGGGTTACTCCCAGACACGGCAAAGATTGGGAATTTTTTAGCAAGAGGTGCATTTGGTCAGGTCTGTTTTGAAGTCAGGAGAATCGCACCTGGTGGCTTTGGGGTTCTCTCCTGGCCTATGATGAAGATGTGGTTTTTTTTTCCTAACATGTTTTGAGTGTCTCCTGGGTGCTTGGCACTGTGCCAAGGCTCTGGGCCTAGCGAGTGTTTTGAGGATGAGTCTTGACTTGTAGCTATACTGGCACTACCCAGATCAGTATTGGGGAGCAGAAGGGGCCTTGGGCATGGTTTCTTCTCCTTCCCGCGGATCTCAGGGGTGATGAGAGCCAAAGCCTGGCCAGATGGGTCGTCAGGAATTATGTGAGTAATGGCCTAGCCCTGTGCATTTTCAAATCAGTAGATACTCATTGAGTACCTACTATGTCCCTAGCCCTGGGGATCTCGTTAGAAACGGGTAGGGAATCTGCTACACAGAGCTTCCAGGCTAGGAGGGGAGGAGAGCAAGAGCTTTCGCCCTAAACAAAGTATCATACTCTCTTAACCAAGCTTACCCGGGTTTTATGGTACTCAACATAGAGTTGGATGCCTGGATCTTCTCCACCCACCTCCCCACCCAAAAACAAACCAAAAACCCTTAGGCAGCGTGGGGCCAAACCTGGCACTGAAGGCGCACCTCTCAGAAGGGGAGTTTTGCTACTTCCTACCTCTGGGTTTGGAGCCTGAGGGCGGGCCACTGCTGGCTTGGGGAGAGGGTCTCAGGCAGAGAGGCATGTTCATGCCATGATGAGGAGGAGGGAGAGTAGGGATTGACTTCTAGAACTTAGGAGTTTGCTGGGCGCTAGGGGGCTCAGACCTGGGTTCTTTCCTGGTTCTGCTACTGATTTGCTGTGTGCCCTTGTGCAAGTCCCTTCCCCTTTCTGAGCCTCGGTTGCTCCATCTTTAAAGTGGATGGGATTAGGCTAGAAAACAGGATGGCCTGTAGGTTTTATCTCACGTGCAAAATTGATTGATCGCCGTTGGCTTTTTGAGCAGCTGCCTGGGCTCAGGAGGAAAGCACATGAGTCTGGAATTAGAGGTCGCCGTGTGCGTTCTGTAGGTTTGCAGACGTCAGGTGGCATGATCCCCAAGTTCCCTTCTGTGCTGATGTTCTTTGATTCTTCTGTGCTTCCTTCGTTCTCCTGTGTTATTTCTCCACCGGCCGGTTGTCTGCTTTCCGCTTAAACACCTCCGTGATGGGGAACTCACTTTCTTCCCTCAGACAGAATCATTAGATTGTTATGCCTGGTCCCGAGCTCACATCTGCCACCCTGAACTTGCACCCGGGAAGCTGACTCGGGTTCAGGCGTAGCTAACGCCCTTAGATACTTGGAGCCTCAGTAATCAGTGTATGATTTCTGTCTTCTGGACATACAGAGCTGCTGCTTTCTACTATTTTATGACAGAGGCAGAGATGGCATCTGTATATCCTGAAGTTGGTAGTATTGCTTCCATTTTATAGGTGAGGAAGCCAAGTCTCAGAGACTTAACAGAGCGGCCCTCTGAGACCCAGCCTGTGCCCCTCTCCCCAGCTGCTCCTCTCGTCCCCAGCCCCGTCCCCAGCCTCCTGTCCCGGCTCGCGGCAAGACCACGGCCTCCTCTTCTCTGACCCCCTGCAGGTTTCCATGTGATCCCCACCATCTCGAGCATCGTCCCGGAGAGCTGCCTGCTGATCGTGGTGGGGCTGCTGGTGGGGGGCCTGATCAAGGGCGTGGGCGAGACGCCCCCCTTCCTGCAGTCCGACGTCTTCTTCCTCTTCCTGCTGCCGCCCATCATCCTGGACGCGGGCTACTTCCTGCCGCTGCGGCAGTTCACGGAGAACCTGGGCACCATCCTGATCTTCGCCGTGGTGGGCACGCTGTGGAACGCCTTCTTCCTGGGCGGCCTCATGTACGCCGTGTGCCTGGTGGGCGGCGAGCAGATCAACAACATCGGCCTTCTGGACAACCTGCTCTTCGGCAGCATCATCTCAGCCGTGGACCCCGTGGCCGTGCTGGCCGTCTTCGAGGAAATTCACATCAACGAGCTGCTGCATATCCTTGTCTTTGGGGAGTCCCTGCTCAATGACGCCGTCACTGTGGTGAGGGGCAGGGGCCACACACACGGGCACACAGGGCACAGACCTGAATCCAGGTCCAGAGTGAACCCCACACCCACCCGCTAATCACAGTAGCGAAAGAGCAAATGTCCATTCCTGCTTCCTCTGTGCCAGGCATCATGCCGAGTGCTCGACGTGGATTATCTCGTGTAATCCTCCCGGCAACCTTCGGAGGTGCTTCTTATTCTGGCTTTACAGAGGAAGAAGCATCGGGCTCACCTGAATTAAACAACTCGCTAACATATGATAGAACCAAGGTTAGAAGTCAGGTCTGTCGGACGTCAGGGCCTTAGCTCTTGGCCTTCCCAGGCCATGTTCTCTGTCCCCGACTTGGATTGTGATGTGATCTTGGTTAAATCATGTATCCTCTGTAGACTTCAGTTTGCCCTTTACAGGCCGTTTAGTCTGTGAGGGCCATTTCAGCTTTCATGTTGGCTGGGTCCTAAGCTATAGTTTGGTTTGTGCAGGGCTTGGGGGCAGCAGTGGTGGAAAGGGACCCTGCCCTCAAAACCTCCAGAAAGGGCACCTGGCTTCCTCAGTTGGTGGAGCATTCAACTCTTCATCCCAGGGTCACGAGTTCAAGTCCCACACTGGGCGTGGAGCTACTTTAAAAACATAAAAAATTAAGATTTATCCAAAAAAAAAAAAAAAAAGAACCCTCCAGAAAGTGACAAGTAAAATGAATTGGCCTTAGGCAAATCACCATGCCTCTCTGGGCCTCACCTTTGATAGCTGCAAAGTGGCGGCGTAGATAGCCCTTTCCTCCCAGGGTCTAGTAAGAACAGACACCCCCAACGCAGAGTCTGGCACATGGCCACACTGTGTGTCCTCACACATGCCCTTCCTCCCGGCCGGTTTCCTCAGGAAACAGGTATGTGTATGTGCACACCCACGTATTGTGAAAACCCTCCCGCTCTCCTAGCTGGACCCCTCAGAGAGCAGCTGCACACTCAGGAAATCACAAGGACACCTGCACGTCAACGCACGCTCACACACGCACTCCCTCTTCACCCACCCCAGCCCCTCAGGAAGCCACTCTTCAAAGAAGAGACAGACGACAGTGGCGGGGGGCCGGCAGCCTCAGCTTCCTCTTCCTCGCCTGCTGCCTTCATTGGGAAGGGGGAGCAGCAGCCTGGTCTAAGCAGGAAGGCCTCCGTGCTGGTTCTCCTAGCACGAGCTCTTGCATCAGTTTCTCTGTCTGTAATACACAGCCCATCATCCTCCCAGGATTCTTATGGGAGGCACACTTACCAGCAAGTACCAAAGTCAAAGCCCTCCCCAGTTGGATCTGGGTGTTGGGGTTCAGGTTGGCACTATAGGGGAGCAGTGGAGCATGCTTATGTCAAGTGGATACCTCAGTCTGGCCAACTTGGGCATGTGGCTGTGCCTCTCAAGGTGGTGGCAGTGCTGGTAGTAATTGCCCGTGCTCACTTCCTACATGAGCCCTTACTGTCTGAATATGTATTGCCTCATCTAATCCACATAGAAACTCTGGAAGGTTGGTACTGTAACCGTACCCAGTTTTTCCAAGTGAGGAAACTGAGATACTGAGAAGTTAAGGAACTCGTCCAGGGTCATGTTAGCTGACAAGTGAGGTACCTGGGGCTCAGATCTACACAGTCGGAGTCCTGAGCCCACACATCTACCACTATGCTACACTGCCTCTCTAGTCTACAGCCAGGTGGGAGAGGAGGAGGACCTCACCCTTTACCTGCCCCACTGGTGCAGGTGGTGTACCGTGAGGACCCATGAACCTCTCAGGCCAGGAGTGAATTTAGGTAGCCTAGGGCTGAGAATGCACCTGCTGTGCACTGCTGGAGCCCTGTCTGTCTCCCAGCCAGCTGTGGTCCAGGCAGCACTGGGGACTGGCCAGTGTGTGGCATCTCCCCTCTGCCTGCCCCAAGTCAGGCTCTTTCTGGAGCTCTGGGCATGAGTGTGAGCGCCTTGTTCCCCGACATTAAAGCTGAAGGCTCCGCCTGAATTCCATGGTCTCAGGCCTTTGCCCTGGAGCACGTCACCTCCCCTACCCATGCCTCCTTGTCTCTAGGTACTGGGGGCTTTGGGAGAGTTCCCTCTCAGTAATCCTCAGGTCCTTTTCCCTCTCCCTCAGCACCCCCAGGCCTGGAAACTCCAGCTGGTTTCCTGTCAGAGCTGTCTAGGAGAAAGCTGGTAGCCAGGGGGCTGGCACCTGAGTGGGGGTGGGTCCTTAGAGCTGCACATGCAGGGAGGGCCTGCTCACTGCTGTCAGGGAGCAAGTTCCAGGCCCGGCGTTGCTGGTCGGGTCTTGGGGCCCCGTGTCAAGTCACTCCACCACCATGGGCTTCAGTTGAGCAAAGGAATGGGCATGCTTGGCTCGCTCACCTCACGAGGCTGCTGTGTGTCAAGCAGGGTGACCATCGTCCAAGGGCTTTATAGTATGTGAAGTGCCACTTAAACACCTGACGATAGCATTACAGTGACTGTTTCTTTCCCAGTCCAGGAGGTGGGGAAGCCTTAGAAAACCTCTAGTTCCATAGCATCTGAACTTGGCCGTTCATGGTAACCACCTGAAGAGCTTGTTGAGTAGAGATTTCTGGGCCCCACCTCCAGAGAACCCAAGGCGGGTATGGCCTGGCTGTGTAGATTTTCAGAAATTTTCAGAGGTTAAGAAGTCCTGTTCTAGTTCATTGTCTGAACTTTCTCTGCTCTCTGCTGAAGAAGGGACTGAAATCCAGACAGGGACATGACCTGCCCAAGGTCAGACAGTGAGAGAGGCCCCTTAGTAGTGCCAGGAATAGCTACCACTGTGGTAGGCATGGTCCTGGGCGCTTTGCCTTTATTAACTAGTTTAGTCCTCCCACTGGCCCTATGAGGTTGGTACTGTTATCTTATTTTATGGCTGGGAAGATTGCAGCACAGGGGGACCGTCACCTGCCCCGTGCACACAGCTTGGGAGCAGCAGAGCTGCTATTTGACCCCGACAGTTTGGCTTCAGAGCCCGTGCTCTTAATCAGCACGGCACGCTGCAGGCCTGGAGCAAGGCCCTCCGGCCTCTAGCCCAGTGGTTTGGACTGCCTGCTTGGCACTAGCGTTTCTCTGCTGTCACGTGGCCTCCTCTTGTGGCCGTGGTCAGTGGAGGGCACACGATCACCCTTGGGTGGACCCCAGGGAGCCGGGGGGCCAGGGCTCTGCCCCCCTGCCAACCAGCCTGCACACCCTCCCCAGGTCCTGTATCATCTCTTTGAGGAGTTTGCCAACTACGACCGAGTGGGCATTGTGGACATCGTGCTTGGCTTCCTGAGCTTCTTCGTGGTGTCCCTGGGCGGGGTGTTTGTGGGCGTGGTCTACGGGGTCATCGCAGCCTTCACCTCCCGATTCACCTCCCACATCCGTGTCATCGAGCCGCTCTTCGTCTTCCTCTACAGCTACATGGCCTACCTGTCAGCCGAGCTCTTCCATCTGTCGGGCATCATGGCGTGAGTCTGGACGTGGCATGGGGGAGCCTGCTGACCTGGAATCCCCTACCAACTTGCGGGTCACAAGGGAGCTCCCCAGCACCCAGCCTCCAGCTCTGGGGATAAGATTCACGCACCAGGCTCCGGGTGCCGGGACTGCCCCAGGGAAGCACTGAGTTTAAAGTTCTGGAAAGCCTCAGCCCTGCTACTTCTTCCCCTCTTTGACCTCAAAGGGAGTTCCTTGGTTGTAGCCAGACACAGGCTCCTGCCTTCACTGTGCCCTTCCGTAGCCCTAGCAAGGAGGCTTGGGGCTTCCGTTGCCGCGCGGAGTCATAGAGGTCCTGAGGCCTCAGCGGGGTCTTGCAGTCGGGGGAATGTGGAGAAGCAGTGAGGTGTGCCCAGTAGGGGAGGACATTGGAAGTGTAGAGGCCGGGCTGGATCGCAGGATTCTGGGTGACCTTGAGGAGGCCAGGCCAGCAGGAGCAGAGCCCAGGGATGGATGCCAAGTCAGGGGGGCTTGGGCAGCTACGCAGCACAGAGCTCCCCGTGGAGACCCCCATGCGTTAGACACCGTACTCCAGGGTGATAAACCAAGGCCACGGACGTGTGTAATTGACTCCTGTCAGGCAGAGAGTCCTGTCATGGCCTTGGGGAGAAGGCACAGGCCTTGGAGTTGGGCAGACCTCAGTTTGCATCTTAGCTCTGCCACTCACTGGCAGGGTGACAGTGGATAGGCAAACTGTCTCTTAACTCTCAGATCCCTCATCTGGAAAATGCACAAACATGCCAGTGTCTGAGGGTTGAGGGAGAGGATTGAGCCGGAGACGTCGTGTAAAGCCCAAAGCGGGTGCCTGACCCGTCAGAGGAGCTCAGTAAATGGGTACCCAGCAGCCTCCCCGGCAGCGGAGGGGCTCTGGGAAGGTGCCGCTCGACTGAACCCCAGACTGCTCTTTTCTGACAGACTCATTGCCTCAGGGAGTGGTGATGCGCCCCTACGTGGAGGCCAACATCTCCCACAAGTCCCACACAACCATCAAGTACTTCCTGAAGATGTGGAGCAGTGTCAGTGAGACCCTCATCTTCATCTTCCTCGGCGTCTCCACGGTGGCCGGCTCCCACCACTGGAACTGGACCTTTGTCATCAGCACCCTGCTCTTCTGCCTCATCGCCCGAGTGCTGGGTGAGGTCCTGGGCTGGAGCCGGGTGGAGGTGTGTGTGCTCACGTGCGCGGCGGGGGCAGGGGGCCGGCTCGGGAGGGGGGTGCCCTGTGCGGAGGATCCCTGCTTGGCTGTGCAGCAGGGCGCTTCCCCGCCCCCTCTGCCTTGCTGAGGCTGCGATGGGTCCTTGAGAGGAGCCCATGCTCACGGTGAGTCTGTCACCTCGGGGAAGACAGTCGTGTGTGTGTGTGTGTGTGTGTGTGTGTGTGTGTGTGTGTGTGTGTGTGAACAGAGGGGCCTCGGGGAGCCCGTGCCACAGAGCTCAGGTCAGTGAATGTTCTCCATGTGGCCCTGTGGCGCCGATGACTCGAGGGCTTGCAAAGCTGCAGACGGCTCCTCCAGACCTGGGCCACGCTGCCGGCCCGGGGCCACACCCAGGGGACCAGGCCTCGGGTCCTTGGGTTCTGCTTGTACTTTCCAGACACACCTCACCTCAGAGACTGTATCACTTCCCCCTCTGGATCTCACTCACCTCCCCTCTGACACTAGGTCTCTGGTCCCCGAGCCTGACTGGGTGTCACATCGACTTGGTGCACTGTTTTAAATCCCCTTTCGTCGGGGCCTCGTTCTGGTTCTGTGGCTTGAGGTTGGATGCAGATCTCTGCATTTAAAAAAAAACCATTTTAGGGGCGCCTGGATGGCTGTCGTTTGAGAGTCCGACTTTGGCTCAGGTCATGATGTCGCGGTTTGTGAGTTCGAGCCCAGCATTGGGCTCTGTGGTAACAGCTCAGAGCCTGGAACCTGCTTCAGATTCTGTCTCCTGCTCTCTGCCCCTCCCCTGCTTGCACTCTGTCTCTCCCTCTCAAAAGTAAATAAACATTAAAAAAGAAAGAAAAAAACTTTTTTATTATGGAAAATTTGAAGCACACAGAAAAGTTGATCCTGCGAGCCCACTATAATTAATAGATACCAACTTGTGGCCAGTCTTGTTTCAGCTCTTCTCTCACCCCCCTTCTGACTTCCAGCCACCGGAGGCCGTGCGATGTCTCTAAAGCACATCCAGCTTGGGAAACCCTCTGAAGGATCCGCCCAGCTGTTGGCTGAGGGACCCAGGAAGCGAGTGCGCTGGGCGGGCGTCCTAGCGGAGGCTTCCTCCAGACAGAGCGGTTGCAGGGAAGCCGGGAGGGGCTGGGGACAGCTTGACACTCTTCCTGCCCTTCCCTCGCAGGTGTGCTGGGCCTGACCTGGTTCATCAACAAGTTCCGAATTGTGAAGCTGACCCCCAAGGACCAGTTCATCATTGCCTACGGGGGCCTGAGAGGGGCCATCGCCTTCTCCTTGGGCTACCTCCTGGACAAGAAGCACTTCCCCATGTGCGACCTGTTCCTCACTGCCATCATCACTGTCATCTTCTTCACCGTCTTTGTGCAGGTGCTGGACAGGGCGGAGCAGCCCTGCCTGGGGACCCTGGGTCTGCCAGCGAGAGGGGGCCACGGGTTCTAGTCAACTGATAAGTTGCCGCACAATCTTGGGCAGGCCACTCCCCCTTTCTGGGCGTCAGTTGCCTTAATTGTAAAGGGGGAATTATGATAATGAGCAACCAATCTGAAAGTAGAGCAGCCAGAATGCTGCCTAACTTAGAAACGCAGACAGCATTAAGAGAAGTGGGTGCAGTCACAGGTCCACAGGCTCCTTACAGGGCTTTGGGAAAGCGATTTAATGTCCTAGGACCTCAATTTCTGCACCCGTGAATGGGAATAATAGCACAACACGGGGAGCTGGAAGGGCTGTTGAGCTGGGCGGCAGGAGGTCTGGAGTCAGCCCGAGCTCTGCCGCCCCTGTGTGACCCCGGGAAAGACCCTCCTCCTGTTTCCGGGTTCAGCTCCCCATCTGTGAAGTGAGGGCATCAGCCTGGATGATCCCAGAGTCCTTCCAGCCTTGCTGGTCTGGATTTTCTGTGCATTTAAATGACCCCAGCTTAGCTGAGAGTCCCCCCAACCCCCTCAGAATCCCCAAGGAAGCCCAGCCTGGGTGGTGTAAATTGTCCACCTTACCTGACCTGTGACTTTGGGCAAGTGAGAAGCGGTCTGTCCAGGCCTCCATTTCTCTATCCCCTCTGTCTCTCCTCGAGGCAGATCCTGGCAAAGCCTTAGATGGGAAACAGCATTGCCTTCTCAAGGGAAAAAGATGTGGAGGCCTCCTCCTGAGGCCGGACTTACCCTCCGTCCTTTATAAGGATAGGGGGCTGCCTCTTTCACCCACTTGCCCTCTGAACCCAGCTTTACTACTCCTGTGAGACCTTAGAAAGTTCTCACCCTCTCCGTCAGTTTCCCCATCCGTAAGATGGGGACCAGAGAAAGACCTACCCCTTAGAGTCATTGTGGGCATTCAGGTAATCACAGCTGACTCTGGCACCTGGCAAACGTGCAGTTAAATTTGCTGCTGCTGTTTCCAGGTTATCGGCTGCAGTCCCGTGCGGGAGGCGAGCACGAGTGGTTTTCCCTATCACCCAGCCCGGCTTCTCTGGGGTTGCAAAGCACGTCTGTGGCGGAGCCCACATCTGAACCCAGGCCCTCCAACCCCTCGCCCGGGCTAGACGAGTCATTCGCCTGGATGGGCTAGTGTCTTCAGGAAGAGGCAGGCCTTGAGTTAAGACCTGCCTTTATACAGGGCCGGCTCGGAGGTTGGGAGATTGGGGACCTCAGAGCAGAGGGCGTCCCGGCCTCAGGGGCTCTGCGGGTGGGGTAGCAGAACTGGAGTGCCTGACACCTACCTGCCCCCCAGGGCATGACCATTCGGCCCCTGGTAGACCTGTTGGCTGTGAAGAAAAAGCAAGAAACAAAGCGCTCTATCAACGAGGAGATCCACACACAGGTACTGGGAGCTGGGCCTTGGCGCTCGGTTGCAGGAGAGGGCTCAGGGGGCTGGGGAGCAGCCAGGCCTCATATCCATTGCCTCACTCAGCTCCCTCCTCCCTTACCCCAGTGTCAGGTCCTCCTTCAGCCCCTTGAGGTCGCCATATTGTGCCATATTGGCAGGTGTGGTGTGGGCAGCCAAGAGTGCAGGGAGGGGGTGTCATGCTATCTCTACCTCTAGTAGGAACCTATCGAAGGCATTGGGCACAGGTGGGTTCAGAGAAGGGAGCTCAGCCAGGCCCCAGTGGCAGAGGGTTTGAGGTGCCATGGGTTGAGGAAGAGTGAGGTGTTGGTGCCACCTCCTGGCTGCTCCTGGAACTACAGGGCTGGGCCGAGTGGAGCTACGCTAGGGCGGAAGGTGGAGGGGCCCATTCAGAAGTCTTGGTAGGGAAGGAGCCCAGTAGTGAGGCTTGACCTGGCCCTGGGCCCATTTCAGTTCCTGGACCACCTTCTGACAGGCATCGAGGACATCTGTGGCCACTACGGCCACCACCACTGGAAGGACAAGTAGGTGGCAGGCCTGGTGGGCGGGGAGGGACAGGTGAGGGTCTCCCCAGGGCCTGGGTGTCACCCCACCCTGAGGAGCTGGCTCCACGCACCTCCTCCCTCCTCCTGCCAGGCTCAACCGGTTTAACAAGAAGTATGTGAAGAAGTGTCTGATAGCCGGGGAGCGCTCCAAGGAGCCGCAGCTCATCGCCTTCTACCACAAGATGGAGATGAAGCAGGCCATCGAGCTGGTGGAGAGCGGTGGCATGGGCAAGATCCCTTCGGCTGTCTCCACCGTCTCCATGCAGTGAGTGCCCGTGGCCGATGCCGGCAGCTTCTGCACCCACAGTGACCCGGCAGGCCGGGACGCAGGGGGGTGGGGGGCCTGAGGGGGGGCCTCTGTTGTCCAAGTAGGGCAGGTGAGAGAGCTCAGGGCCACGCTGAGGACCACCCCCCAGGCCATCCCCCGGGTGACCTCCCGGCCCGGCCCAGCAGGCTCCAGGGTCACAGGAGTTCCCGCGGGGACCTCACCTATGCCCCGTTGTCCAGGAACATCCACCCCAAGTCCCTGCCGGCCGAGCGCATCCTGCCAGCGCTGTCCAAGGACAAGGAGGAGGAGATTCGCAAAATCCTGAGGAACAACTTGCAGAAGACCCGGCAGCGGGTGAGGGGCCCCTCCCTGCCCAGCGCCCCTACAGCAGAGGAGCCCCTCTGCTCCAGCCCTGCCCCACGCGCGCCCAGATCGCCCCTGCCCCTCCAGGCCCAGCTTCCGGCGCCTGACGGCTGTTCCTCCCACAGCTGCGGTCCTACAACAGACACACGCTGGTGGCAGATCCCTATGAGGAGGCCTGGAACCAGATGCTGCTGCGGAGACAGAAGGCCCGGCAACTAGAGCAGAAGGTGTGTCTAGGACTGGAGCTGGCTCCTGCCTTTCCGGGAGTCTGGGTTCTTCCCACACCCCCACCACCAAGCCCCTTTGAAGAGAGAGCCACTGCGAGCTGGGTTTTGGGGGAGACTTTTTTTTGGGGGGGGGGTTGGCCTCCTCCACTTGTTTTGAAGGCTGAGCCCCAGGGCAGGTTCCAGAAAGCTGCCTCTTCCTCCACCTCCTTCCCTCTCAGAGCAGCGAAGAGGCCAGTGCTCCCTCATTGTATCCTCAGGCATCTGAGTCTATCCACATTAACCTCTCGTTTTCTTTTTTTTTTTTAATGTTTATTTAATTATTTTGAGAGAGAGAGAGATTGCACGCACACGTGTGAGCAGGGAAGGGGCAGAGAGAGAGAGGGAGAGAGAGAATCCCAAGCAGGCTTCGCGCTGTCAGAGCAGAGCCCAACATGGGGCTGGATCTCATGAACCGTGAGATCATGACCTGAGCAGAAATCAAGAGTCAGATGCTCTGAGCCACCAGGCGCCCCAGTCTAACCTCTCATTTTCTAGTGAAAGTATGGCCAAAGGGAAAGGGGCCTGCTGAGAATCACAAAGCGAGGCACACGTGTCCGCTTACTCAGGAACGCTTGTGGACTGTTCCTAAGTGCCGAGCAGCAGAGTAGCCTCTGCGGACTCAGCAGGGAATCAGCCCAGTCCCTCCCTTGCAGCGTTTCCATGCAACGGCCCAGGCAGGAAGGCAGTGCGAGGGGCCTCGAGCACCCCAACAGGGAGGTGTGGGGTAAGCTTAGGGACGGAGCCAGAGTGGAGGCAGTGCGGGCAGAGGAAGGCCTGGGCTGTGTGGGTACGTTCCTAGTCACAGAACGTGGCCCATTGTAGAAACTGAGGGTTCAGCCTTCGAGGAAGCTGTGTTAATGGTGTAAGGCTTCGGGCTTTATTCCAGGGGCAGGGAGAGCCATGAAGTGACCTGAGCAAGGGGGCGATGTGGGAAGGGGTGAGGATGGCCTGGATTAGAGTGGTGGCCGGGGGAGATGGAAAGGAGTGGGTTCATTCAAGGCCCATTTAGGAGGTGGAACTAGCAAGCTTACCAGATTAAGGTGGGGCTGCAGAGGAGGGAAAGTTAGGGCCATTCTCTAGCCTTCTGGGTGGGGGTTGGGAGTAGTGGTTGCCACAGAGGATGCTGAAGATGGAATAAGGGTTTTGTTTATTTTTTTTTAACAATTAAAAAATGTTTATTTATTTTGAGAGAGAGAGAAAGAGAGAGAGAGCGGGGGAGGGGCAGAGAGAGACAGAGAATCCCAAGCAGGCTCTACACCATCATGCAGAGCCCAAGGCAGGGCTTAAAAGTATGAGAGAGGGGTGCCTGGGTGGCTCAGTCGGTTAAGTGTCTGACTCTGGCTCAGGTCATGATCTTGCGGTTCATGGGTTCAAGCCCTGCATTGGGCTCTGGGCTGACAGCTCAGACCTGGAGCTTGCTTCAGATTCTCTCTCTCTCTCTCTCTCTCTCTCTCTCTTCTCTTCTCTTTGCCCCTCCCCTCTTGTGTCCTCCCTCTCTCTCAAAAATAAATAAATAAACATTAAAAAAATCCATGAGAGAGATCATGACCTGAGCCGAAATCAAGAGTCGGACACTTAACTGACCGAGCCACCCAGGCGCCCCTAGGATAGAACAGGGTCTTAAGGGAAGATAAGAATCTCAGTTCAGTTTAGACATATTGCATTGGGATACCTGAGGGCCCTTTGGGGTCCAGGTCTCCGCAGCTGACTTTATCGGTCTGAACCTCAGGGGCGAGTGTGGACTGGAGTAGATAGAGACCAAGACGGTGTCACCGCGTGAGAGGCAGGGCAGTTTAAGGCTGCTCAGGAGATCGCGTAGCTTGACCAGAGGCTGGGCCAAGCCTTCGGGAACCCCTAAAGTGCCAGCATGTCTTCAGCGCTGGCAGAGGCAGGCGAAGAGCCTAGTGAGGAACCGCCAAAGAGGGAGCGAGCACCCGGGCAGGAGCACGCCAGAGGAGGGTGTGGCCACCGGCTTCGGGCACCATCCAGAGGGGCTGCCCGCGCTCACCCCTGTCTGCCCTCTCTCTGTCAGATCAACAACTACCTGACGGTGCCGGCCCACAAGCTGGACTCACCCACCATGTCGAGGGCCCGCATTGGCTCAGGTAAGGCAGGGCACAGGGCGCCTGCCCAGGGGCTTCGAGGCGGGCACTCGTTGCCACTGTCTCCTGAAGACGAGGCTCTGACAGGAATGGGGCTCAGAGAACCACTGGGGAGGACAGGCTTCTCCCTCTGACCTCCTCCCAAGCCATGAGCTCCTTCTACATCAGATGGAGTTGGGGATTCCCCGGGGGGAGGGGGGGCAGAAGAATGGCCCTGCTGTCCTCCCTAGGGACAGAGATGCTTCATGTGGGGCTCACAGTGAGGACCGTGGGGGGTTTGGTGCCTGGCAGTGAGGGAGGAAGGGTCTGCACCATCGGGATAGTCCAACATGTGAGGGAAACAGCAGCGGGCCTTCCCCCAGGCCTGGGGCCCAGGAAGGGGCCCTAATCCCTGGTCTGAGGAGGGTCACCTGTGGGAGTCCCTGGTCTAAGGGGAGGAGCACGGTCTAAGCTTTGGGAGCCCAGTCAGAGGGGAACAGGAGGCATCCGATAAGGGCTCGAACAGGCCCACGCGGAGTAATCCTGAACCGTGGCAGCATCGCCACGCTCCCAGGAAGGTTCTGTGGGGGTTGCTGGTGCACGTCAGGGTGGAGCACGCGCCGGGCCGGGCTCAGGGGCAGAAGCCAACATGTCCCTTGCTCTTGGTCCCCAGACCCCCTGGCCTATGAGCCGAAGGCCGACCTGCCTGTTATCACCATCGACCCAGCCTCCCCGCAGTCGCCCGAGTCTGTGGACCTGGTGAATGAGGAGCTGAAGGGCAAGGTCTTGGGGCTGAACCGGGATCCAGCGAGGGTGGTGGAGGAAGACGAGGAGGACGATGGGGGCATCGTGATGCGGACCAAGGAGCCCTCCTCCCCAGGCACCGATGACGTCTTCACCCCTGGACCAAGTGACAGCCCCAGCTCCCAGAGGATACAGCGCTGCCTCAGTGACCCGGGTCCCCACCCTGAGCCTGGGGAGGGAGAGCCTTTTATCCCCAAGGGGCAGTAGCGCTGGGGTCAGTGGGCAGTGCCCGTCCCGCCACAGACTCTCCCACCAGAGCAGGGGCTGCTGGGGGAGCTGGGGGCTCCCCTCATCCTTCTGACCTGGATTGGCCCTGCCCCTCCCCTGACCGCATGGCAGCTGGGCCCACAGCCCCCACCGCAGCACGGCGTCCCTTGCCTCCTGGGAAGCGCCCTCCCTCCCACCAGAACTGCCTTCCCAATCCATTTGGTAGACCTGTTGGGCTGGGAGGCAGATCCTGCCCTGTCCCTATCCAGGCTTCTCCCAAACCCGGCCCAGGGCCTCTGGGTTCCCAGCCCTCAGAGGCCCGCCCCCCTCCCTGCTCCATCGCCCTCCTCATTCAAACCAATCTTAGTTCCTAACCAAAGAGCCTCTGGCTCCGTCTTGGTCCCACCCGGAAAGGGAAGGAGCCAAGACCTCTCTAGGCCTAGGCTGGGCCCTACATTAACAGTGGGAAGACTAGGGGACCAGGTATCTGACTGGGGTACGGATCAGTGACACGTGGCAGGCCCCCCCCCCTCCTGCCGGCTCTGTCACCTGGCCAACCGCCCTGACCTGTCTTCACTCAGAGCCGCAAGCTGAGGGCATCTCTGCCTGAAGCCGGGGCGCTTTGGACGGTGATGTGACTTAGCTCTCCAGACTGCTCCAGCAGGGACCCCCGGACCCTTCAGGGGCTACTGTCAGGGGAGGGACTGTCAGGGGTTCCAGAAAGTGCTGCCTTTTTATCTGTTTTGTTTGTTCACACTCCATGTATGATTCAATTTGCACAGAGGGCATTCCTGTTTTTAAAACATTTTGAAAACCCCTGGCTGAACAGAGCTCCGGCCCTCCTGCTCCAGAGCCTCGCCCCTCCTCGTTCGTGCCTGTCTGCCCAGCACTCTCCCCCAGATCAGGCCTCTGCCTCTCAGGCTCTTAACTGTGGCCCCAAGGCTGTGATTTTAGAAGTGACCCCACACACACGCCAATTCGTGATTCTCTCTAACTCACTGATGCTGGGCCTCCTGGGACCTTCTTTGCTCTTGGGCCTGACCGTCAGTCCCTGCTGGCCTGTTCTTTCTCTCATTCCCCACCCACCCCCTTGGCCCCTGGACCTCTTATGTGCCCCCGCCCTCCCCCTCTTACGTGCACCGCACCCAGCTTGCTGTGGAGCCCCGTCCTTAGGGGAGAGGGCCTCCCCCAAGCATCTCCCGCCCCACCAGGGCTGGTAGTGGGCAGAGTCCTGGGCCCTCAGGGGCCTTTGCTCGTAGGCACACACTCCCACCCCCACTGCCACCATGGCCGGGCCCAGGCCTATTGGGGTCTGTCCTTCCCCAGGATTGTGCAATATTCGGAGTGTCCCTCTTCCCAGTGGCCTGGGCAGCGGGTGCTCGTCTGTCTCCCTCCTCTCCATGCCAGTGCTGTCTTGGGCAGGAGTCCCCATGCAAGGGTGATGTTGACAACCATGTTCAAAGCCACCACAGCTGCTGCCGCTCTGCCGCCTGTACAGAAGAAACCGAATCTTTTTCATATTCTAATAAATACGTGTGAGTTTTTATACAGTTGAGGGCTGCTTCCTAGGGGACCAGGACTTTGGGAAGGAGGGCAGCCCGGCCTGGGGGCCTGAAGGACTTAGCTCACTGGCTAGCACAGAGAAATGCCTAATCCGCATCAGCGACTGGTGTGGTTATCGCCGTGTGCCAGGCCCTGGAGATGCAGCGGCGAGCAAAGCAAGATGCTCCCTGCCCTCCGCCGCCTCCGGCCTCTTGAGGAGAGAAATCAGACATTTATGCAGAAAAACCCAGTGTGTTTGTGGACGACGAGTGAAAGGGGGTCGGGAGTGGCGAGGAGGGCTATCCTCAGTGATCTCAGGAAAGGACTAGAGAGTAAGCTGAGGCTGACCAGGTGACCAAGGTTTCAGAGAGCTCCTGAATATTCTCATTGGGAGCTGCAAACGCAAAGACCGTGGGATCTGAGAAACAACCGGTTTGGCTGGGTCAGAGAGTGACAGGAAGGGAGGCAAAGATGGGACGTTGGAGTCCTTGGTGAGGTTTGGTTTATGCTAAGGGCAGTGGGAAGGCTCTGGCACCTGTAAAGTGGGGGCAGTAACGTGGATGAAACCACACTGCGCAGGTGCCCCATGGGCTCAGTTGAGTGGAGGTTGGATCCCTGAGGTGCTTTTCCAGAAGCTGACCACCAGAGGGCAGTGGGGCCTTGGCACACACCCCAGGCGCCCTCGGAAGGTGGGCTGTCCAGGAAATCATGTTGTTTGCTCAGACTGGGAGTCAGGAGTGGTCAGTGCCAAAAGGACTGTAGGGAAGGACCACACCATCCGTTCCTGTATCAATCGATGTCCCAACAAGAAACAGACAGTGCACTCAAAGGGATACTGAAGAGCCTTCAACTAAAGGATTCTTTACGGAGGTGTGGGCAGGGTTAAGGGAACCTAACCCTGGGGTTAGGGCCCGGGGAGCTCACGCTTCAGAAAGCCATTACAATCCCTAGACTCCCCTCGCCATAGAATGAGAAGGAGGAGCTGTTCCCAGGCGAGGGGGCCACCCTGCTGGAGCCACAGCCTTAGGGAGCAGAGCCCCTGCCAGACAGGGAGGCAGGGGATAAATATTCTGCCTCCGATCCTGCTGGTGCCTCCCCTTAGCCAAACCCATCAGGAAGCCGGACAGAAGGCACCCGAGTGACTCCACGGGGTTCAATCCACAAAGGTCGGCCTGGCAGTAAAGGGAGCACGGGGAGAGCGGATCGAGGGGACAGGACATCCAAACAGAGCCATGCCTTTTGTCCCTCACCATCCAGTCATCCTTCAGGTGAAAAACTCATGTCTCTGTTGCTTAATGATTACAGAATTTCTGTTTGGGGTGATGGAAAGTTTTGGAAATAGATTATGGTGCTGGTTGCACAACACTGAAGATACGAAGAGCCTCTGATCATTCACTTTACAAATACTCATTTCTTATAAACTTCACCTCAGTTTTCTAAAAATGGAAGGAAAGCTCATCTTCAATGGAAACACGGTCTCATCAACCACCACCTCCTTGTCGTACTTGCCATATTCTTGTCATCCTCTGGTCATACCGTTTTTTTAACTTAAAATGTTAGCCATCACCAGGGCTCTTCCAGTAAGATGGGGTGGGGGGTGGGTGCAGAAAACCATCAACAGAAACCCAGAAACCCACTGCAGCACCCCCTCCTTGCCCCTCTTACCAGCTGCTAGCTCTCTGGCTGATTTGGTTCTTTAACCTGGTGGGACGTCCTAAGCCTTTATTCCCATGCAGTTCAGGTTCTTCTTGGTCTTAGATTTGAAGGATTGCCAAGTTTCCCATTGACGGTGGTTGTTGGACATGGGAGATCCCATGGATTCCAGACATAGCCTTCCTGCCCATCCCCCATTTTCCTTCTGGTAATCTAGATGAATCACACCATCTGGTACCATCGACCTTCTCTCTGCCTTTTGATTAGGTAACATTGACCCAAGGGAAGACTCTACTTCCAATCCGAAGGAACCATATATGTGTTCCCTGGAGGAAGTATTCCTCCTTTGGGCACTAAGGACCCCAGACCACTGAACCCAACGCCGAGACAATGAAAAGCAAAAATTCCTCCAGTGGGTTATTTGGAATAACATTAAGACGAAGCACTCCCATCGCTACCTGCTCCTTGGCCCCTGGGCTTCTGCATTCTGGCTGTGAGAGGTGGGGCCAGATACTGGCCACTGATTTAAAGCATGTCCTGCCTTCTACTTGTTAACCTAACCTTGCAGAGAGAGCGGTATCCCCCAGCTGGTGCTGTAGCACTATTCTATCCATTCAGCTGCTTCTGAGTGACAGGGGACATTGTAAGTACAGTGCATTAAGACCACCGCTGTTTACCCCTCACCATAAAACGCAGTTAGGCAGTGTGTGGAATGGCATAGTGATGAGTAAGGCACTCTGGAAAATCCAGAGATGATGGTGCTGGTGGAATCCTTGCAGGCAGGGAAGGCAAGTCGATATCAGAAATATGTATTTATTACTTATTGAGCTAGTAACTGTTCCCTTCACAAAAGAAGGGGTTAGTGCAATCAGCCTGCCAATGGGTAGCTAGCTGGTAACCCCAGAGCAATGGTTCTCAAATTTTTGGTCTCAGAATTCCTTTACATTCTTAAAGATTATTGAAAAATTATACCCTTAAAAAGCATACAGGAATTTGGGGGGGGGGCATGTTTATTTTGCTGGATTAAAAATTAAGATTTAAAATAAATCTAATACACTCATAGAAAATTTTGAATGAAAAGTAACTTTCAAAACAAAAACTGAGCAGCACTAGTTAACATTTTTCCAAATCTCTAAAGAGACTGGGCTTCATACACGACAGCTAGATTCTCAAACCTGCTTCAGCATTTAGCCTGTTGTACATATGTCAACCCTCTGGAAAGTTCCACTGTACCCTCATGAAAGAATGACAATGAAATAAGCAAAGAATGCCTTAGTATTAATATGAAAATAGATTTTACCTCACAAAACTCCTGGAGGAATTTGGGGGACCCCCAGGGGTCCCTAGTTTACACTTTGAGAACCATTGCCCAAGGAATGGTGCCACACGGGGAACTCTCTTGGTCTTTGCTGTCGGCAGCTCCGGTGCTCAGCAGAGCCAGTGGTCCATTAGATTCCATACGGGAAACGGGTTGAGCCTTTGTGTATTAGTCTTCCATGGCTGCTGTAATAAATTACCCCAAATTTAGTGGCTTCAAACAACACACATTTATTACAATTCTGGAGGTCAGGAGCTTGGCATTAAGTCTCACTGGGCTAAAATCGCAGTGTCAACAAAGCTGCATTCCTTTCTGAAGTCTCTAGAGGAGAATCTTTTTCTTGCTTCTAGAGGCCGCCTGCATTCTTTAGCATGTGCCCTCTTTGCATCTTCAAAACTAGTCAAGCCAATTCTTTCCCACATCACACCGCCCTGACACAGACTCCCTCCTGCCTCCACATTAGAAGACCCTTGTGATTACTGTGGGCCCGTCCAGATAATGCAAGATAATCTCCCCACTTTTACAGTCAGTGGGTCAACAACCTTAATTCTATCCGCTACCTTAATTCACCTTTGCCATAGAAAATATATTCACAGATCCCAAGAATTAGGACATCTTTGGGAGGTCATTTATCCTGCCTACCTTACTAAGAACAGCCCCTATCCCTGCCACCAGGGCCACTTTGTATGTGGGCCCACTGAGTAAGAGCCAAGGTAGCTGGGAAAAGAAGTTGGTATCTACAGAAAAACTCTTGTCCACCTGATTATTTAATTTTTTTTTAACGTTTATTTATTTTTGAGAGACATAGAGACAGAGAGTGAGCAGGGGAAGGGCAGAGAGAGAGGGAGACACAGAATCTGAAGCAGGCTCCAGGCTCTGAGCCGTCAGCACAAAGCCCGACGCGGGGCTCGAACTCACAGACTGTGAGATCATGCCCTGAGCCGAAGTCGGCCGCTTAACCAACTGAGCCACCCAGGTGCCCCCACCACCTGATTATTTAGAGGCTGCTTCGTAATGGATGCTCTCTCAGGGCGTTTGGGTGGGTTAGAAATAGCTTTACCACCTGTGCCCATTTCAAGAAAGCAGTCCATCCATATATTTCTCTCTTAGACCTCCCCACCAATCTCCCCGTCTTGTTATTTTCAGGTTTCTGACCAGCCAGCAAACTTGTTAGCCGCTGCCCACGCATCAGTGTAGACCTCAGGTGGTCTCACCTTCCATGCAAAATGGACAATCCGTATAATCAGAAGTTCTACCCTGATACCCCAAGAGGTTATCCCTTCACCACTGTCTTTTAGAGACACCCCGAGTGTGGCTTACTGCAGCAGCTGTCCACTTGTGGCCCGTGCTTACACACCGTGCAGACTCATTTGGAAATCATGTCTGTGCTTTTTCCTCCGTGTTAACTGGTCATAGCAACTCCCCCAACGTGAGGGAGGAGCAGTGAAGCAATAAGAGGAGATGCCGCGGGAATTCGATCCACCTGCTCCTGCAATTTCCCTGTGCCTTCTGGACTTGCTCAGACCTGATCTCCTATATACTATTTAATAATAGAATGCTACCGTGCATGTCCAATTTTATGATTAGCTGGATCAGATAATATCCAGTTCTGGTTGCATGCGTCACTTGGTGTCCAGAGTCAGTCATTCAGTCTCCATTATGCCCAGTTGAGCCAGGAACTGTCTTTTTGTGTGTGTATCTTTTTTTTTTTTTTTTTAGAGAGGGAAAGAGGGTACAAGTGAGTGAGGGGCTGAAAGAGAGAATCCCAGGAGGGACAGAGGGAGAGAGACAGAAGCAGGGCTCATCCGTAGCGGGGTCTGAGCTCACCCAAAGCGGCGCTCTAAGTCACGAACCGTGAGATCATGACCTGAGCCGAAGCCAGATGCCTAATGACGGAGCCACTCAGGGACCCAGGAGCTAGCTGTTCCTGAATGGAGACTAGTTATTGGCAGAAGAGAGCAGGAATTCTCCCAAACCCTAAGGGTCTGTAACTGTGCTGCCACTCTCCCATCGGAGCTTGTCTGGACAGCATCTTTTTCGGCCGTAGTCACTTCCAAGCCCGAAAGCTCACGTGACAGGACAGCCTGGACCTACAGAGTCTTATGTTGCTGCAGGGTCTCCCTTGGAACTACCAGTCTTACAGGTTTTTCAGTAAATGGCAGAACGGCACAACCGAACGTGATAAGCGTTGCCTCGAGAATCTGGCATCCCATCAAACATTTTCTCTCTTTCTTTGCAGTGGGCAGTGTAAGGCTCAGCAACCTGTCTTTCGTTTTACAGGAGCTGTCTTGCTGGACCTAGACCACCAGATACCCTACAAAGTTCACTGACATGACATGCCTCCGAATTTTTGTGAGATTCATCACTCTTTCTTTGGCATGCCTAGATTGTACCAAGAATCTCAAGTGCTCCCCATATCCTGCTCACCAGGCCCAATTACCAAACTCTCATCCATGTAATGGACTAGCGTAGTGTTCTGAGGTGTGTCAAGATGATTACTGTCACTTTGGACTGTATTATGACAGAAATCAGCATTAAGAGACAAAACCTTGAGGTAGTAAAGACGTACCATCCCTCCTACACAAAGGCAAACGATTTCTGATTCTATTTGCTTAGTGGAATAGAAGAGGAAGTATTTGAGGTCAAAGATGTAGACCAGGCCAGGAGATGTGTTGATTTGTTTCAGGAAAAATCTCGTGTGTAGACCCACAGCTGCAATCGGCCGCCTACCTAATTGACTTCACAGTAATCTACAATCATTCCCCGAGACCCAACTGGTTTTTGCACCAGCCAAATTAGGATAAACGGAGTCCTGACAGGAACGATACTCTGCCAATTTCAGATCTTTGATGGTGGTGCTAATTTCTGAAATTCTCTTCGGAATATAGTATTGCCCTTGGTTGGCTATTTTGATGGTGGTGCAGCACGGAGGCTTCCATTTGGCCCCTTCCGGCCCTAAGAGCGCTCACTCCATGAGTCAGGAAATTAGTGGGGGAGTTCTTCCAGTTCATTTACAGGGCCTATGGTCCCTTGAATCCACTGGGGCTACGAACAGATTGAAAGCCTTGAACTCATGGCTCCATGCAAGAGCCCCCCGGGTGGCTGGCTCCAAAGAGGTCTTTGCTCCCCAGTGGCCATGGCACAGATACGGCAGAGAACCAAGTCCGGGCCCTGACTGTCAAACCCCAGAGTTGCAGAGCCAGTGAAATTTGCGGCCCCGCCAAGTATCTTAGTCTAAGAGAACAGCACTGGTTCAGAAGGAATGGGACCCCCAGACACGGGCTGGGGGTATTTGGGTAGAACTTTGAACTCCCAACACACCCTGGATCTTCCCTGTTGGTGAAAGCAGGACTCTCCTCTCCCCTCCTCCACCGCGCCTCCCCCTCCCCACTCCACCCGAAGCCCTTGCCTTCAGTCTGAGGAAACCAGCCTTTCCTAGCATAAAAGTCATTCAGTGACCTCACTTGGAGAAGTTACCTCACAAGGGATGCTGATTTTCCTCAGAATTCACCCCATCGCCTCTCATTACCTACAGGCCCATATCGAGATTTTTTCCCCAGTGTAGCCCAGTTTAAGGCTTTCAGTGTGGTTTTTTTCTTTGTGTATGTTTCCTAGGGCAATCAGACGCAGAGTCACAAGGCCACTCCAGTCTGTAATCACTACTGTCACCATGGTGACTAAGTGCCAGAGCTTCCTGATCTCCCAACATCTCACCCGTCCATCTCTTGCCACCATCGGCCCTAAAGTCAGGAGCCGTGATGCCGCTGCATGCCACAAATTACCGTTGTCCATTACCCCCTGTCAAGGAGGCTGTTCGCGCACTAATCAAGACGTGCGAGCAGCCCAATTTCAGATGTCAGCATCCCGTCCCGGGATCTGTTTCCCAAGGCTATTCTGGTATCAATTCTTGTAGTCATCAGAGCCCTGGATGGAAACAGATGGTGTATTTAAAGGGGTGATGGAAAAGGGTTTGAGGAAGGGACTTTTACGAAGTGTGGGCGGAGCTGAAGGAGCCTGGGAAGGCTGGCGAAGCACTCAGGGCTAGCGGCAGCGGGAAGATTTTACCACCCGGGGAACAGGGGAAGGTTCCAGAACCTGGTGAGAGCTGCAGCCTTGGAACAGGTCAGCCTCCACGGAGCAGTGCAGAATGGAGAAAGGTGGGGGGCGGGCCTCTGCTGGCAAATGGAGACCCTCTGACACAGTGCTCCACTTTGCAAACAGGGAAACTGAGGCTTAGCGGCACCTGTGCAGTTCTGCAAGTAGGTCCAGAGTGCACAGACGTGTGTGCCTGTGCGTGTGGGTGTGCGTGTGTGTGTGTGGGTGTGTTGGTGTGAAGAGAGAGGAGCGCAGAGCCCTGTCCTGGAAGCACCAACCTGCCGGCGGCGCAGACACCCACACTCAGCCTCGCCTCCTCATCTGTTACAAAGTCTTCACGGTTCCTACCCGTATCGTAAGCTCCATAAAGGATCACGTGAGAGCCAG
The DNA here is from genome assembly GCA_030068075.1 of Paguma larvata. Classification (NCBI taxonomy): domain Eukaryota; kingdom Metazoa; phylum Chordata; class Mammalia; order Carnivora; family Viverridae; genus Paguma; species Paguma larvata. The sequence goes on along the minus strand of CM057833.1, from coordinate 19,839,992 downwards.
GAAAGCAATTATCCATCAAGGGATATCTTTTGAGGGTCCATCGTTTGCTGCACTCTGCTCAGGGGAAGGATGGAAGGCAGAGGGAAACACATGTGGAGAGCTGAGACACCCACCCATCCTTAACTCCCAGGATGTCCCGGAGACGGGCTTCAGGAAGGAAAACCACAAGAATTGAACCCAGGAGCAGGACTCCCTGGATTCCTGGAAGGTGGAAAGTCTGGGGGCTGCAGAGAGGGAGAAAAGGGCAGTCTTGGTCATACATCTCAGGAGCTGTTTCTCCTTCCATGTTTCACAGAAGCCCCCAAGACCACCCTGCATCGGGAAAGGGGGAAGGGGAGGTCAGAGGTGGCTCTGAAACTAGGCGGCAGGTGGTCAGAGAAGATTGTGTTCAAATGTGGCCCGTGTTTGCCGGACAGGCCGTGTGGCCCACAGGATGTCAACCAGAGTCTCTGCTTCAGCATGCCACTCATCCTGGGCCCGCTGGCTGGCTTTCTGGGCCCACGGGCCAGCCCACCAAGACCTCTTTCCCTTAGCCTAGTCCACTGGTTCTACTCTGCTGTGGCGTCTGAATTTGAGCATAAATGGTGCGATGTTAGATGTGGGTTCGTTTAAGCTCGGCTCCCAGAGCCGACGGTGCTCAGCCTGAGAGCTCACACTGAGGAAGGTGAGGGTGAAGGTTATCAGCTCCACTCAGCCAGCAGGGCAGGTCTCTGGTCCCGGCCACCGGACCTTCAGCTGATTGTATTTCCCATCAACCCCAGAGTCTGTGCCAGTTAGTACACCGATACCAGAAATGGGTCTCATTGGTAAAAATAGTGGTGTCAAGATACGGGGACTGGCTGGAGTATTATAAAAACATTCCACTGCCCTCGCCTGCACAGCGTATGAAAATCCAGCTCCCAACAGGAGTTGCTGTGAGCTTGGGGATTGACCGGAAGGGGGCCGAGAGGGAATTTCTGGGGTGATAGAAATGTTCCGTATCTTGATCAGAGTATGGCCCCTGAGGATTTGTGTATATTATTACGTAGAAATTTTATGCCCGTGTTTTAAAAATGATATTAAAAAATCTAGCCGCGGTCCCTGGAGTTCACATTCTGGATAATTAGTCCCGGCAGCACCCAGGGCTGTCCTGCTCTTTGGGAGGGTTCTGGGAGCCTGGCTGGTTAGAGGCCCGCCCAGTGCCACAGCTGGGATAGGGTCCCATTCTCCGCAAGCTTGCCACTCGGGCGAAGGTGAAACAGACCTCCTTTCCGTGGCCTGGCGGAGCAGGCGGACAGTACACACGTGCACACGTCTCTATATTTGTGCTCAGTGCACTGAAGGAGACAGAGAATAATAGGAGGGAGCCCTTCAGATTCAAGGGGGCCCGAAGGGCTCTCTGAGGAGGTACTGTGTAAGCTGCAGCTCCAGGGAAAGAGAGCACCAGCTATGGTGAGCAGGAGGAAGAATGTTCGGTCAGAGAGATGGGCAGGACTATGACATTTCCAAGGACCCGAGAGAAGGCCTTTTGTGGCTGCAGAGCAGGGGGAGAAAAGTGCAGACGCACAGGAGAGCAGGGAGTGATTCTATTTGAAGTGCGCTGGGGGCATACTCCCATGATTTAAACAGGGTAGTCACATTATCTGATGTATGCTTTTAATGGATGCCTTTGGGCCCTGGGGGGAATTGATTGAAGGGGGTCTGGAATGGAAGAAGGAAGTAAGGAGACAGGAGCAGGGTCCCAGGTCAAGGTGACGGTGGTGGCCGGGACTACGGCACAGACAGCTCTGATGTAGATGTGTGTCATTTAGAGGTATAGTGACAGACCTTGATGGGCTGGATACAGGAAGTGAGAGAAAGGCAGGAATCCAGGAAGACTCCAGCGTCCAGGCTCTAGTGGCCCGGTGGGGGTGGTGCTGTTCATTCCGAGGGAGGGCTGGTGTGGGAGGCAGCTCCCTTTAGCACGCGTTGAGTCCGAGATACCAGCGGGAGAGCTGGGTAGAGCTATCAAGTAAGACTTCACATAAGGACCTGGAGCTCCAGGGAGGGCTGGGCTAGAGATAAAATGGTGTGGGTCTTACAGTATCCAAATGGCGTTAAAAGCCACAGAACCAGGTGAACTCACCTAGGGAGAGAGCGGGTGGGTAGAGAAGGGCCCAGGGCCCAGCCAGGGGTCTAGGGAAGCACTAGCGTTTCAAGGTTGGGCGGAAGAGGAGCAACTGCAAGACTGAAGGGACTGGCCAGAGACTTGGAAGAAAAGGCAGGAGCGCGTGTCAAAAGGAGCGTATGTCAAGGAGGCGAAAATGGGCAGCAGCGTTCAGTGCAGCTGGGACCGTGAGTCTGATGAGAACAGAAAAGGGCTCATCAGGCAGAGGAGCCTGTGATATACCATCACAGGGATTCGAGCTACCAAATCCAGAAAGTGGGGAATTCTGGAACGATGGCCATGTTTCTTTAAAAAATAAGTGGCAAGACCAAAAACTAAAAAGTAAAAAGAGGACTGTTGGGAGTTTAAATGAAACTCTGTCAGCCAAATACAATGACTGGCACTCGTTTCGATCTTGATTCAAACCAGCCTGCTGCAAAAGACATTTATGGAGCAATCGGGGGGAATGCGATGACTGGTATTAGGTAACGTTAAGGAATTATTATTATTTTCTTATTAACAATGCTCCTGCGCTCCTGTTTTCAAAGTCACTGTCTTAGGGGCCCCTGGCTGGCTCAGTCGGTGGAGCATGTGAGTCTTGATCTCAGGGTTGTGAGTTCGAGCCCAACATTGGGAATAGAGATTACTTCAAAATAAAATCTTAAAAAAAAAAAAAGACATCGTCTTAGAAATCCATACTGAAGTACTGGTTTAGTTACTAATGATGTAAATACCTTGGATTCCCTTTAAAATAACCAGAAGAATCGAGGGGAGGGAAGTGGTGGAGGAGAGATGCAACACTAGCCACACACTGGTGTCTGTTGGAGCTGAGTATCTGAGTTTGTGGACTTTCATTATATTGCTCTCTCTATTTTACTTGTGTTTGAAACTTTCCACAATAAAAATTAGAAGAAAGAAAAAAATCAAAAGAAAAGCACCTATTACGTTTGGCAAGATGGACACCAGTTAACTTGACAAGGGAAATCTCAGTAAATGGAAGCTAGACTGGAGTGGGCAGAGGAGTGGATGGGAAATGGATACATCAAGTCTATCCTGCACTTTCACGTTCTCTGTGTTAGGGAGAAGAGACTTGAGGCAGCAACTGCAGAGGTAAGAGTCAAGGGCTGCTGGGATAGGCAGATTCCAAGATGGCCCCCAGGATTCCTGCCTCCTGGGGTTCATGCCTTGTATGATCCCCTCCCCTTGAGTGCAGGCAGAAACCATATCATAGGACATCACACCTGTGATTAGGTTACATTATATGCAAAGGGGAAGGATTTTGCAAATATAATTAAAGTCTGTAATCCGTTGACTTGGAGTTAATCATAAAATAGATTATTCTGGTTGACCTGACCTAATCGGATGAACCCTTAAAGGAAAGAGATTCCATTCCTGGCCTTGAAGAAGCAAACCGACATGCTGTGAAGAGGGCCGCATGGCCGAGGACAGCTGTTGGCCTCTAGGAGCTGAGAATGGCCCCCAGCTGACAGCAAGAAAGTGGGGACCTCAGCCCTACAACTGCAAGAGCTGAATTCTGCCACCAATTAGTAAGCTTGGGAGAGGATCCCAAACCTCGGAAGAGATGACAGCCTCACCCCACACTTAGCTCTCAGCCTGGGAAGACCCTGGGCAGAGAGCCCAGCAAAAGCATGCTGGACTTCTGACCCACAGAAACAGTGGTGCAATCAGTCTGTGCTGTTCCAAGCCACTGAGTCTGTGTTTGTGTGTTACCTGGAACAGAAGACCAACGCTGATGCTTGTTTTGTTTTATTGGGGAAGACGGGAGACATTGGAGATGGTCCTAAACCGTTGGGAAATGACCCAGTCGGGAAGGAAACACCTTGAGAAAATAAAAGCGGTGAAGATTCAGAGTCAACTACCCCGGAGGGAAGCAGGGGCAGCTTGTCCGGAGCACGCACGCGCAGGTGGGCACGCAGACTTCGTGGGAGGAAGAGGAAACCGTGTCGGTGTGATAGAGGACTTTGATCGTCTGTGTAAAAAATGAGGCAACGTCACCAAAGGAGACTAAATCTAGGAAAAGAGGTAGGGAACCCGAGGAAGGAGGACAAGGAAAGCAATAATCATCTCAAGAGAGTGGAGAAGAGGGGTGCCTGGATGGCTCAGTCAGTTAAGTGTCTGCTCAGGTCATGATCTCACGGTTCGTGGGTTCAAGCCCCACGTCAGGCTCTGTGCTGACAGCTCAGAGCCTGGAGCCTGCTTTGGATTCTGTGTCTCCCTCTCTCTCTATCCTTCCCTTGCTCACACACTCTCTCTCTCAAAAATAAAAATTACAAAAAAATTTAAAAAAAAAAAAGTGGAGAAGAAGGAAATCTTTCTTAGAAAAACAGTAGACTTTTCCATGTTGCGTCCATTGGATGTTTGAGAAGAAGACACTGGTCGGCCTAGTCGTGGTGCCAGAACGGTTTTTGCCAAGTAAGCAAGACAAAACGAAAGAGGAGCTAAGGAGTTCCTATTTGCCGGGATGTGATTATAATAACGAACCATAGAATATAGCAGAGACCCAGAAGCAAATTCTGAAGGAAGTTGATGGGAACAGAGGCGCATGGCCTGGACACCTCCATGCGACAGGGGCGTCATTAAGCAGGTGTGTGTTGTTAAGGAAAAGGCGAAAGTGCCATAACAGAGGTATCTATCCCAAAACGCACAAACTTACTGGGATTTTTTCTCTTCACATAACAATCCTGAGATAAGTGGTCCAGATTGCTGGGGCCGCTCTGCTCCCCGAAGCCATTCAGGGACCAGGTCCCTTCCATCTTATCGTTCCAACATCCCCCAAGGTGTTGTCTTTATCTGTATTGTCAAAACAGGGTCCATGTTCAGCCCGGCGGGAGGGAAATGGACACGAAAGAGAATGTATCTGAAATGTTAAGATGTGTGCTCGGAGGTGCCACACATCACTTCTGTTCCCAGCCATTGACACTAGCCCGTGACATAGCCTCCCCCAGCCGCAAGGGAGCCTGGAAAATGCATCTACTACCTGGGCAGCTAGATAATTCTACTAAATGCAAGAGAAGGAGAGAGCAGGTTTTGGTGGGCATACAGCAATCTTTGTCACAGGGCGTATTTTAGAAAACAAGCATGGTGATTGTCATATACGAAATCATAATTTAACAATTCCCGGGAGGGGGTAAAAAAAAACAAAAAAACAAAAAAACAATTCCCTTTATTTGAGTATTACCTATCCTACCAAATTTTTATGTACTGTAATTAGTCTGCCGGTTAACATCTTAGTACATAAGTCTTTGGGAGTGAAGTTTCTGGTAAGCATCTACCTAAAAGCATCTTCCTGAAAAGAGCTAACAAGCTTATAATGAATAACCAGGCAAAATCCAAGTGAAGGGAAAGATGTAAGCCAAGCTTTGGAGACCATTTGCCAATCAGATACGTAGGGGCTTTTGGTTTGTTTGGTCTCACAAAACCCAGCACATAACCAAGAATGAGAATCTTATAAGGGCCACATTCTCAGTGCAAGAGTGAACCAGAAGAAACCACGCCTGTATCCCCAGGGGACTGCCAGGAAACATACCACAGCATCACAAAGAGCAGGAGAGAAAAATCCCAGCCCCCAGAAGTTGCGTCCTGAAGCTATCCCTCGTGCGGGACTGCATACCGAAATTCCATCACCCACTGTGGCCTACACATAGTCAGATGTCATTTAGTTTCAAACGATCCTGGGCTTCTAATGCCGCTAGCACCAGCTAGAAGCAAATCCAGATGCCCTCTGAAAGAATGCACCATCATCCTAAGCCTCAAGAGTTTCAACAAATTATGTCCTTAAAACTGTGAACTGCTAACCACGTAAACGAGGGAAAAAGCTACTGTGAGGGACCATAAAGGAAAAGATAGATACATTTAATTATATAAAAATTCAGAAACTTCATGTAGAGAATAAAAAGGCCATGCAATGAAGTAATACCTAAACATGCCTAAAAACTAATGGAGTCCTATCTTGAATATATAAAGAACTCCAGAAATCAACAAGAAAAAGACAAGCCCACCCAATAGAAAAATGGGCAAAGAAATTCAATACACACTTCACACACACACACACACACACACACACACACACACACACAGAGGAAATCCAAATGGAAAAGTCCTAAACTCCATAAAAAAGCAGGAAAGCGTGAAAACTGTAACGAAATACCGTCATACACAAGCCAGTTGGGTCATACTCAAAAGTCTGGCAAGACCAGGTAGCGGCAAGGGTGTGGTGCAACAGGAACTCTCACAGACTGTTGGCAAATATTAGCCTAACTACTCTGGGGAAAGTTTGGTATTTTCCAGTACAGTGGTATAAATATTCATATCCCATGACCCAGCAACACACTACCAAAAAAATGCCGTAAGAAGGGCACGCACTGTGTCCCAGGAGACACGTACCAAAATGTTCAGAGAGAAATGATTTCTGTAGCCCCAAACTAGAAAGAATCAAAATGCCTAGCGATAATAAAGTGGATAAATACGTTTTGTTATAATCCCACCAAGGAATTATTAAATAGCAATGAAAATAAACAAATTAGAACCTCCCAACAACATGGATTGATGTTATAAATCCGATACTGGGCAAAAGAAGCAAAACAAAAAATACACAGGGAATTACTCCATCTATACAAAGATCGAAAAAAGAAAAAATCCAAACCATATCGCTCGAGGATGGATAAACTCTAAAGAATGATAAAACTATAATGCTAGACAGAGATTAGCATAAAAATGCAAGAATGATTACCCCTAAAAGGAAAGGAGGCAATAGGATTGAAAAGGGGTGCATGTGGGTTCCGGCGGTGCTGGCGATATTCAGTTTCTTCAGTTGGGTGGCGATTACACAGATGTTTGCTTTATAACTGTATGTTATACTATGCATTTGTATTTTATGCACCTTTCTGTGAGTTGTATTTTATAATCAGCTTTTTAAATGGAAAGAAGATATTATGACCAACTTTATGCCAATATATTTGAAATTTTAGGGAATATGAGGACACGTGGGTGGCTCAGTCAGTTGTGTTGACTCGGTTTCAGCTCAGGTCATGATCTCATGGTTTGTGGGTTCAGGCCCCATGTCAGGCTCTGTGCTGATAATGCAGAGCCTGCTTGGGATTCTCTCTCTCAAAATAAATAAACTTAAAAAAAAAGAAGAAGGGGTGCCTGGGTGACTCAATCGGTTAAGCATCTGACTTCGGCGCAGGTCATGATCTGGAAGTTCATGGGTTCGAGCCCTGCATCAGGCTCTGTGCTGATAGATCAGAGCCTGGAGCCTGCTTTGGATTCCGGGTCTCCCTCTCTCTCTGCCCCTCCCCTGCTTGTGCTCTGTCTCTCTCTGTCTCTCCAAAATAAATAAACATTAAAAAATAAAAAAAAAAAAGAAAAGAAAATTTAGGCAATACAGACAAATTTCTAGAAAACTATTACTTTCCAAACTGAATCCAAAAAAAGATATCTGAATAGTTCTGTAACTAGAAATCTATCGCGATGTAACAACCATGACAAACTTAGCAACTGAAGTTTATACACAAGTCACGCCAACCCAAACTTGGACATACCGCTATGGACCATTTCCGAAAGGTGTTGTGAGGAGGAAGAAACCCAGACTATTCTCTAGAGCCAGTTGTCCCCGTCCATCTCTACGGGAAGAGACCTGGCACCAGGGGTAGAGAGGGAGGGAGGAGAGGCTGGAAGGAGTCAGGGTCATGGGTTACCCTCTAGGAGGGGCTGGTCTGGCCAGGCTTCCTCGGACTGTCCCAGGCTGGCCCCCACCACCCTCCGCAGGACCCACCAGCAGGCTCCGATCCTGTTGGTCCTCCAGGAACAACATTTCTCTCTGGCTCTACCTGTTTCCTGCTGTTTTTGCCCATAGCCAACACCGCAGCTGGAAGATCCATTCATGATGAAAAATCGCAGCTCTTGGGTATATTTCCGCCCATGTCGGGTGAAAATCCTCCATTTACTTTATCGCTGAGCCTGGAGGAAGTTGGAGGTGCCCCGGATGGTCCCACCCCACCTTGGGCTCTCTCCAGATTCCTCCCTATCTTGGTATAATAGCAGCCTTCCTTTCCTTTCCATAGTCAAGGTCAACTCCTTGGCCAACACCATAACCCACTTTATGATGTTTTTCTCAGTGCCCAGTCTCAGCTTCTGATTCAGAGGAAGCGGTTTTGCATCTCTTGATGGACCTGGTTCTCCCCTGGGCATTAAGTACGGACCACTCTGACCTTCCCCATCTTGCTCCTGGCCACACGCATTTGACTCCAGGAGAACTAGCTACTGTTGTTACTAGCTCAGCGCACACTCCACAAGCTGAAGACTGGTGGGCTCCACGAGGCGCTGTCTCTCAGCTCACACCATAACCGAGCCCCCCATGGGGTGGTCCACTGCGCTTTAAGGCCCCCCAGTCCCAGGTGATGGGCGCAAGGAAAGACCACTGGGTCTCCATGGGCACTGCCCTGTTGGGGCACGTCTTCGGTCTTCACAGAGACATGAACTTCTTGGTGGGAGACAACCGTGTGTTAGATACTGCCTACCAGTGGCATTTAGTAAGTTTATGAAGGGAGGTGCAGAGAGAGCAGCGCGAGGGTAGGACGGCAGACCCAATCCTACAATAAGGATCTACTGCCGGAGGACAAGTCGCTGGCCCTTCGTCGACTACGTTCTTGACGAGCTGTGGCTTACGGGAGACTCAGAACCCAGGACACCACTGTGCGACAATTCGTCCTCCCCTTGGGAAGCTGAAGGAATTACCAAACTGCAGCTCTCAAGCAAGTTTTACCAGAAGATAAATTATACATATTGCATCAAGGGGAAAGAGAACATGTGATGTTGGCAAAATTCTTACGGGAATTTGTCCTTGTCCTGGGGGGAAAAATTGCTGGCTCGCTGTTTAACATTTCTGTTAGAAAGTTGAAGCCCTTTGTGCCTCAAATAAGGCAAGAAAGTCATGCTGGGATGTCACCTCTGAAGCTGCCTCGAATGAGTGGGAGTCGCGACCCAGCTCTGCCCAGTTCCGTCCCCGGGGAGTAATAGTCGAATGTCGCTCAGCATCATCTTAGATCAGAATAATGGGACAGGGAACCGACCGTGGATGCCCTGTATCTCTTGTCCTAAAAGTGAAGTCCCATTGCAATTAGAAGCATCAAAGGGAAGGTCCAGCTGAGGTGGAGAGCCCTTCTTGAATTGTGTCCAAGTCCTAAAAACAGAGAAGGGAAGATGGGATTAAAAGCTTCCTTTCAAGGGGTGTTCCTTAGAGGACGGTCACTTGGGACAAGCGCGCTCTTGCAGTCTGGGCCCATTCTGAGATTGGAGCCACGTGGTACCTGCTGGTCAGCAAACCTCCCACGGCCCTCCTTCCAAGGCCCCGCCCGCCTGGCCAGACCACCAGCCGCCGCCCCGAGGTGACATAGAGCCTGACCTCAGGCCGCTTCCCCTTCCATGCCAAATGGACAGCAAAACGTAGAGCTGGAAGTTCTGGAAGGGTTTCGTGTCACGGGCGCCGCCGGAAACGGGCAGCAGTGCCCCGGCAATCGAGTTCTGGCTGGGGCTGGTTGCTTGCGGAACCATCTGTTAACAGGCTGTGGAGAGAGCTCAGAATTGTCTGCGGAATGACCTCGAAGGCTCATCCTGGGTTGCCTGGCAACCAGCAAGCCTGCGATGGCTCCCTGTCCCAGAAGGAGGGGCTGTGCCCGGACTCAACCTCCCGTGGGGTGAGGCGGGACACAGCCCCCCCCACACCCCCCCATGATCATGGCTTGCTTTAGCATTCAGTCCCTTCCACCGCCCCCAAGGTCATTCTCATATGCGCCTTTGAAAATGGAAAACCTGGCCGGGGACCGGGTCCCCTGCCCCACGGTGCCTTGGGCCCCAGACAGGGTCCCCGCGCCTGCTGGTGCTCCGCCCGCGAGCTCCAGCCCCCACCAGTGTGGCTGCAAGCGGACCCCCGAGCTCTTTGCTTGGCCAGGGCTCGAGTGTTCAATCTTGGGGCGACTGGTCGCGGGGACCTGCAGCTGAGGTGCGAGGGAAGGGAGGGGTGGCTGGAAGCCCAGGAGGGGACTCCCGGGAATGAGATGTCCCGCTCGGCAGCTCGCCCAGGCTTCAGGACGGCCCCCCTCCCATGTGTGCCTTCTCCCCTTGACGACAGATGCCGCCGGGCGCACCTGACTTTGTGGCAAGGTCAGACAGCACTCGGCTCGCATCACATGGTCCCCAGGTGCCTCGTGTCAGGCTTTCAGTCTCTCCGGAGGCCCAACAGCTTACGAAAGGCATGAGCTGTGTCTCAAAAGGAGGATGGCGGCTTGCAGGAGAGGGCACAGCTGAGCACTAAAATCCTGGCTCCTGAGCTGAGAACTGCCTCCTGGGGCTTGTCCCGGGCTCCGTAAGAGCATCTCAATGTGTCACGGACACTCGGAGCCCCAGGGGACTCCGGCTTTGGAGTGACGGCCGTGGGTAAGAGCAGGGGTGAGGACGCGGCCGGTCCTCCACGCCATCTAAGACCCTGTGGGACACGGCTGCCTCCCGGGAGAGGACAGCAGGGCACCTGCCTCAGGGGGATGGATGCGGATTATCTGAAGCCTGACTCTCGACCCCCTTCTCACAAGCCCCCTCCTCCCCAGAATCCTCTTCTGTGAGGCCTCTCAGTTCAACCTGCCTTCAGTTCCGCCCGAAGGCTCAGAATGGACTCCTGATCTTCGAAAGGCTTGCAAGAAGAGAGAGAATGACAGGCTGCAGTCCCTCTAGAGCATACACTAGAACCCTCTGGGTGAGCAGCTTGCTTAAAATAGAATCGCCCAAGCCCCCACCCTAGAGAGTCGGGATCGGCAGAGCTGAAGTGGGACCCTGGAATGTGCATTCGAACCAAGCTGCCCACCCCCCAGGATTCTGATTCAGGCAGTGTGCCGTCTACACTGCTGGAGCGCCGCGGGGTCAGGCAAGCCTGGGTCTAAATCCAAGTTCTGTTCCTATATTAGTTTGGAATCATTTCGGTTTGCCAAAATAACAGGGTTCTTGGGGGCACCTGGCTGGCTCAGTTGGTACAGTGTGCAATTCTTGGGGGGTTGTAAGTTTGAGCCCCACATTGGGTGTAGACTTTACTTAAAAAATAAATAAAATATCTAAAAATTAAAAAAAATAAAGTAAAGAGAAATAGCAGTGGTCTAAATGAGACAGAAGTTTACTTTTGCCATATGAACATCTGGGAATGTAGTCCGGGCTGGTGTGGTGGCACCACGGTCATTCAAGACCTAGACTTTTGCTCCCAAATCCTCCACATTCGGGTATTGCCTGATGGTCCAAAATGGCTGCTCCAGCTCCAGCCATCATGACTACCTTTCATCTGGCAGGAAAGAGGAAAGGGGAGGAGACAGGCAAAAGTGGAGACATCCCTCCACTTAAGGGCAATTCCTGGAAGTCGTGCACGCCACTTCTACTACATTCCATTGGTCAGAAAGTTAGATATGCTACAAGGGAGAAGGGAAAATGTAAATATTTACTTGAATGTTTGTAAATGGTGATTTAAGGCACATAAAGAATGTCCAAAGTAGCTGAAAAAGAGGGAGAGGGGGGTAGAAGTGAAAGATAAAATCAGCTAACATCAAGTGTACACTTACTAAATGCCTGTCACTCTGGTAAGCACTCTACATGGTATCTTGATTTTAATTCTTCCAACGATCCTGTGAGGTAGGTCCTCCTATTCCTTCTTTGTCACACTCCCACGCCCAAACCACGCAGATGGCAAGATTAGCCTTGCCTGCTTACTCCCCGAGCGACTCTGGGCAAGCTCTGTGTTGGCAAAAGAGACTAGAAAAACCGTATACTGTATACTTGGTTGAGACTGGACGCAAGTTACAACCTGCCCACCCCCCAACCCGGACCTGGGTACACGGCCCCCAAAACCTTGAAAAGTCAGACCTCTGCCAGCCAGGAAGAAAGTGTACACGCCATCCTGATGTCTATAAGCCAGTGGTCAGCAGGGCTGCCCTGTAAGGCTGAGGTTTCACTTGAACCCCATCCTATGCTCTGCGGACATGCGAGGGGTTTCTGGCTCTGGCTTCTTCTTTGTTGAATTGTTATGTCTGTGGGTATTTAGAACCTGGAGCAATTGCTGGGCTCTGGCACCTGCAGAGAAATTTGCTGTGGGCACAGCTCTGGGCACAAAGTAGGCGCTCGATCAGGACTTGCTGACTAATAATAATAGCCATCATTTAATAACTGCTCACCGTGTGCCAGGCACCGTGCGAGGAGCTTTAGTTACATCACACCTTTTGTTGCTGACAACTGCCAAGATCTTAGTTTTACCAAAGAAAGAACTGAGACCCGCAAGGTCTCACCCCCGCCATGTGGCAGAGTTGGGATTTGAACCACAGATTTTTCATCGTAATCCTCAGATGTCTCCAGCTTCAAGTAGCCACCCCTCTGTACCCACACCTATCATGAAAGTCCCTGGAGCCTGGGGTCTAGGCTGATGGTTCTGTGGACAGACACTGGCAAGAAGTATGCGTTTTGTGTAGGCTTCCAAGGATTCGAACTCCTGGGGTTTTCTCCCCCAGCTCCCAGCCCCCCGCCTGAGGGGTCCTGCATAGCACAGAATCGTGAGATCATTTTCACTATGGAGCAAGGGAAGGAAGGAAGGATGGATCTTGCATCCACAGGGCACTTGGAAACAGTTTCTAGAAAAGCAGCATAGTGCATAGTTGAGAGGCTGGACTCTAGCTTGGCACTCCTCTGCTTACTGACCTTGGGCAAGCTGGTGAGGATTAAATGAGCTACTACATGTCACACAGAGCACTGAGGAAAGGGGCCAGCACACTCTCCACTCTCTCCCAGGGTTAGGCACCATTACGACTCTTCCGGCTGAAGCCGGTACCGGCAGGAGCCAACCAGCCAGAGAGGGCTGAGTTCTGGCCCCTCTTCCTTCTTTTTATACATAATAAAATTGACTTGTAAATAAGAAGTGATACATTGTCAACTGGTAGACAGATTAATTCAGATTAAAAAAAAAAACAAACCACCTACAATCCCAGTCTCCAAACACCAGCTTTCCATCTTTGTGTTTAACAAATATCACGGGGTTCCAGCAGTGTTTGTTTTCCTCCCCCCAGGGTGACTGGGATGTGTGGTCCCTCCCTGGCCCCGTCAGCATCTGAGTCACCCTCGTCCCAAACAGTCACCCAAGCTTCTGGCTTCCCTAATAATGGTGGAAGGCGATGTCTCAGAGACCAGAGGAAGAGGCTGAAGAACAGGAGGGGCCGGTGTGGCTGGCTTGTCCCCAGCCACCTGGAGAATTTTATAAGCAAAGTGTTTCTGTGACTTTTTCCCCCCCACGACTTTTAAAAGGCAAATCGCAGGGGCGCCTGGGTGGCTCAGTCAGCTAAGCGTCTGACTCCTGATTTCTGCTCAGGTCATGATCTCACGGTTCATGAGGTCGAGCCCTGCATCGGGCTCTCTGCTGACAGTGTGGCGCCCTGCTTGGGATTCTCTCTCTCTCCCTCTCTCTCTCTCTGCCCCTCCCCTGCTCGTGCTCTCTCTCTCCCAAAATAAACTTTAAAAAAAAAAGAAAGGCAAATCGGAACTGCCACGCCTGCTTACAATCTTCCAGCAGCTTCCTGTTGCACTTAGTAGAAGGCCAAGATCTCCGATCCCCACATCCGATGGCCCAAGTCTGAATCGGCGCCTCTGTTTCCTCGCCTCTAAGCTGGGCCTAAGAGAGCCTACGTCCCAGACCTGTTAGAGGCGAAATGTACTAGGCATGTACAGCGGCACCTGGTGTATGGAAGGCCCTTGATAAATGCCAGCAGCAATTACCATTATTAGTTTCTCCTTTCTTCCGTTTGCCCTCTAACCAAGGACACTCACGCCAACAGCCTGGCTGCGGAGTCCCCACTTCTAAGCCCTCAGCTACGTGTCCTCTGGCAGCACCCAAAAGCACAAGAACAGAGCGAGGCTTTCCCCTCAGATGCCTTTCTTGTTTTGGGAGGGATGGGGGGGGGTTTTCAGAACCCGCTTCTGTCTCGTGGAGCAGAATGGGGTCCCACACCTGGCAGCGAGGAACGGGAATGCCCAGCTACAGAACCCCTGAACAAAATCGGGGTTCTGTTAGCTTTGACCCGTGCTTCTCAAACTCCAGATGCGTCAGAATCACCCAGAGGTTTGCAAAAACTCGGATTTCTGGCCCCGTCCACCCCGCCCCTGCCTCCCCCCACCCCATCCCAAGGCTTGATCAGGTGGGCCTGAGGAGGGGTCAGGAATCTGCATCCTCACGAATTCCCAGATGCTGCTGGGCTGGGGACCACATTTTCACGCTCTCGGCCCAGAGAAGCATCAAGGTCTCCCCCAAAAACGTAACCCAGTCTCCAACTGCAGCCGTGGCCCCAGGAGATAGGGACAGGTGTGCACAGGCCCTGTGACTGGGCAAAGACCGCCCGGAGAGTTCTGCCCATCCTCAGGGCTCTGGTTCTCATGGCCGCGTCCTGCTTCTGCTGACTTCTTGCAGCTGCTGCCTTTATTTCTACCCTGGAATTGACCCAAACAAGGGACAAGGGATGAGAATATTTTCCCTGGCTCCCAGAGCGGTCCTGGATACAGGCTGTCGTGTGACTTTTACTAACGACAGAGCACACAGCAGAAAGCGGCTCAAGAGACATTGTGTTCTTAAAAGCCCTGAGGCCACCTGACCCTGGGGTTCTCACGTTCTCATGGTCTGTCACTCCAGGCAGGGCCCAGCCAGCTCCTCCCCCCCACTTTCCTGCTCTCCTAGCTCCCCTCCCTCCTAGCTGCCCCTGGGGCAACCGCAACTCTGAAGCTCCCTCCACGCCCCCCCCCCATCATCAGGCCTGTGGCCAAACCCCTCCCCTACCCCCTGCATACAAGGGAGAGGTCCCTGGGAGAGGCCCCCCGGAGAGCCTTGGAAATGCCTGTGGGATAGTGTGAGTGAGGATACTGAGGCTGAGCCCTCCCTCCCCCTACGCCCGCCCCCCGCACCCCCCCAGGGAAGGCGGAACAACAACAGACAAGACCCGGGTCTGGGGTCTGGGTCCGTCCCTGGGAGGCGGTGTGGGGGTGCGTGGGGGCTAGTGCGGGACCCTGCCTTCTTGTGAGCTGGACTGCGGACTGGGCTGCCCTTCTGAGCTCTCCTGGTCCTGTGATGGTCCTAGGAACACTGGTGGGGATGCTGGGACTTCCGCCCAAGAAGGGCAGGGGGCCTCCCCCTCCTCTTCAGCTCTCAAAACCACCCCCAGCAGGCTCCGGAAAGGAATCTCTGAAGCTTTTGAGCCTCGGAGGCAGGGTAACCCCTGGAGGCATCCGGGGGCGCCAGTGGGAAGGACGGCTTTTAGAAAACAGTAGGACAGTAGGACAGTGTTTTTCTAACGCAGGTTGACTTTACCCCCTCGGGTTCTGGAGAAGGGGTTGTGTCCTTCCCTGTGAACTTTGGGGGTGTTTAGGCGGGTCCTGACACAGGGGAGGACTCTCTTGGCTGTCAGCTTGTTCTGAAATTTGAATTTCCGATGCACCTGGAGGAGTCCAGAAGGAGACTATTGTTATTCATAACCGCAGCTTCCTTCTCAAGAGAGTAAATCCTGCTTCATTAAGTAAAAAGGCCCCTTTGTTTGGAGGCCTCGTACTGGGCCTGGTCCGGCAGAGGCAGCCCGGCAGCGGTCAGGAAGAGAAGGCGGGGCTGGGAGGCCCAACGGCCCAAACCGTTTGGTGTCACGTGAGGCTCGTGAGGCTCGGAGGCCCCTGGGGCATCGTGGTGGCAGGAGCTGTGGCGGAGGCAGGGTGGAAGAGGAGGGGCGGGCGGGCAGGCAGGCAGCGAGGGGTGGGGGCTGGGAGGAGGGAGAGGGAGGAGGGAGGCACGCCTGGCGGCCACTGCCCTGAAGAGCAGGAAGGTCTCGGTGCCACTTTCAGTCGTGTGCTGAGCAGCGCTCTAACTTCCTCGCCCCGACACATCTTCGGTGAAATTCTGCTCACCGAGCAGCCTGGTATTCATGGTTTCTTGGGAGAAGAAATGGGCCGCATCTTATGTTTGAGTCAATTCCAGGGCAGAAATAAAGGGAACAGCTGCTAGAATTCAGCAGAAGCAGGAAGCCGGAGCCACACAATTGAAGCCTGAGACTTTGCAGAAGTCGTGCGGAGGGTGAGGGATGGGGTCTGAGCCAAGCTTCTTTCAATCCCAGTGAGCTGGGAGCCTCCGCTTAAGCCCGGGCTCTGCTCCGGGGCAGACGCTCGCCCCTGGCTTCCTCGCCAGGAGAAGCCTATTTTGCTCAGGGGTGAGGGCAGTGTGCCCATCCCCAGGGGATGAGGACCGGTCAGTGTGTGTTCCCACTCCCTTCTGCTGTCATTGGGTGGAGGCGCGTAAGTGACCCCGTTCTGGCCAATGAGACAGAAGGGGAAAGTGGGCTGGAGGCTTCCGGGAAGAATTTCCTTCTCTGATAAAAGCAGAACGCGCCCTTTTAAGGCAAGCTGTGCCCCAGCTTTCCTTTGCGAGGCTGCTCTCTGGGACAGAACAGCTGATCTGATAAACGGGGGGCGGGGGGGGGGGCTCCAGAGGCAGGGGGAAAGCCTGGCTCTGATTGTGTGGTCTTTTTTTTTTTTTTTTAATGTTTATTTATTTTTGAGACAGAGAGAGACAGAGCATGAGTGGGGGAGGAGCAGAGAGAGAGGGAGACACAGAATCCGAAGCAGGCTCCAGGCTCTGAGCCATCAGCACAGAGCCCGACGCGGGGCTCGAACTCACAGACCGTGAGATCATGACCTGAGCCGAAGTCGGACGCTCAACCGACTGAGCCACCCAGGCGCCCCTGATTGTGTGGTCTTGAACGCACAATCTTCTGCCTTATGGTACCTTCCTCTGCAAATTGAAAACCACAGTGGTACCTTCCCCGTGGGGCTGTTGTGAAGATCAAACGAGTGAGCACACCTGACGTGTCTGGGGAGTCCGGACGCATGGTGACCCTCGATGCATGGTGGCTATTATTACTGTCGTTGGTGTCTGTGGCCATGATCTTGGAGCCACTCTACCATCTTTCGGCCATGAAGGAGGGACCCCAACACGGACGACGGGAGGGCAGAGAGAACAAAGGAGACTTAATTCAAAACGGCTGGCCTCGAGACCACTTAAGAAAATAAAATTCCCAAATCTTCAGGCAACTTTTAGTTGAGTATTGTTACTTGCAGCCTAAAGCATCCTAGCCAATCATAATATAAAAGCTTGATGCCATTATTGATTTACAATGAGAAATAAAACCACCGAGTCTGAGAGACACTCATATTTATTGAGGAGAATATTTACTTTAGAGGAAACCATGGCATTGACCGCTAGTTATTCTCAAATATTTCCTTTCTCCTTCTTTCTTTGATAAGACAGCCATATTTCAATGGGGTACATGCTAGTTGGCTAGAAACTACATTTCCCAGGCTCCTTTGCAACTAGATGAGGCCAGATGCCCAAGGTCTAGCCAAAGGAATATGAATAGAAGTGACGTGTGCCACTCTCAGGGTTTTGCCCTTAAAAGGATTGGGCCTGCCCTTCCTCGTTCTGATCTCTTCTTGCCGGTGGGAAGATAGCAAGAGCTGGGGCAGTCACCTTGGACCCAGAAAGAGAAGAGCCATTCTGAAGGTGGGCAGAGTTGCCCCACCAGCCTGGACCCACCTACTTCTGACCTGTTATATGCAAGGAAAAGAAACAGTCTTGTTTAAGCCACTGGATTTTTGGATTGAGTCACTACAGCCAAGCTATATGAGACTCTGTTTCCACTCAAGTGGGAACAGTAGCACAGAAACGCTGTTCTGTGACTATTACTATGACTCTATGTATCAGTTAGCAGTTGCTGCATAACAAACCACCAAATATTTAAGACTTAAAACAATGATTTATTATTGTCCAGGATTCTGTAGGCTGCCTGCATTCTTCTGCTGGTTTTTCTAGGGCTCGCTTGCGTGGCTGCATTCAGTTGGAGGAAAGGACAAAGGCTGGGGTCAGCTGGGACGCTGGGGATGGCTAGGCTCGCTCTCCACGTGACCTTTCATCCTGAAGGAAGATGGTCCAGCCTGGGTTTCCTCACAGGGTGCTTCCATGAGCATTCTGAGAGAAGCCCCAAAGCACAAGCACTCATCAGGCCTCTGTGTGTGTCTCGGTTGCTGGTACTTCACTGGCCAAAGGGAGTCACTTGGCCAAGTCCAACATCCACGTGGGAGGGGCCTACACAAGGGTGTAGGTACAAGGAGGCTTGATTCATTGGGCCATTTGGATAACAATCAACCTCACCCTATTATGCCCCACGAATTTTGGAAGCTTATTACGGGTAGTTAGAAACCCTGGTACCGTACTCATTAGGCCCGTTTGCCCCGGGACTAACAACCCCTGAGGAACTGGGACCATTAAAATTCATTCCTTTATTTGGTTCTTCATCACCTAGCTCCCAACAAGGGTTTCAGATTGTTGATGTAGATACAAAAGATTTTTAAATGATAAAATAAAATTTAAAGTGAGGACTGGAGAGGGGCGCCCTGGTGGCTTGGTTGAGCGTCTGACTTTGGCCTAGGGTCATGACCTTGCAGTCCACAGTCTGTGGGTTCGAGCCCCGCGTCGGGCTCTGTGCTGACCGCTCAGAGCCTGGAGCCTGCTTTGGATTCTGTGTCTCCCCCTCTCTGCCCCTCCCCCACTTGCGCTCTGTGTGTGCGTCTCTCGCTCTCAAAATAATAAATCAACATTAAAAAAAATGAGTATTGGAGAGAATCAGAACAGAAGGCAAATGAAGGAAGGAAAAGAAGAAAAGACGGTGTCAGGAGTAGGGGCAGAATAAGAGGTGTATGTGGGGGTGGGGGGGACACGCTGCTACTGAGAGAGGTCACAGAAGGGTCACGGGAGAGTGCCTGACAAGATCAAGGAGATGGCCAGGGAAGGGGGCTCAGGGGAGCCGGGATGAGGCTAAGTCCCAAACACTCTAAGGCGGTGCTTCTCACCCTGCAGAGTGGGTTGAAATACAGATTCCGAGGCCCGAATCCTAGAACGTGGATTTTTTTTTTTAATTTTTTTAATGTTTATTTATTTTTGAGACATAGAGTGAGCAGGAGAAGGGCAGAGAGACAGGGAGACACAGAATCTGAAGCAGGCTCCAGGCTCTGAGCTGTCAGCACAGAGCCCGACGCGGGGCTCGAACTCACAGACCACGAGATCATGACCTGAGCCGAAGTCGGCCGCCCAACCAACTGAGCCACCCAGGCGCCCCAACCTGGATTTTTAACAAGCTTCCCAGGTGATTCTGAAAGAGGTGGTCTCGGAACCACATTCGGAAGTGACTTTATAGCCCATACACTGGTACCAGCTTCCAGGCAGTATATTCAGAGGGGAAGAATAAGCAAGAGGGAAGCTTCTTGAATAAACGAATGGCTCTCAAGATCCCAGGAAGCTGCTAGAAAGGGGAAAGGGATACAATGTGATTTCGGAGCTCTCTCCTATTTCAGATACTTTATTTCTGCACACAACCAACCTCTGCCCTGACTGGATATCTCTTGGTAGATCTCAGCCCTCAGCAATATTACCAGTTCTAGGACCTGCCCCCATCAAACACCGTTCCAGGCAGGGACTCCACCCCCTCCCCGGCCACCGCTGATTGGACTGGGATGGGCACCTGACTCAGGCTGGATTAATCAATTTTCTCTGACAGGAAATTGGACAGAGGTAAAGGTCTTTGATTCTGTGTCCCTTGATGGCTGTGTGCCCCCAGCGACAGCCCGCAGAACCCTGCTGCCAAGCTTCAGGATTGCCTGGTCCCTGCCCTTCCTGGATCCTGGCTGTTCAGCCTCCCTCCATCTTGTGACACGCTCTGGCGTCCTTCTGCTGAATTCCACTTTGGGCTGAGTTGGCTTCTGTCCCTGGTCCCCAAAAGCACCTTCCCTACTACAGACTGGCAGAGTGGGATGGGATGGGAGTTAGTGTGTCTAAGGTGGTCTCTATGATTCCAAACCGGGCTGTCCCTAAGAAATGGGCCCATCTGGTCAGCTTCCTGAAGAAACCACGAGATGCCAAGGCTGACGCTGTTGTTTGTGGGGAGAGCTGTAGCAGCTTGTGGAAGCCTGGGAAAGACACTTCGTGCTGCCGGAAGCAGATCCGTGAGGGGCATGGGAGGAAGCGAGCCAATGGGAGGTTGGCGGGGGGCCCCCCGTAGGGCATCACCCTCATTCCTCTCTGGAGAGAGCCCGCTAGGGGATGAAAGCAATGCTTAAGATCGCTCACATAGGGGTGACGGGCACAGAGGAGGGCACTTGTTGGGATGAGCACTTGTTGGTTTCCAAATATGGAAATGAATTTGACAATAAGTTATTTAAAAATAATAATAATAATAAAAAGATCATCCACCTAGTTCTGGGAGGCACAGAAACTTCAGTGAATGAGGTTCCAGTTTCTGAAAATTTACCTGAAGGCTGGTGTGGTAGCCAAGATAGCCCCTTGCAATCCCCAGCCCTGGTGGTCAGGTGTCCGCGTAGCCTCCTCCCATATTAACTAGGGCCGACCAGGGTGACCAGGAGGATACGGAAAAGAGCTGGCATGTGGTTCTTGAGGCTGTCCTCAAAGACATCATAGCCTCAGCCTTCTCTCCAGGGTCACTCACTGTGGGGAAGCCAGCCGCCAGCCCTCCAGAGAGGCCCACGTGGTGAGGAGCTCAGGTCACCTCCAACCACCAGCACCTACTTGCCGACCATGAGAGTGAGCCACCTCCCAGCCAAGCCTTCAAGTGCCTACAATCCCAACTGGCATCTTGACCACAATGTCATGAGGGATCCTGGGTCAGAACCCCCACAGAATCTGTGAGAGAACAAACGTTTGTTGTTTTCAGCTAAGTCTGGGGGTGCGGACCTAGCGACAGCTAATAACGGAGGGTGAGTGTGTGCTGGCACGGAGCATCTCCAGAAACTGTCACGCAGGGGACTACAGGATAAGACTTGCTTCAGTGGGACCTCAGGCACCAACGGCAGCCATGCGGATTCCCCAAACTTCTATATCAGGAAGGGAAGGGAAGCCCCCTTGGCAATTGAGGGAAGGAGCCCACAGCATTGGAAACAGCTGCTAATGCCCATGTCCTTTTAGGGTGTGCTCTGCCTCGTCATCATGACAGACAAAATAAGCTTTACAATTCCTCTGACAGAAAATATCGGCATTGCTGAGCGCCCTTCCTAAGGGTAGTGAGAGACCCACCTCTTCCTCTCCCGTGTCTGCCAGGCCAATGGACGCCATCTTGGTTAGTTTTTCTTGGTAAAAGAAGAAACCAGAAAATCTGGTCTAGACCACTGAGGGGGCCCGTTCTCACCGCACGGCCTCTCTCAAACCACAAGCTCCAACGGTTTCTCGGGGCGTACCTGAGGAAACAAAATATTGCCTGCACAAAACACCTAGGACAACTCAGGGATGTCCCGATTTGTTCGAGCAAAGCTGTCCAGACCGCCGATCCAAGCTGCCCTCCTAAGATGCTGCGTCAGGCTGTGAGCTTCCCCGGGAAAGACAGAGGGACGCAAGCTTGTGCTAACAGCGCAGGGACTTCTCGTGGCCTGTCTGGGCTTGCCGTTTCCCTCGGGGAAAGGTAGGCCCCTGAGGGTCTCCTGATTCTCCCTCCCTGTCCTGCCTTCTCATTCTCCACCCACCCCTACTTCATGCCCGCCACGTCTCACCGCCTGCAGGCCCAAGGTGCTCAGACACCAGCACCTGTCCCCCCAGGACCCACTTCGGAGTTGTTCCACTCTTTTCTCGCCAAGATTCTTCTTTCAGGAAACTCCTGAGGGACCTGACAACACCATTTGGTGACCTCTGTCCTGCTGATGTCACAGTCATGGTGTGGGGGCCCCTACCTCAACTCACTCCCCATCCACGGCTGGAGGGAAGGTTTTCTCCTACAAGCCTGGACCCAGCATACAGGGAAGGGCCAAGGAGCTAGGGTAGGACCCTCTTGGGAACCAGTGCCGAGTCCCCAATAGGACAGATGCGCCCTCTGACGGCCCCACGCCACAGTCCCACCCTGGTTCTTGTGCCCCAGCACAGACCTACCTCATTCACTATCCCATGGCCTTCAGGACCCTGCCCGCCCACCTCCACCCTGCGCTGGCTGCCCCTTTACCAACGCAGAGGCCTCAGCTGAGGAGGAACGTTGTGTGTCCACTGAGTTGTGTGACACTGAGTTTACAGTCCTTCTCACTACATTCCGGAGAAGTTTTGAGACCCAGGGGAAGGGTTAGAGAGGTGCCTTTTATGCTGCGGCCTCCATGAGTATGATCTTATAAGAAGGCCAGGGAGGGATGCCTGGGCGGCTTAGTCGGTTGACCAGCTGACTTTTGATTTTGGCTCAGGTCATGATCCCAGGGTTGTGGGATCAAGCCCCATGTCCAGCTCCAAGCTGAGTGTGGAGCCTGCTTAAGATTCTCTTGCCCTCTTCCCCACCCCCTGGTTGCAAAAAAAAAAAATATATATATATATATATATATGTATATATATATTTAATTTAAAATTTTAAGGAAGGCCAGGGAAATGGGGTGGCATCTCAGCCGTCCCTAGGCCTTGAGGGATGGAGGCACGCCTTCCCACACAGCCAGAAGCAGAAGAGGAGGAGTCTGCTCTCTCACTGGAAAATGGGAATAATAAGATCGTAAAAGGAGATTATAGAAGGAAAGCCTTTTATTCAACCTCCGATGAGGTGAACTTTCCAGGGGGAGCGAGCCCACGGGTAGCCGGAGCAGGAGCAGGGTGGAGTGAGCTTTCAGAATCGCAGGTGGCTCCGAATCCGGGCAGCAAAGCCAGGCGAGCAAAGACCAGGACCGATTCTTTGCCGCGTGTAAGTTTCCGTCTGGAGAACTCGGGAACAAAGTCTGCGGGCCTGGGCACATGTTTGTCAAATGGAAAAAAAAAAAGACTGAATCAGGGAATGACTAAACCAACAACCCTAGGTGGAACTGGCCCTCGGAAGTCCCGAAATTCCGACCTGACTCGTGAAGACCAGCAACGGGCGAAAATTGGGAGCCGCCCCTCAGTTCCCAGGTCCAGAAATTCCCTGTGGTGCTGCTGAGAATTCGCCTCAGCGCCACCTGCTGGTGGGCACTGGCAGCGGCCAGCTCCTGCCAGACGGGGAAGTCTGTCGCCTGGGTGCAGAAGGGAATGGTGGAGGATGGGACCAGCCTCTTCCCAGATGACCTGCTCCCTCAGGAACAGCTGCCACCTAATTTATCCTGATCTTCTCAAGGGTCAGTCAAGACCCTTGGAAAAGGCTTGGGAGATTCTTGGGTGTCTTTGCGAGAGGGTCTGGGGGTCTGCTACGTGTCCCCTGAGATCATCTGATTCTTTAGGGTTGTGTGCTATTGATTATTTGATTGACTTTATAACTCTGTAGGGATAGAGGCAATTTGTAGAAATCAGATAATCATGGAAATGATTGCTGCCCGTGGCAAGCTAATGAGTCCCGTGCATAACACAAAGAAGTTCTGTCCAGTGGAAAATGTAAATACCTGAAATCGAACCCACATTTGAGCTTGTCCTAATATTTTTCTGGTTCCTTGGCAGTTAATGAGCTGAAGAAAATCTTTGACATGTGTTCACTTGTTTTTAGTGTAGAGACTCATGATTTTACCTTTCTGAAAATTCTATCTGAGCAGATCGTTGGTCCCCGAGGAGTCTACAAAGTCTCTCACACCTCCCATCCCTCCTGCCCCCCAGTCTGTTCAGGCGGCACCAACAACTGCATCCTCTCGGTCGCCACTGTGCCCGGCACAGACTTTGAGGACAAGGTGCCCTTGTGTGCTCCTGTGCCAGCATCTCCCTCCAGACTGCCAGCTCCCGAGGGCAGGGGCCAGGTCTGATTCTTGCTGGATCCGTGGAGCTCAGCAGATGCTGTTGAATGAACTTATGAATATACTTGGTGTGGACCACACTTCACTGCTGGTGAAGGAGCCTGGTGTATGGGAAGCACAATTCACTCATGTGGCATAACACTTCCGAGCCTCAGTTTTTGCATCTGTGAAATGAGGGTATTTCCTGTGTGCTGATGGGAAGGATGTCTTAAGTAACTGCTGCATATTTTCCATTTCCTTCTTTCAGCTTCTATCACCTCCCCCCCTCCCCAGGATATTATGAACAGGAACAGGGTCATTTCCTCAGGCTCTCCACCCTGCAAGGCCCACAGGAAGTGTTCAGTTAAGTACTGACGCCTGGTTCAGAAAGGAGAAGCATCCCGGGTGCCCACAGCAGGCAGACAAGAAGCACGACCCGCTCAGCAGAAGCCTTGCACTCCAATGCTGGGAGGCTGAGGGGAAAGGGGGGGCTGGATACCTGAACACGAACAGGAACCCCAAGAGAAAAACCGAAGGAAGAGAATGGCTGGAAGAGGTTGGATTTCAAGGAGCCGCAAGTCCCGGCCCCAGCCCCAGCCCCAGCCCCAGCCCCAGCCCCAGCCCATCCCAAGCCGCAGGAACGCACCTGTTTCCCTGGTTCCTCCCTCCCTAAACAGCTTCAGCTGCTGGGAAATCGCTTCTGAATTTCTGAGGTTCTGGCGCCATCTCGTGGCCATTTATGAAACTGCCCATCCAGGCTGAGCAGAGCCCAGAGGTCCAAGAGGAACGGGAAGCCAAGGCCAACCCTCCTTCAACTTTCCTGGCCTCCATCCTCTTCATCCTCATCTTCTCCCTTCCATTTATTGAGCACTGAATATACTCCAAGCTCAGTATTCAGCCCCTTTCAGGACTTTAGCACGTTTAATTCTTGGAACAACCTTAAAAGGCAGGTAATACTTAGTACCATTTTACAGATGATGAAACTGAGGCACAGAGAGGGGAAGGAGTTTTCCCAAGTCTGTACTGCTAAGGAATTGGACTAGAAGAGCCGCTCTCTGTACAGGAGAGGGGCGGAGAGCCACTTGGCCCTGCTGCTTAAGAGACAGTTGGCTTGGGGGCGGGGGGGTCTTTTAGTTCTAATTCAAATATGTTTTTGGTGCTGCCTCTGTCCCAGACCCTGCACTGAGCGCCGGGACCTCCAGTAACCCTCTCAGTCCCTGTTAACCCGCTCCATGGAACTTATCACCTATGGCCTGATTTTCTTCTTAAGTGTCCGTGTCCCACCAAGACTGTGGGCTTCCTGAAAATAGGGACCTACAGTCCGTTTTCTTTGCTGCTGTGTCTCTAGAACTCAGAATTGATCTCAGAACACAGAATCGGTGCCCCATAAACATTTGTGAGTGACCCAACGAATCAGTGAATGAGTACAATTAAAAAAACAAACAAACTAGGGGCACCTGGCTGGCTCAGTCGGAAGAGCACGTGACTCTTGATCTTGCGGTCATGAGTTCTAGTCCCACATTGGGGGTAGAGATTACTTAAAAATAAAATATTTCTTAAAAAAAATAAAAACTACAAGAACTAAAAAACAAACCAACACAACAGAGGACGGTCAAGGGAAGGGGGTAGGTCTGCAGGGAATTCACCCAGCGAGCCCCTGCAGACAAATCCCTCCCTCGCCTCCGCCTCACATTCCTCCTCCACAAAATGGGAATGAGGCGAGGACGAAATGAGACACGGGGCTGGCACCCAGAAGGGAAGCTTAGGTCCCCCTAATGGGTCGCCCTGCCGCCCCAGATGCACTCCAGGGGCGTGGCCTCCAGGGGCCAGTAGCTGGGCTCCAGAGGCCACCGGGAAGTAGCCTGAGACTTGGAACTGGAGGGAGGGTCGCACAGCGCCATCTGGTTTAAATCGGTGCCTGGGTGGCTCAGTCAGTTAAGCATCTGACTTCGGCTCAGGTCATGATCTCGCAGTTTTTGAGTTCAAGCCCCGCATCAGGCTCTGTGCTGGTGTCTCAGAGCCCGGAGCCTGCTTCAGATTCTGTGTCTCCCTTTCTCTCCCCCTCCCCTGCTCACACTTTGTCTCTATGTCTCTCAAAAATAAATAAACGTTAAAAAAATTAAAAAAAAATAAATAAATCGGCGCCTCAGAGGTGGCAGCGCCAGGAGATCCCTGGGTCCAAGCACCCAACCCCACGAGATGGCAGGTCCGCCCTGCAAGGTCGAGGAACCAGGGCCGGCGGGCCTCCCGGAGAGGGCAGGGGGTAGAGACCCTCGGAGGAGCCACTAATTCATTCTTGTTTATTAAGCACCTTCTATGTTCCAGCTGTGAGAAGCCCTGGCGAAGCAGCGGACAGTAAGCCAAAGCAGTGTGTGTGTGTGTGTGTGTGTGTGTGGTGTTGAAAATTTCTTCTAGGGAGAAAAATAAACACAGGAAGGGGAATAGGGACTGTGGGGGTGGTTCGCAATTTTAAATAGAATGGCGCAGGAGAGCCTCCAGAGAAAAGGCCTTCGCACAGAGACCAGAAGATGTGCTGTGGGAGTAAGCCATGAGGACACGTAAGGGAGCAGGGTCCCGGGCAGAGGGGAGAGCAGGTGCAAATGCCCTGGGGCAACATGGTGCCTGCTGTGGTTCAAGGAGCAGTAAAGAAGCCAGAGAGGGCACTGGGTGGGGAGAGGTGGGGGCCGTGGAGGAGGGCCATCTAGACCCCTGGGAAGCCCAAACGAGGGTATAACATGTAGCGACAGAGGCACACGATGGGAGAGAAGCACGGAGCCGCTCATTAGGCAACTCCGAACTTGTGTCTCATTACCCAGCCACACCTCCCGCAGTGCGCTATGAATTAATATTTTCTATAAATCCTGTAATTATCCTGTGAATAGCACAATTATATTGCATTGTATTTTGTGTGTTAAAAGCACTCATTTGTGAAATGTAAACATTTAAAAGATACCACATACTGTACGGCTCTTCTCTCCCTTTTTTATGTAACCAACTGGAAGCCTCGAGCCGGAAGCCGAGGGGGCTTTTCTTCATCCTCAAGAGTTCCCCGGAGGCAGGTCTGCCGCCTCGCTCGGCCACACCCTCGCCGACACACACTCGGAGCGTCATTCACCCGCGGCGCCCCGCCAGGACCCAGGGTCGCCTCGGGGTGGCCTCAGACAGGTCCCTGCACTGTCTTCCACTATTGTCGCCCCAACTTGCCTCTCCCTTGACCTTTTACAGACAGAGTCCCTATCTTCGTGGCCTTCACTGCAAAATGGGCAGGGATCAGTGTGTCCGTTTTACAGACGGATAAACTGAGGCTCTGAGAGGTACCTGCTCAAAACAAGAGCCTGGAGGAGGCCAGATGGGGACGGGGAAGGCTTAGAAGTTTAAAGGTGGGAAGAGGAGCAGAAGGGTGTCACCGCTAACCCTCCGGTGGACCTGACCTCAGACAGACCTGGGTTGGAATCCCAGCCCCGCCATTTACTTACCTTGGATGAGTTCCTTAAACTTCCCTGAGCCTCGGTTTCCAAATCTTTACACTGGGACTAATGACAGTCCTGGCCACGAGATTCTGTTGTGCAGATTCAGTGAGGCAACGTGGACGAAAAGGCTGTTATTACTGCTATTTTTCAACCGTACCGAGTGCTGGGGTTTAGAGGTGGGGCGGGTGGGGAGAAGGCCGCTCGCTCGGTTCCCACCCCGCCCAGCCCTAGCCTCGTGCGTGCGGGGAGCCTCCTGCTGGGCCGCTTCCCCTGCCCGTGTGGACCGCAGTCATTGTACAACTGTCGCGGGCCACCCTTTCCCATCGATCCTGCTTTGTAGTTGACAAAGCCCTTTCATCCGCCCGGTCGACCTTTTCCGAGCGCCTCCCGTCTCCGCCGGCCCGGGGCTGGCGGCCCGGTGGCTCCTGGTGAATGAGGCAGGCATTGTCCCGGAGAGCCGACATCGAGTGGCTGCTCTCACAAATGAACATATAGGCGGAAACTGGGTTAAGGGCTCGGTGAGGACAATAGAGGCAGCCGGGAGAGAGAATCACCAGGGGCCCTGGCTCGGTCTCGACAAAACCGCCCAGCAGTGGCCAAGGCGAACTCTCGGCCCCACCGCCTCGGCGGAGACCCTGGATTTCAGGACAGGGCAGGCAGCTGCGCGAGGGCACCAGTGCGGCGGGGCGAAGGCGGCAGGGGGTCCGGCCGACCCCTCCCACCCCAGCTGGCCCAGGAGAAGGAGGGCTCTGGCCAAGGGCCCTCCCCGGAGTGAGGGCTGGGGACAGGGAGGCAGCCCGGGGAGAGTCCTGTGTTTTCTTCATACCTGCCTCGCATCTCCTGAGGGGCGGGGGACTGGCTCGGACCCCTGGGGTCTGAAGGGCAGAGTAGACTGTTCCCTGCCACGAGCGTCAGCCTGGGCACCTGCGGGCATAGCTGTTCTGAGCCTGGGCTCCAGGGGCTGGGCGTGAGCAGGGGGAGGCTTTCTCCCCGGGGTGGGGGGCTATGCCGGGCCGGCTTAGCAGCAGGCCCGCCTTGCAGGCAGAGCAGGCCTTAGATCTGTGCTCTCTCTGGGTTGAGTCTGTTGAGCTAGTGACGACCCCAGAGCCACCAGCTTGTGGGCTCTGTTTCGCCCCCTGCAAAGGCCTTACGCAACTCCTGTCTCCTTCGACACTCACCAAACACCTGGCGAGAGAGAAAAGGCCCTGGGCATGGAGCCCAAAGAGCAGGGTTCGAGTCCCAGCAAATGCCATATCTTTATCATCGAGTCACTCAACAAACGTTGGCAAAGCATTTACGGTGTGTTGGATACCAGGCTGGGTGCAGCCAGCAAAACAGACCAGAGAAGGTCCCTGCTCTCCTGGATTCAAAAAGATAGAAAGTAATCAAATAATCACATAAAAACCAGGGGTTCGACGCACAGGCGTTGTCCTCGTGACGTAAGTCTCTCTGCCTCACGTCAGGCAGCCCACAGGCACTTCCTGTCAGCTCTCTACCGGCTCCATCCCAAGCCCGCCCACTTCTCGCCCAGCCTGTGCCAGAACTGTCTCTTATCAGGATCGTTGCCCTGCCCTGTAAATGAGGCCTCCGGCTTCCAGACAGTGCCGAAAGCCTCCTGACTGTTCTCCTGGTGAGCCTTCCATCAGCTTCTCCCTGGGAATAAAATCCGGACTCCTTCCTGTCCCTTCCACGGTCAACCGGCATCCTGTTAACGTCTCCTGACTCATCTCCTGTCGCTCTGGCCCTCGCTCTTTCCATTCTGGACACACTGGCCATTCTGGACACACTGGGATCCTTGTGTCTCGAATCCCTGGGCCTCCAGGCCCCTTGCCCTTGCGGTTCCCTCTGCCTGGAATGTTCCACACCCAGATTTTTCTGTGGCTTCCTCTCTCACTTCATACAGCTCTCTGAACAGATAGCACCTTCCTTCCTTCCATCCTCTGTCCTTCACTTTCTTCCAGAATACAGATCAGCACTGCTGAAGTGTTATGTACGCGTTCTCCATCCAGAGCAGGCCTGGTACACGGGAGGCACTGAACAAAAGAGTGAAGACAGGGGCGCCGGTGGGGCTCAGTTCGTTAAGCATCTGACTTCGACTCAGGTCATGATCTCACAGTTCATGGCTTCGAGCCCTGTGTTGGGCTCTGTGCTGACAGCTTGGCATCCGGAGCCTGCTTGGAATTCTGTCTCCCTCTCTCTCTGCCCCTCCCCCACTGTGCTCAGTCTGTCTCTCTCTCAAAAATAAACAAACATTAAAAAAATTTTTTTTTAATTTAAAAAAAGTTTGAAAAAAGAGTGAAGACAATTATGAAGTGGAATAAGGGCCTCGAATGACAAATACAGGAAGTCTAATAGATGAGGGGACAGCCTCAACTCACTGCGGGCAGGGTGTCAGAAATGGTTCCCTCAGGACCTGGGACGGCCCTTTAGAATTAATCCAAACTGAGGCAAGGTAGCCAAGCCTTTGAACCTCCCTGTTGACCAGTTGTGGGCTGTCCCTGGAGAAAGGGACCTTGTCCCTGACAGAAGGACAGTTGGGTGGAAATCTGAAGTGTGGAACAGAGCACTCGGGCAGAGGGAACAGTCTGTGTGAAAGCTAAGAGGCCGCAGCGTCCCAACAATGGGATGGCTGACAGGAGAGTGGGTGGGGGCTCAAGGGAGGTGAGTCAGGAGCTCAGTTTGTCCTAGAAGTGACAAGGGGGGGGGGCGGGAGCCTGAAGCCATGGAGCGGCTGGGTCAGCTCTGAGTCCCTTGGAGACCCCCAGCTGCCCTCTAGAGAAGGAGACGCAAGAGAGGAGGGGAAGCTTTGGGGATTCGGGCACGAGATGACGCTAGGCCTCAGGTGGTGTCTCTGGAAATGGAGAGAAGACAGGAAGTCTGACCCCCGGAGAATCTCTGGTGGGTCCCAGGCAGAGCCTCGCTCACAGCTGGACAGCTGTCTCGGGGTCCCGTCTGGGCTCTGGTTCCTTGAGGCATTCTGGGGGAATGAGTGCCCCAAGCCTGGAGCGGGTCTGGGCGATGCACCTGGCATCCATGAGCAGCAACCCCCAGAGAGGCTCTCCTGACCCCAGCTTAACTGCGGAAAGTCTAGACCTCTTACCAAGCTCTTCCCGATTCTCCACACTTGTTGGAACTTAAGGGGGAGGTTGTATATGTCCAGGAACCCTCTTGGCTCCGCCCCAACTCTGAGTGTCACTCAGCCTAGTATGCAGTGAGCACTCATAACTGCTAGATGGCCAGACTAGGACGTGGAGGAAGGGGCAAGTCCGGAGGGACTCCCAACTTCCTTTCTGGTTTGGGTCCCTCGCTTAGTTGGAGGCCGAACTGGGAAGAGGTGGTGTGGTAGGATCGGGACGTGCCGAGGCCATGGTGTGACTGAGGTGCCCAGGCCCTGGGGTCTGGTGCCAGCTCCGCGAGGAGCCCCGCCATGAGGGCGTAAGAGGGAGGTGAGATTGCAGCGGGTAGGGGAGCCGGACGGAATGGAGGCGCAGAATCCAGGGATCGGGCAATGCTGTCAGACACCAGGATCCTAGCGAAGGGGATGAGGACCGAGAGGGAGGGCCCCTCGGGAACATGGCGGCCGGGAACATGGCGGCCGGGAACATGGCGGCCGGGGTAAAGCGGGCGGAAGCTTGGGAGGGGGGCTTGGTGAGGGACGTGAGGCTCGGTAAAAGCATGAGAGGTCACTGGTACAGTCTTGGAGGAAGAGGCGGAGAAAATAAGGCCATAGGGAGGACAGCTAACAAGGAGGCCTGCCCCAGAGCTCTGCCCCCTCTCGAGTGCCCAGAAGCCCCCAATTCCACTCTTTCAGAGCCCAGGGTCAATACGCCCCCCTCCTCCCCTGTGCCTCCTTGTATCCCAGCTAAGGAAGTTCCTTCCTGGGAACGGTTGGTTGCCTCAGCCCAAATGCAGGTGGGACGACAGGAAGGACTTCCTGGCTGGGAGGGATGGGAGACCCCGGACAAAGTGAATGCGGGCATTTCTGTCCCAAAACGAGGCATCAGATGCAGTGCCTTCTGGAAGTCCCTTTCTAATTGCTGGGCAAAATAAAGCAGAGTATTTTACCACCTGGATGGGGCAGGAAAGGGAACTTTTTAGAACAGGGAAGAAGGACTTGCTGACAAAGAGCATCAGCATCGAGAGCTCAGACTTGAGCGGGACTCCCTGTGTGAAAATCCCAGCTCCGTCAGGTACCAGCTGTGTAACCTTGGATAACTACATTAACCTCTCTGTGCCTCGGTTTCATCTGTAAAATGGGAGCAAAAGTAGCATCTATCTCTTAGGGCTCTTATGAAGTTTGAATAAATCAACTGAAGGGGCACCTGGCTGGCTCAGTCGGTAGATCATGGGACTCTTGATCTTCGGGTTGTGAGTTCAACCCCCACATTGGGCATGGAGCCTGTTTAAAAGAATAAAATGAAAGAAGTAAGCGGAAATTTATAAGGTGCTCGGAACAGTGCCTGGAACAAAAGGAGCATTATGTGAATATTTTAAAAATGAAAAATACTGGTTACTTCCACTTGTGAGCCTCCTGGGCGCTGGGCACTGTGCCAGGTTCTTTATTTGCTTTCCCTCTGCTCCCCACATTCCTCTATAAGATAGTTCTTACACTTCCCATTTTACAGATGAAGAAACTGAGCCCCAGAAACGTGAAATTACTTGCCTAAGTTGTCCCAGGCTGACTTTACAGCACCCTTTTTTTTAAGTATGCTCTACCCCCGACATGGGGCTCGAACCCGCAACCCCAAGATCAAGTGTTGCACACTCCAGGGATTAAGCCAGCCCGGTGCTCCTCTGTCAGCACTCTGAACTATCGGACTGTGTTGCTTTTCTCTATGACAAAGGAAGGGAGATGGACAAAATGGCCTCCTAGAGGCCTACCTTGGGCGCTCACACCCACGCTCACCGCCGCAGACCCCTCCTGTTTATAAACCATCCTCAGCCTCATCGGAGCCCAGGAAGATTTCCTAGTTACACAGGGTAACCAACAGCTCAGAGCTGCAACCATCTCATTAGGCAATTATCTCCCTGAGCACCAAGGCAAGGAAGTGACCTCACTGCCCCCCTCCACACACACACCGCCTTGCCACCGGCGATGGAGTTAATGAGGGTAATCATGGTCGTGGTGACAGTGACACTGATGGTGACGTTGTCAAGTGATGGAAAAGCTGATGGTTCAGATCTTGATGTTGGAGGAGGAGGCGACGGGGCTGGTGACTGACTTGATGGTGGTTCAGGTGACGGCTAATGGCGGCGGCAGACCCAGCCTTGACGGAGAGGCGGCGGAGACGAGATGGCTTGTTGGGTGGACCTCAGGGCTGGGTTTCTCTCAGCCCTCATCTGACCCTCCGGACGGGGAGGTTGGCGAGCTAACGACTGCATTTCGTCCCTTGCCGCATCTACCTGTGGAACAAGTTCCACCGATTAGTTTTTTTAATATAATTTATTGTCAAGTTGGCTGCCATACAGCGTGTGCTCCTGGTGGGGGGGGGGTAGATTCCCGTGATTCATCGCTTCCATACAACCCCCAGCGCTCATCCCAACGAGTGCCCTCCTCCATGCCCATCGCCCATTTCCCCCCACCCCACGACCCTCAGTTTACAAGCTCCACCAATGAGATTCGGTTGAGCGAGATTTGGACAGAGCTAAAGTAAGGTGCAGTCCTGTGTTTTCTCCTTTGTGAAACAGGACCAAAAACACAACGGTGCCTGGCACGTGCTAAGCGCCACGTGACTGTTAGCTGTTACACCTATCGTTCGGGGAGGGGGGTATTTGTATGTCGTTCTTGTTTCCTGCCACCTCTAGGCTGTTCCTGCCGGCCAGCAGCGTCATGGGGCTTTTTTTGCAGCAGCATTCCAGAAGGGACACGAAGCCCGAGATCCAGGTCGGACGAAGGGCGGGAGCAAAGAAGCGCCAGCGTTGGACAGACTAGGCCCCGCTCCAAGACACTCGGACACGCCTGTCACCATCAGACACCACACGGACCACTGCTACCAAAGGCCACCTTTCTGAGCGAGTTCTAAGCCCTCCTGTCTTTGCCTCGCTCACTTGAGATTCCAAGCCCCACCTGTCCTGCCTGCCGGGAGGGGGGGGCGAGGAGGGGTCAGCAGTCCCCTTCAGCTTCTGGAGTGGGTCACGGGGCCTCCCACAGTGGGGCCTTCCCCCTAACGGCAGGGGGCTTCGGGGGCAGGGCGGCCAAAACACAAAGAAAGGCCGCTCAAAGGAAGCCTAGTGCCTACGACGGAATAACGTGGAAGGCCACTGCACCTTTCTCACCTGGCCAGACCCAAAGGCCCTGCGGTCACCCACCAACTTCTACCGCCACCACCACAGGTGCCCCTGTGGGACACCGGTCCATCTTGCACACTCTGCCCGTTCCCTTTACGGCCCAGCGTGGAGCAGAAGGCGGGCCTCGACAGTCAAACAGGATGTTGTCAATGGCCCAGGGCGAGCGAAAGGGAAAGCGACACAGACATCTGTTTGTGGATTCCGTATCCATTTACTCGACACCAACCCGGTACCAATAGAGCAGAGGAGGGGGTCCCTGCCCCCGTGGGGCTTACGGTCGAGTGGGGAAGATAGTCAAACCAGTAAGACATCCACAGATGAGGCAACAGCGGGGCCTGAAACATGAGAAGGACGAAACGGGGAGAGGAGCCGGGGAGCCCTTCGGAGGGAGAGGTCAGGGGAGGCCGCTCTGAGCTGAGGCCGGGAGGACGGCAGCCAGATGTGCAGAGATCAGGGGTGGTCGTGGGCTCCCGGATGTAGAAGCAGGAGCAGGCTTCCAGAACCGAAAGGGAGGCAGTGTAGCTGGAGTATATGAGAAGCCGAGCGGGAGGAGGAAATGAGGCAAAAGTCAGATAAAGAGCTGGCATCTCATTCCAGCCAATGGGAAGCCACTGAGGGCTGTTTTTTTGTTTTCTGGGTGTTTTTTTTTTCTTTTTTCTTTTTTAATAAGAGGAGGGACTTGTCCTCAAGCGTGAATCAGGAAGAAAGAGGAGATGGGCACAGTCCAGGCAGCTGTATGGTAGAGGTGAGGTGAGGGCTTCCCCCACACTGGGCTCCTGTTTCCTCAATGACAGGAGGCTTGGCTGTCACTGCACAGGGGGAGGGGGGTGATGGCAGGACATGTGTCCCCTAGGCCACGTCAGGTTTCCAGTGTCCAGGATGGAGCCGTGGTCCAGCCCTAAGGACCCCAGGCCCGAACCGGCCCTCGTGCTCCCCAACACCTAGCGGCTTCCCCAGGGAGATGGAGGCACTTCCTTGACTGGCCCCTCCCCGGTCACTGAGAAGAGACCAATGGTAGCAACTGAAGCCTCGACCATCATAGTCCCAATGTCAACTACAGCCGCCATCACAATCACCGTCCCCTTCACGAGAAGCGGACAGGAAACCCTGATCCTGGCACTGAAGCTAGCTTCTGGGGACCTGTGGAAGGCACGGTCCTGGGACAGAGCCAGTGGCTGCTGGAGCTGGCTCCCCCTGGCCTGTGAGAGCCGGGTCTGGGAATGTCCTCCCAATTCTGCCTGCAGTAACGGCACACGGGGAGCCTGAAATCAAGCATGGTGGGGGACTTTCCGTAATTTTTCCCAGCTAGCCAGCTCACCAGCAGGCCTCTGGACAGAGCCCTGAAGGCAGGGAGAGACCCTGACCCCACCACTTGCCCCGGTAAACTCCAGAGCCCAGAGCAGGATCAGCAGAAGGAGGCAGCCAACCACGTCCACAGAGTCTGGAGGGCAGGCCGTCTGGTGGGAGGCCACCTGCCCCCAAAACATGCCTGACAGGGGACCAGAGACCCTACGTATTAGCTCTGGGACATCACCTTCACCGGAGCCTCTGCTCCAGCCCAGGGGCCTGACGACCTGTGGGCTCCCAGGCAGGCCGCCTGACTCACCGTCCCGGAGTCGGAATCCTGGGCTGGGTCTGTCCTGGGAGGGCTGCTTCTGCTTGTTCCCTGAGCTCAGGACGGGCCCTGACCCTGGTCACAAACTGGGCCTGAGCCCAGTGACAAAGATCTCCACCCAGGCCCAGACAGAGCCCCACCCTGGTTCTGGGTTGGGCTCTGATCGGTCACAGAAAACACTCTCACCTCCATCCGCACACAGGCCCTGGCTCAGCCCTAGCCTCGCGGGCCCTGGCACCCCACGCGGAACAGGCCCGGAGCAGGGTCGGCTCAGCACCTCTGCCGGCCTCCTGCCTGGGAAAGCGAACCGTGAAAAAGAAAATAAAATGAAAACTCGCCACCAGCTCCTCCTCGCTTCGGTGACACATCTTTGTCTCAGGAAATAAGGCCCAAAGGCAAAGCACATTCTCTAAGGCTAAGCCCTCCCCACCTCTGCCAGGCTCCTTCTTCGATTTGGAGGATTCTCGCCCTAAACTGTCCCTCCCCACTGTCCCCAAACACGGGCCTCCCTGTTGCCACGAGGAGAGAGAGCTGCGAAAGTCCCAGGAACTTCATGTGAGAGCCTAGGGGGTGGAGGCCAGGATCTCCTCTGGCTTATGGACTTGGGCGAGACTCTTCTCCGCACCTCAGTTTTCCCATCTGTACAGTGGGAGATTTGGCCCTCCTGTTCCAATAGCCGAAGTGAGGACATCTGATGGAAATTTAGGGCCTCGTGTTCAAGCACGGGCAGGGTTGTATTTTCCAGATAATTCGGACCCAGGGGACCCACAAGACCCAAGAAACTTTTCCTGAAACATGTATGGGCTACTGGGTCCAAGCACTGGCATATCCTCTTAGCTCTGGTACCTTGTACTCGTGACTCAGCTCCTCTAACCATCTGTTTTCTCGTCTGTCAGATGGCAATAACACCAAGCTTGTGAGGATCAAACGAGGTGGTGCAGGAAAAGTGCTTTGTAAGCTGCAGAGTACAGTCCTCCCGGGAGAGGGGGGCAGTCACTGCTGCTGTCGGTGTGGGTTGATGTTTTGACTTCCAGCAGAGCCCAGAGAGTGGCTCAATCTGGCCTAGCGCTCAGGTGGGAGACCTCCTCAAAGTGTCTCCAGGACCCGCTATGCTGGCCCTGCCCAGAACCGGCTAGAGCCCAGCGTAAGCCTGCTGCCTGGCCTCCCTGCCTCGGGACCGGACAAGTCCTCCTCACTGGACCCCACAGACTGCAGGCCCCAGAGCTGGGCCAGCCTCGGGGATCCTCAGACCCCCTCTCCTTAGAGGGGCCCAGATAGGAAAGGGGGCTTGCCCCAGGAGGCACACAGCATGTTAGTGGCAAAAGGCCTCTCCTTCCTGTAAGACTCTTTGCTCTAACTCCGGCCTCTAAGAACAGTGTCCCCTGGAATCCTGACAGCAGCGATGCCCCTGCAGGTGTCTCCAGTCAGCAGACCCTGGCCAGGCCGGGACTCTGGGAGAGAGGGACTGTCCAAGGCATCCCTCCACAGATTCACGCTCTGATGGGCTCTCGCCTCCTCCAGAAAGCCTTCCCTGACTGGCACCCAGAAAAGTTGAAAGTGAGTTTCCCCCGCACCCCTCCTTTGACAGAAAACCCCTTAAAGATGAAAGGCGTCTGTCTGCCTGTCTGCTAGCCACCCCAT
Organism: Paguma larvata; assembly: GCA_030068075.1. Taxonomy (NCBI): domain Eukaryota; kingdom Metazoa; phylum Chordata; class Mammalia; order Carnivora; family Viverridae; genus Paguma; species Paguma larvata. Next base: position 19,803,043 of record CM057833.1, on the reverse strand, counting down.
GGAGTTTCTTCAGGGCAGAAAAGAGCTGGAGTCGCCTGGGCTTCCCACCACAGGGGCCTAGCCCAAACTGAGCGCAAAGGGAATAAGAGGAGAAGAAAAGGGGAGGGGAGGGTGGGTGGGCCAAGTGATCAGTGCCCTGGGAGTTTGAGACCCAAGCCATTGGCAGGGAAGCGGGTGGGGCTGGCAGGACAGGGGACATGGAAGCTCTGCCTCCTTGGACTTCAATTCCCCGGGCCTCCCTCCCTCCCCCTCGGCCCATTCCCCCAGGGCCGGCTCCTCCCGTGGGAACTGCTGTCTCGGCAGCCAGCCCCGTGGCTGCCAGGAATGAGGCTGGGCAGCGGTCGGGCGGGCCTGGACAGGGCTGCCCCTTGCTCGGGCCTGGGGACTAGGCAGCTCTGGGCCAAGGCGGGCGGGGAGGGCAGCTGCGTAGGCCGAGGGAGCTGGCCGAGACCTTCTCCTGCCTGGAGCAGCAGCCGGACAGCACCTGGGAGCAGGTTAGAGCTGCAGACTCCCAGGTCCTACCCCAGACCTGCTGATTCAGAATCTGCATTTTAACAAGTCCTGTTCTAACAAGAGTCCACCTGCGTGTGTACAGGTTAAAGAAAAGGCACCCACAAACTTCCAGTTATAAAATAAGTAAGTCACAGGGGTGTAATGTACAGCACAGTGACTAGAATTAGTAATACCATATTGTATATTTAATAGCCTAGATCTTAAAACTTCTCACCACAAGAAAACAAATTGTAACTACGTAACGTGACAGATGTTAACTATCAACTTCCTGTGGTGATCATTCACGATATAAACAAATATCTAAACGTTATGTTGTACACCTGAAACTTATGTTATATCAATTATATCTCAATTTCAAAAATTAAATCATGAACAAAAGACATAGATTACCTTCTTTATGTTTCAGATAGGGTATTATCTGGTTGGGGTTTTTTTTGTATTTTTTTTTCAAAATTAGGAACGTATAAGAAGGATTATGTTCCCTATGAATTGTATTCCATTACAGGAAAAAGGTATTACAGAATTTTGTTATAAAATGGAGCGTGGGGGAAGGGGGCGCCTGGGTGGCTCAGTTAGGCATCTGACTTTGGTTTAGGTCATGATCTTGAGGTTTGTGAGTTTGAGCTCCCCGACAGGCTCTGTGCTGACAGCTCAGAGTCTGGAGCCTGCTTTGGATTCTGTGTCTCTGTCTCTCTCTGCCCCTCCCCTGCTCACGCTCTTTCTCTCTCTCTCAAAAATAAATAAACATTAAAAAAATTTTTTTTCAAATGGAGCATGGGGTCTGCTGGGGTTGGAAACCCACTGATGAGAACGCCCTCTTGTTTTCGGTCAGCAACCTCAGCCCTGAGGAGACGGAAATGGGGATGAGCAGCTCTGGAACCTGAGAAGCTTCTACTCTAGCAGGGAGATGGGACAGACTCATATCACCACTTTTCCTGAGCCTCAGTTTCTTCACTCATGGAATGGGCATAATTAACCATCCGTAATCACCACTTCTAATAGGCACCACCAAGCTTGGGGACAAGGAGGGGCTTTGTGAGCAGCCTCAAACCTGAGGAAAGGAGGGTCCCAGAGCACCTGTTCACAGCTCAGCCGTCTGGTGCATCTTCCTGCCCTTCCAACCCCCAGCCTTCCTGTTCCTCCCCAGAGCCTTTTCTTCATCTATGGTCTCACTCTTCTCCCTTCCTCCTTGACCTCCCCCCAAAAACACCTGTCTGCACCTCGCTTCCTTTAGCAAAGCAGCATTGTTTCTGGAAGGAGCAAACATTCATTGAGTGCTGACCCCAGGCCAGGCACCACTCACTCACTGGGCCTTTTATGCCAGCCCTGAGAGGTAGGTGATAATGCCCCCAGTGAACGGATGAGGAAACTGAGGCTCAGAGAAGGGGAGTGCTGTGCATCCAGAGGGCGGAGCTGAAAAAGAGGCCTGGCTGGAATAGGAACTCAAGCTTTGGGCTTCCGCTACAGCGGGCTTCCTCAGCTGGAAAGCAGGAGCCAATTTTCTGTGACCTTGCGGAGGACTCAAGTTCAAGTCCCGGCTCAGGGATCGGGCTGTGGCCACCCTGCACCGCTCCCTGCAAGAACTGCTTCTAGAAGGGTGCTCCTTCCTCCTTTCCTCGAAGCAGCCCTTCATTGATCCCATGAGTATTTACTGAGCACTGAGTGACCGGCAACAGAGTTCCAGGCGCTGGAGCGCACAGCAACCAAAAGCAGGCAAAAATCTCTGCCCTCCTGGAGCTTCTGTTCCAACAGGGAAAAGGAAAATACATAAATAAATAAATAAGCAAACAAACAAACAAATACACGCGCGCGCGCACACACACACACAGCATGTTGTGTAGATGGTGTTGGGTGCTATGGAAACCATAAAGAGGACTGCCGGGGTGGGAGATTGCCATGCTCGCCGGTTAGTGAGCGAGGCCGTGGTGAGAAAAGAACCTGGAGGAATGCGGGAGAAGCCAGAGCAATCGCAAAGGCCCTGGGGTGGGATGGGAGCACCCAGGAGGCCAATGCACCTGCAACAGAGTGGGGAGGGCAGAGGAAGAGATGAGGCGGGGTGGGGGGGATACCCTGTATAGCCTTGTGATTGGAAGGACTTGGCTTTCTCCCAAGTGAGATGGAGGCATTACAATGGCATGATCTGGCTTACATTTTAAAAGGCCGCTGGGTTGAAAATGGGAGACAAATACAAAAGCAGGGGGACCGTACACCTTGCGCCTGTCCAACCATTCTGGTTTCCACTTTCGGTACAGCATTCAAAACAGCGCAGGAGAGATCCAGCACCTTATAAAATAGGCTTTGTGTGAGATGCTTTTGCCCAACTCTAGACCAATACAAGCATTTGAGTACGTTTATGGTTGGCTCGGTTAAGCATCTGACTCTTGATTTCGGCTTCAGTCATGACGTCACAGTTCACGAGTCGGGCTCCTCGCTGACAGCATGGAGCCTGCTTGGGATTCTCTCCCTCCCTCCCTTTCTGTGCCTCACCTGCTTGTGCACTCTCTCTCTCTCTCTCTCAAAATAAATAAAGGAACACTAAAAAAAATAATTGCATAAGCCTGGAATTGGGAAGAGAGCTCGGGCCCAGGATACATAAAGTTGGGGTTTGGCAGCACACAGATGGCATTTAAAGCTTGAAACCGACTGAAATCACCAAGGGAGGGAGTACAGACAGAAAAGACGGGAGAACTGGGGGAGAGAGTCCCAGGCTCAGAGGTTGAGGGAATGAGGAGACAACAAAACAGCAGCCAATGAAATTAAAAAATTCAGGGCAGTAGGCTGTCTTAGATACCAAGCAAAGCAAGTATTTTTTTTTTAACATTTATTTATTTTTGAGAGACATAGAGACAGAGTGTGAGCAGGGGAAGGGCAGAGAGAGTGGGAGACACAGAATCCAAAGCAGGCTCCAGGCTCCGAGCCGTCAGCACAGAGCCCGATGCGGGGCTCGAACTCACAGACCTCGAGATCATGACCTGAGCTGAAGTCGGCCGCTCAACCGACTGAGCCACCCGGGCGCCCCAAGAAGCAAGTATTTCAAGGAGGAAGGAGGGATCGGCCACAGGTAATTTGCAGGTCCAGTTAGATACGAGGATTAAGAATTAGCGATTAGAATGGGAGGAAGTTTTCAAATCACATATCTGATGAGGGACTTCTGTCTAGAGAACTTTATATCCAGAGGACTTATATCTTTATATATAAAGAAACCTTAAAACTTAACAATAATGCTGAAAGTGATACAATTACAAAGTGGGGAGAGGATTTGAGAGACGTTTCTCCAAAGACACAGCCAGCCAGTAAACACGTGAAAGATGCTCACCATCATTAGCCATCGGAGAAATCCAAGAAATCCAAATCAAGGCCATACCAACACCACCGCATACCCACTAAGATGGAGATCATGAACACGCGAAACGAGGGCTGGCGACGATGGGGAGAAACTGGAAGCTTCGTACGCTGCTGGCGAGAACGTTAAATGGTGCAGCTGCTGTGGGAAACAGTCTAGCAGCTCCTCGAATGGCTAAACATCCACTTCCCTTATGCGGGTCATAAGGGAGCCACCCAGGCGCCCCTAAAAATATTTGTAAAGAACTTGCACATGAATATTCATGACAGCATTCATAACAGCCGAAAAGTGGAAACAACCCAAATGTCTATCAACTGGCGGATGGATAAATAAAATGTGGACTATTCGTATATCCAGGGAATATCACTTGGCAATAAAGAAAAAGTGAACTACTAATGCCACAATGTAGAGGAACCTTGAAAACATTATGCTCAGTAAAAGAAACCAGTCACAAAAGACCCACCATTTATATGAACGTCCAGAAAGGGCCAATCTGTATAGAGACGCAAAGTCAGTCAGTGGTTACCTATGGCTGTGAGCTGAGGGGGTTCATGGGAAATGGGGGGGGGTAACTGCTAGAGGGTACAGGGTTTCTTTCTGGAGTAATAAAAAAGTTCTAAAATTGATTATGGTACCAGTCGAACAACTCTGTGAATGTATGAAAAACCACTACACCGTATGCTTTGTACGGGCGAAGTGTAGGCTCTGCAAATCATACCTCAATAAAGCCATTACTTAAAGAAATTGATGATTGGGCTTAGCGATGGGAAGGTCACAGGTGACCTTGACAAAGCAGTTTCGGTGCAGTGGTGGGGACAAAGCCTAACTGAAGCGTGTTCAAGAAAGAACAGAATAACTGAAGACAGTGAGCACGGACACTTTCAAAGAGTTTGCTATATAGAGAAAGGGAAGGGAGACGTGAGAGCAAGAGAGGGGTGTTTTAATTTTGTTGGGGTTTTGCTGAGGTTTTTTTTTTTTTTTTTTTAGAGATAAGAAATTGTGTTCTAACATGAATTGGAATGAGGCAGTGGAGAAGGGGAAATGACCAGAGTGAAGTCCTTGAGCAGGTGAGAGGCAGGGCGTCTGGTGTATACGTGGAGGGGCTGCCGCAGAGAGGAGCAGGCGGGGCTCATCGGAGGCAGCAGGAGGGAGGCTAAACACGAGGCAGAGACCCAGCGATTGGGTAGGTGTTGAGAGTCTGAGGAAATTCTCCTTCGGTTGCTTCTATTTTCTCAGTGAGGTAGGAAGCAGGGGAGGAGCTGTCCAGGACTGACGCGAGGAGGCGAGGAGAGGTACGGAACTGTGTCTAAGACCGCAAGGAAGTGACGAGGGTGCGAAGGGCCCCCTGGCGAGGACGGAGGCCCTGCCGCTCAAGTGAGACCTGTCAGCAGGGCTGTGTGTCTCTCTCCGGCTTCAGTCAGCGGTGGGGTACAAACGCACGGCTGAATGAACCAGGGTGTGGTTTTGCCAGGTGAGCACAGTTTAACAAGAGGGGAGCAAGGTGGGGGGGGGGTGAGGGTGTGTGCAAGGAACTAATTATAATGAAGGTCCAGGGAATCACAGCTGGGTAAGGAGGCTAGAAACAGTGGGGGAACGATGGGAGGGTCGGTGGATTGAAGAAGGCCCTGGTGAGTCAGGCCCCGTGGCAGTCGGGGGTTCTAGAAAGACAGGACGTGGTGTTAGGAGGATGGGATACTTGCTACTGAAATTACACAGGGTACGGACAAGGTCCAGGAAAGTACTGTGGCCATGAGGGGCCGAGGCAGGATGGAGGGCAGGAACCATAGAGGAGGGGAGGGGTGATTCTCCAGAGGCAGGGATTGTCCCTAATGGAACAAACCAAGTCATCCTCAGAGGCAGGGCCTGGGCCAGGGGTTTAGCCAGACCTGGGCGTGAAGCCTGTCCTTCCGACCGTGGGGCCCTGCACAAATTAATTTGTTTCTCTGAGCCTCAGTTTCCTCTCATGCAAAGTGAGAGATCACTCCTTTGTCAAAAGATTATGTTCTAAAAATGGAATAAGAAACTGTATGGAAATTGCGGAGTGTGGTTCAGGCACAGAGCGCTCAGGAGTGTGGGCGGATCCCAGAATGCTCTTGTCTGGAGTTCCAGAGCAGAGAAGGGGCCAGTGTGGAAGCCAACACTCTCCACGGGACCCCTTCTCCTTCCCACCACCTGGAATCCTAGGTGAATGGGAAAGCCTGACTCCTATTTCACCGCCATTTTACAGAATAGGAAACTGAGGTCCAGAAAGGGAAAGTGACTTGCCTATGTCACTACAATTCAACTATCATAGAGATCCTTTTAAAATCAGAGTCGGGGGCACCTGGGCGGCTCAGTCGGTTGAGGGTCCGACTTCAGCTCAGGTCATGATCTGTCCGGTCAGGAGTTGGAGCCCCCAACGGGCTCTATGCTGACAGCTCGGAGCCTGGAGCCTGCTTCAGATTCTGTGTCTCCCTCTCTCTTTGCCCCTCCCCCGCTTGTACTCTGTCTCTCTCTCTCAGAAACAAATAAACATTAAAAATTAAAAAATAAATAGGGGTGCCTGGATGGCTCAGTCAGTTAAGCGTCCAACTTGGGCTCAGGTCATGATCTCACGGTTTGTGAGCTCAAGCCCCACATCGGGCTCTGTGCTGACAGCTCGGAGCCTGGAACCTGCTTCAGATTCCGTGTCTCCCTCTCTCTGCCCCTCCCCTCCTCTCACTGTGTTTCTCTCAAAAATAAAAAACCGTTAAAAAAAAAAAAGTCTGATAAAATCAGACTCCGAAATTAAGATGGGAACTACGTACTGTAGGGAAAAGGCTCATATAGAACAACTGAAAGCCAGATGGCCTCTTCAGAAGGTCCCCCGGCCATTGTTCCCCTCCATTCCCTGGGACAATAAAAAGTTGGTCTTGGTGAAGGTGAAAAGCCCTCTTGAGATACCCCCGCTCTCTGGTCTTCTCTCTCCTCCTCCTCCATCCCCAGATCGGCACACTCCCAGGGCAGTGATGTTTAGGTCCTGTCACTGGACAAACATTGGACTGATTGGCTTTGGAACAGAAGTGTCAACAGAAGGGTGATTCACGGCTCAAGTAGTTGCTAATTGCTCTTCCCAGGCCAGACAGCAGGGGGGAGAGAGAGAAAAGGAGATCTAAGTTTCCTTTCTCAGAGAACTTGATTCTAGAGTGTGGAGTGACACTAGACCCCAGGCTGCACCCCCCCCCCCCCCCGCCCCCCGCCCAGGGCCCTACCCCGGCGTAGTTCCAGCCCTATCCGGTCTCCCTGGGCCAACGCCTCTGGCTCTCTGGACACCAGTTTCACCATAAAGTGAGAAGCGAGTGAACGAATTGATTGTCACAGCCCCCCACCCCCAGCTCAGGCCTTCGGAGTTGTAGGAATGCATGGCCTGGCACCCACCCTCTCTGCTGTCCTGCCTGTCCAGGGACAAGCACCGGGAGAGAGGGCAGAAGGGGACCCAGAAGCCACAATGGGAATGTCGCCTCTTTGGTGAGGCTTTCTGCGATCACACCCCCAGTGGACATCAGTCTCTCCAGTTCTCTCTCTCTCTCACTCACATACACACAGGGCTGCTCGCTCTCCCATTCCCTGTTTTTTTTTTTTTTTTATCTTCTTCTTAGCACTATCTTCCATGTCTTCTTTGTTTCCTTGGCCATTGTCTTTCTCCACTAGAATGCCAGTTCTAGGGCAGGGACCTTGCCTATTATATCTCAGGGCCTAGCCCAGCACCTGGCACACAGCAGGTGCTTAGTATATATGTGTTGGTTGGTGAACGAACGAACGAAGGAAGGGATACATCTTGAGGAGAGCGCCAGGGCTGTGCCAAGCAGGACTCTGTGATCTGTGCCAAGCCTTCCATGAGGAGCAGTTGAAAAACAGGGCTCTGGAGTCAGGAGACCTGGATTCAGGTCCCACCCTGCCAATTAGTGGTTGTATGACCGTGTCACTTGACCTCTCTAAATCCCTGGTTTCTTCATCTGCAAATTGAGTATAATGACCCCACATCTTGAGGCGTATTTTTAGAAATTAGAGGTCATCTATGTAAAGCGACCTGGTACATAGTAGGTACTAAGTAGATGTTAGTTTCCCTTCTTTTTCCTTCCTCTGCGGGGGCATGGAGGGGGTAGGTCGAGGGTTTGGAGACTCTGGGCTCAGCAAAGGAAGCTTCTCATCTATTTCTTCTCTTTCAAAAGAAGGGAAAACAAAACAGCCAGGAACTTTACTGAGGACAGTGCAAGGGACTTGCCCATAGTCACGCAGCCCAGCAATGGAGCAAGAGACGGGTCCCCTTCCTGGGGACAAGAGGAAGTCCCTGATCCCAGACAAAACGAAAGGAAGGGCAAGGGTAGGATCCGGCTTGTGGGGGCCTCCAGAAAGAGGAAGTGATTGCTCTAGTCAGAGAGTCAGGCTCCCGAACCTGTCAGAGACAAGCTGGTGACCCTGGAACATCGTTTATCATGTGTAGGTCTTGGTTTCTCCTTCTGTACATTGGGAGATCGCTCCGGGGCCAGCCTACCTTACGGAATGGGAGAGGGTTAGGAGAATGATATTTAATCTAAGAGAAAATATTGTAGTGATAAATCAAGCAAACTCAGTTTCTGAAATTTTGCCACAGGTACATATATTTAAAATCAGAAGAAAAGATGAATTTAAAAATGACAATAAGAATACACCTCATCCCGGGGCACCTGGGCGGCTCAGTCCCTTAAGCGTCCCACTTTGGCTCAGGTCTTTGGCTCAGGTCATGATCTCGGGGTTTGTGGGTTCGAGCCCTGTGTTGGCCTCTGGGCGGACAGCTCAGAGCCTGGAGCCTGCTTCAGATTCTGTGTCTGCCTCTCTCTCTGCCCCTCCCCTGTTCATGCTCTGTCTCTCTCTCTCTCAAAAATAAACATTTTTTTAAATCTTAAAAAAAAAAATAAACCTCCTCTAGGCTCTGTAATGTGGGAAAGAAAAAACATGTAAATATATTATTTCAATAGAATATACGAAAATGTTTTGGCAAGCATAAATAAATCAAAATTTAAAAAATATTTATTGAACATCTTCTCTGGGACAGATAAGGAAAGTGGCCCAGAGAGGGTGGTGACTTGCCTGGGGGCACACAGGACCTGATAAGGCTGAGAAGAGGCGGGCAGGACCGACTTCCACCAGCTGCTCAGGATGCCCCTCCCAGAAGAGGGTGCAGGGGAGCCCAAGACGCTGGGTCAGGAAAGCCGGTTCCCCACGTGCAGCTGCGGTTCATCCTCCAGCCCCGTAAAGGCCCAGGGTCTGCACAAGTGTAATGGAAAGAGCATGCGCCACAGATTCACAGATTCACAGTTCAGCACCAGGGCCGCAACTCATTTGCCGCGTAACTTTGAGGGAGTCACGCCCCCTCTCTGAGCTGGTTTCCCCTCCCCTCAATAAAAGTGTTAACGCTAGCCAGGCTGTGGTTTGGCAAGGGGCAGGCAAGAGTGCGTTAAATATTATCCACTTTAGTATACACAGTTACCTTTCCTCGACTCTGGAAGAGCAGGAAGAGCGTTGTGTGGAGTCGAACAAGTGGCGCGATCTCTGGGCTTCTGAAAATAGCGGATGAGCAGGACAGGGCCAGGGGTCTTCTAAATTCCTTCCAGCGCCAAAAAGAATTTTTTAGTGGTCCGACTCCGCTAGACTCCACAGGTCCCTTTCCTCCCGCCTGCCCCTAGAGGGCGCAGTCCCTTTAAGTCTAGGCCTGTCCCCTCCCGGGCCAATCACTGAAAGCAGAAGTTCTTTAAGGACCAAAGGAGGGAATTCAGTCCGTGCAGGTGGGCGGGCCAGGGGCGGGCCATCCAGCCAATCGGAATCTCCCTGGCGAACGGTGACCAACGTGCTAAGCTCTGTTGACCAATGGCAGAGGCGTCGGGAGGCGGGGCGCTCCCACTGTGTGACAGCTGTCTGGACCAATGGGCATGTCGCCCGCGGCCTATAAGAGTCAGCTGGGCGCTGGGTTCCCGGCTCTAGGGTCGGTTGGTTGTCGCCGTCGGAGGTGTGCCCTGGGTTTGCGTCGCCGTCGCTGCCTCCCAGTCCCTGCAGCCGCGCCCCTCGCCTTGGCCCCGGCCCAGCCGCTCTCCTTGCCTTTCTCCCCTTAGCCACCCCCCGGTTTCTGCCGTCGGGGCCCCGGGGCCGGGCTAATGATGCCGTCGGAGAGTGGAGCTGAGAGCCCGGACCAGGCAGCTGCGCAGGGGGGGACGGCTGCGGCCTCGGCGGTGGCCACGGCCGCCCCGGCAGGCGGCGGCCCCGACCCGAAGGCCTCATCTGCCCCCCTCGGACGGCACCTGAGTGGGCTAGGCTGGCCACAGGTGAAGCGACTGGATGCGCTCCTGAGCGAACCGATTCCCATTCACGGGCGCGGCAACTTCCCTACTCTGAGCGTGCAGCCCCGGCAAATTGTGCAGGTGAGAGGGCGCTGGGAGAGATTATGGGGTCTCCAGCCTGAGGTTCTTGTGCTGAGACGCACCCAGAGTCTGTTCGATTCGCAGGACAGGTAGGGAACACGAGGCTTAGAGAGGCACAGGGACTGTAACAAAATCGCACGGCGCATGGATAGTAGACCATGCTCCCTCCCCACTTGGCTTTCCCTTCCCCCCGCCTCTGGAGAGCCCGATCGAACCGTTTACCCTGGCCTTAGCTAGGAAATGGGAGGAGAATGGGGAGGGACTTGGCTGCGGGAAGTGGGGGGTGGGGGGGCGGGCGAACAGATCTGCCTCCTAAGACAAGAGATATACCAGGCACCCCTGGATGGGTAGGTGTTCAACATAGGATTTTTTCACCCCCAAGTCGTCATGGCTGGGCCTCACCACCCCCACACCCCTTCCCTCTCTCAAGGTTCTAGGGTCAGACTTTGTCCTGTGCTCCCACAGCTCTTGGCTCAAGAGCCCCGTGGCTAAGTGGAAAAGCCAAGAAATCCCAATAAGGACTCCCAACCTCTCAGCTGGGGTTGCGGCAGGAGGAGATGAAGCACCACGCTGGACCTGGTGCCTGCATGCTGGAAGGCAACATCGGGTGTCCAGTTTAGGGATGTCCATTTCCCCCAAGTTGGAAATGAAGGCTGCCGCTGTCTCTTGAGGAACAGGAAGAGAATTCTGGCAATCACTCTCCCATCCTCAGACTCCTTTTTCCCTTTACCTGACTTTCAGCACCCCTAAAATTACTCTGTCATTTGGATAACCTAGGGGCCGACATACTCTGAAATGCCAGAATACGGTAATTCCTGCGCCCATTTTGTGGCAGGGAAAGCTGAGGCTCCCAAAGGGGCAATGAGCTGCCTAAGACTACCTAAAGAAGTGAAAATCAAAGCCAGAGAATCATAGGTCTTCCTGGGAGCGGGCTGCTGCAGGTTCCAGGTTTCCCACCCCTTCCCCAGCTCCTGAGACTCAATTTCTGAGTCTTAGGGAAGTCTTCTGATAGAAACCAGAAAATCCAGCCACAGTCCCTGCGTATTCCTGCCAGCAGATGGACTTTCTTTCGCGGGAGTTATCCATAGAAGAAGCTAGAGAAGGAGGCCACTCCCCTGCCTCCAGTTGCCTTAGCTTCCACTGAGGCTAGGGGATTACCTCGCCTTCCCTCCCAGGGAATGGGAGGGGTTGGGGGGTGGGGGCAGATTCCCCAGGGCTGACTCACCCAGAGCCCCAGTGGTGCTCACTGAGGCCTTCCTCTGCTACCCGCAGACATGGGGTAACTAGGAAAAACCAGCTGAGGCTTTTCTCCCCAGGACTCTCAGGTCAACCTTGGGGCCCAACAACTGTATCTCCGGGACTGTTGTCCCAGACATGGGGGAAGGAGGAGCCCAGTGCCGAAATACCCCTCTACAGGGACAAAGTGTGCTCTGGAGGGGAAGTCCCTGCCAAGCTGCCTTTACTGATGCCCGCTCTGTGCCAAGCCCTATTCAGGACACTAGGGCCATAGACGTGACCTCTGGGAGCACCTCTCTGCTTTTGAGATGCTCCCTGCCAGGTGGGGGAGACTGCAGGCCAAAAGGAGCTGACTTTACAAGGCAATAATAGCACAGAGTTCTCCTCGACTAGGGTCAAAGATACCGCAGAACAGGGAGCTGCTAGTTGGGGTGGGGAGAGGCAGTGGAGACTTCCGAGCTGCACCAGGAGGTTGGACGTCTGGCTTCGGGGCCTGGACTATTATCAGTTTCCTTTGCTGGGCCCAGTGTCCCCATCCGTTCAATGGTGATGGGTTGGACTACCCTCCCCTTTTAGGTTTCAGCATCCAAAGGGAACAGGGACCTTCACCTGGCCTGTACAATTGCATCCACAGGGAAGAAAGCCCATATCCTGTGAAGAAGCTGGCAGCTTCACAAACTATTGGAATATATATGTGTAGTGGGGGTGCTGCGTGTGTATGGGGGGGAGTGGTAGTGGTGCTTGGTGTGGTGGGGATGGGGGCTGTCTGTGCTGGCTATGTATGGAAGCGGGGTGCTCCAGGTGGGGGGAGGTGGGGAGGTGGAGGAGGGGTGCTGGGTGTGTGTAGTCGGGGGTGTTGGTTGTCCCTGGTTCAAGAATCAGAACCTTTCTCCCTCTGTACCCCCACAGACTTTGCCTACAGCAGCAATCTGAGCAGTCAGAGATACTATTCTTGCTTGTACCTGAGATAGAGGGACCCATGGTTCTGTAGGAAGCCCCCTGCCCATAGTTCTGGGGGGCCCGGTTCTAATTAAGCTCAGCCACTTATTGGCCGTGTGACCTTGGATACGTCCTTTGCCCTGTCTGGGCCCAGGGAATCGAATGAGGCAATCTGATCTCTCCGGCTGCAGCCAGAGGGCCTGCATCAGGCAGCTCCAGATTCAAGTGTGGCAAGGCTGCTGGCCAACAGCAGCTATAGTCCCCCTCGAGTCCCCGTAGGTCTCAGCAGTGGCCCAGGAGCAGAGTGGTTCTGGGGAGGCCCTTGGCCCAGGAGAAAGGAGGGTGCAACCACTGCCCCCTTCGTAGCTGAAAAGTCTGATTCAGGAGGTTCCAAGCTGCCCTGCAGTCTTTGGGTGTGGCAGTATCTGGGGTCCGCCTGCCAAACTGGCTGTAGTCACACCTGGGAGAGAGACAACAGCTGCTGGCTGGCTGACACAGCCCCATGGCCTGACGCAGGCGATTTAACAAGGGTACTGCTACCTACTCACCAGGCCAGATGCCATACCCTGGGGTGAGCATCAGCCTGGGAGCAGGAGCTGGCACTGAGTAAGGCTCAGTCAGCTCTATTAAGGCCTGGAGAGGGGGCTGGTCTGCCCTGCAAGTCTGGCGGGGTCCTTGGGACAAAGTCTTACCTGCTTCTCTCCTTGGCCTACAGAGGCACAGCTGTCAGGGTGTGGGTTAGAAGTCCCACAGGCTGTAGCAATGGGCCCCTTACCTCCAGCCTCCCCAGTCTGTCTGGCCAAGGCATCTCCCAAGCCCCACCTTCCCGTTCCTAACTTCCCTGGCTCTGAGCTTCAGTGACTGGAGGTCACCCTCCCTTTGAAATTTTGAAAGGGAGGATTAGAACCCTAGTTTATGGTCTCTGCTCCTTCTAAACCCTGGGATGGCAATGTGCTAGAAGGAGAGTCAGCCACACCTGGATTTGAAGGCACCTCTACATGATCTTGGGCAGGTGACCACACTCCTGTGAGCCTGGGTTTCCCCATCTGTAACTTGGAGATCATAAAGATCTATCCCCCATAGGTTCCGATGAGAAGGTCCAGGCATTCAACAGGTGCCTGATCTTCTGTCCCCACCCGCACCCCCAGTCCTCCCCACCGTGTTCCTGCTGGCCAGCTGCTTATCCCCATAGCCAGTACAGTACCTTCCCCTAGTCAGGGTCCCCCTCCCGGAAGCCTTCCTGGAGGGAGCCGCCCGCCTCAGATTGCCCCACTGCGGCTTGCCTCCTCAGCACTTAAGTGCATTCTTTGCAGTAATTCCCTGAGAAGCGAGGAGGGCCGCCCGGCCCAGTGCTGGGTGCTGACTTGGCAGCAAGGCGGGGTTGCAGAATCACTCGGGACAGGAATGCTGCCTGGTCACTTTCAGGCTGGTGTGTGAGTCCTCTGGGTTGCTGAGAAAACTGCTGAATGTCTGGGCCCAGCTTCTTTCTTCTCCCCACACTGTCCGGGGCCCAGAGAGACGCCTCTGGCCAAAGGAACAGGTTCGAGATGACTTGAAGGGTTGCCTGTCGTGTTCCTGTGTCAGCAGGCGGGGTCTCCCACATCTCTTCCCCCTTGGGCTGGGCGCTTCCTGAGATGATCCCCCACCTCCTGTCTCAGAAACAGAAAGTGTCTGAGTTTTAACTTCCAGCGCCGCCACTTCTACATGGCTCCCTCTCTGAACTGTGGGTGTTTCACCTCTGTGAGCCTCAGTTTCCTCGTCTCTAAAACAGGTGTAACATCTGCTTCACAGGGTCCTTGTAAAGATGAATTAAGACGCGTGGGTCATGGCCAAAGAGCATGCATGGACTGGAGAATCCAACCGACCTGGGTTCTAGTCTCCGCCTGGCTACTCTCTGACCTTGGCACGATTCTTAACCTCTCTGTGCCTCAGGTCCCCCGTCCGTAGATTGGGGTACCGATGCCCAAATACAGGATTATCGTGAGGGTTAATGTAGCAATGCGTGGGAGTCGCAGTTACATTCCCAACACATTTGAGCAGTTAGCGTCATGCCTGGCACAAAACAAAGTGTTTTACTTGCAGTTTTAGAGAGGTAGAATAGCGTAGTGGTTAGGGCCTGGACGGAGTTTAATTCACCAGCTGCGTGACCTTGGGCAAATTACTTGGCCCCTCCGTGCTTCTATTTCTCCATCTCCAAAATGGCATTAATAGTATCTACCTCATAGGGTAGGTAATTGTGAGAATTATACAAGTTCATAGCCTCACGTATAAAGCTCTTAGCTCAGGACCTGGTTCTTAGTAAATTCGATGTGTCTGCTACCATCAGCGCTCTTCTTTCTGAGGCTTTCCTCTAAACAAGCCGTTCTCCAGATTAGGAAATCAAAGCTTCAGAGGGTTCAGTGGCTTTCCAAAGGCACGACAGCTGGTAAGTGGTCAACATGGTTGATGTTGGCGTGATTATCACTTGGAAGCCGGTGGTGGACCCCCCGGGGGCTCAGACTCCTGACACCTCTCCCTCCCGCGGTCTCCTCCGCAGGTGGTCCGCAGCAGCCTGGAGGAACGGGGACTGCGTGTGCATGGCGTGCGGCTGCACGGCTCGGCTGCCAGCCATGTGCTGCACCCGGACAGCGGCCTGGGCTACAAGGACCTAGACCTGGTGTTCCGCGTGGACCTGCGCAGCGAGGCGTCCTTCCAGCTGACCAAGGAGGTGGTGCTGGCCTGCCTGCTGGACTTCCTGCCGGCCGGCGTGAGCCGGGCCAAGATCACGCCGCTGACACTCAAGGAGGCGTATGTGCAGAAGCTGGTGAAAGTGTGCACGGACACGGACCGCTGGAGCCTCATCTCGTTGTCCAACAAGAGTGGCAAGAACGTGGAGCTCAAGTTTGTGGACTCGGTCCGGCGCCAGTTTGAGTTCAGCGTGGACTCCTTCCAGATCATCCTGGACTCCCTGCTGCTCTTTGGCCAGTGCTCGTCCACGCCCATGTCCGAGGCCTTCCACCCCACGGTGACAGGTGAGAGCTTGTACGGGGACTTCGCGGAGGCGCTGGACCACCTGCGGCACCGCGTCATCGCCACGCGCAGCCCCGAGGAGATCCGCGGTGGTGGCCTCCTCAAGTACTGCCACCTCCTGGTGCGGGGCTTCAGGCCGCGGCCCAGCACCGACGTGCGCGCCCTGCAACGCTACATGTGCTCCCGCTTCTTCATCGACTTCCCAGACCTGGCGGAGCAGCAGCGCACGCTGGAGCGCTACCTGGAGGCCCATTTCAGCGGGGCCGACTCAGCCCGCCGCTACGCCTGCCTGGCGACGCTGCACCGGGTGGTCAACGAGAGCACCGTGTGCCTCATGAGCCACGAGCGTCGCCAGACGCTGGACCTCATCGCCACGCTGGCGCTCCAGGCACTGGCTGAGCAGGGCCCGGCCGCCGCGGCCGCCCTGGCCTGGCGCCCCCCGGGCCCCGACGGGGTCGTGCCTGCCACCGTCAGTTACTACGTGACTCCCGTGCAGCCGCTGCTGGCTCGGGCCCACTCCTATCCCACCTGGCTGCCTTGTAACTGACTCAGACCCTGGCCAGAAGGGACCGGACCTTCCCTGGGGGGGTGGGGCCTCCCGGAGCGTGGAGAGACCGGCAGCCCCTGCCAAGTGACCCGGCGCTGCTGCAGGGTTGGGCCTCCGATTGAACAGACCCGACCCCACCCATCCCCGAGTGAGGCCCCATGGGCTTAAGGCCAAGCTGGGGTTCCTGGGGTTCTCAGACCTTTGGGTTACTGCACCACGCTTTTGGACCAGCATGGTTGTGGGGTGCAGGGGCTGTTTGTCTTGGGGGGGGTCCATTGCCTTCAGGAGACAAAGCATATTTGGGGCGATAGCCTCCATGCTCATCAGCTTGGGTTGATTTCTGCGGCCTAGAAAGGTCTTGGGTTGATTTCTGTGGCCTAGAAAGGGTCTTTTTGGCTACGGCCAGCCCACGGTGATCCCTGCAGCCCACACGATGACTAAAATATGGTATTTGTGTGAACTACTCACTTTGGGTTGGGCCGGACCCCTAACAGGGCCTGGCAGTCCAACCTGGCTAATCACCGGGAGGAGGAGAACTGAGGCAGGAGGCAGACACCCGAGTTTGCAGAGGGATGGGTTTAGCCCGGTCCCCAAACACCCCTACCCCAAGCTGTCAAGGTGTGCGGTGGGCAGGAGCTAGGCTGCCAGGGGGCGGGACACAGCCGAGGCCCCTTCTGGGGTCTTATTCCCTTCCCGTGTGTCTGGGAGCTGTTCTTCAAAGGGTGCTGGACCCAAAGTGGCCACAGTCAAGTGCTCTCACCCCCCTGGCCTGGTTATGGGGTCCCCACTTGGAGGAAGGGGAACCACGCCCCACCTCCTTTCCCATCCCTCTGGATTTGTCACCATTTTGCATTCTTGACACCTGCCAATAAAGATTGCCCACACTAAGCCCAGCACCGTGCTTTCTCCTGGGAGAATGACCTGCCACGGCTGTGGGGGCTATGGCTGCCTCTCCCAGCCTGCATCTATCTAGCTTGTATTGAGGGCAGGGACATTTGGGTGCCCTGGTGTCTGAGTCCTGTAGCTGGGGATGGTGCCTCCTTCCCTCAACACCAGCCCCAGCTGGAAAACTGTGCTAGGCGCTCGCATCTACACATGTGACTTGTACCTGCAACTTGCCTCAGCAAGTCTCTTGTTAAAGAGTAAACATTTCAGTGTTTCCTGCCTGGAGTCCTAATGACCCTGGACTTGGCCTTACACTCCAGTGCTCAGGGCTGCTTGACCTCAGCTCTGCCCACCCTACCCCACTCCTTCTCAGGAAGCAGGCGGAGGACAAGCTGGGTGAATCTGAACTGGAGACCCGTTCAGTAGTGGCAGCTAAGACTGGGGGACTTCTTGCATCCCCCAGAGCCGGAGCCCAGGTTTGGCCTCCCTCCCTCAGGGGGAGGTTCTATCCTCTGGCTCCCTCTCTTATTCCCAAGGGCCTGCTCTAAACAGGTCCACTAAGGGGGCAGGGTCTCTTCCTTCCAATCCCAGCCGGGGCCATGCCAGGCAGTCTCTCAGGGAGCTCTTCCCTCAGGGCATCAGCCAGTCACTGGCCTGGACGCTGCCCACTGTTTACCCAGCCTCTTTGATCCAAGAATTGCAAAGCCCTTAACACAGTCAGCCTCATTAGTGGTTTCTGAAGTGATGGCTTGATGGTTCTAGCCAGCGTGAAAAAAACAAGGCCTCAGAGGAGGCCCCAGGTGACCTGGGTGCATCCAGCCACCTCACCTGCTCAGTGAGTCCCCGCAGGGCTCAAAAGGGCTGGAAGGGTGAGTGGAAACACTTTCTTGGTTTGGTGACTGAAAACAACCCCCCTACCCCACCTTGGCCGTGCCCACCCAACTAGGGGCCTGGGAGGGCTTGAGTTTATCCCAGCACACAGGCTGAGCTTATTGGGGTGGGCAGCGGGGTTCACCCGGATGTGTTTGGTTTCATAGAGTGAGAAAGCTAGAGACCCACAATAAGTGTGTATGCACTGCATTGAGCCCGCCGTGTGCCAACGACCCCTAAAGGAGTTGGAATACATCAGCAACCAAAAGACCAAGATTCACTACTCTCCTGAAGATTATACTCTAATAGGGTAGACAGAAAAGAAACTAAATTATATGTTTTTAGAAGGTCAATGATGCTTAAAGTACACAGCAGGGTAAGGGATTGGGAGTACTGGGGTATGTGATTTTTTTTTAATGTTTATTTATGATAGAGAGAGAGAGAGTGTGAGCAGGGGGGCAGAGACAGAGGGAGACGCAGAATCCAAAGCAGGCTTCAGGTTCCGAGCTGTCAGCACAGAGCCTGACGTGGGGCTCGAACTCATGAACTATGAGATCATGACCTGAGCTGAAGTTGGACGCTTAACCAACTGAGCCACTCAGGCGCCCCTGATTTTTAAAAAGTCAGGGTGGACCTCATTGAAAGGGTGACACTTGATTGAACACTTAAAGGCAGCGGACAGCCAGCCATGCAGATGTCTGGGGAAAGAGCTTCCGGGCAGAGGGACTTTGTTAATGTGCACATGCTCCTGGCAGGCGTGTCTGGGAGAGGGCACATGTGCCCGAGGGTGTCTGGCTGGCCTTGCACAGGCGTGTGCTCGCCGCTGCTGGTCTGAAGCACGCATGGGTGAGAGACTTGGGAGAATGTGAGCCAGGGGTTCCCAGTAACAGCGGCCATTTCTAGAGTCTTTACTCCAGGCCAGGCACGATGCTAAAGTCTTTGCGGTCACTACCTCTCATTTCATTCTTGAGAGAAGAGCAATTCTTCTTGTGGTGACTATGTCAGAGGCCCACGGTGGCAGCAGGTGTGCCTGTGGGTGTGTTTGGGGGTGGGGCAGTGTTTCTGGGTGTAAGAAAAACAATGACTCAGTGGCTGGCATTGTTCTCTCCGGGACAGTTCCTGGAGCCGTCTAAGATGCCAGGCCAGGCAGGAGTCAAGAACTGGGAATCGCAGCCAGAGAGGGGAAGGCCGAGGGAGGAAAGCCCCATCCCCCAGCCCCACAGTGCTCACCAAGCAGCAGTCCACCCAGCCGCCCCCTTATGACCCACGGTGGGTGGGGGAGCTCCAGAGTGGGGAAAGGCATTGCTTTGGACTTCGGGGAACAGAAGGCATGCCCCCAGGCAGTGACATGATGTGTTGGCCCCTCCAGTCCCACTCTCCACCGTTCTCCGTGCTTGGTGCCCTGGGAGGCTGACCTCTGTGGACTGTGTGTCAATGACTCCCTTGTTCTCAGCCTTCCTGTTGGGTTCAGCCAATGAGAGACCCCAGCAGGAGACCGAAAGGAGGAGGAGAGAGAATGGGGTGTTTATTCCGCCTGTTCCCTCCCCACCAGGTTGCCATGGTCGGCTACATTTCTCAGCCAAGGGCCACTGTTCCTGCTGGGGGTCCTCTCCACACATCCGCACCCTCCTGGTCCTGTGCCCTCCCTTTCCCTTCCCCTTGTAAGGGCTCCCCACGGTTGCTAGCCTGAGAGAGCTGCACCGTCCCTTGTTAGTTTCTTAAGCCCGGCCCACATTTCTGGAAAGAATCCCTTTTAAAATCTCTTCTCAGTTTGAGTGTGCCCTGTCCCCTGCTGGGGCCCTGAAAACAGGTCCCTGTCTTCACCAGCAGAGTCACCCACAACCCTCCACGGACCATCACGCTGCCATGTTATCACAAATGTGCAAGACCTCCACGACAGTCCCACATGTGCACTCCCAGCTCCTGGCTTCCTCATCACATCCTTAATCAGAGGAGACCTCCCCCCCTTAATCAGAGGGTCCACTCTGAGCCAGATCAAGGGGGAAAGGAGTCTGCGAATCAGTCAC
Organism: Paguma larvata; assembly: GCA_030068075.1. NCBI lineage: Eukaryota > Metazoa > Chordata > Mammalia > Carnivora > Viverridae > Paguma > Paguma larvata. The sequence continues at coordinate 19,783,261 of CM057833.1, read as the reverse complement.
CAAGGGCCAGGTTGCCGGTGGAAACTAAACAGAAGGCGTCGCGTGACAGACACGTGCAAAGGAAAGGCGGTAAGGACACGCACAAAGGAAAGCTCCAAACCACACGCCTCTGTCTCACGTTGTTGGAATTTATTCTTCCTGAATGTATAAATCAGGGGATTGAGTCAATATACATTCATTTCGCAGAATTCTACAAGTTCTTGGTTGTAAGCGCGCCCCCCCCTTCCTTGTATTATACTTGGATAAACATGCTCCTTTTTTTCATTTAAAACTTTGCTTCGAATTTTTATGTTGCCACCACCTCTTCCTGAGTAAGAGGTGCCCTCCATCCCCACCCAGAGCCAGCAGCTGGTCATCTTTCTGAGGGGCCGCAGGCACAACCCTAGTGAGAGAGGGCAAGGGCAGTGGGTGAGGGAAATGGAGATTTCTCAGGCCGAGGTTTCCCCTCAAACAGGCCTCCCGGCTTTGTCGGACTGAGAAGCAATGGCATCGACCAAAATGGGGACCCCAGCTGCACTGTGACTTAAGAATGATGGCTATATTTTAAAAGAAATCTTTTTCGTTTTCACGTCGGAGACGTTTGCTGCTTTCTTAAATAATCTGATTGCATTTCAGAGGACCTGTTGTAACACTTCCAATCATACAAGGTTGGCCAACGTCAAATGCGGCTTATATAAGGAAACTCAAGAGTACAGGCACCTTCGCCAGGATCGAGCACCTTGCCACGGTTAAGTGCAAGGCCCCTGTGAAGTAAGGACGGTGCCAAGGTTGTGTGGGATCGATTCGGTCGTGGAAGGTTGTGAGCCGTCTTCCTGAAGGAAGTGCCCGGGGAAGGAGCAGAATCCAGGAGTCCAGATCGGTACAGTAGAGGCTCTGAGGAGCTGGGAGGAGCTGGAAAGAGTCATTTCAAGAACTTTAATTACCTCCTTCCCAAAGCCACCCAGCCCCACCCAAACCCTTCGACACCTGCCTCGAGACGGGCCCTTGTGGAGAGAAGGTACGGGGCAATATTATGGAACAGGGCTCCCCTGGCTCCTGTCGTGGGAGAGATGGGGGCTCCTGGGGTAAGCGGAGGTTCCCTTGGGCCTTTGTCCTTGGCTGGGATCCCCACTGGTCTGAGCAGCTGGAATGGAATGTTCCTGGGAAGAAAAGCCGGCCCTTCCTCCATCTCTCCCCTTATGGAGTTCCCTAGGGCCAACAGTGGGAGGAGAAGGGGGATCGGTTCAGGGAGCCCTGATATGGCGATGCTCTGGGGAAGCAAAGGCCCACACTGCCTGGGGGCTCTGTCCGAGCAAGCCTCTCCTGGGCTAGGTAGATTGGCTCAATCAAACATTTACAAATCTCCGCTGTGTGCTTAGTGTGACCTCTCTTTTAAAAGTCTGGAGTTATCTCTTCCCCAGCTCCCCAGTAACACACACACACACACACACACACACACACACACACACACACAAGAAACTGTCTCAGAGAAGGGAAGTCATTTGCCTAAGGTCTTCCAGCTGAGAAGTTACAGACAAGCACTGAATCCCAGATCTGTCTTGTTCCAAGCTTGGGGCACTTTCGGTCCCACCATGGAGACAGTTGTCCTCCTCCTCTGCCATCCCAGGCTCTTTGCTCTTCTTGGCACCAAACATCCCAGGTGCGCAGGGAGAGGAGGTAGCCCTTTGAGGCAAGCCCAGGCCCTGAGCATTGTTGGCCTGCCCTTGCCTGCAGCCAGGTGTGCTGACTCAGCCTGACTCACTCCAGGAGCCCAGACAACCAGGGAGGGGAGCCAGCTTCTAGGGGTGTGCCCAGAACTTGGTGGTGTGGTGATGATTGGGGAGGGGGGCACACCTTCTGCCATACTTCCAGCATCTCATCACACCCCTCCCAGATCCAAGGACCTGAAGTCAATGTACCCAGACATAAAGGGTAAGAGCCCAGATCCCCCACCCCCAAATGGAGCCCTCGTTAGCCTGATAAATGAAAAGCCAGGTAGCCTAATGTTTATGGGATCCCTCATTTGTAAGTTCTATGTCCTTGGGCAAGTCCTCTGCCCTACCTAATCCTCAGTTTCCTCAACCATGCAAATGGTTGTGCTTTTCCCAGCTACTCCACTTTGCAGAGTAGTTGGGAGGACTGAAACCGATAGAGTGTAAAGTGCTTAGCACAGTTTCTAGCATGGAGGAGGCAGCTAAAATATTCCCTTCCCCTATCACTCCTGGCCAGGGTCAGGTCAAGTACCAATGGAGGAAGAAATAGTCTAGGGGTCTCCCAGCTTTCCCAAATGCCTCCTCCCCCTGGCTCTAAAGCAGGGAGCCTCTCTTTTATCTCTGAGAAGCCTGGGCCGCTGGGTTTTCTCTGGGGACCTGGCGGGGGACAGGGCACTGCGTGCTGTTGCTTACACCTACTCTCCAGAAAGTCACTCTGGTCCCCGGATGGCCCCAGGATGTACCAAATCTGTGAGGAGCGAAATGACTCCTTTCACTCGGAAGGTGACCGCCAACAGGGGCATCTCTATTTCCGGAACAGTGTCTCTTGATGAATCTTCCCGAGGTCCGGGGCGAACCCAACCAGAGGCCCGACCTTACGTCCCTTCTCTAAATGACAGTCACGCCCCGCTTGTTCTGCCAGACCCTTAAAACTTAAGACCTAGGAAGCCCCCTTGCCCCCCTCAACCCCACCCCCCCGCAATATCAAAAAGGCATTGGTCGGGGGCGGGGACGCTGGGGATAGAGCCTGCTTCGGGCCACGCCCCCACGCCTCGGGAAACAGCCCCACACTGCCCTCTGGTGGCGCCGGCCAGAAACGCGGCTTATCCAGGAGAATGGCAAATTCTGAGTTAGAACCCTGAACTCCTCTCCCAGCCCAAGCACTGGCCTAAAGAAAGTTTCCTGTTCTTCTCATTTCCCGTTGCTGAGATCCCAGATTCACTGCTAGCCATCGATGTTCTCAATGCACGAGTCTCAAGATCCTCAGGGATGGGGTCATCAAGAAAGTGTTCAAAAAGTCAGGGCAGGGTGGGGTCAGTCATCCGACCACGGGCTATAGTTATTTGTGAAGGTCTAAAAATAGCCCTCCAACAACACAAATTGCCCAGCCCCATAGGCTTCGCTGGGATGATGACTGCCAGGGAAGTCTGCCTAGAGGACTGGGAGACACTAGCCCTTAAAAGCAGAGACCCTCTGATTCAGTGCTCCTTCTTGAGCTCCTGGACTGAGTAGATATTAATGCTTGTTGACCGAAGAGAACACAGAGCCTCCTTAAAGAGGGTTGGGTAGGTCAGACAGGGGTGGGAAAGTGATTTTTATTAGTTGGCTGAGGAACAGTGGGTGGAGCCCTGAACCAAGAGCTGGGATTCAAGTCACTGAGCACTGTGTGCCTGGGGCCAAGGCCCTCGGTGAGCAGTGGGACATCCGGAAGGGGGGGGGGAGGGGACCCGAGCTGCCTGTGACACTAGGACCAATCTCCATCTCCCACACACACGCGCGCGTCACTTTCTCCAGCAAGAACCATCTCTAATGCCTCACCCCCCACCGCCTCCAAATCAGAACAAAGCTGATTACCAATAAATCCCAGAGAAAGGCAACACTGTGATGGCACAGAGCACTTTACATCATTAGCTAAAAGCTTCTCTGGACCAAGCGCCCCTTTCCTGAGCAACCCAGAAAACAAACAGTCCTGGCTGCAGCCCAGTGCTGCAGCCCGAGCTCCTGTGTCACCTCCAGGAAGTCCTTGTTCTCTCTGGGCCTCTAGACCCGGAATGAACTGAATAACTTCAGAAGGTTCTCCCTCTCTCCAGGGAAGCCAGGGGATGCCAGGACCCCTCACTGCCCTCCTGGTCCCCAAGCTCACTCAGATTCCCTGAGACCTCCTCCTGGACTTCCCTTCCCCAGCTAAGAAGGGGTTTGGGAACGGCCTGGCTATTAGAAACCAACCCCAACGTTTACTACCTGAGGAGAGAGAGAGGAAGGGCTGAGAGAGTCAGGTGAGGGCCCCTGGGGCTCTGCCTTTCAGGGAGCAGTGCACCTGATCCTGGAAACTCCAGGATGAAGCCAGATTCCCGTGACTCTGACATTCTCATCCTACCCCCTTTTCCCTATTCCCAAGCCCTAACATGAGGAAGGGCAGCTATGTTCAGAGAGGGACTAAGCAAACCAGCCCAAAGAGGAGGCAGGGCTGTTCTAGGTCACACAGGAGACAGGCTGGACACCAGGTCTCTAGCCTCTGCCCCGGGGCAGGGAGGAGACACTACGGAAAGGACACACAGGCCTAGGAAGGACCTAGGTCTGTCCGGTGCTGGTATGCGACCTCACGGTAAAATGAGGACTTTGCATTAGCTCCGAGCTCCACCGGCAAAAGCAGTGCTTGTTTCTAGGTGCGATTTAAAAGGATCAAACTTTCCCCTGACTTCGGGGAGAAGAAAGACCTCTGCCCTATGTTCACCTCACTACACCCCTTCCCAGAGGTGAAGATACCCACTTCACAGACTGACAAGGGAGGCTGTAGTCCAATCAGTCCAAGCAGCAAAGCGGTGGCCAGGCCATTCACGGCTGAGTGGGGGGTGTGCTGACAGGCATGTGGACAGGAAGAGCCTCCAATCTCATTTCGGGTCTGGCCCTTTAAGGCCCCCCCTTTCTAGAAGCGGATGACATACCTGCCCCCTTGGGGCCTATTAAAGGATGTCACCTGGCTCCATCCCTGGCAGAACCATCTTAGAGACAGGATGGGGGAGGGGGACCCTAGGAGAGCAGGTAAGGTCTTAAGCAGTTACCAAACACCCTACCCGGGTTATCGAAGTCAAGATGGTCCTGACTTGGCAAAATTGCTTGAGAGCATGATAAAAGATCTGTCTCCTAAAAGTGGAAGGGCCTAAGTATAAGTATGATGGGAACAAACCCTCAGCCTCTCTGGGGTGCCAGCCCCCCACATGGGAAACAGGCTTACGAGAGAACTCAGTGGTACATTGCGGGCCCAGCCCCCACCCCGTCCTGGGACCTCATTATTCTGTCCTCCCCAAAGGTCTGGAGCTGGGCAGTGCCAGGAAGCAGCAGTCTCAAGGGCAAGACTCTTCTTACAGCCACAAAGGACCCAGGAAAGGCAACGCGGGGGTGGGGGTGGGGGGTGGCCTGCGACAGTGCAGCAGGTGCCGACCGGTGAAAGTTTGCTGGCAAACCCCTCCTGGAATCCGAGCATCTTCAATTTATCCAACTCTACCATGGGGACTTGGTGCTACCGCCTTACTCCCCAGGACCCAGGAGGTCTGGGAGAGGCAGTAACAAAATGGACAGCTTTATTAGGGACCCAGCGGACTCCAGAAGCCCCAGGGAAGGGAAATCGGGGCCCGGCACCACCCCGCCGCGCCCCCTCAGATGCCCCAGCCGCTCAGACCGCACCTCAGCCTCCTTTACTGGGCCCCCGGCCCCCCGACTCTCTCTTCCTGGGGTCCGTCAGTCTGTCCATCCGCGTCGGTGACGCCGTCCATCCAGCCGACGTCCCGATCCGTCGGTCGGCACCTCGGCGACGGCCTGTCGGGGGTGGCCAGGGGTCCCCGCGCTGAGGTCAGCGCTGGGGGGAGGCGGGGCCGCGGGGCGGGCTTCGGCGGAAGGGCGAGTCCGGCTCGGGGCCGTGGCCCCGCCGCAGGCGCCCGGCGCCCCAGGGCACGCAGCCACCCAGGCCCAGCGCCGAGGCCAGCAGCGCGGGCGGGCGGCCGCGGCGGCCGCGGCGGCCCTTCTTGAGGCGCGACCCGTGCGCCGCCAGGTAGAGCTCGGCCTGCGCCACGCCGCCGCCCAGGCGGCCCAGGCTCTCGGCGCGGTGCGCTAGGCGCAGCTCGGCCGCCAGGAAGACGCGGTGCAGCTGCAGCACCCGGCTCTCCAGCTCCGACACCAGGCGCCGGTGGCCCTCCACCTCCAGCAGTCGCCGCCGCGCTTCCGCCAGCTCCAGCGCGCGGCCCCCCGCTCCCGCCGCCGCCGCCGCCGCCGCCGCCGCCGCGCCCCCTGCCGGCCCGGTGCCCCCCGCGCCCCCGTTAGCGCCCTGGCGCCAGCGCTGTAGCTCCTGCCCCTCCGCCGAGCCCGCCCACGCCCGGGCAGCTTCGGGCGGTGGAGAGACCTGAGCCGGGGTCGGAGTCAAGGTCGGAGTTGGGGGCGGGGGCTGAGGGGAAGACGGGAGCTCCCGGGGCGGCGGCGGCGGGGACCCCGGTTCCGCGGTCCCTTCCTGGGCCCCCGGGCCGCAGGCGCTGATGCGGCAGCCCGGCATCCCCCGCCCCCCGGCGGTGTGCAGCCGTCGGTCGCGGGTCTGGCCAGCTGCCCCCGTGAGGGGGGAGGACGGACGCCGCGCACGCGAGAGAGATGCCGCGGCAGCTCCCACGCCCGGCGCCGGTGTATCTTATAGCTCACGGGGCGGAGCGATGGGCAGCACAGCCAATCAGAGACTGGCATGCTTGAACCCGCCTCCCCGGCCCCGCCTGCTCGCGACTTGGCCCAAACCCTTCGGGTCCCTGGTCCTCCATCCGGCTCGGCCCTCCTGGGGCGTCCGCTCCCCATCCACCTCCCCCCAAATTTGGGGTGGAAAGAGGACCTCATCTTCTCTAGTCTGGTCCCTGAGTCATAAACTCTAGTAGTTGGCGCTTAGAAAGCATGGACTCCAGTCCCCGCGCGTGGTGGTGGAGGGGATGCCTGAGGCCACACTGTGTGTGCCAGTGGGAGTCTGGACTAGAACTCAGGAGACTTGGCTCCTTGCTCAGTGCTCCTTCCTGTACCTGTTGGCCGTGCGCCCCTTGACCGAACTGGTTCTGCCTGGTCTGGGCCACGAGTCACCCTAGGACCCCTTCTCCAACCTCCTTGGGTCGGTATAGAGAGGTTAATGCAGAGGAGTGACTGGCATCCCCGGTGGAGATCTGGCCTGGCCGGGCTGGCCCCCCACCAAGGAAGCCCTTCTCTTGCAAAACAAACCACAGCACAGCCCCTGAGCCTGGTGAGGCTTTTGCAGAGGAGCCCCGACCAGAAGGTATTTAAATTTCTCTCTGTGCCCTTGCTCCCGTTTGCTCCTCCCAGTACGTAGGTATCCCCACATCTAGAAACAGAGGGGGAAACAGACCCAGAAGGTGCAGCGGTGCCTCGCTCAAGGTCACACTGCAGGTCAGTGGCTGAATCTGGACCACTGAATGGGACCGGCTTGACCGTTCATGCCCTCATCGAAGGACCCTCCTTAAACGGGACTTGCGTCAGCCTGGCAATATGATAGGACTGAGCCCTGCCCATTTTTCCTGAACTGGAAGTGACCCTGCCCTACCGCCTACAAACACTGGCCCAGACGCCTAGGCGGTGCCCCAGTTTCCATCCACTTGAAGGTGCCGTGAGAGATGGGAGATCTCTGTGGTGGGGGGGCAGGCATGGGGAGGAGCTGGGGGGCCAAAAACCAGTTCTGAGACTGATTAGGAAGAACCCCAGCAAACCGCGGTCTCAGGAGGACTTGCCAAAAAGGTGTAGCCAGTGTGACTACTGCCCCGGCCTGAAGAGGAGCCTGATGGGGTTGCTGCACTCAGCTGATGTTCCGGAGGAGGGCTTCATGGAGGAGGAGGAGGATGGAGCCCCTGGCCCACCATGTTCTATACATGTTTTCAGGTGCCTTAGACTGAGTGATGGGGACTCGTGGGTGAGAGAGCTCTGTTCCCGAGAGGCAGCTCAGAAGAGGCTCAGAGAGAGGAGAGTGATCTATGAGGGCGCGCCAGGCTCATGAGGAAGAGGAAGGGAGGAGGACTTGGAAGGATTGAGGGGGAGGATTCTCAGTGACCAGGCTCAGTGGAGGAGGAGGGAAGGGCTCAGTGAGGGCAAGAAGAAGGGTTCAGTGAACATGATGGGCTCAGTGGGAGGGGAGAGGGCTAGTGGATGCACTGGTGTTGGAAGAGGCTCACAGAGGGAAGTGAGAGGATCAGTGAGGGGGGGTGGAGGGGGAGCTCAGGGAGTCAGAGGGCGCCGTGGAGATGCTGGAGGCTCAGGAGTTTCCAGATTGCCTCCGGCAAGGAGGAATGCCCTGCTAAATGGTGTCCTCTCATTGAATAGTCACCTTTGTGTCATCAAACCTTGTGTCTTTCTCTGTGCCGAAGCCCCCCACCCCCATGACCGTTGGGGGAGATTGACAGGTATGTCGCCTATACCAGGTAAATCTCCGCTCCCAACTTCTGGGGAACAAATCAAGGGGAACAAGATGAGGACTTGCCTCCCACCCCCGCTATCAGCCAGATCCAGAGACCCAGCCAGACCTGAGTTCAAATCCCAGACACATTGCCCATTTGGGCAAGTCGTTTCTCAGAATAGGAGATACTCGATGTATATTAAATGAACGGATGAATGTTCTCTATATCCTCCCAGCATCCTCAAGAGACAGGCGTCAGCAGCCCTTTCTTCCTGATAAGAAACCAAAGCCCAGATAAGGGAAGAGGGTTGCCCGAGGCCATACAGCAGACAACTAAACATGGATCTGACCCGCCCCAAAGTCATCCTTCGTCTCCTTGTTATTCTGATATGTCCCCTGCTCCTGTTCTCCTTGGCACGTCCCACAAGTTGTAGATACATATGTGTTTGCTTATTGTTTAGTTGTTTAATCGTCTCTCTCCCTAGACTGGTTTTGCTTACCATGAGCATCGCCTCAAGTTAAGTAGAGTGCCTGACCCCACAAGACAGTCAGTAAATATTTATTTGAATTGAAAAATGATGCAAAGGTAGAACTTGTTGAGAATGTAGAAGCCTTTTCTTTCTTTCTTTCTTTCTTTCTTTCTTTCTTTCTTTCTTTCTTTCTTTCTTTCTTTCTTTCCTCCCTTCCTTCATTTCTTTCTTTCTGTCTCCTTCCTTCCTTTCTTTCCTTTTCTTTTCTTTCTTCCTTTTCTTTCTTTCTTTCTGTCTCCTTCCTTCCTTTCTTTCCTTCCTTCTTTCTTTCTTTCCTTTCCTTTTCTTTCTTTCCTTTTCTTTCTTTCTTTCTTTCTTTCTTTCTTTCTTTCTTTCTTTCTTTCTTTCTTTCCTCCCTTCCTTCATTTCTTTCTTTCTGTCTCCTTCCTTCCTTTCTTTCCTTCCTTCTTTCTTTCCTTTTCTTTTCTTTCTTCCTTTTCTTTCTTTCTTTCTGTCTCCTTCCTTCCTTTCTTTCTTTCCTTCTTTCTTTCTTTCCTTTCCTTTTCTTTCTTTCCTTTTCTTTCTTTCTTTCTTTCTTTCTTTCTTTCTTTCTTTCTTTCTTTCTGTCTCCTTCCTTCCTCTTTCTTTCTTTCCTTCTTTTTTCCCTTTTCTTTCCTTCCTTCCTTACTTCTTTCTTTCTTTCTTTCTTTCTTTCTTTCTTTCTTTCTTTCTTTCCTTTCCTTTTCTTTCTTTCTTTCTTCTTCCACCCACTCAAGGAATTTGACCAACAGCTCCTCTGCTGGGCTGGACCAGATGGATCTCTGCCCCCAGGGAGTACACAGTCTTTGGGGTGGGGGGTGGGGAACACAGCCAGGCGATGGCATTTCCTCGAGATATCTACTGGGATGGGGGGACACTGAGGCTATGGGGACGTAGAACGGACCCTGAGCCCAGCTGCATGGGGAGGGGTTCAGGACAGTTCCTTGTGGGAGATGATATTTAAACTGAGACCTGAAGGATGACTCAAATGGAGTGATGCACAGGTGGTGGGGGGACAGGAAGGGAGGAAGATTCGGGATGGGAACACGGTGTGCACCGGGACAGAGAGGAGAGCCATTTGGCGCCCGCCAGCTTCCTTCTGGCTTCCTTAATTGGCCTGCCCCCTCTCCCACCCCTCCTGGCTCCCAAGAGTGGACAGGGGCCACAGCCAACCACCTCCAAGGACACGGCCAGCCTGGCAAACACATTTGGAATTAGAGAATACATTTTTAAACCATAAAGATTATTGGGTTTTTTTCTGATCTTTATAAAAGTTAGACATTCCTTTTGTAGAAGAGATGAGACATAAAGAACATATTAAAATATTTTGAAAGGCTAAGGAGGGAAAGGCATCTGGAATTAGAGGGACTTCAGTCTGAATTTAAGCTCAGTTCACCCCTACTGTACAGCCCTGAGAAAGGGACTTTTTTCTCTGTGAACTTCAGACTCTAAGGAATGGAATTGCCAACACAAGGACATAGGTGCAGGGGTGTCCAGGGTCTCAAAAGCTGGTCAAATGTGTCTACGGTCCGAGTCAGAGACCTGAAAGAGAAGAGGCAGCCCAGGGCGGACCTGGCTCCAGAGTCCCGTCCGTTATGTGCACGTTCCTCCGACCCAGTGGAGCGAGACGGGGCCTGACAGGGGCACTGGCCCAAACCGGGACCCCCCTCCGTCAGCTGAGAGTGGGGTGGGGCAGGAGCTCAAGGCCCGAGGAGTCTGCTTCCATCCAGCCCAGAAGATTCGAGGCCTCACCAAGAGATCCGACCCCTCTTTTTCAGTCTCTTCAGGCAACCTGGCCTGGCACCCTCCAGGGTGTGATATCGGTTTAATAATTTAGCAGATGCAGACAAAGATAGCAGCTCTGAAAATAACCCAGCTAGGCCCCAGCCTCCATCTCCTCTCCCCGCGACAGACTCCCCTGCCCTCCCCGCAAGGTTTCCGAGGGCTCCGCACCTGTCGGTGCCCCTGCCTGCCAGTGAGCTCATGCACCGACACCCCCTCCTCCCTCACCCCCCTCCTCCTCACCTCCTCTTTCTCTCCATCCTCAGGTTCAGAGCTTTCATATGAATTAAAGCTTAAAGGGGTCTTGTGCTCGAAGCAACACGACTTGGGCTTAAGACATTATGTGGCCTTGAACAAGTCTCATCTCTCTTTCTTTTTTTTTTAAGATTTTATTTTATTTTATTAATGTTTATTTATTTTTGAGAGAGAGTGCACAAGCAAGGGGGGGCGCAGAGAGAGAAGGAGTCAGAGGATCCGAAGCAGGCTCTGGGCTGAGAGCGCAGGTCCCGATGCGGGGCTCAAACCCACGAACCATGAGGGGCGTCTGGGGGGCTCAGTCAATCATGATCTCATGGTTTGTGGGTTTGAGCCGTGCGTCGGGCTGTGTGCTGACAATTCAGAGTCTAGAGCCTGCTTTTCATTCTGTGTCTCCCTCTCTCTCTGCCCCTCCCCTGCTCGCTCTCTCGCTCTCTCTCTCAAAAATGAATAAATGTTAAAAAAAAAAAAAACAAAAAACCATGAACCATGAGATCATGACCTGAGCCGAGTCAGATGCTTATCCAGCTGAGACACCCAGGCGCCCCGAGTCTCCTCTTTCTAAGCCTCTGTTCCCACAATTATAAAAGGAAGAGTCTGGATTCCTAGATGCAGCACGAACGGCATGTTTGGAGGGCGGCAGTTATTTGGACGGGGGACTGGACATCTTTCCCAGGAAGACACAACCCCAGTGTTGGTGCCATTTCGGTCAACAGCACTACAGCGCCCCCTGCCGCTCCATCTGGAGAACTCGCAGGTTTTCTTTGTGTTTCATTTCTGCCGTGATGAAAATCTTGCCCTGATTATATTCCTAGAATAAAAGCCTCCTTCTGACTTCTGTCCACAGCGGATGCAGCAGGTTCCACACGCGTTTGGTGCTTCATCACGTTTCTGACAAGTAGAAATGTTACATCCCTCGGGGAAGTTAAGAGAGATACCCGTCCCTCCTTGAAGTTTTGCTCAAATCCCTCCTTTATAGGTCTCGGTTTCCACGTCTCTACAGAGGCCAGGTGTCAAAGGGTAAGTAGAACGAGCTAAGACTTCATGATCTCTAGATTATTAACTCCAAGGGGCGCCTGGGTGGCTCAGTCAGTTGAGCATCTGACTCTTGATTTTGGCTCAGGTCATGATCTCACGGTAGTGAGTTTGAGCCCCATGTCGGGCTCTGCACTCAGTGCAGAGCCTGCTTGGGATTCTCTCTCCCTCTCCCTCTACCCCTCCTTCACTTGCTCTCTCTCTCTCTCAAAATAAACAAACTTAAAAAACATAGACTGTAAGCTCCGAAAGAGATGAGCTTGAATCCATTTTCGTGCATTCATTCAACCACGTCATTAAGCACTTGCTAAATACCCGCCGCTGTGCACAGTGCACAGCAATAAATAAAAGAAATACAGTCCTGTTCCCTCCAAGCTTATATTTCAGAAATCCAAATAATTAAACCCCGAGAAATTCGCCATGAAGAAAATACCTGCTAACATTTACTTGGTGGTTACTGCGCCAGGCACCGATCCTATCAGGTTATTATTAGTACACCCCATTTTATAGATAAAGAAACTGAAGAACAGACTGGCTAAGTACACTGGCCAAGGTCACATGGTCAACGAGTGGCCAAGCTAGAAATCAACCCAGGCAGTCTGCCTGCAGAATCTATTTTCTACTGCGATGCTATCTTTAGTGCTTCCCTAGAAATCATGAACAAGAAATAAACCAGTGACATAATAGAAAGAGGAGTGGCGGGGGAGGGGGCTTCTCCTTAGGAAGTGACATTTAATTTTTTTCATGTTTCTTTCTTTCTTTTGTGAGGGGGAGTGAGGAGAGATAACAAGTGGGGGAGGGGCAGAGAGGGAGAGGGAGAGGGAGAATCCCCAGCAGGCCTGGCGCTGACAGTAACGGAGCACGATGTGGGGTTCAATATCACAAACCGAACCCGTGAGATCATGACCTGAGCGCGTCAGACACTTAACCAACTGAGCCGCCCAAGCTCCCCAGGGGGTGACACTTAAACTGAGACTTGAGAGATGAGTAGGAGTCAGTCATGTGAAATTCAAGAAAGAGATTTCCCAAAAGAAAAAATAGTATGTGCAAAGGTCCTGAGACAGAAAGACCCGTGTGCTCTGTGCCTGGTGAGCCAATAGGAGAATGGGGACAGCGGAGGTCAAAGGAGCAGGCTCTGGGCCCGGAGGTCAGGGTGAGGATTAGGATTTTACTCTAAGTGCACGGGAAGCTTTTGAAAGGCTTACATGGGGATCACCATGATCTGATTTGTTTTTAAAAGGTTGTGCTGTTGGCTGCCGTTGAGAGTGAACTGCAAGGGAGCAAGTGAATGAGGGAGACCAGTTAGGAGATTAGGGCAGTAATCCGGCCGAGAGGATGTGGCTAGGCCAGGAGTAATGGCAAGAGGTGGGAGGGGGGCGGATTTGAGTTTTATTTGCAGGTGAACCGAGAGGACTCGCAGATGGGCTCATGGATGGGGTTGGGAGGAGCACACCCTCTGGGTTTGTGGATGGAGCAGCGGAATGGACTGTGGGGCCCTTGAGATGGAAAAGACCAAGGGAGGGACAGGTTTCACAGAGAAATCAAAGGCAAGAGGCGTTTGGTTTTTTCCCCTAAATGTACAGCGCTTCATTACAAAAATAAGGACAAAAGGGATCTGTGGTGATAGCTCATCGTCTCTACCCATGTTTTAGTCCAGTTAGGAAATATGTTTTACAAGGGATATATGCTCAGTTTCAAAGGTGAAAAGATTATATGAAACAATGTGGCATTAACATAGCATTCAGAGGGGGGTGCCTGGGGGGCTCAGTGGGTTAAGCATCCGACTTAAGCTCAGGGAAGATCTCATGGTTTGTGAGTTTGAGCCCCGTGCCAGGCTCGGCGCTGACAGCTTGGGGCCTGGAGCCTGCTTTGGATTCTGTGTCTCCCTCTCTCTGTGCCCCTCCCTGCATCCCCCCCCCCTTTTAAATAAATAAATAAAACATAGCATTCAGAGAACATGGTTTGAGTTACTGTGCACTGGAAAATGGAAATGTAACTTGTAAAGTCACGTTCATTAAGCACCAGTCTGATGTGGAAAGGCAAAACTCAAAGGAAAAAGAAAATGGAGAGGAAAAACTATATTTCTAGGAAAGGTCTACACACACAGGGGATGGGTGAGCTTTTGGTTTGGACACATTTTGGAAACGATTTTCTGTTGTTCCTCTCTCCACTCTCAATACTGTCCTTCACTTCTGACACTTCTGGTCACCAAAGGTAAACGCGTGTTTTGCTTTGTTTTTTTCCTCCACACCAAAGGATTCTCCAACACCGTTGCCGGGTGTCCTGCAATTCGGGACACTGTTGTCAGTTTCAGCTCTGACACTGGCCGGAGTGAGCGCAGACGGCGCGGGACGAGGCTCATTCCCACAAGACTGCCCTCGCTTCAGACCCCAATCGCAACTTCTGTCCGACATGACGCATCAGAGGTTCCCACGAGCCACTCCTTGGGTTCGGTCATTTGCTAGAATAGCTCACAGAACGGAGGGTAACATTTATCTTTACCAGCTGGGTTCTTCTATAACAAAAGATACGCTCAAAGATACAAATGAGAGCGAGGTCCAGAAGGACCCCAAACACAGGAGCTTCTGCCCCCACGGAACTGGGGTGCACCCACCCTCCAACTACGAAGATGTATTTCACCGCCCGAATTTTTTGTCCAAAACCCGTGCTTGGGGAATTTTAATGGAAGCTTCATCACATAGGGGTGGTCAATGATTAACTCAATCTCTAACTTCTCTCCCCTTCCCGAAGGATGGGGCTGAAAGTTTCAAGCTTCTCATCACGGCTTGGTCTTTCTGGTGACCAGCCCCCTTTCTGAAGCGATTCAGGAGCCCACTGAGAGTCACCTCATCACGGCACAAGACACAGCTATGACCCAGGAAACTCCGAGGGATTCAGGAGTTCTGTGTCAGGAACTGGGGTCAAAGATTGAATAGTAAAGCAAAAGCATGCTTCTTCTGCTTTTAGCACTTGGGAAATTACAAGGGTTTTAGGAGTCCCGTGCCAGGAGCTGAGGGCAGAGTTCTATATATATAGAGAGAGAGTGTATATATCTATATATCTATATCTATCCATATATATATATATGGAGAGAGTGTGTGTATATATCTAAATTTCTATATCTGTATCTATACATACAGAGAGAGAGTGTATGTATATATACATATTTTTTTAATCTCTTATTTCATAACACCCACATTAGATATCCATGACAAGTAGGCAGGTGTCTAGATGCATCTGGAAGTCAACACTGGAGAATCAGGGCTGGAGACTCAAATTTGTTGTCAACATATAGATGACACTTAAAGTCACGGGGCAGGATGAATGGCCTTGGGAGAAAGTGCTGATAGAGAAGAGAAGCCGGGGCCTGAGGCACCGTATTTAGAAGTCAGGGTGATGGCGAGGAACCAGCAAAGGAGCCTGAGCGGGAATGGTTGGGGCTAAAAAGGGAAAACAAGAAAGTGGCTGAGTCAACTGAGAGCGAGGAAGCACTCACGGCAGCTCTAGACCACTCTTCGGTGAAGTTTTGTCTTAAAAAGCAACAGAGAGGGGCGCCTGGGTGGCTCAGTCGGCTGTCTTCAGCTCAGGTCATGATCTCACTGTCTGTGAGTTCAAGCCCCGCGTCAGGCTCTGTGCTGACAGCTCAGAGCCTGGAGCCTGCTTTGGATTCTGTGTCTCCCTCTCTCTCTGCCCCTCCCCTCTTTGCACTCTGTCTCTCTATCTCTCAAAAATAAACATTTTTTAAAAAAAGAAAAGAAACAGGGAAGTGGGGTGGTAGTGGGCAAGAAAGTGAGGTTGCACACGAGTTCAACGGGAGCTCCAAGGAGCATCTCGATGTGCTGAGGAGACTGATCCGGTGGAGAAGGGAATCTGGGGCCCGGCATGAACCCCGCATGGGAGATGCTTGGGGCAGCAAGAGAGATGGCTTTCCAGCAAGGTCATTCCTGCCCAGAGCCTTTATCAAGCACTCGCTCTGGGCTCTAGGTGCTGGAGATACAGCAGCGACCAAGGGGGCGAGGTCCCTGCTCTCTGAGCACTCTCAATCAGGGGGGTGGGGGGGAGACCAAGGCCCCAAGGAATCAACACAGATAGCATTTCAGATCGGGTCGCCTGCACGCTCTGCAGGCATCGCACAGGGTGATGTGCCAGAGAGTAACCAAAAGGACACATGTTAGATCAAGGAGTTGAGGATGCGGGAGTGGGGAGCGGTGGGATTTGCCTTCCCGCCATACATTTCTCCTACTTTTGACAACGGTGCCTTTATGTCCGAGAGGGCGCCACTTCTCCGACAAGCTCGGTGCGCATCTTCTGCAGAACCGACCCCGGCCCACCTCCAGAACAGACTTTGGGACCCCGGCCTGGCCTGGCCGATGAAACTCGATCCCAGGATGCTTGCCGGAACTCCTGGGGAAGAGAAGAAGCTTTCTTGGCCCAGGAATTGTGGACCAAGTAGACTGTGAACGTGGAGCCTCAGGTGGTCATCTTGCTGCCACAAAGGGAGTGCCCGCCTGCCGCCTGGCAGGAGAGCCCAGAAACAGAGAGACCTCATGAGTAGAGAATCCACACGAAGGTGGCTCTCCTCTCAGACTCTTCAGTTAAGTGGGTTACTTTTTTTTCTTAAGCCGTTTTGAGCTGGGTTTTCTGTCCTCTATAACTGAACAAATCCTAATTGATGAGGAAGACCTGAAGGGTGCAAAGGAGCCAGGCGCAGAAGCGCCAGGGAGAAACAGCCCAGGTGGAAGGAGCAGGAAGTGGAAGATTCTTTGCAGAAGAGAGTTGGGCACCTTTGGGGAGCACGAAGGACGCAGGTGAAGCTGGAATAAAATGAGCCGTGGTGGTAGAATGAAATGGGATGGAACCACAGGAAGAAAGTTCCATTCCTTTTTTTTTTTTTTACGTTTTATTTATTTTTGAGAGAAAGAGCATGACTGGGGGAGGTGCAGAGAGACAGCGGGACAGAGCATCCGAAGCAGGCTCCCCGCTGACGGCAGAGAGCCCCATGCGGGGCTCGAACTCACGAACTGTGAGATCATGACCTGAGCCGAAGTTGGACGCTCACCTAACTGAGCCACCCGGGAGCCCCAGAAGGTTCCATTTGTAACAAAATGGCAGGAAGGGGAGCAGAGAAACACTTCTCCACATAAAGTATTTTAAAAAAACAAAGGATAAATTTTAAAAATTATCCTTTGTAAAGAGGACTATCTTTTGATGAGCCAACTACAAAGTAAGGGAAACAAGAGAGGCCGGAAACGACAAGAAGGGATGATTCTACAGGAATAAAAGAGCCTTGTAGCTGGTGTTTGCTCTAAGAGAACCTGTTGAACCCCAAGACCTTGTCAAAATCATTTACTTCAACCCATAATAAGACATTTTACAATAGGACTCAGTACACAGACAAGAGTTTCATAAGCAATGGTCACCCTGAGCACACGTGAGGCACACTTACATTTCCAGGTCTAATTTATTCTATGTTATTCGATTTCATGTTTTGAAAAGTGCTGGGGCAGGGGGTGCCTGGGTGGCTCAGTCAGTTAAGTGTCTGACTTTGGCTCAGGCCATGATCTCATAGTTCATGAGTTCAAGCCCATCATCGGGCTCTGTGCTGACAGTTTGGAGCCTGCTTGGGATTCTCTCTCTCTCTCTCTCTCTCTCTCTGTCCCTCTATGCATTCTCTCTCTCTCTCTCTCTCTCTCTCTCACTCACTCTCTCTCTCTCAAAATAATAAATAAACAAACTCTTAAAGAAAGAGCTGGTTGGAGCGTATGGCCGGCTCAGTCAGAGAGCACGTGACTCTTGGTTACAGGGTCGTGAGTTCAAGCCCCCATGGTGGGTGTAGAGATGACTTAAAAATAAACTATATATTTTTTCAAGTTCTGGTGAGCTCCATCAAGCGATGCAGGGCCAGGAGTTACAGAGTGTTCTGTTTGGGAAGGGGAAGCCAAGCTGCAATCAGGAAGCTTTCAGAAGAAAGGGACCATTTGAGGCTCCAGCATTTTGTCGGATTTTTCTTTTCTCGGGAGTTAAATTTGGCCATGTGGGATTTTAAATGCTATCAGACAGATATTCAAGTGGAAATTTTGAGTGGGCAATTGAATTTGTATGTCTAGAGCTCCAGAGAGAGGAGTAGGCTGCAGATGTGAATTCTGAATTCTCAGGACATAGGGGGAATTTAGTGGGACCACGGGGGGAAGAAGGCAGAGAAGAAGAGAGGCCCACGGACTCACCCTGAGTGCTCAGACGTTAAGCACCCCTTTCTCCTCTTCTCCATCCTGCTGCCAGAAACGAGGATCTGACGGGTGTCATCGAGGACCTTAGGACAAGGCCCTCACTCTGGGGATGGTAGAACATGGCGTCTGTTACTTCCAGCTGCATCCAATCCTGAACGAATACAGGAACAAACTGAGGCATCCCTGGCAAGACCGATCAAGAAAGAAAAGGAAGGTGGCACAGTGTTGGATTCAAACAACGGACTCCAGACCGCGGCGATAGCCGAGATTTAAAAGACAACAGGGGGATATTACAATTTTATGACAAGTTTATGAGAACAAACTTCAAGGTAAAATCGACAAATTCCTGGAAAAATAAAAATTTATATCAAAAATAGTCAAGGACGGTATGAGAAAGAAAAATGACAGAACCATGTTACTTAAGAGTATAGATATAAATGCCCTAAACGAAGTAGCAGCAAGCTCAATCTAGCAATGTACTCAAGGGACAATAAATACGTCACGACCAAGTGGAGCTTATTCTAGGAGGGCCGATTCAACATTAGAAAATCTACTAGTGCAGGGCGCCGGGGTGGCTCAGTCGGTTAAGCGGCCAACTTCGGCTCAGGTCATGATCTCACAGTTCGTGAGTTCGGGCCCCGCGTCGGGCTCTGTGCTGACAGCTCAGAGCGTGGAGCCTGCTTCAGATTCTGTGTCTCCCTCTCTCTCTGCCCTTCCCCTGCTCATGCTCTGTCTCTATGTCTCTCAAAAATAAATAAACGTTAAAAAGAAAAAAGAAAATAAAAAAAAATAAGTAAAACATTTTTTTAAAGTTCTTTTAAATAAAAAAAAGAAAACCTACTAGTATAATTAATCACTTAGCAAGCTAGCAGAGAAAACGCAAGCGAATATTTCAATTTATACAGAAAATGCCTTTGACACTTCAACAATTATTCCGTTAACAATTCTTAGCAAACTAAGTATCAAGCGCTGTTAACCCATTCATTCGATCGTCTATGATTTTATTTTTTTTATTTTAAACTTTTTTTTAACATTTATTTATTTTTGAGACATAGAGAGTGAGCAGGAGAAGGTCAGAGAGAGAGACAGACACAGCATCCGAAGCAGGCTCCAGGCTCTGAGCTGTCAGCACAGAGCCCGACGTGGGGCTCGAATTCACAGACCGCGAGATCACAACCTGAGCCAAAGTTGGCCACTTAACCGACTGAGCCACGCAGGCACCCCGTCTATGATTTTAAACGAAACTAAACCACTTTTATGGGCTTCTAGAAATTGTGGGTCCCAGGTGCCGTGCCCAATGGATAAATCAGCCCAAATGATTAACACCATTAAGGGAATGATTGACACCATTTTCAGGATGGTATTTTTCTTTGGGAGGATGAGAGAGGAGAGGCAATAGAGGAGGGCCGTGCATGGGCTTCAGAGGTACTGAAACCTCCCATTAAATTAGGGGTGGGTGCCTGGATGTTCGTATGTCTCTTTAATCTTTACTCTTCAAACAATGCGTGTGTGGATATATATATACACATACATACATACATATATATATATATATCTTTACTCTTCAAACAGTGTATACATGTGTGTGTATATATATATGTACATAATATACATATATATATATACATATACACAATATACATACATATGCATGTATATACACACATACATAAAAATCCATGTATAACTTTTGACTCTCCAAAAACTTAACTACTAAGAGCCTACTGTTCACTGGGAGCCTTATCCATAACATAAACAATTAACACGTACTTCGTACGTTATATGTATCATCTCCTGTATTTTCAGATAAAATAATCTAGAAAAAAATAAAATATTCAGAAAATCATGAGGAGGAAGAGAAACTACGTTTACAGTACCGTGCTGTATTTGTCGAAAAGGATCTGCACGCAAGCGGACCTGCTCAGTTCAAGCCTGTGGCCTTCAAGAGCCGACATGTCTTGTGTGCATACATACATGTTATTCTGCATAATCCTTGCACGACATTTTTACAAGAAAATGTGTAAGAGCCTGATCGTGGGGGCGGAGCCTTGTGGACCAGGGCAGGGAATGGAGGGAGGCTGGGAGCTTAGAGCCTGGTATAGCTCAGCCTCAACCTAAGTGACCTGGAGTTTGTCCCACTCTTCCAGGCTGGTGCCGAGTCCCCAGAGCTCTGCCAAGTGGAGCCACCAGCACACGAGCTCCTGAGCCCCAAGGGCTAAACCTGGCAACCCCCCACCGTTCCCGACTTGATAGGGAACTGGCCAGCCAGCGATACCCCATGCTCTCCCCTGGCCATGACCTCTGACCCCTAACTTCCACACAGTTCCTCTCCATCCTTCACCCTTCAGACTGTGTTCTCCCACCCGCTCAGACAGGGGGCCCTGAGGGCTGGACTCACAGGAGGGTCCTGAGGCCAAGACCTCAGAGTGGGGGTTCTCTGCTCAGACTGGGGACTCCCAGCCTGGGTTTGCCCATCTCCAGTCCATGTCACCACCTCCCTTTATGTCTCTTCACAGGCTCTGCCTGCCTTAGGGGAAGTGGCACAACTCTAGGATATAGGGGGGAGGGGCATCCCACAGCTGCTCCCACAGCGGCCTCTAGGGGCATTCCTGCAAGCTCAGGAGAAAGCCCTCCCTTCCCCCTAACTTCCCTATGATTTTGGCAAGAGTCGAATGTAACTGAAAAAAGCACAGGATGTGAGGAGCCAGATCTGGGTAGAATGAATTCCCTACTCTGAGCCTCAGTTTGCTCATCCATAAAATGGGAAAAATAATGCCTGCAGCTGGTCTTCCCAGTTCACACTTGTGGGTCCGCTTTCACCTCTTCACTGCCAGAACTGGAAGGCAGTTGGTCCAGGCTGGGGCCCAGAGGGGACTCAACCTGCTCCAGCTCCCAAACCTTGTCTGACCAAGTTTTTATTCTAGTATTCCTCCACCGGGAGCCACGCCGGAATCCCTCCCCTGGACCTCTGGACAAGCTTCCACTGCAGCACTAAGCCGTCACCTCTCACACTGTGTGGGCACCTCTGGGTATGGTCCGTCTCCTCTGCACACAGTGTGCATTCCCCAAGGTCACGTGCCAAGTCTCATTCCTCTCTGTGTCTGCGGCACTCAGACCAGGCAGGGCACAGAGGAAGTGCTCGGTGATGCCCGTTGAGTGAGGGAATGGCCTGGACACTTTTCAGTTTCTCTACCTTAATTACCACGCCCTCCCTGTCCCCACTCGTGCCTCCCCACACCTGCCCGGGACTTTGTGTCTCCACTACTGCTGGTCTCCTGAGCCCACTGTCCTCCTCGGTGTCTCGTTTGGGAGGTTCTGGGGACAGGACACTGCACCACCACCCCACGACCTCTGGCAAACCCTGCCCTTTCCCCTCTACCCTTGAATTTCACCCATTTCCTCAGGCCACAAACCCAGGGGGGGATGCTAAACAGTTGCATTGGTGGCCTCCGTGAACTAAGCCTCCAGGTGTCCTGTGCCCCTGTGTGTGCACCCTCCCGTGTTGACTCTGGGCTTGGCTTTATGACATGCTTTGGCCAATGGGACATCAAGAAGCAGGAAGCGGGGCGCCTGATGGGCTCAGTTGGTTAAGCTTCCGACTCTAGATTTCAGCTCAGGTCATGACCTCACGATTCATAGATTCACGCCCCTCGTCGGGCTCTGTGCTTGGGATTCTCACTCTCTCTGTCCTTCTCCTGCTCACCCATGCTCACTCACTCTCCCTCTCTCAAAAATGAATAAATAAACATTAAAAAAAAATAAACCATGAAGCATGAAACAAGCAGAGACTCACTAGGCATTTATGCATTGGGGTCTGTCCCCTTGGAAGCCAGCTGCCATGCTATAAGCAGGTCACCTAGACATCCGAATGAGGAGAGGTCAGCTAAACAGAGGTCCTGGGTGCGGAGAAGCCATTGGGTAATCCAGCCCCAGCCGCCCCCCGCTGAAAACAACCACATGGGCGAGACCCCAGACGAAGGCAGGAGAACTAGCCAGCTGGCCCTGGCCAAACGATGGAATTTTTAGAAATAATATATCATTGTCGTTTTAAGCCACTAATTCTGTGGGTGGTTTATTTCCCAGCAACAGGTAACTGAAGCAAGGCCCATCCCTCGGCTTCTCTGCCCTTGTCTCCCACATCCGGTCCTGTGGACTCCACCTCCAGAATGCATCACATCTCACCACGTCCATCTCGCCTCCGGGCGCCCCCCTGGTCCAGGCCGCAGCCTCCTCACTGGGCTCCCTGCCTCTAGTCTTACCATCCTCCACGCACCATCCAGCGACCAGCGTGAAGCTTTTGGGATGTCGGTGAGATGAAGCCCCCCCCCCGTTCGAGATCCTCCTCTGTCACTAAAACACAGACTCCTCAGTGGCCTGCAAAGCCCCCGTGCGGTCCAGCGGCCACCATCTCCCCCTTACTCCATCCCCCATCTCCAGTGGCCCTCCCCCTTACTCACTGCACCCCGGAAGCCCTGGCTTCCTTTCTGTCTCTTGAGGGTGCCGAGCATATCCCCACCTCGGGGCCTTTGCACCGGTCTGCCCAGACTTCCTGTAGGTCTTTCCATCCAGGTCTTTCTGTTCTTAGCTTACCTGTCCCCTCAGGAAGGCTACCTTACAGAAGGGGAAACTGAGGCCTGGAAAAGCAAGGTCATTTCCCAAGTTCACACATTTAGGAAGAGCCCGGGCTGATATGCCATGTGTGTCCCTGCCCCTGTGTGTGTGTGTGTGTGTGTGTGTGTGTGTGTGTAAGAGACGGAGGGAGCAGTACCACAGACGATGAGGGAGGATAGACAAGAAAAAGCCTGAATGAATAGATGGATTTTACTGAGGTGGAAACTAAAGCCCAGAGAGGCTGAGTCACTTGCCCCAGATCACAGAGCCGCTAGATGACAAAGGCAGGACTGGAACCCAAGCCTATCTCGCCACCACACGGAGCACGGCGTGGGAGCAGATGTCCACCTCCTCGAGGGCATATTGCTTATTCACTATGTGACCTCGGCCAAGGCCATTCCCCTCATGGGCCTCAGGTCCTCATCAGCAAATGGAGGGAATTGGTACAGTTTCTTTCAGCGCAAGGACTTTGCAGAAAATACTTCTACTGGAAGCGAATTCGGGACCAAATAGCCTTTGCCTCAACCTGGTACAGCATGGCTGCTGAGCCGGCTCCCTCCAGGCCCAGCTACCGCTGTGCCAGCTGAAGTCAGGGAGCCCCAGGAACCGTCCAGTGTCGAGTGGACCTGGGATTTCCCACCCAACAGTCCAACATGGAGTTCCTGAAGCCCCCACAGCCCAGCCCCTCAGGAACCCGGGGCTCCAGCCACACCTCTGCGTACATCATCCTCCCGGCCCAGACCCCAGCTCACTGCCCCTCCATCCCCAGTGCAACTTCCAGACTTCCTGGGTTCTCTCCAGCCTTGGCCACCTGACACACCATCCTTTGACCAATGAAGGAAAGGGGAGAGACAACTCACTGGCCCATTGTCTGACCTGTCCAGACAGATCTGACTAATCAGAGGAGCCAAGACAGCCTCAACTCCCATATTCCAATTCTGCTCATCCTCCTCCATTCTGCTCCCTTCCACACTGAGGGGTGCCCTTCTCCTTGGTTCCATTCCATTTATTCCGTTCAGAATTCCGGGGAATTCGACCTGGGAAAGAGGTCAGCAGAGCTGGAGCGGATTACAGAAGGGAATTCTTGAGGGGAGGTTCCCCTACTCCGCTGGAGTCTGGAACAACCTCCAGGACCCAGGTTCTGGGGTACCCAGAGGAGCCACTGCAACAGCTCAGGCTCTGCACAGAATGAACTCTGGGCTTTACCCCTTACTAGTTGTGTGACCTTGAGCAAGTGTCTTCAATCTCTGAGCCTCTGTTCTCTTAGCTATAGAATGGGAATTTGGGACCTAGTCACTGAGATAGCGTGAGGATTATATGGAATAAGGCACAGAATATACCTAACACGTAACAGGTGGTCATGGTCGGCAGCAGTAATTTGTTTTCCTACTTATTCTCAGAGGCAGTGGCCTTGCCCTAGAGAGTCCTGGCCCCAGAATGGCTGGAGAGGCAGAGAGGGAAGAAGGGGTTAAAATAATACAGCTATCATCTATTTAGCACTTACTATGTGCCAGCCTCTGTTGTAATTACCACATGAAGTTATTGCTACTTTCGCCCTATAGATAAGTTGTCTGAGGCACACAGAAGTTCAGTAACTTGGCCAAAGTCACACAGCTAGTAAGTGGCAGATTTGGGGCACAGATTCAGGCCCTCTGGGCCCCGAATTCACATTCTGAATCACCGTGCTACTATTCTACCTCATGTGAAACCCATTTTCAGATGAGAAATGCTGAGGTTCAAAGAGCTTGAATTCACACTGCCCTGAACAGGTGTAGTCTAGGACTCCGACTCAGATCCGGTCTCTGAAGTTCCGGCAATTTCCTCTGTTGCATGCTGCCCCCTAGTGGCCCCTATGGGCGAAGCACACCAGAGGCAAGCTGCGGACACCCGGGGGCCTGACCCACACCCCCTGACCCGCTTGCTCCTCCCACGCCCAAGGCCGCACAGCTTACAGTTTCTAAATACCACTCTGTCATCTGCATATACGACTGCGATATTCCTTAGTCACCTCGCAAATCCTCAAAGTCGACAAATCTAATTCCAAGCTTATACTTTTACATCCCAGAAGGGCGCCCCTCAGTCATCACCAGCCAGCCGGCAACACGAGCGGAACCCCAGCCATCTTGACACCTCCCTCTTCCCCCTCATCTGTCACCAGCCCAGGGGCCTGAATGGTGGCTGAGGAAGGACACCAGAAAAGTAGACATCAAGTAGAGTAAAGCAACAGTGGTGGAAATAGGGGATCAGGATGATGGCCCCTGGTCATGGCCAGAGGCAAAACTGAGCTCTGGTTAGAAAGGCAGGCCTTTCTGGGGCGCCTGGTGGCTCAGTTGTTTAAGCGGCCAACTTCAGCCCAGGTCATGATCTCACGATCTGTGAGTTCGAGCCCCGCGTCGGGCTCTGTGCTGACAGCTCAGAGCCTGGAGCCTGCTTCAGATTCTGTATCTCCCTCTCTCTCTGCCTTTCCCCTGCTCACACTCTGTCTCTATGTCTCTCAAAAATAAATAAACATTAAAAAAAAAAAAAGAAAGAAAGGCAAGCCTTTCTGCTTAAAAGGAGCCCAGGGGTGCCTGGGTGGCTCAGTTGGGTAAGTGGCCGACTTTAGCTCAGGTCTGTGAGTTTGAGCCCCGTGTCGGGCTCTGTGCTGATGGCTCAGAGCCTGGAGTCTGCTTCAGATTCTGTATCTCCCTTGCTCTCTGCCCTTCCCCTTCTCACACTCTGTCTCTATGTCTCTCAAAAATAAATAAACGTTAAAAATATATAAAAAAATAAAAAATAAAATTAAAAAAAAGCCCAAACACAGCTTTAAGGGCTGGGAGGAGGTCACAGTAAGGATCCCAATACTGGGAGCCAGAAGAACTGGGTACTGCTCAGTCAGAATATGGCCTTCGGGGGGCCTTGATGAGCCTCAGTTTCCCCATCTGTAAAATGACCATGACCATGCCTACCTAGGGCTGTTGTAAGGATCAAATTTAAAAGTGCTCGCTTTATAAACTGTAAAGGCAAGTACGTAGGAGAGGTTGGTTGTTATCTGGAAAATTCGTTCCAGTAGACTTCTCTTTCCTTTGTTATACTGAATTCTGGACCTGTAAGGTATGTCGTTTTGTTTTCAGAGAGGGCCATCAATTTGGGGGTTTTTTAAATTATGATAAAATAAAATATATAAAAACACAAAATTTGCCATTTTAACCACTTTTAAGTGTACGATTCAGTGGCATTAATTCCATCCACACTGTTGTGCAACCATCCCCATTATCTATTTCCAAAATTTTTCATCATCCCAAATAGAAACTCTGTACCCATTAAGCAATAACTTCCCATCTCCCCCCTCCCTCCAGCCCCTGGTAACCTCTAACCTCTGTCTTTATAAATTAGTCTGTTCTAACTATTTAATATAAGTGGAATCACAATATTTGTCCTTCTGTGTCTGGCTTATTTCACTTAGCATAATGTCTTTAAGATTCATCTATGCTGTAGAATGTATCAGGACTCATTCTTCTGATTTAATTTTAAGTAATCTCTACACCCAATGCGGTCTCAAACTCACAACCCCTAGAACAAGAGTTGCATACTCTACCTACTGAGCCAGCCAGGCACCCCAGATCTTTATTCTTTATTTTTTTGTAAATTTTTTAATGGTTATTTATTTTTGAGAGAGAAACAGACAGAGCGAGAGTAAGGGAGGGGCAGAGAGAGGAGACATAGAATCCGAAGCAGCCTCCGGGCTCTGCGCTGTCAGCAAGAGCCTGACGTGGGGCTTGAACTCACAAGCTGTGAGATCACGACCTGAGTTGGATGCTTAACTGACTGAGCCACCCAAGCGCCCCCCCAGAACTTCATTCTTTATAGCTGAATAATATTTTATGGTATGTATATATCACATTTTGTTTATCCATTCATCTGTTGATGGACACGTGAGTTGTTTCCACCTTCTGGCTATTGTGAATAGTGCTGCAATGAACATTGGCACGTAAGTGTTTGAGTCCCTGTTTTTAATCCTGGGTGGGTATATACCTCACATGTCATCAGGGTTTTTTTTTATGTTCTTTATTTTGAGAGAGAGAGAGAGAGAGAACAAGTGGGGGAGGGCAGAGAGCGAGAGAGGGAGAGAGAATCCCAAGCAGGCTCCGAGCTGTCAGCTCAGAGCCCAATTCTGGGCTGGATCCCACGAATCGTGAGATCATGGCCCGAGCCAAAATTGAATCTGATGCCTAACCAACTGAGCCACCCAGGTGCCCCGAGTGTCATCAGTTTTTGATGGAGTTTTCCCATGTGTGCTGTGGCAGAAGGAAGAGCCCTTGGGATAGGGCCCAGTGTGTTAAAGTGTGGCAGAGAGAAGTCCAGAGAAGAGAGGTTTCCGTGTGGCTGTGATTAGAATAACCGCTACCTTGTGCCTTTCTCAAAACACTCCACAAAACTCCAGAGGGGGAAATATTACCATTGCCATTTTACGGAGGAGAAGGAAGCCAGTGGCTTCTCCAAGGCCACATTGCTGGCGAGGACTCTGGGGAAAAGATCATACCTTCCTTCCTTCCTTTTCTTTTCTTTCTAGGTAAAAAAAGTGGTTCTGAGATGCTTTGGTCATCATGTTCTTATATATTAACCTACAGCATTTTAGGTAGCACAGAATTAGAATTTTGTAGTGCAGTTCTGCACTTTTACAAGTAAACATGTTCTGGAAAAACTATGGACACAGAAAAAAGATCAGTGGTTGCCGAGGGCTGGGATTAAACCAAGAGACGCACTACTGAGAGGTTTAGGGAAATTTGGGGGGAGATGGAACTGATCTATAGCTCGATTGTGGCGGGAGTATGCAACTGTACGCCTTTTTAAAGACTCACCAAACTGTATGCTTAAAAGGTGAATTTTACTGTATGTAAATTATACCATAACCTTAAAAAAATTTTTTTAATGTTCATTTCTTTTTGAGAGAGAAAAGAGTGGAAGTGGGGGAGGGGCAGAGAGAAAGGGAGACACAGAATCCGAAGCAGGCTCCAGGCTCTGAGCTGTCAGCACAGAGTCCAACGTGGGGTTCGAACTCGTGAACCCTGAGATCATGACCTGAGCCGAAATCAGATGCGCAACCGACTGAGCCACCCAGGTGCCCCAAATTATACCATAACCTTTGGATAAGTGAACGGAGGAAAAACTAAGACTCTAGTCTCAAGTTTTTGTTACCTTGAGAACTTTGCAAGTGACCACACCCTTAATTATTTAGAGCATAAATTTCTATATTTTCATTCATTCAAGTAAAGTGAAAGTACTTGAACCAATCATCCAGTCCAAGAACTAGAACATCACTAAAAATTGAATCTATTTAAGGGTTTCTCCCCGCCCCATCCCCAGCTAATCACTATTCTGATTTTATGTTCTTCATTCTCTTGCTCTCCTTCTTCTTCTTCTTCTTCTTCTTCTTCTTTTTTAAATAGGTTTTTCACACACAAATTAGGCTGGGCTTTATGAATTTGCCGTTTTTATAGGTCAAAGCAGATCACAACCCTGCAATTTCCTATGGGTTCAACCCAACATTATACCTAAACAGAGTAGTTCTGGTTGTATTTGAATTTTATTAAAAAGATACCTTTCCATCTCTACTCTTCTGGGACTTGCATTTTTTTAAGTTTATTTATTTATTTATTTGAAAGAGAGAGAAAGCACAAGCAAGGTAGGGACAGAGAGGGAGGGAGAGTGAGAGAGAGAGAGAGAGAGAGAATATTACAAGCAGGCTCTGCACGGTCAGCACAGAGCCACATGTGAGGCTCCGAGATCATGACCTGAGCCGAAGTCAGATGCTTAACTGACTTAGCCACCCAGGCGCCCCTATTTTTTTTTTTTTTTTTAGTAATCTCTACACCCAGTGTGAGGCTGCAACTCACAACCCCAAGATCAAAGTCGCAAGCTCTTCCGACTGAGCCAGCCCCAAGGAATTTGCATTTTTGCACTCACTATTATCTCCTCTCAATCTGGCCACCTTGTCGTCTTTCATTCATTTGCTATAATTATTCCACATTTCTTTCTCTCCTGTCAATAGCATTTGAACGTTTTCGGTTTGGTGATACCATGAACGATGTTTCTCCTACCACTCTTATACATTCCTCCTGGCATATGTGTGCCATTCTCGTGGCTGTATGCCAGGAATGGACTTGATGGGTCTCAGGCTGCACAGGTGTTCAGCTGTACAAAACGTGACTCACTTTTTGAGCTCCAAACGAGGATACAACACGCCACCTGCCCCCCGGTGAGAATGTGGGTGGACGAGATGTGATGGGAGGGGTTGTTCTGGAGGGTTTCTGGTGGAAGCAAACACCTACTGGGTGCACACGGTAGGGCACCCCTGGAATGAGGCGACGGTGCCCCGAGAGGCAAGATAGGGAAGGAAACCTCCCAGTTGCTGTGGGAATCATCTTCCAAGGAATGTTCCAACCTGACTGGACAAGGGGAGGGCTTGGAACCCAAACAGAGCAGACAAAGGGCTCTCTCCTAGTTGGCCGTATCTCCATCTGGGGCTGGGAGGGTGTGTATCTGGTACACCTGGAGCGGAAGAGGGCTAGGCAGTGCTGAATTCCTCCCGTTTACCAATCCTTACCCCAAAGATCCCTCCCCATATCCTTTATCTCACTTCGCATCCATTATCTTTTTTAATTCTCCCAGTGAGAGGTACTATTATCTCCACAGATGAGGCTTAGAGAAGGGAAGTGCCTTGCCCAAAGCCACATGGTTTTCCCAACTTGCCTGAAGGAATAATTTTCCCTTCCCTAGCCTCAGTTTCCTCATCAGTAGAATGAGAATGAGAACACTAGACCCACCTCACAGACTAGTGCGAGGAGTATTTAATCCTTAACAATAGCATGTGTTTATTGGTGCTATCGCTACTATTAAATTGTTATTAAGGGGAGCAGGAACCCAGTGGAGTCTGAGCCCTGACTTCTCATCACCCAATGATGTTGCCTCTTGCAGAGACTCCACGGGATGTGGTCACCATGGCCCATCTTGGTCACCTCTGCTGCTCTGCCATGTGTCTTTCAGGACTGCACAGCCTAGCCCCCTCCTCCACCGCGCTCCGAGGCCCCAGCGCAGAGGTGGTTGTCCTCCCCTACAGATTCCCCCAAATAGAGGTGAACAGACCAGCCAGCAGATGACTGCACACCCCCTATTCTCCCTCAGGACAAAGGAAGAAATCGGAGCCCTGTGGTTCATAGGATTGAGAGCATTTGCTGAGCACCTAGTATGCGCCAGGTCCTGCGCTGGGCACCAGGAGTACTGGGAAACAAGACCAGCCTCTGTCCTCCAGTCGGAAAAGGAGGAGACGGAAGACAAGAACACTGTGCTGAGTACTATGCTAACGAAGTGCAGAGACCTGTTCTATTTAACAGAAAACCAGACAGGCCCAGGGGCCGGGAAGGCATCCCAGGAGACACGACCTTTGAGCTGGGCCTTTAAGAGCTTGGCAAGCGCTCCCCAGACACTCCTAGGACTACCTGCCCGTTTAACCGGAGAGGGGACTGCGGCCCACCCTACCCGCCTCCCTTAGCCCGACCGGGCGGAGCACCGGCCGGAGTCCGCAGGCCTCGCGTCCAAGTCCGGCCGCCGGCGCCCGCCCCGCAGCCGGGGCGGGGCCTCGGCCCAGGTGCGCGGCGGCGGCGGCCGCGCTTCGCGGAGGCAGGAAGTGTGTCCCCAGCGGCGGCCCGTGCAGCGCTCCCGCGAGACGCTCACCTGCGCTCCAGGTGAGCGGCGAGGGGGGCGGGGGGAGGGGCCGGCCGGAGGCGGCTCACCTGGCGAGACAGGTAAGCCCCGCGCGGGCCCGTGGGGGCGCGAACCGGGGCGGCGCCGGTGTGGAGCGACCCCCCTCCCCCGGGGCTACACCTGGACGGGGGAGGGTCCCGGGGCCGGTTCCTCGGGCACCACCCTCCCACTTCCGGGGTGCGCGGGCCGGGCCGGGGAGCGGCCTGAGCGGGCGTCTGGGGCTGGGCGGCCAGAGTGGGGGTGGGGGTGCCGCGGTCGCCCTCGGGGCTGGGCCGGCCGGGGGCGGGAGCCTTTGCTCGCCCGGGGAGGGGTGGCAGTGTCGGGATGGGGGAGGGGGGCGTGCACAGCCGGAGGAACGGTGTCAGGGCGGGAGAGGGGCTGCGTCTGCCCGCGGGCGGAGGGCCCCTGCAGCTGGAGAGCGTGGAGCTCGGCCCGAGGGCACTGCTGGTGCAGAGGCTGTGCGAATCGGAGGGGCAGTGCGGGGGTCTGGTTCTCCCTTGCCTCGGGTCTACGTGCCCCCGGATGCCGGATTCGTGGGCTGAGCCTTTGGGGCAGGAAATAGAAGGTGCGGGGATGCCGGGTGCGAGCGCGGAAGGCTGTTTCCCCGAGCAGGGTTGGGGTGCCCTTCTCGGCCGGGCGTGCAAGACTAAGCTGGGTCGGGGGTGGGGCCTGTCCCGGGGACCTTGGGAGGAGGGGGATGGTACAGAGACAGACCCCTGTGTGCGTGTATCTGTGATCTCAGGGACTAGGGGAGGGAGAGAGCATCAATGAGAAGTTTGGGGAGGGCGGGCCCCTGCAGTGACTTGGGGCGCCCAGCGACCGAGCCCCTCCCACGTGCCAGGCACCACGCTAAGAAACCTGCACGAAATAACATTTACACCTCACGGTGGCCCAGGAAGATACTCCTCTCTCCCCTAATTAAAGATGAGAAAACAGTCTTGTCCCAGTCCATAGTAGGAGCGGGGACCCCTCCCGTCGCTAAACCAAATGGCCAGTGTTCTTAGGGTTTCAGATGTGAGGGCAAGAAGCTAGGGGAAGATAAAGCCTGGAGGAAATGGGCCGAGTTGGACGTCAGGAGGGTTCTGGACCTGGACCTTGACCGGCAGGGGAAACTGAGGCAAGCCACTGTCCTACCCTAGGTCTTGCTCCCCCTGCCCTCCATCTCACCGCGTTCCAGGTGTGTGGCACAAAACAAAGTACATGGGCTTCAGAGTCTGACAGACCACAATGCAAACCCTGTTCCATCCCTTTCCGGCTGGGTGCCTCTGGGCACGTCACTTCTGAACTTCAGCTTCCTGATCTGTAAAGTGGAGATGTAACACTTACAGAGCCATTGTTGAGTGTTGGGCAAAGTTTTGCCCTCTTGGGCTGGAGCCTGTTCACTGCCGTTTCCCCAGCATTTAGCACAGGGCTGGGCACCTGGCAGGTGCTCAATAAATATTTGGTGGGGTGAATTTATTTTGTTGTTGTTTTTTAATTTTTGTTTATTTTTTAATGTTTATTTTTGAGAGAGTATGGGAGTGTGAGCAGAGAAGGGGCAGAGAGAGAGGGGGACAGAGGATCTGAAGCAGGCTCCATGCTGACAGCAGAGAGCCCGATACGGAGCTTGAAATGGAACAAACCGTGAGATCATGACCTGAACCGAAGTCGGAAGCTTAACTGACTGAGCCACCCGGGTGCCCCTGGTGGGTGAATTTAGTGAATAGTAGCAAATCCTAAAACCTTGGAGGTAGAGAAAGAGTGACCCAGACCATCATCAGTAACCCCTTGAAGTTTTTACGTACCCCAGAGCTCAGTGTGGTTGAAACAGTGTAGACACACCCATCCTCCTCATCCAAGACATGAGCCTGGAAGACTCAGGGCTCCCTATGTGGTCCCTCCATGAGTATAGCCTTGTCCGTGGAGCTGGCAGCTGGCCACTTTGCCCCTTTCCTCCCAAGTAACAGATAGGAAGAGGAATTGGGTTAAGACTCTGGGCCAAGCTCCTTGGGTAAAAGTAGATCTGTAGCTTGGATAACTTATTTAACCTACTTGGATCTCTAGGTGTATAGTATATAATAATAATAGTAGTAGTAATAATAGTAATAGTAATAATAATAGCAGCAAATAACGTTGTGAAAATTGCTTTAATACCTTTACAGCACATAGACAAATGTAAGCCATCGATAACTAACTCATTCGCTAGAATGCAGACTCCTGACTGAGGTTAGGGAATTTTGTCTATTTTATCCACAGAAATTTAGAACAGTGTCTGGCATTCAGTAGACCTTCACTAAATATTTGTTAATTGAGTGACTGAATGAATCCTTACCCCCACCCCCACTTTCCTCAAACCAAGGCAAAGGTTTTTAACCACTTGCCTGTCTGGGTTGCGAGGGACTTTCAAGTTACCTATTACAATTTCTGTCTGTACACCCTGGGAGAGGGGATTTCATCCCCCTTCCCCAAGACTGCTGCTACCCTACTGTGGTCAGCCTAGAGCCTGAAGTCCTTTTTCTTTCTACCCCATGGTCCTGATTCTACTCTAAGGTCGCACAGAATATGTGGGTTCCCTGAAGCACTGACTGTATCTGCCCCTGTTCTGACACTGAGGTAGAAAGATGTCAGACACCATCCCTGCCCCTTGGGGTTATATAGGCTTATCTTCCAACAGTGGGTTCAAGGCTGACCTCGCTGACAGAGCCCAGCAGAAAGCTGTGGGGAGACGGGCTCCCATCTGACTTGGGCATCTGGAGGGCCCAAGTGCTGAATGGGCCGGGGGAGAGGATTGAATAATTGCAAGAATAAAGAGCTCCTGTATCCTCTTACCTCGCCACCATGGCTAACATTCTCTCCCTCCCTTTCTCTCAAGACACATGCACCTTTGGATTTTCTTGGGAAACTTTTGAGATTAGATTGCAGACATCATGCTCCTTTACCCCTCAATGCTTCAGTGTATACTTTCTAAGAGCATTATCTTATTTAACAGTGGCATAATACTATTAAATAACATACAGTCTACTTTTAAATTTTACCACTTATCCACATTATCCAGTTTCCAAATTTCTCTCTTGACCCGGGATCCAATCCAGGATCACACATTGCATTTAGTTGCCATGCCCTTAAGTTGGGCTTGTCTGATGTGTCCTCATGATTATATTCAGGTTGTGCTTTTTTGGCAGATATAGTTCTTAAGTGATGTCATATCCTTCTTAGTGCAGAGTATCAGGAGGCACACGATGACAGTTCCTCCCATGATTGGTGATGTTAATTAACTTTGATCATTTGATTAAAGTGGTGTCTGCCAGGTTTCTCCAGATTTTTCCAATTCTCCCTGGCTGCAGCAAGTAGAAAGGAGTGGAGGTGGCCAGGATGGGAGCCTCGACAGTACCTGGGGACAGATGATCATGGCCCTGATTAGAGAGGTAGCATTTATTTGTCCAAAGCACATTGTCTGTTAGAGCCAGAACTGGGACTACAACACAGATATCCTGATGTTCAGTCCAAATTCCTCACCTACCACCAGTTCTGCAACCTCAATGCCATTAAATCAGGGAGAAAAAGATAAAGGATCAATGTTGCAGAAAATCCAGGCTATTGCTTGGCAGCCCCCTACGTGTGATCAAGAACCTTCCCAAACATATCACTACATAATGTTCCCTAACTCCCAGAGGCATAGTTATACTCCCATAATGCCTCCCATGTCCTACATGGTCCATCTTAGGTTCTGTTAAGCATCTGTTTTCCCTGCAAAACCATGAGTGAATCACAAGGACGGGTCTGTAGTTTATTCATCTTTGGTTTTACGGTGCCTTAACATAGGGCCAGCCTCAGTGTTTGTGGAATGAATGAAGTTTTTGCTCTGAGCTGGCTAGCAACCAAATCAGAAAGGGAAAGAAGGGGGGCACCTGGGGGGCTCAGTCGGTTGAGCGTCCGACTTCGGCTCAGGTCATGATCTCACCGTTCCTGAGTTCGGGCCCCGCGTCGGGCTCTGTGCTGACAGCTCAGAGCCTGGAGCCTGCTTTGGATTCTGTGTCTCCCTCTCTGTCTGTGCCCCTCCCCCACTCATGTGCGCACACACGCTCTCTCTCTCTCACTCTCTTTCTCTCTCAAAAATAAATATTTAAAAAAATATTTTAAAAAAAGGGGAAAGAAGGTGTATTTTGTGGCTTTCTTGTCTAATCAATGGAAGGAAAGTAGTGCTTGGTGTTGAATATCGCTAGGAGAGCAAATCTGAGCCAGGTTGAAATATTGACATGGGGGCTGTTACATCCCCGTGTCTGATTTGGAGGAAGAGGGGAATGGGAGGGTCGTAATGGTCAGGTTCTGTAGCAGGTCACGTGGAAAGGCATTTGTTGAGTCACCTCAGAGACTCTGTGCTGGGTAGGCTTACCAACGGTGGGAATACACTGGGGGGAGACCATTCCCCAGAAAGTGATATCTCAGGAGATTTTTCTTTTTATGTGGTAAAATATACATAACATATAATTTCGCTTTTTAAAAAAAAATGTTTATTTTTGAGAGAGAGAAAGAGAGCACACACATGGAGGAGGGGCAGAGAGAGAGGAGGACAGAGGATCCAAAGAGGGCTCCGCACTGACAGAGAGCCCAACATGGGGCTCGAACTCACAAGCTGTGAGATCATGACCCGAGCTGAAGTCAGACACTTAACCGACTGAGCCACCCAGGCGCCCCTAAAATTTACCATATAATCATACAATTCTGTGACATTACACACATTCACATTGTTGTGTAGCCATCACTACCATCCATCTCCAGAACTTTTTCATCTTCCCGAAGTGGAACTCTACCCATTAAACACCAACTTCCCCTTTTCCCCTGCCTCCAGCCCCTGGCAACCACTGTTTTACTTTCTGTCTCCCAAGAATTTGACTATTCTAGATATTTCATGGAAGTGGGACCATACAATATCTGTCCTTTATGTCAGGTTTATTTCGCTTGTCTCAAAGCTCATCTATGTTGTAGCCTGTATCAATTTCATGCCTTTTTAGGGCTGAATAATATGCCATTGTATGTACACATCGCATTTTGCTTATTCATTCATCTGTCATGGACATTTGGGTTGTTTCCACCTTTTGCCTATTGTGAATAATGCTGTGTGTACATTGCAATGCAAATACCTGTTCAAGTCCCTGTTTTCAGTCCTTTGGGGTGTATACCTAGAACTGGAATTGCTGGCAGTTCTGTTTGATTTCTGGCGGAGCTGTTTTCCACAGTGGCTGCGCCGTTCCACGAGCGCTCCCACTTCACACCTTCAGTGCTCGTCATCCTCTGGCTTTTCAATAGTAGCCATCCCAACGGGCATGACGTCCCAGGAGATTTTGACATGTAGGTTAGACCAGAGAGAGAACTTCCTTTGGGGAGGGAGGGACACTAGGTGAGGGTTCATGAGCATAACTGCGCCCTTAATCCTGACTCCCTGGCCTCTCCTTTACAGGTGCCTGGCTGCAACAAATCATGCAATGAGCCATGCCCCGCCCCGGACACCCCCGCCCATCATCTGGGCCCCCACGCTTGGGACCCTGGGAGCGGCCAACAGAGCTTTGCCTGGAGACTTTTGATGAGCCATCCCAACCCCCACCAAGCCGCCGCACCCGCAGGCCAGACCCCAAGGACCCTGGCCACCATGGGCCTGAGAGCCTCACCTTCATTTCCGGCTCTGCTGAGGCTGCTGCTGAGCCCCCAGCCTGTTGCCTGCTCTGGCGACCCTGGGTGTGGGACTGGTGCCGGGCTGCCTTCTGCTTCCGCTGGTGCCGGAATTGCCTCCAGCGTTGTGGGGCCTGCATGCGGGGCTGCAGCCCCTGCTTGTCTGCTGGGGACTCCCCTGAGAGGGCTGCTGACACCAACTGGTCCAAAGAACACAATGGAGCGCCCCCCAGTCCCGACTGCGCGCCTCCTGGCCAGCGGGGTGGCCAACGGCTCAAGTCAACCATGGGTAGCAGTTTCAGCTACCCTGACGTCAAGCTCAAAGGCATCCCTGTATATCCCTACCGCAGCGCCACCTCCCCAGCCCCTGATGCGGACTCCTGCTGCAAGGAGCCACTGGCCTGAGCCCCCACCCATGCGGCACAGTCTGCCTAGCACCCTTGCCAGCAGCCCCCGTGGCTCTGAAGAGTACTACTCCTTCCACGAGTCGGACCTGGATCTGCCCGAGATAGGAAGCGGCTCCATGTCCAGCCGAGAGATTGATGTGCTCATCTTCAAGAAGCTGACAGAGCTCTTCAGCGTACACCAGATCGACGAGCTGGCCAAGTGCACATCTGACACTGTGTTCCTGGAGAAGACCAGTAAAATCTCGGACCTTATCAGCAGCATCACCCAGGACTACCACCTGGATGAGCAGGATGCCGAGGGCCGCCTGGTTCGCGGTATCATTCGCATCAGTACCCGCAAAAGCCGCACCCGCCCGCAGACCACAGAGGGGCGCTCCGCCCGGGGCACTGCCCCTGCTGCTGCTGCCCCTGCCCCTGACAGTGGTCATGAGACCATGGTGGGCTCAGGGCTCAGCCAGGATGGTAGGTGGGGCTCCACATGACTGAGGGGCAGAGCAGAGGAGGCTCTGACCAAGGGAGGGAGGGCTGCGCTGGGTGGGGTCTGGGGCCACTGTGGGTCCACCCCTCAGCCAGTCACTGCTCTCCTTTCTCCTTTTCCTCCCTTTTCTCAACTCCTCTGCATCCTCTAAGAGGCTCCTTCTGTCCCCTGCTACCACCTGCCAGAGGAGCTTGCAGGCCTAGCCTGGTTAAGAGGACCCAGGAACCCATTATGAATTTGGACCTTTGCCCAGACCTAACCAAAACCCCTACCCACCCACCACTGCACAGATGCACACATGCGCGTGTGCACGCACACGTGCACACAAATTGCCTGTGTCTTTGTTTTAAACATTGTTTCTCTGACCCAGACAAGGGGTAGGTGACCCCTTCTTTGTCGGGCTGGGAGCTGAAGTGGGGGGGTAGGGTTAAAAGGTTGTGATAATGACCACTGCCCCCTCCTGTTCCCTCCCTAGAACTCACAGTGCAGATCTCCCAGGAGACCACTGCAGATGCCATCGCCAGGAAGCTGAGGCCTTATGGAGCCCCAGGTTTGGTCCTGACCTGACTAGTGCAGAGGAGACTGCCCTACAGTCCCTTCCGGCACCCTCCCCCCACTCTCCCCCCCTCGGCTTTCTCCTGGGGTAGGTGGGCAGGCACAGAACCAGAAAGGGAGGAGAAGCCGAGCAGCCATACCCCATCCCAATCCTGCAAGGTGGCTTAAAGGGTTCACTTGGGAGACATTCAGGGGGCTCTCCCTGAACGCAGGGTCCAGAAGCTGCATCTAAGCCCATATTACTGGGGAGGACAGTGAAGGGTGGGAGTGGGCATCCACTGGTGCTGAAAAGGCACCCTACCCTGTGTGCGTTCTGCTACTGTTTTCTTGGTCTTCACCAGCCCCCTGGAGTGAGGTCATTACCCAATTACAGCAAGGTGGGGCTCAGAAAGGTCAAGAAGCTGAATGGGTCACCCAGCCTGGATCAGACTGACCCAAACTCAAGTCCCACTCTGCTGCTTCTCAGCAGGCTTCTCCCTGTCGGTGGGACCTAGACAAGCCCCTTCCCCTCTCTGAGCCTGTTTCCTCTTCCCTTCTCAGGATACCCAGCCAGCCACGACTCCTCCTTCCAGGGCACAGACACAGATTCATCAGGAGCGCCGTTGCTCCAGGTGTACTGCTAACCCCAACGGGGCCCAGTGGCTGCAACCCCTTCTGGGAGTACAGCCCACAGCATGAAGCGGAGAAGCAGGACCCCCTATGGAGGAAGCTGGGCCATGAGACCAGAAGCAGTGGCCACCTTGGCTCCTCCTGCCTCAGCAGACTGGTTCCTGGACCATGTGCATTTCACTGGGCCACTGTGCCCACATCACCTTGGGTCCCCTGCTGGCCTGACCCCTGCCTGGGCCTGCTCCTTCCTGCCCCTGGTCTTCAGGCAGCCTCGGTCATGGAAAGCAAAGACTTAGGAATTACCTTCTGGGATTGAATCCCAGCTCTACCCCCTCAACATACACCCCATAACCAAACATACCAACTTCCCCCTCCCCAGGATGGGGAAGCAGCTTATTTTAATGGATTGGGTTAGGGAGCAGGCAGGGCCTGTCTGGAATTCTGTGGGCCGTGCCCACTCCACATTATGTTCTATTTGTTCTTGGCTGATTTTCTGAATGCTAACACGACCACAGTTCCAAGTACAAAGGTAACAAAAGATGGCTTGGTCATCTCAGCGGAGACTGTCCTTTCTGTTCAATCTGCTTGACCCCTGCACAGAGTAAGAGACATGACAGAGCGCCCAGCCTGCCTCAGTGTTGTGGGGCAGTCATAAGGCTAAAATGATAGCAAGAATGTCCACCTGTCAGGTTTCCCCAATAAAGCAGCAGTTTCTGTACCTAAGATCTAACAAGTGCTTTCTGTCATTGTGGAGTTCTAGGCAGGCCTCCCCGCTGCTGCCCCAGTTCACTCACTGCTTCTGGCCATCCCTGCAGTTGCCCCAAATCCCGAGGATGGGTCCCTCCACATCTCCCTGGTTCTGACAGCACTGTGGTCCACTGGGATCTTCTGGACCTTCCCGACAACCCTGGTGGGGTCATTCTTTCATGGACCAGGAGGCTGGGGCTCAGAGGATTCAAGGAACTCGGCCACATGGCTAGTAACTGTGGCTCTCAACCTGGAAACTGGCCTCTTGGCAGTTTTGCCCCAAAGTTAGCAAGCTGACCCGCTTGGGGCAGAAGTAGGATCCCTTTGTTTGGACATCAGAGACCAGCTGGGTCCAGAAGGATCCTACTTAGCTCCTCCTCACACCACTCAGGAGTGTCTTGTCCGTCCTCCCTCAGCAGGGAGGAGAAAGCAGGCCCACTAGCCCATTCTTGACTGGACAAGTCAGGCGTCCAGGGTCCGCCTTACCCCCACAGCATCTCATCCCCACAGGCACCTTGTGGCAAGTGACAGCTAGACACACTGTATTTATCCAGCTCCCTCTCAGACATACAAGATGGAGATGGTCCCCTTGGGGACTGTGACCACAAGGCCCTAGTACCAGTGACAAAACTATCCCTTTTCCTCAGTTCTGCTATCTTATCCAGGTCAAGGCCTCTCCAAGATTGCAAATGTCCACAGTGAGAAACTGTCTTAGAGATGAAAATGGAGTCAAGTCCAGTGGGTCTTAAATTCTGCTGAGTCATGGGCCCCTTTAAGAATCTGACATATATTCTGGTCCCTGTATCCAGAAAAACTGCCCTTTGCTCAGTCACACATAGACTAATGCCTTGTTTAATTCTCCCTTTAAGTAATGAGAAACAGCCCCAGAGTAGTTAAGGACTTGCTCTAGGTCACATGGCAAAATCTGGGCTAGAAGCGAAGCCCCCACCACCAGCAATAAGAGGCCTGTCCCCCAGGAAAGACCAGAGGGAAGAGAACTGGAGTAAATAGTTTTAATGTGTAACAGCAGGCCAACTGGGGAAGATAAGACACCCCCCACAAGGCCCCAGCCCTTCTCCCATGATGCCCTGGGACCAGTGTGTCTGGGCCAGTCCCATACCTGTCCCAGCCCTGAGGCCCCCAAGTCCCAGGGAAGGGTAGGAAAAGGTGGATGGCTGGGGACTCCGCCCCAAGAGTTCGGGGAGGCAAATATGGGCTAGTTGAATTTGGCCTTGGAAAAATCCATCTCCGGATGCTGATCCATGAACCTGGGGAGGGAAAGTAGGAAGAAGGTAAAACAGGCTGTCCCCTCCTGAAAAGTTAGCCCCTTTCTCCCAAACCCCCACATCAGGTCTAATTTCGTTAGAACTCTCAGCAACTTGGGAGCCAGGCCAGGCAAGCAGTAAAGCCTCAGGGTCTTCCTATAGATGGCAATGACCGCTTGTTATCCCTTCCTACCCTGAGGTGGCCTTGCCCTCCAGATGACCGCAGAAAGGGATTCGAGTAGGCAAGCTAAGGCTATAAATCCATAAACTGGCTGGCTCATCCTGGAAAGGGCAGGGCAGCCTCTGTGCCCTGCTCAGTGACCCACTCACTGCTGTCACCCAAGCCTAGGCCCAACACCCACCTCCCCCCCACCCACCCCCAAACCTCCATCTTGGCATTGCTCACTTCTTCAGAATCTCCTGCTTTTTCTGCTCATCCGAGGTGGGCAGCCCCATCGACTTCTGCCTCTGGTCGTACATCATCTTTTCCACCATGCTGCGGGTCTCGCTGTCCAGGTCTGACAGCTGAGGGCAGGCAGTGACAGCGACAGGTGAAGCCCTGGGGCTACCCGGCCCCTCGCCTCCCAGCTGAGGCCCAACGCGACCAGCTGAGGCTCACCTTGGAGTTCTCGGGGTTGATCTTCCTGGTGTTGATCTCGGGGTCGGTGGACACCAAGCGGCTCCACCACTCCATCTTGTTGATCTGTGGGGAGGCGAACCAGGGGGTGTACGTAGCTCACTCCGCACGCCGGAAAGCACCCCGCAACCCTTCCAAAACCCAACTCTCTCCCATCCGCATCCTGCACTTGGGACCCACAAAGTGCTGTGCGGGGACCTAGGGTGCAGACAGGCAAGACTTCTGCCGTCCCCAGTGCTAGGGGAAGACCCATGGTGACAGTTATAAATCAGCGTCATCAGGGCAAAAATAAAGTGCAGAGGGAGCTATTCATCCAGGGTGGAGGGAGGGAATTGAGAGTGGCACCGGGACTGGGCCTGAGGGACACGTGGTACACCAGATGAAAAAGTAAGAAAGGACATTCTAGTTGGGAGAAGCTAGTGCGGGGCATGGAGAGGGGAGGGGGAGGCAGGTAGGCTGGGACAGGCCTTACGTGCCATGGGAAGCTTTCCTTTGTCCCATAGTACTTGACAGAGACCACACTGATTTACTGGTGTCTGCGTCCCATCTCTCTGAGGGATGAGGCGAGGCTTTCTGAGAGTAGTTTTCTATATTTTGTTCATTGCTCTCTCACCAGCCCTTAAAACAGGGTCTGGCACATAGTAGGTATTCAGGTCTTTGCTGAAGTGAATGCATGTACAAACCTAACATAAAAGAAGATGCTTTGGTACCAAAGACTCAAATGTGACTAGAGTCATACCTAGAGGTAAGGAGCCTGCGCAAACCTAGAGGTAGGAGCTGCCCTTTTCCTGATTCTAAATGGGAATTTTTGACCTAAACATAAAAAAAAAAAAATTTAATTAAAAACAACAGGGGGGGGCGCCTGGGTGGCTCAGTCGGTTGAGCATCTGACTTTGGCTCAGGTCATGATCTCACGGCTCGTGAGTTCAAGCCCCATGTTGGGCTCTGTGTGGACAGC
Source organism: Paguma larvata (assembly GCA_030068075.1). NCBI lineage: Eukaryota > Metazoa > Chordata > Mammalia > Carnivora > Viverridae > Paguma > Paguma larvata. The sequence goes on along the minus strand of CM057833.1, from coordinate 19,741,685 downwards.
TCGGAGCCTGGATCCTGCTTCAGATTCTGTTTGTCTCTCTCTCTATGCCCCTGCTCCCTGCTCTTACACTGTCTCTCTCCCTCTCTCCACCTCAAACGTAAACATAAAAAAAAAAAAACATTTTTTTAAATAAAATAGGACAGACCTATATTAAAAGTCTTGTGCAGATTAAATATGTCCACTAGGCCCCCTGCTCGGTTCCTGAGTGAATGAGCAGACACCCTCCCTCCTTTCTCCATCAAGATGCAGACCGGGAAGCCAGGCCGCTCACACCTTCTCCAGATGCACCGTCACCACCTTGCCGTCCTCGATGAGCCACGAGCTCTCCTCCACCTTCACCTCGTTGTAGAGCTCCCCGTCAATGATCGCCGGTTGCCCCTTGAGCCCCACCCGGAGGTGTCGCCGATGGATGTCCACCACCACATCCTTCCCCTTCAGCCGGAAGTTCACACGGAAGGGCAATGCCAGCTGCATGGGGCAGGGGAGGTCAGCAGGAGCCCCGGCTGGCTCCCTAACCTCCTAACCCGAGCCCCAGCCAACTCACATCCAACTCCGACAAGGTCTGGGTCCAGCGGTAATTGGGCAGGTCGGCCCCGTTGCCAAGGTTGGGCTTCAGTTTCCCTTTGTCTTTCTCATCCTCCTCCTCCTCGTCTTCCTCCACCTCCTGCTCACAGTTGGGGTGCTCAGCTGCTTACCCGACAGACTGAACCCCACTGAGCCAGTCCCAGGGTTGGCATTGGGTATATGGGCACAAAACGAAATGGACCTGGTCCCTGCCCACTCCAGGGCCCACTGGGAGCCAGAGGTAAAAAATGGTTCTGATCTCTGTCTGAGACGAGCAGCATACCATGTGACAAAGGACACAGTGAACAGTGACATTCAGAGATGGACCCATGGAACCTAGCTGGGGATGCAAGCCAAGGGACTTGAAAAGAAAGGCCAGCACAAAACAGGTCACAAGGTGGCTGCGAACACGGTTGTTCTAAAATAAAAAACAGGCTGCCAAACGGTGGATTTTATTTTTCTCTGTCTGTAGGGCTGAGACCCCTACTGTCAGACCAGAAACTCCAGAAAGACAAATGAACGCCCTGACGGTTGTTCGGGAAGCTGGACTTGAGTCAAAGGGAGGAACCCCAAAGGGCACATCCCCCAGATGTATCACCGCAAAGGGCCAGGCTGGGCCCACAGGCCCCAGGCCCACCCAAATGACACCTGTCCAGGCACTGCGCTCTCTGGCTCTTACGCTTTCCTGCCAAGGCTTTATGGCTAGTGGGTTTTCTTTTTTAAACCCAATCCTGTGGTCCAATGTCTAGGAGTGGGATCTTGAGGGATGGGGAGGACCCCGAAAGCTGAGGGAAAGGGCATTCCAGAGACAGGGAAAGGCTAGAGAGTCCCTGGAAGTTTCCAAGTCCCTGCCTAGTCTCAGGCCCCCCCAGTCCGACTCACCTGCTTCCCTGGTGAGCCAACGCTGCCATTCTTGAGCTGGGCCTCATGATTCTCAGCATCCTTTTTCTGTGGTGAAAGGCACAGCGGTTGGCAAGAGCACCCTCGCTGCCAGTGCTGATGGGGGTGCAGGGAGCCCACTCTTACCTGGTCAATTTCCAGCTGCAGCCTCTCTGCCTCCTCATCTGTCAGCTCCTTAATCTGGGGCCCAGAGGTCTCTGACTCGGCCTCCTTGGCCAGCCTGGCCGCCCGCTCAGCCTTCTCCCGCCGCTCAGTCTCCTGCCGAGCTCGCTTCTCCCGCCGGGCCTTCTGCGCCAGCTGATTGTGGTGGTTGAAGGTCTGTGTGATGAGCTAGGGAAGGGACAGAAGGCAATGTGGCCCTGGGGCTGGCCAGTATCCCGAGGCCTGGAGTCCAGTCCCACCTCTATCTGCTGGTGCCTGGCACTGCACCCAGAACCCACGCTCATCATCTATACGGTGGGGATGACACTGTACACACCTATCTCGGAACTCGAATGAATAGCTGCAAAGTACCTGGCACCATAAACAGCAGTTACTTAAAAAACACACAGTTTAGTGACCGAGAACACAACAGTGAAGCCAGACAGGCTGAGCTCTAACCCAGGCTGTCACATACTAGCTATTGTACTTTTGGCAAAGGACTTGACCTGTAAGAGCTTCAGACTCCTCACCTGGAAGGATGCATCCCTGTGCCTCGCAGCGCTGTTGTGCAGACCCAATGGTGAGTGCTCAGAGAGACCTTCCACACAGAGCGGAGCTGCTATGAACAGAACTGCAGCCTCCGCCCAAGAGGCCTTTCCTCGGCTCGCAGGCCTGCACTGACCTGCTCCCTGGACCAGTCTCTTCCCATGTGTACCCGTCTCCAGGACGGCAGCAACTCGGCACCACACCCAGAATCGCCACATTAGCAGGAAGCCAGAGAGAGCTTTCTTGAGGGGAAAAGGCTAGACTCCCCCGCTCCTCAGCCTGCAAGCCATCAACGTCGAACCTTTCCTCTCCCACTGTGCCCTCCCAGAATGTTTCCAACTCACATTCTGCTAGCTGGCCTCCCTGCTGCCCAAGAGTTACCACAATACTATGCCACTGTCACTAGCTGGCTGTGTAGCATTGGACAAGCAAATGACTTCGACACTTTCTAAGCCCCAGTTTTCTCACCTGTCATGAGAATCAAATACGACAAACACTTACCGAGAGGCCGACAAAGTCCTTGCCATATCATAGCCATATACACAGTGTTAGCGCCCCAATACCCCTGGCCTGAGGCTAATCTGGTGTCAACCGGTTAGGGGTGGGGACAAGTATGTTCTCCCCTATAAAAACACAACAGGAGAGCCGGCTCACCTGTTTATACCAACAGGTCTCAAAATGTGGCTCCCCACACCCGCAGCATCACCCAGAACTTGTCAGAAATGCTAAACCTCAGTCCCACTCCAGACCTACTGAATCAGACATTCTGGGGTGGGGCTCAGCAGCCTGCGTTTTTTTACAAGCCCTCCTGCCCAATTCTCAAGCAGACCGGAGAGTCACACCTAGACTGGAGTTCCCGGACTACTCCTTCTACCTGCGTGACCCTGAGGTCATCACTCTGTGCTTCTATTTCATTATTACCAAAAGCAATCTTGCATAAGCTGCTCTTTGCCTAAAGTGTCCTTGTCCCCACTCCCGGGTCACGTGGCAATCTCCTGCTCATCCTCCAGGACCAGCTCCAGTGTTTCTTCACCTTCTGCAGGCCCAGGAACACACCCAACTCGGGAAACCCACCCGTGTCAGTCCGCACATCTGGAAGAGGCCCCGCAGGCACCCAACACGTGATCGGTGGTCCACTCGCCACCTGCCAAACATCTGAGCTAGAGCGGGGGGAAGGAGGGGGTCTGCAAGAGCGGAGGAGCCTAGGTGGGGCTCAGGGTCACGAGTCTCCCATGGGCTCCTAGCCTTAGGTTCTGCCAAATGAGGTTCTCGCTCATTTGATGTCAATTCCTCCTGCTATCCCCAAACTCCCAAGCTCATCCCACACTGCAGTAGCTCCACACTCTACAAGGCTAAAGGACACCAAAAGCATCCCCCCAACCAAATGGGTAAACAAAATGGGGTGTGTGTGAAAGAGAAGGGAGTCACCTGAAGGCCGTTCTGCTGTCAATAGAATCAGTCATGGGACAATTACGCCAGCGAAGGCTGTTCCACCACAGGGCCTTGGTCCCAAATCCCTAATCGGGAAGACCTTGAACTCAAGCCATTTGCCAGCCAGTGGCCAAGGGGAGGCGGGAGCAGGGCCCTCCCCTCTCCCGGCTCCAGTGAGTCATGTTACATCCCATTCGTCCTGTTCCTTCCTAGTTCCTGGAGGTTAGGTGAGGGCAGAGCTGAACCACCAGGCACTGTCAAGGCCAATCACAGCAGCCTCTGACCCCTCCTCCCAATCTCCTCCCACCAGCTTTACCCAGGCCCAACCCCAGGCAGAGACCCCCGGGGATGCGTAGCCCACTCCGTAGTGCCAACCAGCAGGCCATCAGAGAGCCAAGCATCTGTCACTGGACACATCTTTGGGAACCACAGCCCAGCAGAGTAGGGAAGGATGAGGACAGCTGGGCTAGTTCTAGAAGACAAGCCCCAGGGGCACCTGGGTAGCTCAGTCAGTTGAGTGTCCGACTCTTGATTTCAGTTCATGATCTCACAGTTGTGGGATCAGGCTCCGAGGCAGGCTCTGCGCTGAGTGTGGAGCCTGCTCGGAATTCTCTCTCTCTCTCTCTCTCTCTCTGCCTCTTTGCCACTCACGCACGTGTGCGTGCACACACTTACACGAGCGTGCTCTCTCAAAATATAAACAAACATTAAAAGGAAAAAAGGAAGATGACAGGCCCCAGACTGTTAAGTGGGCGTACCTGAACGCAGGCTTTCCCTGACCTGGGCTGGGTGACCGAGGAGTACAGTGGTTCCCACCAGCCTGGCAAGAAGAGACACGGAGAGGTAGGAGGTATTTAACCTTCCCATGGGGAGGGTACCCCAAAACATACTCCTGTTCTAGTACTTCATATAAACGAAATCATTCGAGAAGTACTCGTGTGTGTGTCCTTCTTTGAAAAACCAAACGATACTCCATTAGATCCGTCCCATGTATATATGACATCATTCGTCCATCAACGGATGCTGGGCTTGCTTCCACTCTTTGGTTCTCGTGCACAGTGCTGCTACGAACGTGGGTGTACAGATCTCTCAAGACCCTGCTTTCAACTCTTCTGGGTGTGTACCCAGAAGTGGGACTGCTTCTGCCAGAAGAGGTTCAGAAAAGGACCATGGACTTGATTCTCAAATGCCAGCCACTTAGTCTACATTGCCTCTTTTTATCCTCACAACAGCCTATGAGATAAGGATTAAGACCCCCTTACGGCTACGTAAAATGAGGCTCGGAGAGAAAAAGTGATTTACCCAATGCCACACAGTGGTCAAGCAGGAAGTGGAGCGGAAGACTGGGATTCTAACTCTCATCTGCCTGATTCCAGAGCCCATGCTTCTAACAGGTGCACTTGAAAACGATGAACCTGGTGGTCCAGTAGGCACTCAACACACAGGAGTTACTGTGTTACAAATGGAGACCAGGTGGGAAGAGCTGAGTCTACGTGAACCAAGAGCCTGGGAGCATGGCAGGAACATGGCAGCTACCCTCACCCCCACACTCGTGAGCCGCCGCTTGTGTGTATTATCCACCGCTCTCCCTTCTTCCGGCTCTCTCTTAGTCATCCTTCATACCTCAAGCACCACTTCCTCACAGTCTTCCTTGAGCCCCCGACCTAGGTCAGTCCCCGTTTAATGTTCCCAGGGCTTCTGCCTGAACACCCACTTCTTCATTTATGAAGGGGTGGGAGCAGCGTGCTACACTCTGAGATCCATGAAAACGAAGACCATGACTGTACTCACCTCTGTAATGCACTAAGTGTTCAATAAGTATTCACTGAATGAATGCTTATCATAAGGCAGTCTGGCCCAGAGAGAAACAGGAGGTGCTGGCGCTAACATAGAAAGAATATTTGAGCCAGAAGGGGTCCTACAGGTTAATAAGTCTACCTTCTTCCATTTTGCAGTCAGGGAGATTGAAAGGACCAGAGAACTGGCGGGAAATCAACCAAGCCACACAGCTGGGCTGAGATTCCCGGACTCCCACTCCCGAGCCAGTGTGTCTATGACAGAGTGGCCTGAGATCATCAAGACACAGTACAACACACTCTAGCCTGTCAGACCCCGGACGCCCCGGACACCACGGGAAGCAGTTTGCAAAATGTCTCCTTCTTGTTACTATGTCTCTTTAAGTGAAAATATCAAGAAACTAAAAAATCAATTGTTCAGTGAGGGAACATTTTCACAACTTACCAATCTTCAAAAACATAATCACAGTCTAAGGTATCAGAAGAAGTGCAAGGTCTCAGAGACTGTACCACAAAACGGAATTCCCAAATCCATGACCTTTGGGTCACAGTATCTGGGAAGACTGGGATTGGTTGGCTTTAAGTTTTCCTGTATTTGTTTTCTAAGCTCAATTTCTAACATTTGCCCACTCTCGCCACCAGCTAGGTAATTAGAGAACATCTCCTCGATGGAAAAGGAATCAAGCAGCCTGCGGTCAGGGGCAGAAGGCAGTGTTACAACAGACTCTGGTTCCAACCCTGGCTCTCTCGCAACTTAGCTCAAGACTGTGTGGACGAAGTGCCAAACACCCCTTGAGCCAACTTCCTCATCTGCAAAATGGGAATAGTAACACCTGCCTTTCTCGAACTGCTAAAGGATCACGGGAAATAGAGGTAGATAAAGCACCTGGCAAGGAGAGGGGCTTCAATAAATGACACCTTGCTTCCCTTCCCCAACTCTTCGCCCTTGGCCTTTCACTTCTGCTGAAGGCGATTATTACGCCAAAAGAAGGTCAGGGGAGCTTTTTCTTCTGAAGAAACAAAGCTTCCCAAGGGACTGCAGGCCCCAACACTCACCTTCTCTGCCATCCCCTCTTCTCCTCCAACGAAAAAGTCTGTTTTGCGTCGAAGGAAGCTGAAGAAAGTATTCACGAGCTGAAAGACAGAAGGAGACCGCAGCTGTGGAGATGCCACAATGGGAGCCCCTTAACTGCACAGAAATCAGTTTCTAGTCCAGGAGGGGACTTGGGACTTGCCTGTTTCTCCCCGAGCCTCTCATCCAAGGAGACAGCCTCCCGAACAGGCCCTACCTTAGTCACTTCCACCAGGAAGCCCACAACCTTGTTTAGATTGCCTGAAAGGCAGATTTCTCATTTCTCATGTCTATGTGTACATGGGTTTCATATTCCTTGTGGCTCTAGAAGCAGCCTAAGGATATAGAACACTCCTCTGCATCCAGCGCTTAAAACACCTAGGCCCAGCTTTCCTCTCCAGATAGTAGAAAGTCCATCCAGACTGGCTGGCCACTGGCTGAGTTACTAGGGCGGAGCCAGAAGGAGGAGAGTAAATGAAGCCACTTCAAAGAAGGTAAAAACCAACTGGCTGGTATACCAGAGTATCCAAATGGTCAAGAACACGGGTTTGAGGTTCCCCTCAACCTCAACTGTATGTATATTACATTTGTAATGTACATGTAATAGTACATGTAATTAGTACATGTATACTAATGATGTATATTAGCTCTGGCATCGTGGGGAAGTTTCTTAACTCTAAAACGGAAAAGCAGCAGGATCTATTTCTAGGGACCCTGTGAGGATCAAATGAGACGAAGGAGGTGAGGGCCTCAGTAGCGTCTGGCTGGCCCAGAGCAAGAGACCTTCTGTATTAAGCCATGGCTTTTTTTTTTTTAATGTTTATTTATTGGGGGGCGGGGGGGGGGAGAGGGATAGATAGAGAGGGAGACACAGAATCTGAAGGCGCCTCCAGGCTCTGAGCTGTCAGCATAGAGCCTGCAGAGCAAGAGACCTCCTGCCAGAGAGAACTCCTCACACACAGGCACCATGAACCACGGCCTATTCTGTCTACGTCCCCCAAACCTGGTACCAGATCTGGCTCAGCATATATGCTCAGTAAAACTTCTGCGGAATGAAAAGATCTAGCGGTGGCCAAGAATTAGCACACACGAGCGCTTTTATTTACCCAAAAGTTCTAGCATCAGACTTAGAACCACTCCTGTCTTCATGGTTTGAATTTCTACTTCTAGACACTTTGATTCAGTCAAAAATGAACTTGTTCCCAAACCTAACTTGGTGTCAACAATTCAGGAGGATGAGGAAGGGAACCTTTTCACGCCTGCAAATTAGTTAACTCTCTTCCCACCTCAAAAGGCTTAGGAGTCCTCGGTCTCCACAGGCACCTGGGGAAAAGAATGGGAATAGGAAGCTCAAAGAAATCTTGTTCCCAGTGAGACACGGAATCGGAAACGGACTGTGGAAAGCACAGTGGCCCAAGGAGTCTGGTTCTGTCTAGTCAGGAACCTGTTGGATGATGTGGGGCAAGTTCCTTTCGTTTCTTTACAGAATGAGAGGTCTGGAACCTACCTTGAAAGGCTTTTCTATTTCTAACTTTCCAAGTTTGGGGCCCAAAAAACCAACTTCGGAATCTGTATCAGTTGGTCCTGACCATTCATACACTATGTGCTATTGTGCGGTCACTGTGCATGAATTATGCTTTTGAAAAGTTTTTTTTTTAAGCTCCATCAGGGCAAGGACAGATTTCTGCTCACGTTTATATCCCCAGGACCCAGGCTGGGGAGTGTCGGGCACACATCAATCACTCGAGAAATATATAAATGAACAAACGTGATTGCTGAGAATTCCTTACTGTCCTTCACATCAAGACACTTACTCGCCAACAAAGATTCAGAAGACAAAGGACTTGTAGTTCTATCTCAAAGACAAAGGAACTGAGGCTTGGAGACGTGGAAAGGACCCTTGTAAGTAGGTGCTGGAAACAAATTGTGAACCCAGGCCTCCTGCTCCCCATTCACGACCCGAAAGGACCACGTGCTAAGGACTCCGCCCCACCTCCACCCGCCCCACCCCCCACATTCGACTTCTCGGTCCAGGTCTTGGTAGATGCAAATCTCAACGTATAGGACGGTTCATCCTAAGAAATACTCTTTGGGGGCGGCCATCAGACGGAAAACGAGGCCGGAAGCATGTGTGAGAGTGGGGGACGGGGTAATGGAGAAGCGCTGTGCGTTTTCCAGGGCCGCGTTCGTAGACGCCAGAGTTGCTAAGACACGAAGTACTAAGCGGGGCTAGGAGCCCGGGGCAGAAACGAAGGCGGCCCTAAGTGCGACGGGGAGGCCAGACCGGAAGCTGGGGCGCGAAGAGAACGTAGCGGGGAATCCCAGGAACCCGCGAGGCCTAAGGGTGAATCTCGGCCCCGGAAAAACAGAAAAGCGGAGTGAGCGTGGCTAGGGCCGCGCGGGTGGGCGAGGGCCCCTGGACCCGGCCAGGCCGACGCCGCGCGGGCCGTTACCTCCTGCACGCCGCCCTCGTGCTGCTGCGCCATAGCCAGCAACATGCCGTCGAACCGTTCCTCCTCCTGCTCTCCGCCCATTGCGCCTGCCCCTAGCCACGCTCCGAGTTCCCAGCTCCGCACTCGCGTCCCGCGCTCTCCCGGCTCTATCGGGTCGCGTCCGGCCCAACGGCTCCAGTCGTCCGCCTTCCGCAGCGGAGCCGGAAACACGCACGCGCCGCACCGCCAGGCCCGCCTTCTCCCCCTCTCTTCCCGCCTCCCTCCCGGCCCGCGACCACTGACCGCACGGCAAACAACCCGCTTCACCGACCATTGGCCGACATGCTGAGCCAATCGACGAGCGCGTCCAGGAAGCGGTGGGCGGAGCAAGGGTCCCGGAGTTTGGCTTGAGTTGCTATGGTCACCAGATGCTTTGGAGCCTTCCAGAAAACCCTGAACTACAACCTGGCGGCGTTGGAAGTTAAAAAGGGGCAAACTCTGCGCTTCCGCCCTGAGAGTGACTTCCCAGCTTGTAGAACGGTGGAACTGAAAGTGTCCTTAGTCATCTCTTTCAATCCTTCCATGAGGCAGTGGAGGCCCAGAAAGGAGAAAGGACTAGCCCAAAGGACAACCTACCTCCGTCATTATCACACGCTTGCCAGGACCAGTTTCTTGGGATTACAAACTGTACGGTGGCGGGAGCTTCGGTCGTGGAAGGGCTCTGTGGTTGGTTTAATGCTCTTCTGATGCAGTCTTGAAATTATTAATTGTTGAACAAGAGAACACGTTTTGCACTGGGCCCCGCAAATTATGTAATGGTTGCTGTATTCAACCTTCAGTCCTGTTAATGTGGGGGACACGTCCCAGCCATCTGAAGAAAACCCCTCTACTTTTGCAGTGAAATTCCATCATCTTAGTCCTCAGAGATTCTACCCTTGTTATTGTCCTTTTTTCACAAACATTTTTCTTCCGGATCATTCCCTTCAATTCACAAACATGCTCTATCACTTATTTTTTACCATTCCGTGACTCCCATTTTCTCCTCCTACCACCGAGATTTTCAGTTCTCATTTACATCAAAATTTGAAAAGATTGCTATACTTGTGTCTCCACTTTGTTGCCTTCAGTTTTTCCTCAATTTATTCTAATTAGTCTTCTTTTTTTTTTTTAACATTTGTTTATTTTTGATAGAGAGAGACAGAGCACAAGCATGGAGGGGCAGAGAGAGAGGGAAACACAGAATCCAAAGCAGGCTCCAGGCTCTGAGGTGTTAGCACAGAGACCAATGCAGAGCTTGAACCCATGAACCACAAGATCATGGCCTGAGCTGAAGTTGGATGCTTAACCAACTGAGCCACCCAGATGCCCCTTAATTAGTCTTTTCTTTTTTTTTTTTTTAATGTTTATTTTTGAGAGACAGAGTGTAAGCAGAAGAGGGGCGGAGGGAGAGGCAGACACAGAAACCGAAGCAGGCTCCAGGCTCTGAGCCATCAGCACAGAGCCCGACGCGGGGCTCTAACTCACAGACCGTGAGATCATGACCTGAGCTGAAGTCGGCTGCCTAACCGACTGAGCCACCCAGGCGCCCCAATTAGTCTTTTCTTAACAGACTCTAACTAAGGGTACAATGACCTCGTGTTGCCAAAGTCCATGAACCACTATTATCTTCCTCAACTTCTCAGCTGCATTGGACACAGTTTGCCCCCTCTTCCTTCCAGAAACGCTTTCCCCTGCCCCCTTAGGCTTCTGACATGGATGGAATTGTGTTCCCCAAAATTCATATGTTAAAGCTCCCAGTGTGACATTTTGGAGACAGGGCCATTTAAGAGGTAATTAAAGTTAAATGAATTCATAAGGATAGGGCCCTAATCCAATATGAAAAAGTGTCCTTGCAAGAAAGGGACGAGATCCCCAGGAAATCATGGGCACACAGAAGAAAGGCCATGGGTGGCAGCTGTCTGCAAGCCAAAGAGAAAGGCTGCTAGAGAAAGCAAACACCTCGGTCGTGGACTTCCAGCTTCCATAACTGAGAAAATAAATTTCTGTTGTTTAAGTCACACAGTCCATGGTGTTTGGACACCAGCCCCATGACAGCCCCAGCAAACTAATAAAGCTTCTGTGTCACCACACCTGGTTTCTTCCCACTGCTCTAACACTCTTTCTCAGTGTCGTGTCCTACCTAGACCAGTAAATGCCAGCAGCGCTGTCCTTTGCTCTCCCTTCTTCCCTCTCAACACTTTCTCCTCAGGCTATCCCGTGATACCCCTGGCCCAGACCTCACCTGAGCTCCTGGTTCTTCTATCTAACCACCCTCTAGACAACGCCACTTGTGGCTGACAGAGATCTCAAAACTCACATGGCTGTGGGAAGATAAAAAAGTTCTGGAGATGGACAGTGGTGATGTTTGCACGACAATGTGAATGTACTTAAGGCCACTGACCTGCACACTTCAAACTAGTTAAAACGGTACATTTAATGTCATGTATAGTTTGCCACAATAAGAAAAAGTTTATAACTTTGTGAGACCATTTGAAATTTGAACTCTGGGGCACCTGGGTGGCTCAGTCGGGTGAGTTTCCGACTCTTGATCTCAGCTCAAGTCTTGATCTCAGGGTCACGAGTTCAAGCTCTGCACTGGGCTCTGTGCTGGGCGTGAAGCCTACTTAAAAAAAAATTTTGAACTCTGACTAGATATTTGATTATATTTAAGAATTATTGTTTAAAAAAAATGAACATGGCCAACATTGATATGCCCCCACCAACAAATTAATTCCTCCCAAAGTCTTCTCCATTGAGTTAAATGGCCCCTTCTAGTACTGATCTGCCAAAGTCCAAAGCTCTACTCATCCACCCATTTGCACAGGTCAAAATCTATTCTCATCTAATCCATTAGTAGTCTTATTAGTTCTTCCTCCAAACTATATCCTCTGTCCCCTTACCTTGCTGTGTGAAGCAAGGTACTGTTGCTACTCTAGTCCAAATGTGCATTGCCTCTTGCTTGGACAACTACTCCTAAAGCATCCTAGCTTGACTCCTTACCTCCTTTCTTGTCCCTTTCAGGTCCATCCTCCACCCAGCAGCCAAAGCAAATTCTTCTAAAAGACAAACCAGATCTCGTTCCTCCTTTGCTTAAAATTAGCCCTCACGGATTGCCATTGCATTCAGGATAAATTCCAAAATCTCTACCATGGTCTCTGAGGAGTGACCTGCCCCGTCTCCAGCCACATCTTATCCCACGCCGTCTTCACTCACCAGGCTCCCTCCTCGTTGGCTTCTTTCACTTCCTCAAATGTTCTGTCCTAGTTCAGGCCTTTTGACAGCCAATTCCTTTCTATCCATCAGGTCTTGACTGAAATGCCACTTCTTCTGTGGGGCCTTTACTGACCCGGATATACAGATTAAGTCTCCACCTCCATGATTCTTGCTTTCAAAGGACCTTGTGCTCCTCCGTAATTACTGACTACATCGAAATATACAATTCCGTTCATCTCCTCTCACTGAAGTATAGACTTCATGAAAGATCGCACCTGCTGAATTCATCTTGAGCAATTGGCTCAGAGCCTCAAACATTGCAGACCCTCAGTAAATAGTTAGGGAGTGAATAGGGGCGCCTGGGTGGCTCAGTCAGTTAAGCGTCCAACTTCAGCTCAGGTCATGATCTCATAGTTTGTGGGTTCAAGTCCCGCGTTGGGCTCTGTGCTGACAGCTCAGAGCCTGGAGCCTGCTTTGGATTCTGTGTCTTCCTCTCTCTTTGCCCCTCCCCTGCTTGCACTCTTTCTGTCTCCTAAAAATAAATATTAAAAAATTTAAAAAAAATAGTTAGGGAGTGAATAAATGGTCTTTGCCTGATACCACTGAATCTCATTATATAATTTATCAATAAATACTGGTAAAACGTATTGACTTAAGTGTCCAGTCCAGTACTGTGCACTTCATAAACACTATTTGACTTAACATAATGCTCCCGTGTTATTGTCCCCATTTGGAGGATAAGAAAACAGAGAGAGAGAAGTGAAATCACGTGCCGAAGGTTACACAGCTGAAAGGGTAGAGCCAAGGCTCAAACCCACGAACCCAGACTCCAGACCCCACACACACTGCCCGCTTTACCCTAGAATTCTGCCTCCCCGAACTCAAATTCTGATTTTATAAATCATTCCTAGATGCTTTTGAGGTGACTCCTTCCTGAGACCCCAAGGCCTGATCTTGAACCCTGGTGAATTCATGGAGATAAATTCGCCTGGGAAGGCCTCTTGGTGACCAATCAGCCTCCCCCAGAGACCCCTGACCCCATCTACCTTGGAACACCACCAACAGCAGGTAAGTGGGTGATTCTGCCACCATGTGCTAAGCACTCAATTAGAGGTGTGGGCCAGATGACCGGGGAGATCGGAAAGGGAGAGCCATTTAGTTTTCTGAAGAAGTGGAGAGGGAAAGTCCTGTGCTACAGGACTAACATCTGTCCTAAGATCACGAAGGGTGACCAGAAGCTTAGTAAGCAGACAGGGTGAGGGAAAGGCATTCCAGGCAGGGGGAACAGCATGGGCAAAACCTTGGAGGCACAGTGGATGACATGTTCAGGGAATGAAAAGGCGCCTAGCGCTGGCTACCTGCCTCCCAGTTCCAATCCTTAACCCAGGTCCTCGTGGCTGCCCCCTCAATTAGTCTGAGGCCTCTGCACACGAGAGTAAACATGCGTACCCTGGCCATAGGGTGGCAAAGCATTTTCACATGCAATATCTTATGGGTTGCACTTTAACTTCATAGATGACACTCAACCCAGTGCCTGACACATAGTAGGTGCTCACTAAGCGTCGGTCATTATAACTCTTAGGATGGTGATGATTGCTGTTCCTGCTTCAACAGAAACTCCATCCCCTTGTCGCTTGAGGAATAATGGATCATTGCTGTGAAAGCACTCTATAAACCACAGAGAGCTCTACGGAGAGAGTGTTGTCGGGAACTTCTCCAAAAAGCCTTCCAAACTCAAGCTCTTTAGCCCAGCTGCCCCATTTTGGCGTCCCTGTCCATCGTTGATGTCCCATGTTCCCTGTTAAAACCACTGAAAGCAGGGCTGTCTCTCCCTCCTCAGAACGGGGACTCCTCAGGCCTGGCCTCTGTCTCCCCAACAGACCAAAGACTCCCAAAAGTGGGGCTCATCTCCTCTCTCTGACTAGGGTCTCTGAGAGGTGGCCTGTGTCACCCCAGTTAGATTTGGGATTCTCAAGGGCAGGATTCTGTCTTCCCCCTCAAATGGGGACTCCTGAGAGTTGGCCTGTGTGTCTCTCCTTTCAGACTAAAGGCAGGGCCTGAGCAGAGGGCAGCTGATGGGCTATCTACCCCCAACAGAGGCCCCCCACCTCCCTGAAGGAGGAGCCTCAGTCATGCCCCGGCAGAGAAGTCCCTGCTGACAGGGCCATTCCTTGCCCTCCAGGGCCTCCAGACTGACACCTCGGCCTTCAGGCCACACACAGGTCTCCGAAAACACAATTCTCCACGGTGCAAAAAAAAAAAAAAAAAAAAGCAAGACTTGGAGCACCCAGCTGGCTCAGTCAGAAGAGCTTGTGACTCTTAATCTCGAGGTTGTACATTCAAGCCCCACATTGGGTAGAGATACTTAAAAATAAAATCTTAAAAAAAAATCAAAGATTTATTTTTTTAATGTTTATTTTATTTTTTGAGAGTCCGAGAGAGCACAAGCCAGGGAGGGGCAGAGAGAGAGGGAGACACAGAATCTGAAGTAGGCTCTAGGCTCCAAGCACAGAGCCCAACATGGGGCTCAAACCCACAAACCATGAAATCATGACCTGAGCCGAAATCACTTGCTTAACCGACTGAGCCACCCTGATGCCCCAAAAAACCCAGGATCTAAAACCTTGGAGTCCAGCTTTACATGACCATCCCCCACAGAGGGGTCTCCTCCTCCTCCCACTGCTTCCTTTAGAAAATGGAGACTAGAAAATTATAATTGCTCAAGACCACTGTCTGCACTGTTTTTTTCCCCGCTCTATCCCACTTCCCAGCATGAGTGATTCCCAAGACACCTGGAAGCACCTAGGTGGTTGGAGGAGAAAGAAGAGTATGTCAAGAGAAGAAGCAAATCTGTACAAAATTCTTTCGATCGTCATTAAATTGTCATTTCATAAGGACACCAACTCAAAAAGGAAGTTCTCTCCTATAAAGAACATGCAGCATATGCAATTATAAACACTCCGTGCATATCTTTCTTTTTTGATAGTAATTACACAAAGTAGAATTTATCAAAATTCCTACTACAAACCTATAAGCACGACCACGAGTATGAGAATCAGCTGTGTGAAGTGGCATGTTTACAAATCCTTGCTTTCAAGAATAAGACGTGTTTATTACTAAAAAAGAAAAAAAAGAATAAAATATGTTTTCGATCAACCATTCAAGAGGAAAGACAGAATCATCTCTCCATTTTCACCGAAGAACATTTACTTAAAAAAATTTTTTTTTAGTTTTCTTAAACGTTTATTTATTTTTGAGAGAGGGAGCATGAGCAGGGGAGGGGCAGAGAGAGAGGGGGACAGAGGCTCCAAAGCGGGCTCTGTGCTGACAGCAGAGAGCCCCACATGGGGCTTGAACTCGTGAGGAGATCATGAACTGAGCCGAAGACTGCTGTTCAACCAAATAAGCCACCCTGGGCCCCCTGAAGAAATAAGGGGGAGGGAGGCACAGTGGCGCAGAGCAAAAGTCAGAGTCCCGGCAGAAAAGGTGTCTATAATGCTTGGGGTCCAGCAAGGTGAAGAAAGTGTCCTGAGTGGGAGGGGGCAGCCTGACACGAGGTATCAGAGCCCAAGTGGGGTGAGGAGGGCATTCCATAGGGAATGAGGTGGTGGCAAAGATGGGAGACTGATTACAAATAAATCCAATAAGTAAATAAAGGCAGAATGACGGAAGCCAGGTTTCTCGGCGTTGGAGAAAGGAGGTGTAAATATAAACAGGGGAGAATGAGAATAAACCCTGTTAGATTCAAATTGCAAGTAATAGTCTGAACCCATGTGTTATAGTATGTATAAATAGACATAGAAATAAATATAACTATGAGAGAGAGAGAGAGAGAGAGAGAGAGCGCGTGTGTGTGTGTGTGCATGTGTACTCTCCTTAGTTCTGGAAGGGCCTGGGTGCAGTGACACCCTCAGAACGGCAAGCAGGTCTGGGTTTCTAATTACCATCCCAGCACCCAGATCATGGTTTTTAAATACTACTGTCCACTAAATGATGGAATCAGAGTTTCCTGGAGTACTGGTTGATTCCAGGGGCTTGAAAAAGAGGTTATCTGCTTAGACCGGAAAACAAAGGATGTTCAGAGAATAATGGGGCATGTCCAAAGGACAGACTCCAGCTTGCAAGAGCTACTGTGGGCCAAATCGGTGACAATCTGAGCATTAAAATAAATAACGACAGTAACAGATTACAAGCCGCTAAACAGAACAGGAGAGCATGAAGTTCCTAACGGAATACACACATCCATACGTTCAAACTGAGAAGCTATATATCTACATTTTCAAAATACCTCCTCAGAAACTACGGATTCATTACAAAGGGGAAGAGAGAAGGTATAGTGGAGAGGCCTGGCGGTCATCGCCCTAATCGGATGGCCAAGGAGAACCACAGCACAGATGGAAATATGGGCCACCTGATAGAAGGTATCAAGAACATCTCCCCTCTGTGATGGTCCTGCCAAAGACACATAATCTGAATCTAATCACAAGGGAGCCTTCGACAAACCTAAAATTGAGAGCCTTGCTACAAACTAACCACGACTCTTCAAAAGTGTCAAGGTGGCGAAAGGCAAGGAAAGAAGGAGGGACTCTTCCTGACCAACAAAGACTAAAGACACATGACCAAGAAAAGCAGCGTGAGGTTGTGGGTGGAGCCCTGTCGCTGAAAGTTTCTCTAGAGCATTTGCTGAAGCGTAAGTGGGGTCTGAGATTAGATGGGAAATGTTCCCTGTTAATTTCCTGACTTTAATGGTTATAATTGCGCTTATGTTAGAAGAATGTCCTCGAAGGTAGGAATTACACACTCAAGTATTTAAGAGTTTGGGGCATTGGGTTAGCAGTTGACCCTCAAATGGTTCAAGTTACAAAAAGAGTTCCCAGTGCTGTACTTGCAACCTTTCTGTGTTTGTGATGGTTTCAAAATAAACACCATGGAAAGAGGCAAGCAAAGAATGTGCAGCTAAAACACGTAGGCAAATATCATCAGGCAATTTATCAAAGTGTTGTGTTATTCTCCTGGGCTTGTGACACTCATGTTTTCCTGTCCGCTTATTTTAGTTTGTAATTGGCGGTGATTCGTTTCCTCATTTTATTTTTTTTAATATTTTTTTTTTTTTTACTTTTGGGGGCATCTGGGTGGCTCAGTCGGTTGAGTGTCTGACTTTGGTCAGGTCAGGATCCAGTTCATGAGTTCGAACACTGCATCAGGCTCACTGTTGTCAGTGCAGAGCCCACTTTGGATCCCCTAACCGCCCTCCCGCTCCTCCCCCACTCACACTCTTTCTCTCAAAAAGAAATAAAGATTTTTAAAAATATTTAGGTAATTTCTACACCCGACATGGGGCTCAAACTTAAAACCCCAAGATCAAACGTCACATGCTCTACCGACTGAGCCAGCCAGGCGCCCCCGTGTGTTCTCATTTTAAATATTCACTTTCATACCTGATTTTCTATTTCTAAAGAGGGCCTTCCAAACTGTAGAAGCTTCAGGGCCCATAAAATCAATATCCACTCTTGGCC
Source organism: Paguma larvata (assembly GCA_030068075.1). NCBI lineage: Eukaryota > Metazoa > Chordata > Mammalia > Carnivora > Viverridae > Paguma > Paguma larvata. The sequence goes on along the minus strand of CM057833.1, from coordinate 19,724,035 downwards.
TTTCTTGTACCCTTTAAAGATGAGGAAACTGAGGCCCAGCAATGTAAAGTGACTTGCCCAATGTCGCTAAGTGATGAAGCAGGATTGGAACCCAAGCCGTCTGCCTCCAGTCTCCTTTGAGGGGGCACTGAAGAGGAGCCAGTGAGATAAAAGGATGTGAAAAGAACTTTCCAAATGTAAGGCTTAAGAAGATGCACACCTGTTTGTCTGCTGGGGCTTAGTCCCTCAGGCAGAGGAAAGGGAGAAGCCAAGTCCTCCTACCGAATGCCAGAGACTGCTCAGAATATCACATCTAGGACCTCACTTTGTTATTGTCCCAGTTATTGTTAAGCTCCCGAGGCCCACAGAGGTTTGGGGATCAGCCCAAGGTCACACAACTGGAAAATGAGAGAGCCAGGAGCAAGTGCCAGGGACGGCGATGGCTGCCCGACGGTGTGCTAGCGGAAGGCTTGCCAAGCCGGGCTTGCCAAGGTCCACGGACACGACACAGCCGAGGACCTTCCCACCCTCTCTCTTCTACCCCATGCCCCGCCATCCTGAGACAGATGCCCAGGACAGAGTTGCCATGTGGCTGGCGACAGAGCAACATTTGTGCCCAGATCATAAATAGGCAATATCCGCGGACCAGGTAGCTGCAAGGTGGGGACCCGGGTAGCCACCAGCCCCAGAAAACTTAGGCCACACAGCTCTGGCTGAACAACCGGGCCAGCGGATCCAGGGGAACAAGCAAGGGCTTTGGAGTCAGACAGATCTGGGCTCTGTCTCGCCCTGGCGGTGACCTCGGGCAAGTCGCTTTGCCTCTTTGAGTTTCAAAAAGTTAAGAATCTTGTCTCATAGGGAAGCTCTATTATCAGACTGGAAAGTGCCTGGCACACAGTAGGTGCTCAATAAGTAGCAGCCATATTTCAGTATTGTTCTGTGAGGGCTTCTCAGCAGATACGGCCTTTCGGGGGCCTTAGGAATCCAGGCTGAAGAGAGAGTTCTTCAGGACCTTATTACTGCAGGGCCCCCCAGAACTGGAGGCAGAGGAGGGAGGCCTCCCTAGCCTGCACAGTGGGCAAAGTCCTCCCAGCCCCCCAGGGTCCTGGCTCCCTTCCCTGCAGTCTGTTCCTTACCAACAACAGGAGCAAAGCCCCAAGGTTAGGCAAACAAGTCAGCGATAAGGCACTTCCAGGTTGGGCCTCGCATTCAAGGCTCGTCCAGCTCTGGGGTTGGCTTCCCAGCTTAGTGAGAGTCCCGCAGGCACCAATAGGGAACCCTGCCGCGGCCACCTGCTGATTGTGCACCTGAGGCCTTGGTGCCTTGGTACAGCCTGGGTTAATGACCCTGTTTATCCGCTTGAGTCATCCGATAAGGGGCAGTCGGGCCAGCGAGCAGGCAGCCCTGTGCCCTGCATAGGCCGCTTCATTGACTAAAGTGATATCGGGGCCACGTGGAGCTCCCAAAGCCCCCTCCCCCACCGCTTCCCCACCAATCCCGCAGGGGCAGTGCGTGTTTCTTTTTTTTTTCAATGAACATGACTTCTGGAGTCAAGGTTGTCAGGCTGTTCTCCCCCTCCCTCCCGCCGGGGATATAAATAGCACCCGCAGCGCAGAGCAGAGGGCGGGAGAGCTGAGGAAGGAGGAGCAGATCTCCAACCATGAGCTCGAGCCAGCCAGCGACCTGCCCGTGTCGGGGTGCTGCAGGCCGCCCGGCCATTCTGTATGCACTCCTGAGCCCTAGCCTCGGGGCCAGGCCCTCTGCGCGCCCAGCCCGTAGCCACTGCCTGTGCAGGCAGCACCGGCCCGTCCGGCTGTGTGCTCCCCATCGCACCTGCCGGGAGGCCTTGGATGTTCTGGCCAGGACGGTGGTCTTCCTCAGGAACCTCCCCTCCTTCTGCCAGCTGCCTCGCCAGGATCAGCAGCGGCTGCTGCGGGGCTCCTGGGGCCCCCTCTTCCTGCTGGGGTTGGCGCAAGACACCGTGACTTTCGAGGTGGCCGAGGCTCCAGTTCCCAGCATACTCAAGAAGATCTTGCTGGAGGAGCCCAGCAGCAGCCACCTGCCAGATCGCCCCGAGCCCTCGCTGGCCGCAGTCCAGTGGCTTCAGTGCTGCCTGGAGTCCTTCTGGAGCCTGGAGCTGGGCCCCAAGGAATATGCCTACCTGAAAGAGACCATCCTCTTCAATCCCGGTGAGCTTCTAGACACTCCTGGGGCCCAGCCAGGGAAGGCACCTGCTAAGGGCTCCACATCCGTTATCTCTTTGGCTCCTCCTTATCGCCAAAAAGTCACCTCACAAAAGAGGCTCAGAGAGGTTAAGTGATTCGCCGAAGGTCACACAGCCTGGAAGGGGCAAAGCAGGGATGGGAACTTAGGTTTGTTCATTCCAAAGACTAGCCCTTGCCACTCTATCTAAGAAACTGTTCTGACCCTCAGGGAAGGTGGGAGTTGGGGACGGGAGGACGAGCAGACACAGCTGTGCCTCCGTCACAGAAAACTCTGTGGGTTCAGAAAGACCCCACAGAGACGAATGAAAATGTGAGATGAGAATTCCTCACCAAAAAGCCCTCATGGAATATATTAATTATAGTGACTAATTATAATGGTAGTAATGAATATTCCTATTATATTTACCATATGTTAGGCCCGATTATAAGGGTTTTGCATATACTAGTTGATTTAAACTTCACAACATACCTAGGAGATAGGGACTATTCTTTCCATTTTACAGATGAGGAAACCGAGGCCCAGAGATTAACTTATCCAAGGCCATGCAGCTACTAAGTGTCAGCATGGGATTCAAACCCAGGCAGCCTGGCTCTTACCATTACTCTGGGCTGTCCCATAAATGGACAGATAAATAAATGACAAAAAAAAATCATGGAGGTGGTAGTAACGGGGCCCCGAAGGCCAACCCAGTGACCTCAGGCCTTGGGCCAGTATGGCTGCCTGGGAGTGGGGTGCTCACCGGGCCTCTTCACCTCCTCTGCCCACAGGTGTGCCAGGCCTCCATGCCTCCTCCCACATTGGACACCTGCAGCAAGAGGCTCATCATGCCCTGTGTGAGGCCCTGGAGCCCTGGTGCCCAGCCGGCCAGGGCCGCTTGGCCCGCGTCCTCCTCACCGCCTCCACCCTCAAGTCCATTCCGCCCAGCCTGCTCGGGGACCTCTTCTTTCGCCCTATTGTTGGAGACACTGACATCGCTGGCCTGCTCGAGGACATGCTCTTGCTGAGCCAGCCTGTTCCAGCCCAGGCAGAGATGGAGTGTAGGCTGGGCAGAGGCTGGCAGCACTGATTTGGCCCAGCTGTTCCCAGGGGTGACCTAATGCTCGGGGGGGGGCATGTCTGTAGAGGCAGCCCTTCTGGTCCTCATCCAACAAGATGGGCTTCGGGGCTCCTCGCTTACGACGCCTGTCCCCTTGGCCTCCCTTGGTTTGACATGGTGCTCCAGCTCTCTGGCCATCCCTTAGTGATTCCTGGAGCCTCTGGGCCAAGATTCCTGTCCCCTCCCGAGATGCGGATGGAAGCTTAGATTATTCCCGGGGCCGAGAGTCCTACTGACTTTGTACAGAGCTGATTTAAGTTATTGGTTTTTGTAATAAAAGGTGTGACACCCTTGGAGCCTGACACTGTAATTTGTGCATGTGGAAGGGACCGTCCGTCCCACCTCCAGGGTCTCCCCTGCCCCTATCAGAAGGAGTCCAAGAGGAAGAAACCACAAGGAGTGCTGGAGCCAGGTGTCAGGGAACTGGGATATTAATTTTTCCCCCAAAATGAAATAATTTCATTTCAAATCGTTTCATTTTGGGGGATGAGATTGATTTTGCATAGGTCTGAATCCAGGGTATGGGATCAGCTCAGGACCCCCTTGCTTCCTTGCCTTTATCTTTGGGGCTGGGGGTGTCTCTCCCTATTCCCAAGCCCTCCGCTGACCCCTCCCTTGGCCTCTGACCCCTACAGGCTCCTCTCACCTCAACAAGCGTCAGATCACAGCCAGTGAGGAATACGAAGCAGTCCATTCCTAAACTGACACAGACGAGGTCACTGGAATTCCTGCAGTTTGGGATCATTCACTTCCCCCATCCCTGCAGATGACAGGAGAGGCAAGTCCGTTGCTGTCCCAGCGGGAGGGGCAAGGGCGTCCAGGCTGACCAAGGGCTGACCTGGTGCAGTTGCTTGGAGGCCAAGGCTGGCTAAGGTTTGGCTGCCACACCAGCTGTTCGAGTCTGAGACACTTCGTGCCAGTTAGTTCACAGCTACTGCCCTGAGCCCCCTCCCCCGAGTTCCCTTCCATGGCCCCTCTGTCCCAGCCCTTCTCCTGGAGTCCATTCTCATTGGCCACGACTAGAGGGACAATGCTTGGCACACCGTGGCCTTCAGGACTGCTCCATTCAGCGCATGGCTTATGTCTGTTCTGATTGGTCAGTGTGCGGCCCTCACTGTTGGTTAAATATTTTGAGTATCACCCAGGTTAGGGTGACTGACCTGCAGGCAGGAGGGAATGATAACAACTCACATGCCTATAGGACCCCCTTTCAGGCCTCCCTCGTTCTTTAGCAACGAGGCCTGCCCCTACCAGTCCTACCCTCTTCACCGCCGGTTTGGATTCTCTTCATGGGGCCAAGTTAATTATTGCTCAATGAGAGGTCATTCACTCAGGGCCAACATCTGAAGAGTGGTCATTCAGGCCTCTCCTGAAGGCCCCCAGGATAGGGACCACAGCTGAACTAGCCGTAGACCCATGAGGGACACCCGGTGCCACAGCGAGGGCACCCCGTCCCTTCCCCCATCACCTGCTCACCGCTCAGACACTCAGAGTGACAGATACACACAGCTCACACTCCATGACAAAGACACATACAACTCAGACCTACAACTCTCTCTCTCTCTCTCTCTCTCACACACACACACACAAAGACGCACAAGTCAGACACACCTACACAGTCCCATAAAACAACCACCATCCACTCACACGCAGCATGGAAATGCACAGCCAAGATACACTCACTCGGTGACACACGGCGGACCCAAACGCATGACAACGGAGACATGCACCTGAGCCAAATGTTCGCACGTACATCCCCTCCCAAGGTGGGGCCCACACTATGGAGACACCCTCCCTCCCACTGGGGGATGTCCTCCATGTTTTGGGTGTCACAGGGAAGAGAACAGTGGCCCCCGGAGTAAGAAGCCTGTGCCTGCACATCTCCGGCGGCCACCCGGGGCCTGCTAATCCGGGCCAAACTGCTCTGCGGGGCATTCGGGGCCTCAACTAACTGATCACCCCCCTTCCCCATGGTGGCCCCCCAACATCTACCCTCCTCTCACACAGGCCATTCCCTGCTCTCCAGCTCCCCCAAGCCAGGACGTAATCAAATTCCCAAATAGAAGGATCCATTAGAGCCCAGAACAGGCCCTGCATTCCTCTGCCCCCTAATCTCCCACCAGAACTCCCCGACTCAGACCTCTCGGGCCCCCAGACACCTCTCCCTGCCCTGCCCTTCTCAGCGCTTTGACATACACCACCACTTACCTTGCAAATGCATGAGGTAACTCTTCTAAGAGCAGATGCCTTGTCTCCCCACAGGAGCCAAATTCAGAGGATTCCAGGATTTCAGGTCGTTCTGTCTTTTATGTTCCTTCACTAACTGCCTCTGTTAGTTTACTGTTGCACCTCTCTGAACCTGCGGGCTGCATCTTCCTGCCCTCCCCTCCTCCAATCTTGAACAGCCATTAGAAAGTGCTCCTCTCCGCTACCCACCCCAGCCTTTCCCCTCAACTAATGTTTCCACCATCCAAATAGCTTCACTGATTAGCCCTATCTTCCTCCTTGCAAACTTCTTCCCTACCCTCCCACGTGGTTGTGGAGCTACACTTCTGTCTGTTTCTCATCTGTATCTCTTATGTCCCTGTGCCCTAGCCAAACCTTCTGCAAGGAAGATAGAGACAAATCTAGCAAGACTGGAGAGAGAACTATAATACAATGTAATACGAACAATAATGCTTTCTCCATGAGACAGCAGGCCTTCCCAAGGTGGGGGACAGTGCTCCATTATCAGCACCTTGGAAGTGGGAACTGTGTCTCATAACCAGAGAGCGTAGAGGAAGAAACAGGCTCAGCCAGGGTAGGCAACTTATTCAACGACTGATCACTCTCTGTGCTGAGATTCTAACTCAGGCCTGTGTGACTGTGGAGGCCGGGTTCTTGCCACCAGCACAGGCTGGCATGAGTCATGGCCAGGATCAGGCTGTCTGGAGCCAGCTCAGCCGCTGATTACTGACCATCTACCCTCTTAGCCATGAGCTCTGTCCTCAGGCCCAACCAGGGATGAGTCACTCGGAATCAGGCTTTGGTCAGCCTTGGGTGCCATTTTATTATCACCATTATCTCTACCTTGATTAGCCTAATCATTGACTGCTTATTAAGCAGTCAGGCACTGAGCTGATGTGTGCTGTGTCTTGTGCCAACACACCCTGCCTTTGGGTCTCCTAGAACCTATGATACCAGCAAAAAGCCAACACCCGCTATCCATCCATCCATCCATCCATCCATCCATCCCTCCATCCATGCCACCATTCAACATCTCTCTTGATGACCACTTATACTAGACCTTGTGCTAGATGCTAAGGGGCACAAAATATACAAGATACAGTCCCTGCCTTCACCGAACATCCTGTCTATGGCAGAGAGAGACACACAAATCATTGTAACACAGAGTGATCTGAACCGTGAGAGAGGTATGTTCAATGGGCAGCAGGAGCTCAGAAGAGGTGATTAAATCTGCCTGGAGGTGGGAAGAATGCTTCAGCCAAGTGGTCACTGCTCTGAGCTAAAGAGAATGAATAGGAGTTTCGCAGGTAACCAAGGGATGAACATTCCAGATAGAGGGAATGATAGGTGAAATAAACACAGAGGTGACAGAGAGCAAGGGTGTTCAGCTAACTACAGATGGTCTGTGGCAACTTGGGCCCAGGGCAGCAAGACATGGGCCCGGAAAGGTGGACAGGGACCATGTTACGGAACAAGGCAGCAGAGAAAGGCAATCCCAGTGAAACTGATGGAGGCAACAAGGCTAAGATCTCAGGGGAATCAGGGCTGACAAAGGGGATCATTCCTTCCTGGCAGGTCATTCTGGGTGGCTACTAAATAATAACCAGCTACCACTTATTCAGAGCAATGCTCTCAACATGTTACGTGGATTCCATTGTTCGATTCTCACAATATCATCATTGTCTCTATTTTGTAAATGAAGAAACTGAGGCACGGAGAGGTTAAGTGACTTGCTCCAAGTTGCACAGTTAATAAGTGCAGTCAGGAGTTAAACTCAAGTGGTCTGAACTTGGGCCCTCTGCTCTGAAGCACCAGGCTGTCTTGTGTCTTTAAACGGCAGGAATTACCTTGGGCACCTGGCTGGCTCAGTCGGTAGAGCAGGCAATTCTTGATCTTGGGGTCATGAGTTTGAGCACCACGCTGGGTGTAGAGATTACTTAAAATAAAATCTTTTTTAAAAAAGGCTAGGGAGAATCGACTAGAGAAAAAATAACAGTACCTAGACCCCCTCCCTTTCCCACCACACTACAGGATGGAACGAGAGGGGAAACGTAGCCTTGGTTACCCTTGGTTTAGGTTTTAGATGAGAAATCTGGCCTGTGTGCTCCCGCAGGGAAGTGGCCCCACTCTCCCTGGAGACAGTCCCCAGCCAACATCCAACGGCACATTCCCATGTTAATGCCAGGAATATTCATTCAATCAATGAGGACTTACTGAGTCTACTACATACTGAGTTCTGGAAATTTAGGCCCATCAGGGCAATTATGTGGGACGAGTGCATAACTTCTGGGGTCAGCTGACAGCTTTTCCAGAGCACACATCTTGTTTGCTGTAAAACGCTCACTTTTCTCTTTCAAGATTTTTCAAAATATAGTTTTAATTCAACCTTTTCTGTATAATATACAGAAAGATACACCAATCAATCACACATGTACAGTTTGATGAGTTATCACAAAATGAACCCCCTTTCTGGAAGCACTACCCAGCTCAAGACATGGAGCTTTAGCAACACCCCAGAAACCATCCTCATCACTACCCTCTCCTGCCTCCCTAAATGGCATCACTTATCCCTGATTTCCAGCATCACGAGTGAGATTGTCTTAAGCTTTATATAAATGGAATCATATACCACGTACTCTTTCGTCTTTCGCTTAATATTACGTCTGAGATTCATTCTGACCCATTCATACTCATTACTGTAAAGTAGCCATTACACTACAATTCATTTACCCAAGATACTGCTGATGACCCTTCGGTTCATCAAATAATATTTCTTTTCTATTTTAATGTTTATTTTTGAGACAGAGAGAAACAAGAGTGTGAGCGGGAGAGGAGCAGAGAGAGAGAGAGAGGGACACAGAACCCAAATCAGGCTCCAGGCTCTGAGCCATCAGCACAGAGCCCGACGTGGGGCTCGAACCCACAAACTGTGATATCATGACCTGAGCCAGAGTCAGACGCCTTAACCTACTGAGCCACCCAGGCACCCCTCAAATAATATTTCTGAGACGATTCCCGCACACGTCTTTTGGTGCACAGATACTGGCAGATCTGTGGTTATATAACAAGAACTCCAATTACCAAGTCCTTGAACATGAGCTCAACTTAAGTAGATCTTGCCAAATTTTCCAAATTGGTTGTACCAGCAGATTTTAAAATCCAAGTATGTAGAATGATCCTATTCACAATGACCCAGCCTCTCATGAGAACTTATTTTTTTCCCTTCAAATAGGTGTATATTTGTGATCAACACAATGTAAACACTTGCTTTATTGTTTTTTGAAATGAATTGTTTTCTCTTCTAAGATGTTTCACTAAAATCGAGTGAAACAAAATAGCATTTATAAAATATATAAGAGTAGGGGCATCTGGGTGGCTCAGTTGGTTAAGCTCAGGTGATGATCTTCCGTTTTTTAGGTTCGAGCCCCACGTCGGGCTCTGTGCTGACAGCTCAGAGCCTTGAGCCTGCTTCAGAGGCTGTGTCTCCCTCTCTCTCTGCCCCTCCCCTGTTCATGCGCTCGTGCACGCACTCGCTCTCTCTCTCTCTCTCTCTCTCTCAAAAATAAACATTTTTTAAATGTTTTTTTTAATGTTTGTTTTTTTTTTAATTTTTTTAATGTTTATTTTTGAGACATAGAGACAGAGCGTGAGCAGGAGAAGGGCAGAGAGAGAGGGAGACACAGAATCCGAAGCAGGCTCCAGGCTCTGAGCTGTCAGCACAGAGCCCAACGCGGGGCTCGAACTCGCAGACTGCAAGATCATGACCTGAGCCAAAGTCGGCCACTCAACCGACTGAGCCACCCAGGCACCCCTAATGTTTGTTTATTTTTGACAGAGAGAGACAGACAGACAGAGCATGAGCAGAGGAGAGGCACAGACAGAGAGGGAGACACAGAATGTGAAGCAGGCTCCAGGCTCTGAGCTGTCAGCACAGAGCCCGATGCGGGGCTCGAACCGGGAACGGTGAGATCATGACCTGAGCCGAAGTCGGACGCTCAACCGACTGAGCCACCTAGGCGCCCCTCAAAAATAAACATTTAAAAAAATTTTTTAAATATGTTAAGTGTAAGGAATAACAGTACAACGAACCTTCATCATGTCCCATAAATTCTGATGTCACCTCCCCCCGTAAGGTAATGGTTACCCTGCATTTGGAGGTAAGCATTTCCTTACTTTTCTTTATGATTTTAAGTCATATTTATTTATGTATCACTAAAAAGGATTTCTTAGTTTGTATTTTTGAACTGTATATACAGAATTCTATTTTCTGACTTGTTCATTTCCCCTCAACAGCATATACCTGCCGAAAAGTACTAATTAATTGCCCAGGGCGCCTGGGTGGCCCAATCGGTAAGGCATCTGACTCTTGACTGGGGCTTAGGTCATGATCTCACACATCATGGGTCCGGGCTGTGCAGTGGCAATGCGGAGACTGCTTGGGATTCTCTCTGCCCCCGCCCCCATGCGTTTTTCTCTCTCTCTCTCTCAAAATAAATAACTTTTTAAAAATTGCAGTAAATGCCAACATTTTGCTCTTACAAAAACCGCATCTATGAATATTCACATATATTGTCATACAAAAAACAAATCTGGATTCAGTAAGGAAAGACTTCTTTTTAGATGATTATTGCAAGAGAGGAAAGGAACTCTTGCAAGGGAGAAGAAACATATTGCGATGGGACCAGAAGATCTATGTGTGCCTTCCAGGTTGAGGCAAGAGGAGTCTATCGTTCATAGGGAGGAGTGAACAGAGCTAGAAAGAACTGGGTGTGAGGGAGTGGGGTGACCAGGAGAGGCACGATGAGACAGTAGATCAGAAAATGTTTTACCCTGAAGCCAGCCTATTCTCAGGGGTTGTGCGCTGGTTCAAACTTGGTGGGCGGGTGGGGGTGAGGCAAAGTTCAGGGACCTGGGGGAAGGAGAGAAGCTTAACCAAAGTTTGGTTAACAAGCATTTTGTTCTGATTGATCAGTGGAGACAAGCAGTTCATCGGAGCGTTTACAAGGCAAAGAATTGGAATTTGGAGTCTGTGGCTAGCCTTGACATACATAGGTAAACAAGGGAGCACCCGTGAGTTTATCTAAGTCATATAAGGAAGCGTGCTTCTTTACAGTAAGCTGTGTTCTAGAACACAAAAGGGTGGGATTGGGTTTCCTAACCTTCCCTGTTTTCCAGGATCACCCACTGGGTGAAGCTCAACATTGTCAATACAAAGACATATGCAAGAATTTCTTTTTAGTATATAGAGAGAAGTGGAATACCGGCACCTTCACTTCTACTGGGTAATGTCGTACTGTTTTCCAAAGTGGTTGTACTAGTTTACACTCCACAGTGGAGTGGGGGATCCAGTTACTCTACACTATCACCAATACCTGAGGATTTAAAAATTTCTGCCAATCTGATGAATGTTAAGAGGGTCTCACTAGATTTCCTTGATTATTGAGATTGAGGCATTTCCATTGTTAATTGGATGTTTCTTTTCTGTGAAGCGGCTTCAGTCCACTTTTCAGTTGAATTATCTCTTTCTTTTTTTTTTTTTTAACATTTTTATTTCATTTTTGAGAGACATAGAGACAGAGCATGAGCAAGGGAAGGGCAGAGAGAGAGGGAGATACAGAATCCGAAGCAGGTTCCAGGCTCTGAGCCATTAGCACAGAGCCCGACGCGGGGCTTGAACTCACAGACCGCGAGATCATGACCTGAACCAAAGTCGGACGCTCAACCGACTGAGCCACCCAGGCGCCCCGAATTATCTCTTTCTTAAAGTTCCGTGGGAGTGCATGAATTTGCTTTGGAAGAATAGGTGGATGAGCCACTAAAAAGTCTCTAAACTGAAAAAGCTGAGATTAGGTGTGGGAAATCCCCAACAACTAAAAAATCTTAAAAATTGCTCCTCCCTCACGCTTCTAATTGTATCATCATTGGAGCCTGATGAAAGCGATCTGTAAACACATTTCCCAGGTGAGAGTGTTCATCATCATCGGCTTCTCTCTGTGGGAAACCGACCCGAAAACCCGCGTCCCCCCAGCTCCTCAACCACCACCCTGTGGACTGGTCACCCGTTACACATCATCGCACCACGCAGGCCTTGGCTCCGCGATATTCTCGCGAGAGCTGGATCCAGCCGATCATGTGACAATCCAAGATGGCGGTGCCCAGCGAGGCGGAGGAGGAGGCCACAGTCTACTTAATAGTGAGCGGCATTCCCGCCAGTTTGCGCTCTGCCCAGCTCCGGAACTACTTTAGCCAGTTCCGAGAACAGCAAGGCTGCGGTTTCCTGTGTTTCCACTACCGGCATCGGCCTGAGCGGGCTCCTTCCCAGGCTTCTCCCGACTCTGTCCTAACTCCTACCGGCCAGGTTCTCGCCCAGACTTCGGTCACCGATGCCCGCACTCTTTCCACCTCGGACTCTGCTCCCACCCAGACTCGCACCTGCTGCTGCGTCATCTCGGTACGGGGGACCGCTCAAGCCCAGCAGCTTCTTCGCATGTACTCGGGCCGCCGGTGGCTGGATTCTCAGGGGACTTGGTTGCCGGGTCGTTGTTTCATCCGCAGACTTCGACTACCTACTGAGGCATCAGGTACGGACGGGGAAGATAATAGACTAAGCCTACCAGCCCTGGAACAAAGCCACCTTTCACGAGGGATGATGGGGATAAGTCAGGTCTCTGATTATCAGACTCTTTAAGACTTTAGGTCATTTCCGGACAGAATTTCCGGCGCAATTCCATGTTAATTTAACTAGGACTGGGAGTCGGGTTGGGGGGGAGGTACGGAAAGAGGCCTATTGGATGATCCTTCATTTTCCAATTTATTACATTTCTTCTGATACCTTTTTTCCCCCTGCTATCTGAAAGGTTGATATTGCACTGACACAGAAGGAAAAAAGGGAAATGAGGTTTCTAATCCTCTTCTTGTCTTTATTACATTCTTTGTTGCTTCCTACCCAGCCCTCTCTTGGCAAGAGGCAAATGAAAAGACCATCTCTTTTCTCTGGACAGCTCCCACTTTCAAGGGAAGTCACTTTGATGGGGAGCAGAAAACAGAGCAGAGTCCTGTAATTCATTCGTTCAACAAGTCTAGCTTATATGCTCACCCAGTGTGACTCTAGCTGCTGTACAGAAAACATAGTCTGTGCTCAGCATTCAGAGAGGAAAACAGAAAAGTAACTTTCAGAGAGATGGTAATCAATTCTGATTGTAATATTTGCTGAGCACTTCCTGTGTACTTACTAGGCACTGTTCTGGGCCTTTCATTTTCTTATTGACTACTCACAGCAATCCTATAACGTAGGATCTATTGTGAACCATTTTACAGGTGAGGATACTGAGGGATACAGAAGGTGTGTTACTTGCCCAAGGTTACAGAGCTAGGAAGTGGCAGAGTCACAGTACAAACCCAGGCATATTGCCCCAGAACCTATGCTCTTTATCAGCAAGTGTCGTGAGATGACAGAGGAGGGACAAACTGATCTCCTAGAGGGATCAGGAAACGTGGCTTTTCATCTGGACCTGAAAGAGAAACAGGAGTTTGTAGGAAGGAACAGTGTTCAAAGTACATGACTTTTGCAGAGAGGCAGAGACGTGAAAGTCCATGGAACTCTCAGGGCATGTTAAAGTGTTTGGTATGGTTGAAGCACATGGATTGAGGATGTGCAGGAAGTCGGGGTTGGTGGCAGTTGACAATCACAAAGTCAACAGGAACCAGATCTTAAAGAAACTTGTGTGGTCGGCTGAGGTGATGAGAAATGCCTTGAAATTTTTAGGTGGTTCCGGTCAGGGAATGGAGGAAGTTACTCTGGAAAAGTGTGAAAGGGAGGAACAGCATTAGGCTAAAAAATTTGAACCAATTTCTGGCTCAAATGTTGCGGAAGGCTTCTAGGTTTCAAGAGCCGTTCTTCCCTCTGCTTTCCAAGGTTTGGGCTCCTTTCCTTTCCAAACCCGCAAGGAGCTGCAGAGTCGGAAAGCTCAGAGGGAAGCCTTTACTCTGGCTGATCTGAGGCAGCTGCCGGAGCTGAACCCACCCGTGCTGATGCCCAACGGAAATGTGGGGACTCCTCTGCGGGTCTTCTTGGAATTGATCCGGGCCTGCCGCCTACCCCCTCGGATCATCACGCAGCTGCAGCTCCAGTTCCCCAAGACGGGGTCTTCCCGGCGCTATGGCAACGTACCCTTCAAGTATGAGGACTCAGAGACTGTGGAGCAGGAGGACCTCGTGTACACGGCTGAAGGCGAGGAAATACCCCAAGGAAGCTGCCTAGTGGACACACCAGCCAGCTCCTGCGGAGAGCCAGAGGAAGAAGGGGAAAAGGAGGAGGAAGGAGAGTCACACTCAGATGACGTGAGTACAGCGAGCAACCTTGTCTTTGCCGGCAGCTTAGAGAGGCCAGGCTATCAATATAATACTACCCTTCGGTTGTATGTTACAATAGTTCTAAACCTGGGGGGGTCTCAGGAGAAGTCCAAAGAGTTAGAACTCCTTGCAATTGAATATAAAATTGCATTTGCATGTGCAAATATGCCTTTCTTTGAGGAGAGGGGCTAAAGGTCTCATCAGAAGATTCTCAAGGGGGTCTTTGCATTCTCTTAGAAGGAACGTAAGGAGGGGTCCTTTTCTTAGATGAAAATGTACCGACCAAGAAATAAAATCATCTAAGGAATTGGGGGCAGATGTGGGGTGTGAACTTGGTCCCCTTTGCCGCTCGTCTAACCTCCGTGTGCTTTCATTATGTGGCTGAGAAATCATGTCTATTTTCTGACCTTGAGCCTGTGGCTTGAACACCAGCCTCCACTCTAATTTTATCAATGAGATAGACATTTCTTTTACCTTTCTCCAGACTTGGTTGTTCATCCATAAAATTAGGAAAGGTGTGCTTTGAGGGGAAACTTTTTTGCGTATGCATACTCTGGGTAAAAAAAAGAATTCATCTGTGTCTTCAAACCGCCAGCCCAGAGCTGCTAACATCTGCACCACATCCTTAGTGTGGTACTCTCTGGACTTTTCCCAGCGCCTGCTTTGCACCAGTGGTTCCTGAGGCTTCCTGGAGTTTAACTAGGACAGGAGCCCCAGGATTTCAAGCCAGGAGTCATCCTATCATCCCGCGAGTCTAGGCAAGCAGTCGTACACATGGGCTAGCGCAGGATTCCGGAGACATTCCGAGATCCATTTCCTGCCCTGGAAGAGCTTTCCTACTCCCTGGAGAGCAGCAGCATCTGGGAAGGCCGCGTGGGTGTGAATGCTGGCTCTGCCACTCTCGGTGTACTTGGGCAAATCACCTCACTCCTCTGAACCCAGGTTTCCTCCTCAGTAGACTGGGAATGGTGGTACTCAGCCTCAGAGGCTGTCGGAGTGATTAAAGGAGCTCAGTGATGAGAAGGGCCTGACACACTGTAGACAGTAGGTATTAGTTATTGTCCCTTCTTTCTCTACGACATCATGTATAGAGGCCTAAACAGTGTGTACCGATTATCTCCAAACTGAGGAGTCTGGAGACCAGCGAGCGTGCCGTGGCCGCAGTGTGGGGGCTTCGCGTGGGCTGGAGAACTTGAGGGCGAGGACTCACCAGGTGAAGAGAAAGCGGTGGGAGAGGAGGGCAGATATCCCCAGCAGGGGCCACAACATGGCCAGAAGCACAGGGATAAGAGTGAGTTGGGCTTGGGGGAAGGCGCCGAGTATGGTGTGACACAGGGGACGGAGAGGTGTGTTGGGCAAGGCTTCAGGGGCCAAATATGTGCTGCTCCTAAGAGAAATTTGGAGGAAGGGAGCCTCCTGTGCCCTGAGCCGCCTGCCTTGCGGGCATGAGGTCAGGACGCTGGACAGGCAGGTCACCACTGTCCACCTTCTCCAAGGACGACGACCGCGGTGAGGAGTGGGAGCGTCACGAGGCACTGCACGAGGACGTGACCAGGCAGGAACGTACCACCGAGCGGCTCTTTGAGGAGGAAATCGAGCTCAAGTGGGAGAAGGGCGGCTCCGGCCTCGTGTTCTACACCGATGCCCAGTTCTGGCAGGAGGAGGAAGGAGGTAATGCTGGCCTCCGGGCAAGGGCAGGAGTGATGCCTGCCGTGTCCCCCCAGGGCTCTCCGTTCCATGTGGTGGGTTCTGTGGCAGTGAGGCCAAATATAGGGCTAGAGAAGGGCTTACCTGGATTGTATGAGAGCAGACGTCCTTTTTGGGGGTTGGGGATTAGTGGAATGGAGAAAAAATGCCCCTCCCCTGCAAATTTTAAATGATCCCCAGAGGAGAGATTTTAAAATACAATCAAGCCCCAGGTCCTAGGGCCCCTAGGTGGTGGCTCAGTCGGTTGAGCGTCCGATTCTTGATTTCGGCTCAGATCATGAACTCCCGGTTCGTGGGATGGAGCCGTGCAGCGGTGCAGGGCCTGTTTGGGATTCTCTCTTTCTCTCCCTCTCTCTCTCTGCCCCACTCATGCGGACTCACTCTTGCTCTCTCTCAAAATAAATAAATAAACATAAAAAAAAAAAGCCCCGAGTTCTAGAACGTGTCTAAGTCTAGATTTAACTCTCAACAGAACCGCGAATCCTTAGTTTACTCTCTTTGATGCTTTCTATCTGCAGACTTTGATGAGCAGACAGCCGACGACTGGGACGTGGACATGAGTGTGTACTACGACAGAGGTACTGGGCCAGGGACTGCAGTATGGGGAGGAGGAACCGGTGCCCAGGCCTTGGGAGGACACCTCACTAGGCTTGCTTAGCAGAGGCTGAGACGGGACCAGTTCCCCTGGGGTAGCCCACCGAGAGGTTCCCCTCTGAACTCCTCTCGAGTCATGTGCATTAAGTGCTGGTTGTGGGCAGAGCCTTTTTCTTTTGTGGAGGAAGGACGTGTGGTGAGGTCAGCCCTCAGGAGGCTCTGGTTCTGATGGGCAGGTCCCGGTAGAATGGGAGGGTGAGGTGTTCAGGCTCTGGTTAAGAATTTAGATTCTGGGGGCGCCTGGGTGGCTCAATCGGTTAAACATCCGGCTTCGGCTCAGGTCACGATCTCATGGTCCGTGAGTTCGAGCCCCGCGTCGGGCTCTGTGCTGACAGCTCGGAGCCTGGAGCCTGCTTCGGATTCTGTGTCTCCCTCTCTCTCTGCCCCTCCCTTGCTCATGCTCTGTCTCTCTCTGTCTCAAAAATAAACAAACAGTTAAAAAAAAAAAAAAAGAATTTAGATTGTGGAGAGGCGCCTGGGTGGCTCAGTTGGTTAAGTGTCCGACTTTGGCTCAAGTTATGTATCATCTTGTGCTGCTGTCAGCACGGAGCCTGCTTCGGATTCTCGGTCTTCCTCTCTCTGCCCCTCTCCTCTCTCTCTCTCTCTCTCTCTCTCTCTCTCTCTCTCTCTCTAAAAATAAATAAATATCAACAAAAAAGATTTAAAAAAATAATAATTTAGATTCTGGAGTCAAAAATGACCTGGGAGAGGTTGGGGTGGGAGGGGAAGACCTGGGTCTAATTCTGTTTCTCATCTTCGGGCTCTGTGACTTCTCTGCACCAGTTTCCTCATCTGTAAGATGGGAAAGCCAGATTCCTACTTTTGGTGAGCCTCCATTCTAACGAGAGAAATAGTAAAGTAACAAAACACCATAAAGATGAATATGTAAATCTTGTGAGGAGGTCCTAGAAACCTGATTCCACCCCCCACCCCCGTTTCTGCTGAGCGAGACCCTTCTATAAACTGAGCTCTGCTTCCTCAGATGGTGGAGACAAGGATGCCCGAGACTCTGTCCAAATGCGTCTGGAACGGAGACTCCGTGATGGCCAGGAGGATGGCTCTGTGATCAAATGCCAAGTGGGCACCTTTGAGCGCCACACCAAGGTAAGCGCTGTGCCTAGCCCATTGACCCCTGTCTTTTCCTTCTCTGTCTCCATTCCTCTTGCCACCGCCCCCTCCCCCAGGAGCCCTCTCTTGAGTCTTCTCCCTTCCCTCCACAGGGCATTGGACGGAAGGTGATGGAGCAGCAGGGCTGGGCTGAGGGCAAGGGTCTGGGCAGCCGGTGTTCAGGGGTGCCTGAGGCCCTGGATAGTGACGGCCAGCACCCTAGATGCAAGCGTGGATTGGGGTGAGTGTGGCCAACGGACTGTCCGGGGGGCCCAAGCTAGGCTTTCACCTGTACCCTGCTTTCCCCCTTCCCTCTGGCTTTGGAATGGGTGTTGGAGAACTCCTAGGGGATGAGCTTCAAAGCAGAATTAGAAGGAAAAGGTAGGTCCGGCATATTGTTTTTTTAGACCAAGCTCTAAGGCTTGACAGGATCACTGATTTCCTGCGGAAGTCCTACCCCCTGATCTGAAGAGTTTGGACTTCATTGCCGTTAGGGAGTGCCTGTAAGTCACACAACGGTGACAGTTTGTTCTCAACTCTGTGTATTATTTAAAATGAAAGCAATATGTGAGACCCCTGGTTGCTGGCACTGTCAGTGTATAGATAAGGGGACCGAAGAGCTAAGATCCGAATGTAAAGGCTCTGTCTTTGGGACAAACCAGACATGCAGTAGCTGCTTCTCTCTTCTCCCAGCCCTTTTTTGGAGTCTGAGAGCAGCCCTCTCAGTTTGAGCCCTTTTTAATGCAGGTACCATGGAGAGAAGCTACAGCCATTTGGGCAACTGAAGAGACCCCGTGGAACTGGCCTGGGGCTCATCTCCACCATCTATGATGAGCCCCTACCCCAAGACCAGGGGGAGTCGCTGCTCCGACGCCAGCCCCCCACCAGCATGAAGTTTCGGGCCGACGTGGCATTTGTGAGGAGTTCCAGCTGTGCCTTGGACAACCCCTCAGAGCCTGAGTGAGAAGTTCGTGCCTTCCTCAGGATCACTCAGAACTGCGCAAGCGGCAGCCCTCAGCCTTGGCCTTGTATCCCACCACAGCCAAAGAACTCTGGGACCAGCAGTCTGGGCAGCTTGTTCAGGGTGCTATGTTCCGAACTTGCCTTCTGGCTCTCTACCTCAAGGACGTTTTTACCCAAAGGCCCCTATCCTCTTTTAATATTAGGACTGAATGACCTCTCCGCGGTCTCCTACCCCCAGTCCCTGTTTGGTCTTGCCCCTGTTGCCTCCCCCAGTAACCTTGACAGCTGGATTGACTGAAGTTGTCAGCACAACCTCCGTTGGGGGCGGGGAGGAGGAAGTTCACTGTAAAGGTCAGAAAGAGGGGGAAATGGACCTGTAAGAGGAGATGACTCTTGGTGCTTGGAAGGGACGATCTGGGGGCGGGCCCTCCATCGCCTCCGCCCGTGACTCTCTGGGGCCGGACAACGGAGAGGTCGCGGGGAGGTGGCCCGGGTCTGTGACCTAACGGGATAATAAAGAAGTTTACTACCAGATTTCTCTTTATCTTCTAATTTGGGTCGGGGGAAAGGCGGGAAAATCTGGGCTAGAGTGCCCTCCACCCCAAACCCGCTAGCGGAGCCCAATCCCCGAGGAGAAACCTGCCACGCCCCCAGGCATCACGCCGCGCCGTCATCTCGGGGGTGGGACTTCCTCTCGGCGCTCCCGCCATTTCCGACGTCGTCCGGAAGTCGGGCGCTGGTTACCTTGCCCTGCTCAGGGTGTCTGCAGTTCCTCCTTCGGCGACCCCGGGGCCGAAGGCTTCTACCTCTGCCGAGCCTACCTGCCCCGCACGGGGCTGCGTGCAGCCTATGGCGGGGGCCGCCCCGACCACGGCCTTTGGGCAGGCGGTGATCGGCCCGCCTGGTTCAGGGAAGACCACGTACTGCCTGGGCATGAGTGAGTTCCTGCGCGCGCTGGGCCGGCGCGTGGCGGTGGTGAACCTGGACCCGGCCAACGAGGGGCTGCCGTACGAGTGCGCTGTGGACGTGGGCGAGCTGGTGGGGCTGGGCGACGTGATGGACGCGCTGCGTCTGGGACCCAACGGCGGCCTTCTCTACTGCATGGAGTACCTGGAGGCCAACCTGGACTGGCTGCGTGCCAAGCTAGATCCCCTCCGCGGCCACTACTTCCTCTTCGACTGCCCCGGCCAGGTGGAGCTCTGCACGCACCACGGCGCCCTGCGCAGCATCTTCTCCCAGATGGCGCAGTGGGACCTCAGGGTGCGTCTTGGGTCGAGCGGGCTCCTTTTGCAGATGGAGGAACTGAGACAGGGAGGACAGCTGCCACGCCCCCATGTCACACAGCGAGGTAGGGGCCAGTCGCTTTGGAGTAAAAGTGGTGTGAGTTCGATTTCAGGCTCTGCCACTGACTCGCTGTGTGGTCCTGGGTAAGTCAGTTTCTCTCTCTGAACCTCAGTTTTGTCACCTGCAGAATGGATGTACTAGCACCCAATGTGGGATTGTTAGAAGTATGGAAAGGGTTATGTAGAACGTGGCCTGGTGATTGCTGTTATGACTTGGTGGGTGAAAGTAAATGACATCGAGTCAGATGCAATCAGAACGAGCTAGTCGCCCACTGGAAGGCTCGGTGCCAGGCATCTTGTGAGGAACAGTGCCTCATATCTCCTGGCAGACGGAAGTGAATGTAGCTATTAGAACGGAGCAGAAGCAGGAGGAAACTCATGGGGAAGGCTTGCACTCTGTCCTCAGAAGTCCTCAGCCTCTTGAGAAAGACATAGGCCCTGATATTGCCTGCCTCCCCAGGCCGCTCACCCTGTCTCTTCCTCCCCTTCCAGCTGACTGCTGTCCACCTGGTGGATTCTCATTACTGCACGGACCCGGCCAAGTTCATTTCGGTGCTCTGTACCTCTCTGGCCACGATGCTGCATGTAGAGCTGCCCCACGTCAACCTGCTCTCCAAGATGGACCTCATCGAGCACTATGGGAAGCTGGGTGAGAGCCCCAGTTCTGGGCAGGCCAGGAGTAGGGAGGGAAGCGCCTCAGCTGAAGGGAGCTGCCTCCAGGTACCACGCACGGCTTGGTGGGTGACGATCGCCACAGGCAGGTCCTGACTCCTGCCTGTTGATTTTGTGCACACTCCGCGTGCTAGCTACTGTTCTGGATTGGGGGACAAGAGAGCTATAGATGGTGGTGTGTCCTGCAAAGAAGGTAAAACAAGGTGAATGGTTGGGAGTGAGTTGAATGAGCAGCGCTACTTGAGATGCGATCTGAATGGTGAGAAGGAGCCAGCCGAGGCTGAACTATTCTAGGCGGAGGGACCAGTAGGAGGACAGGCCCTTAGGGAAAGAGTTTCGTGTGTGTGTGAGGAAAAAGCGGGGGGAGGGGAGGAAACCCAGAGTAGCTGAGGTAGCGGTCAGGGAAGCGTGGTAGGAAATGAGGTCAGAGCGGTGGGCGGGGCCAGAACCTGTACTGTTGAAACACCGGAGGAAGCTGGTGACGACTATTAAGCAAGGAAATAGCATGAATTAAGAACATCGTTGTGGCCGTTTTGTGGGGAATGAGTTAGAATCAGCAAGAATGCAGACAGAGATCTTTAGGTGGGTTTTTTTTGCAGCAGCCTAAGCAGTGGTGGTGGGAATGGAGAGAAATAGGTCGATCCAGGACTTACTCAAGAAATAGAGTTTGTTGGTGGATTGGATGTGGAGACTGAGGAATTAAGGATGACTTGAAGGGCGCCCGGGGGGCTCAGTCGGTTAACTGTCCGACTCTTGATTTCGGCTCAGGTCATCATCCCGGGGTCCTGGGATGGAGGCCTTCGTCAGGCTCCGCCCTGAGCACGGAGCCTGTTTGGGATTCTCTCTCTTTCCCTCTGCCCCTCTCCCCTACTCATGCATACTTTCTTTCTCTGTCTAAAAAAATAAATAAATGAATTTTTTTTAAAAACGGGAACTATCAGGTTCTGACGGAGCCAGTGGACAAATAGACGTGCCTTTGTCAGGGCGGGAAAGATTGAGGGAGAAGCAGGTTGGTACAAGGCAGGGCAGCTGCCGAGGGGCCTCACGGCCAGCATTTTTTCCCTGCAAAATGAGTGCTCTGCTGAGCTGCGGGCATCAGCTCCCTAAATAGCATCTCCAAGAAATGGACCCGGAAGGTAGGAAAAGCCGAAATGACCAGCAGTGAACAGGAAGAAAGGTTGTTGGGATCACGGTATGTCGGGGCATTGTCTAGAGAGGGGAGGCCCGCTGGCTGCCAGTCAGGACGTGAGGGATGTCAGCCCCTCGGAGGGGCCGCCTCAGCCCGGAGTCCCGGTCCGTTTCTCGGTAAGCCCAGAAGCCCTGTTTTATCAATGCCCACATTTGCAGTCTTCCCGAGCCCCTCTCCTCGCCCTTCATGGCCTCCAGCCCAGGTGGCTACATGGTGACCCTTGACCTTTCTAGCTCTGACTCTTGCCAGTCATCCTTACAAAAGACTGTTGTGCAAACCAGATGAGGCCATTGAGGCCCAGAGACATTACACGAATAGCCCAAGGTCAGTCATATAGCTAACGTGTTACGCCGAGTTGAAATCTAAACCCACGTGCACCCGGCTCCAGCTGCTTAATTCCTGGGGAGAAAGGTACATGTCAGGCAATCCAGGAAACTCGTCGCAATGCCCGGGGCATTATTCCCTGCAGGCAGAGGGGTGTCAGTTTCTGACTAGAACCCCGGAGCCAGAAGGCAGGGAGTGAGTCAGTCAGCCTCCAACAACCTGATTGCCCTAGCTCACTGTGGGACGGACCAACGGAGTAGCCCAGCTGCTTGAGTCTTTTGGCAGAAATGGACACTGCAAGGGAGGCCCAGTTTCCTTTTCTTAGAGGAGGTTTGTGTTCTTAGAGCTCCCGGGTCATCTAGTCTGATGCCCTCCTTTTGCATGAAGAAGGAACTGGCCCAGAAGGGAAAGTGATTTACCCCGGTGGCCCCCGACTAGAGTCATAGTGCGTGTGTCGGCTCTGGGGGTCCCACCTGACTATGAGCTCCATGCGGCAGGGACCAAGCACTGCTTTTGATACACATTCGGTGTCGTTATTTGGTACCATGGAGCAAGTGCTTCTCTGTACCAGACATTGGGATGGACAACATTTAATCCTCACAGCTGTATAGCTGCCACGCGGCAGAGCCAATGGCTAAAACCAAGTATTTTCTTTCTGAGTAACTGCATTTCACTGCCTTGACAAATATCTGTTGAATGAATGAGTGAATGAATGAATGAGTGAATGAATGAATGAATGGGTGAATGAAGACAAAAGGAAGAAAGAAAGGAAATAAGGTGCCCGTCCTTGGGTCTTTCAGCCTGATGTCAGTTGCTCCTGAACACCCGTTTCTCTCCTTAGCCTTCAACCTGGACTACTACACAGAGGTCCTGGACCTCTCCTACCTGCTGGACCACCTGGCTTCCGACCCTTTCTTCCGCCACTACCGTCAGCTCAATGAGAAACTGGTGCAGCTCATCGAAGACTACAGCCTGGTCTCCTTCATCCCCCTCAACATTCAGGTACTAGGGACTAAGAGCCTATAGGCTCTGACGATGCCTGGGACTCCATCAAGCAAGGGTGCAGGAGGCTTCGAGGGCCCAAACAGTGGTCTGTCCTTGTCCTGGGTTCAACTGTCATTCAGTCCCCTCAGTTTTAGGACCAGTGGCTCTCATGGGCAGAGAGAGAATACAATTCCAATACAGAGAACAGACCAAACTTTGGCCCTGTCTATTCTGTGTTGCTGGGTTCTCTCTACACATGTTCCCTCCTCAGTGTGAAAATGGGTGATTTCAACGTTTATTTATTTTTGAGAGACAGAACATGAGCAGGGAGGGGCAGAGAGAGAGAGGCAGACACAGAATCTGAAGCAGGCTCCAGGCTCTGAGCCATCAGCACAGAGCCCGATGCGGGGCTCGAACTCACAGACTGTAAGATCATGACCTGACCCGAGGTCGGCCACCTAACCGACCGAGCCACCCAGGCGCCCCGAAAATGGGTGATTTCAGAAAGTCACCAGCAAGGGACTCGACCAGAGCCAAAGATAGGTCTCCCAACCTCCTTCAGGATGGGCAACTACCCGTTGACTTTACAAAGTAGTACCCAACCCCTGTGCATGACTTGAGCAAACTTATCTCTTCCCTGTTTAATGCCATGCTTTTCTCCTCTGAAATGAGAAGGTGAACTCTCCAATATTAATCATAACAACTACCACTTACTGAAGGCTTTCTGTACGAGGCATAATGCTAAGGACTTGTACAGGCATTAGTTTGATCTTTCCTTCCCATGATGCAATGTATGGACTGTTCTTACTACTTTTATGTGAATGAGCAAATAGGTTATATGCCTGTTTATTGGGTGCCTAAGTTAGCTCAGTACTGTGCCAGGCACTGAGGATACCTCCCCAGATTAGTCCCTGACCTCACGGGGCACACAGCCGAATAGGGGAGGCAGGTGAGTTAGTAACTGGTCAATAGTGAGACGGCAGGATGAGCGCTATAATCGGATGGACCCAGGGGACTGTGGGTGGGCACAGAGGAGCTTATCTGTGCTGATTTGGGTGGCTCGGCGGTCAGGAAAGAGGGGATGGAGCCAGGCCTCCGGGGACGTGTGGGACTACTCCAGGCAGAAGCTGCACGAGGCAAGGCTGAAAGGGACATTTGGAGGCTGCAGGCACTTTGATACGTCCTCAGTTCCGCACACCTCCGTTTCACTCACGAGGCTGTTTCTCTCCTCCCTGCCCAGGACAAGGAGAGTGTCCAGCGGGTCCTACAGGCTGTGGATAAAGCCAACGGCTACTGCTTCGGGGTCCAGGAGCAGCGAAGCCTGGAGGCCATGATGTCTGCTGCAATGGGGGCCGATTTCCATTTCTCCTCGTATCCTTGCTCTCGAGCCTGTTGGCCACGGCCACGGGGAGACACGGGGCTCAGGAGTGGCCACACCTACCCTTGTAGATGACTGATTTCATGCTGACCAGTTGGTGACTGTCTCTCGGGTGCAAAGGCTGGTCCCTTAGAAGGCCTCGGTGGCGGTCGTACCTGAGGACAAGGGAGGATGCTGATCAGAAGCAAATACAGATGCCAAGAAAGGAAAGGGCGTTGGTCATTTGGGGGAGATGCAAGGGGGTTCAGTTTGCTTCTTGTCCTGACTGGGAAAGGGAAAGGGGGACGTAGGGGTGCAGGCGCAGGAGGCAGGGCTGACGGTCGGGGGCTTGCATGCCCTGCTAAGGAGTGTGGGCTTCAGCTTGCGGGTGGGCGGTGGGAACCAGCAGAGCATGGCTGTGCCTGGTGTGACGTGATCGGGCATATGTCTTTTAAAAGCCCCTCCGAATGCAGAAATTATGTTTAAGGGATGTGAGTGGAGGCACAAGAGTGTTTACAATCTGTAGATGAGAACAGACGAAACGTTAGTGGGGAGAGTGGGAAG
The DNA here is from genome assembly GCA_030068075.1 of Paguma larvata. Lineage (NCBI taxonomy): Eukaryota > Metazoa > Chordata > Mammalia > Carnivora > Viverridae > Paguma > Paguma larvata. The sequence continues at coordinate 19,699,292 of CM057833.1, read as the reverse complement.
CAGGGTACGGGTTGGATAAAAGGGGACAGACGACCCGAGCTGGTGACCGGGTGGTTATGGGAATGGATGGAGGTACAGCAGAAGTTAGACTCCTGGGTTTCTGGCTCTGACAGCGGTCCGGGCGGTTCTGTTCATCCCCGAGGCAAGAAAAGGAAGGGAAGAGGACAGGTTTATCCCATGGGTGGCAGGGACGGGCGCTGGCAGATGTGCCGTGTTGGAGGGGACCACGGGACAGCCGGAGCTAGCTGGGAGGCAGCCAGACCTTCAGAACTGGAGCTGGGTTGGTGACCAGCAGGAGGGGAGCTAAGGTCATGTGTGGGTGTCCCTCAGGTCACCGAGGCCGCAGGTGAGTCAGGGCAGGGCGATGCAGGCCCACTAGGGTAGTTGCAGAGATCTGACACTTACGCAGCTTGCTGGGGGCCGGGGGCGTCCGGAGGCCTCGGGATGGAGGAGGATAATTCCGGCCGGTACCTTCTGATCTGTGCCCGGCCCTTTCACAGGCGGGACACAAAGCTCCCAGGGAACCAGACAAGTCGGAAGTGATGGCGGTAGAGCGTGCAGTGCTCGATGGAGGGGGCGGGCCGCTACCTCACGCTCGCAGTTAACGCCGCAAGTTGAACTGCATGGGCTCGGCAAAAACGGGCAGGCGTGGTTTCAGCAGTGCTGAATTTTTTGGTGCGCTGTATGTTGCTTTATGCATTCGTACATGTTATGCAAGATTCTATTTGTAAAACGGTATACTTTTTGATAGATGATTTAAGGAATTTTAAGGGTATTTTTAGCCATATGCATTTGTGCTGATTTTAATTTTTTATTAAAAAATTTTTTTAAGTTTATTTTGAGAGAGAGAGAGTGGAGGGGAGGGGCAGAGAGAGAGCAGGCTTCGAGCTCGGCTCAGTCGTGTGAACTGTGAAATATGACCAGAGCGGAAATCGCGAGTTGGGACACTTAACTGACTGAACCACCCGGGTGCCCCCGTTTGTGCTGATTTTAGATTCTGCCCCCTACCCGAATCCTCTTAAGGTTCAACTTCATTCCACGTCTAAGATAATTAAAGACTGGGGCCCCCAGGTGGCTCAGTCGATTGAGTGTCTGACTCTTGGTTTCAGCTCAGGGCATGGCCTCCCGATTCATGGGATTGAGTCCTATGTCGGGCTCTGTGCTGGCAGCTCCCTTCTCTCGCTCCCTCTCCTCTCCCTCTCCCTCTCCCGCTCCCGCTCCCTCTCCCTCTCCCTCTCCCTCTCCCTCTCCCGCTCCCGCTCCCTCTCCCTTTCCCTTTCCCTCTCCCTTTGTCCCTCCCCCAGCGCACTCAGAGTCCACTCAAAATAAATAAACATTTTTTTAAAGAGATAATTAAGGCTTGGTATAAAGGAGGGAAAGGTCAGCTCCGCTGAGGAGCGTGCGAGTAAAGGAAGCTTCACAGAGGTGGTGGCACTGGAGTTGCCTGGTCTTAAAGGGAGGCTTAGCCAGGCTGCTTGATAAAGAGGGAAAGGGAATTCAAAGCCAAGGGAGTGGTATATGCAGAGGCGTGGCCGTTCAAGGTCGAGGCACGTCTGGGCAGTTGCAAGGAGAATAGCGCGACGCGTGGGCAGGACAGGGCTTTGGCTGAAGAGCAGCGAGAGGGCCAGACAGACGGTCACACAGAACGCAGGGTTTCGTGTGCCCTGCTCGGGAATGCGGATCCACGGGGAGACGAGGCAACTCGGAGGTTCTTTTGTGTCAAGCAAGATGGACTCCATTCATCCTGAGTGCTTCTCGGGGCCGACTCGCACTGGAAGAAGGCATTATTTCTTGAGGGAAAGAGAGGGGGAAGGGGCACAGGTTCAGAGTCCGCTTGAGTAGGGGTGAGTAGGGGTGAGACGGATTTTGGTGGATGAATCCATAGGAGATGGGAGAGAAAGTCTGTACCCTGTCATTTAGCGGACTTTATACTCTGCTGGCAGAATCTCATTTAGTCCTCATTCAGTCTCTTCTTTTTTTTCTTAAGTTCATTTATTTTGGGAGAGAGAGAGAGTATCCGAAGCATCCGCACTGGCAGTGCAGAGCCTGATGTGGGGCTCGAACTCACGAACCGTGAGCTCATGACCGGGGCTGAAATCAAGAGTCAGACGCTTAACTAACCGAGCCGCCCAGGCGCCCTTCAGTCCCTTCTTATAGATGAGGCCGTCGGGGCTGTGAGAGTGGCAGGTCCAAGGTCCTTCTCCCAGGATGTGTTAGAAGGACAGTTCAAACCTCAGTCTCCCTGGTTGTAGAACCTCAGTTTCTGACCCTGACCTAGCAGAAGGGCCACGGTGTTCAACCGCCGTCTCCTCCTCAGACCCGCACGCAGACCTCAGGCCAGCTGGCCTCGCGGGGCTCCCTCAGGAGGATCAGTCTTTTCCTCTGTGAGTCTGACAAGCCTCCTTCCCACTCCACGTCCCTGCTGTCCCAGGGAGGTGGAGGGAGAGCGGGAGAAGGCACCCGATAGGGCAAGCAGAAATTAGTGATCTTTGAGCTCCCCCGAGTTCCCTCCCGTGGCAGAAGAGAAGTCAGGAGCGCTTCCTGAGCACCTGCGGCGTACTGAGCGCCATAGTAGGCACTTCGTATCGTCTCACTTGATCCTCACCACAACTCCGTTCTACAGACGAGAAAAAAGGATGTGGCAAAATCAGGATTTAAGCCCCCAGTGACCTGGCTCCGGAGCGCGTGCCCGAACACAGGTGCTGGGTCAGTGCCGTCCCGTCCTGTGATCCTCAGCAGGGTGCGGGAGAGGCAAACACAGGAGCATTTGGGTCCGGATTGTTTGTCTGTTTGTTTAATGTTTATTTTTGAGAGAGAGAAATCATGTGCAGGCAGAGGGGAGGGGCGGAGAGAAGGGGACAGAGGACCCGAAGTGGGCTCTTTGCTGACAGCACAGAGCCCGACGCGGGGCTTGAACCCACGAACTGTGAGATTATGACCTAAGCCGGAGTCGGACGCTCAGGCGGCTGAGCCACCCAGGCGCCAGGGTCTGGATGTTTTGAGGGGCCTCTCAGCCCCGCTTGGTCCCTGTTGCCTGGAGCTGTCGCGGTGAGAAAGGGAGCGGGTCGGGAGCAATCCCCCAGACATGGTTCTAGCGCCACTTCGGTAGAGGTCGGATCCTGCCCAGACCAGTCCCCCGCCCTTGCCTATGCTACCAGCCTTGACACCCCCCACCCTCAGCACCCTGGGCATCCAGGAGAAGTACCTGGCACCCTCCGACCAGTCGGTGGAGCAGGAAGCCATGCAGCTGTAGCAGCGAGCTGGGCTCTGCAGAGCGAGAAGCAGAACCCAGCGCTGGAGGAAGTGGCAGCCGCCAGCGACAGCGGACGGCCCGGCCGACTCAGATCGAGAGCATTCTTCCCGACCAGAGCAGAGCACCCACCGCCCCTCCGTGGTTGCTGTTGCCAGGAACTCAGCGCCGGCCCCGCTCGGGCTGGGACGGGTTGTGCTACAGTTTCTACTCTTTGTGACTTCCGAGCTTTCCTCAACTGCGCAGGCCCAGAGAGTTGGCGCAGAACAAGGGAATGGGCCCTGCCCTTAGAAGAGGCCTGTTTCCTTATACGGGCCGTTGTTTCCCCCAAAGCACAGGACTGTGCTAGAACTGACCCTCAGTCTCCAGTCGTGCGATTTTGTAAATTCGCGGTTTTTAGCAGGGAGCCCGGAGCCCGAGCCCCAGCAGGACACGCTCCCCAGCAGATCTGAGAGTTTCGTTTTCATGGTGTCTATTTCATGGTTCTATTCCCTTTTTTGGCCAGTGTTAACTAGTTTCCCATTTATACTAGTTATTAAAAGTTTACTTCGAAGTTGCAAAAAGTGAGTTGTTTGAAGAAAAATATTAAGTATACACCTATGACCTCATGAGGCGTGTGGCCTGAGGTTGGAAATAATGCTCTTTGCTCCTTTGGCTCCTCTTGCAGCTGGTTGGATGTAATTCATATTTTCAACCAATAGGTGGCAGTCCAGGCTCATGTGTTTTGCAGACACTCGGTCCCGTTAACACGTGAGAAGGGCTTGGCATTTTACGACGTGTTTGCACACACGTGGTCCTCATGTGGCTCTCACAGCGACTCCCGGAGGACTGGACAAGATGGAAGATTAGGAAGCCCCATTTTACGGCGAAGAAACAGGAGTTTGGATTTTGGTCAGCCCGACTGTCTCATTGTTCACTTTGCTGATTTTTTTTCTTTTCTTTTTTTTTTAAGTTTATTTGTTTACTTTGAAAGAGAAAGACAGCGAGCTGGGGAGGGCGAGACTCCCAAGCAGGCTTCACACTGCCAGCACAGAGCCTGATGTGGGGCTCGGACTCACGAACCATGAGCTCATGACCCGAGCCGAAATCTAGAGTCGGTCGCTTGACCGACTCAGCCCCCCAGGTGCCCCTTTGCTGACTTCTTAATTGGATTGGGAATTCTTAACAGTGGAAAGTCACGGCCCTTCTCCCACAGATTTGTGGCCAGCCAGGGGCAAGAATTTAAACACCTGTAGAGTATTACTGACTCACATATCAAGGGGAAGATAGGTCCCTGGTGCTTTGGGCAGTTGGAGAATTCAGCTTAGGAAGATCTGTTCCCAAGTGGCATTGAGATGGGGGTGACAGAGCTTTGCCTCCCGACTCGAGGAGTCCGAGCAGAAGGCAGAAGAGTGAGGGGCTGTGAGGAGGCCCCTCTCGCTGGAAGAGTATGAAAGCAGCCGACCTCTGCTCCCACGCCCGGCCGTGCAGGGGGTAATTACTAGGTGCTGCTTCCCCAGCCTCTTTCATCTGCGAAGTTCAAAGCACCGCACCCCTATTAACACCCTACAGTAGGTGGGGAGTATCAACAGCAAGCCAGGGAAACTGAGGCCAGGAGGCGCAGCCTGGGGATGGCTGTGAGTCACTCGTGGGGCCTGGAGCCCAGGAATCCTGACGCCCAGGTCGCTGGACAAATCCCTCGTCGGGTAGGGTCCGAGGGTGGATGCTGGTTTTGAACATAGTACCGGTAGCTGTGGTCAGGGGTTCTGAGGCTGGCCCCATCCCCCTGGCTCTTTCCACAGCAAAGCCAGCTGGAAGGAAGGTGTCATTTGAACTTTATGGGCTCGCATCCAAGCACTCTGAGCGTTCGTTCCCTGCAGTCACAGAGTGGAGAAAGATGGAAGTCATCCCAAACGTAATTTTCACATCTTGGTGTCCCAGCAAGGGTGCTTTCTCCAGGAAGTGTCGTTCTGTTCACCTTCTCCCGATGGCAAAATGATTTTTGGTTCCCCTGCCGTGGTGGGGAGGGGTTGGAAAATAAGTCACCTGTAATCCCATACCATATAAATAATGAAAATATTTATAATCTATAATAAATTTTATATTCAGATGTATTAAAGTAATTTGTGTCTCTCAGTCTTTACATGGAGAGGGCATAGCTGGAGCATTTGTATGAGTGGAAATATATTATACTTGCCTTTTTAGTCAACACTTATTTCATCCAGTTAAAAATGTAAAGACATAATATTCCATGGTAAGGCTCTGACACGGTGTGCCTGTCCAGACTCCCATGGTTAGCCTGAATCCTTACCAATTGCTTGCTGTCGTAAATAGTGCCGTGATGATATTTCGTACTCCAGTCTTTGTCTGAGCCTCTGAGCGTTAACTTCTGCTGAAGTCCCAGGAATGAAACAGCCGATATTTCCCAGGTTCTGGATTCACGTTGCCAAAATGCCTTCCAGAAAAGTGGCACTTCGCCTCTCATAGACGCTGTCTGAAAGCGCTCTTCTCGCTTCCAGACCTCACTTGGCAATCACGAACGACTTCTGGAGGGAGGAAACCATCTCCGAGTGCCTTAGAAGGGACCTTTCTGGTCCTTTCTGCTAACCACTGACATTAGCATCCAGGCATTTCCCGGCTTTGAGGTGGGGACTCCCCCCAACATTGGAAGATACTGTTTGGAAACTAGCAGAGGCCACGGCTAATTGGAAAGGCTTCCAGCCCAGACAAAGAGGCTTAGGAGTGAGCATGACGCCCTAAACCCCACGGAGCCGCAGCACAGCCAGTCTGCTCTCAGCTGTTTCTGAATTAGCAGAATTAGCACCCACCGGTGGCTGAGAATAGGAAGCCTGATCCCATTAGAGCCTGTGGGAAGTTCTGTCTTAGAGATTCTCTCTCCTTTCCCAGGGCTCCTGAGCGGGGAGGGGAGTGATGGCAGACACACGCTGGCACTAGAAAGGTTCGCCTGTTTTTGAAAGCAATAGGGGAGGCCCAACTACCCCAGGACCCTGGAGGGAAATTCTCCAGCAAGCTGTTTACACCCTTCCCACCCCACCCCTACCTCCTTCCCCTTCTCCCTTCTCTCTCGTCCCTGGCTGTTGTCTCTCACCTAGCCTTTAGCCTTTAGAAGGAAGAGTCCCAGATCAGTGCACGCGTCGATGACATCGGGCCTGCTGAAGGTAGGGGAAGGCCACACACCTCATTTCTTTTTTTTAACGTTTGTTTATTTTTGAGAGACATGGAAACAGAGCATGAGCAGGGGAAGGACAGAGAGAGAGGGAGACACAGAATTGGAAGCAGGTTCCAGGCTCTGAGCTGTCAGCACAGAGCCCGACGCGGGGCTCGAACTCACGGACCACGAGATCATGACCAGACCCGAAGTCGGACGCTCAACCGGCTGAGCCACCCAGGCGCCCCTTCACACACCTCATTTCTAACCCATTGTGTCAACTCGTTGTGTCCTTCATTTCCAGCCAAGGAGCCAACTTCAGACAGCAGCCCCAGATGTCCGGGTGGCCTAGGACTGAGGAGCTATGAGGAGATGGGCTGGGGATTCGGAGCCCAGATGAGGTGAGAAAATAGAAATATCGGTAAAAATGCACTGGATGAGACTACATCTCAAAGTTTTGATTTTTTTTCCCCCATCCAAAACCTTGAAGCAGTTGAGGGAAGTGGGAGGCTCCTGCAAAGCCATCCCAAATAAATGAGTCTAGAGCCTTCTTGCTGCAAGAATCCAAAATCAGGGTTTTCCCCAAATTCACTGGACATTTAGACATCGGAGGATGTGCGCGCATGCGTGTGCGTGCGTGTGACTCTGCTTGCTGTGCGAATACAGCATCGGGAAATGTCCCCTGGTGCTCCCTTCACGCTGGGCGTCCCCCTCTCCCTGGACAGGGATCCCGAAGCCTTCACAGTCCTCACGGACTGATAAAAACAGCCAAGGCGGAATACCGGAACCCGGGTAAGACTCCTCCCAGCTCTTGAGTCATGCCCGTAGTCACTAGCCTATTCTTTCCTTAACATCAGGCCACTCTGCAGTCAGACAAGGACACTTCAGGTTAACTTTATTTGGGGGGGAAGTGGGGGAGGGCATGTCTTCCCTCTTCTCTTCTAACGAATACTTAATTGAATGCCATAATCGATGTATTAAATACTGCACCAAGCCACAGACTGAAGACTCCATGCTTTTCAGAGTCTGGGATTTCCTCTTTTATCTCTAGACAAATAATGAGTTAAATTTCCCAGAGAGCGGTAAGAAGAAGATTGGGTGGAGATGAGAGATGAATCAGCCTCTGACACCCCCGGGGTGACATACCTGTCTGCTACCCCCACAGACATTCCTGGCTCCTGACTCAGTGGGTAGGTGGAGTGGGGGGGGTGAGGGGTTCTGAGAGGAGGGGCACCTACCCTGCAGAGACCTGCCTCCCCGCCTCCGCCTCCCCCACAGCAGGGATGGGGGGTGGGGAGGCCCTGTGAACTGGGTGAAGAATTGAAGAGGAACAAAGGATGTCACCGGGGTGAGGAAACCTGAACTTAGAATGTGCCAGTAAGCTGGCCCTCCACACAGTCTTCTCTCGTTTAAGACGGTTCCTTTCTGCCGGGCCCTGGGGTGGTGGAAGCTTCAGAACTTAGTCTTCCTTGATTCTTAGAAAGTCCAAGATACGAGCAGGGCAGCAGAGCATAATGTGGTTCTTTTCAAACTTATTTTTAGCTCATGAAACTCCAATATACAAAACAGACATATGGGTGGCTATTTTCGCCAACGTGCGTGGAAACGGGGGAAACCCGGACTGCTGGGCTCCTGCCCTGTGGCAGCTTCTGGGGAACCCTCTGCACACAGTTCGGAAACAGCTGTTGTCGTTTAAAAACCATGGGCCTTGGAGTTAGACGCCTCGCACTCCCCCGACACATAAGTAATTGTATAACCTTGGTTCTTAGGTTAGTTAGCTGCTCTGAGCCTCGGTCTCTTCATACACAAGACGAAGATGGTGATATGTGTTGCTGGAGGATCAGGGTCTGAAAGCGGCTGGCACGTGGCAGTCACGCCAGCTGCTCTTATTCCTGTCGTCTGTTCTCTAGGAAGGAGGGGGGCACTGGTGGTCAGATGTGCAGTCTTGGTGCAAGCATCCGACATTAGGTTTTCCCAAAAAGGCACTGGGCATTTGGACATTGGATGTGTGCGTATGTGTGTGTGTGTGTGTGTGTGTAGGAGTATCTTGCCTTTCTGGAAGGAGCCATAGTGGCCTGCCTGACCCCAGTGACTTGGCCTCCCTCGGGTGCCTGGTTAGTTCTAACTCCAAAGGCACCCCTTGTCTCCTATCCCCATGGATCTACAAGCCAATTTGCGTTTTGCTCTCTGAAGTAAGTACCTACGTGAGAAGATACCTTCTTTGGAAAATTTGAGGTTGGAGCCTTTCCCGATACCACCCAAAGCCCTTAGCCTCCATTTCCTGGGGGATAATCGGGCAGTAAAGGAGGGCGAGGGCTGGGGTTACTTGAATCTTTGTGAGCCCAGTCTCTGTCTAGACAGCCCTGCCTCATCCCAGAACCAGCTTTATTTCCATTTCTACAATGGAGGACCTGGCACTAAACCCGGTTTCCAGGCATTTGGAAGGATGGGCTTAAAATTAAGTTCCAAGGGGCACCTGGGTGGCTCAGTCAGTTAAGCATCAGACTTCGGCTTAGGTCATGATCTCATGGTTCGTGAGTTCAAGCCCCGCATCAGACACTCTGCTGTCAGCACGGAGCCCGCTTTGGATCCTGTCTCCCTCTCTCTCTGCCCCTCCCCTGCTCGCTCTCTCTGTCTCTCAAAAATAAATAAACATTTAAAAAGAATTCTTTAAAAATTAAAAAAAAAATAAAGCTGAGCACCTTCCTGTCTGTCTCCCTTGCTGGAGACACTGTAGGAAGAAAGGAAAAATAATAAGACAAAGTTACTATTTTTAGGAAGCTCTCGGGACATAGCTGCAAACCCAGAGGAAGAGGCAAGTAGATACGAATCATAACTGAATGAATGTACCTACCTAAATTAAAGGAGTTGGTAGGATAGTATATCCCAAACTCGGAACATGTGTTAAAGGGAGGTGGCTAATCATGCTAGGATCTGAAGATGGGCTTTGAAACTTGGATAACCTGTGGAACCGAGATAAAATGCACGTGCCTTAAAACTCATGCTTCTCAAGTATACAGTTCAGTGGTCTTTAGCATATTCACAAACGTGTGCAAATATCAACTATTTGAATCTGGAACGCTGCATCACCCCGAAAGAAATTCCGTACCCAGTAGCAGGAGGACTGAACATTTTTAAATGTCAAATTTGGGCCAGGAAGAGATGGCGAGAGATGCTCAGACCCCACCCCTGGGTAACAGGGAGAATGCTTTCGAGAGCTTATGCCATCCATAAAAAGCTCCGAGGCTTTCACGGTCAGAAGCTGGTGCCTCTACGCCAGCTCGCACCTAGCATATTCGGTGATATTCCAACCCACAGCATCTGCTTTTGAAATCTGTCAGCACCAACACCCTGCCTTAGCGTGGCTCATGTCTTTCCCCATATAGGGCAACCGTGAGTGGTGTGGAGAGGACAGGCAAAAGTCAGAGGCTGAGAGAAAAGAAGAAAGAAGTGCCTTTCCCAGGACCTACCCCATGAAGGGAAAGTCACCGGACCTGCCTGGTAAGAGAAACTAGGTCACTTCCAGAGCTGAGGGAGCGTCGCTTGCCCCAGCCCTGAGTCTCTGCCTGCTTTGGAACCTTGAAACCGGACACCCTTCCAGGAAAGGAGAGAATACAGGGGATTTAGAGGGCAGCGGGGAGTGGTCCTGCCAGCTTCCCCTGTAGAATTAGTATCTCTGATAAGAGCCTTCAATTTCAGGTCCCGTGGGTGTGACCAAACTTGGACTGTGGGGAATCTGATGAGGCTGGACCGACCTCCCCCCCCACACCCCCATTTGGCCAGGGGGAGGAGTGACCACTTGATGTCAGGACGCTATCTCAGGCGGCCCAGTGAGCATGCAGGTCAGCTTTGGCAATAAAGCTGCTCCTCCCGACGGGACTGATTATTGGCACAGAAATGGATAAATCCTCGACTATTGATGCCGGACGGATTACTAGTAGCTAACGTGTATTAAACATGGACTATGGGCTACTACGTGTGCCCATATTTTCTCAAGCTTCATAGCAACTCTTGAGAGGAAGGTACTATTTTTTAATCCCCACTTTACAGGGGCGTCTGGGTGGCTCAGTCGGTTAAGCGGCTGACTTCGGCTCAGGTCATGATCTCGCGGTCTGTGAGTTTGAGCCCCGCAAGGGGCTCTGTGCTGACGGCTCAGAGCCTGGAACCTGCTTCGGATTCTGTGTCTCCCTCTCTCTCTGCCCTTCCTTGCTCACTCTCTATCTCTATGTCTCTCAAAAATAAAATAAAACGTTAAGCCCCACTTTACAAACGAGGGCACAAATAAGCAAAGTTCAGAGCCTTGGCCGAGGAGGGCTGGGGTTCAAACTCAGGCAGTTTTGACATCATAGTTTTAGACTTTTGTCCAAGCCCTTTGATACTGAAGGAGAAACTGAGACCCAGGGAAGTAAAATGGCTTTTCCAAGATCGCACAGCCAGTCAGGGACACAATCCAAGCCCGTCGGTTCAGGGCTGCCTGGATGGCGGAGAGCAGTGGGGACGCCTTGGTGGCAAGGGCTGCCGACCCTGCCCGCCCAGCCAGGCCCGGGCACCGCCGCCCGTAGAGCAGATGACTCAAAGGGCGGGGGCTGCTTTTTCCGCACGGCCCCTCCTCGTCCCGCTGCTCTGAGGATGCGGAGCTCTCCGGCCGGGCGAGTGGCAACTTGTCTGAGTGAAACCGGGAAAGCGCCGCCCCTGGCGCTAGGCGGGCGGCGGGGGCCCCTCAGCGCCGCTGCGCGTCGCGACGCCGGAGGGGCCAGGCGGGTGGCAGGAAGACGCCCCGCGCGCGTTTCGCCGCTCTCTCCCCCATTGGCCAGTCGGGCCCCAGGGGGCGGTACCCCGAGCAGCTCTCCGCCGAGATTGGACAACATCGGCCTGGGGCCCGCCTCCGGCCCGGGGCTGCGAAGGCTGGAGCGAGCCCGGCGGCCGCAGGTCCCGGCGTGCCGGAGCCGGGAGCGGAGGCGGCGAGCCCGGATGGCCTGGGCGGGCCCGGCTCCCCGCGGCCCTGCCCACCCAGCTCGCGGCTCCTCCTCGCCCGCCCGTTTCGGGTCGTACGCTGATGCGAACACCGGGGCGGGCATTCCCCTCTCCTCGGACGTGGGCTTTTAATGGCGTCATGCCCTTGCCCAGATTGTGCCCCCCTCCTCTCAGATCTGAGCACCTGATGGGACTGTTCCTCCCTCGCAAATCTGGGGTGCGCACTGCCACTCACTACCGCCTTTCCTTGCGGCACTGACTCCCTGCTTTCCTGTCCTCCGCAGGTCTGAGCTCTGGAGCCTTCCGCCCTGCGGCCGGAGCCGAACAGCCTCAGAGCCGCCTTTGCGCTCGCCTGACCCTCCCAGGACGAGAAGGGTTTGTTGGGGGTCACCGTGATGGAAAGCTGAACGCCCGCCCCCCCCCCTCCCCAGCCTCTCACCTGGAGTCACTGAGCTAGCCCCTTGAGAGGTCAAGAAGCAAAAGTCAAGGTCTCTGTAAATCAGAAGCCAATCCCTGTCCCATCCCTCTGCCAATAACTGGAAGAGACAGGAGGAGTGTCACGGGGGAACTTTATTGAGAGGAAACATGGTCACACCCAGCAGACATACTTTCCCTCTCATCCTGGGTTTTGCACTCTCTCTCTCTCTCTCTCTCTCACACACACACACTCACACACACTCATCTCCAGCCTCTGCCACACAGTCCAGCTCTCAGCCGCAAGGATGGGACACTCCTCAATTCCTAAGATTCAGAGGCAACAGGGTGCAGGAGGGAGGCAAGGGGGAGGAAGAGGTGGCCCAGTTGGCAGGTGGGGTCTGGAGGAGGGGTGCAGAAAGCAGGGGTGGGTGGGCTGAGTGCTGGTGAGGAGCAGCGACAGCCACAGGAAGAGGGGGACCCCCTGGCTCCAGGTGACCTCGGCTCTGCTGGTCCCGCTCCTCTGAGCTCTTGGGAGCCGGGGAGCAGAGCATGCGGGAAGGGTCGGTCGGGCCTCCCATCCCATACTAGTCCTCTCTGCCACGGGCGGGGGCGCTGGAGAGGGCAGGGGCGCGGCAGGGAGGGGGCGGGCGCGGCTCAGCTCTGGGGTTCCTCGGGAGCCTCGCCCCCCTCTTCCCCGGTGTTGTCGGCCGTCCACAGCGTCAGGTTGTCTCGCAGCAGCTGCATGATGAGGGTGCTGTCTTTGTAGGAGTCCTCGCTGAGGGTGTGCAGGTCAGCCATGGCCTCGTCGAAGGTGGTCTTGGCCAGCGAGATGGCCTCCTCGGGGCTGTTGGCGATCTCGTAGTGGAAGACGGAAAAGTTCAGGGCCAGGCCCAGGCGGATGGGGTTGGTGGGCGGCATCTCCTTCTTGCTGATGTCCATGGCCTCCTGGTAGGCCGACCGGGCCGAGTCAATGATGCGCTTCTTGTCGTCCCCAGTGGCCACCTCGGCCAGGTAGCGGTAGTAGTCACCCTTCATTTTCAGGTAGAAGACCCGACTCTCAGCGTCACCGGCCTCCTTGATGAGGTGGGTGTCCAGCAGGCCCAGCACTGTGTCGCACACGCCCCGGAGCTCAGTCTCCACCTTCTCCCGGTACTCTCGCACCTCCGGGCCCTTCTCTTCCGAGCTCTCCTCAGTGCCCTTCTGCTCGATACTGGACAGGACCCTCCAGGCAGCCCTCTGGCCGCCCACCACATTCTTGTAGGCCACTGAGAGCAGGTTTCGCTCTTCGCAGGACAGCTCCTCACCCTTTTCCACGGCGCTCTTCATGAAGGCTGCCATGTCCTCATAGCGTTCAGCCTGCTCTGCCAACTTGGCCTTCTGGATCAGACTGGCTCTCTCCATGGCTCTGGTGACAGACACAGGCGGCGGGCTAACTGGCGGCCTCGAAACCAATGCTGGATTCTGCGCGTCTCCTGCCGTCTGCCTGCCTTTTGGCTGGATGGCCTGGCCTCGGAGAAGGGGGGGGAGGGACCGAGGGCGGGGCTGGGGCCCAGGACCTGCCTCCCGCTTCTCTTCTCCCCACACCCTTTCCGGCTCTTCCTTAAAGGTAAAAGGCTAAGATGTGGGGGTGAGTCATCAAGGCAGTCAGCGGGAGAAAGCCAGCGGGGCGCAGGCCCCACCTGCGCAGACACCTTTCCAGGCTCCAGGCTGCCCCCTCTGGTTCAGGGCTTCGATTTACAGGGATGCCCGTGTAGCCGCCCCGGTTTCTCAAATCAGATCTTCCTTCCTGGTGTTCTTCCAGGGGCTAAGGGTGGCTTCGACCGACCGACGGCCCGCTTCAGCCCGGCCAGAAGCCCTGAAGCCAGGTGCTGGAGGATGGGTTCCTAATCCTATCAGGTACGTGTCCCAGCCTTGCTTCAGGTGAGCGAATTATGTTTAGGTAGGGCTGTAGTTTCCCAAGCACCTTCATGATCGAATTTACTCCCTACCATGTCTCCGTGAGCTGGGCCGGACTGTGACTATTACTCCCACTTTAGAGATGGGAATGCTAAGGCTCAGAGAAGCTTGAGAGCTGCTCAGGGTCACACAGCTGCTAAGTCGCCTGCATCCTACTTCCTTTGGTTTCTCTCGGTCAAGGCCTCTGACTTGTGAGCTCTGGGCCGTGTTTAGAAGTGAGATCCAGGCTTCTTCCGGAGTCGGCCTGAGATGGTTCTGTCCCCTGGGCACCGCTCCCCTTCAGGGTTCCCGCTGAGTTCCCAGAATGCGCAGGTGGCATCTTTCAGGGTGCCACTTAACGAGGTGCTTAACGAGCGGCCCCTGACGCTCCAGCCCAGCCTTTGTAATTAGTCACCCAGTAGGTTTGTCGAACACCTTCCCCGTCGCAGCACAATTTTCCCTTTCAAGTTGGTGGCCTGTCGCCACTTGTTTGAGGACCTACCCTCTGGCTCTCCACGCCAGGTCACCTACCCTCTCCGAGCCGCCTGCCGTCATGTATCAGTGGGGTTCACACAGGGTGGGGGCCCGGCTTTCCTGACTGACTCAGCCTGCGCTCTGTCAGAGGCTGGGAAGCAGGCCACTTGAGTGCTCAGCCCAATCCGGTTCCCCAGGGGGGACGCTAGCACCTGGGGAGAGAGACGGGATGGAGAAAAAGAAGGTGGTGGTGACACACACCATTTTGTTTTATGGGGTAGCAGTCCCCAGCCTGCCTCTCAGAAATGTCCCCGTCCCTTCCCTTTGACGATGGCCCTCCCTCTGACTCCTGGCCGAGGCCTCAGAGACGGGAGACACTCTGGCCCACCTTCTGTCCCTGTTTCCTGGGATGACGTTCTCATTCAGCCAGGAGTTTCACCTAAAGGTGTTGGCTGTGCCTGTGAGGGTGGGTCCCTACTTACCTGCCCCACCCCCAGCCAAAGCTCAGATGGGGCTCAGGGGTGGGGCTCCCCTCACTGGGATCCAGCCAGCTTAATCTCTGAGCCAGGACCATTTCAGAGGCCTGTTCCTCCCTAGGTCCTCTTGGTGCCCGAATACCCACCTTCCCCTCCTGGAGGCAGGCTTAGGCCAGACCTCTGAGGCCCGAGGAGGAGGAGATCTGCCTCCTCGCAGGAAAATTAGGAACATGCCTGGGCTGATGCTGCAGGTTTTCCAAGGAAGCAGAGGGGATTTTAGGCTTGCCGTCCCTAAGGCTCAGCTCAGGCTGGACCACCGAGACAGAAGGTGATGGAAAGGAAATGCCCCCAAATAACTAGTTTAATAGAGCGTTATCTGTAGGTAGTGGTATTCTGAGTGATTTATTTCCTTTTGATTTTCCTCTTTTCTTTTTTTTTTTTTAATGTTTATTTCTGAGAGAGAGAGAGAGAGAGAGAGCACGTGCGCACGAGCGAGTGAGCAGTGGAAGGGAAGAGAGAGAGATAGACACAGAATCCCAAGCAAGCCCCAGGCCCCGGGCTGTCAGCCCAGAGCCTGACGTGGGGCTCGAACCCACCCACAAACTGTGAGATCATGACCTGGGCTGAGGTCAGATGCTTAACCGACTGAGCCACCCAGGCGCCCCTGATTTTCCTGTTTTCTTCAATAATAGATATGTATTATTTTTCTCGGAGACACAGAATAGCGTAGTGTCGTTGGAATCAGAGTGCCTCGGTTCAGTGTTTAGAAGCTGTTACGGCCTTGACCAAGTGACTTAACCTCTGTGAGCCTCCATCGTCCTAAGTATACAATGGGGCTTGTTGAGGATTAAATGAGAGATGGAAAGCACTTAGTAGAGTGAATGGTCACCATTATTATCATGTGAAGAGAATCCAACCAATCTTATCATTAGAATCACATGCACTCAAAACACTGGCATGGGGCTGGGGGTTCCGGGAAATGAGAAAGGGTCCCAAGCCAAGCTCAGCGGAGTGTCCCTAGGGGAGAGAAGACAGGTGAATGGTCAGATGTGCTCCCTCGGCAATGCCTCCTCCCTCCCCACCAGGCATTCCTCTGACCTAAGCAGGCCCTAGGCTCTTAGGGACCTTCCTTTGTACTAGTCATCCAGCCCAGGCTTTCCCAAGTCCTGCGCAGAGAGAGGGGAAGCTGGAGATCCCAGGACACCGAAACCTGGAAGGCAGGGCCTGGCAGGCCTAGGAATTTTGGAGTTGCTCTGTCTCCAGGGGGGGCAGCATTCTCTTCCTGTCACTCAAGCCAAGAGACCTGGTGGTGGTTCACACCACAAGCTTCGTGCCTTCAGCACGGACAGAAGAGAGAAGAGAGAAAGGAAACCTCTACACTCCTCCCCCTCCCCTGCTGAAGCTTAGGAGCGAATCTGGGAGCCAGGCTGCCTAACACCTCCTGCCCGCTCTGGCCTGTTGATCCTGACTCAGTTCCTGTCTCAGACACCTCCCTTTGCCTTGAGGCCTCTGTTTCCCAAGTCCAGGAGCCCAGGCAGGCAGGAGGCGGCAGGCCCCGGCAGGGCACGGAGTTCCACCTTCAGCCCGCCTGAGTCAGCAGGACCGGAGCTGGGGCTGCGGCGGCCCCAGGGGGCTTTCCTCCTCTTGCCTGCTACCTCCCCCTCCTTCCATACAGCATCCATCCTGCCAGCAGGTTCAAGGCCTCTGGTCCAGCCCTTAGCAGGTAATCCCAGGCTGTGGCGGAGAAGGCGGTAGCCGGTTGCTGTCGATCTCCACGGAGAACAGAGGACAGGGCTCCAAGTGCAGCAGGAGGGACTCTGGTTAGATGCCAGAAAGAATCTTCCTATGAAATATTTTGGGGTCTTGGAATGATCAAATCAAACAGGTAACCAGAGGAAGCTATGGCACCTCTCCCCCTGGTTAGTTGTAAACAAGAGTTCAGTTATCCAGCCAAGAGCTCACTGCACTAGTTGCCTTTGGGAGGAAACAATAGATTAGTTTTAAGTGACTCAGCTGTCCTGAGTCCTTTTCTCCTCGAGGCAGTGTCGTTCAGAGTATCCACATCTCCGAGCCCAGTCCAGTCTAGGACACAGTGCGGGGTTTGTGGAGAGAGAAGGGAATGAGGTCAGGCTGTGGGGCTGCATCCCAACTCTGTTATGAGGCCTCGGACAGGTCCCTTCCGCACCTGAGCCTCAGTTTCCCCATCAGTACAAGGCCAGTACAGATCATCTCTGACGGCTGTGAATAACATCCTCTAATTGGGTTTCTCCTTCTGAGATCCCCTCCGCCCGAAGCAGCCCTCTTCGTGACTCGGATAGTGCAGAAGGGTCGGGGGTTGGGGCAGAGATGGGGTCCAAATCCTAGATTTGCTCCTTTATCCGCTGGGAGAACCTTGGCAGCTGCTGTGCCTTCCTCGAGCCTCAGTTCCCTCCTCTGTAAGAAGGCTGACATCACGTCTCTCATAGGTTTAGGTGTGAAGACGGGCCCGGTGCTTGCCCAGCCCTTGCTGAACGGCTGCTGTAATGATATTTTAGCTCTTAGCATACCGAACGCGTGCACCTCCACGCGGGGCAGCAGCGGGGGAGAGGGAAGGCTCGTAGGGTTGTTACCCGGGGCTGGGCTCAGTTCGGGGGGTGACAGTCCCAGCTTGGGTTGGGACTTTTCAGAGCTGAGGTTGGTTGAGGCTTGGAGGCCTCTGGCACCGAGACCAGTTCTAGGAGGGCAGAGTGAAAAGGACACTGGCCACTCTTCCCGTGTCACTTCTGGCTTCCCCGTGCGTCTTAAATCTCTGGAGCGGCACTGACCCACTGGAACAGAGCCGGCAGAGAGGGCGAGCCCGATGTTCCGCACACCCCTCACAGGCCTCACCCCGGGACCCTGAAGTAAAGGTGGCACCAGACAGCCAAGGCTATGGCAAGAAGAGGGAAACCTTTATTTGGTTAAAAAAGGTACAGGACAGCGGACAAGCAGCCCCCAGCCGTGGGCTCAGCAGACTTCCGAGGTCCGGCCCCGTTTCCAGTCACTTCTCTGAAGAACACAGGGCCGTGGAGCCAGCCCAGTCCCTCAGTGCCCAGAGCAAAGGGTACAAGCATCCTTCTGGCGTCTCACCTCCTTGGGGTAGTGGGGGTGGAGGGGGCCGTGGGAACAGTGTCAAACCGGTTGTGCTTAGAACAGTCGCCAAGCTTGTTCGGCAGCGTCTCAACCACCAACACCCCCCGAGGAGGCTCCCGAAGGAACCTGCTCAGCCCCACTGTGGCTCTGCCTGACTCTGGGAGGGGGCGGGCTGTAAGGCAAGATTCCTGAAGTCTCGACACCTTACAAATCTGGGGAAGGGGAAAGGAAGTGGAGAAGGGGGGGGGCGGGTTTCAGCATAGTGCTGGATCACACTGACAGCCGACAGCTGTGGTATGGCTTTCTACACTCTGGCTGGCGTGGAGTGGAGGTGGGGGCAGAAAGGCCAGCCCCTTCTCCCCCCCTGCCATGGGGGGACCTCTAGAGAGCACACGGGCGGGGCGGGCTCGGGAGCAGACCCTGTAGGCACGGACGGTGGCAGGTGGGCCACAGGTCAGGCAGGTGGAGGTGCCGGGTGCCGGGCTCCCCTCGGGCCGCTCCCGGAGAGGCAGAGAGCAGCGGTCCTCAGGAGGTCCTTAAGCCCCCGCACATACTGGAGATCCCCGCAGGACAGCAAAGGAGGAGAAGAGAGAGGGTTAGTGGACTGGGAGGAGGGAGGAGGCCTGCAGGGGTGCCGGCTACTCCCCCGGCACTTGCCTCTCCCCTGCAGAAGGGCCGCGGCTCGGGCAGCAGGCAACGAAGCAGCAGAGAACACGGGCAGGGGGAGACTCAGCAGGGACGGAAAGCCAGGACACAGGCGTTAGTGACTGAGGGCTCCTGCACACCAGGACGCCACCAGAACAGGCCCAAGCGCCTCGGAGCAGGTCCGCCGCCCTCTCCCCAACCTCACCCTTCACCTCCTGCTCCAGTGGGATAGCTGCTGTGCGTGAAGCTACTTCCTCAGTTCAGAGCAGGGCTGGGCTCTCAGCCCTGCCTTCACGCCCCGATCCTTCTGCTTGTGGGTGGGGGGAGCCCTGGGGGCCCTACCACCGCCAGCACACACACCACACCACACACCAGACAGATGAATGGGCTCCATGGGGCTGGCAAGGCATGCGATGGGGATGAGATGGTGTGTGAGGGGAGTAGGCGGTGCTGGCTGACGGGAGACACGGTCTTACCAGCTAACCCTCTGCAAAGAGGCCTGTTAGCTCCCCTCAGGCTGTGCAGGAGATGGCAAAATCCTGACAGGTGTCCTCCTGGGGGAGATACCAGAGAGGTGGGCCGGTGTTACGAGTTGCCTGGCTGGGCCCTGCTGCTCAGGCGGGGCTGGGGGCCGGGGAGGCTCTGGCTCACAAATCGGAATCTACTGTCTCATGGACATTTTCTTAGCTGAGCGGTCACTGGGGGTCAGAGTGAAAAGACAGCAAGGAAAACGAGCTTGGGAGTCTCCAAATCCCCGAAGCAGGGGGAAATGGGGGGGGGGGGGACAAAGAGGGGACAGGATGGCCTCTTCTTACACGCCTACGGGGGCCACCTTGCTCAGCCTCCAGCAGACAGACTCGGCCAGAAGAGGAGACCTTTAGCCACATCACTGGACTTTCTGCCTTCTGTCTCCCCAGGAAAGACTGAGTTTGGCTGAAAGAATAAAGGACTGCCAGTTGGAGCCTCAGGAAAGACAGAGCAAACAAAAATCAAACCAAAGCAAAGCAACTCTTAAAAACAAAAATTTTATTACAAGCAGGAACAAAGAATACTGGCTTAAATAAAAGGCAGGTGGGCGGCCCCTCCTCTAGCCGGTCCCCCCCGCCCCCACTTCCCAGTGCCACTCCAGCATGGCCCAGGGGCCTGACACTGGGGCCAGGCTGTTTCTCCCGGAGGGGACCCTCTGCAGCTGCCTGTGACCCACTAGCTTCTGCAGCAAGGAAGGGCAAGATGCGAGGACTTCCTAGGTCAGTTTCCAAGGGCTTCAGCCCACTTGAAGGGCCAAGGAGGGAGATAGAACAATCTATGTATTTTCCCAGCAGAGAAGAGACATCCTTTGAGTTTGGGGCCCAGATTGAGGCCAACCTTCACTTGCTTCTTGGCCCACCCTGCTCCTTCCTCCCTTTTCTCTGGAAGGAGTCCTCCAGTTGGCAGGGAGTCCCTGTTCTCTAGCCGCTGGCACCGGGTCCCATACTCAGCCCGGAGGAGGGTGTGCGGCTTGTAGAGTGGCAGCCACTCCCCACAGCCATTACCCCATCCACCACGCCCAGCCTCAGCCAGTCTGGGCAGGTCCCAGGCTTCCTGATGTCCGAGGAGGAAGGAAAGATAGGGGATGGGGGCTGAGCTGCAGCGAGGAATCCAGGGGTCTCTTGTGATCAATGCACAGGCTCCCTGTTGCCACGGCTTGCTTAGGCTGCTCCGGGGGATGGCGGGGAGAGGGCAGCCCAGGGGATGTAGGGAAGCGGGAGCCAGCCACAGTTGTACAAGGGCACACGCAAACACACACGCACACACACACACTCACAGCCAGACGTTTTCTTAGAAATTTATAAAAACCAACTTGCCTTCTGCTAATCTTTAACCTGGCACTACACAGATAGCAATGCGGCTGACTTTTTTTTTTTTCTACCATTTAAAAAACGCTATGTAGAAAAGAGGTCTATAAAATTGTGCAAAATACCCAGCATTAATAAACCCGTTTCAAGTATTGCCAGCATGAGTATAACCCACCCAGCCCAAGAGCTGACTTGGGAGAGGGGTGGGGGGAGGGGCAGACTGGGATCCCTTAGAGAACCCTCCATGGGTAGAGAGGGCAAGGCCCCACTTCCTAGTGTGCTGCCCAGGGATCGTGCAGCAGCTGAGGTCTCGGTGCCTCGCTGGCTGGTTTAGCCCCCTCTGACACAGGCTGTCCCCCGTCCACCCCCAACCCTGCCCTATCTGGAACCCCAGCTCATCCTACTGGCCAACTCCATACAAAAAAACATGAAAGAAAGAACAACGATCATCACAAAAAGAGCCCACAAAGCACAACAGCCCAGGGAGGCATCAGCTCCCACAGCCTGCTGTCCAGAGCCAAGTGCTCTTAGGTCCCGCTTCACCCCCAGGACCCAGCTGAGCAGAGCCCACCAGCTCCTCCACCTGGGAGGTATCGCACTCAGTCCGCACCCTCGCTCACACAGGGCTCGCCCTGGCACAGGCGGAGACTTGGCATGATCCCCTCGCGGCCTCAGAGGCCCTGGCCTCTCTCTCCTGTCACTTCCTGCCACTGATCAGCTGGGGGATCTAGGGCCCAAGGCTGTAGGAACTTGGGTCTGGGGAGCAGAGGGTACAGCCATGGAAGTGTGGGGAAAGCCACGCAGGGTGGGAAATAAATACGAAAGAGTCTTTGGCGGCTCTGCTTCCCTCGGGTGGGACGGGGAGGGTCCCGGCAGGTGTGGAGGGTGGCAGGCGAGTGCGGAGGGGTGGACAGGCCAGCAGGTGGCAGGTACTGCGCCCAGTTCAGGGATGGCCTCCTACCATGCTGGCGTCAGGCTTGGCTCCACAGGCTGGCTCATCGCTTCTGATGGGCGAGGGCAACACGGTGTCTGACTGCACAAATCCCCTCCGGTCAATCAGGCTTCCAAAACACAAGGAGGGGACGTGAGGGCCCTGCCCGACACCCATGGTCCAGGCCTGGGGCTGGATGGCAGAGTCCATTTTCCAGCCAAGCAAAGACCCAGCCCTAGAAAGCCTCAGAAAGGGGAGCTGATCTCCAGCTAGGGGCTCAAGGCCCTTCCCTTCCAGAGCAGGGGAACCAGAGGGTGCCCTTTCTGCACTCTGGACACCTGGGTTTTGGCCACCAGACTTTTTCACTGTTCATTCAAAGTGGCCCATTTTGCTATCTGGCTGCCACAAAGCCAGGCTGCGGGTGAGGGGGAAGGCAGGATGAAAGGGCATTTGGAAACAGTGCAATTCCCACTGTGACCTACCCCCCACTCCCACTGCAAGGAGGACAGGCGTATGAAGCAGGATGAGCGGGGGACGGTGTGGGAAGTCTGGTTCCCGCAGTGTCCACTGCAATAGAACGCCTGTTCTGGCCCTCTGGTGCCCCCTGGTGTGAAGACAGAGGGCACTTCCCGGCAGGGCTGAGCCACCAGGGCTCTCCAGCCAGGAGGGCGGGAGGCCCCGCCCAGTCCAGCCATCAGCACCAGAAGGGAAGCGGTGCCCAAGCGTGGCCAAAACATTAATTGTGGTGCTCGCTGGGGAAGAAGATTACATGTGATGTTGAATACTCTTCGCTTTAATATTTTGTACTCTCTGTTTGTCTACGATGAGCATATGTGATTAAAAGTTACACAGATTTCTTTTATGTGATAAATCCCCCTTGCGGGGGATGATGGACGGAGGGCTTCTGTGGTGTGAGGAGAGGCTGCTGCTTCCAGAACCTCTCTGAGAGGTGGGGACTCACAGGGCTACTCCCCACTGGCCGGGCCAGGCCCTGTGACCCCTCCCCTGCACACCCCTGGCTTACCTGGGAGGTAGGGGGCCGCAGAGCACAGCACAGCAGTTGGTGATAACACTTTTATGGCTGTAGGGATTGACGGAGGCCTCACCGCCCCTCTTGCTGGACCACGAGCCTTTGATCTAGCGGGAGGAAGGAGGTCTGCGTCAGGTCCCTCCTTTTACTTCGATTTTCTAGGAGCGGGGGGGGGGGGGGGCGGTGTCTAGAGGCTGGGAAAACCTGGTGAGTTCTGAAACCAACTCTGGATAGACTATCGGAGGGGACGTGTCTTGAAGCCAGGCTATTCCGTGAGCGTGGGGGCCTGCTGGATGCCGCGGGCATTCAGCAGAGAAGAGAAGCCCTAATCAGGACAGAAAACAGCTCATAGCCAAAGAGAAGCCTCCAGGGGAAACTTTTGGGGCACATCCTCCCTCCTCTGGCCAGCCACCTCTAAGGGAAGGTAGTACAAGGGGACAGGGCTCAGGCTGACCTGGCTGTGAACCCTGGCCCTGCCACCGACACCCTGCGTGACCCCGGCCAGACCACTTCTCCGAATCTCAGTCCTCATTTGAAAAATAGGGAACTGTGACAGCATGGTTGGAGCGGTAGATGAAATCTTGCCATCTCATCCCTAGATCTGTGAGGCCGGCTAACAAAGGCACTGAGGAGGTCAGCAGTGAAGGATGCCTGCTGGACTTTAACCCAGAGTTTTCCAAACTTATTTGGCTCTAACACGTCTTTTTGCTTAACCCCGAGCAACATCCTGAAGAACCACCACCCATGAAGCCGCCTCGGGAGATGCTGGCTGATGTCATTTCTGCTCTGCACCAACCACTCGGCACATGACGCCCTACATGAGTGTTAAGTTCTGTTTCCCGGAATGAGAGGCTGAGGTCAAGAGATGCATTTTCTGTCGGTCATGGGCCTCTGAGCAGTATCTGATGGCGGCCCTGGCACAGATGCTCTCATTTGCTTTTGTATCGTTTGGAGAGAACACGAAGGGGAGGTCAGGTCGGGCCCGGGGCTGGGCACACAGTGGGTGCTCAAACAATGCTTGTTGGTGGAGGTCTGCAAGGCAGCAGGTAGGGAGGGTGAACGGAGCCTCACAGTCCTATCCTCGCTGCCCACCTCAATGAGGGTGCCCAAGGGAAGCCCAGGAGCACCCGGAGCACAGTCCCATCTCTCTGCCTGTAAGTGCAGCGTGGTGGGGTGCAGCGAGCACAGCCAGGGCTTTGGCCACAACCCTGACTCTGTCCCTTTCCGGCTGTGTGACCTTGGGGCAAGTCCCTCCAGCCATCAAACGGGAGAAAAAGCATCCCTGTTCCTTCTGCCTCAGGGCTGCCAAAAGGACCCGAAGAGATGATGGGAGCTGGAAGAACTGTGGAAACAATAACGCGTGAGCCAAATGTAAGGACAGTTACAGTGGAGTACTGTACGGTGGGGTGGCGAGGAAGCCTGCGCCGAGGGCGCGAGGCACGTGGGGGCCTTAGAAGACTCGGTACTGGGTCTCCCAGGGCCAAGCCTCGAGCACTGGAAGGCAGGGTCTGGCCACCCCCACCCCCCACCCCTGCCCCGTCTCCACCCATGTTACCCCAGCGGCCCCAGAGTCAGGCTGCACTGCGGCCGCTCCAGAACCCCTCGGCCCTGCCTCCTTCCCAGGGCCTGGGCCCCAGCCTTACTCACGTCTTCGTTGGTTGTCAGGTTGGAGGCGACGAGGTAAGTATGAAACCCTGAGAGGCCCAGGATGGACCAGATGGAGAAGAAGCAGATCACCAACTCCAGCACAGTGAGCAGGGAAGTCAAGGACCCACACGGGGACACGGCTGGGGGCCTCCCCTGCACCTGCGAACCTGCCAGGCCTGGCCTTTCTCGCTTATCCTCCCGTGAGCCATTTCCCCGGAAAGGCGATGGGTTTGTAACCTTCCTGCGGCCCAGTCGCCCCTTCTCAGCAGGATTACCTCCTGGGTCCTAAGAAGGGTTCAAGAGCAGGACAAGTGACGGACAGTAGGGGGAACTGAAGATGCCAAGCGCCAAGAACCCTGCACAAGACATGGTCCAGGTTGCTTGGTGTCTTAAGGGAAGACGAGGACTGTGGCTCCTGACAGTCCTCGGCCACCCCGGCCCTATGATGAGACTGTTTAGGGTCAGCTGTAGCCTGGGCGGGAGCAGAAGCAGCTGGTATGTCAGATTATTCTAGAGGACAAACACTAGCCCTACGCCATTCCCCTCGGATTACAGGATGAGGTGTGGGGACCCACCCCAGTGAAGGGGCCTCGTTCCCACCAGGGCATCTGTCTGCCGACCAAGGATATCTCGCTGGTGTCTCCTTCAGAGTGGAGAGGAAGTTGCTTCCCTGAGAGCCTGGGGAGGAAACAACAGGACAGGGCACAGCTCAGATGGACAGTGACCACAGCCCCTTGACTTGGCTGAGCTGGCCGGCCCACCCCTCCGGGCACCCCTGCCCCCAGCCCCAACTCACGCAGAGTCAGGTGGGTGACCACGCAGGCGAAGATGAAGGCCGTCAGGAACGAGAGGGAGAGGATAAACGCGTAGAAGAAGCGGTAGTTCCGTCTCCCCACACAGTTGCCCACCCAGGGGCAGTGATGGTCAAACCGTTCTGGAAAAGGGGTGGGGGGAGGGGGGGCCGGTTAGTGTGCCCGGGCTACAACCAGCGCGGCGTCTGGAGGCCTCACGCCACAGCTGGGGGGGCTCTCTTCCCCCACACTCTCTCTGCACCGGCCCATCCACCCGATTTATTCGCAGCTCCTCAGACACCCCC
The DNA here is from genome assembly GCA_030068075.1 of Paguma larvata. Lineage (NCBI taxonomy): Eukaryota > Metazoa > Chordata > Mammalia > Carnivora > Viverridae > Paguma > Paguma larvata. Next base: position 19,674,323 of record CM057833.1, on the reverse strand, counting down.
TGCTTCTGGGCCTTTCTGCAAGTTTCCCACTGCCTCACACTTTCTTCTCTGTCTCTCCACCTGCTTAAGGGCAATTCCTCCTTCATGTCTCAGCTGCAAAGCCACTCCCTTAAGAAAGCCTCCTCGGATCCCAAGGTGAGGGCCCTCTGTTATCCGCCGTTACTTATTGTTTGCGGCTCTTTGCCCATGTGTGTTTATGTACTTATTAATAATTAGCGAACTGGCCAATTACCCCTGCTCGATTGCAAACTCCATGAGGGCGCCGGTGTTGGCCGCACACTGAGCTGGTCCCAGTGTCCAGCTGTGCCTAGCACAAAGATCCACAGAGAGTACTCGTTGCCTGGCCTACGGCCCTGGCCACATGCAACAAACAATGGTGCCCATTCCTTGTTCTAGAACTAGACTCAGGGAGGGGCGGGGCCGCTCTGTAACTTGTGGAGAGCGGGCTGGCATGTAAGGCGTGGCCAGAGGGCTGAGCTCACCCCATCCCTATGTCCCCCGGGGAGGGGTCACGCCCAGACCGATAACGAAAGTCCTCCGTGGGAATGGATCCCAACCCCACTGCAGGCCTCACATCACGGCCAGCACCCTTTATGGGGGGGGAGGTGGGGATGGGTGGGGAGGATTCTCAGGGCAGAATGACACCCACTGAGTCACCCACTCGGCTGCCTGCTGTCATGGGGTGTTTCCCTACTGTTCTCTCACTCGGGGAGTGCTGAGCCAGCACGATGAGCTCACCGCCCTGAGGACCTTGCCCAGTCGCCATGGCTCAGCTCACCTGGATCCTCTCGCATAGCGCTTCCCTCATGACGCCCTCCCAGGGGCACACCCTCGGTCCCTGTGAGAGCCGCCCAGCCTCCGGAGAGCAAGAAGAAGAGACAAAACAGCCTCTGGTTCCCCAGCAACCACCGAAGGTGTGGGTCTGGAGCTTAGCCTCCAGTCCCGGCTACATCCTCTCCACCTGACCGGCTTGAACTCCTCTCTTCCCAGACTCTTGTCCCTCCCAAGCCCTGGGAATCAGATCAAAGTCATTCACTATAGCTGGCTCTGCGCCGCCGGATGGTCAGTCATTCTCTTTCTGGCCCCAAAGTATCCAGAATGTTGTTGCTCTGGTCTCTGGTTCCTAGAAACTTGGACCTACTACTGAGGACCAGGCTGAGGCCTGGGAGAAGGGTTCCAGGGCCTCTCTGTATCTGCCCCATACTTCAGAGCTGGGGGAAAGGAATCTACCAACCCTGGGCTGAAGCCAAGACACGACTGGTCACACTCTGAGCCTCCGCCCACAGCCCCTCCTCAGTCAGAGCAAATCTGGGCGACTTCCTGCCCAGCTCTGGCCATTTCAGACACACCCCCCCCCGTGAGTGACTCCTCTGTCTCCAGGGCTCCCTGCACCGCTCCCTGCTGCCTCCCACTCACCCACACAGTTGTCGCAGACGCTGCAGTGTGAGGTCCGGGGTGGCCGGAACATCTTGCAGGTGAAGCAGTACTTCAACTTGACCATCTGCCCGTTGATCATCACCTCCCGGGTCCGAGGGGGTGGCCGGTACGTGGAACTGCCTGTGTTATCTGGGGGCGGGAGGACAGAAAGATGGGGAATGTCCACGCCCAGAGCCAGAAGCCGCAGCTGGGGGGAAGCCAGTGCTGCCTGGCAGGGACGAGAGAAGCCTCAGGGAAACTGTTTCCTGGCAACGAGCCATTGGCGGGCCCAAGGAGGGGACAGATATTAAGAGCTGCTACCTCCTACTGAAACTTGCTGTGTGCCGAGCGCTGTGCTGAAGCTTTACCCACACGCTCGCGCACCGCTGGTCTTCCACAACTTGGAGCAGGCGATCCCCTGGGAAGACTTGGGGAGGTTTATCTGAATCTAGTCAAGCCCAGACCTGAGTTCCAGTCTCCAGGAGGTTCAGGGGATGGAGGACAAGTAAACAACACTATGAGAAAACAGTCAGATCCAGAATGTGGGGCACCTGCAAGACCACTCGTCCTGATGTCTGACAAAATCAATGTCACTTACAAACAGAGGGAGATGGTTCTAAATTAGGAGATGTGAACACATGCAATGCATGATCCTGGGCTGGATTCTGTTTTGAATTTGGTGGGAAGTGGTGAAAAAGGACTATAGACTAGAAATTTGGGAACTATTCATTTTCCCAGCTATAATAATGAAATTGGGGTTATGCAGGAGGTTGTCTTTAGATTTTGAAGACACATGTCAAAGTATTTATGGATACAGTGTCTATGGTAGCTATAATTTAGTATAAAATGGTTTAATAAGAATTATAAGTCTAGGGGCCGCCTGGCTGGCTCAGTTGGTTTAAGCGTCCGACTTCGAATTCGGTTATAATCTCACAGTTTGTGAGTTGGAGCCCCGCATCGGGCTCTGTGCTGACAGCTCAGAGCTTGGAGCCTGCTGTGGATTCTGTGTCTTCCTCTCTCTCTGCCCCTTCCCTGCTCATGCCCTGTCTCTCTCTCTCAAAAATAAACAAACATTAAAAAAGAATTATAAGTCTAGTGGCACCTGGCTGGCTCAGTTGGAAAGCATGCAACTATGGATCTCGTGCTTGCGAGTTCGAGACCCACGTTGGGTGTAGAGATTACTTAAAAATAAAATCTTTAAAAAAAGAATCACAAATATATATGACACAAATAAGATACACTAATAACAACTATTAAATCTAGATGATGAACATGCATGAATTCATTGTATCGGGGCGCTTGGGTGGCACAGTCGGTTAAGCGTCTGACTCTTGGTCTTGGCTCAGGTCATGATCTCACAGTTTGTGAGTCTGAAGTCTCGCTCTGCGCTGATGGCTCGGAGCCTAATTGGGATTCTGTCTCTCCTCTGCCCTTCCCCCGCTGGCACGCGCACCACACATATGCTCCCTTCTCTCTCTGTCTCTCAAAATAAATAAACTTAAAACAAATTCACTTTATTTCCCACTTTTTTTGGGTGTTTGAAATTTTTCATAATAAAAATTTTAAGAGGAAAAGAAATGCGGAGATATAATATATTCATGGATTTAGAGACACAATATTAGAAAAGGATCTATTCTCCCTAAATTAATCTGTAGATCAACATAATCCCAGTCAAAAATCTCAGTATGGTTTTTTGGAGGACTGAAATTGACAAATTCATTATAAAAGTCATATGGAAATGCAAAGCACCAAGGACAGCCAACACATTCTTTAAGGACAAAGCTAAGGACTCCGATGACTAGAGATCAAGACTAATGATAAAAAGCTAAGAAGGCTTGGTGTGGGTGCAAGGGTAGACATGCTGATCTATGGAACAGAAAAGAGAATCCACAAACAGACCCAACATGTAAATGACCAAGTGGTTTATGACAAGGGCAACACCGAAGTGACGTGAAGGAAGTCGGTCTTCTCCCAATAAACAGTGCTGAGTCCACTGGGTAAACAAATGGGGAAAAAAGGATCTGTACCCCCGCCTCCCACCAAACACAGATTCAGTTTCAGATGGATTTTACCTCTAAATGCAAAAGTCTGGGATTAAAAAAAAAAAAAAAATAGGAGACATGACTGTGGACTAGAGAAAGATTTCTTAAACAAAACCCAAAGGGGCAAATCGTAAAAGAGCAATTTGATAGAATCGCATTACATCAAAATTAAGAACTTCTTGTTTTTATGTACATTTGAGAGAGGGAGTGGGGGAGGGGAGGAGGAGCAGAGAGAGGGAGAGAATCCTAAGCAGGCTCCATGCTGTCAGCACAGAGCCCCAAATGGGGGATGATCTTGCGAACTGTGAGATCTTGAGAACTGCTGAGCTGAAATGAAGAGTTGGACGCGTAACCAACTGGGCGCGAAATCAAGAACTTCTGTTTGGGGCACCTGGCTGGCTCAATTGGTGGAGAGTGCAACTCTTGATCTTTGAGTCATGAGTTTGGGCCCATGTATTAACAACTTGTGTTCATCTAAAGATATGATTAAAAGAATGAGGGGCACCTGTGTAGCTCAGTCAGTTTGGTGTCTGACTTTGGCTCAGGTCATGATCTCCCTGTTTGAGCCTTGCATCGGACTCTGTGCTGACAGCTCAGAGCCTGGAGCCTATTTCGGATTCTGTGTCTCTCCTTCTCTCTCTCTGACCCTCCCCCTGCTCATGCTCTGTCTACCTCTCTCTCAAAACAAATCTTAAAAAAGGAAAATTAAAAAAAGAAAGAAAAGGTGACCTTCAGAGTCACCTTGACCGAGGACGAAGGATTTGTAACCAGAATATATAAAGAATTCGTATAAGACAGTAAGAAAAAGCTCAGACAACTCAACTCAAATGTGGACAAAAGATTCAAACAAGTATTTCATAAAAGAAGCTGCCCAATGGCTAATAAACACACGAAAAGGTCTCGTGCTCATTAGTCTTTGATGAAATACAAATAAAACCTATAATATGTTACCACCACACATGTACCAGAACGGCTAAGATAAAAATAATTTTAAAAATCTAGTGTTGGTAGAAACGTAAGGCAACTAGAAGTCTCATATAACCACTTTGAAAACCTATTTAACACACATTCACCCCCAGCAAGCCCACTCCCAGGTAGCTCCCTGACAGAAATGTGCATGATTAAAAAAAAAATTTTTTAAGTAAACTCTATGCTCAACATGGGGCTCGAACTCATGACCCTGAGAGCAAGAGTCATATACTCTGAGCCAGCCAGGCACCCCGAAATGTGCAAGATCTGACATGCACTAAAAGTCAGAAAGTACAGGAATATTCACAACTAGAATCCCATAATGGCCACAGTCTGGACCTATTCAAATGCCCATCAATAGAACAGATGAACAAAACGATGTATGGAGTTCTATACGGCAAAGAACGAATGATCCTCAACCACACAGAACCTCGTCTCATAAACGTGTATAAAGTGAAGAAACCACATGCGTAAGAACACAAAATGTTTGAAAACAACTAAAAGTAATCCATGGTGGTAGCAGTCAAGATCACCCCTGGAGGGGTGACACTGACCAGAAAGGAACAAAGGGGAGAGCTCCTGGGACACTGCTCACATACTGTTTCTTGATCAGGGTGCCGATTACATGTGTGTGTTCAGTTTGTGAACACTCAACAGAGCACTTGGGATTTGTACACTGTTTGTAAGCCCGTTATACTTCGGTAAAAACTTAAAAAGAAAGATGTAAGGGGCGCCTGGGTGGCTCAGTTGGTTGAGCGTCTGACTTTGGGCTCAGGTCATGATCTCGCAGTTTGTGAGTTTGAGTCCCACATCGGGCTCTGTGCTGACAGCTCAGAGCCTGGAGCCTGCTTCGGATTCTGGGTCTCCCTCTTTCTCTGCCCCTCCCCTGCTTGCACTCTCTCTCTCTCAAAACTAAATAAACATTTTTAATATTTTTTAAAAGAAAAGAAAAGAAAGGTTTAAGTAACTTGTGCAAGGTCACAGACTCATATGCTGGCAAGCAGGAATCCAAACCCTGGTCTGTCATATGCAAAAGCCCACAATTCTACCCACTGAGCCTCTTGGCCACCCAGGCCTCAAACGACCAGGGCAGTGGCTCCTTTCTGGACAGAATTCGGAGAGTCACATGAGGCTGCCCGTGATCCCCAGCCCTCAGCAATGCTCCCAGCCATCACCTCTCCTGGCTCCACTCCCCAGATAACATCTCCAGCTTGGCCACTCGCCTCCAATGATTACTGAGTGTCTAGCAGGTGCCAGGCACTATTCTAGGCACTTGGCGTGCATCAATGAAGCAAACAGACTTGTGTCTCACATTCCGGTTACCAAACAGATTCTTTGTTACCAGGCTGTTTACCATCACCCCAACCATAACATGTTTAAAATGGAACTAAGCAGGGGTGCGTGGGTGGCTCAGTTGGTTGAGCATCCGACTTTGGCTCAGGTCATGATGTCACAGCTCATGAGTTCGAGCCCCGCATTGGGCTCTGTGCTGACAGCTCAGAGCTTGGAGGCTGCTTCGGATTCTGTGTCTCCTTTGCTCTCTGCCCCTCCCCTGCTCGCACTCTGTCTCTCTCTCTCTCAAAAGTAAACATTCTTTTGAAAATTAAAATAAAAAATAAAATAAAATGGAACTAAGCATCCGAACATCTTCTATTTTTTTTAACTGTTTATCTTTTTATTTTTGAGAGAGAAAGAAAGCATAAGAGAGATCAAGAGTGGGGGAAGGGAAGAGACAGAGGGAGACAGAGGATCCAAAGTGGGCTCTGTGCTCACAGCAGAGAGTCTGATGTGGGGTACAAACTCTTGAACCGTGAGATCATGACCTGAGCAGAAATCAGATGCTTAACCCAATGAACCCCCCAGGCGCCCCAGAAAATCGCTTTATAACAGGTAGCATGGTAAAGGGCAGGGGGTTTGAGGCCAGTGGACACACTCTGAAACCTGGTTTTCGCCACCAACTGGTTAGGTAAATGCTGAAGTCAAACGTACTTCTCTGAGCCTCAGTTTCCTCATCTGTAAAATGGAAATAACAGGTAGAATGGAGCTCGAATCCCGGCTCCGCCTCTTTCTAGCGGGGTTTCTCCTGGTGATATCATTTGCTCGATGCTCAACAGGGGAAATCATTCAACCTCTCTGAGCCTCTGTTTCCTTGCTCACTGAAAGGGGGATAATAATAGTACCCACGTCACTGGGTTGTTGGGAGGATGACCTGAGGTAATATACATGAAGTGACACAATGTAAATGCTTATGAAACACACTGTTATTATTAGCTCACAGAATTACTAAGAGAAAGGAAGAGGCAAGGGAAAGAACACACTTCACTGTGTGCCCCCTCCCGTATGCTCGTATGCTGAGCGCTTCGTAGACATTATCTCCTCGAATCCTGAGAACATCCCAGGAGGCAGGATTTTTTTGTCGCCTCCAGGTTACAGTTAAGGAGACTTCAGTGAGGTTCAGTGACGTGCCAGAGGCCACTCCCAGCTAGGAAGTGGCAGAATCAGGATGTGAACCCGAGTTTCCAAAACTTGGGCTTGAGGTCTTTATGTCAACTTCCAAGTGTCGTAATGAGTGTTATTTAACCCTGCCTGGTTCCTTATTTTCTGCCGGTGGCACAATCCAAGAGCTGGAAAGAACGTCAAAGAGCATACGACGCAGCCCCTGGTGCACAGAAGACACTTGATAATTGTCTCTTCCCTGACCGCCTCTCTTCTAACCCCTTCAGTTTACCAATGAGAAAACACGCCCAGAGAAGTCAGGGGATTTGCCCAACGTCACACAGCCACTGAGGGGCAGAGGCAGGGAAACTCAGTTTGGAGGCCTTTTATAGACGCTTCTTTTTCCCTCCCCCATTCCTGGCCAGTCACCACGTCTCCTCAGGACCTTCCTTCATAATCTTTCACTCTCCTCCCAACGTTCTAGCCCAGGCCAGACCCTTATCACCAAACAGCCTCCCCAGAAGTTTCCCTGCTTCCAGCCCCTCTGCCTTCCAACCCACCACAGTCCTCTAAATAACCCCTTCTGGGGGCACCTGTTTGGCTCAGTTGGTTAAGCATCTGACTTCAGTTTGTGAGTTCCAGCCCCACATCGGGTTCTCTGCCATAAGCACGGAGTCTGCTTTGGATCCTCTGTCCCTCTCTCTGCCTCCCCCCCTAAAAAAACAGATATAAAGGACTACTTCCTGTCCTGATAATAGGGCCCTCCACGAGTGGGCTCAACCTCCACTCCCGGCTTTTCTCCCACTATTCTTGCCCCACGAGTCCCTGCAGCCTTGGCTTCCTGCCCCTGTCCTGGGCAGGCCCTGGCCCCCTCTCTCTCCTTGCTCACCAGGACTCTCCGGCTCCCCGACTCGTGCCTTGCACGCAGTACCTGCTCCGTGCTGGGCTGTGATGGGACTGCTGGGTGCGGACAGGGTCTCTCCACCTAGACCGCACGCTCCCTGAGGGCAGGGATGGTGGAATGAACAGGCAGTCCCAGGCCAATGGACCATGAGGGAGCAGGCAGAGGAGAGAGCACGTGCTTTGGACTGAGGCGGGCCCAGAGTTCAAATCCTGACTCTTCCACTTATGAGCTAGTGCCCTTAGGGAAGCCACTTAACCACAGTGGCATGTGAGAAAGCCGACAAATAGTAACAACTGCCTGGAAGGCTTATGGAAGGATCGGAAATAGGACATGTAAAGGAGCCGGCGCTTGGAGAGTACTTACTAACAGCTGCTCTCGGAGGGGCAGCAAGGCACAGGCTCTGGAGTCTGAAACACTAGGTTTCTATCATGACTTTGCTGCCCCCTTGCTACTGAAGGAAGTCCTTTCACCACTTGGAGCCTCATCTTCCTCGTCCGTAAAATGGAGGTAAGACAGTCTTGACCTCACAGGACTGTGGCGAGTGTCCAGTGAGACGCTGCAGGGCGGCCCCAAGCACAGCGCAGGATTCGAAGGAGCCTCAGTCCTGACAAGGTTCGCGCTGGGACACTCTAGCACGCAGAATTCTCCAGCCCCTTCCAAAACTCTTGATGCTACTCCAGACCCAGCCTGTAACCCTACTCCGCGGGCCCCAGGTCCAGCTCCTGTCCCTGCCCACTGCTGTCTCCAGGCTTGGACCCAGGCTTTGGAGCCAGCTAGACACATGGCCCAACCGCAACTAGCCATGGGATGCGGGTCAAGTTTCTCTGACCGGCCTCTGGTAAAACAGAAACTTCTCTGTGCCTCCCTCTGGTAAAAAAAAAAAAAAAAAGAAAAGAAAAGAAAAAAAAAAGAAAATGGGACATAATCAAATCCGCTTCCTAGAGTTGTTAGGAAGGTAAAGGGAGATTTCGGCAAGTGGGTTTAGCAAAGCATCTAGCACCTGGCATGAGCTTAATACTAGCCATTATCATTACTGTTCTATAAAACGCTGTATTCCAAACAGCTGACTGAAGAAGAAACTTCAGAACACAACCCAGCTGTGAGTGAAGGAAAGCCGTGGGACCCTTTCAGGAAAGAGGAAGAGGGAAGTTCCTGGAATCTTCTAGGATTCCCCCAGGCCCTCCCCAAGGCAGGGAGGGAACTCCCAGCACTGTGGCCTCGGTGGCCAGGCTTCCCCTCTCTAGAACTCAGAAAGAAGAAGTGCAACTTGGCTTCCTGAGGTTGCCAGGAGGAGAGAGTTCACATCGCACCCGAGTTGGGGCGCCTGGGTGGCTCAGTAGGTGGAGCACCGACTTCGGCTCAGGTCATGATCTCACCGTTCCCGAGTTCAAGCCCGCGTCAGGCTCTGTGCTTGACAGCTCAGAGCCTGGAGACTGCTTTGGATTCTGTGTCTCCCTCTCTCTCTGTCTCAAAAATAAATAAACATTAAAAACAAAAAACCACATCACACCTGAGCAAGGGAGCCACCCAGGTGCCAAATGAAAGTCACCAGCTGCGGGGCCCTGACCAAGCTGGGTCCAAAGAGGCCCTGCAGCAGGGCCACTGCGGAGAGCGAACCCCACCCGGGAGCCGGCGAGCAGCGGCCCCAGTGCTTATTCTCCGGCCAGACGGAGCTGCCCAGTCGCAGCCCTGGCCTCCGCCTCAACTTCCTCCTCAGCCATTCCTGCCAGCAGCCAGTGCGGGTGGCAGCCGGTTAGTGCCCCGAGCAGGCCCGTGTGCCACTCCTGACCGCGAAGCTCAGCCCCTTAAATTTCAATAAAGAAAAACAATTTTCAAAGAGCACTGTTATTCCCTGTCTCACTGGATGCACAAAAGATGTTCTGGGCTGGGCAAGGGGACATGTATCCCCATTTTACAGATGAGGAAACAGACTTCAATAGTATAAGAGTGGGGCTGAAACTGGAACCCTTGTCTTCCAAATATTCTCTTGAATATTACCCACCACTATATCAAGGCCTAGGGGTGGCAGGTGAGGGGAGAAGAGGCAAGTACAGAAGAGTCAAATATGTTTGCTTTAAAAAAAAAATTTACAGGGGCGCATGGGGGCCTCAACTGATTAAGTGTCTGACTGCAGCTCAGGTCATGATCTCACGGTTCATGGGTTCGAGCCCGGCATTGGCCTCTCTGCCAACAGCTCAGAGCCTGGAGCCTGCTTTGGATTCTGTCTCATTCTCTCTCTGCCCCTCCCCTACTTGTGCTCTGACTCTCTTTCTCTCAAAAATAAACATTAAAAAAATTTTTTTAATAAAAAAATTTTTTAAATTACCAATAAAATTTAAAAAAAATTTATTTTAAGTGAGTTCGGGGAGCACCCAGCTGGCTCAGTTGGTAGAGCAAGCATGTGACTCTTGACCTCAGGGTCATGAGTTCAAGCCAGTGACTCCTGATCTCAGGGTCGTAAGTTCAAGCCGCATGCCAGGCTTTGTGCTTACTTAAGAAAAGAAAGAAAGAAAGGAAGAAAGAAAGGAAGAAAGGAAAAAAGAAAGAAAGAAAGCAAGAAAGAAAGAAAGAAAGAAAAAGAAAACATTTGCTTTGTTCACCTAGTCCAGAAAATATTTGTTGACGAAAAGAAGGAAGAAAGAGTGGTGAGAGATGTTATCCCTGCCCGAAGGGGACCTCAGACCTACTCCAGGGCGCGCTCTGCTGCAGGCTTTCCCCTAAGAAGTCCAGTCACTCCCAGGCTAGCAGGCCGTCCTGCTGCCTCGCGGGTGGGAGTCTCAAGCCCCTGGGGATGCGGTAATGAGGGGGAAGGCTCCTCACTGGACGGCTGTGAGGCACAAACGCGCCTCCCCACATCTCCTCCTGACCACGGAAGCCCCCTGGGGCCGGCAGGAGCTACTGAGCCGGCATTAGCGAGGGAAGGCCGGGGTCTCCACCAGCCTTACTGGGTCCTGACCACTGGGCCTTCCATTGCCCCACCTGTGGATGAAACAGCTACAGGACTGTGGTCTCCCTAGCTTCCAGGTCAGCTCGAGGTCAGCCGTAGCGTCCAGGCCAGGAGTGCTGGGTCACTGTAGTCCCCACCTGACCCTTTCTGTTCATTCCAGAGGTTCATGGAGCACCTACCCGGATATGGGCTTAGTGGTGGGCTGGGGGAGGGGATACAGGAAGAGCTTGGCCTGAGGGCACAAGAGCACAGGTGAAGCGGATAATTACTGAGTTCGTGTTAGAGACACTGTGAGCCAAGTGTGGTGACTCTGGAGCCAGCCAGCCTGATCTCATTTTGAAACCTGGCCCGGCCACTTGCTGGCTTGTGACTTTGAGGAAGCTGCTTAACCTCTCTGAGCCTCAGTTCCTCACTGGGTAATAATATTATCAACCCTGTAAGAAGATGATGTGAATTAGAGATAACGGAGGTCCAACCCACAGCTCGAGGATTCATGGGGTTACTGGCGTCTGTACTGGAGACCGGGGGAACGTGTGGGGTGGGGGCAGGAGGCAGCATTGGAGGGAGCAGAGAAAGGTGAAGTGGCAGTTAAGCTGGACCAGGAGGAATGACCCCTTGGGCTCACCAGGAAGAGGGCTGGCCTAGAGGGGCTGCGGGAACAAAGCAAAGGCACAGAGGCGTTAATGCGCACAGCGTGGGTGCCTGAGTGGCTCCCTCATTAAGCAGCTGACTTCAGCTCAGGTCATGATCTTATGGCTCACAGGTTCGAGCCCCGCATCGGGCAAGTTTTCAGGAAGGTGGAAGACTGTCTGCTTCCTGGCCACAACACTCGGCAACACCGATTCACGTGATGAGAAAGTTCTTCCCTTTTCGATTTGCTGTCAAGCCTTTGACTCCATCAAGGGGAAAAGTCTCAACTTAAAAAAAAATTTTTTTTAACGTATGCTTATTTTTGAGAGAGGCAGAGTGCAAGCAAGGGAGGTGCAGAGGGAGATGGAGACACAGAATCCAAAGCAGGTTCCAGGTTCTGAGCTGTCAGCACAGAGCTCAACGCAGGGCTCAAACCCATGAACCAGAGAATCATGCCCTGAGCTGAAGTCAGACACTTAACTGACTGAGCCGCCCAGGGGCCCTGGAAAGTCTCAACTTCTAATACCTAACACCTGTGATCCTCACGGGCCTCACAGGCAACTGTAACAACCAAGTTCTTTAACATTGTTATGTTTCTGTTTTTATGATTAGGTTCTATTCCCAGTAAGAGTCTTTCTGCTTACAAGGTTGATAAAAATTTTCCTTGTAAAATACATTTATAAACAGTCACCTAAAAGAAATACTAAGAAAACTGAAGGTACAAGATGAGGTGCAGAAAGGGAAAAATCACGAAGGTTAGTACTCAAGAGACCCATCTTCAGGAAACACTGCTGAGGGCGCAGGGAGTCACCGGACTTCTAAGCCAGGGAGGGCTGGGGCCAAATCTGGGTCCTGGGGAGACAACTACGACTGAAGGGAGAAGCCAGGTGTTGGGGCCTGGTCAGCACAGTCAATCCAGGTGGCAAATGAGGCAGGTCTGCCCTAGGGCAGAAGGACCTGAGGGGAGACACCTCAGGGGAGACACCCTGCACTTTGTGGCCTGCTGTGTGGTGGCAGAAGAGGCAGCCTTTTATGTCTGTTCTGTGAGCTGTAAACGTGTCTACATTAGTGTCTGTCACTCAGATCTGGAAGTTTCTATTGTCTTTGGTCAGACTGGGAGCCTCCAGGGGGCAATGTTGCCACCTCCTACCTCTTTTCCAACTTCCCAGAGTGCCTGGACTCCGTATGGCCCTGTGAGGTGACCCAGCTGGATGGTTCGCCAGCTGACAAGTCAAGATCTCAGACCCTGGTGACCAGCCACCCCGGTCTGCCTGCGCCTGAGGGGTCTCTGAGAGACGAGACTGGAAGGAGCTGGTCACCCCACTTCAGATGGTCCTCGAAGGGCGGGAGCCTTGGGCTAGAACCTGTTGGGCTGGCGCAGCTGGCCTATGGGGCCAAAGTGAGAAGCCCACGGTCTGAATGCGCCCCGGAAATCATCAGTTCACACGAATAGCACTGTCCACCTCAGAGCAGGCCTCCAACCTTCTGGAAAAGGCTCGGTGACCTTTGTCCTTTTCAAGAAAATATATTTCACCCTGATGAGAAACCTCCTGGCCACGCCCTCAAGTCTGGTTCCTGTTCAAGTTTCAGAGTTCGGAGGCCTCAGAGAGGTCACTTTCCAGGCTTGGCGGCTGTTCCCAAAGGAGAGTCTCTGACCTGGACATTCAGGGCCCTGTGGGACTAACTCCACCGGGTTCTCCAACCAGAATTTCTCCAATTCTCTGAAGTATCACCCCTTTTCCAGCCAACATGGCCTGCTCAGGGTTCCATGCCTATCCCTGCTCCTTCTCACCTTTCTTTCCTTCCTCAATTCCATCTGCCTGGAGGCTCCCTTCACACATAATCCTGTCCTTGAACTCCACCCAACCTTTAGGCTTTGGCTCAAGGCCCTCTCCATGAAGCCTCCCATATCCTCCAGGCAGAAGATACTCCTGGTTTCTCTGACCCTCTTCCAAAGCCTGATCTCACCTGCAGCGGCTGATCAGGCCTTCTACCAGGGCCTGAGCTCGCCTGGAAACCACCGGAAGGGAGGATTCACACCCTCCCACTTCCTCCCCTGGAGTCAGGAGCCAGCATGGAGAATTAACACACAAATGATTAAACTCATAATGCCCAATTGGGAGAAGTTCCAACTGTCTCTTCATCAGTCACCTGGGGACATCAAGGAGGGCCTCTCCAGAGGCTCATCCATTCAGCCAATGTCCCTGGACCCTCCACTCGGCAGACTAGGTGAACGAGACCCTCACTGTCCAGGAAGGCTGCTGGGCCTGTCCGACAACTCTGTAACAACCACCATGCAGCACAGGGCCAAGGAAGGACACGGAGCTCTGGGAAGGTGTCATGGAAGGTCTGGGCCAACTGGGGTCACGAAGGTTTCTCAGAGGACAGAGTACCTGGGTTAAGACAGAAGAATGAAGGGGCGCCTGGGTGGCTCAGTCAGTTGGGGGTCCAACTTCAGCTCAGGTCATGATCTCACGGTCTGTGAGTTCGAGCCCCATGTTGGGCTCTGTGCTGACAGCTCAGAGCCTGCTTCAGATTCTGTGTCCCCCTCTCTCTCTGCCCTTCCCCCCTCACGCTCTGTCTCTGTCTCTCAAAAATGAATAAACGTTAAGACAAAATTAAAAAAAAAAAAGACATAAGAATGAAGACGGTGTGGCCACAGAAGACTGGGAATGCATCCCTGTGGCCATCTCGGAAGAGAAAGCAAGGCATTTGGGAAACGAGGCACACAGTCCATCTCCATGCCTCTATTCCCTGGTCATGAGATCCCTTGCCTCAGTTTCTGCATCAGCACAGCCGGATTTGTGGGGATAACAGATGGAAAACACTCACTACACGGCCAAGCGTTCCCCAAACATGGGGGATTACAGTTGTCATTACTGTCCACACAGCTCACAGGAGGCCAGAGGATTCCAGGCGGCCAGATCCCCAAGCTCGGGCTGAGCTGGACAATAATCCTGCCTCATGATTAGCCCCGACCTGGAGGGAGGAGAAACGGGTTGCCGCCAAGCCTCCCCTGTTGCCAGGCGGACTGCCCAGGTCAGACCGCAGGGTTCTGAAGGAGCAGAGTCGAGTCTAAGAGGCCAAGTGGTGAGGAGCAGCCCAGTGGTGCAAAGGGGAAGGAAGCTGGATGCAGGCCGAGGAAGAGGGCAATCGAGGGCGTGGCTGAGGACAGGCCTGGGCAGAGGGACTGGCCGAAGAACTAGGAGCAAGAGCACATCCTCACCCTTCCTGCCCACCCTCCCGAGCTCCGCCAGAGAAGCAGTGGAATGACTCCCAGTGATGGATGCAGCAGGCTCTGACGTGAACAGGCCACCGGGTCTGTTCGAGGCCAGTCAGATGTTTGAAAGCCTGTCTGAAAGCCACCCTGTTCGGGGAAGGAGCCAACCACAGACCGGAAACCCGGTGTGCAAACAGCCACGTCACTTCTCCCCAGGAAGGAGCGAGGGTGCAGCAAGCTGAGATGAAGGCCCTGGGCCCAGCAGCCCGCCTCCCAGTGGGACCCACACAGTAGTCTGGGAGGAACTGAGGGCTATCTGCCAGGGAGCACAGGTTCTTTCTGGCCACACTGGCCTTCCTGCTGTTCCTTACACATACCAGCTTGGGGCACCTGGTTGGTTAAGCATCTGACTCTTGATTTCGGCTCAGGTCATGATCTCACGGTTCATGACATCAAGCCCCGCGTCTGACAATGCAAAGCCTGCTTGGGACTCTCGCTCACTCTCTCTCTGCCCCTCCCCTGCTCATGCTCTCTGTCTCTCTCTCTAAATAAATAAATAAGTAAACATTAAAAACAAACAAACAAACATACCAGCTTGTTCACCACTCCAGGCTTTTGCTTTTACTATTTCCAGCCTGCGTGTTACCGGCTCCACCACACCACTCGGAGCTCCTCTCAAGTACCACCTCCTCCTAGAGGCTTTCCTGGATCACCTGCTCTAAACTCCCCACTCCCCACACCTACTGTGCTTTCCCCCCAGAAACCCACAGAGTTCAATCCCTCATGTCTTCAGTCCTTTGCTTCTTTGGTCGGAAGTCGCCTCCTTCACGAAGCGTTCCCTGACCACCCTACGTAAAGTCACGCTCCCTCCCCCTGGCTCTCATCCTCTCTCCCTCCCTCCCTCCCTCTTCCCTGCCGTCCTAGATATTTCTGTGTTAACTGTCTTTCTCCTCCCACTGGAACAGCAGCTCCAAGAGCGCAGGGGATTATTGTCGTATTTGTTCACCTACTGTAACATCAGCTTCTAGAAAAGTGCCGGGCACATGAGAGGGGTTCGACAGATGTTTGATGAGCGAACAAGTGTATATGAACGTTTAAGAGCAGGGGCTCTGGTCAGACTGTATGAGATCTCGTTCCAGCTCTTCCACTTACTGGATGATCTCGGACCACTTCCTTTACTCCTCTGAGACTTAATTTGATCAGTAAAAGGAGAGTGACCACAGTCCTTGTCTCACAGGATTATTGGGGGATTAAATAAGATCATGCATGTAAAGAGGTGAAGACACCGCCTGACCCCCAGGGAGCACTCGGTACTAAGCCGGCGGCCAGGGTAGCCTTCATCCGCTAGCTTTTCTTACTTGCTTATCTGTTCACTTGTTTACCATGTGTTTGCACCCTAGTGTCCGCTCCAGCCTGCCTTACTCACTACCGTGCCCCCAGCTCCTGGCAAGGTGTGGGAAGAGAAAACCGGGCCTCCTCTCGAATCGAGGAATGTGGAGCTGGGAGACGCAGCGGCAGCTGGAGGAGGAGCCTCACCGATCTGTTTCTCTAGGGCGGCTGCCTCACAGACGGTGGCCCGGGGCAGGATCCCAGGGTCGGTGAAGCTGGTCTGCAGCAGGCAGCTCATGACGAAGAAGAAGAGGATGGCAGCGATGATGGGGATGGCGAGGGTCAGCTGGCGGGCCAGGAAGGGACAGCTAGAGAGAGAGAGGGAGAGAGGGATGAGCAGATACCCCAAGGGCTCCCTGGGGCACAGGGCTACAGCACTCCCAGGTGTTGTCATCCCAGCGACACCACCGCATTCTGGCACACAGCCTTTCCCTGAGGAAGAGGGACAGCCCCTAGGTGAACGCAGCCACTCCTCCGAAAGTGTGCCTTGAGCAGACATCACTAATTGATCTTTGCACTCTCCCTCTGGGCCAATAGCAGACATGATCAGTCAATTCCAGCACTTTTTTTTTTTTTTTAATGAGCTAAGGAGACAGGTCTAGATCCCAGCACTTAACCCCTGCACTTCGCTGCAGCTTCAGAATCCTTCTAAACGCAGAGCTTCAGGCGGCCACTGCCAATGAACTAGGTAGTCACTTGAGTTGACCATCCGTGACAAGGTTCACTTATTCATTCATTAGGTTACTCCACAAATACTCAGCGAGGTCCCATATATGCCAGGCAATACCATCAACACACAGCAGGAATAATGGCAGTGAATAAGAGTGCTGTTCCCCACCCCTCCTGAGGCTACGGTCTAGTGGGGAAAAGACATGTAAACAGAGAGGTGCTACACAGGGCTTTGTGTGCCAACATGGGAAAGAGGAAAACAGCAGAACAG
Organism: Paguma larvata; assembly: GCA_030068075.1. Lineage (NCBI taxonomy): Eukaryota > Metazoa > Chordata > Mammalia > Carnivora > Viverridae > Paguma > Paguma larvata. The sequence continues at coordinate 19,657,430 of CM057833.1, read as the reverse complement.
TCAGGGAAATCTGGCTGAAGGAGATAACGTCTAAGCTAAAATCTGAAGACTCAGTAGAGTCTGTCAGGTGAAGGGGGTTAGGGGAAAGAGCGTGGTCCAGGCACTGCCATTGTCATCCAAGGGCTGGCATCCCACGTCAGTGCTTTCAGGTCCCCGACCCCAGTTGGTCTGGAGAACAGCCTGTGCACGGGCCGACTCTGAGGCCTGCCCAAACTGTTAACCACTGCCCTATGCTGCCTTCCCTCCCAGAGCTAGAGTGGCACCGGAGGGGGTGAGGAGCTGCTACCTGGGAATGACAGGCTGCTGGGAGGCCAGAATCAGACAAGGTTCCAGGAGCTGGCACAGTTCCAGAAAGCAAACCTGTGGACACCTACTCTGTTTCCAGAGCCTCTACTGCCAGAGGCTCTGGCCTCCAGAGAGGCCCTTCCCTTGAAGACCAGAGACTGCCAGGTCCAAGGGCTCCAATTGGACCACATTCTGCTCCAAACCTCTCCGCAGTCCCTGGTTTGGAGCCTCAAACAACGCTGGGCCCTCTGTGTCACCCACATGCCGGTCAACCAGTTCATGTACAACCAGACTTTTTGGGGGATGGAGACTTGAAGTCGGAGACTTGCAGAGCCCTCCGAAACCCCAAGTGCTAGCTCCCTGATTTTACAGACGGGGGCTCTGAGGCCCACAGCCACATTCAAGGTCACCCAGTCAGCCAACGACAGGACTGGGGCCTCCGGGCCCTCATCAGGTACTCTCTCTCTGTTCATTCAACAAGTATTTACTGTACTGAGTACCTGCGACACACCAGGCCCAGTTCTAGGCACCAAAGACACAACAGCGTGGAGAGCAAAGTCCTGCTGTGGTGAAGAGACAGGCCACAGACCAGTAGAAAGTACAGGCATAGTATGTTCAGAATGTGGCAAGTGCTTCCAGAAAACAAGTAGTCGGGGAAGAGGGGACAGGAGGGAGGGGAGTGGTTTGTTCAGTCACAGGGACAGTCAGGGAAGGAAGGAAGAAAAGTGAAGGAGTGAGCCATGAGACTATCTAAAGGAAGGGTATTCCAAACAGTGCAAAGGCCCTGAGGCAGGAATACGCAAAGAGGCCAATGTGCCTGGCGGAGGAGGCACAGGGGGACAGAGGTGGGGGGAGATGGATAGAGGTGGGGGGAGATGAACAGAGAGGAAGACTCTGGCTCTTATCCGGGAGAGCCAGGGGAGAACTCCAGGGAGGACCGGGATCTGACTTAGAATTAAAGGGGCACTCTGGTCTCCGTGTGGGGCAGGAAGTGGGGCAGAAGCCAGGCACCCTGCTGAGAGCCCTATGCAATAATTCACCAAACCAAACACTGAGGCAAAACCATTCTCAGAGGGAAAAGCCCTAGACAGCCACTCTACCTTTTCCCAGAGCAAGGGAAGAGTGTGAGCGAGCTCACTCTCCAGCGTTCCCACGCCCTGGGTCCCTACTGAGGTATCGCCCCAGTCCCAGACCCGGGGGAGCTCTGAGCCCCAACTCCAAACCCTCCTGCCGACTCCATCAGCCCAAGTGAAGAAGAGCAGAGACCCTGAACCCAGAAGTCCTCATTTCTCCCTTCTCTGGGGGACAAATCTGTCATCAGTCAAGATACCCACGCAGCCCAGAGAAGATCCTACTTCTGAACTGACTGGATCCCACGCTTCAGTGTCACGGGAGGGGGCGCGTGGGGAGGGGCCAACTTCCTCCTGCCCAGGCTGCAGCCCTGGGGGGAATGGAAAAGGAACTTTCAAAACACTCATGCGGGTCGGGTCAGCCCAGCCCAGCGAGGTGGATCTGAAACTCGGCCCTCGGCCCGGGGAACATGCCGGAGGCTGGGGGCTCCCCCAGAGCTTCTGCTTGTTAATTATCCTGGAACTCTTTATCCACCCTGACTCAGAAAGGACGGGTGAAAGAGAGAAGCTAATTTGTAGGAAGTCCTCACCTTGCTTCAAGGGGAAACCAAGGTTCCAGATACATGAGCTGGCAGCGGGAAAGGGTCCCTGAGGGTGGCGTCTTTGTGGTAGCCTTAGCACAGCCCCCGGGGCCCGTAGGAAGTGTCTTATGGTGAAGACAACAGCTAATAACAGCAGCCAGCATTAAGTGCTTGCTACTGGTTCAAACCATACGCACATGACATAGTGCCACCCTCATGACGACCTATCATAAACCCCACTGTATAGATGACAAAACTAGGGCTCCAAGGTGAAGGGACTGTCCCAGAGTCGTGCAGTTAGTGCGTGGCGGGGCTGGGATTTGAACCAGGTCTGTTGGCTCCAAAGATGGAGTTCTTAACCACGCTGCACAAATTCAGCAAGACCACAAAGGACGGGGAGAACTCGGAGGGGAAGGTGTGTGGGTGACTGTGAGCGTGAGTGGGTGTGCAAGGGATCACACAGCAGACGGCTCAAGCTAGAGACCAAAGGTGGCGTGCAAAACTTCTGGCAAGTGACAGGCATCTCCTCCTCCAACCAGAAAAGGGAGCTACTGTGTGGACCTACCCTGGGGTCACGGGGGATGTGAAGAGGTCAAAAACCCACAGGGGCAAATAGGACCTGTCGCACCAGAGCCCTCTGGACTCTCTTGAAAAATAACAAGGCACTGCAGCTGTTCGTGCCATGGGACAGGCCAGAACCTCTGGCCAGAATGGTCATAATGGTGAGAATGCAAAGAAAACTAGGGGTCCATGGGGTGGGGGGGCAGGGGCCTGGCAGACTCTAAGGGAAGGACCGGATGTACTGGGGAAACTAAGGAAGGTACCAGAGAGGGGAGGGAGGCCTAAAAGGCCCGAAGCTGTCTGGGAAGATTGCCTGAGGGCCTAGAGGGAGAATGACTGAGGGGAAAGCAAGGGGGAAAGGTTTGAGAGTAAGAGATGACAGGGGACCCCAGAGGGGACCCTGGTGGGACACAAAGGCAGCTGAGAGATCTGTGATGGGGAGTATAAAGACGAAGGACACGGAAGAGATTCAGAAGTTACCTGGAAGGGATATAAAGCAAAGGTGCCTCCAGGGGTCAGAAAGAAGCTGGGGGTGGACAAGAGATGGTCCAGCAGAGAGGTGAGGGCAAGGGGATCCGGGAGGCCTGAGCCAGGTTCTGAGAGGGAGGAGAGGATGGGGCTGTGCAAGGACTTGGAGGTGTGGGGCTCCTGGCAGAGGCTGGCAAAGGCAGGGTGCCAGAGGGATAGGAGACAGGCCAGGGGCTGGGGCGATGCGGCCCCGTGGGGATGAGGCATCCAGATGGGCGAGGGAGGATGGAGAGCAAGGGTGGGGTTGGGGCTGTAGGCGGTAAGGGCCCGGGAGGACAGATGAGACCAACGCGAGGGGACCGGAAAGGCCTGGGGGCAGATCCTGACAGGGCGAGGACGCAGGCCCGGGAGGAGCAGGGAGGGGAGGGTGCCTGGCAGGTGCGGGGAAGGGTGGAGCGCCCGGGGAGGTCGGAGTGGAACGGGCGCCCAGCGGGAGCCCAGAGGAGCTGGACTGCCCGCCGAGGACCCGGGCGGGTGGGGTGCGCGGCAGGGGTCGGAGGGGACAGGAGGGCTTGGGGGCGCCCGAGGGGGCGGGGCCGGGGGCGCCGCGGGACTCACTCGAAGACGAAGAAGAGGATGGTGGTGGTGAGGATGAGCAGCAGCGTGAGTGCGAAGACGCCGCCGTGGCCGGCCAGCATGAGGCGGCCGCCGCAGTAGAAGCGGTTGCGGCCGGGGAACACCTCCCACTTGCGCCGCGGGCGGCGGCCGATGCTCCCGCTGCCGCTGCCGCTGCTGCTCCAGCGCGGCGCGGCGGCGGGCGGCGGGGGCCCGGGGCCCGGGCCGGGGGGCGCGGCTGGGCCGGGGCGGCGCGCCCCAGGGGAGGCGGGCGGCGGGGCGGCCCCGGGGCTGATCTGCTGGTACTCGCAGTCCTTCATGCGGCCGGCCGCGGGCCTCGGCTCCGCGCCCCGCGGGCCGGCCGGGCCGCAGCGGGACCGGGGCCGAGCAGCAGAGGTGGCGGTGGCGGCGGCGGCGGCGGCGGCGGCGGCGGCGGCGGCGGCGGCGGCGGCGCGCGCGCGCGCACTGCGCTCGCTCGCTCGCTGGGGGCGGCCCCGCCGCCGCCCCGCCCCCGCCCGGCGCGGCCTCCCGCCGCAGCGCCCCCTCAGCCTGGGCCCGGGATGGCGCTCGCGCCCCGCGGCCGGCCCGGGCTCCGCTGCAAACCCTGAGCCGAGGTCCCCTCTGCACAATGACGGGGCAGCACATGCGCGCTCCCGAGCGCCCTCTGTTCCTTTGCTGTGAAATCATTTCTTGGGTGTCCCATGTGTGCCAGGCATCTTGCCAAGCGCCGAGATTCGAGTGGAGTGGTGGACTTCTTGATCTACTTTCGGCAATCTGTAATTTCAGAGCCAGGCTTCACCCATCTCTGAGGACTGACTGGATAGGTATTGGGGCGGGTGGGGGCGGGGGCTGGCAGGGGTGAGCTCGGGGACACAATCTGCTTTGAAACCCAGGGGCCTGTTACCTACTGCCTTGGAGTTCAGAGTGCCCAGCGGGTGTGTGTGGCACATCCTCTGACCTCCCTCATCCAGATCTGTGATCTGGACCCAGACCAAGGGTTATCTAGATATCTGGGTTGATGTAGAGTTGATGCCACAGGGCCTCAGTATTTTTCAAGAATTTTGGGTGTATTTGCTTTCCAAATTAACGTGTAACAAATTATTGCAAATTTAGTGGCTTAAAACAATACACATTATTATCTCATATGTTCCAGGTCTGGAGCCCCAACTCAGTCAGTTGAATCCTTTGCCCTAAGTCTCAGAAGGCTGCAATCAAGGTATCAGCATGGCTGCATTCTCATCTGGAGACCCAGCTGGGGAAGAATCTACTTGCGAGCCCATTCAAGTTTTGTTGGCAGAACTTATTTCCTTAGACTATACAACTCAGGGCCTGGGATTTTTGCTGGCTGTCAGCTGGAGGCTTCCCTCAGGTTCCAGAGACCATCTGCAGTTCCTAGAGATTCCTGCAGTTCCTACCCATGTGGGTTTCTCCAACATGGCCACTTACTTCGTCAGGCCCACAAGGAGAGTCTGACTCCAGTGTGCTAAGATGGAGTTTCACATAATGTAACTTATTATATATGTAGCAGGAGTGACATCCCCTCACCTTTGCCATATTCTATAGGTTAGAAGAAAGTCACAGGTCCCACTTGAACTCAAAGACAGGATCACACAAAGATGGGAATAGCAGGAGGCAGGAATCACTAGGGGTTACCTTCGGGTCTGTCTACCACACTGGGGTTACTGGAAAACCTAAGAAAAAGAATAGGAAAAAGGAGAGCTGGAGACTAGCATATGAGAGTAAAAAAGAAAGCCAAAATACACGATGCAGAGTGGTGGAAAGGTAGCAACAGTGACCTCAAGGATCACTAATTGTTACACATGCCAGAGGCTGCCCAGCCATGCCCTCGGTGCCAAAGATCCTGGGTTTGATGAGCCCCACCTTGGAGTGAACCATGTTGTGGGCTTCTTCCCCTCTTGCTCCTTGGCTTCAGAACAAAGTTAAAAACTGGACATACTGGTTTCAGTAAGGATTCCTGCTGTCCCACCCAACTGGGTTCTTTTGCAACCCTGAACCTTTGCTTGCTCCTTGTCCCTTTACAGAAACTCAGACTATCCTGCTTGATTTCAGCCTTCCTCCTCTCTACCTCATAAGCGCCCTATTTGCATGGATCCTTTCCTCTCCTCTCAAAGATGTGGGCTTCCTTCTGCTCCAGCCAGGCCTCCACTCACGTCCTATCTCTCTCTCTGTTCATAGAGACTGCAAACACACGCTCTATTCTCCTCTATCAGTTAAAAGGCAAAATGAAACTAAAATACCAACAACAGAAACAGCGTTCCGTGTTTGGCTCCCTCCTCACTGTAGTGTCAGGTTTATTTTTTTCTCTCTCGTTTAAAGAGAAGCTACCACTTGTATGCCACCTATTCATTTATGACTTTTTTTTAATTTAGCCTCTGTCGACATCACTCCTCTAAAACCTCTATCTTGGGGCACCTGGCTGGCTCAGTCCGTAGAGACTCTTGGTCTCGGGGCTGGAAGTTCAAGCCCCACACTGGGCGTAGAGATTACTTAAAAATAAAATCTAAGGAGCGCCTGGGTGGCTCAGTCGGTTAAGCATCTGACTTTGGCTCAGGCCAAAGTGATCTCATGGTTTTTGGGTTCGAGCCCCTAGTCAGGCTCTGCACTATAGCACCGGAGCCTACTTGGGATTCTCTCTCCGTCCCCTGCTCTCTCTCTCTCATGTTCTCTCTCAAAATAAAGAAACTTAAAAAAAAAAAAAAACATATCTTAAATGTCACCAATGACCCATTTAGTGTGGCATAAATTACTCATTCTCACCAATACCCACAGTTCCCAGCCTCTCTTCTTGGGTGTCCCCAAGTGGCTGAATTCTAGCTAATGGACTGTGAGTGGGAGTGACAAGCTAGCTCACAAAAGTCCCAGGTGCTGATCTTTGCTCCCTTCCCATCTGCTAGCGGAATGGAGGAGACTCTGAGAGTCCAACTAGATGTCCCCATTTCCAGTTTCAGGTCCCAGGTCCTTCTCAATCACTGGAAAGACTTAATAAGACTGAATTCAACTGATGTAATTCTGCAACATGCACAATATTTGGTTTTATTTGTAGCGAATAAGTCTGGGAGCTAGAAGAAACAAGACATTGTTTTATGGTTATCCTGGAAACTCTCTGATTCCCTGACTATTTCGTGGATGGAGAGTTAAAGACCCAACTTTGTCATTTTCTTCCTGCAAGGACTCTGATGCATTCAGAAGCATTCCTGCTATCCAAGTCATCATCACTGGTGGCGTAACAGTCAAGTAGAACAATCATTTGGGCCCCAAGGCACTTGCTTTAGTTGGCACTTCATCACAAATAACCACAGGTGATAATTGGATTAATCATGATGCCATGGCGTGCCGTGGATTTGTCGCATTGTGTGTCCCCTTGGCAAGGAGCTCAGTGCACTGAAATCCAATGACACGACCAAACCAGATCCCTACTTCCGTCTTTTGAGGACTATTTTCTGGGACCCCCTCTGAGCACCAATTTCTGTATCAGTCAGTGTCCAGCCAATGAAACAGAACAATGCTAGTCACTGCATAGAGGGAATTTAGTATAAAGAACAGTTGGAACAGTTAACTAGGTATAAAGCTGTAGCTAAATAACTGGAAGTTATTAAACACAACTTAATTTTTTTTTTAAGTTTATTATTTTGGGAGTCTGAGACAGAGTGCAGCAGAGGAGGGGCAGAGAGAGGTGGGGAGACACAGAATCTGAAGGAGGCTCCAGGCTCTGAGCTGTCTGCACAGAGCCCGACGTGGGGCTCTCGGGGCTCAGACTCAGGGACCGCAAGATCATGAACCAAAGCCAGACGCTCAACCGACTGAGCCACACTGGTGGCCCTAAAGACAACTTTACAGTTGTAAAAGGACAACTCTGAGAGATCACGGAGGCGGCAACAGCGGGAGGCATCTATAGCTGGAAGAACGAAGGGAAGCCTTTTGAATTACTCAAACTTAGAAACTTAGAAGAGGGGCTCCCAGGGCTGAGACTCAGACCTGTGTCTGGTGTCTCTGCACATGGAGGAGGGACCAACTCCGCTGAGGAAGGAAGCACCTGGCTGGTGCTGGTGTCTCTGATTGGGGCACCGTGAAGCTGGTTCTGAAATCGTTGAAAAAATCTGCCAAGTGGATTCAGCGGCTGCTGCAGGAAGGCACGGCTGCCACCCAGGTGAAGGAGCGGTGCTAGAGTGACCTCACAGGAAAAGGAAGCAAACAGGAGGGCGCTTCTCTTCCTCCTCTGAACTCACTCTCTCCCTCTAGTGGCCCTTATTGGCAGAGCCAAATGCAGAGCCAGAAGACAGAAATGTGATTTGCAGAGCCTCAGCTCCATTATCTCGTGGTAGAAAGTAGGAGGGTGAGTTTGGAGCTGAGAAACAGCAACTCACTAACTAGCCTGGGCACTTTTATAAAGTTTTAGAAGAAAGAGGTGAACTTAGGTGAGAATTAGCTGGTTTTCGAGCAGAGATGGAAGGGAAATAGAGAAAGTCCAGAGATAATGGGACTTTCAGAGTCAGAAAAGCTGACTGCGTCTAGACAGCAAATACTGTAAGACTGAAAAGGGTCTTGAAAGATGTGAACTTCTGTAAGGCAAATATCAGCTGAAGAGTATGAACTTCCTAATTGTTTTTCACGTGCCTTTGGTGTAACCACCATTACATAAAGAGTGAGGCAAAGGGCGATGAAGCAAATAAATATATTAGTTTGAGAATTCTATCTAGGAAAGAACTTGAGGGTGGTTAGTGTCACATGGATCTGACTAGAAGCAAATAGGACAGAAACCTGTTGTATTAATTTTGTGTGTTGATTTGGCTAGGCCATCATATACAGATACTTGGTCAAATATTATTCTGGATGTTTCTGTGAAGGTATTTTTAAGGCAAGATTAACATTTTTTTTCAGTTTATTTATTTGTTTTTGAGAGAGAGCGAGTGGTGGAGGGGCAGAGAGAGAGAGAGGAAGAGAGAGAATCCCAAGTAGGCTCCACACTGTCAACGCAGAGCCCAACAGAGGGCTCGAACTCATGAACCGCGAGGTCATGACCTGAACCAAAATCAAGAGCCAGATGCTTAACTGATTAAGCCACCCGAGCACCCTGCTTAACATTTTTAAGAATATATTTTTAAAGTAATCACCACACCCAATATGGGGCTCGAACCCATGACCCCGAGATCAAGAGTTGCCTGCTCGACCAGTTGAGCCAGCCAGACACCCCATAAGGTGAGAATAACATTTAAATCAGTAGACTTTAGGGGCGCCTGGGTGGCTCTGTCGGTTAAGTGTCTGACTTCAGCTTGGGTCATGATATCACATTTAGTGGGTTCAGGCCCCACAACAGCTATGTCTATGCTGACAGCTCAGAGCTTAGAACGTGCTTTGGATTCTGTGTCTCCCTCTCTCTTCCCCTCCCCTGCTTGCACTCTCTCTCTCAAAAATAAACATTACATCAGTAGACTTTAATGAAGCGAATTATTCTCTATGAAGTAGGTGGGCCTCATTCAGTCAGTGGAAGGCCTTAATAGAAAAAAAGACTGACTTCCCCCAATAAAGAGGGAATTCGGCCAGCAGACTGCCTTCAGATTTGAACTGCAACATCAACTCTGTCATGGTCTCTAGCTGCTGGCCTAACATGCAGATTCTGGATTCTCTAATCCTGAGCCAGTTCTCTCCCTTGCACCCATCTATATGCGCACACACACACATATACACATATACATCCCATTAGGTATGTTTCTCTGGAGAACTCTGACGTATACATGAAAAAGGTTTTGTGGTAACTATACTGGCAAAGATTATCCATGAGACCAAATTTAAAAAAATTTTTGCCTAAAATGCATATGAAATCTCAAGGGATCTTGAATAGCTAAAACAATTTTGAATAAGAATAAAATTGGAGGTCTCACACTTCCTGATTTCAAATGTACTACAGGGCGCCTAGGTGGCTCAGTCGGTTGAGCGTCTGACTTCAGCTCAGCTCGTGATCTCACAGTTCGTGGGTTTGAGCTGGCCATCGGGCTCTGTACTGACAGCTTAGAGCCTGGGACCTGCTTCAGTTTCTGTGTCTCCCTCTCTCTTTGGTGCTCCCCAACTCATGCTCTGACTCTCTTTCTCAAGAATAAAATAAACATTTAAAAAATTTCAAAATGTACTACAAAACTACAGGAATCAAAACAGTATGGTACCAGCATAAAGACAGACTTACAGACCAATGGGATAAAATAAAAAGCCTAGAAATAACCTTGCATAGGGATGCCTGAGTGACTCAGTCAATTAAGTGTCTGACTCTTAATTTCAGCTCAGGTCATGATCTCACCCTGCCCCTCCTCTGCTTGCACTCTCTCTCTTTCTCTCAAAATAAATAAATAAACATTAAAAAGAAAGAAAGAACTTGCATATATGGTCAAATGATTTCAACAAGGACTCCAAGACCAGTCAATGGAGAAAAAAAGACTGTCTTTCCAACACACGGTACTAGGAAAAGTGGATATTCACATGCAAAAGAACAAAGTTACTTTTCTCTCACAGCACATGCAAATTTCACCCCAGATGGATCAAACACTTAAACATACGAGCTAAAACCATAAAATTCTTAGAAGAAAACAAAGAGCGAAACTTCATGACTTGGGTTTGGCAATGATTTCTTGCACATAAACCCAAAAGCATAGGCAGCAAGAGAAAAATAGATAAATTGGACTGCATCAAAATTAAAGCCTTTTGTGCATCAAGGACACTGTGAACAAAGCGATAAGGCAACCAGGAAATCTATGGCACGAGAGAAAATATTTGGGAATCATATATCTGATTGGTATCCAAAATATCCAACAACTCAAAAAAACAACAAAAAACAAGCAACCTGATTTAAAAATGGGCAAAGGAGAGGTGTCCGGGTGGTTCAGTCGATTAAGCATCCGACTCTTGATTTCAGCTCAGGTCATCTCACCGTTCGTGGGATGGAGCCCTGCGTCAGGCTCTGCACTGACAGCACGGAGCTGCTTAGGAGTCTCTCTCTCCTCTTTTCTCTGTCTCTCCTCTGCTCATGCTCTCACTCTCAAAATAAATAAACTTCAAAAATGGGCAAAAGATCTGAATAAATATTTCTCCAAAGGGGGGTACCTGGGTGGCTCAGTTGGTTGGACGACTGACTCTTGATTTTGGCTCAGGTCATGATGTCGCGGCTCATGAGTTCGAGCCCCGCGTCAGGCTCTGTGCTGATAGCTCAGAGCCTGGAGCCTGCTTCAGATTCTGTGTGTGTCTCTCTCTCTGCCTGTCCCCTATTCATGCTCTGTCTCGCTCTCTCCAAAAAAACATAAAAAATTATTTCTCCAAAGGTATACCTTTCATGCACCAGTAAGCACACAAAAAGATGTTCAACATCACTTACCACTAGGGAAATGTAAATCAAAACCACAATGAGATATCACTCATACCCACTAGGATGGCTGTTATTTAAAACAAAACAAAATAGGGGCACCTGGCCGGCTTGGTCGGTAAAGCATGTGACTCTTAATCTCAGGGTTGTGAGTTCAAGCCCCACATTGGGCATGGAGCCTACTTTAAAAAATAAAATAAAACAAGTGTTGGTGAGAATGTGGAGAGATTTGAAACCCGTGCATTGCTAGTGGGAATGTAAAATGGTGCCACTGATGTGGAAAACAGCATGACCGTCCCTCAAAAAAATTAAACATACAATTACCACATGCTCTAGCAATTCCAATTCTGGGTATATACCCGAAAGAATTGAAAGCAGGGACTTGAACAGACACTTGTCAACCAATGTTCATAGCACCATTATTCATTAATAGCCAAAAGGTGGAAGCCGCCAAAATATCCGTTGATAGATGAGTGGATAAGCGAAATGTGGTGTGCTCATACAATGGAATACTATTCGGCCATAAAAAGAAAGGAAAATGTGACATCTGCTACATACAATATGGATGAACCTTGAAGATGTAATGAGAAGTGAAATAAGCTAGTCACAAAAGGACAAATATTGTGAAGGAGTGGCCAGAGTCACAGAGACAGAAAGTAGAATGCGGATTGTCAGAGGCTGGGAGGGTAGAGGGAATGGGGAGTTACTGCCAAACGGGCATCAGGGTTTAGTCTGGGAAGATGAAGAAGTTCTGGCGACGGATGGTGGTGATTGTCGCAGGACAACGTGAAAATACTAATGCCACTGAACTTTACCCCTAAAGCAGTTAAAACGGTAAGTTTTATGTTATGTATATTTTAACACACACATACCCGTGAGTGCGCGCACGGGTGCCTCTGGCTGGCCAAGATTTAAAATAACTTTGGGCCCCGCGCTTGCACCAGCAGGAAGCCGACTGCAAAACCTGCACATTCTCCAAGGAGGTCAGACTCCCCAAAGCCCATCTCGGATGTGGCCCTGAGGGATAATCAGTGAGCCAGAGGGCACAGCCGGGAGGCATGGAGAGCAATGGACAAAGGAGTCCCTCCTGGAACAAATCAGGGTCTAATCAAGGAGTGTCCCCAGCCCCAGGGAAGAGGACTTTGACGGTCTGACCAGTGGAGATTCAGAACTACTTTGGATCAGAGACTGCTATACGTCTTCGATTCTTCCCTTTTCTCAATAGATATTTCTATGGACGTTATTCTTGTTCTGCCATTGGAGGTTTTGTTTTTTCAGTGCATTAGGAACCATATCGGAAGCAGCCTGAGAGACTTGGAGCTGAATATAGTCACCGGATGGGATTTGGGGTTACCTCCCTTGGGAAGGGTGTGTTCTCTCTGTGAGAAGAGCAAACACAGGTATTTGGCTCTGAAAGACAGACTGAGGCAGACTGTGACACAAATATCCACATTTTCTTCTTCCTAAACCCACATCTAGACTTTATTTCCCAGTAGGGTTGCCAGATTTAGCAAATAAAAATACAGGCTGCCCGGTTAAATTTGAATTTCAGATAAACAACGAAGAATTTCTTAGTAGAAGTATGTCCTGTGCAACGTTTGAAACATAATTATCCTGGAAAAAAGATTTGTTTACTCAAAATTAAAATTGAACTGAGCATCCCGTATTTCACCTGGGAGCCCTACTTCCCAACCTCCCCTGCGGTTAGATGCGGCCATGTGACTGAGTTCTTCTAGCCGGTGGTATGAAATGCAAGCGATGTGGATCTCCTGTAGGCCTGGCTTCTTAAAACCTCTCTGAATGCAGAGACTCTGAACATCTAGAGGAAGGGAGAGTCACAAAAAAATGGAAGAAGCCTGGGTCCCAAAGGACTGGGTAGAAGAGGCCTCCCTCTCCAAACCTGCACCAGACTACGATGCAAACAAGAAAGGAGCTTGTGCGATTAGGCCACTGAGTTATACACATTGTTTACGATAGCAGTCAGTCTATCTTGAGTAATATCCCTATCCCTATATCGATAACTTTTCTCATCCTTTCCTTAACAGTGTGTGATCCTAGTAACCACCTTTTTCTTCTTGAAACTCTTCCCTGATACTACTTTTTTCTAGTCCTTTGATGATGATATGATGATGATGATGATGATGGTGATGATGATGGTGATGGTGATGGTGATGGTGATGGTGGTGAGGATAGTGACGATAAATAGCTACCATTCACGAAGTTCTTACTATTGTTTAGAGAAGTTGGATCATCACTTGCCCAAGGTCTTATGGGCCCTCCTCTCTCCACACTTTTCTTTTTGACAGTCTCATCTGAGATCACGGCTGCCGCTGTAATGATCACGTCTGTGTGGCTGGCTCCCTGATCTCTCTCCTTGTCTCCAGTTTCACATTTCTCGGCATATGAAGGTGTTGGAAGTGTTGTCATTGTAAGCTCAGCACGTCCGAAGTGCAGCTATTCCTTTGTTGGATGGTTCTAAACACTTTTCCTCTCCACAACAACCCAATGAGACAGATGATGTTATTCGTATCTATGAGGCGGACAGTGTTACCTGCACTTTGCGGATGAGTAAACTGAGGCTCAGAGATTCCGTATCTGGCTCACATTTATGTGTCAGTACACAGATCTCAATGACCACACCTCAATTCCACTCAAGCTGAGCTTCTCCTTGTCCCGCTCCACTGCCTGCTTCCTATACTCATTCTCTGCCCTTAACTTTCAAATCCTCTCTGCCCTTCAGAATCCACCTCAAAGGCGATTTCCCCCCACGCCCCAAGTCTGTTCAGGTATTGCAAACTGGAAGGGATCACCGCCTCATGTGAATTTACAGAGGACTTCATCTGTACCTCCTACCTTTTCCTAAGCATACAAGCTAAACTTTAATTCTTCCTCATCATAAAAAGCTCAGGTAGAGAGGTCCAGAGCAAGAAGTTTATGTGGCCCTTCAGTCTCCAGAATTTATCGGTTTCTATCTTGATTAATGTTTCTGGGTATCTGCTAGCAACTCTATTAGACAGTTATTTGAGGACAGGAGGTACAGCGAGTCACCTTTAGTCCTTAAAATAGGCATTAATAAACAATTGTTGAAAGAATCAATCAATTTCAAATCCTCTGGGCCTGCACATACTACATTTTTAGATGAAGGTGAGAAGGTCTGTTCAAGAAGAGAAGTGATTTTTTCCTCAAGGGGACTGGTAAAGACATGTCAAACACTCCCTCTCCTCCCACCTTCATTAAAGAACAAAAAAGCATCGACTTCTTAGGTGTACGAAGCGTCTGGTTTCTGTTTTAGCTGGGTCTCAGAAGGAAATGACTTTTCTCTGAAATTGTAGACGCCCAACCCAGCTGCAGCATTGTTAGACCTAAGGGTAAACAGGAAGCTTCCTGCCTTGGGCCCTTCATGTCCCTCTCCCAGACTATTAAAGACTGTTAATAGGACGGTAAAAGGGCAGCTGCTGGCCATAAAATCAGCCCATTCCTTAGATCCTTGGAGAATAGCAACTAGATCCCTCCAAGGTCAGAGAGAAAACTGTGTCCGTCTCCAGGCCACATACCAGGTGGGTCCACCTAGCTGGGGTCCTCAGTTATCTCCTCTATGATCAAAGGTCAGCATAATGGCCTCTGCAGACTACCAGAGTTTGGTTCCTCGGTATTAGTTGAGAAGGCGGAATTTCCACTCACAGGGTTTCTGGTCCTTAAAAGACTCTGTGTCTGCGAGCAACCAGTCCCGCTCATCCCCCAAAAAGAGGTAGAGTGGCAAATCCATGAAAGCGAAGAATCTAGTGCTCCTACCCCTGCGGTACAGAGCTGAAATAGGACCTCAAGTCTTCCTGCACACGGGGTGGAAGTCCTGGGATTTGCAGCTGTTGGTGAGGAAGGAGGGAACGGTTTCTGCCAACTGGAGGGACACTAGGGCAGGGGTTATCCTCTTTTGCCAAGAAGGGCACTCGGGTGTCTTGGCAGAAGGCAGAGGGCTGCCCCGATCTGTGTGTACATTTTCAGAAGCATTTGACTCCGGACCAAATGCTCTCAGCTGTGCTAAAGCTGGGGCAATGGATGGGAAATGCTTATTGGCCAGGCTGACTAGGAGCTCCAACAGAGGGTGCTGGGGCTCGGCCAGGAGCTTCCCTTCAGCTGGCAAGTTTAGCTTTCTGTCATGGTCAGAGGGAGCGTGTCAAAATTCCAATTCTCAGTGCTCTCCAGAAGCTATGATTACCCATCTATTTTGAAATTTCTGCTTGTTGGAATTTTTAGCTCAAATAGGGATTGAGTGGTGATGATACAGAGCCTCTTACCTGGCACAAAGAACGAGCAAAAATAGCTCAGGAGGGGTCAATGCTCTTACTACCAGTATAGTGATGGGCTCATAACCAAATGGGAGCAAGGAAGACACCATTTCGTTCAACCTTGTACTTACCCACAATTCATCAATTCGGGCCGCCTGGTTGGCTCCTCTGACCCATGTCTACCTGTCAGGCAGGCGCAGACCCGTGGGCATGGCAGGAAAGCCAGTCCCCACTTTGACCATTTACTTGCCCAGCACAGACTGACTTACACAGGTCAGGAGGCCTTACTTGCCAGGTGTCACTGCTTTCCCTCATTCAAAGGAAAGGTCGCTTAAGTTACACCTCAGAGTTGTACCCAAGGAGGGAGAGTTTCTTCGAAGTACTGAAAGCAGGAGAAGTGGATATTTTCTCCTAAAATCACATGTTTGAGCCGTTACATGAAGTGTTTAGACAGGGACGATTGCACAGCTTAAGGCAGCTCTTAAGATCCGAGAGCAGAAAGGGACCTACTAGATTACGTGGCCCATCCCCTCTCCTCTCCCAGTAGGATAATATGATTTCCCCCCATTTCAGAAGAAGTAACCAAGGCTGTGAAAGCCCTCCCAAGGCCACACGGCTGGTAAGTGGGATCTGAGAGGACTACGATCCAGCAGGTCTCCTGCCTCTCCGTGCAATGTTTGTTCTCTTTACCATGACTTTTTCCCTAAGAAATTTGTAGTATTTTCAAAAAAGCAATTCACTGCATGCATAACCAAAAGTTGTTTAATTTGCCTATTGCTGCAAGTTTTTTCATATAAATAAATGAACAACTCATGAAAAAAATAATCCAGAACAATGTCGCATTTTAAAAAGGTGGTCCCGCTTTGCCTCTTACTGCCACTACACTGTTCAGGCCCCTGCCATCGTGTGTGGACTATGACCAGCCTGTCGGCTAGAGCCTTTGATGAAACTGACATTTAAATAATTTACATTTAAATTTACATGTGGGTCAGTGGTAAGTCTGCAACTACCTTTGCTATGCTTGGTTGAGGAGACAGATCCAAGTGTAACTTTAGACCTGGAGTATGATTTCTTCACTTACAGAGAAAATAGCTACTACTCTAAAATTTGCCACAGCCAGGACCAGCACGGGCTCTCCAGTGGCTCACGCTTCTCCCAGTCCCGACCAACCTGCAGGGTAAGAGACAGAGGGGTTCTAACAGATGCAGCAAGGGTCCCAGGGCAGCGCAGACAGTCCCAGTGTGTATCTGTACGTCTAGACCTCAGAGACTCCAGGTCATGTCCAAGGCAGGAAGTTGCAATGTAGGAGTAGTCCCAGGAGCCAATAAGACAGGAAGTAGCCCAGAATGCACCGTGTGACTAGAGAACAGGTTTTCCAGTTGTACAAAAGTCCCATGATAGAATTCCTGGGGACCTTTTGTCCTGGTGGGGAGTCCCCCGCAAGTGGCTTCCGAGGCACAGTCTCTAGGGATCTCAGCAGTGGCTCTTGATCCTGAAGCAAGTAAGCTGGAAACCAGTACACAATAGGAGTGGAGGAACCTAGAAACCTGGTGAGAACCTGGAAATCACGAGAGAGGGAAAACCCACACTTATTGGATTGTCATTGCCTCAAACTGGACCAGCCTGGGGCTCCCCTGCTGCTAGGTGAACTACAGCCCCCTGACTAGGAATGTATTGTACTGGAAAAGAGACGCAGCAGAACTTAGGATCTGTCTGACGAAGCTGTGTGTGACACCAGCCGGGTGACCTCAATGTTACACATAAACAGATATAGACTAATTACTACAGTAATGGGCCAGTCAATACTAAAAACTCTGTGGGGTCCGACTGTAGCCTACGGCCTGGACTCTAAACACTAGGCTGTGACGTGAGGCTCTGGGGACGTGAAGGGTTTCCATCATCCTCTGGGAATGAAAAAAAACAGGGAAAAGGGGCAGGGGATCCTGTGGTTCAACGTTTTCCCTTCTAGGGGAGTTCAGAGCCAAGTCTCCACATGGCCTCCCTCATCTAAGCTGGAAACTCTAAGCTCTGCTGGCACTCACTCTACTAGTTAATCCAGCTACAAACACAGAATGCTACTTTCTATTTCCCCTGTGCCTCTTATTCACACAGCCCAGAGAACTTCGCAGACAGCCAATGTGCGCCTCCAAGAGGCAGCAACTGCTAAGGAGTGGCCGGCACGGAGGAGAAAAACTTCCTCGGGATTTTGTGGGAAATGGGGCTGCAGCCAGGAATAAAAAAAAACTAGAAAGTCTCAAACCCTTCCCGTTCCTGTCTCCCCACCCCGACCCCGAACACGGCACAAGAGACCTCCGCTGAAGACGGAGCATCTGCCAGAGAGGAGAGTGCCTCAGCAAGTCACTCCAGCAGACACTCTGGCTGTTAACGTAGGGGAAGGTCCCAAGCTCTCCTCTGCACTTGCTCCTTTATCGCCGGCACACCGGCTCCCTCTACAACTCTCGTGCCTTTGCACGCACCCTTCATCTGCCCAGAATAGTTCTCTGCTGCTTCTCAAACGCATTCCTTCTTACTCTTTAGGACCCAGCCTTAATATGATGCCCTCCTCAACTCCTTGAGTCCATTAGCTACTTTTTGCTCTGTGCTCCCACAATACTTTATCTCAAGACAGCAGCTCCTCTTCCGTCCCACTATACTAGAATTTTATCAGGTAAGTGTCTGTCTCCCCATTTCTACCATGAGACCCACCAGAGCAGCAATCTTGTCTCACTTGTGTTCCACTCCTCAGTGGTCTGACCCAGGATCTAGACAACGAAAGCCCACAAGTAGTTGTTGAATGAGTAAATCAGGTGCAGGTTTCTCAAATGGGAGAAGCTAGCAGCCTTCCCTGTCCCTGGCCAGGGGGTTCTGCCTGTATTCGCACCCTTATCCCAGCCAGGAACCCACCTCACCTGAACATGCATGCACAGACTGCCAAACAGCAACAGTGCTGCAGCGTGGACCAGGTACACAAACACCCGAGGGCCGAGGAATCCAGAATCAGATTTTTCTAGGGTCTTACTCTTCTTGCTCCTTTGCGTCCCAAGAGTAAGGCAGAGCCAAGGGTGGGTGGTCACATATGTCCACGTTGCCCAGGCAACCAGTAGGGCCACTGGTGCAGCCAGTAGGAAATTGGGCACCTGCTTGAGCTCATAGTATCTCAAAAAGCCAACATTCCAGTAGGTATCTTGGATATAGCTATATATTAGGGGAAGTTCCCAGGAGCACCAAGGTGGCTCATTTCCCTCCACGATCCGGTAGCCCTTATCCACAGCTAATTGCAGCAAGGGCTTAGGGATGGGGTGGGCTGAGCCTGACAGACAGAACTGGGTATAGGCATAATACTGAAAGAGGGCAAAGGGAAGGCCAAGTAGGAGCACAGAGAGGAACACAGAGCCCATCAGCTTCAAGAGCTGTCTCAGAGGGTTCAGCACCATGAGAGAAGACAGAAAGCCTTGGCACTGAGAATACACGAGGAAGCCAACATTGACCAGCCCATTGGAGCGTACACCAGTGGCAAGGGCAAAGAGGAGTCCACTAGTCCAGCTTCGGCCCCTTTCCAGCTGCCCCATGGCGCTGAATGTCAGGAGGGCAAACAAAGCTTCTGAGTAACCAGCTGCCAGGAAGACATTGGCTGGGCTGAGGCAGAAGAGCAGGGCTCCGTAAAAGGCCTGGCGGGGACAGTGCAAAACCAGACAGCCCAGGTCGTGAAGTGCGACTGCAGCCAGCACGGAGAACAAGGAATTGAGCAACGCTACTGAGATTAACAGGCAACTCCGGAGGTTCAGTAATGCTCGCAGGGGTCTCAGGAGTTCGGCTCCCACCAGGAGAGCCAGGGGGAAGCCAGGGAAGAAGGCAAAGTTGTGCTCATACAGATAGCCGTGCTCGGCAATGAACAGGAAGTGTTCAGCATCCCAGTGAGATAGGCCACCCAGAAGACCTTCCACAATTTGGTCCATAGAGCCTGAGGGGGCGAGGCGAGGAGGAGAGAAGGCTTCTGCACGGTGATCTGGGATGACGGCATTGAAGAGAGCCTGTGGGATGAAGGAGAACTAGGATTTTGGTTGAGCAACTGGAAGGGAAGAATTACCATTTAATAAAATGAGGAAGCACAGACTTGTTGGAGGACAATCAGGAGTTCGGTTCTAGACTAGCTAAATTTGAGTTAGACATTCCAGCACAGAGGTCAACAAGGCAGTGAGATATAGAGTCTCAGGGTCAGGAGAGCGGTCAGGGCTGGAGACATAAATTCAGGCATCATAAGTGCACAGAAAGTATTTAAAGACATGAGACTGAATGAGATCACCTGGAAAGGAGGTATGGCTAGAGATATCAGAGGATCGGGCCCTGGATGTGTCAACATTTAGAGGCTTGAAGGACAATAGGACCCAGAATGAAGATAAAGAAGGAACAGTCAGTGAGGTACGAGGAAAACCAGGAGAGAGTGGTGTCTTAGAACCAAGTGAAACAAGAGAGTGATCAATTCTGTTAAGGGCTACAGGGAGGTCAGGGAAGAAGAGGACTAAAAAGTCACTGCTGGATTTAGAAATGTGTAGGTCACTGGTAAGTTCGACAAGAGCTATTTCAGTGGAGTTGAGGATACAGCAGACTTCATTGACTGGGTTTGGCAGAGGGGGAGAAGGGAGATGGCAAACAGACAACTAATTTGGATGAGTATGGCAGTAAACGGGGTAGCAGTGAGTGAGAGTGTGGGAGATAAGTATTTGTGAATGGGAATAATCCAGTGGAAAGGCAACCACCAGGTTTGCCCGAGAGAGGGGACGATGGCTGGAGCAGGCAGAAGGGGTAGGAACTGCTACACTGGTAGAGGAGCGGGGCCTGGAGAGGACAGCAGGGTCCAGCACCGCTTCAGCAGTGAAGGCCCAGAGGTGCAGATGCAAGCATGTGACAGAGGTGGTGGCAGCAGGCACAAGGTCACTTCTGATTGCATCTATTTTTCTGAGTTTTCACTCAGGGAAGCAAGTTGGGGGAAAAGGTGTTAGGGACTTGAACAAAGAGGAAAACGTGTAAAATAAGTCATCTACGACCCTCGTTCTCAAAATAGGCTGTGCACTAGAATCACCCAAGCAGATTAAAAAACATTGAGGTCTGGATGTCTGGGCCCCATCCCCAGAGTTAATGACTGAACCAGTATGGGATACAGACTGGGTATTGACATTTTTTTTTTAAGCTCCCCCAGGGGGATTCTGAGGTGCAGAACAATTTGAGAGAACGGGAGGGTGAATGGGCCAGGGAAATACACTAAGACTGCCAGGTAGTACTAAAGACTCACTTGGGCCAATGCTCTTGCAGAGAAAGAGACTAGTCAATACAGTTGTGTGTTCTTCTTTGGGCAGACGCAGGAGTAGACAGGGAATGACACTGAGCTGTGGCTGGGCTTCTGTCTTGTGACTAAGCCAGGGAGAAAGGAGCAAGCGGATTATGTGTGTGTGCCTGGTGGACCATGGAATCTGGCTGGCTAAGAAGGGGCACGGAAGCCCATAAGGTGGATGAGGCGCAGGGAAACAGTGGTAGAATCAATAGATGTTAAGTTCTGAGGGGGTGGGAGAACCGTTAGAACTGGGTTCCTAGAGGGAGTGAGCTGGAAAGATAGGAGACGGTGGTTAGTTGTATCAGCTTTATTAATACTGAAACCACCAAGAAATCAACTGTAGTTCAGAAAGAGCAACGGTGAATCAGGAGCTAAAACCTTCAAGGAATGAAGAGGAATGGGTTGTCATTCACAGAGACGCCAGCAACAATGAAGGGTCACTGGGAATATCGTCTGAGGCATGAGCTTTAAAGCTGGAAGGGGCTGGGGGAGAGAGGGATAATGAAATAGCATTATTGTCAAATGTCTTTTTGCATCATTAGATTGTCAGCTACTTAAGGGAAAAGAGACCAAGACTTTTCGCACTCACCACCTAGCACAGTTCTCAGAACAGAGTAGGGGCTGGGGGCTGAGTCAGAGATCACCGTCTGAACTAGTGCTGGTTCCCTATCCCAGACGCCAGGTCACAGTCCTACCAGTCACTCATCTGATGCTGTTCAAAGCCACCATTAAGTCAGTTTCCCCGTATAACCCCATTTTTAAGGCTCTCTCTCTTTTTGGTCAGTTTATCAGGCCACTTTCAACAGTGAAAACAAACGGCACGGGAGAGACAGTCACAGATAACAGCCCTAGTCTCCAAGTCGAAGCTACTTTTAACTAAACCTGGGGCCCAGCGGAGGCTGCTATGCCTCATAGTGCGGGAAGGGAGAAAGGAGGTTTCCAGAAAGGAACCAGCTATGAGCCTGAGAAAGTGGCATTTGTGAAAAAAAAGCACACATAATTATGCTAATACAACATCCCTAGGTTGCTGACATACATTCAACAACATGTACTGAGAACATACTAAGCACTGAGCACTGTGCTAGGCACCAGATAGAATTCATGTATGTGTGAAATTTGACTAAAATATGTATCAAGAGCAGCCTCGCAGGGGAAAGGGAGTTGTAAAAGTACAAATGCGTTCTGAGGGTTGTGGTGGGTGAGGCAGCAAGGGGAGACACGGGGCGGGGCGGGGAAGAAGTGGGACATTGCTGATTAACCGAACACAGATCGTCTCAGGATCCTGCACTCCACTGACTGACCCAGGGCTCAGACCCAGGGCTTGCACTGTCACGCCCTAAAGGCATCTCTCATTACAGAACCTCATGGTCTAGTAGAAAGACCACTAGCTTGGGAGTTAGGAACCCTGGGGTCTGATTCTGGCCCTCTCTAACTTGCTATGTGTCCTTAGGGAAGCCATTTAACCTTTCTGGGCCTTTGCTGCTTCATGCGTAAAACGAGGGATTGAAAGACCATTTCTGGGGGGCCTGGCTGACTCAGTCGGTAGAGCACGCAACTCTTGTTATTGGGATTGTGAGTTTGAGGCCCACATTAAGCATGAAGTTTACTTAAAATATATATATATATATATATATATATATATATATTTTTTTTTTTTAAAGACCAATTCTAAGAGTCCCAACCACCTCTCAGTTATCAGGTGTAGGGGTCTCTGGTTCCAACCACATGGAATGGTACACCAGGAAAGCAGAAAGAAAATGAGGACGATTGTTAGTGACTAGCCCAGCATATATATTCAGGACAAAAGATCAGAGACTGACCTGCAGCACCAGAGTCAGGACACGGCAGCTGGCTGCAAACCTCAGCACCTCTTTCCTGGACGGATCTAGGGTCCACATCCTCTCACCACCGGGAATTCAGTGGTGTTGCCGCCAGGACTGAGCTCCCTCGGGCTTCTAAACTCCAAAACCCAAGGAAAAAACATCACATGTGGGCCAAAAGTAAATTCTTCAAAGCATTCATCACAGGAGACTCCCCTTCAACATTACATGGCAAACTTAACCACCCAACTGCCCAAATGAGAGAAAAGCATCTTGAAGGCAGATGGGACCACTTGGTGTCAGTCTGAAGCACAGTATTGTCAGGAAAGTTCTACACAGATGGGCATGAAGTTGGCGGCGAAGCTTGCAGAAAATCTTTAAAAGCCTTCTGAGTGCCCCCATGCAGGAACTAAAGACCTGGGTTCAAGTCCTGACTCTGTCACTCACAAGGCCTCATTTAGTGCTTCTGAGCCTCAGTTCTTTATGTATAAAATGGGATCAGACTATTTTCTCTCACAAAATTGTCATGATGGTGAAATGGACTAAAGTGTGAAAATGTACTAGCAAACCCATGTTGTGGTTGCTATTATTTGGTGTGTGCCCTTTTCCTCCTGCCCAGAATAATAAACTAGATCCCAAACCAGAGTCCCAAAAGTGGGGCACAGAACCGAACTGGAAGACCATAATGACTACACACTCTAGCCTAGCTCTCTGATGTGTGTTCAGCTGGTCTGTTAAATTAAGTGGAGAAGGAAAAGAAAACCACCACTCAGCAGGCCTTCGGCCAGCTCACATTGCTAAAACAAACTTAGGGGGAAGACAGAGTCGACTACTAGGGATGGAGAAAACTCTTACTTCCCCATCTCTTTGTTGGAATGGCAGCAATGTATAAACAATTGCAAAGCCATTTGGAGGCAAGGAAAGAACTTTAAGGCTTTTTTTTTTTTTTTTTTTTTAAACAGTTCCTTGGGCTAAAAGAAGTAGCAAAGGTTCCTACAGAACATTCGAACACCAGTCTGGGAAATCAGAAGTGGGGGCAAGAGCACCAGAGGCAGCTCACTGATTTGAGGTGAACTATCCCTAAAGGAAAAAAGATATTAAACCTGAGAAATTAATGAAGAGGGCTGGAAGACTCTTCTTTCTTCTCTGGCCAATACCTATCACATCTTGAGGTATCATCTGTTTCTGGAATTCTTCTCTGATGTTCACTAGACTATTTGATATGTTCTCATTGTACTCTGCCTTGTCGTCTTTACTGCTGTTGCTTATTTAAGTTGCTCATGAGGGCAGGGGCTTTGTCTATCTTGCTCCCAACTATACCCCCAGGGCCTGGCATTATAAACAGGCATCTCAAGCCTGTGTTCTCATTGAGTGGAAGTGGCAAGAACAAGATATGGCATCACCAGTTCATTGGCTCGGGATATTAAATCACTGCTTTAAGTATTCCTCCCACCATATCTCATCGTAAGATCAAGACTGAAGTCACAGAAGCCACAGGAAAAGACAATTCCTCCAGAAAGGGAGCAAGGTTGGCCAATACCAACAGTACACTTTCCTCAGCAGAAGGGGGCGCCTGCAGCTCACTCCATCACCCGGAGGCCTGAAGGAAGGGAGGGGCCGTTAACGCCACACCGGTTTGCTCATCAAGATTCAGTTCAAAGGCAAGCTTTTGAAAAACCCAAAGAGCCGCGGTAGTTTATGAACCTACCCAACATTTCCAGCATCTGACTCGCTGAATCGAGAGGAATTGTAGAAACAGGTACAGCCGACCTCACACGGCGGCTGATTCGTTACCCTCCTCGGGTGAATTCACCTTTTCCCTCCCTTCACTTCCCACTCACATGCAGAAGAAAAAGTTGGGGACAGAAAAGCAGTTAACCCACCTCTACCTTTTCACCAGGCTTCCATTCTTCCTTTCCTCTCTCCAGAGTCAAGCTCTAGCCCCAGCGACCACAGGAGACCTGTAACCTACTCTTAGCTTACAGGTAAATCAAGTAAAAAACAAAATAAAGCCAGTGAGTTGTCCCTCTCGGCTAGCTGCAGCCCTCACTTCCCAACAGCCCCTTTGCGAAACCACAGATTCTTGAACTGGCAGGGCATTTACAAGGCAACTAGTTTTACTCTTTTTTTCCCGTGAGTTAAATATGCCCAGGGTGGTGAGTAATAAAAATCTCCACGGTTTTTAGATCAGAGATCTCATTAGACCCTGTGAGGCCAGTATAATTACCATCGCCATTTTATGGATGTGGAAACTGAGGCTCATTGGGGTCAAGTGACACAGCCTAGGCTATATTTAAAGAGAATGTCATTTTTTTTTCCTTCTGGAACTTCACGGTCTTCCGACCAGCCCTCATCCTGGCCAAAGGGGATGCGCTCTTTCAGAGGCACGGCAACAACCTAGGTCTCCCAAGTCCTAGCCCAATACTTGTCCAAAGACAGCGCATGCTCTTACTGGGTATGCTTAGGGCAAGGTGGGCCCTGTCTGAGACTCTGGGGAAGCCTGAATTGAAGCCCTGGACCCTTGGATGCTCCTCTGGAGCCTCCTCTGTGGAGTGAGCAAGTTTCCGTGACTCAGAGTCCTTGGGGCCAGAGGCCTCGCCGGCTGTCGCGAGCCAGGGGCCGCCTTCTGCCAGCCCGGCCGGGTCCGAAGCCCATCCTAACCCTTTCCTTTCGGACATAGTCCCAAACGGACAGTGGGCACCTCTTCTCCCAAAAGGGACCATGGCTCAGGGGCTACTCCCGAGGGGGGTCGGCGCGGCCCGGCCTAAGGCCGGAAGGCAGGGCAGGGCGGGAGGCTGTAAAGGAAGAGGCGGCACCGGGAAGCCGCTATGGCGGAGGGGCGGGGCTCCCCGCTTCTCGGCGGCCTCCGCCTCATTTCCCTCGGCCTCCGTTTGACGACTTCCCTCCCCCGAGAACCCAAGCCTCCCGAGCTGGCGCCTGGTCCACAACGCCGGCCCGTCTCGACCTCCCAGGCGGGGCCCGAACCTCAGCTCCTCCATCCGGGGCCCCGAGCGTCCCGCGCTTGCGCACTGGCTCCCGCCGAGGCGGCCCCGCCCCGCTCCTGCCCGGACTCGGAGCTGCCCCGCCCCCTTCCGCGGCGGCCATGTTGACTCCGGGCGCGCGGGGCGGGGACGGCGTGGACCCGAGAGTCCGCGCCCCTTCGCCTTGGCACCTTCCCGCCTTGGTGACACCTGAAGAGTTCCCTCTGCTGGCGCTTTACGCGCCTCAGGCCCCCTACCCCTCCTTGCGTCAGTTCGCCGGTGTCAGAGTCGGCGCTCTCGCCCCGGTTGCATCCCGCAAACATCCACTGAGTTCCCTACGTGCGTGTGCTGAGGCTCTTGGAGTTTCGAGCCGCCTCGCGACCTCCTAGCAGAAGCCAGAGAGAGCCGCACTTTCCCTGCTCTCGGGCAACAACAGCTCAGCACAGGGCCTGGCCCACAATAGGTGTTCTCTGAATAGAAAGAAAAGCCTTGGGGTTTCTGTGGCCAGCAGTGGCATTCTGCGTCCTGGGTGTGAGGAAAGTGGGGGATCCCCCCGCTTTTCCCCTTCAGCTACCGGGGACCTCGTGTCCTACTTCGATCCTCAGCCGCACCTCAGGTGGCTAATGGGGATTATGAAGGAAACTTAAGAGAACGTGCCCGGTCCTCCTCCCCCTCCGCCCCGCTGGACTCTTCTCCTTCCTCATTCAGGCAGTTGCTCTCGTAGGAAGTGGGGCCAAAAAAGAAGAAGAAAAAGAAGCAAACTCAACAAAACCGTCTGTTAGGGAGGAGCGGCCGGTGGGCACCCCTGTAACGGAAACTGTTAGAACAACTTTGCACCCTCCTTAAAGGAAATAGATAATAAATCCTTCTCCGTTGGTGGATTTCTTGTTTCTCAGGATTCCAAAGCCTTCTGTGGTTTCAGTTATCAGGCCGTCTAAACGGAGCTAGGGTCTGGGTTAGCCTCTGGCCACAGCCCCGGCTGAGGGAGGGGTTTATCTTCTGCCACAGCTATTAACGTGGGTGGGAACAAAGGGATGGTTGCTATCTCTCCAGGCAAAGAAAACTAGCTTGCATCAGTTCTGGAGGGGGTGGGGGGGGCAGGGACAGTAGTTTTGGGTTCTCACTCATTTCAGGCTCTGCGACCCAAGCTGCCCTAAGCACTGCCGTGTGTCAGGTGGATAGGGTAGAAATCACATTTTAGCCCTGTGTTGGAGAAAGGGAAAAATGGAGAGGACTCTTCCCCCAGTTTTTTCAGTGCCACTTGTTCTCAGCTTCAGAGGCCTGTGAGTGAATCGGCAAAGCTGTGGTGCACACTCGTGACTGGGGCCCGAGGTTGTGGCTTGAATCTCTAGAAGTCCATGAGGCTCCCAGCAGCACTCTGTTCACAAAGATAAAACTGAGCAATGTACCGTACTTGCTTTGTGAATTCGCAAGGGAGAAAGACATGCATTCCTAAGGCTCCCTCTATCCATACCAAATTCTCTCAAAAATCTCTCTGTAAAAAGCACAGGGGTCTCTTGTGACAAGTCAGAATGTTTTCGAACAGCTCAACTGTCACCCGTTAGAGGTAGAACTTTGTCCAGACCTTCAGCTCTACTTTCCAGCAATTTCTCCTTCCTTCCTTTCTCTGCTGCCCACCCCCCTCCTCTTCCGCTCTGTTTCCTGTTTCATTTTCTGGCTCCTGCTCTGACAGGAAAACAAGAAAGCTGAACCTTGTGCTCTCAAAGCCCTGGCTTGTCAGAATGGAAGACGACTAGGTGGGATGGGAGGGGGTTCTGGGCCTCCAAGGCTGTGGGTAAGTAGCTGAGAAGGCAGCTCTCTCCAGTCTGCTTTTAGAGTCTGCAGCTAAAATGGAGTCTGCATGTACACAGGGAGCCGGCTGAGCAACCAGCACTGTGGGAGAGCCAGGCAGACAGAGACGTATCCAGGGGCTCCACAAAGACTATACCAGCCATCCACTTCCATTAAGAAGCAAATGTCCCATACCACCAACGAATGATTTCATAATACAAATCCCTGCTCTAACCAATACAAGCAATGCATCACTATTTCTAGAATCTTAGAAGATAAGAGAGTTACAGCATTTCTGTTTCTTGAACTTGCCTGGCTCTGCTCTTGCTGCTTCCCCTGCTTGAAATGCGTCCCTGCCAGACCGCCCTTTGGGCAGCCCACTCCCTTCAGGTCTCAGCTGAAAGGTGGCTCCGTCAGAGAGGCTTTCTCCCACTGCCCGGCCACAACCAGCACCCTGTACTAGCCCATCACCCTGTTCTGTTATTTTCATAGCACCTATCATCACCTGATTGTCTTGTCTATGGACTTCATTCCTTTCATTGTCTGTTTTCTTCTTATGAAATATAAGCTCTGTGACAGCACGGGCCTTGTTCACCAAACTATTACCAGCACTTAGAACAGTGCTTTGCAAATTGTGTATACTCAGTAAAGATCTGATTTATGAATCCGCTTAACTGATACCAATATTTCATGGATATGGGGACTAAGGCTCAGAAAAGAGGAGTTACTCACCTGAAGTTACATAGCTGGTGGTGAAGGTGGGAATTGAATTCAGATCTCTGGCCTCCGAGGCTGGTTTTCTGCCGCTCCGCACTATTTTATTCTTTCTCAGGTTGACCTCTTTCCCTCTCTTCCTTTTGTTCCACACAACTAAGAATCTTTCCAGGCTATGCCAAGAATCCTGCATAGGGCACACCAGGGCTTAATGACTCGTAGCTACTCTTTACTAAATTCCCATCTTACCTCTTGGATTTAGTCAACAAAATGGGACTGCCTACTATGTGACAGGGGATCAGGATGTAACACAGAGCACAGCAGACACAGTCCTTGTCCTCATGGAGGTGGTGGTAATATCTCCCTCATCGATTCTATAGTGCTTGGTGCAAAGGGCTCGGTAAAGATGGACTGTTGTAATTCCCTGAACAAAAAGGGGGAAAGAGGGATGTTCCCACTGAAGGTGTGAAGAAGGAAGTTTGGTAGTTCTCATGGAGCACTCACCATGGAGCACTCACCATGGAGTAGTCACCATGACGACTCATTTCTTTCTATAGCTGCCTTGCCTTGCTCCTGCACCATATCCAAGCCCCAGACCGAGCAGTGTATCTATTCTCCGTAATTCAGTTTCAGACACTAAACTTTCCTTTTAAAAAAATTTTTTTATTTATGTTTGAGAGAGAGAACGAGCGGGGGAAGGGCAGAGAGCGAGGGAGAGGGAGAATCCTAAGCAGGCTCTCCATTTCAGCACAGAGCCCGATGGGGGGCTCGAACTCATGAACCATGAGATCATGACCTGAGCCGAAATCTAGAGTCAGATGCCTAACTGACTGAGCCACCCAGGGACCCCAGAGACTCAACTTTCCACGGCCCCAGTCCTATGGGAATGATGGAGTAGCTGACCCTGATCTTGGCTTTGAGGCCATGCCCTTATGGGACAAAAGTGACCACACTGGCTTCTGATTCAGTCACTGCCAACTGTTAGCAGGCAGGTCTAATGCCTGTGACGACGGGCAGGCATCTGTGCCTTACCAGAACTTTATGCCGCTTCTTTCCCCTGTGGGTCTTCACGGGCAGTTTCCAAGGGTGCCTGGTGACATTTACACGCATCCTGAGATCTGCGGTGGCACCAGCCAGGGTTTGGACATTTACCAAAAGCATCCTTTTGGCCTCTGTCGTCTCGTTTGAAGATGTCCATTCGCCGCAGGACAAAGTCCCCACCCTGCCCCTCAATTGCAGGAGCAACATACAGATCCTTTAAAGGTCATGACACTAAATATTTTTCACCCTTCCTTCGGTGTTGCCTTTCCGTAGCTAGAAAACCTTGACCCCACTGAGAGGCCTAGTGGGAAGGGCCTTAGCCACTTGGGGGTGGCGGTGGCTGCAAGGCAAAAGAGCCAATGAGGTTGAGAGTATTGTTTAGGCCAGACTTGGCTGCTCTCCAGCTATGAAAGAAGGTTAAGGTCATTTGGGGGGTGGGGAGGGAGGAGCCTGGGAAAAGAACTACTGGCCACACCCCTGGGTTCTCTACTGGCGAGGTTCTATTTACTTCTCAAAAGCAAATTACTCACAGCTCAGTGGCTAGCAGTTCTCTCAGCCTGTGGTAACTCCAGTCAGAAACTGGAGACCAGGCTAGGCTCCCCCTGCATTGCAGGAGAGCAGATGAAAGGAACCCAGGAAACCAAACTCCTAGGTAATGCTGCACACACAGCCCAGAAATGCACTTTCTAGACTAGAAAATGGAGTTGAGGCCCGGTGCAAATATAGCCATTAGCAAACACTGCTCACCAAAATATAGATACGAAAAGTTTCCCATGTCGTGTTTTTTTTCTCCCCCCAGGAGAATCCTTAGGAAGGCATCCTGGTTGATGGAGGTTAACCATGGTCTCTCTCTCCCCCTGAATCAATAGAGAAACACGGCTTATTCGTTCCTGTCCCTGACCCAAATATTAACAACCACACTTGGCCTGATGAACCCTTGATTGAAATTCTTGGGAGAATTTTTACCTCATGCTGAACACAACAAAAATCTTCCCTGCTGAGATCCACAGCTAGATTCAGTTACTCCTTGTTGTCCTCTGACCCAGGAAGGAGGGCCTTCGTCGGCAGGACCTTGCTTGGTGTGTGAGCTCAACCCCAGCCACTTTCACCTGTAAAATGGGAACCAGAAACCTGACTCACAGGCACAGTGCTCAATCCTCCCTTAAGGATTATTATTTGAGGGTTATTTGACCTACTACATCTGGTACCCAAGTACGTAGTCGCTAGAAAACTGTGGTTTCAAGTTTCACCTCTAAACGTCCACAGCAATAGCATTTTCTGTTACTGCTTCTGGTCTCTCCATTCTTTCCCTAAAGAAGAACAGAGAAGCTCTATATTGCAACATTTAGTCTTATGAAAGTAACTGCATCTGGCCAACATATACAATTTCATTCAACAACTACTTATTAAGTGGCCAGGCTGTGTTGTAGGACAGGGATGTAGCAGTGAACAAGACAACCCCCTGCCCTCAGAGAGCTTACATTCTAGTGCAAGACGACAGGGGAGTACAATATACAGTTGGCCTTCGAACAATGAGCTTGAACTGCACAGGTGCACTTAGATTTTTCGATACAGTGCAGTACTGTAAATGTGTTTTCTTTTATGATTTTCCTAACGTTTTCGCCCTCCACCTTATTTGATTATATGAATACTGTATATAATCCGTGTAACATACACAATATGTGTTAATTGACTGTGTATCAGTCTCTTCCCGTCAAAAGTAGGCCAACGGTGTTAAGTTTTTGGGGAATCAAAAGTTATACATGTATTTCTGGGGCACCTGGCTGGCTCAGTTGGTGGAGCATGTGACTCTTCATCTTGGGATGATGAGTTCAAGCCCCACATTGTGGGTAAAGATGACTTAAAAAGTAAAAAAATAAAAGCAACATGGGTAAAACTAAAAAAAAAAAATTATACGTGTATTTTTGCCTGGGCATGGGGTTGGCACCCCTAACCTCTGCACTGTTCAAGGGTCAACCATCCAATAGGCCAGATGGTAACAAATGCTACCAAGTAAGGTAAGGCAGAGAGGGAAATAAGGCAGGGGAGCAGAGACTGCTATTTTAAGTAAGGTAGCCGGGGAAGGATTCACGGATACAGTATTTGAGCAAACACCTGGAGAGAAGGACTTCAGCCATGTAGTTATCTGGTCAAAGAGTATTCTGGACAGAGGGAACAGTAAGTGCAAAGGCCCTAAGGTGGAAACATTCCTATGTGGTGGAGTGAGCAAAGGTGAGCAACGGGGAAGAGAAAAGGGGCCGGGGAGGTAACAGCAAGCCAGATAACTGAGGGCCTCCCTCAGAGTGAAAAGCACTGAAGGATTCTCATCTTAGATTTTAAAGGGAGCGTTCTGGTTGCTATGTTGAGAACTGGTTCAACCAGGCAAAGCAGAAGCAAGGAGGTCAGTTTGGAGGGTAGTCATAGATAGGATAGTGTCTTGAACTACAGCGGTAGTGGCTAGACTGAGGGTTCTTTTTTGGAGAGAGCGAACATACTGAATGTGGAAATGAAGGTAGTTGGGTTTATTTTTTATTTTTGCCAAGCAATGGAGTTGCTGTTTACTCAGTGGAGTTGCTGGGAAAACTATGGTAGAAGCAGGTTTCTAGGGCAAAGACAGAGCATTTTAGCTTGGGGGTTGTTCGAATTAAACTTCCAAGCAGAGATGTTAAGAGGGCAGCTGAATGCTCGAATCTGGAAACAGAGTGCCAGCCTGGGAGAAATGAAGTTAGGTTGGAGGCTGCCTCAAGAGAAATGACTGTCTCACTGTTAAAGATTTCCTAGAAAAGCAGATATCCTCCCTTCGCCAACTATTTCCAAAAGTCTTTTTTTTTCTTTCTTTCCTAGAGTATCATCAATTTCTTTGGCTGTTTATCCTCATTTTATTTCAAGAGACTAACGTCTTTTTTAATGTCTCGAACTTCCTCTTGCAGGGGGAATCATCTCAGACGCTTTCTTACACTGTAGGTGAAGTGGAATGTGATGCAAAAAATGACAGCATCCAGGATGCCACCATTCAGGTGGGTGAGAGCACAGACAGGAGATTTCCAAAAAGGGGACCGGCAACCCCTCGTCTTCCACCCCCAAAGGTCAAACAGTAAAAAGCCTCACAAACGTCTTACCAAGATTTAATGTACATTTATTCTTAACACGTGGAACATATAGTATAAAGATTTCATACTGAATAAATGATATTCATTAAGCCAAAAAAGGAAAAAAGGAGGAATTTACATCAAGTTTTAGCTACATTGTTTGAAATACAAATATGCAGATTTTATCACTGAAAAAATCTCAATTGTGTTTCTTCATCAGGAACTTCAACTGAACCTAGAACTTTTTCACACCTCGATTAGAAAGAAAACAAAACAAAACAAAAACCCAGAAAAAAATAAACTATAAGTTGATTGGCTGCTGAGACAGCAAGGACTTTTTACAGAGACCTGTACAGCATCGCGCCAAGAGCGGCGATGTCTGGCAAGAGATTAAATAGCTGTGTCTCGCTTTGTGCAGGTCACCAACTTGTTAACTCGTCATACTATAAAGGGGTAGCTGGGAGGGGGACCAAACTGTGGGGATCCAAGGGTATGTGCAATGTACAACGTCATATATATACACACGTGGCAGCGCAGCCGCTGCAGCTAAAGGTTAAAACCAGTTCTAAGAGGTGATCTCAGGGTTATTCATACAATCAAGGAGGAGAGAAAGAGGTCAGGGTGTTGTAGGTTCACACATGATACTTTGGGGGAAAAGCCTTTTTTTTTTTTTCTCCTCAACGTTTAACTAAAAACATTTTTAAAAACTACAGCTTGCTGCTGACCCAGCGTTTTCTCTTGTTTCCATGTGAGACATTATTATTACAGTATGTTTACAGTATCAGGTGTACAGTACAGTACATGAAAGGGTCTACACTCTACTGCACAGGCCTCTCCAGTGAACAGGGTCTGTCCACAACTGCGAACTTCTCGGCTCCTGCAAGATTGTGAATGTACAACAATAAACCACACACAGTTCAGCAGTCACCTTTTTTGTCCTTCAGAGGTTTTTTTTTTTGTATTTTTTTCCTTTTTTTTTTTTTTTTTTTTACCATTAAAAACAGTTACGAAATGTGGCATCCCGTCGATGCAAGGGCCGGGAAAGCCATTTTATTTTTTTTTCCCCAAACTCACTGTAAACGACAGTAACTTTGGTTAAAATAAAAAAGTCTTCTATGTAGGCAGAGCTTTGTCTTTTCAAATAGGGTGGGGTCCTGAGGGGAGTGAGGTGAGGACAAGGAACAGAAAGGTGTAGGGGGAAGGAAGGCGGGAGAGGAGGAGGAAAAGACCTAGGAGAGACTTTTTACCCAAGGGAGAAGCTGGACAGCACAGGGTAAACTGGATTCTGAGGTGGTTTTGCATAAATAAAGGGCAACAGTCAGTTTCTAAGTTCTCCACACACGCACACACACACAGGGAGGGAGGTGTCCCACGGCTGTCATGACTGGCCAATCAAAAACAGTACATCACAAATGACTTGTGAAACCAAGGAGTTCATCAACGGTGATACCGAGATGTCCAACAGCCGTGACTCGTACAGCGTGAACTCCGAGTGGTTCTCGTCCACCTTGGCCAGGGCCAGCAGCGCGCGGGCAGCCCGCCGCATCATGTCCACACTGGTTGGCTCGAAGGTCGGGTTCTGCATGTGGAGCAGGCTGGCCTGGCTCTGCTGGAACTGCGTGGCGGCAAGGCTGTCCTCCAGGAAGCCCAGGAGGTTGCCGATGCTGCCCTTCTGCACTGCGATGGCGCGGGCCGCCAGACTGTCGCCCTGCGCCAGATTGGCCAGCAGTACCACGGCCATCTCCCGGCATACCGGGTTCTTTCGGTCACTGAGGAAGCGCACCATGGTGCTATACAACTTCTCCAGGCGGCTGAAGGGGGGAGTGGCCAGGATCAGGTCCACATTGTTGTCCTGGATGCTGAGTTTGCTGAGGGTTTCCAAGACCAGTCTCTGCGGGGAGAGGACGGCGTTGGGGCCCAGGGTGGAGAAGGGGTCCTGGGCTTCGGCAGAAGGGCAGACGGCCCAGTGTAGGAGTCCGTCCAGGACAGGCAGGCAAATGCTCTCGGGGTACGGGGAGAGGTCCAACTGCCCCGAGATGTTGGCGAGTGTGACCAGGGTGTTTTCCCGGAGCATCTCCAAGCAGTCCCACCACCACTCCACCTTGTTGCAGCTCACCCCTTGGTCCTGCTCCTCCTCCTTCTCGTAAGTCAGTGGTGCCTGCTTCCGCTCCGGGTGCTTGTGGTGCAGGAGGATCAGCTTGCCCAGGATCAGCAGCAGCCCCGGGTGCTTGGACATCTCAAAGTCGTTGCCCGGCACAAATGACAGGCTTCGGATGGTGTTGGAGACACAGACGCAGCGCTTGGCGAGGGAGTCCTGCCAGTCCAGAAGGGTACACAGTGGGGTCTCGTCTTTACTGTGGGGCTCGTCCTCTAGGATCTTGATGTTCCGGTGGCTCTGTGCTGGGCTGATGCCGAACGGAAACTTGCTGCTCTCCTTGGTGGCCTCCACACTCTTAGCTCCCTCCTCGCTCAACGTGCTAGACCGGGTGGACAACATGTCATCCATTGTGGCCGTGATCCGTTTCTCTGGAGGGCCATCGGGTGGGGGGCCCTCCTGTTCTGCTGTCCCTGGCGCACCCTCTGCCGCCGTGACATGTTTCCGGGGGACTGGTGGGCAGGGCACATGAGGCCGGGTAGGCAGCAGCTCTGTCTTGCTCTCGAAGTGGGTCTGGATATGCTCAGTGGTGTCCCCCCCACCAATCCGCCAGTGCAGCAGGCCACTGTCAAACTCCTGCACGCGCCCAAGCTTATCTGAGCAGTCCACCACAAAGGGGTCGTTCTTCTGCACGATCTTTACCGGAAGCTTGTCAAACTTACTAACCAGTTTCTCCTCACTACTCTCCGAGGCTGCCTTGTCCTTGCTTGAAAAGGCCATCTCCTCGTCATTTTCCACTACTTCCTCCTCTTCTTCCTCCTCTAGTTTAGGACCTAGAAGGTCTTCCTCCTCCTCCCCCTCCATGGGGGCTGGACTAGACGCCTTGCTGAATCTCCCAGGGTCCAGTAGTGTTCTCTGTCCTGGGTCACCCACCTCATACTCCTTTAAAATGCCAAAGATCTCGATGAGGCAACGCCGGAAATATTCCACAAGGAGTTCTAGCAACCCTGGGAGCTAAAAGAGAGAAACAGGAGACAAATTAAGGGAGAAAAGTGGGCTAAACGAGAGAATCCTTGACTTGAGAGGTGCCCCCCCAAGGTCTTCTAGCTGATCTCCCCACTTTCCTTATAGTACAGACATCTTTACCCCTGGGAGAGGCAGAGTTGCTCCTTTCCCAAAGGCTCTTCGAAGAGCAAGTCGTTCAGCCATGCCCAGCACACGGCTCTCCCTTCTGCTCAGCCTACCTCCATGTAAGCCTGCCTCCAACAGTCCTGCACCTCAACCTCTCGTGGCCTCCTCTTTCCCAACCAATTTCTGTTTCTTCTCTTCATCTGGCCCAGTTTCCTATCTACTGGTCAATGCCCCCGTCCCTCTTAGGACACTCTACATCCCACTACCCAGTGTAGCCCAAGGCTAGGCACGGTGGGATGACCCCTCTAACATGAGCTGAGAGAAGGGATGCCGTGTGGACAGGTGTTCACCTGCTCTCTTCTCCAAGCTCCCCAATATTCCAGGAGGCTAGACCTCATGAATCAATCGCGCAACATAATGAATGGGATGAGGTTTCGGTCCTCCAAGCACTGGTGCAAGCTGGTGCTAGATAGACCCAAATTCCAGCTTGGATCTTAAACAGGCTAGTTATCTCTAGAAGAAAATGCTAATCGCCAGTCAGATTAATCTGGCAGGAATAGAGCAAAACGGAAAAAATAAGAGCTTTAGAATTAGAAAGATCTAGGTTTGAATTTAGGCTTTTCTAGGAACTAGCCATATGATTTAAACTCTCTAAGCTGTACTTCTTCTATCTTTCCGCTGAACATGATGGGAATTCCTAAACTTTACAGGGTTGTTCTGAGCTCTAAATGGAATACATCAAATGCCTGGCATATGGAAATTGCTCAATCAGTATCTGTTCCTTTTCTTTCTCATGGGAGGCGATTTTATAAAATGGACATAAAGTCAGGCTTTGGAATCAGAAAGACCCTGCTGACAGCTGCGTGAACTTGGGCAAAGATAAGACTCTGAGCCTATGTACTCATCTCTAAGAGGCCACGTGTGCCTCAGAAGACTTTGTGAGGCTGACATGAAAGAAAATATGAAGGACCTGGCACAAAGTGACGGCACAATAAATGGTTAACTATTAAGAACAATGCTCTCTCGACAGCTTCTTGATAGCTGGTTGGTAGGTACTAAAGATGATCAAAAAGAGTGGGAGGGTGCAGCAGAAACTCTTCCCAGCTAGTGGGAAAGCGCAAGGTGCACATCCTGCGGAGAGAGGATCTGGAGAATCATCTCTGTAAGAATATAACTAAAATGCCACCATCACCACCACCCCCTGCAAGACTACTTCCTTCCACTTCCCTTCTACACCTTAGGAAAACGCGATCCATAAAGACCTCCTGTATTCATGGTAGATGGGGTAAGAAGGGGAAAACAACGTCGTGCTCACTAAAAGACCCCAGGTTTTTCTTGTGGCCTGAAAAGTTGGTGTCCTCACATCAACAGAATCCGCATTTCTTACCAATTCCAAAAAGTTTCTCCCCAATTCCCTTTGAAGTCAATCCTGATACCTTACACAAATTATTATTGTTCTCAGTGTTCTGGGCCCATGGCCAGTGGCAGAGTACTGGCATGGAATCAAAGCACTGGCAAGGAAGATACCAGAGAGTGAGTGAGAGAGGGGAGACCATGTCAGCCGGGGACGGCTTAATTCCCTGTGTCACTTAGCACCGTCTACCTCAGGGAGACCCTCCCATTCTTCCAATCTTTCCGAGGCACCAGTACTCACCTGACTGAGGTTGAAGGTCATGATGCTGTTGTCGTCATACAGCAGGATGTTAATGGTGTCTAATGCCCACGTGCTCTCTGCCAGCAGCCCAGACTTGAGGGACATCATTACCCGCCACGCCTCCGGGGTTCCTGAAATAAACCTCCATGTCGTCCATCTACCAAGCCTGGGTTGGCCGGATGCTCCCCCAGGGCTGGCCCGTGAGTCAGGCTACTCTGAAGGTAACACGTGGCAGGAGGCAGTTCCTATCTAGGAGAGGACACACATCTGCTTCTAGGTTCCCTTAGGACATCACTGCGTGGCACTTGCTTTTAGTAAAGCCTGATACCAGCTGTTTTCCTTATCCAAAGTTCTTTGGCTCTATTTTGGACAACAATGGACCAGATTTTATCACATCCAGAATGTTGGGATGGAGACAAAAAAACGGACCAACGATGCTCAAAGTCACTCATCATCAGGGAAACACAAATCAAAACCACACTGAGATACCACCTTACACCGGTTCGAGTGGCTAAAATGAACAAATCAGGAAACTATAGATGCTGGCGGGGATGTGGAGAAGCAGGCACCCTCCTACACTGTTGGTGGGAATGCGAACTGCTGCAGCCACTCTGGAAAACGGTGTGGAGGTTCCTCAAAAAAATGAAAATAGAGCTACCCTATGACCCAGCAATAGCACTGCTAGGAATCTACCCAAGAGACACAGGAATGCTGATGCATAGGGGCACGTGTACCCCAATGTTCATAGCAGCACTTTCGACAATAGCCAAATCATGGAAACAGACCAAGTGCCCATCAACTGACGAATGGATAAAGAAGTTGTGGTACATATATACAATGGACTACTACGTGGCAATGAGAAAAAATGAAATCTGGCCATGTGTAGCAACATGGATGGAACTGGAGGGTATTATGTTAAGTGAAATAAGTCAGTCAGAAAAAGACAGATACCATATGTTTCCACAAAGAGGTGGACTTTGTGAGACTAAGCAAAAACCAGGGGGAGGGGAAGAGGGAAAAGGAAAAAAAGACACAGAGAGGGAGGGAGATAAAACATAAGAGACTCTCAAAGACTAAGAACAAACTGAGGGTGAGGGGGGTGAGGGGGGTGAGGGAGGGGGGAGAGGGCATGACGGGCAATAAAGAGGGCACGTGTTGGGATGAACACTGGGTGTTATATGTAAACCAATTTGAAAATAAACTATTATAAAAAAAAAAACGGACCAGATTTTAAAAAGAGATAAAGCAACCCGATCAGGGAGGTCTCCTTACCAATGTCTTTCATTGTGAGCCGCCTCCTCTGCTTCAACACAGGCTGTGTTGCCTCGACAGAACCAGGTGGGAAGGTGATGTCCCGCCGAATCATGGGTGGCTGCACAGGGGCAGGTGCTATGTGCGAGGCAGGCACTGGGGGACCTGCCTTTTGCATCTTCATCCCAGAGTGCAGGAATGGAGACTTGCTAGGAGAGGTGCGGTTCTCCATTGGCCGGGGCAGGGGAGCGGGACTGGATACCTGAGGAATGTGATTCTGCATGCTTGGCGGGGGCTGGTAGTTGGAGGGAGGGGGCCTTGTCATGGGGGGTACGGGGGCAGAGGGACCGTATGGGGGCTGACGTGTGCCATGGGAAGGCCACGGGCCTTCATGGTTGGCCCTCTGATCCGTGTGCAGCATTTCGTCTGTTCGGTTTACACCATGATAGGCGGGGCCCTGGGGGGCAGAGCCGGTGCTCTGCCTGTTGGCGTAATTGTAGGTCATGTCATTACGCCCTTGCCACATGGTGCCTTGCTGAGCAACCTCAGCCGATGCCTGTATGGGGCCGCCCATCATTTGCGGTGGCATGTTCTGCTGGGCATTGGAGCCAGGGGGTGCAGAGACACGGTCTCGGCCAAACTGGAATGGAAACTGATTCTGGGGGCCGCCCGCTGGTCGGCGCTCAGTAGCAGCAGCGGCAGTGGCAGGATAAGTGTTGCCATACTGGTTGTACACATCTTGCTGAGGGGAAGGCTGGGCAGCTTGCTGCTGGCTGGCAGGCTGGGGCTGGGCTGGGGGCAACTGCTGCTGTTGGGGCTGCCCCTGCCCCGTGCTGTACGGCACGCTGTACATTTCCCCTTCATGCCGCTTGGCAGGAGGGCCGTATGTGCCATCCATCGGCCGCTTGTAATTCTAAGACAGGGACAGACAAGCAGAGGGGAAGTTAGCTTCTGCACTCAGGGACACAAGATCCACACACAGCTGCCGAGACGGCCACACCAGACACCTGCCAGGCTTACTTCCGCTGCTCTAGGAGAGGACACCATCTCTAAGGGAACAAAGAAATCACCTTTACAAATGATCTTTTGAAGCTGTTTCTGAAATCAAGAACCATTCCCTATTCCCCTCTCATTCTCCCTTGCTCTACATAGAAAAATGGAGATAAGTCTAAAAATCAAAATAAGGCCTGTACCTGGCCCTTCTGGAGAACTAGAGAGACTGGACTAGAATCCAAACAGGGACGAGACTGAGTGCTTGACCCTTCAGCAGAGCTGGTCACGTAGGTGGGAGAAGACCAAAGTATCAAAAGCAAGCCTGAACTTTTTAACTTAGTTTTCTAACTGGCTCTCAAGGGGAACCCGTGTGTCAGTTCACCCTGCTACCCTCCTCACCTGCTGCTGCTGCTGATACATTGTGGTCTGCTGGCTGGGGAAGGGGCTGCCGGAAGGGGTGCCTTGAGTGGAGAACTGATTGCCATAGGAATCATGTCTGCAGGAGAGAGAATCAGAGGATCAGGGTGGGAAATGGCAAAGCCTGTGCCACAACAACACCAAGACCAGGCTTCACTCACCGTTGCTGCTGCTGCTGCTGCTGCGGGGGGTAGCGGCTAGGAGAATACATCCCCGAGTCTGGGTTGGAAGGCATGAGATTCGGCTGTGGGGCTCCAGTGCCCATGTTTCCCTCGGGTCCTATTCCAGGCTCCGTCCTAAACACAATTGGAGAAGTGGATTGAGTCCACTATAGCCATGGAGTGCCGGGGGCGGGGGGGGGGGGGGGGCAGGAGCGGGGGCCATGCTTACCTCACTCTGTCATAAGGACCTCCGTAGGGATAGTGCTGTCGAGGTCCCATCGCCACACTTCCCAGCCCAGGGCCGGCGGCTCGGCTGTAGGGGTCTCCCATTCCGCCATTGGGGCCCTGCCCTGAGGCCATGAAGGGATCACTCCCTGGAGCTGCGCACAGAAAGGAAGGCCGTGAGCAAATGGGTAAGCCAGCACCTTGCCTACCCCAAAGACCAGGCCCTCCTCGGAGCTCGGGTTTGTTCTGACTGTTTCCCTGCTAAGTTCAAAAGAGATCTAAAGAGACTCCGACCAGCAAAGAGCATGTACTTGTTAAGGTATGACAAGGTGGGGCCAGGGAGAGGGAGACAAGAAAGGAGGTAGGGATGAAGAGCGGTGGTTAGGTCTGGAAATGCCTGATCTCAGAAAATGGCTCAATAAGAACCCTGAACCACTCTCAAAATATCCCCCCCATTTCCCTGGCCTTGTCCTCAAGGGCATGAGGCCAACGGTAATTGGTCACCTTTCCTCATGCTGCCATAAGGATCCTTATTTGGCTCGTAGGACATGCGCCCCATCATGTCAGAGGTATTCATACTGGGCTGGTACCCAGGGTTTGGAGTCATGGAATTCCGCTTCTGGAATGTGGGGTCACTTCCATCAGGAAAGGCATCCTGGATCCCAACCGAATTGCTCCTGCTCCAGAGTGAGGAAAGCCAATTAAACCCCAAATAAAGCGATTCCCCCAGTAAGCAGAGTCACTGGCCGGGCAGGCAGAGCAGGGAGCACTCTGGGCTGCACAGGAGCTCGTGCACTTCTGCTCAGGTCTTCCAAACCACCTGCCCCTGCTCCTGGACTTACCTCATGCCTGGCAAGGGGGGGATCTGACTGTGTGGTGTGGATGCTGGAGTTGGTGGCTTCAGGTCTCCTCCTTCTGCCATGGAACTGCTGGTTGACTGAGGTGTCTGTGGCCCCTGCATAGACCCAGATCCCGCTGTGGACAGAGACGTAGGGTGAGCCAGCAAGTGTTTAACTCTCAGAGAAATACACACACGCCCCAGGATCTTTTTGGAAAGGATTGTTATAAGGCTAAAGCTGGAGTTCTTTAAAGCCTAAATCACCCTTCTCAGCAGGGGCTCTGTAAGGCCAGGTAATAAAGAAGGGAATTTGGGGTCTACTGCTCCTCGCTATGGTTTCACATTTGGAGAACAGGAGTAGTGTGGCAATGCCGTCACCATGCTAGTGATTTCCTGGAGTCCCCACCAGCTTCCCCAAGGACCCTGTCTAACATAACGAAACCCTGCAATGTTGGAGCCCAAGTTCTCAGTAGGAGCCCTTAGAATCCTAGGTAGGAAGGCTCCGTCTTGCCCCAAACCTGCAGTGTGCTTTCGGAACCTAGGAGCTCCTAACTCACAAGAATCTAGCAGTGTCACCACTTAGGTTTCAATGTTCCTCCTCTAAGCTGATGCGAGCAGAACCACCAGTAATTAATGTTTCCATTAGTTACCATTCCCAGCAGCAGACATCCCACTGCTTAGGCCTCCCCAGCTGATGAGTCATCTCAGGCACTCATTACACCCTCAGAGGTCAATACCAGGGCACATGTGTTTACACCCACCTTCTAGGAGCCCTGGCCCTCTTCCCTCTTCTTCCCGTGCTTGTCCAGGACCCAGCCTCCTCTCAGAAAGGAGGGTGGGCAGAGGCCCTCCCATCAGAGAGTTCCATTCATATCCCCTCCCTACCCGCTCCTTCCCATTCATTAGCATCTCAGCTCCCTGGGGAATTCAGGGCTCTCATCTGAGCTGCATTTTAAGGCACTGACATCAGTGGGCCAAAGCTCCCAGATGGCCCTGCCTCACTGCTATTTGTCAGATTTCCCCACTCCTCTGGTGTCCCTCCCATAGTTTACAAACATTTGGCAAGATGCCAGGTGCACAATGAAAATTAAAACTTAAGGGCTGCTGCAGACTACCCCTCAAGGGAGTCGCCACTGCCCGCTCTTTAGTCTGCCAACATGTTAAGCCCTGTGGTAGGACAGGGCAGAGCACACGTCCCTGGTGCCAGGCACTGCTGGATAATGAGCCTGGACCCTTGAATGCTCCCCATAGTGGGGCTGCTCACCCAAATCCTTACCAGGAGAGGGAGGCTGGATCTTGGGCTGGGACTTCTTGGAATCAGCAGCTGCAAAGATGTCTGGGGGAGGGTCTTCCCCCCTTTCAATCTTGCACTCAAAGGCATAGAGACACTGGATGTACTGCTTTTTCAAGGAGCTGGCAGCACTGCTTGAGGTGCCCACGTTGAGGTTGGTCGCAAGTTCCCGCCATTTTTTGTTCTTGTTGACCTGTACAACCAACCAGAAGAGTCGGGCCATGTCTTCCACCTGATCTTCCTGCCCACAAGCCCCAAACCCCATCAGGCTTCCAGGTTCTCAACTCTTAGGGAACTGTGGTTCTCAGTGAACCACCAAAGTTAACCCCCACTTGGTTAACAAATGTTAAATCCATGGCTAGCGAGCGTCCCTCTACCCTCAGCAGGCTCCATCCCCAGATCACTGCAGCTAGCAGACAGTGCTTATTTACATAAGGGCAAATTTCACATCACCGTTAGTGGGAGAGAACAGAATTTAGAAGGTATGATGCTTTATACAAGTACATTACTGAAAAATGGTGTGCAAATCCCCATCAGATCCAACCCCCTTTAAAGGCAACAATAAAAATCAATTTTCCAAAACGGAGATGTGGTAATATCAGCCACCACTCTGCCTTACTTTTGTCAAACTGGAGATTTCCATGTATTTTTTTCCCCTCGATGTGGGGCTCTTTGCAAATTTTACATTCTTGTGCCACTGCTGCCCTCCTTCTCGGTGACATGTAACGAACTACAAGCCCTTCCCTCACTAGTCACTGTCCTGATTGTTCAGGAGATGCTTCTTCGTGCCTTCCCAGCAGCCAGCCTATAGTTCTGCCTCCTTTCCTAAGCTTCAGGACACGCTGACCAAGACCATGCCCCAATCCCTACAATTAGACAGTCTTTCTGCTCTAGCCAGGCGGGTCTCCTTCTTCATGTATTCTTATGCTTATTCATCCACCTCAAAAGCTGGAAACACCAGCTTTCCAGTCCCAACCCATAAAAGAAGTTCAATATGTTGTCATATTTACTGATCTGGTACCTGTGATACCAGAGCGAAGAGTGATAAGGAAGCAAAGCGAGGGACAACCTAAATGGTGGGGAGGTGACCAGGAACACTTCCCTAGAGCAGGTAACACCTGAGATGAATCCTGAAGACTGGAGATGGTGTTGGTTGTATATATTGCAGACTCTCTCCTGTCTCCATGCCACATAGGCCAGTCAACTGGAATGGCCCCTTCCTCTACCGAACACCCTACTAATCCTTCACAGCAGCTCAGGACTCATTTTCTGCTTTCTTGGAAGCATTACAGACTAACTTATAACAGCACTGTTTCTCCTCTGAGCTCTGTCTTTAGTGTTCAGTTAAAACACAGCACCTAAAAGGCTGGCACCCTCTGACGAACTAGAAGATAGGCGCAGGCTTCAGGGTTCCCTCCGTACCTCATCCTAAATTTAGTGAATCCGGAAGCCCATCCAACCAAAAGTGTGCCAAACCTAAGCCAACGACCCCACCGCCCACCCCTGACCCCATCCCCACAGGCAGGAGAAGCCTGTCTACGAGAACTCAATGCCAGGGAGAACGGCGGGAACGAGCCCAGGGTCACCTCAGAAGCCTGCTGTGGCGTTGCTTCCCACGCCAGTTATGTGGCAGTGTGCACGTGTCTTGTTTTGTTTTGTTTTCCTTTGTGGGGGAGGGGAATAAAGCCTGAAGGGAGGAGGAATTCATAACTGACTGCTGGTTGGCTTCATTCCAATCACTTTCTTTTCTGCTGGTGACAGCTGTTTTCCTCTTCTGATTTAGAAGGTTTGGAATACATCTCTCAGTGC
Organism: Paguma larvata; assembly: GCA_030068075.1. Classification (NCBI taxonomy): domain Eukaryota; kingdom Metazoa; phylum Chordata; class Mammalia; order Carnivora; family Viverridae; genus Paguma; species Paguma larvata. Next base: position 19,613,568 of record CM057833.1, on the reverse strand, counting down.
CACGCCGCCCCCTGAGCTAAGCCACAAACTCAGATCCAACAGCAGGCTCCTGATCTGATGACTACGTAACACACATAGGAGGAAAGTTTGCAAGGCACAGCGCTGCCTCAACTGTGTGCCTCCTGGGCTGAGTGTAAAGCAAAACTATAAGGGCTTAGGATGGAGTTCAGTTCAGAGGTTTTCAGCAGATTAATCCATTCACTTAAATATCCCATATGGAATAACAACACAATTTCCCTACCTACCTTGTCCTTTGTAAACTATTTCTATTAAATAGCTCCTGAAATCCCATCTTCACTGGGAAGTTTCCAGGAATGAAAGGGTCGGCAACCACGATGGCTACCTCTGTACCATCTCACAAACCAATTTACATGGTAGAAATCTTGCTGTAAGCTTTGCATGGTATTTCCAGCTTTTGACAATCTAGCAGGATACACACTATCCCTACTTTACAAATAAGAAAAGTTAGGACTCAGAGAGGCCATACACCTTGATTAAGGTGACATATGTTGTTAAGTGGCTAAGGAAGAATTCAAAACCAGACCCGTCCCTCCAAACCATGGCCTTGCATTGCTGCAATGCCAGACTGCCTCCCATGGAATCAGAATGTCCACATTTTCCCTATCTCTGCACCCCAGTGAGATAAACTCAATGCTACCATGGTAAACTCAATGCTAATACTTCATACTACCCAGGGAGGTCTCGGCCTCCTGCCTTTGTCTTATTTTCTGGAAGCCCCATGCTTCCAGTTTATCAGTATGTGCCTCAGAGAGCAGGAGACGGTGAGGTCCCTGTGGGATGCTTTGCACCAGGTGAAGCCAATGAGTACCTAGAGAGAGGCTTGTTGAAACCACAGGGGAAGCCAAGTGCTAGGCACTCACCTGAGTCAATCCACCAATCTCCTTCACAGACACATAGAGGCGATAGAGGTCCAGAGGTTTCCTACCCACAGCAGGCAGATTTGTCATGCCCATGGCCTTCTCCTCCGTGAAGGCCAGATAACGGTCCACCCACATCTTCCTCTCAGGCTCACCACCCAGCTCATACAACTTGGTGATCTTCTCATTGGTTGTAGTAGAAGAACTGGATTTCTGGAAGGGGCAGGTCAAGATTCATAGGAATCGGTCAGATTCAAAGCCTATGCTAAGGGTCTCACAAGTCCCTTGATTAGGGTAGTGGTAAAGCTTCTTATTCTGGGGTACCTTGCTTTTGTAAGGTCAAAAGACCAAATGGGAGCTAGAAATTCTTCCTGTAAAGGAAGGAAGCTAACACTGACTACATATAATGCACTGGGTGCTGTGCTAAATGCCTTTACCTATTAGGTATTATAAATTATTCTCCTCTTAAAAGATAAGGAAGTAGGCACATGGAGGCATTCCTAAAATCTCACAGTGTTTTAAGCAGCAGAGTTAAGTGTCCAACCCTTATCCACCTCACATCAATGTCACTACTGCTCCCCTGCTATCACCCAGGAGCCTAGGCATGCTTTTATAGGCTGTTTCGGAGAACTCAAGAAACTCAACACGTGATCTTGAGACAATGGGATGGACTCAAACGAAAAGAAACTTTCTCCTGGCAAGAAAGGAAGGGTCTCCTACCTGCCTAAAAGGCTTTGGATGTTAATTATCCTGTCCAAGACAGGAAGATGGCTAAAAGGGGCTGAGAGTCAGAGGTGAAGGTCCACAGGAGGTGGCAGCTGTGTATTTTTACTCTCCCCTACTTTATAAGATGGGGAAAATGGAGTATGACAAAGGGCAGAAATGTTTCAAATGACCCAAACACTGAGCAGGTCCCCAGATTGCCACACGACCCAATAGATAGCGCACTCAGGACCATCCTACAGGGAGGCCAAGCAAGGGCCCAAACCCCACCTGCCTCTTCTCCTTCTTTATAGAACACAGGGCACCACCCATTCCTGCTGCTCTGAGCAAGGTCCAGGAAGAGAAGAGGAGCTAGTTGCCCACGGCACACACCATCTATCAATGCACGAGGACAGGGAGCACAGTTTCACAGAGGGCAGTACAGAGGATTCTACACTCTACGCCTGGCATTTCCTCTATAACAGACAGCTGTGAGAACACTGTGTTATTTACATCAGGACCCCGTAGGCTAACTAAAATCTAATTCAAGGAGCTATTAGTCTGGGAACCTTCATGATCAGAAGAGGCAAGAGCAGCCTTTTCTGAGATGATCCAGTCCGTGTCATAAAAGGCTAGATAGAGTCTAGTCACCCTCTTTTCTTTTTCCTTCCTATCACTGGAAAGGATGGGACAGAAAGTTGAGAGGAGTAAATATATAGATCATTACCTTGGATTTGGATTCTGTCTTGGGTGTCCCATCTGCCTTGTTGTTCATTTTGGTGGCTGGAGTTAACTTGACGTCCCCAAGGCCCATCATCTCTGGGCTGGCTGCCATCCCTATACAAGAGCGAAAAAAAATCTCCAGTCCAACAAGTTTGTGACAGGAAGATCATTCTAGAAGAAATTCCTGGAGTGAGCAAGGACTTGGACTTACCTGCTGAATTGTTGGCCATGGTTCCACCCATGGGATACGGGGGTCCCTGAGGGTTGATCATGCCAGCCATACTATTAATCCCTTGTCCGTAGGGAGGTCCAGTTCCCATCATGCCTCCCTGATTCATATTGGGGTAGCCTGGTGGCCTGAGGAAGAAGATGGAAAGTGTGAGAGACAGACACTGAGCTTTCACACTTGGACCTGAGCTGAATAGAGTTTGTGAGCCAAGATTATCTAGTGAGGCTTATACAAGGATAAAGTTTATGGGTTTCCCAAACCAAAACCATGTACCACCTGACCGAGACATTCCCATCTTCTACCTCCCATAAAAGGTTCTAAGAGGGTTCAGGCTCCACACAGGACACCATAAAGCTCAATTTTAAAGGATATGGTCCTTGAAGAAAGAAGCCCTATAGTGTGTTTCTTTCAGTACTGCCTCCCTCTAAGGCACCTCCAGTGTCAAAATGTGTTTCCATACAAGGACCCTCTCTATGGCAAAAGGCCTAAATTAAATACTTCAGCTTTCCCATTCTTTGTTATGTCAAATCCCAACCAAACTGGACCCCTCACAGCATAGCACCTGGAGGTGCTTTCTTGATGGACCTACTGCCAACTCTATGGTTCCATCATTCTTCAAAGTACTACCAAACTCACCTCTTTACTATTAATCAGTATTCTACCTATTCTACCTTAGTTCAAGATTCCCATAAGACAAGAGTCACTTTAGAATCATATTCACTGAAGTGAAGAGCCTCCAAACTGAATGGCCAAGGAAGAATGGATGAATCTTTCAGGTCATTAAACCAAATCACATGAGTTCTCTGCACTTTAGCACCAGACTCAAACACAAAGAACCATACAGAACAGTAGAGAAATGGCAAACCACAACCCTATCATCCTCTATTTCTCACACTACAGATCCAAGTCATGTGTATCATTAAAAATCCTTTTGGAAATCAAAGAACTAGACTGACACAAGACATGAAGAAACTCTGAAGACTTATTTTACTCATCAAAATAATCTATGTTTACATATAACATCTGGTCATGTGAAACTTGATACCAACTGAAGATGCTTAAGAATCAGCGCACTTTTGGATCCTCTGTCTCCCCCACTCTCTCTGCCCCTCCCCACTGGTTCTCTTGGTTCTCTCTCTCTCTCTCAAAATAAATAAACTTTATTAAAAAAAAAAACAAAAAAAACAGCACTTTTGTCGTGTATTTCACTGTAAGGAAACCTAGCTTTCAAAAGAGCTCTTGATAAAATACATATTTACTAAGATGCCATGGTTTAGAACCAGAAGTGTCCCAAGAACCTGAATCACCTTACAATTTATTTCCTTATGCTGACACTCTCTTCACTTCCCAGGCCTTACCTATTTTGGATAGAGTTGGCAGCAACATGCATGGCGACAGCAGTTTCTTGAGTTTTCCGGTTCATGCCCCCTGGTGGGGGACACATCCCTGACCCAACCTGAGGTGGCATATTGGCCATGTTAGGGCCATAAGGCCGGTTGCCCATGGAGGCATGACTCATTCTCCCTGGAGGGAGTGTGCCATAAGGTGGGATGCCAGGCTGCCCATGCATCTGACCTCCAGCACCCATGGGGTTCATGCTTCCAGCCATGCCTGCACTGGGGTAGTTAGCATTGGGCAAGGCATTATAGTTTGGCTGCCTGGGGTAGCCTCCTGGGAGGGAGAGAAGAAAAGAAAACACAGAGACTTGGTTAGTGACTCACCAGCAACTCCTTCATCTTGCTCAGCTCTAAAACTGCAAAGATAATAAATGATGGGAATCACTCAATATTTGGTCTGGTAAGAGACCAACTTCATGACAGCCTTCGCTCCATTAAGAAAAAAAAAAATGTGGGGGGAGGCCAGGAGCATATAAAGGCAGGCCTCAGTTGTCCTCTCATCTTAAAGAGAGCACAGCACAAAGCAAGGCTGGCTGGTTGGCAGGCAAGGCTGGCTTTGTTGCCATCCAAGCCCTTCAACACTGAGAACTCTTTCCTTTCTACATGCACAACCTGCCTTCGCTCTTATGCTCTGTGTAAGACATTCGGTTTTACATCTGTCCAGGGCTCGTTTTGAGCAAAGATATAGTCTATAAGGACTAATTTATTTTAATTACCATCAAGTGTCTGTGCCCAGTCTTGGGTTAAACACCTTCTCCCATTTTATAGATGAAAGAAAGGCTCGGGGACTTTCCCATGTTGACAGTCCTGCCCTATTTTAGGGCCTGGCTTTGGTGGGTTTAAAGCAAAGGGCAATCCTACTCTTGCAACCCAGATAGAAGCATATCAGACAAGGAACTGTTTTCTCCTCCCACCTCTATGTACTCCTAACTAGGCAGTATACTCACCCTGTGGGCCGTACTGACTCCCCTGGGGACCATAGCTCCCCATGGAGTTCTGCTGGTAGGAGCCCATGCCTGTGTGCATCTGTCCACCCGAAGGCTGACGCGGAGATAAGGCCGAGCCGGGCTGGGGGGAACTGTACTGGGGCATCTGGGGGTTCCTCTGCATGTAACCTATTTGTGGGTAGTGTCCATATAAGTTATTACCTCAACACAATGAGAATAAATGTGCTCCCTTATCGCAGGACTTCACCATCTATATTTTCTTTAGTAAATACTTGCATGAAGTCTCTTATGTTATTTGCTGTACGATTATGTGCCCTTCTAGGGACTCTCCAAAGTGACATAGCCTTTAACCAGGGCATGCCAACTGTTTCTACTAAATGGGGGTTTGAAATGACAAACAGCAATGACAACAAAATGGTACACGATTTGAAGGGCAAAGATTTGATGCCGACTCTTCAGTATTTGCTGACCAAATCGGGTACAATGCAGGGAGGAATCCATCAGAACACAAACACTGAGCAACAAAGACTGGTGGGGTGGGGGGAGCGATGCGTGCACGGTGGAACATCCACCAACACGGTCGAGTCCACTCTAACTTCGCAATTTACTGCTAGGATTGTCCTAAGCTTCCTAGTCATACAGCTCTCCAAAAGCTGTTGCACAGGAGAATCGAATGGCTCCCTTAGACCTCTGCACCTCCCCTGAAAGCCCAGGGTCTCACCTCGATCTTGAGCAATGCTTGATTGGTTCATGGAAGGATGCATGATGCTGTCCGACTGGCCACTGGGTGGCCGAGGTGGCATCTGGTTGCCTGCTCCAAACAGAGAAAGAAGCCAATCGTGGCTAAGCCTGGAAATTCTAGCTCAAAGGTCATTTCAGAGAGAAACGGCTCCTGGGAAGGCCAATACCAGTACCACCCCGCCAATACCACAAACACAGAGGGACCCAACCAAGGGGCTCCCGTCTTTCTTCAAATGTTGAAAGGAAACTTTGCAGACATTCTCTTTGTGGCAGTGGAAGGCTGGGGTTCCCTGATATCATTGGGGACTAGTCTCCTTTCCCTCTCCCCAAAGTCCAGCACTTGAGGGTACCTGGCACTGCAGCAGGCGAGAGTGGTCCTGAGCGAGACTGGGCAACACTGGCAGGAGAGCCAACAGGGGACGGGGAGGGGCCTCGGATGCCAGGCAGGTGAGGGGAGGTATGAGGAGAGAAAGGAGACTGAGCTGGATTACTCTGCTCTCCTTGGCTGCTGGAAATCCCTGATGTGCTCACTCCAGGGCTCAGAGCTCCTTCTGTCCCCATGGGGAGATCGTCTATTGACCCAGACAGATCCTGAAACATACACACAAGGACATGGATTAGCGATATTAGGCAGAAAGACTCTTCTTTCAATAGTCGTACTATATGGCTAACATTTTCCTTAACCGACCAAGAGCAAATAAACTGCACACATTATGTAGTCCTGATACTAAAGCTTACAGATGGCAAAGCTATTCAAAGCCAGGTAGAAAGTATTTTAGACGCTGTGAGCCATTAGTGTTGGTCACAACTACTCAACTCTGCCATCGTAGTGCAAAAGCATAATCAGATAATACATAAACAAATGGGTGTGACTGTTTTTTTTTAATCCCCTCCCTGTGTTCTAATAAAACTTTATATATATAAAGTAACTAGCCCATAAGCTGGAGTTCACTGACCCATGGTGTATCTACCAGAAGCAGATCATCTAATACTTTCATCTTCTTTCCTGTCCCAACATCCACAGTCATAAGAAAGCTGCTCTTTCAGTGAGCCTTTAGTTCTTTTCCAATGGGGAAACTTTACAAAACACTGCCAGGAAGGCACCAGGAGCCAGCTACAGTTCCCCTCTCCATCAGGTTATTATAAAGTACATTTACCAAGGATACACTTGCTCCAAGTTACCATACAATAAACTTAAAGGGTAGGGAGTGGGAAAGAGATGTATCGTATAGGAAAGACAATTCCCTAGCTGCCAAGAAGGTCTGGGACTATACTCCTAACAAGTGGTCCACAACAGGGATGGACAAATGTTTACCAACTGAACAAATCCAATTTTTGTCCTAGCTTTGTTTTTTTTTAGTGAGAACTTGATGTTTATTGGCGGGCCTTGCTCACCTTGAACTAATCAGTAAAGGGTTCACTCTAGGTCAGTAAATTCCAAGATTAGCAACCAAGAGCTCAATATGAAAAATACTCGCCACAGGAAAATGCACCTCCAGCCCCTGCTTCATTCTCTAGTAATATCACTGGTTCAACGCCACACATTAACTTCAAGCTGGGAACTAACTGTATGTACCCTGAAGAAAGGATGAAAGCTTTGGGTATGGGCTCAGGTCTGGGGAAACTCTTAAAACTCAAATGGTTAAGAAAGAAGTTCTCTTAAAGAGACACATCTGAAGAGAAAGGAGATCCAAAATGGCCTAATCTAAGTCTACTGCTATTCCCACAACGAGCTGATCCTGGAAAGATTAGTTTGAGATGACGCTGACCCTGGAGTCTGACAATTACACTGAAGGACAGAGGGTACCTCTTAGGCTCTTCCCCAACTATCCAGGTTGGTTGGACCTTCTGCAAACCACTGAGTTACTTCGCTAAGCTGGGAACATTTCTGCTGAGTACTGTGTGAACAAATCTTGCCCTGAAGGCAAGGTAGGCATGTAGGTGTGCATTTGTGTATGCGTCCAGGCTCTCCAGTGTAGCTCCGAAAGTGAGAAAATTCTAGCTTTCCTCTAAGCAGCAGAACACCATGGCATGTTTTAAATGTGCAATCAGAATTAGTCCCATCATGTACAAGAACTCAAGAAGGCCCTCCTCTAGGTAACACCAGAGTGTCTTCCCTTCCAAAGGACTAAAGAACCTGTAGCTATAAAAAGCCCTGGGTTCATTCCAAGAAAGGAGGGTTCCACCCCCATGTTGACGGCCAAGGTATACCAGGGCACCTGGCTTCTGAGCCAAACAGAATAAACTCAAAAGAGGCAGCAAGAAGACAAAAGGAGCCAACTGTGTAGGCCTTGAAAGCCACTTGCTGGGCTCTGGTCTGTATCAGAAACCACAGCTCGATGCTCTTTTATAGGGGCCAGTTGGTTCCCTCAGCATTCCTTCCTTCAGTCTCCATTCCTCATCAATCTGCCAGCTTCTGGTAATAAGAACTACTTGCTTACAGAAAAAAGAAATCAGTGTATTTTGAAACAGAATAGGAATCAAAAGTCCATCCATAAGAACTTGGCTCTTTTCAAATGGCTTTGAAAAATTAACTGTTTTGGGGTGCCTGGGTGGCTCAGTCAGTTAAGTGTCTGACTTCTAGTCAGGTCATGATCTCATGGTTGGGGAGTTCGAGCCCTACATCGGGCTCAGCGCTGCCAGCTCAGAGCCTGAAGCCTGCTTCGGATTCTGGGTCTCCCTCTCTCTCTCTCTGCCCCTCCCCAGCTTGTGCTCTCTCTCTCAATGATAATTAAACTTAAAAAAAAAAAAAAAAAAAAAAAAAAAAAACCTTAAAAAGAATTAAGTGTTTTGAACATTTTTGTTTTTCATTGAGCAAGTAAAACATAAATATTCTCATGATAAAAACAGTTCCAATAGTATAGGTAAACCCAAAGTCCCCCTTTGCTCTCTTTCTGCTGCCCTCAACTGAGAAACCCCTGCTCGACTTGGTATATACATCCCTGGAAATTTTCCAAGGAACTTAGGAGGGGGAAAAAAGGAAGAAAAAACCCTAACTACCACCCACCAACCAGTGCTATAGGTCGGCCAGGGCCTGCGGATGCTCCTTCAGACACAACTTCTGTGAAAAACCAGGCTCTCCACAGAGCCACAAGTGAATGTCCTGGTCCAGCTGAGAGCACTCAGGAGCTTGAAGAAAACAGCAGTGGCCCCCATGACAGGGCTCTCAGGACCCTGGAGGTATCTGCGGTGGCAGTGTGGTGGCTTCCTTCACAGAGGCACTCTGAGGAGGGCTGTCAATTTTGGAAAAGTACCCTGAGGTCCTTGGAGAAAAAGTGCTAAATAAGCCACTGTCAACAGCAGCCACATGTGGGCTTGGACGCCTGGGCACAGAATAATAGTAGAGAAGGAGGCAGCATTAATCTTCTTATCTCTTTGATTTGGTTGGTTTGGGGCCAATGTCTCAAACCGTCATTTTTAGCAGATGGCAACTGGTCAGCATGGGAGCAGTTGATTAAAAAAAAATTATTTTTGCTTTATTTTTAATGTTTATTTATTTTTGAGAGACATAGAGGCACAGCGTGAACAGGGGAAGGGCAGAGAGAGAGGGAGACCCAGAATCGGAAGCAGGCCCCAGGCTCTGAGCCATCACCACAGACCCTGACGCGAGGCTCGAACTCACAGACCGCGAGATCATGACCTGAGCTGAAGTCGGCCGCCCAACCGACTGAGCCACCCAGGCGCCCCAGCTTTGTTTATTTTTAAAGAACCCAAATGTTAGCACAGGAGGAGACAGATCATCTTCCATTTGAGCACGTATGATGTGCCAGGCACTTTATGGAATTCCTTCATCTCTTACCACTCTTGGAAGAACTACCGTTGGCACGTGAAGATGAGCACACAGATGTCAGAGTGACTGGGTTACATGTCCAAGTCATCCAGCGAGGAAGTGGCAGAGATGAGATCGTGAACCCATGTCTGCTCAACTCCAAAGCCTATGTGCTCGCTCTCTCTCTCTCTCTCTCTCTCTCTCTCTCTGTTATGCTGTGAGATGATATGGACTGAGAGAAAAGCACCACACCTTTGAGTTAGGAGACCAAGGCCTAGTCTCCTAACTTATCAGTTGTGCCCTCGGACAAAAGCCGGCAACAAGCTGGGCTTTGTTTTCTCAGTTATACTGAGGAGGACTGGACGAATCTGAGTTTGTGGTACCCCTGGGGCCTATGCATGGAAGTCCACTGGCACCATATGGTTGGGGCCATATGGAATATGCAGTTACCAGCAGTAACACCCCGGAACGAGAGAGATGACAACGCGCAAGCAGCGTAAGATATAAGACATATCTATCAGTCCCAATGGCTAATCACAGCAAATGTCTTTATTGGGAAACAGGAGGGACTGGTAGGGGAGGAGGACCAACAGAAGTCTCTTCCCCTCTATCTACATGAACAGATATTGCTCTGAACTCCATGTCCCTTCATTGCACGGGACACACCTCTGCTTTCTACCCTACAAAAAGCCAGTTTTTCAGGTCTTTTGTTCCACAAAAAGCCGGATGTCTGGTTGTTGAGTCAGACCTCAATGTGCCGAACAAGTTCGGCTTTCTACAACACTATCACACAGGCAAAGTTCAATCGACCCAAGCCCCTATTCTCCTTGGTGGGGGCCACTTTTAGCATCTCAAAACTCAGCGTCTCAGTTCTTCCTAAAGGGCCCACCTAACAGGTACCTTCCAGGAGCTCTACTGAAAGAATTGTAGCAATGCCCCTTAAGAGGAAAGATCTCTTTCCCTGGGTTAGCTCTCTTCCAAGCATAATCCTGCTGAGAGATGGGAGGTGAGGATCAGCCCACTCAGTGCCCCTGCCAGTTCCAAGGAAGCAGCAGGGCCAGGGAGAATTTCCTCACGTGTTTCCAACGTGTTTCAAGCATTTTATTGCTCATCTACCATGCAGATCAAAAGCGCTGGAGCAGGTCCAAGTATTTCACACAGAATCTCACACTCCAGGCTGGCTACAGCCCCGAAAGCCTTCGTTTCTTCACTTGAAATACTGCCCAATGTTATTTTGGGATGTGACCTGATAGAGGAAGCCCACAGGGACTCCGTGACGATAACCGTTCCAGCTGTGATTGGTTGCCCAGCCCCAGCAAGTGCCAGCATGGGTTTGTCAGGCTCTGCTGACAAACAGAACTCGGCAGCTAACACCTTCTCTTCACACCACAACAAAACCATGCCTGAAATCACACAGTCCATACCTCACTGGGGAGGGGTGTGGGGGGAGGCCAGCCAGTGCTCTCACAGGAAGGGCTGCAAGTTCTAACATGAATTGACTGCCTGATGAAGTACATTTTCAAAGCAGGAAGATACCAGATCAGGGTTAGAGGAGGGGGGTTCAAACAATTTCCTGACAGAGCCTGAGGATGACATCAGTTCATTTTGCTGCGCAGATTAAATAACATCAACAGGCAAGTCTAAAGACCAGGCTCATGGAGACGCTCAGACTCAGGGTTTTCTCATAAATTTGGCTGAATCCTTGAGAAACAGCTTTTGTTAACCCCCAGATGGAGTTCTCGTCTTCTTTCAGTTGAGAAGAGCTTTTGCCAAGTTGTGCAGACTACTGGTGAGGACACCACCCACCAAGAGAACCAGGTAAATCCTATATACATACTTACAGGGTGTGTGTGTTGGGGTGGGGGTGGGAAGAATCCTGCAATTCAGCCACACTCACTTAAATGACTTTTCCTTGAATGAAAACAGCCCAAATGCACAGCCTGAAATGACCAAATCTGCACTGGCATTTGTCAAGTGTTTTTCCAGCAGCGTACCTAACAGATCCACGGCCATGGCTGCTCCCATGCTGGAGAAAGGGAGGAAATCCTGAAGAACACAGAAAAGGCTGGGAGACCTCACTCTTGAAGGAAGGCAGACAGCAGGGCAGGAGGCAACGGCTTGGACAAGGAAAATGGAGTATGGCAAACTTAATTACACAGGAACTACTTAAGGCAAGTGAGTTTTGGGTACCTGGTTTTTCATAAAGACTTCCTTAAGCAACTTAACTGTCAAGCGTCAGGGAACAAGAGGCTACCTCAAACACTTCTAAAAAACTTTCAGTACAATAAAGCTTCAGTTGTAGGTTCTCTTTTGCTAAATGGAAGAAAGGGTGATCTGACCCACCCCAAACAGGTAGAGATTCCAGAGTTACAGAACTCTGCACTCGTTCCAATGAGTGGTCACAGTCCAACAGACAAGCCGCCCTCCCTGCCCAGAGAGCAGGCTAGCTGCTGCTGGCCAAAATGCCAAGAACGAATCAATACACAGAACGAGGCACTTCTTACTACTGGTGGTACTTCTTTTCTTTTTAATTTTTTTAAATGTTTATTTTTGAGCAAGCAAGAGAGAGAGAGAGAGAGAGAGAGAGAGAGAGAGAGAGAGAGCGAGCGCGCGAGCTTGAGCGGAGGAGGGGCAGAGACAGAGAGGGAGACATAGAACCTGAAGCAGGCTCCAGGCTCCGAGATGTCAGCACAGAGCTTGGCCAGGGCTCAAACCCGCGAGCCATGAGATCATGACCTGAGCTGAAGTTGGATGCTAACCGACTGAGCCACCCAGGTGCCCACATACTCAGGAAGCAGGGGCCTACTCAGGAAGGGGAAAGGAAAGGCAGAGAGACCAGCACCATGGTTTTAGCTTAGGACAAAACACCATCTCCTGCTTGAACTACACCCACTGTTCAGAATGGCAGAAACTGCTCTGGGAAAGGCTAAGAGAACTTGATTTCCTAACCCCTACCCCAAGTTTCCCAAAACCTCCCACCAAATTCCCTCTTCTCTTTTTAGATAATAGGCTATTGTTCTGGGGATACGGAGACATTTCTTCCTGGTACCTGCTGGCTGCCTGGTGGGGAATGCACAGTAAATAAGGGTCAAAACTCTTCTGGTCTCCAAATTCTTCTCAGGGGCCCACCTCCAAGAGGAAATCCCCTACATAAACACATCAGAAGTCGTAAATAAAGCTCAGGGAGACCAAACCTCCAAATTCAAAGGATACTAGTAAGAGGAATAAAGCAAGTCTCTTTGTATCTCCCTCTTGAAGAGAAGCAGAACTGACACAAATATGTGATTCTCGTGTGTCTAACCCTCAAGCATGTGGCTGACTCACATTTAACTCTTGCAACCGTCTTCTGATGCAGGCATCCTCCCTGTTTCAACAAAGCAGGAGCTCAGAAGTTAAATGACTTGCCCAAGGACAGAGAGCTATTAAACAGAAGAACTGGAGTTCAAACCCACGATCCTGATTCCAGAGCTTGCGTTCTTTCTACTGTAAGGTAGAAACTTGCCATCATGAGAGGCAAGGCTCCACGCCCCACACAAGGCCCGGCGACAACCTGTCTCTGGACATGCTGAGTGACTACCTCCATGGTTCTAACAAGTTAACCTCACTAGGCCTTGCCTGGCACCTGGCTCCTCTGTAGAAGGGAAGCTAGATAAGCTAGCTCTACTAGTCTGCAGAGCCACACACTCCCGTCATTCCTAGCCGCTCTTCCTAGAAACCACTCTTCCATTTTAGACCTTCTTTCACGGTTTATTTCAAATCGGCCCTTTCATTCAGAACTCTCCTAATTTAAACTTACTTTTGCTATACTAAAGGGTATAGTACTTTTTCTCACCTCTGGCCCTTGGGGAGTACTTACTGTACAGGGGGTAGGGGGAAGGAGGGAGTGACTGAGAATCTAGGGAGACCAGCAGGAAGTTGAGTCCCATGAAGGTAGGGATCTGGTCTCTGCTGGTATTCATACCGAACGTGCTCTAATACTATTATCAAGCACAGGGGTGTGGCCCAGAGAGAGACATCAAAACATGCCTGGCCTCTAGATGGCCTCATCTCAGGCGATTTCAAACCCTCACCCAGCCCTGCAGGCAAGCAAGCTTCAACCCCCTACCCACAGCTGTTCTCCAACAGGGGGGCACCAGAGCTCCCCTCTCACACAGTCGGGTGGCCCATTTCCCAGCCACCAAAGCAAACTGGGTGAGAAAACCAATTACTTGAAGCTACAGTGCAGCAACTATGGAGTAAAATCATTTATTTTTGGGTTTGGCAACTTCAAAGTTAAGAATAGCTTTGTGGGAACAAAGCCTCCAAAGTCCTGGCACAACTTTTCTGGCCCTTCGCCCTCACCCTGCAAGCAATGCTCAGAGTCCTCCTCTTGACCCAGTGTGGCAAGAATGATGGCACTGTGTTGAATCTGCCTGTGAGACCCAGAGCAGGACCAGGCTATATTCTCTTGTTATTAGTGACCAGAAAAATGCCAGGCACACAAAGACAACATGCTTCATAAATGTGACTTGATGAATGACCTACTCAAAAGCAACCTCTTTAGACCCAGTCTCTATTCGTCTTCTCTCTTTCGTTTAACCTTCACCCGCACAGTAATCCCATACCCGAGATCTAGACCTCCACATGGATGGAGAGACTCTTTGGTGCCGGCATCAAGAGAATGAACTCTCTTGTCTAAAACTGCCAAGTACAACCCCGAACGGGCCCTGGCTACTTGGGTAAGAGCTCTTGATAGAACTGCAGTGCAGAGAAGGAACGCCTGGAAAGGAGGCTGTCGGGAGGCGGGGCTCTGTGTCACTGGAGAAATTTCAATCTAATTACAAAAATACAAGAACCTGCTGTTCTAATCTGCCTCAGCAAAATCTCTTGAGGTAGTTCTGACCCTTTGGGTGGGGGCCAAGGGCGTTTCTGAGGTGAAAAAGGGGGGGAAGAGAGACTGTGGGGCTGCCTGCACTCCTGCGGCGGGAGCCCCTGCGAACAGCAGCTTGGGCCACTGCAGCAGCCATTGATTTTCCAGGGGTCGATATTCTGCTCCCACAGATCTGCTCGGCTAGAGGTTTAATCACATTGAGTGCTTCTGCTCAACATCTCCCCTGCACTTCCCCCTCCCCAAACCAATAAAATAAACACCAAACACAAGGAGAGCCGGCAGGCAATGGGTAGTGGCGCTCCCTACAGCTGGCCCCCACCCCCAGAAAAATTCTAAATCCCAGCTCCGAGGGAGCCAAAGCTACATAGGCAGTCCACAAGAAGCTGCGGGGACAGACGCACAGGTGCCAGAGAACCTTTTAACCCACTGCCCAACACTCCCATACTGACCCTTCTAATAATCCCAAGATTTTACATTAAAAAAAAACTCGGGGCACCTGGGTGGTTCAGTCAGTTAAGTGTCCGACTCTTGATTTTGGCTCAGGTCATGATCTCGCGGTCCTGAGATTGAGCCTCATGTCAGGCTCTGCACTGATAGTGAGGAGCCTGCTTGGGATTCTCTCTCTCCCACACTCACTCTGCCCCTCCCATGCACACACACACACTCTCTCTCTCTTTCAAAATAAACAAATAAAGTTAAAAAAAAAAACAAAAACACAAAACTCCAGTGTCCCAACTTGTGAAAAAAAAAAAAAAGATCCTAGAACTCCCACAGGGTAGCAAGCTAACTTGTTTTCCAGTGTGTCATAGTCCCCACCAGGCTTGTATAATACCATGTTAACCTATCTGACCAGTCTTTGGACATATACCCCCCTCCCCTGCAAAGGCTTCTTTCTCACTTGGGCCAGGAAAGAATGTCTTATCTAGTCAGAAATCGTCTCTTGGCCAAAAATGTACAGTGTTTTAAGGGTCACTAACTAACGGACTCAAATCTGAAAAAAAAAAAATGAAACTGGGTCAGAGCTGGGCCTGAGTTAGAGCAGTCAAGAACAGTGCATATTTCTGGAATAGGGCTGTTCTAATCCCAGCAGGAAACAAGTGCTGTAAAGCTTGAGAAAGCAAAGAAGTTAGGAACTCCCTACTTTCCCCAAGTTAAGCATTTCCTGTTAGGAAAGCCAACCATGATCATCAGTTGAAATCCTAGAACTTGAGCAAGGAGGGGGTTGGGGAAGGAAGAGGAAAGAAGCATAGAAAAGAAGGCAGAGTTCTAGATAGGAGAAGGGCAAGGGAGGGGCCCATGAGTTGCTCAGTCGGTTGAGGGTTGACTCTCGATTTCAGCTCAGGTCATGATCCCAAGGTCTGTGTGGAACCTACTTAAGATTCTCTCTCCCTCTCCCTGTCCCTCTCTCAAATTAAAAAAACAAGTGTAAGGGAGAAGAGGTGTGGCCTTAGGCTTCCACCTCAAGCAGAAAGCAAGCAAGGACACAATGTGCCCAACTAGGGAAGGCAAGGCTGGCATTGTGCCGCACACAGCTCAGACCAAGGTCTGGGGAGCTCCAAGGCCTCCTCAGTTTGGTATTTAAACCTCTTAAATTTACATTTGCCAGTGGTCTTCTCTACCATGTCCTACTGGTCTAGATAAAATCCAAAGATTTGGGGGAAGGTATGCAACAAACAGATCTGAGAGTTGGGAATGAATAGCATCTTAACCCAGAAAAGACAGCCAGCCGTCTATCCCAAAGGCCTGAAAACCAGAACTCTGAAACACAGTGAGAGACACAGTCAAGTTCTAAAAGTAGACGATGAGAGGGGAAAACAACCAAATATTCTTTTTTTTAATTTAAATTTTTATTTTTGAGAGAGAGAGCGTGCACATGAAAGCACATGAGAGCAGGGGAGGGGCAGAGGACCCAAAGCAGGCTCGGTGAGAGCCCGATCTGGGGCTCGAACTCACAAACTGGGAGACCATGACCTGACCTACAGTCTCCCACTTAACCGACTGAGCCACCCAGGTGCCCCACAACCAAATATTCTTAATAACAGTTCCTCTGAACACTGATCCCATTTATTTGGAACTTGATTCTTCTCCTACCTTCCCCAGAATGTCAGGAAATTACCTTCACTTCTCTCAGTAAACAACACTCACTCACTATTCCTCCCACATCAAAGCTGGTCTTAAGGGACAGGTTCGCCGACTCTCAGCTTGAACGTTCCACTCTTAATTTCCACTTTTGACAAGACATGGCTTCTTAGCTTCCTTGGGAAAGGTCAAATGGGAAGCAAGCTCACAGCTTGGAGGTGAGCTCCACCTCATGGCAATCAGAGACTATGTCACAATACCAGCCAATTCCATGCTGACAGCAGGTGGGGAAGATGGAAGAGGTTCAGGCTGCGGAAGTGGATGGAGCAAGAGAGTAAGCAACAGTCCCCAAAGGTTGAACACCCAATATCTTAGAAATATGGGGGGAAAAAAAAGACAACAGAACTAATTCTATGCTTGATTTATCAGGTATGTTAACATAGCTCTGTACCCAGGGGTCTTCCCTTCTGGACCAAGTTTGGCAGAACAGATTCTCACTCTGGTGTAGGGGGGCCCTTGGGGTTTCTGAATGATAACACTTCTAAGACAACTTGGTTTATTCCTTGTTCAAAAAGTCCAACACCCTTCTTGCCAAGGACAGATGAGAAATAACTTGGCAATCACACATCTGGGAGCTGGATTTCTGACTTTGTTGGTCTTTTTGGAGAAGGACAATGGAGAAGCCAGGGCATGTACTTCGCGGAGGTAATCGTCCAAACAGCTTGCAGAAGGTTATAAAAACACCAATAGGAGAGAAAGGGAAGTGGGGTGGGGGGTGAGGGGTGGAAGAAAGCCATGGTCACCAAGGCAACTGAGTTCATCCATATGTTGACTCAGGAATTGCAGGAAATTCTAGTTTTTGAGGTTTCTTCCAACCAGAATATTTCCTACATCTTCCTGGAGAGTAGACTTAAGTCCAGAAGCTATAGTATCACTACCTTTGCCTAGAAATCTCAACCCCACATCTCTACATACCTCTTCCTTCCTTTTCTCCAAAGGGAGTATGGCATTCTTCCTTCTCTTAAAGAAGTTTGTTGTTGTTGTTGTTGTTGTTGTTTTACTGATCCTTTAGAGGAGTTGGTCCTAATGGTAAAAACACTGGAATGGAAGTCAGGAACCTAATGTTCGCATTTACTGAATGACCTTGGGCAAGTCCTTTACCCTTTCTGGGCCTTAGGTTCCTCATATGTAAAGTGCAGGGTAAGTGGGAGGGGTAGTGTTTATGTTAGTGTAGTGAATATTCTGTGGTCTAGCTCATGCTGTCTCCATTCCACTCTTTTCCTAATTGAGAGGTTAAAAAGCTAAAAACTGTATTTTCCAGAATCCCTTGTGGATGGGTTTAGATATAATCCAGGTTCTCCTAATTAGGAGCAAACTCGAGATTAGATCGAAGTACAGCAGAGACCATAGTTCTATCTCCTTCACTTGTTTCTGCAGCAGCATCTTGGCTTCCTCTTCCAGTAAACTGGATGTTGGTTCTGGCGGCAGCAGCTGCTCCTTCTTGACTCCAGCTCACTGATCCCTGGATAGCAGACTTAGAGCAATTCATCTGACAGTGGCTCAAAGGTAGGAATTTCCTTCTGGAGGACAAGCCTAGAGCATGCGTCCTCAATCTTTCTAGCAAGTTTGTAAGCCCAATTCCCTATATTAAATTCTTCTCTATTAAACATACCTAGGCCTAGGGTTCAGTGTAGAAACCACTTGATCTGACACAGGATTATCAAATGATCCCAAAAGAGTAGTTATGAAGGAGAAAGGAGAACAGAATTATTCGCAAGGCCTACTCTCTGCTAAGCCAGCATCTTCTGGGGGGAATGGGCAAGATAGAAGAGCATTAGAACATTAAAATACATTTTGTCCAGAACAATCTCCTTCACTTTTTTTTTTTTTTCTCTTTTTTTTACAACCTCCCTGTACTTTCTCCCTCCCACTGTAACTCCGGGGTGGGGGTGGGGGTGCTGAACTGCTCACGCAGGATAGAAGGTTGAGTCAGCACATGCTTTCTTTCCATCTCTATACTCTCCACAAGCTATTACTCTGCTGAGGATAGCATTACCTGCCCAACCCCATATAAGTATTCTCTGGACTTTAGAGAGGAGGTTTGGGCTAGAAAGGGCACCAAGTGTCTTTGGCAGCAGCAGGAAATGCTCATAAGTTCTAGGTGAAAAGAACCAGTCCTGACAACCCTGGGCAGCTGAGGAGTGAAGACAAGTTTGGCTGTAAAATATCCCAGCTCATCTTCTTATAGCAATTTCTGGTCTAAGCGATGAGCCACCAGCTTCCTGTAGCAGGACTGGGGACAAACTGAAGAACATGGTCAAATCCCACAGGCATAGACAGTATGCTTGGTGGGAAGGAGGCACTTCCTGCCAGTCCTCAGTAGGGTTAACTGACCCCAGGAGCCATCACACTACAAGTAAGGCTCAGTTAGTTTTCAGACTGAAGTTGTTCTGAAGAAAACAAAAGGTTCTAGCAAGAGGAATCTGTGTGAGACACACAGGCAGGAAGCAGAGCTGAGCCACCAGCGACTAGAATAGAAACAGGAAATGGGCCCAGGAACAAGCATACAGTAATGTGCTGCTCGCGGCACAGGCTCCAGCAGGCACCAGGCAGTATCAGGGCCGGAGCAGCGTGACTGAGATGGAGAAGCGGATTGGCCAGCCCTGCCAGAGAACAGGCGTTCTAGAGAAGGGGCGGCTACTTGCACATGGTACACGCTGCTCTGAGCAGTCTGGGCAGATATGACGGAGGGGGTGGGGATTTCCTTTCTGAGACTTTTTGAGAGCACCTGGGCTACAATTCAAGGGGAGCAAGCACAGACACACAGTCAGATATAAAGAAAACAGGTCACTAACCTCAGAAAAGGCCAGCTTCTCTGAGTACCAAAAGTGCTAGTGACATTTTTGTTAGCCCCTTGAAAATAAGCCATCAAAAGCCTAGGCAAAAACTGTTGGCCTGTTTCCTTTCACCATGAAATGTGACAAAAGGCAACACAGTGTAAAATTTAAATCCTTCAAGCATTCCAAGTTTTTGAGTCTTCAGAGAATTTCTGTCACTCCCCCCAGTAAACACAGATGACAAAAAGCTGGCCCTCAAGCTCAGGTGGGCAGCAGGAGCCGAGGGCTGCTCAGCACAGGTATACCGAGGAGCTGCCCGGCACAGGTGCTAGATGCAGACCTGGTCCCCACACAGAGGCACCTGCACGATGCTAGGCCAACATGAAGAAACTGGGGAAGAAGTCCCAGAGAAAGTACTGCAGCTAGGTTTTGAAGCCAAAGTAGAGTTTGCCAGGCACTAAAAAGAGAGAGAGGGAAGGTGAGTGGGCAGTCAACTTAAGCAAGAAGACAACGGCAGGAAGGACTAGGAGTTGTGAGGAGTTTGAGGCACATCTAAATGGCTGGAGACGAGGCTACACAGGTATGCTGGGAACTGTGGCTGGCCCCACAATGGGGTCTGGCCTTTAGGCTAGAGAACCAGGGCCCCCAAAGCACGACAAAACAACTGATGGTGGTCTTCCACTCCCACCGCCCCCCCAGAGATTATTTAAATTTTACTAGACACAGTCAGGTAAAATTCATTGTATTCCAAAGTCCCCAAGCTTGATATTTCATTTGAAAATTTTACTCTCCATTCTCAGGGTCTAACTCCTTGCTGCTTCTGCTGCTTCTTTTTATGTTTGTTTGTTTATTGAGAGAGAGAGAGAGAGAGAGAGAGGCAAAGAGAGGCAGGAGAGAGAGATTATCCCAAGAAGGCTCTGCACTGTCAGCACAGAGTCAGACTTGGGGCTCGATCTCAGGAACCATGAGATCATGACCGGAGCCGAAATCCAGAGTCAACCAGCCGCTCAACCAACTGAGTTACTCAGGCGTCCCCTGACTCCTTGCTTCTAAACCATTAGATAAATGAATCACCTGGGGATCTTGTTAACAGTGTCGGATTCAGCAGGGCTGGGTGGGACCCAAGAACCTGCATTTCTAAGCAGTTTCCCAGGTGATGTCTGTGCTGCTAGATACAGGACCACATTTTTTCAGTAGCAAGGCTCTGATTAACATTAGCATTAATCAGGACACTGTGCTCTAAGAAGAAAGGCACAGAACAGGGCTTGCTCCCGTCTAACCCAAGGGGAACAAAGGAACCAAACTCGAGTTAACTTTCCACTGAGGTGATTCCCTAGTTGGTTCCTTCAGCAGTCCTGCCCTACCAATTCGGGCATGTTCCCTCTCCCGCCCCTCCCTGTCCCTCAGCTGCCCTTTTCACACTCATCTGTGCTCCATGACAAGGAGATCTTGAAAAACAAAAGTTTTTTCCAGAACTGGAAATCCTTCTTTCAGGACAAGCCTGGGAAATGTTAAATGGCCAAGGGGTTGAGGCTTTTGGTTAAACTTGAAGAGAAGTTCAGATTCTCCAAGGTTTTCTTCTGCTGTGCGGGATGCTAGAGGAAATATTTCATCTGAAATATCAGAGAGAGCTGAATTCAAATCCTAGTTCTGACTCTTAGTTTCTTCTAACTCTAAAAAAGGAGTGGCTCCTCAGTACATTTCAATTCCTGCTCTTCGAGGAGGACTGGTATTGCCTACAGCTCCTTTTCTGGTCTCACTCCTACCCTCTTAAGATCTGGATGCTACAGGAACAACATAGCTCCCTCCCACTTCCTCTTTCCAGATCACCGTAACCCAAGCTCCCAGGGGTCTGACAGCCGTAAAACATGAGTGCTAACAGCTATAGTGTTATTAAGTAACATCTGAAGAAGGGTTTGAAAACCCAGGTGATTAAAAAAAATCTGAAAATAAATTAACAGACATTAAAAATCCTAATCCTATTCTCCACCTCATTCCTAGCATCAATGACCTCCATTCCTACCTCACCAGAAGAAACGAGTAGGATCCAGCTCTTCGACAGCGGCCTCTAAGACTTCTCCAGTCAAGGGTACAGTGTCCTTTGTAAGCTAACCCAGTGAGTGCCCTTGATGCCTTTTTTTCCACAACTCCTGAGAGATAAGTCTGTTTACATCCTCCTAATATTCTGCCAGCACCTTCACCCTTCTTCCTATCTACAGTATACACATGCGGGTCTTCACATGAAATGGAGGAATTTGGGCTGATTCAGCTGCCCCTCCCCCAACACAGAGTGTTCTTTACCTTTACACCTTTCCCTTGTTTCTTCTCCTCCAGCCCTCAGAAACCAGGTCCTCTCCACACCTAAAAAGGATCCCAATTACCTGCTGCATGACAAATCCAACTTTATATTCCTTGAAATATGAATCTGATGTGGGGAAATATGAATCCCCCCTCGCCCTTGGCTTCCATAAATATGACACTATCCTGGTCCTCCTCAGAGCTCATCAGCTATCTGTTGGGCGCTTCTACCGAATGATTGCAGGCATTGTCCAGGGCTCCATCGGGCTCCTCTCTCCATAAGCCATGGGCTGGGAGGCCTCCTTCATGCCATTCCACAGTTTAACTGTTAATCACTACACACACAGCTCTCCAACTCTATCCAGACTCAGCTCTTTCCCAAGTTGCAGTCTCCTCTCTTCGACTAGCAAGTAAGTATTTGTTTTTGTTTTTGTTTTAAGTAGGCTCCACACCCAACGTGGAGCTTGAATTCCCGACCCTGAGATCAAGAGTAGGATGCTCTGGACTTCTGGGTGGCTCAGCTGGTTAAGTGTCCCATTCTCGGTTTCAGCTCAGGTCATAATCTCATGGTTTCATGGGTTCGAGGCCCATGCCAGAGTCTGTGCTGACAGTGTGGGAGCCTGCTTGGGATTCTCTGTTTCCCTCTCTCTCTCTGCCCCTCCCCCAACTCACGCTGTCTCTCTCAAAAAAAGTAACTTAAAAAAAAAAAAGAGTAGGATCCTCTACCAACTGAGGCAGGCGCCCCTAAGCATTTTTTTTTAATTTTTTTTTTTAACGTTTATTTATTTTTGAGAGACATAGAGATAGAGCGTGAGCAGGGGAAGGGCAGAGAGAGAGGGAGACACAGAATCTGAAGCAGGCCCCAGGCTCTGATGAGCCATCAGCACAGAGCCCGATGTGGGGCTCGAACTCACAGACCGTGAGATCATGACCTGAGCTGAAGTCGGCCGCTTAACCGACTGAGCCACCCAGGCGCCCCTAAGCATTTTTTTTTTAACGTTTCACTATATGGAACTTAACTTCTCCCCCAAAATGAGTTTTCCTATTAACCTTTC
The DNA here is from genome assembly GCA_030068075.1 of Paguma larvata. NCBI lineage: Eukaryota > Metazoa > Chordata > Mammalia > Carnivora > Viverridae > Paguma > Paguma larvata. The sequence goes on along the minus strand of CM057833.1, from coordinate 19,591,043 downwards.
TGTCAACGAGATCTTTCTCCTCACCCCACTTCGAGATCATTAAATTTTCTACCCAGTAGAATCTACTTTCTCTCACTTCTATGCATTTTTTTCTGCACATCTCGTAAATAGTTGGCTATGCAAATGAGACAGAGAGGTACAACTCCACACCTCTCACCAGAATTTTTTCAACAGTTGCTTCCAGACTCTCCTCTTTTCAAACCACACGATACACGAATGGATTCTTTTTTATAACATTAGTTTTATCATGTTACTGCTCTAATTCCGTATCTAGTCTGCAGGCCTGTAAGATCAAATCAAAATGGCTTACTTGGCCCACGAGGGTCCTAACCCCTTTAATCTAGCTTTCCTTCCTCTTACTGCCCACCTCCTGGAAGCCTGATCCTGACCAGCCCCCCAATATCATCTATACTGTACCCCACCCCCACCTGGCCTCATGCTCATGCTACACTTTTTCCTTTCCAACCACCCAAGTATCTCCATATCTAGGTCATTCTAAACTTCTGCCATGTCTTCCCTCAACTATTTAGACATAAATGATCACCGACTTGACCAAACTCGGGCAGCATCCATTATAACATTCAGGTATACATTCTTCTACCTGTTTTACTAATGAAAGAGAGAAGGATCCTTGAGGGTAGCAACCATGTCATATTCAGAATCACAGGCTTCCTCAGAAGTCATCAAAGTCTAACCCTTGTCTAATGCCTGTCTGCCTTCCATAGAATGCCCACAGCAAATAGTGTGCTAGCTTTTACTCCGGGGACAGGAAACTTATCCCCCCAACCTTTTTTTTTTAAATATTCTCATCCTCCCGATCACAAAAGAACTTGAATGTCACACTTAGCCTTAAACCTATAGGCAATAGGTAGCTAGAGGCTTTTAAAGCAGTAATGTTAACTTGCCAGATTTGACTTTTTAATATTATTCTGGTGATTATGACGAGGACAGACTTGGAAGGAAAAGAAGCAGAACAGCCAGGAGTCTGGGGGCTGGTAAGAATTAACAGGGGACTTAAAGAAAAGAAAAGAAAAGAAAAAAAAAATGGAATGGGTAGGATAGGGAAAACCAGATCCGAAAGCCATTTCTGAGGTAGACTGAGATTTGGTGACCAACTTCTAGAAGGGCTTCAGTGACGAGCATCACAGAGCGGAGAACTCCCAGGGTGGTGTTGGCAGGGGCGAGGGCGGCCCTACCTCAGGAATCGACTGCACTGAGCCCGTAGCTGCGGGCAGATTGTCTCTCCCAAGTCTGTTTTCTTTCCACCATTTTCAAGCCACAACCTTCCCTCCAGATCACCAAGAGTCAAACTACAGTGTAAGTCACCACTGTTATTCAGGTTACCATTGTGGCTTCTAGTCTTGTGATTTTTTTCCTCCCCTTTCGAAGGGCTACCTAAGCTCACTATTATTCAAGTATGGTTTTTAGAATTTCAGCACCACCTGAGAGCGCGCTAGAAATGCTAACTGTTAGGTCTCACTCTACACCCACTGAATCAGAATCTCTCTGGGTAGAGGTCAGTAATCTGTGTTTTAATTAGTCTCCAGATGACTCTTCGTACATGCTAAAGTTTGAGACGCACTGATCTAGATAACCTTTCGAGGTCTGGACTTTTCAATCCTATATCCATTTTCCACCACTGAATGGAAATTCTATCCCAACTAAACTTTCAAGACTAAAATGTAAATGTACAAATGTGTCTTAGTAAGAAAAAAAATTGGGAAGCATTCCCTAGGGAAACCACACACACTCAAATGAATCACTTAAATAGAAGCTTTTAAAGATGCACCTCCAAGTCATTCCCAGAAATGATTATAACCAAAAGTCAGATACCAATTTTCAGATGGGACCCTTAAAGATTTTGCCCCAAATAAAGAAAATCAAAGACTTAATGAAATACCTAGAGGTTTTCATTTCATCCCTTACAAGAACCTTCTTTTTTTTAAATGTTTATTTTTTTTGGTGAGAGAGAGAAAAGGAACAGTGGGGGAGGGGTAAAGAGAGAGAGAGGGAGATACAGAATCTGAATCAGGCTCTAGGCTCTGAGCTGTCAGCACAGAGACTGACACGGGGCTTGAACCCAAGAACCATGAGATCATGACCTGTGCCGAAGTCGAACGCTCAACCAACTTAGCCACCCAGGCGCCCCAAGAACCTTCTTACCATAAGGTGAAGTTGTAGCTATTTTATAAGACAGATGACAAATCCTAACCCCGCTTCTTCCTAAGGCCACTGTCAGGAAGCACAAACTAATTAATCCATCCTCTAACATGGAGTTTGGGCTTTCCTGTAACAGGCTGTGATATCTGCCTGCCCGAGCAGTGAAAACAACAATTTTATAATACAGTCGAGCTGTCCCCCGTCAGACATACCCTTTCTGAATGAACAATGTAATAGATGCTGCTCAGGTGGAGTCTACTTTATGCCAGGCACTAGGATGCCAAGGAGCAAGACAGAGACAGTCAGCTCTCAAGAGTTTGTGTTAAATAACTAACACTTACTTAAATTTGAAATTACTTGAGAAAAATACTGACAAAAAACATGGGTGCTAAGACAGTCTATTTTAGCAAAGGAACCTGACACAGTTTGGATTAGTGGATTTCTCCCAGGGCTGCAAATCACAATCACCGGGGACAGCTTCTAACCACAGCGAAGCCCAAGCCTCACCCCATCCCAAACAATTCAGAACTCTGAACCCTGGCCACTGGAGTCTAAAGATTGTTTGTTCCCCAGTTAATTCTGACATGCAGCCAAGGTAGAGAACCACTGGTCTGGGGCATCAAATGATAGATGTTAGGGGCAGACAGGTCAATAACAGCGCCTGCCCTCCAGAAGGTTACTATCAAGTGGAAGAGACCCAAGTAAGTAGAGGTATGAGTAAACTGCTCTGGCGACATGAAGCAAAGAAACCTCAGATATTGGACAGTGTTTCCCTTGGTGTAAGGATGGGGACGTGATCTCAGAGAGCTATATAAGGTGCTTTTACCTATGTCAGCCAGGTTTGCTTTCTAATGATGGGTCCTCAGGCTGAATCATTCTTTGTATCTTTTATTTATTTTTTTTTTAGTGTTTATTTATAGAGAGAGAGAAAGAGAGAGAGAGAGAGAGAGAGTACATGGAGTATGAGTGGGGGAGGGGCAGAGAAAGGGAGACACAGACTCTGATGAATAGGGCTCCAGGCTCTGAGCTGTCAGCACAGAGCCTGATGCGGGGCCAAACTCACAAACTACAAGATCATGACCTGATCCAAAGTTAGACACTTAACTAACCGAGCCACTCAGGCACCCTTCTTTGTACCTTTTAATAGGTCTTAAATATTGCAGAGTTTTGTTTTTTTTTTTAAACATTTATTCCTTTTTGAGAAACAGAAACAGAGCGTGACTGGAGGAAGGGCAGAGAAAGAGGGAGACACAGAATCTGAAGCAGGCTCCAGGCTCTGAGCTGTCTGCACAGGGCCCAACATGGGGCTCGAACTCGTGAACCGCAAGATCATGACCTGAGTCGAGGTCAGATGTTCAACCAACTGAACCACCCAGGTGCCCGTTTTTTGTTTTGTAAATAAAAACTGACTTTAGTCCGTGAGGGCATCATAGAAGTTGTTTAAGCTGAATTTTGACACTTGATTAGGAAGGAGTTTTCTGAGGAAATCATCTTAAAGATGTAGTCTGAAATATGAACTAGAAGAGTTAGGAGGAAATGTATATTAGGCAAGGGAAAGGTCTGTGCAAAGGTCTAGAAGCAGAACAAAGCATGGGGCCTTACAAAAACTGAGAGGAAGTCGACAGCAAGGCAAAGAGTAAAAATGGATGAAATAGAGGTTCTCACAGTGCCATCCCTGGCCTAGCAGCATCACGGGATTTATTAGAAATGCAAGGTCTCAGGCCTCGTTCCAGATCTACTAAATCAGAGGCAGGGGGCGGCCTATGTAATATTAAGGATTTGGGGGTTTATTCTAAGATTAATGACAAATAATTGAGAGGTTTTAAACAGAGGGATAACATAATCAGGATAATAGCAGCTAAACGGTCTGACATTGATAGCTGAGCAAAAACTCCTCGAAATCTAATTTTTGTAATAATCAGGATCAGAAACCATAATGAGTCTTTAAATCAAGGGTCACAATCATAATGCCTTTAAGGCTAAGTGGGTAAGGTGAATGAGCGAAGAGGGTGATGTGGAAAACTGGAAAGGCTGCCCTCCAGTCAGCGGCTAGCTTCTGTTCTGGAGTCAAACACAAAGAAGTGCCCCCTAAACTTCTGCTGAGTGAAGGAGTACACTGGCAAACCTAGGGTTCCCTGACACAACCGCTTAAGAAAAGGGAGGGCCCCTTCTAGGGAATCCTGACTTCTCCTTTCTTCAGATGTGACCATTTCCCAGCCTGGCTAGGCAAATCTGGCATCAAACCAAAATTTCAAAGAATAACCACCTTTTGTTTCTTAGTCCAAGTAGCAGAGGGATAAAAAGCAATTCAACAAATAAGATGCCAATAACCCAGCCAGCTCACCTCCCACATAGAGCTTCTACCACAGAGCAAATGACCCATTTGGATGAATCTATAGTAGAAGCCTGAGCTTGGGAATGCTCCTTGTGATAGGCTGCCCAGGAACAATCCTCCCCTGGGCCCACAAAGCTGCCAGCACCTTCACTTCAGCAGGTCAAACCAGAAGCTCTGGATTTGATAGCACAACGCTCTCAGTCCTTAGAAGACACGCAATGTGTTTGTACGTTAGGCTTCCCGGGACTAAAAAACAACAAATACAGTTCTGTTGAAAGGTTACTAGGAGTACGCAGAAACTTTTTGATGGGGAGCAACTAAAAGCACCGGCGAAAATCCACTGATTTGGTTTCCTGCCACAGTAGTACCTCACCAAGATTTGGCTACAGACCACAGATGATGAGGGAGTGGTTACACATTTCTGACTAATCAGGTTAAAAAACACATTCCAATGAGGTTCAGGATGCATAAAAGGATTGCAACAGACATTCATGAAAAAGGAACAAAGAGGAGCTGCCTTATTTAGATGCATCCTCACCCAATTCCTCAACTGAGAAAGTCAAGGGTCTCCGAGTCCCATCTGACAGTGGCTACTTGTCCTGGCCTGGGATGCCTGCACGATAGGCACCGAAGGACCCCGCAGACCTTGCCCTACTCATGTCATGGCTCAGACATCTTCAGGGAAAGCCAGGAAAGGCTTCATGATGATTAGAGTCCTGCCTCCTACCTCTTCCTTAAAGATCCAGAAACCATTTTCTCCCAAGTCAGAATAACTGAAGAGACAGGCTTCAAATCTGAGTAGAATCAAAACTTCCAAAGACTTTTTTCTATCTAGAAACGTGTGGATGAATTTCTATTTACTAATAACTGAAGCAGGATTTGTCATGGAGGGTTTGAGACCTACCGTCTTAACTAGATTTCAGAGCAGCCCATTTTATTCCTGAGCCCAGATTAATTTTTGGAGTCTGACTGACTTGCCCACATAGAGCACCAGAGCTAAGATCTGGGGTAAATGTTCCCAGAACCAGTCTACTATTAACTAGTTGGTACTGTCTCTCAGGTGTCATGTAGAGTCTCTCTGCCCTCGGAGAGGACGATGATGATACCTGACATTTACGGAGGGTCAGATATTCATAAGCACTCTATTTTAACCTCTCTCATGTTAATAACCACCCCACGAAGTGGGTACTTTTAGGTTTATTGTACAGATGCAAAAACTCAGGCATGGGAAGGTTTAAGTGACTTGCTCAAGGCTACAGTTAGTGGCAGAGTCAAAAGACAGACAGAGTAACTCTGGCTCCACAGCCCAAACTCTTCATCAGCAGACTGTACTGTTCTCAGGATATAGTCGGTCCATCCATAAACACCAATCAGGCATCTGGGCACCAAGCACTTCACTAGACAAAAGCACCTATTCACACAAAACCACCAGAAAAACTGCTTTTACTCAGTCCGTGCTCAATGCGACAATCCATGCTGAATGCACCCCACATAATACTTCGTAGCTAAACACTGAGACAAAACCCTAAAAACTTAAGCCCTCAAAAGTAAGGTAAAAACAACCCTGAGACTTCTCTCAATTTTGATGGAGAGCACCCAGTGCTTTCGACATCCCCACCTTCCCTGTCCTTACCTGGCCCATGTCTCAGAGTCCAAGATTTAAAACATAAAACCCCAAACCAAAACACTCTAAATAGAGATCACAAACTTATTCTCCAGGCAGGGAGCCAAAACAGACATTCCACAAGGTCAGGCCATAAATTCCTATTTAGAATTTTCAACCTGAATTCAAGGAATAGCTCATTGTTTATTTAGGTCATACCACCAAAACATCCAACCAGAAACCAGTTTTCTTTGCTTTCTTCTCTGCCCCGTCATCTTTTAGAGGTTGGCGAGAATACTCACAGGCAAGCTTGAGGGTCTTGACTGAAGACTCAGGTTCATATCTTCTTGCCCTCCCTTACTGGAGGTCATTGAGGGGGCTGAGGATGCCTGAGACCCAAATGAATCTTGAGATAACTCCTAAAATAAGAAAACAAAAGCTGTGAAGGCCTGGTATTGATAAACCAGGCAAGCTTGCTTCATGGTCAAAGGGCTATGGGACTGTCTCACAGAAGCCAGGTCAGAACAAGAAACTGCCCAATTGCTTGCAATCTTATCTGAAGGCAGAAAAATATAAGACATGCCTCTTAAGACACATGTCAACGAGCACCAGGTGATGTAGGGAATTGTTGAACCACTGTATTATACACCTGAAACTAATATAACACTATGAACTAACTGGAATTAAAAAAATAAAGTTGTTGGTTTGATTTAAAAAAAAAAAAAAAAGAATGTCAACAGTGGATATAAGACTCTTTCTGAAGAGCACTGCTGACCGTTAGCACCGCAGAGAGCTGATCCTTGGGGTTAAACGCTATCGTATGGCTAACTACAGTTTTTATCTATCAAGGAATGAGACAATTAAAAAAAAACAAACCCTCATGCTAGAACCTCTGCATTAAAATGAGAACTGCTTCCTTCAAACACTGCCTGAGGAGGAGATATTTATTCCAATAATGCCACCAGTGCACAGTATCTTCAGTGGATCTGTCATCACTCGGTCATTTCTTCTCTTTTTTGCTCTTTAAAGAATAAAGCCCAAATTGCTATTTTTAAGCTTTATCACCTACCTTGTTCACAGACATGACTACAAATGAATTTTAGCTATTTCCTAAAATCAAGTCCACCTTCAACAAATGCAAGGACTCGCCACCATGGAGAATATTCTCAAGAATGTGATGTCAGCTTTGATGGCAGTTTCAAATGAAGGGGTCCAAAATATTTTGAGCAGTAGCAGAATGTAATGGCAGTTGGAATGAATGTACAGTACAGCCTCCCAAAGTAACTGTTTTCATTTTTATTATTTTTTTATAAATATTGTTTAATGTTTATTTATTATTGACAGACTGAGAGAGACAGAGCATGAGCGTGGAAGGGGCAGAGAGAGAAAGAGAGAGACACAGAATCAGAAGCAGGCTCCAGGCTCTGAGCTGTCAGTACAGAGCCTGACGCGGGGCTCGAACCCACAAACCGCAAGATCATGACCTGAGCCGAAGTCGGTTGCTTAACCGACTGAGTCACTCAGGTGCCCCAAAGTAACTGTTTTTAAAAAGACCAAACTCACTTAGATGCTCAAGTTCTGAGCGCTAGTATAAAAATAAAAAAAAAGTCAGTCCTGTTATCTTTAATTTCTTATCCATCTAGGCAACTTCCCGTTGCCCTGTTTCTTCATCAGTAAGGAGAGCTACAGGTTTTTATGCAGTTAAGAAGGTTATGCCTTTATTAGTTCAATCAATCCAGTTAGCATGTTTACCCAGAGTTTAATTGGTTTTTAAGTGCACATTAGAGAACCAATTTATATGGCAAAGTTCTCAGGACACCAACCCCCGAGTCGTCTGTGGGCACATGTAGGGAATGATGAAAGGCAGGGGTGCCTTACCTGTGGTGGAGGGAAGCGCTGCTGGGAATAGGCAGTTTGCTGGGACTGCTGAGACTGGGGCTGAGGGTACGCAGCCTGCTGGGAGAGCGTCGAGGAGGCTGGCTGCTGAGGTTGCTGCTGCTGGTAAGGAGACTGTGCCTGTGGCTGTGAGTAGGGGGGCTGGCTCTGGGGGTGCTGCTGGGTCGTGGACTGCTGGGAGGGGTATGGAGTCGGGGACTGCTGATGTGGAGGCTGGGATGGCTGCTGGGAATAGGGAGGCTGAGAAGACGGGAGCTGTGGCGGCTGAGACTGTGGCTGCTGCTGATAGGAAGGCTGGGCGTGAGGGTTCTGGGATGGTGGCTGCTGGGAGTAGGGTGGCTGCTGCTGCTGGGGGTGAGGACTTTGCTGGTTGTAATATGGAGTCTGGCCCTGTTGACCATACCCACTGGGGCCTTGTTGTCCATAAGGAGGAATCTGTAGGAAAGGAAAGGATACTTTTAGCACAGACTCTTCTGGATGAAGAAAGGTAGTCTGTCAGAAGCTATGTCCTAAGGATAGGTATAGAAAGCAGGCAAGCCAAGCCTCCCACTTAGAAGGCCCATGGTTTCTCCTACCATCCCTCTCTAAACTGAGCCAGGAAGGACAGTCAAGCTGGGTTACTAGTTGCTTTGTTTACAAGTAGACAGCATTCATCCACAGAAAATTTACACTATTTAATATTTGAGCAACTTACAAGAGTTCAAGAGCAGCTGTTTTCACCAATGAACCTACTGTTTTTATCATGGCCTAGACTGTTTTTATAAGTGCTAGGAATCTGTACCCTAGCCACAACGAATAGTCAACAGCAGCCTGGCTCAGCCAACTGAAAACCTAGGGCTTAGTAACCCAGACAGTGTGCAAATCTCTAAGCTACTCTGGTTCTCTTTTTCATTTAGTCTCCATTCAAAAAATACCTGAGAGCCTACTTGCTCACTTGTACTAGGCACAATTCTAGGCACTGGGGATATTATTTGGTAAGCAGGCAAAAACAAAAAACAACAAAAAAAAAAACAACCAGCCTAATAATATCTACCTATCTCTCCTGGATCTTCTCATTGGAAAAACAAAAAAACAAACCAACAACAACAACAACGACAACAAAAAAAACAAAAACAACAATAATGACACATGACAATATCCTACTTTCTATATTTAAGAGCATATTTTACTTTAAAGTCTTAGAAGTAAAGTTAGGTTTTATATTCTGTCCATCACCATTTTCAGTAAGAGTATTACTCAAATATAAATGATAGACAATGCTGTCAAAACAAAAAAATGACAATAAAAAGATAATGGTGCAGATGGCCAGACAAAAGGAGATGAGGGAAATCTTAACATTTATAACAACAGCACGGTTAGCATTGTTATGGCTCCGTCTTCCCCTTTCCTTCTATTCCCAGTCCCTCCGAATCATTCATTTCGAATTAGACAGCTATAAGCTGAAGGCCTTGGGAAACATGAAGGGTCTTTTCCATCCGCAGGGCTCATGGCATGAGGGGCTTTTCTTGGTAGCAGTGGATAGGTGCCTGGCCGCTGCCTTTCTTCCCACCTCCTTTAGAGAGCACTACTCAAGTGAGTACAAGCACGCCAGCCAGGTCAAAGAACAGATAGCTACAGCCTGTGCCAGGGAGTTTTCCTTCAAGCACACATGGGATAGTACCCACAAACTTGGCCTTGTAAGCAGCATATTGTAGCCAACTCAGCCAGTTGGTCTACGCTCCTTTCAAGAGATTTAGATGCCAGAGACACATTCTGATTCTATAACTCAAGACCAGATCATGGACAGTAACAAGTGTTAAGGTAACTGGAGTCACCATCTACCTGCTGTGCATAAGAGAGGCCGCCCATGGTACTCTGCGCCCGGCCCTGCATGGCCATCGGGTACCGCTGCGGGGTCTGGGACCCATATGGCTGCCCTGGGTACCCATGTCCTTGCTGCGGTCCTGATGAAGGTCCCTGTTGTTGCGAGTATGGGTTAGTCCCACCATATGGCTGAGGTCTCATCTTGCCCATCTGATCCATTGGACTGGATGGCTACAAAATAAAAAGCATTTCATTAACCTGAAGCTTAGATAACCCCTGGCCAATATGAACATAAACCCAAGCGTATAGGTCTGTATGCCACATAGGAAAAAAGTTACTGTGAAAAAGTAATGGTAGAGACCCCGTAACCTGTGGGCAAGTCACTTAACCTTCCTCAGAACCTTGATTTTATCATTTGTAAAATGAAAATACCACTATGAAAGCATCTTGTAAGCTATGTACTACTTTGTAAGTGTGGTACTACTTGAGATCCAAGGGAAAGACCAGGTATAGAGCAATGAACATATGTACTCTACGATGCAGAAAACCAGAACAAAGACCCTTCAGTTGGGAGAGGACGTTGCTGCTCTATCTTGTTCAACACCACCAAAACTAATGCTTCAATACTGTGGTTGGGAATTCAGATACATAAGCATATAGATGTTCCCATTCTTTAAATAGTAGAATCTCTTTTTCTGTATATCTGTAGACTGTTCACACTATGGCACAAGCACTTAAATTTATGCTTTCTTCCAAATGGGTAATGTGGCTAAGTTACAGTTGTTGACTCTGAGTTTAGAGCCTTGGGCAGGCATCTCAACTGAAAAGTTCATCTCCCTTAACATTCAAGAGTTTGAATGTGTACAAAGGATAGAACTTTTGTCTCTCTAAAGGACAAGATACAGAGGTATACCAATAACAAAAACTCGAACTACAATTCACGAGTATTTAGCTACATATATAGCTTTCCTTCAGCTCTTTGAGTGACACCAAGTTCAATCAGCTCATTCACTTTCTGACAACTCTGTCTTATTGGAGCTACACAGGACAGAGCCCGGCATATTTTCTAGCGAGAGATGCCTACCCATATCGATGTGGGGGTGGGGGTTTGGGTTTGGGGTGGGGGAAGTGTCTCTAAACACCTTAAACAGATACACTCAAGTTGAAAAGTAGGCCTGGACCAGACACAAAACTTGAAAACTAAATTTTAATTTGGGAATGGGGAGTAGGTATTAATACCTTGGGCCTGAAGATCTTTAGCTCTCAAATTAAGGAGGAGTTCAGTAGTTCTCAAACTTCAGCCTGCATCAAAATCGCCTAGAGGGCTTGTTAAAACACAGACTGGTGAGACCCACCCCCAGGGTATCTGACTCTGTAGGCTCAGGGCTGGGCCTTGCATATGTAACAGTTCCCCGGTGACGATGACGCTGCTGGTCCAGGAGCCACACTTTAAGAACCACTGGTCTAGACTCTACCTCGGGTCCCCCTTCCTGTTCTGTTATTCTGTAGTTAGTAAATTATTCTATAATTTAAGGTGCGTAAGACCTTACAAAACAACAACAAAACCCCTCTAAGATAAGGGGAGGGAGGCACATTCAAACAACTGGTGCTCTGTACATGTCTTTCTTGGGGGGCAGAGTACTACCTAATTATTTTATAATAGAGGGGAAAGTCGACCCATCATGAAGAAAATGAATAAGACAAGAAGCCACAAAAACTATTCTTCTAATACCAAGAGGAAAAAAGCAGAGGCAAAATTCTCTTATGCTACAGCAAAAATCTCAGCTATAAAGGTAACGATGATGAGAGCACCCTTCAAGTTTCTAAACTACAGTGAATCACAGTAAAACTGTATCCCAAATTACTACTACATGTCATTATTATTAAAGTGCTGTTTCAATCATCTTATGTAAACCATTTTTGCTTAAGTCCTGCCTCTGTATCAGAAGCTCCAAGAAAGCTCTCAGTCGTTAATTTTGGAGCTACATGGAGTCTTTTAGGGCTGTTCAGGAATATTCAGATTTAACAACAATGGGACTAGTGAGTAATATAAATGGCACGTGGTCCTCCCCAGATACACCTGGCTATGAAGCCAAAACATCACTAGTGTCTCCCATACAGAGCTCAGGGGCTTACGCAGCTATGTTACGCCACATATAATGACCAAATCCTCATCTCATCCCAAACTGCAGCTGCTCCCCATGTGTCTCCCAGGCGAAGAGGCTACACTTGCTGAACAGGGAGACCAGCCCACTCTGGGAAGCTCTGTCAGTCCAGGTCTCCCCACAACACAAGAGGGGCAGTCATTACCATGGTTACCATGGAGCTTCTAGAGCAGTAGCTATCAACCAGGGCTACAGAGCAGATTTTTCTGTGAAGCTTCACAAATGCCTGTATCTGTCCCTAGAGATTCCAATTTAGAGAGTCTGCAAGGGCTTGGGCCCACCCACCCTCTCCACCCCTTAAGATCCTTGGAAGATTCTAATGTATACTACTATCTGAGCTCTAGAGTCACACTGTCCAATAAAATCTTCTGTGACATGTGACTATTAAGTACTTGAAATATGGCTAGTACGACTGAAGAACTGAATTATTTTTATTTACTTTTAATTAAATTCAAATAACCACATGTGGCTAGTGACTATCATACTGAACTGCACAGTTCTAGAGCAAAGCTCACAAATCGTTTTCATCTTTCCCTGTTCAACAATAGCTGCAAACTCCCTGCCTACATCCTGGATGGTACCACACGGAAAGAGCAAAGAATGTAGTAAATCTACAGACGTGGGTTCAAATCCTAAGTCTATCATTGTCTGACCTTGAACACAAGCCTATCTAAACAGTGAAGTTTTCCATCTAAAATGCCTGCAACATACTACACACAGTGCCTGATATTTAAATGCCCAATAAATAGTAGCTATTATCAATAATGATAAATAGTGCTTCCACCTGGCTCCAAAGCCCTCCACAGTGTGCTTCAGTTCTATGCATTTTTCAGTCTCACCCCAAAGTTCCCCACAAAGGTGCATGCCCAGCTCTGTGCAATGGTATCCATCCTGCCCTGCCCTCCTGTCCCCAATGGCTTCCACTAGCAGAGACCCACCCCTTCAACAGGAAGCCACTTCCCACTCTTCAGCACACTCTGATCTCACATTTCTAAACATCCTATGGTAAATTCAGTCAGAATCATAAGATATGGCACTTAGTTGTCTAGTTGACTGACTGCAGCTCTCAAGACTATGCTGTAGAAAGCCAGAGATGGGGTGTTTTACCTGCAAAGTAATCTCTCCCCTCCCCCCAACCGCCACCACCACAGACCCCAAGTGCAGTGCTAGGGCAGTATAACTTCAATGTGCCACGCTGCCCTACTGTAAGAAGCAGTCAGGGGATACTACGGGGAGAAAGTCCAGATCAAACCATCTAGCCATAGGGTCAGGGGCATACCCTAAACCAGGTTATGACTTTGAGGGAAGAAAAAAATATGGATTGAACTGAAAGAAAAAAAGAGGACAGGATAGAACAAACAGCTAAGGGAGAACAAGTATACTTCTGAGAAGAATCTTATGCACCATCCTACACCAGAGAGGTGTTCAAACTGCAAAGGCACCCCCCACAAACGCACTCCTTAAAAACAAAAAGCTAAAGGCCAGTTACCTTTTCCTCCCTCCTATCTAGGGTCCTGCACTCACAATGGAGGACACAGCTACTTGGCGGAGACTAGTTAACAAACGTTTCAAGGATCCCTTCATCAACTTTAGGAAATCTTTGCAGTCCAAAAATAAATGCAAGTCAACGAAATTCTTATTCCAAAAATAAAACTAAGACATTTCCCTTTCCTGGACATCAGATTTCTGACCTCCTCTCTTCACCAAAAAGTTCTAATCAATGGAATATGTTGCTTAGCAAACTAAAATATATTCAGTTCAAACAATATGATTACTCTGATCTCATGTCAAAGTTAAACATTTGCTCATATCAGAAGGGGAGGTTAAGTAGGGACCTAACTCACACTTGTGACATTTAAAACCTTTGTGAAAGATTTGTAATTTGCAGTTATAGATGAAATGCCATCTTCCAATCTCTCATAACAGAGAAGGGGCCTTAAATCATCACTAATCAGTTTTATTGGAAAAGAGCAATTTCAGGCCAGAAAAATCCCTACTGCATGCAAAATAGAAAAGCCAGTATCAGCAGTCTGCAGGCACCAAGAAAGAGGCAGGGGATGGGAAACACCAAACTCTGCCTGCAAAGAGCCAGAGTCCACTCTGGGAATGATGGAGAGGAAATCCTTTCAATGGGAAACCACAGGAGTAGATTTTACTGTGATTACACTTCAAAAGCAAAGGCTCTGCCACGAAGACACATAATTGAAAGGAAAACGCTGCCCCCTTGATCAGGGAAGTCGGGCCCCTTGCATTCATAAAAAATAAAAATAAAAAAAGGGAAAAAGAGGCATAAGAAGAAAAAATTCCACCTCCGTCCACCACTTATATCTTTCCTGATCACTAGCTGTGTTACAAACTGCCTGTCAAATAAAATGCATCAAAAGATGCAGTTTAGGTGCAAAGCCAAGGATGCCTAGTAGGCTAGACCCTCTGAATATATCCACAGCAGCTTATAGACCGTCCATTTGCATGAGACTCCCTATCCTAAGCAAGAAGAATTACATGCCCCTCCAGACCAGTGGGCCGACTGGACCCCTTACGACTTCTTATTGCACCAAGGAAAGCCACAGCGACTCTCAGGGCTGGTGAGATCCAACAAACTAGACTTCGAATTCTCCAACTTCTGACCATGACAGATAGAGAAGAGAGCAGAGAAGCCCCCCCAACCCATCCCACCCACCTCCTGTCAAACTTCCAAGCAGAAAGATACAATTCACCAAAATGTATCACCATGTTGCAGTGGCACCAAGACAGATAAACTTCTCAATTTTCTTGAAATAAAAGTCCAACCGAGAAAAGCTCCAGGCTTTGGTGTCAATCCAAAGATACAGAAAGGAAGTGACCAGGCAGCAATCACAAGGAGCCAGATTTGGTATTCGGAGACTGGCAAGAACAGGAGGGGAGATGGATGGGCCGGGGCTGTGGAGAAGGAGCCCGTCAGAAAGCAGAAGTCTTGACTACCATTTGGTCTGTCATCCTAAACGCCAACTAGAGGGGGCCAGTATAAACTTAGTGCCATAGCCTGGAATTTGGACATTTAAATATTATTCCTTACTCCCTGTGCTTTCAATTCATTCCTGGCCAGATTTGTTGTATGACTTTTAATAATAACAATAAAAAAAAAAGCATCTCTGGCTCTTTAACCGAAAGAACCCCCTAATTGATTCCCACAGTAATTAACCTGCATTTTACCTCAGAGAGCGGTAGTTAAGGAAGTCGGCACTGCTATTTATAACTCATCTCAAATTGAGGGCAGACTGCCTAAAATCTAACACATCCCAGCTGTACTCCTGTTTGAACTGGGGCCAAGGGAATTTTTTAAAGCAATCTTGGCACCGAATGAATGACACCAACAGTATGAGAGCGCGAGCGGTTGTGTTGTGGTGACGTAGCACTGGAGGTGGAATGGGAGGGGGCCAGTGTACTGTGATCCCTCTCGTGCGCGCCTGCTGCTCGCCGAGTCCCAGTACAGTAAGCCGGGAACCGCCCACTGAGAGCCAAACACAGGAAAAGGCTTTTCCTGTGGAACGCCTTGAAGTGAGAAACACATGGCTAATCTGCATAAACGCGAAGCCACACCGCCCCTGCCAGGAAGGTTAGTGCTCGTAATCTCTGGCCATGAAGCTGGCTGCCTGGGAGGACTTGGACTGGCGCCTGATAACCCAGAAAGAGCCGAGAGAGAACAGATGGGTAAGGACCCCGGCAGAAAACAGCCCCGGGTCACGTGACTCGCCACATGGCCCCGCCAGCACAAACTATTGTCTGGCCGCGGAGCTCCCATACAAAGGCACCCGGCCTCAGCTTCCTGTGATTACAGGGACAGGCGGCAGCTGTTGATCCAGTTCCCGTTCGGGACCCTCCCCTGTGGAGGAGCATTCCAGGCGGGTCGAATGTAAAAGGTAAGGACTCTCCCAGCCAACACTTTCAGCTTCCGGCGAGCTCCACGTGGCTCCACTGGGATCCTAGGGTGGACAGGATAGACTCCCCTAAAACGAACCACCCTTTTTATCCTGGTACACGTTAGGTAACCAGAGTAAGTCATTCTCACGGTGTCCTCCTCCCCAGCCACACACATATCTGTATCCAAAGCCTCCTCATCCTTTTCTTACTCTTCCAGTATTTCATAGCTTTGAAAACTGTTCAAAAACTCCTACCCCAACAGAGGAGAAACTGCCCAGAAACGTACTTGTTTAGTTCTATCCCCAGACCTTGCCTCCTAAAGTTTCCTTCATTTGGTTTTGCATTAAAACAGGTTTCCTTACTGTTGATGTGACCTAGGACAATAAAACATTCCTTAACCTCCTATTAGCCTCACCAGAGACATTATTTAAGGTTTTCTGAAGCTAACTTGAAGCTAAGTTGATGATGGGATAAGAAAAATATCTCATCAGACATACCAACATGTGACCCAGGAAATCGAACCCACTCAGCCTAAGATTCTGATTATCCTTCTTAACCTCAGAATCACACCCCAAATTTTCTACTTTACAAGAGATGGAAAACAATTCATTCTAGTTCTAGTTCATGTTCTAAACAAACTGGTCATCTGCTGCCTATGGTGAGAGAGAAATTACTAACATCTACCACTCCGAAGAGACAGGCCTAAAAACCAAATCTTTCCAAATTCCACAAGTGTCCAAGTTGAATATAAATTAAAAAAATCCAAACTCAATGAAAATCAATCCTATTCTGTTTACAGAAACAATTCTATTGTTTTTATGTTTGTTTATTTTTGAGAGGCGGAGACAGAGCACAAGCAGGGAAGGGGCACAGAGAGATGGGGACACAGAATCAAAAGCGGGCTCCAGGCCCTGAGCTGTCAGCAGAGAGCCTGATGCGGGGCTGGAACCCACAAACCATGAGATCATGACCTGAGCCGAAGTTAGGCCACTCAACCAACTGAATCACTCTAGTGCCCCTGCTTACAGAAACAATTCCAGAAGATTAGGGCATGTTCCTCTTTGCAGACTAAGTACGAATTTCATTTCAAAGACATCACTTGAAGCACCGCCCTGACCAAACACCTAAGAGGGGCTGCAACCAGACATCAGACTTGACCTTCCAACCCAACCTGTCTCTAAAGTGATAGAGAACAAGGTGCCTCTCTCCCTGGCTCAGAGAAATTTAGGCTACCAAGCTCCATCCTTCCAGATCAGATGACCAGAGAACACTAACTAAGGGTAGAAAAAAAAAATGAGACCAAAGGAGTAAGAGTCATTGAATCATCTAGCAAAACCCAAACAGATTATGAGAGCCAACTGTAATAACCACCTCACAGCTGTCCACCCAAAAGAGGCATGCCAGAAAAACCACAACCAGGTGGCTGGTATTTTCTTTATTTCTTCTTGGGTTCCAGAAAGAGTCCTTCAAATAATGCAGCTACAACACCAAACGAATGAACTTATTAACAAGTGATCAAGTCCTTCTCATCCAGAACACTTTCCACAGAGAAAATGCTCTTCTGAAAATGACAAAGATCACTTTTTTTGAAAGGCCGGACTTTAGCTTAACGAATCTCTCCCATTTCCAACGAATTACAAAAGTCTATGAGGAAATCATACAACTTCCTTTTTTTTTTTTTAATTTGAGAGAGAGAGAGAAAAGAGAGAGAATCCCAAGCAGGCTCCACGCCCAGTGTGGAGCCCGATGCATGGGGCTCCATCCCACGACTGCTGGGATCATGACCTGAGCCAAAATCAAGAGTTGGACGCTTAACTGACTGAACCACCCAGGTGCCCAAAACACTAGAAACCATAACAACTTCTTGAGAAAGAATTCCTCTTTACGTACTGCTTCAATCCCAGGGTTCTAAAAACAGTTAAGGCCTCAAGAAGATGATTAAACAGGAACTGAAATGCCATCCGATAAAATTAAACATCCCTTTCTTTACAACATTTTAATCTCAAGAGTAAGGCAGCAGCACAACATGGTGAGGAGTACTAGCTGAGAGGACACCTGGGTCCCCATCCCAGTTCTCTGACTGACTCCCTGGGGTGAGCTGGGGGGAGGAGGGGCAGGGCACTAACCGGGTTGTGCCTTAACTTCCTCAGCAACACAATGGAATCCTGCCCTCCAGATTCGGAATCAGCCGCTCTGGGTCAGGGCCAGGAATCTCCTCAGGAGATTCTCACATCCAGTCTAGGAACATTTGGGCTAGATGCCCTCTTTCCCAAACTCCTCCCATCTCCAGCACCAAGCGACTCCAGAACTCAGATGGACACGTTCGGTTTCCTTAACCAACCAAGGAGCTGCAGGGGGCAGTGCCTGGCCAAAGGAGAAACAATCAGGAATGCACTTCAGATTCCCAAATAAGCAGCGTTCTCAGTCACAGCCAAGCTTTCCCAAACTCCCATACCCGGTCCCTGGATTATGTTGTTCCACCTAAACACATATCACTAACATACTATAGACTTACCTTGTTCACTGTCTGTATCCTAGACTAGAATATAAGCTCCAGGAAGGTAAAGATTTGTGTGTAGAACAAACTTTCCTACTTTAAAAGTAGGAAAAGAAAGGAGACTGTCGAAGAGAAAGTGAAATTCTAGAGGCCTCGCAATTCCTAACCTTGTTCATGCAGAGGAAATGCTTTGGCCCTGGGTGGCCAGTCCTAATTGTTAAGAGCTCTGCCCTTGCAATGCCTTCAACTTCTGTCTCTGGGTTTCTGCAACAACAGAATAGAGACAATGGTAGTAGCACCTTCAGGGCTGAATGAATGAGTTGATACATTGAAACAAAACACTGTTCCTCAAACCAGCCTGATGCTGGGGCCTCACGATCCCTCCGCCAGGAATACTCTTCCTTCAGGTATTAGTATAGCTCTCTTTTACATCAAATAACACTTTAACTTGGTCTTCCCTGGTGAACCCATCTAAAATTTCAATCCTGCACACCTCTTATACCTGGTCCATGACTAACCTTTCTCCTGAGCATGTATTACTAGAATACTCTATGGTTTACTATTTATCTTGCTTAATGTCTATATCCTAGACTAGAATATATAAGCTAGTGGGTGGGTATGTGTCTAGAAGAACTAGAGGTAGATGTGTGTTTAATTGACTGCTGTATCCTCCGGCACCCAAAATGTGAGCTCTTATCATCCTACACAAGTCCCAAATTTCTAGAAACAAAGCTTAGCAACTAGAACACCTAAGGTCTGATCCTCATACATTCTA
This sequence comes from Paguma larvata, assembly GCA_030068075.1. Taxonomy (NCBI): domain Eukaryota; kingdom Metazoa; phylum Chordata; class Mammalia; order Carnivora; family Viverridae; genus Paguma; species Paguma larvata. Next base: position 19,571,909 of record CM057833.1, on the reverse strand, counting down.
GACCAGAAACCCAAAGTGGTCAATTGGAGGTTAACAATCAAATAAATTAAGGTTATGCTTCTTGAAACAGAGAAAAAAGCATAGGCTTTGACACTACTTTGACAAGTCACCTCCCTTGGCACCAGAACCAACGACAAAATGGGGATTAAAAACTAACAAAGATATGAGACAGCTGAAGTGATTAAGTATGTGAAATGCTTGTTAAAGTACCAGTTCATAAACTACACATACAACAGACATTACTTCTCTCTCTCTCTCCCCTCAATAAGAGGAAAAGCAGAATGGGTTGAAAGCAGAGTTTCAAAATATCTGCTTAAGAATCAAGAACATACAAGCCAGACATCAAAAGGGTTGATGAGTCCAGTTTTTAAGCTCCACCTACTTTCAGTCTGTTCTCCCAAAGGAATTTGTTCAGTAGCTCCTCCCAAGAATCCTGGCAGTAAAGCCCCATCGTTTTCAACCAGGAGAGTACTAAACCCCTGAGAAGTGTTTGGAAATAAAGGTATCAAAGTGCCTTTTTTAAAGATTATCATATCAATTCTGTGGTGCTACTGGCATTTATTACCTGGGGAGCAGGATGCCAAATGTCCTGCAATGCATCTCCACACAAAGAAGAGCCTCGATGAGAAACAATGGACTCTAGCCCATTACAAGTCCAATCTTAGATGGAGAATTTCCTGTAACACTTGACCCTGGAGCAGTGAAGGGAAAGGGAATCAGAACTGACCAGCACCCATCCCAAGAGCCCAACATTACAAAGCCACCCAGTAGCCAAGGTAATCATAAATAAAAATTTACTTTAAAAAAATGGCTGGAAGATAATTTACTGAATGAAGATGGTACTTCTCCTCCAATGCATTTATTACAATTTAATTATGGTTATTTGTAATTATTTACTTACATCTTTCCCCACTAGAAAGTATCCATGGAGGCAGAAATTATGAATCCCATGTTCACAACACAGTGACTGATACATTGTAGAAGCTCAGGAAGTATTTGTTGCGTTACTGTAAGCAATTGGCAAAGAGAAGGTAGGCACTCACAGGTTTTCCCAAAAAAGTTCTGCCATTAAGATTTCTTACATTGTTGGCAAGTCCCAACTGTTGTATGCTTTAAGTCAATAACGGGACTGGGAAATTAAGTGAGCCAAAAAAGAGTATTGTCCCAAAATCCGAGAAACGGGGAATATGATCAAAGTCTAGGAAATCTTGATGGTACACAAGAAAGATCGGTTGGGATACCGCATCCCAGTATATGCTCAATAATTAAAAACAGTGAACGGACCTTGCTACCCACATAAGGTGGGATGGACTGACACCAGGAAAAGGTACTTCCTCACACAAACCATCCTTTGGTGTGTCTACCAGGGAAAGGACCTTGCAGATGGACCACAAGCCCAACTGAGTGGCACAGTTTTTTAGACATTTTCTGCCCTGCTTATTATTTGTCACTTATCATTAAGTCATATGGTACACTTAGGAATACACGGAGAGACAAGGGTCACGTAACCTTACAGAGCTTCACCCAGGAGGGTACACAGCAACTTATCTTTTTATAAGTTTACTTATTTTGAGGGGGGGAGGAGCACGCACAAGCGGGAGAGGGGCAGAGAGGGAGAGAGAGAACCACAAGCAGTGTCCACGCTGTCAGCATAGAGCCCGATGTGGGGCTTGATCCCACGAACCATGACATTGTAACTTGAGCTGAAATCAAGAGTCAGATGCCCAACCGACTGAGCCACCCCAGCAACTTTTCAATAAAGTTCAATAAAGATTAACACTTCTAAATCACACCTACTTCTTCTGACCTAGTTTCTAAAATACTCCTCCTTCTTCCATATTAAACTGCTTTGCAGATAACTGCTCAAAAACAAATAAAAAAAGGCAAAGGCAAAAACTGCTCCTAGTCATAAAACTTTAAGGCCTCATTTGCTTTCTCTTTAAAAAGCTCTCATTTCCCCCACTCCTTTTATCTATAACTCCAAACTTGGACTGGTCTTGCATGGGTTATATAAAAAGATCCTAAATTTCTCTAAGTGCACAGTTCTACATCCTGCCAAAATTTCTCCTTCTGTACTATAAAAGGTATCTGTGACACATCACTGAGCTGTAGGAACTTGATTTACATGCAGTCGGAGATTCCGTTTGTCATCAATCCAATCAAGTCCTGTATTTCAATAAAGACACTGAGAAGCAGCAGCAATGCCACTGTGTTTATTTAATTCCTAGGGCTGCCCTGGACCACTTTCGAAAAATGCCAATCTTTTACCTGGTCCCCCTAAGTCCACTCTGAACTGTAACAGGTACGATCAAATAAGTTAAAGAATGGCCCAAGGCACAGGCAACCTTACTAAGATTATAAGTGCCTCCAAATCTTCAGCCGTTTTTAAGGTCACAGCAATTCCCTGAATGAAAAGCCAGAGTCCCGTAAATTGTCCAGTTCTTTTCAAAGCTCCAAAAGTACATTAGTACTGACCCCCTCTACACCACTGTTCATACAAATGTGTATAGAAGACCCTGGCTTCATCATTTATACCAGAAATACATTGGACCAGACCAATGTTACCAGCTGTCTTTTCTGAAGCTTATTTGTCTCTCCTCTTATTTGTTATCTCTGGCCAGTATAATCAAATTGAGATGTGTACTTGGCATGCTAAGTTATGCAAATCTAGCTAAAATTTCTCTCTTCCTCACCCCCTGACCCCCAAGTGTGTTTGGCTCATACACTCTTTTATTCAAGGCACACGGAATTTCCTTTTGGTGAATGTGTCTGGGTGGATGAACCCAGCTATCTCAATCTCATTTTATTTTGAACCAAAATACCATAATGAGACCACATATTGGTCACTTGAGGTTTTACGTAGGGGTTTTAAAGAAGCCGATTCAAAGCTGCACTGGGAAAGCAGAGGATTCAAATCACAGACTAGAAAGAAAAACAAAAATGTTACAAATCTGTCATGTCCCAACACAACCCCAAAAACAGATTAAGGAGGGCTAAGAAGCGGTGTCCAGACCAAAGGCAATAAAGTGGGAAAAGAGAGCAGAAGAGGCAGAGATCATTTGGGGAAACTTCTGTTTATTAGTTTATTAGATAAAGGCACTTACTGCCTCTAGTTAGCCAGGCAACTCTAACAGAGGTAAACAGATACCAGGATTCTTCACTGAAATGATGTTGATCTGAAAGTGGTATAAGCTGCATCTCCAGTACTTTTAAAAACATTTAAGCTGCTCTGGTGTGGTAAAGTTACGGAGGCCTCCATGTGCTCTGTGTTCTACTAACAGAGTTAGACACCAGAGGACACAATGAAAAAGGGAAAAAAGAAGAGAGCATATAAAGCTAGAAGGCAGAGGGACGACAAACCACACAAACACAAAAAGGACAGAAGACTCCCTACTGGTATTTTTGTCTGTGCATACAAATGTAAAATCACAGATCAAACTGTCCGCATACTGCCTCCTGGAAGCCTCAGCCTTCACCGCAGCCGGGTCACCGTGATCACAGCTTCAGTCCTCAGGCAGGAAGGAAAAGAGGCCTGGTACAAGGAAACTTGCTTGTATTGGGGACGATACAGAAACCACATCAGGTTTTCAGAAAGCACAGGTGTACCAGAACACTGGTTCTCCGCTAGGTCTTTTGCATGGTTACTGTTTATTATCTGACCATTTCTCTAACTTCCGTTTCTGGGCTAAGCACAATCATTATTTATCTAGTCACAACTAGGGACAGGTCTTAGCTCAAATGTCCACCCCTCAGAGAGACCTCCTCTACTTCAAAGATGGCTGGTTTGTCAGGAGTTGACATAGTGGGTTTATTTGCTAGGACTTTACAACAAGGAACACAAAGGAATGATCACGGCAAAACTGGCTAGCCACTGGGGGTAAGGTGAGAGAGGCAGCATAAGTCTTTAAGGATGACCTACTGAGAGACCAGCAGATCACCAAAGGTCCTGTTCTCAGATCACAAGCCATCACAAGCAGAAGGGACATCGTGGTGTTTAATTAAACTTTCCAAACTGGCATCTCCAAGAATCACTTTCTTAAGCCATTTACTGGCTGGGCGTCCCTGGAGACCACAGGTCACCATCCTAAAATGATCTCTTCCACCTTCATCAAACAACCAGTACCACGGATCCAGATTATCCTCATGCTACATGTCACCAAAGAGCTAAGAGAAAGAGAAATGGAAGGCAGGGAGTCCCCAAGCCCTATAAAGAAAACAGACATCTTCTGTCACTAGAGTGTATCATTATAGCATAATAGAAGATCCATCCCAAAAGCATTTCCTTTCTTCTCCCCCAAACCGAAGCACTTTTAACCTGTTCTCTATCCAGCAACTCTTTCCCATCTTGGGAGGAGAACGTACATCTGAAATGTGAGCCTCAGGTAATTCTGATGGACTCTAGCCCAGTTGAACATAAATGCCTAAATCTGGTGGTTCTAACTTGGGCGTGCATCACAATGGCCTGGAGGGCCTGTTAAAACACAATGCTAAAGTTTGGGATTCAGTAGGTCTAGATGAGTATTTGCATTTCTAAACAGGGCCCAGGTAACGCTGACGCTAATGGTTAGGACCCCATGGAGAACCACTGCACAAATCTGTCTCTCAAACCAGACAACAGGTACTTAATGAAATTTGTGGGTTTTTTTTTAAAGTATAAATATAACTGAGATGCGGCAAAAACTATGGGATGCCTTTTTTTTTAAAAGTTTATTTATTTTGAGAGAGAGAGAGAGAGCGCGAGAGAGAGAGAGAGGGGGAGGGAGGGAGAAGGGCACAGAAAGAGGGGAAAGAGGGAATCCCAAGCAGTCTCCACAAGATCAGAACAGAGTCCTACATGGGGCTCAGACTCACGAACTGTGAGATCATGGACCTGATCCGAAATCAAGAGTCAGATGCTTAACCAACTAGCTTTTAATTCAGTGAAGATCAACTGTCTTCAACCACTCAAAACTATACCCCTCTCAAGCAGCAGCCTCCACCAACCAGGAGTCATGTTCAAATTTTATTTGATAATAGTATTTTCACATATCTTTATTAATACTTATTGAAGCCTGCAAGGTAGATGTTTTCCCTCCTCATACAGTTGAGGATACAGATTCAGAGAAGTTAAGTGACTTGCCTAAAGTCACACAGTCTAAGCGCACTTTAAACCTTGGTTTTAGAGCTGACTCTGCTAGCAAACCCTGTGTGAGGCACTTAATCTTTGTGTTCACTTTCCCCATGTGAAAATTAAGACAATAATCTTTGCCTCTCCTGCAAGTCCTCCAAGTCATAGAAAATAAAATCACTCTGCAAATATTTTCATAATGCAAGTTACTCTCACTTAGATCGAAGTGAAGGAGTCTATTTTTGAGCCTCAATCTCTCCCCCTTCCCCCTGCCAACTCTTTCAAAGATCCCTCCCAAAAAGAAAGTGGCCTGAGGACCAAAGGCTGCCAATTCTTACACTGGGATCACATGGTCATTCATCAGAAACTTAAGTAAAGTTCTAAACAGACAGAAATCTAGGCATAATGTAAAATTGTAACTTTTCAGTCTTTCACCCCATTTAAGAGTTCCAGGCCATTATAAAAATAACGTCCCAATAAGCCTAGTGCTTAAAAAATTTCTTTGGAGAAGAAAATTTAGTTTATGTTCCAACTCTATAGAGAATCAGACAAACCTTGATTCCTATCAGCACTCTACCTTTTACTAATTTTTTGCCTTGGGCAGATTTCTCATTTTTACTCTGTTTCCTCATGTGTAAAGCAGAAGGAGTAACAACAGGAACCCACCTCTCACGATTCTGAAAATTAAATCAGTAAGTTCACGGAGAGACCCAGCATTGAGCTTGGCACATTGCAAATGCTCAAACGCATGGTTGTTATCACGAATACTCACCCTCGACACGCCATCATTTGAAAAATTCAGATCTCAGTGAGGTTCCCAGCCTATCCATGGCCCAGGACAAAGTTATGGATAAACTACCTATAGAACTGTTCCCCAAATCCTTCATAATGAGTTATCTTTGGCAGCCAGATTCCTAAACAGATAAAAAGTTAGAAGTCTACCACTGTTGGACCAACCCAAGAACTCCGCCACCTTAGGAACAGAGAAAAAAAATAGAGAAAGCCATCTGTATGCACCAGGCGAGACATAGTAACAAACAGCAACTAATTCCCAGCATTTCTGCTCAGGTGACTTGTCTGCTAAGGACGAGAGAAAGCCATAAGGTCCACCCAGAGAGAAGGGGAAATCACGGTGCAAGAAGAGCCCAAAGACATACTTGTTTCCTCTAAAAGGAAGCACCATGCACTTTAATCACCTACCACGTGGCTAAACTCACAGTTGTCTTAAAGTACACCGGCATAAGTCAGTTGAGAGTAAACAGCTGGACCCAGATGCACTCATGCCCAGCAAGCAAGTTGTGACCTCAAGGGAAACAGGAGGCAAAATAAACCACACCAAGTACACAGCAAATGGGTTTTTAAATGACTGATATCACACCAACCCCTAAACTCCCCTGCTGCAGTCATGCTGGTGCTAGATCTTGAGCAGGGAGTTCCTTTTAACAGAGATGTCTATAAACAAGCAAGCTGAAAGCTAACAAGTTTAAGAGGGAAAAAGCATACAAAAATCTTGGCTGCTGGTGATGAGCCACAGAAAATCATGAATGTGCCCGTGCCAAGGGAGGAGGAAGTCTAATATCTAACATTGCAGACTTGGGAACCCAGAAGCAACGAAGCCATAAGGAAGCCCAAATGTAGACGAGGAAAAAAAGCACATGGCACATTTCCTCTTCATATGGGTGGCAATTTAAGCAGCACTCAGGGCCTGCAGAGCACATAGCCCCGGTGCCCCAAACCCCTTCGTATTTCATATCAACATGAACTTCCTGGAGGGCGACAAAAATCTGTCCTGGATTACTGGGTGATTTCTAATATGTACCATAACCAACACTAAGTCAACATTTTAGGGATCAAATTTCCTACTCTGCAGCATGTTGGAATGCATTCTTGGCATTAGACTGCTCATTGCAGTACATACACCCTTAGAAAATGCAGAAGCCACTGGGAAATAAAGATTCAACTTGTCCCAAGACTATCTTCTAGTATGCATAAATGACTAACAAAAACAAATGAAAGTTCACTCAGATGTCCTTTTACATTCAACAAAAACTAATTCCATCCATTTGAATGGGGGAGGGGAGCAATTTCAGGGCAGAATACTCAAGGGCGTTAAGTCCACATTGACCCTAACTTGGATTCCTCTAAAACCTAGGCAGACTAGGGAGTTCATCTCAAGCCCCTACTCACCAGCTACCCATGGCAGATGAACTGCTGTGCCCCAATTCTGAGTCACTGGAAACTCGCTTTGCCATACGCCAGACTATTTTCTAAACTAGACTCTGTATTTGAGACTCCACTCCATACTCGTATTCCGGAACAGTGTAACCTATGCTTCTCTTCCAGGTGAAAGCCCTGTAGCGGCCTGGCACCGGATCTCCATGCATCTTCAGCGGTTAAGCATCCACTTACAGCCCTTGAAAAGTGCCAGAAATCACGTGTGTTCCAATCACATACGGACCAGCAGGTAAAGACAAACCAAAATCACTACATTTCAGAGGCTCCCATAAGGAATAAGCATGTGTTTGCAGCATTTATGAGCTTCTTGACCACAGCCAACCTAATCAAAAACAATATCAAAGGCCATTTCTGTGAACAGATGGGCAAACCGCGTACAAGCAGGCTTACCCACCCATCAACCCTCAATAGAAGGTCTCATCCAAGCAACTCCGCTTCCGCACAGCTCCCAACTCTTCAGAAATAGCAGCAGCCTAAGTGTCTGGACAGGTACTTCACAACTCTTGCTTTTGCTTATAAACACTCAATTAACTCTACCAAAAAGAAGAAGAAAAAAACGAAAACAAAAACCGGCTCCCCAACCAAAGTTGAACCGCCGTCACTGCAGAGTTGTCCAGGGCACACAACTCTGAAGGTGAACACAACCTTCCAAACCCAAAATTACTACAAAAGAGCCCCTGACCTGGCCAAGAACTTGGCAGGTTGTACGAAAGGCCCCACGTAACCACAGGAACCACTAAGACCCTGGAACCACTTTCACGGAATTTTACAGTTACAGTCCAAACTCTCAAAGTCACTAGAACGAGACAAATGCAGGTCTGGGGAGGGTTGTGTAGTTTGGATTCTATAAAGCCCCTGGAGCTCAGAGTAGCAGTATGTAAAAAGCGAATTAGTATTTTAACTCTCCCCCTCTTGAACATTAAGCTTCACAAATCATTGCCTCCGAAAAGCTGTCCCGGGTTAACCTTGCCCAACTCTGATTGCTCCTTATTCTGGAATTCCTTCAGCCCATACACTTAGGTGGGTCTATACCCATTTATAAAACCCTGCTTTGCAAGTTTTCCAGATGTACGTACATAAGCATGCTTCACCAAGAAAACTAAATTCCTCTGAAGCAGACACTGTCTCTTTTGAGTCCCTTCCTAATATCTGGTGTTTTTACACAGGGCTATTTCCTACTTCCATTTGAATCTCCAAATCCCCGAGCTGGAAATCATACTCTCAGCAATGAGCCTGATGTTCTAATATCCTCACCGCCACACTGAGAAAGGACTGGGCAGCCACTGTCCGTGTCAACCCAAGTTTTTGAATTTTGTTTTAAAACAAGCTGATAGCCTTTGGTAAGTGAGCAGAACCTAAAAATTATGGTCAGGGCCATAATGACATGCATATTCCCTACTGCCATGCTAAGTCAAAAAGACACTTGCAGGACTCTGGCCTATAAAAACACTTCTTGGGGTGCCTGGGCGGCTCAGTCAGTTAAGCGTCCAACTTCAGCTCAGGTCTCGATCTCATGGTTTGTGGGTTCGAGCCCCGCGTCGGGCTCTGTGCTGACAGCAAGGAGCCTGGAGCCTGCTTCAGATTCTGTGTCTTCCACTCTCTCTCTGCCCCTCCCCAACTCACACTCTCTCTCTTTCTCTCGAAAATAAACAAACATTAAAAACACCTCTTGTGAAAAAAAATGGTATCAGAGTTAGTGGATTTTGTTTAAAAAGACATTTTTAGAAGATAAATCTGATTATCTCACGAGGCGACCAGGCACACAGCTAAAATACTTCTAAAACACTTTTTCCTCAACAAAAAGAATGTTTCACTGAAGGAACTCAGAAATGTTTTTAATCCTAAAATGGCAATTTCAAAAACAAAGATTGAATCTATCCATATAACCCTTCAGGCAGGAAGGGTCCCCAAACATTTGGACTTTGTACTGACCCAGGAACTTGGGAGCATTAATTTTATTATATATACGTATGATGTACAGAAGAAGACCAGTAAAAGCTATATAAGTAAACCCAGCCCTTTAAAGTGGGCTTATAAGCCTGAGAGCCACAGCAAAACAGAGGCTGAAGATGATGCTGAAGTTGCAGTATCTTTTTTTCTCCTTTCTGGTATTCCAAAAATGCAAACCCAACCCTAAAAACATCTCACCAAACTACAAAACCTTTCCAAAAGAACAAGGCTTTAAAACTCCAAGTCTCATAAACCAAGCTTTTGCAGCACACTTAACCTCACTATTGAAACTTAGAATCTTCTTTCCAGACTTCTGTTTATTTTCACTCTGAAACTGCAATCCATTTTGAACGGGGCTCCATGTGCCCTGAACTAATAAGCCTAGACCCTGGACCACGGAGGCTTCTCTTCCAAGGTAGCATCTTTTCACTTCCAATCTCTTTTCGATCACCTCTCCTCATCTCCACCCACGCCTCGCCTCCACACCCCCAGTACTACCCTCTTCCGTATCCGCATTTCTTTTCCTCCAAAGTTACTTTATTCCGCCACATGAGAACAGACTAGCATTATCTTTGCTTGAAAACTGTTTATTAATTTGCCTGTCAAACATTCTATAGAGCCGTTTACATCTTACTACAGAAACCTCCTGGGTACATATTGACAGCTCAGCAAGTATTTACACAAAGCTCTGAAACATTTGGTTCCTTCAGAGAGGAAGGAGCTGCTGTGTCAAGCAGAGAATTATCAAACACCTTTTCCTCTCCCCTTTTCCCTCTTTTATAAAGGGTAGCTTCTTCCTTCCAGCATACCTCTAAGATGCCTAAATTACACTTCTACACTCTCAAGCCTGAAGGAGAAAGAATGGAAACTCAGGTGTGCTGGAGAAGAGAAAGAATAGCATTTCCAGGACCCATAGTTTAAAAAACCCAGGGTAAGAGAAAAGGCAACAGGCCTAAGAAATTGACCCCGCAATGCTTAGCTTTTCCTGTTTGAGTCTCAGGAACTTTTGCTCCTCTCTCAGCAAAACTTACAGGGCAAGTTCAGGCACTCAGATTACAACCAACTGCCCAAACCAGACCTAGACCTGCCCAAACACTTGAAGAGTCTGGAGAACTTAATGCTACCTTTCCTCACCTTCCTATGCCCCCAAGAGAAGCAGAGTGTTAATGTTATGAATATCCACACCCTACCCCACCCCAAATCTACTCCCCAAATCCCCTCTTGGAGATTTTGAAGCAATTCTTTTTCAAGTCTTGCTTTGATGAAGTCTGCCCAATTTTTCAATTAATGTTTAGTGTTTTAAAACCACCAGCCAGGTGGAATGACTAATGACAAACATAAACAGTTTGAAACAAAATAGTCTGGTAAGGCTTTTTCTGTAAAGGGCCACAGACCATCGTGGTACCCAACTGTTCAGAGCTTGTTTCTGTGAATCCTCAAGAGAAAACAGCCTTGGGTTCTTCGAGCCCAAGAGAAGAAAAATGGTCTGAAGACCCCAACCAGAAGTGTACAGGCACAAACTGCCCTCGTAACAAGTTAGGTATGGAAGCACAGCCCAAAGTGTAGCATCAGAGAGGAAGAAGGCCATGTAGTCCACCAACTTCACTTTACTGATGAAGAGAAAATAAAACCAAGGTCAATGGCTTGCCCCAAATCACAAAGCTTAATCTAGATCTGCATGTGGAAGCAAAGCCTCTTCCTCCGGAGTCTTGTGCTCTTTACTCCTCTCCACTCTGTCACACACAACTCGGTGTGCATCAATAATGACAGTGACCAATCTAAACAAGGAGAAACCCAGAGACACAAGCCATGGGAATTAAGACTCCCTTTTAGAGATCAAGTATCCCACCTCACTGGCAGGAAAGAACTATTCAGTGCCAATTTATTTTGAATACCATATTTCAACCATATATTTCTTGGTTCAGTTGCTTCTAGAATTTTGGGATTTGAAATCAATCAATACACCCAGGGAATGGAGGTGGGAGGGGGGGGACTGGAAAGGGCCCTGACCATTACTTTGTTAGTCTATTTCCACATTTAAAAAAAAGTCCACTAACCTCGTTGCTAAAGCCTACTACAAACATCACACCCTACAGGAGTCAATCCAACAGATGAATGTTTAATGCAATCCAAGACATCTTATTACAGCAGGTGCCACTCGTCATGGTTACTGGTTACTCTGTGTCACACACGAAGGAGGGAACCTTAAAAAGTCCTTGCAGGGCCCAATACAAAGAAGCCAACCTTGGTCCTGATGCTTTCTCTTCTCTTGCCACCATCCCAACCCCCAGCACCCCTAGTTCCCTCATGGACAGTAGAGAAACATGAAGCCCTCACAACCAAGTGCCGTCTCAGTGTGGTTTTCCTGGTCCCTCCTACTTGAGAGAGCTCCAAGAGTCCTGTATTTTAGCCAGCCCAGAATTTCTGCCAGTAGGCATTCCCATAATAAGCCCAAGATGCCTGTATTTGTTTCCCAGGAGTTGGAAATATCATTTGATGTTTCCATAGCAAGAACTAACAGCCAAACCTCGACAATCAAATCCATCTTGATCCTGGACTACGTATTCTATTTCATTTTTTACTTTGATGAGCTGATACTCTCAAGGTACTAGAGCTAAAAGCATCCCCAATAAAAAGCTTTACATGAGGTTCAAGTGCATAGGTGACTAAAAAGTATCTCATCAGTAGCAGGATTCAACACCTTGAGACACAGTATTACTTATGGAAAGCAATAAAGGGAAAGTTTCCCTGCTGGGATCTTCCGGCTCCTGTGAAAAAGACAGAGCCACAATACAAACACTCAGCGAATCTTTATTTCATAAAGGCAGAGTCAAATGAGAACATTACAACCTTAGCTGTGTCAATTTTCTGCAAAATAGTCTTAATCCAAGATTCAGTTAGGGAAAGAAAGGGACAGAGCAAGACCCTATTATTTAAGAATGCTTAAGAATAAGGCATCATGGTCTGATAAGAGGTTTATCCTTAAGTAGCAAAGAGAAATTCATATCAAAATCTATCTGCCCACATCCCTCCTAGAGACTACCCCGAAACTGGAAGTTGCACTGTCTCTTCCTCAAGTAAATGCTTGCCAGCCTATTCTCTGGGCATCAGGGCAACTGGAATGAAATTGAACAGGAATCTATGTTGTATAAAGTGCTAGGAATGGTGATGTTAAAAGTGAATCCAAAAATTCACCCAAAGGCAGCATAAACTTCCAAACAGGGACTCTATCTATTTTCCTACCATTTACTCTCAGCCCAGAACATAGTACCTAGCACAAAGCTAGAAAGTGCTCAAATATTCGTTTTAATGACTGAAAATCACCATATGCCAAAAGCTGGTTTTATCCCCCCCACAAACAAAGTGTTTGACTGAATTTATTTTTCAACTTTAATTTTTGCTTTTAAATGAACCTTGACTAATAGTTTAAGAAAGGTAAATGGTTCAGTCCCCCTCCCCTTAAGGGAAAAGAGATGCAACATGTCTCTTGTCCAGAGACAAGAGAATGTTCTCTTTTCTAAGACAAAACTCATCCTCTAGACACTAGAGACTCATTTTAAAATTCCCCCCGTTTCTTGCTCAAACATAGAACATTATGGACGATGTGGAGTCAAGGCACGGCGCTCTAAACATGCCATTTAACGCTATTTTTAAAATTCCTATCTCAATAGAAGAGAAAAGCAGTTCTAGGATGAGGAAGGAACAACTAATCAGTGAACAAAATCTCATAGCAAGAAGGTACAACTGGGTACTGCTGGGGGGCGGGGGGCATGAAAGGAGCTTTCCCCACTTTGAAAAGATACAGGACTCCTGACCAAAGCATGGAAGACAGAGCATGAAGAGGTATGAAGAGCAAAATTAAAATATAGTAGAATGCATAAAAATGTACCTTAAAGTTGTCATTTCTAAGCAAATATCAAGTATCATTATAGGTGGTACCTTTATTATCTTGGAAGATGGAGGGGGGGAACATACCTTAAAATGCAAAGAAAAAAACAGTCAACCTCTATTTCAAAGCTCTAAAATAACAGATGACAAAACAGAAAACTAGCCTTTTTGGTATCTCAGGAACAAACGGTAAATTTCACCGAACCAGGCCTTTAGGAGAAAGTCCCTCACAAGATCACGAAAGATTTCGGCTTCTCTTTAAATTGAGCTGCTCTCCCAAAGTTCAATTAACAAAAGAAAGTGTTAACAAGACTCAACATGTAAACAAAGAATGAGGCCAGTCTTCCTTAAAACGGAACACTTGAACCTAATATGAAATTCTCTCTCAGAAAGCTTCCAGTTCTCAACAAAAATAAATAAATAAAAGTTTTTCTCCTGCCCCCTCCCATAAAGATCCCAACATTTGTCACTCAATAAAAACCCCAGTAAAATAATTTCAATTCTGCAACGCGAACAGGGTCAAAATTACTCAAGACAAATGCATCTTCAGAGCCATCAAAGAAGTCATTTATACCATCAGGAAAGTCACAAAACCAAAACAAACAGCAAACCCATTGTAGAGAAAAACTCAGCTACTGTTCTGACAACACAGAATCTATTTCAGGCTGCATAAAACATAACAAGCAAAATAAATCCAAGGTACAAGCAAAATGCCACTGCCTCCTCTTTTGTTTCGGCACAATGTAACAAGGGCAGCCTGTCTGGGGCTCTGCTCCCGCTGATACAGTATTGCTGCTTAAACCTCCCTCCTCAAGGTCACAGCCAATTTCAGCTCTGGAATAAAAGGCAGATAGTGGCAGCGATGGTTTGGGTTATCACTGGCAGAAAAGCAGAGTGTAAAAGTTTATGAGCTCATCAGGATTGTTGTACCATTACATCAGAGGCAATTATAAATGGCCAAGAGCAGGAGATGGGGAGCCAATCAGATCACAGATAGGATGTCAACCTAAGACCAACTGTCTCCTGGCTTTGACAGAAGGATTTTACCTCCATAATTCAAATCCCAAACCAAAGCAATCTGCACTTACTACTCCAATCACTCAGCTGTTTACCAGCACTTCCAGGGAGAAGCCCAGGCCACTGGGCCGACGGAGACTAAGACAGGAGATGGCCCAGGCTGCCCTGGGTGAACCGCAGCCGGCCTCTAGCTGCCCCCAAGCAGGCCCCTGCCCTCCCTCGAGGTACCCCCGAACCCGAGGGGCCCCTCCTTGAAAGCACAGATGGGGAACGGCCTAGAGAAAGACAGGAGGGCGGGCGGAGAGGAGCGGCAGGTGAGCAAAGAATTGTTCACTCAACTCCCGAGCTCCTAACACCGCACACCCCTAACCTGAGCCCCCAGCACCCCCCTCAACCCCGGCCAGGCCCTTCCCCGCACATTCTGCCCCACACCCCCTTGGAGACCCCTGGAGTTCGAGGGGACCAGGAGGGAGGGAGAAGGGGAGCAAACACCTCAGGGAAAGCCCCACACAAAGGCTGAAAGAGGGAAGGAGAGGAAGGCAGACAGGCAGCCATTTTAAGAGAAGAGCCAGACAATGGCAGCTCCCCAGCAGTGGGGGCCCCGGACTGGGGGTATCCCAAGGCTGTGGCCTGCTCCCCGCAGCCGCCACCCACTCCCAGGACCCCGCTCGCCCCAGCCCCCTCCCCACTCAGCTGTGTACCTGCGGGGTCCGGGCGAGCGGCTGCCCCCCGCCGCCGCTGCTCCCGGGGCTCATGGGCGCGTGGTGGCTCCTTTGTTGGGCCCCTCCCGAGGCGGCTGCTGCCGCCGCCGCTGCTGCCGCCGCAGCCCCCCAGCACTGCGAGGCCATGTCCGCCGGGCCCTTGCCGGCGCCCCCGTCCTGGGGCCCGCCGCCGTAGTCGCCCCCGGGGTAGCCCTGGTAGCCCCGGGCCGAGCTGGGCGACGTGAGCAGTTGGTTGAGGGTGGGGGTGGCGGTGGGCTGGGGGGTTCCCCCGCCGGCCGCTGAGGGGCCGCCTCCCCCCATGGCCCCGAAGCGCTGCTGAGCGAAGGACGAAGACGACGAGGAGGCGGAGGCGCTGGAGGAGGGAGGCGGCTTGGAGCCTGCGGCCGCCGCCGCGCCGGAGCCCGGAGTGCCACCTCTCGGGGAGCTCAGCGCGTAGGCCTGGGGGGGCGGGGGGTAGGCGCTGCGGTTGGGGTAGTAGGAGTTGTACTGGTGGTTGGGGAAGCCATGGTCGTGCGAGTTCTGCTGGGGCCCCGCGTAGGGCTCCAGGCCCCCGCCGCCGCCGCCGCTCTGCAGCGCTGCCAGGCCAGGGCTTTGTTGTCCGCCATGTTGTTGGTGGAAGACGGCGGCCGCCGCGGCGGCGACGGCAGACGGGCTCCGGCCGTAGGGTTGCCCGAAGCCGTAGGCTGGGGGCGGCAAGGCGGCCGCGGCTGAGTGAGGAGGCGCCCCCACCCCATCGCTGCTGCCGCCGCCGCCGCCGCCGGGCGGCTCCGTGAGGTTATTGTTCAGGGCGGGCCTAGGGCCCGCGTTCCCGTTCGAGTTCTTCAGGTCCGGCTCCGCGCCGGGCCCGCCGCCGGCGCCGGCTCCACCGCCGCCGCCACCCCCATTGCTCTCGGCCCCGTCCTGCAGCTCCTTTCCCAGCGGCTGCGGCGGCCCCACGGCGGGGCCCTCGCTTTCCTGCCCGGCGGCTGCCTTCATTTCCCCGCGCTCGGCCGCTGCCGCCGCCGCCGCCTCGCCCCCCGCCTCCTCCCGCTGCTGCTGCTCCGCTTTCTTCAGCTCCGAGGGCGGCGGCGGCGGGTTGCCCAGGCTGCTGGCGGCGGCGGGGGCGACCTGCGCGGCCATGATCCCCGCTGTCTCGTCCGCGGAGAGACCCGGCCCTGTCTTCGTCTTCTCCCCCCCTCCCACCCCGCCCCGGGGCCGAGTCCCCCGGGCTGCCCTCCCCACCCGCCCGGGCGGGCCTCGCGGGGCTCCGCTGCTGCGCGGCGCTCGCTCGCTCGCTCCTCTCCCCCCCGCCCCGCCGGCTCAGGCTCCGGGCTGGCGGCGGCGGAGGAGGAGGAGGCGGCGGCGGCCGAGGCGCCGGCGGCTCAGCTGCTCCCGGCTCTGTAGGCTCGGGACCCGGCTCTCCCGGCTCATTCCCCCCAAGCCCTTGCCTGGGAATGAGGGGGGCGGTGGAGGCTCCGCTCCCCAGGGCCTGGCCCCGCTGTGACTCTCCGCTTTCTGCTGCCGGAGAAAGGAGGAGGGAGGGAGGGAGGGAGGCGAGGGGGAGGGGGCGGGGAGGGAGGGAGGGAGGGAGCGGGGGGAGGGGGACCCGGGACGGGCGGGCTGGAGGGCGCGCGGCAGCAGCCCGGGCGCCGGGAGGCAGAGTCGGAGCGCGGACTGGGCCGGGCGCCCTGCCTCCCCTCCCCGGCCGCGGCGCGAGCCGAGGCTGCTGCGCGGCAGCGGGCGAGCGAGCGGGCGGGCGGCCGGACTGAGCGGCTAGAGCGCCCCACTCTCCTCCGAGTCCCCCTCACTCCGACACGAGGCTCAGCACTGCCATTTTACCCAGCGCCGTCGCGGCCGCCTGGCAAACCCGGACCGGAGCGCGGAGCGGGCGCAGGCCATGGAACGGACTCGCTCCCTTCCCCTCACAAAGGAGGAGGGGAGAGAACAAGCCGCGGCGGCGGCAGGCCCTCTGCCGCTTTCGCTCGGCAGCGCCGCCACCGAAGGCTTCGGGGAAAACCCGGCCCGGAGCCCGCGCCTCCCCGGAGCCTGCGCCGCCTCCCTCCTGGCGTTCCTTCCTATCCGGGTCGGTCCCCTCCGGGCCGTACCGAGGGGAGCGGGCAGCGTGAACTTTACTCGCGGCTGCAGAATTGGCCTGAGCCCGAGACCGCGGCCGCCTCGGCCCAGGCCTGACCCTCTGGCAGCGGTCCTGGTCTCTTGGCTGCTACTTAGCACCTCTACAGCACTTTTATTCTTCAAAGCCTTTTACAAACCCGCTCTTAAAGACCCAGCTGAGTGAGCGAGCAGGGCCTAACATTTTACCCTCTTTGCAAGCCCTACGGAATGACAGGTCATTTGTTCAGACTTTCTGTTTTCCCACTCCCCGGCCCTCTTCAACCGGGCTTCATAAGGCCCTGGGGGCATGAGGTCCGACCATCCCCATTTTCTAGAATTGTATGTCAGAGGGGAGGGGACTGCCCTGTCAGTCAGGGGGCAGGGGAGGGTGATTTTAAAAAGTAGCAAAGTCCCCAAAGCTGCCCGTGCGCTTAGCCTTGGGAAAAAAAAAAGTGATCGAGTTGCGTCATATACAGCAATGGACTCAGAATATAAGAATGGGTTTGAGACCAAGCTGATCATCTCAGCCTCAGATCATCTCAACACTAACATAAAATGGTAACCACTGAAGCTACTTTGGGGGCATAGGACAGCCTTCTATCAGGAAAACTCAAGCCCAAGCCCAATATTTTCCTCTGAAGAGAACTTAACCCACAATGACCAATAGCCCCAGTCTCCAGAGACAGTACCTGTAAAACTGGGGAACAGACCACAGAAGAGGCTCTGCAGAAGAGGGATGGCCACACAGAGGGAAACCATTTTCTCCTTAAAGAAAGAAAAGGTGCAGTCTAACAGGTCACTTAGAAAATGGATGTCACCAGGGGCACCCCGATGGCTGGGTCGTAAGCATCCGACTTTGGGTCAGGTCATGATCTCGAAGTTCATGGGTTCCAGTCCGGGGTCCGGCTCTGTGCTGACAGCCCAGAGCCTGGAGCCTGCTTCAAGTTCTGTGTCTCCCTCTCTGCCCCTCCCCCACTGGTGATCTGTCTCTCTCTCTCTCTCTCTCTCTCTCTCAAAAATAAACATTAAAAAAAGAAAATAGATGTAACCAAATTTATTTTCTATCCTCCAACGTAAAGATTCATCAAAGTTTACCATTGTATTCCAAGAGATGCTAATTGAACTAGAGGCATACATAGAAAACTCTAGATCTACAGGCCCTACCACATCCCAGCAGCAAACAGCCTTTTCCTCCCCAAGCTGACTTGGAATGCTCTGACGTGACAGGCTACAAAAGCCAGAGGGGATTCCAGCTCCTCACCAGGCCCAGCGCTGCCGTGGGAGAGGCCCAGGCCGGTGTAGTCACTAAACACCAGGGCCTCTTTCCCCCTCAGATTTTGTAAATGGAGACTTCATTGCCACCGGGCCATTACCTTAGAACTGGCAGATCCTGCAGGCCCCTAGGACAAGTTCTGGCCATGCCACTGGTCACTGTGAAGAATTCCAAAACCCTGAAGCCATTCCCACTCTGAAGAAAACTTAATATGATCTTACACTAAAAAGGCAAAAACCTGCCTGTTAATCGAGGAGTGGTGGTGGGTTTTTCCCCTGGAGCCAAGGACCAAACGGACTACCAGGATCTGACTGACTGGAACGGGCCAGTGCCCTGGTTTCACTCACGGTCCTCAGGGGCAACCACTCTCCCAGTGCATTAGGTCCTAGAAACCAAATTATAGGCTGCCTCATAAATGGAGCTTGGCTATTTAATCAACTGCTTCTGAGCTGGCAAACAGTCCTGAGTCCTGCACACAAATGAGGAGTTTTTACATGCAATTACCCTGCCATTTTCCTCAGAGCTGGACGGTAATGGGAAACCTGGAACCCAGTGAAAATCTGGAAGCAAGAATGGATTTGCCTCCAGAGAAAGCCCTCATCTCCTTTTTTTCAATGGCTGTGAAATTTGGAAAGTGCCGAAGTCCCTTTCCTACACGTGAGCACGCTGTTTTGAAAACAGCCACCATTTTTTTCCAGCAGTAAGGTAAAGTGCACAAAAATCTATCCACCTGGGCTGCAGGAGGTAATGTGGGATTTCTCCATTGCCACTTAAAAAAATAAATCTCAAATCCTTTAGGGCTGTCTTCCACCCTTACCTTTAGAGCCCCACACCACTATCCCAGGGACTGCCGAGTTGAAGGGAACTTTCTTAGAAACTGGCCCATCAGCTTTCCCTAGGGGCAATGGCAGCGGGAAGGGGGGGGGAGGGGAGGAGCTGGGCACGTGGCTGGCTGGAGCTCCAAGACCCAGGTTTGGGGCTGCGGGTTCTCCCCGTGGAGTTTTTTTCCCCCACGGCCCCAGTGTTTTAACCCCACACCCAGGCAGCTCAGGAATCCCGGCGCAGATTGGAGAACTAGGACTAGGACAGCGCTACCCTCGCGAAAGCGCCTCTGCCACCAACAGCCTGATGGCAAATATGGACTGAATCGTTGACATGGAAACCGGACTAAAGTCTTGCTCGCTCCCTCACAAGAGAGTTCTTATCACCATCCCCGACCGCAAAGCACCTGGCAAACGTGGACTGGATCTCCCGCCCAGAGGATCAGGCGGAGTTTCTGCGCGCTGCTTTAACTCCTGTGGCTGTGGCAGCCAAGGAGGGGGGGGCAGGGCTGCCAGGACAAACCGCCTGAAAATGGCAGAGGATGTGTTCTCATTTTATCTGGCTTGTACAGTGTGCATGGATTGGGCCCGAGAATAAGAGAACAACCTATTAAAATCCACGCAGTCAACTGCAAAATGTGGAACCGAGGCCTGGAGGGTTTGTTAAGAGAGAGAAACGTTTGCAGGGAGGACAGCCCTTCCTTTCTCCAAATTTGCTTCCCCTAAGTGTGCGAAATACAAAACTCAACAAACAGACAAAAGATCAGTCTCGGCTCCTTCCCTTCCCCACTCCTTTGGGGGGGAAGACGTTTTAGGCCTTAGGACCCAAGTGAGGGTTTGCCTCTGTTCTGAATAAGGCGCGGGGAATCGGGGGAGCGCCGGGTTGTGGCCCTCACGCGCGTCCCCGCCGCGGCAAAGCATCAGACACCCAGCGGAGCTCTCCCGAGTGCGAACTGGAGCTGCGAGTTTGAGCAAAAGGGCAACTATGTCAGTTGACGGAAGCCAGAAGCAGAGTTCAAATCCTGGCGTGGATTTCCGTCTGGAGCTGTCTGCTTCTTAAAGTTTGTAACTCGGTGTTCAGAAACAGCCCCAGCGGAGGCTTTGGGAGCAGTGTGAAAGTCTAGCACTACCATCTGACAGCGAGCAGCAAAACTTTGGGCTGCATATTAAGCGAGGAAAGTGGATTGAAGCGAGAGTCAAGGCAATTCATTATATTATCGGCTCCCAGACGGGAGCTGCAAGTTACGAACTGGATCGCCACGGAGAAAAATGGAATGGAGTCTAAATGGCGCTCAACAGCTCTTAGCGGTAAAATTGTGGCCGCCCAGCACCTAGGATCCTAAAGCAGCAACGCCAGAGGCGTCGAGCTTGGTGGGCGCTCAACAACTGCTTGTGTAGATGCGTTCTTCCACTCATCCCAAGATTTTAAAATAATTTGGAGTAATTTACATTTAGAATAATAAGGAACACATTTTAAGAAATGTTAATTTCTAAATGAGGCTTTTTTTTTTTCTTTTTCTTCCACCAGAAGAGTAGCTCTGTAAAAATACCTTTAGGCATAAGTCAGCTTTTCTTTTTGTATCAATATAAAGTGAGAATTATCCTCACCATCACCTCACCAAAAACTAAAATCAGAAATAAAATAAAGATCCACGTTGATCTGGTTTGTGGCAGATTTCAAACAAAACATAACACCCAGGTTCAGTCTAACATGAGGAAATAGGTACCAGCTCTCACACTCTAATATGTACATTGTCCTTATCCACCAATTTCATTGGTGAGTTTGCTGACTATTCCTTTGGAGAAGAAAGAGTAAAACTACTAACAATATTTTAAAGGCAAACAAACATACCTGAACTGGAGTTTTATAAAACCACTGGGCAGATCAGGAGTCTGGACATTTCTGCTGAGCCTCACTGAAGGTTTGCATTCACCAACTGATACAAAAATAGTATATGAAAAGCCTACTTGCAAAGAAGCTTGAAAGCCACTTTATAGTCCATCAGAAGAGAAACTTCAAGATGTTGTATTTGGTACTTACTGCACCAAGTTGTTTTTAGATTTGGAAAGCTAAGTACCAACAACAGTACCAAGGAAAGATAAGGTCAGCCATCTTAATATTGAAGGGTATTGCTCAGGAAAAGGAAAAGTCTGTTATCTGTGACTTTCCATATGAAACCCAAGTAGGCTGCTTTTGTTTTGCTTTACTTTAAAACCAGTCCAGGAAAAGTTCACACGTGTAAAATGATGGTAAGGGAAATGTTTGAAAGCTGAGGGTGGAGGAGAAAATCAGAAGGAAAATAAAATATCCTAGGTGGGTATTTCTTTCAGCCTGATTGCAGAAAGCTTTCTTCACTGCCATTTTACTGAGATAGGAGAAAGAGAGAGTGGGGAAGTTTCTTGTCGCAACTCTGGAATGGATCTGGAATGGAGTCTGTTGCTCCAACACAAGTTAAATAGAAGAGTTGAGAAAGAGAAGGAAGAACTGTGAGCACTGACAAAACGGAGGGAAGCAGGCATGCAGTCCTGTAAAACAGGGCGGGAGGCTACAACAGCAAATGTGTCGCCTGCTCTCTGCAGCACAGCCACCTCAGGAGAGTACTCCAGCGCGAGCATCCCAGGCTTTTTATGTAAGAATCAAAGAAAATCCAAAGGAACCTATGAGGCATAAGACAGGAAGTGAATGGCCCCTAAGGGAAAGCATTCTGACTAGCTTTAATAGAATTTAAACTCAACTCTCCTCCCTACAGAAAGAAAATGGCTTCTTCCAAAGATAAAAGACAAGTTGACCAAACAAAAAAGTGAGCCGTGGAACACTGTGGTGGGAGTGTTGTGGCACTCCAGTGAAATGCGTAACTTACCAATGACACCAAAGGAAAGCTGCCAGGAAAAAGTACAGTGGGTTTTGGCGCTTTTCCAAATTATCACTTTCTGCCCCGAAATTTAACAACGTTGGATTCAGAAGCCACCAGAGAGGCTGGGGGATGGGGACCACCAGGTTGGTTCTCACTGGCCTACCCTTCCAAAGATACTATTGGAAACCTGTGTACAAGTGTGTTGTTGTTCTTCCAGTCTTGCTGTGGAGGGAGAGAACAGGAGACAAAGGAAAAATAACCCAACACACTTCATTGACCCTATCCGACAGGCCACTGAAAAACAGCACTGAACTCAACACCACACACACACACACACACACACACACACGCACAATCCTCTCTACTACAATGTATTTTCATTAATAGAGTCCATCTACAAAATACACTTAAACAAAAGAAAACACAATGCCATACAATATTAGGCACTATTTTTGCCCCAAACACCAAAACCAGGATACAGAGTATACATTTTTTTTTTTAATGTGAGGTCCCTTTTGACCTCAGAACAAAGTCTGAGAGCTCATTTTTTCCCCAGTCAAACACTACCTAAAAATATGGACACTCTGTCCAGCAAAAACTGGAGTTTATGGCTGATGCTATATTTCCCCTTTAAGCAGCTAAAGTTGGAAGTCCAAAGTATTCTAGGAAAGAAGTATTATAGTTGACTCCACACCTACTCCCCGATTTTTTATGAACTAGCAGCCAGTGTTTCTAAAGTGGAATCATAGAAGAGTTGGAATACTACACGCTCTTCAAAAAGATCTTCTCTAGGAAAACACTTAGAGGTAAGGAGGTAATCCTGATTGACTACTGAAGATTTTGAGTAATCCATCACTGGCACCATTTGTAACAAATACTGGAGAGGTCAGACAGAAACTATTTTTATAAACTTAACCAAATACCATAGACCAAGGGCACTCATTTTCCCCCTTGAATACTCACCTTTCATAATGAACGACTTTACCCTATGCCCTTCTTCAGCAATCCTGGAGTTGCATGTGCTGTTCTGACCCAATTCCCACCAAAATGGGTCTTCCTCTGAGGCTCAGAAATCTTGTGAGCATGTTACTCTTTCAACTAGAAATTAATAGTATGACACTATTGCTAATAATAAGATTATTCCAAAGCCATATTTATAAACTTCATTAAGTACTTCGTTCTTTGCTTTAACTATCTCCTGGAATACTTATTAATGCTATGTTTGGTGTAGACATTTCTAAAGTGCCACAGTAAGACCCATAGGACAGCCTTGCAATAGCAAAAGCGCTAGGACGAAATGCAGTAACAAACAGGAACGGTCATGCCGAGCCATAACGGTTCACCGGCATCACCTTTTGACTGCCTGTGAGTGATTCATATTCTCAGTGATCTGCTAATTGAAGATTAATTAATTTAGTAAGTTCTTCATTGTTGCACATTATGCTATCTGACCTCCCTCCCTCACCTCTACTGCACACGCGCACACATACACGCACACATACACACACACTCTGACGTTAGGTTTTGGTGCGCAGTGCCAAAATGAGAAATATTTAACAGGAACAACAGGAGAAACATTTTCTAAACAGCTAAAAACATGGAGGGGACCTAGCTAATAAGGCACATTTGTTTTCTACTTTATCTGAGGTTTTTAATTCTGTACTTCAACCCCAGAACACACATACACACACACACACACAAACACACACACACAGTATATATAATTTTTTCTAAGGGATCACAGATGCCAACCAGGATTAGAGTTATACCAAACATTTTCTGCACTGCCATTTTCCAAACTAAGTGAAACAGAACAAAAACATGGAGAAGGAGTTTACAGGAATGGAGTATTACAAAGACCGATGAAAACTCTGTTTGAGGTCTTTTGGGAGATGAGTGGGGAGCGGGGTATGAGCTAGGCAAAGACAAGCTTTAAAGGAAGATGACTTACCTAATCTTCAAAGCAAAGAGCCTACAGGTTGAGAGCTTGCTCAACGTTTGAGACAAACGTCTAGACTTTCATTTTAAGGCAGATTTCCAAATGGTTACCTTCGTTTA
This sequence comes from Paguma larvata, assembly GCA_030068075.1. NCBI lineage: Eukaryota > Metazoa > Chordata > Mammalia > Carnivora > Viverridae > Paguma > Paguma larvata. Next base: position 19,547,892 of record CM057833.1, on the reverse strand, counting down.
TAAACTGTAATGATCAAGATCCTAAATAGACCCATGAAATCTAATCAGATGAACTACGTCTGCCCAGATGCATCAGAGCAGAGGCTCTCCATGAGGCAAATGACTATGGCTGCACTGTGATGCTTTGAAACCAGTCTAGAATTTTCCACGTTTTGATTTTGGATATCAATTCTCTCATTCAGTTCACTATGAATGGGAGGCCCTTTGACAGTTACTCTGCTGTGATGTACAACATTGTGTATATACTACCTTTGTACCTCCTATGAAGTACATTGTAGGCTCATGTCAACCTAAGAGGAAAGACACGCCTACAAAATAGTATAGGCCTTTTTCTTTCAAACTTATAAGTTCTTAGCACTCAAGTCAGGATCCCTCATTTTCAAATTAAGTTGGTGGAGAAAGAGAAAAGAGAAATAAAGAAAAACTTAAGACATGGCCAATACCCATTCTATAGGTCCTGGAGATTTTGAGGAGTACAAAGGAAAGAATGAGTGTTAAGCGTACTTTGAGATCACTGGCCTAGTTATCGAAGGTATTATTACTAATATTACTAATGCTCTTACATGCAGGTTATATTTTAGTCATTCTTTTCCCCTAGTGAAAAGTCACTCAGACAAGTGAAATAGGATAACTTCTCCCGTTCCTCCCTCTTTTCTCTCTTCTCTTTATCTTTTTTTTTTTTTTTTTCTGTGTCACATAAGCTTTCACATCGGGTAATTAGACTTGGACTAAATAATCCAGAAGTGTCCACGAGGTACAATTTGTGCCACATGGCTGCTTTCAAAGCTCAGGCGCCTGTACATAACAGTGCTCATAACAGGGACTCCTGCACAGATCGGAACCCAGTGCTCCTGCTACGGCAGCTACGTGGAATGATGCGGTACGTGGCTGACTCTGAGTTTAGAATGCTCTTTGATCTTTTTAACAAGAGAAACAACTATCCACCAAAATGAATGGCCAAGATGCACCAAATCAAATAATGTCCTTAATTGGACAGAAGAGGAAGAAAAGAACAAGCCGGACTTAGAATCTGTTTAATTGCAACTCTCCAACAGAATCCTGGTGCTAGATGAGGAAACAGAATGCAGCCTTCCAACCTTTTCATCCTTGCTATTGAAGACAAGATTTTGATCTTTAGATCAGTGTTTGGAGGGTTTCAAAATTAGTGACCTGGGAAGTCCCCAGCCAGCAGCTTGCACTTCCTCACTCCATGAGCGTGTGGTTATTCCTTTCAAGGGATTGGTGTCTCCAGCCCAGTCTTTTTGAGCACCTCATGTAGCAATGATGCAAAGCAGAACAGTTGACAGAAGACGTCCTAAATATTCAAAGCCACATCGAACAGGTAGAAACTCTTGTTTTCTTTTTCAAATATGAAAATATGTGTTCAGGAGAATTGTTTATAAGATGGATTTTTTTAAGTGGCATCTTCAAAACCAGTTTTCTGTTGGAGTGATGTTTATTTTAACCTCTAAACATTATAAAAGTTGGAGTGATGTTTATCTTAAACTCTAAACACTTACCAGTTGACAGCATTAGAGTCTTCTATAATTTAAAAATCAAATAGAGAAGAAAGCAAATTCTTGTCTCCATACTGCTTAGGCCTTCATATAGGTAAGGCTGAGTACACGGTGATAGACATGTATCGGCAAAAGGTTAAATTTATAAAAGTATAAAAAAAGGAAGAAACAAATTTCGCTAAGGGTGCATGGTAGGAACTTGCCAGTGACAATGTTGGCCACATTTTCCTCCAGAAACCAGGAAAACCAAGGAGACGAAGTCAGCCTAAAAGTCAAAAGAATATGAAAAGAAAAGTAAATAAACACATTGGGCAGCCTCTTAAACCTCGGTAACTTCCAAAGAATAGCCCAAGTGTAACATGGGGGAACAAGGCACCTGGACTCAGCTAGGGCTGCAGGCCGTGGACCTCCAAGGTCATGGAGCCTCAAGAAGGAAGAAGCAGCAGTCCTTGCTCCAGCCCAAGCCGTGTGCCTGTGATGTCATGTCATTCGCAGCAGGAATCCCTCTTCCATGGGGAGCTATTAAGGAGCAGCTCTGTTCCAAAACAGGGTTTTCCAAATCGCCTCTCCCTGTAGGCTTCCCTCGAGGGCCAGGCATTAGAAGCACTGGCGTGGTGTACCTGTAAAGGAGAAGGAAATAACAGAGGCCCTAACATGAGATTAAGCAACTCAGTTTGAAAAGTTTTTAATGAAAGTAGAGATCATTGTTGTAGAATTATTTCAGCTTCGCACTTAAGAATCAGGGAGATTGGGGTGCCTGGCTGGCTCAGTCGGAAGAGGATATAACTCTTCATCTTGGGGTTGTGAGTTGGAGCCCCATGTTGGCGTAGAGATTACTTAAATAAATAAAACTTAAAAAAAAAAATCAGAGAGGCCAAAATTCTTTATTGAATATCTGAAATTTTATTTTGAATTTCTTTTTAAAAAATTTTTTCTTTTAATGTTTATTCATTTTTGAGAGAGACAGACAGAACGTGAGCAGGGGAAGGGCAGAGAGAGAGGGAGACATAGACTCCAAAGCAGGCTCCAGGCTCTGAGCTGTCAGCACAGAGCGTGACGTGGGGCTCAAACCCACGGACCGTGAGATCATGACCTGAGCTGAAGTCAGATGCTTAACTGACTGAGCCACCCAAGCGCCCCTACTTTGAACTCCTTAATATCAGAATGCATTTTTAAAAAGCACAAATCTATGTATGAAAAATTATATACCATATGGATTTTACTAGAGCTCTAAACAACAATGCCTTCTTCAAATGGATGAAGAAAAATCATCTTACAGAAGCATCTCCTACACAACCAAAATTACAAGATTTAGGACAGATTTAGAAGAAATCCGGAGTGATACAGACATGAAAAAGAAAGGGGGAGGTAGATCCTCCCATCTCATACACATACGATGACAATAGTAATCTCTGAGTGACCACTATGTGCATGCCACATAGTCTCTAGTGCTCACAAAAATCCACTAAGATAGATATCATTATCGCCAAATATAAACGAAGATACTGAAGCTCAGATAGATTAAGTAATCCAGGTCACGACTCTTGTAAATGCCAGAGTCAGGATTCTAAACCTGGCTCTCTTACAAATTCCAAGTCCTGACTTTTCAATAAAAATAGATGGTAAATGCCATAGTGGATTTGGTAATGTACTTTTTCAAGATACCAGTATTAACTGTTATTAGATGATATATGCCACTACATATATTAATGCCACTATCAAGTATAAGGTCAAAATAAAACTAATTGGTCTTTTAACTTGAGTATAGAGCTGGCATAATACTGATTCCAATCAAACAATAAACATAACTTCATCGGGTGTCTTAGAGTCTCTCAGTTCAAAATGTGGTTCTAACTTAGGATCGCCTAAGAGCTTCTTTAGAAACGCACAAGGGGCGCCTGGGCGGCTCAGGTTATGATCTCGCGGTCTGTGAGTTCGAGCCCCGCGTCGGGCTCTGTGCTGACGGCTCAGAGCCTGGAGCCTGCTTCACATTCTGTGTCTCCCTCTCTATCTGCCCCTCTCCCGCTCATGCTCTGTCTCTCTCTGTCTCAAAAATAAATAAACATTAAAAAAAAATTAAAAAAAAAAAAAAAGAAACGCACAATATCAGGCCCTATGTCCAACCTCCTGACACATAATCTGCATTCTGACAAGTTCCTTAGAGGTCTTGTATGCAAATTAAAATGTAAGTGGTACTATGGATGATTCCAGAAAAAGGGATGCCTCTCACCCTTACCTAAGTCATCTTTGGTCCTAAGACCAGAGAGGGAGAGAATGGTAAAAATGCACTCACATTTGTTAGCTTTCTTCTTTGTTTTTAAACCAAATGTTCATTGGTCATTCTTTTTTTTTTTTTAAAGTAACAGCATTACTGAGATAGATTAAAATTCACCCATTAAAGTGCACAATAAAATGGTTTTTAGCTTACTCAGAGTTGTGCAACCATCACCGCAATCAGTTTTAGAACATTTCATCACCCCAGAATGAAACCCCACACTCTTTAGCAGTCGCCCCCCCATTCTTGCCAGCCCCAACCAGAGGCAACCACTAATTTTCTTTCGGTCTCCACAGATTTGCTTGTTGTGGACAGTTCATATAACACGACACACTACATGGTCTTTTGTGATTGGCTTCTCTCACTTACCATGTTCTCAGAGTTCATTCATGTTGTTCATCAATCCATCTTAATCCTTCCTCATAAGTGGAAGTTATCCCTTCAACAGATGTGTGGGTGCCAGGCCAGGGGACCCATCGCCCAGTCCTCCGTATGGAACTCCTGAGTGCCACTGCCCCCCTAGGAGAAGCCTTTCTCTTCCCATCACTAACTACCCTAATAAGGAGGTCTTTAACAGAGTTCCCTTGGCCGTCTTCTCCCTGGGTTTCAGCAACTCAAGTACAACTGGCCCTTGGCCAAGTTTCTCTCCACAACACCTGGAGGCACTACCAGTGCTGCCACCTTATGCCCATTTCTTGAAGTAGTGGACACTGGGTCAGGCACGGTCTTCCTCCCCAGAGCCCGGCTGTCTGCTGTTTCCACAGCAATCAAGGTTGTGACTCATGACAGAGTGTGACCAGGAGAGGTCGAGGGTGTGCCGTGTGGGAACACATGCCTGGTACCTTCAAACAACCAAGAGGCAGAGAAAGAAGCAAGTGCAAATGCACTTAGGGCGAAAGGGGACATGATTTTGCAATCTCCCTTCCTGATTCTCTTGGCTGTTTCTTCAGCTACCATTGCTCTTCCTCTCCTCGGTTCACTTTCATTTCCCTATGTTATTCTTTGCAGAATAGGGAACCTAAACATCTCTCCCCTTTCCTTTCTACCTGGACTGTTTTCTCTTGTGCTTCCAGCAGCACCACAGTCCTGGACTTAGACATTTGGATACTCTAAGTTACATCTTAAAGAAGAGAGTCAGTCTAGAGGCACCTGGGTGGCTCAGTCGGTTGAGCGTCTGACTTCAGCTCAATCATGATCTTGCGGTTCGCAAGTTCAAGCCCTGTGTCGGGCTCTGTGCTGACATCTCAGAGCCTGAGTCTGCTTCAGATTCTGTGTCTCCCTCTCTCTCTGCCCCTCCCCCACTCGTGCTCGCTCTCTCTCTCTCTCTCTCTCTCTCTCTCTCTAAAAAAATAAATACAAATATTAAGAAAAAAAGAAGATAGTTGATCTAAACATTCTGCCCTACTGAATAGCACGACAAGGAAGAAGTTTCTTTTTTTTGTTCTCCCAAATCAAGCTATTCTTCTTTAATAAATGAAGAATTCTTGATATGAGACGTAAATGATCAGTCCCAAAGAAAAATCAGCATAACAACAAAAACACTTTCTCTAGATGCTCGTGGCTGGATTTGGAACCTTGCTTGAGTTCATTTTGGGATGGACAGTTGACTACTGTCTACTACTCCCTGAGTAGCCCGTATGTCCCCAGGTCATGGCCTTCTTCCTGCGAAAGGCTTTCCGAACTCAGGCTACAGGTACCTCAAGCTCTCACTGCCACTCTATCATATTCACCCAAGAAATGTTTGGATCCTACTGCACACCAGAACTGTGCTGTGCACAAGGCAGACAAGGATCCAGTTCTCAACACGTTTGGCACGAGAGAATGTGGACAAGGATACATAACTGTACACTGCAGCCGTAAGAAGCCCGTCATGTGTTTGGCTGATTCCCTCTGTGTGTCTTAATGAATCCTCTCTCTTGGAGTAAAGCAGGCAAGAAAGACCTTGCTGTCTTGGACATCAAGGAAGAAAAGCAGATGGACTCATGTGGTCCTGGCTGGTAGCCTCGCAGAACCTTCTGCCTTCAACTTACTTTGACACTTGAATAACCTCCCGAGAGCCACAGAGGTATCACAAAGGCTAAGAACCATGGTATTAATGGATTTCATGATATTACTGATTCTTAACTAATAGCTTATATGTATCTAGCCTATATGCTTAGAAACTGTTCTTATATATAATCTTTGTTAATTTATATAGTTTCATATTATTTAGCAGCATAAATGATTTATATTGTAGGTTTGTTTGCATGACTATCCTTTGATCGTCGGGGAACTTAGAACAACGTGTTACATACCTTTTCTATTTTCTACTCTTTTTGTCTTCCACAGAGCTGGGCATACCAATGGGAGCTTGTTAAACTTTTACTGTTAGTCAGCTTGTAGTGGAATGCATTATTTATCTTCTCTTGCTTGGGGGTCAAAGCAACCAACCAGATCTAAAGACACATTTAGAAGACCTGTCAACATAAACTGGTATGTATTTACTCTGACTTTGCTATTACAATTCAGAAAAGCTGCATTTATCTACACCTTTAAAAAATGTGAATAGTCTGAATCAGTTTTCTAAATAATTGAAAGTAATCCCTTTAAGTAGAAAATGTTTAAAAATCTGCCTTTAATGAAATATTATATTAAATAAAATAGATTTCTGCATTCTTGAAATGTATCTTATTTTCTTGGTCATTATTAGCATTCAGAACTAGAGGACAAAATAATGCATCTTTGAGAAACACAGAAATATGCTAGGCTTTTTACTCCACCCAAAATGATCCAAGGTTGGTGTGTTTTTGTGTTCATTTATGTTCTTTTAATAATTTTCTTTTTTCCTTTTTTTTACATTCTTATCTTCACTTTATTTTATTTATTTTTGTAAGTTTATTTATTTTTGAGAGAGAGAGAGGCAGAAAGACAGAGTGTGAGTGGAGGAGGGGCAGAGAGAGGGAGACACAAAATTCGAAGCAGGCTCCAGGCTCTGAGCTGTCAGCACAGAGCCCCACACGGAGTTCAAACTCATGAACTGTGAGATCATGACCTGAGCCAAAGTTGGACGCTTAACTGACTGAGCCACCCAGGTACCTCTATTTGTGTATTTTTAAAATTTTAATTTTAACTCCAGTGTAGTTAACATACAGTGTTATATTAGTTTCGGGCATACAATATAGTGATTCAACAATTCTATATATTTCTCAGTGCTCATCATGATAAGTGAACTTTTTTTAAAAGTTCATTTATTTATTTATTTTGAGAGAGAGAGAGTGAGAGAGCATGAGCAAGGGGAGGGGCAGAGAGAGAAAGAGAGAGAAAGAATTGCAAGCAGTCTCTGTACTGTTAGTGCAAAGCCTGACATGGGGCTCAAACTCACAAACTGTGAGATCATGACCGGAGCCGAAACCAAGAGTCAGACACTTAACCAAGCCACCTAGGTTCCCCGATAAGTGTACTCCTAATCCCCTTCACCTATTTCACCCATTGCCCCCACCTACCTCCCCTCCCCTCTAGTAGCCATTAGCTTGTTCTTTATACTTAAGAGTTAGCTTTTGGTTTATCTCTTTTTTTTCCCTTTGTTCGTTTGTTTCTTAAATTCCACATATGAGTGAAATCATATGGTTTTTGTCTTTCTCTGACTGATATATATACATATATATTTTGTGTGTGTATATATATATATATATACCACATCTTCTTTATCCATTAATCTATCAATGCATACTTGGGCTACTTCCATAATAATAATTTTCTTTCTGGCTTTTTGCCCCCTATTTTGTTAAGATATTAGATAGTATCTCTTCCGACTTCCTGGGTGCCTCACTTTGGCAGTCCTCTCCCTAATCTGTATCCTGGGAAACCAGATAACCAAGCTTATTAGCATTCTGTGTAAAGTAAGAGCAAATAGGTTTTGAATTTGAGTGTCTTTCCTAAAAGTGAGTAGTACTAGCTTTTCAAAGGCAGTTCAACGTTCCTTTTTATTTACTCCAGTATTCGGGGGGCGCCTGGGGGGCTCAGTTGGTTAAGCTTCTGACATCGGCTCAGGTCATGATCTCATGGTTCATGAGTTTGAGGCCCACATTGGGCTCTCTGCTGTCAGCACAGAGCCTGCTTCAGATCCTCTGTCCTCCTCTCTCTACCCTTCCCCTACTCTCACTCTCTGTCCCTCAAAAATAAATAAACATTAAAAATAAAAATAAAAAAGAAACAGTATGTATAAAAGCTGGAATTCAAATCCAATCCTGAATCAAAAGTTTGGATTCTCTAACTTTTTTCTTTTTGAAAACAGAAAACAGACATTTATTTGTCCAGTAAAGTCTGGCAGATCCTGGACCGCAAGTAGCTCTACCCCACTTGGTCAATCAAGGACTTGGGTTCCTTTCATATTATTGCTTTCATATTATTGCAAGAGCAGGGGAGGGGCAGAGAGGGAGAGGGAGAAGGAATCCCAAGCAGACTCCTCGCTCAGTGCCGCTCGATCCCATGACCCTGGGATCATGACCTGAGCCGAAATTGAGTCGGACACTTAACTGACTGAGCCGTCCCGGCGCCCCAGTTCTGCTCTCTCTTATAGGGATTTCACCTCAGTTGCATGGTCCAAACTCTGTCTAGGCACATCTAGTCCAACTTGTTCTGGATCAGTAGTAGCCAGACAGGAGTGGGCAAGGGAAATTTCAAATGCTGTGTGTTGAGGGGAAGGAGATATCGGGAATCTGTGTGCTCCTGGAGGAATAAGGGTTAAGGACTAGGGGTGCCCATCTCCCTACCTCCACCCAACTCCCTCTCTCTGGTTCCCATACTTAGAAAGCCACTATCAAAGTCCGCATCCTTTCTATTAAGCCAAATTGCCTTCCTTAAACCGTTGCTGAGAGGTAATAAGAGGGTATTCTGCATGTATTCTGGTAATTGTGGTCACCTTGACCATGGACCTATTGGTAATAAATGGAACCAACCAGCTATGTCTATAATCAGCAATTATTATTTGAAGATAAAGTGGAAGGGGTTCTTTACAGTTGCTAGAATCATATCCTGAAGGAGGGGTTAGGGATGACTTGGACTAACCCAGCTTGAGCCAAAGGCCAAATCTTTTAAAGGCCAGGGTTAGGTCCATAAGGGCAGACCTAACGCCACCTGAGGAAAGCCAAATGGTCAAATATTAGGCTATCAGGGATATGAACACTCCATCCAGAGTGCAAAGGCAAATATGGGATTGGTGGAATATAGTGTCGAGTTTTTGGTGAAAACAAGTACAGAAGTAGTTCAATAAGAAGAAATCTTAGGTGGGGCACCTGGCCGGCCCAGTAGGAAGAGTATATGACTCTTAATCTCAGGGTTGTGAGTTCGAGCCCCATGTTGGGTATACAGATTATTTAAATAAATATGTAAGTCTTTAAAAACAAGAAGTGTTTTCTTTTTTTTTTTAACATTTATTTATTTTTGAGAGACATAGAGACAGAGTGTGAGCAGGGGAAGGGCAGAGAGAGAGAAGGAGACAGAATCTGAAGCAGGCTCCAGGCTCTGAGCTGGCAGCACAGAGCCTGATGTGGGGCTCGAACTCACAGACTGTGACATCATGACCTGAGCTGAAGTTGGCCACTTAACCAACTAAGCCACCCAGGCGCCCCAAGAAGTGTTTTCTAAAACACTTGTGACTGGCAGACATGTAGAGGGGTCAATGTTGTTTAAAGAGACAGGATCTTTTATGAAGATATATGAGGTGACTTAAATCAGAGGAGCTATTTACAAGTGCCATTAGCCAATGGCATGGTCCCCTAATGAATAGATGACAATGAGAATTGTGCTTTTCTGGGTTTTTATTTAGTATTTCTAGCAGCTTTGTGAAGCCTTTCATTCTTTTTTTTTAATGGTTATTTTTGAGAGAGAAGAGAGAGAGAGACAGTGGGGCAGGGGCAAAAAGAGAGGGGGCCAGGGATCTGTCAGCAGGCTCCACGCTGACAGCAGAGTGCCCAGTGTGGGGGCTTAAACTCATGAACCACGAGATCACGACCTGAGCCAAAGTCAGATGCTTAACTGACTGAGCCACCTGGGGACCTTTAATTCTTTATTTTTTTCTTCCTTATCCTATTAATCGTGACAAGCACCAATTCCGGTTTGCCTCGATTAATTCATATATTCTTCCATTTTCTGCTTCTGCTTTAGGTAAGTTTTATGCTATGTAACATATATGTTCATATTGTATTAGAGTTTCTGCCCAAACGGCTTCCACCCAGTTTGGTAAACTATCTCATAATTCTTTGGCCAACTCCATCCTCGGGGTGGGTTTTGGTTTTTTTCCTTGTCTGTTTTTCCCTCAACTTTTCAGATTTATAGTTTTGTCTGTTACTTGGCCTTCTGTACACCTACTACCTTTTTACCTAGAAGATGTGAAACATCTCATCTTCGTTGTGGTAAAGAGGGTTGGTTTTCTAGGGGCTCTTCTGTCTTCAGATCCTGTGACCCATCAAAGTTGGAGCCAACTCTGTTTCGCTAAAAGTTAACTGAGATCAATAATTCACCCTTCAAAGTTTTGTTTTGGATCTTTGTGTGAGAAGGAGGGGAAAGTAGGAATGCGGGCTGTGAGCTACACTGCCATGTTTATGTTACGTCTCATGTTTTCTTGTTAATATCTTTCTCCTTTGCCTCCAGTTCCTCTAGTCGTAAGCTGCAGTGCTTGAAGGTTAACCGAGTGTGGTCTTACTCCAATAAAGACTCCTCTCCAATGTCGTATGATATATCCCTTCATACCTTATCTCATGATGCTCCCTTCAGCAGAAGTACTTTTATGACTCCTCCAAGTCTCATCTCCAATATCACCTGTTTTGGGAAGCAGTCTTTAATTCCTCCAACCCGGGGTTGGCAAACACTTTCCGTAAAGAACCAGATAGTAAATGTTTTGTGCTATATGAGCCAAGTGCAATGAGAATGCCAGTTAAATGCCTCTGTCTCAAAGACTTCACTTTACTGTTGTAGTGTACAAGCAGTCATAGACAATAGACAAATGGGAGTGACTGTACAGCAACAAAACTTTATTTATAAAAGCAGGCAGTGGGCTAGATTTGGCCCATGATCTGTGGTTTGTTGACTCCTGCTCTACTTAGATCTTCTTTTCGACCCTAATTGTTCCTGCCTCCATTATCACATCCGTACCATAAGTTTACCTCACCGAACTGTGAGCACCTTGAGCGCCACTATTCTGTCTTTACATCTCTCTGAATTGAGCAAAACTGAAGTCCTAATGGTTATAGATACTCTGTAAACATTGCTGGAAAAAAGTGGGGCAGAAAGGTAGGAAGAGGTGGGGTTCTTAATTAAATAGGAACCAGAGTCACGCAAATCCTCCACGGATAGGGAGTTGAATGTGAACTTCCCCTCGTAACACAAACAGATGTTGTTTATAAAATGGCTGCATTAGGCTGTTCTAAAAAGTTTAATTTCAGCAAGTTTGCATTTGGAGATTTATATATGGCCCTCAGTAATCCTTATAGATTATAAATATAGATCATTCCCGGTACTGATGCCCCCTCCCACACCGAACAGTGAATAATCTATGTAACCAACGGGATAGTGGGGAAATAAAGGTGTAGAATTTCTGAAGCAAGTCATAAAAGACACGCAGCTTCCGCCTTGTTCTCTCTTGGATCGCTCTCTCTGGAGGAAACTAGCGGTTATGTCTTGAGGACAAGAAGCTCTATGGAGTGGTCCATGGAAAAAACAACTGAGGCTTCTTGCCAACAGCCATATGAGCGAACCCTCCTAGAACTGGATTTTCCTTCCTCCATTAAGCTTCAGATGATTGCCATTCCAACTGACATTTTGACTACAAACTGATGAGAGAGTCTGAGCCACACTATTTAGACACTTCTGAAATCCTGACCCGTGAAAACAATATGAGATAATGTTAATAATTGTCTTAAGCTGCTGATTTTGGAAATCATTTGTTATATGGCAACAGGTAACATACAACTGGCTTTCATTCTATCTAAAATCCCTATAGTCTTTCAGAACACCGTGTTAGCATTTCCTTTAGCATTTAAAATATCTAATTCTATACTTGTTTAATGTCTGTCTATCTCCTTCACTGGGGCAGAGACCACATCTAATTTTTATGAAGCACAACACCCAGCATTGAGGAGGCATTCAAATATATTTTTTTGTAAATAAATAGTAACAAACAAAATAAAGAATCTTAAACCCAAGAGTAATTTGCTCGCAACATTTTGTATCCCTAAAACATATTTATAATGGTGTCTTTCCAAAAATCATCCTTCACATAGGATTAAAACATTTATGTGCCTCTATGGTAGCATTATCATACCAAATAGGAGCTGTCCATCTGTGAGCTCCATGAGGACAAGGACCTTAGTTTATCACCTTTGTATTTCCAACATTTGCAAGTGCCCATCACAAAAATATTCAATAAATGCTTGCTGAGTGATCAATTAAGTGATCGATTTGTGGAATGACTAAAGGTAGGCTTTCTATGATATGATTCAAGACCTGAAATTGTGCTATATCGCTTAGTATTGCAGTTTGGGGAGTTCTTTGCTTTGTTGTAGTATCATCAGTTATATTGAATTAAAAAATAAAGCCCTATAAATAATGCCTCTCGACCAAACCAAATTTAGTTTTTAAATTTTTATATGTATTTATTATTGAGAGAGAGAGAGAGAGAGAGAGAGAGAGAGAGAACGTGAGCAGGGGAGGGGCAGAAAGAGAGGGAGGGAGACACAGAATCTGAAGCAGGCTCCAGGCTGTCAGCACAGAGCCTGATGAGGGGCTCGAACTCGTGATCCACAAGATCATGACCTGAGCCAAAGTCAGATGCTTAACTGACTGAGGCACCCAGGTGCCCCAACCAAGCCAAATTTAAATAGGAGGTCCTACTCAGAGAGACAGTAAATCAGAGCAAGATAGTAGCATCTTTTAGTCCAAATGCTGTCTCCAGTTCAGCAGGTAGAAAGCACAGGAAATTGACATCTCATAAGACATTTGGATCCACATACTAGTCAATTCCTGTTTATGCTAAAGCAGCAAATCCAAGATTCTACAATTAGAAGGGCTCACTTGAATGACAATGCCATTCGAAATACTAGAAAGTTCAAGTGATAATACATACATTGGATAACTCATGATACATGCAGTAGTAAAGCCCAGAGAAAAATGCTTTGAGACTGATAATATTTACGGTAATATTATAAATGGCCCTGAATAGAAATACTAATGTGCCCCAGAGCTTACTTAAAAAAATAATAAAACTAAATTAATTTTTATTTTGTTATTGTGAAAATTTACAAGAGAACTGTTAAAGTCATTCTCAGTGGGGGGCACCTTGATGGCTCCTTTTGTTAGGCGTCCAACTCCTGGTTTTGGCTTAGGTCATGATCTCATGGTTCAAGGGATTGAGTCCTGCATCAGGATCTGTGTGGACAGCATGGAGCCTGCTTGGGATTCTCTCTCTTCTCTCTCTCTTCCACCTCCCCCACTCACACTCTCTCTCCCTCAAAATAAATAAATACATTTTTTTTAAAAACTCATTCTCGGGGCACCTGGGTGGCTCAGTCAGTTAAGCGTCTGACATCGGCCCAGGTCATGATCTCATGGCTCATGAGTTTGAGCTCTGCATCAGGCTCCGCATGCTGACAGTGCAGAGCCTGCTTGGGGTTCTCTCCCTCCTCTCTGTCTCTGCCCCTCCCCCACTTGTGTACACCTCTCTCTCTTAAAAATAAATAAAACTTAAAAAAAGTCATTCTCAGTGGAGAAAGTACATCTAAAGTACACGTTATACCAGAACATATCAATGATCTGTCCTGACTTCAACTAAAGCAGCTTATACAAATTATATAATAAGTATACATACTAATTAAAACTAGCAAGAGGGGCGCCTGGGTGGCTCAGTCGGTTGAGCGGCCGACTTCGGCTCAGGTCATGATCTCGCAGTCTGTGAGTTCGAGCCCCGCGTCAGGCTCTGTGCTGACGGCTCGGAGCCTGGAGCCTGCTTCAGATTCTGTGTCTCCCTGTCTCTTTGCCCTTCCCCTGCTCACACTCTGTCTCTATGTCTCTCAAAAATAAATAAAAACATTAAAAAAAATTTAAATAAATAAATAAATAAATAAAACTAGCAAGAGTATCAGTTGATTTAGGGATGACTGAAAGTTGCATCAGTTAATTCTCTTCTGCTACTTACAGTTCCTATTACAGTGGCTACTAATATAACTTATTCACATTAATGTATCTAGAGTTCCAGCCTCAAAATAATGATGGAATATCTTTCCCTAGAGATCCTTCTGTTGATACTTTCTCATGCCATATACAAAGAATTGCCACAAAACAATAACAAAAACAAATTATCTAAAATGGCCAAAGTACAATGGCCATAAAACACAGAGCCTGGTAAAGAACCAAAGACAACATTCGGGCTGATTCTTTGAGGGTACTCTCATGCCAAAACATTTTCATTTAGATCACCAAAAAGGGGGCGGGGGGGATAGTCATGCCAGCGATGGATGACACAACTTTGAAGAGGACCTCCTAACAAAGTCAGAGGAGCCACCAACGTATACCTGTGTTCGAATGGAATATTCAGGCATGATGATCTAGGATTGGGCTCTGTTTATATGATGTTGCTAGAAAGAGCATCTCAGCCTCAACTGTGGCTTGCCTACCTCGAGTCTTTCATTGCAGTGGTCATGAGGGAAGGAGCTTGGTTAGCTGATGGAGCTGACAAAGCTGTTAATGAACGGTTCTTAAGAAGCAACCACAGGGGCGCCTGGGTGGCTCAGATGGTTAAGCGGCCGACTTCGGCTCAGGTCATGATCTCATGGTCTGTGAGTTCAAGCCCTGTGTCGGGCTCTGTGCTGACAGCTCAGAGTCTGGAGCCTGCTTCAGATTCTGTATCTCCCTCTCTCTCTGCCCTTCCCCTGCTCATACTCTGTTTCTATGTCTCTCAAAAAGAAATAAACGTTAAAAAGAAAAAAAAAGAAGGAAGCAACCAGAAGGCCTGACTTACCACTTTCACAGAAGTAGCCAACTTCTTTATGTTTCAATTTAATATATCCAACTGCATCATAAATTCTAAAGCTACCATGGCAATAATTCATTCAATATATATATTTTTAGGGGCGCCTGGGTGGCTCAGTTGGTTAAGGGGCCGACTTCAGCTCAGGTCATGATCTTGCGGTTCACGAGTTTAGGCCCCATGTCGGGTTCTGTGCTGACAACTCTGAGCCTGGCGCCTGCTTCGGATTCTGTGTCACTCTCTCTCTCTGCCCCTCCCTTGTTTGTGCTCCGTTCTCTCTCACTCTCAAAGATTAATAATAAAACATTTAAAAATTTTTAATAAAAAATATATTTTTTAAAAGCCTGCGATTTCCCTGGCACTATTTTGGGTGTTAGGGATACAGAGGCAAACAAAGTGAACAAAAAACTCTACCCTTAGAAACTTACATTTTAGTGGTGGGAGACAGATTATAAAAAAAATAATTAAAATATAGGTAGAATATATGCCCGATGACATAAAGCAGAAAAGGGGGAAAGAGAATGCAATGGTTAGGCAAGCTTGTGACTTTAAACAAGACAAGGAGGAAATAACTCAGTGAGAAGGAAACATGGAGCAAAAATCTAAAGTGAGTTTATGAATCGGCTCAGGCTGCCATAACACAATACCATGAATTGGGGAGCTTAGACAACAGACAGTTCTGGAGTCTGGAACTCTGAGATCAGGTGTCCTCGAAGCTAGGTTCTGATAAGAGCTCTCTTCCTGGCTTGCGGAAGGTAGCCTTCTTGTTGTGTTCTCGCACGGCCTTTCCTGGGTATGTGCACATGGAAAGGGAGAGTGGGAGCTCTCTTGGTGTCTCTTCTTACTTGGACACCAGTCCTATTAGATCAGAACCCCGTCCTTGTGACCTATTCAACCTTAATTACATAAAGGCCCTATCTCCAAATCGTTACATTGGGGGTTAGGGCTTTAACACATGAATCTGGGTGAAGGATACAATTCAGTCTGTCGTCGCAAGGAGTAAGCAGCACAGCTATCTGGGGCCAGAAAGTTTTAGGCAGAGAGTTTGGGCCAGAGATAGAAGTTAGGGAGTTTCAGCATATAGACAATAGGTGAAATCACCAATAGAGTGACAGTTGAGAAAAGCAGAAAAGCAGACTGAGAAGGAGCAGCTAGTGAGCGAGGTAGGAGAAAACCAGGAGAGTGTAGTATCATGGAAGCCTAATGAACAAAGCATAGTATTTCAAGCATGAGGGGGTGAGAAGTCTGTCAAATAAGAATGAAGGCTGAATCCTGACCACTGGATGAACAATATGGCGGTTACTGGGGACTTTATCAAGTGCAATTTTGATGGAGTAATAAGGACAAAAGCCTGGTAGGTTCAAGAGAGACTGAGAAGAGGAATTCAAAATATTGAGTAAAAAAGTAACAAGAGAAACAATAGACAAATCAGACTATATCAAAATTTAAAACTTTTCACTGCAAATGATAGATACCATCAAGAAAGTGAAAAGACCAGGTATCTGGCTGACTCAGTCAGTACAGCTTGAGACTCTTGATCTCAGGGTTATGGGTTTGAGGCCCATGTTGGGTGTAGAGATTACTTAAAAATAAAATCTTTGTTTAAATAGCTTTTACTTTCTTTTTTTTTTTTTTTAACATTTATTTAATCTTGAGAGAGCACAAGCAGGGGAGGGGCAGAGAGAGGGGACAGAGGAGCCGACACCAGCTCTGCACCGACAGGCTGACAATAGCAAGCCTGATGCAGGGCTTGAACTCAGGAACCACCATGAGATCATAACCTGAGCTGTAGTTGAATGCTCAACTGACTGAACCACCCAGGTACCCCTAAAATCTTTTTTTTCAAGTTTATTTATTATTTTTTTGAGAGAGAGAGAGAGAGAGAGAGCACACATGCACAAGCAGGGAAGGGCAGAGAGAGAGAGAGAGAGAGAGAGAGGTAGAGAAAATCCCAGGCAGGCCCCAAGCTGTCAGAGCAGAGCCAGACGTGGGACTCAATGTCATGAACCGGGAGATTATGACCTGAGCTGAAATCAAAAGTAAGACACTTAACCAACTGTGCCACCCAGGTGCCACAAAAAAGTAAAATCTTTTATTTTTAATGTTTCATTTTTATTTATTTATTTTTTTGAGAGAGAGAGAGTGCACATGAGTGGGGGAAGGGCAGAGAGAGAGGAACAGAGGATTTGAAGCAGCTTCTGTACTGACAGCAGTGAGCCTAATGTGGGGCTCAAATTCATGAACTGGGAGATTACAACCTGAACCAAAGTCGGTTGCTCAACCAACTTAGCCACCCAGGCACCCCCCAAAAAATAAATTCTTTTTTCAAAGAAGTGAAAAAATAAAAAAAATTTTAAACAGGTGAAAAAATAACCTACAATATGGGAAAAATATTTACAAATCTGATGAGAGGTATATAGAAGATATATTAAAAACTCTTACAACTCAACAACAAAAAAACCAAGTAACCCAATTTTTTTCGAATGGACACAGGAATTTTTCTGTTTTTAGTGGGTTTTTTTTTTTTTTTGAGAGACAGAGAGACAGAGCATGAGTGGGAGAGGGGCAGAGAGAGAGGAAGACACAGATTCCAAAGCAGGCTTCACGCTCTGAGCTGTCAGCACAGAGCTGGATGCGGGGCCTGATCTCACAAACTATGAGATCATGACCTGGGCAGAAGTTGGAGGCCTAACTGACTGAGCCACCCAGGCACCCCTGGACACAGGAGTTAAGTAGACTTTTCTCCAAATAAGATATGTAAATGACCACTAAGCATATGAAAAGATGCTCAACATCATTAGCCATTAGAAAAATACAAATCAAAACCATAATGAGATAGCAAATCATACCCATTAGGAATGGCTATAATAAAAAAAGCAAACAACAAGTGTTGGTGAGGACGCAGAGACACTGGAACCCTTATATATTGCTGGTAGGTATGTAAAATGATTACAGCATTTTAGAAAACAGTTTGGCAATTGCTCAAAAGTTAAACAGAGTTATCTTATAACCTAGCAATTCCATTTCTAGGTATGTATCCAAGAGAAATAAAAATATATGTCTGGGCAACCCAGGTGGCTCAGTCCGTTAGGCCTCTAACTTTGGCTCAGGTCATGATCTCTCGGTTCATGAGTTCCAGCCCCACTTCGGGCTCTGCGCTGACAGCGTGTAGCCTGCTTGGGATTCTCTGTCTCTCTCTCTCTCTCTCTCTCTCTCTCTCTCTCCCCCACTCTCCCTCTCTCTCTGCCCTTCCCCCACTCTCTCTTTCAAAAAAAATAAACTTAAATATATATAAATAAATATATATATAAAAATATATAAATTTATAAATAAACTTAAATATATATGCATTTGTATATATATTTAAGTTTATTTATTAATAATTTGTATGCAAAAAAGTGTACATGAATGTTCACAGAAGCATTATTCATAATGGCCAAAAAATGGAAACAATCCAAATGTTCATCAACTGATGAATGGATAAATGAAAGTGGTACATTCAGACAGCAGAATTATTATTCAGCAATAACAAGGAATCAAGTACTGACACATGCTACCACATGAATGAACTTGAAAACGCTATGCTAAATGAAAGAATCCAGTCACAAGAGACCACATATTGTATGATTCCATTATACAAAAAGTCCAGAATAAGCAAATCCATGGAGACAAAAAGATTAGCGATTGTGTAGGGTTCTATAGAATGGGGAGTGATTAAGGAGAAGGGGATTTCTTTTGGGGATGATGAAAATATTCTAAAATCAATTGTGGTGATGGTTGCACAGCTCCAAATATGTTTAAATCATTGAATTGTATACTCGAAGTGAATGAGCTTATGGTATGTGAATTATATCCCAACGAAGATGTGGGGGGGGGGAGATTTTTTAATTGCATAACAATGGCTTGAGGAACAAAGATATAAATCTCCAGTAGACACTCAACATCACCACTTGGGATTCAATTCTAAGTGTATCTGACTCCAAAGCCTGTGTGTTCTTACCCATTCTTCTAAACTACGTCCTAATGATCATTTCCTGAGGTTAGATTTCCAGAAGTAGAATTAATTACTGAGACAAAGGATTTGAACAATTTGCTGGAAGGGCTGAAGGAGTCCATGAAAACCATCTGGGCTTGCCAGGTACATGACCCCCTTCTAGACAAAGTGATCCAAACTGTCTTTCCTCTTCAAGTGCAATGACTCGTACAACCTGTTTTGAATGAAATAGACCTTGCCATCACAGCTGATTAAGACACAGACCAAAGGCAACTACATATACACTAGCCAACTGCCACTCAGGCAGTAGCGACAGCGTAGTGTTCAAAAGCAGCACTCAATAGTAAATAATGGCAAGTCAACCCAATCAAATTCTCTCTTTAGGGACATATAAATGCCAGGTGAACAAAGGGAAGACAAGTAACTGAAGCCTGAGTTGTTGAGCTTTTAGCAGCTGTGTGGTAAGTACAGAACATAAATTATTTGTAGAGAAGCTTTCAACTGTCATCTGAAGGGTGAACCCAAACACCTCTTGAAAACAAGCTCACCCAACGAGGAACCCACACACAGCACATTGAAGTGAAGTCATTTACTGCTACTGCTACTAATAAATTAGTAGTGATACAAATGATACTACTACTAGTATCATCCATATGATATTAATCTATTGATATGAAGCATTCTCCAAGGAGGTTTCAAAGAGAAACCACCTCATCTCATCAGGTCAGATCATTGTATCAATAAAAATTTTAAATCAATTACATTTTGTTCAAGGGAGCAGAAATGAACAGAAGTTAGAACATCCAATCCAACAAGGCCTCTAAACCTTCTAAATTTTCATCTGTCCCTAAACTTTGACACCCCCTTCCTACCCTGCACTCAGCTCATGAATTTGCCTTCTATGTCACTGGGAAAATAAAGACAATGAGAAAGGAACTTTCTCATTCTCTCACCACTAAATTGACCATCCTATCTCCACCAGCACTCATATTCTCTGTCTTCTTTCCTGTGACAAAGGGAAAGTGTCCCTGTTCCTATTAAAAGCTAGTCCAACCCATTTGGGCCCCGTATCCCATCCACTTTAGTCTAGTCACAGACTTTGTTCCTGAAATTTTCCCTAATCTCTCCCACATCATTGGTTTCTCCCTTCCTATTGAAAACATGTAAACATACTCTAGTATCCCCTTACCCATACTTGAAAATTTTTTCTGAGAATTAGAAGAAAAAACTTTTGTTGGAGCGGGGATGGTTTTTAAAGTATGATACAGAACTCAGATAAATTCAACTATGTAAAAATTAAAAATTCCTGGAGAGAAAAACAACATAAATAAGGTGAAAAGACATATCAGCAACGCCTATCACAGAGGGCTAAGGTGCCTGCTATATTAAGAGTTCCTACAGAAGAATAAGAAAAAGACCAACAACTCATCAGAACAATGAGCAAGAGGATGGAAGAGACAGTTCAAAGAAACACAAATAGCTTTTAATCTTTTGGAAATATATTCAACCTCACTCAAAATAAAAGAAGGCAAATTAAAGATACAACAAGAAACCATTTTCACTTACTAGATTGGCAAAGATAAAAAAAAATTGATAACACGCCGTATGGAGAAACAGGTCTTCTCATCATTGCTGGTAGGAAATACACTGGTACAAATTATATAGAAACATTTTGGCACCATATCTGTCAAACTCACAAATGCACTCACTCTTTGACTCAGCAATTCTAAGTAATTTTATACTACAGTATATTTCCACACATATGAAAAGACCTATATATAAAATTATTCATTGCAGTTTTGTTTTTAATACAAAAGATTGGAAGCCACCTAAATATTCATTAGTAGGATCACTAGGGAATTAAATAAATAAATTATTGTATAATAACATAATTCAACCATAAATAAAGAAAGGGGGAGACCTTTTTGTATATCTATATACAATAATCTTTAAGATATGTAGATAAGAAGAAAAACAAGGGGCAGAAACAGTATATACAGTGAGCTACCATCTGTATATTTGTTTAAAAGTAAGGAAGGTGGAAAAAATATATGTAAATATTTGCTTGTATATACAGAGAATATTTCCAAAAGGATTTGTAAGAGACTGGAAACATTGAAATGAGGGAGGAAAACAGTGTGACGGGGGAAAGGTATGGGAATGAGATTTTCACTGTAAACAAACCATTTTGTACCATGTAATGTAATGTAATCCATTGGGGAAAAATTTTTTTTAAGTAGGCTCTACACCCAGTGTGGGGCTTGAACTCACAACCCTGAGATCAAGAGTCATATGCTCTGCCAACTGAACCAGGCAGGTGCCCCGAAAATTTTGTTTTTATGTAAAAAAATTTTTTTTTAAGTTTTCCCTGTCCTACCTCCTTCCTATCACCCTATTTCTTTAAAAAACTACTCAAAGCATTTGTCTCTATTTGCTGTCTCGACTTTCTCATCTCTATTGTCTCTTTAATCCATTCAAACATACTTTTTGTCCCTGCCATTCTACTGAAACTGCCTTGTTCAGGTTATTATAACCTCTATCTTGCCCAACAAATCCAATGATATCTCCTCCCTCATTATTATAACCTCTCAATAGTATTCAACACTGTCAACTACTCCCTCCTTGAAGTCATTTCTTTTCTTAGCTTGTAGGATACTTCATTCTCCTAGTTTTATTCTTGCCTCCTTAGTCACACTTCAATCATCTTGGTTGGACCCTCCTCTTCCTCTGACTTTGGAAGATTGACTCTGCCTTTGGCTCTTTTCTGCTCTATCTTTGCTCATCTTTGCCCTAGGTGATCCTGTTTAGTCACATAGCTTTAAATACTGCCATTGACCACCTAATTTATAATTCAGCTCCACTTGTCTTCTCTAAGCTCCTGAAGTCATAATTCTATAGTTAGTTTTTCAAGGAACCACTAAACTGTTTTCTAAAACATTGCACCATTTTACATCCCACCAGCAATATATGAGGGTTCTAATTTCTCCATATTTTTACCAGGAATTGTTATTATCTGTCTTTTATATTATAGCCATCCTAGTAGATGTGAAGTGATATCTCACTGAAATTTTTATTTGCATCTTCCTAATGAATAATTATGTTGCGCATCATTCATGTTCTTGTTGGCCATTTGTATATGTATATCTTTTTTGGAAAAAGACTATTCTAGTCCTTTGTCCATTTTTTTAATTGGGTTGTTTGGTTCTTGGTTGAGTTGTAGGAGTTCTTTATGTACTCTAGGTATTAATCCCTTATCATATACATGATTTGCAAATATTTTCTCCCATTTTATGGGTTGCCTTTTCCTCTGTTGATAGTATCCTTTGATACACAAAAGCTTTTAGTTTTGATGTTCAACTTATCATTTTTTTTCTTTTGTTGCCTGTAGTTTTGGTATCATATCCAAGAAATCATTGCCAAATCCAATGACATGAAGATTTTCCTCTATTTTTTCTTCTAAGAGTTTTATAGTTTTAGTAGTTATATTTATGTCTTTGATCCATTTTTAGATAATTTCTGTATATGGTGTAAGGTAAGACTCTTTTGCTTGGGGACATCCAGTTTTCCCACTACCATTTGTTGAAAAGACTATCCTTTCCCCATTGAATGGTCTTGACAACCTTGTTAAAAATCATTTGACAATATATGCAAGGGTTTATTTCTGGATTTTCTTTTCTATTCCATTGGTCATGCCTGTTTTTATGCAAAGTAGACTTTTAAAGATACCATTTTTAACTCTTCAGATTGGCAATAAATCAAAACATTGATAGCATTCAGTATTGAAAAGGATGCAAAGAGGTGAGAACTCTTACACATTGCTGGGGAAAATGAGAATTGCTATGACCTTTTTGGAAAGTAATGTAGAGGTGTCAAAATTTAAGATATTCTTTTAATGCAGCACATGGGATCTTTATTATGAAAATTAAAAAACTAGTACATAGGTATATGTATACAAAGATATTTATTATGGCATCATTTGTAGTGGGAAGTGGCTGAACTGAAAAAGTCAGGTAGCTATTCTCTCTGCATCTTCCTTTCTCTGCAGTCACATGTTTTCTTACCTCTGTTTTTCTCTGTATTTCTTCTTGGACTTGAAAATGGACCAACTAGATCACTGGGTAGGAGTCTCTCTGATCTTACATCTCAGTGTTCACCATCATCTTAGTCTTGAGTTACTATTTTGCTCATTTACAAACCTGCTACTTTTTTTATGTCACTTTTTATAGTTTCTACTTGTCTGCCAAGTTCTTCAAGTTTGGTTTTTACTCCTTGAACAGAGTTCAGAGAGTTGTTTTATAGTCTGTGTCTAATGATTGCAACATATAGAATCAATCCCTGTGGGTCTGTTTCTATTACTTGTTATTTCTCCTCCTTATTCATGGTGGCTTGTCTCCTTGTTTGTCTGGTAAGTCTGTGCTGGACACTCTATTTGAAAAAATAATTTTTATGTAAATAATTTGATGCTGAGGATGATTATGTTTTCCTTCAAAGAGGATTTTTATTCACTCTTGCTATTAGCAATTAGGGCCAATTTAATACAAGTTCAGGCCCTGAGATTTTTCTGGGCCACTTAAATGGTATGAAGTCTACCTGTAGTCTGTATGAAGGTTAGTTTCCTTCTGATGTTCCCTTACACCTACAGTGTGGCATTTTATTTTATTTTTTTAATGTTTATTTATTTTTGAGGGGAGAGAGAAACTGAGTACAGAGGCAGAGGGGCAGAGACAGAGGGAGACACAGAATCTGAAGCAGGCTCCAGGCTCCAAGCTGTCAGCACAGAGTCCAACGTAAGGCTTGAACCCACAAACTGTGAGATCATGACCTGAGCCGAAGTAGAACACTTAACCAACTGAGCCACCCAGGCGCCCCTACAGAGCAGGATTTTAAACTCCTGACCAAAGCAGAGGGTAAAATATCAGGGTTACAACCCTTTCTGGACCCTGGACTCCAACTTTTGTCCCCATCAGCTCCCAAGGCTGCCAAAAGTGCAGCTTAGATTGACAGCATGTCTCCTGAACTGGTAAATGTAGCAAATGCTACCAGACAAAAGCAGCATGAGTGTCAGGCTCATCACTCCAAATTCCTTATCTATCCAAAATGTTGGGCCACTAATTCCTCACTATCTTGTTAGTTATTAGATGCTTTTAGAGGATGCTTTTTATGTCTCATCCAGCTCGTTTAGCTGTCTTCAATAAGAGGGTTGACCTGAATTACATAGTCTATCATTAGTAACAATGGAAGTCCATTCGGTTTACTTTATTTCTACAAAAGAAAATCTCATTAGCTCCAGTCAAGGGCCCATTCCTGCTCCTGTGGCCGGGGTTCTAAGGTCATTTAACATACAGAACATTCAATAGCTTTGAGAAGGGCAGTTTCCTAACAAGGGGATATGAGCATGGAAGAAATGATTGGCATCTTTAATATACCAAATTACTTGCTGTTCTTTAAATGTACCCTCCTGTATCATATTCCTGTGCTTTTTCATGTGTTGTCTCCTCAGCCAGGATTTGTTCCCCTCTGTTCACCAGGCAAACTCTTTTCTTTTCAAGACTTAACTCAAATAGACTACCTTATCTCAAAAACAAGCAAACAAAAACAAACAAAAAAACACCTCCTCTTCTAGATGCTCTCTGTAATGTGCACACATCTTTTCAGAGCAATCATTCTATATTAAAGGATATCATTCTTATTATTCTTTCCTAAAGGACAGAATTCTTTTTTTTTCACGGATATGAAGTGACATTGTGCCAGGCACATTTGACAAATATTTATTGAGTAAATGAATGAATGTGAGCAAAGAACAAATGATTCTATAAAATTCCAACTCTAAAAAATAACTTATTTTGTGGTTTGTCATTCACTAGACCTTACTTAATTCTTACAATCTTTTCCCTTTCCTGCTAAAAATAAATAATACAGATATGTTTTGAGACAGAGTAAGCAAATTATATCACTTTAGAAGCAATTTCCTAATTTCTTTTGCTTTACTAAATTTGGTACTCTTAGATTCTGACTCCTTTTCTTTGTTTTCATGGCTTGGAAGACAAGGCTTCAAACTCATTAGTTGGCATCATGCCCTTTCCACGCTTTGCCCACCTTCCTCTCCATTACCGCAAACAACCCTCCCCCCATTTTTATCTCTTCTTCCTTCTAAATTTTCATTCTTTCTTCATAGAAAGGACATTCACTGTCACACAACTGGTCATATATAGCAAAAGAAACACACGACACTATATCCACACAGTTCTGTAACTTCTCTGAAAATCAAAGGCCTAAACCATATATCTATATCAAGTTTAATAAGGAATCATAGCAATTTCTAACAAATTCAGAACATTCATAAGGGACCCCTATCAACCAGTTCTAACAGTTGCACTACAAGGGAGAAGGAGTCAAATCTTTGCGAAAATCAAGGTGTCACCTTAACTTTTGAAGATCTTTTTGAGAAAGATTAGGAGGGCAGACAGGCCACCCATTAGCAATCACCTTTGCCAGCACAAGGAAAACAGAAAATATCTGTTTAACCATATTTCTAAAAAAGGAGAGACTGGGAAGAAAACAGACAGAAAAACAACAGTAGCTCTTCCAGGAGCAACAAAAAGAGAGTTAAGGTGTGCCCAGTTGAGGTGTGGAAGGATAGAAGAAAAAAAATACCATTAAGTAGTTGTTTCAATTCTAATGTCTTTTATGTCTAATATCCACTGTCTTTTTTTTTATGTTTATTTTTTGAGAGAGAGAGAGAGAGAGAGAAAGTGGGGGAAGGGCAGAGAGTAAGGAAGAGAGACAATCTTAAACAGGCTCTACACTGTCAGCTCAGAGCCCGATGTGGGGCTCAAACCCACGAACTGTGAGATCAAGACCTGAGCCGAAGTTGGACTCTTTAGAAAAGAATCAGTAGCCCAAAACTAAAGAAGCAAAATAAAAATAATAAAGTTTTACCCAAGAATGAATTACAAAGTGGATTTGCTAGGTTTCCTAAAATATGCTCATTCATTAACGATAAGAAACTTCTGATATTCCACAGGTACTGATAATTTGAGCCATTTCTTTGATCTTTTGAAAGGCTTCCTTTTTAGTTGCAGCCTCAAGTTCCCAGAATCATTAGTGACAACCTAAGTGGATTTAATATCATTTCCCAAGGCCTGCCTGGGATTTTTCAGCCTGTGATGTTCAAAAATCTCACGTGCTCCAACCCAATATCTGTATTTTTTATACAGAAGAAAAAAATATTTAAGTTGCAGGGAGGACTAAAGAAAAGAATGACTAAACCAATACATTATTTTTAAGAGGTAACTATTGATGGCATCAGGATGTGAAACCCTGGCTATTGACACCAAATCCACTGCCTCTGGGTTCTAGCATTTTTAAATTTTTATTTCTGAGAGAGAGAGAGAAGACAGACAGACAGACAGTGAGCAGGGGAGAGGCAGAGAGAGAGGAAGACACAGAATCTGAAGCAGGCTCCAGGCTCTGAGCTGTGAACATAGAACCTGACGTGGGATTCGAACTCACGAATCAGATATCATGACCTGAGCAGAAGTCAGTCGCTTAACCCACTGAGCAGGCGCCCCACCAATATATTTTTAAAGGTTGCTTTGGCAAATGCTTGGTGGTTGAACAAATGGCTAGGAAGGAAGAGTTAGGAGGGAAACGACGGATGGAACACATGGTTGATCGCTCCTTAAGCACATTCTCTCTTTTTTTTTTTAAGATTTTATTTTGTGGGGGGTGGAGGGGTGGGGAGGGGCTGGCAGAGGCAACTGGGTCACTCAGTTGGTCAAGTGTCTGACTTCAGCAGCTCAGGTGATGACCTTACAGTTCATGAGTTTGAGCCCTGCATCAGGCTCTCTGTTCTCAGTACAAAACCCGCTTCCCATTCTGTGTCTCCCTCTCTCTCTGCCCCTCCCCCATTCCCCCTCAAAAATAAATAAACATTTTAAAAAGATTTTATTTTTTTTAAGTAATCTCTACACACAATGTGGGGCTCGAACACATAACCCTGAGATCAAGAGTTACATGCTTCACCGACTGAGCCAGCCAAGGTGCTCCTGAGCACACTCTTTCTTTCTTTTTAAAGTTTATTTACTTATTTTGAGAGAAAGCACGAATGAGGGAGAGACAGATCGAGAGAGAGAGAGAATCCAAAGCAGGCTCCTCACTCAGTGCAGAGCCCAGCAGGGCTTAGACCCACAAACTGTGAGATCATGACCTGAGCCAAAGTCGGACACTTAACTGACTGAGCCACCCAGGCACCCCTGAGCACACTTTTTCTTAAAGAGTAACTGGTCACTTCTGTAATACTTTTGCCAAAAATGTTTAACTTTAATCATAAATAACCAGATTAATCCAAATTAAGGATTTACCTCTCCAAAAATGACAATATCATGGAGAAAAAAAAGTGAGGAATTATTCTAGAAGAAAAGACACCTGAGGACAAAATGCAATCCCAAATTTAAAAAAACAAAGCCATAAAATAAATTATGAGAACAATTGGGAAAATTTAAATACGGATCATATACCAGGTAATAAAATTGTGTCTGTGTTAAATTTCGTAAGAATGACAACTGTATTGTGATTATGTAGATGTATTGGGCTGAATGGTGGCCCCCAAAAAGATATGTCCGTGTCCTAAACCCCAATAACTTTGAATGTTCTTTGGAAAAAGGGTTTTGTAGATGTAATTAAGTTAAAAATCTTGAGATGAGGAAGATCCTCCGGAGTTTCCTGAGTGATCACTAAATCTGATGAGAAGTTCCTTGGAAGAGACACTTAGAGAAGGCAACGTGGCCACAGAGGCGGAGACTGGAATGATGTGACCATAAGTCAAGGGATACCAACAGCCACCAGAAGCTGGGAGAGGCTTCTCCGGAGGGAGTGTGGCCCTGCCGACACCTTGATTTTGGACCTCAGGCCTCCAGAACTGTGGAAATAATGCATTTCTTTTGTTTTAAGTCACCAAGTTTGTAACTTGTTACAGCAGCCACAAGAAACAAATACAGTAGGAAAATATACCTCTTTTTTCTTAGGTAATACATGCTAAAATATTTTAATACATTTTATTAAATATATTATGTTTTTTTTCTTAAAACATTTAAGAAAGTGCCATAATGTCTACAACTTGCAATGTACTTTTGAAAGGATCATATTTTTAAAGTATATATGTGACCCAGCAGAAAACCATGGGGGAGGGGAAGAGGGGAAAAAAAAAAGCCACAGAGAGAGAGGGAGGCAAAACATAAGAGACTCTTAAATACTAAGAACAAACTGAGGGTTGAGGGGGATATGGGAGCGGGGAGAGAGGGTGATGGGCACCGAGGAGGGCACTTGTTGGGATGAGCACTGGGTGTTGTATGGAAACCAATTTGACAATAAATTGATTTAAAAAATAAAATAAAATAAAGTACATATGTGTGTGTTTTAAATAGATATATACATACACATATACAGTAAGTAAGGCAAAATATTAATGTTAACATTGATAAATTTAGATGAATGGTATATGGCAAGGTCACTGCATTATTCTTTCCATCTCTATGTAGAACTAAAATTTGCAAACAGTTACAAGTTAGGAAAGAAGAATAAGAGAGTACTTCTCTGGCTCAGCAAAAGGATTTACTGGCCATACTGGGGCTGTCACCTCTTAAAAGCAGCATTTATGGTAGAAGGACAGTCATTTTAGAAAGTTTCTTGGAAATCCCAAATCAAAACAAGCAGCATCTGCTGCCTTGTTGCCCCCCCTACTCCCCTGCCCCGCAACCCTCAGTTGGAAGGGCTATGAAAAGTCTCGAATGTTTCTGAATGGCAGAGCTAAACAGGCTCTATCTATAATTTACTTATAATCTGGGGTGGTGAGGAGAAGGTGGAGTGGCCAGTTTAAATAAAGCCAGAAAGAACTTAGAAGATAAATTTATTTCTGATCTTCCTCTTCTTCGTGATCATTTGCATTACCAGTAATTCCACCTGCACATATAGGTTCCTCCACATCCTGCCTTTGTGGAGATAAATGCAAAGACCATTAACTCAAATGGTGCGAATATGATTAAAGCCCTCTGGAAAAGAAACACAAACCTAAGGTAATCATTGGAAAAAGTCATACAAGTACTGGGGCGCCTGGGTGGCTCGGTCGGTTAAGCATCAGCCTACGGCTCAGGTCATGATCTCACTGCTTGTGAGTTCAGCCCCTTATTGAGCTCTGTGCTGACAGCTCAGAGCCTGGAGCCTGCTTCAGATTCGTCTCCGTCTCTCTGCCCCTCCCCTGCTTGTGCTCTGTCTGTCTGCCTCTCTTTCAAATATTAAAAAAAAACAAAACCTTATAAAAATTTTTAATTTTAATTTAATTTTTTACTGTTTATTTATTTTTGAAGGAAAGGGGGAGAGAGAGAGAGAGAGAGAAAGAGAGAGAGACAGAGAGAGAGAGAGAGAGAGAGGGAATGAGCAGGGGAGGGGCAGGGAGAGAGGGAGACACAGAATCTGAAGCAGGCTCCAGGCTCTGAGCTGTCAGCACAGAGCCTGATGCAGTGCATGAACTCATGAGCAGTGAGATCATGACCTGAGTCGAAGTGGGTCACCCAACCGACTGAGCCACCCAGGCGCCCCCCCCCAAAAAATTTTTTTTAATAATACAAATACTGTAAGTAGCAATCAGATGAAACAAATTCAGAACCCCAGTAAAACTCTTTGCTCTCCAAGTTGAAAATTAAGTGAAAGCAATTTTTATAATTCAGAAAAATAAATACTGTAGAAATGTGGAAAATATGGACTGACGGCTCAATTCTGTAATGATACAGGATGAAATGGCATCTGTATAAGGGACAAATAACAAATAAATCAATGGAAGTGAAGAATGATCTTTGAATGTAACTGAGACATTTTAGGAGCAAAGATGTCGATCTGCATTCACACGTGCTGCTAATGTCAAGAAAGAACTAGGTAAATGTCTTTCTGGATCCTAAAGATAAAAATGTAATCAATTATTTCAACCTAATTTTCCACTCATGAATGAAATATTTTTGGAGCACCTGCTGTGTAGAAGACACTGGGGTTATCATGGGGTGGGGGGTGGGGGTAAAAATAAAAAGTGAAAATGAGCTCCTAACTTCAGGGTATACACATATATATTTTTTTGAATTAACATAATTCAATTCACATTCCATAACATTTATATTTACATTTAAAGGGTACAGGGGCGCCTGGATGGCTCAGTCAGTGGAGCATGCAACTCTTGATCTTGGGCTTGTAAGCTTGAGCCCCATGTTGGGTGGAGAGATTACTTAAAAAAAGAAAATCTTAAAAAAAATAAAGGGTACAACTCAGTGGTTTTAAGTATATTCACAAAGTTGTGCAAGCATCACCACTATCTAATTCCAGAACATTTTCATCACCCGCAAAGAAAAACTTGTGCCTACTAGCAACCACGTCCCATTTCCACCTCCTCCTAGAGCCTGTGGTGGCCACTGATCTGCTCTGTCTCGATCAATTTTCCTATTCTGTACATTCATATAAATGGAATCATACAATAGGTAGCCTTTCTAGACTGGCTTCTTAGGTTTAACATAACGTTTTCAAGTTTCATCCATGTTGTAACAAGTTTCAGTATGTCATTCTTTTTTATTTCTAGGTAACATTCCATTGTATAGATTATATCACATTTTGTTTATCCACTCATCCGTTGACAGACACCTGGATTGTTTCCACTTTTAGGCTATTTATGAATATTCCTATGAATATTTGTGTACAAGCTTTTGTTTGAACAAATTAATACAGAATGATTAATTAACATACTAATTATGAATGAATTAATGTGACGATGTATTGATATAGTAGTAATGGAACGTAGTAAGCCTCATGTAGTGGGTTTTTATTGGTTTTGGCTTCCCAACATCTATTCCTCCTTCCTATTAGTAGAGTACCTGTATTCTCTTATGTGTAATAATGTACAGAAGCTTCCAAAGAAGCTGGCTTCACACTCAAATCCAGGGTAGACCTTATTGGCTTAAGTCAGCACATCCTATCTCCATGGATATTGATTAGTTCAGTGACAGGCAAGTGACCTTAATTCAAACCAATGAGATATGAAAAGATCTTTACTGGGGCTTCTGGGAAAGATGCTTCCTTGCTATTCTGAAGTAGCTGCCTTGAGAGATGTTCTTTTACTACTAGAGATGAGGGAAGCACATATAGCTCTCTTAGAAACTGCTACAGTCATATTGAGATTGAGTATATTGACCCATACTGAGCGAACTTTAGAAAATCAAATTTTTTTAAAAGAAATAAGGTCTTTGGTAATATCACTGAGCCTCAATATTGAGGACCAAACTTTGCCTGAGTTTCAGGTGACAACTAATAAATTTTCTTAATTTTTTTTAATGTTTATTTATTTATTTTGAAAGAGAGACACACGGAGTGTGATGAGTAGGGGAGGGTCAGAGTGAGAGAGAGAGAGAGAGAGAGAGAGAGAGAATCCCAAGCAGTCTCCATGCCATGCTGTTAGCATAGAGCCCAATATGGGGCGCAATCTCACGAACCCATGAGATTGTGACCTGAGCAGAAACCAAGAGTCAAATGCTTAACCAACTGAGCTACCTAGCCGCCCCTCCCTTAATTGTTTAAGCCAGTTTGAACTGAGTTGTCTGTTGCTTACAATCAAAAGATTATATCATATTAATGGAAACTAAATTTTTATAGCTCTTTATAATATAAGTCTGAGCCATATGAATTCAGTGGTAGACACATTGGATACTGCCTGAAGGAGTCATGAAAGTGTTCCCGCAGAAAGTGACATTTGAATTACAACTTGGAATTTAGAAAGTATTTACTAAGTACAATGGACTAAACAAAATTAAGCAGATTTCTTTTATCACAGATCTTCTCAGAGACTTTAATATTCATTCGTAATATATTCATAATGTGAGTTATACATATATTCAAGAGAAGGAAATAATATACCGTGTTTGCTAAATTTATTTCACTCTGAACACCTAGTAATATCTCACAGACCCTAGCTGGCTTGGTAAACACCGGTATGTACCATGTGTCAGTGGATGGCTAACAGAGAAGAAAAGATCATCTTGGCCATCTTACTAGAAAATTTGTATGAAGATGAAAGCATTTGAAACAAATTTTAAGAGGTTGGTGAGTCCTAAACAAGTAGAATGAATCTAGGTAGTTTCTTGACTAAGATGAGTTCATGAAACCTTTTAGTCAAGAAGAAATCTGAAAGGGTAGTTGTCAACAGTGTCATTCTTTAAAATCTATCAGGGGTGCCTGGGTGGCTCAGTCGGTTCAGCATCCGACTTCAGCTCAGGTCACGATCCCACGGTCTATGGGTTCGAGCCCCACGTCGGGCTCTGTGCTGATGGCTCAGAGCCTGGAGCCTGCTTCAGATTCTGTATCTCCCTCTCTCTCTGCCTTTCCCCTGCTTACGCTCTGTCTCTATGTCTCTCAAAAATAAATAAACATTAAAAAAAGAAAATGAAAATTTATCAGCAAGGGTCTTTCTTCTGGAAAGCAAATTCAACAAATAAAAGATAATTTCTATTAGTTAAATAAGCTAAAGTGAAAACATTTTAAATGTATTGTCCACTATATTTATAGGAAACACTTGCAGAAGAGAGGCATGAGTAATGAGCAACTGATTTCTCTGTTTTTGATAAGGCAGCTAGTAATCTGTTTGTCACATCTCAGTTTCACTTTATAATTATGAATGAACCCTGAAATAAAGACTACATCTTTCCAGCTCTGGCTATCTAACAGGAACAATTGATAGTTGGAGAAAACTCTTCAAGTTCATAGGTGATAAACTTAGGGAATTAACGGTTGTTACCTTATTAAGACAGAATCGTTAAGTCTCTAAAAACCCATTTACAATTATTGATGGTAACACCACTTACCTCAGACAAATAGTCCTTTCTTTTCTTCATTTTTCCAAATCAGGTCTATGAATAACAGGGTGACTAAAGGCTGAAAAGGAAAAGAGACCAGATATATTCACATATGTATCCATTTTTTTATTTTCCAAAGAAAAGTGTACAACTTTGCCATAAATTGCTTTCAACAAAGGCTTAGTTTACACATAAAAAGACGGTGGGGATGTGAAGATGGGGGTGCGTTTTGGGGATGGGAGGGGGCGATTAACTAATAAAAGAAACCCAAAGACTATTACTCTGAAAAGCTACAGGGCAGAAGGAAGAAAATACAATCATTGGCCTTAGGACAAAGTCTCCATTGACTTCTTAGATCCATCAGTCAGTGCTTATTCAAGCTCCCTGCTGAAGTAGCATTTTGCATACCACACACCTACCAATAGAAGGTCAATTTTTCCTGAAGCAGGTAAAGCACCTAAAGCCACATTCCTGGGCTGCAAAGATGCAAATGCAGACAAAATAAGGGGTTTACAGGGAACTTCTTATCAACAGCTAAATCTTCAAAGGAGAAAAAAATCTGAGATACTCCTCAAGGTACCAGATCCATACACCAAACATTCACTTCCAAGTTTTGCTAATTAGTGGCTGAGTCTCTAACAGAACTATCTTAAAAATACATAAATTATAAGAAATTATTATTGCCTTTCCTCTTCTCTTTAACAATTGCTACATTAGGGAGCTTGGCTGCTCTGTTGGTAGAGTATGCAACTCTTGATCTCAGGATAATGAGTTCAAACCCCACATTGGTCTTAGAGATTACTTAAGGACATTTTAAAAAATGCTACATTATTATTAGGACCCAAAGACTTTTTTATTACCCTAGTCTTTCACTTCCCTCTTGCTAATTTTTTTTTATATTTTACTCTATTCCTGTTAACCTGATTACCAAAGGTATTTTCAAATAAACAATTCCATATTTTAGGAATCTAGATAATGGTATTTTTTCAGCAAGTCAAATACAATTCAAGACTCTACTTTCTGGGGCTTAACAAAAGATCACTCATTCATTAAATAATAATATTCTAATTCTTTTCAATTGTTTCCATTGGACTATGGAATTTAAAATTTCTTTTATGTTTATTTATTTTTGAGAGAGAGAGAGAGAGAATGCGAGCCGGGGAGGGGCCGAGAGAGAGAGAGAGAGAGAGAGAGAGAGACAGACAGACAGACAGACAGACAGAATCTGAAGCAGGCTCCAGGCTCTGAGCTGTCAGCCTAGAGCCCGATGCAGGGCTCAAACTCACAGACTGTGAGATCATGACCTGAGCTGAAGTCAGACACTTAACCAATTGAGTCACCCAAGTGCCCCAGACTATGGAATTTTTTACTGTAGAGACAGATATTATCAACCACTCTCTTTTCTTAAATTATTTTCAAAATACTGTGCAAGTATAAAATAATGCACTGGAGATACACAAATATACAAGGGTATCTTTCATTATCTTAAAACAAAATTATCTCAGCTACTCCCCCATTGTATCATCCCAGGAAGTAAAAAGCATGGAAGACAACTATTTCTTCACCTTTCACCAATGGCAAAAATGAAAGATAGAATGCATAAGCTAAGTTTGCTTTGGAATGGTAAAAAAAAAAAAAAAAAAAAAGGCAAAACTGAGGAAATACGGAAGAGCCAGGTGATTGATGAGAACTGAGAGCTAAAAAGATAAGGGTAGGAAAGAGAGACAGATTGACAGGTAGACCAAGCCCATACAATTAGACTGTAGGATATATAAGATCCAGATAAGAATACGGGTGCTGAGATAGACCAGTGTCCTGGGAGTCAGGCTATTGCATTCTTGTCCCACCTCTCAGATACCAGCGTGATGATGCCAGCTTCTGTTTCCTCATCTGGGGTATAAGGAAATTGAACAAACTGCCTCTGATATTCCATCTCTAACTTTCTAAGAATCAATGGAAGGCTCCTACGAGGTGGAAGGTAATATAAGCCAAGATGGAAATTTGAAGGAATCTGAAGCCTAGCAAGGCTCTCACAGAGACGGTGAAGACAGGAACAGCCAGAGTAGGAAAAGAAACAGAGAAGTCAAAGAGTCAAGAGCAGATACCACATGAATGGTCTCCATTTTTCTACCAATGCCGTAAAAGAAGAGAAAAAAAACCCTAATTTAATAACCTAAATCTTGTGCTTACTGTGATTAGGTTGAGCCATATATAAAATTGTTGATCTTCAGTTGTGACAAAAATGGCAATTTCACATGGTTCAACTTAATTATTTTCCATTATCCCATTTGGAGACAAGGAGTCCTCATACTGATGACAATTAGCTGATTTACAGTGATTTACATAGAAATAATAGATTTGAGCTCTTAATTTCTTCATAAAGCTGATATTAGTAACTAGTTGAACTATTAAATGACCCCCACTATGTATTACGTGATTAGATGACCCTCCTTAAGACTATAATTCTGAGATGCTCTATCCTCTCTTTTTCCCAGCATATTATGCCTTAATTTTCTACCAAGAAAATGGAATCATAGAATCACAGAAATGAAAACATACAATTTTATTTTACTTCTATTTTTTATTTAAAAAATTTTAATGTTTTTATGAATTTTGAGAGAGAGAGAGAGTGCCAGCAGGGGAGGGGCAGAGAGAGAGAGGGAGACACAGAATCCAAAGCAGGCTCCAGGTTCCGCGCTGTCAGCACAGAGCCCAACGCATGGCTCGAACCCAAGAACTGAACTGTGAGATGGTGACTTGAGCCTAAGTTGGATGCTTAACCAAATGAGCCACCCAGGTGCCCTCATACAATTTTATTTTTTTAACATTTTATTTATTTATTTATTTACCTACTTACTTTTAAAATTTTATTTTTAAGTAATCTCTAGTCCCAATGTGAGACTCAAACCCACAACTCCAAGATCAAGAGAGTCACATGCTCCACTGACTAAGCCAGCCAGGCACCCCAGAAAATATACGGTTTTCTTGAGAGTACATAGTATTGAAGAGACCTTGAAATGGAGTGGCCTCTGGAAAAAAGTTTAACCAATATAATAAACCATCACTCTATGGGAGAAGGGTTACAAATAATACCATCTAAAAGAAACCAATTACGTGCAGAAAAGGACGGCAGTAAAGAATGAGGTTGAACCTACACAAGTAAAGAGGTTATCCCAACCATAAGCTCAAAAACTTCAAACTGATCCTTGCCTAATCATGAAGGAACTGAAAGAAGCCTTTAGTTATGTTACTGTGGTTCTCTAGTAGAAGGAACTAGCTCTAAGGAACCAAGACTCTAAAAAGAGAAGTAAAAAGGGGTGGCTCAATTTTTGCCATCCAAACACAGACACCAAAGGATTCGGTTAGTGTTGTAGAAACAGGACTGACATCTGGAAATCTGAGTTTGGGCCCAAACTCTTGTCACTAACTTGTGATCTTGAGCAAGACCTCACCTTCCAAAATATGAATTTTCACCTCCTCGAAGTGAGGGGGGTGGAACGAATGATCTAAAACAATATAGTTTCAAACTGACAGAACATTTCAAGAAGAGTAGAATCTTAAATATAGAGAACAAACTGAGGGTTACCAGTGGGGAGGTAGGTGTGGGGGGATAGGTGGGGTAGGTGATGGGGATTAAGGAGGACACTCGTTATGATGAACACTGGGTGATGTATGAAAGTGTTGAATCACTATATTGTGCGCCTGAAACTAATATTACACTGTACGTTAACTAACTGGAATTTAAATAAAAACTTAAAAGAATAGTAGAAGGAATTCCCCCTTAAGTCCTTAATCCAAATCAAATTGTATTTACATTTGCTCCATTTGCCTTATTATTCTACCTTTACATATACGGACTTATATGCCTTTTTTCTGAACCATTTGAGACTTA
Source organism: Paguma larvata (assembly GCA_030068075.1). Classification (NCBI taxonomy): domain Eukaryota; kingdom Metazoa; phylum Chordata; class Mammalia; order Carnivora; family Viverridae; genus Paguma; species Paguma larvata. The sequence goes on along the minus strand of CM057833.1, from coordinate 19,511,335 downwards.
GATATCATACTCTTTTACTCCTAAATACTTCTGTGTGTTATTTATTAAGAACAAGGTCTTTCTCTAAGTAGCCACAGTATAGATATAAAAATCAGGACATTTAACATTGATACAATACTATTATCTAATTCACAATCCATGTTAAATGTTGCCATGTGTCCTAAAAGCATTTGCCAGGGCTATTTATTTTTCCTAGTCCAGGATCAAATCTAAGGTCACGCACTACATTCAGTTTTCATGTCTCTTTTGCCTCTTTTAATCTGGACCAGTTCCTCAGCCTTTCTCAGCCTGTTTCCTCATCTTGACATTTTTGAAGAGTGCGGACCAGTTATTTTGCAAAATGGCTCTCAATTTGGGTTTGTTTGACATTTCCTCATGATTAGATTCAGTTTATACAATTTTGGCAGGATTACCAGTGAAGTGATACTGTGTCCTCAGTAGTTCTTATTAAGAGACGACGTAGTAGCCTTGATGACTTGGCAAAGGTGGTATTAAAGAAGTTCCTCCACTATTTCCCCTTTATGATTATTAATGTAGTTTATGGAGAGATACTTTATCATGCAAATATCCTGTTCCTCATCAAACTTGCACCCATTTCACCAGTTTTAGCATTCATGCCTGAGTTTCTCACTCCACCATTGCACCTATATTTATTAGTTGTCATCTTCTGATAGGAAATGCTTTCACTTTTCCTACATTTATATAATGATTTATTTACTTATTTATATCAGTGTGGACTCATAGACTCTTATCTTTTACAATGGTTTATAACCCATTACTAATAGTAATTATTTTGATTAAAGCAGGGGTGTTTTTGTTTTTGTTTTGAGAGAGAGAGAGAGCACAAGCTGAGGAAGGGCAGAGAGAGGGAGAGACAGAATCCCAAGCAGGCTCTGCGCCATCCACACAGAGCCCAACATGGGGCTCAAACTCGCAAAATGTGAGATCATGACCTGAGCCAAGCTCGAGAGTCAGACATTTAACTGACTGTGCCACCCAGGCGCCCCAAAGCAAGAGTTCTTAATCATTCTTTGTACCATGTATTCCTTTGTCAAGGTGGAGAAGCCTATAGACCTCTTGTCAGAATGATGTTTTTAAACTCATTAAATAATTACAGACAATATTATATAGGTTTCCAAATGAAACTTATATTGAAATAGTTATCAAAATATTAAAATTTTATGATCATGTGTTTTGTTATTAACGCATTAAATAACGAGATCTAGTAGTAAAGAGTTCAGGGGCGCCTGGGTGGCTCAGCTGGGTAAGCGTCCGACTGACTCGGGTCATGATTTCGCAGTTCGTCAGTTCAAGCCCCGCGTCGGGCTCGGTGCTGACAGCTCAGAGCCTGGAGCCTGCTTCGGATTCTGTGTCTCTCTCTCTGCCCCTCCTCTGCTCATACTTGGTCTCTCTCTCTCTCTCTCTTAAAAATAAAAATAAGAGCATTAAATTTTTAATATGCAAACTATATCAACAGGTCTGCAGCGACTGCAATGTGATAGGAAATTATCTGTGATTTCTACCAGTGCCATTCCCAAGTACAGTACTGCTAATATTGCGATGATTCTGTTACTAACAGTCGTACTAAAAGGAAATGCTAAATTTCATTATCAGTGAAAATAAAGACGCGATTTTCTCCCCATCCATGTTCATGAACCTAATGAAGTTTATTCTGGATGCCAGGTTTAGAACCCCTGATACAGTCTCTTTGTACCCCTAGCCTCCCTAAGGCCCTACTTTAACATCACATTATTATTCAAGCCTGAAGTTTCAATCCTCCAAGATAAAAGTTATCCCACAAATATAAAAAAACTTGATACGACTTGAAAAGACACTGACTTGAATAAAAGAAAAAATTGCTTTAAGAGTCCAGGGCCCTGCAGCACTAAGGCAAAAAAGTGGCCGCCTGAAGAACAGCCTCGAGCTGGTTGTGGGTCCAGCAAGACCCAAGGTAGAAAAACTGAAGCCCAGTAAGAGGAATGACATACCCAGGATCCCACAAGGAATGGAGTCAGAGGCAGCAGCCAGCAAAGTCACCTTGAGAAGGCTTGCTGAATGAACTGTGGCTTCGAAAATGAAGAAGCCGAAGAAGAAAGGAAGAAGAAAGGAAGGAAGGAAGGAAGGAAGGAAGGAAGGAAGGAAGGAAGGAAGGAAGGAAAGAAAGAAAGAGAAAGAGAGAGAGAGAAAGAGAGAAAGAAAGAAGGAAAGAAAGAGAAAGAAAGAAAGAAAGAAAGAAAGAAAGAAAGAAAGAAAGAAAGAAAGAAAGAAAGAAAGAAAAGAAAGAAAAATGAGATTGAGCCGAAAACCCAGTTACTTATCTTATAGCACCAACCCCATGAGAAGCATCAGTTTGCAGACCAGGATGTAATTTCAAGGTTGAAGTTGCAGTGAACTCTGGTAACAGAAGCAAGAGCCCAGCGGAAACATATAAATATGTGAACGGGGCAAAAATTGAAAAAATCATTTTAGAAGGGCAACTGTGAATAATAAAGTTCAAATGCAATGCTTTTTAAATTGGTAAAAAAATATTTTAAGATTTAAGTTACATTTAATCTCTTTGACTGTAAATGATTTTCTTTGGGGATGAGTGGCTAAGTTTGGAGTCTGTTTAAAGTAATCAAAGGATTCTCCCCTCCTCCTGCTTTAGGAAGTTTGAATTCCACTGCAAGCTAGATTTTACTTCTGTACCACTGGTCTTCCATAAAACTCCTCACTAAATCTATGTATGTAGGCAGGTGTTTAAATGCAAGACTATTTATCCTGCCTGAAATAAAAACTATGTTTGTGAACACTCGTGCAAAGTTAAACAGTACATAATTCCTAAATCAGCATTTAAAATCCAAAGACCCTGACATTTCTCTTTCCTGACATTCTTACACTTAAACTTCTCTTTCCTGACATTCTGTCTTTTTTTTCAATATTGGGCTGTGTCATTATTCACATTCCCATTAAATCACTGCCCACTCCTGCTCGTTTTCTGTTTAGCTGGTTCTTAACTACTCATTGCTCTGTTTCTTGATCTACGTGTCTACGTGTTCAGAACCTGAGGACTGCACTTGAACAAGGGGAGAGAATTGTGGAAACCACAATACCTAACTTCTGTGTTTGTTTTAAATAATAAGAAATAACAATGAATTTTTACTGATTTGAGCTTGTGGTAGTTTTATCTCCACTACTACTGATTGCATTTTAAGAATAGCCCCGACGCCTGAGTGGCTTAGTTGGTTAAGCGGCCGACTTCGGCTCAGGTCATAATCTCACAGTCTGTGAGTTCGAGCCCCGTGTCGGGCTCTGTGCTGATGGCTCAGAGCCTGGAGCCTGCTTCAGATTCTGTGTCTCCCTCTCTCTCTGCCCCTCTCCTGCTCACACTCTGTCTCTATGTCTCTCAAAAATAAATAAACATTAAAAAAATTTAAAAAACAAAAAAGAATAGCCCCGTCTTGGGAGTGCCAGGTTGGTTGAGAGTCTGAGGTGGCTCAGGTCATGATCTCATGGTTCAGTGAGTTCAAGCCCAGCATCTAGCTCGCTGCGGTCAGCACAGGGCCCACTTTGGATCCTCTGTACCCCTCTCTCTATGTCCCTCTCCTGCTCACACACTCTCTCTCTCAAATATTAAAAGTAAAAGAATAGCCTTGTCTTGCCCAACTTTATATCTCACAAAAGACCTAACAGTGCTATCTATGCACATAGGAAGCATCCATTCAATGAACGATGATCAGAAAGTATTAGCACACAACACTCCTAGTCTACTTAACAAAAAACTCTCTTGTAACAAATCTGGACTGGTTCTTAACACCATCATCATGATTAGAAGACATCAGCCCAATAAATAATTTAGAAATATTTATAGTAGAGGAAAATCATGATATAAAATTATCATTTTAAACAAAATGTAACAAAACAGATCCATATTTACAATGCTTGGAGTGAGACTCTCAAAACATTTGAATCTAAATTAAAAAAAAATTTTTAATGTTTATTTTCGAGAGAGAGAGAGAGAGAGAGAGAGGGTGCGAGCCAGGAGAGGGGTAGAGAGGGAGGGAGACACAAAATCCAAAGCAGGCTCCAGGCTCTGAGCTGTCAGTACAGAGCCCCACTCCGGCCCCAACTCATGAACTGCGAGATCACAACCTGAGTCAAATTTGGACGCTTAACCAACTGAGTCACCCAGGTGCCCCTAAATCTGAATTAATGAATCTCTAGATATACATAAAATTACACAAGTCTCCTATTTCCTTTAGTTCCCAGGTAGAGCTTTAAAGTTTGTGGTACCAAAAGGTTTCAGAAGCAGTGCTTCAAGATTCTCTATGACATCTCTTGCCTCTCATGGACTTGAGATAACTTTAGAGCCGAAGCCCGAGGAAGAACTGACTTTGGGAAGAGGGGGAATTCAGAATAATAACCAACCACATTAACACAAAAGAAAAGTTATCTTTATAAAATAAAATGGTATTTAAAATTTTTAAGGTTTTTTTGAGAGAGGCAGAGAAGATCTCTTTCCAAGAATCCCAAACGGACTCAGCGCCGTCAACACAGAGCCCTAGAAGGGGCGAGATCCCAGAACCATGAGATCTTGGAGATGAAGAGTTGGATGCTTAACCAACCAAGCCACTCAGACGCCCCAAAAAAGGTGTTTTTTTTTTTTTAATCAAGGAGACCAATTCCATGAAAATGTTTTCAAAACCCGAAAAAAAAAAAACAAAACTCAAACAGGGGACGGGGTACGCCTGAGTAGCTCAGTCCACCGAGCATCTGACTTCGGGTCAGGTCATGATCTTGCAGTTTGTGAGTTCGAGCCCGCCTCAGGCTCTGAGCTGACAGCTCAGAGCCTGGAGCCTGCTTTGGATTCTGTCTCCCCCTCTCTCTGCCCTTCCCCTGCTAGTGCTCTGTCTCTCTGTCTCTCAAAAACAAACATTTTTTAAAAATTAAATTAAAAAAAACAGGGAAAGGAATGAAAAATTATAAGATCTAAGAGAAAGCATTACGCATCATGTTAAAAAACGACTTTACGTTGAGCAAATAACCTTATCACCTCTAAAAGCCCCTGTGTCTTAAGATCCCGACTTGGCCCTTTGCCCTCCTGACGTAGCCAACGCTACCTAGTTGCTTTGGGGTAAATTGTTTCTATGGCTTCTGCTAACCGGTCTGTTGTGGCTTGCCCTGTACGACTGAGGATGCCCAAGAGAAAGACTGGGGAACTGGCTTTCCAAGGTTGCTTAAAACTGGTGGAAATCGAGGGTTTAATCTTTCCAGGGCCAGTTAAGGTTTGATCTGGGGGGGAAACTCGAGAAGTCTTCAGAATCCAGCCAGTCAGAGCTCTGGACCTTAACTTCCCCATCTGTAAAATGGAGCAGGCGACCGCCGCTCAGAGAGAGGAAGAATCGCAGGATCCCAACCGATGGCTCCGCCAACGTGAAAGCTGCTATCCAGTTAGGGCAAGAAGTAGGCGGCGCGCAGAGAGAGGAGCGAGAACAGGGCAGTTCGCAGGAAGTGCTTCAGGGCTGGGAGGGGAAATAGAGGGCGGAGGCGGGAATGTGAAAACCGAGCGCTTGCTGCGGAGTTTGTACCGAAGCTCAGGGGAGGCGGGGCAAAGCCGAGGTGAAGGGGTTAGTCAGTGGATAGGCAACATGGGCCACCTCCCCCGAAAGGAGAGGGTTGGGTGCGGGGGAGGCTCTGAGGTGGCGGCTGAGGAACGTGGGGGGAGGGGTGAAAGCGAACGCTCTCAGGAAAGGGGCGGGAAGCGCGCGCTAGCGCGCGCATGCGCGCGCCCAGCTCCTCCTGCTCGCAGGCCTGGGTTTCTGACCGCGCGCCCCGCGCCGACGGTGCGGACGTTAGAGAAGGAGGAGCCACGCGGCCCCTCCTCGTCCTGCCGGGACCTGAGAGTCCTGCCGCGTGTACCCCGTGGTAGCGGGTCGTCGCTTTTTTTTCAGTGGGGATTAAGGTAGCAGGGAAAGGAAACACGTTTCTCTCCCTTGCTTTTTTCGTCCCCTCCCCCACGAAAAATGGGACGGGAGGTCCTGGGCGTGTCAGGGAGAGTCCGCTCCGGGTTTTCCCGCCCACTTTAACTCCGTGAGCGCTTCGACTGCGCGGCGCTTCACTCCACCGGGCGCGCCCGAGCCCTCCGCCGGAACTCGTTCCGCCTCCCCCACACATCTTTCTCCGGCAATGCAAAGTGGGAGCTCGAACCTCTTTCCCTGAGCTCCCCAGGCTGGCTGTCACCCTCTATCTCTTCGGCGTTGCGACTCTGACTGCCCCTGGCAGCTAGAATTCTCTAATAAGGTCGCTCTGAGGGACTACTTGATGTCTCCGTGCGCTCGGTGGTGCGGCCGCGCTCTGAGCTCTTCCTGGAAACTCCCGCCTCGGGGAGCCAGGAGAGCCCGGCCGGGGGGGAGGGGAGCGGAGGGGACGCGCACGCCCCCCAGTCCCGGGGGAGGGCTCCGCGCCCCCGCCCTCCTCCCCGCGGGGAGGGGAGGGAACGCGCGAGAGGGGGAGGGGAGGGAGCGGGGCGCGGAAACGGGGGGGGCGCGGCTTCCCGCCCCACCCCCCACCTCGAGAACAACGGGTTCCCGCTGCTGCCCCCTGCCGCCCACAGCGCCCCGCACCCCGCGCCCCTCCCCGGCCCCGAGAGGGGCGTCGGGGGCGCCGCCGCCGCCGGGGCCGTGGGAACCGGAGCCGAGACTTACAAGAACTGACCGGTTTCCTGTCAGAAAACTTCCAGTTACTTTAGAGAAGCCAGTTGGGCCAACTTGGTCCCAGCCGGAGTTGGCCACATTTCACTCCAGCCTGGTGACCTCCCCTCTACTTTAAAACAACGGGGAATAATCTTGGGGGAGGCAGTCGGTTGATAAAACCAAGAGCAACACCACGTTGCACCGCTCCGCCTCAAAGGAAATTAAACACAAATACTGACTGTGAGGAATTTTTAAAGGGCTACCCAACAGAAGGAACTCGGGTTTTTCAAGTTAAAGCTCCCCCCGCCCCCCCCGCAACTGTATGTACACAAAGATGTAAGTCATGAGGCTTTCCTCGAGCAGTACGTCAGCTTGTAAGCTTACTTGAGTTTGCAGTCTAAAACACCTTCGTGAACTTTTCAAAAGGCGTTTGTTTCTGACTCCAACAGGAAAAAAACCAATTCGAAAGAGCCTGAAAAAGTTCAATTAGAATAGCAGCCACATTTCAACATTTCCCAGATTTTGCAATATTAAACTGTGAGGGTTTGTGCCAAACTTTAAGGCAGGAATTCTTACTGCCAAATTACAAATTTCTCAAAATGAGGGGTGTTCAACCAAATTGCTGCCAGACCCCATAAACAGGCACTAACAGCACTGCTATAATTACACCTTATTATCTCCCTCTCAGTCTTCCTTGATTCACTGCCGGATAAAATCCTCATCCCGGGTGTCACTAGCTGGCCTTTTTTCTGGGGCTGAACAATCACACACCTCCCGTTCCTCAGTTCACCCATTGCCTCTTGAGCTGTATGACTGAGCTGCCTCTATTCCATTCTTCACAGTCCGGCTCTTCCTAAAATGGAACCCAGTCGGATAGGTTATTTTCTCACACACACACACGCACACACACCCAGCTTCCCCAGGGACTAAGAAATGAAGATGAAAACAAATTTATCGGAATTACTCACAAGGAACATTTCTTCTTTGAAGAAAAGGATTTAGGCCAAGAAACCAAATTTGTTGTTTAACTCAAGCCCCCTACAGGGATTTAGCATAGTGGGTTGAATGCAGTTAAACCAGCTTAATCACTTTCTTTGTTCTGGGCTCTTTGCATTTATTTAATGTTGTATTTTTAACACGATTTGACACAACCTATACTAATTTCTTGTGTTAGTGTAGAGTCTGCATTGTAGACCTTACAACATAAGCAAACAAGTTTCTGTGGAACCTTTGGCATTTTGTAGAATTTGGTACTAAACCGCTATATGACCAAGACTAAAAAAAAGTAGGTTGGTTGAGGGGGGGAGGGAAGGGGAGGTGGCAAGTCGTGTTTTCATTTTTAAATCCAGAGATTTTTAAAGCCCAGAAGATTGGCCAAGGTAGACCACTTAATTCTTTTGGTAAGATCTGTAGCTCTACAGCCCTCACTAGGAGTCATATTTACTCATTTTCATCTGGAAGTTGTGTTGTTGTTGTTGTTGTTTCAATAACAAGAAAAGAAAGATCATGCTGGGTCTCATCCTCGCTAGATTTTAATTCTTCTAGCCTTTCTCCCTCTTAAATAACAATTCTACCCTGCTTCTCACCAGCCCCAGATTGAGGGGCATTCATTCACAAATGACTCTTGAGCCTCTTTCTGAAAGTCTGCTTCCTTATAAAGCCAAAACCTCAATACTAAGGCTCAATGAATTAAGGCTTGTAAAAATGCAGGCGGAAAACTTAAATGCCTGGAGAAATAATCTCCTTTCTGTTTTGGCTTTATCCACCATGCAGGAATATCTGTCCTTTACTGTGTGTGAGCCAGACACTGTTCTAAGCTCGTTATATGAATTAACTCTTCACAACTGGCCTAAGAAGTGGGTACAATTGTTGCCATTATTTTACAGATGAGGAAATTAAGACACAGAGAAGTTAAGTAACTGGCACAAGATCACCCAGGCTGGGATCTTCAGAGCGAAGGTGTGAACCCAGGCTGCTTCCATTATTCTTCTCATCATCCAAGTTAGTTATTACTTTAACTGTCCATAGAGTGAAGGGTCACCATTCGTTCACCCCGTTTTGCATTCAGGATGTCCCCTATAAGACCAAGTCCTGGGCCATGTTTTGTGGTTAAAAAAAATTTTTTTAATGTTTATTTATTTTTGAGAGAGAGAGAGCAAGTGCAAGTCGGGGAGGGGCAGAGAGAGAGGGAGACACAGAATCAATGCAGGCTCCAGGCTCCGAGCTATCAGTACAGGGCTGCCTGCAAGGCTCGAACCCGTGGACCGTGAAATCATGACCTGAACCGAAAGTCGGCACTTAACCAACTGAGCCACCCAGGCGCCCCCCTGGGCCATGTTTTTCCCACTGGAACTCCAGTAAAGTGAAATTTGTTGAAATCTGCTTAGGAAAAGCATTCCGAAATCAAATTACTCTCTTGGAAGCCAGCCTCCAAACTGCTAGCATATGTATTCGTAAATGCTAACCAGGAGAGACGCATCCAAACTCACCGGATTCAGAACATGCCTACCTCACATGATAAAGAGAAAAGATGGTTAGAAAGCGATTTGGATTCTCTGATATTGAACTTGGTAGAAAGCAGGAGGTGAAGTGGGAAGAGATGAGGTGATAGAAACCAAGAGGAAATAAATGTGACGTATGTGCACATGCAGAGATCAGTACTACGCTGCAAAGAATGAGGCTCGAGGCCATGCAGAGGAAGAAAAGCATGTGCACGTGTTATGACAGAACTAGAAAAGGAACATAAACCTAGAAACCAAGCACATGGCAAGGGGAGGCAGTGGGGAGTCAGGCTGGGTTTCCCCCTATATGGAGTTCAGATAAGTAGAATTTTAGGCTGGATTAAGAGAGATATAGCATTTAGAACAAGGTGGGGGGGGGTGGGAATCCTCTTTATTCTGTATTAGACCACATCTAAGTAATGTAGTAATGTGTTCACTTTTCTTTTTAATTTTTTTTAACGTTAATTTTTGAGACAGAGAGAGACATGGTGTGAGCGGGGGAGGGGCAGAGAGAGACGGAGACAGAATCTGAAGCGGGCTCCAGGCTCTGAGCTGTCAGCACAGTGCCCGACATGGGGCTCGAACCCACGGACTGTGAGATCATGACCTGAGCTGAAGTCGGACACTCAACCGACTGAGCCACCCAGGCGCCCCTGTGATCACTTTTAAAGAGATGTAATAAAGAGCAACCAACCAAGCTGGTGAGGAGACTCGAATCCCTAGGTAATGAGGAAGAGTTGAAGAAACCATGAGTGATAGAAGAACCATGTTGAAATACCTGAAAGGCTAGTGAATGAAAAAGAAATTAAACTTGTCCCGGGTCAGCCCCCAGACTAGAAGTGATGATTCGGAGCTTTGGAAACACACCTTTTAGCTCCAAATATGGAAGAAGTCATGTAAATAGACTTAGAATGTAACGATCTCCACATGCATCACAAGTGGATCTGTACAAAATGCACATGGTGGCTGGACTATGTAATGAAGGTGCCTCTCCACGCTCTGACATTCACTTGGACACTGTAAAAAGAGGAAAGACAACATAACCCACCTCATTCGTTTGTTGAGAAGCACAAGCACACACACTTGGTAAGTGGTGACGCTCACTAAAAGTCTGCTGATAATAACATCGACAAAGTTCTAAGATTTGGTAGTTCTAGATTTATCGGTGGGCTATTATTTAAGTCTTGTGTTTATAGATCACTTTTTTTCGGCATTATCAATATTATCCTGAATGGCGGCTTGGGTATCACTTAGCAACTTTAGGCTATCCCGGTGCAACTTAGACTTATTTAGTAGCATCCGGGGAGCAATCTTGTGAATTCTACACCATCAGGATCTTAAAAGTTGAAATGTAGCACTACGCCGCGATTCTAGAGGCAAACAATATGATCAGATAATGTGGGGTGACTGTAGGAAGGACGAAGAAAATAAACTCAATAAAATCTGGCAGACCGAGAGAACTCCAGTAGCACAGCTCCGTGTTAATTGTTGGAAAGCAACAGCAGCTGAGGTCGGCCTCACGTCTCACATTCAAGATACAGATGAAATGGCTCAGCTTGAGCAAAAGGTGTCGTGAAGCCCAAGAAGCCAACTGGGAGAGCTGGGTACAGAGACAAAGACAGGCCAGCCAGGGATCTGGTTACCCGCTTACGCTGGGAAACGAGCTCTGTAAAACTTTACTATTTCACGGAGAACAGGGCTGACCTCAGCAACATCTTCAACGAAAGAAAACATGTGTGACTGCTAAGAGGGACAATGAAGCTGTTTTAGCAATCAGACTCCCCTAATACCTCTTGGTTCCTCCAACCCAAAAGGGAAAATGGAGAGGAGGCAGTACAGCTGTGGAGTCGGACAAAGCTGGGGCTACATGAGTGACTAGAGCAAATGACTTTACCTCTCTAGGCCTCGGTTTTCTCATCTGTGGAATGGAAATAATGGCATACATCGCATTGTTGTGAGGATTGTAGCATTTTTGTGAGGGATTATAGGATCCCCCTCCTCCCCCCCGGTCGTTTTTGTGAGGATTATAGGATATGTTACATGCAAAATGTACTTAGGACAGTGTCTGACACATAGTGACTAATACATTATTAGGATAAAGTTTTATTGGAGAAGGGGGGGAAGTTGTGGCCGTATTATAACGTTTGCAATATAGAGTCTGCCTTATAGAGATAGCAACATTATACAAAGGGAATGGAGAGCCATGACCCTCACACAAGCAACCCTCTCAGGTGGTCACTAAAAGGGCCTAAAGCTTAGAACTTAATTTATAGAAGGCCAGCTGAAATAGAACTGCAAGTGTCCTTGCTCCAAATGCAAGGTAAATAATTTCCCTTCTCTCTCCTTTGGTTCTGTTTTTTTCTTCATGCTTTAATCATTTTGACACCAAGCTGTACGAAAGTAATTTAAAATTAACATGTCTGACACTTGGTAGCTAGCAAAACCTGATTCTGAACCCTGCCCCCTCTCCAGGGCAGCCGAAAGTCTTCTTTGATTGGCTACTGGTCCCACAGCAGCTGATGAAGGGCCCAGGAAAACACATCCAACAATTAATTTGCTAATTTAGTTTTCTGTTTAATTTGAAACCAGAAAATCCTCAATCACTCAGGAGCTTGGTTTTCTGGCTCAGGCATCGGCTTCTGAAACTTCTTGTTCAGTAGCGAGCAAAGAAACAGAAGAGAAAGGGAGAAAGCTTACGTTTTTAGGTACATACCACACACCCTATGCCCTTCTCTCAAAATGGTTTTCTATGGGATCACAGTTCACAAGCCTTTTTACAAGAAAAATTGGAAGCAATACATTCATGTTCAACGTAAGCAAACTGCTTCTTCAGTTATGGGGAATTTCCAGACCAATATGTACTCAGGATTTAGCAAACTGCCCTAGGGTTACAGACAGACTCTTAGAGGGTTTCTACCACTAGAAAGAAACATCACCGGGGGGTCTGGGTGGCTCAGTCAGTTAAGCATCTGACTCTTGATTTTGGCTCAGATCATGATCTCACAGTTTGTGAGTGCGAGTCCTGAGTCAGGCTCTGTGCTGACAACTCGGGGCCTGCTTGGGATTCTCTCTCTCAAGATAAATGAACTTAAAAAAAAAAAAAAAAAAAAAAAAGAGTAAGCATTGCTCTAAATCGTGAAGCAGCTTTCAGGTTGATTTCAAAAGAAAGAGGCAAAGGCAATTTGTATCAGAGAGAGAAAAAATTTGTATAAGAGAATTTAGTGAGAAGATACACATAGTTCTCTCTGGTAGTTTTCCCTTTCTGGAGAGAGTCTCAGAATTAAGAGCGGGTATCGAGGCGCCCAGGTGGCTCAGTTGGTTAAGTGTCCTGTTTCAGCTCAGGTCACGGGCTCATGGTTGGTGGGTTCGAGCCCCATGTCAGGCTCCATGATGACAGCTCAGAGCCTGGAGCCTGCTTCGGATTCTGTATCTCCTCTCTCTGCGCTTCCCCTGCTCACTTGCGTGCTTTCTCTCTTTCTCTCACTCTCAAAAATAAATAAACATTAACAAAGTAAAAAAAAAACCAGAGGGGGGGATATAGGCTTAGCCATCAAGTGTGCACCAGAATCCATACCCTTTTCTACCACTCAGAGTGGATTCTGTTCAGTGGGTAGTTTAATTTTACTCCTTATTTTCCCACCTCAGGCAGGTTAAACTCTTCTACCTGACTTCTAAGACCTTCTCTAATCTGCTCCGACCCTACCTATCAATCCCTATTTCTAACTCTTCATCAAAGTGTGTATCCTAATTTGGTGAGACTCTGTGTTCTGAGAATGTGTTGCTCTGTAGCTGCCTCTGAACTCCGTTCATTTCTCCACCGATTTCCCCCCACACAGCTCCTGTCTTTATTCAAATCTCATCCAGACCTCGTGATCTTATTTCCTCTACTCAGTCTTCACCACCATTGACTTCTCCCCTTCTGGTCTTCATATTGGTAACATTTATATAATGTGATGAAACCATGTTTGGCTATTTCTTATCTCATTTCTAACTTTCCAAGTAAAGAACAAAGTTCGTAAAGTCAAGGTTCATATCATATCCTTGGTAGCCCTCACAGGGGTTCTCCAACCTGGCCATTCATAACAATCACCAGGATTGATTGAATCTTGTTTGAAAACATAGATTAGCCACCTGGGTGGCTCAGTCAGTTAAGCATCCAACTTCAGCTCAGGTCATGACCTCACGGTTTGTGGGTTCGAGCCCCACATTAGGCTCTGTGCTAACAGCTCAGAGTTTGGAGCCTGCTTTGGATTCTGTGTCTCCCTCCCTCTCAGCCCCTCCTCCACTTGCACGCACGCTCTCTCTCTCTCTCTCTCTCAAAAAAAAAAAAAAGGATAAACATTAAAAAAAATTTTTTTATTAAAAAAACAGACTATTGGGTTGCACTCTTCCTGAGATTCTGTTTTGTTAGGTCTAAAATGGGACCCAGGAATCTGTATTTTTTGCAGGTGCTCCAGGTAGAGTAGTGTCCTGATAGGAGTTGGAGAATCATTGCTTACAGCGAACAGAAAGAGTTACTCAACTTGAGTATGAGAATTTGGGTATAAACTACAATATATGTACTTATTTATATCACACAGTGACTTAATCAATGGGCGTTGCCACTGCCAACTTTACACCTCAGGGCACACATCGGAAGGCAGAGAACCTGGTTCACCTTCTGTGGCATCAGTCTGGTGTGTTTGGGATCCAAATTTCCTTTCACCTTATGGTTTCTTTGTAATTGAAATTGCAGAGGTCAGGTTGATGAACTGACAACATTGTAGCTGATTAGAAACAGGGATTCATTTCCATCCTTTTCCATTTGTTGCAGTCTCTATAGTATTTGAGGGGTGATATTCACAGCAAGAGGACTTTGACTTGTTAAAAAAGCTGGTCGGATTCTGCCCCAGAAACAACTAGTAAAATGTTCCTGCCCAGTCCTCACCCCATATCCTAAATCCAACTCAAGTGTTAAATGATGAAGGATTAAGCTGTGATCTCCTCCTGAGGTACTTGTGTTTCAGAGGGAATCCTCTGGAAGTGAGAGGAGAGGATTATCTTAATGACTCCCAACCTTACTGGCAGAGTGCCAGATCCCAAGATTTGGGGGAGCATTTTCTTAGATGACCCCCTGAGTACCCCCTTTGCTACCTCCTGTACTCTCCCATCCTCAATAAACAGCGACCATAAAAGTCTCCAACCATTGTTCTCAGAGCTGAGGGAATGGGAGCCTTTTCGTTTAAATGTGGACGCGTTGGGCTGCTGTGGCTGGTGTTAGAAGAAGCATCTGGGTCACAGATCCCCATCACGGTTTTGTCAAAATGCCATATTCTGATTTTCCATTTTCTTACACGATGAAATTCAAAGAGAGAATCCACAAAGTGTTTTTGTATTCATTCAACAAATAAATGTATCAAGGGCCTATTTTGTCCCAAGTACTGTCCTATATTCTAGAGATACAATGATGAATAGATAAAATTCATGGAGGCTGCGTTATAGTGGAGGACAGGGATGAGGAAAGGGCAAGATATAAACAAAATAAATAGTTACATGGTTCGTCGAATGATAAATGCTGTGGAGAATAAAACAGTCATAGAATGGAAATGAGAAGTGTGTGTAGGGGGGAATAGGGAAGGTTTAAATTTTAAACTGAATAGGGAGGGAAGCTCTCACTGAGAAGGTGTCACTGGAGTAAAGATCTGAAAGAGGTGAGGGAGTAAGCAAGCCATATCGATGTCTGGTAAAAGAGAATTCCTTGGGGCGCCTGGGTGGCTCAGTCGGTTAAGCGTCCGACTTCCGCTCAGGTCATGATCTTACAGTTCATGGGATTGAGCCCAGTGTTGGGCTCTGTGCTGACAGCTCAGAGCCTGGAGCCTGCTTCAGATTCTGTGTCTCCCTCTCCCTCTGCCCTTCCCCTTCCTCTGCTTGTGCTCTGTCTCTCAAAAACAAATATTAAAAAAAAAAAAAAAAGAATTCCTGATAATTGGTTTAATACCCCTCAGAGCATAGGTTAAGTGTTAGGACTTACAAATTCTAACCTAACTCTAATATTTTTCCTAAATGCACAATAATTTCTCCTTTGAAAGTTACTCAACCCATAAAACTCTGAAGTCTTCTAAGGCTTAGTTGACATTTTCATATCAAAATGTAAATTTTACATTTTTCCCTGAAAGCCT
This sequence comes from Paguma larvata, assembly GCA_030068075.1. NCBI lineage: Eukaryota > Metazoa > Chordata > Mammalia > Carnivora > Viverridae > Paguma > Paguma larvata. The sequence goes on along the minus strand of CM057833.1, from coordinate 19,496,005 downwards.
ACTACTATAGTCACTTAGAGGTATGGAAATCCACCCCAAAAACAAACAAATAAAACTTCTTGCAATTTGCAGCTAAAAGATTTTCATTTATGGTAATTTACTTTAACTTACTTATTCACATAAATAATTAGACATTGGATTTTAAATGGATTATTTGTTTAAAAAACTGAAAAATAGCTTCTTTCATTTGGTTCTCAGAACAAATTGTGAAATATGCAAGACTAGTATTATGCTCAGTTTACACAAGAGACTGCTAAGGCTCAGAGAGATTAAGTGCCTTGCCTTCGGTCACACAGCTAATAAGTGATTGAGCCAGTGTTGAAACTCAAGCCTTTTGACTTTAAATCCCATGTTTCTTCCCTCTATCATAGCTGCCACTTTAGTTCCCAATTTAGGAAAACAGCTACGCCATAGTATTTACTTACAGAATTTAAGCAGCCTCTAGATGCCCTGTGAAACCACATCTGTCACATAAAAAAGAAAAATATCAACAGTATATTGGAAAAGCTGGTTGTGAAGTTAAACTTAACACCAAAAGGACAGACAGCTGGCACCAGATCCTAAGGCCTCAGTTGTAAAGGCTGGAAGTCTAAATCACAGAAGAAATATCATACCTTTCTACCACTGGGCTCTGGTACAAGGAGCGCTTTCCACCTTGGTCAGAATAGATGCTGAGCAGCGGCATAATGTTCCATTAAGTACTAAAAGTTATCAATACCCTGGTTCAGGCAAAGGGAGATATAGATAAAGAAGTGGTTACATTTCTGGAATTTGGTTCTTTCCCCCCCATTTCCAAAACCACTGGAGTCAGGGCCCTTGTCACTTGTCCTTCACATCTCTGTAAAGCCTGCTACCCGGTTTCCCTAGCTCTGTTACTCCTTTTCCTCTGACCTGTTTCTCAAACCTTTATTGTACATTCTCCAGATTAATCTTCCTAAAGTATTGCCCTCTTTTTGCATAAAAACGCTTAATGGCTCCAAAATGTAATTAATTTCAATAAAAGAAGATTCCGTCAACATTCAAGACCTTATCTCATATAAAACTGACACAAGATGAAAGAAAAAATGTGAATTGTCCTATCTCTATTAAGGAATTTGAATTTGTTATCAATAACGTGCCATAAAGAAAGCTCTAGGCCCAGATGGTTTCACTGGCAAATTCTAGCAAGCATTTAAGGAAGAAGTGACGTCAATCTTACACATATTCTTTCAGAAGAAGAGGGAATATTTCTAACTTGTTAGAACTTCTCTAGCCAACCAGATCTTGGACACTGCAGCCCCAACCACTGAAAACTTTGTGTTTCCGAATTATCCTACACACAACATGTGGCGTGCCTTTCCTGACACTTTTCTTCCAATGCCCTCCCCACTCCCTATGCCTGTGCAAATACTTCGGATGGGTAAGCGTGGGATTCTTCGATGATTTGAAGCTTAGAGTACAGAAAAAAAGAGTCAAGGGATTTTCTGATTCAACAGGGAAAAGTGTTTCCACTTAGCAGTAAAATGCAATATAGAATTGTGCAAAATGCAAAGACAGTGAGATTTTTAAAAAAGAAAAAGACGGGCACCTGGGTATCTCAGTCAGTGGAGCATGCGACTCTTGATCTTGGGGTTGTGAGTTTGAGCCCCACATTGGGTGTAGAGATTACTTTAAAAAATAAAATCTTTAAAAAGAAAATGAAAAAGAATAGCAGCAGAATACCAATGAAAGCCTTTTATGCCACTCAGCCTTCCAACAAATATCTATTGAGAGCCTACTGTGAGCCAAGCATTGTGCCAGGCATTGACCATACACTTGGGGGGGCCCTGCCTGCATAGAACTTACAGTCTAGTGGAAGAGACAGATGATAAACAGGAAAACAGAATGATGAATTGTGATTAACTTTCCCGAATGAAAAGAACAAACCCTGAAATAAAGACTAATTTTAAACTGATGGCCACACTGAAGTAGTAGTTTCTTACAGGACGAGAAGGCACCAGCCATCTGGGTGAGGGCCATTCCAGGCAGAGAGAAGACAGCATGTGAGAGTTCTGAAACTGGCAAGTTGTCAGGTTCTTTCGCAGCCAGACAAGAAGGTCGAGGTGGCCGGTGGGTTGGACAGGTAGGAGAGGCTACACCATGACGTATCTTTCTGGGTTTGGAAGGAGTTCGGATTTTACTCAAAATACAGTGGGAAGGCTTTAGAGGTTGTAAGTTAATGAGGAAAGTATTGAGAAGACACCAGAACCATAATATTTCAAAAGGCATTATTCCCAGGATTCAAGTGACGTTTGTTGACTATTGCTCTAGTAGGTATTATTCTAAGAATTTCCGCATCCCATTCAACTCTCACCATACAACTGTGAGACAGGTATTACTATCACCCTGATCACTTTCTTACCGATGAAGAAACATGCTCAAAGAGGTTCAGTGACTCGCCCAAGATCACAACACCTAGAAGCTATGTATGGATTTGAGATTTAGTGTCACCTGATTCAAGGCCTTTGTTCATCCCATTAGATTATTTAATAGTTACGCAGGCCCCAACCAACAACCACAATATACTGGACTCCCCTCTGTCTCTCACACATCCTCATCTTGTCCATCGGCAGTTCCTGGCACCTTTCCCTCTAAAATCTAACCACTTGTCGCCATCTCCAGGGCTGCCACTCTGACCTAAGCCGCCATTGTTTCTTGCCTAGACTCCTGCAATTGCCTCCTAACTGTTGTTCTCCGCGCTTCTGCCCTTGCTCTCCTATCTTCTGTTTTCTACCCAGCAGCCAGAATAAAGCTTTTAAAACTGAACTCATATCATAAAATATGTCATTTCTCCAGTAGCTTTCCATCTCAGAGTAAAGGCCTACAATGACTTACAAATCTTTACAAAGTGTGCCCCCTGCTCTCCCACTTCCTTGACCTACATTCTACATCTGTCCCTTGGCTCACTCTCTTCAACTACGCTGGTCTCCTTCGACAAGAGAACTCCTGTCTCAGGGCCCTTGCATATGCTATACCCTCCACCTAGAATTCTCCTCCCTGTCATATTTGTCTGACTTTCTCCCTTCCTTCTCTTACGTCTCAGCTCAGGGAATACTTTCTGACCATCCTTTCTAAACTAAAAACTCTGTTCAAACATTAATCCCCATCTCCCTTAACTCTCCTCTCTGATTCTTCATCATCCCTTTTACCATTAGGTGTACACTCTGTTTACTTTATTGTCTGGCACTCCCACCCCACACAGCTATTAGAATCTAAGTCCCATGAGGACAGGAATTTTATTTTCTGTTCTTTGAACATGGCTTTCAGCTCCTAGAACACTGCCTGACACATAATAGGTGCTCAACAAACAGAGGCAGGTGACTAAAGAACAAAGCCTATTTGTTCAAAGACGGAAGGCACAGAAAGTCAAAGTCAGTCTTCTGAGGATGGGAAATCACTTTGTAAATGAAGAAGTGGTGTGGAAGTTTATTTCTTCCAGTTGGTTCTTTGGATCTAAGCCTTAAGAACCACTTTGGAAATCCTGAACTAAATTGAGTAGACCCAAATGATCTTGGTTTATGCAGTGCTGCCTTTTGGTAGGCCACCAACTACATAACTATATTGCCAGCGAATCCTGTCTTGCCTTCCTTGCCTTCACTGGCAAAGCCAGCAAGGACCCCTTGTCTTTTCCAAGGCACCCTTGCATGCCTTTGGAGTTTTAGAGTTTTTATTCTGGGCAATGGGAGTGAAGGTTGATGCCCTATCTGGTTGGGATTCTATACAGGGAAAGTCATTCAATTAAATCAAGCAGTATTGAATTCTTAATTGACACAAATGAGACAGACAGACAGCTGGAGGAGTGGGGGAGGGACAGGGAGCAGGTGCTCCGCATAATGGAGAAAGAAGAGGGACAGAATATAAATTCAAACTGATGTTGGAGAAGCTCATTTGTGAATGTAGATTTTGTGTCACAAGAAAGGTAAGTCTTGCCACAGCTTACTTTATACACAGCAGGGTGGATCTGGTGGTATCTTTGCCAAGGAGAAGACAACGGGTTTCAAATGCTCGTGCCATTTTGGCTGCCCCGATGGCCAAATCTGCCTCTTTTCAGGTACGGTCATTTGTGAGAATCACTCTGGGTAAAGCCTGGGTGTTTTTCAAGATAACCTTATCAGACAATGTGTGAATAAAAGAGACCACTTTTTAAATTCCATTTCGCAAATACAGGGATCCCTAGTGCGTGGGTTAGGAAGGTAAAGGAAAATAGGTTTCCAGATCTTCAAACGCCAGATACGTGGGGCATTCCTGCGGAGAAGCCACGTCCCTTGACAACTCTGGAATTTCCTCCGAGAATGTTGGGGGCATTTTTCCTCTCAGCACCCTCTTGATCAGAGCCTCGACTCCCCAGCTTAGACAATTCTTCTCTGTATCCATGGGAATTGCTCCCATAATTACCAGTGTCTCCTGCCTGGAACGCAGACAAGTAAATGTTCAAACCTGGCAGCCGATCCTGGGAAGGAGAGTTGATTAGATCTTCCCTGTTGAGAGGCACCTCTTTGATTTGTATGTGACACCTACGTCCTCCACTCAGGTTTGTCTGAGGGAAGCAGTTTCACCCATGTCTTCGTAATCAGAAACCCTAATATTTAAAGACACCGAATCATAAAAGGAAGACGACCGGTTACTTAAGTCAGCTGGCTTAGGAAATGCATAGGTGCTTTTTTCCTCTCTCCTGGCCGCTTCTCCACTAAACACCACCCTGTATTTGCTGGGATGAAAACTCCTGCTGCACGGCTATCATCAAATACCAGGGGCCTTGGGAAATAAAAGGAGCTCAGAACGCCACTAAGTACACCTAAGTATTAACTACAAATGGAAGAGTGAAAGAGTGGGCAAACTATTTCTTTAGAAGTTTTAGTAAGACAGGCTGGACCCGTCAAGCCGCAAAGCGAATACTCTTGGTGATATTCCATTCCAGAAAAGCTTTCTACGGGAGGGGGTGGATTCTTATCTGGGTGTAGCTAGGATTATGGGCTCCCATTCAAACACGTTCAGGAGAGACAATATCCATTTTCTCCTGACATCAAGGCAGCCTTTTAAGTTTATCCAGATTTATTTTGGTTAGTGCAAAAAAAAAAAAAAAAAAAAAAAAAAAAGCCAGGTCGGAGAGTTCTAACAAAAATAAAGCCATTGCATGTTTAAAATTTCCCACTGAAAGCCCGCTTTTAAAGCGGTTTGCTGCTCTGCAGCTCCAGCCGTCTCGCAATACTCGCGTTCAGGCAGGTTGGCTGAGAACAAAGCAAATTTGCTTCACACACAACAGCCTAAACCTACACTCTTAGGACAAAAGTTTTCCTTAGCAATGTTTTGTACATGGCTCTGGTTAAGGGCCATTCACTTACCTCCAACCTCTTTCTCCTAGGAGACAAAGGCACCTTTGGGCTGCAGTGACACGGGAGAGTTAGAATCAGATTTGCTATCGGCGTCGCAGCCTTCAATTTCAGTAAGAGGCTAAATGTGTCTATTCCGACTACAGGAAGGCAGTCTTTATAACCCCTGGAGCACTTGGCCAATTATGCACCTGCAAATATACCATACAGGACATTTCAGGTTCCTAAGCACTTTGAAAACCGATACTTAAACCGTCTCAAGGGATCCTATCACCCACCACGAATAATAGCTGCTTTGGAATCTGTTGTTGGCCCCAGAAAAAGAAAGAGTCCTCTGAAGTCATTCTAAAGCCATTTTTATTGTGCATTTTCAAACAAAGAACCTCACCAAAAGAACTTGTTACAAAATCAGGGTAGAAAGTCAAACCCATCTCATCTAAGAGTCAATTACCCTGGCAATTTTGTGAAGGGATGGGAAATGAGGGCTAGGGGAGCGAATTGTGGGGAGAGGGTGGGATTGGCTTTTAAAATCCCCTGGGTGAGAAGGGTGTTCCCACTGACTCTAAACTCTAGCAATTACAACAGAAGTGCCTCTGTGAATTTCTGGCTATAAACTTTTTTATGATTATTAACTGGGGAAATCTAGAATATGTGGAATTCCAACCTCCATTTGCTTCTGTCTGAGTAATTTGTTTCTGCACAGAGCACACTATAACCTAAGGCTCGGATTTTATATTGTCTACCTCTATATTCCTTGCTGAAAAGCCACCTTCTTACATATCTTACTTCCAATAAGGAGGCAGATGCCTTACGTGTTTATCTCGGGAAAGAAATACATGTGGGAAAAGAAGCAATTTTCTTCTCATTGCAATTCAATTAAGTCATGACCACCTGTTGTGGGATTATCCTGCCATCTGGTGTTCAAAAGAGAAATAACAGCAGACAAACGAAATGGATGAGGTAAGCTGTCCCTCAGCGGATGAAGGCTTTTGGCACAGCTAAAATCTTCCTTCTTTTAAGATTATCACTCTCTTTTTATTATTGTGAGGTAGCAAAAATGGGATTCATAGCAGGAATACTTACGGAGAGTCCCAGGAAATGCCGGTATCATCCTTTTTGAAAACAATTGGCAATATTTTATCAAGAGTCGTAGAATGTTCTTCACCTTGACTTCGTCATTCCACTCCTGGAAACCCGTTCTAAGGGATGGATTCAAAATTCAGAAGAAGCCGTGTGTGCCAAGCTGTTCATCACAATGATCATTTTATGTTGGAAAAAACGTTTAAAATCTGCAACCCAAACATCTACCAATTAGTAATTGGTCAAAACCATCCACTTGGAATGTTCTGAAGCTATTAAAAATAATTATATTAAAAATTATGACTACGTGATGACATATTTATATTATAATACAACATGAAAAAAAAATGATTGAAAAAGCAGATTGAAACCTAAGCATAAGGGTGCCTGGGTGGCCCAGTTGGTTAAGCGGCCGACTCTCGATTTTTAGCTCAGGTCATGATCTCATGGTTGGTGAGTTCAAGCCCTGCGTCGGGCTCTGCGCTGACAGTGCACTGACAGGGCTGACAGGGCACTGTCAGCGCAGAGCCTGCTTGGGATTCTCTCTCTCTGCCCCTCCCCCACCCATGCTTTTTTCCTCTTACTCTCTCTCAAAATAAATAAATAATATAAGAACACTAAGCATGGAAAAAGTTTTGGGATGGGGGGAAAAGCCACACCAAAATATTACTGGTAATTCTTTGTGAGGTCATAAGGGGCTAAACAATTTTTCCTACTTTTTTTATAAATTTTTTTAACGTTTATTTTTGAGAGACAGAGCGTGAGCAGGGGAAGGGCAGAGAGAGAGAGGCAGACGCAGAATCTGAAGCAGGCTCCAGGCTCTGAGCCATCAGCACAGAGCCCGATGCGGGGCTCGAACTCACAGACTGTGAGATCATGACCTGAGCCGAAGTCGGCCACCCAACCGACTGAGCCACCCAGGCGCCCCTATTTTTCCTACTTTTTAATCTTTTCCAAATTGTCTTTAACAAGTGTATGTTAACTTGTGTAATGGAGGGAAAACTCGTTTCCCCTAAAAGATGCCAAGGTTCTTATTCATCCTGCATTTTACTAAAAAACATTTACCCCCCCCCCCACCCCAAATCCTTCTTGACCATCACGGCTCACTTCAGCTTTATCGGGCTCCAGCCTTTCCAGTGTCAATCACTTCCCTCCCCTCCCCGGGTTGTGCAAGCATCAATCCAATAATGGATGTGAAAGTACTTTGAGGACTATGATATTCCATATGATTTGTTATTAATAATTAATTTTGTCTACAGGTTCTCTCTGGTCTTATCCATTACCCTGGTTTCTTGTCTGAGATCAGTAGGGAAAATATAAAAATTTTATTTCCCCTCACGCTTGGCAAAATAATACTTTGTAATCTCGGTAAAAGGCACCACTCTCCATTCAGTAATCCAAGTTCTAGGGGTGCCTCCCTCGAGCCCTTGATTTGGCGGTTCTAAACGCCTCCTATTTGACCTCCCTGTCCGGTGTGTCTCTTCCTCCACAACACTGCTTACACTAGAGCCAGCCAGAATGATCGTTCTAAAATAAAATGCAAGGTTGCTCAGACCGTTCCCCAGCTCAGAATCCTTCGGTGGCTCTCACTACTTTATGGGATTAAGTTTAAACCCCTAGTCTTGGCATCCAAGGTCTCTGTGTTGAACCTTCTAGTCTCCTGATTTGTCAGGGTATTTCTTTGTCTTTGATTTTGCTTGGGCTGTTCCCTCGGTCAGGAAGGCCCTTCTGGCCATCTGCCTGATAAATCCATACCCATCTTTGGGAACTCAGTTCAAGCATCAGCTCGTCTTGAAACCTTCCCTGAAATCCTGCCCCTCGATAGACCTGGCCATACCCTCCTTCCTACCGATGGCTCCCCTTCCCCGCCATGCTTTAATAATGTCACTTAATCATAGTTAGGTAATTTTTGATTTCCTTAGTACTGTGCCTGGTTTATAGAAGAAGTTTTGTAAATGCTTGTTGGATTAAGACAAACAAACAAACAAACAACCCTCAACTAACATTTTAACTTCAGAAGACTTTCCTTATATTGTTCCATGGGATCTGGGAAGGGGCAAAGCAAGGACTCAAGCCCAGCTTTTCTAAAAGGAGGGAAGAAAACCCCAACCGTGTAGTAGATATTATTCTTCTTGCTCGTCCCAGGTCCTCTCTGAGCTCTTCCCAGTCCGCCCCAACCCTCTCTTGGTTGCTGTTTAGCTTTTGCTTCTAATAACCAGTACCTGAGGCTCTTCTGAGGAGGATGGTCCTCGGGCTACCAGAATGGCTTTGATCCTCCTCTCTGCCCTCGTCTTCAGCAAATGACTGATTGGATGTGAGAGTTTGAAAGCCCAGTTTACTTGTCTCCAGTAGAACTTACACTCGCGAGTTCCCTGAGGCATTAAGCTGCGCTCCTGCGACTGCCTGAAATCTCATGTTTGCGTGGCTGCTGCTGCTTCTTCCCTGTCTTGCTTTCCCTCCGCCCTTACTGACTTCTTGGAACATTTCTTTAATAAATCTCTTCCCCAGGAATCCTTGTCTCACGGTCTCCTTCTGAGGTTCCCCAGGCATCCCCCTAAGCAAGTTCTCAGTTCCTGCTATATGCTAGAAACTCTTGGATGCTTGTATAAAAGCTAGGTTATTTGTACCTCACAAATTCTCTCTGAGTAAAGTGTATGTATTTAAGTTTTTTTATACCCGATATAAACAGACCCAGAGAGGCTGGGTAATTTATCCAAAGCCACACAGCAATTGGAAGAGTCAGAGTTGAACCTAGGCACTTTTACTCCAAAGGTATGTCTGGGACACCTGGGTGGCTCAATGGGTTAAGTGTCTGACTTGATTTTGGGTTCAGGTCATGATCTCACAGTGAGATCGAGCCCCATGTTGGGCTCTGCGCTGGGCATAGAGCCTGCTTAAGATGGTCTCTCTTCCTCTCCTCATAGCCCTCCCCATCTCCTGCTCTCTCTCTCTCTCTCTCAAAAAAAAAAAAAAAAAAAAAAAAAAAAGAAGTAAGAAAAGTAAGAATAACTACCCTATAGGCTAGGTTAATGAAAAACACTTAGAATGGTGCCCGACACAAAGTGTGGACTCAATAAATATTGGCTACAACTACTTACCACTATTACTACGACTGCTACTTATTCAACAGGTCACTCTCCAAAAGGCTGTTGGTTAGTCCTGTTCATATATACGTTATAACGCTCAACCACGAGACTCAGGACGGGCAAAACACTGACGATGAGTCACTCACATAAAGCCCTGGATGGGACATACGAAGAAGGAGCTGTTGCTCGGATATCAATGTTGTTATTTCCACGTGGGGAGATAAAAAATACTGGCTTGTTTTCACCGTTCACAAGAGGAAATTCCCGTTCCCCCTTGTGGTCATTCCTAGAATTACCACGGCCGCCTAAGTCCTAGACCTTACAGGACCAAACTTCTAAGAGTTCCTAGAGACCACTGAGAGACCACGTTTACTTCAGAGGTTACCAAACCCCTACACGTCAGAGAAGGTGCTAATGAAGATTTTTCAGAATTTAAAAAAAAATTAGCTAAGATCATTCAACTCTCTGTGACAGGGGAAAAAATTTAACTCTTTTAATCCTCATGGCAATCCTGTTAGTAGGTATCCCATTATCATTCTCTTTTTTACAGATAAAGAAGAGGGTTCATAGAGTAACTTGTCCAAGTAACAAATAGCAGAGATGGGTTTGAACCCGGGCAGTCTGGCTCCAGGGCCTGGACACGTATCTCCCCTGCTGTGTGGTTGCATTTATTCTAGCCCTATTTCCCCAGCACCTTCTATGTGCCAGAACTCAAACTAAGGTCACACCATATGTCCTCAAAACTGAGCGGCATTTTCCAAACGGAAAAGCTCCTACTCAAAGGGGCACAAGGAAGCTTTTGGCAAGGGCAGGGGAGGGGGGGGGTCGGTAAAGAATACATTCATTATCTATTTGTGAAGATGGTTTCATAGGTGTATACAAATGTCAGAACTCATCAAATTGTTCTCTGTGCAGTTTTATCTCAATAAACCTGCTTTTATTATTTTTTTAACTTTTTAAATGTTTATTTATTTTTGAGAGAAAGACAGAGTGTTAGCGGGGGAGGGGCAGAGAGAGAGGGAGACACAGAATCCCCGAAGCAGGCTCCTGGCTCTGAGCTGTCAGCGTGGGCTCGAACCCACGAACCGTGAGATCATGACCTGAGCCGAAGTCGGACGCTTAACCGACTGAGCCACCCAGTCACCGATAAATCTGCTTTTAAAAACAGCATGGAGATATTAGGTTATAACATCAGATCGGCAAAAATTAGAAAGCTAGGTAATGTTAAGTATTTGCCCAAATGGGAGGAATATAGGGGCTCTAGTGGGAATGTCAAATTAGCGCGACCATTCTGGAGAGCAACTGCCACTACATAGTCAAATTCATTTTGACTATAGTCTAGGTCCCAGTAATTCTATTACTGGATAGAATATTAAAAAAGAGAAGAATCCTATCATAGCGAAACTGCACAAAATCAAAGAAAAGAAGATACAAAAAGATACAGGTGAGGCAGACTTAAACTACCTGATACCAAGACTTTAAAGCGATGGCAAACAAAACAGTGCGGTATTATAAAGACATATAGAACAATAGAATAGAGTTTGGGAACAGAGGCACACGCATAGTCAATTGATTTTCGACAAAAGTGCTAAAAAAAAGAATAGTCGTTTTCAAAAGATGGTGCAGAAACAACTGGATATACACAAGGAAAAAAAAACAAATACTAACCTTTATCTTATACCATACAAAAAATAATAATTTGAAATGGATCATAGACTTAATCATAAAAGCTAAAACTTAAGAAAACATAGAAAAATCTTTGAAACCTTGGATAGAAAAAGCTTTCTTAGAACCAAAAAAAAAAAAAGAAAAGAAAATTAACTATAGAAGAAAAACTTGATAAATTAGACTTACTCAATGTTGAAATCTTCTACGTCTAAAAAGACACCATTCAGAAAATGAGGGCAAGATTCAGACTAGAGAAAAATACTTCTAATGTATATTTCTGACAAGGGATCTGTATCCAGAATATGTAAAGAATTCATCAACTCAGTAATAAGAAAACTCAATGAGAAACAGGCAAAAGATTTGTACAGACTCTTCAAGAGAAGATACTGGAACTTCTTTCTAATCAGCCCATGAAGAGGTGCTCAACATTTATTAGGCATCAGGAAAATGCAAATAAAAATTAAATTGAGGGGTGGGGTGCCTGGGTGGCTCAATCTGTTAAGCGTCCAACTTCAGCTCAGGTTATGACCTCGCAGTTTGTTGGTTCAAGCCCTGCATCAGGCTCTTTGCTGACAGCTCAGAGCCTGGAGCCTGCTTTGGATTCTGTGTCTCCCCCTCTCTCTCTGCCCCTCCCCTGTGCGTGCTCTGTCTCTCTCAAAAATAAATAATACATAAAACATTAAAAAAATTAAAATGAAGGGTACATGGCTGGCTCTGTCCATACAGCATTTGACTCTTGATCTCCAGGTCGTAAGTTCGAGCCCCGTACTGGGTATATAGATCACTTACCTTTAAAAAAGAAAAGAAAAGCTTTTAAAAAATCAAAATGAGGGGCGCCTGGGTGGCTTAGTCGGTTAGGCGTCCGACTTCAGCTCAGGTCACGATCTCACTCTTGTGAGTTTGAGCCCCGCATCGGGCTCTGTGCTGACAGCTCAGAGCCTGGAGCCTCCTTCAGATTCTGTGTCTCCTCCTCTGTCTGCCCCTCCCATGCTCATGTTCTGTCTCTTGCTGTCTCTCAATAATAAATAAAAATGTAAAAAAAAAATTAAAATGAGACATCTGTATACATCCATCAGACAGCTATAATTTAAACAGATGGATAATACCAAGTGTTGGTGAGGAAATCGAACAACTAAAACCTTCAAATGCCACATGGAATTGTAAAATGGTACCTACAGCTATTTTGGAAAACAGTTCAATAGTTTCTTATAAAGTGAAACATAACTTATGACCCAGCAATGCCACTCCGAGATGTTTACCCGAAATAAATAAAAGCATATGTCTATAAAAAAAGTCTTGTATATGAATGTTTACAGCATAAACATAGCCCCAAATTGGAAATAACCCAAATGTCCATCAGCAGGTAAGTGGATAAATGAATTGTGGTATAATAATGCAATGAAATACTGCTCAGCAACAAACAGAACTGATTTCTGTAGTAATATAGATGAATCTCAAAAACATTATGCTAACAGGGAAGCCAGACAACAATCAGTACATACTGTATTATTGCCTTTACACGAAATTTTAGAAAAGGCAAACCTATATAACAGAAAGCATATCGGTGATTTTCTGGGAATGGAGGGATTAACAGCACAGGAGAGTAAGAGAATTTGGGGTGTTATTTTATTTTATTTATTTTAAAGAGTCCCAGCGGGGCAAAGGGGCAAAGGGAAATAAAGAGAGAGAATCTTAAGCAGGCTCCATGCTCAGCACGAGCCCGGCAACACCCCCAACTGCACACTTTAAATGGGTGTGTTTTATTATATGAAAATTATAACAGTACATTTGATTTCAAAAATAAAAAGAAGGATAGAAAGGAAACAAAAGGAATAAGAGGATATAAGGGAAGAGAAAATAGGAGAGGGAGAAGCAGCATCACTCGGGGTCAGAAAGGGAAAGAGATTTACTTGCGGTCGTACAGCTAAAGAATTGAGCTGTGGATTTGAGATCCCAGTCTAGATCTAACTGGCTTCAAATCTCCTCTACTCTTTCCACTGCTCTCATCAGCAAATGTGGTTTGATTGTAGTTCACAGGGTTTGAAAAGGAAAAAAATAACCCGAAGGGGGCTTTAGTGGTTTTCAAGCAAACAGAACCGTTGCTTGGGTTTTAGTCCCTCAGGTCCAGAGAGGAAGGTGATTTGCCCAGTGTCACATAGCTGTAAACAACAGACAGGGGCAGTAACTCTGCTTCTGCGTTCTGATGATTCCTCCATGGGACCCCTTTTCTTCCACCTCATTCCTTCATTTTTCTCTGTCTCAAAGAGGTAAGGAAAGTAACTCATAGAGTTTAGAAGCGGTAAAGAAAGAATAAGAAAAAGATGGAAAAGCAATAGTCAAATGAGTGTTGCAAGCAACAAAACTATAGGTGGATAAGAGCAAGCAATTGGACTCGAATGGTTAAGAAAGGCTTTCTGGAGGGGGTGGGACTTGATGGAAACCTCAAAGACAGTCATAGGAGGTTTGTGAGCAAGAGAGTTTGGTTCCCAGGGAGCAGGGGACTTCAGAGTTTTTTCCTTTGAAAACCTGCCAACCTCAAAATGTTATTATCAAGAACCTGAAGTTTTAGGTTGAGATCATATGTCTCCAGGAGTCCTAGGTCAGGGTAACTGTCCAGCACACTGAATGCAGAGTTCAGTCCTTGGCTCTTCTATCATTTGATAACCTGTGTCTACTTAGCGGTGATGCAGGGCATGAAGAGGTTTGGAGTGAGCAGTGCTACCCCGGCCAGGCCCTGTGTGTGGATTTCTCAGGACCAAAGACAGGACCTGTGAGGCTTGGAATCTGGGGATTCCCAACAGTGAGAACGGACCCTTCATTGATCCCTTACAGTAGTACGTAGTGCTACAACAAACAAACCCACAAAACAAGTTTATTTCTTGCTAACATAAAATCCAAGACCAGTGTCCCTGATTGACACGTGACCTTCTTTTTAGCAGTGATTCAATAACCCAGGCTCCGTCCATCTCATGGCTCTGCCCATCTTCACTGCATGGCTCCCAAAGTGCCCATGCTCTCAAACCACAGGAAGAAGAAAGGGCACTGGGAGGATTCTCTGGTGAACAGAGCATGTCTGTTCACATCCTATTGGCTAGAACTCTGTCACATGGCCACACCTAACAGCAAGGGAACATGGGAAATGTAGTCTGGCTGTCTGCTCACTCTGGAAGAGGAAGAAATAAACTCAGATGGGACACAGGCAGAAGGGACATTGCCGACAGCACCTAACAAATACAATAATTACCACTGACTGAACAACCGCTTTATTCCAAACATCGTGCTGGGGACTTTATTTAATTAACTCGGTCCTCTGACACTCTTCTGCAAGGTAAGTATAATATAGAGGGGATAATAGGGGTGCCTGGGTGGCTGAGTCACTCTCTCTATTTCTCTCTCTCAAAATAAATAAACTTCAAAAAAACTTTAAAGCAAAAAAACGAAACAAAACAAAGCTAAACTAAATCTCAGAGCTGTTCGGTGGTTGCCCAAAATCACATTGCAAAAACAAGATTTGGGGTGCCTGGGTGGCTCAGTTCATTAAGAGCTGGACTCTTGGGGCACCCGAGTGGCTCGGTCAGTTGAGCATCCGACTTCAGCTCGGGTCATGGTCTCGAAGTTTGTGAGCCTGGAGGCTCCTTCAGATTCTGTATCTCCCTCTCTCTCTCTCCCCTCCCCTGCTCATGCTCTGTCTCTCTCAGTCTCTCAAAAACAAATAAATGTTAAAAAAAAAAAAAAAGATAGAAAGAAAAAGAAAAAAGAAAAGAAAAGAAGAAAAAAAAACGGACTCTTGGTTTTGTCTCAGGTCATGATTTCATGGTTCATGAGTTTGAGCCCCGCATCAGGCTCTGTGCTGTCAGCTTGAGTTCTCTCTCTCCCCCTCTCTCTGCCCCTCCCCTTCTTGCGTGCACATGCTCTCTCTCTCTTAAAATAAATAAATAAACATTTGGGGGAAAAAAGAATCGTTTAAAAATAAAAAAATTTAAAAACAGAAACAAGATTTGAACCCAAGTCTTCAAACTTTAAGACCAGTACCGGTGCCAGCATTATTACTTCCAACAGGAAGATCTTGAGTAGGTGATCTAACCTCACAGATAATTCAACCTCATGAGTAAAATGAGTATAAGCAAAGCCTTCTCTCCACAGGCAAGTAAGTAACGCACTAAGTACTTTGTTTATTTTTTTATTTTTTAAACATGCACGATTGCTGGATTGCATGGTAGGAGTACGTTTAGGGTTTTTTTTTTTTAATTTTTTTCTTTTTAGCGTTTTTATTTTATTTTTTGAGAGACATAGAGACAGAGTGTGAGCAAGGGAAAGGCAGAGAGAGAGGGGGACACAGAATCTGAAGCAGGCTCCAGGCTCTGAGCCATCAGGACAGAGCCTGACGCGGGGCTCGAACTCACAGACGGTGAGATCATGACCTGAGTTGAAGTCAGCCGCTTAACCGACTGAGACACCAGGCGCCCCGAGTACTTTAAATAAAGTACCAAATAAAGCATTCGGTGCAGTGATTGGCACCAGATAAGCACTCAATAAATGTGAACTCTTGATTAAGGGGTTTAAGTTCTTTAATATACGATTTGATTTAAGTTCTCTGACATTCCAGTGTTTTTTTCATATGTACATGGAACTAATAATATCTCCTTTGCTGTTTTTTTAAAGTTTATTTTTTCGAGAGAGAGAACACATACACACGTGCGCATGGGGGTGGGGCAGAGAGCGAGGGAGAGAAAGAATCCCAAGCAGGCTCCGCACCGCCAGCGCACAGCCCCACTTGGGGCTCCAGCTCGTGAACTGTGAGATCATGACCTGAGCCGAAATCAAGAGTTGGACGCTTAACCGAGTAAGCCACCCGGAGGCCCCGCCTTTGCTGTTTTTAAAAAAATTTTTTATTTTTAAGTAATCTCTACACCTTAGTGTAGGGCTCAAACTTACGACCCGGAGGTCCAGAGTCACGTACTTGAGCACCTACGTGGCTCAGGAGGTTGAGTGGCCAACTTTGGCTCAGGTCATGATCTTGTGGCCCATGAGTTTGAGCCCGGCATCGAGGTTATTGCTCTCGGCCTGTCAGTGCAGAGCCCGATTCAAATCCTCTGTCCCCACCCTCTCTCTGCCCCTTGTCTGCATACTCTTGCTCTAAAATAAAAAAAAGAAAGAAAGAAAAGAAAAAGAAAAAAAAAAAAGTCACCTGTTCTACTGATTGAGCCAGCCAGGCGCCCCTCAGTTTAGCGTGCGGTAAATGGGAGGAAGAAACAGAGAGATTGCCTTTTAAGAAATACCAAACTATGGGGCATCTGGGTGGCTCAGTTGGTTAAGTGTCCGATTTCAGCTCAGGTCATGATCTCACGGTTCACGAGTTTGAGCCCCGCATCGGGCTCTGTGCTGACAGCTCTGAGCCTGGAGCCTGCTTCCGATTCTGTGTCTCCCTCTCTCTGCCCCTCCCCAACTCATGCTCTGTCTCTCTCTTAAAAATAAATTATAAAATTCAGAAAAAAAAAAAAAAGAAATACCAAACTAAAGTCATATTTTTTTCCTCCAAAATATTAGATGCTGAGTAGGTGCCCATTCGTTAACTGGTAAATGAGCAGATGCTAACGTCACCGTAACGTACAGCTGTAATAAATACATTTCATTTTTCTTTTTTGTTAATTTCATTTTTCTAAAACATGTTGCTTTTTAGGCCATCAGAACACTTGCCTGTCCCTAGTCAGGCTTTCTAGCTTCTTAGTTGGGGATCAGTAAGTCATTTTCTTCTTGCCGTAGTGTCCCTACAAAGGCTGTGGGGATTAGTCAACACTCTCCTTTGAGACCCTGAGGAAGGAAAGTGGCCCTGTAGGGCGATGGTCAGAGAAACAGTCGGCTACTTCTGAACCTCCTGACCTCTTCAATTCTTAGGACACATACTTAGGGCACAACGGGGCTCTGAAAACCACACGCACAATTCTTTTTACTTAGGAGTTTGTGGCTTTTTTTTTTCTAGATTCATAGCTTCATTTTAGTAAGTTTGTCAAGTATTTAAAAAATACAAAGAAACATTGTTAATATTTTGTCGTCTTTCATTTCATAGGGGTTTTTTCCTATACATATAAAATTTGAAAATAAATTGATCTTATATAGTATTACACTTGCTTCTTAAGACATGATATCATAAATATTTCCCCATGGTCGTAATAGTTTTCCCAAATGAAATTTTATTCATGTCTGTATAATATGCCATCATACAGCTATATACCGTAATGCATTTTTTGCGTCACTGGTGTATATTTAAGTTTGACCAATTTCCCACCAATAAAATAACCCTGTGGGGTATACTCGTACATAATTTCTTATACTTACTCCTAATTTTCTCTCTTTTTTAAAAACAATTTTTTAATGTTTATTTACTTTGAGAGAAAGGCGTGAGCGGGGGAGAGGCAGAGAGAGGCAGAGAGAGGGAGACCCAGAATCCAAAGCAGGCTCCAGGCTCTGAGCTGTCAGCACAGAGCTTGACGCGAGGCTTGAACCCACAGACCACGAGATCATGACCTGAGCTGAAGTCGGACACTTAACTGACTGAGCCACCCAGGGCCCCCCGCTAATTTTCTCTTTAACATAAATTCAGTGGTATTCTGGAGCCCATTTGTGCTGGCTCCTGAGAGCCAACTGTGGGTATCTCTTCACAACTACACACTTATGTTAGTAGCTTCAAATTGGCCATTGTGGGAACATTTATATCACAAAATCGGTAAAGGCTACAAATCAAGGGCTGCTCTCCCTGCCCTTGTCAGTTGTTATTTTCCAATATACTAGTGTATAAATTCCTCAAAGTAGTATTTCAGAAGCAAAGAGTATGTGCATTTTATAGACATTTTAAACATTTGGTTATCGCCTTATTGCCCTCCAGAAAGGTCAGGCACTGCTACTAGCAACTTATGAGAATGAGGCAGAGCTGGTGTTTTAGTCAGCTTCCTGCGGAAGAAGCAGGATAAACCTTGCAGATTTCAAGAGCCAAAATCAGTGAAATAGACAATAGAAAAACAATACAAAACCTTGATGAAGCCAAAAGCTACTTCTTTGAGAGTTTCAGCAAAATTGATAAGTCTCTAGCCAGACTGATCAGGAAAAAAAAAGAAAAGACATAAATTGCTAATATCTGGAACAGAGACATTCCAAGGACATTACGCTAGATACCACAGGCATTAAAATAATAAGGGAGGGGCGCCCGGGTGGCTCAGTCGGTTAAGCGGTTAAGTGGCCGACTCTCAGGTCATGACCTCGCGGCTCCTGAGTTTGAGCCTTGAACTGGGCTCTGCACTGACACTGTGAAGCCTGCTTGGGATTTTCTCTCTCCGTCTCTCTGCTTTTCTCCTGCTCACTCTCTCTTTCAAAACAAATAAATAAACTTAAAAAAATAATAAGAAGGGAATATTATGAACAACTTCATGCCAGTAAATTAGATGCCAACAGCCTAGATGAAATGGACAAATTCCTTGAAAGACACAAATGACCAAAGGTCATTCAAGAAGAAATAGATAACTTGAAGAGCTGTGTATCCCAGTAATGCAATGTTGGTTTAACATCTGAAATCAATCTATGTAATCACTACATCAATAGACTAAAATAAGAAAAACAACGAACACATGATCATCTCAACAGGTACAGAAAAAGCATTTGACAAAACCCAAAATACATTCATGATCCAAACTCCAGGAAACTAGGAGGAGAAGGGATTTCTTTAGCCGATAAAGGACCTCTAGGAAAATCCCACAGATGACATCATATGTAATGATGAAAAACTGAGTGCTTCCTGGTAAGATTGAGAACAAGGCAAAAATGTTTTTAAATTTAATATTGTTCCAGTGATTCTAGCCAATGCAATAAACAAGAAAAAGAAACGAAATGCATACAGATCAGAAAAGAATAGCTAAAACTATCTTTATTTGCAGAGGACAAGAGTGTCTTGTGGAAAATTCTAAGGAATTGACAAAAATAGCTATTAGAACTAATAAGTATGTTAACAAACAGCAGAGTACATGGCCAATATATATGAAAATCAACTGTATTCTTATATACTAGCAACACACAACTGGACATTGAAATTTAAGATATCATGCCACTGACAACATTATTCAAAATGTTAAATTCTTTTTTTTTTAAGTTCATTTATTTTGAGAGAGAAACAGACCAAGCGGGGTGGGGGGGGGGCAGAGAGAAAGGGAGAGAGAAGAGAATCCCAAGCAGGCTCCTCACTGTCAGCGCAGAGCCCGACGTGGGGCTCAAACTCACAAACCGCAAGTTCCTGATCTGAACTGAAAACAAAGGTTGGATGCTTAACCAACTGAGCCATCCAGATGCCTCCAAAATATTAAATTATTTTTTTTGTTATTTTTTTAATGTTTATTTATTTTTGAGAGAGACAGAGAGACAGAGCGCAAGTGAGGAAGGGGCAGAGAGGGAGAAGGAGACACAGAATCTGAAGCTGTCTCCAGACTCCGAGCTGTCAGCACGGAGCCCGACGTGGGGCTCGAACCCATGAATGATGAGATTATGACCTGAGCTGAAGTCAGACGCTCAACCAACTAAGCCACCCAGGCGCCCCAAAATATTAAATTCTTAAGGATAAAGTCAACAAAAGATATGCAAGACCTGAACGCTGATGTCTACAAAATTAAATAAACCTCAACAGATGAAGATACACCTTGTTCATGAATCGGAAGTCTCAATATCATTAAAATATTAATTCTCCTCAAATTAAGTATGAATCTAATGCAATCTCAATAAAGACCTTACAGAGCTTTAACATCTCCGTACTAACCATCCCCTGGGTTTAAAATCATGGAGGGGCTCCTGGGTGGCTCAGTCGGTTGAGCGGCCGACTTCGGCTCAGGTCATGATCTCACGGTCTGTGAGTTCGAGTCCCATGTTGGGCTCTGGGATGACAGCTCAGAGCCTGGAGCCTGCTTCAGATTCTGTGTCTCCCTCTCTCTCTGCCCTTCCCCTGCTCACGCCGTGTCTCTCTGTTTCTCAAAAATAAATAAACGTTAAAAAAAAAAATAAAATCATGGAAGTGTTAAAGCAGTAAAAGTTAGGAGGAGAGAATTCCAAGACGGCTGGACTCGAATTGAATCCCAGCCCTGTCTCTTCCTAACTGTGGGCCCAATGAGAATTTTTAAAATTCTCATTGTTTGGATTTTCTCACCTTTTAAGTGGAGATGATAATTTGCCTCATGTCGGTCACTCTGATGATTTGGCATTGGAGTGATTGTTAGGTACAATTTTCATTAAAATTATGGGTTTCCCTGGGGCGCCTGGGTGGCTCAGTCGGTTAAGTGTCCATCTTCAGCTCAGGTCATGATCTCACGGTTTGTGGGTTCGAGCCCCGCATCGGGCTCTGTGCTGACAGCTCAGAACCTGGAGCCTGTTTTGGATTCTGTGTCTCCCTCTCTCTCTGCCCCTCCTCAACTCACACTCTGTCTCTGTCTCTCAAAAATAAAAAAAAAATTTTTTTTAAAACGTAAAAAAAATTACGGTTTCCGTTAAAAGACAATCTTCGTGACCACTAGACAGGTAAAACAAAAACAAAAACAAAAAAACCTTTCAGATAGGAAAATACGAAACAAAACCAAAGTTTGAGAAATGAATTGTAATTTTGTCAAAATTAAAAACGTCTGCCCTTCGATTTTTATTTGAAGTCTCAGATTGGAATAGTCCCGATACTCGTATCTGACAAAGATCTTGTACCAGAATATACAACGAATCCTTTACAATCGACAAGATTGTATTTTACTTTTTAAAATAGGTCAAAAGACCTGAACAGATGAAAGAGAATATCGGAACAACTGCGCAGCCCACGAAAAGATATTCAGCCTCACTGGTCATTAGAGAAATGCAAATTAAAACCACAAAAGGAAACCTCTTCCCACCCACTAGAATGACTAAAGCTAAAAAGACTAATAATACCTAAGCTCGACAAGGGTATGAAGCAACTGGAACTTTCATATATTGGCGGTCATGGTGTAAAATGTATTTTGGGAAACAGTAATTTTTTGTTGTAATTTAAAGTTTTGTTTTGTTTTTTGAGAGAGGGAGAGAAAGCACAAGAGGGGAGGGGTAGGGGGAGTGGGAGAGAATCCCAAGCAGGCTCTGGTGCGGAGCCCTCTTCAGGGCTTGAACCACAAACATGAGATCACAAGCTAGGACTAAATCAAGAGTCGGATGCTTAACCGACTGAGCCACTCAGGTGTCCCAGGAAAAAATTTTTTTATACAGTTAAATGTATCCCGGCCCTGTGACACAGCAATGCCACTTCCATATATTTTCCCAAGACAAAGAAAAATATGTCCACGCAACAATCCTACATGAATATTCCTCTTAGCCCAAAACCAGGTGGAAAAGTGCCCATCAACACATGAATGAATTAAATAAATTGTGATATACTCACTCAATGGAGTACTACTCAGCGGCAAAAGGGAATGAACTACTGATCCATGCAACAGCATGGATGTGTCTTCCCAGACATTACGTTGAACAAAAAGAAGTCAGACACAAAAGAGCACAGGCTGTTACAATTCCATGTATACCAGGTCTAGAACAGGCAACACTAATTGGTGGTGACAAAAATCAGAATAGTGGCTGTCTCCGGCATTGAGGGAGATTGATAAAATTCTCTGGGTTATGAAAATGTTCTATATCTTGAGAGTGTTACGGATTTCACCAGGGTATCTGTTTGTCAAAAGTCATTCAACTGTACAAAGTGTATGCCTTTTATTGTATGTAAATCAAACCTCAGTACGGTTGATATTAATACGCATGTGGAATTCTCTCTCGGTCGTCAGCCTGAGTTGGAGTTTAGGAAGGGAAACCCCTCCCCTTCCCTGAGTCAGCTTACAATAGGGCTATTTATAGTCAATGACCCCCACCCGCAGGCAGCTCACAAGCAACACCCTCCTTCCCCAACCCAGGTGTGCCCCTAGCCTAAATCTGGCTCCTTCATGGTGACCCCAGGGCTTTTCTTACGGAAAGCGGATCCTGCTGGTCTCAGGACCAGAGGGAACTCAGCACGCAGCAGACAGGAGAGGGCCCTCTACTGAGACACACGGGGGCCGGCTGTGCAGTCAGAGATTTGGGGTTCCAATCCTAACAGTGGGCTTCCTTCAGAAGTGTGTGACCTTGGCTAAATGACTTCACCTCTTTGACGCACGGTGCTTCAGAAAGGCAAGGAGGATTTTGTCTGTATCGTCAGTGCCCGGAACGTTCATGTCTTCTGAATGAACTAATGCCCAGTGCTGAGACAGAAAGTCTGTCCTCCCTACTTGTAAAGTAAAAGCGGTGGTTATCTGCTCCCCTGGAGGGAATCGTTCTTAACATTTTAGGGGATCACAAACACCTTTCAAAATCTGACGGAAACCCTGTACCCTCTCTCCAGAAAAATACAAATACATATGCTGGTTTACATATACATATACTTCCTGTATTTCTGAGAAGCTTATGGACCCTGAGTTCAGATCCTCTGGTTCTGGAGGGTCTCACCTGGCTCTGAAGAGTCTATCAAGCATTCTTGCAATTTAGTCACCCCTTCGTTCTACACCTAATCTCTGCCGGAGCCTTTATTCATATAACCCCTTGAGGATGGCTTGCTGATGAGGGAAATGAGGCTCAGAGGCCAAATGACTTGCCCCAGATCACATAGCTAGTCATGGCTGGTGTTAAGTTTTTACTTCAATCTCCTGCCTTCTGATTCCAAACCTCTACTCCTGCCTCCGGGTGAGAATTTAATCCCCTTCAAGTGCTCTCTGAAGCCCACGGAGAGGGTCTGGTTACTGTAAAGCTGGTCGTGATGGTAGGAAAGACTTTGACCAAATCCAGCTCCTGAGGTCAGAAGATTTTTCGATGGGTGAGGGACTCGAGGCCCATCGCAAGGACGGCCGTCATGCCCAGTTCAAATATGTGTCATCTGCCCCTCAGTTTCTCAGTTTGGCCCGCAAATTTCGTCCACCCCTGGCAGTGGGTGTGGAGCAGAAGAAGGAAAGAGAAACAGAGGAAATTATTTATAATCAGAAGTTTCGGATTGAGTCACACGCACGAAGTATAACTCAGAGAGAGGCTCTGAGGTGGGAGGGGAAAAGAAAGAGAGGGCTGGGTCCTCTTCCTGGGGGGCACAGAAGCTTGGACGGGCCTCTCCCCAGGCTTTGGGTGTGGCTCCCTCTACTTAAAAGGGTGGTGGGGAGAGGGAGAGAGAGAACTGAGGGGCTGGAGTCTGCGCTCTGGGAGGAAGGAAATGGGCAGTAGTCAACAGGGGTCAAGTACTTTAAGTCCTTCGTATGTGTCAGGCCCTGGGCTATATGCTTCTGATGCATTACCTCATTTTACCTTCACCAAGGAGTAGACACCGCTGTTAGTCCCCACTTTAAAGATGAGAAAATCAAGGCAGAGAAGTTAAATGACTTGCCCAAAGTCACACAGATAAGTGGTCAAAATTGGATTCCCACCCAGGTCTGCCTGTATGTCAAGAAAACAGTTAAACCACAAAGCCAGGAGAGCCTAACCCCAGAGTCTGCACTTAACCAGAACTCTAGACAGCTTCCTAGGTTCTGGTTGCTGTTTGCTTGTCACTGAGAACCTCTGTAGACACTTCACACACCATCTCTTTTAATGCTCGCAATAGCTCTTTGACAGCTGACAGTCGAGGGAAACTCAGAGCAGTATGATGACTTGCCAGAGGTCACACAGCAGGTCAGGGTTGGAGCTGGAGTATGATTACAGGTCTGACTCACACTCAGTGCTGTTCCCACTACTAACTCACTGCTGCCTTCACAGATGAGCTGGCCAGGAGTCAAGGCGGGAGGGAATGGGTCAGGGCTCACTGCATGGGCTGAGGGGTGGGGGTGGAGGGATGGCCCACGAGGCCCTCCCACTCACCTCACGGGGTCTTTCTCTCATGGCGACACAGCCTTGGCACCGACCTTTTGCCTGCTGCTGTAGCTACCTTCCTTGGGGGCGAGCAGGGGTGCTCATTTAGACTTCTCTCCTACTACTGTTGAGTCATTTCTCCCCTGAGTCCCTTGGAGGTAGTGGGAACCCCCCCAAGAAACAGAAGCTACTCAGAAGATCTCAGTCAAAGTGGAAGAACTTTCCAACCCTGCAGGGACTGCCTTGTGCTGCGGTGGAGTCTCCGTCACTGGGAGTATATTTGTCACTGGGGGTATTTGAGCACAACAGGATAACCATCTATGGGAGATTCCTGTGGTGGGTGAGGTGGGGTCTAGGTCTGTGAGAGCCCTTTTGACTGTGAAATTTTGTGAGTCACTATGGGATGAAGTTCAGCCGGGGCACCAGGGTGGTATACTATGAGATTGGGGGCCAAATAGACCTGGGTTCAAAACCTGACTCGGTCACCCCCTTGCTGGGGGACTGTGGGCACGTTTACTCTCTTAGCCTACCTACAATACCTACCTCAAGAGATTGCTTTGAGTACAGGTTTCCCCCACTATCCGAAAGTACGAGTGTTTCTACGAAAGCTTCTGTAAGCCGCGATGACATAGAGTGAAGAAGCGATTAACATTAATTTATATGGAAAATTATTTTAGCTTTCCCAGACCCCCAGAATAACCTCTTAGGCTTTTCTGATACCGTAGGACCCATCTTGCTTATGGATACATAGAATAAACTGAAATCAAGCCCAGATGTTCCACAGATGCCGTTCAAAGCTATGGTAGCTTGTGGGGCCCTGGCCAGCTCAGTCGGTAGAGCATGCAACTCTTGATCTTGGAGTCCTGAGTTCAAGCTCCAGCTGGATGTAGAGTTTATGTTAAAAAAAAAAAAAAAAAAAAAAAAAGCCGTGGTGGCTTGATGCTGAGCGCAGTTCCCCTGGGAGGGGTTCGGTGGGGCTGCTTTGGGGTGAGCCCTGCCTCCATGAGAGCTCACTGCAAACAAACGCTGAGCGCCATTTATTTTTGCTTTTCGCCTTTTTTCGAGTAAGTGAAAATCCTCTTTGGGTTTCCTTTGGTTAGCGGCCTGAGCACGAACTTTTGAAAAACGGAGGTAATTGCATGCGTATATTGTGCTCAGTGTAAAGAAGGAACTCAGTAAGTCATTCCTACTGTTATGGTCACTAAGTGAATGGCCAAATCACAGACTGGCAGGTCCATCGGTGGCCGTTTATTACGCGGTTGGGTCAGAGAAGTCCGAGTGTTAACCAAAGCACCAAACGTTTGGGTATCTTTTTTAGCGTTTATTTATTTTTGAGACATAGAGACAGAGCGTGAGCAGGAGAAGGGCAGAGAGAGAGGGAGACACAGAATCCGAAGCATGCTCCAGGCTCTGAGCCGAGCCATCAGCACAGAGCCCGATGCGGGGCTCGAACTCACAGACCGCGAGATCATGACCTGAGCCGAAG
This sequence comes from Paguma larvata, assembly GCA_030068075.1. Lineage (NCBI taxonomy): Eukaryota > Metazoa > Chordata > Mammalia > Carnivora > Viverridae > Paguma > Paguma larvata. The sequence goes on along the minus strand of CM057833.1, from coordinate 19,470,449 downwards.
TCTGCAGCTTAACCAAGTCACCCAGGCACCCCTTGGATATCTAACATACCCAGGAAGCCTTTTTTCTAAGGCTGCCTGGTCTTAGGAACCATCATGGAGAACGTGGTACCTAAAAGGGGTAAAATGCAAGAAATGCGTTGATCTCTGTGCCAACAGTTGAGAATCCGAGTCTCTGACTCAGAGGGGGCATGTAAGGCTATCTCAACAGTCCCCGGCTGGGAACAAAAATCTCTTCTAAGATCTGACAAATCTCATCTGTTCTCTGTGTGCAGCCCAGGCAATGGGGAACTCACTCCCTTCTGAGACCAATCTGTAGGAAACTCCCCACATTTCCCAGCGTGTTCTCCGTCGCCGGCCAGCTGCGAACTGGAACTGACAACTACGTCTTCTAACTGAGAGCCGACCCCTTATTATAGGAATGTTTACGATCACACGGCTGGCTGAGGGGAAGAGCGATGACCAGGCTCATCTGTGGAACATGTAGATTTTGAGCGTTCTCAGAAGCAAGGAGGTGGGGCAGCACAGTCTGTTGAGTTTCAGAATCAAACCGACTCCGATTTGAGTTCTGCTCTGCCACTCACCTGTGTCCTTGGGCAAATCACTTACCCTCTGAGCCCCAGTTTTCCCGTGTATGAATTGGAACTGATCATATCTCCTTCACGTGACGATCAAATGAAGTAAAGCGTGGAAAACACTTGGTGTCCAGCACCCCCACGTAGTATTCGTTTAACAGATGGGAGCCGATATCTCATGGGAAGGGGTGTCCTGCGGGGTAGGAGCCCAGGGGGTGTTATTGTTAAAGAGAAGAGCGAGTCCGGAATTTAGGGACATATTGATTCACGATTTGTTCCCCTCAGCCAGGTTATTTCTATTAGTGGGTTTTGCCCAGGGAGTCAGCACGTAAGAGGAGGAAATTCCTGGCTGACAGAGGGAGACAGAGGATCCGAAGCAGGCTCTGTGCTGCGGGGCTCGAACCCACAAACCGTGAGATCGCGACCTGAGCCGAAGTTGGACGGTTAACCGACTGAGCCACCCAGGTGCCCGCAGATTTGTAATTCTAAATGGAGGATATTGGGGACACCAAAGACTGGAGGGAATTAGTAGGTTGTGGCAAAGAACAAAAATATGAGGTCGGGGAGGACGGAGAGAAGGGGATAAATCCCCCCAAATATTTAGGAGACAGAATCGATGGGGTCAGGGCACAGATTGGATGTGGGAAGTGGGGGAAGGAGTCAGGGATGATGCCCGGGATTCCAGTTGGGGTGAGGGGGTCCAGGGTGAACGACCTTGGCTGGTGGGCAGGACAGGAAATGTTGGTTTCACCACACAGTTGGGGAATCGGAGTCTTAGGCGAGCGGAACGTACCCGGGTCAGGGGCTCAGCCCTGTGTGTGTCGGTGGATGCTCAGGAGGGCTCCTCAGCCCTTGGGACTCTGACGCTGCCTTCCCTGCTCCTATGGGGAGGCTGCTGGCTCGGAAGCTGCATGCTTAGGCCAATCCTGAAGTTCAGCTGCCGTGTCAGAAGCTCCTTTCATGCTAACAGGATTTATTTCCTTCTACGGCCTTGGCCCTGCGAAGTGCCGGGGCTGAGATGCCAGCGCCCTGGTTCATAAGGCTTCGAGTCTTGCGGGACTGGCAGGCCTCGCTCACGGGCTGTCTCCTCTGCTGGCCCTCCCTCCTCTGCGCCGCCCCGAAGTGCTAGCATGCTCCAGACCTCGGTGGCGTCCCTTTGCTTCTCTGCTCTCAGTCCTAGAGCAGCACTTCCCAAACTGCAGTGTGCACCCAAACCATATGCAGATCTTGCTGAAATGTAGATTCTGACTGAGGAAGTCTGGGGATGACCCTGGGATCCTACCTTTCTAACAAGTTCCCAGAAACTTGTCTGGGAACCACGCTTGGGAAAGCCCAGCCCCTTGGCTCTACGAATTTCTTCCTAGCTAATGACTCCCAGATTTTTAATTCCAATCCAGACCTCTCTCCAGAACTCCAACGTCTAGTTACAACTCTTAGGCGACATTCCTCTTTGGATATTTAAAAGATAGGGGCGCCTGGGTGGCTCAGTCAGTTAAGCATCTGGCTTTGGCTCAGGGCATGATCTCACGGTTTGTAAGTTCGAGTCCCGCATCGGGCGCTGTGCTGACAGCTCAGAGCCTGGAGCCTGCTTTGGATTCTGCGTCTCCCTCTCTTTCTGCCCCTGCCCTGCTCACACTTAGTCTCTCTCTCTCTCTCTCTCAAAAATAAATAAAATGTTTAAAAAAATTTTTTAAAGATTAAATGAAATATACATGTAGGACCCAGGCACAGTGCTTGACATTTGGTCACCAGTGGCTAGTAATACCATCACTATTATTAATACCATAATGGAATCCCCCAGTGGGAGTCCCACCTGTTCCCCAAGTGACCTGAGCTCTAAGCAGCTGGGCTCATTGGCCCTGGTCCATTCTTGCTGCCAAGCCCTCAACACCCGACAGCAGAGAGGGCAAATTCAGGGATGAAAACTGGAGGCCAGTGTGCTTCAACTCAACTGCAAGTTTATTAGAAAGGCCATGGACAGATGAACCCTGAGTTACCAGCTGAGGAAGACATGAAAAAGAGCCCCCGCCTCTCTTGGCCGGCCCCACAGGCCTCCTGTGGACTCTGTCCTGTAGCAGACGCCAACACAAGTCAGCCAAAAAGTGCTTTCTGGATCCTCCTCCTGGGGCTGCCCAGTCTCACTGCAGGGAACCCGCTGGCAGGGCCGGTGTAGATGCTGGTGCCTGGAGCTGGGAGCCACGGGGTCTTGGTCCCCTCTTCCAGCAGGAAGAGGCTTAGACCCTTCCCCCCGCCCAGCAGAACAGAACGGAAAAGGAGCTGACTGCGGATAGAGCGAGTTCTGCTAAACGACAGCCAAGGGCTTTGGAAGGTGGTGCTGGACTGCCTCGGAGGTATGTGCAGATGGCTACAAATGGCCAGTCGTGCGGCTCCCCAGGGTAGGATGCCAAAGCTCTAAGGAGTCTCAGCCACAGAGAGCCCTGGTATGACTCAGTGCCCCTCCTGGGGCCGCACTGGCTCCTTCTGCTCCCAGAAAGGCAAATGGATCTTGTAAAAGTCCATGGCAATCGATGCCATTTTTCCCTTAAAAAAAAAAGGTAAGAGTTTGTACAGTGAATCGATTCCAACCAGCGGAGCAGGAGCCGAGAAGAGTCCATCCCGGGGAAGGAGAAGGCACTTCTCACACCCTCGGCGGGGGTGATCTGGGCTGGCTGCTTTCCTGGGTCCCTTGGGGGCTCCGCCTCCTCTGGCCCCGTGACTCAGGCCTGCTCCCTCTGGGAAGTCTGCTGCCTCCGTCGAGCTAGCACCGCCCTGCGGCCCGGACGCCCTCGCCTCTCACAGGGTGGTGGACGGCAGCTTCCTCACCCGCCGCTGGGCCAGGATAGATGACTCGATGGGCTTCAGCTGAGGGGTGGGCTTGGAGCTGTTGAGTGCAGAGTACGTAGCTGCCATGGCTCCCTGGGAGAGAAGGTGGGAGGTCCGGTCACAACGGTGGGAGGGAGAGGCGGGAGGGGGGACACGTGCTCCCCAGCCTCTCTGTGCTCCACACCCACCCAGCCAGCTCTTAATTCAGCCTTGGTGTTCCTTCATGGGCCCTAGTCCTGCCTCCTCCATCAGACTGTGTCCCTCAGAGCACTGGTGACACTCTTGCATATTAAACTGGGGCTCCCTGAGGCCAGATAGATATGACGTCTCCTGGCTATGCCACCCAAGTTCTTACCCACGGAACCCTGGCCAGGACCAGCAGGGGCCCGGCAGCCCAGAGTGGCCATACCTTCACGAGCTGCAGGTCCTGGTGGGACAGCTGGCTCTGGGGGAGCTTGTCTTTCTGGGTGATCCACGGGTGCTGCAGCACCTGCTTAGCTGTGAGGCGCTGGTGGGGGTCCACGTGCAGCATCTTGGACACCAGGTCCTGGGGGCACAGCAAACAAGAGGGCTGGTGGGAGGAGCTGGCAGGGGAGCACGCAGCTGTGGCCCACTGATGAGGAAGGGACAAGGCCACCACCTCCCCCCATCTCCCGCCTGAACCCTTGCACGAGCCCCTGCGATCCATGTTCCAGATCGTTCCAAGGCCGCCCCAGCACATGCTCTTATTTGGGACTTCTTCTGGAACACCCTTGCCTTTCTCTTTCACCTTCTCGAAGCCATGCCGGAAGGTGGGGAGCACCTAAGATTGGGATCGGGCAGACTCAGGCTCGAAACCTGACTCTTCTGCTGCTCAACTGAGTATCCTGAGCAAATTACTTCAACTCTCCGAGCCTCAGTTTTCCCTCTGAGAAAGAGCGTGACCACAGTATCTGCCTCATAAGGCTGATGTGAGGTACTATTTATTAAGGGCTCAACCCACTGTCTGACACAGAAGCTCCCTTAACTGGAAGCTTGCTAATACCGAGAGCTCAAATGTTCCCTCCTCTGAGAAGGCCTCCGTGCTTGACATGCTCCGGAGCTCTGCTCCATGCCTTTAATGCCTGTGCCCCTGGAGGAGGACCTGCCTGCCTCTGCTGCCAGACAGCTCTGTTCCTTGTGCCCAAGCCTGCAGCTCTCCGCACGCCAAGTTCCCACAGGGCAGGGGCTGCGATTAGGCAGCCTTCTGCCCCCCACACGACCCAGAACGTGGGAAGGGCCGGCGATGATCACCAAGTTGTCCCAACAAGGTAGGAGGGCAGTCCGCCTGGGAATCCTCCACTTGGAGAAATACGGCAGCAGGGATTTATGGAACATTCCACTTGGAGAAACCAGGCTGCAGGCCATCTGTCCACGAACTGCCAAAAAGACCCTAAGGTGGGACCCCGCCTCCCCATCCCAGAGGAGCTGGGCCTCGCGGACTTACCTTGGCCGTCTCCGAAACCGTGTTCCAATTTCCCCCACTCAGGGTGAACTTCCCGCTGCCGATCCGGGTCAGGATTTCCTCTGGTGTGTCACTGGGTCCATTGGCAAATGGAGTGTATCTGGAGATACAGTCCGCCCAGTTTGGGTACAGCCTCTGGCCTCCATCCTGGGGCTCGGGGTGGGAGGGGGAGCTGTGTTTCCCCCTTCAGACTGGGTATTCCCCAGGGCATATCTTCCCCCTCCAGGTGAGGCTATCAAAGGCCGGGCTACATCGGTATCTTCCTGAGGCAGGGCTGGGTCTCCCCGTCAGACGAGCCCGGCACGTGCACTAGGGCTGGAGGAAGGGGACACTCACCCCGCCAGCATGGTGTACAACAGAATGCCCAGGCTCCAGATGTCACAGCCTTCATCGTAGCCCTGGCGTTTCAGCACCTGGCAGGGAGGCGGGGGACGGGGGTTAGTCAGAGGGGCAGTGGCAAGGGGCCCCTGTACTTGCGTGCTGCTCCCCAAAAGGGTAAGACAAGGATCCCAACCACGGGCCGGGCTGGATCCTCTCTTGGTACCTCAGCCAAACCACACAGACTAGAATCCTGGATAGCGTGGGGCCTCTGTAAAGGGCACACGGCTTCCTGTGCCAGGAGCCCTCGCTCTCGCAGGTGAGGGGGCTGGCGCGCTCACCTCGGGGGCCACGAAGTTGGCAGTGTAGCACGGCGTCATGAGGAGTCCATTCTCGGCCCGCAGCTGCTTGGCAAAGCCAAAGTCACAGATGCGCAGGCACTCGGGGTTCCCCGACTCGTCCACGTACAGGATGTTGCTGGGCTTGAGGTCCCTGTGAACAACCTAGGGGCAGAGGGCGCGGTCAGTTCTCAATGAGGGCAGGCTGCTAGTGGCCCAGGTCAACAGCCAGGGATGGGAGAGAGTTAGGAAGACGGGCCCAGAAAGGGACAGAAGGACCCAGAATTTGAAAGGAAGGGAAGAGGCTGAAATGGGGCCCTTAGTCTGCTGGTACTGTCGACTTGAACTTCATGTCAGTGTCTGCGAGGCAGCCCCAATCTCACCGTCTACACCCGAACTCGCCTCATTTCTCCCTTCAGATCGCTCTTCACAGTTTTTCCTGAAGGCAACTCCATCGATACTTCCCATTGCTTGGGTCAAAGTCCTAAGAGTCCTTCTCAATCCCTCTTTTTTTCCCTATATTCCTTGATCAAGGCATCAGCAATCTCTGCCATCTCTACCATTCAAATATATCCAGAGCTGAGCACATTCTCGACGGCTCTACTGGCAGCAGTGATCCCAACCAGCGACGCTATCATCCCTCCCTTGTGTTACAGCAACCAGCTCCGAACGGGGCTGCCTGCGTCTGGCCTGCCTCCTACAGTCTCTTTTAAATACAGCAGCCACAGTGAGCTGGTAAATGGAAGTCAGACCATGTCATTCTGGCTGCAATCCCTCCAAGGTTTCCCGTGTTAGGAGGCAGCGTCCTTGCAGTGGCCTGAGCGGTCCCACCTGATCTCTCCCCTGCCCCTCACTCACAACACTTGCACTCTGTTGTGCTCTGAGCACCCTCCTCCTGGCTCAATCAGCTTCAGCCACACGGCCTCTTTGGCACATCCTTCAACATGCCAAGCACACTTCTGCTACAGGGCCTTTGCACCGACTGTTCCAGCTTTTAGGAGCCTTCTTCCCTCGGGCAACTGCCTCGCTTATTCTCTTATTTCTTTCAGGTCTCAGCTCAAATGTTACCTCGTCAGTGAGGCCGTCCCCGGACCATCCATAGAAAACAGCAATCGGCAAGCAGCACGCCTTAGTCTCCCCGCCCTGCTTTCTTTTTATCTATAGCATTTACCACCATTTGACATAATATTTATTTAATTGTTTTTCTGAATCCACCCTCTGGAACGGAAGTTCCACAAGTGGCTTGCTCACGGCTATATCTCAACACTTAGAACAGTTCCTGGCACACAGTTGGTATTCACTGAGTATCTGTTGAGTGGATGAATGACACTTACTTCTCTTTTTATTTTTTTTTTTTACTTTTTTTAAATGTTTATTTTTGAGAGAGAGAGAGAGACAGACAGAGAGTGAGCCCGGGCGGGGGGGCGGGGGTGGTAGCAGAGAGAGAGGGAGACACAGAATCTGAAGCAGGCTCCAGGCTCCGAGCTGTCAGCACAGAGCTCCACGAACCCACAAACTGTGAGATTCGTGACCTGATCCGAAGTCAGACACTTAACCGACTGAGCCACTCAGGCGACCCAATGTTTCTTTATTTTTAAGAGAGAGAGAAAGAGCATGAGTGGGGGAAGGTCAGAGAGAGAGGGAGGCCCAGAACCTGAAGCAAACTCCAGGCTCTGAGCTGTCAGCACAGAGCCCAATACAGGGCTCGAACTCATGAAACCGCAAGATCATGACCTGAGCTGAAGTCAGATGCTCAACCGACTGAGTCACCCAGGCGCCCTGAAAGACACTTACTTCTGAGGCCTGAAGCAAATGACTCCTCTGGCTCCCACCTGCTGCTCTGTAATTTGAGGGGGCTGACCCACTCCACTTTTCATCCTCCCCCCTCCCTCGGTATGGTCCTATGTGTAGCCACTCGCTCCATTACTTAGTTATTGACAACTCTCAGATCGCTGACCCTAGCCCAGAACTTTCCTGAGTCTAGGCTCAAAAAACTGCTTATCAGATAGAAGCCACTGAATGTTCCACAGACCTTCAAACCCAACACATTCCAGACTAAACTCGGTCTTACTCTCGTGCTCCTCCTCCCATACGCTAACAGGGCATTGTCGAAAACCTTCAATGGCTCCCTACTACCGGCAAGATCAAGCCCAAAGTCCCCTACTTAGTATGGGAGGCTCAGTTATCCCTTTCAGGCTCATCGTCCACCACATCTCCTCAGGTGTCCTGAGCTCAGGCCAGCGGAGGCTCCTCCAAGCACGGATAACCGTACCTGTCTGTGGAAGGCCTGCTACCTCCAGCACCCAGCACGGAGCCAGTGCTAAGGGAACTCCGTGCAATGAATAAACAAATCACACCTCTGAAACACGCAGAGACCTTGCAGGTTACATTAGTGGACTCTCGCAGATTAGCTGGCTTTATGAGATGCTCGCTTCATAGTCCCACTTGAGCCCCAAGCCCTCTCGCAGGTGCCTGCGGGGCGGGTAGGTTGGAGGGTAGACATGGCCCAGGACAGTGCTACGTGGGTAGGGTGGCCCCAGCGACGCGCTCAAAGTGTATCCAAACCCATGGGAAGCCCCTTCCTGGGTAGTGGCTGGCCAGCTCCCAGGGCTCTCCTTCCTAATACAATTCCATGACCCCGAAGACAAGGGCAGGCCTCAAGGATGTAGACTTTCTTCCCCGTGGAGGGCCCAGCCAAGCTTCCCAGAGGTCAGGGAGGCCGTGGGCACTACCCCGTACTCTGGTTAACAAAGCAGTTTCCTGACCATGATCTCAGGGGGGCTGCTGGTTACACCCATGTAAGTGGGCAGGGCAGGGACTGCTGGCTTCTATTTTACAGAGGAGGACACCGGGGCTAGGAGAAGAAACTCGACTTGCTCATGTAAATAAGAAGTGAGACTTGAACCCGGTTCTGACCTTCGTTCCACAGCCTTTTCAGTTCAGTGTGACACAGACGACACTTTGGGGAAACAGGGATAGCGAAGTTTTCCATTTTTATCCTGCTCTAACACAACACAGAGAAACGACAAACTCATACAGGTGACCGTGGCTCACTATGGCAGGCAGCCCCACCAGTGATTCTGATAACTGTCCCCTAGGCGCATGTGGAGCGGAAGGGGTAGTAAAGACTCGCATCTCTCTGCACTGAAAAGCACAACAGGCTGGGCAAGCAATGAGCGAAGCCAGGCTGAGAGGGAGCCATGCCAACCAGTCTAAGGGGGCACCTGCTACTTACTCCGGCTGACAGTCACCCACATAGCAACCCGGGCCCAGGTTTCGAAAGCACCCAAACTACCCGACTCAACCAAACCCCAAACAAAAAGCCACCCCACTTCTTGCAGGCCAAACAAAATATGCATGCAGGTCAGACGGAGCCACTGAGTAATAGGCTGTGGCACCTGGCGGAATTGTGATGTCAGTCAGGCCGGAGTGTGAATCCTGGCTTTTTACCGGCAGTAGCCTCGTGACCTTGGTCATGTCGCGTAACCTCTCTAGCCTTCGGTTTTCTCACCTGGGAAACGGGGTTGGTAACAGCGCTGAGGCAGGAAGGAGCATATGAGTTGCGTACCAGGTACGGAGTTGGATTCCGTGTCTCCCCCTCTCTCTGCCCCTCCCCTCTCGTGCTCTCTTTCTCAAAAATGAAAATATTAAAAAAAAAATTTTTTTGGGGGGGCACCTGGGTGGCTCAGTCGGTTGAGCGTCTGACTTCGGCTCAGGTCACGATCTCGCGGTCCGTGAGTTCGAGCCCCACATCGGGCTCTGTGCTGACAGCTCAGAGCCTGGAGCCTGCTTCAGATTCTGTGTCTCCCTCTCTCTCTGCCCCTCCCCCACTCATGCTCTGCCTCTGTCTCAAAAATGAATAAACGTTAAAAAAAATAAAAAAAAATTTGTTTTTAAAAAGAAGCACTTACAGATTGGAGGACAACAAAAACAGGATAAGGAACCCAGATTAGCTGTGAGACTTTTACTCACTTCCAGAGCCTCAGTTCCGTGCTCACACATAAAGTGGGCATAGTGACAATACCCACTTCTGACTGTTTGTCAGAACAGTTAGGGGGGTCGACCTGTAAAGGGGGCTTAGACGTGTCTGGCCTGTGGGAAGTGCTGCGGAGCGCTAGCTACCACAGCGGCAGCCACGCCTTTGTCTTCATCACCATCACCGGAGGATGTACATTTAGGTGCCTCTGACTGGCCACAAAAAAAAAAAAAAAGTTTTTCTGTGTAAATCATCTGGTTAAACAGAGAAGCCAAAGTGTGACTCCCTACTGAGTTCTCAAACAGGCTGTCCTGGGCACACCGGGGCGCTTCTGGAGACAACATGAGGGGAGCTAGGCTTAAAAGGGCTCCGTGTGTTAAACAAAGGACTCTTGCAAAATAAGATGAAAAAGGCAGACAACCCGATTTTTAAAAATAAACCTAAGACTCGAACAGGCAGGTCACGAAAGAGGCTGCCCAAACGGCAAGAGGCACGCAAAGAGGTGCTCGACGTCACTGGCCATCAGGGAAAGGCGATTTCGAACCACCACAGGGCGCCTGGGGGGCTCAGTCGGTTAAGCGACCGACTTCAGCTCAGGTCATGATCCCACGGCTCATGGGTTGGAGCCCCACGTTGGGCTCTGTGCTGACAGCTCGGAGCCTGGAGCCTGCTTCAGATTCTGTGTCTCCCTCTCTCTCTGCCCCTTCCCCAATCACACTCTGTCCTCCTTCAGAAATAAATAAACATTAAAAATTTTTTAAGAAATAGTAAAACCACTATGAGAAAGGACTCTGCATCTACCAGAATGGCTAGATGAAAATGACGCAAAAGCCCAAGTGTCAGCAAGCCCCAGGACGCCCGCATGCCCTAGAGGGGTGGAAGCTGGCAGAACAGCTGCGGAGAACTGTTTGGTATCACCCACCAACGATGAACACACATACACACACTGCAACGTGGCGGGCTCGCACTCAGCGGTGCATGCAGCCTTAAAATGCACATGTGCAGTCACAAACATGTCACAGCAGTGTCACTTGTCAGAGTCAAAAACTGGTAACATTGTAACAACCCAGCATCCGTTAGCGGTAGAATGGACAATGAAAGCATCGCCTGTTCATACAGAGAGATTACACAGCAATGAGGATGCGCGAACTGTAGCCACACGACACCGTGGATGAATCCTGGAGAGCGCTGGCGTGGCAGAGGCCACGCATAACAGAGTATGTTGATACACGACTCAAAGACAGGCAAAACCAGTCCAAGCTATTAGCAGTTAGCCTAGAATGGTTATCCTTGGGAGGGGGCAGGGACTGGAAGGGAGTCTTGACCTGGGTGCTGGCCACCTGGGTGTATTCACTTTCTGAAAATTTACTGACTTGTGCCTTATGATGTGTGTTTATATAATACTTCACCACAAGAATAACATTAAAACAAAAGACGCTCCCAGTGGACCCTGCTCCTGGTCACCCCCTTCCCATCTCTCGTATGAATTCCCAGCTTTTAGACCACAGATACTGCCAATTCATGGTTAGCCCAAAGAATCTCCCTCCAAATACCTCAGTGAGAGTTTGCCATTTCCTCATCATCTCCCCTGGTATTTGGAAAGGGTCAGAAACTATTTAAAGAAAAAAAATTTTTAATGTTTATTCATTTTTGAGAGATGGAGAGACAGAGCATGAGTGGGGAGGGGCAGAGAGAGAGAGGGAGACACGGAATGTGAAGCAGGCTCCAGGCTCTGAGCTGTCAGCACAGCGTCCAACATGGGGTTCGTACTCATGAACTGTGAGATCATGACCTGGGCCGAAGTCGGGCACTTAACCAACTGAGCCACCCAGGTGCCTCTAAAAGGGTCAGAAACTTCAGAGACCCATGGACCTGTGGTTTTGGGAAAGAGACAACTTTCTCCCATCACAGTCTCAGCAAGTGACTGTCTGTACTTGGAACTTCTATGTCCCTAGTAGAGGGAGCAGTTCTTACTCAAGAGTGTCCTTCCTTGCTCTGAGCTTTAGGTGACCCACTGGAAACTCACTGCTTTGGCTCTGTCTTCGAAACCTTCTTGGGGGGTAACTTTAACCAGCACTCACTTGAAAACAAAGCAGGAAAAGGAAACATTTACTATCTGACCTGACATATTTAAGTACTAGTCTATTGGCACTGGCCACTTCAAAACCCAAAACCACTTCAAACGTGACCATTAAAACGGTACACGCGGTAATCAAATTGAGGCTCTCTTTTTTACAAAAGAATTCTCCCTGATAAATTACACAGAATTAGACACTGCCATTTTTGCAAACCCTAATGAAATGATTGATTCAGGTAAAGATCCTGAAAGAATGAAGTCATTACATGCAAGGCTGGGGAGGGTCTTTACAGTACACCTCCAGGCCCGCTCACTGCCTGCCACCCATGCACCCGTCCCTAGCCTCTTACCACCTGAGAGGACTAATGACTAAGGGGGGCACAGCGACACTGTGCTTGGGGATGTGATGTCATATGAAGTACACTGCAACTCCCATGAAGTGGTTTTTTGTTGTTTTTTTTTAAATGTTTATTTATTTAATTTTGAGGGGGGGGGCCATTGGGGAGGGGCAGACTGAGAGGGAGAGAGAGAGAGAGAGAGAGAGAGAGAGAGAGAGAATCCCACACAGGCTCCATGCTAACAGCGCAGAGCCCAACACAGAGCTTGATTTCATGAACCCTGAGATCATGACCTGGGCCGAAATCACGAGTCAGACGCTTAAGCGACTGAGCCGCCCAGGTGCCCCCATGAAGTGTCTTCTAACTCCCTGCTCCCAAAAAGAAGCTGAAGCAGAATATAATTAAGACTTTAGAAATACAGGCACCAGAGAAACAACTAAAATGATGCCACAAGAAAGCAGACACATTCAGAATGTGGGGCATTTCAGCGGCACAGAAAAGGGAGGTCGGGGTGCCTGGGTGGCTCAGTTGATTAAGCACCTAACTCTTGGTTTTGGCTCAGGTCAGGATCTCGCTGTTCATGTGTTCGATTCCCACACTGGCTCTGTGTGGAGCCTGCTTGGGATTCTCTCTCTCCTTCTCTCTCTCTCTGCCCCTCCCCTGCTCTCTCTCTCTCTCGAAATCCATAAATAAAACATTTAACAAAAAAAGAAAAGGGAGGTTTTATGGAGGTTATGTGGATGTACTCACTTAACAAAAAACTCATCAGATTATAAACTTAAGATCTACTGTATGCAAATTTCATCTCAGTATTATTATTATTTTTAGAAAGGGGGAGAGTGCACACACGCCCGAGCTGGAGGAGAGGGGCAGAGAGAGGGAGAGAATCTTTTTTTTAAGTTTATTTATTTATTTTGAGAGAGACAGAGAGCATGAGGAAGGAAGGGGCAGAGAGAGAGGGAGAGGGAAAGAACTCAAGCAAGCAGAGCCGGCCACGGGGCTTGAACTCATGAACCATGAGACCATGACCTGAGCTGAAATCAAGAGTCAGATGCTCAACCAACTGAGCCACCCAGGCGCCCCTTATCTCAGTTTTTGAAAACAGACTTAAGGGATTTAACAAGTGACTGAAAGGTGTAAGTCCTGCAGAGTCTGGGATTCCAATATCCTGATGGCAAGAAGACTTTTTGAAAGGACAACAGGGAAATATATCTATTGATTGGGTACTATGTGAACACAAGTCATTATTAATTCTGTTAGTTGTTATGAAAGAATGTCTTTTGTAGAGTTACAGATACACAGTAAGATTACGTGGAGTCCGAGATATGCTTTAAGATACTTCGGGGGTGGTCATGATCCCAGGGTTGTGAGATGGAGCCCCACCTCGGGCTCCACGGTGAGTGTGAAGCCTGCCGGGGATGCCCTTTCCCTCTGCCCCTCCCCCGCTCATGCTCGTTCTTGCTCTCACTCTCTCTATATAAAAAAAAAACTTTATAAGTATTTATGGGTCAAGTATCATGATGTCTGCAATGCTTCTCAACTGCACCCATAAAAGTATATATTTATATGTAGAGATAAGAGTATAAAGATAGAGACAAAGACAGAAAGAAAGAGAAAGCAAATATGGCACACAGTTAAGATCTGGTGAATCTAGAAGAGAAATTGTCTTCATTGTAAGATTCTTTGAACTTTCCTATAGATTTGAATGTTTTCCTCAATAAAAAGTTGGGAGAGATACTTCAGCAACAACAAAAAAAGAGAGGGAGAGACAGGACAGAAGAAAGAAGGAAGAAAGGATAGAAAGAGAGAGGGAAGAAGGGAGATGAAAATCTCAATAATTCTTTAATCTGGGTGACGGGTGTCTGGAGGTTCATGATACTTTTCTCATAGCTTTGCATATGTTTAAAATTTTTTGTAATAAAAAGTTAATTAAAGGAAGGCACAGCAGGGGCGCCTGGATGGCTCAGTTGGTTAAGCTTCCGACTTCGGCTCAGGTCATGACCTCACAGCTCATGGGTTCGAGCCCCGAGTCAGGCTCTGGGCTGATAGCTCAGAGCCTGGAGCCAGCTTCAGATTCTGTGTCTCCCTCTCTCTGCCCCTCCCCCACTCACGCTCTCTGTCTCTCTCTCTCTCAAAAATAAACATTAAAAAATGATTGGCCCTATTTCCCCTGATGTTTGTGCAGTGTTTCCACGGGGCTGCCCTGGGCCCCGGGGCCTTCCCAGCGCAGCACCTTGCTCCAGCCCACATCCACCCTGTGAGGTGGCAGCTCCCGCTATCATGAATGTACAGACGAGGAAACAGCTCGGAGGGGAGAGGCCTTCCCGACCTTACACACAGGACTTGGACACGGCCGGTAGGATTCCTAACCCCCACAGTATCTGATTGGAAGCGCCCCAAAACATCATCTCGTCCAGAGAGAAACTCATGCTAACTGTTTTCAGCTTCTATACACCATCAGGAAATTTTCTACCTCCATCCTATGCAAAGATAAAGGCCAAGTCCTATCGCTTGCACAAACACCTCTTCTGCAGCACCTGCTCCCTCTGTCCTGGCAGCTAACCCCACAGCCAGATTCACCCTCCCTGCTGGCCCTGCTGCTTCCCAACGCAGAAACCCACTCCCTCTCTGTAGCCCCCCAACTGCATTCCTCAGTGGGACCTCGGGCAAGTGACCTCACATCTCTGAGCCTTGGTCTTCTTACCTGTTAAGTGGGGCCGATAACAGCACCTACTTCCTAGGGTTGTTGTGAAAATCAACTGAGATAATGTAAGGAAAGAACTTGGCATGGTGCCTGGCACACAGTAAGTACCATGTAAACATTCCTTTTCACAACCGGGCCTCGTCTCTCCCTCTTTCCCTTCCTCATATCCGTCCACCCGCCCACCCTCCATCCCTAGTCTCCCTCCTGGGTGGCTGGTTGAAGACTGCTGCTGCCTGCGCCAGCCCGTGGTTCGCGCACTCTACTGATGGCGTGACCCTGGGCCACCTGCCATCCGCACCGGGCGCCCCCTGCCCCAGACTTACCCCCTGGGAGTGCAGGTACTCCACGGTTTTGCTGATGGTGTGCAGGACGAAGCTGGCCTCCCGCTCTGAGAAGAATTTCTGCCGCAGGATCTTGTCCAGGAGCTCCCCGCCCCGCATCAGCTCTGTCACCAGGTACACGTGCTTGCCATCATCGTACACCTGCAAGAGACCTCACCATCAGGTTCCTAACTCCCCTGGGCCCAGGGCCCCTTGGTTACCAATTCACCAGGCCAGGCAAGAATAACATGAGCCTTGGACATGTGTTCTGCTCTGTGCTTCCGTGGTCTTGGCAAGGCCATCACCTATCTGGGCCTCTGTCCTCTCTCTAGGCAGGAGGATATTGGCACTGGTCCCCTGAGGACCAGGGAAGCTGTCAGAGATGCCTGAGTCTGAAGCGGAGGGCCTTGGGGTGTAACCAGACCCAAGGCACAAAGATCCTTCCCCTCCCACGAGCTGAGGAAAATCAGAAGTCAAAGGAAGGACAGTCCTGAAACAGAGCCCAGAGTTGAGTCCCCAGCCCCGATCTCGGTCTCAAGGACCCCCACTCACATCTTTCAGAGTGATGATGTTGGGGTGCTGCCCATATCGCAGAAGAATCTCAATCTCTTCTGAGGGATCCCGCTTGCTCTTGTCGATGACCTGAGGAAAGGGGGCACATGGGTGATATCAGGGGGACAGTCTCCAGAGTCCCTCCCTGCCACGGAGCCCACACTGCAGGGCTTGGGGGTCTTAGCCGCCTACCTTTCACTCACCCACAGAGCCTAAGGCACCAACCTCCAACCACTCCCACTCCCCTCCCGCCGAAGGATCGAGACTACAGTGGCCTCCCCCCGGCCCAGCAGCCTGGGCTGCGATACGTTCGAGAGGCCCACCTTGACAGCGTACTCCATGTTGGTGGCCTTGTGGACGCAGCGCTTGCACACGGAGTAGGAGCCCACACCGATTGTCTCCTTTACCACGTAGCCATCGCTAAAAACCAGGTTCTTCCCATGGAGTTGCTGCAGGAGACCAACAGGCAGGGCTGACCTCTGCTCTAGAATGCAGGGGTCGTCCCCCAGTACCCAAGGCCTTGGCTTCTGGGCCTCGGTGTTCTACTCTATACGGGCCCACTCGCGGGCTCCCACGCTCGACAGAGCTGCAACACACACATCGAGGGGTTTGCAGCTTTGAGAGAGCTGGGTAGGCTGAGGGACACGAGAGCCCTGGGCTGGGTCCCAGCTCTGCCACGTCCCGTGAACTTGGCCGAGGTGCCTCCCCCTTCTGGGGTGTCACAGCCCACCTCATGACGTGTCTTAAAGTTCTGAGACATTAACGATAGCCAATGCTTCTATGGTGCTTAGTGTGCGGCAGGCACTGCTCTCGGCGCTTTTTGGCAGGTGACAACATGCCGTGTGACAGCCCTGGTGTATGCCTGTCCGGTCTGGTTTAATATTTGTCCCAGACAAAGATGTCTCAGTTGTAGAATAAATTACGCAGTCATCTTAATTTTACACATGCAACAACCTATGGAGAAAAGTTCTATCATCACCTGCATTTACAGATGAGGAAACTGAGGCACTGGGAAGGTAAGCGTCTCGCCCGAGTCCCTTACCTTGGGAGCTCTGAACCCGGGCAATGAGCTCCAGAGTCTACACTCATGCCTCTGAATTCTAAATTGCCCACGGAGCTGGGACAGTGTACTGATGGAGGGCAAGCCCTCTGCCGCCCATCTGAGTCAGGGATCTGATAGCCACCCCACGGCACCACCACCCTGGGCTCTGCCTTGCATTTATTTATCTAGGCTCCACAATGTCCCTGGCTCTGTGCTGAGAAAGTTATACCCATGCTGCCATCCCTGTTTTACAAACGGAGAAAGTGGGGCCCAAGGAGGTTTTGGGGGTCCGATGGGCTACACGGTGGCAGTCAGGGTTTGAACTCCAGAGCCTGTGTTCTCAGCTCTTCTGGCTTTGTGGCTTCCAGACAGAAAAGACAACTGAGCGGCAGTCTCCTGCCCCCTCACCTGTACCACCGAGTGCAGCGGTGCCTGAGTGGGCCGAGGCTTGCCATCATCCTCCATCAGGCCGGTGGCCACGAAGCTGAAGCCACGGAACAGCTGATGGGCGCCAGCACTGGGGGGGATGCCGGGGGAGTCTGCAGGGGTGGGAGGGGGGGTGTGATCCAAGGCATCCTTGACCCCGAGGCAGCCCAGAAAAGGGGCTTCCAGGCCTGCCCTCAGCAGCTGGCTGTGGAGGGGTTGGGCAGGCCCCTCATGCCAGGCCTCAGTTAGCCCATCTGTCCGTGTACGTTTAGACCAGCCCGGCCCTGACACACGAGAAACATAAAAGACACCCCACAGTGGGCATTTGGCCCAGGCCAAGTTACTTCATCCCTTTCTGGAGGCCTCCCCCTTGCTTCGCTGCCTCAGCTCTGCCCCTTCAAGTCTACTTTCTGCACAGACAGCGGGAGGGACGGTCCCAACTGCAAATCTACCCCCTGCCAGAGCCCTTCGAGTGCTCCCCTCTGTCCTCAGAAGAAGAAAGCCCAACTTCTCAGCCTGGCAATTGAGGTCCTTGTGATCTTAGCCTCCTCTCTTCTGACTCTACAGCTCAGCCACGCCAGACTTCCCCGATCCCTAAAGGAGACCCTGAGCCACAGCACGTGCTGTCCCCTCTAACCAGATACTCCACTGCCTGTCCATCCTTCGAGACCCAGCTGGCACGCGCTCCTGTGAGAAGCCTCGCCTGAGGCTGCTCCTCCAGCTCCTCACCCCTATGAGGCTGCACTTGCCACACCGCCCAGCAGAGTTTTCACACCTCTCCCCCAACCACGGTCTGAGCCGTGTGAGGCAGGGCAATCCCCGCGTGGCTGATCGGTGGCACACAGTAGGAACCTGGTGCGTTCTGGTCAGATACGTGAATAAAGATGAGACCTACTGCTTGGCGAAGTGCTAAGCTCCCAGTCATCAGAGATGTGCAAGCCCCAGTGAGAAGAGCAGCCCCTCTGCTAAAACCCATCCATCTGGGAAGCCTTCCAGAACTAACACGAACCCCCAATATCTGACCAAAATATTGAGATTTACCAAACTCCCTCCCAGAAGCCCCCTCCTTGGCTTCTTGCAATAACCCCAGGAACTGCGTGGGTCTGTGACCGAGCCCATGTTCTAGATGAATACCCTGAGGTCCAGTGATCAGAGTAGCCAAAGGCGATTCCCACACTTGCCCCTGACCTGTGGGCGCTGTCACCTCTGCTCTGCCAGACTGTCTCCACCTCATGTTTTTGCTGGGTCAGATTCTTTAGCCCTGACGTGAGTGTGAGCCTGATGTGTTTGGTCTTCCCAGTGGGCTGGAAGATGCCCGGGGCAGGGGGCCTGACTTTTCTATTGTGGCCTTAACCACCCACTCCCCCCACCCCCTCACCCACATACAAAGAGGCCCATAGAGCCCCGGATTGGGAGAGTCAGGCAGAATGAGACGGGGACAAAGAGCCAGAGCCCCACCCTCCGGTCTGCCCACACACCTGGGCCTGCCAGCCTGACCACCCTACATCCCAAGGGGCCCCCGACTCCCTGCTCCTCTCCTGTACCGGCCCGAGACAACCCAGACAACTGACGCACCCTTGGGTGTGCGGGACGTGAACTCGGTGTCAAAGTAGAAGGTGTCATCGGGTTGCGCCACGGCGGGCTTAAAGGGTGGCTTGATCTCACGACGGTACAGCTTCTGCAAGGCGGGGCGGGCACTCCGGTCACCGTGGCCCACCCCCGACAGCCCACCAGGAGCCTCATGCAGGAGAAGGTAACTGGCCTGGAGCATAGGCTAAGCAGACAGGGGCATAATTGCTTGCCCTTGGGAGGCCAGCCCCTGCGTCCGAGGCCATGCTGTCACCCTCTGCTCCGCACCTGAGGCCCTGGTTGGTAGAAGCCCCCTCCCACCGCAGGTGAAGCTCTGACTGGGGCGCCGGGGCAGACAGACACACTCACATTCCAGTCAATGGTGGAGTAGAAGACATGCCGCTTGATTTCCTCTGCCCCATCAGGGCCGGAGCCTGAAAGAGCCCAGATGAGGGGTCTGGCCCTGGATGGTCCACCCCCCAGACACCCACCCTGTCTGCTGCTGAGTGACCTCACTGTGGTCTGGGACCAGCGGCTGCAGCTGTCTACTGGGAGCAGGGGGGACGACAGGCTCTCCCCACCCCAAATCCACCCAGCCATCACCCCAAAGGCCTATCGCCCACTCAGCGTTTTCCACTTCCTGGAGACCCTTACAATCAAGCTCCGATGTACTTATGGAAGAAGAAAGGCCCAGAGAGGTCGGGCAACCTGTCCAAGGCCACACAGAACAGAAATCAGACTTACTCTGACATCTGCAGGGGCCCCCACCTCCGTCCCAGCCCCGGCCTCATCTCTCTCGCTTTTATCCCATTGTCCTTCACAGCCACCAGGCAGACTCTCACTCCATTCGACCCCAGGGACCTGAACTGGACCTTACAAAGCTGGTCACGGTCCGGATGAACCCAGGAGCCAAGGAGCCATGACGTACTGAAAAGCAGCCACACGCCAGGCAGTTCATGCACCTTCATTCAGCCAAGAGGGATCTGGGTCATCATCTCTCTCATCTCCCGTGGAGACAAGGACCCAGGGCTCCAGGAGGTGAAGTCAACCGCCTTGGGTCACTTAGCTCATAAATGGCACTCACTCAACAAATATTTACGGAGGAACCACTGTGTGCGGGGCGGTGAGGACCTGCCATGGGGACAGGATTGGGACCTGAGCCTTCTGACTCCTGAGTTCATGCTCCCTCTTGTGCCAGCAGCCTTGGCGGAGCTGTGTGGGGGGCCTCTGTCCTTGTCCCCAGGGGGAGTGGGGATGACTCAGTTCCTGCCTTCCCCCTACACACAGGTCACCCCCCGCCCCAAACACCACATATGGAGCCAGAAAGCAGGGTGGCCGGCGGCATTGTCTGCCCACACAAAGGACAACGGCCCCTTTCAGCCCCAGATGTGACTCTGTGGCCTAGGCTGCAGCTGTACCCGCTCCCCTCCCGAGCTGGGGCTGCTTACCAAGCCGGTTGGCAGGATTCCGCTTGAACAGGGCCCGCAGGAGGCTCTGGGCTTCCGTGCTCAGAAACTGGGGCATGCCTAGCTTTGCCCTAAAACAGCCCCCAGGTCTCATCAGGGCTGAGCCCGCCCCAGAGGCCCGTCTCCCCTCCCCCACTCTGTCCAGGTCTAATTTCCAGCTCAATTCAGACAAACCAGCCACTAACTCACCTCCCCAAAGCCTTTAGGGATTCCCCGCCCACAGGCCCTGGTGGATGAAAAGGGGGCCCCAGAAAGCATGAAGCTTAACCTAGACAAGGGGGAACCTCATTGATGGGGGAATCTGAGGCAGGTACAGGGTGTTATTCTGGCCCCTAAACTGGGGCCAGGCATCAGGGGAGACCCTGAGGTGTCAGGGCAGGGCTGGTGCTTACTTTAGAATCAGTGTCATGGTCTCTTTCCGGTCCTTCCCCTGGAAGGGCAGGGAGCCCGTCAGCATCTCAAACTGCAAAAGACAAGGGTCTGTTAGGCTCTGGTCTCCATCTCCCACGTCCCCCTCCTCCTCCCACCCAAACCACTCCGATCCACTCCCAGGATTCCTGCTGGCCTGCGGCAGGTCCACCTGCATCGAGAATTGTGACTGTCGCTGGTTCCTTTGTCAATCAGAACACCAAAAGCAGTACTAGGGGCCTGAGGCTGACGAGAGGCCCAATCCTGGGCCAGGGGCAGCCCAGGTGGGGCCAAGCCTGGAATCCTCCCAAGGAAGGGAACCGCAGCTGGGTGGAGGTGGAGGTAGCTTGGCTGGGAGAAGATGGGAGAAATCTTAGAGACTATCAACCCTCTCACTGTTCAGATGGGAAAACTGAGGCCTGAGGCATGGGTTGAATACTTTTCCCTGTCTGGGCCACTCACCATCAACACCCCATAGGACCACCAGTCTGCACTGTGGGTGTGGCCCTGGCGGTTGACGACCTCAGGGGCCATGTACTCCACTGTCCCGCAGAAGGAATAGGCTTTCTTCTCGTGGTCAATGGCCTCCTTGCTCAGGCCAAAGTCTGCGGCAAGGAGGGCAAGAGGACACATCTTTAGGAACCTCCCTCTGCCTTCCTCGCTGCCAACCCCCGCACACCCAAGCTCCCTCCTCCCCCGAGAGGCCTGAGGGCATCACTCCCATGATACTAGGGGGAAGTCAAGACGCAGAGAGGTTAGACGACTTGCTCAAGGTTACACAGTGCAGGGCTGGAGTTATTACCCAGGCCATCCCAGGTCTAGGGTCTGGGCTTTTGACCACTTCCGAGTGCCTGGCACGGCCTCTCAGGAAGAATGGATCCCCTAGCACAGCCCAGGCCCCTCAAGAGCCCATCCTGACCTCCCCTGGGAATTGAGGGGGCAGGTGCCTTCTACTCACCAGTGAGTTTGATGTGGCCCTCCTCATCCAGAAGGATGCTGTAATGGAGAGATGGGGGTTGGGGCCCCTCAGGTGTGGCCCCTTGGGTTCTGGTGACACCATGGGGGCTGTGTGGCTGGGCCCTGCCCAGAGAAGGTGACCCACCCAGATCCATCTGATGAATGGCAGGTGGAACAGGGTGGTGGCGGTGCCACGCAGATCTGTTGCCTGCCTTCTTTGCTAACCCTCGGAACGACCAGATGAGGGAGGTACTATTATGGCCCTATTCTAACAACAAGGAAACTACAGCCCAGGGAAGTTAAGTAACTCCCCACGGTCACAGAGCTAAAAGGTAATGGAGACAAGATTTGAATTCAGGTCTGCCTGACTCTAAAGCCATATCTCATTCCAGCCCAGCACCTGCCCCTGGCTGTCAAGTTACCATTTGAGGATATTTAGATATTAAGGAAAATTCTAGAGAGGACCATATAAAAGAATGACGTTTAGTGGTGGCATCTCAGACATCACACTGGATTAGCAAAAAAAATGTAGGCTACATACCTGCAAGGAGGCGCCTAGCCCTTTTAACGGCAGCACTGTTAATTAGGCAGACCCCTAAGAGGAGCCTACTGCCACCGCCACCCCGTTCTACCCACCTATCCACGGGGCAGTCACACAGGGGGAGACTTTGTTGGGGAGAGTCACACCCACCCCTGTCAGGAGAGACCCCAAGGCCCGCCTCTGCCCTGCCTAGGGAGGCTGGGGCGGAGCCGGGGCTTCACTCACTTTTCAGGCTTGAGGTCTCTGTAAATGATGCCCAGGCTGTGCAGGTGGTCCAGGCCCAAAGCCAGCTCAGCCAGGTAAAACTTGACGTCCTCCTCTGTGAACATAACCTACAACGGGCGGGAAGGGATGTCAGCTGGGATTGTCGCTTCCTCAGGAGCTAGGGCACTGCAGTCAGCAGCTTCCTGGTCCCAGGGGCCCACCCTGGGGAGGACCCTTAGACACCCCAGTACCACACACCATTCTCTACACAAAGGGGTATGAGGGGGGCCTGGGTGGCTCCGTCGGTTAAACATCTGACTTCAGCTCAGGTCATGATCTCACAGTTCATGGGTTAGAGCCCCGTGTCGGGCTCTCTGCTGACAGCTCAGAGCCTGGAGCCTGCTTCAGAATCTGCATCTCCCTTTCTCTCGGCCCCTCCCCCACTTGCACTCTGTCTCTCTCTCTCAAAAATAAACATTTAAAAAAAAATATATATATATATGTAAAGGGCTTTGAGGTATGAAATGACTAACACAAGTCACTCATTGCAGCATTGTTTGGAAACAGCAAAAGGGTTGAGCAGAAGACTGGAATAAACCGTCTCTCCCATGTGTAATGGAGTGCTTTGCAGCCATACACTAGAACAAGGAACCTTCCATATTCTGATACGGATCAATCTCCATGCTCTACTAACCTGAACAAGGCAAGATACAGAATGGATATACAGATTAGAAGTTTTTATGTAAGGAAATGGGGATTGGAATTCAGAACACGTATCAGAATGGTTTGTATTACCAAAGAAACGTGGGGTGCTTAAACTAAAAATCAGTAAAAATGTTTACCTATGGCGGGTAGAGGGACTGGGGTGGGAGGAAGACTTCTCAATGGCATTTTTCTTTTCAATCATGTAAATATATTACCTATTCAAACATTAAAATAACATTTAAAAAATTTTTAAAGTTTGTTTCTCTTCTAAAGTTTGACTTGTATTAATGGTCCCATTTTTAGATCTGGCTCAAATTCTTTTATATCAGCTAAAACCCTTTTGGTTAACAAATGGGACATAATGTTAAAATACCTAGCTTTAGGTGGGTGGATTTAAGTTTCTTCCCGTCCTCACAGCCCTGCCCAGGGCAGCCTTGGAAGAATGGAGGTGGAGAGAAGAAAGACCCCTTAGCTCCTAAGAACCAGGGAGGCGTTAGACCCTGGGCCTGATCCTCCTCACCCATCCTGGGAGAAACTAAGGCTTTGCCAGGCTGTACGCTCTATCCCCGGGTGACGCTGGATGTCAGTTCCTGAGCCTGGGCGGTCCCAGGTCCAAGCCACACTGGACACATTCTTCACAGGGCTCTGGGCTGCGAGGCCTCGTTGTCCCTCTAGCTCCATCCCGGGGCCCTGTGGCAGCTCACCTCTTTAGAGAGCCGTGTGAAGAGGTCCCCGCCACGCAGGAAGTCCAGAATAAGATAGAGCTTTCCCTCCGTCTGGAAGGCTAGGGAGAGGGGAAAAGGCAATGGTGGAGCCAGCTGGGCCCTGGACCCTGCCCCTTTCCCCTAAGCTCCCTTGGCCTGCTGGGGGTGAGGGTAACACACGGGGAAGGCGGTAGCCCATAGGCAAGGGCAAAGGCTGGCTCAAGCAGGGTGCAAACTCAAGTGTACTGCGGCCTTACCATAGTGCAGCTTGACCACAAATGGGTGGTTTACATCGGCTAGGATGTCTCTCTCCATCTTGGTCCGAACACGGTCACGCACTGGCCAGAAGAGAAAGACAGTCACTAAGAGTCTAGCCCCTCCCCCTAAACAGCAGCCCCCCCTCCCAGCCCTGGCTAAGAAGGGCTCTCTTTTCCATGTGTTCCTCACATCCCATGGCAGTGCCCAGGGCTGGGCCCTTGGCCATTCAAAGGCCATTCAATCCCGCCAATCGGAGCAACCTGGTCTGTCCTGTGTCCCCTTAGCCTTTGCCCCTGAGGCTCCCCCTGGGATGCCTTTACCAGACCCCTCCTCCCTTGGCACAAAAATCCCTAATTCCAGTCTGGGGGCGGGGGATGGAGAGAACAGTCATGTGGGAGCCAGTTAGGCAGAGCCCTTGGGCCTAAAACTCAGTCTCATGTGCCTGAGCAGGCACCCCCACATACTCTTTTCTTTTTTTTAAGAATGAAAGTCCCTAGGCATTCTGATCACCAGCAGGTTCTTCTTTGATTCAGCGTAGGCCTCATCTCCTCCAGAAAGTCTTCCTTAAACTGCCAGGCTACAGTAGGGCCCTCCCTCCCACAGGGCTCATGCTTGCTCCTTCAGAGCACTTTTTACTCTCTAGTTTAATTTTTTCATTTCCTTCACCAGGTGTGGCATGGACTGTGTCGGGGTTAACTGTTCCTGCCACTGCTTGCCAAATATACCTTACGTTTTTACCCGTTTGCTCAGGCCCACAGCTCCTCCTTCCTGGGGCACCCTTCCTCTACTATTTTCAGTCTGGAGAACTCCTAACTGATCCTTCAAGGCGCAGCTCAAATGGCTACTCCTCATGTGAGCCTAGTTGCTGTGAGGCTACAGCCCACTCTCCCCTGGGCTTCTCGCTCACAGCACCAACTGCGCCACCCTGCAGGGTCACAGGACGCGGCCACTCCTGCTCCAGCCTGGGAGACCTTCACGGCAGTGACCAAGTCCTTCATCCTTCTCCCTCATGGCTCCCATCACCGCTCTTGGGGAACGACTTCTACCCCTACCAGACTGGCCGTAGGGCACCAAAGCTGCGCCACCCCATAGACAGCCCTTTCCGGGCCACGTGACCCCTAAAGTCCCTAAGGCCAACACTTCTGATCCTCCCTTCCTCCCCTCAGTCAGGGCCTACTCCACCTGGGCAGTGGCTGTACTGGTTCCCAGGCCAGTCAAAGGGTCACTGACCAGCCCAGAGTCCACTACCAACCACAGTGATGCCCTTTGTGAGCCGTGGAATTCTAGACCTGGCCTTGGGCTCCCTTCCGAACCTCCCTGCTGTCCATCTCCATCTCTGTGGCCCTGGCTCAACTCACTCTCTCCTGCCTTCCCAGGACTCCCTGACTCTTCCCTCACACCTTTCTCCACCCTGAGAGGTCTCCCTCAGACTCTTCAAGCATCGTGAAGCAACTCTGCCCAAGGAACCTCGGTATCAGCTGTGTGAAGGCCCCCGCCACAAACATGCTGCACTCACTCCCCGCCTCTTTCCATACATTCACCTTCAGCTATGGTGATTGGTGGCTGGTGGAGGGGAAGGATGAGGTTATTCCCCAGAAGTCTTTCCTTCTAAATGGACCCTATTTTTGCCATGAAGTGGGACAGGGAGTAAGGGGTGGCTGAGGACAGACATGTTTCTCTACCTTCAGACCAGGGACTCCTAGAGATACAGCTACCTCCTCCATCAGACCCAATACCCTTGAGAGTTGGGCTGCCTCCCTCAATCCTGTGCTCAGCCTGGGCTCTGCCTGGGGAGGTGACCTCCACTCACCTTTCAGCGTCGCCTTCTTTAGTACCTTCATGGCATACAGGTGCCCATTGTCAGGTCGGGTGATCTTCCGCACCAGGAAGACCTGAGAAAGCAGTGGGGCAAAAGCAGAGGAGAAGCTGAGGAGGGGGCTGAGCCC
This sequence comes from Paguma larvata, assembly GCA_030068075.1. Lineage (NCBI taxonomy): Eukaryota > Metazoa > Chordata > Mammalia > Carnivora > Viverridae > Paguma > Paguma larvata. Next base: position 19,444,722 of record CM057833.1, on the reverse strand, counting down.
ATCCGTTCCCAGCCTCCAGGTCACAGGCTGACCTCTGACTTCCTTGAGGCCCAGGTTTGACTTTTTGCCCTCCTGGGTACCAAGGTGACCTCCTGTCTTCCCCTCAGACCCACCAACCCTTGCCCACGGTGACCCCTCACCCCCACCTCTGACATGACCAGTGTGGCCCTCCTGGTTGTGGGCTCAGGACTCACTTTGCCAAAGGATCCCTGGCCCAGGACCTTGAGCAGCTCAAAATGGGATGGGTCGGCCTTCTCAGAGCCAGCCTTGACGTGGTGCGTGATGGAGATCTCCTTGAGGGTGCCCTCATCCTGACGGAGGGATAGAGCAGGTGGGCATGGTGGGTTTCATCCGGGCCAGCCGGGGGAATGGTCCGCATCCAAGCCCACTCCCAATGGACCTCAGCAGCCAGGGCCCTGCCAGCAGCACCAGACAGCTATGCTGAAGAGGCCAGCCTCCTGGCTCACCAATACCAAAAGGGCCTCAAGGGCCGAGGAGGGTCAAACTACCAAGGCGCTGAGTCAGGGGAGGCACTGCTCCTCTTGCTCCTGCCGTGCCGGCCTGGAAAGGCCCAAAGGGATGCCCAGGCACAGGCAGGTTGAGCCAACCCCAGGCTCTGGCGGAGGCCCAAAGCTCTGCGTAGGCCCTCCCTGTGGGGGCTCTGCGTAGGCCCTCCCTATGGGGCTCCCCTCCCCGGCTGCAAAGGTTTTGGTTCTGCCACAATAGGAAGTAGAGTTTGTGCTCCGACTGGGGAGGCCGAGCTGGGCTTTTGTTCCTGGTCAGAATGGATGATGGGATCCTTCTGGGCAGAAGGACAGGGCTGAGATGCACAGGGACCCAAAAGTCACCAGAGTCTCCCCCGGCCAACCCAAGTGCCAGGCTGGGATGGAAAAGAGCAAAGGCCAGAGACTCACCCATGATTCACCCATAGAAACTTCCTTCACAGAAGTCTACTAAAATCCCCTTGCCAGGTCTTTGTTGTTCTAGGACCCTTCTGCCCTCCCTCCAATCTGCTGCTGTTGCCCTAGAGCCCTGAAGTCCCTCCTACTTCCCTAGGAAGCAAACCTGGGCAGGGTCCAGTCATCCAGCAGGGCCGGGCCTGGATTTGGAGAGTTCACAGCCAACTGAAGCCAAACTGGCTGCCCAGGCACCTGCTCCAAGGGCTATAGCCAGGCCAGGACCAGACATCTGGGCACACTCACCGAGTCCTGCCTGGGGCCAGAGCCAGGGCCAGGGGCAGGCAGAGAGGTCTGGCTGATCCTGGGCCGCTGCTTCCTGGGCAGCCAGGGGAGCAGGGCCCAGAGCCGCAAGCGGGGCGGCTTGGGATCCTGCTCCATTCGCCCGGCAGGGCCGAGGCACCATGGCAGGAGCAGGCAGCGTCAGGGGCTGCCTCGGAGGTGGCCAGGCCCAAGGCGGATGTGCAGGGTGAGGGCGGGGGCTGGGCCCTGCTCAGGGCCGCCAATCACTCAGGGCCTGTGGTTTCCCAGCTCCAGGCCTACAATCTCACCACGTTCCCTTCCTCTCTTTTCCCCCCTCCCCACTGCCTGAGGGCTGCCCTCAGGCCCTTCCCCCCAATCCTCCCTGTGGGTATGCAAAGGGAAAGCCCCAGGCCAACCCAGCTGCCGAGGGGTAGACAGGTACCCGAGGGGTAGACAGGTACCCGATAGGCAAAGAGGGCCATCTAACATGTAGAGGCAGATAAAGAGGGACACCCAACAGGCAGAGGCAGGCACAGGTAAAGCCAGAGGAAGGTGGGCATCTAACAGGCAGAGGTAGGAGGGTACGCATGCCCACAAGCAGGGATGGATAGGGACACATGCCCAGCAAGGGGAGGCAGGAAGAATATATACCCAACATGTATCCAACAAGCAGAGGCAGGGGGGAACTCATATTTAATAAGCAGAGAGGTGCATGGGGACATATATCCAACAGGCAGAGACAGAAGGGGATACAAACTCAACAGGCAGAGACAGATGGGGACCCAACAGGCAGAGGCAGATGGGGGCTTGCATCCAACAGGTGGAGACAGATGGGACATGTACTCAACAGGCAGAGACAGAAGGGGACACAACCCAACAGGCACCCAACATGTGAGATATACCCAACAGGTGAAGACAGGCACTCATCAAATGGAGACAGAGACAGAAACCCAGTGACAGAAGCAGGTGGGTGGCAGAAAGAGACAGCCAGTCAGTGAGGCCCAAGGAGACTGACAGAGACCCAGGCCGTACACACAGGCAGGAAAGACAGACACGCAGAAAGTTAGACCCTGGACTCAGTGTCAGAGCTCTGGGTTCCTGCTGGTCTGCCGGGGCGGAGTTGAGGGGGGGTGGCGCCAGGAAGAGGTGCAGAGACATTGCCTGCAAACACCCAGCGCTTGGGAGGACAGTCCAGCATTTGTGGCAGACACACCTCTGAGGTTCCTTCCTGCGCCAGGGCCCAGGACTTAGATACTAGACTGAGAGGAACATCTCCTGAATCCAATCTGATGTCTGTGACTCTGATCCAAATTTCCCAAAAGCTGTTATCCCCTTTTCAGAAACAGGAAACCGAGGCCCAGAGGACAATGACTCACCCAGGCCGAAAGTGAACCAGTGGCAAAGCCGGCTTAAACTCAAATCCTCCCTCTAGTTACTGCCTGGCCTGGGGTCAGCCGGCCTCAAGTGCCAGGAAAGGGTGGGCAGGTAAGTCAGTCAGAACCGTGCCCTGCCCGGCCAAGCCCACCCCCTCCCTCAGTACTGGGGTCGGTCCAGGGACTTCCCATTCTAGGTCTAGACCCTGACAGACACAGCCCCATCTTCAGGGTACTTTGAACAGCCACAAAAGCTGTGGCTATAAGAAGCTGCAGGCTAATCAGGCCCCTGAGTATAACTCCTGGTGGGACAAGCAGAAAGCCTGGCTCAGAGAGGGGCTGAGGTGGGCCGAGGCCACACAGCAACCCTTGCCCACCCCGCCCTGAGGTTTGAGGCTCCGCTTGCCTGTCGGCCTCTGAGAACACTCCCTTGGGACAGAAGCAGTCACCCGGAAACCCCAGGGGACAGAGCCACTCCCAAACCCATTCCTTGCCCAGGGTCATGGTGACAGACGCTGCTGGAGGCAGGCCAACCCTCTGCTCACCTTTCTGGGACAGGGGAGTGAGTCTCTCTCAACCCTGGGGAAATCTGCCGGGGTCTGCATGGTGGGGCTCAAGCCGGTGGCCAAAGGGCCCCGTTACTCCTCCACTTCTGCTTTTTTGGCCTTCCCGGCCCAGAAGGCAGGGTCCCTGACCCCCTCCTTCTCACTTCCCCCTCTGCAGGGAGGAGGGACAGAAGATGGGTCAGGCTCCCCTGCAGAGGAAGGGACACTGTAGACCCCAAGCCCATGACTCCAGGGGGGGCCCAAGGATACATCCTTCCTTGTCTCCTCTGATCCTAAGGAGGGGAGACTAGAACACAGACAAAAGTCACAAAGCAATTAGGCAGTGACACATTGGGCATCCCAGTACCTGCAAACATCCCCTTGAGAGAACGCAGGGCAGAAGTCAGCAAGGCCACAGTCTCTGAGTGCCCCAGCCCAGAGTGCAGGAGCTCCTTCCCCCCGTAGTGACCTTCCTATGGCTGGGCCCACCCAAAATGGCAGCCCGCAGCGCCAGCAGCACCCCACCCAGGCCTGCCCTGCAGAAGCCCGCCAGTCCGGGGCCCTGGGATGGGCAAGGGGTGGGGGTGGGGGTGGGGAGGGGTGCAAAAGGGCCTAGCAAGGACCTCACAGAAGTCTGAGAGAAGGAGCAGGTAGTGGCAGGGCAGGGGTTGACCAGGCCCAGCCCCCTTCCACGTGGCCTGGCCACATCGTCCCACCAGTACACCCACAGGAACTGGCACGCCCACAAATACAAACAGGCCGATGATCGGAAACCGTCTCCACAGACATGTGGAAACACACGCTCCCACGTAACACGGACTTCCCCTTCCAGTCCTCAAAGGGCCTCCAACAACAGTCTGATGACGGCCTGCTGCAGGCTGTGAAAGGCGCCTCCTCAGACAGATGGCTCGCTGCACCCAGCTTCTACAGGCAGGGCTTTGGAGGATGGGACGGCCCTGGGAGCCCCGAAGCGCCGTGGGCCAGAGCCAGCTGGGCCCCCCACCAACCCTCAAATCAGAAGCAAAGGAAGACTCTGTGGCCAGCAGGGTACAGGAAGGGGCAACAGGAAGGAAACTGTCTCAGAACTGCCTTCGCCGAAGGGTATGTGCTGGGGCTGTGAGGCCTCTGGTGGCAGGAGTGGGGGAGGACAGGCGCCAGACCACATCCCTTGGTCCCTGCCCCATTCCCCCCTATAGATACTTCCTCTTATCTACTTCCTCCCACAGGGCAGCTGGGAGAGAAGCCCAGAGCCCCCTAGTCTGATCCCTGGTCCCTAGGGTCCCCACCCCAGGGCCTCCCTCCACCAGCTGCAGCCCAGCTGCCAATCCTGGCTGTAACGGACACCCACAACCCCTTCCCCAGCTGGCGGTGTATGCAGGGCCTCCCAGGCCTGCCCCCTCTGGGAGGACAGAGGGCTCCTGCTAGGTCTCCTAGCAAGGCTCTGGGGAGGGGAGGAGGGGGCCACAGTTCCCAGGCGACCTTGCTGCACTGGGCCAGGCCTGGCACGAGTGATGGCGAGAATTGTCCTCCTTACAAACTGAGCAAATACTGCACCAGGGCCATCCTTTCCTTCAGCCTCTACTGGTGTGGGTTCTGCCAGGCCCTGTGCCTTAGCTCCGAGGGAGATACTGTCACCCCATGTGAGAGACGCGAAGACTGGACTCAGAAAGTGACTTGCCCAAAGCCACATGGCTAGAAAGGGGGACAGCTAAGAGCAAAATCAAAGACTGTTTGCTTCCGAAGCCTACGCTGAAGCGTTTCATTATCACCCTCCCTGCGAGCCTATTTCCCCTTTGGACATCGCTCACAGATACTGGGCTCCTGATCTGTCCCCAAGCCAGGCACCCAACACCAGGAGGGACACATATTAAGACAGACTCAAGCCTTGTTCTCAGGCAGCTCCTCAAAATACATAACAAAACACAATTCTCGGGCTGCAACGGAGGTGCTGTGGGTGCCCAGAGGTAGAAACTACCTGCCTAGGACGAGGTCCCAAAATACCTTCCACAGAGTCAGCGGTCCAGCTAAAACCCTGAGAATGAACAGGAGTTGGCCAGGCAAAAAAGAGGAAAAAAAGACACTCTATGTAGAGAGATACCAGGCTGAGGCCAGGAGTACAGCATAGGAAGTTAAGAACTGCCCACTCATTAGCTGAGTGTTACCAGGCAAATTTCCTTCCCTGTCTGAGCCTCAGTTTCCCCCTCTGTAAAACAGATGTTAAAATGAAATGTTCAACCCTCGGAAGGTTGTTGCTACCAGTAAAATGGGCCACAGAGACAAAGGGATGTTGTAAACAGGACTTCTCCTTTGATAAGATGGGCAGTCTTACTGCTGTAGAGTCCCCTTGGGCAGTCCGAAGGGACACAGCCCAGCCACGTGGTCCCAGGACCTGGGAGGGTGGGCTAGCCTACCCTGGCCAGTCCAAGGGAAGTCCCCCCCCAACACCTGAGGCTTCCAAGGCTCCCCGAAGTCCACAGTCACATCCTGCTTGTGATCCGGCCAGGGTAGCATGAGGAGTCCGGGATGGATCAGGGTTTCATAAACAGGAAGAGAGGAGGGGAGGGGGGAAACGCTCAGCTCTCAAAATAGACCTGCAGGCGCTTCAAAGGGGTCCAGCTCCGGAGATATCCGGGGGAGGGGGGCCTGGGATGCCTGGTCCACTGTCATGGAGGGAGGGAGGGTGAGTGGAGCCCATTGTGCCTGAGGACACCAGGAGCACAGGGGTGCGGAAGGGATCCGGGAGCTCTTACCCTAGACTGATGTCCATACTATGGCTGCTAAAACCCCAATCCCCCTTTCTGCCTAAAATGAATAAAAGAAATGAGTGTTACACCAAACTTTGGGAGCGCCTGGCTGGCTCAGTTGGTACAGTGGGCAACCCTTGATCTCGGGGTTGTGAGTGAGAGCCCCATATTGGGTGTAGAGATTACTTAAAAATAAAATCTTTAAGGAAAAAAAAAATCACACCAAACTTTGTGGGATTGTTTAATTTATACATATCACATTCCCTCCTCCAGGTGGCCCTGAGGGGTGGACCCTATTCTTTTACAGGAAAAGCATCTGAACCTCGGAAGGGCAAATCATTCGCCCAAGTTCTACAGCAAACAAGGAAGAGGGGCAGGATTCTGAACTCAGAACGCCTGACTCCCAAGTGCCCCTCCCCGCCTCTTCTCCACCCGGAAGGCCCAATTCTCCCCAGCACTGCCGGATCCTGCTTTTTGAGGCCCAGCCAAGTGCCAGTTCTGCAGGGAAGGTGGCCTGGTGCCCTACAGCCCACCGCGGCTCTTCCTCCTCTGCCACTCATGGCAGCCCCTGGCTGGGCTCCCCATTATGGGCTCCTCTTACCATGTCACCCGGAGAAATGTGGGTACCTGGAAAGTGCTAGATCTCTCTGCCCAAAATGGGGCCTGGCACAGAATGGAGATTCTCTGTGCCCACAGTCATGTTCTTCCCCATCACAGCGCCCACCACACAGCTTTCCTGTCTCCGCCCTCTCCCCAAGCCTGCGAGCTCCCTGGGGCTGGGGGTGTGGACCTCATCTTAGGGGCCCCCAGTGCTGCAGCAAGGTGCACCAAAAGTCCGATGAAGCAAAGGATGAAGTGGCCTGCTGCCAGCTCATTCCACTGCACAAAGTGATGAGGTCCTGACCACAGGCTGAGCGCCCCCTGGTGTGTCGAGCCCAGAAGTAGGCAATGGGGATACTGTGAGGTTCTAGGGGCAACAGAAAAGATAGATGAAGCAGGTGCTTCATCTGGAAGCAGGTGCTTTCAGGTGCTTCCACCTGGAAATGGTGGAACCTGGGGGCACAGGGATCCAATACTCCTCCACTTCAGCACGCGGTGTTATCTGGGTTGGAAGAAGTGTGGGCTCTATGGTCAAGCAAGACCTAACTCCATTGCTCACCAGCTACGTGACCTTGGGCGTCAATTTTCTCATCTGTAAAACGGGGACAGTAACAACCTCTACATCAGGGGTGTTGTGAAGACTAAACGCAAAGCTCCTGGTATGGGCTAAGCTCTTTCTCTCCCTTAACGTGGCATTCAAGGCTCTCCTTGCCCATCTATCTCCAGCCTCGTCTCTCTTCCCATCCCAGGGTCTTCTGCTGGAGAGCAACGGTCCTAGGCTTGGGATCAAATGCAGGTTACCTGGCAGGGAAAGCTCCCGCCCTCTCCCAACAAGCCCCCTCTAGCTCCTGAGGTGAGAAGCTGTACTTACTACCTGCTCCCCCAAAGCTACAAGCTCCTCTGTAGCCCCCAGAACTTAAGCCCCAACATCTGAACATCTTGGTTCTTCTTTGAACCCCTTCATTTTGTTACTAAGCAACGAGGGAGAGCTACCTTGTGGGAGGTAACCATCGGAGGAGGGGTAGGAGCCTAATGATCTTAACCTTGCCCTATCCCAGGCAGCTCAGCTCCCTTATCTTAGGAGGCTGAGATAAGGCAAACACCAGGACCAGCCCTGGGTCTATTTCAAAGGTCAAGCTTATGGCAAGTGTAGTGTCCAGGCCAACCCAGATGTAGAGGGAACTGAAGCTGAGCGATACACTGGGGTGCTCACACCGCTGGTGCTGGGGTGCTCACACTACTAGTGCTGAAGTCAATGTGCCAGGCGGTTACTGCCTCATCTGTCCTTCTCATCACTCCTATGAGGCAGGTACCATTATTCCCAATTTACAAATGAGGAAACAGAGACTCAGAGGGAGAGGACCTCTGGCCGAATAATAAGGGTGGAGCCAGGACTTGAACGCAGGTCTGCTCTCCTGCCAGAACCCATGCTCTGTCCTGCCCGAGCAACTTCCGAAGCACCCCTACCCCCCAGCCAGTAGCTCTGGAACCTCACAGCTCCTGAAAACTGGGCACAGAGATGAGAAAGCCCAGGCCCAGAAAGAACAAAGGACCCACCCAAGGTCACACAACTGTCGCCCAGCCCCTGGTGCTTTTGTCAACACACAAAACCAGCAACAGGGCTGAAGGGCTAAAGGGAGGTGCCCAGGGGAAGCAAAGATAGTAGGGCTGAGGGAACCAGCCTAGGGCTGGGAGGTGGGAAGCCAGAGAAGTAGCCAGTGGGCCACATGCCAGGCACTGGGCCCTGGTTAGACATGGGAGGCCACCAAGTTCCCTCCCTTCGCATACCACCACCACATACCCAGATGATTCCAGGGCTTCATGAAAGCCCAGCCAATCTGACCCTCTCCCATCACCCCTTCAGCCCTTTCCTTACTTCCCTGAGTGAATAAACCAAGGAAATGGCCTGCGTAATGAGAAGCCAGAGTTCCAGCCTGGGTTCTGCTCCTGACCCTGTCTGGGCCGCAGTCCCCTCACCTAAGAAATAGGAAGGTTGAGGGGCACCTGGCTGGCTCAGTGGGTAGAGCATGCGACTCCTGATCTTGAGATTGTAAGTTCAAGCCCCACATTGGGTGTGAGATTACTTAAAAAATAAAATCTCAAAAGAAAGAAAGGAAGGAAGGAAAGAAGGAAGGAAGGAAGGGAGCGAGGGAGGGAGGGAGGGAGGGAAAGAAAGAGGAAGGTTGGAACAAGTGATCTCTGTGCACAGGGTCACCTCGAGGATTCCGTCGGACCAGAGAGGAAGGCCAAGCTGAGCAGGCCTCCCTCCTCCTTCATAGTCCTGCAAATGGTCCCTTCCTCAGGGTGCTTGTCTTGGGCCTCACCTTGGATGGCTGCAGTCCAGCTTCTTCCCCTGAGGCCTGTCCATTCTGGAAAAGAAAAGGGAGATGGGGGAACATTACCAGAACTTACCAGTGTGAGACAGAGCGAAAACAGATCCTGCCAGAACCCACGCCTGCGACTGCCCCCAGTAGCTAGGAAGGCCATGTAGGCAGGAGCCCTCTAGCTCCACTTTCACTGTAGGGGCACAGGCATCAAGCCTGGCAACAGCCCCTCACCAGCATTTCCCAGTCCTCCCTTCCTCGTGCCCTCTGCCTAGCAAACCCCTCATCTTTAAAGACTGAGCTTAAATGTCACCTCCTCCCAGCGAGAGGGAAAGGACATGTGTGGCTCCCAGCTCTGCCGGAGACAAACTGTGCGATTCTGTACCAAATAACCAACCTGTGAGAGGCCTCAGTCTCCTGACCTGTAATGTGGGGATAGTCATACCCACCTCCCAGAATTGCTGCAGGGATGTAAGGGGACAAAGGCTGGGAAAGTGTCCAGCCCGGAGACGGTGGCTGCCCTGTCCCTGTCCCACTCTGGGACCCCTCCCCTGCCCTTGCCAGGCAGAATCGTTGCTGCCCCACTGTGCCCCCGCATTCCTTCGTTGTACCACGTGTCACGCTGCGGGGACTACTTACACACAGGCTTGCCCTTTCTAATAAACGGGGAGTCCTTAGAGGACAGAGATTAGGACTCGGTGCTAACAGCTGCTCTCTTCTGAACCCCTGCCACATGCCAGGCACTGGGCTTGGTGCCTCACACCTGTGGCACCATTCAACCCTCATGGCCTGGGAGGTAGGCCCTGGCCTGGAGAAGAAACTGAGGTTGAGAGGGGCATAGTGATGGCACCTAAGGTCACATAACTAGTAAGTGGGGATTCAAAATCTGGTCTCTGACACCCAGGAGGTGCTCCAAAAAAAGGTCTGCTGAAAAGGAGCCCGCACCCCAGCGGGGGCACTACCTGTAGAGAGGCAGGCACTGGGCCCCTTTGTAGGTAGTCCTGCTTTTTCCATCCCCTAGACTTCGCCCTCAGGGGTATACCAAACCCAGCCCATCCCTTTCCTGTGTGATATGAGGTGAGTAACCAGGCCTTGGGAAGCAGAAAGGAGCTGTCCCCACCCCTCTTGGCAAGCAAAAGTGTGGTGAGGCAGACGGAGGCTCCTACCGGTTAGCAAGACCCAGCCTAGGGCAGGTCAGGACTTTGGAGCCAGGGGCTGGGTCCACAGGGCAGCTGTGGCTTGGCTTGGCAGAAGCAGGCACAGCTGTGCTCTGCCCATTACATAATCCCCCTGCTCCTGGAGCAGCTCCTCCCTGCCGCTCCCAGGACATCCTGCCCCCCCCAGCCCCTTTAATGCCCCCAATCCTCCCCAGGGATCACTGTTCCGCAGGCCCCTCCACACACATACACATACGTGCTGTCATCTCTCAGCAACCTGGGGAGACGGCTGGGTTGATCAGGACCAGGGAGGAGAGAGTGGGGTGCATGGTGCATTTATAGATTGAGTTCCATTTCACCCAGCATTCTAGACTCTTGACATAATTCCACAATTATGGAATTGTGGAATCCACAGATGGTCACAACAGCCTATGTGCACACCAGCCCCTTGCCTTCCCCATTCCAAACCTCCATCCATCCTAAAACTCAACTGTGACCCTTGCACTTGAGCAATCAGCTCTCTCGGTCAGTCACTCCTTATTGAGAAGCTTCTGTGTACCAAGCCCCAAACCCTTCCATGACTTCTTGCTGCCTACAGAATAAAGTCCCAGCTCCTTGGCATGACATCCAAGGCCATCATCCCAACTGCCCAACACAGGTGATTTAGTATGTGGGTTCTAGAACCTGACCTTCTGGGTTCAAATTCTGGCTTCTACCTCTGCTTGACCCTGAGGTTATCTCATTTCTCAGGGCTTCAGTTTCCTCATCTGTGAAATGGGGACAAAAACAATGTATCTCACTGGGTGGCTACAAGAAGCAAACAAAATAATGCGTATAAATATCTACACCTGGCACATAACTGGTCCACAAACAATAGCATTATTATTACTGGGCCGTCTTCTTGAGCTTAACTGAATGACCTGGGACCTCGAGAAGACCAGCCTGTTTCATATCCCCAAGCATCTGCATGGTGGCTCCTAATACCAAGAAAACCCTTTCTGCCTTGTCCCTTTGGCAAACTCCTGGCCTTCTTTCAGGACTCACTTTGAATGTCATGTTCTCTGTTCACAAAGCTTCAAGTCCTTTCCTCCCTCCTCTGGGCCCCACAGCACCGAGCAATCCATAGGTTAACTCAGGAGGAAGCATAGCTTATTCATCATCAGCTCCCTAGCACCCAGCTCAGGGCCCAGAGCGCAGTCTGTCAAATGAAAGTTCAGCTCAGTAAAGTGAGCAAGAAAGCCAGAGCAGGGTCTATTACTCCTGTTTTCAGATGAGGCTCAGAGAGTTAAGGGATTTACCTGAGGTCCCTTGGCTAGCACGAGATAGACATGGGGCCATAACCAAAGTCGCACGCTGCAAGCCTAAATCCCCAAGGAGGGAGGTGATGAGGAGGCCATGGATGTACACAGAGGTGTGGGCTTACTGAGCAGTATCCTGCGTGATCGAGGGACCCTACCGGCCCTGTTTGGCTGCCTCTGGTCCCCGGGTCTCTGGCCTGGGTCCATCCTCATGGAACCCCATGCTGTAACAGCTGATGCTCAAGTCTTCTAGAAGGGGATGGGCAGCCCTGGAGAAAGGACTGAGAGTGCAGAGACCACAGGTGAGTATCCCCCTCGGCCCAGGGTCCTGAGAAGACAGGGTCCAAGTGGCTCTCTGGCCTTACTACTGCACAGACAGTGGAGGACACAGTTCTGCAGCGACGAAGACGTACTGCTGATCCCAGCTCTGCCAGCCACACACTCTGACCTTGGGTCTGTCATATCACTTCTCTGACCCTCAGTTTTCTCATCTGTATCATGAGGCCAGGTCTGTCTTGTTCACTGCTGCACTGCTGCTTAGCATAGTATTTGTCACATGACAGTACTCAATAAATATTTGCTGAATGAATAAATGAATGAATGAAAGGGGACAATGATCCTGACCTTGCAGAATACTAATGAAAGACCTTGTCTAAAAAATCTGGTATAGGAAGGGCCCTCTGGCCTCTCCCACTCTCCCTGCTCTTCCTCAGAGAGCACTGTTCATAGGAGTGCCCTAAAGGCCCCAGACCACTGTGCCTCCCTCCCCAGAGGTCAGAGATGGATTCCAAAAGGCATCCTTCCTTCCCACCCAAGCAGCTCTGTCCTAAAAGGGGCCCAGAGCAGCGTCTGGAGAAGCTGGGCAGCAGATGGACAAAGACAGCACGTGCCCCACAGGCAGGAAGTAGCCCCAGGAGCTGGGTTCAGAGCCCAGCACTGGCAGCCCTGCACGCTGCTGGAGGCTGGGGGCCAGGTGCCAGGGCTGGCTGGCACCACCAGCCCTCCGAAAAGGCTGGACAGAGGCCCTGCGGGACATGGAGAGTCTGCCAACATCCGGAGCCTCTCCTGGAGTACCTTCCACCTGGGCCAGTTTGATCCCAGCCCTTCCCCATCCTTACCACCACCACCCCCCACCCCCCGCAAAAACAAACAAACAAAAAAAAACACTTGGTGGAAGACAGTGTGAGGTCTGGGTTCCCAGCCTGTCTCTGCATGAATTCACAGGCCAGTTCTCCTCCAAGTTCAGCTGTTCCCTATGAAAATGGGGGTAATAATCCCTTTTTTTAAAGAGGCTCTTCACCAAACATGCGGCTTGAACTCCCAACCCTGAGATCAAGAGTCGCATGCTCTACTGACTGAGCCTGCCAGGCCCTGCAATAATCCCTACTTTGAGAAATTGCTTCAAGAATTATTTTATTTTAATAAGGTGACATAAGTGAAGCAGGGTAGGTGACACACACTGCAGCTCTGTGCACGGCAGGGCTGGGACTAAGGACAAGGTTACTGCTTTCGGCAGGGCCAGGGAAGGCCCGGGCAGAATCCTCCTCACCCACACTTCCACCTGGGCCAGGCCCTGCCTCCCAGCAGCCCATTTTCGGCAGCGTCATGGGGAGGGCAGGGCAGTCCAGATCCCAAGCCTCTGCCAAATGCCCCCACCGGCCCCTTCCCTGCCTCATTGCTGGCCAGGAGACGGTGGCAGCGGCTGTACCTGTAGGTCAGGCTACTGTATCGCTTTCATGTCACCTGGCTAAGAACAGCGAGGCCCTGTTCTCCAGTGAGAACGGCCCGACCGGCGCCCTGGCTGCCCCATGGCTCCTATTACCCAAACAATAACACCCAGTCGCCTGGCACTTCCATGGAGTGGGGGAGGGGGAGAAGAGGCAGCAGCACCCAGGGCTCTGCACCTCTCAGGCCCAGGAAGCATGAAGCTAGGACCTAGCCGCTGCCACTGGAGGACCAGAGGTTCAGGGAAGCTAAGGACCGACTGAGGGTCACACAGTCTTCCCAAGGTGAAGCTCTGAGAACTCATTAACGACCCCCCCCCCCAAACCTAGGAAATAAACCAGTCTTCTCCTCTCACAGAGCTCAGGTGCAGTACTCAAAACTGAGTTGAGTTTCCTGTTTAAACCTGGTCCCCTGGTCCAGCTGGCCCCTTGGATTGCCCCAGGATTCCCCAGAGGGAAGCAGGAAGTAGTGCCCTGCGCCGGGAATCAAGCTCCTGGGTGTCTGCCTTCCGCCTAGTAGAACTCAAGTCCTTGGGTTAAGTCCGTCCCGGCCTACCTTCCTCTAGGGAGGCCTAAGTCGCAAGGGCATGCCAGGGCATAGGAATCCACCTCGGAGCGCCCCCCCAACCAGGCCCTTATGCCCCAGGCCTGTGCTGGGGGTGGGGGGGCACTGCAGAGGGCAGTGTTCCTCACCTCAGAGGGTGAGTCAGCGAGAGAACCTCCGAGAGTCGTGCAGGGCCTGTAAAAACCCCATGGCAGGGATCCCAGAGCAATTTACTCCAAATTGCACCTTCAGGTTGGTTACCTAATCCTGCCGCGCCCACCCTCCAATAGCCAGTGTCAGCCATGACCGTCCCTTTAAAGGGGTAGCACACCTGGGGTGCTGGGGACCCCGGGTCCTCACTCTGATCACAACCTGTGGCCCTGAGAGGCAGGATACTTGGAGGTTGCCCCAGAGAAGAGAAGGCAGAGGAGGGGAGCTAAGCAGAGGCTAGGGACCAAAGCCAGGAGAAAATCACCTTGGCTCTTGGGCTCACTGAGGTCTTCGCACCCTCCCAGTATACCCCCCACATGCCCTCTGGAAAAGGAGTGTCACCTGCCTCCTTCCCAGCATGAGGCTGAGGGGAAAGTTTTCTCCATCTGCTGGCTCAGGGTCTTGACCTTGACCCTGGGGGTCAATGGGCACAGGAAGCACTGGCCTTCTGCATGCTAGGGCCTGGCACCATAGAATCCTCAAAGGAGGGCAGGAGCTGCTTCTGGAAGAGGCTAGGTGACAGAGGCCAAATGCCCCAGGGGCACAGCCCTTCCTAAGGGACGGCTCACAAGAAAGGAGGCAGGCACCAAGGTCCTCCCTGTCTCCAGGAATAATCTTCACAAAGTCTAAGGGCTTTTCCCCATTCTCTTCACAGCCTGGGGTAGGGGATACAGGTGTCCTCTGGCCCTAGCCTCGGGGCAAAGAAAATCAAGTTTCAGCCCTAGACCGGTGGTGTCACCCCACATTCCACAACTGCCAAGGGTCAAGAGGGGTAATCCTGCTAGGGTCAGCAGCAGAGCCACGGGGAGTTCTTGGCGTAGGATGCTGGGAGATGTCAAAGAGAAGTGGGGTTCCCATGACCCTCTTCTCCTGTAGAATCCCAGACATCTGGCACCTCAGCCCTGCCCATCTGCTTTGACGGAGAAAGCTCCGACAGCTCCTGGTACAGGTTCTAGGTGTGTGGGGTAAGGGGGGCAGATCTCTCGGCTCCGCGGGATCCCCTCTCCGGGCTAAGGGGGTCCTGGGCGCTTGGAGGAACTGTCCCTTGCACACACGCAGGCATACACACACACACACACACACACACACACACACACACACACACACACACGGGACGGGGTGGGGGGGGGGTGGAGCCGAAGAAAAGGCAAGTGATCGGAGTGCACTCGCGCCCTCGCGGGCGCCCGCCAGGCTGCAGCGGCTCCGCAAGCCGCCCCGCCCCTGTGGGGACCCAGGCTCGCCGGCCGCCCGCCGGCGCCCATCCTCCGCCCCGCTCACTCACCTCCGGGTCCAGCGGCACCAGCTCCATGAGCGGCCAGGGCTCCTTGAGCTGGGCGAGCGGCATCGCGCCGCCGCTGGGCCGCCCGCGCTCCTCCCGCGGCCCGGGCCGCACAGCCTCCCGGGTCCTGGGGTGCCCGGCTCTGCGCCCCCGAACCCCCCCGCGAGACCCTCACGCTCCGGCAGGGCCGTCCGCCGCCGCTGCCGCCGCGGCACTCGCACTTCGGCTCCCTCCGTCACCCGGCACCGCCGCGCCCATTGGCTACCTGCGCGAGGGGCGGGGCCGCCTAAGCCCCGCCCCAGCCCCCGCGGCGCGGCTTTCCCGGAGCGGACCCCCGCCCCCGGCGCGCGGGAGCGTTGGCCCCGCCTCCGCCGCGAGCCCCTGGCCGGTGCTCTGCTACGCCTTAGAAGAGGCCTTCCCGGCTCCTCCCTCCCAAACCTTGTTCTCCCCTACTAACCACGCCGGGGTCATCTCTTTCCTCTCATCTGTTCGTTTGGGATCATGCCCCAGGTATTCCTTCTCCGTCCTGAGGGGGAGAAGCCCTCTGTTCTCCTAGCCCCCATCCACCCCCCACCACCACCACCCCGCGCACTCATTCACACAGAATGTCCCTGGGCCTGACCCAGGCAGAGGCATGAAAGGAGCCCGGGCCCGCTCCCCTCAGGCCCTCACCTCATGAGGCCCTAGAGATCCCCCTCTACGGAAGCCAACACTGGATGCCTTGGGGATTTTAGCGCCCCAGCTCCAGGTAGGTTTCTATTCTTCTCTTGCCACCATCAGTACCCACAGCTCCCCCAGAGGGATTTCCTAATACGCAGTTTTTGTAATCTGTGCTTGACGGGGGCCCCTTTCAAGCCATGTCTCCCCAGAATCTCTCCAGCTTCAGGCCCAGCTCCGGGTTGATTTGTGTTTGTGCCCACTCCGAGGAGGGCAGGACCAGACTCCCAGGGTTGACAGACACTTGGGCCGCAGCTGGAGTCAAAGGCCAGGGAGAAGGATTACTCTTGGAGAGATTCGGCCTCCACCTAAGGAGGTGTTAGGGGTCCAGGTGTGGTGAGATTTATTTACAGGTGGGGCAGTGGAGGGATGGGCTTGCAGGTTTCATGGGTGGGGAAGAATGGCCAGTTATTTGCAAAGCTGTTCTAAGGCAGGGGGATGGAAATGATTGTTTATCGAAAAACCTTCTGTGAACCTGCTCCATCGACCAGTGATTTCTTTGAATTCTCACCACCACCTAGTTTACAAACCATAAAACAGCCTCACGAGATAAGGTTATTTACCCAAGGCCACACCACCGGTCAAGAACAGATTAGGCAGGTTAGGCTTTTTTTTTTTTTTTTTAGAGAGAGAGAGATGGAGAGAGAATCCCAAGCAGACTCTGAGCTCTATGCTGAGCCCCACATGGGGCTCCATCCCATGACCGCGAGATCATGACCTGAGCCAAAACCGAGAGTTGGATGCTTAACCAGCTGAGCCACCCAGGCACCCCTAACTTTGATATTTTTAAAGTCCTAATCGGTTCTTGGGGCACCTGGGTGGCTCAGTCGGTTAAGTGTCCAACTTGATTTCGGCTCATGTCTTCATATCTGGGTTGGTGAGATGGAGCCCCAGCTCAGTCTCTGCGCTGATGGTGACGAGCCTGCTTGGGATTCTCTGTCTCCCTCTCTCTCTGTCCCTCCCCCACTCTCTCTCTCTCTCTCTCAAAAATAAACTTAAAAAGAAATCAAAGTATATGAGAATTTCTCCTAAATCCAGATGTTCTTCTTATTCCACGACTCTCCCAAGGTAGCAAGTTAATTTAGTTTTCAGTGGAAAAGACTATGGAACCCAGTGAATTTTTTTTAAGTAGGCCCTACACTCAACTTGGGGCTCGAACTCACGACCCGGAGATCAAGGCTCCCATACTCTATGGACTGAGCCAGCCAGTTGCTCCAGAACCCAACAGATCTTGATTTGAATCCTAGCCCTATCATCTCCTTAACATTGGGAAACCAACTCACTTTAGGTCTCTAGACCACAGTTTCCTTATCTGTGAAAGAATTATAATCCAAATCTTGCAGGTATATGCTGAGAATGAACTACATTCGTTTTAATTCAGTAAACACTTGTGGCCGTATATTACATGCCAGGGCCTCTTCCTGAGCATGTATTTTATACCAAGACTGCATCTAGATGCTGAGGGTATAGCAATGAACAAAACAAAGCCTCTATTCTCATGGAGTTTACATTCAGTCTGGTGGAATTCAATGATCACGGCTAACCCAAACCTAGTACTTACTATGGACCAAGCACAGTTCTAAGCACTTTACCTGTATAAACTCATTTAATCCTCACAACAACATTAGGAGGTAGGTGCTGTTACTGTCTCCAGTGTACAGATGAGGAAACCGAGGACAGAAGTTAAGCGTCTCAGACCCAGAGAATGGGTCTCCCTGAGGTTACATAGCTGGAAAATGGCAGAGCTGAGAGACAACTCTGGCAGGGTGGGCCCAGACTTTGTCCTCTTGTTCCTCACTCTCCACCTCCCCGATGAGAAAAGGCTGGGGCCAAACCAGAGGCAGCGTGGCCCATGGGTGGGAGCCATTGTTAACATCAGTGTAGATATCAGTTAGTTCAGTTGCCTGGAACCAGTTTGCAGTGCCCCAAGCCCTGCTGCTCTTGGCTAGCGTAAAATGTGGACTTTCTTAGACTAAAAAATTGTTGCTGTTTATCTGAAATTCAAATTTAATGGAGCATCCTGTATTTTGATTTGCTAAAGCTAGTAATCCTACTCAGGATACAGAATAGATGACACACAGGTGCCAAATATCTGGCCGCAAGCCAGGAAGAGACACTGAGAGACCCAGAGCATTAGGGCAAAAGACTGGGTGAGGCAGATAGGGGAGATGGGCAGAAGTAGAGGAGGTGAGGGGCAAGCAGGAGCAACTTGGTCTTCAGTCTGCCCCTTTCCTGGGACCCCGGCTCTCTTCCTGTCCCTTCTTATAGGAAAGGGTTCCCTATGAAGTACATCATCTCCATTTGAGGACTGAGTCGTGATCGTGCTTTTCTGTGCATCAGTTTCACTTCCTGTGTCCCTCTCCCAAGGGTATTGGAAAGGCAGTGGTGGGTCATGCTGAAAAAGGGAAGCCCAGAAGGCACCTGGGCCCTGCCTGGGCAGGTTGGGCAGGTCAGCTTGCCATCTATGATAGTGAAGCAGTCGCTCAGCACAGAGCTATGGAGATTGGACCATCGCCTACAAGGCAGTGATCTTGTCACAGCCTCAGCTCACAGTTGTCTCCATTTCCCTCTAGACTCCAAGCACACTGACTTTCCTTCAGTTCACTTGCCACAGGGCCTTTGAACATACTCCTCCTTGCTCTTGCTCAAACCTGCTGATCTCCACAATCACTTCCTCTGAGACATCTTCCTTTACCTTCCTATTGTACACACTCATGGCAATGGATACTTCTCAAGGTGGTACCTGTACATGTGTTTATGTGATTACTTGATTAACAGTTGGCTCTTTAATTAGACAGTAAGCTCTGAGAGGGCAGGAGTCACGTCTTCTTGCTTCTTCGTAGTCTTCCTGGCACCTAGCACACCACGCGGCACATAGTAGGTGCTCTCAGAGGCTAAGTGCTACTCTAGAATCATCTAGGTATGAAATGGTAAAGCCAGGACTCAGACCCAGGCAATGTAACCCCATGCTCTGAAATGCTGCGCTCTGAGTAGTGGATAAATGCTAGCTATTATTAATAATAATAATAATGGGGTTAGAACAGGCTGTTCTGGGCGGTCACTTGAGGTGTTTGTTAAGTGAATGACTCATTAGAAGGCTTTGCCGGACACAAGTGAGGTTATTATTTTGTATCCTGTTGAAGAGATTTTTCTGGCGTGGAGCAGGGGGGTGAACTGACAGGGGCTGAGGGCTGGCTTTTGGGTCTAATGCAGCCTGGGCCTGTGCTTGCTATAATGTTCAAGAGCCCCGAGCAGTGCCGCAGGAGGAGAGTCTGTCCTTATTCTTTCTTAGCCTTTCGGTAGAAGAGGGTCTTGGCATACCTGTCTCCTGGCAGCAGGTGGAACACAATGAGAGGGATCAACATAACGGTAGTAGTTGTCTTTAACAAGTGATT
This sequence comes from Paguma larvata, assembly GCA_030068075.1. NCBI lineage: Eukaryota > Metazoa > Chordata > Mammalia > Carnivora > Viverridae > Paguma > Paguma larvata. The sequence goes on along the minus strand of CM057833.1, from coordinate 19,425,613 downwards.
ACAAAATGCCAGAGCTGGGCTAAGAATTTGAATAATAATCACCAGCCATGAGGGCTTATTGAGAGAGTACGACATGGCCTGCCTGGAGCTATTTTACAGATGAGACCTCATCCAGTCATCCCACCACCATGGTGAGATAGAAATTATTGTCCCCATTTTCCAGAAGAGAAAACTGAGGCTCACAAAGGGACAGGATTGCCTGTGGTCAGACAGCTGGCAAGGGTTGCAGCTGGTCTGGGTGGGAACCCAATTCTCTCAGACTCAAAGCTGGTGCTCTTAATCACTTCCCTACACTGTAAGCACAGAAGGGGGCACAGGGGTGCACGGGGCGAACAGGTGAGAGGGTGGAGTCTCTAGTCTCCCTCACCCAGGTCTGGGGGATGGGGGTGGCAACGTTCCCCTGCTTAAAACCCTCCTGTGGCTCCCCAGTCACGTTTCCACGGAACCCAAAGATTGCTGGGCCCCAGGGTACCCAGCCCCCTCCTCCCTCCGGCATCTCCTCTCCTACCATTTGCTCACTGCCTTCCTGCCACCAGGCATCCTTACTGCTCACTGACATGCCACGTAGCTCCCACCTCAGGCTTTTGCTCCTGCCGTCCCATCTGCGTGGAATGTTCTTTTTCCAGCTCTCAGAGTTCGCTCCCTCACTACAGTCACACCTCTGCTCAAATGTCACCTCTTCAGAGAGAATCGGCCCTATCTCAACTAGCGTCCCATCAATGGCATCACCTATGTTATTTCTCTCCATGGCACACTTCTCTATCAACAATCATCTTGCCTATTACCTGTGTGTTACTGTTTGTTTCTCCCAGTAGAATAGAGCTCCACAGGCAGGACTTGTCTGTGTGGGCTACCTCTGTATCCCTGGATACATCTGGCGTATTGCAAGCCCTCAAAATATACTTTTGAATGAAGCCACACCAACCTGGACTCTAATCCCAGCTCTCCTACCTCTAGCTCTGTAACTCTGAGCATTTAGTTAACCCCTGTATGCCTCAGTTTCTGCCTCTGTAAAGTGGGGGTGGCTGTGAGTATTACGTTGTATCGGGCAATGAAATATCTGCGTGGTGCTTGGCACATGAAGGTGCTCAGTAGAAATTAGCTCATCTCTCTTCCCCGCTAATGCTTGCCCCCTGCAAAGGAGGAGAGGGCAGGAAACTCGGACTTGGAGAATTCACTGGTGGTTCTCTGTTGGTGTGAGATGAAGATGTGAGAAGAGACTTCAGTTTAAAGGAAGTCGCATGATTGTGATCACACGGCTGGTAAAGAATGAGGCCAAAGATATAGCAGTCAGAAAGGAAGAGGGGACAGGTGCTTGCTTGCAGGTGGGACAGTCCCCAGGGCTGCTGGAGAATTGGCCAGTGGGCTTCTCCACCGACCTGGAGTCTGGGGGTGGGATGGGGAGGGAAGGCGGAGGCAGAAGCTTGTTGCTGTTGGTTAGAGAGTGTGGAAAAGGACTTGGAGGTCGAGGAACAGAAGAGGAAGCAGTGGTCATCAGTAGATACTTATCGGGCACCAGCTATGTGCGAGGGACTGCTGTGGGCACGGGGGATACAGCAAAGGAATAGACAGAGAGGGTGTCTGCCCTCTAGGACAGGGGTGGGTGAATTAGGACCCATGGGCCGAGTCTGACCTACTATTTTTTTTTACATATTATTTCTTTTAAGGTTTTAAACGTTTATTATTGAGAGACAGAGCATGAGCATGGGAGAGGCAGAGAGAGAGGGAGACACAGAATTGAAGCAGGTTCCAGGCTCTGAGCTGTCAGCACAGAGCCCCATGTAGGGCTTGAACTCATAAACTGCAAGATCATGACCCGAGCCGAAGTTGGACGCTTAACAGACTGAGCCACCCAGGTGCCCCATTTTTGATGTATTATTATTATTATTATTATTATTATTGTTATTATTATTATTTTGAGAGAGAGAGAGCGAGCATGCATGCAGGAGGGGCAGAGAGAGAGAGGGAGAGAGAAAGAATCCCAAGCAGGCTCCCCACTGCCAGCACAGAGCCCAATGCGGGGCTTGAACGCACAAACCTTGAGATCATGACCTGAGCAGAAGCCAAGAGTCGGATGCTCCACCAACTCAGCCACACAGGCGCCCTGATCTAGCACTTTTGTATGCCTGCGAGCTGAGACTGGTTTTTACATCTTTAAATGATTGAAAAAGTCAAAAGAACAATATTTCCTGACATGTGAAAATTATATGAAATTCGAATTTCAGGATCCGCGAATAAAGTTTTATTGGCACACAGCCACGCTCCACTTACGCCATCCAGGCCAGCTTTGCACTACAACAACAGAGTCGAGTAGTTGCAACACAGACCATATGGCTGGAAAGCCTAAAAAGTTTACTAGCTGGCTCTTTAGGAAAAAAGTTTGTCAAGCCCTGCTCTAGGAACTTGCGTCTCTTTGGGGAGACAGTTGAACAAGCAGGTAAGCTAATTTGGGGATGCTTCTGAAGAGAAGAGCCAGCTGGCATCAGCCTTTCCTCCAACCCTGCTTCTACCCCAGCCACCTACCCCTTGAAGGGCAGAGCTCCGTCCAGCTGGGCTACATTACAGGCGCGGAGGCGCTGGGGTGATCAGCTCTCTGCCTCCAGACCAAGAGGAGCGAGCCTTTGCCTAAAAGGAAAGAGTCACGCTCAGTGATTTGCAAAGTTCGGCGCCCACTGGATCCCTTTCGCCTCGCCCAGATCCTCAACGTAAGAACAACTTCTGCATGGCTTCAGAGGAGCATCATCACCTTTGTCACCAAGGCCTGCCATTGGTCTACCTGCCACCCGCGTGCAGTGCCTCCCTTTTTATAAAAAGGCTTCTTCCACCCTTCCTCATCGAGCCCTTACGGGGAGGAGTCACAGGTTGGGGTTATGGTTCCCATTTCACAGAGGAGGAAACTGAGAAATTGCCTGAATTACCCAGGGTCACCCAGCTTGAAATAGCCCGCGGATCCAGAATTAGAAAGCAGTGGAGTGTCAGCTTTGCAAGGGCCTTTGGGACTGTCTTCGCGAGACCTGGAAAACTGGTGGCCCGGGGCTGAAGTGAATCAGGTAAGGGTGGTGGCGGATCTTCCATGTGCTAGAAATAAGGCATGCATTGTCTGTGAAGAATTTAAAAACATTAATGAAACTGGGTAGGTCTGCTTTTTGTTATTATCACCATGTCTTGGCAACTCTAAACAATGTTGGCGATAAAATCCTCCCTCCTGAAGAGATCTTTCCGTTGGTCTAAGTTCTAAATAATTGCTATGGTTATTATGAGTTTTAAGAGTATAATATATATGTAGGCTTCAAATTTGTACATTTATGTTACCTCATCTTTAAGAAATAATCTATGCTACATGAAGGCTAATTTGGACAGCTCCCAACTACACAATTGGCCCTCAATATATGCCTTCAATTGGCGAGTTCATAGCAGGTTGGAGTCACCAGGGATCAGCTCAGCAGTGTTCAGGTTCCTGTATCCCTGTGTGTAAACGGCAGATGTGAAATCAACAATGGGGGTACAGCGATTGTAAGAACGAAGGAAGGAAACTCGAGTGACCACAATTCTCTCACTCTCTGTGCAAATCCTCCTCTGAACCCTGGCCTGCTGCCTCTTCTGGAGGCATTTCATGTGCATGTGTGTGCATGTTCCTTTTGTAAAAAAAAAAAAAACAACTTTCTGTAACTACAAACTATTGGTCCATCACTTTTTTTCCCTTTTGTGTTGTAACTTTTATTTTTTCTAAGTTTTCATCAGTCTGTGTATACAATGCCCATAAAAGGAAATTTTTACTGTGTTTCTTTTCTGGCCCTTATTTATTTTGTTTTGTTTTAATTTTTTTTAATGTTTTATTTATTTTTGAGAGAGAGATAGACAGAGCTCGAGCAGGGGGAGAAGCAGAGAGGGAGAAGGAGACACAGAATTGGAAGCAGACTCCAGGCTCTGAACTGTCAGTGTAGAGCTCAAGGCAGGGCTCAAACCCATGAACTGGGAGATCATGACCTGAGCTGAAGTCAGATGCTTAACCGACTGAGACACCCAGGCACCCCTATTATTTGTTTTATTTCACGATTATTATTGAAGATAATTCTGTCATGTTGGGGTTAAAAAATAATCCATTCTGGCCGTCAAATACACGAGCTTTACCACTGACCTGAAGACAGGACAAGACGCACAGACAATGACATTATCTTCTCAGTCATAATCATCATTATTTTACTGAGCACCTACTTGGGGCCAGGCCCTGTTCTAAAGTTTGACGTGTATCATCCCCTTCTTTGTGTGTGTGTGTGTGTGTCATTCCACAAATATGTATTAATATCCTACTACATGTGAGGCACCATTGTAGGTGCTGGTAATATGGCAGTGAACAAAGTCAAATGCTTTCTGTCTCTTACCCTTGAACCTCTGGGCCTGGAGGTGGGATAGGTGTTCTTCCTGTGTGCCATCTCCCTTTAAAAATAGAGACAGGCTCCCACAGGGCTGGGATTAGGGTGAAACAAGCGAGGCTAAGTCATGCAGGTCCAGGTCCAGATCCTGCCTTTATGTAAAATATTGGTATTTTGTTCATCATAAGTATTTTTTGCATTGCTTTTGACTTTTTAAAATATCACATTAAAATATTGGGTATCTTGGGGCGCCCGAGTGGCTCAGTCAGTTAAGCTCCAACTTCGGCTCAGGTCACGATCTCACAATTTGTGAGTTCGAGCCCCGCATTGGGCTCTGTGCTGACAGCTCAGAGCCTGGAGCCTGCTTCGGATTCTGTGTCTCCCTTCTCTCTGCCCCTCCCCCACTCATGCTCTGTCTCTCTCTTTCTCTCAAAAATAAATAAACATGAAAAAAATTTTCTTAAATATTGGGTATCTTGGTTGTGGAGTATTTTTTGGGTGCCCCCTTAAATTTGACACCCAAGGTGATTCCTCACTAACTTCACCCTGCTCCCATCTTCGCTCATCTAACCCTCACAGCAATTGCGTGAAGCATGTGTAATAATCGTCCCCATTTTAGAGATAAGAAAAGTGAGGCACAGAGAGGCTAAATGAGGACACGTAGTTATTAAACGGCGGGACTGGCACGCGAACATCTCTTACTGTAGAGCCCATGGTCTGAACCCTGCTTCACCTTTGTTTGGTCCACACAGCTTGCTAAATAACTCCAGTAACGTGCCACAGCTTTAATTTAAAATTAAAAATACAGCCTTCCAGCTTCTTTAAAAGCGTGGCAATCCGGGCTCACATTCGTGTTTTGTAACCATCAGCAGGATGAGTGGTGGCCCTTCTGAAGTAAGGCAAGCTCATTAGATGACCAGCCCCAGCCCCCACCCAGCTGTGTTGTCTCCACTCCTCCTCGCCCACTTCCCTCTCTGGTTACCAGCCTGCTCCTGGGGACATCTGGATTTGGACCCCTAATCTGGCCATCTCACGAGTGGAGGAATCCATGCTCCGGAGAGGAAGAGGCTTGCCCAACTCAACACTGCACTTTTATGACAAAGCTGGGCTCCCGGTCACGCCTCGCACAGCCCCTCAGTGACGGGAGACAATTTGTGAGTGGCTTTACATTTAAGGGAAGCTCGGAAAGGGAGCTCCTAGACTCACACCCAGCCACCACTCCTTCCCTGAGCACCTCCCAATGGCCGGCACTGAGGCGGGCATACCCATGTCCACACACACAACTCCCAGCAAACTCTGGCAGTTTGACCTTGACGATGGCCATCTTACAGAAGAGAAACTGTGGCTCAGGGCGGTCAAGTGACTTTCCTAGGACCTCACGGCAAGTTTGTGGCAGAACTACCTAACTTCAGCTCCCTAGCTCTTGATAAAAGACCAGAGGGATTTACCTCCTGCTTCCTCCCTGCAACCCCATCTCTGAGTCTTGCTGGGATCTTCTTGTGCTGAGGCTGTAGTCACCCCTGACTAAATTCACTCTCTTCCAGGAGGAGGTTGCCACGGAGCCCCTGAGAAGCAAGCCTGAGTTGTTGAAAATACCTGCTATTTGGGGGGGTGCCTGGCTGGTTCGTTTGTAGAACATTGCAACTCTTGATCTTGGGGTCATGCGTTTGAGCCTCACGTTGGACATAGAGTTTACTTAAAAAATTTTTTTTAATTGAATCTTTTTTTTTTAAAGACCTGCTCTATGCCAGGCATGTGTTAGATGCTTTTCACAAGGCTTATATACCCTTCTTTTTTTAATTTAATTTAATTTTTTTTTTAATTTTTTTAACCTTTATTCATTTTTGAGAGACAGAGAGACAGAGCAGGAGCAGAGGAAGGGCAGAGAGAGAGGCAGACACAGAATCGGAAGCAGGCTCCAGACTCTGAGCCATCAGCACAGAGCCCGATGCGGGGCTTGAACTCACAGACCGTGAGCTCACGACCTGAGCCGAAGTCGGCCGCTTAACCAACTGAGCCACCCAGGAGCCCCTATATACCCTTCTTTGTGTTTATCTGCATCCTCTAAATTTCCTACAGTGAATACATTTTACTTCCGGTACAAGGAATTGCTTGATTTAGGCCCGGAAATGATTCTACTAAAGATTTGGAGAAGTTAAGGATCAGAATCTCCAGTTTGCAATTAATGAGATTGAGACTCAGAGAGATTGCCCAAGGTCGCACAGGTAACAAGTGGAGTCAGGATGCTGTCTGAGTCTAAGGCGTGGGCTCTTTCCACTCCACTGCTCTGCCTGCCTTTTTTTTCACGCCTTGTTCTATGAAGGAGTTCAGGCAAATTATAAACAGACATAAGGGGAACCAAGCATTCATTCTTGTGTAAACTGTATTTCAGGAATATCAAATAATGAATGAAGAAAAGTTCTTTAGGGAAGGATTCCAAGTAATGAATGCAAAAAAGAATGACAGAATTAGAAAATTTTATTTTTGAGAGACATAGAGACAGAGCGTGAGCAAGGGAAGGGCAGAGAGAGAGAGGGAGGTACAGAATCTGAAGCAGGCTCCAGGCTCCGAGCTGTCAGCACAGAGCTCGACGCGGGGCTTGAACTCACAGGCCGTGAGATCATGACCTGAGCTGTAGTCGGCCACCCAACCGACTGAGCCACCCAGGCGCCCCGAGCATGCAACTCTTGATCTCGGGGTGGTGAGTTTGAGCCCCACCTTGGGTGTAGAGATTACTTAAAAATAAATAAAAACTTTAAAAATATATTTTGAAAGAGAAAATTACCTTTTTGTACTATTTAATAAAATGATGGATTATAGGTGGATGCTGAAACTTAATAGATTAAAGGTTGATGGGGAATTTTGTAATGAAGAGAGCGGGCCAGGACCCCTGACTGACAGATCGGTCAGTATAAATGTTTCAATTAAATATTATGTGCCTCCAGATGACCCTTAATAATAAGTACACAGCACGGGGACATCTGGGTGGCTCAGTCAGTTAAGCATCCGACTTCAGCTCAGGTCATTATATCCCAGTCTGTGGGTTCGAGTCCCTGGTCACATCGTGCTTTGGGCTGACAGCTTGGAGCCTGGAGCCTGCTTTGGATTCTGTTTCCCTCTTTCTTTTTGCCTTTCCCCTGCTCGTGCTCTGTCTCTTTTCAACTCTCAAAAATGAATAAACGTTAAAATTTTTTTTTGAAATTTAATAAGTACACAGCACCATTGCCAATAAGTTATTCCTGCCCCAAACATTAAACCTAATCTAATCAAGCCACTAGCTCTAACTTTTAGTTTACTGGAATACAAGCGACAGAAGAACAAGTTAATCTACACTGTCAGGAAGCAATCAGCCAAATCTTCTGTGACTTGGGAAACATTATAGGACAAATGCTCTTTTTTTATTTTATTTTTTTTTTTACAGATAAATAACATTTTTAAAAAAGGAAAAGAAAGGTGGAACTGTTACAGATTAAAAGTTACTTAAGAGACATCAACAAATGAAATGTGAGGGGCACCTGGGTGGCTCAGTCGGTTAAGTGTCTGACTTCAGCTCAGGTCATGATCTTATGGTTCGTGAGTTCAAGCCCCGCATCAGGCTCTGTGTTGACAGCTCAGAGCCTGGAGCCTGCTTCGGATTCTGTGTCCTCTCTCTCTGCCCCTCCCCCACTTGCGCTCTGTCTCTGTCTCTCTCTCTCAAAAAAAAAAAAAAATCAAAAAAAAATTTTAACACAAAAACAAAAAAAACCCAAAAAAACACAAATGAAATGTGTGAAGCTTATTTGAATCCTGATTGGAACAAACCAACTATTGAAGAAGTTTGAATATGAACTAGGCATTAAGTGACTTTAGGGAATTTATATTAATTTTGTTAGCTATGATAGTTATGTTTGAAAAAACCCTATCTGTTAAAGCTATATGCTGAAATAATTTGGGTGAAATGACATGATCTCTGGGATTTGCTTTATAATGTCCCAGAGAGAAGGAAAAGCAGGGAGATAATTAAAACGAAATTGGCAAGACACTGATAATTACTGAAGGTGGGTGATAAGTACGTAACAATCCATTGTATTCTCTCTATTTTTATGTCTGTTCGAAGTGTTCCATAATAGAGAGGTTTTTGAAAGGCTAAAAGTAAATAATTAAGAAAACTGAGACAAAGAGAAAAGACAGAAGAATAAATAGAAAAGTTCTGAGCTTCTTGGCAGCCAAAGCAGAGAGGGAAAGAAGAGTCATGCAGTCAAGTGTTGACAAAGGCAATTTTTTAATTAATTCTTGCCTGCAGTTTTTGATCCCCTCTCAGCTCGGTAAGAACGGGCCATAGGACTGGAACACTTCGTAACCAAGAGATAAAGAGCCCACACAGCTTGTTCTGGGTTTTTAGCACCTTGTGTGGGCTTATCTTTCCTTGTCTTAGGTGCAGTGAATATTCTTTTGTCTCTTCTTAGGGTGTGCGCAACAAATAGCATCTGACCAACTGCACTGCTCTGGCTGTTCTCTGGCAGGGGACGAGACCCTTCCACCACCGCATGAGAAGAGTGAGCATAGGCAAATTGCCCTGTGTCCACCACTGGGAGAGGTCGCTGGCCATGAGGGAGTAATGCCCAAGATCGGAGATGATCTAGCTCTGTCTCTGCTCTCTGTGAGTGAAGCATTGTTCCATCCAATGCTTGACTGCGTGTGTTTTCTTTGGCGACTCAAGTACCAAGACTCAATGGGTTAGAAGGGTTTAGAGTTCTCCCCTGGGATTCGTAACAGGTGCACAGTACTCTACTCTCTTGGGGCTGAGAACTGGTGTGCCGTACTTTGGTTGACACCAAGAGATTTAGAAAACCACCAAACCAGCACAGTTTCTTACAATCAAAGAGATTCCAGAGGTGGCAAAATTGCCACTTAACATGGCCTACCAACCAGGTCGTTAGTAAGGGGGCTCTCGACACTCATCCTGACTTGGGCTGTAATGAGAGACTTGCCAAGGGGTGGGCCTTAGAGAATGAGGGAAATGGAGAAAGACAGGGGGAGAGGCGGGGCATTCCAAGTGGAGGGCACACAGCCAGCAAGGGCAGAAACTCTATTCCATTTTGGTTCAACAAGAAATATCATACAAAATGTATGTGAAACCAAATAAAGCTGGACTTGATTGTTCCCTCCTCACTCCAAAGAAATTGATCCAACTCCAAAAAGCACTGTCAGAAAACAAAAGTCTTCACCAAAGGTCTGCAGAGGACATTGCAAAAATCACATACCTCACAGCAAAAGAGCCTTTCAGAATCTCCAAAATCTCTCTTCCTCAAAATTCCACGCTATCAAAGTAGCTCCCCAAACCTCTCCTTTCTTCCTTTTTCTTTTTTCCACATTCCTGACTACCCAAATTCTGCCAGCTCACTCCCTTCCCATCTCTCCATAGCAGCTTTTCCTCCGTGGGATGGGAGGAAATTTCACCAGGTTGCTCCACTCTTTTGCTTAGGTCTGTCCCTCTCTTCTGCCCTCTCTTTTTTTTTTTTTTAATTTTTTTAATGTTTATTTATTTTGGAGATAGAGACAGAGCATGAGTGGGGGAGGGGCAGAGAGAGAGGGAGACACAGAATGTGAAGCAGGCTCCAGGCTCTGAGCCTTCAGCACAGAGCCTGACGCAGGGCTCGAACTCACAGACCGTGAGATCATGACCTGAGCCGAAGTCGGACGCTCAACCGACTGAGCCACCCAGGCGCCCCTCTCTCTGCCCTCTTTACAAAGACTCCTTAGAACTAAGTTTGGGAAGGAGGAAAAGCCGTGAATATTTACATGCGACTATTTTTGTCCTCTTGCATGGAAAAAAGATTGGAAGGAAATTCACCCAAACGTGGTCAGAGACCAGAACCTTGGAATCAGATAAAGCCACTTCCTAGCTGTGTGACCTTGGGAAAGCCTCACTGGAGAGGTTTCTGCAACCCTCCAATTGCTGTTCTGTGAATTATTCACCTGGTATCTGGTATATCGTAATTTTTCTGTAACGTGTAGCTTACAAAATAAAGGCGTGTCTACCTGGTAGGAATATGGGGAACTTCATTTTGTCTTTTTCACTATTTTTTGCCTTTGTCAATATTAAAAAAAAATTTTAATGAGCACATATTTGTAATTTATAAAACACCATCAAGATTATTATTAACGTAGGGATCCTAGGTGGCTCAGTCGGTTAAGGATCAGACTTTGGCTCAGGTCATGATCTCCCTGATCTCCAGCCCTTGGTAGGAGGTGACAGCTCTGGGCCTGGAGCCTGCTTTGGATTCTTGTGTCTTCCTTTCTCTCTGCCCCTCCCCCCGCTCGCGCTCTCTCTCTCTCTCTCTCCCTCAAAATATAAACAAACACGAAATTAAAAAAAAAAAAGATTATTAACATTGGCATGAACTGAATGTTTATCAGTAGAGGACTAACTGAATTACGGGGTACCCATACTCTGAAATATTACGAACTCGTTAAAAATGTCATTATAATGACACGGAAAAATGTCTGCGGTATAGCAAGTTGCAAAATGATATGTGTAATGACCCCTTTATGTATATTTTTATATATGTTAAGGATGTAAATAAACAGATAAAGTATTGTAAGGATACTCAACACCATGGTTATCTCAGCAGTGAAGATGAGGGTTTTTCATTTTTTCAATCTATACTTTCATAAGGTTTAATTTTTTAATAAGACGCATTACTTTTACATAAAAGAAGAAATGTAAGGGGTGTGGGGAGGAATGGGCAGGATTTCCCGGTGTGTTTCTCAGGCCCAGCGGAACAGAGCCTGGCGGAAAGTCAAGGACTCCAAGACCCTCCGCACAGCAGTCCTTCTATCTCTGTGTGGTGAGCTCCAGCCAGCTACTCGGTTGGGAAGAAGGGGTTAACGGCAGCACCCAGTCTTCAGCCCTCAAAGTCCACCCCAGCCAAAGTCCTCTTCTGCAAAGGCTGCAACAGAAAGGAGCCAGTTAAGGTTGCTCCCTTCTTCCTCCGGATCGGGACCGCTCGATACCTCCGCTATGGACGGTAAGATTTGCGAGAGCCTTTAAGAAGGCAGGGAGAAGACAAGGCCCTGGGGCTTGTGGCCCCGGAGACTTCCGTCCTCCCTGAATCTGGTTGAAATTGAAGAAGTGGGAGGGCTCTGGAGGGACAGCAGAGCGTCCCTGAATTCTCAGGGTAGGGCCCGCCCCTCGGCGTGTGGCGGGAGGGAGCCGCTGAGTCCTCAAACACTTGGGGGACATTCCTGGAATGCAGGGGAAATGAGAGCTATGACACACCGGGGGGCCCTTATCAGCGGGCTCTATAAAACCCTCGCCTCCAGATCTAGCCCCTAGATTGAGTCCCAGGATATCCTGGCTAGTTCCAAGAACCCGGCCCGGAAAGTGGGCGGGGTTCCTGCCTCCTCCACTCCCACTTCTGGCCCTTCTCGCATTTGGGCCCCAAATCCCAGTCCAGCCCCACGGCCCGCCCATTCAGCATCCAGGTCTACTCGGCCGCGCGCTCCCTCAAATCACCACCGGTGCCCGCCGGGCCGGGGCAGACCTCTGCCCGCCCCCCACCCCCACGTCCTGCACCTCCCCCCACGGCACCGCGCCTCATTTCCGCATAGTTCCCGCTCCCGGCACCCCGCGCGCGCCTCGCGGACTCCGAGGCCCGCTGGAACCTAAACCCCCGCGGACCCCGCCCCGAAGCCCCGCCCCTCCACGTGCCCGCGCGTGCTCCGTCAGGTTCTCTGGCCAGCAAGGCGACCCCTTTGGAGGCCATTCCTTGTGCTTGTCAGTCCTGAGAGTTCCCGTTCGGAGGGTTGAGAAGGAGGGCGTTCTGAGAAACTCGGAGAATATGCGTGTCCGAGGCGGAAGCAGAGGGTGGAGTTGACCGAGGTCAGGGAGGTAAGGGCCGCAGAGCTCGAGCCCACGCCCACCTCCTTTCCTCCAGCCGACGCATTTGGGCCTGGCAGGCTCGGAGCCGGGGCCTGAGCAACGGTTGGCCTGGTCCCCGCCAGGTGCGCTGCGCGGGATGGCAGCGAGGCGGGGCGGCCCCTGGATCGCCCGTCCGGGTGGAGGGCGAGTCACGTGAGCTGGGAACGTCCGATCAAGGATATGGAACCCAGGGACCTGCGGGAGGTATTGACGTGAGCTCAGGCCCAGCGGCTCTCTCACGGTGAATGCGGTGACCTGTCCTGGCAGGGTTGGGGAGCAGGGCCCAGGAGGCCCAACTGATGGGGCGCTGCCTCTCTAGCGCCTTCCAGGTATGGAGGAACTCGGCTCTGCTCTGCCACCTTGTGGCCGCAGGGAGCAGCGCCCGCCTAGTCCGCGGAGAGGACTCCAGGCTGAGAAAACAGACCCTGGTGACCAAGGAGCAGGCGGCCGTCGGGGAGACGGACTTTCGAGACCCCGCCCCTTCCGAACCGGGTTCCGGGAATGGGGTTGAGGTTGCCCCGGCCGTCCTTCTTTCGGCCGCTGTGAATCCTGCTCAGGACCTCGTGGGGGGTCCTGCTCACCGAGTAGTCTGAGGAAGTGCAGGATCCCTCCCAAAAGCACCAACCCGCTTTTCCTAAGCGCCTGCTCTGTGAAAGACACACAAAAATAAATAATTAAAATAAGTAGAGGGGCGCCTCCGTGGCTCAGTCGGTTAAGCCTATGACTGTTGATCTTGGCTCAGGTCATGAGCTCACGGTTTGTGAAACTGAGCCCCGCGTGGGGCTCTGTGCCGCGGGTGGAAGCCTGCTTGGGATTCTCTCTCTCCTTCCGCTCTGCTCCTCCCCTGCTCATGTGCACTCTCTCTCTCGCTCCCTCTCCCTCACAAAATAAATAAACATTAAAAAAATAAGTAGGGAAAGCTCTCTCAATCCGTGACTCTCCATTCTCACAAAAATGAACAGGTAACATTTAAGGAGGGCTTACTGTGTGCTATGCACTGAGTACCTGAATACACATGAGGACATTAAAGTCTCGCTACAGCCCTCTAAGGCTAGGCTACTTCACAGATGGTCCTATTTAACAGTTGAGGAGTTTGAGGTTCAGAGAGGTCAAGTAATTTGTCGGAAGTCACACAGCTAGATAACAATTGAATTTCTGAGCCTTGGCTTTTTTTTTTAATCTTTAAAAATGTTTATTTTCGAGAGAGAGAGAGAAAAAGAGCGCAAGTGAAGGAGGGGCAGAGAGAGAGGGAGACACAGAATCTGAAGCAGACTTTAGGCTCTGAGCTGTCAGCACAGAGCCCAATGTGGGGCTTGAACTCATAAGCTGTGAGATCATGACCAGAGCCAAAGTCGGAAGCTTAACCGATGGAGCCACCCAGGTACGCTGCCAACTCCGCCCCCCCCCCACCGCCCTGTTTTTTTAAGAGCAGTTTTAGTTCACAGAAAAATTTTTTTTTCTCACTAGATACAATTTTATTTTATTTTATTTTATGTTATTTTATTTTTTTATAGTTTTTTTATTGTCAAATTGGTTTCCATACAAGAACCACCCAGTGCTCATCTCAACCCGTGCCCTGCTCAGTGCCCGTCACCCACTCTCCCCCCTCGCTTACCCCCCTCAACCCTCAGTTTGTTCTTAGTATTTAAGAGTCTCTTATGTTTTGTCTCCCTCCCTCTCTCTGTCTTTTTTCTTTCTCCTCTTCCCCCCGCCCCTAGTTTTCTGTTAAGTCTCGCAAAGTCCACCTATGGGTGGAAACATACGGTATCTGTCTTTCTCTGACTGATTTCACTCAGCATAATACCCTCCAGTTCCATCCATGTTGCCACACATGGCCAGATTTCATTCTTTCTCATTGCTGCGTAGTATTCTATTGTATATATATACCACTTCTTTATCCATTAGTCCATTGATGGACACTTAGTCTCTTTCCATGATTTGGCTATTGTCGAAAGTGCTGCTATGAACATCGGGGTACACGTGCCCCTATGCATCATCACTCCTGTGTCTCTTGGGCAGATTCCTAGCAGTGCTATTGCTGGGTCATAGGGCAGCTGTATTTTCATTTTTTTGAGGAACCTCCACACAGTTCTTCAGAGCGGCTGCACCAGTTTGCATTCCCACCAACAGTGCAAGAGGGTGCCAGTTTCTCCGCATCCTCGCCAGCATTTAGTTCACAGAAAATTGAGTGGAAGGTGCAGAGTGTCCCTATAACTACCCCACACACAGTCATAGCCCCGCCCATACACCAGCGGTGCGTTCGTCACAGTTACCGAACCCTCTTTGACACATTATTATCACCCAAAGTCCAAACTTTACTTTTGATAAGCCTTGGCAGCCCCTGTGCCAATCTCCTGCCCTAACTGAAGGCTACTCTGCTAAGGGGGGATTCAACTGGGACTTTGGAGGATCTGTAGAATGTCCAAAGCAGGAGCAAGAAGAGCATTCCAGGCCAGAGAGCTGTGTCCATAACGCTGTGGAGGGGTTTTCATGGTCCTGGGTGAGTTTGGCTTGAACGCGAGGTCCCGTATTTTAGTCAATGAGGTATCAGCCTCATGAAGTTTGTCCTAAGCAGTAATAGCCGGGGAGTTATGGGTTTAAGACGCAGGGTTTTTTTGTTTGTTTTGTTTTGTTTTTTGAATATCAACTGAAATAAATATGTAACTTTTTCAAATCTTTATTTATTTTTAAAGTAACCTCTACATCCAACATGGGGCTGGAACTCATAACCTCAAGATCAAGAGTCTTGTGCTCTACGGACTGAGCCAGCCAGGCACATCTGTTGTTGTTGTTGTTGTTGTTGTTGTTGTTTTATAGAGAGGAAGAGAGAACCTCAAGCAGGCTCCGTGCTGTCAGTGCAGAGCCTGATGCGGGGCTCACTCCTACCACCGTGAGATCATTACCTGAGCCAAAATCAAGAGTCAGACGCTTAACTAACTGAGCCATCCAGGCGCCCCCCCCCACCCCCAACTTATATTCTTTTTTAAGCAAAAATTATACATACACATGGTTTAAAGAAATAACAAGTATTAATAAGGTTTCCTATGAAAACAGGAGGCAGTCCATCACCCTCTTCCCCCATTTCCACTTTTCCCGAGGCACCTATTTTCAATTCTTTCAGCTGACTGTATTTTACGTTTATCTCCATTGTCTCTGAGTAGCATGCTTGTTTTACCATTTTTTGATGTTTCAGTTTTAAGCACTATCTCTTGATTTTCTGCTGAGGGAGATAAAGTTTTCACTCTTTTCCCCATCATCCGTGTAATCTCACCTCCCCAAACGGCCAACATAACTTTGGTTGGTTCTGTAGTCATTGTGTACATTATTATACGTAAGCTATGACTACTTTTCCTTTTTCGTATAACTTATTGTCTTCCCCAGTTAATAATTGTCCTGTTCTGTCACTTGCTTTAGTTTTTATGAATCCCACTCTCCATCAGTTATCTAAATCTCTTCCCAAAATGTTCACATACATCAGGTGCCTCAGGCTGGTATGTCTGGGGCCAACGGGGAGATAGAGACGGAGATAGAGATGTTTACTAGGGATCAACGGGCGGGAAAGGAAGTGGGTGGGAACAGGACTGGGCAGAGGGAGACGCGGGACTTCGGTGAGGCCCAGCAAAGCCTCCCCAGCCTGGCAAGGAGCTTCGGAGCAGGCGTTGCCCATTGGAGTGTCCCAAGCCCGGCTGAGACAGTCAGGCCCTTAGAACCTGCCTGGCTCAGTCACAGCGTGGGGGCTGCCCCAAGGAAGGATGCTGCCTTGGGCAAGGCCGCTCTGCATCTGGGGCTGACCTTGAAGGAGCCGACAGCTGGAAGTAGTCCGCTGTCCAAACCCCGCTGCTGGTCAGCAGGCCCTTCCCGGAAGTGGCTCTGGGGACGCATCTCTATCTCTGTCTCCCACTTCATGTATTCTGTCAAGTCCAAACCTCTCTTGAAGTCTTCCTGGAACTTTCTGTTCCAATCTGGAGTGTTTTCTCTTTACACCTGGTGAACAGTTACCACTCTGGGCAGGGAAAGATCTGGATTTTGTAGGGCTTCAAGTTTTAAAGTTTAGGCAATCTGGGGACTCTTTAAGAAAAAAAAAAGAATACAAAATTCGGTATAATTTATTTAGATCGATAAGATAAACCAGTAAATTCCTGGAGCTTCGAATCCCCTGGACACTTGGGACCTTTTCTTCTGAGATCTCATCAGGCCATCTAGCAGAAATGCTTTCTGATTACAGCTTGGCTTCTCCTGACCACCCAGAACCTTCTACAACCTCCGGCACTCACAGGGCCCTGGGGAAGTGCGGGAACCTGGAACTTAGGGTACAGGAGCTTCTCAGGAAGTTCCCCTCTGGTCCTGGGGTCTTCGCAATCATCCCAGGGACTGGGCTCGCCTCACACCTGGGCTGGGTTCCCCTGCGATCACTTCTTTCTTGATTTACTCCAACCTGTTGCCGGAACACTCATTCCAACAGTTTCTTGGGAAAGAGTGTGCGGGAAGTGACATGTTTGACACCTTGTATGTTTGCAAATACCTTCATTTTACTTTCATCCTTAATAATTTGGCTGGATACAGAGTATATACACACACATATATATGTAAATATATACATATGTAAATATATGCAGAATATACATATATATATATATAAAACTCTTAGGGGCACCTGGGTGGCTCAGTCAGTTAAGTGTCCGACTCTTGATTTTGGCTCAGGTCATGATCTCACGGTTCATGGGCTCGTGCCTCATGTCAGGCTCTGTACTGACAGCACGGAGCCTGCTTGGGATTCTCTCTCTGTCTCTCCCCCTGTTGTGCTCTCTCGCTCGCTCTCTCAAAATAAATAAATTAAAAAAAAAAAAAGAAAACACGTCTTAGAACAGTACCTGGCCCATAATAAGTCCTATAGGAGTTTTGCTGTCACTATTATAAAAAATTCTAGTTGGAGATTATTTTCTTTTAGTGTTGTTCCTGAGAAGTTCAAAGGCATCCTGATTCCTGGTGCTTTACATGGAATATCTTTTCCTCTTTGGAAGTGTAGGATCTTCTCTTTTTCTCCAGGGTTCTGACAGTTCACAATGGTATCTTGATACTGGTCTGTTTTCATCCATGCACTGAGCACTTTGGAGATAGCTTTCTTTTTTTTTTTCTTTTTTTTTTTTAATGTTTATTCATTTTTTGAGAGTACGAGACACACAGAGCACAAGTAGGGGGGGGGCAGAGAGAGAGGGAGACACAGAATCTGAAGCAGGCTCCAGGCTCTGAGGTGTCAGCACGGAGCCCGACACAAGGCTCGAACCCATCAACCACAGACCCTGAGATCATGACCTGAGACAAAGTCAGATGCTTAACTGACTGAGCCACCCAAGTGCCCCATTCTTCTTTTTGTTGTTGTTGTTGTTTTTAATTTTTTTAGTGTTTGTTTATTTTTGAGAGACAGAGAGAGATAGAGTGCAAGCAGGGGAGGGGCAGAGGGAGAGGGAGACTCAGAATCCGAAATAGGCTCCAGGCTCTGAGCTCTGAGATCCTAGCTGTCAGCACAGAGCCCAGTGTGGGGCTTGAACTAACAAGCTGTGAGATCATGAGCTGAGCCAAAGTCAGACGCTTTGAGGGGAGCCACCCAGCGCCCCTGTTCTTTTTAAATAACTTCCTGCTCTTGCCTCAGGGATGCATGATATTCTCGTCTCTCTCTGAAGATATTAACAGTAGGTCTTTTTGGCCTGGTCAGATTACCTTTGAGAAAACTTTTTCAGATCCTTGTCTGGAGAGCAAAGCCCTGGCTGCCAGCTTTCTGGGGGGCCAGCTGGGAAACAGGGTCAGGGGTGTCCGGCATGCACAGCGTATACATTTGTGTCACCGCCTGACTTGGGGAGGACGCTCCTGCCCTCCCCTGCACCTGCAGTTTCCCCATTCCAGTGAACCTTTTTCATCCTTTCTAGAGTAAACCTCCAGTCTTCTGCCAGGATTGGGGAAGGAACCCGACAATTCTGATTTTTTTTTCAGCCTTTAATTTAAATTCTAGTTCATTAATATCTGTGGTAAAAGTGGTTTCAGGTGTAGAGTTTAGTGTTTTATCACTTGCATATAACACCCAGTGCTCATCACAAGTGCCCTCCTTCATGCCTATCACCCATTTAGCCCACTCCCCACCCGCCACCCTTCCAGCAACCCTCAGTTTGTTGTCAATAGTTACGAGTCACTTATGGTTTGCTTCCCTCTCTCTCTCTTTTTCCCCCTTCCCCATGTTCCTGTTTTGTTTCTTAAATTCCGCATATAAGTGAAATCATATATATGTCTTTCTCTGACAAACTTATTTTGCTTAGCATAATATACTCTAGCTCCATCCGTGTCATTGCAAGTGGCAAGATTTCATTCTTTTTGATGGCTGAGTAATATTCCACTCTGTGTGTGTGTGTGTGTGTGTGTGTGTGTGTGTGTGTGTACACACATATATGTATGTATACCACATCTTCTTTGTCCATTTAGCAGTTGATGGACATTTGGGTTCTTTCCATAATTTGGCTGTGGTAGGTAATGTTGCTATAAACATTGGGGTGCAACATCGAATCAGCATTTTTGTATCCTTTTGTAAATACCTAGTGTTTACAAAATACTGGGTCGTAGGGTAGTTCTATCTGTAACTTTTTGAGAAACCTCCATACTGTTTCCAGAGCGTCTGCACCAGTTTACCTTCCCACCGACAGTGCAAGAGGGCTCCCCTTTCTCCACATCCTCACCAACATCTGTTTCCTGTGTTGTTGATTTTAGCCATTCTGACACAGGTGAGGTGGTATCTCATTGTGGTTTTGACAATTCTGATCTTGAAACAGCTTCCAACTCTTTTTATTTCAGAACCCCCTACATTTAAATGGGTACCTGTTGGGGGGGCAGTCTGTGATCCTTCTTCCCCACATCCAGCTTAGGCTAAGGTTTCCTTGGCTTTCCTGTGTAATCACTGCCCGACCATCTGTTTTCCAGCTTCCCAATGCTATACTCTGGTCTTCTCCCTCTTTTCTCATCTTACTGAGTTTGTGCCTTAAACAAAATCTCTTTACTGTGGTTTGGGCGGGGTTGTGGGAGGGCATGACATTAGATGCATATGTTCGGTCCGCCATAATTTTCAGAGCTTCCATTTTTCCTAAACCTGTAAGCAGGTTAATAATTACAGGCTGTGAGAGCTACCGAGGGAAACAAATCTGGGGCCAAGATGAACACAGCAGGGAGGACGACTCAGACTTAAGAAACACAGATTTGTGTCTTCGAGCTACATCCCTCCCTCCTGTGAAGAGAAGAGGCCATCCAGGAGCACGTGTGTAGTTGGAGTGGGTGAGGAAGCCGCCGTGAAGATCAAGGTGAATGCTGGGTGGTTTGCAGTGGTGATGGCTATAGGGCTAGAAGCCCCATTCGGGACAGGTGCCATGAGGGCAGGCACAGCGTCTGTTCTGTGCCCTGCTGTGTGCGTGTCTAGAGCTCACCAATCTCCCTAGTTACCAGAGACACTTTATAAAATGTTTGTGAATGGACACATGGGGTGAGGGGGCGGTGAGGAAGAGAGGAGATGAGGACCGCCTGCAGGTTTCTCCTGCTAGTGTAGACCTTGGAGGCCAACTATGGACTGTGGAGTGTGCGGCCAAAGGGAGCCACAGAAGGTGTGGGAGCAGGGGAATGACCAGGTGTGATCTTGAACTCCCTCTGCCCAGTGGGGGTCTGCTGCTTCTCGTACTCTGGTCAGTGGTGATCTCCAGGGAGTGGGGGTTTCCTCTCTGCTCTAGCCTGGAGCAGGAGGAAGGATAATTTCTTATCTCCATCTTATCAATGAGGAAGCCAGGCCTCAGACAGAGCTGGGATTAGAAACCGGGCCTCCCCAAACCCCGAGCCTGGCATTTTCCCACCACAGCATCTGCGTCCCCAGCACGTTGTTGACCCCTCCACGGGCAGGATAGAAATGCTTCCTGCCCAGAGGCTCTTTTTCCAGGTCTAAGGTGTGTGTAAAACTCCTCATCTTCAGGAATGAGGCCCATCCCCTCCCACATCGCCAGAGCTAGAGCCCTGCCCGCCACTGTGGCTCCGGAGCTACTGACGGACCCGCCTCCAGCCCCGGCCCAGTGGACCCTGGGGACATCCAGACGTGGGCAGTCAGAGCACAGAAGGCAGGCCCAAGCTGACGAGAAGAGTGGACCGCGGGTTTAAATTCGGCTCTGTCACAAGTTTACTGGGTGACTAGGCTAGATCACTCCCACTCCCTGACCCCATGTCATACAGCTGTGAAATGGGTGAAATAAAACATCTTATTAGGGCTCTTGCGAGATTGTTGTCCTGAGGTTGGTGCCAGTACCTGTCACCAATTGACCGATCAGATGCATATAAAAGATTCGTTAGCACAGGGCCTGGCTTGGAAATGGTGGTTCTGACAATCAGCTTCTTGGTACCTGGCCCTGTCCTGTGCTGCCCCTCCCATGCAGCCTCCTCTCCAGTCCTGCTGTCTTACTTCGACGGGGTCCTCAGCCTGCCAGGCCACCCGGCACCCCCCAACCCTGTTTGTGGTCTCTTTCGAGACAACCCTTCCCCAGCTTCTGAACATGTCCCATCCCTGGTCCTGCTTATGACCTCAGGCCCAAAGCTTGCGTCTATTCAGCATCTTCTATTCACCCTCAGCCACAGCTCCTTTGTTCCCATCACACTTCTTGTCTGGCTCCTGCATAGCACGCGGCGGTAAGGGCCAGGTTGAATAACTTATACATCAATACCGTACGATACCGGCTCTCCATGGCTGTACAGGATGGTTGTACCTGTGGGTGCACTCGGAATGCTTGAATTCAGATCCCAACTTGACCACTTATTTGCTCTGTAACTTTGGGGAAATTATTTAACTTTTCTCTCCCTCGGTTTTCTCATTTATAAAATGGGATAATAATAGTATGGCCCTGATAAAGTTATAAGAAATGGGCAAGCTAGAAGTTTGAGAAGAGTGGGATTTGGGTCTCTTTTGTTCATTGCTGTATCATCAGTGCCTAGCTCAGTGCCTGACACATGTATGCTATTCAACAAGTATTTCTTGAACAAATCTGTGGAACAGTAAGGTAATGTATATAAAGTAGCGCTAGTGTTTAATAGAAACACAATGCATGTCACTTATAATTTTAAGATTTCTGGTAGCCATGTTAAAAAAAAGTCAAAATAAAAAGTGAAATTAATTTTAATAATATATATTTATTTATTTTTAAAAATTGCAATGTTTATTTATTTTGGAGAGACAGGCGTGTGAGTGGGGGAGGGGCAGAGAGAGAGGGAGACACAGAATCGGAAGCAGACTCCAGGCTCCGAGCTGTCAGCACAGAGCCCAACATGGGGCTTGAACTCAGACCACAAGATCATGACCTGAGCCGAAGTCAGATACTTAACCAAATGAGCCACCCAGGTGCCTCAATAATATATGTTTTAACATAATGTATTCAAAATATCATTGGAACATGAAATCAATATAAAATTACTGAGATTTTTTTTTTAGGTAGTCTCTCTGCCCAATGTTGGCTTAATTTCACAACCCTGAGATCAAGAGTCACATGCTCTACGCACTGAGCTAGCCAGGCACCTCTGAGATATTTTGTTCTTTTTTTTTCCTACTAAGTCTTTAAAATCCGGCGTGTATTTACACCTATAGCACATTTCAGCTGTATAACAGTAATATCGTAAGCCATGTCCTACCAAAAGATAAAGCTGTATTTAACAGGCAAATATTTTTGTTTTTAAATTTAAAATAATTAAATAAAATTTGGGGCACCTGGGTAACTCAGTTGGTTGGTTAAGTGTCTGACTTCAGCTCAGGTCATGATCTCATGGTTCATGAGTTCGAGCCCTGCCTCGGGCTCTCTGCTCTCAGCATAGAGCCCACTTTAGATCCTCCGTCCCCATTTCTCTGTGCCCCTCCCTGACTTGTGTTCTCTTTCTCTCAAAAACAAACATTAAACAAATAAAAAAAAATAATTAAGTAAACTTAAAATCTGGTTCCTCCATGGTACCCGCCTCATTTCAGCGGCTCAGGAGCCCCATGTAGTTAGTGGCTACCAGATTGGGACAGCACAAATATGAAGTGCCCAGGGGCACAAGTTAAGTTCCCAGTGAAGTTCAGCTATTACTATTAG
Source organism: Paguma larvata (assembly GCA_030068075.1). NCBI lineage: Eukaryota > Metazoa > Chordata > Mammalia > Carnivora > Viverridae > Paguma > Paguma larvata. The sequence continues at coordinate 19,403,210 of CM057833.1, read as the reverse complement.
CGAGCCGGTTGAGTGAAACAGGAAAGTCACTGAGCACTGTGTACAACATGATTTCACTTGTGCAAACAAAGAAACCCCCCGCCCCCAAACTATTTATATATGTTCAATATGTAACCCAGATGTTAACAGAAGCCTCCTCCCCTTGTGAGAGCTCCACCCCCGTCCATGAGAGGAGCAGGAAAAAATGAAGTGTGCCACAGATGCCTGCTCAGGAGAGTGGCCCAGAACAATGGGAGGCCTTTGTGTTGGCTCTGAGAGGAGTCTGATGGAGGAGCTGGGGGACTGAACTGCTTGGGTTAGGAAGGGAAGAGAGTTTTAATTTCCGGAGTCCGGGAAGGACGAGGGAGGGTCAAGGTGGTGGAATGCATGGGGCCAGGGGCCTGGGAAGGAGGATGGCTGAAAGGATATGAACCCATCCCAGAGGTGATGCTTAAAATTGTTTGCTACCTTGGGTACCATGTGAACACTTCGGGGACCCCCGAGCCCTCTGTGAAGTCTTTTCGACTGACCAACATCTGTGTGCGTGAGTTTTAGGGTAGAATCCAGAAAGAAGCTGAGCTTTTCATCTGGGTCAGGAAAAAGAGGTGAGGGCAGAAGTGAAGTCCAGGGACTGAGGAGACCGGACACATAAGGGGCCCCTTCTTTTTCCCCCCGTGCCATTCTTGGGACTCAAAGAGAGGACTTTCAACCTCCCATGATTCATGGAGGTGGAGGCAGGGGCCCAGCTCAGCTCGTCCGCTACATCTCAGAGGTAAAGAGGCCTCAGAGACATCTGGACTCCTCTGTGTTTGTAAACACCCAGGGAAAAGCCCGGAAGGGTCCACATCCCCATGCCGGTGGCTGCCTCCGGGAGGAGAGTGGGTTTGGAGAGGTGACGGAGATTTTCACATTTGCTCTCTATATGTCTGTATGGAGTTGTTTCAAAAATTGTTTTCATAACGAGCAGGCAAGACCTTTACGTTTAGAAGGAAAGGAAAACACCGCCCCCGAACTTTCCCCCGGCCCTTCCAAGGAGTACATGGCTAGGGTGGAAAAGTGAGACTGTGCAGGTAGGTAAGTAGGACTAAGAAGCAGAAGTCATTATTAACTCACTGCCTAACAGTGAGCACTCTTCCAGTCGCTGCTGAAACTCGGCGGAAATGTCTGGCCTCTTGGCTGGCCCTCTGCAGCACAGGCCCTATCGGGTCTCGCCATTTTGCCCCAGCCTCAGAGGAACCAGAAATCAGAGTAGCCAAAAAGGTTGGTTTAGGGCCTAGGGCTGTGGAGGGGGGTCTTAGCCCTGTGCCTGAAGTGCCCTGGTGGAAAATGGGGCCTTTGCTTTTTAGCATGGGGCCTGCTATGGGCCTCGGATAGGTCTCGGTTCAATTCGGGGACTATGCTTGGAACATGGGAGCCCCCCCCGTGGCACTGAGGCCTTCTCATGGCATTGAGGTCAGGAGTTTGGTCAACTTACTGGGAGCAAGTTACTTAGCCATTCCGGGCTTCAGTGTTCTTTTCGTAAAATGTCGTGAGGGTTTAAAATGAGATCATGTATGCTGTACAATTAGCCCCGGAAACCTTGGTAAGAATAAGGATATTCTAAGAACCAGTCTTTGTTCTGCTAACCCCTCTAGCCCTCGTGAAGGAGGTGAGAGGAGATGAAGTTTTTTCCTGTTAAACGTAGAGAAGGGATCCCAAGGGCCAGTGTTCTGTCTGGTTGGAGCAGAAAGAGATAGTTATCCGAGTCCCTGTCTTGGGGCAGTGGCACCAGCAAGGAAGTTGGACAACGTCCAAAAGTTGAGTGGTAGGAAATGGTGGGTAGTGGGGTGGCCGTTGGCAGCTTTCAGGGCTGGGGCATATCGTGGGGATCAGACCAGTTGTGGCTTCTCGTCTCCACTCTGCCATTGTTGTGGTCCAGGGCAGGCCACGGGGCCTCAGGATAGTGTGGAGGTTTCTAGCGCAGCCTTGCTTCGGGCTCGGCCCATCCAAGTTCAGATCAGGTGTAGTCCCTTGCCAAGTATGTGATTTGGGGCAAGCCACTTAACACTCCAGTGCTTCAGTTCTCCCGTCTGTAAAATGGGAGCCACGATGGCACTAACTTGTTGTGAGAAGGAAATGTGAGAAGTGAAATAAATTACTTACAGGGGCGCCAGGCTTATAGTGAGGGCTCCCGAGCGATGCAGACCTGCTGGTATTTCCTGTCTGTCCTGGATGTGGCAAGTGACCCCGGGGGTTCTTTCAGGTTTTGGAAGTCATCCTCCCTCATGTCTGACCCAGCTTCTTAGAGGGGAATTTAAGACCAGCCCCCTCCTGTTCAGGTCTGCCCGCAGCCCTGAAGAATGACAAAGCTCTCGAATCGCTGAGAAAATGGCCCTCTACCCTCTGCATTTTTGTGGGAAAATGAAGGGACTGTTTCTGCTATGGTCAGTCAGAAATGCTTCCGCTTTTCAGTCCAGAGCCCAGTCCAGGCTCTGATGGTTTCCCATTCCCATTTTCAAGCCCAGCTCATTAATTCACACAGCAAATACTGAGTACTTGCAGAACAGATTCATGGTTCACAGAGTGGGCCCTGGAGCCCGATGGGCTTGGACTGGACTCCTGGCTGGGCCACGATAGGTCTCCAAGGCCCTGTTTCTTCACTTGTAGAATGGAGAAATTAATTTCCACTTCTCAAGTTAATGGAGGATAAAACCAAACCATGTATTGAGTCATTTGGGCCTGTTTTTAGCTGCAGGTAACAGATTACCTGACAAAACCAATAAAGGCGCTCCATTCTCTCACTTAAGTGTCTGGATTTTGGTAGTTCTAGAGTTGGCTGGGCAGCTATGTCAGGCTCTTTCTTCCTGCTCTGCCATCCTCAGTATATTAACCTTATGATCCCAAAGTGGCTGCCACCACCCCAAGCTTCGTATCCTCCTACAACACAATCAAGCAGGAAGGCAGGCATGGGGGCAGCAACAGCCCTTCTCTAGAAACTCCTTTCTTTCCTCAATCTTTCTCTAACTTTGGTGCGCACAAGAATCACCTGAACAGCTTTTAAAGTCAGAGTCCTGGGCCCCTTCTCCAGAGATTCTCACTCCGTGAGTCTGGGCCGGGGCTCAAGAACTGCACGCTAACAAGTTCACAGGGATGCTGAGGCACTGGCCCCAGAATTAGTGGTGCCTTGCATCTTACCCTGGTGCTAACTTTGGTCCTCAAGAAAGAAGAGGCTGAAGAATGGGTTAAAGGGCTGGTACTTTATTTGGAAGGTGCAAGCCCAGGGTGCCGAGGGCGAGGAAGGGAAGAGGCAAAGCAATGAGATGTGGTACATTATGTCCTGGCTACTGCTTCCCAACAAGCTGCAAAGAGACACAGTAGGTCACTCAGCAAGTGGACTAATGGGTACAGAGACTTTTCTGGAAAAGCTGAAAGGAGAACTTTAGGAGAAAAGGAGGAGGCAGTTAGCCTGGCTCCCTCCCTTTCCATCCTCCATTTCCTATTTTTCAATGTTTATCTCTGGGGAGCTAATGTTTCCACAGTTCTGGACTGAATTAGTCACTTGGCTGCCTCTGAGGAAGCCAGATCTCATGTCCCTAGGAGTGGTTTTTCATCCAAATGTGAAAATGGAGGTGTGACTTGATGCAGGTGGGGTCCACATGAGAGCACTAATGAGGCAGTTGAGGAATGCATAGGAACCCATAGGATTTGTGTCATTGCAGGTAGGTGGCAACTTGTTGGGTCCAAAGCAAATTTTAAAAATTGAGCCAATAGGATATATTGATGGATTGATAATGGAGCGTGAGGGGGAGGGAGAAGTTAAGGTTTTGGTGGACGATGGTGTTTACTTAGACGGGGAAAGTTTGAGGGGAAGTTACTTTGTTAGGAAAATTAATTTTTTACTCTGTTAAATTGGTGAAGTCTATTAAGTGGTCTAACTCTAGATCTGAGGGGGAGAGTTCTAGCTGGAGATCAGAATTTGAGTCACTGCCATATACCTGGTATTTAAAGTCAGAATACTCGTCGTGGACACCTAAGAAAAGAGGTTGGTTGAAAAGAGACAGGAGGGGGCACCTGGGTGGCTCAGTCGGTTAGGCAGCCGACTCGCTCAGGTCGTGATCTCACAGTCTGTGGGTTCTAGCCCTGTGTTGGGCTCTGTGCTGTTGGCTCAGAGCCTGGAGCCTGCTTCAGATTCTGTATCTCCCTCTCTCTCTGCCCTTCCCTTGCTCACGCTCTGTCTCTATGTCTCTCAAAGATAAAATAAAAATGTTAAAAAAAAAAAAAAGAGAGAGACAGGAGTAGGGCACCTGGGTGGCTCAGTCAGTTGAGTATCTCTTGATTTTGGCTCAGGTCATGATCATGGGATTGAGCCCCATGTCAGTCTCCATGCTGAGCATTCAGCCTGCTTAAGATTCTCTCTCTCTCTCTCTCTCTCTCTCTCTCCTTCTGCTCCTCTCCCTTGCTCTCGCTCTCTCTCAAATGAAAAAAAGAAAACAGATGGGGGAGATGAGGCAGAAACTTTGACTCTGGCAAGATACACACCACTGGTGGCCTGTTAACAGGTGTGGGGGCAAAGGCCTCCTTATCTGGGTGGGTGGAGGAGAGTATGGAGGGTTGGAAGTGCTGGTGGAGAATAGGTTTCTTTGGGGAGCTTTGCTGTAAATTTTTTTAAACGTTTATTTATTTTTGAGAGACATAGAGACAGAGTATGAGCCGGGGAAGGGCAGAGAGAGAGGGAGACACAGAATCTGAAGCAGGCTCCTGGCTCTGAGCCGTCAGCACAGATCCCGACGCGGGGCTCAAACCCACAAACCGTGAGATCATGACCTGAGCCGAAGTCAGCCACTTAACCGACTGAGCCACCCAGGTGCCCCGGGGGAGCTTTGCTGTAAAAGGGGAGAAAAGAAATGGAGTGATGGCTCAAGAGAGCCAAGGGAAGATGCTTTCAGGGTGTTTTCAGGAGGGAATGAAGACATGGATAAGACATGGATAAGGCAAGAGAGACGGGGGGCAGAGAAGACATGGATAAGGCAAGAGAGACGGGGGGGCAGCTGCACGTGGGTTTAGTCTCAGAACTGAGAGGGATGGATCCACATCACAAGTTGAAGGCTTGGACTTAGAGAAGAGAGGGGGTCCCCCCAGAGTAGGAGGGGATGTGGGGTGAGGGCACACTACCCTGCAGGTAGTAGAGAAGGGGGAGACGAAGTCACTCCATTCTGACCGCGTCTTCTAGAACTGAAGTTGGAGGGGAAGTCATCGAAGAGGGTGATGGAGATGGGAGAGAAGACGAAGGTGGGAAGTAGGTCATCTGAGCAAGGAAAGGGGAGTACTTCAGGGACACGTGACAGGAGAGCTCGGCGGCAGTCGTAACGACGGAGTGAGTTGGGTTAGCATGGTCGTGGGTGCTCTCTGGAATGTTCACGTGTGGGGGTGCAGGTGCCCGCGAGGTGCCGTGTGTGTGAAGGAGAGGAGGGAGCAGAGTGCGGCTTAGAGCTGGGCAATGAAATCTGAGCTGAGTAAGAAGGAGAGTAAGACATGAGAGAAGAGGTGGCTGCTGGGGAAAAGGGGGAGAGGTAGGATCAGTGGGCTGGAAGTCTCAGTGAGGCTGGAAGCCGTGATGGTGATTCTATAAAGGCAGTAATAATGTAAAGTTAGCCACTGGATGAAAAACACCTCTCAAAACACCAAAACCAAACAGCGAAAAGAAAAATGAGAAGAAAAAAACCCATAAGGACTATATATAAAAGACATGGAATACATGTAAACAGAACATGGAACAGTGTGATGGGTCAAGGGCAAACATAGGTATCATTTTGCGCTGCCATAAGAGAACTGAGGAACATCTATGTCTCTCCAGAACACACTGTTGAGTGCATAAGAAGGGTGGAGAAATGTATGCTCTCTTTATAGAAGAAAGGGGAACTATACCGTATTTATGTGCTTAAATAAATTAAAAAAAAAAGATCGGAATGATTAAATCAAATCAAACAGGCTTCACTAAATGGGAAGGGGAGAGCTACTAAGTTAAATGGTAAGGCAGAGGACAGAGGAATTGAAATTTGACTCTGAATCGATCTTGTTTTGTAGATTAGACTTGGAACTATGTCAATGGTTTACATAATTAAACTAAAAGAAATTCTTTTTTTAATTCTGTAAGGAAAGGCGAGTTGACATTTTCTCATATCTGAGATCTGTAGAAAGGACATATTTGCATATAGATTTCCAGGTGTAACTCACTTTGCTCACATGCCATAGAATGCTTTACAGGAATATCCTCACAGTGCGATATCACAATGTCATTATTCAGGGCCACACGTGGTGCTTTGACTCCCATCATTTGCTTGGAGTTAGCCCCCAGAGGGCGGCAGGACGCCGGGGAGCTGCGCCAAGTATGGAGGCTTCACGAATTTGCGTGTCAGCCTCGTGCAGGGGCCGTGCTAATCCCCTCTGTAGCGTTAGTGTATGTGCTGCTGAAGCGAGCACAAGAAATTCTTAAAAAATGGAAAAGTAAAACAGGTAGGTTAATGTAAATGCGTATCCTGTTAGTAGCAAGCCACACAGAGAGGAACTACAATAAGTTTCAAACACAGTGAACTCACCTTATCTGGTTAGGAGGAACTATCCCCAAAACAAAGAACCATAAAACCTGAAACTCTCTTTTGTTATTCTGGTACTGTTGTATCGCCTGAATAACTAGGAAAATCTAATGTCATAACTCAGAGTACAAGTGAGAACTGGGATTCTCAGTGTTGAGAAAAAAATATGTAAGATAGAGTTAGGAAAAAGCTCTTAAGTCTTCAATTTGAATAGAAAGTATGAACATGTTTTATCTTAAAAAGAAAACGGGTCCTAGTTCTGTATCCCAAAGGCGTAGACACGATGATCAACACAGCAGCAACGGGCATTCTAGAGCCTTGACTTTGGTCGTGCGATTCCATTCACCACCAAAAGGAAACCAGGATTTTTTTTTCTTAGAAATAGCTGACTCTGGGTCTGGAGCAGAAGATATACGAGGTAAGTCTGGAAACTCCTATCATACTAGATAACAAGGAAGTTACCAAATGCTACTAATTACTAAGGGTGGTATCAGAAGGACTCAGCAGCCCCTTGAAGAGGTGCTCCAGTGGATAAAAATAAGAACAATTTGAGCATCTTTAATAAATGCAGTGAACTCAGACGCATAAAATATGTTTAATTCGGTGATCATGATACTTACCAATGCTAAAAAAAACCTCCTGGTCACTTTTGGAGGATGTGGGTAAACCAGGTCGTTATTCTGAAAACTGGCCAAAGATCTGGGCATTTTATCCTTTTTCCAGGATGAACTGTAATTCCAAGTAACCTAATGGCAGACGAGTCAGAGTTCCTCTTTATAGCAACAATCCGGGTATTGTATGAAGAAGGAGTGGCAGAACTAGAATATCATCACTTTTGCAACCTTTGATGAATTGATGAATCTAGGTATTAAGCTTCCATGGCTACAGCATATAGAGAAACCCAAATACAATGTGTCTCCTGACAGAAGCATACAACACTGTGAGGTTTTCTTACCACTATATCTGAATCCAATCACACTTCTGCATCTATTCCTATGTAATAGGAAATACAAAGGATAAACGAACCTGTTAAATGACACCAGAGACATAACCGCTAAATCCAGACTGGGCAACAGAGATGGAGGGAAAGTACAGGCTCCAAGAGGTTATAGGGATATGCCGACCACTTAGAACACCTAGACCCTGTTTGGATTCTCATTCAAACAAAAAAAACTGAAGAAAAAAGGCAATTAGAATTTGAGAATTTAAGTATTTCACAATATTAAGGAGCTGATGTTATTTTTTGGTATGCTAACAGTATGTTTTAGAAGCTCCTGTCCTTTAAAGATATCCATAAATACAAATAGGTGAATCTCTGGATGACATCACAGGGAGAAACTGTAGAGAAGGGTTCGCAAAGGGGTTTGAGGAGTGGCCAACTAAACAAACAGTGTCTTAGAAACTGGAGGGCCCCAGAGAGGTCTAGAACACCTTTTTATACATTAAATAAGTATTTATTTTGAGGAGAGAGCACGCACGAGTGGGGAGGGACAGAGGGAGAGAGAATCCCAAGCAGGCTCTGCACTGCAGCACAGAGCTGGATGCAGAGCTCAATCTTGCAAATCATGAGATCATTACCTGAGCCAAAATCAAGAGTCGGGCACTTAACTGACTGAGCCACCCGTGTGCCCCTAGAATAGATTTAAGTTGACTTTTTTTTTAAATTTTAACATTTTTAAAATTTATTTTTGAGAGACATAGAGACAGAGTGTGAGCAGAGGAAGAGCAGAGAGAGGGAGACAGAATCCGAAATAGGCTCCAGGCTCTGAGCCATCAGCACAGAGCCTGACATGGGGCTCGAACTCACAGACCGTGAGATCATGACCTGAGCTGAAGTCGGCCGCTTAACCAATTGAGCCACCCAGGCGCCCCTAAGTTGACTTTATTTATTTAAATACAATTTTTTGTCAAGTTGGCGAACAGTGTGTACAATGTGCTCTTGGTTTGGGGGGGGGGGTAGATTCCCGTGATTCATCGTTTACATACAACACCCAGTGCTCATTCCAACAGGTGCCCTCAATGCCTATGGCCCATTTTCCCCTCTCCTCCACCCTCCCATCAACCGTTTGTTCTCTGTATTTAAGAGTCTCTTATGGTTTGCCTCTCTCCCTTTCTGTTTCTATTTTTTTCCCCTTCTCTTCCCCCATGGTCTTCTGTTAAGTTTCTCAAGTGGAACAGCTTTTATTTTTTTATTTTAAGTGGTTCCCACTTTTTTTTAAACTTTTATTCATTTTCAAGAGACAGAAAGAGCATGAGCAGAGAAGGGGCAGAGAGGGAGACACAGAACCTGAAGCAGGCTCCTGCTACCAGCTGTCAGCACAGAGCCCAACGCGGGGCTCAAACCCACAAGCCGTGAGATCATGACCGGAGCCGAAGTCAGATGCTTAACCGACTGAGCCACTCTGGAGCCCCTGAACACTTTTAAAAGAAGGGAATAGAGTCTTACCTCACACTATATACAAAAATCAACTCAAAATGTTTTAAGACTTCAATTTAAGAGCTACAATTATTTAAAACTCTTAGAAGACACAGGTTTGAATCATCTTTATGACCCTGGACTGGGCGACAGATTTAGATAGGACACCAAAGCACAAGCAATCAAAATTTAAGTAAACTGGACTTCGCCAAAACTAAAAACTGTTTTGTGTCAAATTAACACTATTGAGCAAGTGAAGAAAACACTTGCAAATCTTAACTCTGGTAAGAATCTGGTATCCAGAATAAAGGGGATCCTGGCTGGCTCAGTTGGTAGAGCATGTGCCTTTTGATCATGGGGTCATGAATTCAAGTCCCATGTTGGGGGAGGGGGCACGGGCACCTGGGTGGCTCAGTCAGTCAAGCCTCTGACTCTTAATCTCAGCTCAGGTTATGATCTCACGGTTATGTTTTGAGATTGAACCCCATGTTGGGCTCTACACAGACAGCACTGAACACGCTTAGAATTCTCTCTCCCTCCTCCTCTCTGCCCCTCCCCAGCTCATGTGCACATGCTCGCGCGCTCTCTCTCTCTCAAAATCAATACACATTTAGGAAAAAAAAAAAAAAAGGCAAAAGATTTGAACACTTAAAAAAAAGTTAACAAATGTCCAATAAACACGGGAAGATGCCCAACATCTTAGGATTAGGAAAATACAAATCAAGGGGTGCCTGGGTGGCTCAGTCAGTTAAGTGTCTGACTCTTGGTTTCAGCTCAGGTCATGATCTCAGTTTTGGGAGTTTGAGTCCCACATTGGGCCCTGCCCTGACAGCACAGAGCCCGCTTGGGATTCTCTCTCCCTCCCCCAACTTACACTCTCTCTCTTTCTCAGAATAAACTTAAAAAAAAAAAGGACAACGCAAATCAATACCACGCTAAAATATCACTTCCTACCCACTCTGATGCCTAGAATAGAGAAACGGGGAAATATGTGCTGCTGAGGATGTGGAGAAATTGGAGCCCTCATCCACTGCCGGCGGGGACGTAAAATGATAGAGCAGCTGTGTGAAAGTGGTCTGGCCGTTCCTCGAAAATCCTCTAGAGACTCGAGACCCAGCATCTCCACTCCAAGGTAGAAGCCTAAAGGAACTGAAAATGTTAGGTCCACACAAAATCTGTACACAATACAGCATTCCTAATAGCCCTCATGTGGAAACCCAAATGCCCGCCACAAGCTGATTGATGAAAATATAAAATACAGGACAGGCTTTCCCCGCTAGCCCGAAGTAGAGCATTCCTGTGAAACCTTTCCTGAGCCAAACGGTATAAAGTGAAGCAACTACCATTCATTTTTATGGAAACATTTTTGAGCTTTCCCAGACCCAAAAAAATAACATCTCTTAGGCTCTTCTGAGACCTCAGGATACTCTTGGTAACGGAAACACAGGACAGATGGGGACAGAGGAGACGCCCACAGTTTGAAGGTACTAGAGAGCGTAGCTCCCGGGGAAGGAGCCTGCCAGGGCCACCCTGGGCTGCTTGGGGCGGACACTGCCTAGATAAGTGCTCGTGGCAAAACCAGCCCGGGACACTGTATTTCCACTTCTTTTGCTTTCTTCTTAGGTCTTTTGTAAAAGCAAAGTGGCATACTGTGATCTTTTAAAAAGGGGGGGGGAGACATCGGTAAAGGGGGTATCTGACGAGTAGAACGAAGCACATGCCTTAACTCAGAGGAACCTCAACAGCTCTATGCCGGGGCGCCAGCCACAGGATTCCACATTCTAGGATCCCCTTCAGAAGAAACGTCTAGAATGGGGCAACCTATAGAGACAAAGGAGACTCGCAGTTGCCTAGTCCAGAAGGGGTAATGGGGAGTGGCTATTAAGCACGAGGTTTCTTTTTCGAGCGAGGTCTATTCTGGAACTAGTGTTGATTGTTGCACAACCTTGTACATATCCTAAAAACCACTGAATTGCGTGCTTTAGGTGAGTTTTTAGTGTGGATCCTATCTCCACACTAAAGCACTTTGGACTTGTGCTCAGCAGTCAGCTGCTGCAGTGAAGCCGGGCCGCAGGGCCTGGAGACCCGGGGAGCCGACGACAGCAGCGGCTGTCCACACACTGTACCTGCCCTATTCCGTCACCTACCCCTCCCTGTTGAAGTCCAGTAACCGGCTGAATCCTAAACAGATTCTGTGGCTTCCTCCCTCTTGCCATGACTGGTTTGGGAGTAGGAGGTGATCCAGTTCTGCCCAGAGAAACTCAGGTTGCCGAGGGGCTTCCAGGAAATAATTCACTATTTTCAGGACAAACAGGTCTTCTGCTTCCGGACACTGGAGTGTCAAGTTGAGGCCCAGAGCAGCGGAGTTGGGAAGTGAGGTTGGTTGGACAATGTGCTGAGGGCAAGAGGGCATAAAAATTGGAAAGAACCAGCTGGGTCCTTAGAAGCACCCCTACCTCAGGCCTTCTCGTAGGGAGACAGATCTTCCTCTGTTTGAAGTCATTTTATTTTACTTAAAAGTCCAAAGCATCCATCCTACTACAGGTTATGGTGACTGTTCCCCAGGGATGGGATAAAAAGAGTGTGAAGACGGGGCCAGGGGAAGGGAATCCACTTTATTATTGCACTATGATCAAACTTCGTTCAGGTCAAGGCTGGTACTGAGCGTGGGATGATGGTGGTCTTCAATATCCTTACCATGTTTCCAAGCCTGGTTTCTTGGCTTTTAAGCCCAAGTACTCTCATGGTCCACGGGTAGTCAAGTCGAATCAGCAAGTGCATCCCACGAAGGAAAAAAGGCTCAAGTTCACCCTACTCATTTTAATTTCTAGGTAACAAAATAGAGGATTACTACTGGGTTTAACTTCAGCCAGTCACTCCACATCTGTTTTAACTAGAAGATGGGGGTTAACACCTAAACAAGATTAACACGAAGACTGGTGAGTATTTGGCTGAGCTCCTAGCAGGGTCTATAGCTCAACACATTTTATTGAATATGAAATCTTACAAATATTGATTGAAGGATGCCCAACTGTGGCTTTCTCCAATTCTGCAACTTCTATTTGAAGACCAAGCTGCTGTACCTCTAATAGCGGTTACATTCCACTCTGGAAGAGAACACCTCCTGAATAAAAATTAGGAATCTATAACCTAGAACTATTTCAGCAATAAAGAAAGCAAGTGGCCGCAAATTGCCAAGGTGGACAAATTTTACTTTATCCAAAAAGGCGCCTCCAAAAAGAAGTCAGAAGTTATTTTTGAATAAAGCTTGGGGGGGGGGGGTTGGATCCTGATTTTTGCTACTCTATGTACACAGAACCCTGAACAAGTTTCTTCACCCAAGCTCATTTCCTCACTCATAAAAAGAGCATTAACACTTGCGTTACACAAGCACCCCAAAACCGAAGACTGGAGGTAATACGCAAAAAAAATTACCAAGAAAAGAGCTTAACAGGACAGCTCTACTCTTTGGACTGAGGCGATACACAATTTTTTTTTTTTTTACAGTCTCCATTCTACTTTTATATCCCCCAAACAACAGAGGCGAGCTGTGAAAGTGAATTCAAACCGCAAGCATCAATTTATCTTCCTGCTAGGTGACCAAGGGGAAAGGGCTTCTCTGTAGGGTCGCTAAGCTGAAGCAATCAGAAAAGTCCTCATTAACATGATTTTGGAGCTATGGCAGTTCACTGGCCAGGACACGGAGTTTAAGACACGAATTTTAAGACCCAGAAGATTCACAGGTCCACTTAAGCACCGAGTGTCATCATCTGTCGTACACATCTTACGGCCAACTGGGTATAGACACGGAAACACTTTTTCCTGACGCGGGACTAGAGCCGGACCTAGAGGCTTTAAATGTGAATGAAGCGGAAAGGCCCTTCTGCTGCCAGCTACCAGGCCACAACCTCAGCTCTAGCCACAACTCTGCCTTTAAAAATACGCTTCAGAATCAAGTACAGAAACCACTCCTCCGCTCCCAGCTGTCGCCCCGCCCCGTCCACTCCAGGGAGCTTTCCTAACTGCACCTGACACTGTGCTCTCCATCTGCAGACAGACTCAAAACCAGAAGTGGCTGTACCTGAAACCTCCACACCTCACACCAGAATGCGTCCTGTCCTGAGAGACCTGGAGAAACCAGGCTCCCCCACTCCTGGGAAAAGATGAGAGGCAGCATTCCAAGCCAAACTGTATCCAGCTTTATTAAAGATACTTTTCATAAACAATCATGGTATTTCAGGCAGGACATGGGCAGACAATCGTTAACAGTATACAACAACTTTCGAACTCCCTTCTTCAATGGACTACCAAAATCAGAAAGCCACTATAAAACCCAATGAAGTCTTCATTTGATGCTCTGAACAGGGAAAGTTTAGAGTGAGGGTTGACATTTCACATTTAGCATGTTGTTTAACAACTTTTCACAAGCCGACCCTGACTTTCAGGAAATGAAATGAAAATGGCAGAATTACCAATCTGAAGCTCCACAAGCTAAAAAAGGAACTCTTTTGAGGGATGCCATCTCCATGGTGACACTGTAAAGTCCAGATTGCCTGACATACTGGGAACCATTTCTTGGGGTCAGGTTCCAACAGGTCTCTGGGTTTAAGGGAGTCAAGTCTATGTTGAAGGCAGAGGGAGAAAAGGACATAAGAAAATGAATTTTAGATTTTCCACACCACGAGGCGTTTGTGCCAAGGTGGCTAATGTGTGTCAACATCAAGGAACTGCTCCTCCTAGGAACCAAGAGGAAGTTTCTCAGAACTAGAGGGGAATGGTGTTTTCCCCCATGTATCAACCTAGCTTCGGAGATATTCTAATAGTGACATATGCCCTTCCCCCAAAACAACAATGAAGTGTTCTGTGTGCTAACAACATAGCTTAAAAAAAAAGTAAAACAAAATTCTGCATTTTTATAAAACTTGATAAAAAATAGTATTTCAAACTGTACAGTCACCAGAAGTACACAGTTATCAAAAATGCACACACTTCACTTGGCGTCTCCGGCACCTTCGGCTTTCTGTGCCTGGAAGAAAAAGATTAATACGACGTTACCACCTGTAGATTGCAAAACCATCTTCATTCACGTTCCATCCCTAGCATCGCTTTGCTCCCAGGCTCAAGACTGGGGTTTAGATTCTTGGTAGGTAACTTTCCTTCTGGACCTTACTATAAAATTGGGGAAGGGGGCACATTAGAAGATCGGAGTTCGTTCCCAGCTTGAAAACCCTCCGGGGGAGCAGGAGCTTAGGGCAAGGACCTCACACTACGGTGCCCTTTATCAGACCTCAGCGGTTTTAAGAATCCAGAATAAGCTAAGAGAAGAACCACAAGCGAACTCTGGACTAAGAAGCATACTTCGAGTGACAGACACAGGAGAAAAGCAATAAAAGCTTCTGGGATCACTAACAGATTCAGAGCAGACTTCACAAAAAGTGAAATGACAGTTGTACCTGGTCTGTTTTGGCATCTCCATTTTCTGCTGGGTTATTCCCATCCTTGCCAGCATCAGCTTTCCCCTTTTTCCCTTTGGGTACCTTCTCTCCCTTCTAAAAAGGGGAGGGAGAAAAAAAGAGCGGTTTCTTCTAATTTCACATTAGCAGGGTATGGTCTGCAAAGTTCTGTTAAGAAGTAGGATTGTTATCAAAGACAACACACACAACCTATAAACCCTTCCCCACTGATAAAAAAATGGTAAAAATAAGGCCAAATTATCTATCATTTGCTATGGTCTTTAAGTATGCAAGTTTTTATGTCATAACAAGTTTTATAAATAACAAAAGTAAAAATATTCGGGTTTCAAATGTACAACTTCCTACAAATGCAGGAATTTTCCACCTGAATCTTGTTGTTCACGTATTTTTATTCTGATAGAGTTCTTGATTAGAAAATCCGTACTGCAAATGTCAGGAATAAGGCAAGCTAGCCACACAGTTTAGAAGACCCATTAATGGGGTTACCATTGTGCTGAATGACACAGAAGGACAGGCCTCACTCAGTGAAAATGACCAATCCCAACCTTTTTTACTAAAAAGTGTTTACTTTGAGAAAGAGATCGCGAGGAGGGGAGGGGGAAAAGAGGGGAGGCTGGGGAGAGAGACAGACAGACAGACAGAATCTTAAGCAGGCTCCACACTATCAGTGCAGAGTCCGATGCTGGGCTCCATCTCATGACCATGAGATCATGACCTGAGCCGAAATCAAGAGTCAGATGCTGAACTGACTGCGCCACCCAGACAGCACCCCAATATAACTTCTAATGCTCAGTCCAAATCAACTTTTTCATAGCTTAAGTTTGTGCCAACAGATGACATTGTTATACAGCAATACTCCTGTCAGCAACATGGGAAACCGTACAGCCTTATGCGACATCTAGAAGCACCTGGTCTCTCCGCTCCACTCACCTTTGCAGGGGCCTTTTTAGGTTTGGGCTCTGGCTTTGGAGGAGCAGGTTTCTTTTATTTGAGAGAAAGAAGATGACATGATTAGTATGGTGGACCAAAGAGACAACCCGTACCCAGACCACATTTCCACTGGCATGGAAGTTTCTCTTATTTTGTGAAGTTTCGGGGGCTGGCTTTCAGTTGGAATTTCCTATCTTCAGAAACCCATTTAAATAACACGCGCCAAGCGTCCCGCTCTGGCTACGGCCATCACCATTTCCCAACCAGCAAATACATCAAAATGGGTGAGCGACCACAATAGAGAGGATCATTCACAACCAGCCACGGACCAAAACCCATGGGAAACAAAAGGAGACTGTTCTCAGAGCTTTTTGGTTTCAGGGATAAACACGATAATTTAATAGCAGACACTTACAGCAGATAACCTTGCAGATCTTCTCTGTGGCTATTAAGATAAGGGGAAAAAAAAAGATTAGAAATAGTGCAGTGGAAGCACTCAAGAAAAATTTTTAAAATTAGAAGTGTTGAGATCCGTTTGTTCTAGACGACAGAAGTGGAGAGCGCTTGGAGGAAATTCAGGACTAGGGGTATGGCTAAGCACAGGAGCCCAAAAGCTTGGTTCAGACTCCAGAAAAGAGACGAAGTAAGACTTACCTCATCCTTCACCTTGGCTTTATCTCCTTTAGCATCCCCTTCAGCCTATAACAAACAAACAAGACCTAAGAAAGTTGTAGCTTCTGATGCAATTCTTAAAGACTCCCTAAGCTTAACAATCCTAAGGGAAAGAACCGAAGAGGAAGCCTTGCACACTTCTCTAGGGCACACAAATCTTAGCATCTCCGGCGCCCGGGCCAATGCCCGAAGTGCTCAGACTGCTCCTCTGTGTAAGTGTCACGCCTGAAACGGCCCGGAGAGCGCAGGGAAAGCGGGCATCCGCGCCCCAGCCCGCCCAGACTCTCCGCCCAGCCGCCCCGGGCAGCGCGCGCTAAACTGGAGCGAGGAGCGCGGAGGAGCGCAGCCCGCGCCGCCGCGCCAGGGAGAAGCAACAGCTGCAGATGGTGCAAACAAACCCCTCCGGAGGCGGGGCCCGGGCGCCGTTACCATAGCAGCCGTCGAGGGCGGGAGACTGGAGGCGCGCGCAGCCGGGGGAACTCGTGGGCGGCAGCGGCGCGCACCGGCGCGACTCTCGTGCGCCGGGGCCGTGAGCGGAGGCGGAGCCACACCGCGAAGCCCCGCCCCAAGGGACACGGGCCCCGCCCCCTCACGGCGGCGGTTTTTGGCGGCAGCGCGCTCCCCCGCCCGCCAAACCCGAGCACCGCCTTCCCGCCCTTTCGGGTTTGAATTGCCCGCCCGCGGGCAGGGGAGGGGGTATGGCGATGGGGGAGGGGGCGCGGGGCGGGCACGTCGAGCTCGAGGGGAGCGGGATAAACAGCCGCCAACATGGCTCCTCCCGCCGCGGCCGCCGCTCCTCCAATATGGCCTCTGGCGCCCGCGGGCAGCCGAGCCGCGCAGGGTTAGCCCGAGGCAGCCTGACACTGTCTCGAGCTCCTGTGCAGGGCGCCTGAGCCTGCCCCGGCCCGGCGCCGATCCTCGCGCCCCAAAGCCGGGGAAGCGGCGGCGGCGGCAGCAGCGGTGGTGGCGGCGGCAGTGGCGGCCCAGCGCCTGAGGGCCCTCGCGCCACGTACCTTTCTCTTGGGCATGGTGGCGACGGCGGCGGGACGTAGGCGCTGGACGCGGGGATGCAGCGGCGCGCGGGCTTTGGCCGGTCCGGGGGTCGTTCTCGCCTCCTCTTCTTCACACTGCTCGGGCTCCGGGGGGTTTATAAAGTTTTTATAGCGCTGGGAGCCCCGGACCGGTTAGAACCGGATTTCACCTCCCGCCGCCGCTCATTGGCCCAGCTGGGGTCACGTGGGCGGGGTTTAAACTCACCTCCTCTGGAGGGAGTGAGGAGGGGGGTACGGGGGGGGAGGGCGCGCGAGACGGCGGCGCGCCTAGGGGGTGGGGGCGCAGTGGGGGAGGCGCGCGTCGATGGCAATAAACGAGGGGAGGGTGTGTGCGAGTCGGCGGGCTCTGCGTTTTGGCTCCCGCCAAGAGCTGGCTTTTGCAAACTACCAAGTTCCTTCCACCTTATGCAACCAAGCTACCCACTTCTCCAAGCCATGCGACACTTAGGGCGCATCTCGGCCGCTTTCCTTCCTGTTCCCGCTGGGGGCCCCAGAAGAAGGGTTTTTGAGGCCTGGCCGCACCACCCTTCTCCGCCGGAGGCGGGAGGAAGCGCGCGGCTTGGAGGCACAGGCTCCAATTCCCAGGGCCAAGGCTGACGCTGAAGTGGGGAAAGAGCGGGGAAGCCAGCTTGGCGCAGCCGGACGTGCATCCTTCCAAGCTGCCACTCCGAGGAATCCTTTCGTGCTCCTCACCTGGAAGGCGGTCCACTCGAGGGGGGGGGTGGGGGTTTGAGGGGGAGACTTTACACGCGAGGTCCCTTTCGGGTGCAGTGGGACAGGTAGGAGCTGTCCTTTCAGCACCCGTTTCTCAGCCGCCTCCCCAAATGCCAACGAAGCCCCCCCACCCCAAAGCCTGTCGGGTGGCTCCCTTAGGTCCCTGTGTTCGCGGACCTCAAGACCCCACCACAGAATGATGGAAAGCAGCCGCCTAGGCCTACTGGCACTCCCCTCCCCCTACGCTCCACCCGCTCCGGAGACATCAAGCTCAGCTGCCCCCACCCGACGCGGCCACCAAGCCTGGGCGCTGCAAACGCAGCTGGCGAAATCCCTCCTTCCACACTGGCAGGCTGGCTTCCTCTCACTTGCGCGAGGACAAGGAGGGTGGAGGAAAGAGTCCGGGGATTAGGAAACAAGTAGAGGAACAGGTGTTGCGATGGCAAAGGGCCCTTCCACTGGCTCCCCCACCCCACACGACCCCAAAGCCGGGGATCCTGGAGGTAGCCAAGGGCACCTGCGGGAGGGCAGGCCATTGCAGCCGCAAAACAAGGTGTTCCCTCTGCTGTACTATTTGTAAACAAGTTATACATCTAAGAAAGAATTTTCAAAATTCTATTTGAAACCCAGGAGAACACGAGAACACAATAAATATCCTCAAGTGGGGGATTGGCTCACAGGTGACACGACATTTAAATAGGTCCCACCTAGTTTCTTGAGGCAAAGGTTGAGCTGGTTTGTACAAATCCTACCGGTAGAAAACAATCACAATGAGTTCATATCAACTGTTTGCAGCCCCTGCTCCTTGGCAGTGGTGGTCCCTCCACCCCTACCCACCCCACTCTGTGTAGCTTCCTCAGAATACAGGACCTAAGGCCAAAGAGAGATACCGGCTCCATTAATCATCTGTACCCCATTCCTATTAGGGCAAGTCAGACACAGAACGGAGACAGGACTCAATAGCCATGTTCACTGGGCAGATTCCGTTTGTTGCCTCCAGCCCCTCATTCCCGCCTTAATTGTAGGGCTCTGCATTATAGCCGCATAATTCATGCCTCCCTAATTAAGGCTGTCAACAGCCCCATTGTAAAGCTGGAAAATGTACAGCACCTGCTCTCTGGGAACCCTGTGCCAGGGATTGGTTGTGGGGAATGCCAGGTGTGTGTGGGGGGCTTGCCAAAGGGTGCATTGATTGGCTTCTCAATCGCAGTGTCTGGCATTTGAT
Organism: Paguma larvata; assembly: GCA_030068075.1. NCBI lineage: Eukaryota > Metazoa > Chordata > Mammalia > Carnivora > Viverridae > Paguma > Paguma larvata. Next base: position 19,384,176 of record CM057833.1, on the reverse strand, counting down.
TCTCGGTACAGGGATGATGGCCAAGGGGTCTCTTGTGCCAGGTACCCTGGCACAGGAAGGGGAAGAGGAGACTGGAATACAGGGCAGTTGGGGGTTTAAAGACTATGCTCGGAGCACTGCTTGCAAGACCCCACCTCTCCCCTAGAGGGAGGTGCTGGGGAAACAGTTCACAGAAAGTAAAATGGGAAGACTGAACAGAGTGGTGTTTGGACGGTAGTAAAGGCTGGTGTTTGCTGCTCCAGGCACCTGAAGCAGAGTTGCTCAGGCAGACATCTCTTCAAAGGCACTAATCCTCTCAGCAGCTCTGCAGCAAGGCCTGGCGGGGAGAGGTAAGGGAGAGGACACAGCCCTTGACTTGGCCCTCTTCTCCCTGCTGGGCAGCCCTGGCCCTTACAAGTGGAGACTCTGCCACGCAGAGAGTAAATCGTCTCAGGGGGACTTAGGGGGCCAGGTCCAAAACAGAGAAGCCTCAAAGGCTGCGGTGGTGGGAAGCAGAGTCTGAGATGGTAAGGACAGGAGTCAGTCAGTTGGGAGAAGTGCCTGTTTCTTTGCTCCGGGTCCTGTGAGGTGTTCCAGGGAAGGCGGCCTGCGGTGGATTAGATTCACCAGGGCCTAGAGGCCCTCCTGTTACCCTGTGGCCATGGAGGGGGCCGGTGGCACAGGGGCGTGGAGCCTGGCCCCATGCCCTGCAAGAGGAGGAGAAAAGCTTGTGTGGGCTGAGTCGACAATAGGTAATTGGATTGTAATCACCCGCCTGGCTTCTGCGCGCCATTGGGGGCGCTGAGCCTTTCAGTGAGCAATCAGCACTGTGTGGTGGGAGGGGGGAGAGATTCAATACCAAATCCCAGGTGGAGAGCCCAGGGGGAGGAGCAGCAGATGGGCAAATTTTCTTTCTGTCTCTCCCTCCCCTCCCCTGCCCAAATAACGCTGGCCGCCTCTCTATTAGCTGTTTACCAGCAGATCCAAGGTGGGGCCAAATCTTTTGTGAAAGTCCGGGTGGAAGGCTAAGATGGACGGGTAAAGGGCTGGGGTTCTGGGGAGACCTCCTCCCTGAAATTCTGTGTGTTGAAGGATGTGCTGGTGGAAAAGTTAAACACGTCTAGGAGCACAGGTAGAGGCGGCAGAGGCGGAAGGAGAGAGCAGCGAAGACCCGGGGCTCCCTGCTCTCCAAAGCTACAGGTGACCAGAGCTGGGTTTAGTGTACTTGTGGGAGACTGTCCCCTCAACGCTCCCAAGGGACCACTGTCCCAGGCAGCCCAGAAGGTGTATCTATGGCCAGCAGACGTGGCCTCTGGGGCTCCCTTGCAAAGTAAAGGAAACACAGTCCATCCTCAGGAAGGAGGTGCCTTTCACCAAGAAAAGAAAGGGGAGTGGGGCCCTGGAGGCAGAGGGCAGGGCAAAGTGGCAGGAGGCCAGCCCCACTCAGGCTGATGCAGTGCCCAGACGTGCCAGCCAGTCAGCCCGCTTGAGTTCCAAGGCCTGCAGGAAGCCTTGGACCCGCTCTTCCCGCCTGGCTGAGAGTTTGTGCAAGCGTGTCCGTCGGAGCTGGGCGTCCCCACTGGCCTGAAGCCCCTCTTGTAGCAGCTGCTCTGTCACTGCGGCCTGGTCCCTCTCCAGCTGCTGCCTCTTCCGCTCCTCTGCATACAAGTCTCGGGCCTTCTGCTAGAGAAAAGCAGGAGTTGGGAGATCATTTTTAGGTGTGAGTGAACCGGGACGGAGGAGGTAGGGGGTGGGGCACCAGGCGGGCCAAGTTAAGTGGAACAATGGGGAGTTTGTACCAGATTTGGAAAAGCTCGGGAGTAGGTGTGCAGAGGTGGTGCCCATGATGTGTAAGCACGGCGGTGGGGGTGCTGGGTCCATCTTGGTTTGTTTTGGGTGGGAGCCTCTGTATTTCCCGAAATTCTTCTCGGGTTCACACTTGGAAGGGAACCAGGCAAACGTGGGTCTGACTTCTGGTTCCTCCACAAACTAGCTTTGTGGCTTTGGGCAAATCCTCTCCTAACCTCATTTCTTCATCTGTAAAGTGGGGGTTGTGCCTACCTTGAAGAGTTTTAAGGATTAGCGATAATATATGCAAAACCCTCTCTAGCATATTAGCAGGCTCTCAAACCGAAACAGCAATTTCACAAGTTATTGTCTATTCTCTGCTGCTGGGCAGGTTCTATTCCTGCCAGGGGCACGTCCACTAGGTCATTTCCTTCAGCTTCCCAGGTCACTGTTAAGGGTGCCGTCGTCCAATCCCTCTAAGATATTATCCAGAGTTTGGCTCCAGACTTGCCTCCTGTCCGGAGACCGGCCTGACTCTTCCAGCAAACGATCGTCCTATGAACACTGAGACACAGGTTCAGCTCTCTTAAGCCACTTACTGATTTCTGCCTAATAGAATAGGTTTTAGTGTCCACAGACCATTTTTTCTCTTAGAAACTCAGCACTTGAAGGCTCGGCAGAGCACTCTGGACTCCTGGAACGAGCTCTCACACCGGGTAGGTGATCGTGCTCCCTGGCGGCGCTTCTCATACGTTACCGTATCTTCAGACAAACTCCTAAAAGGCAGAGACTGTGTGGCTTTATCCTCCCTGGCACTTGGGCACCCTGTACTTGTGAAATACTCAATTGACCAACTGTGGGATCCCAGGAGGGCAGGGAAGATACTCCTGGCGAGGGGAAAATCCCTTTGGAGCAGAACCAAGGCCTTGCTGTGCCTCACTGATGGGCTCTGCTCCTGCCATCCTAACCGGCCGCAGGGCCTTTGCACCAGAGTTCCTCCTGCCAGACCTATTCCATGCGTGAGAAACTAGACTTTGCGGCCGGCTTGGCATTTCATACCCTGACGACCCTCACCACGTTCTACCTTGCGTTATGGTATTTGTGTACCTGTGTGTGTCCTGCTCAGCCTGTAAACCTGGATTGCTCTATCCTCCCCCTTTAAAGAATATCTTACATGTGCCCAAGCACTTGACCCTCACGATGGAGCTACTTTTTCTCTGCTGGAGATAGACCTGGAAGTTCAGAGGGGGGAAGTGATTTGCTAGGGTCTCTTAGCAATAAAAGTTTACTGCATGAATAAAGATGACAAGTGGAAATTCTGGAAAATCCCTCCCTGAGGTCCTGCACGAACCCAGGCATTCCAGGGCACTCTTCTGCTAGGGCGAGGAGCTCACACGTGGAGCTACGAAGACTAAAATGGGTTTGAGAAGTCGCTGTGAATGCCTTCCACCTTGCTGGAAGGGCTTCTTCCTGGCCTTGGTCGGGAGGAACCCTGGGTCCTGCGTACAGGACCTCGCTAGCGTGTGACGTACAAGATACGGTCTCAGCAATCCATATGCTTGTGGGCCGATGAGGACGCAGATCTATACACAAAGTCCCGTAATACTAGGTAGAATGTGGGAAGGGTCATCAGAGAAGCAAGAAAAAGGGCGACGTAGCTCGAAGAGAGACGCGGTGGCTGATGGAGGTTAAGGAACAGTGATGCCTCGTGGACAGACAGAATCTGAGCTGGACTTGAACCAATGGGGAGGATTTGGATAGAGGTGGGGGTGCATGGTGGTGGGAGAGTATTGGGCAGTGAGAATGGCGGCAGAGACACACGGAACGGATTGAAGAGCTTGACCAGGCCGGAGCAAGTCCTCTGCACAATGGGCAATGTGAGGAAGGATGCCTTCGAAGGGCCGACCCGCGGCCGGCATTGACGGTTAGCTGCCCCTCCATCATCACTGCTTGCAGCCAGAGCTACGTAGATAAGTTCCGGCAGGACAGAAAGGAGGTGGGTACTCAGCCACGGGGGGAGGAAACAGAGTTGCTTAAAGTCACTCTATGAGGCCCGGGCTCCTTCTGAATGGCAAGCTCCAGACTGAGTGCCCGGCAGGAAGAGACTGCAGTCAAGGGAGAGCCTGGCCCTTGGGTGCCAGGATCAGTGATTCACCGTGAGGATGACACCGCCAGGGGGGCTCCTAAAGACCATCTGCCCAAGCCCCTCCAGTGTACAGACGAGGACACTGAGGCCAAAGCGGAGAGGGGCTTGGCCTAAGTCACACAGAGGGGTAAAGTTCCTTCCACTGGAGTCTCCACTACAGGAACTCCTTGAGAGGTCTATGGGAAACGTGTCTTATGCCCTCTGGAGAAGCTGCACTTTCCAGGGGTGCAGTGGGGAGCCAGTGGCCTGCATATGGATGCCTGTCTGTCCAGGCTCCTCATGGTCTGGGTGCTACCTGCACAACTCAGAGGTGCTCTCAGCCTCAGGAAATCCAGGCTCAAGAAGTCCTAACAGTCGATTTCTCTCTCCCTGCCCATACTGCCCACTGTCCCTCTATAATGACCAGTTTCCTTAAGAGGGGCGCCTGGGTGGCTCAGTTGGTTAAGCATCCAACTTCGGCTCAGGTCATGATCTCCCGATTTGTCAGTTCGAGCCCAGCATCAGGCTCTATGCTGACAGCTCAGAGCCGGGAGCCTCCTTCAGATTCTGTGTCTCTCTCTCTCTCTCTCTCTCTGCCCCTCCCCTGCTCACACTCTGTCTCTCAAAAGTGAATAAACGTTAAAAATAAAAAAAAAAAAAAATTCCTTAAGAGACTTTTTGTATAGACCTTCTGCGGTCTTGGTGCAAGAGCTCCACGGAGTCGCTCTGAGAAATGGGGCTCTGACCTACTCATCTAAATCTCTCCTGGGCATTAAGCCTCTCTGCTCTTGTTCTCTCTTTAGCAGACTTAGGGAGGATGTAGTAGCCCCCCAGTACACAAATCCTCAAGTCCTCCGCTACACTGCCTGGGCCTGGAGACAGGCTGCAGGCATCTGATTCCAAAACATTCATCGGCCAATGACAAGTTCTCCCGTAAGTCCTCGTTTGCAGCCATCAGCATGCCCAGGTCAGTAGCACGGGGATGCGTCACTGAGGGCTGCCTGAGACAGCCACGCCTGCCAGAAATACAATGTACCGAAGCACCCCCAGGGTCTTCCTGCCTAGGGAACTGTACTAGGGACAGCACGAGCAGGGTGCTCCGAGTCTACGGCTTTTCTGGAGACAGAACTCTGAGGAAGAGCTCAGACACATACGGGGAATGGTGTTGTCCACGATTCTCTGAAAATGAACTCCTTCCAGCTCTGCTCTCAGGACTTTTGGTGTATTCGTTTACTGAACCCTATCCTAGACCCGCGAGGCAGGTATTATTACTAACATCACTCCTCTCGTCTTACAGATGAGGAACATGATACTCTGAAGGGTGAGAGTCCGCCACAGAACTAGGAGGCAGCGCCACGATTCAAAGACAGGAATGTCTGAGACAGCAGTTCAAGCTTTTAACTTTTCCTAAGGAGAAGACAGCGACTACCTGAATAAATAAAACAAAATAGAAATAAAATAGTTGACTGATCCAGCCTTGTGTTTAATCTCTGACAAATGCAGCCAAGGAAGTTCAGTGGAGGGGCGCCTGGGTGGCTCAGTCGGTTAAGTGCCCGACTTTGGCTCAGGTCATAATCTCGCGGTTGGTGGGTTTGAATCCCGTGTGGGGCTCTGTGCTGACAGTTCAGAGCCTGGAGCCTGCTTCGGATTCTGTGTCTCCCTCTCTCTCTGCCCCTCCCCTGCTCATGCTTTGTCTCTCCTGCTCTCAAAAATAAACAAAACATTTTTATATTAAAAAAATTTTTTTTTATAAATAAAGTGAGGAAACCAAAGTTATAGCAGAGGTATTGACTGTCCTGACTCTTTTTAGCAGACCCCTTGGGGATCCCGGCCAGGCTTTCTCTACCCAGGAGTCCTCAGAGCTCTATTCCTAGAAATCTTAGCACCTCAGTAGAAGCACTAAGGGTAGATTCCAAACTAACAACATCCTCGCCAGTCTGGCCTCAGACCAGGGAGCCGATCTTTCCAGTGTCTCCCTTTTATGTACCCTGTATGTTGTGCGACCAAACTGGACTCTTCACGGTTCCTTGTTCAGTTTTCCCGCCTCCATGTCTGTGCTCCCATCCCATCTCCCAAATTCCCACTGTTACAACCTGAGCTGCTCTGTCTCTAAGCCTAGCATGGTGTGTCTCTCCTCCTGCAGGAAGCCAGGGCAGAGGGCAGGAAAGTGCTAGACTTAGAGCAGCTCACTGGGATGAGCGCGTTAAGGGAATCAGGGACTCAGCTCCAGGTTTTTGGGGCTAGACCTTGGTATCTGAAGGGACCTCGGCAGTCTCCAGGTGGTCACCCATCAGCCACAGAGAATGGGGGCTGGCAGGAGGAGGAATTGTGGCCTCAGATGCAGTAGGCCAGGGGGAGCATCAGCAGGGGAGGGGGGCTGGCAGTGCAGAGCCACCGATCCTCACTTACAAGCTGCACGGTTGGAAGGTCCATAAAGGGTCACTGAAGTGTTTGGTTCACTCAGTCCGTAAGAACGGTGTTGCAGAAGATACATGTTCCTACTAAAATTCCTTTTTTTTTTTTTAATGTTTATTCATTTTTGAAGTGGCGGGGAGCCTGACGTGGGGCTTGAACTCACGGACTGCGAGATCATGATCTGAGCAAAAGTCGGACACTTAACCGACCGAGCCACCCAGGCGCCCTGGTTTCCTCATTTTAAAAACTGCACCAGTAACCATAGTATCTTACCTTCTTGCACTACACAGAATCTACGTCAAGGATGCCTGACGTGGTAAGAACTCGATAAATGCTTGCAGTTATGATTCACAGGTACGTGACGGAACTCTCAATACCTGTCCTCGAACATGTCCCACCTCACCGCAGAAACAGCAGGCCTGCCCCGGCAACTGCCCGGGCCAAAGCCTAAATGTCTTGGTTCCTAGTAACATTAAGATTTGTACTCATTTGTTTTATCCTCCAGGATACATAAGAGTTTCAAACTTATACCATCAACATCACCACTAATGAAAATCTCTCACCTTTAAACCTTAATGTTTAAATTTCCTTTTGGGCTATAATCTGTAGGGTATATCCCACTAAAGATGTACAGTCAGAGAACTGTGTTTGGGTAACTTGAATTAATTATTTTCTCTACAGATCATATTACTGACTTAGAGTTACTTTCATTTGTTTCTGTTTCAACATTTCTTTTCCCCCATCTCGGTCCGCTCAGCCCTCCCCTTCCCTACCTCCCCCCACCCCCCACCCTGAGGCACATTCTCTCACCTGGACTACTGTAGGAGCTTGGTCCCCGACTCCTGCCCCCCGGAAAATCCTGAGTGATTTTTGCAAAATGTAAATCAGATCCGGTCAGTCCTTTGATCAAAATTCTTCAGACGTGGCGCCGTCGCCCGCCAGGCTCTATATAACCAGAGGCCCGACTCCCTCCCAGCCTGTCCCACGCCTTTCTCTCTCACGCATGCTGGCCTCTTTGTTTGTGCTTCCAAGACCCAAACTTGGTAACCTCCGTATCCTGCTCCTTTTGTAGAGAATAATTCCTTACTACCCAGACTGTCACACGTTTGGCTACTTCTCAACTTTTATATCATGGCATAAAACCACCTCCTCAGAAAGGCCTTCCCTGGCTGCTCTGTGCAGTCTCTCTTGCTTTCTTCACGACTTTCTAGCATACCGCTCCACTTTCTTCACAACTTTATTACGATCTGAAATAATCTTATATATTTGTTTACTAGGTTATTATCTACCTCAAGTAAGATTAAAAGCTCCATGAAGGCAGGGAATCTCAAGCACCTGACTTATCCTAGGCACGCAATAAACCTGCAATGAATGAAATTAACCCCTCTGACAGCCACACAGAAGGCAACTCAGAAACCTGAAGTCACTACGAAAGGCTTCTGAACAGTCCAATCAGACATAAGAACATCCATACACAAAAGCTCACGCACCACGATTCTCTGGGCTTCAGACAGTTTACTCTTATTACTTTACAGACCTATTTCTAACAAGCTTGACTGACTGGTTTCCTTGCCTAGAGCTGATTTAAAACAGTAACTAGGAAGAGAAGGAGGGATGCTGTCAAGATTAGCCACGTGACAGTGGTAGAAAACGAGAATGGAATGTACAAAAACATACGAGAAATCCCAAAAGCCAAGTATTTTGGGACCATCTAGCTTGGGCAAACAGTCCCCTCCTTCCTTCAAGGGCACCGCTGTCCAAGGAGGCGCTTTAAGACGGCAGTTACTACGATCGTTATCGGCATCACTAGAATGTGATTATTCAAATCATCATCACTGTCAGCAAGTGCCCGGTATATAGTAGGTGTCAACGATTATGTACAGGACACATTTCAGAAAGTTTTCCATCAAAAAAAGGATAGGAAGAAAAAAAGGAGAGACAAAAGTTTTGGTTCTTAAGGCCGGTTTGGTTGTGTGGAAAATTCTAATCTTCATTCCTCAGTGATGGTGGGTAATTGAGACTCTGCTGTTTTTCCTCTTACTTGAACAGAACTTCCTGTTTCAATTCCTCATATTCTGAGAAAAATGACCAAGCACATGACCAAAGCTTCATGATTTGATTGACTTATTCCAGGCGTTACGTGAACTCCTGGCAGTAGTCTAAGTGTTTCAGTGATTAAGTACAATCCTATGCAAAATGCCACATGTTAGAGTGATCTGGGCAACTCCTCTAGGGAGATGGTCTATGGTTGTCATCATATTCTCCAAGGGGATTAAGTAGCCCTGACTTAGCATCATTATTTCCTCCTGGCCATTCTCTCTCTAGACTCAAGAAACAGCACCAGCTAAGGGTTCAGAACTCTGTGGCCTTGAGACATTTACTCTGCCCCTCTGTTTCCATATTTGGAAAATGAAGACAGCAATGCTGTGGGACTGCTGGAAGGGTTAACTGAGAAAACTTACGTGAAAACAACAAGACTGCAAGTCTTGGCAGAGCCCAGTTTTGTACAATAGAAAGACAGTGCTATTTTGTTCTTAATCTCTTCTGGAAGAGGCTTGAGTCTTGGATACTTCCACTTCTACAATCTTTGATTAGCCTAATACCATCAGGGAATAACGGACGATCTCACTGAGAAGTCTTTCTTGGGTTTCCGTGGCAAAGAGATTAAAGATGTGTAACTTGAATCCCAGTTCTGTCTATTATTGGTTATGTGCCCTTAACAAAATAATTTCGATGTATTCACTTGCACAAGTGGGGCTGATAAAACCGATGCCATTGGGATCTTGGGGACATTCAATGAGATAGTGCCTATAAAATGTTCATGGTGCCTGACGCAGTAAGTAACTTGTAGCTACTATCATCACTAGCATGCTTAGTAGCAAGTGCCTTGTATAAGCAGTAGGTGGTCACCAACGCTAACCATTTCTTCTCACATCCACTCAGACCGGCTCTGAGCTCTTACCTGGAGCATGCTATAGTTCATCTGGTACTGCAGGACGGCATCACAGAGGTTCCAAAACGTGTATTCCGGCCACAGAACGGGTTGGAACACCAAGCAGGAGTGGGAGGTCTGGGAAAGCGAGGGAAGGAAGACAGCATAGTTTAGTAGCACGAGGCTGGAACACACTCTGGGTCAGGCTTCCAAAGGAGCGGGCTGAGCACGATCCAGGAGCCTGGAGAAGAGCTGACGCAGGCGCCTTGAGCTGCCGCCGCCGCCAGCCCCGATTTACCTCACTCGTGGGGAGGGTCATCTGGGGCACCTGCCCGCGGCGAGGCAGAACTAAAGCAAGACTAGATCAACATTCCCACCAGGATTTTTCTAAGAGCCAATTTTAGGGCGATGAAATAACATCTGGATTATGTTATTGGCTCTTGGCCCTTAGAGGTCATTTGGGAGACATGTTGTCCGATAAAAGTCAGCAAGGAGCAAATGGTGGCTGCCGTTGTTATTTTTAAGTAGCAGCGCGGGGCACAGTGGCTGAGGACATGGGGCTCTGGGGCCAGGCTGCCTGGCTTTGGATCCTAGCTCAACCATTTACCATCATTTGACCTGAGGCAAGTCACTTAACCTCTCTGGGGCTCAGTCTCCTCGACTGCAAAACTGGGTAATAAGAATTACCTGGTCTTGAGGGTCCTAGGAAACTTGAACAACATAATATACATAAAGCAGTCAGACTACAGAGCTGGGTGAATGTTAATAATAATCACTGATAGAAGAATCCCTTTTGGAAATTCTCGACGGCCACTGCTTGATCCCTTCAGTAGTGAGGAATTCAGTGTCTCAAGAGGGACAACTGAGTTGTCAGACGGCTTGTCATGCTAAACCAATGTCACCTTCCTTGGAACTTCTACCAAGGTCTCAGGTCTTTTCTCTGGAACGAGTGTGTTTCTTCTTCAAAGCGACACTCTTTCAAATATTTGAGGGCTAGATTAGAGCCATCTGTTATTTGTCCTTGAGGCTGTAACGACTTGTTCTGTTTGCCTTTGCCAACTACAAATTTGAAGACAGCAGGGGTCATTTCTGACGTGGCCATTGCCGTATTCCCAGCGCGAAGGAGGAGCTCGGTATTTCTTTCCGAGGGAATAAACTGTCACCATGCCTCCCTTTTTCAGATCCCTATCCTTCCGTCATTCCTTATATGACATGAGTTTCAGATTCCTTGCCATCCAGGCTGACAACTTCTGTTAAGTCCCCCAGTTTACCAGTGCAGTCTTTTAAAACGCAGTGCCCAGAAGTAAACTTTCCAGACGTGATCTGACCATCAGAGTAGACCACAGAAGCATAAGGTCCAAATTATTTCTTTCAATATAGCCAAAGACTGACAGTATCTTCAGGAGCGAAATCTTTTAAGACTATATAGTCCATCAAAGTTTCTGGCGCTTGCCACTAGGCTGAGTCCCTCCAACCGCTCCTTGAGCAAGGACTTCCTCCAGTCATGTGCTCCTTAGGGGCCAGGGTAACATGATGGAGATTTTCAAGCAAAGGCAAACTGATTTGGCTATGAGCTTTAGGGGGACCACTTAACACTGGATAGCCTTGGTTTTCCTCTAGGCACTTTAGAGAGCAAGAACCACCCAGGCTGGCAAAGCCCGGGACAGATGAGGAAGGGACAGCAAATGTTCCCAGTCTGGATGCATTTCTCCAGGTGCCCCCCCAACCTCACATCCCCGGCTCTCTGGTACTGGCACAGCTGGGGGTGGGGATGAGCCCCACTAAATCCACCCTGTGGGCACAGCCACGGCTTTCAGGCCGACATAAACACGACGGTGTTTGCAAACTCCTTACCTGCCAGAGCAAGAAGTCGCTGAGCCTCACTTCCCCGGAAGTCCGGATCAAGACGTCAGGGTCAGGGGAGTGGTTGGTATAGAGGCACTTATCGAGCAGAGACTCAGAAACATCACTAAGGTGAGTGGGGAAGAGACAAAAATAAGCACACATCTCTTTCTGGACTCTTCTCATGGTGAACTCCCTTAAGGCTTCCCAGTTTATAGAACACCATTAGCCAATATAGGCAGAAGGACCTTAACATTCAAATGAATGATTTGACTCCTCACAATTATACAAAATATTTATATCCTCATTTTATAAATAAGGAAACTGAGGCTCAGAAAAGATAAATAACTTTCCCATAGTCATTTCATTGCAGAACCAGATGCACCCACAAGACTACGTCCTTAGAAAGACATACAACATATCATTAATAGCGATCACTTCTGGAAGGTTGGAGAAGAAGGAAAAACTATCTTTATGTACTTTTGTTATTGTTTGAATTTATTATAATGAACATTTTTTTTAAAACTTTGAAGTCGTAGGGACCCTGAAACACCATAAAAAATCCACGTTACTTAGAGTTTAAAAAAACAGCAAAATGCCCGCCCCTCCCGTGTTTGTTAAGAGCGACTTTCTCAAGCAGACAGACATTTAGAAGGAGACAGAAAGGAGGCAGAATGGGGACTGCCACCATTTATTTATCTGAAGTAAAACACTCCTGTCCACGGAAAGGGGGTACTTGCAAGGCTGGGCTCTGCTGGGCCCACTATTTACCGGTCCTTACCAAGCGCCCGGAGGCAGATTTTGAAATCCCAAGTGGCAAGACTTGTATCTTGGGAAGGGTCTAGCAAGAAAGACTTCTCAGTGGGAAGATTCTTCCAGGAGCAGGGTAAGAAAAAGCCGACGGATCTGGGCGGAGTATGTAAAACAAGACTACACTTACCAGCTGGGTGCCTTTGGGTAAGTTATTTCCTCTCTCAGAGAGAGAGCTGCAAATCACAGAGGGACCTTTATTTTTTTCCTAACATCAGATGGGAAACAATATTCACTTATGGCGTGCAAAACGAAGGGCTCTAGTTCAGATTTCCCTGATGATCTGAGAGTCTTGTTTTAGCAGCACGGTCTTAATCCTCTAATTAAGAAACGTGAGACGCTGCACAGTCAATAGAATGTCTCAGCTCCCTTATCTTTGAAATGGGCACATTTGTCCTATCTACTTATAGGTTATTTTGAGGGTCAAAGGAGATGAAATAACAGATTTTTTTTTAAAGTGATCTCTACACCCAATGTGGGGCTCAAACCCACAACCCTGAGATCGACAGTCACATGCTCTACTGATTGAGCTACCCAGGTGTCCCGAGAAGTAATTTCTATTAAATAAAGTAAAATATCAACTTTCACCTATAAAATTATAGTAGTTTACATTAAAAAAAAAAACCTGGACAAGAATAAGATGAAATGGACACAGCCAGACCCAAATCTGGAGGAAGCCAACTAAAATGCTGAAAAGAATTAAGTCTATAGACTTCACTGTAGCCTTATTTGTAATAATGAGAAATTAGAAACATCCTACATAACAACTAGAATGATTAAGTAAATTAAAGCAAGATATATTCTGCGGCCATTAAAAATAACGATATGAAGAATTATTAAAAACATGAGGCACGTGGGTCGCCTGGGTAGCTCAGTCAGTTAAGTGTCCGACTCTGGCTCAGGTCATGATCTCATGGTTTGTGGGTTCAAGCCCCACATCAGGCTCTGTGCTGACAGCTCAGAGCCTGGAGCCTGCTTCGGATTCTGTGTCTGTCTCTCTCTCTCTCTCTGCCCTTCTTCTGCTCATGCTCTGTCTCTCAAAAATGAATAAACGTTTAAAAAAAAAAAAAAGAATCCTTTAAAAAAAAAAGAATTATTAAAAACATGAGGCACGTGGGTCGCCTGGGTAGCTCAGTCAGTTAAGTGTCCGACTCTGGCTCAGGTCATGATCTCATGGTTTGTGGGTTCAAGCCCCACATCGGGCTCTGTGCTGACAGCTCAGAGCCTGGAGCCTGCTTCGATTCTGTGTCCCAGTCTCTCTCTGTCCCTTCCCCGCTCATGCTCTGTCCCTCCCTCTCTCGAAAATAAATAAACATTAGAAAAACAAAGAGGCAGGGAAAAGTGCTATTACAACATCAAGTGAACAAAAGCACGATTCAGGTCGCAAAACATTCACAGTGTGATGTCTTTGGTTATAAATGTTTATGTCATTATTTGATTTGTGTTTTAAAAAGGTGACTCTGGCTTAACCTCGAACCATTGCCCATCACTACTTTTGTCGGCACCAGCTTGTGCCCTGTGCATCCGTTTCTGTGGTACACAGCTCCACGGGTTACGCGTTTGTGTACACGAACCATGCTGTGAGCCGCTCTAGGGCAAGCCCCCTGACACACTCATCCCTGTATTCTTGCTCTTCTAGTGTAGGACCTTCTTGGGACAGAGGCTCGATACATGTTTGAACAAATGAATCATTGAAAATATATCTCAGAAATAAATACATGTTGGTTTTCGGACTGTGAGGAGCTTATATGGTAAAAAAGTTTTTGAGGGGCGCCTGGGTGGCTCTGTCAGTTAAGCCTCTGACTTCGGCTCAGGTCATGATCTCACGGTTGGTGAGTTGGCGCCCCACGTCGGGCTCTGTGCTGACAGCTCAGAGCCTGGAGCCTGCTTTGGATTCTGTGTCTCCCTCTTTCTCTCTGCCCCTCCTCAGCTTGTGTGCTTTCCCTCTCTCAATAATAAGTCAATAAACTTAAATTTAAAAAATTTTAAAAATAAAAAAAAAGACTAAAAACAATTTTTTTTGCAATGTACCTACAAACACCCTAGGACCCTAACACAGGTAGTAGACACTGTCACGACTTGATGGGAAAAAATCAACTCTGTTGATTAAACTCACACACAAATACTTAAGCGTACAGGAAGAGCTAGAAAGATATATCTAAAATCAAAGCGTTGCCAGGAGCGTTGCTGAGGGTAGGATCTTGGAAGATCTAAATTTTCACCTTTATGTATCCAGTAGTTTGCAAATCTCTGATGAACACGTATAAAAGTATGTGTGCAATGAGGCTCTGACTGGCCCAGTCTGAGGAGAACACCCAGCTTTCTATTTTTTTTTTTTTTAATATCTTTTAACATTCATTTGTTCTTAAGAGACATAGAGACAGAGAGAGGGAGATACAGAATCTGAAGCAGGCTCCAGGCTCTGATGAGCCATCAGCACAGAGCCCAATGCGAGGCTCGAACTCACAGACCATGAGATCATGACCTGAGCCGAAGTCGGCCGCTTAACCGACTGAGCCACCCAGGTGCCCCAGAACACCCAGCTTTCTAAGACCGTAGCCTCCTTACCCTGGTGGCTCTGCCCAGCCCACACCATGTCTGCCTGACTAATCCCATGCAGGTAGTTACTAAGCCATGCAGGGCAAAGAAAACAAATACGGGAAAACTTGCTGGGCCAAAAGGAGAAGCTAAAGGTCCATGGTTATGGTAATGTGGTCTGAGTATCAAGTACACTGAACTAGGAGGCAAGACGAGGCTCTAGTTCTAGGTGTGAACGCATACAAATCTACTTGCCAAATAGCTTTCTTTCTTTTCAGCATAAATGTTGGTCTTTTTATTTTATAAGTTTATTTATTTATTTTGAGAGAGAGTGAGTGAGTATGCAAGTGAGCAGGGGAGGGGGAGAGAGAGAGAGAGAGAGAGAGAGAGAGAGAGAGAGAGAATGAATCCCAAGCAGGCTCTGTGCTGTCAGCACAAAGTCCGATGTGGGGCTTCAACTCACGAACTGCGAGATCATGACTTGAGCCGAAACCAAGAGTCGGATGCTTAACCGACTGAGCCACCCAGGGGCCCCAACGTTTGTCTCTTGAAATGAAACCGTTCACTGTAAAGCACAATAATACTGTGAACAACTATGAACTCACCCCACAAGTCAAGACTTAGAAAATTACATTAACACGCACCTACTCACATATCCCTCCTCTGACACATCTCGTCTTCCTGCCTGCCCTCCGCCAACTTAACCAGCATTCTAATTTTTTTCCCCCGACAGGTCGTTTTCAATCCACAACTTAACTGACCTCTCTACAGGATTCGATGCTGTTGCTGCCACCGATGCTCCCTCCCGACCTGCACCACCCGGTTCCCTCTTCTCCCGGCTGCTGTAACACGGACTGTCTGGTTTGCTTCCTGCCTTTCTCGTTGCTCGTTCTCCTCTCCCCAGGCAGCGGAACTCAGAGCTTCTCAAAACTGCATCCTCAGCCCTCTCTCCTTCTTACTCTCCTTAATGGACCCGCGCCCTCTTTGTTTCGGTTACCAACTCCTCCCAGAAGACTCCATGCTAGAATGTCCAGTCCCCATCCCTCCTCGAAACCGTCCATCTGAGAGCTATGTTTTACACCTACTGTATATCCCGAATCACCCTGCTGACCTTCCTCCTCAAGCTGGATCCTCCCGCAGGGTTCTGTGGCGCAGGAGGGGCACCGCTCTGCACTGTTTCAGAAGTCAAAAACCCTGCGGTCACTCATTACTCAGCCTTTCCCCAGACCCGGTCCACTGAGGCCTCTCGATTTTATCTACTTCATCACACCTCATGCAGTCTCCTCAACCTCTTCTCCCTCCTCCTCCTCCTCTCCCTCCTCCTCCACCACCACCACCATCACCAACCACCCAAGCTCCACTCGGGGTAATCTATACCCGAATTCTTCTAACAGCCTTTCTGCAACCGACAAGCTCCTCACATTACCTCTTCTATCCCCAGTTATTGCTTTTTCTTCCTTCTTAGGCCACTTATTCCCTTGGCAAAGCCTTTCCTACCAGGTCTATTCCTCTTACTATAAATTCTTTTTGGACTATGCACCAATGCTTAAACGGCATTTATCACCATTATAATTGTATGTGGATGGGCAAAATAGATTATTGTCTGTTTCCTTTACCAGAGCTCCTTGAGAACAGGAAGTCCGTATTTTTATTCTTACCACTGTACTCCCTCTGCACAACGTGCTTGGCCTTTTTGTGGCACTTTTGGAAAGGAAAAGGATTTACAGAATAACGTTAAAATCTGTCTCTTCATCAGGGCGCCTGGGTGGCTCAGTCGGTTAAGCGTCCGACTCTTGATTTTTGCTCAAGTCATGATCTCATGGATTCGTGAGATCAAGCCCTGAGTCGGGCTCTGTGTCGATAGTGCAGATCCTGCTTGGGATTCTCTCTCTCCCTCTCTCTCTGCCCTTCCCCCTCTCTCGCACACATACTCTGTCTCTCTCAAAATAAACAAACATTAAAAAACCCTCCCAAAAAAAACAGAAAACATCAAAAAAAAAAAAACAAAAAAACCCACCCACAGAAAACCCGTCTCCTTTTCTTCTGATCTAATTCCATTCTCACCGAGCAACTTTTGGATTTTTTTAAATTTCGTTTCCCAGGTAAATCAAATTAGTCCCAGGAAAGGAATCTGAAAAATTCCTGGGTCCCAAGATCCCAAATGCTAGAGGTGAAGGACAAGAACTCCGGAGGCGGACAGCATTAGAAGGGAGTCGACCCTGGCGCTGACCCGCAGACGGACCTAGGGAAGGTCCCTCTAATGCTCGGCTCGGTTTTCTCATCTGTAAAATGGAGAAAGCCATTTGGAACTCTCACCCGTGAGATTGATGACTGAATGAAATACAGCACGTGACATGCTGCCTGGGTTCTTTTAGCTGTTATTTTCCTCTTGCTCTTATGAGTTTATTAATATTATCACCCAAGGTTACACCAGTAACCACACGCGAGGGACCGAGGGGCTAGATGACTTCCAAAGTCTCTCCCAGCTCTAAGAGTTAGGATCTCACATGTTGTTTATGAGCAACAATTTTCTTCTTGATGTTTATTATTTTTGAGAGAGAGAGAGACAGAGCATGAGTGGGGGAGGGGCAGAGAGAGAGGGAGACACAGAATCTGAAGCAGGCTCCAGGCTCTGAGCTGTCAGCACAGAGCCCGACGCGGGGCTCGAACTCGGGAACGGTGAGATCATGACCTGAGCCGAAGTCGGACGTTCAACTGACTGAACCACCCAGGCGCCCCAACAATTTTCTTCTTGAAAAACACCTGAATCTTGCACGGAACTGTAATACAAAGAGACCTAAGGACTAGACCCCCAACAAGCTGCGTTCCTGAAAAGTCATTCTAGGAAAAACACTGCCAAAGGGCCAGGAGGACATCTTTTTCTTCTTCTTTTTTTTAAAGATTTTATTTGGAAGTAATCTCTATACCCCTGTGGGGCTCGAACTCACAACCCCGAGATCAAGAGTCACCTGCTCTCGAACTGAGCCAGCCAGGCGCCCCGTGGAGGCCTTTTTTTTCCATTTTAATTCCAGTACAGTTAAAATACAGTGTTACGTCAATATCAGGTGTACAAACCTCGTGTTTTAGTGAATGTCTCAGACTTGCCGTCTGCTATACCATTTTTCTGGGGCTTCTTGGTGTTTGGTGACCAGAGAAATTGTGAAGCGGGCTATAACAAGCCAGTCCTAAGCTCTACGTGGCGGGGGGGTCGGAGATCACGCCCCAAATCTGTCCACATGCATCCCTGATCTGACTCCCGGCCCGAGCACGTGGCGCGGGAGGCGCCCGCCTGGTCTCCCTCCCGGTGCGCGCGCTCAACGACCAGGGGTACCTGGGGTCCAGCAGGCCCTGCTCCACGCCCCAGGCCATCTCTCTCACGGCATTACTGATCTCATGACGGGACGTGTACGCAAAGCAGACATTGAGGAAACACCTGAGAAAGGAAGAAGAGACTCATTCAGCAGAGGACGGGGACTGAGGGCTGGAGTCACTGCTCACAGGGCACCGCTTCCCCGAAAGAACAAAAAGTACCAAATGTTAATCCTGGGTATCACTGAAGGGTGAGAGAAGGAATTGTGCTTCCCAAGTTTTCTTAGAATGACCACGTCATTAGTTTTGCAACGAAAGGAACACTAAATGACCCTTATTAGCCTCCTTCCTACCGCTAGCCAGCTTTCGGAGGACGTGAACCCACTGTGGCATCAGCACAAGCAAAGTAGACCACGAGGGAAGTGTGATGCGAACCAGTCCTCTGCGGAACACAGATTACAGCCCGCGGGCACTCATAATGAAGTCTGGATTACTGAACTCCGTTCGCCTCCGCACCTGCGTGACCTCCCAATATCAACCTATCCGTGGGTTACAGTAGTGGAGAAGAAAAGGATTTCTTTAAGGATCTGTCTTCAGAGACAGAGCCATGGTGTAGACAAAGGGGGGGGGGTATCACGTCCGGGCAGGTCCTGCAGGTCCTGCTGAACCCTGATCCAGAGCTCAAGGCCATATCCACAGCTTATCCATTCTAGAACCCTCATTTCCACCCTATCCTCTGTCAAGTAAAATAATAATACTTATTATTGCGGACATGCGCATATGTAAACATACATGTATGTGCATATGTTTGGGGGGGGATAGGCACATGAAGCAGGAAGAGGTTGAAAAACTTTATGTGTTAAGTATATGCACATCTAACATGGTATTAAGGACCATCTCTGGTCTGCCCTGCAGACGGAGGAAGTCTCGAAGCATCTCGAACCCCTCCTTGCCTGTTGTACCAAATGCACACCAAGAAAGGCCCAGCATGTCTTTCAAGCTAGTGGGGGTGGGGGAGGGGCAAAGATTGATACAGGTCGTTCAGGGGAAAACTGAACACTTACCTGTTATAGTTCTTGGTGGCCTGGACCGCCTGTGCGATCAGCTCCTGGAGATCCAAGGGCAACAAATGCAGATCCCCCAGCACCCGGATACACACCCCATGCTTCTGCAGTTTCTCCCTGATGAAGAAAAGGAGGCAGGGCTGGGACAGCGAGCCTGGGGACCTGGTGGACTGACAACACTCAACTCCCAGTTTCTAAGTGCTTTCCTGTGTGTGTCAGGAGCTGTTCTGTGTGCAGTATTTCACTGTATCCCCTCAACGACTCTGACAGGAGGTCACCACATTCCCCATTCTCCAGCAGGGAACTGAGGCTCAGACAGGATAGTCAGATAGGGGTTGCCCAAGGTCAAACGGCCATCAAGTGCGGTATCAGGAATTGAGTCTGTCTGGGGCGCCTGGGTGGCTCAACGGATTAAGCGTCTGACTCCATTTTGGCTCAGCTCACAATCTCCCAGTTTGTGAATCTCTCAGTTTCAGCCCTGCGTCAGGTTCCGTGCTGACAGTGGGGAGCCTGCTTGGGAGTCATTACTTCTGTACCTTCTGGTGAAATATGTTAATAACAGCAACATCTAACATTAATTGTATGCTTACTAAGTGCCAGATATTGGTCTAAGTGCTTTACATGCACCAACACACCCCACCCTTACACCGGCCTTTGAGGCAGACGCCATTATCATTCCCCTTCTATTGACGAGGCAACTGAGTCACAGGGAGGTTAGGTTATTTGCTCAACACCAGACGGCTGGTGGGTGGAAAGCTGAACTTGAACCTAGGGAGTCTGGTTCCAGGGCCTGTCCTCTTCCTCACAGCATTTCCCTGCCTCCATGCTGTAATTCCCAAACTCGGCACAGTGAGCATGGATTCACTGCCAGCCTCCCTCACCTGCGAATGCTATGGAGAAACTCAATGACTAGCATTTGGAAAACGGGAACTTAACAGCAAGAAGTATACTGTAAGGTGGGGTGTCGGGCATGTCCTGGAGCACCCTGACCCAGAGTGCCAGGCCACATCCAACGGCTTATCCGCTCTATAACCCTCAACACTTTTCCTCGAGGGCGAAGCAAGATCTAACCACCTATTTTTGAGAATCCACTGAAGCGGCTTAAGTAGACAAATGTATACTCAGATCAAAGCAAAACCAGAATGAAAACAGTCAGACTCAAGGCCTACAGCCAGCACTTACGAGCTGACCTTGTATAACCACTTGGCCTCTCTGAGCCTCAGTTTCCCCTAACCCCTTGACATGGGGGGTGGTGGTGATAACCATCCCTGCCGTACTCTCCACACTGGCTTGTGCTGAGTAAGATAAAGTATATGAAAGTGCTCATTCTCAGACGCAGGCAGGTGACTTGAGTGACATCTATAGGGAAGGAGAGGCAAATGCCCCGGTGAGGAGCCAGGAGGTCTGGGTTCCCGACCTGGTTCTGCCCTGAGCTTGCTGTGTGACCATGGGCAAGTCTTTCACTTCTATTCACTAGGGTTGTTTCCCAACTGATGAAACTGAGCTAGGTCGGTGGTTTTTCCAACCTTCTTTGAGCCAAGAGCTCTTTCTTCATGACAAGTATTAATCAGAAGCCCGATGCATAGAATAGGTAAAATGCCAGCCACACCTGGTGCCATATTCCCTCTGGCTTCTTTGCATGCCCACTCCTCAGAACGCTGAGGTTCCGTGGCACATTGTTGGAAAACCATTGATAAGATTTCTTCTTGTTCTGTCCAGGACTTGAGAACCTAAGGTCGTTTCCTCTCCTGCTGACCGATGAGAGCGATCTCAGTAGCTCCTCTACCGCCATGCGTTTTGATCTTTCAGGAACCGTAAGACTACCTCCTGTTTTTCGGACGACGGCGTAGTAGACCGCAGCTCAGCTCTGGAGTTGGAAAGATCTCGTCTGTCTTGGCTCTGCCTGTCTGAGAGTCGCAAACCTGAACCTCTTGGGTTCTTACTTTCCTCCTCGCTACGATTGGGATAATATCTTTCTCACAGGATAATGTGAATACCAAATGAGAATACACATTAGGCTCAGGACCTGGCACACAGTATAAACACTTTAAAAAGGTGAAATTAGGGGCACCTGGGTGGCTCAGTTGGTTAAGCGTCCAACTTCGGCTCGGGTCATGATCTCGCGGTCTGTGAGATCGGGCCCCACATCAGGCTCTGTGCTGACAGCTCAGGGCCTGGAGCCTGCTTTGGATTCTGGGTCTACCTCTCTCTCTGCTCCCCCGCCCCCACCCCTTTCTCTCTCTCTTGAAAATGAAGAAACTTAAAAAAAAAATTTTTTTTTGAGGTGAAAATAGTGTGAAGCCCAGAAGAATCTGAACCAACCCCGGCCCCTTGGGTGGGAACTCTGAGCCACATGGGCTCTGCTGGGGACCAGGAAGCAATGTCTCTGGCTGAGTCTCATTATCCTCTATGGACAGAGAGAAGCCTGGCCACCCCCCCCCCGCCCCTCACACACACACACACCAGGCCCACACGGGGACAGAAATGACAAAACTGTTCTAGGCACAGCCCCACTGGTGCTCTAGGCTCTCTGTAATCTCATCTCCCTGGGCCTGGTATGGGAGGACCTGGGCAGAAAAGGGCTGTAATGAAGACTCTGGGGAAGTCCCGGCTGGAGAGACTTCCACGCTCTGAAGCAGATAGTCCGCATCGAACTTCCTCTTTGCCCCGTCTGGCGTTGCTCCCTAAGTTAAGCTTAAACTTAATGACGGGTGAGAATGGTACTGACTCTTCCCCATAAAAGCCTCTTACACGTCATCTGTCCCAAGAGAACACGCAGAGCAATATAGTAACTTTTTAGGGATGACGACATGCAGAAAAGGACTTTTTAAAAACAAAAATTTTTTTAACATTTATTTTTGAGAGAAAGAGACAGAGCGTGAGTGGGAGAGGGGCAGAGAGAGAGAGGGAGACACAGAACTGGAAGCAGGCTCCAAACTCTGAGCTGTCAGCACAGAGCCTGACGCAGGGGTTGAACTCACGAGTGGCGAGATCATGACCTGAGCTGAAGTCAGACGCTTAACCGACTGAGCAGCCCAGGGGCCCCAGAAAAGGACTTTTTCAATGTTCCTCTCACGCGACTCCTGATCACAGTTTACTGGTCGTGGGGTAGAAATCTGATCTAAGGGGGGGCTATTAATTAAGGGCTTTAGTTCATTCTGGGCTGCTCTCTTGAAGCAGAGGAAGGTGGAGTGCAGAGAGAAGGAAGAGGTTCCAGCCTAATGGATTTCAATTCCTGTTTTCAGTTTTGCTTCAGGCTGGCTATACTCATCTTTGAATTTTGTGAAATACTTCTATATCCTCAGATAGTGAAATACTCCCTTTAAAAAAAGTGGGGGGGGGGACTAGCTTGGCATCAGAGAGACCTGACTGGGGCGCCTGGGGGGCTCAGTCAGTTAAGCGTCTGACTCTTTGTTTCAGCTTAGGTCTTGACCTCGCAATTTGTGAGATCGAGCCCCACGTCAGGCTCTGCGCTGACAGCACGAAGCCTGCTTGCGATTCTCTCTCTCTCTCTTTCTCTCTGACTCTGTTCTATGCACTCTTTCTCTCTCAAAATAAAACGAATGAATGTCGAAAAAAAAAAAAAAAGAGCGAGACCTAACATTAAAAGGGTTTAGAGTTCCCTAATAAGCCTCGGATGAGAGTGTTGAGGGTTAGTGTGGGGCTGGAGGCGGTGTAGGAACACACTCCCCCACCCGATAGCATCTTACTGTTCTTCCATCAAGCGGCTGAACTTCTGCCGGGCCAGATCCATCAGCCCGTCGACCTCGCTCTTGGAGCGTTTGAAGTTCTCAATGCTGAACGCGTAGACCGTCACCTCTAGGATGCCCAGGTTCAAACACCAGCGCAGAGTCTGAGGGGGAGAAGGCAAGGAGCTAGGATACGAGGAAGGGAAATAAGAGATGCCTCCGCCCCACCTCAGTGTTGGAGGTGAGAGGCAGACTCTTCTCCTCCCCGGACCAGGTAAAGCTAGGAGAACACCAGTGTTTCTGTCAGAACAACAAGCCAAGTCAGTAGAAGGCCACCACTTGACAACCGGAAAAACGTGAACTTAGGGAGCAGTGCTATGCTGGTGGTGTTGTTGGTTTACTGGAAAGAGCTCTTCGCCGAGAGAGTAAAGGTCTCGGTTCTAGTCTCAGGCTCCACCATGCACTTGCTATGTGACCGTAGGCAAATCATTTAACCTCTGTGGGCCTCAGTCTCCTATCTGTAAAACAGGAGTACAATGCAAAGTGGCAGAAGACCAAAGACCAATATAAAATCCAAAGTGTTATTACTCACAGCATGACTTCAATATTCTCTCAGATTGAGAGGCTGAGGAGTTACAAGAATAAAGGCCTCAAGTGCACAGCCGCGTAACACTGAAGTCTGCAAAGGGTTTTCACATACATAATTTCATTCAATTCTCCCAACAGTCCCTTTCATTACTGTTTCCATGCCTACTTTATAGATGAGAAAAACTGAGGCTCAGACAGTAGAAGAAATGTGTCAGAAGGCCACAGCTCTACTCTACGAGTCCGTTCTATGAAGTTTTAGAACAGCAAGACCTCACCTCCGGTGACAGAAATCAGAACAGTGGTTGCCTGAAGAGGGGAAAAGGAAGTGGGATGGGGTTTGACTGGGAAGGGAGGGGCACGAGGGAACTTTCCGGAGAGCTGGAAATGTTCTCTACCTTGACCGGGGTACAGGTTAGACAGGTAAATGCAACGGTCAACCCCCCACCCCCATTTGTGCATTTCACCGGATGAAATTATACCTCGGTGAAAAGAGAAGCGAGACTCCTGTGTAAAGCCAGGCCCCTGGGGCTGCTCTGACCCAGAGCCACGAAGGGCAGAGAACTGACTAGAGCTGAGAACGGCAGTGTCGAGGCAGCGCGCCCAGAGCTTAAAGGTAGGGGACACAGACATTCTTTCAGACCTGAACTTGAAGAAACAAAGCAAAAGGGCTGCCTTTCTAATCCCTTCGCACACGGACAAGAAATTCATCGCCGCCTTGGGAAAATTACCTGGGAGAGCTTCACACTTGAACAGGCTCAGGCTCCAGAGACCTCACGGGGAAGCCACCTTTGGGCTGGCAGATCTGGGTCAGAACCTACCACTGACTGGAGTCAATACAGCTGTTAATAATAACAACTTTGACTTTCTGCGCATTTCCTTTATGCTAAACACTGTGCTCCATGCCTTCCGCCATTTTATTTAATCCTCACGTAATCTCTGGAGGTAGGGATCATGGCTGTTCCCGTTTTACTGATGCAGAAACTGAGGCACAGGGAAGCCGTGTAACTTGCTGCAGGCCACGGCACCGGGAAGCACCAGAGCAAGGGCGCCAATGAGTTTGGAGAGACTCCAGAGCGCTGAGCTCCTAAGCACAAAGCGAATCTGCCTCTTACTTAGTCACGAAAGAGAAGCTGGGCTCAATGAACCAGAAGACCGCCTCGGTGTGTCAGAGAGAGCCCCACAGCCACTCACTCAAGGCAAAAAATTTCAGTGCTCTGGCGCCAGGCCACGGTCTTGTGCTGGGAAGCCCAGGTCTGTCCAGACAAATACTTCCATTCCTCTTAAAGTAGGCTTCATGGGGCGCCTGGGTGGCTCAGTCGGTTGAGCGGCCGACTCGGCTCAGGTCATGATCTCACGGTCTGTGAGTTCGAGCCCCACGTCTGGCTCTATGCTGACGGCTCAGAGCCTGGAGCCTGCTTCGGATTCTGTGTCTCCCTCTCTCTCTGCCCCTCCACTGCTCATGCTCTGTCTCTATGTCTCTCAAAAATAAATAAATGTTAAAAAAAAAAAAAAGCCATTGTATTAAAAAGTAGGCTTCGCAGCAACGGACAATATTCCATTCTTGTTAAATGTAATGTTTTCCAATTTGCAACACGTATTAAAATTGTAAAACGGGGCATGTGGGGGGCTCAGTCGGTCGAGCGTCTGATTTCCACTCAGGTCATGATCTCACGGTTCATGAGTTCAAGCCCCACAAGAGGCTTGCTGCTGTCAGCACAGAGCTCACTTCGGATCCTCTGTCTCCCTCTCTCTCTGCCCCTCCCCTGCTCGTGCTCTCTCGAATATAAACATTTAAAAAGACAAAACGGAACTGTAAAATGCCCACGACCTTTGCTTAGAGCGGTGACTCAGGCTGTCTGGCACTTTTCCCGGTTTAAGCACTCTCGTTTAAACTTAGGTGCAGGCATATCAGGATAGGTAGTTGCCCTATCTCTGTTCCAGAAATGTCACTTCAAAGAAAAAAACCTGAACCGTCTAGGGGCGACTGGGTGGCTCAGTCAGTTACGCATCTGACTGCTTGGTTTTGGCTCAGGTCGTGATGTCACGGTTTGGGAGTTCAAGCCCCAGATGAGGCTCTGTGCTGACAGCATGGAGCCTGTTCGGGATTCTCTCTCTCTCCTTCTCTCTCTGCCCCTCACTGCTCTCTCTCTCTCTCTGTCAAAATAAATACACTTAAAAAATGATTTAAAAACATGAACTGTTATAATGTCTGGTAATAGCAGAGCAGCTAAACAAGTTATGTCAGATCCTTATGAAAAAATATTCCACAGGCATTAAAGCATATAGTTAGAAAACTTATGTATATACACCTAGAAAAAGACTTGCCAAAATCTCACGTAAAATAAGGTTACTGATGATACAGATGTCATTTTATAAATGTCAAGTCATGTTCGAACATATTACAAGGACTGGGTTGAGGCACGGAAAACTATAAGCCGTTGATCTACTAAGGTGGTGAGAGAAGCCAATTTTGTTCTTGTTTCTAATATTTTGTGATGATTCACTCTATAATTTGATTTCTCTTAATGTTGATAGGAGACCCCTAACAAGCAAGCAGGTGATAAAACAGACAAATTGCTTAAAAAAAAAATACTCTCGAACCACAGCAAGCTCAGGGCCTGGTTTTCTAGCTCCAGTCCAGTCGTCCATAGACCGTTCCCACTGGGTTCTCCCACCCACTCTCACCTCAGCCAACTTGTTGAAGCCTTGTGAGTGGCCTTCCTGCTGCTCCACTTGGCACTTCTTGGCATAGCGACGGTTTCCATCCATTATAAATGCAATGTGTTTGGGCATTGGGCCTACCTGGGAAGTAAGAAGACATATGATGGGCACAGGGAGACACCAAACTTCAAGCTGACAGGCTTGAGTTAAACGATAAAAGCCCCTGAGGAAGGGATCTGGGTATTCTGTGCTTTGGCTCCATAAATGGATACTAAGCACTTTTACTTATGTATATATATTTATTTATATTCAGCACTTACTCTATGCCAAGTACTATGCTAGGCTTTTTATACTTCATCTCAGTTTGTTTTTTTTCCCCACATAAACCTGTAAAGTAGATAGTAGTATCTTCATTTCACAGGTGGAAACAAAAAAGTCTCAGAGAGGTCAAGTGACTTCCACAAGTCACCCAGCTAAGAAAAGGCAAAGTGGGAATTCCCACCGAGGTCTGCATGCTTTTAGAACTCATTTTTAACCACGCCCTCTTGACTACCACTTTGGTTTCGTGTCTCCACCTGGAAGGCACAGGAATGATACCGATGGCTGTGGTCCGGCGGCAAGGGGATCCCCCACAGAAAAGAGGAATCCACTCTACCCAATAGCCGCCGCATAGGAACGGGGGCCCAATGTCACCTGATCTTCCGATTACACAACAGAGGCCAAGCATCAGGGGTTTTAACAAAATGTAAATGTCAGGGGCCATTTCAAGGCAAACAAGAAAGATGCTTTGGGGGCCAACAAAGCTTCTTATCTGGCTCCCAGCAGCCTTTAGTTGTCTATATAGCAAAAATTCACTCCTTAGCCTGATTTTCCTTCACTAGAGGGCCCCTTCACTGATGGCTTCCTCCACACCTCTCCAACATTTTTGGGTTTTGTCTTCTACACATAGTTTAAAAAAAAAAAAATTCCAGTCAAGTCTTCCCAACACATGACAGTAATGGTTCCCCAAAAAGATACTTTCTCCCTGCTTGTCTGGCTGAGATCACTTGGCATTGGTGTGTGAGTGGAGGGGTGGTGTTCGAACATATTACAAGGACTGGGTTGAGGCACGGAAAACTATAAACCGTTGATCTACTAAGGTGGTGAGAGAAGCCAATTTTGTTCTTGTTTCTAATATTTTGTGATGATTCACTCTATAATTTGATTTCTCTTAATGTTGATAGGAGACCCCTAACAAGCAAGCAGGTGATAAAACAGACAAATTGCTTAAAAAAAGCATAAAAGTATAAGGCTTTGCTGACTCCTAAATTCACTGCTACCCACTGCTTGACAGTCTGTGGTTGAAAGACAAAACCAGGCTGACTGGCTGAAATCTCAAACCTGTAATGTGGACAAAATATAACCTTGTTGTGATTCCCCGAGAAGACGCAGAGGCAAGATTTGGGGAAGTAAGGGGGTGTAGGAAATAGAACGATCGTAGTCTTCAAATGGCTGGAAACGGCCCCAATGATAGCAGTAATTGAGAACTGCTAGACACGGTGCTGTTTTTGGTGTAGGTTTCATTTCATCCTCAAAATAACCATCTAAAGCCGCATGGTTACTAAATGATACACTCCGTTTGTCTTGCCGTCTGTTTGTCTGTCTCTAGAGCCCAAACTCTTAACCATTATGCTCTACTGACACCTCAAGGAAAGACTATTCTACCTAAGTCCAGAAAACAGTACAAGGAAAAAGAGACCAAAGTTCCAAGTATCAAATTTCAGCTCTCCCAGTCTATGATCTTGGAAGGTCCTGAGGTTCTTGAAAGCATGAAAATGAGGACAGTTCCATTGTTAAAATTCCACTTAACATCACGGATCACTCCGTTTTAATAACAGGTTTCGACAGAAGATGACCCAACTGACCAGCAGGCCAACTGATGCTCACCTTTAAGATGTTGGCACAGAACCGCTCCCAAAGTGACAACTCTCCTTCCTTGATCCATGACATCGCTCCTGCCCTGGCAGAGGATGAGGCCAGAACAAGAAGACACCAGCCCGGTAACCTTGGATAAACAAGAAAGAGAATAAACCACCAGAGCTTGCAAACGGCTTCAGACGCCCGTGGAGAGTAGCCAGCATGAGGACCCAAAGACACTGGTCTAAAGCCTTCTAATTCTTCACCGCCCGGAGTTTACAGCGAATGAGAGAGACCTCTGGGGTCGAGGCCCTTCCCTAGTTCTGGCTTGGTGGGCGTTGCTGCTCTGCTCTCCCCTTTTCCTTGGTAACCTGCACTGACTTTTCCTGGACATCGAAGCCGCCTTCCTGCCACATCACAGTGCCTGCATCCTGATCCTTCCCTCCTTCTTCATCCTCCCAGAGACCGTTTCTCATTCGGCGTTCCAACACCCCAACCCCTTCGGGCGTTGCGCCCATCACCTCCAGCTTCAGAGGTCTCCCAATTATCATCCCCTCGCTCATCTCTTCCACTGTCCCCCCCCCTTTGTTTCTCCCACAGCCGCCTCCCCGCCCGGTCACCCCCCTCGCCTTTCGCTCACCGCTGAAACCCAGCACCTGCTCCACTCCACCCGGAACCTTCCGGCTGCTCCAGCGGGTCGACACTTCCTCACGACGTGGCGCTGGAAGAATATGTCATCGTCGGGCGCTGCAACACGCCCCTCCCACCACCCAATGGGCGGGATCCCGCCCTGCGCCTGCGGGCTTGGAGGAGGGGCGGCGCTAACGTTCCGGCCGAAGGTCGCGCTCCCGGGGACGGGGCGGGGCAGCGCCGCGCTCACGTGACCGAGTGGGGCGGGCGGGTTCCGGGCCACGTGCTGGGGGACCCGGCCGGGAAAGGCGGGGCCGAGATGGCCTCGGAGAGCGGAGGAGAGGTCTGTTATCTCTCGCTCAGATCGGGAGGCCTCGGGCGGGCTACCCAATAGAGCAAGAATTCGGGGATCTCCATGCGGGAGCGCAAGGGCGTTACAGCCGCTGGTGGCAGTTTAGGGCTGTTGAGAAATGAGTTTGGGCTGAGTCCCGCTCGCTGGAAGGCCTAGAGACCTGGTTCAAGTGTTTCAAAATCTGTTCTTACTCTTTTTATTTTTATTTAGTGGATTTAACCATTTGGTAAGTTCCTAGCTCTAGTCACCCTCACAGGCTCACTTACTATCAACCCATTTTGTGCTGGTTTAAAGTACTCATATTTTAGGATTTTCAGATTTCTCAGTTTCAGAGCAACTCAAAAGGGTATTGAGGCCAGAAAGAGCTCTGCTCTAAGAATGACTAACAAAATAACTGAAAGACCATCGACTAAACCTGATAGAAAAACCAAAAGGCATTAAGCTCTGTAGCAAACCCTTAAGGAAAACTGTTGCAGGAATTTGAGGCACTCACAAAGAAAACCGAGTTCAATTTTCTCAAAATTAAAAAGCAGGAAAAAAACAACTTTACCATTTCCAAAGAACCTTCTTTGTAATCTCCTCCTGGGAACAAGGCAAGGAAGAGTTATTGCACTGGTAACTCCCAGTTCATCGTGTGTCTGATGAAAGGGTTACTTTCAACACACAGGATCAAAGAAAGTCCTAGAGGTGAGTAACCCACCCATGAATAGTCTTTTAAGCTTTTCCATCCTTCCTGCTTTGCATCCTGGGAGTTAAGTTTCAGCCTAGTTGATTACTTCAGTTTTGCAAACCATTCACTGGAGCCCTGTAGTAGAGTTTGCTACTTCTAGCAGCTTCCGTGGGCAGCCTGGACTTTGGGGCGGCTCTGGAGTCTCTGGAGTGGATATATGTAATTTCTTAGCCTTGTTCTGCTGTTTCTGTGCACTTTGTGTAATAAATGGCATGCCTCC
The DNA here is from genome assembly GCA_030068075.1 of Paguma larvata. Classification (NCBI taxonomy): domain Eukaryota; kingdom Metazoa; phylum Chordata; class Mammalia; order Carnivora; family Viverridae; genus Paguma; species Paguma larvata. The sequence continues at coordinate 19,354,608 of CM057833.1, read as the reverse complement.
AAGTAAGTTTTTTTCCTTCAAATCCTTCGCTTGGGGGTGGGGGAACTAGATGTTTTAAAATACAATGTTCATTAGAAGGCTAGCACACTTGTGCGCAAATAAAATGTTAACGTTTTTGTACAGCTAATCAGTGTTACTTCCTCTGGCCTCAATTTCCCTAGTTTCACATATTCCCCTCCCTGGGGTGCTACAGGGGGTTAATTAATTAAGATTTGTAAAAGGCTTTGAGGAGCAGGGGAGAAGGTATTAGGGTCTCATGCCCCAAGCCATGGCCCCATCCTTTCATCCCAGCCAGTGGCACAGGCGACCCCATTCTTATGCATGCCAAGCTCCTAATCCCCTCTTGAATGTGGCAGCTTCCAAGGAAAAGGACAAGAGGCCTTAACTAGAAACAAAAATCCACTGTAATGAGGTGCTAAGAGGACTGAATTTTCAAGATTCATTTCGAACAAAATGGCTGAACGGGAAACTTAATGGTTCTTCGGTGACTTCTGAGTCCCAATCCAAGAAGGTAGGAATTATGGAAGAAAAAAACACCCTAAATATCCAACAAGAGGACAGTTTCGGTACCAATAACTTTTTATTTATTCATTGGATTTTCCCAGGGTAAAAAGAGAAGGGAAAAGGGTCAGCATGTGTGTTACAAAACAATAGCAAGTGGGAAAGGAAGTACCCGGCGCAGCAAAATCAACCACATAAACACCCTCCCCCCCCAGAGATGGAGTCACTCAAGCCCAAGGGGGCTTAGCCTCCTGCAGTTCAGAAAGGAGGGGAAGGGATCTGGGAAAGAACAGATAGGTACAAGCTTTCCTACCCCACCCCACCCCCCATAAATTCAAGATTTCACACAAAGCTTTGGTTTCTAGCAGTAAACATGGAGTTACATTCGTCCGTCTCCTATTAAACAATCTTGTGGCCACTTTGACATAAGTTTCTTGCACCTGCATAAAAGTTCCTGAGTGACTTGGATTATACATTCATCTTCCCTTCCTTGGTCTCCAGACCCTATTTCTACATGGAAGGCCCCCCTCATTGCTGCTGCTTCTCTCTACCCTAAGAGATTAAAGTAGGGTTGATCCACCAAATACAAGCGTATTGGTATGAATCACATCAAGGAATAGTCCTGACACGGGATATTAGGAACAAACAAGGGATGGAGTGTTTATAGCTCTTTTTCAGGGTTTAAAGGTGTATGGGGGGGGGCTTTCTTTGGGAGGGGGAGGATAGAAGAGGCGATAGGGTAGGAGTCAAGTTTTTAGGATAGAAGATCTGGCCCCAAATAGGAAATAGGGGAAGGAAACACAAAAGAAAGGATGGTTCAAGACCACCCCACTTTAAGAGGGGTCACCAAGCTATGTTCCAGATTCTCTTCCTGGTGCAGAAGCTTTTGTCAAAGATGCTTTGGCTATTTTTCTCAATACAAAAAGAAGTTTGTAAACAATAAAACCCCAAAAGAACATGGAGAAGACCAACACATTATTATTTACACAAACCAGGCCACCTAGCAATCACCCAATCAGCTATTCGTGAAGTCCTACAAAACCCAGACAAATATGATAGAACTAGTGGGGGGGAGGGGAGCAGCGATTGGAGGAGACGAGAACCCAGGCGCAGACACGCCATCACCCAATGCATTCTATTGCATTTGCCCCATTTCAACACAGTGAGGTAGGCTTGTGGTGATCTCACGGCATGTAAACGAAACCTTCTTTTCTCCTTTAGCTACCACGACACGAATCACTGCTACAGCAGGGCAGGACACTGGCTCTGGGCGCCACAAAGCCGTGGCTTACGGTCTTTCTGGAAGCCCATAAGAAAAGCCCAGAATTTATAAAAGTTAAGAAATTTAGCCTTTGCTTCATACGCCCATCCCTAGGGAGCTCAAGATGGGTACAGAGGTATTGTTCTTAAAGCTATCCTTAGCAACTCATTTTTTTTTAAACACACACACACACATACACACACACACCCTGTTGTGCATGGTGGGCCTAGCCCAATCCAGTGAAGGATGGATCTGGTATGTAAAGGAGTCCTGTGCCCTGGGATTACAAGTCTGGAACAGAAATCCTTTATCATACGTATAGAGAGCCCTCTCCTAATCTTGGCTTCCGCTCTGCACCTTTCGGCTCGGTGCAGCCTCTCCAAACCTTCCCGTACCACCTTTTCCTGTTCGGACCAATTTCCAATCTTCCAGTAGAAAGAGATCAAAGTCATGGGGCAACTGAGTTAAAACCTCGTCTCCCATGGAACACTGAAGGTGGAGGGGTTTTAAGAGGACACTATGGCAGAGAAGCCAGTTCTAATTGGCAAAAATGAGGTAGTTCAATAGGCTTCTGCACTCCGAATGGTGGTTCTCCCTGGTGATAAAACAAACAGTATTCCTGCCGTGCAGACCTGGAGCTGCTGCCGACTTATCCCTGAGATTGCTCGTGTACCTGAGAACACAGTGCAGGAACAAGGGCCTTAAGATTAAAATACACAAAAGTACAAAACCAGAACATTTATATTACGAAAAAAAAAAAAAAAGTTAAAATGCACAAGATACGTCATTCGCACACAGCTAGTGCAGTTGGCATCCTGGAGAAAGTGGGGCCCAAGGTGCAGTCATCCAAGGGAGCAAATAAATAAAATTGGCCCAGAATGGGGCGGGGAGTAAGCTTAGAACAGCAGGTCTGCAGCTGTTCCCCCAACAATCTCTTTGCCGGGGAGAGTTCTCAGGACCCTATCCCAAGAGTGGGGTAGGAGACAAGATCTGGAAAAAGCCCCGCCTTACCCCTGAGAGATTCCCTCCCATGGAAAGTAGTTGTTCATGGGTTGGGCCCAACAATCTGGTCTCATGCTTGATCTTTACATTCTGGCACGGGAACAAGTATTATCACGTATCCTTCATTGAAAGGAAAACAACTTCCCTATCCAGGCCACTTTCAAAAGCTGGAGGTCTGGGGGCGGAGACTCATAAAACACACTGGAAGGGATTTTCCCCAGAACCCTCACAAGCATTTGGAAAGAACATGGTTGGAGTTCATTTGCCTCACCCCTTCCCCCCACCCTGCCAAGAAGGAAGAGGGGGTGATGCTGTGGACCCCGGCCTGAGATACATGGCAGAGCCAGCTGCCCCCTACCCACCCTGTCCCCACTTTCTCCACTCTGCCGAGTGATGCCTGCTCCTCAAAACTTCCTGATCGCAAAAGCATAGCCCCCACCCACTGTAGCTCAATTCTGGGCCTCCGGGAGCAGGGCAGGGCTATGCATCTCCTCTTCTTCTTCCTCCCGAAAGTAGGCTGGCTTTCCCTGTGAGCTGGGGGCCTGCTGGGCTTTCAGTGGACACGAGGCCACCATATGGCTGATGCTCTGGCAGAAGTGGCACTTCTTGGGTTGGGGCGGCAGCTTGCATTCCTTGGCATGGTGGTCTAGACCTCCACAGTTGTAGCACCTGGTACAAAGCAGGAGGGTAAAGTTGAGAAAGGAGTGAGAGCAGAAGCCTTCCTCTGAGTGAGGACACCTGGGCCTCTCTGGTCAGTTACTATCCTCACTCCCTTTCCTGGAAACCAATTTCCCCACTTACAAAAGGAAGACGAGGACTAGGACTAGATACCTCTAAGTTCTTCCCGAATCTGTAACTGTCTAGATGGGATCTTCTGATTCATGTCCACTTGAAAATTCTGAAATGATCAAGGATGGAAGTCATGGACCCCCAACTGGGAACTGCAATTTGTGAGATGGGGAAGACACTACCATACCCTTCAGAAACCGTACCGGTCATTCACTAAAAATAGAGAAAATTAACGGAGTCAGGCGACTATACTATCTGCTCCAGCACAGAGCGAAGACAAAAGAAACTAGCCACTTGGAGACCTAGTGAAGAAGCAACAGGTACATACACCATCTTGTCCCCATCACTTAAACTTTCCCAGCCGTGGTCTCCTTTGCTTCTGAAATAATTAAGTGCCCTTCCCACCCACAGCCCTTTCCTCATCCCCCATGTCCCAAGGCAGAAATGCCAAACACCTATATGTTCCCAGGGATTGCAGGCTTCATTGTGTCTTTGGGATCCTGGCGCAAGAAAGGGGCTAGATTGGGAGAACCTCCCTATTCCAGCCACCTTCCAGTCCATACCTGTCTCCCTTTGATCTGCGTTTCTGCATGTTCTTCCCTTTGGGCCTCCTTTCACTCCCAATACAGAACACCCCACCGGGGCCAGTGACCCGGATGGATTCCAGGCCCTTAGCCGACTTCTTGAAGGTGAACTCCACTGCCTCACCCTCCTTCAGGCTCCGGAAGCCCTCCATGTGCAGCTTGCTCTGGGGAAGGGAAACATGGTAGATTTTAACGTTCGTCTCCATTCTTACACCAAAAAACGGCATCCACGCATTCTTGTGAGGTATGAAGAACAAGGGTGATAATACGTCCATGTTATCAGTAAAGAAATTATCCACTCAAAGAGCTACCGCAATGAAGAACAAGAAATCTATGTTACATTAACAAAGAGTAATCATTATGTAAACAGATCCCGTAACTTTTTTGGTAGCTATTCTCGTTTAAACCAAAATAGAACAGATGAAAAATTCTTAAACTTAACATTTATTCGAAATCAACTAATAGTGGCGCCTGGCTGGACCAGTCAGTGGAGCGTGCAACTCTTGGGTTGTGAGTTCGAGCCCCATGCTGGGTGTAGAGTTTTAAAAAGAAAGAAAGAAGAAATCAAGAAAAATGTAATTGTAAGATATAAAATGAACCGCCTTGGATGCTTTAAAAATGTCAAGGTCATGAAAGATGAAGTCTGAAGTAAAGAAGCCAAAGGTTTAAGTGCAATGCGTGCTCCTGGAACAGAGAAAAAAATATTAGGGCAACTCACAAAATTTACATATAGAACCAAGGTAAATATATCAATGTTAAATTCCCGAATTTTGATCTTTGAACTGAGATCGTAAAAGATAATGACCCTAGTTTTGAAAACACCCAGTGAAATATCTAGTGACAAAGGTGCTTGATGTCTGTAACCTTATGATTAAGACACAATGTTACTGGCAAGTTAAAAGAAAAAGACAGTATGACCAAAGCTGACGGATTCATTAAGTGTATAAGGGTAACTTCACTAGGAGCTTCAAGTATATATTGAGAAATCAACCGGTGAGGGAATAGTTCAATACTGTTGAGAAAATTAGCTATCTGTTTTGGGTATCAAGCCAGAATTCTACACTTTGTATCACTTGTATGCAAGCTACATTCCGGAGGAATTAAACATCAAAATGTTAAAAAAAATATGTAACAGCCAGTAAAGTCAAGACAGATAGACTGATAAAACTATAAAAAGCTACTATAAATCGGTAAGAAGAAAAGAATCACAAAACAGAATATAACGCCCAATAATACATTTTTGGATGAATTAATGAACCAAGAGGTAAACCTGAATTGTCTGACATGGAAAAATGACCAGGTAATACCGGTGAAGGAAAAAAGATCTGGAATGTTTGGAACAATCCCATTAAAACACTACACGTTTAAATCAAAATTTAAAAACATCGACACTTGCAGACAGCCCGGCAGCCTTCCAAAAAATAGGGAGTTACTACATAGCTAGTTGAGAGGCAATTACTGGGTCACAAGAACCCAGAGTTCCTGGCTTAACGCTCACAGTCCAGGGGCTGGCCTAGAGGGCTCAGTCGGTTGAGCATTCAACTTGGGCTCGGGTCATGATGTCCCAGTTCGTGGATTTGAGCCCTGTGTCCGGCTCTGTGCTGAGAGCTTGCTCAGAACCCGGACGCTGCTTCGGATTCTGTGTCGCCTCCTCTCTCTGCCCCTCCCCCATTCACACTCTTGTCTGTCTCTCAAAAATAAATGTAAAAAAAAAAAAAAAGTAAAGCTCACAGTCCATTCTACCTTGCCACTTCATGCATCAACAGCAACACATTAGTGGAGGTGACAGCGCCTCCCCAGAACAGACTTCATTACAGCCTACTCCATTAGAGTAAAATATCTGAAGAGTGTGTCAAATGCCAAACAAGGTGTAGTCATAGGAAACAGGGGTCACGGGAGCAAAAGGGGATCGCTGTGCACCTAGCCTCGGCCAGTGAGAACAGGAGTAAGGAACACTATCGTATTATGCAAGTGGTGGTTGGTAGGAGGGATATTTCAACCTGGGACTTAGGTGAGCCTTGCTCTTTATCCAGCTGTGAACTCCAATTTCTCAATCATGGATATTGTTTTAATTTAGATGGCATTGCCTAAGATGAAGATTTCAGGTAATTGGAACTGAGGCAATTGGTTAAAAGAGCATAGGATTGAGTGCCAGACACACTGTAGAGTTCATGAAATGCTGGTTGTACCAGCTGTGGGCTGCATGACCCTAGTCAATCATTCACGTCTGGACCTCGGGTCCTTCAGAGAATGGGGTAACAGTAAGTTACCCATCTAATCCTCTAATGAAGATTATGTGGGCATGGAAACATCAGGAATGTGCTCAGCAAATTATTTCATGTATTATCTGTAGCTTTCGTCCACCAGTTCCATAGGAATAGTCTTTCCCTTCTTTTTATTCCCACAGGAACAGCCGCGGACGTGATGACCTCTCCCCTGCCCCAACGCCGATGTAAGGGAAGGAGCAGAGCATTAAAGCAGGAACTAAAAGCACGGCAGAAAGGGCCTTGATTTGAAGGTAGATAGGACTCGTCTCCTTTTCAGCTGGGATAAACCAGTTGTCAGGAGGTACAATCCCGGTTCTCCCATTTGCCTAGTGGACTTAGAGGCCGGGACACTCCTAGTTCCAGCTGTGATTCGGCAGATAAGTGACTAATGACAAGGGTTTGGAGTCTGAGGCCTGTTTCCCCCTTTCTGTGCTAACCTATAAAATGGAGCAAGTATTAATTTTATGGTGGTCCTATGAGGTTTTACGCATGAAGAGTAGTTAACACATCGCCTACCACACATAAATCCTTGGTGAGTGGCAATTATCGTCAACCTCTTCAGACTGGATCGAGGCAGGGTAACAGTGAGAACCGAGTGTCAAGAGGCTCAAAATTTTAACTCTGGGTTTTATAACTAACTGTGGAAACTCCAGTGGGTTTTTATACCCATCGACACCTCCTAGGCTTACCGTGAGAACAAGAGAATACCAGTGGGGGCGACATGAGATTGACGGGTCCTCTCAGGTCACCCACTCCATCACTGGAGGATGTGAGGTTTATTTAAGACTCAAATTTTAAAATGTAACCCTGCAGGGACCTTACCGCAGCCGGTCCGAGATTTAGACTGGTGGTCTCCAGGGGTGGCTCCCTGCCCCTCCACCCCGCCCCTTTCTACAACACATAGTTTGAATTCCTCTCTTATCAGATAGGTAATCACTGTGCAGCCCCACTGAGCTGGCCTCACAGGGCCAGCATCAGAAAGGAGCCTGAAATTCTTGCTACCACCCCCACCCCACCCCCAGCCACACACAAAGCAGCGCCCCGCCCCTCTCCCCATCCCCTCCAAAAAAGAAAAGGCCTGGGGGGGGAGGGGCAAGGCTTGAGCTCCCCCAATAGAGCCCAGCCCCAGGAAACAAAGAGTTGACACTGGTTGGTTCTGGTGGTCAGATTCCTGGAGTTCCAGAGGCTGTAGCTTCCCCAGCTCCCCCCAACTCCCCCCCCCACCCCACATTCATCAGTTCCTTCCTCCCTATGATGGGGTTATGGTCACTGAGAGAAATGGATAGAGACACCTTTCCTCCAGTCAAGCCTGCAGGGTTGGCCAAAGTCACCACCAGTGGCCCTGCTCACTTCTCCCTGACCTGCCATCCCAGCTTTCCAGGGACAGAAGGACACAGAAACCCTCTTTGTTACCTTTGGTCAAATCCTTTATGCAGGAACCTGAATGAGAGTCATTCATTCAGGTAAATTATTTTAAAGGTTGGTTGGGGGGGGGGGGCAGGCTTCCTTCCTATCTTCCTTACCTAATTTGTTCAAGGCAGGAGGCCGGGCAGCCCACAAGGAGCCCACTGTGCAGGGGAGGATGGCATTTAATCAGACGGAAAACAGTTGCAAGGAGGCATTCCTTTTTTGGATGGCAGGGAAAGGCTTAGGCCAGTTAAATACTTAGACCTTCTGCTTCCTTAATACCTCACCCCGGTCTCCACCACCCTTCCCCTGATCAGATACTCCATCCAGCATCAACCGCTGGCTTCAGCAGTGGTTTATACAAAGGAGCTTAGGGGTTACTCAGGGAACGCGGTGTTGTGAAAAGCACACAACTTGCACTGTGAAAGTCGGACACATGCTGGTTCTTTAATCATTTGCAAAAGCAGGGGATCAGACTTCATGATAAGCAGCTCCAACACTGCCCGGTTTTAGCCACAGCACTCCTTTCTACCGAAGTGGCAGGCAGAATTCTGGGAAACTTGCTTTGGTCCCAGCGATCCGAGTTTGTGTTCCTGGTTTTTCTGCATCAATCACGGCCATTCCAGCTCCAGACGGTCTGGTGGGTATCTGTCCACTCAGTTCCAGGTGCCTAGCCGTGCACAAATATTTGTGGAATAAACCGAGCTCTCCACTATCCCAAACTGCTGATACTCATCTAAGCTTACTATAGGCTAAGGAGAGCTCTAAGCACATTCCACGTTGCAATGCATTGAACCCTCAAACCACGCCTGTCAGACAGGCCTCATTACAACCCCCATACATGTTACAGCTGAAATCATGGAAGCAGAGAAGTGTAGCCTCCAAATTCAGTGAGAGGCAGAGCAGCGCTGACAGCTATTAGCCGGACCCTACAGCCAGTGCTATGCGGTATAATGCAAGTCATATATTTATAAATAATGTTAGATATATTAAAACTTTTGGATAGCCACATATAAGTAAAGGAAGCAGATGAAAGAAATGACTCAGTCCTGAAGTGTCCCCATAGTCCCACCTGGGCCTCATTCCTGAAGGTAGGGTTTGGTAAGGGCTAGGAAACCGACCGGTCCTACCAGAAGCATTTTATTTGATGATTTGTCAGGGAGGGTTGAGGAAAGAGATCCGTCCAGAGCCAAAGGCTGCCAGCAGACAACCCCCCCCCAGTCACTTCTGCTCAGACACAGCCAGGACTACCAGTTACTGCCTGGAGTTCTCCACCAGATGGCGCTGCTCATCAGCCATCGGCGTAAGGGCAGCCGGAGGGAGACTGGAGAAGGAGCTGCATGGTTCTGAACCCTGAACCAGAAGATTTACCTCCTCAGCTCCTTAGGGCAGGCATCCTCGGTCCTCAGGAAGCAGTTTCAAGGGGACCGAACTTTCAAAATAGGGAGCTGGCTTCTCACCAGGTCCCCACCCACTCAAGGAGTGCAGAAGAAAGGGGCCTGAGGAGTCAGAAACCTAGGTGTCCTTAAGGGTCCCGGAGTTTTAAAGTCAGAAACCCAGTTGTTCTTAGGCTCTTTGCCATTTACAAAAGCCACTTGCTCTTCTTGGACTTTGATTTCCTGTCTGGATTAATTTAACTCCAAGCTGAGATCATTTAAAATGAGTGTACAAATTTCATACTGTTCCTGAAAAATTTCTTTTCCTCCCCCACACCTCAGATTAACTAATCTGAATTAATATGGATAGTAATTGTTACTCATGCCCAGAGGAAGAAGGGAAGGGTGGAGGTTTTGCCTAGAGCATTTCCCCCCCCAAATAACAGGGAATTCTAGTATGGTGGGGAGCATGGATAGTTTGATTAGGAATGTTCAAGAAACAACCTTGCCCTGGGGAAAGTCACTAAAAACCACTTACTGGGCAAGTAGTGTCACCAGCTAAAAAGGTTACAAGTTTCTTCTACTGAAAGCTTGCTCAGGTTGGCAGCACAGCCTTTACTTGGGCCACTGTCTAGAAAGCATGGCTCTTCAGAAAGACAAGGACCCAAGAAGATTCCATAACGCTCAAACTCTACAAACTTTCTGAATCAAAGTGATTCACTTACTTTAATCTGATTGTTTTCTTATTAAGATGAAAATGAAACACTAACAAATGACCACCAAACCTGTGGCTTCCAGTCCGGAAGTAAAAACTGGAGGGTCGCAACACTTTTGACCTTCACTCCAGCAGTTCATGCTGCATCGAAGAGCCCAGCCCTATTCTAGACATCCGTTCGTAGGAAAGAGCAGTAACATCCTCTCGCTTGTTATGTCCAGTCTTTCTCTCTGGAGGAAGACCTCACTGACAAGGACTCCAAACTTATCCCCGATTCAGGAGCTCCTTACTTCATATTCGTTCCTTCTGTCCACCAAGTGCGTACTAGGAAACTAACCAGACAGCTGGTCCCTTTCTTCAGAGAGCTTCCAAGTTAGAGGAGGAGATAAGACCAGCACATCACTAACTGGACATGAGGTGAGTCATCAGAGGCACCATTAAGGTTATAAACCAGGTAGGAAGAAAGCCCTCTCTACATTCTCCCCTCCCCACCCCCCACACACCCAAGAGTCCTAATCCAGACCCTGCCTGAGGTCGCTCTCCCACTCATCCTTTTCAGAAAAAGCAAGCCACGTGGCTTCAGCTGTTTCCAGTTCCTCAGTATTGAAATTTTTTTCTCTTAACCCAAGCTCGGTTCCTTGGTCAGATTCAGGCTCTTCTTTTGCCTCCAGGCCTTCCAATACAGTATTTTAGCTGGAAAGCCATTTTCAACATATTTGGGTTCTGAGCAGCTACAGAAGCAGGGAGGACTTCTCTTGTTCTCAAATTTCTACAAATCTTGGGGGTTTAGGAGTTGAGCCACAGGAAACATGAGATAAACCAAAACTCTTAAATGGCTACTAGGATTTCAAAGTTCTTAGTGAATCTTAGGAAAACAGACTGTTTAGTGCTTTCTTGAGCCTACGTTCCCTGTAGAACTGCATTTCTCAATTGAGGGGGGCGGGTTTGCCTCCAAGGGGGCATTTGGCAATGTCTGGAGACATTTTTGGTTGTCACAACCGAGGGATGCTCTGAACAAAGAGCTATCCTTCTCAGAATATGTCAACAGTGTTGAGGTTGAGAAACCTCAGTTTAAGGGCTGGCCATCTGCCAATATTAGGATTCTTGAACTCACCTAACCCTGAGGACACGCAGAGAGTTCTAGATCTGAAAATCTGTGTCTGAATAAAAGGGTTGTTTAGAGAAATCTCTTTGTCTTTTTTTTTTTTTTCCTTTAAGGCAAAGAGTAAGTTTTCTTTCCTACTTAGCAACTCCTGGGGGGAATAAGGTATTTTGAGAGAAAGGACAGTGTCGGGAACCAAATAAGCCCAACCTTTGAAAGGAAAAATGTTACATTGCTTTTTCCCTTCTTCTTTTCTTAGAAAGGGGCTTCCTGATCCTCTCTTGGCAGATGTCTATCTTAGAACAATTATCCTTCTCACCACCCTCAGGCCCCGAGGTACCCACCACCAGCTGCCAAAGGAAGGCAGGTTTTCTTGTTAAAGAGAGTGCCTGACCCCCACACACATGCTGGGGGACGCCTTCGGTCCCTAGAACAATTTTTAGGGATCATCCTTCATCCTCTTAATTCCTCTCCCTTAGAGCCCCCAAGAGATATTTCAAATTCCTTAAGTGCAGGGACTGTAATCACCAGTCTAACTGCTACCATAGAGTTCCGAGGATCGGAGGATCCGATCGACCCAAGCCCCAAGCCCCCAGGCAGCATGCTCAATAGGCTCAGGGAATTTCCAGTCATTGTCTTCTAGGACTGTTGGTGGAGGGTGTTAGGGAAACAAATTCTTGATTCCTTATCCCAGCTCCACTCCCTCTTGATAACTTATTCAACTGTGGAATGTCCCTGGACATTCCAAGACCCTGAAGTCCAGGTTATCTCCCAGCTAACCCATCTGAAAGAGCGCGGTGCAGGCTCCGCTCCCCCAAACCGGAAGGTGCCCGCTTTCTCTATGCCATCCGGTATTTTCCAACTGCTTTCGATCCTAAGGTTAAGTGGACTGAGGCACAGATTCATTTGTTCAGGAAAACCTTCCTTGGGACTTGGATATCACCAAGGAAGCCCAGGTGATGAGGGGCTACGTTCCTCCCAGATCTGATTTAGCAGCCTTGGGAAGGGAGGCAAGAAAACTTGGGGTCTCTTTCATTCCAAGCCTCCCAAAGTTGGGGAAGCTGTCCAGTCCGTCTCCAGACCAAGAGATTTTAATCTCTTTGTGATCAGATAAATGGGAGAGTGGGAGAGCTGGCTACCCCGCTGAGGAGGGCCATTCAAAGCTGGTTCCTGTAATAAAGTGATTTAATAGATCTAAAGAGGCCAATTCTCTGCATTCTCCCACAATTACTTCCTGTGGGTTATCATTCACATATGTAAATGAGACAGGGAGGGGGGGCAGAGCCGCCAGCCAGAACTAGTTGTCTGATGGGGAGGAGGAGTGGTTAAGAGTGTGGGGGGGGAGAGGTCCAGGACTCAGCAAGGAGGTGGCTAAGCATCGTGCTGCATACCCTCCCAGCAGATGTTCAAGTAGCCCAGTGACCCCAAGTTACCCGACGTTAAGAGGCTCCCTGCATCCCATATCTCCCTTGTTTCCCCCCACTCTGCGTCCTCATTGAAGGCCATGCTCGAGAGACTTCCTTGCTGCCCCGGACCAGTCCACCCAGCATCTCCCTTCTTCACCCCTCCCCCTCCAGAATACCATCCCTCAGGCTCCAACCCTTAATCCCCACATCCTCCTTTCCCCTCCCCCCACGGCTCCTAAAGCCAACCTCCCCGAAGTAACCCCTCCCTGCCCGGCCTGGGTGTCAACCTACTGGACCTGAGATCATCAATTTCTCCTCCCCAGGTCCAACACGAAACCTCCAAAGGTGGAAGGGACACAAGCAGCAACTTCCTTTACTTGGTTGTTATGGGTGCCTAGTGTCCCAGGGCCACTGGAACACTTCTAAGATATTCAGGAGGGGGTGAGAGGAAGAGGCAGCCAGGGAGGAGGGAAACCTGAAGGCTCTGGCCCCTTGTTCGAGGCCAGAATGTTAGGACAGCAATCAATGGCTGTCTGGGGCCATAAATGCCAAGCAGAGAATAGGACCAGAGGCTAGCCTTCCTCCACCCCCTGCCCTGCGACACTGAATTTCACCCCCACTGGGCCGCCTTGCTTTAACTGAGAACTTGGGGTTGTGACCTAACTCCCTCCCAGCCTGGACCAGGACTCTAAGCACTGGGCTCCTTAGGTTTTCCTTCCCAGTAAAACTGGATGCAAAAAGTCCAGTAAGTGAACTGTGTGCCAGAGAGGAGTACTCTGGAAGAGGTTTCAGGCCCCCAGACAGATTCTTCAAGGATCTGCCAAACTCGCTCAGGTCGCAGGGCTTTAGTTTTGGGTACCACTTGGGTGCTGGGACCCGGCTGACTTCTCAGCTTTACCCCTGTTTGATGATCCTAGAGTGGTTTGCCTGCCTCTCTCCCGCCAGAGAGCTCCATTCACATGTTAGTGAAAGACGCTGCGCGTTCAGGGCCCTGCTCAGAACCGGCATGTGCTTCCCTGGCCTGCCTGCGGCCCTCCCCCCACCGGCAAGCACAATACAACCTTAGTTTCTGCCACATGGGGTCACCTCCCTGCCCCCTGCCCCCTTCCCAGGGGAAAGAGGTAACAGACACGTGGTAAGCCAGAGGGGTTCCGGGAAGGGGGTGGGGGTGCTGATAATCGGCTCTGCCCTACCCCGTCCCGTTGGAATTCATGGGGGCTCGGAACCGGGGTGCCACCGCACAGATGGGAGCGCACAATGAGAGCCCACGGTCTCCCTCGACCCAACAGCCGAGTCCGTTCTTCCAACCTTGAATATGCGCGCCAACATCCCCTTTCCCCGGCAAAGTTGCTAGAATCGGTCTCACCTGGTGCACAAAGACATCCACCGGGGGGTCAAGCGCGACCCCGGCGCGGGCGGTCATGGACAGGAAGCCGAACCCCATGCGCACGTTGAACCACTTACAGATGCCGGCACCGTGCAGCAGCTGCGGCTCCTCGGCCGCCCGGGCGGCGTCCTCCGGCGCCTCCTCCGGCGCCTTGGCGCAGCCACCTGAAGGTTGGGAGGGCGCTCAACTGGGGGGGCCACGGAATCGGGAGGGCCCTCTCGAGACCCAGCAGGGAGACCCGAGTGTCCAGCCCACGGGCGTGCACCCAGGTGGCTGTAGCTACCAAACAGCTGGCGAGGAAAGACCTGTCTTGGCCGCCTCCCGCGCTCCCCAAGCTTACACTGAAGCCAGTGTTGCCCCAAAAGTTTTGCTCCTCTTCCCACAACATGTTGCCCGGGGAGAGCTGGTCGGACAGGCCCCTCCTCTTCTGTCCACCCGCCCCCGTAGCCTCGGCGTGCACGCCGCTGGGACACCAGGGTTCCTTGCTCCAGAAATAGCCCCTGAGACAGGAGGCCGCACAGACTTAGGGTCCTTCGGCCAGGCTGGGGGACATTTCCCCACCTCCCTTTTATGTGGTTCCTGGGCGCCCCTGAAGCTTAAGGTGTCCCCAGTAAGTCCCGAGCTCGAACCTGCAAACTGCTGGTTTGACACAGAGCCCATGGTAGTCGGCTGAGCCCGCGGCCCCGGGCCCCTGGTCGGGTGGCTGCTGGCCCCAGAGAAGTCCGGAGGCAAAGGGGTGGCTCGGAGAAGAGGCTGCTACATCTTCCCCAGCACAATAGCGGTGGGAGGGCCCACGGCTTTTCAAAGGCTCCCAAATTCTAAAAGACAATGACCCAACCCCCCGCGGGCAGCCCCCTCCCCTCCCCTCCCTCTTCTTTCCCCTCCCTTTCCTTCTGGCTCCAGCTCCGGCCCTCCCCCATCGCTGTGGGCTCTGACACCTCTGGGGTGTCCCTTCTCAGAACCTTGAGGTTTGACACCCCCTCCTCACACACACATCTGGAGATGGGGGCCGTCAGCCCTAGAAGTCTTGAGTACCCCGGAATTTGGGATCCTGTACTTTAAGGAATTAGTGGGGGTCCCCAAAGCAGCATACAGGTGGGGGGCTGGTGGGGGGGTAGTTTTAAAACCATGTGACTGCTCCCACACACACTCACACACCACCCCCGCCCCCCGCGCAGATAATTATACATTCCAGAGAGTTGGGGGAGGGAGGTGTGAGCCTGGCAGCGCTGGCCAATCAGAGACTCAAACCACCTGTCAAGGGAGAAATGGATGAGCCCTCCCCCTCCCCCAGCTCTTGAGCGCCCCTCCCCCTCCCTTCCCCTTCAGGCCTCCGAGCTGACCCGGCTGCTTGGCGCTGACCCGCTCTCACCCCCCACCCCCGTGTGCTTAGATAGACCTGGAGTTCAGGACACTAGGAAGCCTGGGGATGGGGAAGCAGGGGGCGGGGGGGGTGGCTGGAGATCCAGCCCGGCTGATCTCCAGTCCTGACCAAGGCGCTGCCTCTCAAGGCGCTGTCTCTGACTGAATGTCTCTGCCTCCCTGAGTTTCGGACTGTTTTTTAGATCTCTCAAAGTGCTCCTAATTGATTCTGTGTAAAATATCCTTCCTTTTTTCCTTCCAAATCCGTGTCTAAAATTGACTCCACGTGGTGTTTCCTGGGAGAGCAGAAGGAAGCGAGAGAGGCTTGAAGTGTGTTCCTCTCTCTTCCAGCGCCCCTCATCCTGTCCCCATCCCAATCCCATCCTTATCCGTTGCTGGGAGAAGGACTAAGTGGGTAGGTGGGTGGAGGCATTTCTTCCAGTCCTCCGGACACTCTTGGGTAGCCAGACCCTCCTCCTTTCCAGAGTCCCATCCTAAAGTGCGCTTGCCTCCCTACGGTGGGCTTGGTGGGGGTACTGGAGTAGAGGACTCCTTACTCGAAGAGGTAGCCTCCCCTTCTAGGAGATAAAGAGGGTTGGTCAAGAGAGGGTGGCTAGTGCCCTGGTCGGAGATGGACAATGGCCGGGGGCTCAGTGCACGGCCCTGGCCCTGCCCCTTCACTTCCGGTGCTCAGTTCAAACTGGACAATGCCAGCTCCGGCCAGTTCCCCTCCCCCACTGCTACAACCCATTTAAAGAGACAGAGCCTGCTTTCGGGGGCATCCGCTTGCTCTGAATTCAGTCTTCTCCACCAAGTGTGTAGAACCTCTCGCGCTTCTCACCCTGAACCTGTGTGTGTATGTGTGTGTGTGTGCGCGCCCGCGCGCGCGCGTGCCCGCCCGCCCACGTGTATATTTGAGAAAGAGAGAAAGGGAATGAGTGGGGGTAGGGAAGGGAAAGACGGGAGTGCAAGAGGCTGTGGAGAGATTATATTTCTCTCTTTTCTACATGGAGAGTGCTCTCCAAGAGACGAAAACTTGAGTCTACGGGATAGGGGACAGGACTTTGGGTGATAAAGAGGACAAATGTGGCCCTTCGCTACTTAGCCTAAAAAATACATATCATTAACAAATATCATTATCAATGTCCCACTCCTAAATGAGAATCTTAATTTAGTTTTTCCAAGAGTTCTTGCAAGTACATCAGCCAAAGCCATTTTTCGTTTATATAATTCTCCCCACCTAAGTCTTATCTCCCCTCGTGACTAGCGCCTTTAAAATATATTCACTCCCTGTGTCTCTGTTCTTAAGATTCAGGAGCAGGTGACTGAGGTCTGGCTCCGCTCTCAGGGAAAAAGGAGGGGAAAAGGAGGTTAGCGGTTTGGTTTCGCTTGGTCCGCTCTCAAATGCGTGTTGTTCCCTCAGCGGGCGTGACCAGCCTCTCTGTCCAGGGTCCTGAGAGCGCCAGGAGCCCTGTCCACGGTGCTGAATAAAGCCACGCTCTCTTGGCTCCCAGCTCCCAGCTCTGAGAATGCCTTCTTGACTTCCCATCTCCAAGTCCTTCCCAGAAAACTTGATTCTTCTGAAACTGTCAATGACCCTGACACATTTGAGACAAGTGAAGGGATTCTTTGAATGCCAAAAGGGGGTATTTCCAGCAGTACATGATTCTGTGAGAGCATTGCAAGGATCTCAAGCTCCCCTTCAGAAAAATGGATATAACTATTCATTTGGACACAGAAGGTGAGGAAAGAGGACATATTTTCTGATTCAAAGGAAACCAGGGTAGGGGCACCTAGCTAACTCAGTTGATAGAGCACACGACTCTTGATCTCGGGGTTGTGGGTTCCAACCCTATGTTGTTGAGTGTAGAGATTACTTAAAAATAAAACCTTAGGGGTGCCTGTGTTGGTAATTTGATTAAGCATCAGATTTCAGCTCATCAGTTCGTGATCTCATAGTTCGTGAGTTCAAGCTCCACATCAGGCTCTCTGCTGTCAGCACAGAGCCTGCTTCAGATCTTCTGTCCCCCTTTTTCTCTGCCCCTCCCCAACTTGTGCTCGCTCTCTCTCTCTCTCTCTCTCTCCCCCTCTCAAAAATAAACATTAAAAATATATTAAAATTAAAAAAATATATAATCTTAAAAAAGATGGGAGATTCTGGGTGGCTGAGTCAGTTGGGCGTCTGACTTTTAATTTCGCCTCAGGTCATGATCTCACAGCTCGTTGGATCCATCCTCATGTAGGACTCTGCACTGATGGCACAGAGCCTGCTCGGTACCCTCTCCCTCTGCCTTTCCCCCTCCTCAAAATAAATAAACTTTAAAAACAAACAAACAAATAAATAAAATAAGAGTAGAAGAAAAAAAACAAACCAAAACAACAACAACCCAAACCAACCGACCAAATAACAAAAACAAAACAACAACAAAAACAAAAATCACAAAGGAAACCAAAGCAGAAGAGAGACTAATCTTTGTTTTTGAATTATTTTCCTAATTAATGGGAAAATAGGAGCATAGGTGTCAGAGCCAACTTGCCTATGTTTGAATGTTGGGTCTACTTTCACAGATCTGCAATCTGGGACAAATTCTTTTTTTGGGGAGGGGGCAAATTCTTTAACCTCTCTATGTCTCAGTTTCCTCCTCCGTCTGATGGGGATAATGAGAATATTTAACTCTCAGAGTTTTATTGTGAAGATAAAGTTAGATCACACATTTAAAGCTTTTAAAAATAGTGGCTGTAATAGTTTTTAATAATGTAAACTACAACTATTATTATAGCTATTGTGCATATGATTGTCTCTATGAACCAGAATGTGCTGAATCATTTGCTTCTTAGGACTAGGGCCATTCATGTATTATTTCTTTCTGCACCTTTTCCCACATCCTTACCAGTACCTAGCACGGTGCCTGGCCCATAGAAGGCACTTACGAAGAATCTCCAGAATAACCTTTAACTGAAATAATAAATGTTACTATAATAGTCATAATATTTCTACTCCTGGGCTGCCTCTATCAAGTCTAAATGATACAAACCCAAAGAGGGGTTCAGGACCTCATAACGTTGCATATGTAGAGGCAGAGGATGCTTTAGGAAAGGGCATATGGCTCCCAATATAACTGACTCTTCATCCCCAGTGGGTCGATTCTATTTGGGAGATGGAGACTCCTGACTAAACCTTCTCCTGGGTCCTTGTCTCAGTGAAAACTTATTGGTTTCCTATTGTGAACCAGTCAATGTGCTAGTTCACAAGTTTGGTGGAAGAACCATATAAGCATTATGCACTAAGTGGTATGATGACTGAAAATGTACCCCAAAAAAGGAAAGAAAAACCGTGTCCAGGTGCATGCCTTGGCTGACTCAGTCAGTAGAGCACGTGGCTCTTGATGTTGAGTTCGTGAGTTTGAGCCCCACTCTGAGAGTAGAATTTTCTTAAAGAAGAAAGAAAGAAAAAGAGAAAGAAAGAAAGAAGGAAAGAATGGGAGAGAGAAAGAAAGAAAGAAAGAGAAAGAGAGAGAGAGGAAGGAAGGAAGGAAGGAAGGAAGGAAGGAAGGAAGGAAGGAAGGAAGGAAGAAAGGAAGAAAGAAACGCTCTCTGCCTTCCCAAAAGTTACGGTCTGGTTAGGGAGATAAGACCTGATATAGCTAAGTATTGCAAGTTTTTGTGTATTTCTGGGAATCATAATATCTAGGTGGGAAGAAAAAGAGCTCTTTAGATAAAGGTCTAGTGTTAACACAAAGAACATCTCCTCTTGTTGTTGTTGTTGTTGTTGTTTGAACATCTCTTTAAAATATTTTACTAAGTTCCTCTTGTGTAGGTTCATATCTTCGTAAAAGGAAATAGGTCTAAGTAATAACTCATTAAACATTTAAAAATATTTTTGAGCACTCCCATGTGACAGGCATTGTTCTAAGTGTTGGGAATTCATCAATAAACAATACAAACAAAAATGCAGCCTTTGTGGAGGTTACATTCTGACACCTTATCATAACAACAGCTATTATTTGTCAAGAATACAGGCACATTTCTCTACTATATTGTATATCTGAAATTCATATAACTGTCTACGGCCATACCACCCTGAACGCGCCCGATCTCGTCTGAAATTCATATAACAGTGTACGTTAACTAACTGGTATTAAAATAAAAACTTGAAAAGCCAAAAACTTTTAAAAAAGAATAAGGCACATTTCTTATCTCATTCAAGCCTGTCGATAACTCTGAGTAATAGGTATTAATATTCCCACTTAGTAGGAGAGGAAACTGAAGCTCAATGAATCAATATAACCTGCCTAATGTAGATGCGCTAATACATGGCTGAAGCAGATTTAAACCCACATATGTGACTCCAAATCTCACATTGTTTCCACAGTCCTAGTAAGCTGTGACTGGTGCTGTCCCCATTTTACCAATAAGGAACAAGATACATATAAGGAAAAAGACTATATATTCAATATGATTAGTAAATAGAACCCAAGTTTGTCCCTGAGTAACAGCTTATCTGTCATTTTTAGTTATCACCCTCCCCCAAACTCCTTGCCTTTATAAATCAAAGAACTGGCCAGAACCAAAGAAGCTCCTTTTTTTTGGTGGGGGGAGCATTCATCTACATCCAACTCCCATTTCTGAGGTGTTTTGAGAACTCTCTGGTAAGGTCCAGGATGGTTGTGTGGTTTTTTTTTTTTTAAGATTTTATTTTTTAGGTAATCTCTATACCCAAAGTGGGGCTCGAAGTTGCAACCCTGATATCAAAAGTCTCATGCTCTATCGACTGAGACAGCCAGACACCGCCAGGATGGTTGTTTGGAGTGAAAGTCTTTACCATCTGCTAACATGGATGGTGGTGTGCATTTGAGAAAAGTATTTCCCACAATGTGTCCTTCAGTATACTAGTTCCATGGGATGATTAATGCATCTTACTAAACTAAAAACTTTCTATAGTGAAATATTTGGAAAATGGTATGTTAACTAGATTTCCTATGCAGGGCTTTTCAAAACCTTTAGTATGGTGATACACTGATTAATCAGGGAGGGAGTCATATTGATGCGTGCAGGGTTTCCATTCATTTTTCTGTTCATTCATTCAGTCACCTAACAAATATTTATTGAGCATCTATTATGTGTCAGGTGGCACTGTTTGAAGCATTGATGATATGTCAGTGAACAAAACAGATGAAATTCCTACCCTCATAGAGCTTACATTCTAGAGGAGAGGGACAGATAATAAACAAATAATTAAGTAAAATGTATAGTATATACATTTTAGCTTAAGCTTGTTAATATGCTCTGTTATCTCAAGAAAGGAACCCAGTTTTACCCTTTAAGGGTAAAATGAGGGAATTGAATTCGTTGTTAGACAAATGTTTCTTCCAGTTCTGACATTCTAAAGTAATGTGTGTGTGTGTGTGTGTGTGTGTGTGTGTGTGTGTAAGAGAAAGACAGACAGACACACAGAGACAGAGAGACAGAGACAGAGAGATTGAGAGAGAAAGAGACCCCATTCCTAATTACACTGAGAAGCAATCTGTTTTCACCCATGCTGTCATCTTCATCCCACTCTAGGGACTAGGGCTCCCTACATCAAGTGGGATTGTGTACCTCTCACCTCTTAGGCCTGTTGAATTGGCAGAAGGAGGATGAGCCAAGGGAGTCCCTTTCCTTCTTTCAGTCCTGCTCCACATGCAGGCCTTGCTTCACAGAGCAGGACGCCAGGCACTTGCTTTCACCAATAATGGCTTCATTACATTGAAAGGAGACGAGAGTGACCTCAGTGAAATAGACTTCCTGACCCCAGCTGACCTCTGACCCTCACCCTGACAGCCTCTAAATCTTTTCCTTCTGACACATCCCCCACAAGGTACAAGCAAGAAGAGGAAATGATGAGTCCACTATAGCCCACTGTCCAGTGACTGTAACTCACCCGACGTCCTGTTGCATGGAACTTGCCGTGCCCAACTGTAATTTACTTCATGATCCTCACTGTGACTCTAGTCTGGCCCATGGGTCACAACTCATGAAACTGTCATTCACCTGGTGTCCATTTGTATGTGTCCAATGATTCTCATGTACCATGGAGACAGGAGGCAGGGTGTCTAACCAAATGCTGTCATTTCCCCAATACTACTTCAGCCTCGACCTTTAACCTATTCTTCCCTGACTCTGTAGTTACTGTTTATTGAGAGCTGATTATACCAGGTGTGCACTAAGTGTTTTGTGTGTATTGTCTCTTTCTGTCCCCAAGCATTCTAATCTAAGCCCCATTTTACTGGAGGAGAAACAGAGACTTAGTGAGTGGAGTTAAGTGACTTGCCCTGACCCACAAATCACAAAGGGTGCAACCCAAATCTAGCTCATTCCAATATTTTTCTTCTTCACTTTTTTTTAACAGTTAAAGTAATTAATGCATGTGGTTTAAAAAATCAATTAATATTGAAAGAATTATAATGAAAAACAATAGTCCTCTGACTACCCTACCCCCTCTGCTCCCATGAGGCAACGACTCTTTGGGTCATTTTTTTTCTGGAGGATATTTCCATATCTCTAAATTATATGCATGTACCTCTGTTCCTTGATTTATCAATTTTAGATATCTTCTATTGATTTCCCGTTACAGTGGATGAGGGCTTACCTCTCTTATAGCATCTGCCTTCCCTTTTCCCTTCCTAGTACAGTTAAACCACCATTTTCAAAGAAATAGATAACCAATGTTTATATTGTTATGATTATGGAAATGTTCATCATATTGCCAAGTTGTATACTAAGTATGACAAAATTTCTTTTCTTTATCATGTTTTATTTTTCCTGGACTCTCTACTAACTTCCTTCCTTCCTTCCTTCCTTCTTTCCTTCCTTCTTTCCTTCCTTTCTCTCTCTCTCTCTTCCTTCCTTTCTTTCTCTCTTTCTTTCTTTCTTTCTTTCTTCTTTCTTTCTTTCTTTCTCTCTCTCTCTCTCTCTCTCTCTCTCTCTCTTTCTTTCTTTCTTTCTTTCTTTCTTTCTTAAGTTTTATTTATTTAAGTAACCTACACTCAGCATAGGGCTCAAACTCATGACCCCAAGATCAAGAGTCAAATGTTCTTCTTACTGACCCAGCCAGGCGCCCCTACCATTCTGTCTTTCCTACAATATTTGCCATTGAAATATCCTCAATTATTTTCAAGGGATCCATTACATTGTCTTTTCCACTTAGCCCTTGTTTTTCCCAGAGCCTCTTTCCTTAGGTCTTCCTTTCTGGTTGCTCTCTGAGCATGCGTCACAGCTGTCACCTTGTCACCTTCACTACAATGGCTAGAGCCACTGATTCCTGGGCTCCATGTCTCTTCCTTGGTTCACACTTAAGAAGCACATCTTCAAGGAACTGCCTAAGAAAGAGTGCACCAAAGGGAAATTTCCTGGAACTTACAAGTCTAAGTGTGTGTGTGTTTTTTTTTTTTTACCCTTACTTTTTTGATGATTCCAAAGCGATACTTTTTACCACTCTGCTATGCTGACCCTTGGCAAAATGAAGAAAGACACTTGGCTTACTCTGAGGACATTGAAGTTGGAGGTGTCTTTTCTAGATTCTGAGGCTGTGAACCCAGAGTCATCAGTGGAATAAAAATTCCTATAGTTAATGCTTTTTGAAGGTTCGCCATGTGCTAGACATTGTGCCGAATATTTTACATAAATTATCTCATTTAATCCTCACACCAAATTTATAAAATAGGCATGGTTATTGTTTCCATGTAAAGATGAAGCCAAGGGGCATCTAGGTGGGTCAGTCGATTAAGCGTCCAATTCTTGATTTCAACTCAGACATGATCTCACAGTTCATGAGTTCGAGCCCCATGTCAAACTGCACTGACAGTGTAGAACCTGCCTGAGATTCTCTCTCCTTCCTCTCTGCACCTCCCTGTTCTCGTTCTCTCTCTCTCAAAATAAATAAATAACCTTAAAAAAATTTTAAGATGAAGCTGAGCACAGAAGGGTTAAAGTAACCTGGTGATGCTCATGGAAGTGACAGAGTCAGGATTCAAACCCTGGTAGGTAGGTTGACTCTGGAATTCAAGTTCAGATTCAGTAACATCACTGGAGAAAACTTAGAGATTAGTAGACTTTGTCTTCCTCCCATCTGTTTTGTAAATGTGGAAATAAGACCTAAAATCTAAGTGACTTGCCCAAGGTCCCATAACTAGTTAATAAGAAGAACTAGAAACCCAGGTTTCCTAATTTCACCCTTTCAATCAGGGAGAGGGTGTTCAAATTCAGGATTCATTTTTGAGATTTGGTTTCCCTGTTTGTTTAGTGGGGAGAAAACTATTAGAAAGGACAGATATCAAATGTCCCACTAGATTGTAGCTGGGATATGTAATAGAAACATGTAGAAAGCACTATGGAAAGAATGGAAGCTAACTCATGTCATATGTTATAGAAAGCTTCACAGGGAAGGTGGCATTGCACTGGACCTTGTATAGGAGTTTGAAAGCCAAGGAAGGCAGTGCCTTCCAGAGGAAAATACAGCAGAAATGAAAGCCAGGATGGATGAAAGTGAACACTTGTTTGGGGAACAATTACAAAGTTTGGTTCCCACATTGGCAAGTCCTCTATGTCCCTGTGAAGACAGACAGAGAGACCTGCCCTCCTTTCATTCAATCTTCAATCACACAATCATTCAACATTTTGTCAGTAGGAGAGATGGAATGGTATGTAGGAAAGTTCTGGGTTCTATCACTAATTCACTGACTGACCTTGAGCAAATCTCCTCTGGGCCTGTTTTCCTCATATATCAAATAGGAGAGTAGATTATGATCTCTAAAGTCTCTTCCTGCACTTGCGATAACTACAGAATGAGAATAGGGCAAAAGGTGTCTTGACTTTCCTTCTTTGGAGTAAGGAAGAAACATTTGTTAAGTTCTGGGCATAGCCCCCTCCAACCACCCTGGGAGGAAGGTGTTATCTCCCCATTTAACCAAAGAGAAGACTGGATCTCAGACTACTTGAATAACTTCCTCAAATTCTCCCAGCAAGTAACAACATAGCTGATATGTATGAGTGTTTACCATACACTCTGTCAAGACCTTACCTTAGCTCATATGATCCCCCAATAACTTCATGATGTGGGAATTATCATCTCCATTTTCAAGATGAGGAAACAGAGATTCAGAAATTAAACAATTTGTCCAGGGTAACTCTAACAGTAAGTGACCCACCCAGGTCTGCCTGGTGCCACAACCTCTGCTTCCAATTACCAGGCTACACTGCAACTCAGTGATGACATCTGAGTCTGCCCCACGCTTCATATACACCAATCCAGAATCAAGGCTTCCAGATGACAAGGGACTGTCCCTTCCCTCTCCTCACCACGAGGCCTCTGTGGTTTGACCATGGTGACAGACGGACTGATGCATAGAAACTGTCCTTTCTTGGGACACCTGGCTGGCTCAGTTGGTGGAGCACGCAACTCTTGATATTGGGGTTATAAGTTTAAGCCTCACGATAGGTATAGAGATTACTTAAAATCTTCAAAAGAAGAAGAAGAAGAAGAAGAAGAAGAAGAAGAAGAAGAAGCAGCAGCAGCAGCAGCAGCAGCTGTTCTTTCCCCTCTCTGGCCTCTCCTGAATGCAAGGTATGCTTTGAGGTTCTGAGGCCCCCACTGCTGTTCTATTAAAGGAGAGAGTATGGAGCACAGAGAATTAAGACCCTGGGTCCTTGATTCTAAGATTCTCAGGCCAAAAGGGACTTGCAGATCAGTCAATACCCTCCCAGACCCCAAATTCGACACCTGCCATTTTCTAGACTCAAATTGCAAACCTCCAGCAACAGGGAGCTTCCACCTCCTGGAAACCTTGCCCATCCCCTGATAGTTTGGATTGTTAGAAAGTTCTTTCTTCCATTGAGTTGCAGCTGGTCTCTATAGCCTTTAACCACTTGTCTTTAGGACAAGTCCCCTCCCTCTTCTGCAAAGACTCTACGGTCAAGCTTTCTGTTCAAACCCCAGAGTCACCCTTCCCCAGTTGTGTGACCTTGGGCAAATTTGTTAGAGGTTCAATGCATCAATTTTGGTGGGTTTCTCATTGTTCCTCTGGAAGCTAATGCCAGATTTACCCAGCGTGTTCCTCATTGATCCACAGTCTTTCTCCATTACCTGTGCATTACTTTGTACAAGGTTTTTGCAACCATGAAGTGTTTTCCTGTGCATTGTCTCACCAGACCCTGGAGAATAGGGTTGCTGCAAAAGGAAAGGGGATAGATAGGCATGTGGTTATCTCAGTTTTGCAGGTGAGGCTGGTCTCTACCTTCAACACTAGACTTACCTCCAAACTTACACTTCTCGCTCCTATCAGTTAGCCTTCCAGGGCCTCCATACCCTTGCTCTCTCTTTCTTCCTGATGTTTTTCGATGCTTACCCCTCTGCCCAACCCACCATCTCCCTCACTTCATTTTCCCCTTACTTATTCATTCTTTAGGCTCCAACATAGCTGTCACTTCCTTCAGGGATCTCTTTGCCTCCATCCACTCACCCACCTACCACCCCCTCACTTGTTCTTATAGTACCCTGTATTTCTACCACAGAATATTTCCCCAACTTTATTATATTTGGTTATTTGTCTTTCCCGTTGGCTACTAGAATGTAACATCAGGAAGTTAGAGACAATGTCTGTCTTGTTCATTGTGTGCCCGGCACACAACACAGAGCTTGGAAAAGAGTAATTACTTGTTAAATTAAATGTTCATTGAATGGGCGGGGGGTGCCTGGGTGGCTAAGTTGGTTAAGTAACCGACTTCGGCTCAGGTCATGAGCCATAGAGTTGTGTGCTGACAGCTCAGAGCCTGGAGCCTGCTTCAGATTCTGTGTCTCCATCTCTCTCTGCTCCTCCCCCGCTCGTGCTCTGTCTCTCTCTGTCTCTCAAAAACAAACATAAAGAAATTAATTAAAAGAAATCTTTGTTGAATGAATAAATGAATGACTTGCTCAGGATTCCATGACTAATAATGGCCAAAAGTAGAATCCAGGTTTATTTCTAAGTCCTAGAATTTTTTTCCCAAATTTTTATTTAAATTCTAGTTAGTTAACTCTAAGTCCAAGAATTCTTTTTAACATCTTATGAACCAAACCTGATTCTTACCCTTAACCCCTACCGTTAGCCCCTGCTCCCACTTAGTTCCTTAGAATCTTAGATTGTTTATCTGGAAGAAACATTAGAGCTCATCTGATTCAGCGCCTTCATTTCATATATAAGAAAATCATTTTAAAACAAGAGAAGAAGAACGAAAAAGAAAACTATAGGGGTTCAGAGGTTTGCCTAAGGCCACATAGTAAATTGCACTGTCCTTCCTGACCACCAGATTGGTGCTTTCTCGCTCACCAGCGAGTTCATGGACTCGCAGGGCTTTGTCTTCAGGGTGGGAGTAGTAGCAAAAAATTCCACCCAGGTTCCTGCTTTTCTGCTCTCTAGCTGCTCAAAAGTCCAGACACCAAGATGCATTCTGAGACATCTCACAGCAGAAGTTTCAGACCAGACAGGATGGAGGGGGGATGCATGTGTTGTAGGGAGGAGCGGGTCATGGGGAGCCAAGGATACAGACATGAAAACCAGGCTGTGCAGTGCAGCCCCACGTTGTGGGGTCCCTCGAGGCCCCCACTGTGGCAACACCACTCCCTCTGCCCCTGATGCTGACCTTTGGGGCCAGAGATCAATAACCTGGGACATTGGCTTCAGCCCCCTTTAGCCCTCCAGTGACCACAGGCTGTTCAGAAGAGCTAGCAGGACTCAGGGTCATTAAGTAACTGTCACTCTTCCCCAGCCCCACTTAGGGCACTGCTGGGGATGGGGCCAGGAATGGGAAACATCACAGAGAGACATGGTATGGTCAGTTCTCCTCCCCACCGGAGCAGTGACTTCTACCTCTTCTTGACCCCCACCCTCTTCCCCAAGATTAACTCCTGTTCTTTCTGTCCCCCCCCCCACACACATATCCCTAGCCCTGAGCTCTGAGCCTCCTCACCAAACCCCCAATCTCTCAGTTGGGCCTCTGTCCTATTTGCTGAGCCCCATCCCTTCCTCACAGAAACCCTACATTTCTCTTGGCCTAATCTCCTGGGGTTCCCCTCCTCCACACAGATTGTGTTGTCTAATCTGGAGATGTTTTACGCGGTTTCAGTCAAGGCAGCAGGCAGAAATTCCTCATTCACCATTTTCTAAATATTTCATCCCGGGTATTTTCTCATTCCCTTCTTTTCCCCAAGAGCAAATACACTTTTCTGTCCCTAAACATTAACAGGATCCTGTTTCAGAAACACTCTCACCCAGCCCAGCCCCAACCCCCCCAACTTTCCATGATCCCTCCCCACTATTCCTTCCCCACATCCACCCCACCACTCCAGCCAATCACTTCTGATTGATTGATTAAGGAGGAGGAGGAAAGAGGATCGATGGAAGAATCTGGGTCTATTCTTATTTAAAGCTAAAGGTCCAGAAGGGAGGGATATTAATTGCGGGGAGGATCAGAGATTCTCTGTGGAGCTGGGAGGGGGGTGAGGTGCTCAGCAGTGTGGGGGAGGATGGGTGCAGGGCTCAGACTAGTCTCTGAAGGTTGGGAGGAGAGTTGGGGTGGAACTTACAGAAGTGAGAAGGCATAGGGGTGCCTGGGTGGCTCAGGCGGTTGAGCGTCCAACTTCGGCTCAGGTCATGATCTCGCGGTTCGGGAGTTTGAGCCCGTCGTCGGGCTCTGTGCTGACAGGTCAGAGCCTGGAGCCTGCTTTGGATTCTGTCTGTCTGTCTGTCTCTCTCTCTCTTTTTTAAACAAACTGTATTTTTTTTAATGTTTATTTATTTTTGAGACAGAGACAGAGCATGAGTGGGGGAGGGGCAGAGAGAGAGGGAGACACAGAATCCGAAGCAGGCTCCAGGCTCTGAGCTGTCAGCACAGAGCCCGACGTGGGGCTCGAACTCACAGACCGCGAGATCATGACCTGAGCCGAAGTCGGACGCTCAACCGACTGAGCCACCCAGGTGCCCCTCTCTCTCTTAATCTGCCCTTCCCCAGCTCATGCTTTCCCTCTCTCAAAATAAATAAATATTAAAAAAAACTTTTTTAAAGAAGTGAGAAGGCATATATCGGCAGGAGTCATAAATGAGGTTAGGGTCCCCAAGACTACTCCTGCCATGAGAAATATAACACCCCATCTTCTTTCCCAAGTGAGAGGAGTCGTGGGTCCCTAGTACCCTGGTGTCCAGCAGGGGGCGCTCTGCCTCCATATTTCCCCTTTATTCACCCAACAGAACCAAGTTCCTTTGCTCATTCATTCAAAAGTATTGAGCCCCCCTGTGTGCCAGGCACCGTGCACCAGACACAATGCCACCGGACTGCAAAAATGCAAGTACAAACGAGACAGACAAACAAAGACCCAGACTTTGTGGTGCTAGCAGGATAGATTTATAGTGAATAAATTACAGTGATCTAATTTAAGCTAAGGGGATCAGAAAAGACTTCCCACAAAACTGACTTTTAAACTGAGACTTGGATTCCTAAATCTTGACCAGGTGACAATGTGGAAAAGGGGTGTAGAGAACAATGTGCAAAGACCCTGAAGCAGGGAAGATCAGGACCCCTTCAGAGGGAAGGAAAGAACCCTGCATGGTGGCCGCATTCAGCTTTGGTCAGAGCTTTCACCCTTTGTATTGTGGAACATGCACAGCTGGAGTCCTGGGCTTTCCTAGGCTCAGTTCTCTTGATAATTGCTTTTGCCTTTTTTTTTTTTTTTTTTTTTTTTTTTGAGAAAGGGAGGAGCGAAACCCAGCAGGTCTCTAGGGCCTTTCTAGAGTAACCAAGCTTGGAAGGGAGAATTCCCGTTCATCCCCTTCCTAAGCTCAAAACTTTTTTGTCCAGGAGTGGAACAGAAGTAGAGTTAGTTTCAGTACATTTAGTAGATTTAGAAGTAGATTTAAGCTCAGGGCCCCTCCTGTGGCTGTGGGGGAGTCAAGTCATGTGCTCACATATTTGCATTAAATGTGCACAAATGAGATATTTTAATCACAGTTGGGAATTTGAAAAGTGGAATACCAGCAGTTACTCTGTTGAAAATTAGTAAAGAGGTGTGTCGGGCAGGTAATTAATACAAATATGTTTTATGATATTCGTGGTATTTTTCAGCTTTTAAAAGATGTGACTTATCCTGACTTCTCTCATTCTAAATAAACATTCACTAGGGGTATGCATTTTATATTTATAACCTAGTTTCCCT
Source organism: Paguma larvata (assembly GCA_030068075.1). NCBI lineage: Eukaryota > Metazoa > Chordata > Mammalia > Carnivora > Viverridae > Paguma > Paguma larvata. The sequence goes on along the minus strand of CM057833.1, from coordinate 19,325,228 downwards.
TTGTTTAAAGACGGCCTCCTAAACTGTAGACCTGGATCTGCCTGAGTGGGACTCCAGAGCCTCATCTTCTGACTCCAGATCTTAACTGGCCCCTGGACCATCCCACTTCCCTTTGCTCAGTCTCTCCTACCTCTGTGGTCCACACCCCCCGGGTGGATAGCTCATGGGTGATGAGAATGCTAAGGGGGTAGTGCAGCCCCTTGTTCCTGGGGGGGAAGCATGTTGAGGGCTACAGAGTGCCAACAGCCCTTCCCCAGCCCTCCCTGAAGAGGGGACACCTCGAACTATCCCAGGTCTTCAGGCTACAATGAGAGTCTGTGGGAGTGCTGCTCTCCATTCGTTCATTAGTTCATTCCTGCATCATGTTGACCCAGCCAGCAGCTCTAAGGGGCCTCGTTGGCTTTGATGTCTGCTTCGCTGTTGTGTGTCAGGCCTGAGTCAGGGGCGCCTCCATAGACCCACGTCCAGGCAGTGCTGCGGACAGAGGAGGCCCAGTCTGTTGGAGATGCTTAGGTATTTTGAGATGGGGTGGGGGAGGGAGGTGAGAATTGTTTGAATGTTGTGATTCCTAGGGATAAATAGAGACCCTGAGCCACGGAGGCATCCCCGTCAGACTCTGGGTGATACTGACCCACGTGGAAGATCCCTGGATCTGAAGCTTCGAGACCTGGGTTCAAATCCCTTTTTTTTTTTTTTTTTAAGTTTACTGGTTTATTTTGAGAGAGAGAGAAAGTGCGCAAGCAGGAGAGAAGTAGAGAGAGGAGAGAGAGAATCCCGAGCTGGTTCTGTGCTGTCAGCACAGAGCCCTACTCGGGGTTGAATCTCACAGACTTTTGAGATCATGACCTGAGCTGAGATCAAGAGTCAGACGCCGACTAAGCCACCCGAGCGCCCCATCTGGGTTCAAATCCTGCTTCACCCACTCATTTAACAGCCTGAGCAACTACGCTCAGTTCTACATCCACATTTGTAAAGTAAAGATGCGATAGGACTGTCTGTTTCAACTTGTACATGAGTCGCCGATGAGATAATTGACGGCCAGATGTTATAATTTTCTAATCTGAAGTCACCTCAGGTTTATAGAAAAGTTGCAAGAAGAATAAACGAATTCCTATACCCCCTTACCTAGATTATCCAAATGTTCGAAATCTACCTCATTTGTTATTATCCTCTCCTCTTCCACTTCTGTTCTTTTTTTTTTTAAACACAATGCTTGGGTATGACGTAAGATTTATTAAAGGCAATGATTATGTCACAGCAAGACCAATCATAGAAATATGTTTAGTTTTTATTATGCATATATTTTCCCAATAAATTTTAAAAGAAAAAAATATCACTAGCTTTGATCGTGCTTTCTTTTTTTTTTAATTTTTTAACGTTTATTTATTTTTGAGAGACATAGAGACAGAGCATGAGCAGGGGAAGGGCAGAGAGAGTGGGAGACAGAATCTGAAGCAGGCTCCAGGCTCTGAGCTGAGGCTCAGCACAGAGCCCGACACGGGGCTTGAACCCACAGACTGTAAGATCATGACCTGAGCCGAAGTTGGCCGCTTAACTGACTGAGCCACCCAGACGCCCCTGCACTTCTGTTCTTACATTCAACTATTTCAGAGTAAGTTATTGACCTTATCCCCTTTATCCCTAAACACTTCAGGCTGTGTTTCCTAAAAATGCAGACATTCTCAAGCATAATCATAATACAATGATCAAAGTCAACACGATATATCGCAGTCCACAGACCTTACTTGAGTTTTCTTCAATTGTCCTACCAAAGTTCTAATAATGTCCTTTCTTGTCTTGAATCAAGGCAGGATTATTTATTCCATTAAATTCTCACATCCCTATCTCTTTAATCTGGAATAATTCTTTGTTTTATTGTTTCTCCACATTTTATTTTATTTATTTATCTTAGAGAGAGAGAAAGAGTGCATGAGTGAGACAGGGGCAGAGAGGGAGAAGGAGAGAATCCCAAGCTGGCTCCACACTCAGCACTGTCCGCACAGAGCCAGACCCGGGGCTCAAACCCATGAACCGTGAGATCATGACCTGAGGCCAAATCAGGAGTCAGACGCTCAACTGACAGAGTCACCAAGATGCCCCTGCTTTATTAAAGCTTTATTTATTTTCCAGGAATCTCTATACTCAGTGTGGGGCTTGAACTCACGACCTTGAGATCAAGAGTCCCATGTGCTACCAACTGAACCAGACAGACGTCCCTCGTGACCTGACATTTAAAAAAAATAATAGGCCAGTTATTTTTGTTGAATATCCTTCAATATGGATGTGTCTGCTGTCTCTTGATGATTAGATTCAAATTTTGCACTTTGGGCAGGCACCTCACAGAAAAGATACTCCTCTCTCAGAACATGATGTCAGGAAGGAAATGATATTTATTTGAACCATTATGTGTTGAGGTTGAATTGGTTGGTTGAAGCACCAGGTTTCTCCACTGCAAAGTGACTATTTTCCCTACAAGGATTTCTTAGGGATATATACTGAGATGCTATAAATATCCTGTTTCTCCAAACTTTCACCCAGGAGTTTTTTTAGCATCCATTGGTTGGATGCTAAATCAGTTTTTACTGTGATGGTTATCAAATGGTGATTTTCTAATTACATTATCTCTGCATTATTAGAAGAGGTTTGCCTTCTCCATTTGTTTACTCATTTACTTATATCAGAATGGACTCATGGATTCCCATTTTTCAATGAGCTATAATCTGTTCTATCATTTATTTTGATCCTTAAATTGTCCTCGGTTGGACCAGGGAACCCCTTCAAACTGTTTCCTGGGTCCTGTGTCCTCATCTTTCTTTGAGCACTTCCTTGCTTTCTGGCACTCTCAGCTGTTCCAGGCTGACCTACGCTTTCCCAGCTCAGTGCTGAGATCATCATCTCTTCAGGGAGTCAAGTGTTTTACAAACTGAAAGTGATAAGCAGGAGCTGTGCTCCTATTTGTCTAGGGCATTGTGTGTGTAGAACGCAATATCCCCAAATTCTTAAAGAGCCTTGACCTTAGAAAAGAGCTGAGCATGAACATCCATCTTGCTTAGTGGCTTTGTGATCTTAGGCAATATGAAACAGAAACAATAATGCCTAGCCCCCAGAGTTGTCGTGAGGATGCCAACTCCAAGAAGACAAGGATCATTGTCTGCTTCTGACTGTAGGGCCTCTGGCACCTAGCAAACCTAGCAAGGGCCAGTGCACACAAGGCGTTGACGGGATGAGCTGAAGTGTGAGCATTGTGCCTGGTGCTCAGCCGGTCCGCAGGCAAGGGTGGCCACCGTTCGTGCTTACTGAATGTGGTCTGTTTTGTGGACTGTTTGTATATGCGCAGAGTTAGAGCTATCGCCAGGAGTCCACTGGTTGGCTGGAGGTCTCTGCCCCTTTCGGAGGAAGGAAGGGCTCTAGCTGAACGAGCAGATGTGAACTAGGCTAAGAGCACTAGGAAGAAAGCCTAAGATGGGTAGTAAAGTCCAGAGAAGGTGGCAAGTAGCAATCAGCCAGCATCTCTGGAAGGAGTGTGGCAAGGCTGGACCCGTAGCACGGGAAAGGGTGGAGGGCACTGATAGAGGCAGACTTCTGGGAGATGAGAAGAAGCTTTGCACTAGACTTGGGGAGATGAGTTGGACAAAGCTGTATTTTGGAGGCTCCACGTGAAACTCCTGATTTAAAGGAAGATACATCTCAAGGGGAGACCAGGACATGACCATCTAGGAGCCTCTAGTTGGAATGGGGGAGACACAGACTCTGCTCCTGGGATCTTACACCCTGACTTTCTCACCAGTAACCTTGCCATCCCCCCTTCATTCTGCTTCCTGATCCCCCTTCAAATCCAATCGGGCCTTCAGACTCTTAGCGTGGCCCCCATCTGTCCAGAAGGCCTTGTGAACTTGCAGCAGGCTACATTTCTTAAAAATGCCCTCCTTCTCTCAGCCTCTGGGGATTTCCTGGAAACGGGGTAGTGCCGAGTTTGCTTCAAAGCGGCCCAGAGTTATCCTGGAAGGTGACACCTTACCCCTGCCTACCACAGCCCCTTTCCAAAGCCTCCTCACCTTCCAGCACCCACAGCTGCTCTGACAGCTGACGGAGGGAAACCAGAAGCACAGAAGTGGAGTCATTCGGCTTAGGAAGGCCACAGGCAGCAGGTAGTGGGGAAAGAGGTCCCTGCTTGGCCCTCCCAAGGTGGGAAGTGCAGAACCAGCAGTCCCTGAGGCCCCCAATGCAGTTACATTGCCATGAAGTCCTCTGCCTGGGGTCTGTCTCTAAGGGTCCCCAGGCCCTTAGACAGCAGGTCCCCAGAGACAGGTATGAGCTTCTCTTGTTTGCACCCAATTTAAGGTGTAGAAACTAAAGAAGTGACTTGAAGAAACTCCTAGAGCGAGTCAGTGACAGTATTATGCTAGAACCCAGATTTCCCTCTCTGTCCTGTATCTCCCCGTCCACAATCCCAATTATCCCTTGGCTAGTAATCCATGGAATTCAGAACTTTTCAAAATGGTTTTTGAGACTTTGTGTAGTATTCTATTTTTTTAAAAAAAGATGTATTTGTTTTCGAGAGACTGCACGAGCAGGAGAGAGGCAGAGAGAGGGGAGCAGAGGATCCAAAGCTGACTTTGTGCTGACAGCAGAGAGCTTGACTCGGCACTTGGACCGTGAGATCATGACCTCAACCAAAGTTGGACACTCAACAGACTGAGACACCCAGGCGCTCCTTCATGTAGTATTTGAAAGCATGATCAAGGGGTGCCTAGGTGGCTCAGTTGGTTGGGCGGCCGACTTCGGCTCAGGTCATGATCTCACAGTCTGTGAGTCTGAGCCCCATGTCGGGCTCTGTGCTGGCGGCTCATCAGAGCCTGGAGCCTGCTTCAGATTCTGTGTCTCCCTCTCTCTCTGCCCTTCCCCTGCTCATACTCTGTCTCTATGTCTCTCAAAAATAAATAAACGTTAAAAAATTAAAAAAAAAAGAAAGCACGATCAAAGCTAGTGATATTTTTTTCTTTTAAAATTTATTGGGAAAATATATGCATAATAAAAACTAAACATATTTCTATGATTGGTCTTGCTGTGACATAATCATTGCCTTTAATAAATCTTACGTCATACCCAAGCATTGTGCACGCCCCAACTGTAATGGCGGAAATCCCTCACCACATTCTCTCCAAGGCCACGTTTCCTATGGCTTACCCCCAGGCAGTGACCGTGCAGGCAAGGACTAGAAGGCAGGGCCATCTTGGGAAATGAGAGAGTCCTCCGACAGGCAATTTAGGATTGAGGACTCCCCCTTGGCTTTGCTGAAACTTTCTTAGAATTGCACCATGGTCTAAGACTTTTCCTGCCCAACCTTCATTCCTTCCTCTGTCCTCCATGGGGGTCTCACCTGCCCAGTCTTCTGCCAGCTCTCCCCACGTTACCTGGCTCCTTGCCTATTTTCCCTCGTGAGTATTTTCCCCAATAAATCTATCCCACATCTAATCCTCTCTTGACATTTGCTTCCAGAGGGACCTGAACGAACACATTGAGAATTCCTACAAGCTCCACAAGCTGTTCCCCAAGGTGGAAATGCATTGTTTCAGTCCAACAAATATTTCCTCACTTTCTTATTTGATGCATCCACCAACCACATACTGAATTGCATTTAAGATATTTCATAATTCAGGGCGCCTGGGTGGCTCTGTTGGTTGGGTGTCTGACTTTGGCTCGGGTCATGATCTCACCGTTTCGTGAGTTCAAGCCCCACAGCGGGCTCTATGCTGACAGCTTGGAGCCTAGAGCCTGTTTCAGATTCTGTGTCTCCCTCTCTCTTTGCTCCTCCCCTCCTCTCTGACTCTCTCTCTGTCTTCAAAATAAACATTAAAAAATATTTCATAATTTCACTGTGTCCTGCAACTTTTCTTATTGTTTCAGTGACTGTGATACTCAATGCTTACTGTCTTTTACAAATAGGAATCAATTTTTGATCATTTCTTGGAGCAGTTAATTTGTGACACCTCTGTAGCTTTGCGAGAAGCTGGGATAGCTCCTTTAATCTGGAGGTCATGACCTCCTGGCAGTGTTCTAATATATTCTTTCTTTATGAGTGTTCAATGGGAAATGAGTTTGTGAAGATATGCCCCAAACCCATCTGGATCATATGTACCCTCTCAGTTCCTGATGCTGCTCAGGGCAATGGGCTTTAGACAGCTTCTTCAGGCTGAGGGCAGAGCAGAGCCTGGCCCTGCCATCATCTGCAGGGAACAAGTCTTCCAGGATCTGTGCCCGCCCATCCCATGCAGAAAAGAGGATCCCGGTTTTGTCAGCCACCTTGTGTTGACCGCTTTGGTTTTCTTTGATGTGTTAAGAATGATCAAATCTAGAGGTGATAATATTGTTGGATGCCTTGGGGATTTTGATCAAGGTGAGGAAAATATTTTTGAGTTAACTCAAAAGATTTTTACTACAAATGGTGTCTTTAAATTTCTCTCCTATGCTTTCTAAACTGTTTTCACAAGGTGTTCATTTAGATTTTGTTCTTATTTATTTATTTACTTGTTTATTTTTGAGAGAGAGAGAGAGAGGGCACAAGTGAGCAAAGGGCAGAGAGAGAGAAAGAATCCTACAAGGGGGCAGAAATAGAGAGAGGGAAAGAGGGAGAGAAACAGGACTCACCCAAAGTGGGGTTCTTGTTTTTTTTACCCAAAGCAGGGCTCATGCTCACCTGATGTGGGACTTGAACTCTGGAACTGTGAGGTCATGACCCAACTTCATGAGCTGAAGTCAGATGCTTAGCCACTGAGCCACCCAGGTACCCTAAAATTTATTTTATTATCTTTTTGAGTAGGCTTCATGCCTAGCATGGACCCCAATGTGGGGCTTGAACCCACGATCTTGAGATCAAGGCCTGAACCGAGATCAGGAGTTGGATACTTAACCGACTGAACCACCTAGGCACCCCTCATTTAGTTCTTAAAAAGACGCTGATTCTTATAGTATAGGCTCTGAAGTTAGGCCTGGGTTCAAATTCTTGCTTGTTATGTACCCTTGGGCCAATCATTTAAAATCTCTGAGCCTTATTTGGTTGTCTATGGAATAAAGATGCTACTTCCTCTGGCAGAATGGAGCAAGGTCATGAATACTTAGTAGTGGGCTGGCCAGAGTCTGCATCGGACAAGCTCACAGACAGAACCAGGAGTTCTGGGAAGGCACTGAAACACTGAGTCGTTAGTGGCACAGTGAGATGGCCTTCTTAGACATGGATGGGCAGAAGTAAAGCTCCCTGCTCTATATTCCCTCAAAACTTTTCTCTATCTCTTAAAGTTCTTCATCATTACCCCTTATTGTGGTCTCTTCTACCCAGACCAGGAGATTTGGGGTGGCTAGAAGGTGTGGAGTCTACTGAGGTTCAGACATTGTGGGCTGGAATGGATCTAGGAAGCTATTATGTACAAAGCCTGCTCCCGGGATGATGAAATGGCCAAGACGCTGAGCCACAGCCACTGGGTCTGATAGGCCAGCAAGCCCACTTGCTGAGTTGAAGGTGCTGCTACCATGAGGGGCTCTGATATGTCAGAGGGCAAGCGGTGCCATGTCAGCTCCCCTAACCTTTGCTGACAGAGTGGGACCCAGGTATGAGAGGGATATCCTTCCCGGTACTGAGAGCAGAACATGGCTTTGGTATGGTAGGCATGACTTGTTGGCTCAGTGCTTGGGGAACCCTAGGAGACAGTGTCCTTGGCTTCCCATGGACACAGCTAGTGGCACCCCTCAGGTGGCATGTCTAGGAGCCCACAAGGCCATCCCCCAAACTTCTCAGAAATAATCCTCCTAACAGCTCCCATTCATCTAGGCTTTTCTCTGGGCCAGGTGCCGGGTTAGGCACTTTCCATGCACGGCCTGCTACAACCTTCATAACAACCCCAAGACTTGGATCTGTTACTCGTCCCATCTTGTAGTTAAGGAAACTGAAGCTAAGTCATGTTACAGAACATGCTCAAGGTACAAGCTAGAGTGGCAGAGATGGAATTTGAACTGGGGCCTTGGGCTATTAACCAAAATATTGAACTACCTCAAGGAGAAAACATAACTGAGGGAGGCTTCAAGGTTGGGTTGGAATGAAATTTAAGTCATTTCTTTTACCATGGCCTCATTTACTCTCAGGCCTGGTAAAGCCTGGGTGTTTGGATTACATGTGGATTACGTTTGGATTATGTTTGGATTACAGCTGTGCTAGGCAACTACCTAGCATCTATAAATGTCTATTGTGACAGAACTATGGCAGCAAGAGTTGGAACTATGGCTTTCCTTCAAGACTCTTGACTCTGGTGCCCAGAGGAATACGTCTGGCCTTGGCAGTGCCTCCTAACCAGGGCTCGGAGGTTCTCCTGGTCCTAAGCATGAACACTGCATCTCAGTGGTCCTACATCCCTCGTTCTGTATACATGAGCAAAGATGGTAAAAATATTAACAGACTTGGCTTATGATTCAGTTCTGCTGCTTACTGGCTGTGTAATCCTAGATAAGTTAATGAGTTTTTCTGAGCTCAGTTTCTTTCTTTTTTTTTAAGTTTATTTTTTTTGAGACAGAGAGACAGAGCTTGAGTGGGGGAGGGGCAGAGAGAGAGAGACACACAGAATCCAAAGCAAGCTCCAGGCTCTGAGCTGTCAGCACAGAGCCCGACGTGGGGCTCAAACTCACAGACCGCAAGATCATGACCTGAGCCAAAGTCGGACGCTCAACCGACTGAGCCACCCAGGTGCCCCTGAGCTCAGTTTCTTAACTGTGAAATAGGAGGAAGAATAGCCACCCCCTAGGGTTATGGCGAGGAATGAAGGAGGGAATAGGTGTCTACCACTTCGCTCACTAAAAGAAATCTATCGTAACAACAGAAAATTTCCTATTCTTCTTCTCCTCTTCATTATTATTATTATTACTGTTATTTTGTATACCTTCTCGATCTCATGGTTTCTACAGCCCACTGAGGAAGACTCTGAGTCCTCTCCCTGCAGCAGGGAGGCAAGTTAGAGCCAAACCTCAGAGCCGGGACACCTAAGTTCTCTCAGCAAGGCCACCAAGGTTCACTTTGGGAAAATCGCTTTCTCTCTCCAAAGACCAGTTACCCCATTGGCAGGTACAGTAGTGCCTTGCTCACCTCACTGGGCTGTTGTGAGAATAACAGGCTACAAGGGAGCATGAAAGCATTCATAAGGAGTCAAGTCCTAGAAGGAGTTATTGTGTCCCTTGAAAGAAGAGTAAGGGATACAGGAACCCAGAAGAGCCAAACTGTCTCCTGCTCCAAGCCTTTGCCTAGAACCTTTCCTCCTCTTTGCCTGCCTCATTTACTCATTCAACATAAACTGATTGGGATCCATATCAGGAAGAAAAAAAAAAGATGTTTCAAAACTTGACCCTGGGCTGGAATGGATTCTGTGAAGACATTGTTGCAAAAATGGCTAACTTAGTGCCTTTGACCTCTTTACTTTCACCCTCCAAATTTTATCCAAATGTATCTAGATTAGCAGAACCATATTCACATCCAGAATCCTAGCTGCAAGGGAGTCTGGAAAATGTAGTGTTTTTTTTTTTTTTTCTTTTCTTCACATTCCACCTGTGTCCACCTGTTGCAGTACAGGAAGACATGCCAGGAAGAAGCAAGGGGTATAGATGCCAAGCTGCTGTTTCCACCACCATTTCTGCCAGGGCAGAGTTTGTGTATTGAATTATTCTGCCAGGGCCTGCTCTTGCTCACACACTCTTAGGTTGATGGTGTAGGGATGCTGACATATAGGTTTTAATAGAGACTTCATTGAGGACACATTTCTTGGGGCCGCCATTCCAGCAGGAGGTATTTATGGGAAACTCCAAGAAGGCAACCCAGTGTTAGGAAAACAAGAATACACTCATTTTTTCTCTCTTTTTCTTAAGAATTTTAAGATATAATACATATATTATGCAGTTCATCCATTTAAAGTGTACAATTCAGGGGTACCTGGATGGCTTAGTCAGTTGAGCATCTGACTCTTAGTTTCAGCTCAGGTCATGATCTCGCAGTTCACGGGATCGAGCCCTGCTTTGGGCTCTGTGCTGACAGTGTGGTGTCTGCTTGAGATTCTCCCTCCCTCTCTCTCTGCCTCTTCCTCACTTGTGTGAGCATTCTCTCTCTCTCTCTAAATAAATAAATAAATAAACTTTAAAAAAGTTTACAATTCAGTGGTTTTTAGTACATTCACAGAGCTGTGCAACAACCATTATTTATTTTAGAACATCTTCATCAATAAAAGTAGACACTCCCCATTTGCTCCCCAAAACTGCCTGCTCTAAGCAACCACCAATCTACTTTCTGTCTCCATAGATTTGTCTGTTCTGGACATTTCACATAAGTGAAATCATATGTCACCTTTGTGACTGGCTTCTTTCTTTCATTTAACATAATGTTTCAGTGTTCATATTGTAGTATGTGTAAGTACTTTATTTCTTTTCATGGATGAAGAATATTCCATTGTATGAATACACAACATTTTGTTTATCTGTTCAAATTTTTTTTTGAGAGAGAGAGAGAGTGCATGCACTTGTGAGAGCAGGGGAGGGGCAGAGGGGGAGAGAGACAGAATCTTAAGCAGGCACCATGCCCAGTGGAGAGCCCCACATGGCGTTTAACCTCATGATCTGAGCTGAAATCAAGAGTTGGAGGAACCAACCCAGGAGCCCTATCCGTTCATCAATTAATAGACATTTAGGTTGTTTTCACTTCTTAGCTTTATAACTAATGCTGTGCGGAGGGGTGGAGTTTGAGCCTCGCATTGGGCACTCTCTCGAAAACAAACAAACAAACAAACAGAACAAACAGAAAATAAAAAAAAACTAATGCTGCTATAAATATTTGTGTGCAAGTTTTTGTATGGACATATGTTTCAATTCTCTTAGGTATATATGTCTAAGTAGAGCTCCTGGATCATATGGTAACTCTCTGTTTAGCTTTTTGAAGAACACCAAACTATTTTCCATAGTGACTGCACCATTTTGCATTCCCACCACTAGCAGTGTATGACGATCCTGATTTCTCCACTTTGAGCCAACACTCATCTTTTATTATATATATATATATATATATATTTTAAAGTAATCTCTATACCCAATATAAGGCTCGAACTCATGACCCCAAGATCAAGAGTTGGATACTCTACTGACCTAGCCAGGCTAGTGTCCCTGATTATAGATATATATTTTTTAAATTACAACTATTATAATAGGAGCGAAACAGTAATTTATTGTGGTTTTGATTTGCTTTGCCCTAATGACATATGATGTTGAACATTTCTTTGTGTGCTTACTGACCATTTATATATCTTCTTTGGAGAGATGCCTGTATGAACATTTTTGCCCATTTTTAGTTAGGCCATTTTTCCTTTCTTATTGAGTTGTCAGAGTTGTTTGTATATTCTGGATGCAAATTCTTTATCACGTATATGATTTGAGAATATTTTTTTCCGTTCTGTGGGTTGTCTTTTCACATCTTTAAACACAATAGTTTATTTTATTTTTTAAAAATGTTTATTTATTTATTTTGAGAGAGTGTGCGAGTGGGGCACAGGCAGAGAGGTAGAGAGAGAATCTGAAGTGGGCTCCACCCTAACAGTGCAGAGTCTGACACAGGGTTTGATCTCACAAGCTGTGAGATCATGACCTGAGCTGAAAGCAAGATTTGGACACTTAACTGACTGAGCCACCCAGGCGCCCCTAAAAACTTTTGTGCAAGAAAGGAAAAGAGTGGCTTTAATTTTTTTTTTTAAGTAAAATAAGTGTTGGCAAAGTTGTAGGGAAATTGGAACACTCATACACTGTTGGTGGGAATGCAAAATGGTGTGGCTGCTATGGAAAACAGTTGGGGGTTCCTCAAGTTAAATAAAGATTTACCATATGACCCAGCAATTCTATTTCTAGGCACATACCTGAAAGAACTGAAAACTGGTATTCAAACAAGTACCTGTATACACATGTCCATAGCAGCACCAGGGTGCTTGTAATTTTTTTTAATGTTTATTAATTTATTTTGAGAGAGAGAGAGAGAGAAGGAGAGAGGGACAACATGAGTGGGGGAGGGGCAGAGAGCGAGAGGGAGAGAGTCCCAAGTAGGGTCTGTAGCATCAGTGCAGAGCCCAACATGGGGCTCGATCCCACAAACCATGAGATCATGACCAGAGCCAAAATCAAAGCTGGATGCCCAATCCACTGAGGCATCCAGGCACCCTGTATGGGTGTAATTTTTATTTTTATTTTTATTTTTTTTAATAATGTTTATTTATTTTTGAGAGAGAGAGAGACAGAATGCAAGCCAGGAAGGGTAGAGAGAGAGGGAGAGATGGAGACACCGAATCTGAAGCAGGCTCCAGGCTCTGAGCTGTCAGCACACAGCCTGACGCGGGGTTTGAACTCACGAGCTGTGGGATCCTGACCTGAGGTGCTGTTGGGTGCTTAACTGACTGAGCCACCCAGCCTCCCCAGGGTGTAATTTTTATACATATATAATAAGGGCATTGGCTGGCTCAGTTGGTAGAGCATCTAATTTCTCTACATTGTTGTCAATACTTGTCTTTTATTATACATATTTTTTTGTAATCTCTATGCCCAATGTGGGGCTCAAACTCACAAACCTGAGATCGAGAGTTGCATGAGGATGTTAGTAATTCTTGGAAGATTTTTCTTTTTTTACCTTGGGAGATTTTGAAGATTAGAGATGATTGTAAAGAGGTACAGCATATAGGAGTCACTCAGTAAACGTACCCCTTTCCTTTTCCTGGCTGAACAGTATTTCGTTGCACGGATTCACATAATATGTAGCATTCCTCTGATAGTGGACATACGGGTAGACTTCAATTGGTCCATTTCATACAAAGGTGCAAAGGACAGCTATATATATGCTAGGTAGCGTTACATAGCGGTTAAGAGTGTACCAGTCCTACTGGATTTGAAACCAGTGTGTGTGATCTGTTTTTGGCTTCTATCTGCTTGGAAAGGGTGAGATGAGGGGATGGGTGGGACGACCCACGTGTCATTTGAAGACATCTCTTAATTTTGTCCTCAGGACTGGAAGGTCACAGGTAGATATCGGAGAAGATGCAAGAATTTGAGGCCCCTTCTGCAGATGTGAAAGCTGGTGCACCCTATCTCAGGATCTCCCCGCCTTAGGGTGTGAAGCCAAAATGAACTCATTGCATCTGACAGACTGTCCAGGGAGATGAGATAAGTGGGTGTCAGGCAGAGGGAGGGAGGTGTCAACCACAGAGCAGAGTGAGGCGAGAGCATGGAACTCCCCACCCTTAACTCTGTCCTCAGAGTCACATGCCACCCAGCTGCTTAACCCTCTGCACCAGTGATGGTCCCAGATCTCCTCCCAACCTGGATGCCTTACCTGGTGTCCTTCAAATTATCCATGCTACAGCTCCAGGACCTGTGCACCTGGACCAGCCAGGAGTTCAGCTGGCTGGCCAAACATTTGGAGGTGGCCATGGTGATGGACTGGGGAAGCTTTTGAGGTTTTCAAAGAGGAAGTAGGGTTTTCACCTGTGGTTCCAATGTTTCTCCCTCTTATTGCACGAGCCAGCCCGGCTGTGCTTTGCTTCCCAAAGTAAAGGGTGCCTATTCTAGTAATAATAAGTCCTGAGAGTTGCATCCCAGTTTCTATTTCAGCAGCATCCAGCAAGCCCTCTGTTAACTGAACTGTGAATTTCCAAGGTCTAGGTCGTATTCCTATGGGCTGTATTCCCAGCAACGAGTCCAGTGCCCGAGACAGAGTTCCCATAGTCCTGAAGGGAATCCAGACTCTACTGTTCCACATTCGTGGCTCTTTTTCCCTCTTCAGGGTGTCCATCCGGTAATTTTTCCTTGAGCTCTCCTTCCTCCCTGGTACATCGCAGGCCCAACTTGGGTCATGTGATCTTAAGCCAGTCACTTTCTTTCTCTCAGTTTCAGTTTTCTTGCCTGTAAAACAGGAATAACAGCACCCATCTTGGAGGGTCATTGTGCTGATTGAGTTAAGTAAAACATGTCAAAGTGCGTTGCACTTGGTGAGCACCCGAATGCCACAAGCTATAATTATTGTGGTATGTGGACTGCCGTGGAGGGCAGGACAGCATTGGGTGAGTGCAATGGTCTCCAAGTGGGGGCTAATGCAAACAGCAATAGAACAGAATGTAGTTAATCGTTCCAAGTGTGCTGCTCAACTTCTGGTCTTCCAAAGTGAGCCGGGAACATTCGTCACAATTTTAACACCATTAGGAAGCTGACTTGCAGATACTTGCCCAACTAGGCAAAGACCGATGTACAATGTTAACATTAATCCACATTTGTCAAGTGTTTGCTTTGGGCCAGGCACTACTCTAAGAGCTTTAATGTGAATCAACTTGAGGAATTTTCAAAAGAACATTGCGAAGCAAATACTATTAATATCCTCACTTGACAGAAGAGGAAAGAGGCACAGAGAGGTTAAGTGACTTGGCATAAGGTCACAGACCTGGGCTTAAATCCAGCTGAGCTAATATTCTTTTTTTTTTAATTTTTTTTAACATTTATTTATTTTTGAGAGACATAGAGACAGAGTATGAGCAGGGGAGGGGCAGAGAGAGAGGGAGATACAGAATCTGAACCAGGCTCCAGGCTCTGAGCTGTCAGCACAGAGCCTGACACGGGGCTCGAACTCACAGACCGTGAGATCATGACCTGAGCCGAAGTTGGCCGCCTAACCAACTGAGCCACCCAGGCGCCCCATAATATTCTTAATCGCTCTGCATATTACTTCCACATGAAGGTCTTTTCCAGTCTTGTGTGGAACAGGGAAACATTGGGGGAGTCCACACTACAGGAGTGCCACCAGTGTGTCCATTCCTGCCGTGGAACACTATATGATCAGGAAAAACCAGGAGGCAAATGTGTTTGTTCTGCGTGGAACAATGGCCACAGTAGATTGTTGGATAGAAAGAGCTGCAGAACAGTATGCATGTCATGTAATCTATGTTGTATAAAAACAAAGGTAAAAAGTGCACTTGCTTATTTGTAAGTTCATATGTAAATCTCAGGGGATAAACACCAAAAAATTCATCTTGGTCCCTGGGAAATTGTGAAGAAGGGGAGCTTTTTTTTTTTTTTTTTTTTTTGTCTTTATTCTCTGCTCTTTGAAATGTTTACCACTAGTACGTTTTATTTTGTAATTAACAGAAAGAAGAAGACAGTAAGGGTCCATGAGCCAAGAGCCTAAGAACTCTTGTCCAGCCCTCCTGCTCTTGTCAAAGGCCTCTCTGGTGTCTCCCATTGACCCCTGAAGGCTCTGAATCCTATCTACCCTCCACAAGCACGTTCCAACACCCCCTGTGGTCACTGAGGACTTGCCTTGGCTTGGGTCTCTCATCTGGGGCCAGGTATCTGTGCACGCTCCCTGGCTAAGAGACTGTGCACGCTCCCTGGCTAAGAGACTGTGCATGCTCCCTGGCTAAGAGACTGGTCCTATGTCTGTGCTACACCCCAGGGATGTGAAACATGGTGACATCACAGTTAGGCTAATGACATCAGGGTGGGCTTGGAGGCTGACAGGACAGAAGACCTAGCAGGGCCCAGGAGATGAGAACAAGGAAGGGGTTGGCAGGTAGAAGCTGTTTTGGAACTTGAGGGCCTGTGTCCTTAGCCCACTTCCCAGGACATTCCTAGTCAGAACTTTCAGGGACAGAACAGCCAGAAATCTCCAAGTCTCCTTTCCTTTTTGTTCCTAATCAAGAGGTTTACAGACTTGGTGGACAGCTAGGAGCAGCGTGTGATGCCAGGGGTGGGTGGAGTTGGCAGGTGGAAGATGGAAACCAAAGGTGTATATGACTCCTTCTCGGAGACGAGACTGGGGTTTTCTGTGGGTGCCCGCCCAGGCCCTGGCTCTCCTGTGATTCCAACAAGGCTGTAGGGGAGGCAGGCTTGTGGCCTTGGAAGCTGGGAGGGCTCTAGCTTTGGGGGCATGGAGTTTGGGTGGATGGAGACCACAGGGGGCACCAGGGAGGAGCTCCTTCACTAATCCGAAGGATACGGAGAGGGCAGCTGAGAAAGCGGGAAGCTCTTTGTATAGGTGGCTAACCACTCAGATCCTTGACTATTCTAGCCTGAATGCTGTTGCTTCATCTTCTGCTCTGGTCATATATTATGTGGGATTCTTGGGTTAAGCTATAGAAACCATTTCAGGAGGATTTAAGAAAAGCAATTCGTTTAAAGATACGGAGAAGCTCACAGAATGTCTGGAAAGGCTGCAGAACCAGATTTGGAGATTGGAGATTGAGCTGTATCAGGAGAAGCTGAGACCCCCAGAATCAGTTCAGAGAGGATTCTGCAATGCTCTCTGAACCCTCTTCTTTCCTCTGCTGCCCTGGAAGCCAACGCGGCATGATGGGCAGAGTGGAGTCTCCACTGACCTGCCACTTTAGGGCCGCTGGTTTCTGATTCAGTCTGGATGGGGGCATCTAGCTGGCCCAGTCCATGTCATGTGCCTGCATCACATGCTGGGACAGGGAGGTCGGAACTAAGTGTGTGGCCATCTTGGCATTCATAGTGGGAGGTGCATTCTGCCTCCCTCCAGATGCATGTGGGGGGAAAGTTCCACATTCTGAGCATCCAAGAAACCCAACAAATGTCTGCACTACAAATAAAAATGAATAGACAGTGGTCCCTGTCCTTGAGACACTCACAGGCACATAGGGGTCAGGTATGTGGGCAAATAATTCTGATAGGAAGTGGTGGAGGCCATGGTGGAGGTGGTCACCAGCCAGGAGTTGGACTGGCAGAGAAACACCGGTAATATGCCCCTGCCCATGGTGGAGAGTCCAAGATGTCCCTGTGTGCTCCAGGCCACCTCGATGGGATGGCTGGGTGGAGTTTGATGACTGGTTGGGCCTGTGTCACAGCGGGACCAGACATTGTGTGATACGGACACACCAACAGGGCAGAATTGAAGTCTCCAGAAATGATGTGCCTTTTCTTGCTCCCAGAGAGAGTGAAGTTGCTTGGCCTAAAAAACTGCTTACTAGCCAATGGGTATTGCCTTTTGATATCTAGTCATTCCTTACATGCATTTGGCTATATGTCCTTGAGTCACCTCTTGCCCCCGTTGGGGCCTCAGCGCAGTATCGGGATGAGAGAAAGTGTTTCTCAGGATGGGCAGATCAGAGATGGGACAAGAAAGAGGAAGGTGATCAGATTCCTTCTCTTCTCTGCTCCTCCCCATATCCTTCTGAGTTGCCTGCTTTTGTCTGTATCTATAACTGTCCCTGTCCCTGCACTACCATCACTGTCCTCCCTGTCATCATCACTGCCTAGCTCTATCTCAGCTGGGCCCCCATCTCCAGAAGGACCCCAGCTTCAGCCCTTGAGCCTTGCTGTACCCCTCTTGGCCTTAGCCTCCCAGGTTCTCCGAGACCCAGACATAGCCCCACCCCACTCACCCCTCCTCCACACACTGACATTCCAGTAGAGGTTTGTAGTGTCCCCAAATCAGCGCATTGTCCTATAGCGTTGCCGCAGGTAGGTGAAAGCTGGTGGGTGGGTCCCTCTCATCAGGTCTCGCAGGGCCCCCGCCTGCCCGCCTGCCCCCTTCCTCTTACTTGTGGCAACTTCAAATGAAGCACCTTCCTGTCATTTCTCGCACTCGCTGGGGCCTCAACCACAGGCAGCGGCTGCCCGCCTGCCCACCTCCCTGCATCCCCCAGAGGGAACTTCTGCAGAAGCGGGTGAAGAGCCTCATGCAGGCAGGTGAAGAGCCTCTGTTGGGCAGGGTTGGGAGGAGGCGGGGAAGAGAAAAAGGAGGCCATGCTTTGAAAGACCGAGACACTTGAGTGAACGTGCTAGGGTCTGAGGGGCACTGGAAGAGGAGGGAAGCGTGGCTACCGAAGAGAAGGGGAATGAACTTTGGGCACTTGTTGAGCTGAAGCGGTCTCTGTGCAGTGTGGCCTCCAGTGAAAGAAGAGAGGTGGACAGCTGAGCAATCAGAGCATCTTCCTGTCAGGCCGGTCAGGGGACCCAGGGGACTCTTGGCCTGCTCTCTCAGACTGCCCCTGATGAGGGAGCTGAGCCTGGGAAGTCTGGGCAGCAGGACCCTAGGGCTTTCTCTGCTGCCCAGGAAAGCTGTGTTGATGATCTCTGGCTTCACTCAGAAGTACCCTCCATGAGGACCTTCCTCTCTCTCCTCCGCTCCAGGGAGGAGCATAAGGCCAACTCAGCTCCTCACCTGACTGTCTCCATTCAATCTTCTTGCACCTACCAAGAGAGCATCATTGGGTTCTAAATGTCAGTACTGAGTCCTTAGACACCTGTCTAAGCCTGTCCAACCCTCGTGTCTTGCAGATAGGGAAACTGAGGCCAGGAGGGGCAGTGACTGGCTCAAAGTCACACGGTGGTGTAGTGGAAGGGCCAGCTCTAAAGGCAGGCTCCTGTGTGGAGGTCCTTCATGGCTCACCTGTGACTGACTTGTCTTCCCATCAGGTAGTAGGGGCATGAAGGGGGAGTCTGCTCCAGAATCGGGTTGTTGCCACAAGACTCAGCCTCTGGGGAGGACAGGGAGCTCCCTGTCCTCCAGCCTGGACATCCAGCTCTGCCAAGGCAACCAGGTAAGGAGGGACCCCAGCCCAATCTTCAAGGTCAGCAAGCTTACAAAGGGAGAGGATGTGAGGATGAAGTGGGAGGGGGGGAATCTGAAGGGACCCGATTCCCACTGCCCCCTGGTCCTGAGCACTCCTACTTCACCCAGGACATCACGGGGATGTGTCCTTGGGGTGCCAGAGACCCTCTCCCAGGCGCCAGGGGCCAGACCTTTCCTGTGAGGCCTGAGAAGGATTAGCACCTGCAGGAGGCTTGGCCGTATGACCATGGCCTGGGCCTCAGCGGGAGGGGAGCTCAGGTCCATCTTGTGGGGTTTACAGTCTCTGATGAGGATTTTCTCCAAGTTCATCTAGGCTCCATTCAGGACACAGTAGATGGTCTGAGACACAGTGGGGTCAAGGGGGTCAGGAAGGAAGGATGGGAGAGAGAACAGGCCTAGGTGAGGGGTTCTAGAGGGTAGGAGGAGGGCACTAGTGGGGTGGGTACAAAAGTCTCTGGGGAAATCTTCAAATGAGGGATGGGGAAGCCATTTGAGTGACAGACATGGTGGGGGTGGGTCTTAGCTTCTTCTCTTTTGGAAACCAAGCTAGAGCTGGGACCATCCTGGGAACACAGGAGTCCCAGTCCCCCACCCCCAAGTCCCTTGTCTCCGTCTGCCAGGTCTTCTCAGTTTGCAGGCCACTTCCTGACAATGTGGATGCCCACGGCTCATCGTGTGCCAGCTGGTTGTGCCCCTTGCCGCTGGCACCAGCCAGGTCTGCCTTGCTGACCTGTCCCCAGGGCCTGGACCTATACCTGTGTGCCTTGCAGCCGGCATCCCTGGGCATGGCCCCGCAAGGTCTCAGAAGCGACGCCTTGAGCACAAGTAAGCCAGGGCAGAGGACTGCACCCTGATAGAGGCAGGAGGTGGGAGAGGACTCTTAGGTTTCAGGCCAGGAAAGGGAGGGGACCCAGTGTCACTGGTGAGGACGGAACCTCAGGCACACTTTACTTCCATGTTCTGGCCAGGAGTCCTGGCCTGGGGTGGGTGGGGCTTTCAGGGTGACACCTGAGCCAGAGGAGGTGGAGAGTGGCTTTCTCAGTTACTGGCGTGGGATCTGGAGTAGGCGTAGCCAAAGTCCTGGGATTGAGAATGACTCTCTGTCTGCCTAGAACGTGTGAGCTGAAGGAGTCGTTATTATAAGATAGGAGCACTGACGGGGAGCCAGAGAGCTGAGGATGAAGTCCTGGTTCTGCCCTTTCTGGCTCTGTGACCTCGGGCACATCACTGAGGCCAGTTTCTTCTTCCACGGGAGTAGGATGTCACCATACCTATGTTCTAGATTTATTGCACTGTAATGCACCATTTCGTCACACAACTGTGACCTCCTGGAGGGGAGGGACTATGCTGCCCTCTCCTTTATTTCCCCAGCATGGTGCACAGAGTGAGACAGTTCAGTGAAGTTGGCCGAGTGAATAAATGCGGACCCAAGCAGACAATCTACTTCGTGACATTTTTTCTTTTCAGTTTTTCACCGTATATCCCTCTTGGGTTATTTCCCACCTCCTTGGCTGTTGCATCTCAGTCTCCCTTCCTAGCTCTTCTCTGCCTACCTCCTAAACATCCCCATGCTCCATGACTCAGTCCAGAGCCTTCTTCCCTCCCCTCCTCCACCCTTTAATCTCACCTCTTCTCTTCTTTCTCGCCTCTCTTGTCCACTTTATGGGGGGTAGCACTGTTTGATAGAACTTCCTGCAAGAAGGGAAATGATCCATACTTGTGCTGTTTACTACCGTACCTACCGAGCCTGGTAAACGTGGCTTGTGTCCATGAAGAACTGAATTTTTATCGTACTTCTTTTAATTAATTTAAATTATTTTGACACTGCAGATCAAGTGTCATCCTTATTTGGTCTTGTCGGGGGCCCCTGGCACCCAGATTTATGTCTTCAGCTTGGACCTCTCCTTTATAAACTCCAAAACAAACAGATAAATAAACAATCAAACAAACAAATTCCAAACCAATTCATCCAACTACCTACTTGGCTTCTCCACTAGGATGTCTACTAAGGTTCTTTTTTTTTTCTTTTTATGTTTATTCATTTTTGAGAGACAGAGACAGAGCAGGAGAAGGGGAGGGGCAGAGAGAGAGGGAGACACAGAATCTGAAGCAGGCTCCAGGCTCTGAGCTGTCAGCACAGAGCCCGACGCGGGGCTGGAACTCATGAACTGAGATCATGACCTGAGCCAAAGTCAGATGCTTAACCGACTGAGCCACCCAGGTGCCCCTCTAGTAGGTTTCTTGAATCGTCTTCTCTCTCTAAAATTGTTGGGCACGGCAGAAATACTAGCCCCTTTTGTTGGCAAGTCCAAGGGCAGACCGGGAAGGCCCAGAGAGGGGAAATGCTTGCCCAAAGTCACCCAACAGGCTTGTAAGACTACAGTGCTTTGCCAGCCCGAGCGGGGCAGGTTAGATGGGGAGTAGAACTTTCTCCCAGGCTGCGGGGCCCTGACCATCATTTTCCTTTTCCTGCTCAGAGCTCCAGCCACCAGGGCTGCATGCCGACTCCACTGATGGCGAGAAACTCACGGCCAAGTACCCTGTGAGCAGGGACCAGAGGGGAAGCCAGCGGGAAAGAGCTGGCGAGGAGGCCCCCTGCCCATCCTTCTCTCCCCACAGCAGTTCTTGCCCACCCCCCTGGCAGAACAGAAGGAGCCCTGGCCCTTTACCTTTCTGCTCCTGTCCATCCTGCCTCCCGCCCACTCCCATCTCCAAAGAGCTCCCATTCTGCCTCCACCCTTTCTGTCCTGCGTTTCAGCTTCTCCTGCCTCCGCCTTACCTGTTCACCTATGGGGCCCTACCTTCTGTCAGATGCCCCTGCCTCTTCTTGCGGCGCCCAGACCACTCCCACCCCAGCATGGCTACGCCCAGCTTGCTGATGAGCGTCAATGAGCCTGGGCACCCCACTGCCCAGAGGGAGACCCTGTATCCTCATCCAGGGGCCTCCCAGGCCTCTGGCCAGATCCAACCTTTCCAGGCCTGGAATCCGGGTCCTGGAGCTGTCAGGACCTACTCCTCAGGGCGAAAGAGTGCTGGCAGGGTGGCTCCGGCAAAGTGGGCCCCACGGGGCTCCCGGACAGGCACCGCGGCGCTGCCTTACCCGCTGAAGAAAGAGAAC
Source organism: Paguma larvata (assembly GCA_030068075.1). Taxonomy (NCBI): domain Eukaryota; kingdom Metazoa; phylum Chordata; class Mammalia; order Carnivora; family Viverridae; genus Paguma; species Paguma larvata. The sequence goes on along the minus strand of CM057833.1, from coordinate 19,303,476 downwards.
GGCAAAATCCTGTACGACTGCAACGTATGCGGCAAGAACTTCGGGCAGCTCTCCAACCTCAAGGTATCGGCGCCTCGGGCTCCGCTGCTCCCCTCCGCATCCTCCAGTGACCCCGTGCTATCCTGCTTCCAGAATCAAGGGTCTTAAAGCCAGAGCGAGCCCTGGTCAGCCTCTAGGCTGTGACCCGGGATGCTTCATTTGGCCCCTCGGTGTCGCGTTTGCAGAGAGGAGGTGCAGGACAAGATGGCCGCCAAAAGTCCTCTCCACCCCAAGAGACAGTCTGTGAGAGCATCCACTGCAGTCAGAAATAGGGAAACTGAGGGACAGGTCTGCCCAAAGATACTTTGATTACCATTAAGGTGCAGTTAGGCCTTGATATTAGCCACTCAACATCTAGATCCCCAGTTAAGCCTCCTCTTGTTTATTTGTTTGAAGGTCTGGTGAAGGGGGGAGGGGATTTTAGTGAGTCCAAGCCACCCACCTGACAACCAGTCTTTTTCACCTGGGACCCCATAATGTAGCACGGTGCTGGTGGTGCCATCGTCCCCCAGAGGGGGCCCCATGGGCACACCTGTGTGCCCACAGAGATGGGGATCTATGCACACACTGGCAACATTGAAGTTGAGGAAAAGTTACAGTTTTTGAAGAAGGAGGTCTCTGGTCCTTTAGGACATGGGCGCTTAAACCTGAATGAGCTTCAAACCACCTGGAGAGCTAGGAAACATGCAGATTCCTGGTCCCAGCCCAGAGATTTCAGTCAGCAGACCTGGAGGGCGGGAAGGGGGGAAAGGTCCAGAGAGTCTGCTTTTTTTAAAAGTTTATTTTGAGAGAGAGAGAGAGTACAAAAGAGAGCAAGAGAGCACGAGTGGAGAAGGGACAGAGAGAGAGAGAGAGAGAGAGAGGAGAGAGAATCCCAAGCAGGATTCACACTGTCAGCACAGAGCCTGACATGGGGCTCGATCTCACAAATGCGAGATCATGACCTGAGTCAAGATCAAGAGTTGGAGGCTTATCCAACTGAGCCACCCGGGCACCCCATTAATTAATCAATTAATTGTTTGTTAGTTAAAGAGAATCTGCATTTTTAACATGCTAAAGTGATGCTAATGCCACTGGTCTGTGGAGCGCTCTTGGAGCAGCACTCCCTTGCCCAGCCTTCTGACCACTGTCACCTCCCCTCCTGCAGGGCGGCAGAAAGAGTGAGGGTATCCTGGGGAGATGCGAGAGAGGGCAGTGATAGAGTAGCAAGGGGGTTGAGAAGCCTCAGAGCTAAATAGGTGTCCCGTGGGGGATGCGGGAGGGAGATTTGGACAGGATCCCAGACCCTGCCGGAGGGTGCTGGGCGGCTGGCAACATCTGTCCCCTGCCTGGCTCAGGTCCATCTGCGTGTGCACAGCGGGGAGCGCCCGTTCCAGTGTGCCCTGTGCCAGAAGAGCTTCACCCAGCTCGCCCACCTGCAGAAGCACCACTTGGTGCACACTGGGGAGCGGCCCCACAAGTGCCTGGTGAGACCCTACTTCCCCTCCCCTGTACTCCTGCAGGCTGGTGAGTAGTTCCTGGTCCCTGAGAGATGGCACCTGTGGCCTCCACTCCCCAGTCCTCCTGAGCAAGCGGAGCTAGGGCTGGAGGCAAGGGTGGAGGCGGGGAGGGAGGTGAAAATGACCCCAGTCAGCCTGGAAGGGCCAGAACGTGATACTGGAGGCCGCTCCCTGGGCCTGGAGTGAGGAATAGAGATGAAGGCCTATGGGAGGAGAATGATAAAGTTGGGGCTCCCGGGGAGTGAATACCTAGTACCTACTTCCCAGGGTTGCTGGAGAAGTAAAAGGCCCAGTGTGTGAAAGTATGCATACGGATAACACCAGCTTGGTGTACACTGCCTCTCTCTGAACCTCACCACACCCCTTGGGAAGTCAGAGCAGTAGGAATGCCCTCCCCATTTTACGGAGGCAGATGTGAAAGAAATAGAGAGATTCTAAGTCTGGGCTCCTTGGGTTCAAATTCCAGCTCTACCTCCAGCTTTGGCTAGGGGCTCTCCTCCTCTGAGCCTTGCTTTCTTACTGTAATATAGGAGCTCCACTTGTACTCAGCCATGCTTCTCCAGGGTCCTGGGGAAGACCACGTGAGACCAACTCCTGGCATGCGGCAGCTCCCAGTAAACGTTAATTACACCCACTGAAGCTGTAGACCTACGCACAGGGGTCCTATGTGATTATCTCGTTCAGTCCATCATCCCTGCGAGGTTAGGTATTAATAGTCACATGTTACCAACAAGGAGACCGAGGCTCAGACAGGAGAAGTCACCTATGCAAGGTCACACAGGAAGTAAGAACCAGGATACCAGCCCAGGTCTGCCTGGCTCCAATGGGCCAGACACTGTGGGTCCCAGGGAGAACTCATCAGGGGAAAGCTCCCAGGGCTGCCTTACAGGTGGTGGTGGGCGGGGAGGGGGTATCCAAGGTGGGGAGAGGAGCAGAGATCCTGAGCCAGCCAGGGGGGCAGAGCTGACATCAGCGCCCCTTCCCACCAGATGTGCCACAAGCGCTTCGGCAGCTCCAGCAACCTCAAGACCCACCTGCGGATACACGCGGGGGCCCGGCCCTTCCGGTGCGGCGTCTGCCCAAGTCGCTTCACCCAGCACATTCATCTGAAGCTGCACCAGCGGCTGCATGCCCGGCGGCCCTGCGGACTAGCTCACACCCACCCGCCCCTGGCGTCTGTTGCCTGCTTTGCCCAATGGCACCAGGAAGCACTGGATCTTGTGGGGGGGGCCATCAGAGAGGCAGATGGACTGGGATTCGGAAAAGGTCAAGAGGCCCTTGGCATCCGGGGGCAAGTCATGGCCGCCAGCCTGAGCCCTGGTGCCAGGACTGCCCTGGGGAGGGGGCAGGGCAGAGTAAGTAAAGGATTTTTCTCTATGGCGAGCTGAGGCCTCCTGAGCTTCAACAGTGGAGCGGGAAGCCACTGCGTATTGGTCAGACTTCGCCATCCACCAGGTCAGGGAACACAGCCAGGGAGATTCGGTAATGCCCTCTCCTGGGGTGGTGCATGCAGCCATCTCCTGCTCCTGTCAGGGACCAGGCCCCCCAATCTCAGCTTGCCAGTGGGCAGTCCAGCCTTCCAGGAATCTGCACGGATCAGACCATGCTGCCAAGCATGCTCTGCTCTCTTTCCTGAACAGAAGTTCCAGCACCTGCCCAGATGTATGTCTGCTGCTTCCCACTAGCTTCTTGTTTCACAGTTCCTAAGAGGCCACTGTGCCTCCTTAGCCGGTACTCTCTGCCATGGTCAAGTGGGGGTGGGTTCCTCCCTCCGCACATGCCAGGAGCTGAGCCCCCTGTGGGGCGGAGGGGCAGGAACGCAAGGACGTCAATGTCTACTGGTGACCCAGAAACACGACATCCCCCTGTGTGCCGGGACCAGCCATCACAGAGGGCAAAGGGCTGAGGAGGTGCGAGCTCAGGGAAGAGGGAGAGGCCCTGCGAGGAGTATAAGGAGGGAAGAACTGGCAACGAGAACCTGAGGAGCTGGGACCCTCCTGCTGACCTTTCTCCCCGCAGTCCCAGAGGATGCCCTCAGATGTGCCAGGTCTTCTGCACCCCCCTCGGGAGTTAGCAGCAGGTGGGGGAAGGGCACTGCCTGAGAAGCAGGAGACCCAGGTTATTAATCACAGTAAACAGTAGCTATTATTGGGGCACCCGGGTGGCTCAGTGGTTAAGAATCCACCGACTCTGGATAGTGGCTCTTAGGTCGTGATCTCACGATTTGTGAGATCCAGCACAGAGCCTGACTCAGAGCGGAGCCTGCTTGGGATTCTCTCTCTCTCTCCCTCTCTGCCCTCCCCCGCTCATGCGCGGGTGTGCGCGCTTTCTCTCAAAATAAATAAACATTAAAAAAAAAAAAACCAACCAATAGCTCTTCTTAAACAGTAATAGCGGGCCAGCTTCCAGCAGGGGGCTCCGTTCTCATCTCTGTGGGCTTCAGAGCGGCTTCCCCACCCGGGGACCGGGCAAGATTCACTCTGTGTTGTAGGCTCTCCAGGAGCGCAAGAGAAAACTCTTATGGTAGCCCCTCACGTGTGGGCAACAGCGGGGTCGGCTTTGGCCTTTCCCACAGTAATCAAGGTCCGGGTTTTAAGCCCACCTCGTCACCTCGTTGGCTCTGCACCAGATGCCAACCACTCCGGCTAGGCCCCACCCACTCGACAAGACCTAGCCGGCTCGGGTCTTGATCCTGCCCCTGCGTTCTAGCCCCTCCTTCTCCGGGGAGGGGAGAGACCCCCTGGTTCAGCCCTGCCTCCCGACCCCAGCGAACCCTAGGTTCCTCTTTCCCGGCAGACTTCGTGCAAGGCCAGCTTGGGCGCTGCCAGCACCCGGTGTGCCCCTGGCGCCTCCCGATGCCTGAGGAAGTAGCGCGGACCTGCCTGCGAGCATGGCCTGTGCTGGGGTGGGAGGGGGCTCCGACCGAGCGGCCCGGGCTGGGGGCGGCCCCTGCAGAGCACGCCCCGTGCCCTGCGGCAAGGGTAGCATCTGGGTCAGTCTCCCGCCCGCACTGACTGCGGGCGGGGCCGGTGTTTGCTCAGGGGGGCGGGCCGGAGAAGGCGTTTCTCTGCAAATGAGCGGATCCGGGTGGCCCCCGTGGCCCCGGAGCGGTCTGGTGCCCCGAAGCTCGGGGCTTTGCCCTTGCCATGGCCGAGCGGCAGGGGAGCCTGGGGGAGCGCCTGGCCCGCCGCTTGGCAGAGCTAGGGCTCCGGAGGGAGCGCAGGGGGAAGAGGACCCCGGAGGAGGCCAGAGCTCGGGATAGGTGAGGGGGATGGAGGAGGGCCGCAGGGGCGCCCCTGGGCCTAGGGGTGTGTGTGTGTGTGTGTGTGTGTGTGTGTGTGTGTGTGTGTGTGTGTGAGAGAGAGAAAGAGAGAGAGAGAGTGTGTGTGTGTGTGTGTGTGTTAGAGGGTAATAGATGTTCAAATAAGCATGAATGAGTGTCCCGGAGCATAAAAATGTATGTGTCAGTGTACCAGGATTTTGAATATGTGAATGTGAAAACAATTTTTATAAAGTACCTGTGCTCTTTTAAAACTTTAAAACAGCTTTCGCAGTTCTGTAAACCCGGCAGGCGGCCCGCAGACAGGGATTTCCTCTCGGGGACGGTTTAAAGGCAAATGCAGTGGCTCCTCCTGCCCCCGTGGACTTTGATTCTCACATCACCAGCCAGTTCACCTTTGGTCTTTGCTCCCTCTGTCATGAGCAGGACAGGTACCTGAGTGGCCTTCAACTGCACTGCATTTATCCTTATACGCCACGGAGAGGACTTCCCCTGTTGTCCTAGACTGTAACAATAAACCTTTATTTGCCTTTGGTGCCCTACCTGGATTATCTCATTTAATGCTCGAAGCAGCTCTTATGAGTCAGGTATTTCATGTGATCAGGTATGGAAACGGAGGTTCAGAGAGGTGAAGTCACCGGCCCAGTCACACAGCTGGGAAGTGGCGGAGCTGAGTTACAAGCTTAAGCAGCCTGACTCCAGAGCCCACGTCCGGAAGCGCTGGTTGTGCTGGAGCGATTTCAGGACTGCAAAGCCACGGGGCCAGAGCTCCAACCTAACCCTAGGGGCCACTGGCCTTGTCACCTTGAACAAATTGCTTCCTCTCTGAGCCCAGTCACTGGTAGCTAATGTCTAAGTGAAAGGAAGAAGGCTCTGGATGGCAAAGCTGAATGGCTGGGAGAGGGGACAGTGCAGAGGACCCCAGCAGCTCACAGTGGAATCTGAAAAGAGGGTGGAATGTGCTCTCAGGCTCGGGGGTATTGTCTATCTATGTAGTTATCCGGCAATTTGTTCTGATCTTATCACAACACAACTATCCTTGGCAGCTCTGGGAGGGGTGGGGGCGTGATGGGGGCAGAGCCAGGGGAGGGGCTGTACTGCTCTTTCATACCAAAGAGAGAGGGGAGGGGAGGGCCTAGCCACCCCGAAAGCCTGGAAGCCTGGGTGTGGCGGGGGGGGGGGGTACCCACACCCTGCCACTGCCCTGCCCGCCCCCACTTGGAAGACACGCCCTCTCCCATTACCCTATATGGCAGGAACCTGCCCTATAGGCCCAGGTGGCACTGCCCCTCCCTTTCCCCCACCTGAGAGGAGGCAGGGTTGGCATGCAGGTGAGTCAGGGGTTGGGAGGGCAGGGGAGGGACTGCACATGCTCATGGGCCAGCGCGATGATACATCCCATGCATGCACTTGGACTCGTTCTCACCAGACGTGGGACTGGGCCTCCGGCACTGAGGCACAGGCCCCTGATCCCTGCGGCTTGCCTGGAGTCGGGTGCGAGGTGCACGGAGGAGGCAGTCAAGGCACTTCCCCCTCTTGCCCCCGTTAGTGCTGTGATGCCCAACCAGCCTTTGGGGTGGGACGGTCCTTGTATCTTAACTCCAAGGCTCACCAGCTGTGTGACTCCGGACAAGTCACTTCACCTTTCTGGGCCTCAGTTTCCTTACTGGAAAAATATGGGCAAAACGTCCACCTTCTAGGCTTATTGTGAGGCTCGAAGATCACATGAGCACCATACCTAAGGCTAAGCCCGGCACTGGGAGGGCCTCCGCAAATGGCAAGCTTTTGAATTATCGAGGTGCTGTCCTTTTCCTATATTCTGACCCTGCTACAGACCTCGTCCCCGTTTTTGTCCCCAGCTTATCCTTGTCTCTCTCTCTTTGGGAGTAGACAGCTGGGGCAGGTTGCAGAAAGAAGGCTGCTGCATAGACCTTGCCCCGCTCCCGAGGCTTCAGGAGCTCAGCCTGCCCGTGTGCCCTGAGAGAAGTCGGGGAGGGACCCCGAGGCCCAGTCTGGGGGTGGGAGAGGAGGAAGCTACTTCACTCCCTTCCCTTTGCTTCCTTCCTAGGCCCTGGGGTGGCCAGAGCTGCCCTGACCTGGCCCAGGGCCTGGGCAGCACCAGCAACGTCAGCCTCAAGGTAAGAGAGAATCCGAAGGGGTGGGAGAGGAGGAGGGCCAGAAGCTCTGGGAGGAGCTGGGCAGGCCCTGAGAACACGACTCCAATCAGGCACCTGGAGTTCTCTCATCCTCTCTCTGCCACTGATTCGCTCTGTGACTCTGGGCAGATCACCCCCTCCCCACCTCTGAACTTCAGTTTCCCTATCTGCAAAATGGGGACAATAATGCGGCTCAGAGCTGTCGTGAGAAAGAAAGTAAACATGCAAAACAGCCAGCATGGGGCACTAGGTGTTCTGGAAGCGTGAGCTTCCGAATGCGCAGGCCCTCAGGGGAGGCATGGAGGGCCAGGGCCGGTTCCCAGGACCCCCTTATCCACACATCCTCCTCTACCTTGACCTTGTCTCATCTTTGGCCCCTTTCCCCGCCTTCCTGGCATGGATCCTCAGGGATAAAGCCGGGCCAGTGGTTTAACCTTCTGGCCACAGTATCCCCATCTTCAGTGGGGACCTGAGCCATGGCTTGAACAGTGACGGGGTGTCCTCCCTTTAGAGGAGCAGATAGCCTCCTTCGGAGGTGGCTCAAGCAGCCATGTGTCTGTGGTCCCGAATACCATTAGTAATTACTAGCATTTAATTGAGGACTCATTACGCGCTGGTTACCCTGCACGGCTTATCTCTTACAATCCTCGCAGCACTCCCAGGAAGCAGGTACTGTTATTATCACACCCATTTTACACACGGGGACACTGAGAGTGTGGCTTGGAAGTAGCAGAGCTGGGGTTTGAGCCCGGGTTGCCTCTCTCGAGGCCCCCACGTTAATCACTGTACCCTCCTAGCTCTCGAGGTGTTCAGCCCCTGGGGAATGAGAGACTGCATCCATTTCACAGATGAGTAAATTGAGGTATTTGGGATCAAGGGCCACTGCTAGGAGGAATTTTGACCTCAGACTTGGCTCCTCTGTTGCCAAGGACACAATTCGTGGTTTGGGGAGCAGTGTCCATATGGGTCTGGGATCCCTGGCCCTCTCCCTTCATTCCCACTGGGCCCCAGAGGAAGAGACCAGATGGAGGTTAGGTTTGCCCCACTTTCAGGGGCACCCCCTTCCCTGGCTCCCCCACGGCCCAGGTGCATCTCTGCGCCTGGGTGTGTTTGGAAATCTCAGGCTGTGAGGGCACCAGGGACGTGGCTGCAAGCTGTCTGGAAGCCCGAAGCAGGCAGAGGCCATAGACACTCACAGCACACATGTCTGCGCAGCCCCTCGTCCCCAGAGCAGCTGGTGCCAAAGGGCCAGAGGCCTGTGGATGCCTGGGAAGACAGCGGTTGACCTGAGAGTTGGACCCTCACTGAGTGACTCTAGTCAAGTCGGTGTCCTCTCTGGGCCTCACTTTCCTCACGTGTAGAATGGGAGGGGGTGAGTTAAATGCCGAGGGCCTTCCCAGAGCTCTGCCCTTTTGTCTAGCTCTCATGGGCCTTAGGGCAGCTCTGCCCAGCGGCTCCTGTGCCAAGGAGGGCAGTCGAGGGTGTTTAAGGGTGCTCGGAGGGCAGGGGAAAGTGCTGCCTCCGGACCCCCACTTCTGCTTTCCCCCAGGCCCAATCCCAGAGCTGCTCAGAATGGGACCTTCGGGCAGGGAGCCGCAGTTCCTGGCTTTGGAAGAGACGACACAGCTCCGGGGGGCCCGCTCAACCCCTGGGGCGCCTGCAGAGGCCAGCCGTGGGCAGTGCTTCTGACCTGGCCAACTGTGCCTCCGTGGGACTGGAGAGTTGGCCCTCGTGCCCGCTGCCGGCTCCTGGATGTTTGGGACAAGGAACCCTAGGCTGCGCTTGCCTGCAACCCCCGTACACTGCCCCAGAGCTTCCTCTGAGGCCTGAGCCACCCAGCGACCTGGAAGGCCTGCCGCCCCGCCCAGCATCCTTCCCCACGGCGGAGGGGGCAAAGGGCGAGCCTCTCGCAGCAGGGCCAGCCCTGCCAGAGCCAGCCCAGACCCTGCACCGGAGGCCCTCTGCCAGGAAGACCCGCTACCACATCACCATCACCCTACAGGGGCATGGGCAGGCGCCTGGGGAGGAGCACGAGGAGCCTAAACCGGCCCGACCAGCTCTCCGCCCCTGCGGCCCTGAGGAATCCAGGGGCTGGCGGGAGCCTCCCCAGGGGCCCCGCCCCATCACGGGGTGCCTGACAGACCTGCCCCAGGAGCCCCAGCCGAGAGCCCCACCGCATCGGGAGATCACAGCCCAGGAGCAGGAGCTCTGGGCCCATTGGACACCCGGATCCCCACACGGACGGTGAGTAGAGGTCGGTCCCCACATGGGGCGACAACAGGAGGGGAAACTGGCCTGGCTGTCCCCTCTTGGGTCTCTGCCTGGTCTCTGGGCTTTTCCAACTCAAGGCTCATTCATTCAGCTCCCTGAGCGGGAGCCGACTCTGCCATCTCCTCCCAACCCCAGCTCTGCCCTCCTGTCCCTCCCCTCACCCACAGGCTACCTCCAGGAAGCTGCTCTCCTCCTCTGTCCACCTGAGGAGGGGGATAGCCTATCATTGAAGGGATGGGGGAGGGTCACCTCAGCAACACCCACCACTCACATCCTGGTTCAGTTCAGGAGACCTTGGACACAGCCTGGGAACAGGCACCCAGCCAAAGTACTGGGTGTCCTGGGGCAAGCTGCTTAACCTCTCTGGGCCTTGAGTTGGTGAGTAGATTTGGTAGCTGGAGGTGAGGAAGGAGGAGGTGGACACAGGGCGTGCTTTGAACTCCAGGGAGTTGGGCCGCCCAAATAGCAGGGATGCTTGCTACTAACGCCTCGGTCACAGCATAATTACCCCACCGGGCTCTGGGGTGACGACCACAGGAACAGGCACAAGGCTCCCAGGCGTTGGTTTTTATTTGTGTTGAAATGACTCTCCTAAATCTTCCTGGTAGGCTCAGAGATAGAAGGGTGGGTCCCCTAAAACTCACTAAAGAGGGGGTGACATCTCTAGGGCCACCGGGAAGGGGCAGTGGCCTCAGACAGGGGTCTGGAAAGTTCCTAGTGATGATGGTGGTGGCTGTTATTTGTTACTTGTTTTCTAAGCATAATTCTTTTTAACCTTCAAATAGCCCCAAGAAGTAAGACTAATGTTGCTCACCGCCCCCATTACAATAGGGAAACTAAGGCTCCGAGAGGTTACGTCACTTGCCCAAAGTCAACTAGAGAGCAAAGGGGTCAAAACTTGAACCTGGATGCCTGTGCTCTAACCACTGCTTTGTCCTGCCTCTCCCGGAGGCTTCACTGGTCCGGGGCAGACAGCAGAGGGTCGAATGCCGGTGCTGCAGAGGGTTTCCAGGGACCTCGCGGAGGTGGATTTGGCAGCATCAGGAATGCCCAGTTGCCTGGGCAGGACTTGGGGTACCTCGTCCTGTGGCAAGGAGGAGGGAGAGGTGGGCCCATGTTGCTCAGAGGCCCGCCCGGGGGTCCCCAGCTGGGAGAGAAGGGCTGCAGAGAGAGGGAAGGTGGCAGCAGAGGGAGGCCTTGGAGACGAGAAGGAAGAAGCAGTAGATTTAGCTGAGGGGACCTGGGCTCTACCTGCCACTCCCTGGCTATTTGGGGACTACATAGCTAATGACAGACTCTGGCCAGAGGCTTGGGCTCAAGTGCAGAAGCAGGAAGCAGACCTCCAGGGATGTCTTCCTTCTATGTTCCCTTTCTGGGGAAGCGTATCTAGGCCAGGATTGGCAGATATCGGGGAGGGGGAGGGGTGCGAGGCACGACACAGTTGGGGCTGCAAGTGGGAATGTGTAAGATATGTGTGCGTTCGTGTGCGTGTCTGTGTTCAAGTGCAGGCAAATTTCAAGAGGAGGAGGAGGACGGCTGTGAGTCGACTGTGTGTCTTGTGCACAGGCATGTGTGTCATTGTGTCTGTGTGTGTCCGTGTATGTGTGACTTGTGTGTCTGCTCTGTCTCTGAGTGTCTGTAACTCTGACTCTGTGTCTGATCGTGTGTGTCTACAGAAGCGTCCGGGTCCATCTTTGGGCCCGTGCGACCCGGTGGGTCCGTGCTGGTGTCTGTGTGTCAGCGTGTGCCTGTGTGACGCGGCATGTGTTTGTGGGCCTGTGGGCCTGTGGACTGGTTTGGCCTAGTTTGGGGGTGACTCACAGGTAAGCGGGGAGAATCCAGGACTTGTTGGGTTAGACAAGGCTCTTTCCCACACTCCCCCCGCCCCCTCCTCAGCCTCTCCCTTTCCCTGCCCCACACACCTCTTTCGGAGGTCACAGTCACCCTGCCAACAGATCCGTTTTGGCCTGGGCCCCTGAAGGAGAGAGGGCTCTGGGAATGAGGACTTCTGCTGGCCTAGAAGAGGCGCCCTGGGTCATCGCGGTGTGTCTCCAGAGCAAGGACGAACGCGGGCAGCTCTGGGCAGGCAGTTTTCCAGCAGAGTTTGGAGAACACTTTAGCAGTCATGACTATCCAAGGATGGGACAGGTCACCTGTCAAATGGTGACCCCCGTATCCTAGAAATGTGCAAGCAGAAGGCAATGAGTACATGCTTATGGAATGAGTGACTGGCAGGAGTGTCGTTCAGGGGCTGGGCTGGCTTGAGAAAGGCGTGGAATCCTGCTTGCTGAGAGGTCATTTACAGTATCTCATCTGATGACCAGTGTCTTCCTTTGAAGTTCTTCTCCTGTTGCTTTGCCAAAACCAATGGGGCCTTCCATATGGGGTGTTGTCTGTTTTTATGTCTAATTCTTTGATCCCTGGACTGTTGGGTACACCAAAGCAGGGCCCAGCACATCACGGAACATAATTAGCATTGAATGAATGAATGAATGAATCAATCAATCGATGACTTAGAACCCAGTCTCTGCCACTTAACATCAATGCCCACAGGGTTAGGGAATCTCAGCAAAGTCGTAGTTATTATTTTTGCAGAAATAAAGAGGAGACTCAGTGGGGGGCTCAGCGAGAGGGTGAGCTCCTTGTCAGGAGGAGCGGACAGGGTTCTGATGGAAGAAAAGGGGCTCCTTAGTGAGGACGCGAGGAGTTCAGGGCCTCAGGCGTCTGGTTGTGTCCTGCTCGCAGGAATTCGTGTCAGCCCCCTACCTTTCCCATTCACAAGGCTTTTCCAGGGTCATTCATAGCTTCTATGCTTCTCGAGTCAAGTCAGGCTTCCCTGGGCCTCGTCCCCTTTCATCTCTGCTCCTCATAAAACCTGAGTCACTACCTCTGCCACGGGGTAGGATCAAAGTTCTAGGTTCCACCAGGCTCTCAGGAGGGATAGATAGAAACGGAGGAGGGAAGTTGGGGGCATGAGTGCATTTCTGGCCTTAGCTTCTCTTATAATGGCCCCGGGGGCTGCCTCATGGATAGAAGGAGTGGCCTTGAAGACAGACTGGCCCTGAGGCTAAGGAATGACAGCCTGACCTCTTGGGTCCTTGGGATCTGAGAATAAGGTTGTCTAGGTCAGCACAGCTTGGAAGTTGGAGTGGGGGCTGGGTGGTCCCTCCAGGACTACGGTGGTCCCCTTTAAAAGTAAACCCCCAAACCAGAGTCTCTGTTCACCAGCTAATTACATTAGAGAGTTTGGTTGGTGGTTAAGCTTATAGGGTTGGGGTTCAGTCTTGCCTCTGTCGCTGTGTGGCTCTGGGCAAGTTTCTTTTTTCTTTTCTATTTTTTTTTCTTTTTGAGAAAGACAGAGAGAGCGTAAGCAGGGGAGGGGCACAGAGAGAGGGAGAATCTCAAGCAGGTTCTGCGCTGTCAGCACAGAGTCTGGGCGAGTTTCTTAACCTCTTTTTTTGTCCTCATCTGCAAAGTGGGAATGTTTGTTTACAAGTTATTCTTTGAGGTATCGAATGCATGAGATTCTTTTGAAGATTCAATGGGACAACGAACATAAAGCAGCTAGCAAGCCTGGCCCAGAGTGAGCCTTCAAGAAACGGCTGCTATTACTACTAAATTAAATTATTACTATTACTATTAAATCAGAGAGATTCACCTGGAGAGTTTCTAGAGCGCTCAGAGGTCTTCTTCTGAGGTGGTTGGTATTATGACCCGCTATCCAGCAAAGGAGGGAATGGAGACCCAGAGGGATCAAGGGAGTGTCAGAAAACAAAGTAAGACCCAGGCCCCAGCCCTCAAGGACAGAATTAGAGACGCGCCTGCTGAAGAGGCTCACAGGACTAGCGGGATGTGCTCAGAGCCTTGGCCTAGGGGACAGGAGGAAGCTGTCTGGACACGGATTCAGACGTGAATTCTAACCGCAGCTTGGCGACTCCGCAGCTCCAACACCCTGGGCCAGTCGCGCCTCTTCTCCGACCCTCAGTTTCTTCCTCTGCACAAATAATCCCAGAGAAGAACATTGAGGGAAAAGACATTCAAATCCAGAGCACCGCGTCCCGCTGGGCTTCGTCCAGGCCCACAGATGCGCTCAGAGGGGCACTTCGGCTCGGACAGCTGCCACCAACGTGCTCTTGCCAGTATACACGTGCACACCTGCGAACATTTGGTCACGGTTCTCCGAGGTGCTAGTGGGACATCTACGCGCCAGTGGTTTCTTTTCTTTTTTTTAATGTTTATTTATTTTTGAGAGAGAGAGTGTGTGTGTGGGCATGTGTGAGCTGGGGAGGGGCAGATAGAGAGGAAGACAAGAGGATCCAAAGCAGGCTCCTCGCTGTCAATGCAGAGCCCAATGCAGGGCTCAAATTCACGAACCGCGAGATCATGACCTGAGCTGAAGTCAGACGCTTAGCCGACCGAGCCACCTGGGTGCCCCGGTGGTTTCATTTTTAAGTGACTTTTTATTCTTTTTCTCCTACTGGAGCTGGATAATGACTATGAAACACATATCCTTACTGTTCCAGTTTTGTGGCAGGGACCCTGAAGCTCGATGGGGAGCAGTGACCGGCCCAGGGTCATCCAGCTAGTAAGCAACAGGCTCAGGGGAAACTCAGCTTTGCCTGAGATCACAGCCCACCTGTCCTTCCCTTCCCTTATAATGGTCAGCGGCAGGGTCAAAATGGTCGCCTGGTTTTCTAGTTTTTGGCTCCTGGAGGACTAGACCCAGGGCTCCTTCGGCAGAGTCGCAGCCCCTTCCATAGACCAGTGAGTCCTCCCCATATGCCTTTTTGCCCTCTCCCTTCTCTCTCCTTCGGGCTCAGGCCTCAGCTTCACCCCTCGAAGAACCCGTGGCATTGGGGATCATCTGAAAGTGGGGAGACGGTGGGAGAGCTGGGAGTATCATGCCCATTTTACAGATGAAGAAACAAAGGCCCCAAAAGTCCAATGACTTGCCTGGGGTTACCGAGCCCGAGCCTGGCAGGGATAGTTACTCTGTACTGCCGAGAATCACTCTCGCCACCCCCTGACTCTGTCTCTCTTCTTCCTGGCACCATCTGCAGGGAGCTGGACTACAGTGAGCCAAGGACGCCTCAGGACGGGTTGCTGGGGCCCAACATGGAGGAGGCAGGTGGGCCCCCGGTGCAGGCTGAGGCTCCGGTGGTGAGCACCACGCTGATGTGGCGGCGGCGGCCCCCTGCCCAGGAAGAGATGAGACACCGTTTTCACAAGGTGTCCCTGGTGTCGAGGGCCCGGGTACAAGCCCCCCGGGAGGAGATGTTCGAGTACAGCCACTGTCGAGAGGAAGTCAATGGTTTTGCGGCACAAGAAGAAACAGCTGCAAACTGCCAGGGCACCCGGGATGGGGCTGGCTCCGAGAGCTTCCAGAGCCACGGGCCCGTCTTTTCCAAGAAGTATGTACTAGCACCCAAGGAGAAAAGGCCAGTGGGAAGGCTGAAGGAGGCTGCAGGCCAGGGCGATGGCAGCCCCCAAGAGCACAGGCCCGAGCCAGCAAGCCTGGGAACCGTGGCCAGGACTGAGATCTTGGTGCCCCTGCCTGGGCCCCGCGAGCCGAGCCCCCATCCAGGTATAAATCTCACCAGTGGGAGCCCCCGGAGCCTCGAGGAACGGCGAGTGACACGCACTGTGCAGACCACCGTGGTGGTGGGAGGGCACGTGGAGCGACGGGTAAACAGCTCTGTGACTGTGGAGCCAGCGCTCTCGGGTGAGGCCCTGCCAAGGGGCCGCAACGTTGCCCGCGCGGTCCGGGCAGTGGTGGTGAGCCCCCGGGCCGAGGGCTCACCTAGCCGCAGTCAGGCCCGGGAGCTGCTAAGTAGCCTTGTGCCGGCCGAGCGTAGCCCACCTGCCAGCCGGCTTCCCAGGCCCGCGGCTGTTGTGCCAAGGAGTCCGACGCTGGGCAGCACAGCGGGGGCGGCCTTGGGGCAGCCACCTGACATGGGGGTGACAGAGCCACAGGACAGAGCTGCTCTGGCCCCTGCAGGCACCCCAGAGGACGTACGCCCACCTCAGAACCAGGCCGTCCCTGCAGCTTGCCTAGACCAAGACCAGAGCAGACCCCCAGATGCCAGAAACCATGGGGTCCCAAGGGTGCAGGGAGCCTCCCGCCCCGCCCAGCTCCCTCTCCAGACTTCTCAGGACCATGCACCATTGCCCTCCTCTCCCAGACACCAGACCCATACCCCCTCCCTGGGCCCAGTCCATCCCCCAGCGCTGCCTGCAGTGCCCACTCACCCCAGGACTCAGCTCAGTGGCAAGCCCAGGCGACCCCAGGCGCTGCCCTCTGTAAAAAGGGAAGGACTCACAGATCCCTCTGCTGTCACCATCCCGCCCGTGGTGAAGAGCGAGGTTGTCGTCACAGTCCCTGGACAGCCTCTTGCTCCATCCTCTCCAAGGAATATGCTTGTTCAGGACTCTGAAAAGGTCCCTATTTTCTCCTTTACCCAGGAAGAGATAGCACAGGGCCCTGGCGTTCTGGCCAACCCATCCCCCACGCAGAAAGAGGTTGTGCAGAGTCGTAGTGCTCCTGTCGCCTCATCCCCCAAGCCAACCAAGGTTGTCCAGGCCCCAGAAGGCAGCTCTAGTTCCCAAAAAGAGGCTGTCCAGAGTATTGAAGGCAGCCTTGCTCCTTCTCTCATCCAGGATGAGGCTGTTCGAGGCCCGAATGCTTCCACTCTCCCATCCCCCCAAAAGGAGGAGGTTGTCGAGGGCTCTGAAGTGAGCCCCATCTCCTCTCCCATACGAAAAGAGGCTATCCAGGGTCCGGGTGCTTCTGCTGCCCCATTTTCCCCCCAGAAAGTGGTTGTCCAGGACGCTGCTGTTCTCCCTGCCCCCTCCTCAGTGGGCAAGGTGTCCCCCGGCCCAGGAGGTCTTCCTGCCCCAGGGCTGATGGGGGCAGAGGCCAAGCCCCAGCTTGTCCCTGACTCCACCGAGGGCAAGATGCTCCTGGAGACATCCAAGGAGGAGGAGGTGGCCCTGGCTGCCGACCTGGAGATTTTCCTGGACACCCTGCGGAACATGGAGCCCCCCGAGATCCTCCGCACTCACCGGCTGCCACGAGCCCCCCGCTCCTCCTACCTGGCCATGTATGCCACGTTGCCCGCCATCGAGGAGGACCAGCCGGGACCATGGATGCTGGGACCCAGCCCCCGAGAGGGACCCACACGAGAAGAGACGGAGGAGGAGGAGGAGGAGGAGGAGGAAGAAGAGGAAGAACCAGAGAATCCTTACCTAAGCGATGATGAGAAGCTCCAGCGCAGGCAGGAGAGCCCCGCGCCCAGCTCCTCCTGGGCCTCTCACTCGGCCAGGTCCCCCCAGGTCTCTAGTTCTCCTCTGGAGATGATGAAGAGGCACGTAGCAGACGCCAAGGGCCCCCGCCCAGAGCCGGGGCCAGAGTGGCAGGCAGGGAGCAGACCCACTTCCCGTCTTGGAGGCAGCCTTCTCTTTGGTGGTCGGGTGTCTGGCACCCAGGAGACCCCCACCTTGGAACCACTGGGCACAAAACTATCTGCTCTGCCACCCCACGCCGCACCGGGGCTCAGGAAGGTGCCAGGACAGCTGCCCCTGCTCTGCAGCGAAAGGCCAGAGAAGCCTGCGAGTGCCCGGCCCCTGGAGGGGTGGGTGAGTGAGGCCTTGGGTGAGCAAGGGAGGGCGCCTGGCCTCACCTGGGGCAGGTTTGGATGGTCTGAGGACCGTGGTGCTGGGCACAGAGTCTCACGAAGCCAGAGGCTTGGGTCTGATGTCAAGTTCGGTGTGATCTTATACAAGCCGCATCTTTCTGGGCCTCAGTTGCCCTATTCACACAGCAGAAGGTGTGCACTGTGAAGTCCAAAGGGCTTAGTGGCCCTGATCCCTTGGAAGCTGGGGAAAGGGAGCCAGAGGCACCCACCCCTGGGAGGGGGTGACGAGGTCCCTGGAGGTTGGTGACATCCTCTGCGGGCCAGCTCTTTGGGAGTGGCAGGTTGTGGGAAGGCAGTAAGGAGGCAACTCCATCAGAGTTTTTATCATCTCCCTCCATGCCAGAGCCCAGCACTGAAGACCCAGGGCAAGCGGAACAGCAGGCCTGGAAAGGTAGGGTGGGCGCGTCGTGGGGAGGCAGCGGGAGGCGGGGACCTGGGGGCGGGGCCTGAGGATTTCCTCTGGGTCTTCTCCAGATGATCCTCTTCTCAGAGCCTGGCTGCCAAGGCGGCAGCAGGGAGATCTGGCAAGACGTTGCTGACGCCTCCGGCTGGGCCCGCGTGGCCTCCGTGAGGGTGGTTCGAGGCTGGTGAGTGCGGACTACCAGGGCGGCAGTGGGAGGCTGCTTATGGACCTGGGGGATGCCGGGGCAGTGAGATGTGCCCAGGCCAGCCTGGCAGAAACCCCTTCAGCCGCCCTGCCTTGGTGGGTACGTCCTCTCCCCACCACTGACCCTGGGTCTCTATGCCCACAGCTGGGTGCTATACGAAGAACCAGAGTTCCGGGGCCGGAAGCTGGTCCTGCCTGAAGGACATACGGAACTAGGAGCCCTGTTGCCAGCATGGAGCACACAAAGCATTGGCTCCCTGAGGCGGGTTGTCCGGGTGAGTGGCTGGGAGTGGGGGCCAGATGTTGCCCCGCCTTCCCCAGACCCCAGGCCCTGAGGAAGGGGGCAGCCTCGGGTGCCTGGAGTCGTCTGTAGGTAGTCGGCTACAGATTCCTGATCTCCAAGCTACCTGGGGAAGAAAGAAAGAGGTTTGGGGGTGTGCATCCTGGCTTGGGGAGGGGGAGGCAGAGGCCAAGCCCCAGCTTCGGACAGCAGCCTGAGCTGGTGTTGGAGAAGGGTTCGATTAGAGCAACAGAAATGGGTGGGAGGGTCTGTGGGAGCTAGCCCACCGCCCAGGGCCCAGGATTTCAGGCCCACAGTCAGACTTCGGGTACCACAGACGTTTGTTCATTCAATTACTCACAGACACTGGTTAAGAGTCTGCCGTGTGCCAGGCAGTGGGTTGAGGAGGACACCTCTCTGCCCTGCAGGACTCATGGTCAAGCTAGGGCATGAGGGTTGGGTTTGAAGCAGGAAAGCCATATATGCAGAATAGGGATTTATAAACATCCCTCTGGCTGCCATGAGGAGAAATTCTGGAGCCGGAAACGCGAGGCAAGGCTGTGATTTCCAGGTGACAGGCACCTCTGAATTTTGGGAGAGAGGTGTGTGGTTTGAAAAGGCATAGTCAATAGTATAGTTTCATATCCATAAAGTGGGGGGAAAAACAATGCCGTTTTCATAACCCAAATTTACGAACTACCAAAATTAAGCTGGGTAAAACCATCTTGACCACTAGGGAGACACAGAAGAGAGAGCAATAATTCTAAAAGCAAGGCCTATCAGATTTTTATTTATTTTTTTTAATGAAAGTACAAATAACTCCCAGACAGAGCTGTTGCAATCCTTCTGCTAAAACGGACGAGAGCTGACGAGTCTTAACGAGGGCAGTGGCCCAGCTATGCAAAGGGGGGAATAGTTTTGAAAGCCTCTCCAGAAACACCCAAGTGTTTGTGGACAATTTATTGTGAGCTTCTCACCATAAATTCATCTTCATGTAGGAGGTAACGAGGTACAAGAGACAAAAACAAGGGCTTTGAAGTCAGGTGGACCTAGTTTCATTTCATTCGTTCAGCATCGATGGGGCGCCTAGTGTGTTCCAGGCACGTGGGAGGTGCTGGTTGCAACAGAGAACAAAAACTGCATTGCCCTGTTCTTTGCCCTGCTCCGCACAGGCTTTGCGCCCTCAGGCAGGCCGCTTGACTTCCCTGCGCCTCGCTTTCCTGGCCCTTGAATGGAGTCATAACTCCCGTTGGGAGGGCCAAGTGGGATGGGGTAGGGCACGCCCTTAGCACCACCCCTAGCCCTCCATAGATGCTCCCTAAGTGTTTGATGAGGAGCGAGGGAATGAAAATGGTCCCAGTGGGGAAGAAACAGCCAGAATGCAGATACCATCCCCTGCTGCCTAGGATAAGGCACAGATGGAAGCCAGTCTGGACAAGGGCAGGAATTGTATACAAGGGAAGACTCCAAGTTAGGCCTCGGGAAGTGGCTGTCCGTCCTGTTGGTCTCTCAACCGGGCCAGAAATCAGGCTATCCGGGGCATGGCGCCTGGCAGGCTCCCGGTGGGGACTTTGGTAACAGGTACCTAAGGCCCAGCGCCAAAGAAAGGGCTTTGGGCTCAGGCTTGTGTGGCCCGTCTTGCAGAGAAAACTCCGGTCACCCTCCTGGCTGCTGTGGAGATGGCCACAGAGGTTTTCCAGAAGCGCCCTGGGGCCCGGGCTGGACAGACTTGCAGAAGCAGATACTGGCGGGGAGGTAGTCTCTGGGGGGTTCTGTTTTACACTTTCTTCGCCACCTCTCTCCTTTGGCAGGACTACCTTACCCCAGAGATCATCTTGTACTCCGAAGAGGGCCTCAAGGGGGAGCAAGTGAAGCTAACCGATGCCTTGGAGGACCCCCAGGGCCTGGAGAGGCCCCTGCAGGTGGCTTCTGCCACTGTCTCTGCAGGACTGTGAGTCTGGGCTGTTCCGGAATCCCTTCATTTAACTTTCATTGTGGGGGCGCCTGGGTGGCTCAGTCGGTTGAGTGGCCGACTTCGGCTCGGTCATGATCTCACGGTCTGTGGGTTCAACCCCTGTGTCGGGCTCTGGGCTGACAGCTCAGAGCCTGGACCCTGCTTCGGAGTCTGTGTCTCCCTCTCTCTCTGCCCTTCCCCTGCTCATGCACTGTCTCTCTGTCTGTTAAAAATAAGTAAACAAACAAAAAAAAAATTAAAAAAAAAAAAACTTTCAAAACTTTCATGCCGGGTGCTGGGGACATAGAGGTGATAGGACATAGCTCCCGCCCTCAAGCAGTGCTTAGTCTACTGGAGGGGACAGGCAAGTAAGAAGACGATGGCAGAGTTCTGGGATGGGGGAGCATAGAAAAGCACCAAACCAGAGAAGAGCACCTGAAATCAGAGAAGCCTTCTTGGAGGAGGAAACACCTCAGCTGGGATGAATTGACCCCAGAAGAATCTCAGCATAATGAGAGCAGGGCATGAAGGACTTTTGTATATTTTGTTCACTGCTATATCCCCAATGCCCGAAGGAGGGCCTGGCAGAGGGTTGATGCCCCTAAATATTTGTTAATTGATTGAATGGGGAAGAGTATATCTAGCAGAGGGAACAGCACCTGCAAAGGCCCGGAGAGAGATCTAAGCCTCGAAAGTTCAGTCTGGCCCAAGAAAGCAGCAAGGGGGAAGATGTGAGGCCCAGGAAGAAGGCGGGTGGACCGATCAAAGGGCCTCTGTGCAACTGGGCTGTATTGTAGGCGAACAGGGAAATACTTGGGATCCCTAAGTGGGTATGTGTGCAGGAAAGAACTCTCCAACTGCTGCGTGAAATTAGAGAGCACCAGGCCAGAGGCAGGGGGAACTGATGGAGTGGTGACTGCAAGGGATTATGGGGGCCAAGATACAGGTGTACAGCGCCTCAGTAGCTCAGTCGGTTAAGTGTCCGACTTTGGCTCAGGCCATGATCTCACGGTCCGTGAGTTCGAGCCCTGCGTGGGGCTCTGTGCTGACAGCTCAGAGCCTGGAGACTGCTTCAGATTCTGTGTCTCCGTCTCTCTCTGCCCCTCCACCACTCGCACTCTGTCTCTTTCAAAACTAAATAAACATTTAAAAATTAAAAAAAAAAAAAGATTATAGGGGCCTGAAATATCCCCCAGTGTCCCCTTGCTGGGAGCCTCTTTCCCTAAAACTTCTCCCCTCTAAGCCTTTCCCCCATCTGCTATCCCCCATCCCCAATCTGTGTCCCTGGGTGTCTAGGATGCAGCCGCCTCTCTGCCTCCTCCCCAGGTGGCTGCTGTACCCCAAACCCTTCTTTGAAGACACTCCCTGCATCCTGGAGCCTGGAGAATACCCCACCTTGGAGGCCTGGGGTACATCAGACCCCAGCGTGGGCTCCTTAAAGCCCATGAGATTGGTAAGGGGCAAGTGGTCCCAAGTTACTTTGTCCTGGAGCCTGGGGGGAAAAGCAGGGCCTGAGAGCTGCTGCCGGGAATGGGGTCTGAGGAGAGGGGGTGGGGGAGAGGGAAGTCACAGGGTTGGCCATTTTTAGCGGGGGGAGAGGGGGCATCTCAGGATCAAGTAATTCCTGAGTCACCAGCCCCACCTGTCTTCCTCTATCTCTGGGCTGGTGTCTCAGCTCCGTCTCCTCTGCAGGGCTGCCCAAATGTGGAGAAGCCAGGGGAGCCCAAGGTAAGAGTCTGGGCTGCAGGGTCAAGGAGGGCCTTTAGGTGGGGCGTGTGTATTTGTACGGCTCTCATAGCCTGAACCGGAAGACAGGGGAGGAGAGTGCTGGGAAACAGAAGCTGAGAAGCTGGGTCTGGGAGGGTGGAATCCCATGAGCTCACTGGGAAAAATGGCTTCCGATGTGTAAGGACCAGGTCAGAGGTCAGAGAAGAGCCACGAGTTACCTAAGGGAATGGAGCTCAGTGAGTGAGTAGGAGGACTTAGCTCTGGGCTGACGCTGGGCGGGGCCATCTGGGCTGGCGTGTGTTTGGGTGCACATGGCTCCCCACAACCGTCACACCACCCTTTTCTGCCAGGTTGTGGTTTATGAGGCCACAGGCTTTCAGGGCCAGAGCTGGGAAGTAAGCAGAGACATCTACAATCTTCAGCAGCCAGAGGACAGCAAGAGCCCCCACCTGGCCTCTGTGGGGTCCCTGCGAGTTCTTGGGGGCTGGTGAGGACTCAGAACCTTTCCTTCTACTTGGTTGTCCCCACTGGCCTCTACCCTCAGAGATGGGGAATGACCCGGGCTGCCTAGGGGTGGGGGCAGCGGTCTTACACACCCGTGGCCCTTCCCTGACCGAGTCTGTTTGTCCGTCTCCACCTTTCCCCAGTTGGGTGGGCTACCAGAAAGCAGGCTTCCGGGGCCACCAGTATCTGCTGGAGGAAGGAGAATATCCTGATTGGTCACACTGGGGAGGCTATGATGAGGCGCTGACCTCCCTGCGGGTCATCCGGACGGTAAGCAGGAGCAACTGGGCCATCCCTCTGCCTGTGGGCACAGGCAGACTCCCCCCAGCACAATCTGTTGAGCGGAGAGTTTGTGCTCTCTTTCCCTGTTCTCCAGAGCACATGGAAGTGTTCCCTGAGGTCTAGCTTCTCTCCCGCCTGCTGTCTTTTGCCAGGCCACACTGAGCGCCTCATTCCAAAGTCCCGTAGTGGGCTGCGTCCCCGGGGGTCTCGGCACTCCCTGGGGATTCTGTGGGTGGGATAATCAGGAGAAACCTGACTATCCCTGGGGCCCAGGACTTCGGGGACCCGGCCGTGGTGCTGTTTGAGGCCATGGACTTCGAAGGGCACGGCGTGGAGGTGAGCGAGGCATTGCCGGACGTGGAGCTGGCGCGACACGGCCCCCACACGCAGGCCATCCACGTGCTCAGCGGCGTGTGAGTGACCCTAGCTCCGGGAGCGAGGCGGGGCCGGAGCGGTTCCAGCCGAGGAGCCGGTTCGCCCAGCTGACCCGCGCCCCGCCCTTCCCGCAGGTGGGTGGCCTATGAGAAGGTGGGCTTCTCCGGGGAGCAGTACGTCCTGGAGAAGGGCGTGTACCGCAACTGTGATGACTGGGGAGCGGGCAACAGCGCCCTCGGCTCGCTGCAGCCAGTCCTGCAGGTGCGTGCCGGCTGTGGGGGGCGGGGCCCTTGGGGAGGGGCTTGGGAGGTGCCCCCGCGGCGGGGGCGGGACTGGAAGAAACCGCCTCGGAGCGCGTGGGGCGGGGCCTCTGGGAAGGGGCGGAGCTAATGCCCGCCTGAGAAGCGGGGAGTGCTGTGGAAAGGGTAGGGAAACTGAGGCTAGAGTCTGGTACTGTCCCTAAGTCTCAAACTTTGGGCCCTCCCTGCAGGTCGAGGAGCACAATCTGCACTTTGTCTCGAAGGTAAGGAGCCGGTGGGGGCCTGTCTCCTTTTCCCCATTCTCTCCCACTCCATCGCCCTCCATTCTCATCTCTTCCGGTCTCTACCTCCAGATTCAGCTTTTCTCCGGCCCCGACTTCCTGGGCGACCACATCTCCTTCGAAGATGACCAGACCTCTCTGCCTGCCTCCTTCCAGCCCCAGTCCTGCCGTGTCCACGGCGGCAGGTGAGGACGTGAGGGAGGTGGGAAGTGGGGCGCACCTGCCCAGAAGTGCTTAACTCAGCTTGGAAATCTGAGGCTCAGGAAGGTCTTTCAAATGATTTCTTTCCTTCGGCTTTCTTGAGATTAGCTATTTTGTCCCGAAGCATTCAATCTTAACACAAACCAAGTAAAATAAAGTTTTAATGGAAAACCTAAAATTTGATAGTAGAATATAAAGAACGCTAACCTAGTTTCCTCTATCTCTCTGCCTTTTTTTTTTTTTTCTTTTATTGGAGTATTTAAAATCCCCAAACCTTGGGGCACCTGGGTGGCTCATTCAGTTATGCATCCAACTCTTGGTTTCAGCTCAGGTCATAATCTCACAGTTTGTGTATTCAGGCCCCTCATCGGGCTCTGGGCACTGGGCTGTCAGCTCTGAGCCTGCTTAGGATCTTCTCCCTCTCTCTGCCCTTGTGTGTTCTCTCTCTCTCTCTCTCTCTCAAAACAAATAAATAGACTTAAAAAAAAAATCCCCAACCAAACATAAAATTTCACAGGTAAATACTTCAATATATACCTCTAATAAGAAAGGACCTCCCTCCAATCCACATAGCCACAATTTATTATCACATCTAATAAAATTAATGATAACTTGTTAATATTACCTAATACCCAGTTTGTGTTCAAACTTCTCCCATCATCTCAAAAAATGCCTTTGTGAAATTGGTTTGTTTTTCTTAGAATCCAAACAAGGTCCGCACATTGCTTTTGGTCAGTTTGGTCTTTAATTTATAGCAGTTCCCCTCCCTTCCCTTTGTTTTATACCATTTCTTTGTTTAAAGAAACCCAGTAATTTGCCCTGTAAGTTTCCCATCTTCTGTATTTGGCCCATTGCTTCCTCGTGGTGTCTTTTTTCCCCTTTGTGCCCCATATTTCCTGTAAACTGGTAGATCCGGAGGCTTGATGAGATTCAGGGTGTTTTCTTGGCAAGATATCTATGTAGGTGGTACCCTGTTACTTCTTACTACATTACCTCAGGCACAGGTCTGGTTGTCCCATCTTTAATGATATCAAGATGCCTTCGTTCCATGATTTGGCATTTACCGCTCACCTAATGATTATAGCATCCACTGACGATAATTGCCTAGACTCACTATTTGTTTGGAGGTTACAAAATGATGGTTTTAAGATTTTTTGTATTCCTTCTATAGACGTTCTGGAATACTTCCATAAAGAACTTTCTTTTTTCAACTATTTGTTTACCTGAAATAGTTTACACAAAAAAAGGCAGTTTGCTCCTTTTCCAAGGATCAATTTCTCTTGATCAATTTTCAGGATAATTTCTGAACTGGTGCGCCTCACAGCCTCCAGAGCTGACTAATGACATATTTTTTGAAGTGTTATGAACTCATGGATTTATATGTGACTGAAATGCCTCAGTGCACTAGTTGCTCTAATCATTCTATCCTTGGCAAATGGGAGCAAATTAGAGCAAACTCTAATAGTTTTTTGTAATTTCCTTGTTTTTCTGGTACAGTAAGACGCTCCAGGATCGTTTTGTACATTTTCGCCCTAAACTTGGAATCAGTTATGTACCAAGGGACTCTGATTCCAATGGTGTTTAGATGGAAGCTGGATGTTTCAAAACTATAATACTAAATTACTACTGACAGTATAAAGTAGTGGGAGGTTTCTCTGTGGTCCTTTTTGTCCTCAGGACGTTCACTAAAATCCCATTTGGTATGAACGGTTCAAAATATCATTTTTAAGACATTTTGAAATAATACGTTTTTGTCTGTGTGCTTTTGCCGCCAACCTGATATACAGTCAGGTTCGTTTGTTTTATTTAATTTATTTAAATTCTTAAGAATTTTTATTTTATTTATTTATTTATTTAGAGTGCACAAGCAGGGCAGGGGTGCAGAGGGAGAGAGAGAGAGAGAATCTTAAGCAGGCTCCATGCTCAGTGTGGAGCCTGACGCAGCGCTCAGTCCCATGACCCTGGGATCTTGACCTGAGCCGAAACCAAGAGTCAGAAGCTCAACCGACTGAGCCACCCAGTGGTGCCCCTAATTGTTTTTTCAGTACATAAAATGTTCACAGTATCCCTGGCTTAGCTTGGGCTGCTAACAAAATATCACAGACTGGGCTGGGGGGGGAGGGACTTAAACAACAGGAATTTGTTTTCTCACAGTCCTGGAGGCTGGGAAGTTCAAAGTCAAGGTGCAGGTTCATTTGGCTCAGTGGTGAAGGCTCGCTTCTTGGTGGCATATAGCTGCCTTCTTCCTGTGTCCTCACCTGGTGGAGACAGCACTCCTGTCTCTTCCTCTTCTTATAGGGACACTGTTCCCGTCATGCGGCCCCACCCTCCTGACCTCATGTGAGCCTTCCGAAGGCCATCGTTTTTGAGGTTAGGGCTTCACCATGTGAATTTTGGAGAGACACATTCAGTCCAGAGCAGTTCCAAAGTCAAGTCAGTCAATAAGATCTGTCTGTGTCCCTGCAATCTTTTTCCCTCCTTCCCCATAGGTAATCTATTGTGTGTGTGTATTGTGTGTGTGTTTAGTTAGTTCGTCTATTGTTTTTTTAATGAAAATATTAGCAAATATACTCTCTTACATCAATTTGCATATAACTATAGACACGAAATATATTTGTTGCCCTTCTCCCTCATTTTCTTTCACAAAAAGCATAACTACAGCCTGGTGAGGATATTAAAGACCGGTGAATTGTACAGAGTGAATTTTATGGTATGCGAATTTTATCTCAATTTTTTTCGAAGGGAAGCATACTATAAGCCCTGTTCTGCACCTTGTTTTTCCCTAACAGGGTGGAGATCGCTGCATGTCCCCTTAAGAGCTCCTCCACGTTCCTTTTTACTGCCGTGTTGTCACTCGACACTCTTAGTTGATTCAACTATCCCCTGTTGACGGACACTCAGAGTGCTTCCACTCTTTGCCATTGCAAACAGAGCGGTACAAAAAGCCTTGTGCGTGTGCCATTTCATGTTTTTGAAAGAGGTCTCAAGGTTCCGCTCAGAAACGGGATTCTGAGTAATCGTGAATAGGGTTTTGCTCGACGTTGCCAAATTTCCCTCCACAGGGGCAGTAGGATTTCATCCGGCCATTTCTTAAGTCTTGACCTCAGTCTCTGCTGCTGCAGGGCCTGTTCAACCTTGACCTTCCATAGAGCAGGGGTGGGGGGTCATCTCACGATCATCTGTTGCATCTCAGAGGGTCTGGGGAGGCCAAGCACAGGCCAGGGTAGGCTCAATACCTACCCGTGTCCTCCTGCTCTGCCCCTTCCCTAGCTGGATCCTGTTTGATGAGAAGAACTTTGGGGGTGACCAGCACATTCTCTCCGAGGGCGAGTTCCCCACTCTCACGGCCATGGGCTGCCTAGCCTCCACAGTCCTGGGCTCTCTCCAGAAAGTCCCTCTGGTGAGTACCCTTGTCCAGTTCCAGGCAACCGCTTGAGGCAGGGGGTGCCGCCGGGGGAGTGTGGGCACCGAGTGTGGCCTCGCCGTTGGGGAGGCTGCTGGGGCTCGAGTCCGGTCGTCCTCAGAACGACCCCGGCTCCCCCTGGCTCCATGGCTTCAAAGTCAGTTCCACTTACTAGAGATTTATGGAGCACCCACTGTGACAGGCCTGGGGGGCACTGAAATAAACCAGACGCAGCTCTGCCGTCAAGGAAGCCTTGACCACATCGACATAAAGATTACAATGCAGGGTGGTGTGTCCAGATACAGAGGCGTTATGGGGGCCCCTGGGGTGGGCGGGGGGCGGCGACCAGCCTGCTGAGGTGGGGGTTCTGAGTGCTGCGCGGCGGAGGACAGAGGCCGGAACAAGGCAGTGGGGTCGCTGCTACAGTGAGCCAGTATACATGGTGATGTCCCGCGCCGGGGAGGAGATGCAGGGAAGTGACACAGGCCATGTTAAGGAGTCAGAGTCTAGAGGACGGGGTGGGCCCGTCGTGACAGCACAGCAGACGGCCGACCACTGAGCATGTACCAGGATCCGGGCTGTGTTTGAAAGGCTTTGCCTGCACTCAGGTGTTTAATCCTCGCCAAAACCCTATGAGGTCTGTTACTACCATCATCTCCCTGTTCCAGATGTGAAGCTGAGGCACAGAGAGGTCATGCGACTTGCTGCAGGTCACACAGCTGGTAACAGGCAGAGCCAGGTTCTCCCCAAGGCAGCCCAG
This sequence comes from Paguma larvata, assembly GCA_030068075.1. Classification (NCBI taxonomy): domain Eukaryota; kingdom Metazoa; phylum Chordata; class Mammalia; order Carnivora; family Viverridae; genus Paguma; species Paguma larvata. Next base: position 19,275,902 of record CM057833.1, on the reverse strand, counting down.
CTGCTGAGTCCAAGCTTTACAATGATGTGCTGGGCTCTGAAGGCTGACAGACCCGGTGCTGAAGCCCAGCTCTAGGGATTTGAGCAAGTGGCTTAATCTTCTCCAGACTCAGCTTCCCCTCTGTTAAGCAGGGATAATAATAGCACCTATCTTATAAGGTTGTTGAGAAGTTATAACGAGACCAGGTAAAGCACTTAGCACAGAATCTGGTGTGCAGTAAGCCCCGAAAACGTGAGAACCGCTCTAGTCACCCATAGTATTATTATGACTGTTCTTAGAAGTACCATTGACTGGCACTAGGGGGGGGGGGCTTGAGGGGACAGTGGAGGACCCAGTCTGGTACATCCTGCATCTGAGAATCTGGGGGGACACCCAACCAGTGGTGTCCAGGAGCCCAGGACACCGCGAGGCAGACCTCAGGAGGGAAGAGGGCCTGGAATACTGATCTGAAAATCGGAGTATCTGGACTTGGGGGCTGAGTCTGGGGCCAGGGCTCTCTCAGCCTCACCCCTTCTCCCTGCCCCTGTCCCCAGCACTTTTCAGAGCCCTCCATTTTTCTGTATGGACTGGAGTGCTTCGAAGGGAAGGAGATCGAGCTGGGTAGGGAGGTCCGCAGCCTGCAAGCCGAGGGCTTCAACGACCACGTGCTGTCCGTGCGGGTCCGGGGCGGCGTGTGAGTGTGTTGGGGGGCACAAGGGCGGGGGCTGCTAGGGAGCGAGGGCTGGGCCTCTGGCCTCTTGTCCCTTCCCACTTCCCCTCCAGTCCCCACCCCCAGCCAGGAGGGAGGGAGAGGTGCAGGCTGAGGAAGGCCTTGGACCCCAGCCCAGGTTCTCCAGAACTCTCCTCTGCTCTGCAAACCCCAAATCCACTCCCCGGCCTCCCTCTCCTCCCTCGGGGCCCTCCCACCAGGCAGAGGAGTCTCAGCATGAGAGAAAAGGAGATGGAGAATGTTCTCTCATCCATGCCTCCTCCTCTACCTGTCTGTCTGTCTGTCTTCCTCTCTGCATCTCTGGCACCTGCTGGGCCCAGCTGGGTGCTGTGTGAGCACAGTGACTTCCGGGGCCGCCAGTGGCTGGTGGGCAGCTGTGAGGTCACCAACTGGCTGACGTACAGCGGGACGCAGAGGGTGGGTTCCCTCTACCCCATCAAGCAGGTGGGTAGCGCGTCGGGCCTTGTGTTCCCCATGTTTCCCAAACTCAGCATTTGTGTATTTTTGTCACGGTTTTGCCATGGCATCATTCCTCTTGAACCATTATCTACTTAGTACTTTTCCCTAAACCGGCTCACTTTTTTCCTTTTACCCTTTATCCTTATCCTAAGGACCGATAGCCATAAAATCATGGGTTTGATGTGTATGTATGATTTTTTTTAATTGACCTGATAAGAAATACATTACCATTACATTTTTAGCAATAAGTTTATCCACTTAGGGCTAAAAATCATCTCACGTACCAGCCAGGTCTAATAAGCGGGCCTCACTCTGGGAAACACTGTCTGTTCCTGCGTGTCTCCATGTCTGTGGGCACGTGTCTGGACCTGTTTCTCACTTGTGTACATGTGCATTGATGTGGAAGCATGGCTGTCGTGTGTGTGTGTGTGTGCGCGCGCGCGTGTGTGCACATGCCTGTCTGAGGATATTTCTGTGGCTGTAATGTCATTTGTATCCATGTGTCTGTGCTCCGGAGGTGACATGCTGTGTGTGAGGTGTCTATGTGACCGTACATGCCTGTTTTTGTGACACTGTTGAGACAGTATGAGAGTGTTTGTGTGGCGCCTGTATTCACAGACTCTTGGGACATTATTTCTAGAAGAAACCTTGGAGGTTATCTCCACCCCTCACGTTTACAGATGGGGAAATAAAGGCCCACAGACGTGAACAAGGATTTGCTTTGTAATCTTGGGGAAGTACTCTCCCTCCATGGACCTCAATTTCCCCATCTTTAAATATTAAAAGTTTTTTTAATGTTTACTTAGAGAGAGAGAGACAGAGTGCAAGTGGGGGAGGGGCAGAGAGACAGGGAGACCCAGAATCTGAAGTAGGCTCCAGGCTCTGTGCTGTTAGCACAGAGCCCAACGCTGGGCTCGAACTCGTGAACTGTGAGATCATGACTGAGCCACCTAGGCGCCCCTCAATATCCTCATCTTTAAAATGGAGATAACAAAAAATTAAAAAAAAAAAGGGGGGGGGTGCCTGGGTGGCTCAGTCGGTTAAGCGGCCGACTTCAGCTCAGGTCATGATCTCACGGTCTGTGAGTTCGAGCCCCGCATCGGGCTCTGTGCTGACAGCTCAGAGCCTGGAGCCTGCTTCAGATTCTGTGTCTCCCTCTCTCTCTGCCCTTCCCTTGCTCATGCTCTGTCCCTGTGTCTCTCAAAAATAAAATAAAAATGTTGAAGAAAAAAAAATTTTAATGGAGATAACATAGGGGCGCCTGGCTGGCTCGTTGGTAGAAAACATGACTCTTGATCTTAGGGCAGTGAGTTCGAGCCCCATGTTGGGTGTAGAGATTACTTACCAAAAACTAACAAAATAAAATCTTTTTAATAAAATAAAATGATGGTGACATATATGATGGAATTGTCTGGAGGACTGAAGATAGATAATGTTTATAAAGGCCACAGAATGTACTTGAGTGTGATTCTTCTGTTATTACCATCACCGCTATTCAAGACCTCTGGCTGATTTGTGGCAGAGCCTTGTCTGAGGTGTGATAGCCAGATGCCCTCCCCACCGTGGACTTCTTCAGCATGGATGTGTATGTGTGTGTGTGCGTGCGTGTGTGTATTCCTACACGCACCCATCCTTGTAGCAAACATGGGGTGTGGAGTGGGGGTGGGCCTGCACGTCAGTTAGGGTGTGTGTTTGCCTGACTCTGTGTATCTGTGTTTGTATCTGCTACAAACTTCCATGTACCCGTGTGGACCTTGGGTGTCGCTGCCAGTGTGTCCCTCTGCCCAGGGCTGTGGGTGTTTGTGGATTCGGAGCTGTGTGGCCATGGGTGTGCACTATATATGTGCCCCTGGTGCGTGGGTGTGAAAGAAGGGGCGGCTTCTAGAAGCAAGGCCAGGGAAAGGTTCTGGGCAGGGCGGAGGGCTTGGGAGCTTGGGATCCTGGCGGGTCCGGGGTTGAGGGCATCGGCGGCCCAGGTGGGGAGCATCCCTGCCCAGAGACCCCTCACTCAGCTCCCTGTGGTCACCAGCGCCGGGCTTATTTCCGCCTCTGGAATACTGCACTGAGGGGGTTCCTGGCAGTGCCGGACCACGTGGAGGACATGAAGGCGGGCCGTGTGGTGGTCTCCGAGCCCCAAGAGGGAGGCAGCTGCATCTGGTACTACGAGGACGGGCTGCTCAAGAACCAGGTACGAGGTGAGGGGCTGGGACAGGCACCCCAGAGCCTCAGGCGCGCGAAAGCCCACTTTGAGGGCAAGTCCCAGCCTGCCCGTCAGGAGCAGGACCTGCCCTTGGGCTGGAGAGATAGAGAGATGCACAGAGATGCCAGGACCCTGGGGAGGTAGAGAACGCAGGCTCCGCTTCCCTGGGCAGCTCAGGCTCTTCTCTGGGCCTCGGTTCCCCTTCTGGAGAACGAGAGTGTTGTGCCAGACCCTTCTAAGGGACCTGCCGGCTCTGATATCCTGGGGCAGAACTTGGGTCCTAATAATAATGATAGATTTGCCCCACAAACATCTCCCGGGCGCCTACTCTGTGCGAGGCCCTGTTCTAGGGGCCGGGAATACCGCAGCGAGAAGACGGAAATGACTCCTGCCCTCCCGAAGCCTACATCGTTGTGGGGAGAGACAGAGACAATTTAAACGAGTCAGATATCTCTGTGCCTTAGGTGACGCGGAGCGCAGAGAGGAAAAGTAACTGAAAGGAGACTAGGGGGTACCGGTGGCTCTGGCAAGGCCGGCTCTCCCCCAGAGGGTGGCATTTGAGGGAGGCATCCATGTCGATGTCTGAAGGAAGAGTGTTCCAGGCGGAGGAAACAGCAAGCGGAAGGGCTCTCGGGTGGGAATATGCCCGGCGTCAGGACTAGCGAGGCCCCCTCACTGGCTGGAGCGAAGCGAGGGAGGGAAGGTTATAGGGGTGCGTCTTTGTAGGCCATTGAAGAGGTTTTGTATTTTACTCAAATTTTCTTTTTCTTTTTCTTAAGTTTATTTATTTTGAGAGGGAGAGCACAAGTTGGGGAGGGGCAGAGAGAGAGGGAGAGAGAGAATCCCGAGCAGGCCCCGCACCACGAGCGCAGAGCCGGACGCGGGGCTCGAACCCACAAACCGTGAGGTCACGACCTGAGCCGCAGCTTAACCAGCTGTGCCACCCAGGCGCCCCATCGCCTTTTACTCGAAATGAGAGAGAAGGCTGGCTGTGTGGCAGGTGCTGTGTTAAGGCCTTCACATGAATGCCTCTTAGGGTCCTCAGAGGGCACAAAGGGGCAGGTCTTAGAGTCTCCATTTCATAGGTGAGGAAACTAGAGCACAGAGAAGTTAAGTAACAAGCTGAAATTCACACAGTCAGTTAGTGTGGGAAAGCTTGTCTGAGGCTAAGTCCTGTGCTTTGGGAGTCAGTCACGACAGTCTTCCTGGAGGAGCTACTATATGTTCCCAGGCATTGGATGGTTTTTCACACCGAACCCTCACTACAACCAGCACCCAGGGATTCCCATCCCCCGGGAAAACAAAATTCAGAAGGATTAAGAGATTGGCCCAGGCTCACGGTTCATGAGAGCCAGGAGTCCGAGCCGGGTGTGTCACGAGTGTCGGGCTTGGAGGAGTCCCCGGGGGAAGGAACGGTGCCTGATGACCTCCTGGGGCCTCAGGTGGCCCCTACCATGAGCCTGCAGGTGATCGGGCCCCCCAGCCCGGGCTCCAAGGTGGTGCTGTGGGCTGAGAGCCGCCTGCCCCGCCAGACGTGGAGCATCGGCGAATCGGGCCACGTCTGCAGCGAGATGTTCGAAGGCCTGATCCTAGACGTGAAGGGTAAGGGGGCACGTGTGCGGGAGAAGGCACCCGAGGCGGCGGCGGGCAGTGGAGTCCTCAGCAACCTCTGACCATCTTCCCCATCTCTCACCCCTTCCCCCAGGCGGCCGGGGCTATGACCGGGACCACGCGGTGCTGTGGGAGCCGGCCAAGGACCGGGCGACCCAGATCTGGACCGTCCATGTGCTCTGAGCGCCCCCGCCTCCCAGCCCTGGAAGCTCTCCCTGGGATGAAATGTTTTTATAGGGTTTTGTTGTTGTTGTTGTAACATAAGCTATTTTCTAATATGCTCCAGGTATCCTCGTCTTTGTGCACCTTGATATTTGGGGCTGGGGTGGGGATTTGTTCACCTGCCTTCTTTGCCCTATACTCGCCCTACTTCTTTCCTCGCAGCTCAGGTGCTAGGGCTCAGATGTAAGGCCTCCCTCTGCCACCAGAGGGAGCCCTGGGCTAAGACTAGCCGGTGAGTGTGGTCTTTTATGCTGTTCGCCCCGCCCCCCCCCCTCCCCAGATGATGGGTTCCGAGAGCCTGCTCTGAGTCAGGTCTGGTGCCGAGCCGTGGGGCACAAACACAGGCCGAGCCCCTTGGTACCTGCCCTCAGAGAACTCACAGTCCGGGGGTGGACTCCGACAGGTAGGGTGATACACTCAGTGATAAGATAAGAACGGAAGTAGAAGGATGCACAGAGGAGGAGCCTGAACCACTTAGGGGCACAGGGCAGGCTGCCTGGAGGAAGGGATACTCCTTCCTGAGGTGCGGAGGATGGGAAGGAGTCAGCCAGGTTAGGGGGTGGTAGAGGCAGGGTGTTCTGGGGATGCAGACGAGTTGAGTTGTGAAGACTTGAAAGTGCAGTGTGATGGGGTCACAGTGGGCATGACGGGGTCACAGTGGGCCCGGCAGGGGAAACGAGTGGGAGACACAACCATTTGCCTTGCCCACTACCACTTTTCTTAATTTCCCCCACCTCCAGTCTCAAGGCCTAAAGGTTTGGCCTCTCAGTCAAAGAAGGTAGGACAGGGAGTCTGGGTTCTTAACCCAGCCCAGAAAAGGCAGGACCCTAGGAGAGGAACAGCCCCCTCCATCACCCAGTCGAGCCAGCACTTCCTCGTCCCTTGGCCGGGGTCCTCTAGGAAGAGTTGGAGACGGTCAAGGCCCCTGGGAGCTTCTCTGGGGCTCCCTTCCTTCTTGCGCCTTCCAACACCACCCCTGCAGACCCAGGAGGGTTGAAGTGGTCAGAGCAGCCATGTGTCCTTCCTGCCTTCCCAGCCTGGCGTAGGAAGTAGACAGCCTCCTCTTCATCCTCAGCACCCCTGCTGGACCAACGTCCAGTGTCCGGTGAGGACGGGTGGGTGACTGGGGCTGAGCCCCTGCAGCTGGGGACATCCAGGGATGGGGTTGGGGGTTCCTCTGGGACCATCGTTCCCAAACGCCCAGGGATGGGTGAAGCAGATGCAGTTAAAGAGGGCGGCGAGGGTGGCACGTTCTGGGCCATGTCCCTGCACAGTGATCCTAAGGGGAGAGGCTCCCGCACTGGGACTTCGCGGCAGGAACTTGGGTCAGAGCCCTCTGGGGCTACCTCTCCTCCTTCTTCCACATGGGAAGGCCCTTGGTGCTATTGCCAACCTGGCTCTTGGGGCCCAGTGATGTCCAGTGACCACACACAGGACCCCACTCCAAGTACAGGACAACTTTATTGACCCCTGACTGGGTGGTGCTTGCCCCTCCAAATCAGTACCTCCCTGTGTTGGTCATGCCTCCAAGGGACTACCTGTCAATTCCCACAACCTGGTCATCTCTGGCATTAACCCTTCCCACGGATTGGGTGGGGGGAGCTGCTCTTGCTAGCTATGGTGGCAGGTGTCTCGGGGGGCACGGGGCTGGGGCTGAGGCATGTCACGTCAGCTGAGGTAGAGAGTTGGATGAGGATGTTGGCCAGGAAGAGAAGGACACTGCCACCGCTCAGGCTGCTGAGTGCTGGGGTCGCATTCTTGGGTTTCTTGGTGGTGGTGGCGGTGGCGGTGGCGGTGGCGGCGGGGGCGGTGGTGGTGGAGGTGGCGGCGGCGGCGGGGGCGGTGGTGGTGGTGGCGGCAGCGGCGGCGGTGGTAGTGGCGTTGCTTCCCAGGACTCCAGTTTGTATCTGCAAAAGAAGAAGTGGAGGGAGCTCAGGGCACTTTCGAAGCTCATGTTATCTCAAGACCTATTTCCTCTACCTGATACAACAGTCCTGTTCTCTGTCTCCCCCCTCCCCCCATGATCACGACTTCTGCCACAAGGTCCTGCAGGGACAGTTGGTTGCTTCCTGCCGTGACACAGCCAGGGTGAAAGGGGGTCCCTCCTCCACCTACCATGGAACCTTCCTTTCAGCTCTGCCAAGCCACCAGCTCCTCCAGCACATGGGGGATAGGAACCTATAGTCTCAGCCCCTGGCCTGACTAGCTGGGGTAGGGGCTTAGCCTCTCTGAGCCTCTGCCTCATCTTTTGAATGAGCCCATCATAGTGTGGAGGTTGTGTGAGACAGGGCTGGGGAGAAGGTACCTGTCAAAGTGTGGGTGGACGGGGAGGTGGGGAAGGCGTGACCTCTTGCTGGAGGAAGTCACCAGATGGTGATCGCACTGTTCTCAGTGCTTGGTCGGGTTGCCACTAAAGCGGCTCTGGACGGAGATTAAGCTGTTTTTGATGGTGATCAAGCTGTTCCTGATGCTTGATCAAGCTGTTCTTGATCAAGAACTTGATGGCTCTGGCCTCCTATAGGGACTAGCGCCCCCAGGGCACACGGGATACTGCAAAAGCTGCCTCCTGGAACAGCAGCTGAGTCAGAGTCTGCAGCTGTTTCTGGAGATTTCGATCTTCTTTGCATTCCCAAACACACTGGCTTTTCTCCCTGGGGGATCCCTGCTATCTCCAGGACCAGGTCTGGCTCCACCTGAACATGTCTTGGCCTCTTCCCAACAGGGCCACTTCCCCAGCTCCCTGTGGATTGGTGCCATCCTCACTCGGAGCTGCTTCAGTCCTTATTCCACACGTACCCCCCCACCAACCCCCGCATGCCTCAGGGTGCCTGGCACCCTGTGAATGCTCCCCAGTCTCAGGGACAGGATTCTGCTCAGACTTCAAGTAGTCTGACCCAGCCAGAAGGGCTGGAATGCTGGGACCAGGCCCCCGAGTCCTCGGTTCCCCTGCTGGAGTCTCTGATCCCATGCAAGAAGGCTGAGTGCCCAGGAGCCTGCATTTCTTCCCTCCCATGCCAGGCGGGTCTGGGGAATCCTGGGCGGTGGTACCAGGGGCTGCCATGGTCTGTTCTTACCTGCATCATAACCAGGAGACTGATGATGAGTAGGAGGAAGAGGAAACCCTTCATTTTTGGGGACTCTTGATGGCTCTCTTGGTAGCAGCTTTTAGAGATGAGCACGGGGTTGTCTGCAGGCCGCTTGGCTTGGCTGCTTTTGAACCAGGAGGCGGGGTAAAAGCGGGAAGAAGGAGGGCCCAGGGGTGGGGTGCTGCTTCCTTTTTATAGACTTCAGGATTGAGTACACCAGGCCCTAGGTTCTTACGGCCGTCTGTAGATGGCGGGTTCTGGGTGAGAACCGAGGCAAAACAGCGCAGCAGCCGTGGGGGCAGTAAGCAGGGCTTTGGGCTTGGAGTGAGGCAGAGTGGGGATGGAATCTCGGTTTAATCACCCGTGAACCCTGAGACCCTGGGCCAGAAACTCTACCTCTCTGACTTTTAACACAAGAGCTGCCAGGGATTAAAGGCAATATAATTAAGATCGGAGCAGGAAAGAGGAGCAGATTTAAGGACCTAGAATTTAGTGATTTGGATACAGAAAATAGCAGATCGGTTGTTTGTACTGCTGACCTTAAAAATGAAACAGTTATTTGATTGGCAGAAATGGGTTTATTCAGGAATAGCAGAGAAGAGCAGAGAGATAGGATAAGCAGGCGGCACCATAACCCAGAAGATAGATCAGCAAAGGAGAGAAACTTTATTTAAAACAGGAGGAGGAGGAAGTTGGGAGGGGTTGTTTTGAACAAAAATGTACAGGAGAGAAGCCTGCCCGTCCAGGGTCCTGATGATTTCTCATTGGCTGGGTTGCTGGGTAGTCAGTTTCTTGCAGGAGTTGCCGTGTACAGCTTTTCCTGTTGGGGTCTGTAAACTGACAGTTCTTTCTGTCATTGAGGTTGGGCGCTATTGTAGGAGAGCTCCCCCTTCTAGCCTCTCGACTCCATTTTACTGAGGTTTCCTTTTATTTCCACATTTCCTTCCTTTGATCAAGAAGTTTCTCGAAAAGCATCCCTGATCGAGAGTCAGGTTTTCCTAATTCAGTGGCCTTTTGTCCCTCGGTGCCAAGAAGTGCCTTTCTGAGGTGTCATGTCCCAAATCAGAGGGAAGTTGCACAGGCTGGAAAGTCACATTTGAGTGAGCAAGAGGGGCACCAGGAGAATTCCCAGGCACTTCCCACCTAGAGTCCATATGTATCAAGGCTGCAGTACTGGAGATCACCTCCTTATTGGCTACAGCATTTTACAAAGGCTTGACCTGCAACAAGTATAGAATCAAAAGTAACACATCAGGGGCGCCTGGGAGGCTTACAGTTAAGCATCCGACTCTTGATTTCAGCTCAGGTCATGATCTCACGGTTCGTGAGTTCTGTGTTGACAGAGCCTGCTTGGGATTCTGTCTCTCTCCCCCTCTCCCTGTGCCCCTCCCCCACTCACATGCACTCTGTCTCTCTCAAAATAAATAGATAAACTTGAAAAAAAAAAAAAGGAACACTACAATTCCAAATTGGATGGTGGTTCCAAACTAGGACCCTTGCTCTGAAAGTAGCCAACTGAAAATATTGGCACTTACTCCAACCTGGGGAGAAAAGTTCTCTCTGTAGAGGCAAAACCCCGAGTTCCGTATACCTCCTAGAAGTGCCTGCTTAACTTGGCCACAAAAGCAGAACAGTGAGTACTTCAAGAGCCCATTGAAAGAATTAAGCAAGTGCATTTGCAAAGATGCAGTGCAGGTATGACTATAAAGCACCAGTTGGTGAACTTTTTGCAAAACGGCAAAACTTCAAGTGTGTGTGTGTGTGTGTGTGTGTGTGCGCGCGCGCGTGCGCGCGCGGGTGTTTTAACATTTATTTATTGAGAGGCAGAGAGAGACAGAGCATGAGCATGGGATGGGCAGAGAGAAAGGGAGACACAGAACTGAAACAGGCTCCAGGCTCTGAGCCGTCAGCACAGAGCCCGACGCAGGGCTCAAACTCACAAACCGTGAGATCATGACCCTGGCCGAAGTCAGATGCTTAACCAACTGAGCCACCCAGGTGCCCTTCAAATATGTGTGTGTTTTTTTTAATGTCTATTTATTTTTGAGAGAGAGAGAGTGAGTGGGAGAGGTGCAGAAAGAGAGGAGGACCGAGGATACAAAGCAGGCTCCACGCTGACAGCAGAGGGCCTCATGCTGGGCTCGAACTCAGGAACTGTGAGATCATGACCTGAGTTAAAGTCAGATCCTTAACTGACTAAGCCACCCAAGTGCTCCCTACCGAAGCATAGTTACTTTTTTTTTAATTTTTTTGGTAATTTTTATTAATGTTTATTTATTTTTGAGAGAGAGAGACAGAGTGTCAGCAGGGGAGGGACAGAGAGAGAAGAAGACACAGAAACCCAAGCAAGCTCAGGCTCCGAGCTGTCAGCACAGAGCCTGATGTGGGGCTTGAACTCATGAACTGCGGGATCATGACCTGAGCTAAAGTTGGACACCTAACTGACTGAGCCACCGAGGCGCCCCGCATGGTTACTTTTAATGGAAGCAATTAGGCCTTTGTGATATTGAAGTATACCTCCTTTTATAAATGTGGGTCAGAGGAGGCAGGGGCCAAGTGCATCGGATGTCCTGTGACTGTCTCAAAGGGTGAGAATCTGTGTGTTCCCAAAGGGGTGGCTCTGAGACTTAGAAGGAACAATGGCAATGTGTCAGGCCAAGGTGTTTGGAGGGTTTCTGCAATTTTTGTCAGTTGAGGGTTATTAGCGCCATGTTCAGCTGGCCCTGAGGATGGAGGACAGTGTGCCCAGTGAAAGTGCCGCAAGAGGCGCCTGGGTGGCTCAGCAGGTTGAGCGCCTGACTTCGGCCCAGGTCATGACCTCGTGGTTCGTGGGTTTGACCCTTGCATCGGGCTCTGTGCTGACAGCTCAGAGCCTGGAGCTTGCTTCAGATTCTGTCTCTCTCTCTCTCTCTTCGAAAAATAAACATTAAAAAAAAGTTTTTTAAAGCAAGTATTGCAAAACTGGTCAAACAGCACAGACTTGTCAAAGCACCTTATTGGTAAATGGGTTCCCCAGTCAGTATGAAGTTCAAGAGGGGTGCCCCAGGGAGGGATAATCTTTTCTAAGAGAATTTTAGGCACAGAAGAGGCAGTGGCCTGTCTACACAGGAAGGCTTCAATTCAGTGAGAAAAGACTTGAACCATGACTAAACATATTTATATTGATGAGATGGGGGGAGCTATATGCAATCCACTTGTCAAACCTCAAGTGGTCCATTAGGCCATTTCCGGCGCCTGGGAGCAGTGCCAGCAATTTCTATGGATTGTACTGTGGACAGGTGGGACAGGTGAGACAGTCACTGCGGATTCTGCCAATGTCAGTTGAAGATTTTGCCCACAAGAAGGGTGATACCTGCTCCAATAAAGGACTAATGGTCAGTGTCCCCGGGTTCAGTTATAGTGCCATCGGATACGGAGCAAATAAAAGAGGTCAAAATGCCATTTAACTTACCTGCCTGGCTATTTTGATTGCTACTGTTGAATTCTAAAATTATTCCCCCCTTTTGGGAGAAGGAAATTCTGGCATGGTACTTCTTTTAAGAAATCTTGGCCTAGGGGCAACTGGATGGCTCAGTTGGTTAAGAGTCCAACTCTTGACTTCAGCTCAGGTCACAATCTCATGGTTCATGGGTTTGAGCCCTGTGTTGGGCTCTGTGCTGGCAGTGTGGAGCACGGTTGGGATTCTCTCTCTCTCTCTCTCTCTGCCTCTCCTCTGCTCACATGCTCTCTCTCTCTCTCTCAAAATAAATAAATAAATAAATAAATAAATAAATAAATAAATAAAAGAAATCTTGGACTAATAAATGAACAGGGACAGAGAAACTTCAGAGAAAAAGGTGTGTATGTCTCAAAGAGCCTAAACAAAAGGGAATAGGTTCAGAGACAGGCACCTTTTGAGGTCTATAAGAGACCCTCTACTTGGGCTGTGTTAGCACTCCAAGGCAGGTGCTTTAGAGCAGGGGGTGAGCCCTGAGAGGGTAGGTCTGGCGTCAGTGAGGACAGAGAGAGATTCACTCCCAGTCTGGAGAGTGGTTTCTCTGAGCTGATGAAGAGGAAGGACTGGGAAGAGCCTTTACCATTCTTCCCGACGATGGGAATTGGGAGGACACGGGAAAGGCAGCTAGGGGGCCGAAGCAGCCTGAAACACTTGAGTTTGTAACAATATTTCCTCCAGAGTCCTGGCCTTTGGCAATAATAGCAGAAACAAAAGAGGTTTGGTTTTGTTTAGGCGCCTCGTTTTGCTGGAGTTGAAAATGAACAATTTAGTGGTCTTTTATTTTTTTAATTTTTTAAAAATGTTTATTTTTGAGAGAGAGACAGAACATGAGCAGGGGAGGGGCAAAGAGAGAGGGAGACACAGAATCCGAAACAGGCCCCAGGCTCCGAGCTGTCAGCCTGTTGCAGAGCTTGAACTCATGAGCTGTGAGATTGTGACCTGAGCTGAAGTTGGACGCTTAACTGACTGAGCCACCCAGGCACCCCTTAGTGGTCTTTCTTTTAGGTGACTCATCTAGGGTACGAGGGAGGTGGTTTGCCGAATTAATTACATCTGGCATGGACATAGTTTCCCATTCCATCCTGGTCCTTTTAACTAAAAGAGAAAGATCCTGGTTCAGCCCATTAGTAAACTTGAAGGTCTCCCCAAGAGGATCTAACATCTAAAGGAAGACTAGAGTTTTCTTTGGAAACTATCTGAAGTTGATTATAACAGTCATGAACAAGTTCATCAGATTTTTGTGTGCACGCCTGAATTTTGTTCCAATAACAAGCTTAGGAAAAACTATTGCTATTGCTCAGTGGAGGTTTTTGGCACGTGTTCTAGCATTTTGCCATAAGTTAGGGGCTTGTTATTTTAATATCCTGTTCATGGTGTTCCCATCAGGTAAGTTTCATCCAAGGTTTGGCCTGGTCCTCACCAACAAATCTGAGAAACCAGGCTGGTGAATTTGAATAGCTATTCATTCTTCAACAGTCCTATGAGGAGTCCTCAGAAGAGTTTCTTTTTCTTTTTTTTAAATCCTCAGATGACTTAACTTTAAGGGGGCCATGTGTTTGGAGACAAAGAAAATGGGGGAAGGAAAAGAGAGGCCATTAAGCCCTTTTGTCTTTAATTTTTTGTCTCGGTCCAGAAATTGTATTTTGCAGAGAGGCAATTTTAGATTCCTGAGAACATTTAGAGGCTTTAAAACATCAAAAAGAGGCATCCCATTCAGTTTTGACAATTTTAGAGCCACGGTTGTTCAATTCAGTTTTGAGAAGAGTAAGTTTGGGGATGTCGAAAGTTCCCCATAATGAACATTCATGTTCTACATTACTTTTGGTTAAGTGATCCATTTAGTTAGAAATGCACATGAAAAGGGACTGAAATTTTTAAACATAAAACCGGCTGGGGTGCCAGAAAGGAGGGACACACTCTCAAAGCATTTCGATTCCTGGGATCTCATTTCTTACAGGTTTTTCTAGAGGGGGAAAAAAATCCTAAACAGTATAGTTCCAATGGGAATAGTTTCAAAAAGCAGTCAAACCCAAAGCCAAACAAGTACTCTCAGAAAGGACAATCTGAAAACAGATCCTAATAAAACTAGGAGAGCTCAAAACAGTGAATGGAGCTCGAAATCCAACAGAGAATTACCTGCAAACTCTGGTGTCAGTGAGAAAGCAGTGAGCCCAGTGGTCCTGGTAGGTACTAGCACCTGTTTGCTCAACCAGCCTCAGAGTTGTTGGGGCATGGAGAGGGGATAGGGTCATCTCTGGATCCCACTTCTGACACCAAGTAATGTTAACCTTGAAATAAAACTATCAATTATTCTACGAGCAAAAATGGGTTTAATTGGGAATAGTAGAGAATTACACTTTAGGACAAACAACCTACAGCAAATACCACAGGCTAGCCCAACAAACAAAGGAGAGAAATGTTATTTTATGAAGAAAGAGGAGGTTGAGTGGAGCTGTTTTGAACAAAAGTCCAATGGAGAAAAGCATGAGATCAAGGTGATGACAGTTTCTCATTGGCTGAGTTGCTGGAGTGGTTGATTTCTTGTAGAGATGCAATGTACATCTCTTCCTGTGGAGGCCTATAATTCATGATTCTTTCCTGTTGACAATTCTTCCGTTGGGGTCTGTAATTGACAGTTCTTCCTGGAATTGGCCTTGAGTGAGATGGCATGAGAGCTCCCCCTTCTGGCCTCCTGACCCATTTTAGCAAGGTTTCCCTTCATTAATTTTCATAGTATCAATCTAGGATGGATGGGAAGAGGACTAGTTGAGGGAGAAGCAGGTGACTAAACTGTAGTAGAATGGATTCGGGGTGGGGATGGCCATGAAGTTCCAGCATGGCGTGGAGGATGAGATAAATCACAAAACTGCTTAGATGGTGCTCTATTTTCCTTTAATCTTAATTTTTAATTTTTACTTATTTTTGAGAGAGAAAGAGAGACAGAGAGAGTGAGTGTGTGCTTGAGTGGGGGAGGGGCAGAGAGAGAGGTAGATACAGAATCTGAAGCAGGCTCCAGGCTCTGAGCTCGCAGCACAGAGCCTGATGCAGGGCTGTGAGATTATGACCTGAGCCAAAGTCTGGTGCTTAACGGACTAAGTCACCCAGGCACCCCAGTGTTCTATCTATTCCTTATGAATTCTCTCATTTCATTCTATCAGTGGGGCTCTGTAATAGGTTTTATAAATATCCCCATTTGCCTGATGAAGAAACTGAGGCTTAGATATTAAGTGACCTCCCCGAGGTGGTAAATGGTGGAGGCATCCCCATTTGAACTTGAATACCACAGCCACGTGTGTAACCTCTGGAGCCGCCCTAGAAGTCACTGTTTAAGTTTTGATTCCCTGCCCCTCTCCCTCCTAGAGGACTCAGCGATTGGCCCTGCAGCCCAGCCATAGCTTCACCCACTTGCCCTTCCTTAGTCTATTTTGTGCCTCATTTGCACGCCAGGTAGTAAAAGAAAACCTCTTTCACTTCCCTTCTGTGGTTTTAAGCCTCGTGTTGCAAGCCTTAGAAAAACCTGAGTGGGCCTTTAGGAGCCTCCATCCCTGGCTAGAAAGAAAGAAAAAAGAACTAAGAGTGGAGACCCATGATAGAAAGCGAGGAAAGGGAGGGGGCAGGAGTCTTGAGTCTTGAGGCCCCTGGGGGTGGGAGTGGTTTGGGAGGAAAGTGGGAGGAGCCCTCAACTACCCATCACTGGGGTCTAAGCCTTGGGAGGGAGGGGGAGGGGGAGGGGGTTGCAGCACATATTACAGTGTGGTCTGTCTTGTATCCTTCATCCCCACTGAGAGAGGGCTGTGGTCCAACAGGACCACAGAGCTCTCTAAGGTAAATCTTCCTCAATCCGTCCATCCATCCACCCATCTGCTTATCCATGCATTTCAGGCAATTTATTGACGTCTACTATGTGGCAGGCAAGATGAACGAGTGAGGGTCCCTTTAGCTGAGGAGTTCATAGAAGGAGACAGATAGTGTAATAATCACAAAACTGAAAAGGAAATACTATAACAGCAGCAGGACTATTAGAATGTAGAGTTTAATTCTGCTCGAGAGGAAGGCGGGTATTTATTGAGGAGGGGACACTGGAGCTGGTTCTTGAAGGATCAAGATGGGTTTTCCCAGGGGAAAAAGGCGGAAGTGTATGTTGTCATTGAGCACGAGAGAGCATGATAGTTTCTGGAACACTGAGAAACGTGGAGAACAGAACTCATAATCTGAAGGCCCTTTAAATGCCAGGCTAAACTAGAGATGGCTGGGGCTTGACTCAAGGAGGCCCTGATGTGGGTGGGGAAGAGGGGAAGGTGGGAGAGATGACCAGGGTTTTATTCTGAAGGAATGTATGGATTTGGAGGACTTCTCTCTCCTTTATTATTTACTTTTCCCTCCTCAGCTGCTAGGACCCGGTAAGCTTTTTAACCCCAAAGGGTCATAATTGATAAGGGTCTTTCAGGAAATGATCTAAAAGCACAGAGGACTCTGTCCATTCTCAAGAAAAGAGACTTCCAGAACCATCTAATGCCAAGTCTAGGGTCTACTTCCTCATCTTATAGGTGGGAAAACAGGCCCAGAGAGAACCTTGTTCTAGGCCTCCCTCTTCTCAAAGTCCAAGATCTGTCCACTGTTGTCAAACAGTGAACACCCACCCCAGGACGGAATGAAGAAGAGGCCAAGTAGCCCCCACCCCAGAAATCCAGAGGGAATCCTTGGAAGCCAAACAGAATGGCCTCCAATGTCCTCCCACACCTAAGTCTTATATGAGCCCGGAGACCTCGGAAAGATTTCCAGAACCATCTAAGATGAGGGATAGTGAAATCGGAGTCAGAAAAATAGCAATTTTAGACTTAGACTTAGACTTAGACTCTCTTGTTTTGTTTTCATAACTTTGTTTCTAGAAAACACCTTTTTGAAATCAGTAATGTGACAATGTTATGAGATTTCATTTGCACAATGATCCTATGAGGTGGGTTCTGTTAGTATCTCTATTTTACAGATATGGAAACTGGGCTCAGTGAAGTAGCTTAAGCAGGAACAGCCAGCTAGCAAGTGACAGAGCCCAGCTTTGTAGACTGGATAAGTTATGCTGGCCCATAATATATCCTCAATAAATGATGGCTATAATTATTTCCAAGTTTCTGTGTGACAATGTACACTCGTTTTATAATAAGGCTCTTACTTCTGGCAATAAATGTTTTTTTTTTAAAAGACTAACAGACTGGCCTACTGGGGCGGATGGCTCCCGCCTCTCTCACAGGAACTAGATATTTACCGAGTGTCTTCTGCTCCAGGATCTCAGGCTGGGCTTCAGGCCCTGGGGAGGAGGGAGTTACGTGGTAAATCCTGATGCCAGGGTAAATGCCAGTTCATGCTGCTCAGTCTCCTTGAGGTGGGAGGCAGTAGACAGACCACGGCAGGCTCATGAGGTCAGAGCCTCCTCCCCCTGACTTCCCCCACCTCCCCTGCTGTTGGTCCTTGCTTCCCTTCAAGAGCGGAATGAATGTAAGTGAGGCGACAGTATAAAGCTGCTAATCCCCCGACCATGGCTGCAACCCCCAAAAAGCACTTGGGTCAGGATAACCTCAAAGTTTCTCAACTCATATACTTCAAGCCTCAGAGGAATTCTGGGAGCAGCTCAAGGGCAAGAGAGCTCTCCCGCCTCTGACTTCCAGTCACGCCTTCCACCTGAATCCCTCCCTTGGCAGTGGGCCTGGACCACCTGCACCTTGGCTTATCTAATACCAAAGTGGGAGCTTCTAGAAAGAGCCCAGATCCTGGAGGTGAGGTAGTTCTGGGTTCGAATCTACTTTTACCGGTTACCTGCGTAGTCCTGAGCAAATCACTTTCCTCATCTGAGTCTGTTTTCTCATCCGTAAACCTCAGAATGTTGGCATCTGGCACTTGGAAGGCACCCATTAATTCGTAGCTCCCTTCAGCCTCCAGTTGGTGGGTAAGGAACTTCTCAAGTTGCTGGCCCTCCCCTGAATTCAGTAGTCAAATGGAAAATATTACAAAGCGCAGGCTGAAATATGCAGAGAGACAGTTTTGGTGGTTGAGTCCAGGCACAAGGAAGTGGGCGCCTGAGAGTAGGAGTCACAGGTTTTTAGACCATCGCAGCTAAAAGGTTGAGAGGTAATAAAGATAGTTAAAAGCAGGAAATGTTTGTGAAAACTTACTCTATATGGGTGTTGTGATAGGTACTGTGAATACATTACTTCCTTTACTCCTCAGGGCAACCCTAGTGTGTGGGGGGGGTATTATCCCCATGTTACAGATGAAGAAACTGAGGTGCATAACTTGCCCAAGGACACACAAGTCAGACACCTGGACTTCTCAGGCCAAAGTCCATGCTCTTAATCAAACTGCCTCTCGTTGATCTAACCTAACATCTTACTTTTTAGGATGAGGCTGGGGAAAATTTTCTTGCTCAAAGTCTTATCCAAAGGCAAAAGGAGTCTCACCTGAACTTTTACACAAAGGAACTAGGATTCGAGCATCACTGTAGGGCGCCATGTGGTCAAGAAGTGAGCAGAGAAATTCAGATTTAGGAAACATTTAAGTACTTGCATCATTTCAATTCATGCTCAAAAAAGCCCTCGCGATGTACTGTACTGATCAGATGGGGAAACAGACTCAGACGGATAATCTCCCCCAAAAATCAATTTAGTAAAAACGGTTGCACTGCCCGATTACACATTCAGGTTTCGGCGGCTTCATGAGTCTCCCCATTCTCGGGGGTGGGAGGGTATAAACGAACCCTCCATTTCTCCAGACTCTCGAGTCCGCTCGCAGTGGTGGATTCTGGGATTTGCAGTATCCCGCGAAGAGTTTAGCCTCGTGGGCCAATAGAATCCGAGCACAGGCGGCTGTACCCCCTCGAATTAGCCAATGAGAAGCGCACGGGTCCTGGTCGCCTGGGAAACCGCGTGACAACAAGATGGCGGCGGCGCGGGATGGCTCGGTGGCCCTGCGTGGTGAGTCCCTGCTCAAACCTTTGCGGCCCCGGAATCCCCCACACAGGCTGGGGTCCTCGCCCAGAGAGCCCGAGGGCCCGCGAGCCCCGCGGCCGGGTTGCCCGGCAGCCTCCCGCGTCCTGGGAGCGGCTTCGGGTCCCCGCCGACCGTGGCTGCGCGAGGAGGTGGGAGGAGGCGACGCGGCTTCCAGGGAGAGGTTAGGTCGTGACAGAAGTCGCGTCGTGAGCGCTTCCAGCTGGAGACTGAGGGCTTGCAGGCGTGCAGCCGGCCGGGTCCTGTCGGCGCTGGCGAGCACTGGGGCCTGGAGTGGGGGGTGCGAACAGGCTGAGTAGGTGTGACGAAGGATGTTACTTACCAGTCCCTGCCTCGGGTCCCAAAGATGTAGGGGCACGGGACACAGCTTTCCTCTCAAAGCCCCAGTCTGAAGGGGAGGCAGTCTAACCTTTAGGAGCCTCCAGCCTGAGGGGGAGGTCACAGTCAGCCCCCAAGTGAGGGGAGTAGACGTGACTCTATCCTCGGACCCACCTGCTGTCTGAGGGAGGAGGAGACGGAGTCCTGTGCTCAGGAGTCCTCAGACTATAGGGAGATGCAGCCGTCACCCTCAGGGGTCTCTTATAATCCATGGGAAAATTAATCCCATAGACAGTGTGTTGGATTGACCTGGAGTGAGACAAGGAGGCAGGGAAGTCAGTTGGCCTCTGCTGTGACAGCCCCAAGGAAGGGCAGTGAGAGCCCCACTAGGATGACCAAAGTCATGGAAAGGAAGAGCTGTGCGGGAGACATTGCAGTCTAAACCACCAGATATGGTAGTTGATGGGATTAAGAGAGAAGGAAGGAGAGGAAAATTTTGTGGTTGGATGATGTGGTCCCATTGAGAAAGGGGGAAGTGGGAGGAGCTTATTTTGAGGGAAGACGTGGGTTTAGTTTGGGGACCAGATCCTTTCTTTTCTGTGATAGTTTTGTTGAGAGATAATTCCCATGCTATATATTTCACTCCTTTGAAATGCAAATGTCAATAGTTTTTAGGATATTCATGAGAGTTGGGCAGCCATCATCACAATCAATTTGGAACATTTTCATCAGTCTAAAAAGAAACTGTACCCTTTAGCAATTACTCCCATTTACCACCCATCCCCACCCCCACCCCACCTGCTGCCCCCAGCCCTAGTTGAGCACTAATTAATCTATTTTTTGTCTCTAGATTTGTCCATTCTGGATATTTTATATCAGTGGCGTCATAACATGTGGTGTCTTGTGACTGACTTCTTTCCTTTATCATAATGTTTTCAAGGTCCATTCATGTGGGGACATGGGTTTCATTTCTTTTTATTGCCAATAATACTCCATTGTAAGGCTATACCAGAGTTCTTATCCATTCATTGGTTGATGAACGTTTGAATTGTTTCCATTTTTGGATATTATGAATAACGCTGCTATGAATGTGTATACAAGTTTTTGTGTGGATGTAAGTTTTCATTTCTCTTGGGTACACACCTAGGAGCAGAACTGCTGAGCCATAGGTAGGAAACTATTTAACCTTTAGGGAACTGCCAGACCCTTTTCCACAGCTACTGCACGTTTTACACCCCAGCTAAGTTTCCGATTTCCCCGCCTCCTCACCAACACTTGTTAATTTCTTTTCTTTTCTTTTTTTTTTTTTTAGCCAGTTTCTTTTGAAGGGTCATTACGGTGATGAGCATTTGGAGAAGGGAGGAATAATCAGGTCTGGCGGAAGTTCGTGCAGGACAGTGTCAGTCACGAAAGGAACATCTCCTGTTAGCATGATAAAAACGTTCTAAAAATTGATTGTGGTGATGGTTTCACAACTCTAAGAATGTACTACAAACCACTGAGTTGTACACTTTAAAAGGGTTAAGTATGTGAATTAGATCTCAGTAAAGCTTTTTTTTTTTTTTTTTTTTTTTAATGGTTAGTGCTGTATGATTCTATTTATGGAACATTCTTGAAGTAAGAAAACAGTAGTGGTTGCCAGGAGCTGGGGATGGTAGAGGGAGGAGTGCGGGTGTGACTAGAAAGGGGCTGGCGTGAGGGAGACGCTTATGGCGATGGAATCTCTGTGTGATGGAGTGGTTCTCCATCTTGTCTGCAGCAGTGGTTACCTGGGGGGAACGGCGGAACAGGGTACACATATCGTAATGTACAGTGTAACTGTTGGGAGCCACTGGGTGAAAGGCACACAAATCCCCTCTGTACTATTTTCCTGGTTTCCCGTGAATCTGTAATTTTAAAATAAAATCTTAAAATATAACAACGCAGAGAAAAACAATTTAAAAAAAAAGAGTTAGCCCAACCAAGGGAAGGGTGCACTTAGGAGTGGGGACCACATTCCAGGAAGGGGTTCCAGGCCGGGGAAGCCACGTGTGTGAAGGCCTGGTGCACTGGAGGCTGGGCTGGCTCAAGTGGAGGAGGGAGAGATGGGGGAGTCAGGTCAGGAGACACAGGCAGGACCCAATCACCGATGTTGTGGAAGTTTGAATTTCTTTTCTCTGGGTGAGAAGGCGCCCTTGGGAGCTTTTCGCAGGGGAGTGGCACGGCAGCTCTGTGTTTAAGATCTCTCTGGCTGGAGGCTGGGACAGGGGACCACGAAGGCCTTCACCCTTGGCCACAAAAACCAGCAGGATGCCTGGACAAGACGGCAGGGACTGGGGCAGGCAAGGGGCCGACTTGGAACTCTGGATGGTGGGGGCGACGAAAGCCTGGGCCTGGGGCATGAGTCCCAAACTCCAGAATGAAGACTGAAAAGGTCGCCTCCAGCTGGTACAGGGCCTCTCGCTGGGCGGCCTCGGGGGCACCGGCGGAAGCCGGTGACACACATTTTCAAAGTGGAACTGCCTTGGATTTGTCCTAAAGAGACTTGACTCAAGCCCTGACAGAGGCCCTTTGGTTCTAGGATTTCTAGATATTAACCATCCCTGACATGCATTCATCTTTCCAGAAGGAAGGGGGAGGGAAGGGAAATGAGCATGCGTGAGTGCCCCCCGGTGTCTAATAACAAAAGCCACAACAGCCACAGTTCATACTAAAAAAAAAAAAAAAAAAAAAAAAAAATTAAGATTTTATTTCATCTTATTTATTTTTTTAAAGTTTTTTTTTTAAAGTAACCTCTACACTCAACATGGGGCTCAAACTCACAACCCCGAGATCGAGAGTTGCAGGCTCCACCAACTGAGCCAGCCAGACACCCCCACAGTTCACATTTTTAAGTGTTTTCTTTCAGTGTGGCCCTGGGCTCCTGTGCCTTATGTAAGTTATTCCTGAATCCCCTTGGTAACCCTGCCTGGCTGGTACTATCACCAACCCCACTTTATACCAAGGGAAACTGAGGCACGGGTTACCCTGGTGGGTGGCAGAGCCTGTGCAGAGTCTGGGCCCTTGACCTCCCTACCACGAAGACTGCCTTGGTAGCATTCTGCCCTTAGGTCGCCCCTCTCTGGCTCAGAGTGATAGCTGGGTTCTTGTAGGAAGGGAGGGGACACTTGAGCTTTGTGTCAACCAGCTCCCTGATGGATAGATAGAAAGCCCCAGGCCTTCTGGGTAGTCTTATGCCCCGGCTCTAAGTTGGGAGAGTCCCAGGCTTCCGGCCCATCTCTGTACCCCACCCCTCCCCCATCACCCTTTCCCAGCCAGGCCAGAGGCCTCCAGGATCAGAGCAGAGAGCAGGACACCCAGAGGATTGGGCAGACATTCAGCACAGGGGTCCCGAGGCAAAGCTGCCTCCAGAAACCTCCTCAGGGGAGTGGGAAGAAGTGAGGGGTGCTGCTCCCTGGACAGTGCTCCCTCCTGGGAAAAGGGGCCAGGGGAGAGGACGTTTCCCTGGTCCCGAAGCCCTGAATCCCCTCTGTCCCCAAGGACTGACTTCCTTCTTTCTTCTCTGGGAGTTCCTGACAGCTAAAATCTAGAAGTAGAAGTATGAGCTCACCTTTGGCCTCCCTTGGCAAGACCCGAAGAGTCCCCCTGGAGTCAGAGCCTGTGAACCCAGGGTGAGGAGCCGGCCTCAGGGCGTCTTTGTGTTCATGCCCCTGCCTCCTCTTGGCCCCGGTGGAGTAGGAGAATGGCTCCTAGTGTCTCAGGGGAAACAAGGAGGAGTTACATAGCTTTCCCTGAGCACCTTATCTTTCTCTTTTCAACTTCTTCGGAGAGGCTCGGCATCGTGTCTGAGCAGACACCGGGCTGGGCCCCGTGGTACGGTGTGGGCCGGGTGGGAGCGGCCCAGCGGCCCTGTTAGTTTGCTGGCACTGCTGGTACCACTTCCCCGGCCCAGCCATGCGCGGGGCTGTAGGTAAAGGGAGTCCTTTGCCTCTGTCCACCACTTTCATCCTTTCGAAGCATTTTCTTTACCTCTCTCCTTTCTCTTCTGAATACCGCTTTGAGTCATTTGAAGGCCAAGGAGATCCAGAGTGGTTAAGCAACAGGCCTGGGGTCCACCCAAGCCTCTGCCCCACCAGCACTTCCCCGCCCTTCTCCGTGGGGAGGAGGGGACACCTCAAAGCCTGTCCCTTGGCTTGTCCCAGTGCCAGGGATGGGATTCGGTAAGGGGACGGCCTCGGGAGGCAGAGGCCCAGCGTTCCTCTTCTTTAGGCCCCGCTGGGGATCTGGGGCCCAGAGCCACTCCCCTGATGACATTCCAGGGCTTCCTAACTTGTCTGTCTTCCTTCTCCTTCCTGCCCGGGTTCCCAGGAGGCGAGGGATAAAAGTCTACGGAGATGGTAAGTGTGAGCTCTGCCTGTGTGTCACCCTCCCCTCCCACCTGCTGGGTCTCCCTGGCAGAAGGAGCCTGGCCATTGCTGCACTGCTCCCTGCCCCTCCCCCAGCCCCCAGGACAGGGCTTCCTGGCAGCTCTCTGGTCAGGAGGCCCCACGCCCTTAGCAGGTGTCATCGCTAACATTTGAAGCCCACCACTCACTGTGGGGTTTGACCCCCATCCTCCTCCTCCTCATGGCCTCCTCCAGCAGCCTTTTCTCCCCGAGGCCCCGTCCTCGCTTCGCTGCCCCAGCTCCTGCAGGCTCAGACCTCTGCATCCCGACCCCGTTCTTGCGTCCACCTTGCTGCTGGCATTGGCCGCTCGGGTCCCCTCCAGAGCCAGGCTGGGAGAACTGCAAGAAGAACTGCAAGATCCTTGCTCCCTGATACGCACGTGTTCTATCTGCGTATACTTGGGGGTACAGAGTAAAGGCTGCTTCTTCCTGGCCAGAGCCCAGGGCCTCAGTTTCCTCTGGGGCTCAGCCCCAGGGCAATGACCTGGGCATCCCTGTCTGCAGAAGACGAGGTGGACGTGCTGAATGACGGACATGGCTCAGAAGAAAGGATCTCCGTCCCTTCCTGCTATGGAGGTATAGGTGCTCCTGTGAGTAGGCAAGGTGAGAGCAGAGGCCTAGGCGGGTCTGGGTCCCCAGCGGCAGGAGAGGGCCTCAGGGAAGGGTAGGCATGGGCGTACTCTTGCCTGTTCCGGGTAAGCCCATGTTCCCACGCCTCCCTCCTCAC
The DNA here is from genome assembly GCA_030068075.1 of Paguma larvata. NCBI lineage: Eukaryota > Metazoa > Chordata > Mammalia > Carnivora > Viverridae > Paguma > Paguma larvata. The sequence goes on along the minus strand of CM057833.1, from coordinate 19,251,652 downwards.
CCGGCCTGTACTGTCCCCAAAGGGCTGTGGTAACACTGATCCCAGAGGTGCCCAGGTGGGGCTCACAGGGCAGCCTCCTGGAGGAGGGAGAGTGGAAAGGGCCTGGGCACGGAGGAGGCATGGGCAGGCAGGGTCAGAGTTTGCTGTGGGTGGAGGAGCTGGGCGTGAGGCTAGAACGTTCCCCTAGCCGTGGTATCTTGGATAAGCAGCACCCTGTCTCTCTGCCTCCATTTCCTCCTCTGTGAGGTGGGAGGCAGTCCTTCACCAAACACCCCTCCATGTTATAGGACAGGGAATTGAGGTGGAAAAGGGGACCAGCAGAGCCTGGCCCCTCAGCCATTCAGGAGCCATCCCACGCTCTCTCTGCCTCTCCCCTGGCATTTGCGCCCCACCGCACCCCACCCCACCCCACCCCACTCTCAGCCAGCGTCTGTCCCCACCCGGGTCACAGTCAAAGACTCACCTGCTCTCGCAGGTTTCTTTCTGCCTCCCAGGCTCCTTCCTCTCTTCCCCAGCTCCTTCTCTTCCTCCCAGCTTTTCAGTGCGATGCTCCTCTGCTGGGATCCCCCTCCCTCCCCGCTCGGCCTCGGGAGCCCACCCAGGCTGTCTGTGCTGATGGCCTGGGTGTCTGTCTATCCGTTACAAAGCCTTGACTACAAGTCACAGAAGAAGGTTGAGGGGGACTTACCGTCCCGCACACCCTCCCGCACACCGAAAAGTCCAGGAAGCAGCTCCAGGGTTGCTCATCCATCGGCTCGAAGACATCCTTGAACAGGTTTCTCCATCTTTCCACCGAGCCATCCTGGGCATGTGAGCCCACATGGCCGGGCGGTGACAAATGCAGTGCCTGCTTCACATGCAGGGCAGCTGCAGGGGAAGGAGAGGGCCCGTTCCTCCCCGTGTGTGTCTCTCTTGTTCCCTTTCCCCCAACTTCTGATTTCGAGGAGTTTCCAGCCTACGAAGAAATTAAAATAATAGCACAGCGCACATCCGTTTGTCCGTCTGCCATCTAGATGCCACGGTTAGTGATGTTGGGCCGTTGATTTGCTTTCTCTCTGTCCACACACACACACACGGACGAACGTGGATGTCTATTTTCGAGGAGCCGCTTGGGGATCAGTTTCAGATATCAGGACATCTCACCTCCCGATACTTCGGCGTGCATCTCCTACAAATAAGGCTGCACGTGACCCCAGGACCGGGCCGCACCCGAGAATGTGGAGGGGCCGGCGCTGCTGTGGAGCCCCGCCTCTGCGCTCGGACCTCCCGAGTCCCTGAGCAGCTCACAGCTATTGTTTTTCCCGACCCAGGTTCTGATCAGGGCCCTGCGCTGCGTTTGCCTGTTACGCCTCTGTAGAACAGTGTCCTCGCCTTCTGAAAAAGTGACACTGGCTCTCTGAGGAGCCAGGCCACGAGTCTCACAGAGAGCCTGCACGTGGGCCTGTGTGCGTGTTTGTCCTTGGCGCGGACTGGCTCCTCACCCTGCTGCGTGCCCGTAAACTGAGGGCGAGGTGTAACGGCTTCATTCGACTGAGGGTAACTTTCTGATGATGCTTCAGGGGCGCTGTGAGCTGGATGGTACGCCACTCACTCACACTCCTCGGACACAGCACTGCATCTCTGCCTCAGTTTCCTCAAGCAGTTCATTTCCTCAGGGGCATACTGTGAGGACAGCACGAGCTGATACATGCGAAGTATTTAGGACAGTCCCTATTACCTCAGTGACAGCTATTACTATTATCTTTATTTCTGTTTCTGCGGATCGCTGTCCCCCTCCGCTGGACCCCCCCTCCCCACCCTTTGGCCTCAGCTCTAAGCCTGGGCTCTAGGACTTTGTCTGTTTGGCAGTCCCTGTATTCCATGACTCGGAGCTGGTGGCCACCCTGTCGAAGAAGTTGCGGGACCTGGAGCAGCAAGTGAAGACCCAGACTGATGAGCTGCTGTCCAAGGTGGGACCTCCAGCGGCGGGGCGAGGCCAGGGTCTGGTCTGAGAGGGGGAAGGGCCCAGGCCAATGAGTTTACTACCATAGTAGGCCAGGGTGGGTGGGTTCTAGAACCATCTCTTCCACTGAGCGTCCCAGTTCAAGGGCCAGATATGGCCTGGGGCTGAGCCAGGTCCCTGGGAGCTGAGCACAGAGGCTAAGGGTCTTCTCTACAGCTGGCAAGGCCGCTAGCCTTGGACTAAGGGGCAGCAGTGTGACTGCTGAGCCCTGGGCCACTTGGGCGTGCTCCACACCGTTCCCCATTTCGCTGGAGCCACGAGGGTCTCTGAGGTCTAGGAGCTGTGGCTGGGCCCAAGGGTGGCAGGGGCAGGGTCTTTAAACTCCCCAGAGCCCCGTAGGGGCAAAAAGTTTGGATCTTCGCACCCGAAGGGGCTCTCCTGTGCTCCGGGAACCCCCGCGCCCGCCTGCTCCCCCTTGTCTTGTTGGTGCAGGACCGGAAGATACGGGCCCTGGAGGAAATGTTGCAGACCATCCAGGAGCGCCAGGGTAAGGGGTGCTCACGGGCTGCTCCGCCTTCCTGGGCCCCCTCCCCTGGGCTGGTGGCTCCTGGGCATCAGGGCTCCGAGAGCATCGAGCTGAGTGCTGGAGTGAGGTCTGGACAGCTGAGCCCAGAGAGCGGCAATGACACACTCAGGGCAGGGCCCTCCTACGTGGGACCGGGGCCCCCGAGTGCAGACATAGCCCAGCCCCGAGCATGGGGCGTAGGGCACGCCATCGAAAGTGTGGGGGAACACAGTGCCCTCAGGAGCCCCGGGGGGTGAGAGGGGTGGCTGGCAGTCTCCGGAGAGTCAGTGCAGGCGTCCCCGCCTCAAGGTCAGGGGGAGAGGTCAAGAGGCAGTTTTCAGGGGATCTTTCGAGTTCTCAAGGGGCAGCTTCTCCAGAGAACCCTCGGGGCAGGACACTGGGCGAGGCCGAGGGTGGTCTGGCAGCCTCCTTGCCGGGGCAGCAGAACCCCTCCTGATCTTTCCCCGAAGCCAAGGCAGCCCAGCAACGGCAGCAGCACCTGGAGGCCACGTGCTTGAAGCTGAATCGGCAGGTCGGGGAGATGGAGGTAAGAGAGGCGCCTGCCCCTCAGGACCCGGCAGGGAGCCTGCTTGTCTGGGTCTCCCTCCCATATACCCCACGCAGGGCCCTGTCCCGTGTTCCCCTCCTCAGGACTAACCCAGAGTTTAAGGAGGCAGGGAGGTGTCCAGTGCCCCGGCCACACTAGCCCCTGCCCACCCCCTGCAGGCTTGCCTTGAAGCCTTTCCCCTCCAGCCACAGGGCCTACCTCTGGCTCTTCCCACCTCAGGACCTTGGCCCGTGCCGTTCTCTCTCCCCAAAAGTTTTTTTTTCCCACCTTCCCCTGGTGAGTCTTCACTCATCCTCAGTCTCAGATTGGGGTGGGGGCCCTTCCCAAGGGGACTCCCCCACTCTGACCAGGGCAGGTTCTCTGTCCTGTGCCTTTTTAGTGTCTCACTCTTCCCCTTTGGGACCAAACTCCACGACAGAGGCAGGGACTGCTTTCCTCCTGTTCATTGCCGCACAGCCAGGACCCAGCTTCACACCCGGCCATGTGCGTTTACCGAAGTGGTCACAGCCACCCTCTTCCTCTGAATGTGGCACCTCACTTGCCAGGTGCCCCCTTTTGCCCCCCACTTACTTACCCATTCATATAGGAAGCCTTGAACTCTAGGGACCCTAGGCTCAAGGGAGGGTCCTGGACACACATGCGTTCTCAGTGCCCCTATCCTGACTGTCCCCCCCTCCCCCATCCCGGAAGCTCTCCCTCGGGGCTGACTCTCCACACAGAGTTGGTTTCCAAAGCCCTACCGTAACTCAAGACCACAGAAGCACACAGCTGCTGCTGAGGGCCCTTCCACCTGGGCCTGTTATACCTGGGGCTGCCCAAGCCTTCTGGCGAGAGTGCTGGCGGCCAGGGGGTGAGGGCTGTGCCCACAACTTCAGGGTCGAGGGTGTCGCGGCTCGCACGCTCCCGGCATTGATACATTGACTGCTTCATTCATCTAACTCACACCAAGTATCTGCTGTGTCCCAGGCACCCTGCCAGGCACTGGGATATAGATGTGGTTCCTGTCCTCAGGGGGCCGACAGTCTGGAGGGGACAGCGACATAAACAAGGACACAGTTACACCAGTACAGAGGATATGACAAGATATTTAGATGGGTGACTCAATAGAGACGAGCTGGAGTTTGGGCCACCTGCGGGGCCACATTGGGACAGGATATCTAGAGGATGAGGAGGGGACCAGGGAATGGGGATCCAGTGTCCTCCTGCCATGCAGACTTTCATGGTGGGGGGCGTGGAGAGGGAGAAGGAGAGTCCGCAAGGACCATCAAGGGGGCTCGTCCATCCGGCGTGTGGGGCTGGATTCTATCCTCAAAGACAGGAGGAGACCAGAGGAAGGTTTCAGAGGCGTGGACAGGGAGGCAGTTCAGGGCTGGAATGAGGAGCTAGAGCCAGAGCGGAGGGATTCGAGTCCACTTTGCAGGTGACGCTCACGGGCCTCGCGGGGTCATGGCCGAGGCCCAGGTGGAGACGCTGCCGCTGACTGAGACCAGAGCCTGGAGGCGCAGAGGTTCGGGGAGGCGGGGGACACAGAGTCGTGACTGTTGGGGATGAGTTCACGTTGAGTGAGGCAAGCTGTCGCAGCAAAGACGGCTGGGAGTGTGAAACTGAGAAGGAGCCACGTGTGTTGCAAGAGATGAGGACGGAAGAGGGCCACTGGGTTTGGCGTCCGTCAGGCTGTCGGTGGCCTCACCCAAGCAGTTCAGTCAGTTGTGGAGAAAGGGGCCCAGCAGAGTGGGTTCAGGAGAGAAGGAGCTGAGGAAGCAGTGACAGGAAGTGTAGACAAGTCAGAAGTTTTCCTGTGGCAGAGGGGACGTGAGGCCTAGCCCTAGAGAGGCTGCATGTGGCTCACCGCGTCCTCAGTCCTGTGCAGCCCGTGTCCCTACTCCTCCTCCACTCAGGCCAGACGCACGGGGTGCCCCACGGCCGTCAGGGCCACCTTCCGTGAGGTCCTCCATGCCAGACACTGTGCTTTAAGCACTCTGCCTGAATTATCATACCGAATCCTCCTCACAAGCTTAGGGGTAAGTGTTGTCATCTCTCCCTTTACAAGGAAGAGCCCGAGGCTCTAGGAGGAGGTGAAGCCGCTTCCCAAGGCCACAGCCAGAAAGTAGCCAAGAGCCTGGGGCCCATCCCTTCTGCCCAGTTGACTCTGGTTGTCGAGGCCTGAGGCTGGGGACTGGGCGGGTGCTGCCTGTTCCCTGAGGGGTTGAGCTGACTGTGCCCCCTGGGACCTTCCCCTCACTCTGCACAGCGGTTCCTGAATGACTATGGGCTGCAGTGGGTGGGCGAGCCTGACGAAGACCAGGAGGACTCAGAAGACAAGACAGCCTCAGAGGATGACAACAGGGACTGGATGACAGCCAAGAAGTTCTGGAAACCAGGTAGAGTAGGGGGTCTGTCCCCGGCCCGTCCTGCAAAGGGAAGTCTCCAGCACCTTCCTTTGGGCCGGTAGCTGTCCAGAGACCATGTCAGGAGCAGGGAGGAAAGGCCTCAGCCTCCATCACTGACCACCCAACCCGCCGCCATTTTCTTCCTCTGGTCTTCCTTCTGACCCCCTGCTGGCGCATCTTTCAAAGGCTCCGGAGACCCCGAGATACGAGATGTAACAAGTGTCGTTTGTCTCAGGCTCCACTCCATAGTTTACAAAATGTCATCCATCCAAAAAATTTTCAGAAACGACTTCTCCGCTTTGGAAGCTGCCCCCCAGTTCCAGGCCTCAGTCCCCCCCTTGGACTCCTTTATTAGCGTCACTTATAGCCGGACTGTTGAAAGGGACCTGTTACTATGAGATTCCACCATTCTTTATTTTTTATTTTATTTTATTTCTTAACATTTATTTATTTTTTGAGAGACAGAGAGACAGAGCATGAGCAGGGGAAGGGCAGAGAGAGAGGCAGACACAGAATCCGAAGCAGGCTCCAGGCTCTGAGCTGTCAGCACAGAGCCTGATGCGGGGCTCGAACTCACAGACCGTAAGATCATGACCTGAGCTGAAGTTGGCCGCCTAACCGACTGAGCCACCCAGGCGCCCCTACCATTCTTTATTTTTAACTTGACTGCTAATTCTAGAGGGCTGCACCCCACAGATTCGGGGCCATTCTCTTCAAAGGCCAGGTCCGTTCTCTTCAAAGAATGGAGGTGATTGCCCAGAAGGGACGGCTCCAGGTCTGGAGTCAGTCAGACCGGGGCCCTCCTCTTCATTCCGTCACCTGTTCCAGGTGTGACTTGGGCATGTGACTTCTGTTCTCTGAGCCTCCAGTTCCCCATCAATAAATGGGGGTGGACCCTTGCCCGCAGAGTCGGAAGAAGTCAGTGGGTTAGACGCAGAGCACCTGGCACTGACCTTGCGTGTCATCGGCCCAAGAAGTAGGGGCTTTTATTGTCCTCCACAGTCAGGTGGCAGTGGCAGCCTCATGGAAACAATGGCAAGCATGGCTCCCGAGGGGAGTATTCGGAAGATGACAACACTGTCTTGATTTCAAGACAGACTTGCTGCTGAGTAACAACTGAGACTCAAGACATGAGAGTCCTGCCTCCTGTTCAGGCCTGAGCTCTGGCCAGACCCCCCCGAATCTCAGGGCACAACTCCCTCACCACGTGGTCTACTAAGTATGTCTCTCCCCATCGGTACAATGCTTGCAGCTTGCAAAGCATTTTCAGGGGTAGCCTCGACATGGGCCAGGGCTCGTTCCATTTTATAGATGGGAAAACTGAGGCACTGAAGTCTGGAGACTGTTGAGTGAAGGGGACAAGACTAAAGGCTGAGAGCTCATTTGGGAGGTAGATACGGTCATCCAGGCAGACGAGGAGATGACGTCCCGGGGAAGGGTGATGGTGGGCACGGCGAGGAGGGCAGGGCAGGGATTTACAGGGTGGAATCCGTGCCCGTGGTGACTGTGCATTAGGGAGCCAACAGGACGAGTCGGGGATGGCCCTGGGACACCCCGTCCGGGGTGAGAGGCGGAGCCCTGGAAAGTGAGCACCAGATACTCGGAGAACGTTTCTGGGGCCTGGGGCCCAAGGCCTGCCTCTGCCGGCTGGAGGGCAGGCTTCCTTCTGGCCAGTGGGGGTCTTCCTGCTCCTTTGGGGGTCAGACCAGACAGCTGGTTTCCAGACCTGGCCCTGTGGATTCCTACCCGCTCCCCGCCAGAAACTGCTCTGTGTTGTTTGTTTATGCCCAGAGGAGGCTGGCTCTGAAGCTGAGGGCTTCACAGCTAAAGCACCTTGTGCAAACCCTCTGCCAGCACCCCCTCTGTGTGGCCTCTTTTTATTTCTTTAAAATGTTTATTTATTTATTTTGAGAGGAAGCAACAGAATGGGGAAAGGGCAGAGAGAGGGAGAGAGAGAGAGAATCCCAAGCAGGCTCCACACTGTCAGCGCAGAGCCCGACACAGGGCCTGAGCCCACGACTGTGAGATCACGACAGCTGAAATCAAGAGTCAGACACACTCAACTGACTGGGCCGCCCGAGCGCCACCTCCTTTGGTTTTCTGATTCTTCAACATGGAAGGGCCTCGATTTAGCTCTTCTGCCAGATGAACTACATGCTTCTCGCTTTCAGCAGCTTTTCCTCCTGGTCCCCTCCTTCTCCTCCCCTTTGTTTTGTCCCCAGGTACCAGGCTGCTTCTGCCCCAAGGGCCCTTAGGTACATAAATCTGGCCCCTTGCTGGTCCCGGTACCCTGGCTCATTTCTCTGGCTGTCCCTCTGTTGGATACCACTCCCCACGGGCCCCAGGCAGCAGACCAGTTGAGGGTGGCCCAGGGCATCGGTATTGGGCCAATCGGTCTAGAGCCAGGACTCTTGCCTTGGGGAGGAAGGTCCACTGGCCCATGAAGGGGACCCAGCACAGGGGAAGCCTTGCAAGGACTTGGCCTCAGGCTGGATCATTTACCCCTCCCTACCCTCCCCACCAGTAAATTGAGCATTAAATAAGATGCCAGGTGCTTCAGGGTACGCGGAGACATGAAAGGGACAGTCCTACTCTGGTCACAACCCCTTGCCAGGTGTTGAGCCTCAGGGCTGAGAGCTCCTGGCTCCCCCTTCATTGTCCCCTCTGAGCTCCCTGCTCTCACTCATCCCAGTCCTCCCTGAGCTCCTCCTCCCCCTTCCCTGTCCCCTCTGAGCTCCTTCCCCTCATCCCTGTCCCCTCTGAGCTCCTCCTCCCCCTTCCCTGTCCCCTCTGAGCTCCTTCCCCTCATCCCTGTCCCCTCTGAGCTCCTCCTCCCCCTTCCCTGTCCCCTGTGAAGCTCCTCACTCCCCACCCCTCGCCATGTTCCTGCCATCCCTCTACATCTCCCCTCCCCCTGCGGCCTCTGCCTGCCCCAGTACCCTTCCCCCCAAGCCCCCCTCTCCTGCATCTGGGCGGAGCCTCTTCCCTCCGCTGCCGTGCTGTCTCCAGGTGTTCACTCATCCCTGGGCTTCTCTTGAGTCCCTGGAACTGGCCCGAGTTAGACCCTGGGCAGGCCAGGCTCCTCCCCACCCTCAGGACCCCCTCAGGCCTGTGCCGTCCCCTTTTATCCCCTCTTTTGAAGCTTACCTCAAACCCAGCCTTGTGGAGTACCTGCTGGGGTACCTGCGGCCAAGCACTGTGCCACCTGCACCGCGCCCGGCACGTGGGAAGGGGCTCTGCATGGGGGTGACAGGGTTAAAGGCTCCAGCTGAGGAGTGGGGGACCTGTGTGGGCAAACCGCTTCACCTCTCAGAGTCCATGTCCTCATCTGTGGAGGAGATGGCATGTTGACGCCCGGGCCTCCGAGAGCACCGAATGCCATAGTGCATGTGGGGGTTCGTGCAGGCTGCTGCGTGGTGGATGTTCGGTGACCGTGAGCCATGGCCGCTTGACCCCTGTCAGGCTCCAGAGTGCCCAGCACGGTGCTTGGCCCGTGGGCAAGGGTGTGGGCACATGCACGTGATTGGTGGGGGTGCCTGGGTGTCCAGGCCTGGACAGTCAGGCACACCGGGACAGTGCTCCACACGGGATGAGGTGGGGACAGGTGGTATGATGCTCAACTGTGGGGGCTGGAGAATTGGTTGGGCCCCCACCCCTCCCCCCCCCCACCCCCGGCAGTGATCAGACTCTGAGGCCTCGTTTTCTTTCCACTGGCTCCTCTGAGGAGCAGAGCGAATGTAGGTCCCCAGAGCAGGGCCAGGCTTGCAGGTGTGTGGAGATGGTGGGTCTGTTTCCTGTTCTGTTCAGCCTTTGGGGGAGGTGGTGGGGACAGGCATGCTGGGGCCCAGGGCACTACCTTGTATTCATAGCAGCAGGTGTGTCCTTCCTGCAGGGGTGAGGAGCTGACCCAGAGCAGGCCCACCACTCACCTGCTGAGAGTGGCAGGGTCTGGCCCTCCTCTGGGCTTCTCCTCTGGGCTCCTTCATGGTGCCACTTACCACAGGCCATTGTCACTGCTGTCCCTGGCTCCTTCACTCAGGTATGATCTTGAGGAGGGAAGGACTTGGGGTATGGGGACAGCCATGATTCTCAGGGCCTAGCAGAGCTTGGACACTTCGGGCATATTGGTGGGATGGGAGGGAGCCAGTATGTGCTTTCTCGAGCACCCCCTGGGGCTGGATGCTCTAGCCTGTGTTCTAGGAGCGCCCATTGTGGTTGGAAAGACCAGGAAACAGAAAAGGACAAGAGCCTGTGACAAGGCCCATGGGCTCCAGGGACTCCGGAGGCTCAGTCTCCAGGGGAGGGGCTCCTGGCAGGGCCACTCAGAGGGCACAGTGTGTAAGCATCCTGAGCCAGTGGTGAGCAAGAGGGTGTGGTGTCGGTGACAACAGCCACCATCTGCCAGGACTTCCTCTGAGCCTCGCAGCCACCTGCGAAGTGAGGGCTTTTATTATCTTCATTTTGTAGAGAAGGAAGCCAAGACCCAAAGAGCTTGGCGCACTTGCCCAGGACCACACAGCTTGGGGGCGGTAGTCCGGGCGCTGTGGCTCCAGAGAGTGATGGGGGAGCAGGCCGAGGGGAGGCTGGGGCGCCTGGGCTTCGGGAGTCTCCGGAGTTGAGCCAAGGAGCTTGGTCTTGATCTCCATGCCTCCCGAATTCCTATTATTATTATTATTATTATTTTATAAATTTTTTTGGCATTTATTTATTTTGAGAGAGAGAGAGAGCATGAGCAGAGGAAGGGCAGAGAGAGAGGGAGACACAGAATCTGAAGCAGGATCCAGGCTCTGAGCTGTCAGCACGGAGCCCAATGTGGGGCTTGAACCTATGAGCTGTGAGTTCGTGACCTGAGCGGAAGTCGGATGCTCAACCGACTGAACCACCCAGGCGCCCCCCACCGAATTCCTCTTTTTAATAAAATCACGGGCTCCCAAAGTTGCCCGAGGCTTCAGAGATGATCTCTCCCTGAACCACACCCCTCCTGAGACAGGGACCCCAGTGAGCAGAGGCAGCCTGCCTGGTCACTGAGAACAGAGGCTTAGAGTCGCCTGGGCTCTGAAAGCTGCACGAGCAGGAGCACATCACCTTACAAGGTCCAACTTCCTCACCTATAGAACGGGAGTGGCTTGGCTCAAAGTAAACACTCACCGGGTCGTCCTTACAGGCAGTGCCTCCCGCTGGATCTTGCGGGCGGGATAGAGGTTCCCATTCGGTCCCATCCCAAGGAAGGCAGAGCTGCAGCTCAGAGAGGAAATGCCTCATTAGACCTCTGACCTGCCTCACCCCATGTGACCTGGCGACAGGCCAGGCTTCCGTTGCGCACTCACACTCCCGGCTGGCTGCGTGGTGGCCATGCCAGGATTCCTGCCTTATTCTCTGAGCCCAGGTCTGCCTGGTGCTGCGGCTCTACCTCCTGCTGTGATTCTATCTCCCCTAGTCTCCCTCCCCCACCCCCACCCTGCCCCAGGCGGCTGCACCCGACTCATGCCTAGCCCACCCTGCTCTCACTTCTCCGTGCCTCAGCCCCACTAGCCGAGAGCCTCCAACAGTAGTTTCCTCAGCCCTCTGGTTGCTTCTTGGCATCCTCCCCTGGGCTTCCACCCCCGCCCTTCCCACTGCCGACCGCCCCGTGCCCATCAGCTCCCTGAAAAAGCCTCGGCCCCAGGATGCACCTGGATTGGCAGCGCATCTGAGTGGTCCTGGGTCCACTTGATGTGGTCTGCGTGGGCCAAGTCGTCTGACCTTTGTAGGCCTCACTGTCTCCACCTGTGAGAGTATTTGGGTGGGGGCAGGAGTTCGAGGAGACGAGCTTTTCCGTTATTTTTAGGTTTACCAATGTGCTCTGAATGTAGTTCGTCTTTAAAGGAAAACAGTGGCTTGGTATATTGTTCTGACTCATACCAGGGATGCCCAGGATGTTCTATGAGTTTTTCTTGGGACTCTCAGGAACTCTAGGGGACCCCTGGAGGAGGCGGGGGGCCGGTGCAGCCCCCGCAACCCTAAGAGACGTAGGGGAGGGGGAAGTCCAGCTGGGGCCTACCATTTCGGCGGCCACAAAGGCAACAGGAAACAGAGCCACCCACATCCGTACTTCCTCCGCACAGCCACGGCACCTATAGCCATTGCACCACTGTGAGGAAAGGAATTGGGTCCCCAGGGTCCTGACCCACATCCTGCCGCAGCCTGGCTGTCCTGGTGAAAGCAGCGTCCAAGAAGGCCCTGAAAGTCACTGAGGTTTTGTAGGGTGACACCCCAGTAGATGACTTACTTGGGAAGCCAGATCGCTGCAAGGACTAAGAAGAGGCCCCTGGCCTGTCCCCCTCCAGCGTCCCACCTGCCCTCCAGCCTTCCCACTCTGGCGTCTGTCGTGGCTGTCCCCACCACCCTCTGAAGCTTGTGCACACCTGTGTGCGTCACACATTGTGCAGAAGAGGAGGCCAAAGCATCTTTCAGCTTCCCAGACGGATGTGTGACCCAGAAAGAGTTGCGCAACCCGAGGTCTGCCCCCTCTCTGCTCTGTCCAGCAGCCGTCCTGACGGCCTCCCAGTAGCCATGTGTCCCTACCCCCAGGCTCCCCATCCGGACGGTGCAGATGGGTGGGAAAAGCAGACTCTAGAGCCAGCGCCTCCTCCAATTTGCCAAGTGACCCGGGGCAAGTCATTTTTCATCTCTGGGGGCCTGTTTCCGCATGTGTAAAATGGAGATACGGACTCCTGCGTCACAGCCTCTGGACCGGCCTGAGGTCCGTTTGTGCGAGGTGGAGTTGGTAACAATAGCCAGCTGGACGGAGTGCTTGCTCCCAGCTGGCCCTCCCCCGGTCATCTTCCTGGACCCCGGGAGGCCTCCTGGGAGGCAGCCACTATCATCAGACCCTTCCAGGAGAGAATGCTGTCGCGCAGAGCATTGAATGACTTGACCGAGGTCACACAGGTGAAAACCGAAGAGCCGGGACTTGAACCCAGGCCGACTTCGTCCAGAGCTGGGAGCTCCGCACTGTGCCTGTCAGTGGCTGACCCAGTGCCCGACACGGGCCGAGCTGGGATCGGACCCTGCTCCCGCCACTTACTCCGCGCACGCCTAGGCAGCCATTAACCCCTACCCTGCGATTTCCTCAGCTGAAGAATGGGGGTGACTACAGCCCCTACGGCATAGGGTTGGTATGAAGAGAGAGTGGCATAATAGGCATTAAGCCTCGAGCATAAGGTGAGTGTTCAATAAAAGGTGGCTATTATCTAGTGGCAGTTGTCCTTCTTCCTCCCCAGGTGGCCACCTAAGGAGATGCGAAGGCCACTGCTTAGCATGCAAGGGGCCGTGGAAACCAGCGCTGCGGGGCACACGGCTCGCACGAGGAGACTCATGGCAGTTTATCTTCTTTGCCAGGGGACTCACTGGCGCCCCCCGAGGTGGACTTTGACAGGCTCCTGGCCAGCCTGAAGGATCTCAGTGAGCTGGTGATAGACAGTGACACCCAGGTGACACCAATGCCTGGTGGAGCACGGCTCCATGTCCTTGAGCCCATCCCACTGAAGCTCTATCATAATGGCCTCATGATGTTCGATGGGCCCTTCCGGCCCTTCCATGACCCCTCCACACAGGTAGGAGTGGTGGGGAGGGGAGACAGGCCACTCGGGTGCCCTTGCCCGCTGCCCTTGCTCACCATTAGTTGATGATGGGGGGCCCAGCCCAGCCTGCCCTCCATAGGTACCCAAGCCCATGTGTGACTTGCAGAAACAACCCCTCCCCTCCCACCCCCCCACCAAGTCCTGGGGCTCTGAACATGTGCAGAGTGTGACCCACTGGGTAAGCCCGGGGCCCAGGGCTCCGGGAAGGGAAGCAGAGAGGGAGGTGCCGCACAGGTCCGGCTGGGCCTCACTCTTCCCATCCCCCCCACAGCGCTGCCTCCGGGACATTCTGGACGGCTTCTTCCCCTCAGAGCTCCAGCGGCTGTACCCCGATGGGGTCCCCTTTAAGGTGATGGGCGGCTCCTCAAACCACCCTGTGTGGGGATTTTGGAGGGGGTGGGGATAAACAGCTTCCCCAGGCATCACCCAGTCTGATCCACTGCCCCACCTCAGCGGTCTCTGATGACCTCTGGGAGGAGGGTGAGCCTGAAGCCCGGCTGAAAAGGGTAGGGAGGCTGCAGGGGCCGCAGCTGCCCAGTTAGCAACGGCGCCGACCTGCGGCTAACCGGGAGGCAGTGCCCCCTGCTGGCACCCTGGAGGCACAGCCTTCAGCCTTGCAGGGCCACTGCCCCTCCCCAGCATCCAGGACACCCTGACAGCCTGGGGTCCCCAAGATTCTATGCAAAAGTGGCCTGGCTTGCCCCAGAGGCTCACGGAAGCCATCTGATTGGTGTGGAAGGCAGTGCCGTAGGGGCAAATGTGGGCCTGAAGGACATGGCCTGAGCCATCCCCCTGCTGGCGGGGGTGAGACGAGGGGTGCGGTGGTGGGAGCTCCCGAGCAGCAGCCGGAGGGTGGTGTGTCACTCCACGGCAAGGGCGCACGAGGGAGTGTGTGCCACCACCACCCGGGCTTGGAAAACCGTGTGAGTCATGACTGGAGGTGTTTGAGGCGGTGCGTGCCGAGGCGGGCTGTGCCCTCTCCTAACACCCTGGTCGCTCGCTTCCCGGCTAGCTCCTGAGAGGGGCTCTCGGGAGGATGTCCGTACAGTGGCTCTAGCGGGCATGGTGAGGGGTGACTGCAGGAGGAGCCGGGCCCAGGTGGGTGAGAGCGGCATAACTGCAGCTCTCTTGGGGCCTCAGTTTCTTCACCTGTAAAATGGGGATTGCACCAGACCGTCCCTTGAGCCTATTCCTGGGGTGGGGGTGGTGTTGTTTGGGGGAGCATTTGGCGGGGAGCAGGTGGACCCCAGGGCAGAAAGTCTAGGCCCACCGCTTTCGCTCTTCTTTCTGGCCAGGTCAGTGATCTGCGCAATCAGGTCTACCCAGAGAATGAGCTGGACCTGTTTCCAGGCGAGGGCCGCGTGGTGGGCTCGCAGAGGATTCGCAAGCCCGTGGACAAGATGGAGCACCCAGGTGAGCTTGGCCCTGAGGCCGAGCCAGGTGGCGGGGGCGCTGTGTGGGACAGGCTCCGGGTGGCCTCGTCCACCATTACCCATCACTCCCAGGCCCTCCCCGGGCCAAGGCTCCCAACACACTCCCTGCAGGCTCCAGGATGACCGCTGAGAAGTTTCTGAACAGGCTCCCCAAGTTCGTGATCCGGCAAGGCGAGGTGATTGACATCCGGGGACCCATCCGGGACACCCTGCAGGTGAGGCCAGCCCTCACTCCCCCAGCTGGCCCGACCTGCCAGCGCAGTGACTTGTCTGGAGACTCGGCCTCCAGGGCTGCTGAAGGGGGCCTGGAGGGAGAAGGGAGGGAAGGAGGGGGAAGCCAGGGTCTAGGCCAGGGGTGAGCCCGAGGCCTGGGCTGCCCCCGCGGGGATCAGACTAGATGACCAGTTCAGTCCCGGATACCCCTTCCTGGCCCTCAGAAACCTCCTCCTCCTTCCTCACTCCCCATCGTGCGGCTCCTTCCCCGTCTCCCCCGGTGAAAGGTACCAAACCTCAGTCTCCCACCACACTGCCTCCTTCTCCCCCCATTGCCAAGTCCTGCCTGGTTTGTCCACACCCAGCACTTTTCCAGAACCCATGTCTCGTCTCCGTTCCCTCTGCCCGCCATCCTAGTCGAGGCTCCAGAGTGGCTCTCTGATACCTGCAGTGGCCGCTCACTGGCCTGCCGCCTCCCCTCCTGCCTTGCCAACTGTGTCCCCCCCCCCTCCCCCCCCCCGCCGCAGTCTCTGTGCTCCTGTAGAAACATAAGTTGGATCTGGGCCTTCCCTGTTGAAACCCTGCAGCGGTTCTCGGGTAAGGCCAAGCTCTTGTCTGGCACTCAAGGCCCACCATCCCTTGTTCGTCCTCTTCCCACCTCGAACCTTTGCTTTTTTCCAGTCCAACCTGATTCTCAGCTTTAGCCACATGAACTGCTGACACCTTCTCAAATGTATCGCCTCCCAGAGAAGCCTTCCCTGGCCAGGGGATCTCTGCCCATGTTGTCCGGAATATCCCTGCACCCATTCCGTTTCTGTGGACTCCTCATCCTTAGTCACTGCTCAGGGGTCGTTTCCCCTGGGAAGCCTTCCCTGACCCATGGCTTAGCCTCCAGCCTGGTCACTGTGTGCGGTTCTGTCTCCCCCACCACGCTGAGGGACTTCAAGGCTTCTTAGGGGAGTGACGGGGCCACCTCCCAAAGCTTCCTTTTCTTTTCTTCTCCTTGGGCCCCAGTTTACACAGAACACCCCTCCCCCTTTGGCTCACTGGTCTCATCTATCCCTGGTCAGGAAGAAGCCCCCTCTAAGGGCTGGGGGAAGGGTGTGACTCTAGCAGAGTCACAGAGCCCTGGGCTCTGTCCCCTTTCATCGATGCCTTCCAGAACTGCTGCCCATTGCCTGCCCGGGTCCAGGAGATTGTGGTGGAGACACCAGCCTTGGCTGCTGAGCGTGAGAGGTGAGGGCACAGCGAAGAGGTGAGGACCTTGGGGTTGGGCCACCAGGGGGCACTGATGGCCTCTAGGCCCACAGGAGCCAGGAGTCCCCCGAGTCACCGGCGCCCCCGCTCTCCATGCTGCGCATCAAGTCTGAGAATGGCGAGCAGGCCTTCCTGCTGATGATGCGGCCCGAGGACACCATTGGCGATGTGCGCTCCCTGCTTGCACAGGCCAGGTGGGCACGGGGCGGGGCCGGCAGCTGCAGGGGGTCTCTGGCCCCCAGGACACGGCCTGATCGGTTCTGCCTTGCCCGGTCCCCAGGGCCGTGGACGCCACGACCTTCGAGATCATCAGTACATTCCCACCCACGGTCTACCACGACAACACGGTCACGCTGCGGGCCGCAGGCCTGGTGCCCAACGCAGCACTGCTGCTTCGGGCTCGCCGGGCCCCGCCGCCTGCCCCAGGCCCTGGCCCCTGATCCAAATAAAGCGCCCGCTCCCACACTGGCTGCTCTGCGCGCGCTCCAGGCTCTCTTGGCGGGGCAGCCCAGCTGGGCGCCGGGAAGGCCGGGCCCAGCTGGGCCAGGGAGGGGGCGGTGCAGACCCGCCCCTCCGTAACTCGTAACTCGAGCTCCAGCTGGCGGGCCTGGCCGCTGGGTCTTTGTCCTCTCGGTTCCTTTCTCCCCAGAAGGGCTAAGCAGATCCAGTGGAGGGAAGGCAGGCTCCAGCTCGGCCTCGGCTGGTGCAGGAGGGCGTCCCGTGCAAGTGTGCCGCCAGCGGATCCCCGTGCACAGATATGCACAGAACCACAAGCGCATGTGGACACTTCCCCAACACTCCGCACAAAGCCGCCGGGCCCAAACTGGCAGAACTGCGGCTGTGAACCCACTTCCATGACACACCAATACTTGGCCAGTCTGCTGGAACACAGGCGGGCGGCCACATGGCACGGTCGCATCACCGACAGGCATACAGATGCGCTATACTCACCAAGCCGGGCGTGTCAGGACACTAGCGCATGCGTGTGAATCAGGAAGTGACCCACCCACACTGTTTGAAGAAACACTGGTCCACACAGTTATGCATGTGCCAGACATACACCCACATACGTGCGTGATCATACACAGAGGTGCCACACAGGAGACAGCTCAACCCACCTGCCCACAGGACCGTGGCCTCAGCACACTCCCATCTACCAGCCTTGCTCAGAGCAAGGGCCCAGGCCATATCAAGCGGACACGGTGTCAGTGGAATGGGACATTTAATTGTCTCTAGGGGACAAGGAATGCGGGGCCTTTGGCAGAGCCCTGGCTAATGGAAAACCCACAAAGGTGCCCATCAGCCAGTGCCAGGCAGGGTGGCAGCCTCGGGGCCTGGCTGACAACAGCCAGCACTTGGGCTGTGGCTTAAAACAATTTCTGAGACTAGTGGGTAAGGAATGTTGCCTTTGAATGGAAGAGAGGGGGCTAAATTAGAGACGGGAGGAGAGGGGCTTGGGTTGCGGGGAGAGATTCCAAGGTCAGAAGGCTAGGAATAACGGGGAGTTGGTCACGAGGTCCTTCATGGCTGGCGGTGGCTGGGGGGGAACGTGGTGATGGAGTCCAGGGGGCTCAGGCCAGTTTCAGGAACTCCTGCAGTGTGTTTTGTTCCACGGCCTCCACAAAAAGCTCATAGTCCTAGGGGAGGGGTGGGGGAGGGAGAGATGGTCACCTGAATGTTTTGTTTCAGGCCTGACTCGGATTTCTGAGTCAGGAGAAGACCTACACTTCCCCACTCCCAACCCCCGGGGCTCATACCCCACAGTACTGGTCCCCGTTGACAATCTGGGGTGGGGTGGCCTTGGGGTTGCCCGCCAAGGCTCGCATCTCATCCCGCAGGGCGTTGTCCTGGGAGATGTCCACTAGCTGGTACTGGATGCGCTTCCCATCCAGGATGCGGGTCACCTCGCTCTGCTGGGACTTGATCTGGGGGTAGAGGGCGGGCAGGGGTTAGTGAGCAGGCTGGAGGATTCATGGGGGGAACCTGGGCAGAAAGAAAGGGACGGCGGCCAGTAGTTTTTGTCCCCCTCCGCACCCTGGGCGAGGGTTCTGGCCACTAGGGAGTTAGGAGGATGAGTCAGGCTTGCGGCGGTGCAGGATGAGAGGGACCACCAAGCAGAGGGGAGTCAGAACGAAGGGAAGTGGGATAAAGTTCAGAGTGGGGAGAACCAGGAACTCGGCGAGGGGAAGGCAGGGCAGGCCTGGGTGGAGGCTGGGTAAGGGGCCACCCCTGCCTAGGTACACACAAAGTGGGGGAGAGGAAGAGCACGATCAGAACGTGATCGGGGTCGTAGTGGGGTTGCAGAGAGTGCGTGTCTGAGTGACGGGATGGGCGTGGGCAGCTCGTGCTGGGGCTGCTAAGGATCCAGAATGCCTAACGGAGGGATTCGAGGCACGGACTCGGAGCCCGCCTTGGGACGCGACCCAGAAGGCCGAGCCCCGCACCTCCTCGCCCCCCGCTCCGCCCTGGGGGCGGGTCTCGGGCGCCGGGCCGTAGCGCCCGGACTCCCCCGCCCGCCCGGGCTCTCCCCCAGCACGGCCCCGGGGCTTGCACTCACTTCGCGGGAGCCGGTGACCGACGTGCTGTAGACGCGCAGGCCGCTCATGCTGCGGGTGGACGGGCGAGCCGACAAGCGGACGGATGGCTGGCTGTAGCGGCAGCCACACGGCCTGGAGACGACGCCGCCGCCGCGCTCGGGAGCGGTTTCCTTCCTGCTCAGCCCGCGAGTCACCGCTCTCAGGACCAATGGGCGGCGCGGGCAGGCGTGCGGCCGGGGCGGAGCCTGCGCGACCCCGCCCCGCGCGCCGCTGCCCCCCTCCCCTCCCCCGCGGTGACGGGGCGCGCCGAGGACCCCAGTGCCGCGCGAGGCCGTCCCCTTCGGCGCCTTCCCTGATCTGGGGCTCAGTGTTAGGCTGGGGAGGGGCCTGGTGACCGGAAAGGCCGGGGAGGACAGGGGTGACGGCCTGGTAAAGGCCTTCTCAGCCTCGCCGGAGTTTGCTGCACCCAACTACCCACCCTCGGTGCCACGATAGCACGGCGCAGCTGGAGCTTTGAAGGCTTGGGCTGTTTTGAAACCTACAGTTCCTTGGCTAGGGAATCTCGCTCCAAGGGACCCCTTCACACAGTCCCCGGGTGACGCTCACACATAGCTAACCCTATGGCACACCAAAGCAGGGACAGCCCCCGCTGGGGGATTCCCCAACAAGTTCCTCTCCACGCAGGCAGGTCTAGACAAGGAAGGGCGGTGGCCGGACACAGGGCCACACCCTGAAGGCACCAGATGGAGGCCAAGGTAAGAGGCTGCTAGCTCTAGAAAGGGTGGAGGCAGCGGTTGGTCAGGACTCCTGAGAGCCTGGCCCACGCTTGTTAAAGATCCACGGCTGGTCTCAGAGTGGCCCTAGCTCAACTCCAACCCCAGATGGCATTCTAAAGCTGCTCCTGCTCCCAGAAAAATTCCAGCGGGTTGAGAGGGAGCAGACTCATCGGCCCATATTGGACTCAGTGGTCTGTCTGGGGTTGGACATGACTGCCCTCACAGGGCCCCCACCTTCCTCCCCTATCTAGGGCTCAAATAGCAGCCAGCGGGAAGACCACCCTAGCTCCCTGAGGCAAAGAGTGCCCTGCCTGGCTCCAGGGAAGCCACTTCCTCCCAGCGACCTGGAGGCAGACTTCCTCTCAGAGGCTTACTGAAACTGTTTCCACCAGCAGACTTGCTTAATGACTCAGGGCAGCTTCACCCAATAGAAATTAGTGTGGGAAGAGATCTTATTTGTCCCCGTAGAGAACAACAGAGGAGCGGAAGTGGTAGAAATAAAGACGTGAGGCTGGACCTGCCAAAGGTCCCTCCTTGCTGCCGTCTGGGGAACTTGGCTAAACACCCAGGCCTTGGCTCCAATAAGGCAAAATGACGGGTGGAGTAAGGGATGGTGATGATGGTGACAGAAAACTGAGGAGTCTGTTAAATATTTTATTTTGTAATCAAAATAGGCAATACAAACCAGTTGACATAACAAGGATTCATATAAATAACTGCTTATAAACTTTGAGGAAAAATACCCGTGAGCATGGTGGCTGGGCTCCCAACACAGGGTGGAGACCCACCAGGCAGCTCTGCTTTTAGGAGGCAGGAAGGAGCCCAGAGGCTGAGAGGATGGCTGGGTGGGGCTGCTCTGAATGGAAGGGATACATCACTCCATAAATAAGACACAAAATTGTAAAAACACTTAACAAGTCTTATTCAGACCCAAGAATGAGGTCCAGGATGCTTCTCTGACAACTCAAAGCTTAGCAACAAACTCAGTGGCTGGCTGCTGAACTGCTCAGTGCTCCTCCATACCCTTACAAAGCCTTGGCTTGGCCTGGCTCCAGATCTAGAGGAAGCCTGGGGCCAGCCCAACAACCAGCTACAAACGACTGTGTTGTGAGATGCTCCCTACATGAGGAGGCAAGATAAAACAGAAAGCATAGGGTCCCCAAAGGCCCCAGAGAAACAAAACCCAGCAAATACGGAAAGCTAGAACTTAAAGCCAGAATGCATTGGGTACTCTGAACTCTCAAGGGGCCCCAGAGCAATAAAGGGAAAGTACCCTGCCCCCAAACAAAAGAGAGGCACAAATCAGGACTGGGCTCTGGCCCCAGTCCCAAGAGGAGGAGGTGAGCAGCTTGACAGTTGCCCAGTGGTGACATGAGGGAAAATCCTGCCTAAGTCCAGAACCATCGAGAAGAGTTTGCAAGGAGCTACCTGGACGGCCTGAGAACAAAGGAGAAGGGAGCTGTGCTAACCACATGGCCAGGGCCCCAAGGGACAGGGCAGCTGGAGACTGGGGTATCCTGTAAAATGGCATGACAGCTCAGATTAAGGAGGCCTAGATATAATCCCTAGGCCAATTCTAGTAGGCGCTTTGCTAATAAACAGATCACCCTGAGGCATCTGTGAAAACAAGAGCCCTGAGGAAGCAGCAGTGGGACCAGGCCAAAGAATACCCCGAAAGCCCAGATCCCAGGCAGACTAGCCCACTGGCCTGAGAATTCTCACGTGGCCACTGTGACTGGTACTCAGCCTTCCCAGTGGGCATCAGCAGGACGGAGGTATGAAGTGGGAATGAATGTGGATCCATCCCCGAGGATGGAAAAGGGAAGTGAGCAGCCTGTTTACCTTTGACGTCAGCCTGGGGCTGGGAACAGTCTGTGAGGACTTATCAGTAAACCTGCTGATAATTAGTTACTTAGTTAATTAGTAACTCACCCTCGAAGGATAAATCAGGATGACAGTACAAATGCAATCCAACAAGGCGAAGCCAGTGTGGGGCAGCGCAGGCACAGTTCCTTAATCAACCCCTGGCCCCCAGATGCAGGTTCTTACCCCCCTCCAGCCCTTCTCTCTGGGAATAGCAGCAGACAGGAGGCAAGAGATTGTCAGGGCAGGACCTGCAAGACTGGGCTCTCAGCAGATCAGATCTTCCCTGGGGGAACAGAGCCTGTGCCACTCCCAGCATTCCTCACTGAGTAACACAGTTTTCTCCCATATCCTGGGCATATCTGTCAGACATGGTGGTCCTTAAGTCCTCGATGTCGCGGCGCAGCTGTTGAACCTCTTCTAGTTTCCTCCTGATCACGTCTGGCTTCTGCAAGTCTAGTTGAATCACTGGGTACTGTGCAGCTAGGGAGAAGAGCATTTCGAGAGAATGTTAGTGAGGCAGTTAGATGCTTTCATGCGGAGGGGGCAGTATGGATACGCAGTACTTTGAGGCCCATGATCTTAGAACACGACACGTTTTTAAAAAAGCAGATGGGGGAGCGCCTGGGTGGCTCAGTCGGTTAAGCGGCCGACTTCAGCTCAGGTCATGATCTCACGGTCTGTGAGTTTGAGCCCCGCATCGGGCTCTGTGCTGACGGCTCAGAGCCTGGAGCCTGCTTCAGATTCTGTGTCTCCCTCTCTCTCTCTGCCCTTCCCTTGCTCATACTCTGTCTCTATGTCTCTCAAAAATAAATAAACATTAAAAAAAAAAAAAAAAGCAGATGGGGACAGTGGGCTGAAAACTTGCTGCTGAAGGGCCACTTTCTGTTTGTCCTGCATTCAAGTACTCATAAGGATGCCTGTTTCCAAAACAGATTTACTGAGTATCTTCTTTGCAAAACACATAAACTCCCAGGGGCAGTGACCAGGCCTACAAAGCCTTGTTCACACATTACATAAGGATGGGAAAGTTGGATGGGGGTGACAGGAGAATGAAAGCCACTCTCTCCTGTGTCCCAGCCTGGCCTGAGGACTCACAGTGAATGCCCAGGAGCAGGGAGAGATTGGGGTCATGGCCCTGGGCCCTCTGGGTCACAATGCTACAGACAGCCTGCAGATCTTGAAGGCAACTGGCCAACTCCTGGTGCAGTTCAAATGCCAGCTGGGCTGTATCTGGTGAAGACGGGGACCCTGGTTGGGCTTGGCGCAGGTGTTCCTGGAGTGTCAGATTCTTCTCAATCAGGTCCTGGTTCTGTACTGAAAGCTGAGCAGACAGATGGGCAAACACATTAACCCAAGCCCAGGGACGGGCAGAGTATCTATACGTGTGTGTGAATATACATGAGTCACAGGTGATATCGCCCCCTCCCCACCCCTACCAACAGGCTTAGCACTCCCCCCGTTCCCAAGACTGAGCCTAGGTTCTCCTGCAGGTAGGTCAGGACCACAGGGTTCCAGTGTTGGAGAGGAAACCACTCCCCAGCAGACTCTGAGTCATCGGCCTCCAGGTTTCTGTTCAGGAACCAGAGAAGATACTCCTGGCCCTCGGAACTCTATCTGAAGCCAGTCCCTCAGCCAACTCTGTTAACCAGGCTATTAGAGGAGGCTTAACGTGAACTGTGAAATCTGAGGAGACACTGGTTTCAATCTCTCCCTGCCACCCTGACAAAAGTGGCCACCAGCCAGCCTGATCAGAGTGTGTCAGAAGAATAGAGGGGGCAAGAAAGACAACAATATAGCTAGTGGCCACTGGGTGGGGGGCTGGGGAAGCTGGGAACCTGGAGGACACAGTGCTGGAATGTGTCCTGCTTGCATTTTTACACCTTCACCTCAGTAGAGTCAGGCTTTTCTACACAGACCAGCAACTCATGGATATCTGTGTTTCCTTCTCTTTCTCTCCCTGAACAGCTTAACCCATTTCCCCCTCCCTCCCTCCCTCTATTCCGTTTTAAAGACACGGAGTAGAGTTCCTCCTCCAGTCCCAGCCCTTCACCCACGCTGGGCCATGTGACAATCCCAGCTCTGAGAGACTCCTTCCTAGGTCAGTGAACTTGGTCTCCCTTGCTGACAGCTCTGTATACTCCATGAGGACCACAAAACTCTCAGTCTTCTTGAACACTTCCTCCCCAACCCCACAAACCCGTGGCTGAGGGAAAACAAAGGGAGAGAGACTGCCTTCTCACATCCAAACCGCATTCCTGGGTAAAGAATGGCCTAAGATGGGCTTAGGACCTTTAATTATAAAGGATGATCCAGTGTCCCTTCCCATTCTTCTGCCAAAAAAGTTCAGCAGGGACCTCTCAAACATGAGGGCTCTTGTGGGAGTAGGGGTGGGGAAGGTACACCGAGAACTCAGGTTTGTGGAGGCAATACCACGAGGCCCAGCTGAAACTGCCTACCTCTTTCACGGCTGTGCGAAGCTGCTGCAGAGCTGTCTCCCTCCGCTGAGCCTCCTCTTTCAGGGCCTGGCTTGTTCCTTCTTCCTGAGCCACTTCCTGCTCTAGGCTCTGAATCCCACAGCAAGGAGTGGCAGGATTACACATGAGGAGTAACAAATCTGCTTTAGACCGTATCGCTTCTGGCCTGGACTATACAGTAAAGCCCCACCTGCCCATACACTGCTAAGAGATTATCTTAGAAAAGGCCTGATCTGCTACTTCCCTTTGAAACCCTCCTATAGTTGCTGACCAACTAGAGGCCAGCTTCTCAACAGGGCATTCCAGACTAGTCTGGCCCTTACTTACTTTTCTAGCCATATCTCTTTTCACCTTCCACACAGCCTCCACTCCAGCCACATCGAATGACTGAACAGCCTTCATTTCCAAAGCTCCAGCTCCAAACCTGTTCCTCACTCTCCTTCCCCTTTGCTTAGGCTACCCTTCTGCTCTATCACCCAGGAAACCTTTGAGGCCCACCTGAGCCTTCCTTAATCTGCATATCAGATTCTATTAATCCTACTCTCGCCTTGCTACTCATACCTCCATCAAGGCTCATGAGTACATTTGTTGGCTGCACACATGATTCCCCTCTCCATAACTTTCTTGAGGGCAAGAAATGTCCATTCGGTTGAGTTCAGTATTTATTGAACACTTACTGTGACAGGCACTGAGGATACTGAAAAGAATACCAAACAATACCAGTCTTTGAGGAGCCCACAGCCAAAGCCCTGAGAATACTGTGTATTAAATGCTTCTGTCAGAGATAACAGGTAGGAGCACTCCCACAGTCACCTATTCTAGTTAGGAGGGAGACAGAGAGAGGGAGAAGGACAGGAAGAGGGAGAAGAAGAAGGAGGGGGAGGGAGGGGGGAGGAGGAGGGAGGGCGAGAGACAGAGAGAGAGAGAGAAAGAGAGAGAGAGAATGTGTGTGTGTGCTCGCGCGTGCGTGTATGCAGGGATGGTCAGGGTCAGGGGGAGGGAGGTATTTACGTTTGTTGTTTTTTGCCTCTCATTCTATTCATTCCAACTCCTCCCACCCCAATTTTGAAACTTACTTGAACAAAGTATTTAAAAATTTTCTGAATTTTCCCATTTTGTATTAATGAAAAATGTAACTGCCAAAGGAGAACATCTCATCACCATGAAATATCCAAGGTGACCATTTTGAATCTATCTGATTCCAGCAAATTCATCTGATGTTTTAATTTGAGAAGTTTCATCATGGGTAAATGTAAAATGTTGGGCTTTTCTGGGGCGCCTGGGTGGCTCAGCTGGTTGAGCATCTAACTTTGGCTCAGGTCATGGTCTTGCAGCTCGTGAGTTTGAACCCTGCATCGGGCCCTGTGCTGATGGCTCAGAGCCTTGGCACCTGCTTCAGATTCTGTCTCTGTATCTCTGCCCCTCCCCCGCTCACACACTGTCTATCTCTCTCTCTCACAAATATAAATATTTTTTAAAATTTATATTAAAAAAATTGGGGTTTTTCAACCTTTGTGAGAGCTGAGGGTTCCAGGGTGTGTATTTGAGACATACTAAAAGCTCTACTAGGAATCTGGGATTTTAAATGGGTATAAACACTCACTAGGCTTGACTATCTTCTTATAGGACTTGAAATAGGGGAACTAGACAGACATAGCCCAACCCACATGATGGCAACGGCAGGACTGCAGCTTTGAGCTGTTCTCAGAGTGAGTGCATTTCACCTGTTTTGATGAGAAAATCTCTTTCGGAGTCCTAAGAGAACCTGAGTGAACCTGCTTTGCCTAGGATTTTTTGGAGAACCCAATTAAGACCACCCCCTCTACTCTGGCCCAAAATAGAAACCAGGAGCTATCTTTAGTTTTTCCTTATTCTTCAACCCCCTACATCTTGTCAGTCACTGATTCCTCTCAATTCTACTTCCTAAAATTCACTTAAATCTGTCCCTCACAGCTTCTCCTTGCTATGCTGCTAGGTTCTTTCATCATCTCTCACCAGGATTTCTGCAATAATCCACCAGCCTCCAGCACTGCTTCTCTCCAAGTGCCAATCTTTCCACACTCAAGCCTGAGTTGCACACCTATCTCACACCCAAATTAAATTCTATCCACACTATCAGTATGGAGCCTGATGTGGGGATTGAACCCACGAAATGTGATATTATGACCTGAGATGAAATCAAGAGTCGGACTCTTAACTGACTGAGCCACCCAAGCGCCTGTGTGCTATTCCTTCTATGTGGAATTCTAAAACCAAAGTATCCAGCTCTTCTTTGCCTGGCTAACTCTTCCTCCTTGTTCCAGGCTCATGATCTCCAGAAACCCTTCCTTAACCTGCCCTGCTCTGACTCTTCTATGCTCCCTCAAAGTAGCAAGGACGTTGTTCTCATAACACTATGCTGACACCTCTTCCCAACGAGATTGTAGGCTAAAAGCATTGATTTGGTCTCACTCTTCCTATACTTCTAACACTGAGCAAATTGTATGACACAGAATATAGAGTTGGCTGAATTCTAGAGATTCCATCAAGTCCTGCCCACCACGTCACAAGGACACCAGCTCACCTCTACTTGTGAACGCAGCTGATCCATCTTCTGCTGTTGCTTCTCCACAATCTGAAAGGCAAAGTTATCAAAGAAGGCTATAAGCACAGGCTGATGGTAAGGTCAGAGGGCAAGAGGCTACACTAGGATCTGTGGTCTATTAGCACCACTGTGACTATAGCCAATCGACAGTGAAACCAGGGTGAAGACAATTTAGCTCTACTTACAGAGAAAAACCCAGACTCCCTATCCAAGCTAACTAGCCTCACACTTCTGTACTCTACTCACACGTTTAAACAGGAATATAATGTGGACTATGACCACTACTGGGAGGAAGGGGGGAACCCACTCTGATGACTATGGGCCAGAAGAATAAACCAGTGTACATTTTGATTCTTTAGTAGAGGACATGACTAAAACTTCAGTTTAATAAAGTCTGCCCTACCCAGGGCGTGATGAATGCTATTATTTATAGCTTTGGTCACACTGGCTGTTCAAGGAGAGGGCATGAATAGGCCCAGTTTCCTGTCCTTTGAGACCTCAGGTATGCTCTGAACCATTTCTGGAGTTTATTTATTTATTCTGAGAGAGAGAGAGCAAGTGGGGAAGGGGCAGAGAGAGAGAGTCAGAGAGGGAGAGAGGGCTCGATTTCATG
This sequence comes from Paguma larvata, assembly GCA_030068075.1. Lineage (NCBI taxonomy): Eukaryota > Metazoa > Chordata > Mammalia > Carnivora > Viverridae > Paguma > Paguma larvata. The sequence continues at coordinate 19,224,812 of CM057833.1, read as the reverse complement.
AACTGAAAGATCATGACCTGAGCCGAGATCAAGAGTCAGGCACTTAACCAACTGAGCCAGCCAGGTGCCCCACTGGGTCTTCTTTTCTACTGATCTGCCATCGGTCTAACAGGTTTGGACTCTTTCTTCTCTGCTAAATTAGGGCCACTTCGCCAGTCAGAACTCTGCCCAATGCAAGAGGTTCTATATGGGGCCTAAGTCATGAATGAAGTGCAGCAAGCAGCAGTGCACCATTTTGGGGTATCTAGTTTGGATGTTCAGAAGCATATCCTCTCCTAAGTCTGCTTGCCTGTCATAAGGATAAATATCTAAAATGCAAACTTATTACGCAGGGGTGACTTCTCAGAAAAGAGAGGAAAGCACTGCGTAGCACATCTTAGGTGGCCCAGGGCCAGAAATGGGTCCCTCCCAGTACACAATCTTCTCTTTCTTCTCAGCCTGCCCTCTATTACAGCCTGGACACTCTCAGTCACCTTTCGGAGGGAATCACATTCTTTCTGCCAGGACTCCACTTCCACTTTTGGACCTTCTTCCTGTTGGGCTGGACCTTCTCCACTGGCCTCCTCCACACACTGCTTATCTTGCAGGCTAAAAGACAGTGTCCTCTTTAAGAATTTTGAAGTCAGGCAGATGTGGCTTTGACTCCTGATTCTATTATTTACTGTATGTTTGGGGGCAAGACGCTCAGCCCTTCCAAGTCATAGCTGGGGATAATGTGTTAGGTCTGTTGTAACATAGGGTGTACCACACACAAGTTGCCTAGTGTATGTTCCCTTCCCTAGAGGCCAGCATCTATCCACTCTTCCACCAATTCTCTACCTGCCCAAAGCTCTTTTATATTTGTTTTGATATTTAAAAATAAACACTCCTCACATGTATTTAGATTATAAAAGTCATACATATATACTGTAAAGTTTTTGGAAAATAAAATCTTTTTTCCTTGGCACAGTCTGGGGCGGGGTCAACTTTGACCCCAACCTCTCTTCTGACTCCAACAAAAGGTCTCCTCCAATGGATCCCCACAATCACTTTCATCATGGCTCATCTATTGAAACAAACAATAGGGTCACTATGGTTGAATCTGGGATGAGAAATCCAATCCATCCCATTAGAAACTGGATTTGGTCCAAGAGGCTGTTGAAACACAGCCATTACATTTTAGAAACTGCAATTAATATGGAAGAGGCTCTCGAAAAACCCTGAGAGTACATTATGGCATCTTATTTTGTTCTTAGAACCTGTTGTGGCAATCGAGAACAATCCCTAGGGCTGAAGAGAAACAGATACTCTTAGTAGCCTTTAGCTTACAAGGTTCAAAATGTAGATCACCCTCCGCCCCCGCCCTTAACACCAAGAGCTGCTTTGGCAAATATACAGATAACTAATTTCCCAGTTTATAAAGTGGTTCTGCTCATCCAACACATACATACTCAAGGATCATTATCTATTATTATTATTATTATAATGCCAGGCACTGGGTTGGACCTTCCAAAGGATACAAGGACAAACCCCCAATGCACTACTATACCCTCCACTCTCCATCTCAAAGACCTATTCCTTGCCCATAAGCAGCTTTCTTATTATTCACATTCCAAAGAAACAAAGCTCAGAAAAGTAAAGTGAGTTGCCTTAAGTCACACAGGTAGAGAGTGGGATAGACCTCGCTCTCCACTCCTTTCCTCAACCACACAGGGGTATTACCTATGTCTGGTGGAGAATTCTACTCCTCTCGGTCTTAGGCTTTCCAGTTGAACCTCCTTCTCTCTGCAGGCTGCCTGGGTTTCCTCCAGCAAGCTCTCCAGCTCAGTCACTCTCTCCTGCAGCTCTATACTCTTCAGCTCGTAATCCTTAAGCTGAGAGACAGGATCCCATGCTTAGGGTCGATAAGCCAAGGAAGACTGGGTATCTCAAAAAATTTGTAGTTCAATTGCAAATTTGATGGATGTGTCTGGACATGCCTCCTTTGGGTTTTTCCTTTAGGAAGCCACAGGGTAACTGCATACAGCAGAGGCTGAGAAAATCCCCCTGCTTGGCCACTCCCTGCTAGCCCCAGGTGTGCCCAGACATTGCTGCTACCTGTTGGCTCTGCTTCTGATGGTCTTCCAAGGTGGGCAGGTCAGCCAGGTAGCGTTCCAAGGTTTCAATACGCTGCTGCTTCTCCCGGTTCTGCTCTGATTCCTTCTGACATTTCTTTTTCAAATTATTGATATGTTTATCACGACCCTTGACCTAAGGAAAGAAGTCAAGAATCTGTCTCCACTGACTCCTCTAGGACTCTGAACATGACCTTTTATCTGAAATGACCATTGTCTCTGCCCTTAGAGCTGTGAATGCTGTGCTACTGGAATGAAGGCAGGGGGCTGTTCAAAGTTTGCCATTTGAAATTAGGGCATAAGCTGCAGTTAACACACCTGAACTTTCCAATCAAGGGTAGGGAAGAAGGGCTCCTTGGGCAGTTTTTAAAAACTGGTAGCACTTCTACATACAGGCATAGCTAGGCGACACTACAGGTTTGGTTCCAGACCACTGCAATAGAGCGAGTATCACAATAAAGCAAGTCAAATGAGTTTTTTTGGCTTCCTAGTGCATGTAAAAGTTATGTTTACATGCTATACTGTAGCATGTTTAAGCTATACTGTAGTCCATGAAGTGTGCAATAGCATTGTGTCTAAAAAACAATGTACATGTCTTAATTAAAATATGCTTTATTGCTAAAATATGCTAATCATCATCTGAGCTTTTCAGGAAGTCTTAATCACATCACAGGTCACTATAACAAACATAATATTATTGAGAAAGTTTGAAATATTGCAAGAATTACCAAAATATAACAGAGAGACATGAAGTAATTAAGCAAATGCTATTGGCAAAATGGCATCAAAAGATTTTTTCTAGGCAGGGTTGCCACAAATCTTCAATTTGTAAAAAATGCAGTATCTGAGAAACACGATAAAGTGAAGCACAAGAAAACAAGGTATGCCTGTCCATAAAGAATCCATCTGGTTTTTGTCCTGGGTTTCTAGGAGAAAACTTCTACACTCTTAGAATTTCCCAAATAATAGGAGCATCTTTGTTGTTCATAGTGGTATGGCCTGCTCTTGTGAAATAGGTGATACTTTCTTCGCTTAACAGCACACACTATTTAAAGCTAAGCAATCATCTGGAAGGGCTAATGAGACTGTAAACTTTTTGAGTGGAGGAACTGTGTCCATTTTGCTCATTACTATAGTCCCAACACAGAGTGCAATGCTTAGCACAGAGTGGGCACTCAACCAAGATTTGCTGAATGTACACCTTTTTTCACTATTAAGGTTTTTTCTTTGGCTTACAAAAAAAGGATGCTAGAGGGAGCAAGAGAAAGCAGAGAATAAGTAAGCCACATCTACTGATGTCAAAAGGAGACACAGACCTAATTTAATCCAAAGGTAAGAAAGTACTAAGAGTGGATCCCTGAAAATCAGCCAAAGGCTTTATCCCAGGTGTAATCTGTACCCTTTCAAGCTGTAAACTAGTGATTCTTACATTTTAATATGCATCAGACTCAGCTGGGAAGCTTATTGAAAATGCTGATAAACAACTCTAAATTAAAAAAATGGTGGATTACCCAAAGGCCTTTATCTTTTCTTCTAAAACATCTCTAAAATGACAGAAAGGAAATAAAGTACTAAATTAAAAAAGCTAATGAGGAAGAGATAAAAGCGTATGAGAGATTTCAACGTGTTTACAGAAGATGAAAGTGGAGAGGGGATAAATCACTCAAAGAAGAGTTATAACCACAGTGGGTGTTACAGACAATTTGGAAAACAATGTGCCCTTCACATCCCAAGTACTTCTATACTCAAAGCACCAGGTACATCTGAGGCAGGTATCAGCCATAAATCTGAAAAATAGGGCACGTGTTAGGAGTCTATATACAGGGTAGCTGGATACCATTTTCACCCTAAGTTTCCCCAATAGGACACTAGAGATTTATTTTCCAGAGAAATCAGATGAGAGACTCTAGACTCAGGGATATCACTCACAGCAGAGAGTAAAACTCTATGTACAGAACTGTGGGACTCTTAAGCCTAATCTCCTTCTCAGTTTATTCTTCTCTTTATTGAGATCCTAAAAGCCAAAAGCATTCCTGTCCCTAGCCTCCCAACTAGGCAGCAGGCTGAAGATTCTTTTCTGGAGAGTGTGAGATAGGATATTCAGATACTAATATCTGAAGGTCCTCAAGTGAGAAGGCAGTCCAAGTCTGATCATCCTGTAGTGAACTCCACCAGCCCCTGCTGTACCAGTGGCACCAATATCACCTGGGAACTTGTTAAAAATGCAGGATCTCAGGCACACCCCACCACAGAATTACTAAATCTGGATCTATATTTTAAACAAGAAAACAAGGTATGCCTGTAATAAAGAATCCATCTGGTTTTTGTCCTGGGTTTCTAGGAGAAAACTTCTACACTCTTAGAATTTCCCAAATAATAGGAGCATCTTTGTTGTTCATAGTGGTATGGCCTGCTCTTGTGAAATAGGTGATACTTTCTTCGCTTAACAGCACACACTATTTAAAGCTAAGCAATCATCTGGAAGGGCTAATGAGACTGTAAACTTTTTGAGTGGAGGAACTGTGTCCATTTTGCTCATTACTATAGCCCCAACACAGAGTGCAATTCTTAATTAAGCACATTAAAGTTTAAGAAGCACTGTTCTGGCTGATTTTGATGCAAGTGGTCCGTAACTAAACATTATGAACTGGTCCCCCAAGAACATCTGCATTAGAGCAAACTGTGAACAGAAGCAAAGATTTTAAATTGGCTCCTTCTATGATGACCAATCTTGGCCTGAGACCATTCTTTTTCTTTTTTATGTTTATTTATTTTGAGAGACAGAACACAAGTAGGGGAGGGATAGGAGTGAGAGAGAGAGAGAGAGAGAGAGAGAGAGAGAGAGAAAGAGAGAGAGAGAGAAAGAGAGAAAGAGAAAGAGAGAGAGGGAGAGAAGGAGAGAGAGAGAATCCCAAGCAGGCTCTGTACTGTCAGCACAGAGCCCAACAACATGGGGCTTGATTTCATGAACCATGAATCATGACCTGAGCTGAAATTAAGAGTCGGATGCTTAACCGACTGAGCCAGTCACCCAGGTGTTCCACTCTACGGCAATTCTAAGAGCACTAGCAAAAATGCAACTGGCTGCACACATGGAATTCTTTTCTACTTTTTAGGCAGAATAAGGAAAAACTAGGCTGAATGATATAAATTTACCACAGGTGTTCAAACACTTGCAACAGTACCATCTGGTATGACTGCCCAGGCTGGTTTTCTACCCAAGCCAGCGGGGGGCCCATCACAAGTGGGGCAGTGATGGACTTTCTCTGTCTGTGGTAGTTTTGTGGAGATGAAGTAAAAAGGAGAGGTGCCATTTCCAGTAGACCAGTCCTGCATGAAAAGTCAGTGTAAGATCTCACCCAGTTGGCTCCTGCTACTTCCAAGAATGGGGGCCAGAAACAGCTTAGGGTTTGACAGGAGAGGGCTGACTGCCAACTCCTTTGTGAATTAGAGAGCTATCAGCTCCTTAGCTCACCCTTTCTTCCTGTTTCTTCCCCTCCTCTGAGTGCTTCTGCAATGCCACTTTGAGTGATTCTCTGATGAGCTGGATTTCAACTTCTGAAGCAGAGAGTTTCTTTTCAAGCTCGATTTTTTCTTTGCTCAGGGCTTCTGTCTTCTGTGCAAACTGCGCACGTAAGAAAGTGTTCTCTCGCTGCAATTCCTGCATTAAAGATTCTTGATACGTAACCATTCCTTACCCTTACAGCCCCATGTACTTTACTTATCCTCAGTATACTCTGTGGTCAAATATCATCTTTCTCTAAGAATTTCTTCAAGTAGTGCTTCTCAGAGTGTGGTTCTAGGACTAACATCTTCGGCATCACCTGGGAATTTATCAGAAATACAAATTTTTGAGCCCAATTCCCAGCCCACCAAATCAAAAACTCTGGCCCAATAATCTGTGTTTTAACAAGTTCTCCGGGTGATTCTGATGCACACTCAAATTTCAGAATCGCTGTCTTAAAGCAACGCCTGAGGTGTTGGTGGTAAAATGGAAAGAACGCAGGACAAGATCTCAGAAGATCTGTGCTAAAGGCCTGGTCCTCCTCTACTCATTTTCTATGTGAGCTTAGGCAAAAATTCTTCCTCTTTCTTGGGCGTCAATTTTTTCGTCAGTAAATCAGAGGACTGAACTAGATTTTATATAAGGGCCCTTCTCACTCTAACATTTTGATGCTATAACATAAGAACAAGGTCTTCATAGGTCCACTAGATAGCAAAGCCAGTACTATAATCTAATACCCATCACTTAAAAGCTCATATTGCAGAAGCTTGACCAACAAAGCAAGCTTTTTAGGAGCCGTTGCCATCAGTGAAAACACGGCCTCCTTTAGTTGCTCCTAGACATGGAAGAATAGCAATGAGAATGGCTGTAAATCCTGTTACCTCTGCCTCTCCCTCCGTTTGGCTAAAGGCTGGTAGATTAAGACTTCTCAGAACATCACCCAACTCTAGAACCTTACTATGTACCTTGCTCTGCCTTCCTTTTCGCCCAAGTATGTCCTGACACCAAGGCATACCTGATTTTACCCTTAAGCCTTTTCTGCCCCCACAAAGGCAGAACAAGGAATGCTTTATAATTAGGATGTCTACTCTTTGAGGGCAAGGACATCTTGCATCACTTGATCCCTTTTCTATCTCCTGGATACCTAACAGTACCAAGTGAAGGGAAGATACTGAATTATGACAACCAGAATGCCATTCTGGCTGCCAATGTTTACCTGCAGCCTCAGCAAGCAGACATCTCCAAAGGGGGCAGGGCGCCCCAAAAGGGCGCTGTGGACTTGTAGTTCACTCTCTCGTACTTTCTGCTCCAGCTGAGAAATGTGCTTCCTTTGCCTGCAAAAGCCAGCAGAATGAGTTCCAGGGTCCTGACACTAACCCACTTGCAACATGAGCCCCCACCTTCCTTAGGTGAGTACAATTCATGGTATATAAAACAAAGGCCTTGCATTCTGGGCAGTACTGTTTTGCTGAAGGAGGAAGAGCAAATAAGAAAACTGACTTGGGGGAAAGATCAGCTGCAAAGAACTGGGGTCCCCCTTCAGGCACTTCTGGAGCCCCTGCAGAGGATACACAATTGACCTATCACATTAGTCAGATATAGGACTAGGTTGCTTATCAACCTAGCTTTACCATGAGGTAAGGTGTGGATCCAAACAGAGGGGGATGTGCTCTCCTTGCGGAGACCTCATTAGGACCATCAATGGGGGCTGGGAGAGCAGAGGCTGATCCTAGGCACCCCTTGTCCTCTTACTTGTCAATGAGGAGCTCCTTTTCCTTCAGAAGGTGTTCATTACTGTTCAAGATGCTCATCCATTGTGCTGGTTCTAACGTGGGCAGTGGAGAAGCAAAAGCAGCAGGATGGTGGCAGATGGCTCCATTCTGAAGCTGGAAGACAAGGAGGCCCAGAGAGGCTTGACCTTGACCCACAGGCACCTGAAAACACCTGAGCAGTACCCAGTTGGATCTCTAGTCAAGGCTCACTTTGGCTCAGCCTGAGAAGGGCCAGTGTTTATGAAATAATTTTAGCTCTGAAGCATGACTGGAAAGAACCTGCCAGAGACATTTCTGCCAACGGGACACTCCCTGCTCAGAAAGGCTCTAGGTTCTAAGAAAAGGTCACTTATCTTTCATTATCTGGCAAGAGAGGCAAACCAGGAGCTAAGATGTCCTCACCAACTAGGAAAGGAGAATGTGTCCTGCTTCTTTCCTTTCCACTCTTAAGCAGTACAAGGCCTTTTTTTTTTTTTTAAACACAAAATTGTATACCAGGAGTTCAGAGATGGTTTTTAAACCCTAGTTCTACCACTTACCAGCTTTGTGACCCTGGACAGATTACTTATTCTAAGAATCTGGTAAATTTTTACACGTACCTCATCAAAATGCTACAAGATTTAAAGAAGATTCTGTGTATGACAGTCCCTAGCCTAGTGACTGGTACACAGTAGAGTACATAACTAGTGTTAATGTTACACTTTTGGGGGTCTTTTGTTGTCACCCTCTACTCTGGAGGACCTATCTGGTGTTTAATTAGACCACCAACATGGCATTCACAAGCCTTCATTTCCTATCTACAAACATCTTCCCTTTTTCTTACAAATGCTTTCTTTAGAATTGAAATCTATAGGACAAAACCTATACAGTTCTAAGATCTGCACAGAACCTGTGAAATCCAAGGAAAGAAGGGTCTCTACCTGCATTTGCTCCATCTGTAAGCGGATCAACTCCAGCTGCTGTCGACACGTGCTGAGCTCACAAGATCGATCACGGGGATGCCAAGGGTCAGGGTTCGGCTGCCATACCTGAGAGGGTATAGGCTTGGAGAAGCCAGGAGCAGGCTGAAGTCCCAAAGGGAGCACTCCACTGCTGTTAGGATGAGGTCCGTTCCGCTCACACACCACCCCACTGCCTGGGGCCTTCTTGGTCTCAGGCAACACTTTGTATAACTCCTTGTTTGTGTCAGCTCTTGGGTTGTGGAAGTGGACTTGGTAGTGGGGATCTGAATAAAATGTCTCCATCACTGCTGACTGATTAAGAGTAGACTCCATACTGGGAATATCAAACTTCCTCACCTCTTCTTCTCTTTCATGGCCCACTGCTGGAAACCAGGACTGCTCAATTCCATTGTCTCCAGTAGCACCACAAAGATACATGAAATCTCTAGATAGGCCCGGAGAACGTTTCATTGCACCGAGGTCTCCATTTCTTGTCATCCCCACGCTTTCAGCCAGCCCTGACAAAGGGAGTTTGGAGGAAGAGGGTCCAGTAGGTATAGAATTTGGCTTGGCAGGAGAGGTCCCCAAAGTAGAAGGTATCACATGGGCTGTTGGAATGGTTATGTGGCTTTTGATGGGCTGGAAAGGAGGGCTGCTACTTGAGCTACAAAAATCTGCAAAGAGAATAGTTTTCCATAAGTCAAAACTGAAGGAGCAAACTTTCCTGAGTATGGCTGCCACACCAGACATTCTCTGTCCTGAGATCAGGGAGAGTGGACACTATTATCACAAGTATCAGGCAGAAAGACAAGGCAGCCTAACTCAGAAGTATGTATTCCAGAATCTCAAATGCCATTCACAAGGTAAACCAACCAAAGGCAACATTAGCTTTACTTTTACCTTACACTCTGTCCTTTGTATATGAATAAAAAATCTTGCCAGTCAACAAACAAAGCTGAAAACTGAACTTAAAAAAAAATTCACTTACTTAAGGGAAATGGATTAGGTCTGACTCTTCTGGGAGGTGGGCAACTCTCGAGCTATAATCCAATCCAAAAAAAAATCCTTTCAAGGAAGGGCTGCCAGAATCCTCTGTGGCCTCCAAAAGCTTCCCAGCGAAGGTAAGCAATGAATCTAAACTATCCAAAGAAAAAGGCACAGTGGATAGTGCTGCTCTGTATCCAGGACAGGGAGTACAGCATCTGAACCAGGATTCTATTCTCTCTCCCACACACCAGACCTGACTGCCTGGATATGTGAAGTTATTCTTAGTAACTCTCAGGTTTCACTCCAGCACAGTGAGCACTCTCAAGTGGGTACACACTGAAATCTTCTCTTTTATATTTTGCCTTTCACTTCCCCCTTGTTTATATCTGTGACTTTTCACTTAGATATGTTTCCTTTAGCTCTTGATTGGTCTTGGGAGACAACGCTCTGATTAGCTCTGCTGCAAAAGGCTCACATTTCTACATTTTTTCCAACTTTTGAGTACTGCTCTGAAGAAGACTACAGGGTCACAGAACTAATGTGCCAAGGAAGTGGACTGGAAACAAACAAGACAGTAATATTAGGAAACATACCTGTTACCTTCACCAGGAAAAAACTGAGGAAGGGGACAAGGAATAGAAATGTCTTCCTTTTTCAACTATATCCAGTACTCTTTCCAAACCAAGCACATCTACCATGGAGAAGAGTGGACTACCAATTTAATTCATTCCTCTTTTTCCTTTCCATCAACCAACACAGAACACACTCAGCTAATGAGGACAGATACTATAACCTTTCCCAGAATTCCTATAGATTGGCTACCATCTTCTGATATGGGTTTATAAGCAGCTCTTTAAAAACATGGACATGCCAAATTATCTCTTATCATGTATGGGATAAGTCAAAGTATCTAGTTTCCTATATTTAGATGATCTTGGGGATATAAAAGGCCATACTAAAACAAAACAAAAGCCAAATCAAAACAACAGTAATTTCTGATAAATGTGTCTGCCTCTCAGGACCAAGAAAGAACAACATTTCAGAGGCAAAGGATAGTTTTTGATGTTCCATAATGTAAACCTAGAAATAGGCAACAGGGTTCAGGTAGACTGGTGGTGATAAAAACTTCTAAGGGTAGTAAGCTCTCTCTACTTGAAATCCTCTGTTAACAGCATCATAACATCCACTCTCACCAAGGGTCTCTGCTCTCAAAGTATAATTACCGAACAGAAGACAGTGAGGCGGCAGCACAGGAGGGGCTGCTATTACACTGAACTTTGTGACACTTCTTTCCATTCTCCATCTACAGCACCACTCGCTCTTAAGACTCACCAAATTCTGTTTTGAGCCCGTAACTCCCAAAGTAGTAATGCCAAAACCAACGCCAAGAAGAAAGGTACCAAATGACCCAGGAGAATATAGTTTTCCTAATTTTCTAGGAGTGTGTTTTATCTACAGATTAAAGAATAAAGTAAAATCTTGGGGCGCCTGGGTGGCTCAGTCAGTAAAATGTCTGACTCTTGATTTCGGCTCAGGTCATGATCTCACGATGGTGAGATCGAGCCCCGCATTGGCCTCTGCACTGACAATGTGGAGCCTGCTTGGGATTCTCTTTCTTAACCTCTCTGCCCCTCCCCAACTGGTGCGCTCTTGCTCTCTCTCTCTCACAAAGAAAAAAACCCAAAAAAACCCAAACCAAAAAAAACCCAGAAACTTTTAAAAATTAAAAAATTAAAAGAATAAAGTAAAATCTTTGTCAGCATTTGTCACTTATCTGTTAGGGTTATCTATTTATAGTAAGGATGCTGTGAATCTGATAAACTGCTATTAAATGTCAAGTTACACCTTAAGTCTGGTTTGTATTTAGAAACAAACAGCAATACTTACTTTCAAAAGGGCCACTTACCTTCTACAATCTTCAAGGCTTTCAAAATTTAAAGTATGGGATATGTAATTTTTAGAGAGAAAAGTCTACAGTTCTCAGAATCACTGGGTTTTTGCCACTTTAAGGGTATTCATATTTCTAAATCTCTCAACAATACCCACTGCCCTGCTCCGCCCTCTCCCCCTCAATTCTAACAACTCTGCTTTCTTGGCAAGGGGTAGATTTCCTTACTGCTAAATCTTCTTTTTCTTTTTTTTAAAGTAGGCTTCACCCCCAGTGCAGAGCCCAATGTAGGGCTTGAACTCACCACCCCGAGATCAAGGTCTGAGCTGAGATCAAGAGACACTTAATGGACTGAGCCACCCAGATGCCTCAGCTCTTGCTAAATCTTGATCATTTCTGTCTATATCTCATACTGGTTTATGAAGTAAGGTAGTCTGAACTCAGCCAGAGACTATTTCAGTCTTTAGCAAAGAGCTGAAAGCCTCTGAGTTCTCAGGTATCTACCTCTACCCCATCCCTTGAGAATCTTCAAGGTAAAACCTCTTAATGAGTGGAAACAAAACCAAGCCTGTTTAGTTAAAAGACACAACAATGGAAAAAAAAAAAAAAAAGATGCAAGAGTGAACTATACTTTATACCAGTCAAAACGGTTCTTGTCAACTGTGCTCCAAACAAAACCAAGCTAGATTTATAAACAAAATGAATAAGGATTAAGATAAAGACCATTGTACAAAACCGTTTTGGCAAAGAAGACAACTTGGATCCTTTAAAAAAACAAAAACAAACTTCTAGACCAATGGCTTTGGTCACTACATCAAGGCTACTATAATGTAAAAAGAATGCACTACAAAGGGAAATATATATATATTTTTCCCCAAAGGAATAAAAAGCATACAATCTGTGTAACAATGTGACTGAATTAAATACAGTCCATCAATTCAATAGGCAGAATAACTTGACCACGGATTGATTTTTAAAAGATTATTTAGCCAAAATTAAAAAGGTCTCATGACTGCACATGTAGACAAAACCTAAGGATACATGGATGGCTAAGTCAGTTAAGCGTCCGACTCTTGATTTTGGCTCAGGCCATGATCTCTTGGTTCCTGGGATCAAGGCCCACATCGGGTTCCAGGCTGACAGACTATAGCCTGCTTAGGATTCTCTCTCTCCCTCTCTCTCTGTCCTGCTCACATAAGCGCGTGCTCTGTCTCTCTCAAAATAAATAAATAAACTTAAAAAAAATTAAAAACAGAAATATAATTTAAATCCATTCAATTCATCCACTTGAAGTGTATAATTCAATGGTTTTTACTCTATTCAGTGTCGTGTCACCATCACGAGAATTACTTATTGAACATTTTATGACCACAAAAGGAAACCTCTCACCCTTTAGCAGTCACATTCCATTTCTCCTAACTTCCCTAGTCCTGGGCAACCACTAAGTTTTTTTCTGTCTCTGTAGAATGGCCTATTCTGGACATTTCACATAAATGGAATCATACAATATGTGACCTTTTGTGTCTGGCTTTATTTAGCATAAAGGTTTTAAAAGTTCATCCATTTTGTAGCATAATTAATTTCTTTTCATTGCAGAATCATGTACAATTATATGGATATACTATATTCTACTCATCCATTCATCAGCTGATAAACATCTGGGTTGTTTCCATTTTTTGGCTACTATGTATAATGCTGCTATGAACATTCCTCTAGCAAGTTTATGTGTGGACATATGGTTTCATTTCTTTTGCGTAGGTAGGAGTAGAACTGTTGAGTCATAGGGTGACTCCATGTTTACCTTTTTGAAGATCTGCCAAACTGCTTTCCAAAGCAGCTGCAACATTTTACATTCCCACCAGTACTGTTTAGAGGTTCCAATTTCTTTGGATTCTCACCAACACTTGTTATTATCTTTTTGATTATAGCCATCCTAGTGGGTGTGACATCTGATAAAGTACTAAAGTGACTAGTTTTGTGACTTTAATCAAGTCATCTAAACACTTTGACATTCAGCTTTCTCATCTGTAAAATGGAAATAATAAAATATTTCAGAGTTCTTAAAGACATTAACAAAAAATACAGAAAAAAGTTAGTATAGTATCCATCACAAAGTATTTAACAAATACTTATTAATTATTATCATGAGGTTCTCTACCCTCTAAGAACTCACTATCTAAATGAAAAAAATAAAATACTCTTGGGGCACCTGGCTGGCTTAGTTGGTAGAGAATGTGACTTTTGATCTAGGGGTTGTGAATCTGAGCCCTACATAGCATATACAGATTAAATAAATAAACTAAAAAGAAAAAAGAAAATACTATTGGTAAAGTACTGTCTGGCAGTTATTACTCATTTTAAGTGTCCTCAAAATGTCAGGTGCAATAAAGATACAATATTGTTCAGACAGAGATCAGTAATGGGTGGAAGGGATGGGAAAAGTCTTGTCAGACACCAGGTTTTACTAGATTTTGAAATATAAGATCAGCATAGCTGGGAAGGGCAAAAGGAGTGCAAACAGCACAAATGGGCCGAGATTAAAGAAGGAAAGAGCTCAGGGGCATGTGGCTGTGGAGGATGCAACTCTTGATCTCAATCAGTATTGTGCGTTCGAGGCCCATGCTGGGTGTGAAGATTACTTAAAAATAAAATCTTTAAAAAAAAGAAAAAAAAAAAAAGAAGGAAAGAGCTCAGATAGCTAAAAATAACAACAAAAGTTCTGTGCTTTTTTATAGCATAGTAAAACACCACACTTGGTGACAGTAGGAAATATGTCTGAACGGGTGGGATAAGGCCAGATCACAGAACTACGTAAGGCCCCTGAACTTTATCCTCCAAGTAACAGAAGCAGTTGAGGATTTATAGGAAAGGGAAACTATGAAACCAGGCTTTTGGAAATTAGTCTGGCAGGAGAGGGAAACACTTGAGGCCAAGAAACCTACTAGAAAGTTGTTTAAGACAGGACAAACAGTAAAAATTAAGAGGAAAGGACCAGTTGTAAGAAACATGGAGTAAGAAAAATCAAGCAAACTCCTTGGCTGAAGGGACTGAGTTATGAATATTCTGGAAATGACAATACACCTGGAACGCAATGTGAAAATGACAACACATACTGGTAATCAAACATTAATCCACACTTACCCTCTGCAATGTCTGAGCATGATGTGCCAATGGCTGTGTCCCCACTGTCAGCTACACTTGAACAGCGGCTGAAGCGACTCCGAAAAGGCTCTGAGATAACTGGGGTCTGCCATTCAGTCCCCAGGGAACTGCCCTTTTGAATTACACCGGAACCTGAAACAAGTGTCATTTCCCACCTTTAGTGTGAACCAGCTGATGTAATCCCCACAAGACTGCTTAAATAAATCACTTAAGCCTATGGAAAAATAGCAGCACCCTACCCTTCTCTCTCCTGTACCTACTTCAGCTACTCTGAGTTAATTTTATTATTTTTATTTTTGAGAGAGAGAGAGACAGAGAGTACTAAGTAAGGGAGAAGCAGAGAGAGAGAGAGGGAGTGAGAATCTCCAGGCTGAGCATGGAGCCCAATGCTGGGGTCAGTGTCATGACCCTGAGATCATGACCTGAGCCTAAATTGAGAGTAGAAAATTTAACCAACTGAGCCACCCAGATGGCCTTGAGTTAGTAAATTTTAAATGGAAATAGTATGAGAGTTGAGAATGTTCACAGACAGAAATAAGACTTACCAAGAACCCAGGAGTACTGGGATGGAAAACAATACTATTTAATAGCAGCTACTACCATTTTTTGAAACCTAGAAGCCATAACACTTCATCAACATGATCTCATCTTACCGAACAGTATCATCACCCCTATCTTACAATGGATAGAGCTGAGATTTGAACCCAGGTGTTCAGATTCCAATATCCACATTCTTTCCTCTTACGAGGTTGCTTTTGGCATTCTGGGCATACCTATTCTTCAATGTGTAGTCTATACAAGGCCGGAAGGCTTAGCATCCCTAGTCACTGGTAAGTGCCAGTAGCAGCCCTAACTCCAATCTACCATACTGTGATACCTGAAAATACCCCATATGTTTCCAAATGCTCCCTGAGGTAACAGGCAGTCCAGTCTTGTTGAAAATCACTGCTTGATTGAACAAGGGTACCCTGTGGTGAGGGTGAATTGAGATCAAGATAAGTCTTGAGAGTCAATCTGAAGAGTCTAATAAGACTTTGAATGCAATGCAAAGAAATCACTAAAATTTCTGGGTAAGATAAAATAAGACTGATGAGATTTATTTAATTCTATTAGCTTGCTATTTAAAGGCCAGTAAGTAGAAATTATGCAATAAATAATATATCCTAGTATTTAGTGTTAAAAAACCACTAATTTTCTAAACTGTATCTGATGATCCATGTAAAAAAACAGACAAAAAGTAAATGGAGTCTATTTATCCATTTAAAGTGTCAGTCTGAGTTGAATTCAGAAAATAAGATTCTACGGACTCTTTGATTTAGTGGGAAGCAAGTGATATTTCAACACAAACCACCTTACTCTCTTGTTCCAATTTTAGTGCTTCTCTCAGCTTTTTCACTCACTTTCTTCTAATTTTGCTACACTTCTGCTTTCTACTGAAGGCACCCTAACTTTCTCCAAGGACTCCTTTTTATTCTCTGGGTCACAGTGGACTGCCTGATTTGAGAGAATTTATATATATGCAGTAATTTGTAATCTTTCATAGAAGATATACCCAACAATCAGAGCTTCTGATCAGCATAAGATTAGCTGGTGTTACTATCTGTACTAAGTAAAATTCTAGCTAGAAAGAAAGTAATCAGACTTCTTGATGAGTCTATATGGCTCATTAGCATTAGCCTCTCATTAGCATATAATCTGCCAGGCCCTTTGAAATAAAGAAAATTGATTAAGAGCCTCTATTACCATCTTCCTGGCCTCTTACTGGAAATCACTTCCTGTTACTACTACTAATCTTCCATTCTTTACCAGTACCACTTTTCCATCTGCTCACTCCATACATCAATTTTGAAGAGATATTTGCTAAAATAAAATTTTATTTTGACATAGGCATGGAGGCTTATGCTTATTGCAAAATTCAAATTTGAAAGCAAAATTATTTTGTGTTATGTCACATGTCCTATCACCAGCATCTTCATCAAAATATTAAGACCATTATTAATTGAATGAGAGATTACTAAAGACAAAGCCATCAGAAGAGCAGAGAGTTTTGTTAGAAATTGCTACATTCCCTTGGGGCACCTGGGTGCTCAGTCGATTGAGCATCCGACTTCGGCTCAGGTCATGATCTCACGGTGTGTGAGTTCAAGCCCCGCATTGGGCTCTATGCTGACAGCTCAGAGCCTGGAGCCTGCTTTGGATTCTGTCTCTCTCTCTCTCTCTCTCTGCTCTTCCCTAGCTCATGCTTTCTCTCTCTCTCTCTCTCCCTCAGAATAAGTAAACATTAAAAAAATTAAAAAAAAAGAAATTGCTACATTCCCAAAACTTGTGTGTTATATACATAATTGTCATAAGAAATTGTAGAATCCAGCCCTAAAATAATGTGTGGCATATAGCAAATGATCAATAAATATTTGCGGAATGAATCTTGAATTGATTCCACAAATGCTTTTTAAAATGCTTAATCTATGCAACGCAGCATGCCTAGGAGAATACAACAAATATCTAACAAATGTCTGCTATAAGGCACTGTGGTATTTTTAAGTTAATAAAGCATATCCTGGGGCACCTGGATGGCTCAGCCAGTTAAGCATCCACCTTTGGCTTGGTTCATGATCTCGCATTTCCTGAGTGAGAGCTCCACGTCAGGTTCTATGCTGACAGTTCGGAGCCTGGAGCTTGTTTCAGATTCTGTGTCTTCCTCTCTTCTGTCTCTCCCTTCCTCGCACTCTCTCTTTCTCTCTCAAAAATTATAAATAAAGATTAAAAAAAATTAAAGAAAAAAATAAAGCCTATCCTTAGCTGAATAAAATGTACCCCTTTCTTCATAAATACCCTAGGATTCAAAAAGTTATTTTTCTATGCTGCTTCCTATTTGAATATACTATATCTACTTAATATGTTTATTGAGTATGTGTATATATATTCATATATTTATATATGTTTAATATACTTAATATATCCACTTAGCATATCTACTGAGCTTTCAAAATCTTGTCAATCCACCCTAAAGATAAATTCCTGAGTCTCTAGTGACCACATAACTGAGATTGTAGGCATCCAAGAAGAATTCCAATCTTTGTGGGCTAGCAGATGACTGACCCACCCACAGGACTACAAAGACAACATAGAACACAGTAATTTATGCTGTGTTTTTCTGATTTCAAATGGGACTATGTTCCAAAGTCATTTTGTTCCTTCATGTGTCCTCCCCTCCCAAACAAGCACGTGGTCTTGTTGGAAGCCATGTAGGACAAGAGATAAATAGTTGTTCTCTTAGAGAGGACTGTTCTTCTATTCTGTATAGCCTCATGTTATTTTTGTTCTTTTAGTACCGGCATTTCAGCAAATGCTTGTTTGCTGAATATTTCCTTTAAAGGAAAATTTCTGTTGTGAAATAACAGAGCAAAGGTCAGAATTTAACCCAGAACTCTTTGACTACTCACCTGGTGAAGTAGCATGAGAAATCCTCTCACTTGGGTATTTCTCCTGCATGGCCATCAACACAGTTATTTGAGCCAACTGTAGAATGAAGGCATAACCAGTCAGATCTCTCCATTACTTTTAATTCCCTGTAACTCACTCCCATTCAATCCAAACTGTCAAAACCACACAGAATAGTCCTCCACATGTTTTACTCCTAAAGATATTTTTTAAGGCAAAGCAATTCCCAATACTCCTTCCTACTTCTCTTCCTAAATTAAGGGAGAGAAAAACTAGAACCAAATAGAGATTCCCAATACTGATCCTATATGGTCCTAGAACCCCTCGGTTGCTGCAAAAATTAAAAATAATATATTTTTAAAATGTTTATTTATTTTGAGAGAGAGAGCATGAGCAGGGGAGGGGCATAGAGAGAGGGAGAGACAGAAAGAATCCCAAGCAGGCCCTGTATCACCAGCACAGAGTCGGAGGTGGGGCTTGAACTCACTAACTATGAGACCATGACCTGAGCTGAAACCAAGAGTCATCCAGGCACCCCCCAAATAATATTACTTTTATTTATTTTTTAAGTTTATTTACTTGAGAGAGAGAAACAGAACACATGAGTGGAGGGGGGCACAAAGAGAGGGAGAGAGAGAATCCCAAGCAGGCTCTGCACTGTCAGTGTAAAGTCCAATGTGGGGCTCAAACTCACCAACTGTCAGATCATGACCTGACCCAAAATCAAGAGCCAGACACTCAACCGACTGAGCCACCCAGGCACCTCTAATAGTACCTTTAATTAATAAACTTTGCCACAGATTTTCTTAGCCATGGAAATAGGATGGGGGAGTGGGGTGGAGAAAGAACTAAATAACGAAACCAACAGTCGAGTATTATAACTTCAGTTATGATTAACATAAATTTCCCTATTCCTCCAGTAATGAAAGTTAGTCATATGATTCACAATTAGAATTCTTGGTCATAAGCAGAACTCCAATTCTCAGCTGGGAACATGAGGTTTTCTTCCTATTTCCCAGCTTCTTAAAACATTTATATTTATTCTAATGGTAGGCTGTGAGAATTCAGCATAAGTCTGATTACTATCTGTGTAAACAAAAGCTTCAACTAACTGTAACTAAAAGTAGGAAATAATATCTCATTTTTGAATAGTATTTAAGAGGCATGGCAGTACAGGAAAGTGGCTCAGAGTATGCATGTGTGATCAGCCAGCTTGAGTGTAAAGTCGGACTTATCAATTAGCTGTGTAACCTTGGGCAAGTTTTTAGTATCTATGTGCTTCAGTTCCTTCATATAAAAATGAGGATAAAGACAGAACTTAATGCATGTCAATTCATTTAGAATTAACTCACAACAATGCCTGACACATATTAAGTGCTTAATTACATCATTATTATTATTACTTGGCAGTTTATGTCAATAAAAAAGAGGTACATTGTGGTCCCTGGAAGATAAAATATGAGTTTCGAAACTGAATTTATAAGAGCTCCGAAAGAGTTTGTAACAAACTCAGTCAGTAGATCACAATTCTTAAGAAGTGATATTCAACTTTGAACAGAAAACAAAGGCTATACAGGTACTATTTCTCTAATATGCTTTACTGACCTCTATAGTTTTCTCTTAGTAACAACAACCCAAACCCTCACTTATTCACTGCATCTACAACATTAATGGTACCATCCCCTGAAATCCCAGGTCTTCACAAAGTGGGTAAGAGATTGTTCAGTAAAAGCTTCAACATATGGCTATTATCATTCAGCGTGCTAATGGTGACACAGAAGGATTAGATTATCTGCCTAGTAATGGTATCAAATGGTCAATATCAAAATCCTTTTCTTCACTCATTTCTGTAAAGTATAACAAAATGGTAGTAGGCCCGTTGGATTCTGAGACCTTTCCAAATTCAGAATAGTTGAAAATAGCATGACAAAAGAACTCTCAATTAAAGAGTTACTCTAGGGGCACTTGGGTGGCTCAGTCGGTTAAGTGCGCAAATTCAGCTCAGGTCATGATCTCGTGGTTCACAAGTTTGAGCCCCGCAGCGGACTCTATGTTGACAGCTCAGAGCCTGGAGCCTGCTTCAGATTCTGTGTCTCCCTCTCTCTAACCCTCGCCTGCTCATGCTCTGTCTCTCTCAAAATAAATAAAAACATTTTTAAAAATTTATTTAATAAAATAATTTTTTAAAACGTTACTCTATAACTCAGCAGTTATAACTGCTAAGTATATGTTCAAGAGAAATAAAAACATATGTTCACACAAAATCTTGTATATGAATGTTCATAGCAGCATTATTTATTTATTTATTTATTAAATTTTTTTAACGTTTATTTTTGAGACATAGAGACAGAGCATGAGCAGGAGGAGGGCAGAGAGAGAGAGGGAGACACAGAATCCAAAGCAGGCTCCAGGCTCTGAGCTGTCAGCACAGAGCCTGACGTGGGGCTCGAACTCACAGAGCGCAAGATCATGACCTGAGCCGAAGTCAGCTGCTTAACCAACCGAGCCACCCAGGCGCCCCCATAGCAGCATTATTTATAAGAGCCAAAAAAAAAAAAACTCAAATGTCCACCAACTGATGAATGGGTAAAGTCCATTTATTTAATTTTTTTCTGGACAAATTCCATTTATATATAATGTCCAGAACTGGAAAACCCACACAGACAGATTAGTGGTTGCCAAAAACTAAGAGGAGGGTGGTGGGGCAATGGGGAGTGACTGCTAATGGCTATGGGGTTTCATTCCAGGGCGATCAAAATCTCCTGAGATTAGATAGCGGTGATGGCTGTGAATGTACTAAAACCACTGAATCGTACACACGGAAAACTGAATTTTATTGTATGTGAATTATAACTCAATTAAAAAAAGAACTCCCACAAGAAGCAAAACAGTATGGAAGAGGTCATTCTTGACTTTTTTCTACTAAGTTCAGAAGTAGATGAGCTATTGGTGCAAGTTTTTAGAATTATTTGAAAGAGATAAAGATTTCCTGAGATAAAAGTGAGAGAAATGAATGTACAAGAAGTAACATAAATAACCAATTACACGGCCAAGAAAGGTAGGAGTGACTGGAACCAGACAGAAAAAAAGCACCAACACCGATGGTTTCTATCCTCAAGCCCTTTAAACTATTTAAGTTATTATTCATCCAACAAATTTAATATGTATTCAGTACTACCTGCCCACCAAGTACTGTGCTAAACACTCTACAGGTATCATGTCTTACATTTAATGCTCCCATCAACCCTATGAGGCAGATACTATTATTACCCTCATTTCATGGATGAAAAAAATGAAGGTTGACAGAGGTGAAGGTCATACAGCCAGAAGAGGGTTCAAAGCCAGGACTGTGCTCTAATGCCATAGGAGTCTAGTTAGCATTTTGTGTGTGTGTGACAAGAAGAAACAAAGGAAGTTACTAAGGCACCACAAGTTGGGAGTTTCTGCTTCAGACCCAGCCAGAGTTGCAAGCCCCAGAGAAGACTGGAGCAGGGACAGCTCACACCATCTCTTCACTTTGCCCCTGGTCACCACCCAGGCTCTCTTTCCCAAGGTGCTACCCAAGGGTTGGGTTTTGACTGTTATATTTCTCTCCTTAAACAACGATCATCTTAGTGTGGAATGTCACACTTGGCAGCTGCTGAGAACCACATCAAGACAGGAAAGGATTTGAAAGGATACACAGCTGACACAAGCACAGTGAAGAATCTCACAGCATCAGGGTGCCTGGGTGGCTCAGTCAGTTGAGCCTCCAACTCTTGGTTTCCGGCTCAGATCATGGGCTCACGGTTGCTGGGATCGAGCCCTGTGTCAGGCCCTGCGCTGCTAGCACAGACCCTACTTGGGATTCTCTCCCCCTTGTGCACCAGTGCTGTCTCTCAAAATAACCATACGTTAAAAAACAATCTCCCACCATCACACTATTTTCATGACCATGATCATTCATTAAACCAGACCAGAAAGAGAAGCCAGATCCTTGCCAAGAAGTTGCCTCTACAAAGTCCTGAGAAAAGGACTTTGGGCAAGTAATGAGTCCGATTCATCTACCAAAATTTACTGAGGTGCCTACTTTTCGCCTGGCTCTGTGCCATATCCTGGAAATACACTGGTGTAAAAGACAAACAGGGTTCTGATCCTCCTGTTTTATCGCGAAGTAAGTGCTGAATACCCTCTGTTGAACAAACAGGCTGTAACCCACTAAACTTGTGGTTCATTGAAAGCACCAGCTCCTCCTGGTCTAGAGCAGGGTCCCAAAATCTGGATGCTCCTGACATTTTCGGTCAGATAAGGGTTTGGGGGAGGGGTGGCTGTCCTGTGTACAGGTGGATGTTTAGCGGCATCCCTGACTTCTAGATACCAGGAGCAATCCCTGAGCTGCGGAACTGAAAATGTCTCCGGACGCTGTAAAATGCCCAGCGGGGGGCAGGGTCGGCTCAGAAATTCTAGCCTGGCGCCTTCGCAAGTGCTGTCCGTCCCCCAACGTAACTCTCTATTCATCCTTTAAGCCTCAGCCCCAACTTCGCTTATTCAGGGAGGGCTCCTTGCCCTCTCGGACTACACCGGCGCCGGCCTCTTAGTGCTCTGTGTACTTCACCAGCCCACACTACTGAGTGCTAACCGAGTCGTCACCCGAGTAATGTCGCCTCTTCTCTCGGGACCGTGTGCTGCGTGGAGGCAAGCAACGTGCTTCCCGCCGTCCCGCCGGCGACTGGCACGGGGCCTACCCTCTACAAAGGTAAAGCAACTGCTGTGGAGTGAATGATGGGGAAAGCTAGGCGAAGAGGGCGGGGAAACCAGCGAGACGCGAGGGGGCGTGTGCTGGGCATTATTTTAGGAAGCCCAACGGGCGAGAGACCCAGAGACGACGGCTAAGCGGCTCTGCGCATGCGCCTCGCTCTCCTGCGGCCCCCGTAGAAGGCAGGTCAGGAGTGTTTCTGGGGTTCCTCCGGGGCTCCCCAAGGTGGGGCAGGGCCTGTCAGCCCGTCAAGGGCTCCCGAGGGGAGGAGGACTTACGTGGGGCCGAAAGCGGGCGGCGAAATCCCTCACCCAGGGACGCCGACTGCGGCCACCACGTCAGCCGCAGGCAGGAGTTCCGTCTCTCAGATCGCCTAACGGCCGTTACACGCCCGCCTGGCCGCGCGCCTCAGAGCGCGCGCCACCCCGTCCCCGCCCCTTTCTGCCCGCCTGCGGCCAATCAGGAGTCGGGCCGCGCCGGTGTCCCGCCCCTGCACGCTGCGCTCGGCGCCGGGAGCGGACGGATCTCTCTGCGCATGACCCCGCAGCCCTTCGGTGCCTCCTGCGCGGCCCTTGGCCAGGTCCCGCCTGTGGGCGGAGCCCTCCTGATTCGGGTCTGAAGTGGCCTGCTAGGCTCGGGCAGATCGAGAAGCTGGATGCCAGGGAAAATCTTAAGGGAACCCCTGCCCCCAAACGGTCCCACTCTTATCCGATTCCCCACTACCTATCGGTGGTCCCACCTGAAATAAAGCAAAGGGTCAGGTTGTAGTCTGGACTTAGGGTGTGGCCTGGGTCACTGCCTTGTCAAGGTTAGGGCAGAGTCTGTGCCTGGGGTCAGGGCTTGGGCTGGGTTAGGGTCGTCAGTGGTCAGACTATGACCAGGACTCAGGTTGAAGAGTAACTAACAGATCGATCTTGCCTCCCTACCCAAACTCAGTCCCTAGGAAAAGAACTAAGTTTATTTGCGTTAATATATACTTAAGAATCAGACTGGGGAACTGTTAAAAGGAGGAACAAAGCCATCAGCCAAAGGATAATGAAAAATTCCAGGCTTCTGGAAACCTGACTTGGGAGGGAGAGGCATTAGAAAATTAGGATTTCTTAACTTTGAAGAACCAGACTTAAAGAGAATTAATTACTGGACCAAATTCAGTCTAGAGTTAGGACTCTGGGGATGTGCTCCAAGTTCTATCTCCACCCTGATCTCTTACAACATTTTAAGGTAAGAATACAGAAGGCATAAAGTAGCAGATTTAATGAATCATGAATCTGGGTATGATGCAATAGGTGCCTTTGGGGGGTATTCTCTGAAATTAGGACCAGAAGCCCTTCTTAAAACAAATAGTAGGGATAGGTGTCTAAATGAATAAATTTGTGGACTGGTGGGTAGGAACTAGACTAATGGGTGGTGGAAACGTCTACTTGATTGCTTTCATTTCTTTTGTGGAAAACGTCTGTGAAGAGGGAGGGAACAGGGGCATGTAGAGGACTGAGAACAGAGAGTATTTCAAGAGCTGATGCAGAGAATGGAAGACAAACCTAACTGGAAACAGTAGAAGTGCTAAGATTTAAATTTACAAATGGCAAATAGTGCATTTGTACAGTTTTCTCTGATGGCTATGTTTGTTTTTTTTTTCCCTTAGATTTTATTTTTAGGGGCGCCTGGGTAGCTTAGTTGGGTAAGCGTCTGACTCTTGATTTCAGCCTGGGTCATGATCTCATGGTTGGTGGGTTCAGGCCCAGGGTCGGGCTCTGTACTGACAGTGTGGAACCCACTTGGATTTTCTCTCTCCTCTCTTTTTCTCTGTCTGCCTTTCCCCCACTTGCTCTCTGTCTCTCTCTGAAATAAAAAAATAAACAAACAAAAAAAGATTTTATTTTTAAGGAATCTCTACACCCAGTGTGGGGCTCAAACTCACAACCTGCAGATCAAGAGTCAAACGCTCCACCTTGACTAAGCTGGCCAGGCGCCCTGGATATCTGTATTTTAAAAGTAACTCCATTATCATGCTACTAATTTTCAAATGTGAATGAGTCTTCATATTTTAACAAAGCTTAGATGTTAATTTTAGAGAACATTCACAATCAGTTTTTAGATGTGAGATATTATTAAGTCTTCAGTTACTTTATTGTTTTAAAAAGACCTGGGGTTCCTGAGGGGCTCAGTCAGCTGAGCAGACGTCTGACTCTTTATTTTGGCTTGGATCATGATCTCATGGTTTGTGGGTTTGGGCCCCGTGTGGAGCTCCGTGCTGGCAGTCTGGGGCCCTGCTTGGGATTCTCTCTCTCCCTCTCTCTCTCTGCCCTCCCCCCCCAACTCTCTCTCTCTCAAAATAAATAAATAAAAAAAGTCTTGCTGAAAATTTAATTAAATTTGGAACTATCACCTGAGTGAAAAAAGAGTTGGCAAGGTATGTCCCACCTCAGCTTAATTAAAGAAAATAAAACAAACTAACTGCATATTAGTTGTAATCATATCATTAGAGCTACCACTTTCACATGCATTAGTGTTGTCTAGTGGCTTGTTTTATAAGCATCTATTGTTACACAGCACAGAGGCTTCTTTCATGTGGTCCACTAAGTACAGTTTAAGCTCAGTAGCTTCTTTGTTTACTTAATTTTGTTTCATTCTATTTTTTTTTGGAGATATTTAAGCATAGCATATTCAGTTATATTTTGTCTTCTTCCTTCAGGGTATAACTATATCTATATTTTAAATATTTATTTATTTTGAGAGAGAGCAGGAGAGAGGCAGAGAGAGGGAGAGAGAGAGAATCTCAAGCAGGCTCTGCACTATCAACACAGAGCCCGATTGAACCCACGAATTGAATTGAATTGAATTGATGACCCAGCCAAAATCAAGTCAGACACTTACTGGGCTAAGCCACCCAGATGCCCCACCTTCAGGATATATTTTAAATAAGGGCAAAAGTTAATGCCTTCACCAAAAGGTCTATTTAAATAAGTCTACTCCAAAACAAATAGTCTACTCCAGGCCTATAAAGTGAATATGAATTACCAATGAAATGTAATTACTTGCTTGCTGATTTAATGAATGTGTGACTGGGGCACCTGGGTGGCTCAGTCGGTTAAGCATCTGACTTCATGAAGCTCAGGTCATGATTTCGCAGTTTGTGGATTCGAGCCCCATGTCAGGCTCTGTGCTGATAGCTCAGAGCCTGAAGCCTGTCTCAGATTCTCTGCCTCACTCTCTCTCTGTTCCTCCCCTGCTCACTCTCTGTCTCTTTCTAAAAAATGAATGAACTTTAAAAAAAAAATTAATAAATGTGTGACTTTCCAGGCGCCTAGGTAGTTCAGTTGGTTAAGCGGCTGACTTTGGCTCAGGTCATGGTCTCATAGTTGGTGAGTTCGAGCCCCATGTCGACTTGTGCTGACAGCTCAGAGCCTGGAGCCTGCTTCAGCTTCTGTGTCTCCCTCTCTGTGCCCCCCCCCCACTCATACTCTGTCTCTCTCTCTCTCTTTCAAAAATAAATAAACATTAAAATTTTTTTAAATAAATAAATGTGTGACTTCGGTGTGCTTAAAATAATATGAGAGCCCCTGGGTGGCTTAGTTGGTTGAATGTCCAACTCTTGATTTCGACTTAGGTCATGATCCCAGGGTCATGGGATCAAGCCCCACATTGGTCTCCATGCTGAGCATGGAGCTGCTTAAGATTCTCTCTTTGCCCCTCTCCCTTGCTCACACACATGCCTTCTCTCAAAATTTTTTTTAAAAAATTAAGATTAAAAAATAGTAATATGGATTGATCATCTGATTTAATTTTTAGGAGCTATTAAAGCAAGCATTACATGTAAAGAAAAGTTCTTGCAAATGAAATGTTAAGACTGTTAAATTTGACTTTTTTTAACGTCTTTTTTTAGGAAGCGCAATCAGGGGAGAGGGACAGAGAGGGAGAGAGAGAGAATCCTTTTTTTTTTTAAGTTTATTTATTTTGAGAGAGAGAATGAGGGGGGAAGAGGGGCAGAGAGAGAGAGGAGAGAGAGAATTCTAAGCACATAGAGACCAATGCAGGGCTCAGTCTCCTGAACCATGAGGTCATGACCTGAGCCAAAATCAAGAGTCGGATGCTCAACCGACTGAGCCACCCAGGAGCCCTAAGACTGTTAAATGTAACTTTTATTGTTTGTACCAAAATACTTCCCCAAGAAATTAATGTCCAAAATGGTCATAGATATCAAAAGTATTTCAAAAACAAAACAAACAACAAAAAGAGGCACAAGGACCTTCTTGTGATTTTGTGCAAGTGCCACTCTGCCAACCTATTAAGCCCATCCTGTTTCCTGGTCCACACCACCTACTTCCTGCGCTCGGCTGTCCTTTCTGTAAGGTCAAGGACTGTTTCTTGTGTGGGCTTACCACAGGAACTGGTACATAGTAGGTTCCAACCCATTTTTGAATGGATACATGGGATAGTAGCACAAACACTGCTGCCTATAGAGAATAAAGTGACTTCTCACAACTACGCATACTCATAAAGTACTGAAGATTTGTAGTCCGACTATACAGGAAAGGAGTCAAAGTAGAATTCCTTGTTGTTTATTGGCTATACTCTCTGCCCAGCCCCCTACCATACTGAGCAGCCCAGTCCTGTCATTGGAAGAACTCCAGAGATGGGAAGGGAGGGTGGGATGAGGAAGCACAGCCTGAGGCTCAGCAGCCACATTCCTAATCAGATAATAGTTGGGACACACAGGGGTGACATCTTCTCTCTCTAATGAGAGGACAGACTCCTTGTCTCTCCCTAAATCTTCCTCTACCCTACCCTTACCTCAGGCAATGAAACTAGAAGCCAAGGGCTAGAGTTGGGGGAGATATCCGAGCAGGGTTTTATCCCAGAATCAAGCCAATCACCATCAGAATAAAGAGCCATACAGGCTCCTGCAGGAAAGAAACAGGGTTCAGTGGATTTGGATATTTCACTTTGGGGGATTATTTAGTAATCCACATGCATTCTTTCAACATAGGTTTCCTGGGACCCACTGTCCAGACTGACAGTCCCTCCCTTAAACTGGGGGTGGGGCAGATGGAGTACAGGGTTGAAATGTACTCTAGTTCACCGTGGACCCCACTCATCTCCCCTCGCTTATTACCTGTCTGGCCCTAACCCCCTACCCTGAGTCATTTCTGCCTAGTCTCGGGTTCTGACAAAGTGTAAAGCTCTAACTGTGAGTACCAACAACTCACAATGACAACTCTGCTGTGTACTGCTGAGGAAGCGGAGACTCCACGAGGGTAACTGACTTCTCCCAAGTCACACAGAGTTAAGCAGAGACAGGATCCAAGACCAGCACCAGTCAGAACCCAGTGTGCAGCCCCAGACCCTGGTGCGCCCGCCAGAATTTCACACCAATCCCCGTGTACCAACCTGCCAAACACGTGCTGCTGGAGGCATTGGACTCTAAAACCACGTAGATTGAACTTGAGGAACCATGCTGACAGCTTCCCATTGTTTCATCAAGACTGGGCAAGAGGGCTGAGCCTTGTAAGCAGGGCCTCACAATGGTGTGGTGATGAGCCTTCTGCCTCTAATAAGAGCGAACTCACTAAGATAGGCTCTTCCATGAGGGTCAGAGTTTCGGAGGACTGTTATGAAAGAAAAGACTGTTCCAGACCAGCAACAAGGATACACAGAAATAGGCTGGCACAAGGGACAGACTAGAAGAAGAGTGAGCTGGTGTGGCAAGAAAGGTGGGAGTGGGAGAAGAGAAGTAGAAGTTGAATGAAAACATGATCCGTGAGGGGATATGGTCGAGGGAAGGGGACCGCTCCCAAGCAGAGGAAAAGCTGAAGAAGATATAGATTTGGGGAGGATATGGACTTGGATTAAGAGAGGAGTGTGAGGACATGAAGGTAGGAGGGGTCTCAGAACAGGTCAGTGGGATGCTTTGGGAGAGAAGTCAGAGAGGCCCCTAAATGACCAAGTTACCGCTATTCCGGATGGACCCCAAATAACACCACCCAGCCAGCGCAGCTCTTCAGACGTCCTTGCACCGGAATCCCCCAGGCTCGATTTCTCCCAGGCGAACTCTTAGCCTACAGGTCGGTGGGGGACACAAGCAAGCCTGAGGGTAGCGAGGTCCCTCCCCCACTTTAGCCAGGGCGGGCCTTTGCGGGAGACACCTAGGAGCCAGGCGTGTTCCCCCAAATCCCGCCCCTTAGGTCAATCTACTGGCCCCTTGCTCCACAAGCCCCGCCTCCGGTTCCTGCCCCCGGCAGGATAGGCCAATCCCTAACACCGCCATCCTCCAGGCCCCGCCTTAGTCCCGCCCCCAGGATGGCAGCATTGATATATTGCCGGGCGTCTGGCTCCAGTGGGCAGCCCCAGCGGCGCCAGGCTTAGGCTGTAGCGACTGCTAGGACTCCCCAGGGATGCCCGCTCACCGGCTGGCAGGGGTGTCCCTCCCGCTTGTTACACAGGGTCACTCGGCTGCGTAAGTAGTACGTATCGCTGGTCGCGAAGTTGAATAGGTTGAAGGCCAGCGTCCCCCGCAGAAAGGCCCCGTTGGCCCGCAGGCCTCTGAGCAGCCAGCCGGTAGCTGACTGGGCAGCTGTGGGGAGAGGCTGCGGTCACTCACTGTTAGGGAGTCCTGACTCGGGCCAGCGGTGTGGACGGACAAACATTGATTTCCCCCTTTTCGCTTGTGCTGTTTGAGTGTAGATGCTGCGTCTCGTGCTGAGAACTTTAAGCGCATTATTTTATTTCATCCTCACATCAGTCCTAGGAGGAAGACTATATACTTTTGCCTCCTCCCCTTTTTCTCTCTCCTCTGACTCCTTTCTTCCCTCTCTCTGCTTCTTTCTTTCTATCTTTTCTCTCCCACTGTGTTTTTGCTTCTTCTCCTTTCCCTTCTCTTCACTATTATTATTTTGATGGTGTGGTGGTGGTAATTCATGACAAGACTATCTTTCAGTTTTGTCTTAATTTTATTTATTTGTCTTTTTAAAAGTTTTTAATCTTTATTTACTTTTGAGAGAGACAGAATGTGAGCAGGGGAGGAGCAGAGAGAGAGGGAGACAGAGAAACTGAAGCAGGCTCCAGGCTCTGAGCTGTCAGCACAGAGACGGAAGCGGGACTTGAACTTATGAATCGTAAGATCATGACCTGAGCAGAAGTCGGATGCTCAACTGACTGAACCACCCAGGCGCCCCTATTTATTTTTCTAAGGCTCTCTCCTTTCAATAAATTTTGCTTGACTAGGCATAGTTTATCAGTGATCACTTATTAGCAATAATTGCTCCAAATTGAAAAAAGAAACTTCAGTTATTGGTGGCATTGGAGGGATTAGTGGCAAACTCTGATAGACATAGAAAATTCTGAGCTAAGGGATTAGGAGCTAATGGTCTGAACTGTCTATACTATCGTCATGATGACTTTTTTGAGGTGACAATAATCTAAACGTAACCCCTTCACTATAACTCATAATATTTGGATAGGCCTGTGCTGTAGAGTCCACGGTGACATGAAATTGTTACTATATATAGGTTCTGTTCTAGGTCCTTGGGAGGATTAGGGAACATAAATGAACAAAACAGACCAAAACCTCCCATTCTCTTGTGGGTAAGGGAAGACAGATAGTAAATAACTTAATTTTTAAAAAAGCAAATGATCTTTGGTTGTAATATGGCATATAGTAAGGAGGTGATGCGCAGAAGAAAGAAACTGATCTACAATGGATGAGTGGAGGGTAGTTGCAATTTTAAATAGCATGGGGGCAGTGGGCTTCATTGAAATGGTCACATTTTAGCAAAGACTTGAAGGAGATGACAGTTTTCCCTAAGGTTATCAGAGTTGAGGGTTTCCAGGAAGAGAAACCAACCAGCCAATGCAAAAGCCTAAGGGACAGCAAATTACTTACCTACTGAGTTACCTGTCCGCACAGATGCCACCTCCTTTGGGCATCAGGGAGTCACCTGTCTGATCTCTGTCTCTGGTACTCCTCAAAGCCCATTTAGTCTTTTTACTCCAAGGTCTTTATTCTGGAGCTCAAGCTCACCATCAATAAATCCATTCTAGGTACCACCTTGATGGACCCTTTCTTTTTTAAGGAGATGACGAAATTGAGATTCAGGAGGGTTAATTAGGTTGCTCAGGTTTCTTCAGGGAACAGCCCGGCTGCTGTGCCTGCCCATCCCTTTAATCAGGTTCTATTTCCTCCTGACAAAGGAAGAATCACATGCTAGGACAGATTTGGTGGTGTTTCAGAACCCTGACTCTAGAGTGTAACTAGACCAACAGTGCATCATTGGTCAGGTCATTTAAACTCTCTGAACCTGCTCTAATCCCCTCATCTGTAAATTGAGAGGAAATAATACTTCCTAGGACTATTTTCAGGAATCAGTGAGGTAATGAATGATTCACTGTGCTCTGTGAAGATCTGTTAATATTAATGAAATACAACCTAGAAGTCAGGAGACCCAGCTCGTTCCTTAGACCACAGCTGTTAAATGTAAGGACTTGGCCTTCCCAGCACTTAGAAAGGTCTACCACTTACCAATTGTGTGAACTGAGCCTCAGTTTCTCCATCTATACAATGGGAATGAAAATGCAACTATCTCATATAGTGTCATGAGTGTCATATAAGTCTCATATAAGTCATGAGGCTTAAAGGAATTAGTATATATGGAGTAATTTGAACATGCTGGCATGGTGTAAATGCTATGTCTGGACTAGCTATCGAATGTAATGCATGTCAGGTATATTGCATAGTGTATAGCACTTTGAAATGTCAGTTTTGTTTTTGTTTTACATTTATCATTGTAGGCCCTCAATAATTGAAGAAAAAGTAAAAGGAATGAATGTCATTTATTGGCTATAATCTTGGACAGGCTTTTATCTCCTTGTGCCCTAATTTCCTCACCTGCAAAATGGGAATGATAATAATACTTGCATTCATTCAACAAACATTCACCCAGTACTTTACTTTCTCCCAGTGTTTATGTACCAGGGATACAGACAAAATGACAGGATCTGTGCTCATGAGAACAAAAGCACTCACCACAAGCGACAGACCGAGAGCTAGTGTGGCACTGGTAGGAAGTTACTGTGGCCTGATGGACACTTACCACTCCTTCACAAAGTGGTAGTGGACTTAACGCCACCAGTCCTGGAGATGATGGTGCTGGCAAAGACCTCATTGGCTACCAGGGCAAATCTGTTTGGATCAATGCTTGCAGCTCTGAGAACCATGTAGAGAGGCTTGCCAACAGGAGCTGGTCTGTTCTCAAGTACAGATGAGAGCCGAGGGTCCATGAAGATGCCCAGGATGATGGTGACATCCCCAGTGCACCCCCAGAACGCAGATGGTCACATATCTGGAGAGTGATCAGAGTATCAGAGTGAGACTCTCACTATGGAACTGCAGAGGGAGGGACACTCACTCACCTTCTGCCTCGCACCCAAGGTCACTAAGCACTGGTAGCCATAGTGAATCAGGGGATGGGAGGAGCAAATCTGCGAACCTTCCTCCTGGACTCTCTGAAAAATGAGGGGCCACGTAGGACCCTTGAAGCCATCCAAGCCAATTTACCTCATGGTAATTTACATAAAGAACCCATAATGCATTACTTTGTGGGAGCATTTTCTTTCTTCCACTAATGCTTTGAGTTTCAATCGAAGGGGTGCCTATGATTGGTGGTTGGGCATGGGAGACCAACATCCTCAGAGTACTGACTCCCTTTGCCTGGATTAGAGGTAGCAATGGGAACTCAGGAAGTTTGCAGGGCCCAGCCCAAGAGGCAGTTGACGGAATAGAACTCACGTGAAGACCTGTGGGTTGGACCGAAGCTGAGCATTGTGGAGTCAGTATTGATGAAGCCAGCGTGAGCCTACAGAAGAGGCATCTCCAGAGAATAAAGGGTGTGGCTGTTGGTGGTCTAGGAAGAAACAGGGAGGCGGCCATTACCTTCAGATCTCCAGGGGAAACACCTTCTCATGTCTTCATTGGCGGCAAGTTGTTCGTTGAACTAAAAGTAATGGCCCAAGTTAATTGAGCATGAGCTGTAGGTCAGGCCCTAGGGCCTGACCGCAAGTCTCTGAGGAGGGTTATTAGTTATTAGTTCCTTACAGAAGAGCAAATCGAGGATTAGAAAGTTAAAAGACTAGCCCCAAGCAAGTAACAGAGCCAGAATTCAACCTCTCTCTGATCCCAGAGCCCATGTTCTTAACCTCTGTGCCCGGGGTTCTCAAACTTCAGTGTGCATTTTCCCTTGGAAAATAGATAAGGAATCACTGGAGTTCTTGGTTAAAATTGCCAGCGCCTGGTCCCTATCCCAAGATTTGGATATTGTTTTGGTATTTTATTGTTTCCGTAGGACTTTCTTAGAGAATCAAAATGATGTTTTTTGTTGCTGTAAATAAGGCAGTTTGTTAAAAAGAACACCGACAGAGAGTTCTGGGGGCATCGCAGTGGATTTAAGTTATCGCACATTGAAACTGCCAATTCTGTCCCATGACCTTGAGCAAGACACCCCATGATTCTCTGGGTAGCAGAACTGGAGATAATGGTAGACACTGGGAAGAACTAAATTACCCCTTTAGGACAAACTCTGGTTTTCAAACTGATCCCAGGAGCCCCAGAAGCTCCCTTGGAGGGACATGAAGCCCATCTACATGTTGGGGAGCTGATTTAGCCGGTCACCCTTCCTCCTCCCCTATTCAGTCAGAGCTCCCCCGTTTTTATATATTTGTTTTTATATTTGGCTTTTATGTAAGGTCTCTTCCAAAGAAAGGAGGTGACAGCACCAGCGAGCAGTTAGGAGCACAAACCAGCTCTGTTAATAACTAATTGTGTGACTTGGAAAAAAATCCCCCTACTTCTCTGAGCCTTAGATTGTTCATCCGTAAAATGGGAACTTAACAGGATTATTGTGTAGCTTTAAGGAGAGTGCATAAAAAAAGATTTTGACCAATTGCCCATGGCAAGAAATCAATAAATATTGGTTGTGATTGCAGTTGCTCTTGTTTTAAAGGGTTTTGTGGCTGTCACGTTTGGAAACCAATATCCCAATCCATCAAACATGGCATTCCCAGTCTGATGGCACACGCATGGTCTCTTCCCCAAAACAACTGGTCTGATAGCTAAGACCTGACTCCATCCCAGAGAATTATTCCTTAGCCAGATGGATATAAAGTCACCACTGGTGCCCAATCACCCATTTCTCAGTGCTCCCTGCACCCCACTCCTCCCCCAGAGACTCCTCATTCTTACCAGGCAGCCCCTCCCAGCTTGCTTACAGGGAGGCGGAGTCCACAAGTACCCTCCTTCTCCATCACGAAGAACTGCACATGGCGATCCTCCTCTACCTTGCTGACCCCGGGACATCCTGACAAGGTGCCTTCAAGGATCCAGTGGTGAGTCTTCAGGAAGCAGCTGCTCAGGACCCCCTCAATTGTCTGTGGCTGGCAGTGCAGGGCCACCAACACTAGAGACAGTTCTGCAGGAGGACAAGAGCCAGTGCAAGGGCTCCCGGGATGATGCCATAGGAAAGGGTCCTAGTTCTCATCTGGGTAGAGGAGACGTTGTGG
The DNA here is from genome assembly GCA_030068075.1 of Paguma larvata. Classification (NCBI taxonomy): domain Eukaryota; kingdom Metazoa; phylum Chordata; class Mammalia; order Carnivora; family Viverridae; genus Paguma; species Paguma larvata. Next base: position 19,190,741 of record CM057833.1, on the reverse strand, counting down.
GGATATTAGCCTAACCCCCAATGACTCCCTTAAACAAAGACTCTCCTCAGGGGAGCTGAGACCCTTACACCGTGATGGCCCTGGGAGACCTCGATCCCTGGCCTCATCTGACCCACTCACAGTCTCTTTCCCAGGAACTGAGCCTAAAAGAAGGTCATATAAAGCTTGAGATTCTGAGACAGCTGTTCTCGGTCATGGGTGCTGAGAGGCGGGGGAGCCAGAGTGTGGAGAGAGGAACAAAGCGGGTGCAGGTGCAGAATGAGAGAAGAGAGGCAACTCCCTGGTTCCTGCCACTTTGACAGTTCCAAGTCCTAGACCCTGGAGGACCTGCTTGGAGCCTATCCTCGGCTGCCAGGAGACAGCTGATAATAAGTTCTACCGTCCGCCCTGAGCAGCCCAGTTGGTTTCTGTTACTTGCCTCGCAAGATCATTTTTAGAGACACTAATTTGTTTTGTTCTTTGATTTCCCTCTCATTCCAACAGGTAGCCTGGGCCTTGGGATTTTTGAAGCACCTAAACTGCTTGAATCAAGGGTCCTTTCTGTCTGATAAAGGTCGAATCCGAAGAGACGATGCTGGGGTGTGCTTGGCTGGCTCAGTCAGTGGAACAGGTGACTTGATCTTGGAGTTGTGAGTTCGAGCCCCACGTTGAGTGTAGAGATTACTTAAAAATGAAATCTTTTTGGGGTGCCTGGGCGGCTCAGTTGGTTAAGCGTCTGACTCTTGATTTTAGCTTAGGTCATTATCTCACGGTTCCTGAGATCCAGCCTCAGGTCAGTGTCCATGCTGACAGGGCAGAGCCTGCTTGGGATTCTCTCTCTCCCTCTCTCTCTGCCACTTCCCTGCTTGTGAGTTCTCTCTCTCTCTCTCAAAATAAATAAACTTAAAAAAACTTTAATTGTTTTCTTATTGTAGAGCCAGAGCCAGGGAGGGGACAGAAGGAGAGAGAGGGAGAGAGAGAGAGAGATTGAGATTGAGAATTGCTCAAGCAGGCTCCATACTCAGCACAGAGCCTGATGCGGGGCTTGATCCCACGATCCTGGGATCATGACCTGAGCTGAAATCAGAGTCGGACACTCAAGTGACTGAGCCACCCAGGCGCCTTCCTGAAAATAAAATCTTAAAAAAAAAAAAAGAAAAATGAAGAGACAACCCCGAGGGAGGGGAGGGAGCGCCTTTGGGAGCCAGGAGCAGGAGGCAGGGGTGTTTTCAAGTCCTCTTCAGGACTTTTTAATCTCATCAGCCAACAAATTCTCTTTTATTTTATTTCATGGTTTCAATTTTATTTATTACTTATTTTGCTCAAGCCAATTGGGAATAGGTTTTCTGCCACTTGCAACACACAGTGTCCTGATACCCTTTTTTTGGGGGGGATGATGAATGAGAAGCTAATATTTAACGCTTCCCTTCTTCCTGCAGCTGCTCTTTCCACACTCTACTGAATTTGAGATGAACTGTCGAAAAGTCATTAAAACGCAAAATGTAATAGAGATACTAGTGGAAAACATTTCTGGACCTGTTTTATTATTTTGAGTTTAAACACTTTACCCCGTTTCCTTTTGAAAAACAAACCTCACTGTTTCTGTTTTGGCAGGCATGTTTGGTCAGAGGGATGGGTTGCGATTTAAGGGCAGGTGTGTGAGACAGGGCAGGGTGGGGGGTAAGTCGGCCACATAACTTTCTGCTGTTGCAATCAATAGTATGTTGTGATACAGAGCGCCAATAATAATATTGATAGTAGCTAACCCTCAAACACAAATGCTATGCAGTAGATGTGCCCTTAACCCCAGCAGAAGAAAATGAGGCATCGTTCAAACCCAGACAGTCTATCTTGCAGACTTTACCTTCTTACTAACCTGGAAAAAAAATGAACACAAAAAGAAAAGCCTTCTTAGCCTTAGTGCATGAAAACACAATAATATACTTCATAACTTCTGTGGAGGGATACACACAGCATTTTACAGGTGAGCACACTACCCTGGTCTCACCAAGACAGTTTGTTGATACGGGGACAACCTTCTAATGAGCTACCCCCCCCCACTCGAGGCTTGACTAAAACCCCATGCGTTGGAATTGTCACCCCAGTCACTTCTGCCTGCCCAGCCCTGTTCTCCTCTCATCTGAATTCCTCTCCCCTGCAGCCAGGTGTATTCCAAGGTGCTGCATAAATAGTCCTCAGAATGAGGATTCTGGGAACAGCTAATCTTGGGAAATGCCTCTGCGTACTATAATCTGCTTTAAAAATCTGATTTTTTAAGGGAGTCATAGTAGATGGTGGAATATTAAAGACTCTGAAAAGTCCTGCAGTCGAGGAACCATTTGTTTAATCCAGTATTTTCCCAATATATTAACAACAGACCACCACCCTTGTTTTTCGGTGTAATGTCTATTGAAATCCCAAAGCACTGGTGTCCCACAAAACACATTTTGGGAAATACTGGCCTATAAGTTAAACACTGCCTAGTTTTGAATGTAATGGAAGCTTTATCCCAAGGTTAGGTTATCCAGAGACTAAAAGAGGAATTCCAAAGAAGTATTTTTTGAAGGAATTTGATATTTAAAAAAATTTTAATGTTTACTTTTGAGAGAGAGAGAGAATGAGTGGGATAGGGGCAGAGAGAGGGAGACACAGAATTCCAAGCACAGAACCTGACGCCAGGCTCGAACTCATAAGCCATGAGATCATGACCTGAGCCAAAGATGGATGCTTAACCGACTGAGCCACCCAGGTATCCCAGAATTGGATATTTTAAAAAGCAGAGCAGTCATTTTAGGAACATCAGAATTTTATAAAATTGAAAGGCTTGGGAGATAGAATTATTTTGACTATGGAGGACATATATTTGGGAGACACCATCATTTTTTGGTTCCCAGGACCCAGTTTCTGCCCTGCCAGAGGGTGAGCCTGGGAGTTAGTTGCACCACGTGAGGGAGGCCCCGTGAACTCAGCTTGTCTGTAGTATCTGTCACACCGGGTCTTGTCCCAACAACTATCTAGCCCTTCCTGGCCTCTGCTGGGGGCTACAGCCTTTGTCTTCTGTAGCTTATCAGTTCTTTCCTTTGGGAAGATTCATTCTCTGGCCAGTAGCTGGAGTCCTGGGGGCTGGAGGCTGATGAATTGTACTTTCTACTTCTGACACAGAGTGAATTTTTATGCCCCCCCCCATCCATATGTTAAATCCTAACACCTAATACAATGGTATTAGGAGGTGAGGCCTTTGGGGTGATTAGGTCATGAGGATGGAGCCCTACGGATGGGATTAGTGCCCCTATGAAAGAGACCCCAAAGGGCACCTGCTGGCTCAGTAGGTTAAGCAGCTGACTCTTGATTTATAAGCAGATCAGCAGGTCATGATCCAATAAGCTTAGGAATTTCCTTAGCCCACACTGATGGGTTAACAAGGCAAAAAGAATTACAGAGCCATAGGATGCTCACACCCAAGTTTGGATAAACAAGATGAGGTAAATAAGTATAGAGAGGGAGGGGCAAAGGCCCCAGTACAAAGATATATGAGGTAAATAAGATTAGGTATTCAGGGCGGATACACCTCTGATTTAGTACTATAGCAGAAAGCTGCTCTCACAGGAAGGAAGGACCAAATTAGGTAATCAGGTAAATAGGGCTATAGGTAGCTTGGGTATGAAGTTGCCCCAGAGGGAGCTAATTAGCAAAAGAAAGGTGCCTTGTTAACCTTGAGGTTACTGGCTCTATCTGTCTTATCCCCTAGGCTAGCTAAGATAAACAGATGCCTTACCTCCTCCTGTCTGCCGTTAACAACCATCTGCCTGGTGTTTTATATTGACCCAAACCCCTAACACTGGGTATCTTCAAAACCCCCTTTCCCTCAAGCCGATGAGTTAATGTTCACAGATTTATTGTCTTTTTGCGCACATTCATCACCATGTTTGTAAGCCTTCTGATCCTAATAAATATGGAGCAAGGACCCTTATTCAGGGCTTTTGTCTTCTCCCAGACATTAGCCTCTCTCGCATTTTAATCCTGTGTCCGCTCTCTTGCTGGACAAGAGAGAACTTTAGATCCAGAGTCTATGACATCATGGTTTGTGAGATTGAGCCCCACATCAGGCTCCACCCTGACATCAGGAAGTCTGGGGGTCTCTCTTTCACTCTGCCCCTCCCCTGCACATTCTCTCCCTCTCCTCTCTCAAAATAAAATAAAATATTAAAAAATTAAAAAAAAAGATTCTCTCTCTTCCTCTTGCTCTCCCCCACAAAAAAAGGAGACCCCAAAGAGCTCCCTTGCCCCTTGCACTATAGAGAAGATAGCTGTCTATGAACCAGGAAGTGGGCTCTTACCAGATACTTAATCTGCTGGTGGCTTGACCTTGACTTCCAGCCTCCAGAACTGTGATAAGTAAAATTCTGTTGTTACTTATAAACCACTCAGTCTGGTATTTTGTTATAGCAGCCTGAACTTACAACAGCTACCTATTCTCTTACTAGAAATCACCTCTATCTCAATGGACTCTTTAGAGACCAATGTCTGAACCAAATCTCACTGGCCCTCCCATGGCCTTTGGACACAAATTTGGGCCTTCACAGAGTTATGATGTCCACTCTGACCCCCACCTCTCCTTTGCTGTACAGACATGAGTTGTTCTCACCTGAGCAGGCAGAGTAGGTAGGTACTTGTCTGGAGCACAGGCTCTTGCTCCAGGACTACTGCTCTGGGTGGGTTTAGGGGAAGCTTGACTGGACCCAGTCGTATCAGAGGGCTGTGTTGTCCCTGAGGAAGCTGTCAAATGAGCAGATACTGTCTCAGGTGATTGGGCTAACTGTGGTGTGGGCACCAGGGGCCGATTCTGCTGGCCAAAAAGGTGTCTGTGTGGCAGAGCTGTGATGTGTTTCAGACAGCATTCCCATCATGAGTACTGTTGTGGGGTTGGGGGTGGACCTATAGTTTCCCCTTCCTGAGTCCTAGATATGGTTGTTCTAGAAACAGTTGTCCCTAGGGTGGTAAGGGTTAGTGGTGTAGATAACTGTGCTGGTTGTCATGGATATAGACATTCTTTTCACATCAGTGATCCTGTTCAGTGCTGTTGAGGAAGTCATCGTAGCTGACTTCTCAGAGGCAGTGGCTGTCATGGACCTCGATGACGTAACGTCATCGCCTGGTATGTTTAATGCTGTTGGAACAGTGATCCTGGCCCACATCTGAGAGTCAGTGGATACTGATGATTCCAATCCATGATTATGGAGCTTGATGCTAAAGAGGGTGTGGTTGGAGCTCTCTGATTCTGTTTTAGGGTCTTAGCTGAAGCGGCCATGCCGGACAAGGCCATGCTTCTAAATCTCTCCTCCTGAGTCGCATGTATTGGGATTGTGTGCTCAGTGGGCCCAGCAGAGCCGTTGGCTTGTGGCAAAGTGGGAGGAGTAGCTAGTGTTGCATTCTTCTGGGACTCTGACATTGCTGTCCTCCTGATTGTTGGGGATGTGTTAATGGGAACCGCAGACATGTTGTCTCTCCCACTGCTGGATAGAGCTGAGGTTGTCAATGTGGGTCCCTTAGGCAGAGATATTTTTGTGGAGTCTGCTGTATTTGATTCAACCCCCTGGGTTGTAATAATGCCTGTAAACAAAGAAACAAACAAACAGAATCCAATACACCTGTTCCCTACACCAATCCAGAGTTCTCACTTAACCAAGTTTATCTTTTTTTTAAATTTTTAATGTTTATTTTTGAGAGAGAGAGAGAGAGAGAGCACAAGCATGAGCAGGGGAGGAGAGGGAGACACAGAACCTGAAGCAGGCTCCAGGCTCCAAGCTATCAGCATACAGCCTGATGTGGGGCTCGCAGTCATGGACTATGAGATCATGACCTGAGCCAAAGTCAAATGCTTAACTGACTGAGCCACCCATGTGTCTCTTAACCAAGTATCTTTATTAGAAGATTCAATAAAGTGGCGCCTGGGTGGCTCAGTTGGTTAAGCGTCTGACTTCAGCTCAGGTCACGATCTCACTGCTCGTGAGATTGAGCCGTGTCAGGCTCTGTGCTAACAGCTCGGAGCCTAGAGCCTGCTTCAGATTCTGTCTCCATCTCTCTGCACCTCCCCTGCTCACTCTCTGTCTCTGTCTGTCTCTCTCTCAGATGTAAAATAAAACAAAAAAAAATGTTAAAAAAAGAAGATTCAATAAAAATAGTATCAGCACCAACTACATTATTACTGCCTCACATTCATTTATGTGCCAGCTCTGTGCTAACACATGTTAACTGATGCATGATCTTAATTAATCTTTTTTTAATGTTTTATTTTTGAGAGAGAGAGAGAGAGAGAGAGCAAGTGGGGGAGGGGCAGAGAGAAGAGGGAGACACAGAATCTAAAGCAGGCTCCAGGCTCTAAGTTGACAGCATAGAGCCTAATGCAGGGCTCGAACTCACAAACCATGAGATTATGACCTGAGCCAAAGTCAGATTCTTAACCAACTGAGCCACCCAGGCGCCCCTCAATGACTACTCTAGAGACAGTCAGCAAAAGACAGAAATCTGCCATTGCATTTGGTCTTAGGTATCTGGCTGCTTTTTTTATGGTGTGAGTTTCCTACTGCATTGAATATGGTTCTGATATTGAAAAATATACATTATTTTTTAAGAAAGCTCCACACCCAGCGCAGAGCCCAATATAAGACTGGAACTCATGACACTGAGATCAAGAGTTGGATGCTTAACCAACTGAGCCAACCAGGCACCCCAACAATATTTTGGTATAATGTGAACCCTAATTACAAACCAAGTGATTTGTTTAGTGCAATAGCAGTCCAGGATAGTTTTGACATCACTCAATTTTCACCTTGTCCAAGTAAGGTCCTGCTTCAACGCACGAGTATTGGTGCGTTGAATCCTCACAACCAACCTGAGGTAAGGATTATCATTTCTTTAAAAAATTTTTTTAATGTTTATTTATTTTGAGAGAGAGAGAGAGAGAGAGAGAGCGAGTGCAAGTGGGGGAGGGGCAGAGAGAGGGAGACAGAGTATCCCAAGCAGGATGGGCACTGTTAGCATAGAGCTTGAAGTCACAAACTGTGAGATCATGACCAGAGCCAAAATCAAGAGTCAGACGCTTAACCAACTGAGCCACCTAGGTGCCCCAAGGATTATTATTTCTATTTGTCAGATGAAGAAACTGAGGCTCAGACAAGTGAGGATGTTTGTGCAAGGTCATACAGCCAGGAAGTGGTGATGCTGCATTTGAAACAAGGTCCATCAGACTCAGGAGCCCAATGTCTTCCCTAATGCACTGTAGTGTCTTGCAAAAACATGGCTTCCTTCTCATGGCTGAGCCAAACCACTCTCTCTAGAGAGAAAGGCCCAAATCAGCTATGCTGAGCTGGATCCCTTGGAAATCTTCCTCTTTCCCTTGGGCAATGGGCAGAAATAGGTCCCTGACCTGAGGCTCTGTCATTGCATCCTTGGCACAGTAGCCAAAGGACTAATTCAGAAACTTGGAGGTTGACTCAGTACAGGTAGCAGGCTTGTCCTTCCCACGGTCTCGGTCTGAAGAGGCACTGACCCTTGTGTTCCATTCTGCCCCCACATGGCACCTGCTCCTTTCACATCCCACTTTATTCTAGCCCTGTGCAGAGCTGAGGGGTCACAGTAGGGGAGGAGAACTGGCCAGAATTCGTGAAAGAGTAGAAGGACCTAGGCCCTAGACCTGGCTCTATTATTGACTTGCTGTGTAATCTTGAGGGAGACCCAACCCTCTTGGTGCTTCCATGTCCCCTCAAAACAGTGAGGAACTCGGGTTCAATGTCATAGAAGTCCTTTAAACTCTAGTGATCTGTGGGTCTGTTTGCAACAAAAATCCTGGCTGTAATGAACAGATGTCTTGCTACAGGGGTCTCAAGGTTTTATTTGCAGGGAGAGATATTTCCATTGGATCTGATTTTATGTTTATTTTTTTTCCCATGTGGTTAACCAGTTGTCCCTGCTGCTATATGGAAAAGTCCATCCTTTCCCCAGTGATTTGTCATGCTATCTGTCATTATGTATCCAGACCAACTTCCATGCTCTGTCATTCCTTTGGTTTGCTTGTCTATCACGGTACCGACACCACGTTATTTACATTTAATGTAAATCTCAGGCTCTGGTAGAGTTAGTCTCCCATCTTGCTCCTCAAAATTATTTCAGCTTTTGTTTGCCTTTGGTTCTTCATATATTTTAGAATCTCCTCATCAGGTTCTAAAAAAATCCTATTGGGATTTTGTTTGAAAGTGTGCTACTTAGTAAGAACTGACTGCTTCATGATAGTGAGGTTTCCTGCCCATGGCAGTTTGTTTATTTGTTTGGTGTTTTTTGAGAAGCAGTGGAGTGTAGACTGGCCTCTAAAGTCAGACATGGGATAGAATCCCAGCTCTGTGAGAGGGGACAAATCATTTCATGTCCATGAGTCTCAGTTTCCTCAACTCTACAACAGGGAAGATAAGGGTCACTGATGGTCATGAGGGTTAAATGGGATAACACCTGTAAAGCACTTAGCATGGTGCTTAGCCTATAGTAGGTGCTCAATAAGGAGAACCTACTATTGGTAATGATTGTCCCCTTCTGCTCCTCTCGCTGAGATTGTATCTGCTTCCTGGATGCTTTGCCAAGCAGGCAAAAGCTATGGGCTCGTGAGATTGATGAGGTGTGCAATCTCCTGCCCCCTCCCAATATCTACTCCCATACTGTCCCAGGAACTCAGGGCCCAGGGCTGCGCTCCTACTTCAGGCTCAGTGAGGCATTGGAGGTGGCAGTTTCTTTGTTGGAGGAGGGCAGGGGATGGCGGCAGGGGTCTAAGACCTTGGGCCCCCAGTTCTGGGCCATCTTGGAGGGAACTAGTTTGCTGAAACCCCAAGCTATTGGCCAGGCGCAGATGAGAAAGATAGACAACAAGGGAGACACAGCTGGGATAGACAAGATGAGGGAGTAGACAAAGATAGCACCCTGGAAGAGGATGGCTGAACAAAGCCAGAAGCCCCTTGAAGATTATCCTGTCATGCTCCAGCCTCCAAACTCACTGGTGCCTCAAGCTTTTCAGACAGTTTAGGGTGGGGGCTGGTGATGGCTGTGCTCACATTGCAAGATTTTCCTGGGCACACTACCTTCTGTCTCTTCTTCCTTTGTCACCTTCTTCCCTTCTCTGGCCAGCCAGAAGAGGGGCTGTGAGAACCCCTGAGAGGAGGATAGATAGAAAGGGTACATGTGGGTACTCACCAGGAAGACTGAGGGCTCCATCCCCAGTAAATAGCAGTAGCAGCAAAAGCCACTGGATGCCCATGACTCTGCTGGTTGATGGTCCTGGAGAGCACTGAGAAGGAGTCTTGGCTTGAACAGGGGAACAGACAGCAGCTCCAAGACAGTGAGGCACTGCTGGCACTGGTGCCATCTCTCATCTGCCTGCTGAGTATACCACCCCATCCCAAGCTGTCCAGACTCCTTCCCAGCTGGCCCCAAGGGGCTTTACGAGACTGGAACCAGTGCAGACCAGAAGGGGATGGAGGGTGGAGTTTCCCATTAGTTGCAACCAATGGGCCTCTGGGGACTCCCATTCCAACTGGTGACTATTCCTAAGGCCCCTAATTATCAGCCTTTATCGAACAGCTGGGCAGAACTCTCGGCCTTCCAGGCTTCCCCCCAACCCAACACAAGGGAATCTGAATCTCAGGGACATGGATGATCTTATCGGTCTCCCACCTCTTGAGCTAAAAGCTGGCCATTTGATTTTAGAGCTGGAGAGCAATCTCACCCTCTCCCCACTGCACAGGTGGGAAAAAGAAGGTCCAATGACTTACCCAAGGATGAGAATCCAGTCCTCCAAGGCAGTTCTTCCGATTGCCCATGACTTCCACAGCATTCTCAGATTCTCTGCATTACCCCGCTCATGAATTTGCTGTGGCCCTCAATGGTCTTTAGTGTGAAGGTCCCAAGGGGTTCCCCACTAGACCCCATTCACTGGACCCACAAACTCCTCCTGCTATCTTCCAGCAAGCTCCAGTGCTACTCTCCTCTGAAAAGCCTGCCACGACCCATGCTTTGCCATCAGTCACTCTCCATTGCCCCAGGATAGAACGGCGTGTACCTGCGTGGCTCGATCAGCGGTGACCTCGACAGACTAGGGCTCCCCAGAATAAGGACCAGTCTTCTCTACCTTCAGGGAGAGGGGGTAGGGCTGTCTCCTTCATCAGACTGGGGCTCCCAACCATGAGGACCAGATTCCCACCCCACCCCACCCTCGACCAAAAAAATAATTCGAACAGTAGGGGCAGAGATTATATCTCTATCATTAAGTCACGAATTTTCAGGGTGCAGATTCTCTCTCCCATTAGACTGGAAGCTCGAGAGGGCTGTCAGTAACTCTGCCATCAGACAAACAGGGCAAGATCTGTCTTGCCCTTCAGACTTGGGGCAAGATTGCCCCAAGGGGTTTGGAGAGCCACCAGTCAGACATATTGATCCCAACGCAAAACTTTATTGTCAATACACAGATGCCTGGCCCCACTGGCCTCACCTTTCTCCTCTTGGTGCTTAGGCCCCCTTAGGCCCCATCTAGCTCTGGCCTAATGCAGGGGAGCAGGGATGCCCACCCTTAGGACAAACCCTGGCCTTGGCCAGCACCCCCTGTGGTGCTCATCCTTGCTGTGGGACTCCCTCTCTCGTCCAGCATCCTTGTCCATCTGAATTCCTCTGGACTTGGGGCTCACAGGCACAAGCCCTGGAGATGCCCCCCGCCCCTTCATGGCCCCAGGCATCTGCCTAGGTGTAAGGGAGACGATGGGCTCAGACCAGGCTGTGCCAAGTCACACGCGAGATGCAGGAAGAGGCGGCAGCTGGGTGTGTGTGCGCAGGTCCCTTGGCTCCTGTCCTGCCTCTCAGCGGCTGCCCTTGCGTTTGTTAAGGAGTATGTTCGTGGTGGATTCCTGAACCTGCAAGCCAAGGGGTCTTCCTGTCAATCCCTCACCTTCCACGGCAAACACTGCCTCGCCCCCCTCCTCTAGCTTCAGCAGCTACCCTGCCAGGCTTCCCAGGGAAGTCCTTCATATGTGTGTCTCTAGCTGCCTAGTATCCGCTCTGAGCTTGGGAGCCCAGGCTGGGGACATTCACAAGGCTCCAGGCCCCTAGCCCAGTCAGGTGGTGTGAAAAAGTGGAGAAAAGACATTATGTGGGTGTGTGCCTTTTTCTCCCTAGGAACTTCCTCCCTTAAGAGGAGGCTTTTTTTTTTTTCCCAAGACAGAAAGAGAGCACAAGCAGGGGGAGAGGGGCAGAGGGAGAGAATCTTAAGCAGGCTCCACACTCAACCCACAGCACAAAACAGGGCTCAATCCCGCAGCCTTGGGATCAGGACCTGAGCCAAAATCAAGAGTCAGACACTCAACTGACTGAGCCACCCAGGCACCCTGGGAGAAGGTTGTTCTTATACACCCGAGAGAGAATCCAGGGGACCCTCTGTCCCCAGTGGGCCTAGGTATCTGCCACTAAGCAGAAACTGAGCTGGCTCGAGCCACCCTAGGAAGGGGTTGGTTTGAAGGCATTAGAACCAGAAGTGGCTCAGTGGGAGGAGCCTGAAGGGAGCTGGCAGAGGCTCTCTCTCTGGCTGTGGCTGAGGCAGCGTGGTGGAAGTCTAGGAAGTGGATCAGATCTTGAAATAGAAAGTTTGACTAATGGGGCGGAGGCTGAGCTGGGTGGGTTGGCCGGGGGAGCACTTATTGGATAGGAGAGGGAAGCCGCATGCACCTTTTCCCTGTTGACAAGCGCAGTGATCAAGTCTTGCTGGCGAGTCATGTCGCGGATGTCCAGGGAGGACCCGCTCACCACCGACAGGCTCAGGGACAAGTGCTTCTGCATCAGCTCCTCCTCCTGCTCCTGGTTGAAGCGGATGGAGCGCACCTCCTCCACTATCCTGGGGGCGGAAGGGTGAGTACTTTCCGAGGGCAGAGGGAGTCTGGAGGGGAAGGGGAAAGGGACGGCAGACCCATCTCTTCCCTGGCATCCACCCCTCTCTGCCCTCCCCCCTCACTCCTATGGAGATCCAGGCCAAGCCGTGCACTCGTGTGGGATAGAAGAACAGGGAGGTCTGGGGGATTCCAGCTCCTCCTCCCACAGGCCCCAGTCAAGTCATTTAGACCTCCCTGGGTCCCAGGGTCCATGTGATAAAATGGTGAGGGCCGCGAGGCCCGAAGAACCTGAGGCTCTGCTCAGCCCGGACTCACGGGACTCGGGGTACCCCCAGTACCCGCCCTACATGTTGAGCTCATCTCGGATCTCCTTGTACTGCATCAAGTTCTCCTGTATTGCCTCGAGCACCAGGCAGAAGTTGTCACAGGTGTTTTCCGAGAGGTTAGTCAGGTTGCCCCCCGTAAGGGGCTCCTGGGGGAGGCTAGACACCTCCAAACGGGCGACCGCACAGTGCACCAGCGGCAGGAAGTTACTTCCATCCTCCTCCTCCTTGCCTGTCTGGGAAGAGGGAAATGGGGAAGGGACAGAGCTTAGCTGGTACCCCTCCCCCAGCCCCTTCCTGGCTGGCTTCAGGGAGGATAAGTCGCTTAGGACACCAGGGTTCTGATGCCCCTCATTCAGCTCCAACAGATCTCAGCCTCCTCACGCTGCTGGTGGGGGCTCCACTTCAAATACATAAGCCCTTCCCCCACCTCTTTGAAACCAGCTTCACTCCTGATAAATCCTACCCAGCAAACTTCTAAAGCCCTTTCTACTCTCAGGTCATAGCCCACAGCCCTCGACACGTTGGAAGTACTCCACCCTTCACCCCCACCAATCTTTTGGAAGTTCTACCCCCGAATGAGTAGCACTATAGCTAACATTTAATGAGTTCGACGTGTGTGCCAACTATTGTTCGTTTATCTACATAATTCTCATAATAGTCCTATGAGAAAAGAACTATTATTAGTCCCATTTCGCAGAAGATATTGAGGCTTAAATTGGTTACCGGCCCAAAGGTCACCCAGCCACTCAGTTCTGAGTTGCCATAGAAATAAGGAAGGCATCAAGGAGGCATCTCAGTGGCTCAGTCGGTCGAGTGTCCGACTTCAGCTCTGGTCATGATCTCATGGTTGGTGGGTTCAAGCCCCACATCGGGCTCTGTGCTGGCCGTGCGGAGCCTGCTTGGGATCCTCTCTCTCTGCTTCTCTCTCTGTCCCTCCCCACTTGTGTACGCACACACGCGCGTGCTCTCTCTCTCTCAATAAGTAAATAAATAAATAAATAAATAAATAAATAAACTTTAAAAATCTAGGAAATCCATACCCCTCAATGGCACTCAAGGTCGGGGATGCTGGCTCCAGGCCCTTGAGTGTGGAAGCATGCGCGTGCACACGCACACACACACACACACTCAAGTCAGTACTCATGCATTCACCCCCTCCTCCCTTCTCCCTTCCCCATCCCACTCACCTCACTAAAGGTTATCTGATGCAGCTGCCCGTGCTCATCCGCCCTCATCATTTGCTCCAGATTGGTGGTCACCACAACGACCAACAGGTTGATGCCAATGAAGGCACCAATGGTGATGAAGATGGCAAAGTAGATAGCACCCCCGACCTCCATTGCGTACTCCCTTGTCTCTATCCTGGAGGGGTGGCAGACAGGGACCCCATCACCTCCCTGGCCCTCAAGCCTCAACTTTCCCATCTTTGAAACGGGGACGTTATCTCAAGGCCTACTGGGCCTTCTGCTGCCTCACTGCTGTTGTGCAGATCTAATGCCTGCTCCCAACTGTCATAGCAGCTGCTCTTTGCTGAGCACATGGGGCCTCAAGCAGCCCTCTAAGGTGGGGATATGTCCATCAGCATTATCAAGTTTAATCTATCGGCTCTACTCTTTACTCATGTTTTTCTTATTATAAAAAATAATTCAAGCTCATAATAGAGTCAGAAGGAAGATATACAGGGGAAAAAACCCATCTACTATTCATATCTTGTTATGAATCTCCTATAAAATATTTTTCCTAAAAAATAGGTCTTTCTTCCTCTTTCTTTCCATATGCACGCACACCCGCGCGCACGCACACACACACACGCTTCTATGTATTACAATACTATGTATTACAATACTCTGTGCCAGGCTCTATGCTAAGAGATTTATATAGATTTTCTCTGTTGATCCTTACAGCAATTCAGACACAGTTAATTACGATAATCCCCAATCAGTAGGTGAAGAAGCTGAGGCTCAGAAGAGAGATGAAGTAACTTGTCCAAGGTCGCATGGCTAGTGTGATGGAGCAAAGAGTCAAAAGCCCAGCCTTCGGGCTACCTTCATTGCCCACTTTATGATTTTCCCACTACCCACCTCGTCATCAGTAGTGCCCACAGAAGCCCTTTACCAACTGTGCTTCTAGTCTCATGAGAGATAAAAACAAATCAGTCAGGAGGACCCACTTCCTAGAATGGACTGGTAACAAATAGGGTTTAGACTTAATGGAAAAGAACAGAACCTGGTGGCCATCTATGGCCCCAAAGGACCTTGGGCAGCAGGTGTCGAAAAGAATGAAATGAGGGGGCGCCTGGGTGGTTCAGTCGGTTGAGCGTCCAACTTTGGCTCTGGTCATGGTCTCGCTCATGGGTTCGGGCCCCGCATCAGGCTCTGTGCTGACAGCTCAGAGCCTGGAGCCTGCTTCAGATTTTTGTCTTTGTCTTTGTCTCCCTCTTTCTCTGCCCTTCCCCTGCTCATGCTCTGTCTGTCTCTCTCTCTCTCTCAAAATAAATAAACGCCAAAAAAAATTTAAGAAAAAAAAAAAAGAATGAAATGAGGCTTTGCGTTCCCAGGAGTTCAGGCAGCTTGGTGGGCTTGGATGTGGCCTAGGAGCCTGTCCTGAAACCACAGAGCTGCTGTCTTGCTCAAGGCCTACCCGGCTGTTTAGCATGACGGGAGGAATCATGAACAGGCCTGTGGTAGGCCTTGAATAGGTGGAGTTTCAAGAGGAACAAGGCTTCGAGCAGGCCACAAACCCGGAGGCCCCAGTCCCAGGGGTCTGGTCTCCCTTTCTCCCATTTGAAGCTCCAGGCACCCTCCCCCTCCTGCTGGGCACACCCTCATCCCAAGCTCTGGAGCCCCACTCCCACTGCCTTGCCTCACTGGGTTGGGGACCCGGAAGCCCCCCAGGCACTCACTGAAAGTCCCTGTAGATGTCCACCCAGCCATCTTGGGTGATGCAGATGAAGAGGGTGTACAGGGCAACCTGCATGTTCTGGAAATGCATGGGCACAAACACACCGAAGAGAGTGACCCCGAACACGGAGAACACCTGCCAGAGAAACCAGAGGAGATGCCTGGACCTCACCCAAGGACCTCGGAGACAGGACTAGCACATGCCATGCAAATGAACACAGGCATGTTCGTGCAACTGCCAAGAGAGTGACAGGGATTCCAGCCCATAGGCCTCTCCTCTTCTCCAGACACCCTTGTAACCCCAGCGACCCAGGGGCCCTGTTCAGGGAAGGGGAGCAGCTGAGGGGAGGGGAGGGCACTGACCAGCATGAAGAAGAGGATGAGCGCCATGATATTGGCCATGTCAGGCACCGACTGCAGGATGACACGGATGATCCGGGCCAGAGGCTCCACCGCCATGCATACGTGCACCAGACGAAGCGCCCTGTGGCACAGCCTCTCAGGGGTGCCCCTCGGGCCTTCCCAGGCCCCTCCTTCCCCCTGCCTCTCCCCCACCCCAACCTGCCCAGACAGGCAGAACTGATCCTCACCCCATCTCTTTCCCAGGGTCCAGACACATCCCCTTCTTCTCCCCAGAGTCCCCAGCTCACCTGAGGGTATAGGTGATAGAGTTGGCATTGAGTTCATTAATGAAGAACCCCAGGAGCAAGATAAAGATGATAAGGAAGTTGAGGATGTTCCAGCCGTCCTGGGGTGGGGGGTGGGGGTGGGCCAGCCCCAGTGGGGTCTATCAGGCCCAGCCCATGGGGACATCCTGGGTCTGCCCTCCCACCACCCCAAGAATGGGGGGCTCAATGTTCCTCTCAGAGCAGGGCCAGTCATCTGCCACCCGCTGCTGTTACTTCTCCACACCCCCAAACGTGCCACAAATACACGTGCACTCACTGTCTCGTACGTGTGTCCACAGCCAAGTGCAGTCTCAGAGACACGCCGTGGAGACTCTCACATATACACAGCTAGTTCCTAGTTCCAACCCACCTGGGCTAGCCGCACTTGCTGAAAATGGCCTTGCCCTACAGTTAGGTGACAGGAGAGTGTTTGGACGCTCCAGGCTTTGTGTGACACACACTACAATTAATAATACAATAAAAATAAATACTGATAAAAACATGAAAGAACACTGCTTCAGTAGCCTGTTCGGAAGTAAACTAGCATTCACTGTACAAGAGAGAGAGAGAGACAGGAAATTTTTACAAGCCCTTTGTCCAGTAAGGCACAAAGTCACATAGGAGCGGGGACCCAGGAAGGAACCTCGCATGTATGGGAAGTTCAAGCGCAGCTGCTAAAGAGGGGAACTTATCTAACAAACAGTGGATGCATTTACCTTTTAGCCAGTGATCCTGCTAAAATCTAAAATCTGACCCCCGGAAACTCTGGTGCAAGCACAAAATGACATCTGCATAAGATTGAAAACAACTAAACTGTCCGGCAATGAGACAGCGATTGAATAAACCATAAGCCAGGGAGCATTTATTCAATGCAGCACTGTGTAGCAGAAAAGGCCAATGAGAAAGATCTCCACGTACTGATAAAGACAGGTTGCCAGGATCCATTAAGTGACAAAAGCAAAACGCAAGGGGAGGACAAAGGCAAAGGGAGACCAAAATATACACATATTAGCTTGTGACTGCAGAATACACACTGGTAAGAGACTATAAATATAAAAAGATTACCTGGGGTGGAGGGGAAGGGATGAAGGGAGGGAGTGGAAGGAAGAATTCTCTGTGTACCTTTCAATATAGTTTTCGGCCAAGCTGTATCTCCATTAACTATTCAAAAACAAAACCTTTTTTAATGGAAAAAAAAAAGTTCTTCAATTTATCGGGCAGTCCAGTGAACACAAGCCCTCCTGGAACCCCACATTCGGCGTGCCCGTGCCTACACATACACAAGGAGACGCAAGTCTGCCTAGCCACAGATCCAGCCCTCTAGCCAGCCAGTATTAAGCTCCTACTGTATGCCAGAGCCTGCCCCGGATCCTGAGGGTACAGGAGGAATTCTGCCCTGCAGGGCACACAATTTCCAGGAAGACAGATGGATAGTCAACTGAAACTGCATGTGAGAGAGATTAAGTATCTGGGAGACACGGTAACATCTAACCTGGCCTGGGAGAGGCGGGAGGACTTCCTGGAAGAGAAGCTATCTGAATGAGTCTTAAATTGTAAGCAGGAGTAGAGCAAATGAACAAAGTGGCAGCGAGCTTTCGTAGATGAGAGGTCAGCTTGGACAGAGGCATGGAGGCAAGAAGCAGCAGTGTGTGCGTGTGTGTGTGCGCGCGCGCGCGGGCATGTGTTGGGAAATGCAGGTGTAAGCAGTCTGGTCGCTGGAATGTCAAGGGCAAGGCAGGGAATGATGAGGCTGCAGAAGCAAGCAAGGGCCACACAGCGGAAGGTCTTAAGCATTATAAAGCCTTTCGACCTGATCCTATAAACAAGGGGGAGCCATGGCAGAATTTCAAGGATACTTCGGCCTGTGCCTTGGGGAGATTACTTTGATGGGGGGTGGGGCGTGGGCGGGCACGACGCAGGAAGCTAAAGCAGCATCCTAGTGGGAGAAGACCAGGCAAGAGCGAGAAAGGGGTAGCAAAGATGCAGAGGCGGCAAGACATTTGAAAAAAATTTTTAGGGGCACCTGGGTCCTCAGTCGGTTGAGTGTCTGACTTTGGCTCAGATCATGAGCTCACAGTTTGTGAGTTCGAGCCCATGTCAGGCTCTGAGCTGCAGCTCAGAGTCTGGAGCCTCTTTCAGGCTCTATGTCTCCCTCTCTCTCTACCTTTCTCCTGCTCACATTGTCTTTCAAATTTGAATAAACGTTAAAAAAAATTAAAAAAAAATTTTTTTAATGCCTGAAAAAAAAAGATTTTATTTTAAGTAATCTCTACACCCAACATGGGCTTGAACTTACAACCCTGAGATCAAGGGTTGCATGCTCCACTGAGTGAGCCCGCCAAGTGCCCCTAATAGGGTTTGTTTGTTTTTTTTTAAGCCTCTTCTCAAACACAGGCCAAAGGCAAAATAAATCCTTGACTTCAGAAACGACTTGACTGTAGGGGTCTGGGCAGGCGCTCACAGGGGAGGGGCAGCGAGAGGGGTAGAGAGAGAATCCCAAGCAGGCTCCATGTGGTCAGCTTGAAGCCCAATGTGGGGCTCGACCTGGGGCTCCAGCTCACGAACCGTGAGATCGTGACCCGAGCCAAAATCAAAAGTCAGATTTTTAACCGACTGAGCCACGCAGGTTCCCCGGTACGAATGACTTTCTGCTGCATCACAGACATCTCAGAAGTAGTCGGTCTCTCTCTCTCCACACAACACACACACACACACACACACACACACACCCTCAGCTTGTAGGACCAGAAGCCCAGGGGTGGTGTGCAGTCCCTAAGGAGTTGGGGTGATGGCAGGGCGGGCCCGGGGTCTCACCTTCCAGAAAATCCAGAAGCCATTTAACCAGCCAAGGAGAACCTCACAGATAAGGATGGTCAGCACAATGTCATCTATGGTAGAGAACAACTCATAGTGTTTCTACATGAAAGACAGAGAAAAAGAGAGGGGCCGGGAGGTCAGTGCAGCAGAGCCCGGGCGAGGCCGGGGAGAGGGGCGTCTGCGGGGGAAGGCGGGCCCTTCATCCTGCTGCTCGTCATCCTCAGCACTCCGCGGCTCCCGTTAGTCCACACTGTCCGTGTGTGTGCCAGGTGCGCGCTAAGGCCCCACATGTGTCCTTCATGTCAGCATCGCCAGCGTCCTCCAAAGTGGGCTTTGTTCCCAGCTCACAGATGAGGAGTCAGAGAGGTGCCTGAGGTCAGACGGTTAGCAAGAAAGACTGTTGTCTGACTGTCTGACTAGAAACCTTGGCTCCTAACCTCTGGAGTAGGGATACTTGAAAAAGGGAGGTGGGAGAGAGGTGGAACAGGCTCCGGGGCCGGAAGGAAAAGCCCTGGCCGCTGAGACAGAGGACACCAAGCCCCGTCCTTCCTTCCTTCGCTGGTTGTCCCAACCACTCCTGCTGCTTCGGCTCTCACATCTCCCAGACAAGGCCTGACCGACTTCCTGCGTCTCCCCACCACCGCCCTCCTCACCCCCGGTCCGCTCATGGGTCTAGTTCCCTGGGTGGATGGACTGATGGATGCATGACCATGACCTTGAATTCTATTTATTTTATTTATTTTTTTAATGTTTATTTATTTTTGAGACATAGAGACAGAGCATGAGCAGGAGAAGGGCAGAGAGAGAGGGAGACACAGAATCCGAAGCAGGCTCCAGGCTCTGAGCCGTCAGCCCAGAGCCCGACGCAGGGCTCGAACTCACAGACTGCGAGAACGTGACCTGAGCCAAAGTCGGCTGCTTAACCGACTGAGCCACCCAGGCGCCCCCCCTTGAATTCTATTTAGAATCCAACTCACGGGGGCACCTGGGTGGCTCAGTCGGTTAAACCTCCGACTCTTGATTTTGGCTCAGGTCATGACCTCATGTTCGTGGGATCAAGCTCCACATTGGGCTTTGGACTGACAGCATGGAGCCTGCTTGGGATTCTCTCTCTCTCTCTCTCTCTCTCTCTCTCTCTCTCTCTCCCCCTACCTCTCTCTCTCTCTGTCTCTCTCTGCCCCACCCTGGCTCTCTCTCAGTCTCTCTCAACATAAATAAACATTAAAAAAAAATCCAACTCACTTTCCCCCAATCTCCCATGAGGCTTTAACCCTATTATAGTTTGCGACCCCATTAACAGCTCCCAGCCCCCAACTCCACCCTGGGAGCTACCAGAGTCCCTTGGACTCCTCCCTTTCGCCACTTCCATGGCCAACAGACTCAGTGCCTCACGCGGAGGCCTCTTGGTACCCACAACCTTGCCATCACCCATATCCACTGGCCAATGAGAGGCTGAGCAGAGTTTCTTAAACCCAGATGGAAGGTTAAGGTTATGGGCTCCCTGCCTGTTCCAAATTCCCTAAGGGTGTCATGGGTCAGCGATGTCTGTCTATAACAAGGAAGAACTTTCTGTCCCCTCGGCTCCACCCCGCTGACTCCCGGAGGCAATAAGCTTTCTACACTATTTGTTGCAAGAGCTTCCTAAATAGTCTTCCGCCTTCTCCAAGTCATGAGCCTCTATGGCTAAATCAGAGTTGCTTCCTCTACCCACAAGCCTGCTATGGCTCTCAAAGGCCGGTGGGAGAAGGTTCAAAACCGGCCTGGTATTCACAGGCCTCTAGATCTGACCTTCATATCCTACCCCAGAGCTTTTAGCATTTTTGACTGGGACCCATAGCAAAAGACAAATTTTGTAGTTCATATCCTCCCTCCTTTCCCCTCTCCCCTCCCTCTCTCACGCACGTGCACGTACAATTTCTATTTCATTCTTTTTCATTCTACTTCATTCTGTATCAAAAGGCCAGCATCTGCAGTCTGAACTGATTTCACAATCCGTCGAGGGGTTGAGGCTGCCTGTGGTTCTACTCATGCTGCCATCTTGGCATTGGGTGTCTGCCTCCACCACATTGGAGGCAGCTCCTGCCAAGGCCACAGGAACTAAATCCAAGGGATGCTCCATGATCCTTCTCTGGCCTCCTCTCTTGCCTCTTCTGGCCCCGGACCTGCTCCCTGACAGCACCCTCTCCTAGGTCCTCTCCGCTCCCCTAGCCACTCCTCCTCCGTCTCCTTTCCTGCTGCCTACTCCATTCTCTGTCCTTCAGGAGGAGGCTCTCCTCAGAGCTCCGTCCTGGCGTTCTTCCCTTCTCACGGGATATGCTCTTCCCCGGTGACCTCGTCTACTCCTTTAGCTTCCGGCGACCATCCACCCAGACGCTGGCAGCCCTCATGTCAGAATCTCCGCCCCCGAGCTCTCGGCAGGATTTCAGAGTTGAGTTCTAACCCACATCTCAGTGTGGATATTGCATGGGCGCCTCAAAGGCTACTCAACTCAAATTGACCTCAGCAACCTCCCCACACCCGCTCATTGTCTTGTGTCCCCAGGTCCCAACAAACAGCGCTGTCCCCACACAGTTACTCAAGCCAGAAGTGTAACTTCTCCCTCTCCCTTTCCCTACGAGTGTGAGGTGATGGTGTATGTTAAACAAGGCGGCATGTAATAAGTGCTTATTAAGTGTTTGCTGTAAAGAAAAGCAGTTGGGGAGGCTAATGAATTCAACTCCTAGAGAGCTTGAGCTTCAAACGCATGTGACCTCTTTTGCCAACGGCTGTTGCCCTGGTCCAAGACCCACCATCTTTCACCGAACATCGCAGCACGGTCTTGCCTGGACCTCTTTTCCCCTTCTTGGCACCCTCCCTTCCGTGGGCTCCACTGTAGCAGCCAGTGTAAGTTTTCTGACACACATGCCTGGTTATGTCACTTCTGGGCTTTAAACCCTTCCCTGGCTTTCCAACCACATGGGATAGAGGCCATCCTCCTGAAGATAACTTGAAGACCCCGCACCAGCTGGCTGCTGACCATCTCTCCGAAACCATCAGCCGCCACACTGGATGTTTTAAAACGCTGACTTCAAATAGCACAATTCGTGTATGTAATATAGGTCTTGTCAAGAAATTAAAACATCAGTAAGACCAAAGTCATACTGGACTTCCAGACGGACACACGAAACTCATTCACAAGCTGTTTCGCCCGCCCTGAAATGCTCTTTCCCACCTCTCTTTGCCTGGCCAACTCCCGCTCACTCTTCGTTCTCAGCGGAAGCATCCTTTTCTCCAGGAAGGCCTCCCTGACCCTACAGGGATGCTTACTCTGAGGTCCCACGTGCTCTGACACTCAGGCGTTTGTAATGACGTGCTCGGGTCTGAGACAGAATTGGGTCTGCTGTGATCATGCCTGGAAGCCCAACACAGAGCGAGCCTCACTTAGTGACTATTTACTAAAATGAGATACCCTTGGTGTGCCTGGGTGGCTCAGCCGGTTAAGCCTCCAACTCTGGCTCAGGTCATGATCTCATGGTTCATGGGTTCGAGTCCCACATCGGGCTCTGCACTGTTGGTGCAGAGCCTGCTTGGGATTCTCTCTCTTTCCCTCACCCTCTCTGCTCCTCCCTTACTTGTGCTTTCTCTCTCAAAAATAAATAAATATATATATTATATATATATAACATATGTATATTATATATGTGTATATATAATATATATATGTATATTACATATATATTATATATATATACATATAAAATGGGATATCCTTCCCCACCAGGCACCCATTTGTCTGCCTCTGCTCACACCATTTTTCTCCTGCCTTTCCTCTCTACACATCCAGTGCCTTCCTCAAATCTGGGCCCTCTCCACCATGAGGTCTTCCTTGATCTCTAGTTCCCTGGAACGTCGGAGGTGACAAGCCCTTGAAGAACACTCAATCCAATCACCGTGAAGAGATGAGGAGCCCGGGCCCCGAAGAGAAAAGTGCCTCGCCCAGCCCCCGCCCCGGTAGATCAGTGGGGGCAGAGGTCAGGCCGCAGTCCCACCTGGCCAAGGAAGGAGTTGGTGCGCAGAGCGATGGTGATGGCGTTGACGACCAGCAGGAAGGCCAGCAGCAGCTGGAAGGCTGGGTGGCGAAGCAGCTGCTTGATGTACATGTGAGTGATGAACTCCTGAATGTCCCAGTTATCCTGGGAGAGGGCGGGGGACCTTCCTTCAGGCAGGTGTCACCGTGGGAGGCCTCTGCCTGGACGTTTGTTCTCAGTGAATGGGGTCCTGGGGGGGCCACTCTAAGGGGAGAAGTTGCCTGAGAGGGGTCATGAAATGGGGGCATCAGTGTAGGGGTCACTACCTATATGGCCACTAAAAGGGGGTGACTGCTGGGGGATCTTTGTGGGGGTCACCATGAGGGAGACTTCTGGGGTCTCTGCTGGTGACCGTCATTATATAAGGGTTCCCGTGGGGAGCCCTCCCAGGCGGTTACTAACATACTATGAGGGGGTCGACACAAGGATCACTGCTCGGGAGGGTCCTGGGTGGGGGGGTGTTTAGAAAATAGAAGGGGCGGAGTTATTCTGATGGCCCGTTGCGCCCTGGGCACGGCTGCAGAAGGGCGCCTGTGGGGTGGCCGTCGCTGCCGGCTGCAGCCCAGGCCTCCTCCTTACCTTCTTACTAGTGATGTCTCTGCGGTTGACCAGTACTTGCTCCTCCGGCCGGCTGTAGGGCTCGTGAACGCCCCTCTGTGAGGGCGAGGACGGGGCCCATCAGTGCAGCCACTGCCCCTGGAGACCCAGTGCGGTGCTCCTGTGTCCCACCCCACGCTGGCATGCCCAGCTTGGGTGGGCCAAGGCAGAGGCCACCTACCATGACATTTAAAGATTTGATATTGGTGTCGGTCCACTGCTGCCACCAGGTCCTTCTGTCTTCCATCATAGCTGCTCAGTCTCCTCCCACACATCAAAGAAACTTCATTCCAAGTGGCCTTGCTCCCCCTCGTGGCGAGATCATAGAGGACTCTGTGACCTCCAGCGGTCTGCATTCCACCAAGGAATTCTGACAGCAAGAGAAGCTCCTCCCACTGACTCCCCTTGGTCCCCGTGGAGGAAGCCAGGGACACTAAGGGCTGGGCTGGGGTCAGAGGTCAGAGGCTGAAAGGAACAGGTCAGGTCTCTTGTGCGGCCTGGATGGAGACACAGGGGCAGGTCCCTACTCGGTCCGGGAGCTGGAGGTGAGACTGGGAGGAGAGAAGAGCGGTGTTTGGCCCGGAGGCCCCCCTCCCAGCAAACCTCGGCACGTACTCCTCCCCCTTGGGCTACGCCATCCACCCCACAGCGCCAGTCCCCAGGGCGGCCCGTCCTACCCTTCCATGCAAGATGTGTTTCTCCATCTAGAGTGAAAGGCTAGTTTCTGTTTCTCTTTGAGCCCCTGGGGATGGGGCAGGAGGGCACCCTCTGGTCTCCAAAGGGCTGGCGAGAGATAGGCATGAGTGGAAGCCCTCACCAGCCACAGATGGGCAGGCACGGAGCTCCGGGAACAGGGCCCAGGCCAGTGTGAAGGCACAGATGGGCTAGTTTCCACGAGCATTCATGCCCTTCCGACATCTTTCCAGCCCTGTCCCCTCCGGGGACAGATCCCTGGTTCTACTATGGACGTCAAAGGCACATGCAGATTCCTTTTAGATGAACTGATTTTATTTTGTTGAAAGTGTCTCTTGTGTAAAATGAACACCTATACAGGCTGGCTTGGGGGAGGGAGAAGTGCATAGTCTTATGCTCCCACAGGTCAGAGGCGGAGAATTCTTTAACCCAGCTTCTCACTCCTTCATTGGCAAGAGAGGATGGCACAGAGCTCACTTCACCTTAGCCCGCTCCAGGGGACAGAGGAGCAGAAATGACGGACGCTGAGGCAAAGGAGGGCATCATCTTGGGGGGGATACATGGACTAGTGCTACCTTCAACCTTGAATAGAAGCTGGGATGCTCTGTCTTGGGCATGTCCAGAGGCTGGGGGTTGAGGTGATCCCAGGGTGCTAGCCAGGGTCAGAGGTCAGGAGGCTGGAGGTTGCTCTCCGGGGTCAGGGGGCAGAGATGGGACTGTTCCTCAGGGTCAGAGTGCAGGGGATGGGAAGACTGTTCTCCAGACTCAGAGACCAGGACTTGGGAGTGGCCTTCAGCCTGCACCATGCCCCCGGCTCCCAGGCTTTCTGAGTAGAG
Organism: Paguma larvata; assembly: GCA_030068075.1. Lineage (NCBI taxonomy): Eukaryota > Metazoa > Chordata > Mammalia > Carnivora > Viverridae > Paguma > Paguma larvata. Next base: position 19,165,946 of record CM057833.1, on the reverse strand, counting down.
CTCCTGGTTCCGCTCCTTCCACTGCCGGAACTTGTCTCCAGTCAGCTCACGGTCGCCTAGCACTTCCTCCAAGGCCTGCAGCTCCTGCAGCTTTGCCTGTGAAGAGAGTGGGGGCCGGGGGTCGTGATCACCCAGGGAGAAGGGCAGAGCCCGCGTCCAGAGCTAACTCTGGAGTCCAGTGCTTAGAACCCAGCACCTGGTCCAGTCTAGTACTGATCCTTAAATTGAGAGTCTGGCTCTGGGAAGCTAGAACTCGGCCCAGTCCACAGCTGAGCCCAGAGCTCAGGGCCAGGAACCAGAGCCGAAAGCCCAGAGCCCAGTCCTTCATCATGCCCAGTGCCCTCCAGCTGACCTTGAGTGTGCTCTGTAGCGCGCGAATACGGTGCACTCGTTCATTGAGCTGAGGGTCTCGGTTGCGCCGCATAAAAGAGCTCCGCCATTGTTCATGAGTGAGAGGCTGTGGCTGGCCCAGGAGGGACACGCCACCCTGCCTCAGCCCCCACACCATTCCTTCCAGTGCCCCTTCACTGTGGTCTGTGGAAGGGGGGAGCAGATGAGGATGTGCCCATCCCAGTCCTGACCGCCCCCACCCCCACCCTCCATCCCAGATCCCAGCCCCAGCACAGCACCCGTTGGGGGGCCAAAGGAAGTCCGTGGGCCACCCTGTGCGGCGGTGGCTGCAGGTAACGTGTCTCCATGGAGTGGACTCCAAGCTTGGGCTGGGCCGGGCTACGGGCAGGCCAGAAGGAGAGAAGAGTGTCATTCTGAGCCCCATGGTCTGCCAGTTGGGTGCCCCCCACCAGTCTCCTCCTCACCGAGCCTGAGCGGGACCCAGCCTCATCGTCAGGATCTTCGGCTTCCGTCTCACTGTAGCAGTCTGGGGGAACAGGAGCAGCTGGGGAGCCCGCTCAGCTTCACAGGGTTTGGGGAGGCCAGGGAGCGGGCTAGAGCATTAGAGTTCCCAGCCGCCAGCCCAGGAAAGACAGAGGCTCAGCCGAGGCCTGGCGAGACCCACGCCCGTGAGACACCCACCTTCCTCCCGGGGCAGGGAGGCCCGGCCTGGAGACTGGTACTTGGAAATGCAGGTGATAAGATGACGCACCCACCTGTGGAGGGGCAAATGGGTCTCAGGGAGTTGCCACTTACTATATGCCAGGGCGCTTCACCTCTGTCATCTTCCGATTTAATCTTCAGGGCACTTCTGAGAGGAACTATTTATTCTATTCTATTCTATTCTATTCTATTCTATTCTATTCTATTCTATTCTAAGCAGGCTCCAAATCCAGTGCGGAGCCCAACATGGGGCTTGAACTCATGACCCTGAGATCAAGACCTGAATCTGAGATCAAAAGTCGGACAGTTAACCAACCGAGCCACTCAGGCACCCTGGTAGGAACTTTTATTAACCCATATTATAGATGATGAAACTGAGGCTTAGAGAAGTGGGTGTCTTGACTAGCCACTAAAAGAGAGTTGGAATTTGAATCCAGGTTCCCAAGCACTCATTCGGAAGCTGGGAGGTCAGGGAGGTGGCACTCACATGCTCAGATCCTCCAGGGAATCAGCTGCGAAAATGAAGGGTTTGTACACGTCGTGGGTGAGCTGGAACACACTAGCAGGGAGCAGAGGGGTCGCGGTCAGCCTGGCTGTGCCCATCCAGAACTGGCCTGGGAATCCCAGCTACCGGCTGCCCGCCCCACCCCCTGGCCCGCACCCCCAATTCTCCCTACCTCTCCCTTTCTCGCCCCAACCCCCAGCTTGTCACACTCCAGGACTTAACTATTTTTTCTTCTGATCCTGTCCACTTTCCAGACTGTAGTTGGAAACATTGATGAGGCCCTCAGCCTTCTCATCCTAGAGGGGGGGGGCGGGAATCACAGCGTGAGGGTCAGCTTGAAGGCCCAACACCCTGGAGGTCCAATCAGGTTCTTGGGGCGGGCGGGGGGAGGGGAGTGGGTGTCTTCTGGGCTCTCCAACCACAAATTTCCTAGTGCCTAGAGCCCAGGGCAGGAGTCTGGGGTGGGGACAGGGGTATGACCAAGGAGTGCCTTTGAGCCAGGAAAGGGGAACCAAAGATATCTGGGCAAACAGCCACAAACACAAGACCGCTTATACATTTGTTCTGTCGTTAGACACACAGAAAGCTGCTTCCTACCCCTGAGCTTTGCAAACGCTGTTTTCCCTTCCTGGTTTTTTCTCCTTTCCATCCGACTAACCCCCAGGCATTGATTTCTCTGGGGGTCTTCTCCACTCTTCAGGCTGGACTGTCCGCCTCTGCTGGGCTGCTCCCTATCCCTGGGCTTTTCCTTCATCATGGCATGTGTCCCCTGACATGGCGAGTGTCCACCCTCCCCCTACCAACCTGGAGGAGCAGGAACTGCCCAAGTCTTCCCTGTATCCCTAGTACCCGGCCTAGAGCTGGGTACACGGAAGGCACCTGAGTGTTTGTTGAATGAATAAACAGTTGAACAAATGGCCCGCCGCTAGACAGACGGAATAACAGAAGAGGAAGGAGAGGTGGGCAGAATAAACGTGATTCCGCGCTGCCTGTGATACCTTTCCCAGACTGCTTTGCCCACATGTTTGCTTATTTCTCTCCAAAGAGCATCCTCAATTTACAGATAGGGTTCGGGGGCGGGAGGTGTCTGTGGCCTGCCTGTGACCACAGCTGGAGCGGACGGCGGAATAAGGACAAGAACCACGGCTCTGACTCACTCGCTGACCTGTGTTGGGGTGGGGGGCGGTGCTCACCTGGGGCTGGCGGTACCAGTAGAGCGTGTGCCTCTTGAGCACGAACCAGCAGCGGCGCCAGCGTGGGCCCATGAAGCCACTGGTCACTTTGCGCAGCAAGAGCCAGCCGTCGCAGTCTGGCTGGCCCAGCTCCCGGCATGACACCCGCCGGCGACTCAGCCGTGTCGCCACACCTGCAGCAGCACCGCACAGCCTGGGTGATTAGGGACCGGCAAGGCGTCCCGGACCCCCAAATCTGCTCCCTGCCCCCCCAGCATTCCCAGCTGATCACACTCTGCGCTCTGAATGTTACAAGTATCTCCCTGAGGGAGGGCTGACTCTTCCCATTTTATCTATCTCTCTCTCTCTATTTATTTATTCTTAATTTTTGAGAAAGTGCAAGTGGGGGAGGGGCAGAGAGAGAGGGACAGAGGATCTGAGGCAGGCTCTGGGCTGACAGCAGTGAGCCCGATGTGGGGCTCGAACCCACGAACCGCGAGGTCATGACCTGAGTCGAAGTCGGACACTCAATCGACTGAGCCACCCAGGTGCCCCTGACTCTTCCCATTTTAGAGATGAGGAAACGGAAGATCGGAGGATGAGCCTTTGGCCCAAAGTCACAGAGCAGGTGAGAGGCCCAGGCTGGGAGCACAGGTCTGTCTGACCCCAGAAACAGCTGTTCAGGAGAGGCTGTGTGTGAAATGTGAGGGGTGGTCTTGCCGAGCACTGTAAACGCGTCTAAGAGCCCCCATGAGGGCACCTCCACCCAGTCAGGTACATCTTTTACCTTTAGATTTCTTCCGACCAGGCGCGGGACTCTGCAAAGACCATCAGGGGTTAGAGAAGGGTCTGGGGTCAGAGCCATATGCCCCTCCTTGCTGAGCCCTCACCTTACCTTGTCAGGGTGCTCTGGGGGTTCCCGAGTCATTGCTACCCCTTCTGGGAGTGTGGCTGGGGGTGCGGGGAAAGTGGGCAGGGATTCAGGGTCAAGGGAGGTAGAGTCTGTCAGAGAGGGAGGAGAGAGAGGAGGGCCCATGAGCCTAGCCCCGGGCTGGGCGGTAGGGTGAGGGTGTTGGAGTCTGGGCAGCAGAGCCAGGCATCCCACACCCGGTGGAAGTTTGAAACTACCTGTCCACGCAGGGCCGGGTCCAGGACTTGGGTTTGAAGTCAGGTCGAAGGCAAAGACGTCTTCAGATGGGGTCCTGGGGAGAGCACGCGGAGATGAGATGAGTGAGCCCATGGCTCCCCCGCCAAGACGCACCTGCCGCACAGCCCATTACCTGGGAGACTGTGGGGTGAGAGCCAGCGAGGGGATCGTCGGCTGTGGGGAGCCCAGGGCCTGAGGAGGGGTCTGGGGAACAACCAGAAATGGTGACACAGCTGACGATGCTGGGGGTCTGAAAGCGGTCTGTGGGCAGGGCTGAGGGACAGGTACCTGTGGGGGGGTCTTCGGCACTGGGACCTTCTTCAGCACTAAGCTGATCCCGGCTGGCTCTCGAAGCAGCTCCCTCACCACGTTCTTATGGGGCCAGCCCACCTGGGGGACAGGGCAGGGGGCAGGGCAGGGACCCTGGGCTCACGGAGCTGGCCAGGAAGCTCTGGAGTAAGCCCACAGCGCTCACCCTTGGCCTCCTGCCACTCCTCCTCCAGGAGGCCTCCAGAGCCCCTCCACCTTGGCTCTGCCAAGGCCACTCTGACCTGCGGGAGCTGGCTCACTTCACGGAAGGCAGCTCCCACAACCCTGGTCTCCCTGAGGGACCCTCCCCACCCACCAGCCCCGGGCTCTACTCAGTAGCCTCTTCACCTCCCGCCATGTCCCTCTCCTCCTCACTCACCACCACCTGCTCGTTGACCTGGACAATCTCGTCTCCAGGCAGGATCTGCAGCCGGGAGTCGGCAGAGACCTGGTATGGGGGGAGGGGGCTCATAGGGTATGCTTTTCATGGGCCTGAAGTGGGCTCCGCCAGAGGGTAAGGGGGCAGCCGAGAAGAGCGTGGGATTCTCACCTGGGTGCCCACACGGGACACAAAGTGCAGGCAGTTACTGGTGGTGTGGATTTCCAGACCCTGCCGAAGCAGAGGGTACAATCACTGAGAGTGTGGGGAGAACTGGGGAGAGAGCTGGCCCCAGGTTGGCACTGCCCACCTTGCTGTGTGACTTTGGGCCTGCCACTCCTCTCTGGGCCCCTGCCTCCTCCTCCAGAAAGGGCCAGAGGGAAGCTGGTCTCCTGACTAATGAAGTAGGCGATTCTCAGCAGCTCTCCTGAAGGGACAAGCAGGGACGGAGCAGGGACGGGGCAGGGACAGGGCAGGGACAGGGCAGGGACAGGGCAGGACGGGAGCCCTGGTTTTCCCAACTAGTCAAAGATTAAGGCATGTCCATGTCCTTTCCCCGGTCCCCTAACCTGCCAGGTCTGCGTCCAGGGCTGGAAGGTGTCACCTGAGACCATGCCAGTTAAAACCCCTCAGGACTGGAGAGGGTGCTGAATGACAACGTGTCCCCAGGAAAGGTCTCTTGGCCTTTTTAAGAGCTGTGCAGAAAAAGCCTTCCAGCCATAACAGTACCGGGTTCTGTGGGATGCCAGAACCAAACCTGAGGGCCCGGACAAGGCCGCCAAGGGGTCAGAGCTCACCAAAGGGTCGTCCAGCGGCACACGCTCCAGCACGGCCGTCTGCTCTAGAAGCTCCTGGGGGCTGCAGCTCAGGATGGCGTGGCAGATCCCCACCATGTGGCTGCACTGGGGGCGGGGGGAGCAGGGTGTCCAGCCTGAGCCCCCTCCCCGCCGCCACCCCTACTCCCCGCTCAACCCCACACTCACAATGGTCAGGACTTGGCTCTCCTTCTCAGCCGCTGGACTGTCCTGGAAGCAGAGAGGGCGGCCTTCTCTGAGTCAGGGGCACTGCCTTCTCAGGGGGCAGGGTGGGCTTGCCCGCCGTCCCTCCCTGCGTCCTGCATGCTGGTCTCCTCCCAGAACTACAGGGCCTCAGAGCTTTGGCTCCAAGGTCTCGTCCCCCGATGCCAGGCCCCAGAAGTCACCATACATGCTCTCCCCCACTCCACCCTCCCCTGAGAGCGAAATTCCTGAGCTGCCCCTGGCAGTTAGGAGACCCCGGGCCCCTATTGCCCCCTACCCAGTGGCCAGGCCTCCCTTCTTCCTGCCTCTGCCTCTTCCCAACCCCCACAGTCGATCCTATGCTGATTCACAGGTTATAAAAAGCTCTAGCCTGACTTGGTCCCTACAGCCTGGGCCAAGCCTGGCCTGGTTCTTCTACCTCCTGCAAGGCCTGGCCCAGCTCCGCGCACAACTCCCCAATCTTCTGGCAGGCCGAGAAGTCGTTTAAGTGGGAGAAGAGGTACCTGACGGGGGAAGTATGGAGCAGTGGTTAGGAGGCTGTGCTCACCGGTCAAGTCATGGAACCACTCAGAGCCAACTACTCACTTGGGGGTAGATAACACTGCTCGGACGGGTTTTGATTGGGGTAAAGGAGATGATGGATACGTCTAAAGAGCTTAGCACGGGACTTATTTGTCAAGTGCCTACTACATGCCAGGCCCTGTTCTAGGTATGTGATCACATCAATAATGATATGACTTCAGCTGCTGTGAAGTGTCCGGAGCTCTGAGTACAACCAGGAAGGCTTCCTGGAGGAGGTGACATTTGAACTGGAACCTGTGGGACAAGCGGCAGCCTTTGAAGAGTGGGGAAGCTCTCTCTGCAGTGTTAGGACTGGGTGGGAACCCAGGCGTCCTGGTGCCCCTGCACCGACCACACGACCTCTTTGCCCTGCTCCGCAATATCTGATCAACGGCCACACTCTGTTCTTCTCTCCCAGGCCCCGGAGGGGTGAGAAGGGTCCCCTAACCTGGGAGGAGCCCGAAGTACCTGTTGAGCCAGAAGAGGAGGGCACGGGCCTCATGCACCAGGCCCACAGCCGCGCTGAGGACATCAGCAGGGGGCTCGGCACAGCCTTCCAGGTGGCCTCGGACTAAGTTCTGGAAGGCCTGGGTCCCCTCCAGCAACCCCTCCGTCAGGCTCCGCAGGTTCTCTGTCTGGAGCCCGGAGCTCTGCGCCAGAGTAGAGGCAGGTCTTCCCCTGGCAGTGGCCAGCCCCCCATCAGCAACCCCCCAGGTGGCCGGTGCAGCCAGTGTGTCCACCGTTCACTCACCAGGGTCCGGAGCTGTTCCACCCCCTCCAGGATGAGCTCCTGGTGGCCCAGAGGCCACACGGTCAGAGCCTCAAGGCTCTGGGGACACAGCTGGAGCAGGTACTTGCCGGGCAGCTCCCAGTCCTCAAAGCAATAGGCCTGCAGGGAGTCATCGAGGCCTGGAGGGAGAACAGGGGCCGGCGTGGAGGCAGCTAGGAGTGCTGGGGCCGTTCAGGCCGCTCTTTCACTCCTGCAAAGCCCTTTTCCCTCCCCTCTGTTCCTAGCATCAATCTGGGCACCCAGGCTGTGCTCTGCCATTTCACAGAGGGAAACTCTGAGTTTCTCTCAGCTACTGAGTTGAGTAGAAGCGTATAGGATAGTGGCTCTCAAAGGGTCTCCAGAGCACCAGCAGCGACAGCCTCACTGGAGAACTTGTTAGAAATAACACAAATTCTCGGGGCGCCCGGGTGGCTCAGTCGGTTACCCGTCCGACTTTTGGTTTGGCTCAGGTCAGGATCTTGCGGTTTCGTGAATTCAAGCCCCGTATCGGGCTCGGTACTGGCAGCTGGAGGAGTCTGCTTGGGCTCCTCTCTTTCCCTCTCTCTCTCTGTCCCTCCCCCACCTGCACTGTCCCTGTTTCTCTCAAAATAAATAAATAAACTTAAAAAAAAAAATTCGCAGCCCTACCCCCTGAATCAGACCTCCGAGTAGGGCCCAGCAGTTTGCATTTTAGCCAATCCTCCAGGTGCTTGGTCAAGTCTGAGAACCACAGAGATCGGGGATAAGAGCACGGGACCTTGGAATCAGGAGACCTGAGTGCTAGCACTTGAGCAAGTAACTTAGCAGCTCTATGCCTCAGTTTCCTCACCTGTGAAATGGCGATAATAAAAGCACCTGCCTTCTAATCCTGTGGGTATTAAGTGACACGATACACGTCAAACGCTTGGCTTCTTCCCTGGTTCATGGTAGACAGTAACGGGCACAAGAGTAGTAGCACAAGACTCTTTAGCCTGGTCTACAAGGTCCCGTATGATCCGGGTAGTCAGTCCCTGTAGTGTAACTCCTGGAATGCTCTTTTGCCTCAGGGTCCTCGCACGTTATTTCTTCTGCCCAGACGGTTCTAGCTCCTTCACTCCCCTTTGTAATCTAACTCTCTCCAGGAAGCCTTCCATGACCTCCCAGGGTAAGTCGAGGGGTCTCCTGCTCCCTCTGCCCCTGGGCCCCCACTAACACTTGCACTTGAGTCATAGACCTCTCCCATTTGATCACCCCCTCAGGCTCCTAACAGGCCATAAATAACTGTTCATTGCTAACTCTAGCCCATGTCTGACACCAGGCGGACACGGCAGACCTAAAATAGGGAAAATATCTATTGAAAGCTTATTATATGCTGAGCAAAACGTTAAGGGCTTTACACATATTAAAACAATTGGTTCTCGCTGAACGTAGGAGTTAAAGACTATTGTTATCCCCCATTTTTTTAGGTGGGAAAATTGGTAAAAATAGAGATTAAGTAGCTTGCTCACTCTTTGAAGGAATTCCTTCCTTTCCAAGTCAGGCTCCATCGTTGGGGAATGTGAGTGTCACTCTCCTTCGTCCCCGTTGCGGGACATGAAGAACACTGGACTAAGAGTTCACAGACTTGTTACTCTGTGGCTACAGCCCTCGAGTAGCTCTTTTGCCACGTGTGACCCTGTTGTGCTGCCTTCCTCCCAAAAGGCTCCTACATTGAGCCACACCTGCTAGGCACCTGCCATCAGTGTCTCATTTTGTCTCCTTCACGAGATCATTGTTGAGTTTCTCACCTTATGGATAGAGACACTGAGACCTATGGTCACAGGGCTGGTGAGTGGAGGGGCGTGGCCTGGAACCCAGCCTGGGGAGTCTGACTCCAAGCCCTGAATCCCTGCTTTGCAGAGGCTGGTGACCCTGAGCCTGCCAGCCGTGTACTCTGCTCCCATCGGGAGGAGGAATGTCCGGACTCCCGTCCCCTCTCCCAGCTGCAGTCCGGAGCTCACTGCACTGGAGCTCACTGACTCGCCAGCCGGCATCTCCTTCCCCCGAGGCTCCCAGGCTGCGGTGGTGCCAACCCCTTCGGTCGGACTGGGGCTTCTGCTTCTCTCGCTGGGAGCCTCAAGGTGGGGAGAAGGGAAAAGAGAGGAAGGCCGGCCATAGTCCAAAGCCGGAGCAAGTCACTTCCTGGCTCAGTGCCTCAGTTTCCGCTTCTGAAAAATGGGTTTAATAACAGCCCACTGAGCCCTGGGGCGGCGGGAAGACGAAGGAATTTGAGTGGGCGTGGGCCGCCCCCCTGTTTTCATTACACAACCACCGCCTCTCCGCCGCCACCTCGGCAGCCCCTTGCGATGCTGGGGCGATGGGTGACCCTTTCTGAGTTCTCGGGACCCCCGGGGTCATCTCGCCTATCCTTCTGCCTAACACAATACCGGGTGGGTACAAGGCAGACGCTCTAAAAATCACTTGTGGACTAACCGACAGACCTGGAACGTCCTTTTCTCCTTTCCTCTCCGGGTCCCCGCGACCCTCAAGCCCGGCTCCGCCCAGGCCCCACCCACCTCTCAGCCAAGCTGCCACCTTCGCGGGGGTCCAGGTCGCTACCGGCTCCATGGCCGACACCGGCCCGCTGGGATCCGCTCCCGCCCGGTCCCGCCCGGTCCCGCCCGCGCAGGAATTTCCGCTCCGGGAGTCGGGCCTGGGGAGAGGCCGGGGCCGGGGCAGGGCTCTGGGCGGAGCCACCGGCATACCTGGGCCCACGTGGCCGGCCAGGTGAGGCGCGGCGACAGCCATTGGCCCCCCCCCCCCCCGCCCGTCCGCCTCCCGCCCCGCCCTTCAGGCGTCCCTAGGCAGCGGGGCCTCCTGACCCAGTGACTCAGGCGACTTTAGAGCGCACCCGGGATCCCGCCCCAAGCTGGATTGAACTTTAGGCTCCTCAGGAGCAAAACAAAACAAAACAAAACACAAAACTGCATCGAGGTGAGCAGTGAGCTCAGCAGCAAAGTACAGAAGTTCGGGGAGCCAGAGCTCGGGCGGCAGACGCCAGCTGTGCGGCGTGTCAGCTACGTGACCCTGCCCGCCATGCGTCAGTTTCCCTGCTAGGTGGGCTGCTGTGCAGAGTACCTGCGTTAATAGCTCTAAAATTTTTGGAACAGGGATTTTTAGCCCCCCTCTGTTTCTGCACACAGACGCTTTGGGCTATGGATCCTTTCTCAGAATAGTGCTTTTTGGAAGCATTAAAAAAAAAAAAACGCTGAAGATTACAAGGAAGAGAATTATAACCAAAATTGTGTCTTTAACACAAATTTATGATTGGGGCGCCTGGCTGGCTCAGTCGGTAAAGCATGCATCTCTTGATCTCAGGATTGTGAGTTCAAGCCCCACGTTGGGTGTAGAGATTACTTGAAAAAAGAAAATCTTAAAAAAAACACAACCCCGCCCACATTTATAATACAGTAATGGGTTTATTAGCATTAAATAACAAGCCTGAAAGTTAAAGTTAAATTTTCCTTTTCTTTTATGTTTATTTTTATTTTAGAGAGAGAGAGAGAGAGGCGGGAGGTGGGCGGACAGAGGATCCAAACAGGCTCTGTGCTGACCGCAGCAAGCCTGATGTGGGACCCGAACTCACGAACCATGAGTTCATGACCCCAGCCGAAGTCGGACACTCAACTGACTGAGCCCCCCAGGCGCCCCTAGATTTTCCTTCTCTAATGATACCAGCTAAACTGTGGGGTGGCCTTTGGCTCACCTTTTCACACGCATTTATCAGTTAACCACTAAATATAGAGAATCAGGAGAGTAATGGAGAAGCCTGGGTTACCGGTGTGAGAACAGGTGGATTTACCTTTTGGTCACTGACCTTCGACTGGGCTCAGAGGTGCCCAGTCAGTGGCAGCTATGTCGCAGGAGTGTCTGAAAGAGTGTGATTTAGTGGTAGGTTAATAACTATCACGACTTTGAAATAGTTATGAGCATATATAATGTTGAGATATTTGCAATGACTACAATTTGATACAAAAATATCTCTAATTTCAATGGGTGACAAAGCCACAGACACTGCTAATGCTTCCATTCATATAGAAGGAAATGGGAAAGTTTGGTTACAATTTAGCGAAAATATATCATTTTTTTCTCATCCAAGTTTATGGGCTCTCTGAATTCGAATCCGAGTTAAGGGCTTTTCTCTTAGAACAATGATCTATAACATAGTATTTGTAGCTGTCACCACCACCGCCACCACCACCACCACCACCATCCCAGGCCAGGAGACTCCCAGGACTTTGGAATCAGACAGAATCGGTTCCGTTTGTTGTGTGACTGAGCCCAATCTCAACACCTCTCTGAACCGTTTCTTCCATCTAAAACAGAGACTCTTAGACCTTAAGGCTGTGAAGAGTTCCTTGAAGTATTTTGAAATCTGTCAAATGGGATAGATCTGAGTTATTATGGCTTTAATTCTATGGAGAGGGGCCTGGGAAGCCTTCCCAGGGCCTGCCTCTCCGACTGTGTCACTTTGGAATCCCTTCCAGTGCCCTAATACCCAGCCTTCAAAGTCTGTCATGATCTTGCCCAAAAATCCAAATTCTGCACTTGGCCTACGGATGGCCCATATAATATGTGTTTTAATTGCCATCTTTTAATAATTTCACAAACAAATTGAGTTCTCTGGAGCTTGGCCAGCTCCCCTGACCCCTTTCTACCATTACACGTGGCATCAAACAAGAATGCAGATTGTTATCTGCATCTTTCAAGGTCCCCGCAGGTCCCTGTCAGCCTTGCGCCCTCGCTGGTGAACCGCTGGTGAACCGGCGGGGCTCCAATGTGCAACACAGGCCTCCCCTCTCTGGCTTTGCCCTTTGCCTCACGCACTGTCACACCCTCCACTGCACGCGTCCTTCCATCACTCCTCCCTTCCTGCCTCTGCCTTCAACAGCCTCCCTGCAGCGCTCTGGGGGAGCCCGGTAAATACACACCTGTCTCCACCACCCTGATGTCATCAAACGCCTGCCCTGAGCCAGCCTGAACACACAGTCCTGTAGGGCAGAAATAGTCAGGAACTCACCACTTATACTCACATGCACCCCTGAAAGGATTGGGGGCCTGACACCTACAACATTGCCTTTATAAATTAAAAAAAATATTTATTTAAGTAGTCTCTACACCCAATATGGGACTCGAGCTCACAACCCCAAGATTAAGAGTCACATGCTTTTCCGACCAAGGCAGCCAGGCACCCCACATAACCTTGCCTTTATGTTCTGCCCCCAGCACCCGATAGGGCTAGGCAGTTAAGGGCAGAGTAAATGGGAGCTTCTATTTTAAGGTAGTTTTATGAGTTTATAAAAGTTATTATTGCATCTTTGTTGTAAAATATTCAAAGGTTAGCAGTAGGTCATTATATCTCTGTTCTCTGCTCAAGTGGGAACCCCTGTACAGTTTCCATTCTCTGCAAGTGCATATTCTGCATTCTATTCTGAAAATGTGGTGTTGTTGTTTTAATTTTGTGAGATAACCAATGCCTAATGAAATAATACACGCTAAGTGCTTACAATACTGCCTGGCACAGTCGGCTATTTTTTAACACGCCATGGACGGCTCTCTTAATCAGTATATGCTAATCTCCTTTTGTTATTGTCCCCAAGCCAAGAATAGGAAAGTCCCTGCAGGAACTTCATCTTGTAGAAAGAAGTGATATGTGCCCTCTCCAAGGTAAGGGGCATCGATGTGACAGAAACCAAGTGAAAAGGCTTACTAATGTTTAGGGGGACAGGGCAGGGCTAATAAGGCACCCTGCCCCTCCTTTGCTGAGGGCTGACTGGTGATATCTAATCATCTGAGGGGTAGGGATAGAGCCAGGAGGAGGGCTGGGGAGACCCTCCCAGTACCTGGTCCAGGTCGAAGACAAGATCTTGAGCGCTGCCAGGCAAGGGCCTCTCCTGCCCCATCCAGCCTGCCCTCCCTGGTGAGTGGGGGAGGTGCTGCTCAGGCCTGATGCTGATCTCTCTTGACAGCTGCTCCTGAGGCTGGCAGGATGGGCAGGCGGGGGGAAGGGACCAGATTTAAAGGTTCAGCTGCCCCGCCCCCTGCCAGACCTGGGAGGGCAGACGCTGGTGAGCATCCTCTGAGGTATGGCTCCCATGGATACGAGAGGTCAGAAACCTCCACACTGATTTCCACTCCTTGGTATTATGAACACCACTATTCCTCATTCCTGTTTCCACCCCACAGGCCGCCAAGGAGGCTAGCGGCACCCACCATGAGATTTCGACGCCTGACCCCTGGCTACTTCCGGGTGCTACAGGTAAGTACCTCTAACCTATGGCTTCTGGCGAGGACCCCCTCTTTCCTCTACCGTAGCTGGGCTAACAACCCCAGCATCCGGGCTGTCACGTTTCCTGCCGCCTGAGCGGCCAGGGCCCAGATGGGCAGTGAAGCGAGAGGGATTGGGGTGGAATCTCCCTGGGGCAGCAAAGGCATCCGTGTCTCCTTCACCCAGCTGTACCCTCTCAGCTCCTTCCCAGCCTCCCCCTTCCCAGGAGTCTCAACTGACCCCTCAGGTGGACCCTCTGTGTACCTCCAGATGCAGATAGCTGGGGAGCTGAAGGCAGAGCCCCGGAGTCCACTGGCTGGGATTGTGGCTACACTGCTGGCTGTCCTCGGACTGGGTGGCTCCTGCTATGCCGTCTGGAAGATGGTGGGGCAGCGGCGGCCGCCACAGGCCTGATGATAAAGTAGGCAGCCTCCCGCCCGGGTCCTGGGGGAGGTGACTCAGTGGGGGCTGCATTCTCAGGAGCCCATTTCTTTTCTGAGGGTCAGTCCCTGATCTTCCCACTCCCCTTCACTGACCTGGGCTCTGTCTGGGGGCTCCAGCTCAGATGCCGGGACCCCTGAGGGAAAGTGAGGCTGTAGGTTCCAAAGCTGGACCAAGTGGGGAACAGACACGCTAGGCCCTGTAAACAAGGGTAACAGAGAAACCCCTACAGGGCAGGAGTTTGGAGGAGTGGCCTGGAGGTTGGAGAGTCAGAGACAAGTCCTCTTTATCCAGTTCCTTTATTGGGGGTGAGGGCACCCAGGAGAGACCGTCCACTCCCCAAACTCAGAGCCAAAATAGGTTGGCACGGTCTCTCCCAGCCTAGCCCTTGCATCACTGTCCATGGGCAGCTCCCCTGCCCGCATCCTCAGGCCACGTCAGGAAGATGTGTCCATCTCGGGGACCTCAGTAGATACTTCCGTGGGCACTGCCAGCCGCTGGGGGGGCACATAAGAGCCCATACCTGCTGCCCTTTCGGCCTCCTCCTGACTGTAGGGCTCCACGCTCAGCTGCTTTAGCCTGAGAGAAAGAAGAGTGAGAGTTGGGAGCTGACCAGATGCCAGCCCTGTCTGCGCAGCACCCGTCCATCAGTCCTCTCCTTACTCCTTCATACCTTTTCTTGTGGTCTTTGGATCGGAAGTGGGTCTTCAGGGTGGTGGAATCGACGAAGTACCTCCTGTAGGGAGGGGAGGTGGGTAAGAAGGAGAGTGAGGTGAAGCATCTCAGGTATGCCTATCTCCCTGACGCCTGAAGTGATGGGAGGCCAGCAGACCCCGCGCGTCCTGGGGCCCGCACCTCACGGCCCCGTCCCGTCCCGCGTACCCTTCTCCTCCCCAGACCAGGCCCGGCCGGGACTCACGCGCAGGCCAGACAGCGATGCAGGCCTCCCCCTGGCAGGTCCGGGTCGGGCTCAGAACCCCGGTCTGGCCGAGACCGTGCGGGAACCTGGGGCCGCAGCTCGCGGTGAATCTCATCCAGGTCCGGCCGCCGCCGCTTCGCCTTCATCTGGCGGGCCAGGGAGTGGGCTCGGTGAGCACCCGTCCGACGGGAGCGACCCATGGCCAGTGACTGCTGGGCCTGGGGCCCCAGAGCCGGGCCAGAAGCACACGTGTGGGCGCTTCCGGATTGCTGGATGACGTCAAGGACGCCCGGGGGCGGAGCAGGTTCGTCCGGACTGCCTCCGATGACGTCACTCGCGCCGGCCGCTCCTTGAGCGCCCCCAGGCGGCGGTCGACGTCAGAGACGGAGCGCCGGGAGGCGCCCAAAGCTACGGCTTCCGCCCAGGGCGAGGCTTTGGCCCGGGAGCGGTTGGGTGGTGCGTGCCCCCAGGGGGGTTCCGCCCCCTGACCTCCAGTCCGGTCTGGCCCCACCAGTCTCTACCCCATCCCCTGGCGCTATCACCCGATGCTTGTTCCCAGATCTTAGACTCCACGGTCAGCGGAGGAGGGAGAATGCTTTGAGCATTTTTGGGAGGCACTGAAAAATGTCTGTGATGTGAATAAATGAATTAATGAGTGAGAGTGAGTAAATTTGGGATCCTGGCCCCCACAGAGACTCCTGAGATACCCCCAGTTCCTGACAAAGCGCTCACCACTTCTCACCGGTCCCCCGGTTATTCCCTCGGGTCTCCGTCCTTCGTCCACCCCAAGCCAACTCCGTGAGCAAGGAGTGTTCCGCCTCAGCCAGCACAGTGCTCAGGCATCTCCTCAGACTGCACGGGGTCAGCCACTCTCACAAGAAGTGGAAGCGCTGGCAGAAGCACCTCTTATCTTTGTCCTCTTTCTCCGAGCCCTGGATTCTCAGGCGTGGGCTGGCAGCAAAGGCAGAGATACAGCCTAGGTATTTTGTGCTCAGAGTGGGGAGAAGGCCAGAGAGCCTTTCCCCGTTCATCGGAGCCTGGTGCCTTCCTGGCTGACCAGAGGAGCTCAGCAATAATTCAGGGACTCCAGCTCTTTGGCACCTGTTGCCAGGAAACAGGGAGACATGCACGTGCATCCCTGGGGAAAGGAATCAGTTTCCAACCCAGACAAAGCAGGGAAATGTAAGCCCAGGGTGCCAACCGGGGGCTTTGGGACCTCCCCACTCCAGTTCACAGCTGAGGGCATGACTGGCGCCCTCTGCCCATGACTGAGGCGTGGCTACAGTCACAGGGGCACCAGTGTGGGTCTTGGGCCCAAGGACTTTATAAATGGACTTTGTGAATGGAAGCAGATTTTTTTGGAGCCATTCAAAGAGATCAAATTCAAGTACCCCGAGGGCCAGGAAAGAGGCCTCTGTGGAGAGAGATGTCTTCATTTATTCTTGGCCAATATGGGTCAAGACAAGGGGCTGAGGCCACAGAAGCCAGCTCTGTCCTGTCTCCACCCCAGACTCCTCTGGATCAGTTCACCTGCTTGGCAGTGTGCCAGCTGGGGAGGCTGGTGCATCTTTAATGAAGTCACCTGATCCCTGGGACAGGCTCTTGGCCTCACCAAGTTCCTGGAGCCAGACCCGCTGGGTGCCCACTGAGTCATTGCCTTCCTGAGCTTGGATGCCAGGTCTGTTTTCCCTGCAGCCATGAACCAGGCCTTCTGGAAAACCTACAAGTCCAAAGTGTTACAGACCCTCAGTGGGGAATCTGAGGAAGACCTGGCAGAGGAGGTGGGTACCATCCATGCTTGCTGGGCGGGTCATGGGCAGAGGGAGCAGGAGTGAGATAAGGGCAAGGGACAGGCTCTGAGCGGGGGAGGCACATTTCTGCAGAAGCAATTGGCACCTTCAAGGATGACAAATGGCATGGTGCAGAAAGCCAGGATATTTAAGAGAACTGAGGAAGATTTGGGGGCCACTGGAAGAACGGTCGTTGTCTCCAAAGATGGATTCCAACTCCAAAGATGGCAGCCAAGGACTGCCACATGGAAGAGACCAGGGGGCAGTAGCCACATGGGGTCCATGCAGCTTGACACGACTTTCTAAGGGGCAGCACTAAGCAGAATGGGGATGGCTTTCCTGGAGAGGAAGTGAGCTCAGCCTGCGGTCCTGGAAGTGGGGGAAGTAGTGCTTGTACTTAGAGGGTCACCGTTGCAGCCTCAGGTCAGAGCCAGACTTGGACCACGTTTCTTCTGACATTTAAAAAAAATCAAAAAGGCTCTGAAACTGGGCACAGTCTTACATCTAGAGGCTCTGATAGGTAGCAGTTGTGCAAACAGATGTGGCAGGGGCAGGAACTAGTTCTTTAGGGTGCGTGTGTGTGATAAGCGTATGTCTAGACAGGCTGGTGTCCAAGGATGGGCTCGTGTAGAGGTATCTGGGTCAGTATTAGGACTGGGGTCCATGTAGAATGCCCCATGAAGTTGTGTGTGCGGGTATGAAGTGGATATAGGTATTCTCGGGTGTGTATATTTTGGGCACAAGTCTCTTCCTGCGTGCCTCCATGAAGGCTTTTGCAGCTGTTATGTTTGTATGGTGTGTGTGTGTGTGTGTGTACATCTCCATCTTTGTGTCTGTGGATGGGTGGGGAGATTTAGTGTGCTCTAGGCCAGCTCTGTGCTGCTGCCTGTGTTCGTAGAAGTTCACAGGTGTGAATAGTATAACAGTGTATGTGTCCTTGTATAGGTGCCTCACAGCATGTACATCTATGTACAGGTGAAGGGGTATAGCCATGTGGAGGCATGGGGATGTACAGGTGTGTGTCTACAGCGTGCACGCCCTTGTCCACACATTTTTGGGTGTGTGTGATATGTCTATGGGTGGGCAGGTATGTATGCCCAAGGGTGTCTGCAGGGATGTACTATACAGGTAAGGTATATAACTGGCGACTTTGTGTAGAGGTACACCTGCATGTATTTATGGAGGGTGTGAGGGGACCAGATGGGTGTTTAGGTGTGGGGGGTTGGGGTGCCAGGGTGTTTGTACCAGGCTAGCAGTGGGGGCAGAAAGTCCCATCCCTCTGGGGCCTCTCTCATGTGTCCCAGAGAGGGAACCCCGCGTTAGAGGAGTCTGAGCCGCCAGAACCTACCGAAGAGGCTCTCCATCCCATGTCACAGTTGGCCCGCCGGGTGAGTTCTTCCTTCTTTACCCCAGCCCTGGGGAGTCTGGAGGAGGCTGCTGTGGAATCATGGGAGGTGGTGCTATGACCCTTCTCTGACGCGCAGCCCCTCCCTCCTAGGTTCAGGGGGTCGGGGTGAAAGGTTGGCTGACAATGTCATCTCTGTTTAACAAAGAAGATGAGGACAAGCTGCTGCCGCCGGAGCCCTGTGCTGACCAGTATGTGTGTGATGGTGGGGGCTGGGATGGGCCTGGGGTCTCCCTTCTCCCACATCCTTTCCTTCTGCTCTGTTTGTCTTTCTGACCAAGGAGGGAGGGGGAGCGGCAGCCGAGGGCTGTTTCAGTTTCTCTCAGCAGGCAAGAGGCCAAATCAACATATCTGGAGATTAGGTTAGATCTCAGAAGGACTTTAAGGGCTGTTGGGATTAAGGTGCTAGAAGGTATTTTAGGCTCTTCCCATCCACATGGGAGGGGTCATCTCCGTACAATCAGGAAACAGAAGAGAGAAACTTTAGGTGCCTGGAACAGAGGGTGGTCCGGGTCCAGTGGTTCCCAATACCCTCACCCGCCTAGGGAGTTTCTGCCAGACCCTCCTTCTAAGATTCTGATTCAGCAGGTGCGGGATGAGGCCTGGGATCTGTATTTGCAGCCAGGCTCCTGAAGACCTGAAGCACACTAGTCTAGGAACCACTGTCTCGATGGGGGTTAGGGGGCGGGACCCAGGGGAGCTCCTTTCTTCCAGATCTATTCTGGCACCCACTCCCTCCCTGCCCTTTCCTTCAGCCCAGTCCCGCCCTCTTCCTCTGACATTCCCTTATTCCTTTCTCCCCTAGGGCCCCTCCCCCACCCATCTCTCCAGCCCCAGGGTTTCCTTTCTCCCTCCTGGCGCTCGTCCCTTGTCCCTCCCAAGCTCCAAAGACCCTTCCTTAGACCCGAGGCTCCCGCTTCAAGCCTCATCACCGTTCCATGACTGCCCTTCTCCTCTGTGCCACCTCCCCAGTCCTCCTCCCCGCTAAGCCTCTGATCTAGGGCCTTTTCATCCCCCTGGGTCGCTCCACCCGTCCTTCTCTCCAAGATTCCCTCATTTTCCTAGTCCCCCTTTCCCTCCACCCCAGAACCTTGCCCCTGCCCCCGCCCTGCCTCTTTCCCCAGGGCTGCAACCCTGGCTTCGCAGACACCTTCTCGCAAAGTCTGACCCCGCCCCTTCCCCCGGAAAGGGACCGGCGCGGGATAGCACTCTTCCCGCTGGCCCCCGCCGCTCTCTCGCGTCCCCTCCCACAGTTTTCCGGCGCCTCAGGCTTCCCTCCTCTGGCCTCGCCCCTCTCCCTGAGTTCCTTCCCTAGACCCCTGACCCTTACTCTCTCCCCAGGGATCTTGGTCTCGGCCCCATCTTCCCAGACCCCTCCCCTAATCCCCTGACCCTGTCCCACCCCGGCCCCCTTTCCCAGTGCCTCTGAGCCCTCCCCTGGCCTCCAGGTCCTGACCTGCCTCCAGTCTCCCGGCACCCCCGCCCCCTACGTCACTTGACCTCACCCTGGCTTCCCCGGCCCCACTACTAGCGCCTGCACCCCGTCTCCCCTCTTGGTCCTCTCCTCCCGCCTCTCGGCCAGCCCCTGACCCGTTCCTCTCCCGCAGCCCGCTGGCGACGCGGTCCCCCTCGCAAGCGGTGGCGGCGGCGGAGGCGGAGCCTCGGGGGCCCGGATTCTGGGACGCGTTCGCCAGCAGGTGGCAGCAGCAGCAGGCGGCCGCGGCGTCCATACTGCGGGGCGCCGAACCCGCCCGGGAGCCGGACCCCGAGGCCGGGGACGAGGCCGCGGAGGAGGCCGCCGAGCGCCCGGAGCCGGGGGAGGCCGACGCCGTGGCCGGCTTCAAGTGGGGCTTCCTCACCCACAAACTGGCCGAGATGAGGGTGAAGGCTGCGCCCAAGGGCGACTAGCCGGCCGGCCCAACTAGGCGCCTGCTCGTCCCCTCGCCCCCGTCCACCCTCCATAAAAGCCCTGACCCGACACCCCGTGTGACCGCGTGCTTTTGTCGGGACAGCAGGGATGGCTGCTTCTGGGTGGGAAACCTCCAGGCGGGGTCCAGCTCAAAGCGTCCTCACCCTCTTCCCCCACAAACGTACGGGGAGAAAATGACCAGACAGTCCTGGTGTCAGGAAAGGTTGTGTCCGATTTAGAGTACAACTTGCCAGGAAGCTGAGGAACCCCAGAGGACCGGACCCATCCTTCCCACCCCCCCCCCACCCCCGCTCAGCCTCTTTTCAATGATGAACGTTGCCTGTGGTCTTTTTCTGTGCACCGTCCCTGTGCTAGGGGAAGGTCAGAGACCAAGGAGAGAAACTACCAGCCAGTGGGTCCCACACAAAGTGACAAGTTGAGGCATAAAAATAAGGCTGTACCTGGGGGCCTGGAGGAGATGCAGCCGGTTGGGAAATCCAGGAATTTCTGAGGGAGAATGAATATACGTCAATCTTAGAAGGATGAGTGGAGAAAAAGGGGAAGGTAACTCAGGTAAAGGGAAGATGACCGAAAACAAAGACTTGGTCGCGTGGACGTGTGTGAGGCGAGCAAGGGGCCCTGTGTGTCTTTGACGGGAAGGAAGACAGTGGCAGGATGTGAGGCTCCTGGTTGGCAAAATCCGCATTTGAAGGGTGCCTTCCTTTACTGTGCTCAATTCTGGATTCTTCACATCTCAGCCCACTCACAGCTGGTAACCAAAAGGGGGCAGCAAAATCTCCAGAAATGCGGAGGGCCTTTCCCGGCCAGCCGACCACAGGTTTGGGGAGCAGACCCCTCCCCAGAACTCCCCAAACGCGCTATTCCTGGCTCCCAGGTTTAGTTTGGACCGACCTCAGGGTCAGTGGGGAAGATGATCATAATAGAGTTAGTACTAATTCAGTAGCGGTCTTAGCGGCTGTCACACTTCCTTTACGCCAGTCACTTTGCCATGAGCTTTGGGACCCTTTCAAAAATACTTGGATCACGAAGGGTGCAACTGTGATTCGGAGAGGTTAAGTGTTTGCCCAGGGTCGCACAGTGAGCCCGGAACACACCCTCCAAAACCCACACACCTAAACCACGCAAGTCCGCCCCGCCTCTTTCCTCGGCTTTCAAATCCAACATCACGACTCCTTTAAGAAACATTTTGGCTTTATTCAGCAGATTCTCTGATCTCCCACCCCAGGCTTCTCTCCCCAGACCCGGCCTCCACAGGGGCCACGTAGCCGTCCCCTCCCCCTCCGCCGTCTGCCCTGGGAAGGGCCTTCGGAATCATTTTGTCCCGGTCCCAGGGTTCACAGGGGGAAGCCAAGATCCAGTGCGAAGGTCTCGCCCAAAGGCACCACGCGCGTCGGAGGCAGGGCGTCCCTGCCGGTGCCCGGGTCCGGCCCCGCGCCCACCCCTTACCCCTCCCCGGACTCCGGACTCCCCGGGAGCCCGCTCCCGAGCGGCCGCAGTCACACCTCGGACTCGCGCGGCGGGTCGCGGGCGCGCTGGCAGCCGTACAGCCACTGGATGACGCGCGCGTTGCGCTCCACCACGGACACCGGGGGGCGCCCGTCCCGCGCCGAGCCCGCGGCCGCCGAGCCCGCGGCCTCCGAGCCGCCGCCGCCGCCGCCGCCGCCGCCGCCAGCACCGTCCGGGCGATCCGTGTCGCTGGACGTCCAGTCGCTGGCGTCCCCAGAGCCGGGCGGCGGCGGCGCTCCGGGCTGGGGGCTGGCGTCGGCGCCCCAGCTCTGCGGAGAGAAGCGGTCAGCGCCCAGCACCTCCACCAGCGCGCGCTCCAGGCCGCAGTAGTTGAAGAAGCGCTCCTTCTCCGACAAGGGCAGTGAGCATGTGGGGCACAGCGCCCGCTTTCCTGCCGCTTCTGGGGCGTCCTGGGGAGCGGCCCAAGCCCCAGGAGCCGCTGGTCGCTCGGCTGGGCCCGGACTGCTCGAGGTGGCGTCGCGGGGGGCACCCAGGAAGAGGCGCCGCACCAGCCCCTGGCCCTTGGCGTTCTCTTTGTTCACCGAAGCCTTGCAGTCCCGCTTCTGGCGGTAGAAGATGAGGGAGTCAGGCCTTGGCAGCCGCCTGCCGCTGCTCCGGCGGGCGGGCCTGGGCGTCCTGGGCGATGCAGGAGGCCCCAGCTCATTGTAGGGGTGCGGGGTGAGCGGTCCGGGGCCCCCACGCAGGGCTGGCTCCTGGCGTCGTGCTATCACTTGGTGTGTCTTGACATACTTGGCTTTGTCGGCCTCCAGCCTCTCCACCGCGCTGGGGGTCCGTCCCCTGGACGGGGTGGAGGGAGAGGCCAGGATCATCTTAGCAGAGCTGGGCAGGAGAGTACCCCATAAGCCACTGGAGGTAGGCGGCTTGTTGCAGTGCCAAGAGCAATCAGTCGGGGCTCCCTGGTGCCTGCAGGGAAAGAGAAATGGTCAGGGGGGAGACAGTAGATGGCCCTGCCTCTCTTCTGCAGGCATTCCTGGGAATAGGATCAGTCAGCCACCCCTCCCCCATCCAAATAAACCAGGGCCATGCCCAGGGGACAGAAACTCCGGCTATCTCTTCCCCCCTCGCCCTCCCTCAAAGACGTTGAGCAGGGGCTCCCTGACCGCCCAGAAAAAAATGCCCCTTTGAGGGTGCCCCAATCCGGCCACAGTGCCATGCCAAGCAAGCAGGACACTTGGAAAAGGAAATGAGGCTGGTCCCAGCTCAATTCCCGAAAGTGGCCTCAACCGGAAAAAATACCTCTTCCCAACCCAGCAACTTTGAGTCCAAGACAAGAAGGCTTCCCCGGCCACAGGCTGGCTCCGGTGGGGCCCACCCTTCCCGCCCCGAAGCACCCGGGGTCAGGGATATAACTACAGGGTAGGAGCCTCCAGTAATTGCAGCCAAGTGCCTTGCCCAGTCCCAGCAGGGCCGTGGAAGGAGAGAGAGGCGGTCACGAGGTCAGCTCAGCCAGCTACCTGCCACCTCTGTACCCCTGCCAAGGGACTTCCACAAGTCCCAACTGTGCCCAACTGTAAACATCACCTCTGCGTTTCCATTTCACGGAAAAGGAGACTGGTAGAGAGCAAGGGGCTTGCTCAGGTCTTACTGAGAGTTAGGGGGTGGGATTGGAACCCAGATCTCCAGTCTCGCTCGCACTGCAGAACGAGTTCAGCCGGCGCCTATCAGAACTTCCCTCTTGTGTTTTGCTTCTATTCCTGCTGCTATAAAACCATGTCGTTTCCATTAGACATGGGCCCTCTGCCTCGCTCAAAAATTCCCTCCACAAAGTCTTCCCCTTAACCGGCCAGCATTCCCAGAAAGTCTGCCCTCGGGGTCCCTGCCCTCTTCTCATCCTGAGACCCTGTGACCCTTGTCCGCCACCTCCCCTCTGCCACAGGGGAAGGGGACCTGGAGCGGTTGTAAATCAAGAGCTGACAGTTCCGGTGGCAGTCACAGAGTGGGCCACCCACAGGGCTCGGCAAACCCCGTGCCACCCCTGCTCCCTACTCCCTGAATCCTCCACTCAGCTGAAAGGGACACGTAAGTTCTGGGGGCTGAGGGGACCCCCAGTCTGGAGGCAACAAAAGAACAGAACTTGCCAGGGATAGAGGGAGGGCCCCCCACCCCAAGAGGCCTTGGAACAGAGACCCCGCCAAACCCCTCGGCCCAGCATAGCCAGATCAGCTTTACTCTCTCTGTCTCTGTCTGTCTGTCTGTCTGTCTCTCTCTCTCTCTCTCTCTCTCTCTCTCACACACACACACACACACACACACACACACACACATCTGTCTAGTGTTTAGTAAGTCAGCCCATAGGTAGTTGGTGGCTGGGAATTCAGGCAGCAAGGGGAGCCAGACGGTGCCCTTCCTCCCGGCTCTCAGCAAAGACACCAGGCAGTGGGTCAGATGCCAAGGTCCCAGGAGGGCACTGTGCTTGTCTGACCTCATGGGTATCCTCCCATCCCCTTCTCCTCTTCCCAGCCCAGAGCAGAAAGGCTATAAAAAGTCCCTAAACACAGGGACCAAAATAATCCGCTGTTCACTGTCTCGTCCTTGCTACTGGGTTGGCCCTGATGCTCGACCACAGATGTCCCCCCTCCCCCCAGAAGCCTGGCAGACATCAGAGTGCCCTCCCCGTCTGTTTGCCCACCTTCTCCCAGCCCTGTGGTTAGTGGTCTAAACTCTGCTCATGGCTTCAGTTCTGGACATGGGTTGGGGGCCTTGCTCGGGACTTCGGTGTCGCCTCCCTGCTCCACAGTCCCGGACTGTTCCCACCCCCCTCCCCAACCTGGGCTCAGGATGCACTCACCTCTGTGTACGGAGGCTGAATGCAGGGGTCCTCGGGCAGGACCGCACGAGGGCAGGAGGGACAGCAAGGACTGGAAGTAACTTTGGTGGCAGCCAAACCTCACTCTGCACAGGAAAAGGCGAGAGAGCCTCCACCCCCCCCCCCTCCAGATTAACCCTCGCCTTCCTGACCAGGAGCCTGGTCTCTAGTTAACTCCTTCCTGGTCACAGTCTCAGGGCTGGAGAGGACCCTTGGACCAGGTCCAGCTCCTTTATTTTACAGATGGCCACACAGGCCCTGACAGGTTAAGTGATTTGTGTGGAGGCACAGTGAGCTTGGGGCCCTGCCAGGACCCCAGGTAAGGTCTCCTGATTCCCTAGCTTCCTCCAGAGGCCTGGGGTAGGGACACGCTATTCGCCGTGGGGCCAGTCCCCTCTGCTAGGCGTTGGCAGAACCTCTTGGTTAAAATGGGAAGGCAGAGCAGGGTCCTAACTGTGCTTCGTTTCCTCTGTAGCAGGTTTAGGCCTGTCCTGGTTGGGGTGTGTGGATGGTGTCAAGCCTGCTCTCCCTAGGGGTGAGGCCAGGAATCTGCAGCCTAAGGGTGGGGGCATGGGTGCTGCAGATGTGCGGGGTGAGCCTGTCCTAGCAAGTCTTGGCAAGACAGCCACCTTGGAGCCCATTGGAGGTGCCTCTGCCCCTGGTCCTCTGATGGCCAATGAGATTGGCTGGGAAGAGGTGGTGAAGGAATGGTTCTGGGGCCAAGCCTGGGTCCTTTGGCCTCCTTTCTCCCTCACTCCACCAGAGACTTCCAGAGCTGACATCTCAGGTCTCAAGGGGGAGCCCTGTCCCCGCAGTGCTGGTGCCAGGAGATCTCGTCCCCTCTCCCCAGTGAACTACAGCACCCGGAGCTCCAAAGTCAATGCCCCTGCCAAGGGGCCCCTGCCCCCATCTAGCTGGCCACTTTCCACAGATCCCTTCGCCTCCCTTGTAGAACTTCTAATGTCTGCAAAACACATCCACACCCGTGCTCTTGGATCTCCTTTGTCTTTCCTAAAATCCCTAGGGGATGCCCCGCCCCCAGCAGGGGTGACCACCCCGCTCGATGGATGAAGAAACAGGATCTTGCCAAAACCCAACTCCAAAACCACTCTCCGCTGTACCCTCTGTCTGTACAGTAAGGTAACGAGACTGAAAAAATCCGAGGCCCGTTTGCTGGTCAGAGATTTTTATCACCTAGCTAAAGGAAGTTTTTTGTTTTCTGCTTTTTGCTTTTGGTCCATGATAGTCCCGCATCGTATTATTACGGCTCTTTGCAAAACGCTTTCATCTACATGATCACGATTCATCCCTGGGACAATCTTTGGGGAGTAGTAGGTTTTAGTTCCCCATCTGACAGTTGAGAATACTGAGACTCCGAGACGTGAAATGACTGATCCAAGCTCACACAATGCAAAGAAGAGCGAACTTTTATTGGGAGATGAATATACGCTGGGCAGAGTTCTGCGTGTGCTACACACCACGATTAGTACATTTAATCCTCAGAACAACCCAGTGAAACGGGTACCTTGACTCTCCTAATTTGATAGATGCAGGTTGGGGTCCTGGCCAGTCGTGCTGACCTCTGGTGGTGAAGGGGTTAAGCGTGGAGGCTGGGCAGGGCCCAGCTGGGATGCTGTCAATGGCAGGAAACCTGGCCTGTGAAGGAGGGGGAGGATGGGGCTTTGTGTCTGACCACCCCCATCCCTTTGGTCTTAAAGGAGCATCCGGGTTGGGTGGAAGGGCAGGTGGGGTAGGGTTGGGGTGTGGGGGGGTGGGAAGTGGGGAGTGGGCTTCTCAGCTCTTTTCTAGGGACCGAGGACAGACGCTGGGCTACAGAGGGGATTCAGAGTGGGACACGGGTGCTGCCCTGAGGCGGCCCCTGCTCTGATGAGGGTGACTAGAAGTGACCCTGTCTCCTTGTAGGAGCACTCTGTCAGATGGGGGAGGCAGCCCCCCCTCCAGGCCTCAGAGCGCCCAATCAGAGAGGGGAGACACAGCTCTGCCCTCAGGAGTCCGAGGTGGGGGGCGGCCAAGGAGCCTTGCTCTCATGAGCTCCCAGTCCGAGGGGTGACAGTACCCTGTCCCAGGATGCCGACAGACACAGACCCTCTACTGTACGGGCAGAGCAGGCTCATGGAGGAGAGGTCAAACTGGACTGGCCTTCTGGGTGGGAGAACCCTGAAAGTGGGCGAGAGTGGGGGGATCGGGAGGTGGGGTTACGGCTGCCTGCCCTGCCTGTCTCTGGGTCACACTTGCCATGAACGGATCATCTGTCTCTGGTCATGGATTCCCCAGGGACATCCTTAAAGCGGCTCCTTCCGGTGCTAGTGCCAGGACCTCGGGCCTGTGGGAGGCCAAATCTGAGAGCTACTTCCTTCCTATTTCCAAGCTCATTCCCAGATCACCTTGATGATCAGTTGGAAATGGCCTGAGTCAGAACGGGGCTCCTTCCGGAGAAGAGAGTGGGGGAAGGCTGGGGGAGCAGCGCCGGTCAGTGTCGGGAATAATGAGATGGCCCAGGGACGCCTTCAAATCCAGCCTCAGACCCCCGACCCACACTGTCACGTCCCTTAGCGGCCAGCTACAGGCGCCTCACCACAGCCACCCACGCCTCAGCCCTGCCTTTGATTCTAACCCTAGTGTCGCCACTCACTGGCTGTGTGCCCTCGAGCAAGAGCTTAACCTCTCTGAGTTTCCTTCTGTCTAAAATGGGAATGAGGAGACCCAGGTCTTGAGTGGCACAAAGAAGCGGCCGCTGAGAAAGCGCCTGGGGCCTCTCGGTGCTCATTAATGTTAGATGAATCTCCCTCTTCGCCCCTGCCCTGCAGTGACACCTCCGGCCTAAATCGCTCCTAACCCCACAGTCTCAGCTGCTGTCAACAAATCATTCTGAACACTGCTCTGCGCTGTGGGGTCAGCAGCTGGGGCAGACGTGGTCTCTGCTCTCAGGGAGGGATGGTGAAAGCTACAGGCCCCAAAACAGCAGGAGCCAGGGTGCCAGGGAGGGGAGGAGGCTTGGGAAGGAAGGGACTGCAGGGGGTGTGGAGAGGGGAGGGAAGGAGAGGGAGAGAGAGGGAGGAGAGGAAGGGGAAGGGGGGGAGAGAGATTGAGATGGAGATAGAGAGAGGGAAGAGAGTAAGAGGGACAGAGGGAGAGGGACAGAGGGACAGACGGAGAAGGAGATGGAGGGAAAGACAGGGAGGAGAGGAAGAGGGAGAGAGGGCCAGAGGGAGGGAGAGGCTCAGGAGGACTAAGAGAGAAGATGGGGAGCCTTATAACGGAGGAGATGCATGAGGTGGTGGGGGTCCTGAGAAAAGGCGGCTCCGGGAGGGGCCGAGATCTGCCAGCAGGGCGGGCTCAGGCCGGCGCCGGCGCGGCCCCAGGCCACAGGAGGGGCCCCCTCCTCTGGCCACCTACGCCCCCGCAGAGATGAGAGCCGCTCTCCAGTCATTGGGGCCTTCCGTTTAGGAAAGAATCTCAGCCACAACAATAGCCTGGCTCCCGCTCTCCCTCCGAGGGGTGCGGCCTCTGGGCCGAGCCGTTGCCCGGCACCCGCGGGGGAGAGAGGGAGGGGCGGCGGGGTCGCGGAGAGGAAGGTGTCCTTAAACGCCGTTTGTGGCGCCCCTCCGCGTGGCCGGTGCACACAGGGAATAAGAGCTAGGATGTCTGCTCTCAGGGCGCTCTCGGCCCAGGCTTAGAGTAAGGAAAACCACCTCCATTTACCGTGCGCTATGCGCGGGGCGCTCCGCGCAGCCCGGCACCTGCTTCCTACCGAACCCCAGGCGCGGGGGGCGAAGTGACTCGGCCAGGGTCACACGGCTGGCAGGCGGCACAGCCCGGCCTGCAGAGCGGACTCCCACCCCCCGGGGCAGCACCAGCGGCCTGGGTTCTGGCGCAGATCTGCTCTCCCTCCCCGCGGCCACCCGGCCGCCCGCCTCCAGGTGGAGCCCCTGAGTCTTCCAGACGCACGCGCGGCGGGCACCAGGGCAGCCCCGGCTCGGCTCGCGGCGCCTCCCGGGCTACTTGCACCCCCGGCCCCCGCGCCTCCTCCCCGCCCCCCCCCCCCCCCCCCGCCGCGCGCGCGGGTCACCTGCACCTTCCTCCGCTGGCCTCCGCGAGGGCGCCGCTAGAGCCAGGGCAAGGAACCCGAACCATCCAGTCTCCACCCGGCAGAGTGGGGAACACGCACGTGGGAGAGCAGTGGGGGGCGGGGGCTCGCGTGGAACGCGGCGGCGAGAAATGGATCCTTCCGCAAACATTGACAAATATGCGTTCGTAATGACAAGTTGAAAAATGTTTGGTTTTTCTTACACAAAGTCATGAAGATATCAAACAGGACCGAATTTAATTATTATTGCACATGTATGGGTATTTTGGTAAAGGGCCAACAATACTGATGAGTAAGAAAATAAACGTGAGTAATTCACAAATTGTCCAATCTTTATTCGGTAAAATCTATTTTTCTTGTCTCGATTTAAGCAAAATTACTAAATATGTCGCTATAGTGAAAAGCTTCAGGGGCGCCTGGCTGGCTCAGTCATTAGAGCATGTGACTCTTGAACTCAGGGTCATGAGTTCTAGACCCGGGTTGGGTGTGGAGACTGCTTAAAAAAAAAAGTTCCCCATCACTTGCATTCTACTGACAGTAGCACCCTGTTAGCCTCTCTGCAGTTGTTTTAAGTTAGATTTTTAACATTTCTATTTGGTGAATGTTTGATCTGTTGAAATAGGAAACAGGAAATAGAACTGAACATAAAATTTTTAATGTTTTTAATGTTTATTTAAAATTTTTTTAATGTTTATTTTTGAGAGAGACAGCGTGAGGGGGGGAGGGGAGGGCAGAGAGAGACACACACACACACAATCCGAAGCAGCTCCAGGCTCTGAGCTGTCAGCACAGAGCCCAATGTGGGGCTCGAACCCACCGAAGGTGAGATCATGACCTGAGCTGAAGTTGGAGGCTTAACCGGCTGAGCCATCAGGCACCCATAGTGTTTATTTTTGAGAGAGAGAATGTGGTGCTTGAGAGAGCATGAGTGGGGGAGGGGCAGAGAGAGAGAGAGAGAGAGAGAGAGACAGAATCCAAAGGAGGCTCCGGGCCCGAGCTGTCAGCACAGAGTGCAACACAGGGCTCAAACTCAGGAACCATGAGATCATGACCTGAGCCAAAGTCAGACACTTAATCCACTAGGCCACCCAGGTGCCCTTTAAGCATTTATTTTTTTATTTTTTCAACTTTATTTGTTTTAAGCAATCTCTACATCCAATGTGGGGCTTGAACCCATGGCCCCAAGATCGAGAGTTGCACGCTCCTTCAACTGCCTCGCTCCGCCAGGCGCCCCAACATGTTCAAGCATTTAAATAGGGGTGTACATGGCAAATCATCATTACCACTGAAAATGCTCCAGTGTATTTTAATGGCATCATTCATCTAAATCCCTCTCTCTCAGGGATTTTTCTCATAATTTCACCGTATCTTAAAGCGATGCCTAGGTGCATAGCAGTCAAGTATCGGCACCGCACTTCCTGGACATTATGCCTAGCCTACATTTCCAAATTTAAGAGGGAAGTAAGGGGCATCTGAGGGTCGGTAGAGCATGCGACTCTTGATCTCGAGGTCATGAGTTCAAGCCCTGAATAGACCTTACTTAAAACAAAACAAATTTAAGAGGAAAATATATTGTTTAACATTGCAAAATGTCCCTCGACCATCATCTGTTACTATTGCAAATATCCGCACGTTGGGACACGTGAAGTGGAGCGAGACAAGGGATGTTCAGCACTTGCTGGGAAACCATGCTCTTGCCAGGCGTTCCTGCTCTCCAGAAGGAAGGACTCGACAAGGTTCATTTGTCTCGCCTAAAGTCCCTCCCCACTCAGTCCTGTCCACCCTCGGAACCGTGGCTGGCTGTGATGTCAGCAACAGGGCAAAACTTCGTGGCATTTGGATGCATTGGTCTTTTGTTTCAAGGACATAGAGCAAGAGGTGTGGAGAAACGTTTGTTTCCCAGAGGCTGAACGGCGTTAGGTGCGAGAGAAGACGCGGCAGATCCCGGCTTATGCTGTGCGGTGCCGAGATGCCCGTGTGGGCTTTAATAAGTGACGTTTGGTATCAGCGCCCCTTTGAAGGGCAGGGATCCCTCTAGTCAGCTCTAAGGGTGGCACAGAGCTATGGCCAGGAAGGTGTCGTGTCACATTGAACACACCCAGTGGTGGGGACCTACCCTTCTGTATGCGAGGCTGGTAATTCCCAGAGAAGGTGGAGGTTGAGAGCCGGGCAGATACCCAAAAAGGTGAGTATTGCAACCAGCATCCCTAATATCATCACAGCATTGTTTAACACCTTAATATTGTCACTGGTTTACAACCGTCACCTTCTTCGCAGTCATTGCCAGCTTCTCCATCATTCCCTGCACGGAGAACATCTGTGGTTTTGACCATTCAGCAATTACTCTCACCCTACCCTGACCTTGGCCACCTGTGCTCTCAGAGTGAAGTAACTTGACTCAGGGTGGGGTGCTTGACCTAGGCTTGGGTCAAAAAGCCTATCACATTTCTCTGGCCCCAGTACTTCATTTACAGATGGGCACGGAACTCAATCACAGCCTAGGGGACTTTTGCTGAGACTGTTGAGACAAACCTCTCTCTTCCTTGCTGTGCAAGAACCTGGGAAGACAGAGCCCAGAGAGTCCGGCCTGCCCGAAGACTGAGTCAGCAGAGAGGAAGCAGTATTGAGAGTCAGAGTCAGTGAAAATCAACTTTGTATCTAATCATGTCTGAAGCAAACCTCTACGCGGTCTTCACAGTTGGGGAAGCCAATGCCTTTCCCTTTGGCTTAACCCTGCTGGCTTGAGTTTTCAGTCACTTACATCCAAAATAAACCGGAAGGCAACGTCTTTCTCTCCAAAACTAGGGTCATCATCCCACTGCCTGTAGCATTGAACATGGGAAGCCTCCGTTTGCTTACCGTTCTAGCCCATCTCCGCACTAATTTCTCAGGAAGGCAGAGCACATGCCTCCAGGTTTGTTGTGAAGCTGACTCCAAAGAGCAGTAGAAGTTCTCATTAAGGAGTCAGGAGACCAAAGTTCTGGTCCTGACTTTGAGATGAACTCACTCGTGGTCTGGAGCAGGTCGCTCTCTCTCGAGACTCAGATTCAGATCTATTAAAAGGAGGAAAGTGGATTATATCAGTGGCTCCCCTATGCTATTCCTTGGTGGATTCCAGTTGGTTACATAAAATTTACCTGGGGACCTTGCTAACAAGACAGATGCCAGACCTCTGTCCTTGGAGAACCTAATTTAGTAGATCTGGTGGGGAGTCAAGATGGGAAGACTAGAGGCACCTGGGTGGCTCAGTCA
The DNA here is from genome assembly GCA_030068075.1 of Paguma larvata. Classification (NCBI taxonomy): domain Eukaryota; kingdom Metazoa; phylum Chordata; class Mammalia; order Carnivora; family Viverridae; genus Paguma; species Paguma larvata. The sequence continues at coordinate 19,134,568 of CM057833.1, read as the reverse complement.
GTAAAGCGTCCTACTTCCGCTCATGGTCATGATCTCACAGTTCGTGGGTTCAAGCCCTGCATCGGGCGCTCTGCTGTCAGTACGGAGCCTGCTTTTGATCCTCTGTTCACCCGTCTCTTTCTGCCCCTCCCCGGCTCATTCTCTCTTTCAAAAATGAATAATCATTAAAAGAAAAAAAGGAGGAAAGACTGTAACACAGGCTCAGATTGATTTTATTGATATGAATGACCTTCCTAGAGATTCTAGATGTAATGTGTTATTTCTTGCAGCTGAAAGTAGCTCTAATATTGCTTGTTTCATTGACTGAAACTGGTATTCAACATGACGCGTGTTCAGTGAGGTTGAGATGCCGGCATATCTCCAGTGAATGTGTCTCATGTCTAAGAAGATAGGAGTGTTGCGGAAGAGTTATCATGTGGAATTGCGTATGATCCCTAATCCCACTGAGCACACCACCCTCCTCCCCGCCCAGGACTCAGAGGGTGATCCTTCGCCTCCGTGTTGAGATAAGCATAAGTGAGAACACCACCAGGATCCTTGGAAAATTTTATGGCGGATGTGTCTGCAGTTGGGTGTATTGGGAGAGGAGCCACTGAGATGAGCTCCCTGATCTCATTAGGGGTGATGGGGTCCTGAAGGAAGAGAGGCCAATGGCAGGGCCGAAGCGCCAGAGTCAAGGCGGATGCTTTCCCAGCAGGATAAAGTGATCACCAGCATGTTTCGACGTGCAGGGATCTTTAATCAGAGTGTCCTAGGAGTGAAATAGATGAGCAACTTCTTAAACTGATACCACTGACTTATATAACAGAACAACCTCCATGTCTTATGGCCAAGAGGCCAAAGGTGAATTGTTACAATGGAGCGTCGTCTCAGCCTCGCATCCTATTTCCAGATCCAAGCCAGTTCAGCGTTGATGTCCTGATTGAATGGGAGGCCAGGTCCCTTAAGAGAGGACCCTGAAGCACTGCCACAGTGTATAGTGTATAGTGTATTGGGTATAGTGTATGTCTTCTTCCAAGGAAGGGAGAAGGGAAAACTCAGATCTTTCAAGAATCACTAGACATTGGGGCACCTGGGTGGCTCAGTCGGTTAAGCGGCCGACTTCGGCTCAGGTCATGATCTCACAGTCTGTGAGTTCGAGCCCCGCATCGGGCTCTGTGCTGATGGCTCGGAGCCTGGAGCCTGCTTTGGATTCTGTGTCTCCCTCTCTCTCTGCCCTTCCCCTGCTCACACTCTGTCTCTATGTCTCTCAAAAATAAATAAATGTTAAAAAAAAAATTAAAAAAAAAAAAAGAATCACTAGACATTGACTTTGAATTGATGCTAACATCGGGGAACCCAAGATTGAACATGTCTAAAACTAAACTCCTGATCTATCTCTTATCACCCCCAGATCCACCTCAGCATCCTTCCAGTTGCTCAGGCCTCTTGGACACATGTCTTTCCTTCACATGCTGCATTTAATCCATCAGCAACATCTGTTGGCTTTATCTTCGGAACACGTCCGGATTTATGTCACCTCTGTCCCACGGCTCTCCTACTACCTGGGTCCAGATGGTTGTCCTCTCTTGCCTGAGTTGCTGCGGTGCCTTCTAAGGCTCCCTTCTAACCTTTCAAAGTGGAAGTTAATCACCTTGTAGCTTCTCTGCTCAAGTTCCTGAACAAGGCTCCTCCTCGAGGAAAAGCCAACGTCCTCAAAGGCTCACAAGGCTTTATGTGACCCGACCTGATCTCTGGTCCTCCCTCTCAGCCACGCTGCCCCAGATACTTTGAACGCACGACCTTGTCTACTTTAGGGCTTTGAGCCGCTGCCCGGAATACCTTCTCTTTAGCTCTCTGCTTGGGGGACTCCGTCACCTCGTTTTAAGCTTCGGTTCAACTCTCACCCCAGTGACATCTCCCTTGACCATTTTATTTAATAATTCTCCAGCATCTCTCTGCAGTATTCCCAACACGTTGTATTCTGTTCTACTTTTTCTTTGCATCTACTTGTTTTTTTTTTAATGTAGCACATTCTAACATCCTAAATAATTTACTTATTTATGTTCATAAATCTCTACCCCACCTAGAATGTAAGTTCAGTGAGGGCAGGGACCTTTGTTTTAGTCACTGATAAATCCTGATCACTTTGAGCCATGCCTTGTACCCAGTGGGTGCTCAATACACTTGTTCCATGAATGGATTTTGAAGAAACCCTGGAGAGACTGTGGAGGGGGCTCTGGTGGGTCCCTTGAGAGGGTAAGTCTTGGGACCAAGTGATGCAAAATTCAGGCCCCAGCAGGCCTTCTAAAACCATACAATTTCCTCTTCTGGCCAGTGAGACTGGAAGTAAAGTCTGCTGCAGGAGCCTAGGGAAGTCTTCCCTGCTCTTAAGGAGACACAGGAAGAAATGGTCCCTTTCCTCCTCTGGGTGAGCTGTCTAGATGTTGCCTCTGTCCCACTGCACTCCTACTACCTGGGTCCAAATGGTTGACCTTGAGGAGAGCAAGTCTAAGGAAAAGGCAGGGGTGGGTGTGTGTAGATAATCTCGGTCCTTTACTCATTATGCGTCCTCAAGGAATGGCTTACTGCCCCCATCTGTGGGTCAGCCAACTGCCTGCGCTCGTCACCTCCTTCAGGGTCTGCCTCTGCTGCTGAGAGCCCCTTTATTCAAGGACAAGGCCTTCCCAGGGTGGCCCACATCTGGCGCCTGAGGAAGGCGAGGGTATGACAGTGACACTGATGGGCAGTTTTATTCCAAAGCATTGGCAAACTCAGAGACCTTTATGCGACACTGTGTCCCCATAGGAAGGATATAGGAGTACAGGAACCCAGGGGTGAAAGCCGGAGCGACTCCACTATTACTCTAATACCAGTGAAGACCTTGTATTTCCCAGCCCTGCCACTCTGGGGCTCTGCCGGGAAAGACGTCCTGGTTCTCAAAAGGGAAACACTTTTGCCAAAAGGATTTGCATTGAATTAAAAGCTCCGTCTGCCTCCTGGGTGTGCTGAGCTTCTTATATCTAGGGACCAATGGTCAAGAAAAGGGGTCACTGTCATGGCAGAGGCGTTGGACCCTGCTTAGGAATTGGAATAAAGCTGCTGTCACATAATCGGGACAACCGATTCCAGGTGATCTACTTGGGTGCTTCTTGGTGGTCCCTGTCCCATTCGTGACTGTAAATGGCCAGGTAATGCAGCCCGGGCCTGAGGAGGCCCTGGTGACCAGGGGCTCAGGCTCCTTGAGGATGAGGGTCTAGATCGTCATGCCAGCAGGTGAACCACTGAGGCCAGCAGAAGCGACAGCTGGGGGCGGGGGGAGGGAGCTAGAACGGGTAGAGGAGAAGGGACATCATGAGTCTCCGTCGTGGCTCTGAGGCCATCTGCAGTGATGGGGGATCTAGTTCGTCCCACTACAATTCCTCTTCCAAGTTTCTCCTCCTAGGACTCCTTGGCCAGCGGATTCCTGAAAAAGCTGCCTTTCAAACGTTTATGGGGAAGCTGATTCGAGCGGCTCCAAGATGGTCCTGTGGTAGACACCAACTTTCTTTCTTTCTTTTAAGTTTATTTCTTTATTGTGAGAGAGACACAGACAGCGTGAGTGGGGGAGGGGCAGAGACAGGGTGACCGGGAGAATCCCAAGCAGACTCTGCCCTGTCAGCCCAGAGCCCGATGTGGGACTTGAACTCATGAAAACCGTGAGATCACGACCTGAACTGAAAACAAGAGTCAAAGCTTAACCGACGGAGCCACCCAAGTGCCCCAACAATAACTTTCCAGGAAGGGCTTGCTGCCCATCCGTGGCAAGGGCCGTCGGCGTGAAGCTGTCACCTCTCTTAGGGTGGGCTTCGCCTGCTGAGAGCCCCCTTGTACAAGGTCATACACTTCCCAGGGAAACCTGTATGTGGTGACTGGAGGAGGTGGGGTGTAAGAGTCTGGCCATTCCAGCCTGATGGGGACACCGACTGCTCTGCGCCGGGCCCTCGGAGCCTGCGTCGTAGTTCAGCTTCTTCCCCTGCCTGAGCCTGGTTCCTGCCCCTTCTTTCACAGGGGTCGTTGCCTGACAAACATCTTGTGCCCGAACTCTCTCTCGAGGTCTGCTTTCAGAAAACTCAGCTGTGACGCCAGCAGGGTGTTACTCTCGGAGGCCGAGCCTTCATACCCAGCTCCGGGAACAGTTTGCCTCTCTCCAGCTCCCTCCGGAGACCATCCGAAGGGGGCTTCTGAGCAGCTCCTCCAACACATCTTTCTACCCTGTTTGAGATTTAGACGCCCTTGCCCCCTCCTCCCTTCAACATTTGCTCTGCAAACAAATCATTAAGCACCCACTAGTTCCAGAGCCTTGATAATTTTTTAAACGCCTCCCAGAGAGAATGGGAGTGAATCTTTCCTCCGGAAAGGGCCTTGACCCTGCGTGGTCGTCTCCCCTCGGCCTCCTGAGGTGTCAGCCCACAGGTAGAGAGACCAACCTTGCCAGCCCTGGTGACCTGAAAGAGATGGGTGGTCAGGAGCTTAGGCCAAGTCCCTTCCATGGCAGCTGTGGTTAGTCACTTCTTAGAGACTGCCCCCAACGATACTCTGAGATTAGGCGAGCCCGGCACTGTGAGACACAGGCCACAATGATCATTTTGTTTCCAAATTATCCCTCTCTACCCTCCAATGTTTACAGGAAGCGGGTCGGTTGAGTCAAGGGGATGTAGAGGCTCAGACTGGGGAGAGGTTTCCCAGGGACACGCACAGGGCACCTTGCCTTTGAGCAAAGTATCCCAGGCTCATCCACCAGAGGGCAGGCTTCACCCCTCAAGAAGCCTTCCTGATTCGCCTTCACCTTGGGACTCTCTTTCCAACCTCCAATCGCCCCAGGGTCCACGCGGCTGCCAGGCATCGTCTGCACACTCCCGGGATCTCTTTAGCGCTGCTTTTCCCCCCGTGACCACTCTGACAGTTATTTACCTGGATTCCTGGTGCTTTGTAATGCCAGTTAACTGGTAAGAGCAGTAATTCCTTCCTTTATCTTTGTTTTTTTCCTGTAGTGTATGAAATATCTTCACATACATTATTCTCATTTGGTTTGCAAAGCAACTTGGAAAAATAATTTATTATATGCTCACTTCCAAAACGTTTATTTACTTATTTTGGGACAGAGCACGAGCGGGGGAGGGGCAGAGGGAGAAGGAGAGACAGAATCCCCAGGGGGATCCCGAGGCAGGGCTCAATCTCACGTGAGATCAGGACCTGAGCTGAGCTGAAATCAAGAGTTGGATGCTGAACTGACTGAGCCACCCAGGCGCTCCTATATGGCCACTTTTTAGAAGAGATCATTGAGGTTCACAGAGGTGAAGTGGCTACACTTTGTTAAGTCACGTAGCGGGTTTCTGGTGCTGCTATCATTGACCTCTATTAAGCACTTGCTGTGTGCCAAGGATGGTGTACAAGCTGGCTTGTAATTTATTTAGTTCTGCAGTAATTGAGACCATGAAGTATCGACAGTAGGGATAGACAAATAGTTGCCTGGAATTTATAGAACTTATTAATTAAATGGTTGAAATCTCCCATGTTCTTACTATTTGTTTACTTGATCGATCAGTTACTAAGAGAGGTGTGTTAATATAGACCATGAAGGGTGTAGATTTGTCCATTTCTCTCTGTAGCAGTTTGAGGCTACGTTATTAGATGCATATGAGTTTAGAAGTGTTCTCTCTCTCCCTCTAGTGAACTGAAGTTTATCATTATATAATGACTGTCCTTATCTCTAGTGATGCTTTTTGCCTTAATATTGCTATTTAATTTAATCAAAATTTTTTTGGCCTAGTATTTCTCTTCCCCAACTTTGCCAATCTGTGTTCTAATGTTTTAGATCTGCCTTTTTCAAACAGAACATCATTGGATTTTGCTCTTTTATTTGGTCCGACATCTTTTATCTCTGAACTCATTCCTTGAGATTAATATATCTTTATTTACTTTTCTCATCTTATAATGGGCATTCTATTTTTGTACTTTTCCCCCCCGCTCTTTATTTTTTTTTAAAACAGTTTTGGGATCGATCCCCAATTGCCTGCCTCTGTTTATTTGGAAATTATAGGTTCTATGTCTTTCAATTGTTTTCCAATTGTTACATTCTAACCTAATAATTACTGTCTGCTGAGTTTTGTTTCAATTAGCATATTTTTCATTTTCAGAAATTGTATTTGGTTCTTTTTCAAGTTTACTAGTTCCCACAGAATATCAAGTTTCTCTTTTATTTTTTGAACATATCAAGGTTATTTTATACTGTGTGTCTGATGATTCTAGTATCTTCGAAGGTCTGTTTCAACCATCTCTCAGTTCTACTTGTTCTCCCTCGGTGTGCCTTGTTACCTTGTGTGTTTGGTTATTTTTCACTGTAAACTGCTTGTATTGTCTAGAAATTTGTAGGAATTATTTGAGGCCTGTGTTGACATTGAGTTCCTTCAAAGACAATATGCATTTATTACTGTCAATAAGGTGCTGATACTACCAACCCACACCACTTTAAATTCTTTGTTTAAGGATTTTAGGATTACATAAGTAACGTGATTTGATTTCAGATTTCAGAAAGGGGCTGGCTTGCAAATTATGAATTCTTTTTTTTTTTTTTTTTGAGAGAAAGAGAGAGAGAAAGTGCTTGCATGCAGGAAGAGCAGAGGGAGAAAGAGAGAAACTTAAGCAGGCTCCATGCCCACTGTAGAGCCCAATGCGGGACTTGACTCCATGACCCTGAGATCATGACCTGAGCTGAAATCAAGAGTCGGATGCTCAACTGACTGGGCCACCCAGGTGCCCTGCAAATTATGAATTAAAAATAATTTTTTTAACATTTATTTATTTTTGAGAGACAGAGGGAGACAGAGCGTGAGTGGCGGGGGAGGGGGGAGCAGAGAGGGAGACACAGAATCTGAAGCAGGCTCCAGGCTCTGAGCTGTCAGCACAGAGCCCAACACGGGGCTTGAACTCTTAAGTTCTGAGATCATGACCTGGGCCGAAGTCGGACGCTTAACCAACTGAGCCCCACTGGCGCTCTGAGTCTGTGCATGTTTTAATGCTGAGAGCAAATGCTAGAACAAAAAGACCCAATAGTTTTTTTAGCTTTGATCGCAAGTTTGTATTCCTCTGCCTGTCTTTGAAGATCTTTCATAATCTGATCACACTGTATTCACCCGCTCTCTTTTTCCTGGCATACGCTCCCCGAGACAGTCCTTCTGGGCATCTGCACAATCTCTCTTCAATTCGTGGCGAAGCGGCAATTACCATCACGGGTCCTCACGGCCTGGGCTTGGATCCTGAGAGAACTGTAGACCTCAGGCAGGTTATCCAGCCTCTCTGTGCCTCTGTTTCTTTACCTGTAAAATGGCAAAGAATGGTAGGCACTTTGCGGGGTTGTAGGAATTCTATGAGTCAATGCATGGAAAGCAGGTAAAGTAGTGCCCCCCACATAGAAACTGCAGGTATATTTTAGCTGATACTACTATTCTCCCCTATGCAATGGGTCGTCATGAGTTCCCTATAGCTCATCTGTAAACTGGGAGAGGATTCTTGTAGATAAAATAGTTTTATTATCATTTTTAAATTTTTTATTATTTTTTTAAAATGTTATTTAATTATTTATTTTGAGAGAGAGAGAAAGACGGAGAACACAAGCAGGGGAGGGACAGAGAGGGCAAGAGAATCCCAAGCAGGCTCTGCCCTGTCAGCAAGACAAAACTGTGAGATCCCGACCTGAGCCGAAATCAAGAGTTGGACGCCCAACCGACTGAGCTATCCAGGCATCTCTATTTTTTTTTAAACCAAATATTGTCACTTCATTATTATTTTTTTTTGTAATTTCAAGTTTTTATTTAAATTCCAGTTAGTTAACATACATAAATAAAATAGTCTTCAAAAGTACCTAACAGGGGTGCTTTTGATTTTGGCTCAGGTCATGATCTCACTGTTGGTGGGTTCCAGCCCTGGGTCAGGCTCTGCCCTGACAGCTTGGAGCCTGCTTGGGATTCTCTGCCTCCTGCTCTCTGTGCTCCTCCCCCACTCACGCTCTGTCTCTCTCAGGATAAATAAAAAACTTAAAAAAAAAAAAGTACCTAACACAGTGCCTGGCACACAAAAGGGCTAATTTTCTTGAATGGCAGTTTTCCTATTGCCATTTTAAGAGGGCAATGGCGCTTTCTCTACTGAGGCCTAGGGCTTCATTTGTCCCAGTGGAGAGATAAGTGCTTTGTGTTTCAAGTCTCAAGGGCAACCAAATGGCTCAAAAATGTTGAAAGACAAAAGAACGAGCAACCCTAGCCACCTCGGCAAAGGTAGTAACTATCTCCTGAGACTGAAGGAATGGACCCGTGGCTGATTCTGTGAGTTAAGCTCCAACAGTGACCCGCGGTAGCAAGATTTCTGCTGGATGGGATATGACTGAGGCCCCGGCGTTTGAACAGGGCTGGACCTTGGGGCTTCGGTCGATGAGCATCTTAGTGGGCCTCGAAGGACCAGAGGCCTTTCTCCAAGTCTTAGGGATGGTTCTGGAGAAGTTCTCTCTAATCTCGGCTGTTTGAGAAGGATGAAGAAATGTGATGCTTCTTATCTCTTGGTGTCTTTGAGGAAATTTATAGTGATCCATCATGTTTTATTTTCTCAGCGGAGGGCAGGGATGTGTGTGACCTTCCTTTGTAAATCTCCCAACCCTTTCCTTAGTACTTTTCCATGTTGAATTGAATCATTGAATTTTAGACCTGGAAGGGCTCTTAGAAATTATTCCAAGTTAGTACTGATAGTAATTAATTATTATGAAGGCCAAAGACACCATCCTATTTGAGTCTTTCTGTCCTAGGTCTCTAAAAGAAATCCTGAAGTCAGGAAGTTTCTTCTCTAAGGACTGGGCCTCGGCTGAAGGGCGGGCCCAGGTAGACATGTAATTTAGCCTCAACGAACGTTTTCTTCTCTACAGCCCATTGTTGCCCACAGGCACCGACGCTCCTTTGGGAAAGACTAGAAGAACCACTGCTATCGATATAATTAGAGCAGAGGGGTTGCGGGTCCACCAGATCGCATCAGCTTCAGGAAGTCCCATCTGCTAAACTGGAAAAGGCAGGGCTCACGAGAGGCCTCTGGAGCAGGCCCATTAGTTTGTCAGCCAGCTGGAGAAGGACCAGAGCCTCTGCAGACAGAATAGTGTCCTGACATGTAGACCTAGACAAGGATGGTTGTCAACCAGTCAACTCCAGACTGCCCTGGGCTCGTCTGTAACTTAGTTTTCCAATCTCTTCGCTGTCTGTTCTTTTCCTTTCGATATCCACTCCATTTACCCTGCACCCAAAGTTCTCATGCAGTGGTTCCTGTTGTAACTAGAACAGTGGTTCTTAGTCTGTTGGACTCTTTAAGAATTTGTCGAGGGGTGCCTGGGTGGCTCATGTCAGTTAAGCGTCCGACACTTGATTTTGGCTCAGGTCATGATCTCATGTCTTGTGATTCGAGCCCCGAGTCAGGCTCTATGCTGATAGTGTGGAGCCTGCTTGGGCTCTCTCTCCCTCTCTGCCCCTCTCCGGCTTGCTATCTCTCTCTCTCCTTCTCTCTCTCAAAAATAAATAAACATTAAAAAAAAAATTTGCTAAAAGTTATGAACTGTCCCCATGGAAAAATGCGTATTCACATAAAATTTTGCTCACAATTCTAGTGGGTTTACTGGCAATCCCGGATTCCTTTGTTGGGTTCCTGCTTAAGAAGCCCCACTCTTGAGTGATGTACCCGATAGTGATTTAATGCATCACCTCTTCTGTTTCTCAGAAATGCAGCTGCTGTTCTACCATGAAGTAGACAGTCTGAGAGTGAGGATAGGGACTTGAGTTTGGGGTGGGGTGCTGAAACGGGTCTCTGCTGTTGGTGGTTGGAGGTAAGCAAATCTAAAAAACACTATGACTTGTTCTGCCTATCCTACAGTCTGAGTAGTACTGTTTTGATTGCACTATTTTAACCTGTTTTCACATTAGAATCACTAATACTTAAAAAATATTAATGTGGATGCCCTACTCACTGAAATTCTCATTTTATTAATATGAAATAGATCCTAGGCATCTGTGTTTTAAACATTTAAATGGCTTTATTGAAGGATAAGTGATGTAAAATAAAATGCATAAATTTAAGTATATAGTTTGGTGAACTCTATGTATGAAATCCATGAACACCCCCCAAATTTCCCCTGAAATTACAGGCAAACATTTTCCTGAGGAGAGGAAGTAATGCCTTCATCACGTTATCCCAAAGGGGAGAAGAATCAAAGCTACAACTGAAGACTGGCTCATTGGGAATCCGTTCATTCATTCAACATATTGTCAAAATCAGAGCCCAATGAACAATAATGGCGACCATTTGAGAACTTAATGGACCAGGTACTATGCCAGGTACTTTATGTGTATTATCTCTAACCTGTACAAAATTCTGAAATGTAAACACATCATGTCAGTTTTACAGATAAGGGAACTAAGGCTCAGAATGAAGTGACTTGCCTAATGCCACATATTAACTATGTAGGTACGTGCGAAGCTGGTGTTCAATATGGTATCTGCTACGGTGAACCTGTGCTTCAGCCTCTCGGCCACGAGGCCTTCAGTAATACTAAGTTACCTAACTTCTGTTCGGAACAAGTTAAGCTTGAAATACCAGGACTGAACAGGAAACGAAAGAGTGAAGTCAAAGACCTCTTTTTTTTTTTTTTTTTTTAACAATTCCCTTCTAACCAATGAGAAATCATTACAAAAGAGAAAGTACTGCCTTTAAAAGACGCCAAGACGGCGCTGTGCCCTCAAGAGGTGTGGCGGTAGGTTCTCTCAAGTACAGTTGTTATCTAACCACAAACCAACAGTCTATCATTACGTTGCATTTTAGAGGACGTCTATGATTGGTTGGCTTAAGAGAGCAACATTTGAATTTAAAGACCAAAACAACCAGGGGTCATTTTCAGTGAGAAAGATAAAGCTTTGTTAGTAGAGAAAACTCCAGCTGGAATCGGAGATTAGGCATTAAAACCCTTACCTTTACCTCACTAACTGGTGTACTATTAATTTCCTCATCAAGAAACCAGCCCCTATTTTGAGTAAAACCCACTGAAAAGATACATAAAAAATCTGTGAAGGCTCTTTGTAAACTGCAAGGGATTACAAAAAAGCTACTAAATACAAATATTTATAGCTTAAGATTTAATTAAAAAATTAATCTCTAAATAGAAAGCAGAATTTGCCTGTATACAAAGGCTATGCCAGGAGGTGGCAGAGTCAGAAGCGGCCACCGTTCCTGATGCCTATTTTTCTACTTGTCGCCGGATCACATGCAGCGTTAATGTTTTCTGCCTCCAATTTTTCCCTCTGCTGGTCTCTTGGACCACTAAGTGCACTGTATCCTCAGTACTTTGTTTATTCTGGAGAAGACAGACACAATAAAAGCGGACCAGCTGACTTTATAGAAAGGAAACCATGGTTTCAAGTTATAGATCGAAAAATTACTTCCTCTTGGCACATTTACCGTACTTCGGTCTGAGCCTGGGATGCATCCTCAGCTTAAGGAGATAGAAGGATTAATGAAAAAAATCATTTCAGGCAATATTTCTTCTGACAAATACAGCAAGATAGTAAGCATTAAAATTTAAGAGAACTTTAGATGCTGTAATTCCTATAATGCAATCATCTTTTCCTCAGTAGTAGCTTCTATTACAGAAAGTTTCACTTAAGAGATAAGACTGAAAATGACATTGTTTCAAATTTTATACCCTCTATTTTATGTTCATGAAGTAAAGCACCACAGAACTACATAGAACCACCAAATCAGCAATATAGAATTTTCAGGGTTATTTTTTTTTTTGTTGAAACTCACTTTATTTAAAAAAAAAACAACAGTCATGAACAATAAATTACAATCATTTCCCCCTTTTATAAATTCTTCATAAAATATATTTGACAATTTTAAAAGAAAATTTCAAAAGTTGCTTTCATTTTTGAAGTGCTGATGACTTATTTTTTTGACCATTTTGTCATGCTGGTGAGTTATTTTGTAGCTGCTACAATAGTTTGATTGATAGACATTTTACAATTGAAAACAACAACAAGAGGAAAAAACAGACCAGCAGAAAGAACTATTCAGTGTGCTATTTATCTGACACTTAACACTTACTTCATCATAATGACAAAGTATCCCTTAGCACCAAAAGTCTACAGGAACCCCATCTTTCTAAGCGACAACTAGTGCAAAATAACATTCTAGGAACTAACTGTACAACCCCATATTTTAACTGGCCGCAGCTGCCGATGAGCTTATTTGAAATATTTGGTCTTTTTTCAATTAAGACAAATTTCATAAAACACTATAAACCATGGCAAGAGACTCTGAGGAATAATTGTTTATTGAGTACCTATTATGGGCAAGGCACTGTGCACAAATTCTTGCTTTCGTCTTCCTCTAGCAAATATCCCAGGAATTTCCAAGTATCGCTAACCTTTTATTTCTTACTCCAGGCTGGAGAAGGCTTGTGGCTATTTGCCGTTTTTAAACTGTCATTTTATCAACTGACCTTCAGTGCTGAGCTCACAGTAGGTACTTAATAAATACCTCCTGACCAAAAGAACAAATAAAGACAAAGAAGTTACTATCATTTTGCTTGGTATCACAGGCTATTTTAGAATACAAGGACTTGAGAAAATTCCAGAAGAAACCTCCTGATCACTTGTCATACCTTTGCCGCCAATGAAAGAAAGAATTCTACTTCACAGGTGAAATCTTTCAAAATAAGTAACTGTTAGCTGTTTTCAATGAAGCAAGACCAAAAACTAGGTACTTAGGGAACCACGACTCCCAGTACATAGCTATTTGAGGAGCAAATGAAGCACTGGCATGCTATCCTGTGAATCATCATGAATCTCTGCTGAAGTGCCACTTTACTGATGGGACAAATACTTTTCACTTGCAATAACTCAGTCCCCTCGGCCAGATGTTACAGTAATTTGGTGGCCCAGAGGGTCAGTGATCATGAGGTTCCAGTGTACTTCCACCTCTAATTTCCAAAAAGTTTCTTGTACTTATTGGCTTGAAAATGATGTTAGAAGTATGATTTTTTTTTTATTTTAAAAGGTTTATTAAAAACCCAAATTTTAAACTTCCGGACCAAGTAACACACAGTTCAGAAATTTTATATACTCTAATTTTTTGTGCTTTTTCACCTTCTCTCATACATTTTAAATAAGCAAAAAAATTATGATAGCAAAATTCCAAAAGTTGTGGAAGTTCAAAAAAGCTGAGGAGACCCACTGGGTGCCAACTATGCTTCAATTTAAAAAAAAAAAAACCTCAGGAAAAAAAACGCTGAGACTATGCAAACTATTTACGATTTCAGTATTCTAATACTTCTTTTTTTTTTTTACTTTGACCAAAGACTCTAGTGCTTTATAAAGACTAACCTAGATACAATGGTCTTAAAGTCTATCTAACCTTAAAGGCTAATATTCTGTTTTAGAAAAACTTTCCTTAAATTTTAATTATCTGCATGTATAGGAAAACAAACTGGAGACAGCCATACAGGGTTAAAAATCAAACTAACTTCAAGAAAAGTAACAGTCTATTGGTTTTTTACATAGACCATACCAAGTGATTGTGTAAAATTAATAACGTTTCTACTTGAAAGACATAATTGATGCCACAATATTTAATCCATTTGTCAACTGTATAGGTATCATCTCCCACTTTAGAAAAAGGTGATCAACATTTAACACAACCATATCACTATCATTACTGTGTTAAATTAGACAAGAGAAAATAGCATTAGTGCCAAAATGAAAAGAATTCCAGTGATTAAACAAGAGACCATATCAAGGCAGGCGATGTGAGGATAGATTTCTTTTGATTTCTTCAACTTTATGCTGAGGCTTAGACAAAGTCTTGAAATCAAAAATCAATGTATCAAGTAGGACAGTTCATATATAGCAAAGTTTTCAGAAACAGAGGAATCCTGCGTTCAGATTCGTATCAGATTGCAGATGCTCAAGTGCAGACATGTTCCAGTGCAGTGGTTTAACTGGTTAATTGAATGCTTGGTTACTTAAAGAAGGTGACTGGATCAAGGTCCTTGCCAACCTGCTACCACGTGATTGCATGGCTAATTCAACTCCTGCAGCTATCGGGCACTGGAGAGCTCAAACATACTTCAGCAGCTTTGGATCGCTTAATTTTACGTTTAATCAGGTAATTTTAGACCCTCCAAAATGATGCCTTAAAAAAAAAAGCTGTATAGTATTACAAAAATAAAAAACGTAGTATGATTTCATTAGAGGGAGGGACAGGGTAGGAAGATGAGGGAAGGTTCTTTATTTTTCATCACTGATTTCACCAGCAAATCTCAAAAACCCAAACCTACATCAAATAATTTAAACAGAAGTGGCATTTTCTTCATATGGAATGCAAAATGCACACATTCACATACTTACATATACATAAATATATACATATATGTTTCCTTTACAAAGCTTCAAAGGTTGCATTACCAGCATGCAAACCTCTTCTTCCATGGAAATTCCTAATACTGACAAGGAATGTCTAAAATACTTAGAGACTTATTTCCAGAAAACTGGACTTTCTTCTCTTCTTGGCTCTTAGAGAATTTTCCTGCCAAACTTCCAATGATCATTTTAAAAAATGTACACCCACATTGGTAATACACATTTAAAACATACTAACAAAATGGCCAGCTTGGACTTAAGAAAAACGAGGAAAAAAAAACACCCCACAATAAAATCTAAACCCTTAGAAGGTGGAGTTTAGCTTTTTATATTCTTTTTCAGCCACATTATGTTGTTGCATCACTGTGAAAACATAAGCAGCATACCATCCAAGATATTTGCAAACAATATATGTGTCACGTTTCCCAGCTGCTATCTTTAAATGCAATTTGTACTAATCTGAGTTCTAGTTCAAAAGCATCTGGACGATCCTGAGGGTTTGCAGCCAGCATTTCCTTAATCAGTTGTTTCATTCGCCCATTCATAGACTTTTTCTTCACAGGAATGAGAAGTTCCATTTTAGGATTTTCCAGAAGCGCCTCTCCAACCGGCACAATCTCAGTTCCTTGTTTTACGTAACTCCCTAAGAGTTCTTTCTTTGTCTCTGTGTCTATGAATGTGATCCTTTCCAGCATTGCCCAGATGATAATCCCCAAAGCAAAGATGTCAGCTTTTGCTGTGTAATGTCCCTCCCATACTTCGGGTGCCATGTAGAAATCTGTTCCACAAGCTGTGGAAAGGAAACACTTGTTTACACTGACAGGTTCTTCTGGGTTCTGTCCAGAGGCTGAACAAACTTTACTGAGACCAAAATCGGCCACTTTCAGTGTGGGTTCCAAGTCACTGGTATCCAACCTGCTTTGAGAAATCAGGATGTTGTCAGGCTTAAGATCTCGGTGGATGATCTGGTTTTTATGCAAGAAAGCCAGAGCACTGCTCAGCTGAAGCATAAAGCTGGTGTTAGTTTTACGATTGGGTTTCCTGGACAACAGATACTCATTCATATCTCCGCCGTCGCAAAAATCCATCACAAACCACAAGTAATAGGCGCTTCTGGGATCAAAGGCAATTTCTCCTTTTAATGAAGTCTCTACAAGCTATAAGAGGAAAAAAAAAAAACAGATTACAATCATAGGCACAATTTATAAAATTCAGCTACAGGGGTGTCTGGGCAACTCAGTCAGTTAAGTGTCCAACTTCGGATTAGCCCGTGATCTCACAGTTTGTGGGTTCAGGCCCCACGTCGGGCTCTGTGCTGACAGCTTGGAGCCTGGAGCCTGCTTCGCATTCTGTGTTCCCCCCTCCCACCTCTCTGCCCCTCCCCACTTACTCTCTGTCTCTCTTAAAAATAAATAAAAACATTAATAAAAATTAAAATTCAGCTATAGAAAATAAGTAACTGGTTAAGTGAGACTCCAAATTTTAAGTGGAAATTCCATGAATGTTTTATTTGGTCAGTGCTTTTATATGTGCATTTTATTTTAAACTTTAGTACTTCAAACTGTCATTTTGCCCTTCACGAATACACACCAAATCTCTAAGTCAAGAGGTAAAAACTTATTTAAAAATAAAATAGCTTTAGGGGTACTTAGCTGGCTTAGTTGATAGAGCATGGGACTCCCGATCTCAGGGTCATGAGTTCAAGCCCCACATTGGGCATAGAACTTACAATCAATCAATCAATCGCTTAATTTTGAAAAGTGTCCAACTGGCTATACATTTTCTCTGTGTGTTAATGGAGCTGAACTCTACTCACCTAGCTAATAGCTTCATGAAAAAGTCAAAGTTTCAGGAGCTAGATCTGGGAGATTGCCAGCTGAATATATAAACATCCATTAGGAATTTCTACTCAATTAAACGGCCTGAAATCGGTTTCTTGTTCATTGGACATACACTACAACATAATCCGTGAAATTAAGAGAAAAATGATCAAGGAACATTAGTTGTTACAGAAATAAAGGCTTCTTGTAGTTACTGATAGAAGACTGACATTATTGCTTCGTAAACTTCTACAGGCAGAATGCAAATATGTTGGCAATCTCTATCACTGGATGGCTTCTAAAACCAACTTATAAAAAAAATTTACATTTTGAAATAAAAATTCAAATCTGAGTTTGTAGATTTCTTTTATACAAGCTGAAAACCTAGAATAAATTACTGTTTCATTTGTTATCATTATCTAACTATAACTCCTATTACCTGAAATTCAAGAATATTACTTTCACTGAATATGAATTACCATTCTAAAATATAGATACAGTGCTTTGAAAGCATTTGTCTCATGGTGTCCTTTTCAGACCCACTGACTAGAAGCTCAGTAGGGAAGACGAAGAGTTGTTAAAGAGTGAATGAACTGCTAATTTTACATTAAAGTCCACTAGTACTTCCTCTTGTCATTTTGGAGGGCAGAAGCAAAGAACACCTTTTCATGCCATCTCCCCCAATGGCAAACAGCTGTAATTGCAACGGTCTGCAGATGTCTTTGGCATGCATTTTCTTTGTTGCATGTGTTTGCCAGTGAGCCAGGATAGTCTAGAAAGGTACAGATCACACAATTATTTACCAGGTGCACTGTTACTAAATATGCTGAGATTTAAGACCAACACCATCACTCCTCCATTTCCTCTCTTCTGTCTTTACTCTCAAAAGCAAACTTCCTAAATAGCTTTGAGCAATGCAGAGTCCTAGCATTCAAAGAATGGTTTAGAGTAAGGCCAGATAAGTATTTTAGGCTTCATAAGCCATTCATAAGGTCTCTGTTTTGTATTCTTTATCATTTTCTTTTTCTTAAACAACTCTTAAAAAATGTAAAACCTGGAGGCACCTGGGTGGCTCAGTCAGTTAAGTAGTGACTTTGGCTCAGGTCGTGATCTCACGGTTTATGAGTTCAAGCCCTGCATCGGGGTCTCTGCTGCCAGGAAGAAGCTTCTTTGTCCCTCTTTCACTCTGCCCCTCCCTCGCACACTCTTTCTTTCAAAAATAAACAAACATTAAAAAAAAAACCCACCTAAAAACTAGGTGTATCTGGGTGGTTCCATCCATTAAGTGCCTGGCTTGATTTCAGCTCAGATCATGATCTCACAGTTCATGGGACTGAGGCCCACGTGAGGCTCTACGCTGGCAGAGTGGAGCCCGTAGAGCCTGCTTTGGATTCTCCCTATCTTTCTGCCCCACTCTGCTCACATTCTTTCTTTCTCTCTCTCAAATTGAATAAACAAACTTACAAAAAATAAAAAGTATAACCATTTTTAGCATCTGGGCCATATAAAAACTTAGCTAAGGGCTATAGTTTGAGGGTCACTGGTGGAGAGTTATAGATGTACAGAGCCCAATCTGCTTCTTCCCACGTGTAGAGGATGTCATCGGCCGTAGGTTCTCTTGCCTAAAGTCCTTCAGTAGCTTCCCTGTTCTCTTAGGATACAATCTAAGCTCTTTAACATGGGCCATGGGATCCTCTAACCTTGATCTTTCTCACCTAAAACAACTCTCCCAGTATCGTATAGCCTTATTATATTCTCTCACTTCTTAGAATGCTTTGTACTTTTTGCTTTAAGACATTTGTATGTACTGTTCTTTCTGGCTGGAAAGTTTTCTCACTCACTCACCTGGCTAACTCCTCTCCACCTTTCAAGTTTCCACTATTTCAGGTGAACCAGTTCCTGTGTGTCTGTATGTATACATATTTGAGAGAGAGAGTGGGGGAGGGGCAGAGAGAGAAGGAGACAGAGAGAATCCCAAGCAGGCTCCACACTGTCAGCAAAGCCTGACATGGGACTCGAACCCACAAAGCATGAGATATGACCTGAGCTGAAGTTAGAGTCTTAACCAACTGAGCCACCAGGTGCCCCTCAGTTGAAATAGTTCATAATCCCTGAACCCCAGGATTATGTCAGGTTCTCTATCTTATGCTCTTATATCATCCAGTACCTCTCATTTGCGACACTTCTTATAAATTATACAGACTGGCCACTAAGTTCCTATGTTGAGACTATATCCTCTGTTAATTATTTGTTTTACATTTTCTTCTAGATAAGGTTTTTAGCTATTAGGAATTGGTTTAATCATTCAAAACAAGGAAAATACCTAGAAAAAGAGAAAAACAAAAATTCATGTAGAGAATGGAGAAAGCCATGGATAGGGACTCTGTGGTCACATTATAGATTTAACTTTTTTTACTAGATGTAAATTTAGAGAAGATAGTTGCTAAATGTGTTGATCAATGTCTGGTTAACTATAGAAAAGACAATTTTAACAATGCTACCTACTACTAATTCCTATGTGTCAAATATTATACCTGTAACATCACTAATTTTGACAACTCCCATGGAAGGTAAAAATTATTATTCCTATTTTACGTCTGAAGATACAGATGCTAGAAGACATGGGTTATGTGGCCAAGGTCATACAGCTAGCAAAAGTGCTACAAGTCAACCACAGGTCTATCAGGCTTTCAAAGATGAAAGAGAGTACTAAATAAAAAGGTGCTTTAGATTAAGAAAAAATCACTGAATCAAGTCTGGAAGTACTTTAAATCTTAAAGCCTTGAAAGACCACCTAATGCCTGGTTACTATAAAGGTTGCTTGATCTGGATCAAGCATACTGTTGGAAGTAAGTCATTTACTTAAATGTCTTTGTATTTGTAGTCCGAGAGAGATTATACATCTTGGTCTCCAAAATTCAATGCAAAGTTCAGCAAGGTCCTATCCACTTTTGAGAGGGAATGTGGTAAGAATGTTTCTAATATTTCCTATCAGTGCAATTTACATAATAAGCACTTTTAGAAATGTAAACGATAAATCAAATAGAGACTAAATAGTTGTGCTTTATTGTCATTGTCTTTAAGAGGTTTCACTGCACAGCATGCTAAACTGTGATATAAATTAGGTTCTCAAGATTGATATTTGTTCACCATATGATGAAACCTGAAAGTTTCTAGTTACCCTGATTAATGTGTGTTTTCCTTGTTGTTCCTAGTCCAAAAGCTTTTGTTGTTTTAAAATCATACTTCTGTACCCTGATGGCAAATTCTGAATTTAGACATATTCATGGAAAGTTGTTTCCTTTTCCAAAAATGACTGGACTTCAGAAATTTTCCTCTGAATTTTAACTACCTGTGTTTTAAAAAAAATTTTTTTTTTTAATTTTTGAGAGAGACAGTGTGAGCAGGGGAGGGGCAGAGAGAGAGGGAGACACAGAATCTGAAGCAGGCTCCAGGTTCTGAGTGGTCAGCGCAGAGCCTGTTGTGGGGCTCAAACTCACAGACCGTGAGATCCTGACCTGAGCTGAAGTCCGACACTTAACCGACTGAGCCACCCAGGCACCCCTAACTACCTGTGTTTTAAATATCTTTTCTCTGCAGCAAGTATAGGCCTACTAGAGATTTTTATCTATGTCAGAAGCCAACCTAAAAAAAAACAACAGCAAATCTTTTCTGTTTTTCTATGTTAGTGCTTTCCCCATGTCTACAAAAAAAGTAATTTGGAGGCAAGAGTAATTTGGAAGTTAAGGGAACACAAGTTTTAGCAGTCAGATAGTCTCCTACATTCAGCTTCCAATTCTGTCATTTGCTAGATAGGTGACTCGAATAAATTTATTTATTCTAAGCCTCAGTTTCCTCATTTGTAATGATGATAATAATAGTACCACCTTCACAGGACAGGACTGTTCTGAGCAATTGCCTTTAAAGCACTTAGCACAGAGCATGGAATTGAGTAGGAACCCAGATGTTACCTATTAGCACTATTAATAACATTCAAGTGCTATGCCATATACCTCATGAAAATTAACTTGAGTTGCATGGTTAAGAAACCACGTAACCCTCTAAAACGGCAGAGGCATATGTTCAAGCTAGTGATTTATAAAGAAATGCCCAGTTACCTATGTGGGTGCTGCTATTGATTGTGGAGTTTTTCCTTTTCTTCTTTCTTCAGTTCTCCCCGAAATAGATTTCAAATAAGTGAATTTATTACACTCTGATCTCAATCACTTCTCTAGCTCCTACACTGCCCCATTCCCATGCAGACTGGCAAGTATCATGGCATAACAGGTGGCTCTTGTTATTTTTAGATATTTGCATCACAGGTTTAAATAAAACCTTGTTTTAAAGCAAACATCTACTCAGTTCTTGGCAGACCCCTATCTACTCCTAACTATATAAACATCTGCATTTAAAAGTAGAAGTTCATCTGACGCTCTATTCCTCTTTTTGCTGACCAACGCTCTGTTCAAGTCACTTCTATTTCCCATCCAACCACACATACCTGTAAATAGAGGGAAGAATTAGAGCCATGGGACATTTTTTGCACCATCCCATCTTTTTGTAAGATGCATTCCTCCAAGTGAATCACATTTGGATGTTGGCTCTTGATACTGCTCAGGGCCCAGAACTCACGCAGGGCTAGTTCAACATTTTCAGGCGCATGGCATCGAATCTTCTTCACTGCCACCCGTGCAGAGGTCTTTCTGATGACTGCTTCATACACAACACCGTAACTGCCTCGGCCTACCTCCCGTATTAGATCGTACTTTGGCTGGCTACTCACCATCTTCAAGGTCAAAGTTTCTGGAAAAATCAACAAAGTTTGCTTGTTGAAATTAAGTATACATACTGGCTTGTATATCTTCTTATGTATGATTTAGTTATCTATCTCACTGCATACAGTGCTTGAAAGATAATTGCTATAACTTGGGCAAATCTAAATATTTTAACAATAATAATAATAATAATAATAATAATAATAATAATAAAGCAGTTAACACTTAGATAGTACTTACCATGTATCAGGAACTGTTCCAATCACTTTATAATATTAAATTCATTTAATCCTCACAACAATATTTTGAAGTAGATACTATTATAGTCATTTTAAAGATGAGAAAACTAAAGCACGGACAGTTTAAGCAACAGGCTTAAGGTCGAGCAGCTACTAACTGGTGGACCCGGGATCTGAAACCAGGTCATCTGGCTCTGACACTCAGAACTGTAACCACTACACTATACTGCCGCTTACACAAACTGCTTCAAAATACTACTGTTAAAAATAAACCAAAAAATGTATCATTTTTATTTACTGCTCAAGAAAAAACAAACAAAACTCCAGCTTCTTCTTAAAGCTGCCACACTGCACACAGGAGGTCATAAAAATGTCAAAACAAAAACAAAAAGCCCTCACAGTTAGAAATCCAAACACCTGGCTTGGGCTTAAGGCCTGAAAGTGAAAACCAGGTTACATATAGAACTGAAAATGTGTAGCTGTTTTCTTTTTTAAGTAAACAGTCAAACTGCATATGTCCCTATTTTAATTTTATGTTATTTCCTCATTTCTTGCAAAATAAATGAAAAGAAAGTTTGTGGAGAAAAATGGTCTTTTAAAAGTAAAGCAAGGGGGCGCCTGGATGGCTCAGTAGGTTGAGCAGCAGATCCTTGATTTTTGCGCAGGTTATGACCCCAGAATTGTGGGATTGAGCCCTGCATCTGGCTCGCTGCTGAGCATGGAGCCTACCTGAGGTATTCTCTCTCTCTCTCTCCCTCTACCCCTTTCCCGCTCATGCTCTCTCTCTCTCTCTCAAAATAAATAAACTTAAAAAATAAAATAAAGCAAGCTACTTAGAATATGGTTACCCTTCTGTTGTTGAGTTTAACAACAACTATTTAGATCTAGGCCATTTTTGCCACCATAACCTTATCCTCCGTATGCAGGGGCTCCCTGACAGCGGTCTTTCAAAGTCAACTTGAAAAATCATTTAAAGGCAGAAGCAAAGGCCCTGTACAGAAATGCTCATGAGTTGCATCAAGAAAGTCGAAAGCATGCCACCTCATTCTCCAAAGAATGTTAAGATTCTAATGAGCTTCGGGAACGACTCATTTGCAGATTGCCACGATGGCCAAGCGATCGTACACTCTTTACAGCGTACGGTTGGTGGGAACACGACGCTACGGACTCGAGCCTGAAACACTGGGTACGGCTACTCCAAGTCCATAGGATAGGTTTAATAAAGAAAACGAAAGCTTCTGAGATTACTTCTTCGTCCCACTTCCTCTAACTGGAACCCCCCCTTCAAATTCCTACTGCATTTCCTAGTGTCTGATTTCCTGCCACGGAACCCGTGCCCCAGGTCCGCAGCAGCCATTCTTTCCTGCTCTCCGTGGATCGCCCATTACTCTGTGTCAAAGGGGCTCGTGTCCTGCAGGCTGGTCCACACCCCCCCGCGAAAGGGCACCCCAATAAGGGGGAGGGAGGACGTTTAGGAAATCCCTGGGGGCGAACCTGAGCGGCCGGCCGGTCGGCACTCCCCGGGCCCTCACGCCGGCCCCGCTAAACCAGCGCCCGGCCGCCCGGCCACACACCTGCCGGGCCCGGGAAGGGCCAGTCCTGGGCAGAGGTGTTGCCCGACGCGGCGCCTCAGCGCCCCGCTCATTGGCCGAGTATCAGGCCCTCCCCCTCCCCGGCGGCTTCCAGACCGAACCCGGAGCGGGGGATACTCCAAAGGCCCTTCACCCCGAGGAGCCAGTCCTGCAGCTGCCCTAACTCCTGGGGCTGGCGGCTGAGGCCCGGAGCCTGGGCAGGAGGCCAGG
Source organism: Paguma larvata (assembly GCA_030068075.1). Classification (NCBI taxonomy): domain Eukaryota; kingdom Metazoa; phylum Chordata; class Mammalia; order Carnivora; family Viverridae; genus Paguma; species Paguma larvata. The sequence continues at coordinate 19,111,476 of CM057833.1, read as the reverse complement.
GGCAGAAGAGGAGGCCGCGGCTGGGGCCGGTGGCCTGAGGGGTGCGGGCCGGAGGCCTGAGAAGCGCGGGGCCTTTCCTAGGAGGACTCCGCTGACAGGTCTGTGACAGGCCTCCCGGGGAGGGAGGCGCATGCAGGGCTCTTGGCTCTGCAGCAGGGCCTCTCCGCTAGGCCCAAGGGCCAGATTTACCTCAGGGTAGCCGCCGCCGCTTCTCCCTCTCACGGGCTCTGCAGGCCGCCATTATCGGGCAGCTCGCGCCTCAGCCGCCGCGGCCTCCAGTCAGAGACCGGCGCGCGCCCCCGTGGTGCGCGCGGACACACCCCCTTACGCCGTGCGGCCCCGCCCCCCTCCGGCTTTCCGTAGCGCGAGCCGGGACGCCGAGCGCCATCCTTATTGGGCGCGCGCCCCGCGCTCCGTCGTCCTCCTCCCTCTCCCGTGGCTTTCAGGAGCCGGGAGTCGCCGAAGGTGTGCGCGCTCCGGAACGCACCACTAGTGCCCCTCCCCGCAGGGGTGGCCGGGTCCGGGAACGCGGAGGCCGCTGCACGCCGGAACTCGGTAGCCGTCCAGCCGCAGCGGGCGCGCACGGCCCGCGGCCCCGGGGATGGTCTGCGGCAGCAGGTCCGGGCTTGGGGGTGCGCGCGCCCGGCGCGGCCTCCCAGCTCCCTCCCCGCCCCCCTTTCCACCTACCGAGCTGCGGGCAGGTGTGCGGGGGTCGCTGGGGCGGAACGCCTGGTGCATCTTCTTCGGCTCGGGCCTGGGGTGCCTGCGGGACGCGGAGCTCTTTGGCGGGCCCGCGGGGAGGCGCGGCCCGAGCTGGGAGGCCTGGCGTCCGCCCCGCCGGGATGGAGGCTGCACCTTTTGTCAGAGTCACTGAGCCATGTTTGCGGACGGTGCAGTTGCCCAGGCGGCGGCGGCGCGGGACTGGGTGCGATCATCTGGGAGGACGCCGTCCCCTGCCCCGCCGGCGCGGTGGTATCTCCCTTAAAGAACCCGGCGCCTCATTGTTCCCGGGCCGCGGCCGCCGGGAGTCGGGGGCGCCCTGCCCGGCGCGGAGAGGAAGGGGAGGCGGCGCCGGCACCTGGCGCCCTGCCCGGCGGCTGCCCCCGCGTGGAGTCGGGATCCAGCCCGCGAGCGGCGACGGGCGGCGGTCCGAGGCAGCGGGGGCCGGGATGGACCTCGAAGACGGCTGTACTCTTGCGGCCAGATTGACAGCGGTGCGTCGGATCCCGGCACTCAGTCGCCTGACAGCCAGCCTGGCACTGTCAGTGACTCAGAGGCTCGGACCAATCCATTATTCAGTTAGTTACACAGATCAGGAAGCATCCGCCAGAAACGTCCGTTCCCTCCTCGCCAATTTATTCTGCATCTACGATTTGTCGATAAAGTGGCTGTTCCTCCTCCCAGCGGCGCGTTAGCACGATGTGCAAAGCATCCCTGTCACCGCTCTCAAGGATCGACCACTTACCCGCTTTATTTTCTGTCCTCTATGTATGGACCTTCTCCCGAGAGTCTGGGACTGGGTTAGGTCTTTAAATTAGCTTTTCTAATCCTGACCAAACCCCACAAGGGCAGAGTTTATTACTAATCCTGTTTTTACAGGTGAGGAAACAGATCTCTGCCTTATTTGACCGAAAGGTGTGTTTTTTCCGGGGTGTGCGTGTCTACTTTGAACACCCACTCTCCTGGTGTAAGCCGCCCCCCCCCCCCCCAGCCCCTGCCAAATACCCGCCTCTAGAATCTGTTCAGACTTTTGTTACCGTTCTTTAGCTGCCTGCTGGGAATACTGACACCAGCCAAGGCTTAGTTTCTGCCCTTGAAAGTGGAGGGAAACCATAGAAGGCCTTATTACCTGTGTGGGTAATTCATCAGAATCAGGAGAGCAGTATCACTTTTGGTCAGAAGAGCCTTTCTCTTTTGTTTGTGGCAGTCAGTAAATATAGGAATTCCTCCTCTGAAGCTGACTGCTGCAGAACTGAGACTTGAAATCCAGCCCCCAACCCCCCAAAGATAGGCGGTGAGGTGAATCAACGTGCTCTGGCGGCCGAAGCTGAACTAATTTGGGGTGTTCTCTTTAGGAAAAAGATTACAAAATGGCTTCATGAACACATTGCCGAGGCCTTGGGAAGTGTCTCTGTAAGGGACTCAAGCTTAAACCTCATTAGCTTCAGGGTAGGTCTGCCCGGGCTTATTACAACATCATTTGTTTGCCCATAGGACTTCCACTAGACTGAGAGTTCCTGGGGCCAGGAACCCTACCTGTGATGATCTCTGAAGCCTCCTCCATCCCATAAGGTTCCAAGACACACCTGACGATAGTACTGGCCTACATTGCTGGTGAGGAGGCAAGACAATGTAACTTGTTGAGAAAAGTTGGCAACACATAGCCACTCTACATATATATTTACTATTTCACCCAGCAATCCTAAGTCAAATCCTAAACTTCTTGGAATCAATCCTAGTGAAATACTGGCAAAAATACAAAAAGCTGTATGCACAAGGTTATTATTCATTATGGTATTTTTTATAGCAAAACACTGGAAACCGTTCACATGTCAATAAAGAACTGGCGGAATAAATTATAGTACACGCACAGGATAGAGTGCTAGGCAGCTATAAAAGGATTCATGAAAGACTTCTTACATATACTAATCAGCATACTAACCTGGAGTGATATCCATATATATTGTTAGTGAAATAAAGTGCATAATAATGCTTCTATACTATATTCTGTATAAGTAATGGGGTGATATAAATATACATTCATTGCTTATATTTACAAGTTAAGCAATGGAAGAATAAATCCCAGTCTTCTAAAAGTGGTTTCCTTTGCGGGATGGAGAAGGTTAGGGATGGAAATGAGACTTCTGTGAATGTACCTTATTATACAGTGACTACTTTGGAACCTTGTAAATGGTTTGCGTATTTATCAAACAACGTCCAGTAAAAAGAATAAAACACTCCACAAAAATAAAAAACAAATGGGAGCAAATGAGCCATTGCATGTCAGATTGTTGGCATAACTACATGGAGAAAATAATTTCAAGTGGCTTTATAAGTATTTTGACTGTACTTCCCTAATGGGATATAGTCTAAGGACAACTAGAACTGCATTATAAATGTTACATTGCACTTAACTAGTCTTGTTGTTAGTAGTAATATTGACACTGCTATTTTGAAACTATGATAGATGTTTAAGGATAAAGCAAGTAAGTATGTTAATGACATTAGGCATCAAGAATGTCAACATATGAGAAAAAGTTAAAAATATTAAACAAGACTAAGATAATTTTAGATCTGAGTTAGGTAGCATAATGAACAAAGTACATATTATTTTTCTCTTAAAAATGTGTTTTCTAGCTCTGCCGGGAAGGGCTAGAAACAATCACCAACCCAGTAGTACCAAACACCCCTAATGCACAGATTTGATCTTTACATACCATTTTCCAGTTAAAAAAATTTTTAAAAGTACGCAAAGAAAATCAAGGCTCCTTTGATAAATGGCTGGTTCCAGATTGGATCATCTCATGCCTGGAAGCCAGGAAGCCATCAAAGACTATTGGGTCATGTAAAAATGACCAATATGGAGGAGTCCTACTGGCCCAAAATGGAACAATTTGAGCATTAAAAGAACAAAATGACTTCGATAGGTTATAACACATAAAAAAATATAAAACCCATTAGTTAATAATGATACTTAAGGAAAACAGCACATTTGTTGCCAATGGAGTTTTATAGGGAATCGACTAATTACTGTGAACATTGATAAAGAGAAATAATCAAACATTTTTTTTCTGGTCATTCCTTACTCGGTTTATATTGTAGGTAGACAAATAGTAGGTAAAAGTTATTTTTTTGTGGAAGAATTCTGACTAATAAATGCAAAAGAAACGATAAGATTTTAGAGAATCATGATTTTGCAAACCTTAATGAAATAATGAGCCTAGGTGAGGATCATGAAATGATGCCAAAACAATTGGTTTTTAGCAATTGGGGCGTTGGGGAATTTTGTAATGGAGAGCTTGGGCTGACAGTGCTGGAACCCAGTGACCAAATTTAACATCAAGAGGGCGATTCGGCGCTCTCCAAGAAATATTGTTGTCTTAAAAAGCAAAAAATAATCTAAGCCTAATCAAGCCAAGATCTAATTGCCAGTTTACCAGAAATAAGGGAGATAGACAAATCAGCCACAATCAGCCAAACTCAAAATGTGGGACATTTTACTAGACAAGTGACCTGGTTTTTGCAACAAATTCATGGCATGAAATTAACAAAAGGAAGACAGAATGTTAAAGCATAAAAATCAAGACACTCGCCAAATGCATTAACCTTATATGGATCCTGAGTCAAGCGAGCCACTGTCAAAAGACAAGTTTGGTCTAGTCGGAAATTTGAACATGAACTGATAGATTAAATTAAGGAATTATTGTTCTTTTTTGTTAGGTGTGATGATGACATAGTGCCTGTGAAAATAAAAGCCTTAAAAAATTTTTTTAAATTTGTTTTTAACATTTATTTATTTTTGAGAGATAGAGACAGAGCATGAGCAGGGGAAGGGCAGAGAGGGAGGGAGACACAGAATCTGAAGCAGGTTCCAGGCTCTGAGCCGTCAGCACAGAGCCGGATGCGGGGCTCGAACTCACAGACCGTGAGATCATGACCTGAGCTGAAGTCGGCTGCTTAACCGACTGAGCCACCCAGGCGCCCCTAAAAATTTTTTTTAATTAGATGCTTTTTCAATTAGAATGGTACATTGACGTGTTATGGATGAAACGTAATTGGTCTGGGCTATGCTTCACAACTCCACAAGCGGTATAGGAAACAAAAAGAGGGAGGAAGATTGGCAAAATGTTGATAGTTGTTGAAACCTGGTTCTGGGTACATGGGGTTCACGATTCTACTCTTGTATGTGTCTGAATTTTTCCATTATAACTAGTTAGACAACTATGCTCAAAAAATTAAATGAAGGTCTTAGATGGGTGAGAACTTGGATGTAGCAATCCTGCCCCCTTGTGGCAAGTTCTATGGGTACAGCTCGTACCCCAGCCTTTAAAGCAGGTGTGAAATTCCAGACATGTCTACAGTCACGTTGTAAAATCTCACAAGAACTCTGGGAAATGAGTAGTATTAGCACACCATTTCTAAGCTGAGAAAAGGGAGACTCAGAGAAACTCAGTAACTTAAGTTCCTAACAAGTCACTGGTGGACCCAAGACTCCAGCTCCCAAGCCCCATAAATTGCTGTTTCCAGACTTTACTTTTCCTGTCGGAACAAAGGCGTCCCATGCAAAGAGGAAAGTGGAGATGCCCCTAATTAGGATAGGTCCATAGGAAGCAGATCACCGGGGAGCAGTTTTACCTATAAACTATCGGTAAATATACATAGGTATATGTATATAAAAATATACATAGGTAAATGTAAGGTATATGCATAGGTATATACATAGGTAAATGTAAATAAAAATAGGTAATATTCATATTACTTCCTGTGCCAGCACTGTGCAAGGTGCTGTTTATACACGATCTCACTTATGCTGCATAGTTATCCTGTGAAGCAGGTACTATTATTACTCTTCTTTTACAGCTGAAGAAATGGAGTTAGTTCTAAGAAGACAAAGTCACGCAGCTAGGAAATATTTGAATTGGAACTTGAACCCTGGTCTGACTACAATGCCCATGTGTTTTTTAATTAGTTTTTTGAGCTATAGTTCACACATAGTGAAATGCTCACATCTTAAGAGTATAGTGATTGTGTTTTTAACTTCAACTATTTAACTATTGTATCCGGAGCTTGTCTCACTTTTAGCATGGATACAAATATTAATTTTTTTCATGGATGGTTTGTTTTTTTTCTACTTAGGAATGGGAGCCATGAAAGAGAAGAAAATGGTCAAGAAACAAAGCATGCATGGGTAAGGTCAAAGTTCACAGTTCTGCCTAGAGCTAACTATCCTCTGCTGAGTTTTTTTTTTTTTTTTCCTTATAGGAGAGGGTGGCTCCTATTTTTATCTCCTTGTTTTAGAAGAATCCCCATCATGTCGTCTCAGCCAGTTAAACATACAACTAAGTCAATGGCTCTCAAATGGGTCAGTTTGCCTTTCAGGGCAATTTGGCAAGATCTGGAGACATTTTCGGTGATCACACTGGGAGGGTAGGTGCTGCTGACATCCAGTAGGTAGAGACTGAGGCTGCTGCTACAATGCACAGCATCGTAAACATTATCCTGCTTAAAATGTCAAAAGTGTGGAAACTGAGAGACGCATCTAAGTTCTAGCAGTAGACTGACTATGCAAATGCAGCTTCGGGGCAAGATTTAGCCTCCTTTCCCACCAGACTGCTGGCCCTGAATTCCTCCTCTGCAGAAACTCTGGAGGTATGACTGATGCTACTTTATCAGAGACCTGGTGCTCTCTGAACTCATCTCCTCCTAGGCTAGTCACAGGTGTTATCAACATGCTACCAAATTATTAAGGACGACTAACCAGGCGTCCCAGTGACTCTCTGGAGGAGCAGCTCCTATCTTGCCACAGCAGGGAGAATCCCATCCGCGTTATCTCCCCTCTCCTTCCCAGCTGCATCTCCATCTCCCAGGGGGGAGACTGATGGAGAAACTCCTTTAAGGAGATGGCCAGCTTTGGCACTGACATGCTTTGTGACCTCGAACAAGTCTCTCTGTTCTGTGCCTCAGTTTCTCCATTTTACATCATGAGGGGACCAGCTCATCTCTACAGATCTTTCCAGCTCGGACACTCTGATTCTTCCGTTCTACACCTCCACTATGCTTGTCCCAAAAGGACTGAAATGCTTGTTTCTGACCTAGCCCCCAAACACGCGGTTTAGGGTACCAAGAAGGTCGCGTGCCAGGCACAACTTGAGCTGTTTTGTCTTTGGATGGGCCCTAGTTGTCTCCTCAGTGAGGACTGAGAAAAGCTGGAGCAGCTGGTAGTTAGGACCAAGCTCCCCATCCCCTGTCCTTGGTGCCAAGAACGGCTGCTAGGGGGTGTCCCCATCTGGTAGCCAACATGGTTGAGGAGGGCTGCAAAGCACGGTCCCCAGAGCGTCTCAAACTGAGGATTCATTCAGCTCCTCCGCGGACACTCAGATGGAGTTTTGGCTGCCTCTGGCCTTTCTGGATGTTGTATGTTACAAGGGCAGAAACCCAATCAAACGGACTTAAAAGGAATAGTTGGCCTGTGTGCCTGAGAGGAACTGAGATGAGAACACTAGTTTCGGGAAAGGTTTGATCCAGCAGCTCACATATCACCGAAGACTCAGCTTTCTGTGTTCCGCCTTCCACTTTGCTGACGACATCTTAAGGCTGGGCTCTCTGATGGGCCCAGGCTGTAGGAAGCAGGCCCAGGGGTTCGGCCTCAGGTGTTTGCACCTGCAGGAATGAGAAGGTCAGCTACTCCCTTCCTCAACAACAGTCCTGAGATTGAGTCTTTGGACCTGATTGGCTCACTAAGGATTGTGGGCCTTCCTTGACCAAGCTCTGTGTCCTGGAGAATAGGGCTTATTGACTGGGGGGGACAGTTAGCAAATGTCACTACACAAACCCCTCCCAAAGAGTCAACCAGTGCCTGGCACATAGTGGGCACTTTATTCATTCAGCAAGTCAGCAGCTATTTAGTGAGTAACTACTATGTGCAAGAAATTATGCTAGATGCTGGTGAAAAGGCAGTGAACAAGAAGACAAAGTCCCTGCCCTCATAATTTAGCCGGGGTGACGGACACCTAAACAACCAAAGACAGTACAATGTGATTTAGTGCCAGAGGGGGTTACAAGAACCCAGAGGAGAGACTCGAAATTGTTCTTACATGAAAGGGGATAGAAGTTCAGGGAAGCTTTAGACAGCATTTAAATTAAGATTTAAGGGGGCGCCTAGGTGGCTCTGTCGGTTCAGCATCTGATTTCGGCTCAGGTCATGATCTTACGATTGGTGAGTTTGAGCCCTGCGTCGGGTTCTGTGCTGACAGCTCAGAGCCTAGAGCCTGCTTCGGATTCTCTGTCTCTCTCTCTCTCTGCCCCTCCCCCACTCATTCTGTCTGTCTGTCTCTCTCTCTCAAAAATAAAGAAACATTAAATTTTTTTTTAACGTTTATTTATTTTTGAGAGACATAGAGACAGAGCATGAGTGGGGGAAAGGCAGAGAGAGAGGGAGACACAGAATCTGAAGCAGGCTCCAGGCTCTGATGAGCCATCAGCACAGAGCCCGATGCGGGGCTCAAACTCACAGACCGTGAGATCATGACCCAAGCTGAAGTTGGTCGCTCAACTGACTGAGCCACCCAGGCGCCCCCAAAATAAAGAAACATTAAAAAATTTAAATTGAGATTTAAGGTCAAAGTGAGATCCTTGGGACAGTCCTTCGAGCTGACGTTCTTTGAATGTTTAATCAATGGTCCTTAGAGCAGGGGCTGAGTGCTCCTTGGGGAAAGGGCAGAGAAGGAGCCCCAGGCAACCTTTCTTGGGTCTCAATGCTCCTGAGCAATGGGTCCTGGACAAATCTATCGAGCGTATATAAGAAAACAAAAAAGGCCTGCTATTCATTGTAGCACCAACTGTTACTTGGGCTTGCCCCCGACCCACCCCCTGAGCCTTACCCACGTTTTCCCTCCAACAGCATACAGAACTGCCGAGGTAGTCTGGCAGGCCCTGGGGATGCCGTCAGGCCCGAAACATGCCCCTCCCACGGGGCTGACCTTCCTAATTTACTTCCGCAAATGATCGTGCAATGAGACACATAAACACAGGTGTGGAAAGTGTTGTGCAGAAGCTTCTAGGGGCCCATGGCTTGCAAATAGACAGGGAGCGGGGTAGGATGGTGGTTTGGGTCATGGAAGGCCTCTCTGAACATGTGACATTTATTCTAACAAATGACTGATAAGTAGCAATTAGCCAAGTGAGCAGTGGAGGGAAGGTGTGTGCCCAGCTGCTCTTCCAAGCACTGAGCTGGAGGTTTAAGTCAGGAGCTGGGAGAAGCAACAGAGGAAGGAAACTCCATTGCAGCTACAGATCGAAGCCTGTCTCCAGCCCAGCTGTATCAGTAGTAAGGCTCATATCTTTCAGCAGTCCATCTGTCTGATTCCTGATCCTTTTTTTTTTTTTTCAATTTATTTGTTTTTTAATTTACATCCAAGTTAGTTGGCATGTAGTGCAACAATGATTTCAGGAGTAGATTCCTTAATGCCCCTTACCCATTTAGCCCGTCCCCCCTCCCACAACCCCTCCGGCTACAATGAAGCTTTTTATTTTGATGAGGTCCCAATAGTTAATTTTTGCTTTTGTTTCCCTTGCCTCCAGAGACGTGTCGAGTAAGAAGTTGCTGTGGCTGAGGTCAAAGAAGTTTTGCCTGCTTTCTCCTCTAGGATTTTGATGGCTTCCTGTCTTACATTTAGGTCTTTCATCCGTTTAGAACTTATTTTTGTATATGGTGTAAGAAAGTGGTCCGGGTTCATCTGTGTGTCACTGTCCAGTTTTCCCAGCACCACTTGCTGAAGAGACCGTCTTTATTCCATTGCATATTCTTTCCTGCTTTGCCAAAGATGAGTTGGCCGTATGTTTGTCGCTTCCTGTTCCTGTTTCTTAATAGGACCCGACCCCAGCTGAAGAGGGCAGAGGTGTGCTGATCAGGCTTAAAAGTCCAACGTGAGGCAGTGGCCAGATCCTGCAGGGCCCCATAGACCCTGTTATGGATTTTGAGATAAAAGTAATGGGTCATCAAAGTTTTTTTAAATTGTGGTGAAATATATATAACATAAAGTTGGCTTTTTTTTGTGTGTGTGTGTAACCTTAAGTAGTCTCCACATGCAGCAGGGGCTTGACCTGACGACGCTGAGATCAAGAGTCACATGCTCCACCGACTGAGCCAGCCGGGTACCCCAAAGTTGATTATTTTTAAGGGTACAGTTCAGTGTTAAGTGCATTCACAGGGTTGTACAGCCATCACCGTCCGTTTCCAGAAGCCTTTCATCTTCCCAAACTGAAACTCTGTCCCCGTTAAGCACTAACTCCGCATCCCCTCTCCCTCTCGGCCTCTGGCAGTCGCCGTCCTACTTTCCATCTCTGTGAACTTGACTATTCCAGGTACCTCACAAAAGCACTGTATGGTATTTAACAGTATTGGTCCTTTTGCGTCTGCCTTCTTCCACTTAGCATAATGCCTTCAATTCATGCATCAAGGGTCAGCATGTCTTCATGTCGAGGCTGCATAATCTTCCACTGCACACACACAACACATTTTGCTTATCCATTCATCCTTCCATCACCGAAGGGGTTTAAGTAGAGATTTGAAACGTGATCAGATTTCCAGTTTAAAAGATCACTTAGCTGCCAGGTGGAGGTTGGACCAAGGGTGGGAGGAGGCATGGAGGGAAGTCGGCTGCAAAGGTCTAGGCCGGAGGTGATGGGTGGTGGCAAAGACTAGGCTGTGACCAGGAAAGAGGAGACAGATTGAAGGGCAGGTGGGAGACTGTACAGGATCTGGGGTTCGGAAGTTTGGCATGAGAAGGAGGAACTGTCAAAGAACGCAGGGCTGGCCTCGGTTTTCCTTAGGGACCCAGATCTGAGGGAGTCCGCTGAGCTGAAGATAAGATGTTCTCTCCTCACATGTCAGTGCTTCCGTGTCACCAGCCCTACCTTCTGCGCAACACAGACCGAGCCGCCAAGAAACTTTCTCGTAACCTGGCTTTCCCCGTGGCCTTCTAACAGAGAGAGGCCATGCCGTTTTCTGGTATGCACATTCTTGTCTCCCTGACTGTTCAATGTATCTTGGCAAGTTCCTAGATTGGTATCTGCTTTGATGATTGAATCCACCTCTGCCGCATGGTGTGTGTTAACCCATCGATGACAGATGAATTGCTGTTCCCTGTGCTTCGAGAAGTTATGGTTCTGACGTGGTAAAGCTGAGCCCCAAACTCAGGACCAAGAGAGATTCTGCCTTGGGAGCCCTTCTCATGCCAGGCACACCTCCGTCACACTATATTATGTGCTGGGAATTCTAGCTAAAATTCTAGGCGATTCTAGCCCAGAAGGCAGGTACCTGCGCTGGACTCTGGTGGTGCTGTGTGTCTGTAGCTTGCTCCTTCCGCCGCTGGTGGGACTGTTTGACATTCTAGGGAAGCCGCTGGTGGGACTGTTTGACATTCTAGGGAAGCAATCTGCCAATGTTTACTAAGTAACCTTTCAAAAATCAATCCCATTTCTGAGAGTCTAGGCTAAGGAGGTAATTCAAAATGCGATATTCCCTGTGGCACTATTGATAACAGTGAGAAACTTAAAGCAAAATATGTGTCCGAGAATGTATCAATAGGATGGAATATTCTACAGCCATTAGAAAATAGGCATTCTTGGGGCGCCTGGGTAGCTCGGTCGGTTAAGCGGCCAACTTCGGCTCAGGTCATGATCTCATGGTTTGTGAGTTCGAGCCCCGCTTCGGGCTCTGTGCCGACAGCTCAGAGCCGGGAGCCTGCTAATTCTGTGTCTCCCTCTCTCTCTGCCCCTCCCCCACTCATGCTCTGTCTCTCTCTGTCTTTCTGTGAAAAATAAATAAACATTAATTAAAAAAAAAAAGAAAATAGGCATTCTCAAAAGAGCAGATCCTCTTCTTAAACAGCTGAGACTAATCTGTGTGGAAGCGGGGTGGTTACAGATGGGGAAGGTGAAGGAATCTTCTGGGGTGATGGAAATATGCTGGGTCTTAATCCGGGTGGCGGTTACATGGATGACTATATATGTAAAAATTCCTTGAGCTCCACACTTTCTGCTTGAGTTCTCTTCTGTCTGTGAGAAGACCTCAGTGTAAATAAAAGAATGAGTTTTGAAGGCCATGTAGCAACGCCCGCTGGAATGGAAGCTCCTAGAGAGGATGGGCGTGTCCGTTCCCACTGGTCGCTGTATGCCCAGAGCCCAGAACCGTGCTCGGCGCGGAGCAGGCCCTCAGTTAAATCCTATTGGATGCTTATAGAAAATGTTTAGGATAAAACGTTAAATGAAAAACAAGTCCTGAGGTTGCACAGCTTTTATGCACACTGTGATTATAGCGTGAAAATGATGGACAGGAAAATCATCGGAAGGAAACGGAGTGAAATGGCGTCGGCGGTTGTGTTGAACGGTGCGATCTGGGAGATGATTTTTTTTTAAAGTTTCCTTGATGAACGTCTCTTTTCCATTCTGTTATTCCGCACGGAGCATCATTTGGAAATAGCAAATGATGGAGTGCTAACACTGATCGAGTGCTTATTCTGTGCCAGGCTTTTAAGCTTACAGAAATGTACCCTGTACTTTTATTAACTCGGTTGACTTTCACGACAACCTGATGGAGTAGGTATTTCTCCCTGTGTTACAGACAGGGGAACGGAGGCACCGAGCAGTTCAAGAACCTTACCGAAGCTTCGCAGCCCTAAGTGGCAGACCTGGAAGGGAGGCCCAGCAGTCTGGCTCTAGAGGTTGAGCAACGGCTGTGCCACACTGCCCCTCGAAAGCAAATGTCAAACGCCGAGATTTGAGACGTTTGTGACAAGGAGCCCTGGGACAGATGGGCCTCTTTGCCTTCCTCTCCCTGCGATTGAGCCCGTCTCTCCCAAAGAGTCGAACACCTCGGAGGAGTGAAGAGGTGTGTGGAGGGCTGGAGAACCGGAACCGGAAGAGAAGAGGTGAGCAGAGGGGTAAAGGCCCGATTTCCCTGTCACCTGACTCCCTGCGCCAGAAGTCCAGGGAGGGCCCCTCTCCCACGCTGGCCCTGGCCCTGCCCCTCAGGCGAACAGGACAACCGTCCGCCAGAAAGGCGGCTTCCTGGAAACTCATCCTCTCCGCACCCCTGTCCAGTCAGCGCTGCTTCCTGGAGGGTAAGGGGACTGGGCCACCGTGCGTACTGGGACTTGAGCAGGACACACGTCTTTGGCTCCACCACCCTCAGGAGCGCTCGCTGCCGCTGCCCTGCTGCTGTTGGCAGACAGTTTTGAGTTCCTGCCCGGCCGCTCCCCTGCTGTGAGGCCTGGGGCAACTCACTTGACCTCTCACCAGCCTCAGTTTCTCTGTATATTAAATGGAGACACTAAAAGTACGTGTAGGGATTGAACGCAATAGTGTGGGTGTTGCATTTGGCACCCCGGCACTCGAACCAGGGTAACTGGTATATCGCTATTATTATTATTATTATTATCCTGCCACCCTCATCACGGGTCATGGCAGAGTGGAGAGATGGGCCGAAAGGCATTCAGAGGTCTCGGCTGCCAGGAAGGAATGCCTTTCTAATCAGCACAAACGTCAGACTCCAGTTATTAATACCCGGCCGGCCCCACCAGCTCTTAGATTTTGCATTCCACAGAGGAGGTGCAGAGGTGGGGAGGGTGGATCTGGGGAACAGGTGGCTGAGGGCTGGAGAAGGAGTCCGCTCTCTGTGGGAACAACCCTTCCCAGCCTCGCAGGCAGACTTGGCCTGTCCCCCAGACACCCTCCACCTGTAGTCTAGGGTCTGGGAAGGTGCGAAATTCCTGCCTGAAGCTGAGCTGCAGGCAGTCAGACTCTCAGTCCCCTAAGGGCACAGCACTGTCCTCCTTCCAGGAATCCAATGTCCCAAGTGAGCAGGGCCCCCCACTTGGGCCTCCAGAAAAGACAAACCAACTCATGGCCTCGTGGGACGTGAGGGGGGGAGAGCCACGGGCGCTCTCCATCTCTCCTACTGACTCAGAGCTCGCCTCCCGCACAGAGCTGGGTGACGGGGGACGTCTGCCTGCCCCAGCCCCGGCCGCCTCAGCCGTTCCCTGGGAATAAGAATTTTCAACCCCTTCGCCTCATAGCGACATTTTCACTAGGCTGTTGAAAGAACAAACGGGACGATGCGTGTGGAGCACGGGGCTCGGAGGCAGTCAGTGTCTGCCGAAGAGCGGCTGTTGGGAGCCCAGTCTCTTCATCTCATACACGACTTCTCGCTCCTTCCTGCGTGAGCGGCGGCACGCCTCAGGGAGCAAAGATCTTCCAGGGATTTCCCAGTCCCCCACCCGAGCTGACGATTATATCCTCGAGTGCTTCTTTGTTTCCTTATACGGGGTTTTGAGAAATTAATAATCTGTTTTTAATTTTTAATGTTTATTTATTTATTTTGAGAGAGAGAGAGAGAGAGAGTGTGTGAGCAGGGTAGAGGCTGAGAGAGGGAGAGAGGATCCCAAACAGCCTCCACGCTGTCAGCAGAGCCCGATGCGGGCCTCGGTCCCACTGACAGTGAGATCATGACCTGAGCCGAAATCAAGAGCCAGATGCTTAAATGACCAAGCCACCCAGACATCCCTAATAACCTATTTCTAAAAATTATTTATTTATTAAAATTTTTAAATATTTGTCATTTAATTTTGAGAGAGAGAGAGAGAGAGAGAGAGAGAGAATGGGGGAAGATTATAGACAGAGAGGGAGATACAGAATCTGAAGCAGACTCCAGGCTCTGAGCTGTCCACACAGAACCCAACAACTCAGGGCTCAAACTCATGAACCGGGAGATCATGACCTGAGCTGAAGTTGGATGCTTAACTGACTGAGCCACCCAGGTGCCCCAATAACCTATTTTTTAGAGCAGTTTTATGTTCGCAGCAAAATTGAGCAGAAGGTAGAGATAGTCCCCTTATATCCCCCATCTCCCCCACCAGGATCCCCCACCATCAACATGATGAACCGCTGTGGTGTGTTTTTACGATCAATGAACCAGCTTTGACACGTCATTATTACCCAAAGTCCATAGCTTACATTACAGTTCACTCTTAGTGTGTGTGAGTTTTTACAAATTGTATATGACATGTATAGTATGATACAGAATATTTTTACTGCCCTAAAAATTCCATGTGCTTCACCTATTCATCTCTGCCTTTCCCCAAACCCCTGGCAGCCACTGGGCTTTTTACTGTCTCCATATTGCCTTTTTCAGAATGTCATATGGTTGGAATCACACAGTATACAGCCTTTTCAGATTGGTTTCTTTCACTGAGTAATATGCCTTTGAATTTTTTCCATGTCTTTATGTGGCTTGATAGCTTTCTCTCTCTCTCTCTCTCTTTGTGCTGAATAATGTTCCACTGCATGGTTGTACCATAGTCTATTTATTCATTCACTTGCCAAAGGACATCTTGGTTACTTCCAAGTTTTGGCAATTATGAGTAAAGCTGCCATAAATATTTGCATGCAGTTTTTTTTTGTGCGGGCATAAGTTTTCAACTCATTTGGGCAAACATCGAAGAGCATGATTCCTATATCTTCCGGTAAGAGTATGTTTAGTTTTATAAGGAATTGCCAAACTGTGTTCCAAAGTGGCTGTACCATTATATTGTCCTGCCAGAACGAATGAGAGTTCCTGTTGCTCCACATCCTTGCCAGCATTTAGTGATGTCGGTGTTTCGAATTTGGGTCATTCTAACAGGCGTGTGATAGTATCTCATTTTTTTTTATATTTATTTATTTTTTTTAGAGGGAGAGTGCAAGCAGGGGAGGGGCAGAGAGAGAGGGAGACACAGAATGTGAAGTAGGTTCCAGGCTCCAAGCTGTCAGCACAGAGCCCGACGCGGGGCTCAAACTCACAAGCTATGAGATCATGACCTGAGCCAAAGTTGGACGCTCAACGACTGAGCCACCCAGGCGCCCCTCATTTTTGTTTTAATTTTCAGCTCCCTAATAACATATGATGTTGAGCATCTTTTCATATAGCTTATTTGCCATACGTATATCTTCTTCCGTGAGCTCTTCAGATCTTTTGTCCGTGTTTTAATTGAGTTGTTCATTTTCTTATTGCTGACTTTTAAGTGTTCTTTGCAGATGCTGGGGCATGGTTCTTTATCAAAAATGTCTTTTGCAAATATTTCCTCCCATCTGTGGCTTGTTTTCTCCTTCTCCTGATGGATTTTTAGTAATGATTCCATTTTTTTCTTGGGATTAAAAAATAGTATTCTTAGAAGTATGTGTTACATGAATAGCATGTAGCCTGGTTTTGCCAATGCCCTCATCCATGAGGGACCCCACTTTTGGCAGATGTACCAGGCAGTGTGGCATCCTGCACGTTCAATATTGTGGTCCAGGGAGGGAGTGTAACTTGCTCAAGGTCACACAGCGCGTTTGCTAAGATGATATATCCCTCTTGTGTGCTCAGCCTTCACGGTAACCAGAGAACTATCTTATTTGGTCTGTATGAGACTCCTGGAATGCGGCTTCTTTTTTCTTAACTTTAAACAAATTCGGTAAATAGTCATGTGACAATAGCAGGCATTTTTCAAAAAGGAAAAAAAAGCCCTCATCATCATGCCACCTCAATAACTCTCTTTCACTTTTCTGACAATCTTGTCCATCTGTCTAGCAAAGGCTGGGACGAGGTGTGCACAGGAACTGTCATAGGGATCATTCTGGTTTCTTCTTTTTTATTTTACTTTTTTCCAGATTATTTATTTATTTATTTATTTATTTATTTATTTATTTTTAAATCAATTAAAAAATTTTTTTAATGTTTATTTATTTTGAGAGAGAGACATAGTGAGCAGGGGAGGGACAGAAAGAGGGAGACACAGAATCCGAAGCAGGCTCCAGGATCTGAGCTGTCAGCACAGAGCCTGACACAGGGCTTGAACCCATGAACTGTGAGATCATGACCTGAGCTGAAGTCAGACACTTAACCGACTGAGCCACCCAGGTGCCCCACTTTTTTCCAGGTTTTAGTTTGCAAAATGATATTTGAGAATGGCTGCTTACTATTCTATTTGTTCCTTAGACATGCCGAGCTCATTGCTGCTCTTGTCTGGAACGGGCTTCTGCCCGGTTACCACGCGGCTGGCTCCTCCAGCATGGTTCAGGTCACCTCCTCTAGAGTCACGTCTTATTTAAAGCAGCCCCCCTGATCGCAAGTCTCTTTCCATCCCATTGTCCTGTTTTCTTCTCTCGATAGTGTTTATTACCCTTGGAAATTACCTTTATTTATTTTTGTGTCTGTCTTCTTTTAACAGAGAATATCAGCTCTGTGAGGACAGGGGACTTTTCAGTCTCACTTGCTCTGTGTCTCCCGTGATTACAACTGTGCCTGGCACATAGTGGATCAATAAATATTTCTTTAATTGACTCAAGAATTCAGAAGACCACAGTTTTCCGGACTACCCGATTTTTTTTTTTTTTACTGACTACTCGACTTATTAGTTGATTTCAGGGGAATCAGTGTATCAAGCGGGGAGGAGGGTTTTGGGTTCCTCTCTCCCCTTTGTCATTTATTAACTTTGTGATGTTGGCCAATATATTTAACTTCTCCGGATCTAGGTTTCCTTATTTGTAATGAGGGTAATATTAGTGCCTGCCTTGTAGGGTTACTGCGAGGATTTAATAAAAAATAATACATGGAAAGTGCTTAGCACCATGCACATGAAATGCTGAACGGGTACCATTAGCCATTCATCGCTGGCACTGAGTACTCCCCAGGGTCATCTCATGGAATCCTCAAAACTGCTCTGGTTACGTGACCATATTTTTGTGTGTGTGTGAAAATTCATTGAGTTGCACATTTATTTGTATACCTTTCTGCATTCTGATTACAGTCAAAGTTTGCTTAACAACAACAGGAAGTCAATGAGGTAGGAACTGTTACCACCCCCATTTTACAGGTTAGGAAACTGAGGGTCAGAGAGGTAAGTCGTTGGCTCAAGATCACGAGAGAGCAGGTGGTGAGGCTGCAGCTCTGGAGCTGTGATCTTAACCAC
Organism: Paguma larvata; assembly: GCA_030068075.1. Taxonomy (NCBI): domain Eukaryota; kingdom Metazoa; phylum Chordata; class Mammalia; order Carnivora; family Viverridae; genus Paguma; species Paguma larvata. The sequence continues at coordinate 19,093,768 of CM057833.1, read as the reverse complement.
AGCTCTTCATGCCCCACTTGCCGCCTGGCCTTCCAAACTCTCAGTAAACAGTAGCTTTTATTGTTGTTAACATTTAACATTTTTGTGGTCGAAAATTTTTCTTCTATTTTATTTTATTTTTTGTTTATTTATTTATTTATTTATTTTGAGAGAGAGAGCAGGAGAGGAGCAGAGAGAGAGGGAGAGAGAATCTCAAGCAGAACTGATATCAAGAGTTGGATGCTTGACCGACTGAGCCACCCAGGCACCCCTAAGTTTTTTCCTCTATTTTAAATAATGCCTCAGAGTTCATCTTTGGGCATTTTGGGCTTTTCTCTACTTTTGAATTATTTCCCTTAGATGAAGTCCCAAGGGTAGAATGAACAGTCGGAAACGCCTAGAGAGCCGAAGTGACTTTGTTCAAGGTCACGTATAAGCAGTGGTGCTTGGAGTAGGGCCATCACGCACAGTTGTGTGGATTGTTCACTTCACAAAGGCAGTTGGTACGGGGGAAGTTGGCTTCCCAGAGAAGGTCCAGGGGGAGCTGAGCCTTTGGCAATGTTTGAATGGGCAGAGGTGAAAGTACATTCCAAGTAGACGCACATAGGAAGAGAGAATGAGGAGAGTGTGATGGGGAAGCCAGTTTCAAAGGAGCAGAGAATCGGAAAAAGGGGGAGATGAGGAGATAGGTAGGGCTGGATCATTCACTCATTCCCTAAATATTTGCTAGGCTTCTACTGTATGCCTGGGGCTGTGGACGCAGCAGTGAGCAAGCCTGTCCAATCTCTGAACTCACGGAAAAGACACTTTATTAGGTGGGGGGGTGGGGACAGACAGTTGACAAGGAAATTGAGCAAAACAATGACAGATTTTGAAAAATAGTTGTAAAGAGTAGGTGCTGAGTCAGGGAACAATGGGCTGGGGACCTATTTAAATACACTGGCAAGGAAGGCCTCTTTGGAGAGGTAACATCTTAGTTGAGAAGGGGAAGGCTATTCTGGGCAGGGCACACAGCACATGCAAAGGCCCTGAGGTGGGTGCAACAGAGAGGACATTCAAAGCCAGGCACAAGAGGGTCTTGAGGAGTCATAAGTTCAGAAGTCATTTCAGACAGTCCTGAGCAAAGGACTCTTGTCTCCTTCCCAGTCTGATCTTTCTTATGGGTTCAGTTTCATCTGTCTACTGGTTGACCCCACAGAGCAGTCACCTCAAAGTTATGCGTCTTCCCCAACCAGCCTTCCATCTCCAGTTAGCCTTCTATCTACTTCTCTACACTCTCGCAGACTCGCCAAGCTCCGTGATTCTTCCTTCCTCATTCCCTCACTTCTCCCCCTTCTTTGGCCATCTTCCTAGACCAGGGAAGCAGCCAGTAGTCTCATGCAGTGGGCCACGCATGTGATGCATGCAGACATGAGTTCGAATCTCAGCTCTGCTATTCAGTGTCTTTCACTGGGCCTCGGTTTACAGGGCATTAGTTATATGGTGGCGAGGGAGTCAAATGAGATGATGATGTAAGTGACAGCAGCTGGCGCACAGCAGGTATTTGATAAATGACAGTGCCTTGCCCTTTCCCTACCAATCTTGGGAACTATCTTGTTTTCTTCATACCTTGGCTCTTCATATTGGGAAGCAGAGAGACAATAAAGGTCTGGGGTAACCACCGACTCCCTAAATATCTCTCTGGGTGAACCAAATCCCCAAGAATCCCCTTTTCCAAGTATTTTAAACAGACAGCTTAATTTGTGAGTACAATACCTACTCTCAACTGAAGGTTTACCACGTGCTGGTTACCGTGCTAAGTGCCTTATAGACACTCTTCTTGTCCTCATGACAGTCCTATGAAGGGATTTCCATTGCCAGCCCCATTTTAAAGCTCAGGAAACAGATTCAGAAAGTAAAGTGAGTGGTCTAAAATCACCATAAAAACCTGTGTGCCCAACCACTAGGCGATCCTGACTCATAGCCCTTCCGGCTAAAGCAGGGAGAGCCAAGATGTTTCATTTCCTGAGTGCAGAAGGCCCACAGGTGAGAGATTTCCTGAATCCCATAATGAACTGGATACTAAGCCGCGGACCCATACCTGCCCCAGCAGTGAAAATGGGTGGTCTAAGACCTCATGATGGCCTAGACCTTCCCCGCGGTGCTGGCACACCTCGCCACAGCAACAGAGCCATAAACACAAGCAGCCCTTTCCACAGGACGCTGAGCCTGAGTCATGGAGTATTTATAGATGGGCCTCTACTCTTCCCTTGGCTCTGCCAGGATTTATCGAGTTCACTTGGGGCTCGGAGGGTGACAACTTGTTTATCATCCAAGGTGCCCAAGCGGGCTGTTGGGACATCCTCCGAGAACGAGATCTGGTGGCCTGCCCGTGTTTAGACCTGACCTGACCCCCCTCCATCACGCTGAACCAACAGCAGCTGTTCCTCCTTCTCCCAGATACCCCCACACCCATCTCTACCACAACCACACCTACACCCAGTGAACTTAATTAAGGTCTCAGGGTAAAATGCGACGGAAATGCTACTTCTCTCAGGAAGACGTCTTGGATTGATCTGGAAAAGTTAAGAATATTCCCTAGCCCTGCTGCTCTTGGGGCGTGAAACCTCACATCGGTCAGATAATTAATCATAATCGTGTTGACTGAAGACCACCTCTGTACCCAATACCATGCTAAGGGTTTTAACATTACTTTTAAAAAGCCTCCGAATAATGTTATAAGTTGGATATTAATTTAATATCATATTTATAGATGAGGCATCTGAGGCTCAGAGAGGTCAAGTAACCTGCCCAAGACCACCAAGTAGGCCAGCCTCAAAAATCTAGGTCGTCCTTGGCTCCAGAACCAAAGCTGTGGGTGACCTCGGGCAAATTACTTCCCCTCTGAGCCTCTGTTTCTTTATCAGTAAAACAGAGATACTAATACCTACCTCTCATAGTTGTAAGGACTGAATAAAACTGGTAGGTAGTAGGCTCCCAACCACGGATTGCTGACCCTAGGCCCCCCGGCCTCAACAATCAGTCAATTAGCTTGTTCTAAGCCGTTTAGGCCAATTAGCCAGGTCACATGGGACTCAGATTTCAGGGACTTGAATCCAGGACCCAGGCTCTTCCAGTCACTACTGCCCCACCCTTTGTTCCTTCCCAAGAGTCGGGGCAGAGGAATTAGAGAGTAGAAGTGGAGCTGGAAGGTTAGGGGGTGGCCGTGTGCGGAGGCACAGCGCACTGAACACGCTCTCACCCCTGGGATCTATTTTGGATGGTGCCAGCCTCCAGGCTGCTGGCAGCCAGAGCTGGAGGTATCAGTGCTGAGTTGTCAGAGCAGGCCCTGGGGCCATATTTAGTGGTTGAGCGCTGACCCCAGATGAGTGGCTTGGCTGTAGGCACTAGGCAGAACCTGCTTTTATAATGCCTCATAGACGGCCCCTGCAAAAAGACCAGTGGGCTGGGTTTCTGAGTCTTTCCGAGTCTGAAGGCGGCCGGCCCTTCTTTGCTGTCTTGGGCCCCTCCCTCACCAGCCCGGTGCAGGGCCCCCAACTCAAGGTTCAGACAGATTTGGGTCCAAGGCCTGGCTCTTCCACTTTCTACCTATATGACCTTAGGCAAGGTACTTAACCTTGGCGTCCTGATCTAGAAATGGAGATAAGGGCCGGCATGATGAAACCGGGTCCCCTCCTTTTCCCCTCCCCCACTACCACTAGGGCCATGGCCTTTAAATGCACTCCTTCAGGAGCGTTCCCAGGGTCCCAGGCTGCTCACCTCTCACAGTGCTTCCAGAAACCCTACTCCCGAGTCCCCTCTGGGTCTGCTGGCCAGGGCCCAGCTCTGACAGAGGTGAGGGCCCAGTGCTCAGTAGCAGCTCAGATTTCCTGCTGGGCCTCAGCAGAGGGCCTCCGTAAGAAGCCCCGGCTCTTTGAGACCGACTTAATCCATAGGAACAGTGACTTCTTAAAAAGTGGGATTTCTCTCCAGCCATTTTCTATGCTTGTACATTTCTGATTTCTACGCTTATTTACATAAACATATATATAATCTTAACAGGAAAGAATCAGATTACATACAAATGGCATCTGTGTTTCTGCTCGCGACTGACAATATACTGCTGACATATTTTCACACTGGTATTCGATACAGAAAGCTCAAAGTCATTTTTTTTTTTAATTAGAGAAATACTTAATGTATATATGTACTTCGTGCACGGGCAGTTGGGATTCTCATTGGGATATGCTGTAAACTTTTCCTTGACGCGTAAGATACGGTCAGAAAAGCGCACAATTCACAAGGATACAGTTCAAAGCACCCTCACAAAGGGAGTGCGCCTGAATAGTCCACACTGAGATCGAGATCCAGACCATAACCGGCACTCCCAGAGCCTGGCTCGTGACCCCTTCCAGCCCCCGGACCAAGGGCAGCACTCCCGTGCGTTCTAACAGCTTAGATTAGTTTGGGCTTTTGTGAACTTTATAAAGACGGAATCATGCAGTTACTCTTTTGTTCAGCATTCCTTGAGAGTCATCGGTGTTGTTGCCCGTGGCAATATTTATTTATTCTCCCTGCTGTAAGCATTCACTATGTGACCACGCGACGATTTATTTATTTGTTCCCTCGATGGACACTGGCGTTGTTTCCGAAGTTTTGCCACAATTAGCAATATTACAAAAAACATCCTTGTATTTAAATGGATCTATGGATCCGATTACCTATTTAACTGTCTCTGGCTAGCTAAATATATCTTTCTGTCATTATCTTTCTAGGATTTTGATAAGATAGATGCCTCAGAATAGAACTGCTGAGTCACATGTATAAATACTTTACAGTCTGATTTTGTAAAATCGGACCCCGCCCCAAGGTCAAGAGCGGTGGCAGCGTCTGTTGGGCTACACTTTCACCAAACTTGTATATTATTAATCTTGAGGAGTTTTGCCAGTCTGGTAGGGGAAAAATCAGGTTTTATTGTGGTTTTAATGAGACGTTAAAAAGTAGTGAGGATAAGTCTCTCGCTTGTTTTTGTTTTGGGCGAGGGGGCTTTGTCATTCCTTCTTTTGTGCATTGCCTTTTTGTATCCTTTGCTTGTTTTTGAAACATTAACGTATTGCTGGTGTTGACGCTTGGTCTTTACATGTGTTTCTACTGTTCCCAACGGTCGCTTGTCTTTTAGCTTTGTTTATGGAGCAACTGCCGGTTTAAATATAGTTTGTTTTCCTCCCGCTTACTGTTTATGATCTGGACCGTTCTGAGGGCGTGTGTGGCAAACCCCAGGTTCAAACTGGTGGGGGGAGAGCAGCAGGCCAGGTGGGGTGGGCAGGTGGCCCCCAAGACCGTCTCTCTGGAGTACAAGTACCCGGACATTCGGGCTAGCACTGGGCCCCCGGGGGCCTTGAGTTTGCTGCAAGCCTTCCAAATGCCATCTTGACCCCGCTGTCAGGGGAGTCTCTCCACACAGCCCAGGGCCAGTGTTAACTGGGCAGTAGAGGGAGGGAAAGTTTGAAAGTGAGGATTCTCAGCCCACCTGTCTGAGTTCAAATCCTGTCTTCACCTGCTTGGGCTGCCATAACAAAACACCCCGGGCTGGATGGCTTACACCCCAGAAATTTATTTCTCGTGGCTCTGGAGGCTGGAAATCCTAGACGAAGGCACAGGCAAGGTGGGCTCCATTCTGAGGCCTCTTCTCTTGGCTTGTAGCTGGCTGCCATCTTACTGTGTTTTCTCATGGCCTTCCCTCAGTGCGTGTGTGAGAGAAGAGAGAGAGCGAGAGCAGGCTCTTTTGTGTCTCTAAGGCCACTAGTCCTTACCTCCCAAAGGCCCCATCTCCGAATACAATCGCATTGGGGTTTAGCACTTCGAATATGATTTTGGAGAGACACAAACAATGCCCCAAGCCCTTTCCTAGAAGTACAAGCTTAGGCAAATTACCTAATCTCTCTGGGACCCAATTTCCTTACCTATAAAATGGGGTTGATAATAGTATCCACCTCATGAATTAATAAGTAAATTATGACCTATGAAACGCTTAGAACAGACCATGATAGTCAGCCTGTAAAACAGCCGCCAAAAATTCTTGCCTTGTGGTATTCATGCCCATCTGCGGTCCTCTCCCACACCATATCGTGGTTGGTCTGTGTGGCCAATAGAATATAGTGGAAACAATAGTGTGTCACGTCTGAGGCTAGGTCATAAGAGAACGTTTCCTCTGTTGGATCACTCCACCTGGGGGAAGTCAGCCACCATGCTCTGAGGATGCTCAAGCAACCCTATGGAGAGGTACACGTACGTGCTAAGGAACTGAGGCTGCCCACCAACTTGCCGACCATGTGCATGAGCCGTCTTGGAAGTGGATCCTCCGGCTCCAGTCAAGTCTTAAGATAAACTGCCCTGCCACCCCAGCCAGCATCTTCACTGCAACCTCCTTAGAGGCTCTGAGCTGGAACCGCTCGGCTTAGCTGCTCTTGAATTCCCAACCCACAGAAAACTATTTGAGGTAATCGATGTTGACTGTTGTTTTAAGCAGCTAAGTTTTGGGAAAACCTGTTGTGTAACGATAAAGAATACACAGACCATGGGGTTATTCATAGTAACTGTTCAGTAAATGCCAGCCGGTGTTATTCCCCTGACTGTGAAAATACTAGCAACAGTGTTTTTCAAGTGTCTGTCGTGTGCCAAGTGTGTGTCATATGCCAGGCATATGGACTCCTGCCTCTGTGCCGTCAATTTTCAGCAAGGCCCAGAGTGTTGGGGGCAAACAGTTACCTCAAATCCTAGACTCTTGGGGTTAAAAGACCCAGAGCTATTGTTACTCAACCCAGCTCTCATTTTCAAGACAAGCAAACTGAGTCACGGGGGTTGTGTAACCTACCATCGGTATCGGAGCTGGTATAGAAGAGCCTGAACCGGAACCAGATCCGCTGGTGCGTGGGTGGCCTCTTTGTTGTTGCTCTGCCTTCTGATAAGGGGCTATCGCATCTTACAGTTTATAAAGCACTTTCACTACTTTATTCTGGGATCATCAATGCAGAGCCCCCTCCAGACCCTATTGGTATCCATATCCCCTGGGGCAGTCCATTTCTCTAAAGGCCACCCACTCCCCAGAGCCCTTGTCGCTGCCCACAATGGCTGTCTGGACCTGGGAACAGCAGGAGGAGGCCTGTGGGGGTCCCGGCCCTGAGTGGTGAGATCCTGAAACACTCCGCTCCCCCTTCCTGGCACGTGGGCTTTACCCTGGCACCGGGGTCATCGCGTGACAACCCCAGACCCCGCTGACCTGCCTCTGCCAACTGTTCAGTCTTTAGCCTCTGGATTAAGGACCTATCGGTTTGATCCTGTGATTTGGGATGACTCTTTGTTGAAGATGACACTGAAGCATGTGACAGGGATCTCAAGCTGTAAGCAAAACAGTCTTTGTCCACTCACCCCCTCTTCTGAGGGTGCCCAGGCACCACAGAGGCTCGAGGGGAAATCCAGAGGAAGAGGCAGGGCAGACCCACCCTCTGGGGCGGCCACGGGGGCCAGGGCGAGGACAGCGCACGCATGGAAGGGATCCACGGTGTACCAAGGGAACATGTAAGCAAGCCCCAAGCTATGCGGAAATGAAAGGAGAGACGGAGGATGGTTGCTTCTCCAGTATCGCCACCCCCAGGCCTGCGTCAGCCAGTCACCTATCCCTGGAAGAGCTCCTCCAAGAACCCGGCCACTGGGGACACGAAGGGACCCTCGGGGATCATTTCTCAATGGTTGCTCCATTTGGCAAACAAGAAACTGAAGGTGGGTGTGGCTGGCTGGGCCCTGCCTTGCTGGTCTCTGGCACTTTTCTCCCCCAACCAAGAGGCCTCAAAATCTCAGGTTTCCAAAAAGTTCCCTCTCTAGTGACAGTCGAAAACAGCCTAGACTTCGGGTTAAATCGGCCTTTCAGCTGTGCCTACACTAGCCGTGGGACTTGGGGAAACTGTATAAGCAGCTGGTGCCTCAGTTTCCTCATCTGTAAAATGGGAGTAAGTATGACCTACTCATGGTCTTTGCGAGGACTGAATGGAATAGTTCCATGAAGCTCTTAGTAGATGCCCAGCCCCTTGCAAGCAGTAGATCAATCAAAAATAATGTAACAATTATTGTTACTTCCCATCACCTCTTTTCATTGCCAAGTCCAGACCATTGCCCCTGCTGCTTTGCTGAACCCCTACCCAGCTGGGACTCTCTTGGGTATAAGCTCCTCCCACTAGCAGCAGACTTTGGGGGCGGTCTCAGATGAAGCTTGGCTCTTAGCTGGGTAATGTTCTGCAAGTTACTTAACTTCTCTGAACTTAAGCTTCTGATATGTCAAACTGAGAATCATAATAGCCTGAATCATGCTCTCACAAATCAACGGCACAGAAGCATGGCAGGGAAGGCAACTGCTATAGACTAAAAGACATCCATGAGACAAAAACAGCGAAACATCATGTGGACGACCTTATTTGGATCTCATTGGTAAAACTAACCGTAAAAAAACAGCCGAGACAATCGGCATCCTCGGAAAATGGTTTGGAAATGAGAAAATGATAAGAAATTCTTGTTGGGGCGCCTGGGTGGCTCAGTCGGTTAAGCAGCCGACTTCGGCTCAGGTCATGATCTCACGGTCTGTGAGTTTGAGCCCTGCGTTGGGCTCTGTGCTGACAGCTCGGAGCCTGGAGCCTGCTTCAGATTCTGTGTCTCCCTCTCTCTCTGCCCTTCACTTGCTCGCTCTCTTGTCTCTATGTCTCTCAAAAATAAATAAAGACGCTAAGAAAATTTTTAAAAAAAATTAAAAAAAAAAGAAATTCTTGTTATTTTTGTTAGATGTGATGATGGCTTTGTGATTTATGTACCAAGAAAATCCTTATCGGTTAGGAATGCGTCCTGAAGCATTTATGGATAAAACTGCTTGATGTCTAAGATCCACTTTAAAATATTTCCGACAAAAGAAGTGTGTGGGGGTATAGATGAAATAAGATTGGGGAACTGTTGATAACAGTTGAAACTGAGTTTGGTTACATGAGTTCATTATTCTCTCTACTTCTGTGTGTTTGAAATTTTCATTAATAAACAGTAAATATAAAAAATAAAAGTATAAACAGGTGGGTTTTTACTAGGTGGCTCACTCGGTTGGGTGTCCAACTCTTTGTTTCAGCTCAGGTCTTGATCTCTGGGTTATGAGTTCAGGCCCCATGTTGGGCTTTACGCTGGGTGTAGAGCTTACTTAAAAACATCAATCAACCAATCAATCAATAAAATAAAATAAACAATAAAGAGTAAAAATAAATAAGCAAGGAGACATGCAGGGAGGGAAAGCAGTAAAATGTATTCATCAAAAGCTCTGGGCTCAGATGCACCATTGATATTCTGTGTTTGTCTCTTCATCTGTCAGTCCATAGCTTTCCAGTATGTTCCAGTAACTGGTAATGGTACTGGTGTATAACTTCCTGGTACTGATCCTGGCTCTGCCACTCACTAGCTGGGGTGCTTTGCCAAGTGCCTTAACATCTCTGAGCCTCTTTGATCAGCTGCTTTTGGGAAAATCATGATCAGTGCCTCACTGAGTTATTTTGAGGACTGAACAAGGGAGCGTGGATGGGAAGGGCTTAGCACAATGCCTGGCATGCAGTAAGCACTCAATAAATGCTTCGGTGTGAGGAGCGCAGGTTTAGGAGTCAGGCTACCTTGGATGTGAACCCAGCTCTGTTGTGGCCACTTGTGGCTGTGTGACTTTGGCCAAGCCAATTAATTCTCTGAATCTTGTTTCCTCCTGGGAAAATGAGGATCATAATACCTCCCTTGCAGATCTGTTGTGAGGATTAAATGGCAAGACATGTTTTGATGCCCAGCATGGCCCACGTGGGAATTCCCCTTCCTCACCCCTTGACTTTCAGCAGCGCTGGCCTGGCCAAGGCCCAGGCTGGAGTCGATCCCACTGTCCATTTGCGTGGCTTTTGCACCTGGACTGCCAACTGCGGCTGGGGAAAGTCAACAGAACCATGTGAATGGCTCCTCGCAAATAGCAAAGCTGGGTTATGAAACACCAGCGAGGCTCTTCTGCCCTCACACAGTCCTCCTATCCCTTTCCAGGGGACTTCCTCCTGCGCTTCACACGGCCGCCCACTCCTGCTACCCTTCCCCCTGCTTAGCCTCAGAAGTTGATCTCAACTCCTTCTTGACTGAAGTCATCCGTATGAGCACCTTCCTTTCCATTTCCCAGTACCCGATTCTCACCTCCAGCCTCTCCTCTTTCCTATCCTCTCAACTAAAGACAAAGAGCGTACTTCTCTAGGGCTGTAGAATTTACTCCATCACCCTCCTCCCAATCTTCCAGTACTTTCTTTGCAAAGCGTCAGTCAAAAAATTTTGCTCAAATACCTTAATCTTTCCCAAGTCTAAGAGTGATCCTGTTGCACCCTTACTTAACTCACTCATTCATGGGGCACCTGGATGGCTCAGTCGGTTAAGTGTCCAGCTTCAGCTCAGGTCATGATCTCATGGTTTGTGAGTTCGAGTCTCGCATCTGGTTCTGGGCTGACAGCTTGGAGCCTGGAGCCTGCTTCAGATTCTGTGTCTCCCTCTCTCTCTGCCCCTCCCCTCCCCTCTCTCTCTCAAAAATAAATAAACATTAAAAAAATTTTTTTTTAACTCATTCATGAGTCCACTCATATAAGGAATATTTGTTGAGTACCTACTATGTTACTGGGGGTACAGAATCCACAGAGACAGCCTTTATCCTCAAGGTCTTCAAGGTCCAGAGAGAGAATCATCATACTCACAAGCAGATGATGGTAAGGTGACAAGTGGGGTGCAAAGATGGACTCAGGCTTGATGCAGAGATTAACGAGGTGTGTAGTGGGTGGCAAGGGAGACTGAGGATGGCTCTCAGCTTTCTGGTCTGCGGGAATAGGTGAACGATGGTGGTGTTCGTGGAGACATGAGACTAGGAAAACACGAGAAGGATCTTGGTGCTCTGCTTGGAGGTATGATGAGTTTGAGGTGCTGTTGGAACATCACAGCAGAGGTCTGCAATACATCTTCAGCTTAAGGGAGAGAGAGGTCTGAGCTGGAATTAGAGATTTGAGGATCATTGGCACATAGGAGATGGAGTGTTGAATGTATATGGAGTGCTCTCTACTGCAAGTAACAGTAACTATGATGCTGTTTGTTATCTCACAGCCTAAATAGTCAAGGGGGGGGCAGCTCCAGGGGTGGGTAAACTGGTAACACAACGATGTCATCAATGATCAGGGCACTATCTATAGTACCTTTTTGTTGTTCTCAGGAAGTGGATGTCTTCCTGAGATTTGTCTCATCTTGGTTGCAAGATAGCAGCCCCACCCACTTATAGCCCCATTCAGAGGCAAGAATGAGGCTTTCCTTTTGCACTTCACTCTTCATGGGTGGGTGGGGGCGGGAATCCTTTATCTTTAGCTCACTTCCATGAGTCCTTGGGTCTCTGAGGCCATGATAACTGTGTCACTTAGGCAAAGGAGAATGGGATTACCATGACAGGTTTAAGCCTTCATCTCCTGGGGCCTTGGAGAGGTCCACCTCCCTGGAAAACAGTGCTGATATCAGAGCAAAGCTGACATGTGAGCGAGGAAGAAGAGATGGCCTCTTTTCAACCCTCCCCCTTCTTCCAACCAATAGCTGGCTTGGCAGCATTGACCTGCAGTTCAGTAGAGTCGAGGGCATCTGGATTCATGTCCTAGAGCCATTTCTTGTGACCTGTGTTGCTTCATGCCAGTTATTTTACTGTCTGTCCTGGAGTTTCCTCATCTGTGGAATCGGAATAGAACAGTTCTTATGTTGTTGTGTTCTTATGTTCTTATGTTGGGGTGGTGAAATGAAATAATGCATAAGAAGTGCTTAACACAGTGCCTAGCACTTCGTAAGTGCTCAGCAAAAACTAGCCATTAATATTTTGGTGGAGAAGGGAGCACCCTTTCCTTAAAATTCCCCAACCGCATGGGGTGCCTGGCTGGCTCAGTAGGTGGAACGTGTGACTCTTGATCTCAGAGTTGTGAGTTCGAACCCCACATTGGGTGTAGAGATTACTTAAAAATAGAATCTTAAAAGAAAAAAAAATTTCTCCAGCCTCTTGTCCTCTGGGCCTCTTCTCCTTCCTGTGACTGGTTCCTCCTCTTCTTCTCACTTCCGTTTTCTCCCCTTCCCAAGGTTGGCTCCTCTGCCCTCACTACTCACTAGATCTTGTCTCCAGGTTCCAAAGCTCTTCTCCAGGCTGAGGTGATCCAACGTACTTTCCTACCACCCTTCTCCATGGGACCCTGGACACTCCTCTGTGTCCTCTTAGGCTTATCCTGAGGCCTGCTGTCACTGCTCTCACACTCGCCCCAGCACCTGATACTGGCTGGCCCCCATATCCCTTTGCGTGAGATTCTCCCTTAAAAATAATCATTGAAACTGCTCTAATGACTTCCACCTGCCAACACAGAAGACGTCCAGGAGAACATAGAGAAACATTTAAATTGGTGCAGAGAGTTGAGGGGAGCATCTGGATAACCTCTAAGTGTCCAGGTAGGGTTTAGTGGCCTCACATGGTGGCTATTTCTGTTCGCCTCCCTCCCTAGGCTGTGAGCCTCTCAGGGCAGAGAAAAGCATTACTCATTCATCTGTCACCCTGGTGTCTGATGTATAGTTAGTACTCAGAAAAATGTCCGATGAATGAAAAAGATTCCTGGCTTTGCCACTGACTTTCTTTCTTTTTTATTTTTTTTTATTTTTTTTAATGTTTAGTTATTTTTGAGAGAGAGACAGACAGAGCATGAGCGGGGGAGCGGCACAGACAGAGAGGGAGACACAGAATCTGAAACAGGCTCCAGGCTCTGAGCTGTGAGCACAGAGCCCGATGAGGGGCTTGAACTTGGGAATGGTGAGATCATGACCTGAGCCGAAGTCGGACGCTCAACTGACTGAGCCACCCAGGTGCCCCTGCCACTGACTTTCTAAGTGACTTTGAATAAGGTCCTTTCTTTCCCTAGACCTCAGTGTCAAACTCTATAAAGGGTTCTGCACGGTGTCTCAGGAAGCCCTTTCGTCATTAAAGTGAACTTAGTGGCCAGTGGACGCAGGAGGGATGGGCTAACTGGGGTGGGGTCTAACGCAACAGACTGTGCTCAGGGATGGGCTCAGAGAGAGGGGCTGCCCAGACTCCCCTTCTTGAGTACTTGAGAGCTACTCAGTACTCTAGAGGAGGGGATTTAGGGCAGTGAGGGATCACTGGCTATTAACCCTGCAAATCCCAGTGGCCCACTCCTTGGGTCCCATGGCTGGCTTACCAGGCTGGTATGGGAGGAAGACTCGCTTCTGCAGGAAACTCTGGTACCCAGTCCTCCCCCCACGCCTGCCCACGAACAGGCTGTTCTTGTTTACGACCCTCCTCCCGGGAGAACAGCGATTGCTCATCCCTACATGTGATTTGAGAGGGCCGGTCTTTCAGGCCTGGAGGAAACTCAAGCCCCAGCCAGCCACTTGGCATCGGAATGTTCAGCTGGTCCCCTCCTGGGGCTCATGTGACCGGGACCCAGCTATAAATATCAGAGGGGCCTCAGACCGAGACAGAATTCGGGCACCAGGAGAAGGCGGCAAGGAAGCTCTGGCTGGGTATTTTGTGTGGCAAAGGCGAGACCCCAGGTCTACTCAGAGTGAGGCAGGCGAAGGAGGCGGCCAGGTGAACCCCCAAACCTCTTGACAATATGGATTATAAATCAAGCCTGATCCAGGATGGGAACCCCATGGAGAACCTGGAGAAGCAGCTCATCTGTCCTATCTGCCTGGAGATGTTTACCAAGCCGGTGGTCATCTTGCCTTGTCAGCACAACCTCTGCCGGAAGTGTGCCAATGACATCTTCCAGGTCAGTAGGGGGCACAGCGCCGTCCTGGGGCCCCAGGTGGCCGCTCAGTGTTCTCATGGTGAAAGCCCTTCTCTCTTAGTCCAGGACTTCTAAACCAGGGCTGGTTTTCTCCCATCTAGGGCGCAGCCCCTGCAGAGGCCTCTGGGCTGAGGAGAGGGGCTCAGAGGCAGCTCTGGCCGCCCCATTCCTTCTCCATGACGCATGCGTCCCCTCCCCACTCTGCCCGCAGCCCCCACCGCCGCCCTGTGCCCACAGTTGACTCTCCAATCAGGAGTCAAATGCCTCAAGCGATAAGTGGGAGAGGCAGGAGAGAGAAACCAGACCCCTGGGGCTGGAGCCAGCTCCCTGGTGGCAGGGGGCCCAGAGGAGGGGGGCCAGGAGGCACCGGGCAATAGACGCAGCTTTCCTTTCAAGTCTGTTCCCTGTAATAAGGGGCTGGAAGGGACCCATCTCCTTGACAAAGGAATGGGAGGGGCGTCCTGGCTGGGAAGCAGCACTTGACAACATGTTCTCTTACTATTTTATCTTTAAAGTAGCAGGCCTATGTAGTTGGCTGTAAAGAGAATGCCCACTGCATGAATGGGTAAATGGAGGCTTGGAGCGAGAAGGCCGCTTGCCCAAAGTCATTCAGAGGACAGCCATGACTTGAACTTAGGTCTGCTGACTCCCAAACGCGCCGACTGCTTTGTTGCTTCTCAGGTGCCTCCCGTGTAAGTGGGGTGGCTCTCATCTCAGGACGGGGAGCTCCAGGTCGGATGCTCTGACAGATTGGTTGGGGGAAGCAGGAAGAAGGACGATGGGAGATTGTCCCAGGCCTCACCTCTGCCCTTGCCGCCCGCAGGCCGCAAACCCCTTCTGGACCAACCGCGTTGGGTCTGTGTCCATGTCTGGGGGCCGTTTCCGCTGCCCCTCCTGCCGCCACGAGGTGATCATGGACCGTCACGGGGTGTACGGCCTGCAGAGGAATCTGCTGGTGGAGAACATCATTGATATCTACAAGCAGGAATGTTCCAGGTCAGTCCGCTTTGCTGCTGGGGGCCCGTCCTTCCTCCCCAGCCGGCCTGTGCCCGGCAATCGCAGGCTCCTTCCCATCTGCTCAGGATCTGGTGCCCTGGCTGGAAGAGCGACGCCAGCCAGTCCAGGGAGCCATGTCCTGTCTTCCTCAGGCAGAACACAGGCTCATTCCTATCCCCCACGCTGGGCTCTCGGTGTCGCTCAGTGAATGGGACATAAGACTGCCCTCCTGGCAGAGCCTGAGACAGGAGCCAGGGGAAGGGCAAGGTGTGAGACGGAGAGGAAGGCCCTGGGGCCAGCTAGTGGCTGTGACAGGCAGAGAAAAGGGCCCACAGAGAACACGGCCAATTTCTCCAGAGTGAAGGCAACAGCTACCATCCAGGCCCTGGGGATGCTTCCTCCTGCTGCTCCATGACATTCCTGTGGATCGGGCATGGCTTTTAGCAGCCCCATTTCACGGATGAGGAAGCTGAGGCTCAAAGAGGCGAAGTCAATTACCTAAGCTTTCCCAGCTGGGAAGTGGAATGGCTGGGAACGGGCCCTGCAGACCTGGCCCCAAGTCTCCCTGTTTGTAAAACAGCAGCTCTGTCTCAGGCAGAGAGAGAGAGAGAGAGAGAGAGAGAGAGAGATGGCCACCAGGGAGATCTTTACAAATCCAGACACCTGACAAGACTCCCAGGCTGCCACCCTCACATTGGTCCTAAACCGTCACCCGGTGCCTGCCTGCAGGCAGTGTCCTGCCCAAGGAGAGGTGACAGACCAATCTTACTGAGAAAAAGCCCTGCCCAGGGGAACTGTCTGCTAGTCTGACTCTGTTACTAATGGACAGTGGGATCTCTGGTGAGTCTTTGGGCCTTCATGTCCCCTGGATGCAGAAGGGGACAGTGAGGTTGGCTACCTTGACTGTCAAATAGGGCTTTGATGGGAAACATTAAAAATATCAAATATTTATTGAGCACCTCCTGTGTCCAGGCACTGTACTAAGCATTTTTCATGCTCGATCCCTGTTTAATTCTCACGGTAATCCATGCGGCACTCTTAGCCACGTTTTCCAATGAGGAAATGGAGGTTCAGAGAGTCGGAGGTTTGTCTAAGGCTACTCAGCAAGTGTGAAGCTGAGAGAGAGCCTGTCTAACCGACTCCGTGGTGAACACTCCTCACGGCTCTTGCCTCTCGTGTTGCCGGGGCTCAGCACCCCAAAAGTGCAGATACCTTGCTGACCATTATCGTGGTAATGAAATCAGTAGTGGGCTCCCCACCCCTCAGTGTCCGCCATAAACAGCATGTTATGTTCGAACCCTTCAATGCCTTTCCGCATAGTTGAATGGCAATGACAGCTGCCCTTTTTGGGGGGTCTGCTCTGTGCCAGGCTCTCCACATTCATCACAGACAACTGCCTCAATCCCGGTAGCTCTGGGATAAGACCAAGCCTCAGAGAAGTGAAATCACTTGCCCAAGGTCACAAAAGGAGTGAGTGGCGGAACAGTCTGGATTTGAACCCAGATGCTGACGCCTGGGCTTGGAAGAATAGGCATCTGGGATGGCGGTGGGCACAGGCACCAGACCCTCCAGATCCTACCTCACTCTGCAGTTACTGCCATTCCAGAACTCGATTTCCAGGGTGGGGCTGGGGGGTGGTGGTAGAGGGCGACCCCTGCCTGGCATTAGGGGGGGTGCTGGGTGAAAAGATGAAAAAAGACAAGTCTGGAGAGGCGCCTATTTAAGAACCAGTGGAGGTAATAATGTCTGAGGGTGTGATCAGTTGTGCAAAAGCTGCTCAGGAGTGAGGCACTGGCAGGGTCGGGGGACAGTCACCATTTGACATTGATGAGATACTGCCCTGGTAGGGGCTGGGAAAGCAGAGGTGGCGTAGACATGGTGTCGGCTCTAAATGAGTGTATAGTCTAGCCGGGGAAGTAGGAGCTAGACCCAAAAAACTGAACCTCAGGTAGGAAGGAACCGATACCCCAAGAGAAGCACAAATAAGATGCCAGAGGCCCTAAGTAAAGGAAACGACCAAGGGAGAAAGAACGCGTGTTTGGGAAGGAGAAAACTGGACGCTGGGAAGACTTTCTAGACTGTAAGTCAAGGTTGAGGCTGAGCCGTTAGTCATCCCTGGGCTGCCCTTTTTCTGTGACTCGGGGCACACACCTTTCTTCCTTCTCTGAGCCCGATGACGCCCTCACAGCATGCTTACTGATAGATTCTCTCCACCTGTATTGAGTCACCACCTCCTCCATGCCACGCGGGGTACACTGCAGAGTCAGGGGTGAAGAGAATAGGCAGGTTGCCGTGCTGTGATGGGGGTTACAGTCTGGCGGATTAAATATAGAATTCAGGGAGGCTGTGAGTATAAATTGCTTTGCTCAGAGTCAGGCTGGTCGTAACCAAGAGCTACGAGGACTATAATTAGATTAACGCACTCTTGCCTCCCCTGCC
The DNA here is from genome assembly GCA_030068075.1 of Paguma larvata. Taxonomy (NCBI): domain Eukaryota; kingdom Metazoa; phylum Chordata; class Mammalia; order Carnivora; family Viverridae; genus Paguma; species Paguma larvata. The sequence continues at coordinate 19,076,474 of CM057833.1, read as the reverse complement.
CTGACTTGATGAGTGACCTTGGGCAAGTCAGTTCACCTTTCTGGGGTTCAGTTTCCTCTTCTCAAAAATGCCCCCAGTTCTGACTCTGGGATTCTGCAACCCTTCCCGTGTCCTGCACTGGCGGGGTCCCGTCACCGGAGCTGGGGGCCAAGGATATGAGGACAGCCTTGGCGTCACTGGCTTTCCTGGTCCTGGGTCCCCAGAAAATGAAAAGGATTGGGGAGAGCCCATCACTGAGAGCTCAGGCCTTAGATCTGGGGTGGCCCCCTGGAGCCGGGGAGGGGACAGGGACCCGGAACCCCCGCCTGTGTGACTTACGACTCTCCTCCACCGCAGTCGGCCCCTACAGAAGGGCAACCACCCCATGTGCAAGGAGCACGAGGACGAGAAAATCAACATCTACTGCCTCACGTGCGAGATGCCCACGTGCTCTATGTGCAAGGTGTTCGGGGCTCACAAGGCCTGCGAGGTGGCCCCGCTGCAGAGCGTCTTCCAGGGACAAAAGGTACTGGCAGGTGCTGCTTCTGCCCCCAGCCCGGGGCTGCCAGGCATGGCCAGATGACTCAGGATGTGGCTGTGATCCCTTGAGATCTGCTGAGCCGGCCCTTTGGGAACAGTCCCTCTGCAGGGACTTCCCAGGCCGCAGGGACGGCCGTTCTTGCCTTCCTGGGAGAGGTGGCTGAGCTCATGGGTTATACTTAGAGCCACTTGAGAGCATCTGGGTGTGGCCACAGGGGAGAGACCGGACCCCTGGGCCAGGCCACCAGGGTCCTCTCGGGCCACGGCTTCCACATCCCAGAGTGCTTTGGGCCCCAGATACCTCTTCCTGCGCTGGTTACCTCTCCTGAAGCAGGGGTGGCTGGGAGCCCCTCCCCTTTGGCCCCCGGGCCTGTGGGAGCCCTATCATCTTGTCCATGCAGTAAGCTGTGGCCCCTCTTTCCAGATGCTCCTTCCCTGCCTCCCACTCTTCTCTTGATCTCTCTCTTCTAGAACCCTCCAACTCTATTTCTTTCCTGCATCCCTTCTTTCCCAGAAACAAGCCCTTCCTCTTGTGTTGCTGTGTTTTTTACTCGCTTCCCCTTTCTGGGCCTCATCTATAAAATAAGGGATGTGGTATCTCTCCGCCATTGTGTGCTCTGGCCCTGAGCTGCACCTCAGCTAGAGGCTCTTTCTAGCAGAGAGGAGAGTGAGGGTGCCACTCCCAGAAGACAGGCCCTGAGATTATTTTCGTCTTTCCTCTCCTGATCCCCCACCCCCTCGTCCCATGTAGACTGAGCTGAGCAACTGTATCTCCATGCTGGTGGCGGGGAACGATCGCGTGCAGACCATCATCACTCAGCTGGAGGACTCCTGTCGAGTGACCAAGGTGAGGGGAAGAAGAACTTCAGACTCCGGGGTCGAGGCCTCTGATGCAGCCTGGTGTCTGGGGTGAAGGCTCACCTGTGGGTTGTGGCTCATGGGTGGGGCCTGGAGGCAGGGATGGTGGAGGAGAGACCAACTAACCCGTTCATCCAAAAGCTTCTGGAACACAGCTCTGCGTCAGGCCCTGGCAAAGGCACCGGGGGGCGGGGTGGCAAATGAGGCAGACCTGGTCCCTGACTTCAGGGAGCATCCCAACAACAATTCTCAGCGTTGATTCAGCACTTGTAGTTTTCAGAGCCTTGTCTTTGGTGTGTCATAGACTAACGCTTCGCAGACTCTAACATGCACTCAGATCATCCCGGGATCCTGTTAAAGTTCAGGTTCTGATTCGGTAGGTCTGGAAGGAGGCATAAGATTCTGCATTTCTTTCTTTTTTAAATTTTTTTTTAATGTTTATTTATTTTTGAGAGACATAGAGACAGAGCGTGAGCAGGGGAAGGGTAGAGAGAGAGGGAGATACAGAAACTGAAGCAGGCGCCAGGCTCTAATGAGCCATCAGCACAGAGCCCGACGCGGGGCTTGAACTCACAGACCGTGAGATCATGACCTGAGCTGAAGTTGGCTGCTTAACCAACTGAGCCACCCAGGTACCCCTCTGCATTTCTTTCTAACAAACTCCTGGGGTGGGCCCAAGTTGCCGGTCATTGGACCACAGCACAGGGAGTAGTGACACTGGAGAGGCAGAAGGAAACTTTTCCATCTCCATGAAAGCATGCACAATTTTCCCTGCCCACTTGAGGTGGGGCCTGGAGATGAGCAGGGGGGACGAATTCCATCCTAGCAGAGGAAGAGTTGTGTGAAGGATGGCCTCCAAGGAAGGAGGGAGACATCGTTGCTACTCGTGAGGTGCTCCCGGTCTGACAGAGGATATTAGAGCCCCCAGTCTGATGAGATACTATTATTATGCCCGCTTTACAGGTAAGGAAACTAAGATATAGCATCTATGTCGGAGAGCAGGGAGCCTCAGTGAGGAGGCCACTAGAAGGAGGATCTGCTTCTCTGCCCCTGCGGATGGAGAGCTTCCTGAATCCAGTCTTGGTCGTAAAATGGGGGGCGGAGGGAGGAAGAGTGACTTGGGAGCACACAAGAAGCCCTGAATCCATCACCCCATCTGACCCAGGAGTCTATTTTTGAGGAAGGGGCTAGCTTTCTCCGTGACACCAGCCTCCAAGCGTCGCTGGTGTGCCAAGTAGCTATGACACCTCGGCAAGTGCTTTCTTCTTGCTCAGCCTTCGTCCCGTCTTCTGTCTTCCAGCTTCAGACCCGTTATTCCTAGCACACCCATCCCAGGAGGAAGTGCTGGGGATAGGGAGAAGGACCCCTACAGGATGTGACTCTGAGATTTCTGTCCCCAGGAGAACAGTCACCAGGTGAAGGAAGAGCTGAGCCAGAAGTTCGACGTACTGTACGCCATTTTGGACGAGAAGAAGAGCGAGTTGCTGCAGCGGATCACGCGGGAGCAGGAGGAGAAGCTCGGCTTCATCGAGGCGCTCATCCAGCAGTACCGCGAGCAGCTGGAGAAATCCACCAAGCTGGTGGAGACGGCCATCCAGTCCCTTGACGAGCCTGGGGGGGCCATCTTTCTCTTGGTGAGCAGGACTAGGAGGGTGGGGGCAAGTCGCTTCAACTCACCAGCTCTGTCTAGGGTGTAAGTCACGCTCCATCACTGGCCATCCACGTGCCCCTGGGCAAACCATTTAAAGCTCTCAGCCTCGGTGTCCTCATCTGTAACATGGGCATGCAACAATTCCTACCTTCCTTCCTCTTAACTGATTTTACGAGGATCAAATAGGAGGATATTTGTGAAATGGCTTTGTAAGCTACGAAAGACGGTGTTCGTATGGAGACTATTTCTTGAGCACCGACTGTAGGTAGGCCAGCCACAGAGATGAACGAGACACAGCCCTGCCCTGGGAAAGCCTTGTTGGGGGAGACAAAAAAGGATCAGCTATAAGGCACAAAGCCTGGTCCCCAGTGTGTGCTTTGGAAATACAGGAAGTTTTTCTGTAGAAAACAAGACATTGGGTATAAAAAGGTGACTAAGGTATGATTCTCATCTGGGAGATTTGGGGGCATAAGAGTGTTTAGAATGATACCCCTAAAATCCAAGCTTCTTGCCACGGCAGTGGGTAGGTCCTAGGGTGATGGCCCAAACCTGTGCAGACACGAACAGAGGGAAAAGGTACAGGCCTTGTTCAGCTCAGGGCAGGGAGCAGGACTGGGCTAGGGAGCGGCACCAAGTGCCCATCTGTCGCACCGTGACTGCTTTTGCTGATTTCTTGGGGCTATTTCTTCTGCAGTCCTAACCTTTGCTCTCTCTTTCTCTCTCTCCCCCCACAGAGCGCTAAACAACTCATCAAAAGGTCAGTGTCTCTCTAGAGCTATGATCCAAGACCCCAGCTCCCACCAGGGCCTCTGACTTCTGTCCAGGGGGCCTCCCCCTTTGCCTCGGGTCTACTGGGAGGGTCTCACCCCAGGCTAGCTTTCCTGGCCTTTGCATCCCCTTTCTTCCCGGACCATCCATTCTGCTTGTGACTGGAGAGGAAATACTCCACCCTCCAGGGGGAGCCTGTAGGTGCAAGGACTGTGCACTGGTGCGGGTTGGAGCTGAGACACCCTCTTCTTTCACTGAGACCCAGAAATCTTACCCTGTCCCCCCTGCCCCGTTTCTCTCTTCCTCCCCCACAGCATTGTGGAAGCTTCCAAGGGTTGCCAGCTGGGGAAGACAGAACAGGGCTTTGAAAACATGGACTACTTTACTTTGGACTTAGAGCACATAGCAGACACCCTGAGGGCCATCGACTTTGGAACAGGTAAAGGAGGCGGCAGCGCCATGCACCTACGTCCCCGCTCGACCCCCGGAAATCCGCTGCCCTCCCACCGAGCCCCGTGTGCAGCCAGATATACTAGCAGACTGTCAGACTCACGTAGCCAACTTCTGGATGAGCCCAGAGCCTAGTACAGTGCCTGGTACATAATTGGTGCTCAATAAATTATGTATGTATCCCCTGCAGGGAAGCATGGGGCAGTAGGAAGACCATGGCAATGGCTGTCAGGCAGATTAAGTTCAAATCCTGGTTCCACCACTTGCTGTCTGTGTGACCTTTGGTGAGCCCCTCCTCCTCTCTGAGCTGCATTTTCTTTCTTCCTTTTTCTTTCTTTGTTTCTTTCTTTCCTTCTTTTACATTTTTATTATTTTAAGTAATCCCTACACCTAACTCAAGGCTCCAACTCATGACCCCGGGATCAAGAGTTGCATGCTTCTCTGATTGAGCCAGCCAGGTGCCCCTGAGCTGCATTTTCTAACTTCAAAATTAACTTAACCATGGGCCTGTGAGGGGCGCCTGGGTGGCTCAGTCGAGGAGTGTGGGACTCTTGATCTCAGGGTTGTGACTTTAAGCCCCATGTTGGGCATGGAGCCCACTTAAAAAAAAACAACAAAAAGCAAAAAAGCCATGGACGTACTAATAATGACCACATCATGGTGCTGTTGCAACAAATAAGACATTAACAGACAGCAAGCAGTTCGTCAGGTACTACGCATGTCCTATGATTGCCTAAAGCTGTTCTTAGCTTCAGCTTCTTTTTTTTTTTTTTTAATGTTTATTTATTTTTGAGCGAGAGAGAGACAGACAGGCAGCATGAGTGGGGGAGGGGCACAGACAGAGAAGGAGACACACAATCTGAAACAGGCTCCAGGCTCTGAGCTGTCAGCACAGAGCCCGACATAGGGCTCAAACTCAGGAACGGTGAGATCATGACCTGAGCCGAAGTCGGATGCTTAACCGACTGAGCCACCCAAGCGCCCCAGCTGCAGCTTCTTAATGCTACATCTCTGATACTCCCACACCTCAACTTACCTGTATTATATCCTCATTTCTGTTTGTAATTACTCTATCACAGAGTGTCTATAATAATTGTAACAGTGTAACCATAACAGTAACAAGGGGGAAATAATAAGGGAAAATGAGGAAACCAGATAAAGAGCAAAGATTTAACAATTTTCCCAAGGTCACGCAGTAGCAAGGTAGCTATTGAGCAACAGAGAAAGAGAGTGGATCCAATTTTGCTGAATGTTGTATTGATTTGATGATGTCCCGCTGAGCAACTGAGAAAGACAGAGCGGGCGCCTCACCCACAAGCTTTTAGAATCTGGTGTTCAGAATCTGTACTCAGGACCCCGCGTTCATGGGTCAGGACTTAATGCATCCTGAAGCTGAGATGCCAAGGGACTTGGGTGTGGCCATCACCATGGGTCATCTGCTCCACTGTTACCCTCACCAAGCTAAGGCAGTCACGAGGGGATGGCACTGTGGGACTCACACTGCCTTCCATGGTGGCCCTGAGTCTCAGTTCTTTCACACTGAGAGTATAAATGGGGGAGGGTACCAACGGCTACCATTTATCGAGCACTTTCTATGTCCCAGGCACAAGCCCTTAACATAAATTCTGTCGCTTCACTTTATGAGGTAGTTTCTGTTGTCATCTCCACTTCGGTGTGAAGGAAATAAAGCCAAGAGAGGGTCAGTGATTTGCTGGAGGCCACACAGCTGGGAAGTAGCCCCGTGGACTCTGCGAAGGGCCACCCGGCTCCCAAGACCCTGTGAGGATTCTCTGAGACAATGGGTCTAAGAGGCTTGACATGACGCTTGGCACATACTAAGTGCTAAGAGTAGTTGATTGTGATACTGATTAAACAGCAAAAACAACAGAAGCCCCTGGGCTATGCACAGACCCCAGCTCCGCAGGCCGAAGCTGGGCTGACATTTCGGAGGCGTGAACTCTTTCCAACCCCTCCCTACACACTCTGGACAAATGCTCGGGCTCTGCGGTGACCCCCACAGGGCCCCCAAGCGTTAAGGAAGTGGCTTGGGAGAGGTGGGTAGAGAACAGAAATGTCCCCTGTTAGCAGAGCTTGGAGGCAATGTCCCAGGACGGGAAGGGGAGGACACAGGTTTCCACGGCTCGGTCGCCGTCTGTCTGGGGCTCAGCTTCAGAGAGCTTTGGAGCAGATGGCCCCAGGAGTGTCCGTCACCGACACAGCCGCCCCTCTGTAGGCTGTGGAATGAGGAAACCCGGACACGGAGTGCTAGGCAAGCAGATTTCAAAGGCTGAGCACATTCCTTCAAGAAAAGGACTCTGGTCCCTGAGAATTAAAGAGTTTCTTTTGTCCCTTCTCCAGGTGATACGTACCTGTCTCAGAGATATACCCAAGTACAAAGTGTGCTTCCCCAAAGTCCCCTCTGGTCACCGGCAGGTCAAGTGATAGGAGCTGCTGTTGCTACTGGAGCAAAGGGGTGTCCTGAACCCCTCTCCCTCGGAGGGGTGCGGGAAGCAAGGAGGAGGCCCCCAGGAAGGAGGAAGCAGGGCTCTCTGCAGCTTAGGCTTGGCAGGCTCGTCACCTCCGGGCCACTGATGTCACTGCATGGCCACGTGGCCCCAGCTGGGTGTGGGAAGGGGTTTGGAGAAGCGCCGTCTCCAGCCCGGTGCCCCTTCGAGCAGCTTCTCCGAGGAACCGGCCCCTGTCCTAATACAATTGTTCTTTGTCACACAGACGAGGAAGAGGAAGAGTTCATTGAGGAAGAAGATCAGGAAGAGGAAGAGTCCACAGAGGGAAACGAAGAAGGTAAGAAGTCCATCTACCTTCGTTCATTCGTTCATTCATTCACTCATGCAACAACGTGAAATCCTGACTGTGTGCAAAGCGCCCTGGGGATGACGCCAAGATACGGTGACTGTCCCAATACATGTTGACACATTTTTGAAGGCAAAGTCCTCTTCCCTTTAACCTTAGAGAAAAAAACCCTAAACCAATCATAATAAAAAGCTCCCGCTTATATCTAAATGACCTTCCTGAGTGGAGAGCAATACAGGGTAACAGACAGCAAAGACACGGAGGGCGCTTACAGGCGGGCGTGGCACTGAGGTGTTTTATTTGGCTAGTGCAACGTTTAAATTAAAAAAAAAAAAACACCTTTTTTTTTTTTTAAATGTTTATTTCTGAGAGAGAGCGGGAGAGAGAGAATGAGTGCGAGGAGAGGAGGGGCAGAGAGAGAAGGGAGACGCAGAATCCAAAGCAGGCTCCAGGCTCTGAGCTGTCAGCACAGAGCCCAACTCAGGGCTCGAACTTGTGAACTGAGAGATGGTGACCTGAGCCAAAGCCGGAAGCTTAACTGACTGAGCCACCCAGGCGCCCCTAAATGTTTTTTCTTTTTTTTTAAATAGTTGCCAACGTTTTAAAAATTACGAGATTTGGGTCGGGGGGGAGTTTTTTATTTTGTTTTGTGTTTTGTTTTTTTTTTTTAAAGGAGATTTCAACTAACAATCTGGATTTCCACCTTGCCCTTCTCCCTAATCCCAGAGACCCAGCGCTGGGCAGGGGCTGCCCCCTTTGGATGGGGACACGCACTTGCCAGTTTGCTCGGCCCACCACTGTCAGCCTGCCTGCTTTCCTCATTCCTGTCCTCTGCCGGCCCCTGTGGGCCCCAGATCCCCCTCGTGCCCTCAGGCACGTCATTTAGAAAGTTCTCAGAGCCTCAGAGTGTAGTTAAGTGTCTGAGCTCTGAATCACGGCTTTGCCACAGGCCAGCGGTATAATCTTCTTTATTTTTTTTTATTTTTTAAATGTTTATTTATTTTTGAGAGAGAGAGAGACAGAGTGTGAGTGGGGGAGGGGCAGGAGAGAGGGGGAGACACGGAATCTGAAGCAGGCTCCAGGCTTTGAGCTGTCAGCACAGAGCCCAACGTGGGTCTCGAACCCACAAACCAAGAGGTCATGACCTCAGCTGAAGTTAGACGCTTAACTGACTGAGCCTCCCAGGCGCTCCGTACTAGCAGTATAATCTTGACCTGTTCACAACTTTTCTGAGTCTTGGGCTACTCAGCTGTAAATGGGGGCCTAATACTACTGAAAAGTTATGGTGGAGAGTAAATTAGAAAGCCATTTAACACAGTGTCTGGCACCTAGAAAGGCCATGTTTGCTAAAATTATTTTTCAAGCCAAGTTACTACTGGAACTGAATTCCAATCCAGTTGAAAAATACAGAATACTCTCCTGGAGTTTTGTATTGGATGTGCTCTCCATGGTGTTTTGACAACTAAATTCTATTTGGGCTTAAAAAGGAAGAGGCCAGGCAGGAATCGGAGTCCGATCATTTTGTCACCGCAGCTTGGTGAGCCCTGGATCCCCCCCATGCCCTGTCTCACCTTGTGTTTCTTGGTCTTTTTCTTTCAGGACACCAGTAAGAAGCTGGATGAGGGAGAGACCTTCTAGATGCAGAGAGACTGGGGAGGGTGGGGATGGGCCCAGCGGCCTCGGCGACAGGCCCAGGGTGGGAGGGGTCGGGGCCCCTGGAGGGGCAATGGGAAGGTGTGTCTTCTCTCTGCTCAGAGAGCAGGGACTAGCAGTAGGGCCCCCACCACTGTGTCCAGCAGCCACTGAACCAGAATTGGAACCGTGCTTGAAACAACCACACAGGACACTTTTCTACGTTGGTGCAAAATGGAATATTTTGTACATTTTTTAAATGTGATTTTTGTATATACTTGTATATGTACGCCCATTGGTGCTTTTTGTAAAGGAACTTTTGTATGATAATGCCTGGTCATTGTGTGACTGGCCGTTGTTGGGAAGAGGGGAGGGAAGCCGGGCCGACACACGGCTGCCCTCTTCCTTTCCCCGGAGGGAGGGCGGGGTAGCCCTCGCAGGCCTAGAAAGGGATACTGTACTGTACAGATGTCCACGCCTGACCCTGACACGGGGGACGGCAACTGAGTTTGTGTCATATGTTGTTTCAATAAATGCACAGCGCTCTCTTTCTGTTATTACCATAAGAGCTGGGGTTTCATTCAGCCCGTTGTTCCGGAGAGGAGAGCGCAGAGAGGATGAACGAAAGAAAGAAGGGGTGGAAAATGTGTGGCCGGGGGAGGGGGAAGGGGGGCAGACAGAAATGGCCAGGCTAGATTTCCATGGCACCAAAGAAGGAATTCTCTAAGTTAGCATTTCCCGAAGGGAGCTCTGTGGAAAATGCACTCTGAGATACAGGTTCAAGGCCTTGTTCTCTGGTTCTTCAGAGACTGAAGCAAAGCCTAAATGCTTTAGCCACCTGGGTGGCTCTTTTGGTGAAGCATCTGACTCTTGTTTTTCGGCTCAGGACATGATCTCACGGTTTGTGAGTTCGAGCCCCGCATTGGGCTCTGTGCTTACAGTGCAGTCTGCTTAGGGTTCTCTCTCTTTGCCTCTCTGCCCCTCTCCCGATTGCTCTCTCTCTCTCTCTCAAAAATAAATAAACAAACATAAAAAATGTGCTTTAGTCTAGGAGCAGCCCCAGGGCAGCCAGAATGAGGGGAAGTGGAGGCTAGGCAGGAAAAGAGAGAAGCAAATACGAAGCATCCATTACTGAGATGGCCACAGCTTCACCGAGAGACCCCCCCCCTTCCTGCTCGCTCAGTCATGTGAGCTGTTTCTAGCAGGGCATAAAGAACACACAACGACTCAACGCAGGTCATCAGAGCGAAGAATGAGGGAATTTCACCTCTTGTCTCAGAATCAAGTTTACCTCCCAGGGTGTTAATTCCCTTGCACTTCCAGGTTGCACCCTTGGGGCAGCTGTGGGGGAGGGGCCAGGGGGGGGGAGGGGGTGTCAGATGCACCTGGGCCGGCAGGTGGTGGAGTGAGCAGAGGCCCAGTGGTCCAATCAGGTTGGACATGGGTGCTCAGTGGGCACAACAGTGGCTCTGCTGGAGCCCACCAGGCTTCATCCGGGGAGAGCCAAGACAGCCACCAGTGCTAGGGGATGAGGCAATGACCAAGGCCAAAGTAGTCCCTTGCAGGGGGGGTGCCCAGGGGCTAGGAGAGAGGTGAAGCTGAGCAGATCTGAGGAGGCGCATTAATTGGGTCTGAAACGCTGCAAACGTATAAATTTGAGGAACACTGTAGAGTGTGTCCCGTTTTTACGACATTCAGCACAGAGCAGCAAATTAAACGCACTGATCAGTCCTGCCGTAAAGGAAACTAAGTCTAGACAATGATTGGTTCATCTAATTCATGGTGTTGGAAACACTGCCTCTTCAATTTTTTTTTTTTTTGAAATCGAATATTTAACACAGCATTTTCCAACTTATTCATTCGTGTGACATCCTCCAGAACTGTCCTGGTGAGCTCTCACTTTACGAAAAGTATTTTGTTTTATTATTATTATTACTATTTAAAATTATTTACTTGAGAGAGAGAGCGAGCACATGAGTGAGCAGGAGAGGAGCGGAGGGAAGAGAGAGAATCCCAAGCAGACCCCACTAGTCAGCACGGAGCTCGATCCCACAACCCTGGCATCATGACCTGAGCTGAAATCAAGAGTCGAACGCCCAACCGACTAAACCACCCAGGTGCTCCGAGCCATTATTTGTATATGGAATTGTTGGATTCTAGAAGAGACCAATTCAATAAAGAGATTAAAGAGAGGAGGACCAATAATTAGAAGTAGGAGTATTGAAGCCAGGAGTCCTAAGAAGGGAAGGAGTTAGGATAGCCATATATGGGTTTCTTTCCGGGAAAACCATCCTTAGGTTGCATGGCCCTGGAAGGTGGAAACCAAAAGAAGGTTATGATGAGAAGCCTTATGGCTTCCCCTTATAGGGGGGAAGCTCCAGGTAACTTAAGATTTCTGATCAAGTAAATTTGGAAAGTTCACCCTGAAAGAAAAGGTTGACAATGAAGTCTTGGAATTGAGAAAGAGAAATCATGTGAGAGTTTTGGGAGGAAGGTATTTAGGGAGTGTTTCTAAGACAATATCATAGAATGATTGAATGAGAGAGTCAATGAGGCAATGGGCCAGATTCATGGGCTTCTAGGCCTCTGAGTGGGTATCACCCGAGTCTGGTTGGAATAACGGGCATAGATCTCCAACCAGCTCACACTGTACTTAGCCAAGGCTCCTCATCTGGGGCCAGAGCAGTCTTGATTCCGGACAGATGGATCCACGAGGAGAAGCCGTGAAGTTTTTCCACTGCTGGAGTGAGTGTTCAGGAGGACATGATAGGGCCCAGTCCAGACAGGTTCAAGTGGCTTTTTGTCCTGCAAATAGTCTTAGATATACTCAGTCCCTGGAGGTAAGTTTTGGAAGTATGTTACTTGAGAAAGAGGGATTAGGTTTTGGATCATAATGGGTTTGATGGTCATTAATGGCGGGGACAGTTTGCCCTAAGACATTATGTACTGTGTCATTAGAATAAAAGCCCAACTAAGAGCTCTTTGATAGTTGACAAAAATCTTCCTCCAGTCCAGGAGTTTAACCAATCATAAGAGGAGAGAGAGAGAGAGAGAGAGAGATTGTTTGAAGCGCCAATATGAGTATTTATGTTGGTTAGTAACCCTGTCACACTCTTGCAGTAATTTGGAGTATATACATAACACCATGTTTTAATAAAACATAGGCTCCTCCTTGAGCTGCAACCGGATATCAAGGGCCATTGGGTTTTGGAGGACCACCTTTTGAATCTGTGGGTAACTATGAGCTGGGCTTGGTTAAAGATGGCCATTGTGTGCTTGGCTAAAGCTCCATTTGCAATTTTGTATCAATAGAGATAGTTCTTGGGACAAATATGGCTAAGGGGATAAAACCATCAAGAAGAACCTCTTTGTTTGAGGTCTAGACTTAACAATATCCTAATCACGAGGAATCACTGGCAAGTGGGAAAAGGCTTGTCTGGGAATATGGGCTTCCCCAAGTGCATCGTCCAATCCAATCATAAGGAAAGTGGGGCCATCTATCATCTTCCTAAATCTATAGTTAATCCCATGCGGTGGGGTACACTCTGACTTTTAAGGAGCGATTTTGTCTTCCCAGCCGCACAGAATTGTTCAAGGCACTAGGTGAGGTATACAGTTTTCGGGGAATCCATTTCATTTTCCAGCTGTTCAAGTAATCATGTGTCCAGGTGCCTGAGTGGCTCAGTTGGTTAGGCATCCGACTGACTCTTGGTTTCAGCTCAGGTCATGATCCCAGGGTCATGAGATTGAGCCCTGTGTCAGGCTCCAAGCAGGCAGCATGGAGCCTGTTGGGATTCTCTCTCTCTTCTCTCTTCTCTCTCTCCCCCTCTCCTTCTTTGCTCATGTGCACGTGCTCTCTCTCTCAAAATAAATAAACTTAAAAAAAATCATATACCCATGGGGTCTCGTTGTAATCCTCACAGAATAACAAGCATTAAGACTGTCTATCCATGAGTTATTGTGGCAATTTCTCTGAAGTTTACCTCCAGCTGTCTACCTTAGGCAAACAACAAATATTCAGACAATCAGAACAAGAATTTATCATCCACAAAGGTGTGTTATTGAAACCTAATTTTTCTCTCTAAAATCACCTTTGGGCACCTGGGCGGCTCAGTCGGTTAAGCTTCCAACTCTTGGTTTTGTCTCAGGTCATGATCTCATGGTTCTGCTATTGAGCCCTGCATCAGACTCTGTGTCTGACAGCAAGGATTTTCTCTCTGCCTCTTCCACTGTCCCTCTGTCCCTTCCCCTCTTGTGTGTGCGCGCTCTCTCTCTCTCTCAAAATAAATAAACTTAAAAAAATTGAAAAAGAAAAAAAATAAAATCTCCCTTATTTCTTGAGATAGCCAAATCAAGACTAATTTGTTCAAAAAACAAGTCCGATTTTAACAAACTTGGCCTAATTATTTACTTAAGCTCTGCAAGAAAAGAGATTGGTCATATGGATCTTTCAAAATTGCTTTGCTGGACCTCTTCTTAAGGAATCTCAGTTGAACCCTTAGTAGCCTTTCTAGGCCAGAAGCCGAGCCAAATACTCACAGCTCATGAGTTAGAACCCCGTGTCGGGCTCTGTGCTGATAGCTTGGAGCCTGGAGCCTGCTTCAGATTCTATGTCTCCCTCTCTCTCTGTCCCTCCCCCTTTCTCTCTCTCTCTCTTTCAAAAATAAATAAACATTAAAAAAAAAAAAAAGAAGAAGAAAGAACCTAGTTCCAAGGGGCTTTATTGGGTTCATGTTTCATAAAGTCAACCTTAGTTCCTTAAAGCTGTCTGGTCATATCTAACTATGCATGTCTCTCTCAAATATGACATTCCAGTCAAAGCCTTTATAAAATAACTGTTTTCAATAATGTCCTGTTATAAGGAGAAAAGATTCTTATTGAACTTATGTAAATAACTATGCTTACCATGAATGAAAGAATATTCACTGAGACTTTTTGAATTTCAGAGGGTTCAGGTAGAGATAGAAAAGTTAAATGCTTCAATTGTTTCACAAATGAATACTTTATCACATTTCCTTGAGTCAGTTATCTTAGGAGAAAGTTTCCTTAATCTGGAAGAGCAAACAGAGATCCAGCAACGTTTTAAACAAGAGTCACAAAAACTATAATTGTCTTCCCCAGTTCATTTAGTTCCATGCTACTAATTTTTGTTTGGTTTGAATGCAGCTTTTTGGTTAGTTCTGGAAATTCTTAACCACTTCGGTTTCATGAACTTAAAGATACCAAATACCTGTATTTGTCAAAATTTTTATGAATCTCCTTGAAGGTGAAACGTGTTTTGCAAGGGCCATATGGGCGTTTGTCAGATTTGTCCAGCTTTTCCGAACACAGCCCAAGGGTGAGTCCAAAGGAAGAGAGGGGGTTGCATAGTGGGAAAGACTGGCTGCCGACTTCCAAAGGGGCAACCTGCCAATGAGAATGGAGCTCCCACTCGTGGTCACGATTTCCCCTCAGGGTGTCCTGCTGACCTGGAAAGGGACTGGACTATACCAGGTGACTGACCGTTCTGGTGGTGTCCCACCATGGAAAGGGGTTGAGGCAAACAGCACGGCACTTCCTGTTGGGGTGTCCCCCTGGTAACAAGTAGAGCCAGACACTGGTTTGGCCAGACTGGGTGGGAAAAAGGAGGCGGAGGATTCAGCACTTGGACTAGGAGAGTGTTTACCCTGAGATCAAGATGGTGCTGGACCCGCAGAACACAGGAAAAGGAGGAGAAGCCAAAAGAAGTGAGGTGGCTGAGAGTCAGCCTGCAACAGGAAATGTCCCAACTGAGTACGTAGGGTGTGTGGATTCACCCTGGCTGAGCAGCCAATTGCACGGGACTTTGGGGACTGACCTCGGGGACAAAGTGAGAAGGCATCGGTAAGGGGTCCTTCACCTTTATCAACATGGGCAGTCTGACCCGTTCACCCTCACCGCTTCAGACCACACCAGGAAGCCGCCGTGATCAGAGGCCTTCAGTTGTCTGGGAGGTACTGGGGTTAGGCTACAAGGGCCAAAAAGAGACAGGATAGGGAGGATAGAGTCCCTCCGAAGGGCTGAAGGGGAAATTCCTCACATTTACGGGCAAGGGTGGTCCAGCTGGTTGTCTCTCCCGGCCTCGGATCCTCACCGAGAAGTAACCTCTGACCAGATCCGTCAGTTCCCCAAGGAGTGCTAGAGTCGCTCCACTGAGGGAAAGTCCTGACAAATTCTCGGAGAATCCGGGGAGAGTGTCGGACCAGCAGAGGGTCCTCATGCAGGGTTCCCCCAATGTGTGTGAGGGCACCACAAAGACTCCCCGTACGAGCCACCAAATGTGCTGTCTAAATGCGGTGTCTTTCCTGATCGGATGAGGGCCCCCAAATGTGGGGTGACTGAGTGGGTGGAAGTCAGTGGCCCACAAGGTGACAAGAATTCACCTGAAGCAGAACAAAGGCGATAGAAGTTTAGAACACACCTGCAAGGAAGCGGTGGCCAGGACAGCCAAGGAGAGGCTGTCTTCAAGGAGGCAGTGGGTGGGGGCTGTTTGTAAAGGGGGAAGGCCAGGAGATGTGGCAACATATGGAATCTTCCTCTTTCTTGATAGCTGTGCCTAGTTGTAAGTAGCTCACTGGTCAGTTAGGGTCTATGGACTTTTGAGGTGGGTCGCCTGATGGGCTTGTCTGTATTCAGCCAGGCGGTCCCATGGCCCTTTCTACATTCCATCACTCAAGCCTGTTTGCCTAAAGGCAGCCTCTAGACAAATGGTATAACACATTACACACAACTAAACAAAACAAGCTGCAGAGTTTAATTAACTATCCCATAATGAAATCCCGTGTTGCTACTGTTCAAGTCAAGAAAAAGAACACTGCCGGCCCCTAGCAGCCCTCGCGTGGCCCCCTCCTTGGAGGTAGCCACGATCCTGTCTTTTTTTTTTTTTAATTTTTTAATCTTTATTTTTGAGAAAGAAAGAGAGAGAGTGAGGGAGAGAGAGAGAGAGACGGAGTGCAAGCAGGGGAGGGGCAGAGAGAGAGAGGAGATGCAGAATCTAAAGCAAGCTCCAGGCTCCAAGCTATCAGCACACAGCCCAACACGGGGCTTGAACTCAGGAATGGCGAGACCATGACCTGAGCCGAAGTCAGTTGCTCAACCGACAGAGCCACCCAGGTGCCCCTATCTTGTCTTTTTGAGAGTCATGTACTTGCTTTTCTTTATAGTCCTAAAGTATCTTCCTATAAAAGACCAAAGGAATTCGAAACCAGAAAGAGAGAAGTTTTCATCATTTTGAAATCACAGGAATCAGTGTTACAACCTGTCCACATTCCGCCTCTGGATTTCTTCTCCAGGTTACTGATAACGTGAGAAACGGGCATATCGGTCCACTATCTTGTCACTTATCAGAGAGAGGAGGGAAGGCAGTCAAGGCTAGTACTCAGTTAAAGTTTAAATTCCAGGGAGATATCTCTTGATCGCAAATGAGAAGATCTCTACTTTGCCACACAAAGGGCGCTGCTTGTCCTTGCAAACCAGAACACTTAAGGGTGTTGAGAAGCGCTCTTGATCAAGAGATTCCTTCCAGATCGTGCTGTAAGAGAGGAAACAGGCTTCAGAGGGGTGATTCCGATGAATCTTTTTTTTTTTTTAAATTTTTTTAATGTTTATTTATTTTTGAGACAGAGAGAGACAGAGTGTGAGCTGGGGAAGGGCAGAGAGAGTGAGACACAGAATCCGAAACAGGCTCCAGGCTCTGAGCTGTCAGCACAGAGCCCGACGCGGGGCTCGAACTCACAGACCGCGAGATCACCACCTGAGCCAAAGTCAGATGCTCAACCGACTGAGCCACACAGACGCCCCTCCAATGAATCTTTAATACAGTTCCATAGGCTGCTGCATTAGAAGCACCAGAAGAAGTTTATTTTTCCCTACACCTCTAATTCTGGAAAATTCCAAACACGGAAAAGTAGAGGGAATAGTATAACATATCCATCAGTCAGTTTCAACAGCTATTGACACATTCGTTTCTTCTCTCTCATTATCCGCTCCCCACACTGGTATTATTTGGGGGCAACTCCCAGATGTCGCCTCATTTTATCCTTCAATAGTTTAGATAAAGGTTCTTTAAAAAATCAAAATGACTATACCATAAAAAATGAATAATAATTTCACAACAGCATAGAATACGGAGGTTTTTAAACATATAGATTTACCCCTCCCCAAACCCGCAGAGTCAGACTTATTGTGGAATATTGGAACATATATATGTGTGTGTGTGTGTATACATATTTAAGTTTATTTATTTTGAGACAGAGAGAGAGTGTATGAGCACACTTGAGTGAGCTTGAGGGAGCACGAGCAGGGGGAGGAGCAGAGAGAGAGAGAGAGAGGGAGAGAACTCCAAGCAAGGTCTGCGCTATCAGCACAGAGCCCAACATGGACCCATATATACATATATATATATATATTTTTTTTTTTTTCTTTTTAATTAAGTAGGCTCCACGCCTAGCATGGAGCCCAACGCGGGGCTCGAACTCATGACCCTGAGATCAAGACCTGAGCTGAGACCAAGTCAGACGTTTAGCCGACTGAGCCACCCAGGCAGCCCTGGAATCTATATTTTGGAAACAAAATTCCACAGGTTGAGGTCTGAGAACTGCTATGTCATTCACATAGGCCTTCTTGGTGATTTCTGGAGCCGGGTATTTAAGACAAATAGACCTAATACTTTTTCAGTATATCAAAGTCTTGACTGATTAAGCTTTTGCAAGTCAATTAAAATGCATCTTGGAAAGTTTTAATTTAAAGGAAATCTGGCAGGGGCGCCTGGGTAACTCAGTCGGTTAGGCGTCTGACTCTTGATGTCGGCTCAGGTCATGATCCCAGAATCCTGGGGTGGAGCCCTGAGTTGGGCTCTGCTCTGAACACTGAGCATGGAAACTGCTTAAGATTCTCTCTCTCTCCCTCTGCCCTGTGCACACTCTCTCTCAAAAAAAAAAAAAAAAGAAAAAAGAAAAAGAAAAAAGAAAAAATAAAGGAAACATGGCATAATTTTTTTAAATAAAATGAATATATGCATCCGGGTCCAATTTGTAAATCTTCATTTATTGAAAATTTACAACGTGCTCTGCACTAAAGGGAACAAAAGGGATGTTTAAAAATATGTGTTTAAAAAAATTCTTTTTAAGTTTACTTATTTCCTTTTGAAAGAGAAAGAGCATGAGCTGGGGAAGGGCAGAGAGAGGGAGACAGAATCCAAAGCAGGCTCCAGGCTCTGAGCTGCCAGCACAGACCCCGACGATGGGCTCCAGCCGGTGAACCGTGAGATCACGACCTGAGCCAAAGGTGACACTTAACCAACTGAGCCACCCAAGCGCCCCTAAAAATATACTTTTTAAAGCATAAATGTTTTGCCAACAAATAAGTTATAAGATTCTGATTGAGTTGATTTGATGCAGGGTTTGGAACCTGCATTTTAACAGCTTTTCCAGGTAATGCTGGGCCTGCAGGTTCTCGGACTGTACCAGGAAAACTAGGAAGCTTAAGGTAAAGCTTTTTTTCACTCAGAGTCCAGAGGAGGTGTAAACGCACTCAGTGGGGACCCAGTCTAGGCAGGCATGGTGCTGCCACCCTCACTCCCTGCACCTAGCCCCCAAATAAGATTACTCTTATGGAGGAGAGACTGAAGGACCCCTCCTTGTTCCCAATGGTGTGGGCAAGAGGTTTGCACCCCAGACTCTTGTCTCTGCGAAGGGACACAGCCAAGCCATGGTCTCCTAGACTGAAGGTACTGGGGATGATGGAGAGACTGGCCTTGGAGGTCACCAGTCCGAAGTTCTTTCTACATAATGGGCTCCTAACAGAGTCCCAGTCATAAGGCCAGGCCATAAGGTCCTGAAGGCCCAGGAACCGCTGTGAGAGGACCAAGCTTAAAGTGGGTGGGGCTCCGAGCCAACAGACAGGCCAGCTTCTCAGGCGGGACGTCAGCACGGCACCTTCCTGGGGCTCCTGTGAGCTGTTGCAGGGCCGGAAAGGGAGGGGGGTGGTGGTGTCCACCCGGCGCACGTGGTGACCGCTGCCGGAGCGCCACAGGCTCTACGTAGGGGTGGAGGCGAAGCCGCTCCAGATTCTAATCGCGGCGCGCGGGAGGGCAGGAACTGGCGCTGCTTCAGTGGCTAGGATGGGCCGATTAGTCAGTTACAGCCAGTCCTAAGCAGGCCTCCTGTCCCAGCCCCAGGGCAGGCATATCCCGCCCCCAGGGGACCCCTAGTCTGGGCGGAAGAACGCAGTACACCGCAGGAGTCTCCAGCCCCAGGGGAAGACACACCAAGCCTCGGGAGCCACGTTCTTGCTCTCAGGGGACCCCAAAGCGGATTTCCACCAACCTGAGGTCCGAGAACTTCTCGGCGGGATGCGGCCGGCTGAGCGCGGGGAGAGTGCGCGCAGCCGTCGCCCAGTCCTGAGTCAGGCCGGGTCTGCTCCTCGGGCCCCGGGGGCGCCGGGGACGGGGTGCTCTGGGGCAGCGCCGGGGCACTCACTGCGGCCCGGCAGCCCCTCCCCCTTCCCCGCGGGCTTTTGCACACGACGCGCCGCGGGCCGCTTCACACGGGGTGGCCGGGGCCGGATAAAGCGGGCGGGCGCGGGGCGCAGCGACCGGCGCGGAAGGGCTGGAGCGGCCGGAGCCGCAGCCGGACGGCCGCAGCGCGGCCCGGGCGGGAGCTGCCGCGCCAAGCAGCCGGCGGGCGAGAAGCGCGGGCGGAGGGGCACCGGGAGCGGCGCGCGGGGACCTCCCGGCAGGTGGGTGCGCGCGGCGCAGCGTCCCGCGCGCAACTTCCAGGGCGCCCTGGGCCCGGAGGCGGCGCGCGGCTTTCCGGACCCAGCGCAGGGCGCGGGGGGCCGCATGGAGCCCACGGAGCGGCAGCATCTGATGGACGCCAGGCCCGGAGCCCGGTAAG
This sequence comes from Paguma larvata, assembly GCA_030068075.1. Classification (NCBI taxonomy): domain Eukaryota; kingdom Metazoa; phylum Chordata; class Mammalia; order Carnivora; family Viverridae; genus Paguma; species Paguma larvata. Next base: position 19,056,872 of record CM057833.1, on the reverse strand, counting down.
GCGAGAGCCTGGGGAGGAGCGGGGATTTGAGCGGCATCCGACGCATCTCCTGCTTTGCAGTTTCCCGTGGATGGTTTTTCGAGAAGCTTGAAAGCGGACCACAGAGAAGGGACGGGGTGGGGGTGGGGGGGCGGGAGGGAAGGGAAAACCGAGCGTGGGCACGAGATCATCCCTCCCTCGCGGCCGAGCACAGATCCTGACCTCTTGCCCGCGAGTGTGCGGTGGCAAGCCTGAAGCCCCGCCCCTAGCCCGACACTTTGCCCCCGGGCAGCCCCGCCCTGGGAGGCCCAGTGTCCCCAGGGGCGCGAGAGGGGGCTCTGCCGTTCTCCCGAGCCTGAGCTCTGTTCCTTCTCCGTGCTTGACTGCGCTGGCCCCGCCCCTTGGCCTGTTCCCAAGGTCTTTGCCTCCTCCAGGCCCTGGGAGAGGTGGGGGAGGAGGGAACACCCTGGACCAAGACCCCGAGACTCCTGGACTGGTCATTTCCCCAGCGCCCCACTCCAAACACGAGTTTCTGGTTACTCCTCAGAGACCGTCGAGCTTGGAGTGTCCTTAACTATTCTTTTAATTGGACACATGGGATCGCCAAGGCCTCACAGAGAGAGAGAGGACCGAAGTCAGCCTTCCTTGCCCCCATCTCAGAGCTGAGTCCCCCCTTTCCTTTCCTCCCTGGCCAGGTCTTACACTGGATCTCTGTGGCAGGAGGGGGCTGGCTGGATCCCTCTGCCCGCACCTGGCCTGGACTTGCAGGCCATTGAGCTAGCGGCTGAGAGCAACCATTACTGCCATGCCCAGAAGGGTCCTGGCAGTCACTTTGACCCCAAGAAGCAGCAGGCCCGGCGACAGCTTTATCTGGCCTCTGCCATCTGTCTGGTGTTCATGATTGGGGAAGTCGTTGGTAAGGACTTTTGTGCTAATTAAATGAAATTGGGTGAATGGATAGCTTTTCTCCAGGATGTTCCTAGTAATGTTAATACGAATAGCCCCAGGGCGCTGGCTGGCTCAGTTGGTAGAACATGCAACCCTTCATCTCACAGTCTTGAGTTCAAGCCCCACGTTGGGTGTGGAGTCTACTTAATTAAAAAAAATACTATAGCCCCATTTATTGAACATTCGTAATGCTGAGTCTTTTATAGACGCATTATCTCATGCAGTCCGCACAACTTTGTACCGTCGTGTGGGTGCTATTATTCTTATTTTACAGGTGATGAAGCTGAGGCACATTAGGGTTAGGTAATTTGGCCACGATCATGCACAACTTGTGTGTAAGCAATGGCCTCAATGCCTAGAAGGAAAGAGCGTTTACTGAGTGCCTACTATGCTTTCCAGGCCGTATTTGAACTTGATTTTCACAGTCACCCTCTAAGTAGGTCGTGCCAGTCCCATTTCACAGATAGAAGTTGAAGCTCAGAGAAGCTCAGTCCCTTGCCTATGGTTCAGCAGCTAATAGGTGGAGAGGTCCCAAATCTATGGTCTTTCTCCAGAGTCCGTGTCTAGGAAGCTGCCTTCTTGGGGCAGCTGCTAAGGACCCTCCATCTCCCTGGCCCTGCCCCTGCAGGTGGGTATCTAGCACATAGCTTGGCAGTCATGACCGACGCAGCCCACTTGCTCACTGACTTTGCCAGCATGCTCGTCAGCCTCTTTTCCCTCTGGATGTCCTCCCGACCAGCCACCAAGACCATGAACTTCGGCTGGCAGCGAGCTGGTGAGGACCCTGGTCGGGGTTGCAAGAGGAAGCCGGTCAAGACGTGGTTTCTTTGGTAGCTGCGATAGGGAGGGTCCCTGAGCGAGGCCAGGAGGGTGCCTTGGGTTGGGGATATCAGTCTTGGCTTCTATCTTTTGATAGCTCCGGGCCCAGTGGGGGAGCCCCGGTCCCCTGTCCTCTTGGAACTTCTAGTCTGCAGGGAAGGAGAGTTCACCTTCCTAAGAAATGAAATGGTCAGACTTCAAGAACAGATGACCATGGCATTGACTCTGCACATAATTCCATGGACCAACTCTCGGGGGAGGGAAAGGTCAGCCTTTGGAAGATCGAGGCTTTAAACCCCCTTTAGTTCATCTCTGGGCTGCATTGTCATTCTCCTTTTGGTGGGAGATGGCCCAGTCTCTCCTCGGAAGCCTCAGTTTGTCAGCTGAGCAGTGGGTACATATTTTAGTAAGTCAGTGTCTTTACATGTAAAACAAAAAGGGCGGACCCAGACGACTTCTTAAGCTCCTTCTAGCTCTGACATCCTCTGACATGTGAGTGCTGAGGTAAGGTACGACCATGCCAGCCATACCTACAGCGGAGCCCAGGCAGACCCAGGGCCTGGCTTTGTAGGGAGGGGGCTGGTGGATCATGGAGGGATGGGGAGGCCTCCTCAGTCTTCGGGCCCCATGCTAAGACTGGTGGTGGGGGTTGGGTTCTTCCTCAGAGATCCTGGGAGCCCTGCTGTCTGTACTGTCCATCTGGGTCGTGACCGGAGTACTGGTGTTCCTGGCCGTGGAGCGGCTGATCTCTGGGGACTATGAGGTCGAGGGGGGCACCATGCTGATCACGTCGGGCTGTGCCGTGGCCGTGAATATCATGTGAGTGTGACCTCGGTTCCCTGCGAGCCCTCCCTCCTCCCGCTTTTCACACACACACCTGCGCGCCTGCTCTCAGTGGCAGGAGGCCACGGGCAGGTCACAGGACCAGAACTTCCCGGCAGCTGGATCACCTGAGTCCTGCCTTAGGCCGAGGCTAGGGGCCACTGAGGGCTCTGAGTCTGGGCTGCATCCACCACCCCGCTTCTCCCCGTATGTGCGAATGAATAAACTGGGAGCCTTCCTACCTGAAATGGGGAAGGTGAGTCTAGTTCTTATAGGAGCACACGTCCCCAAGGGTAGGATCCAAGTCCTTTTTTTCAAAGCTGGTGTGCCTGACACTGGTCTCGGTGAGAAGCAGAGGGTGGAGTATGGGTGTCTGGTTGGGGCTTTCTCTCCCTCGCTCAGTGGTCTTGGGCAAGCCACTTCCCGCTCTGGGTCTCAACTTCCCCATCTGTGACATGGTGGGGGGAGCTAGATGACCTCCATGATGTCCTCCTGTTCCGAGCTTTGGCGTCTTCGGGCCCGGGTTCGGCCTGGCACTGGAGCTGAGCCCATTCCCCCGTGGCGGTCTGAGCCGAGGCCGGGTGGGTTGGGCTCCTCGCGAGGCAAAGGGAGCAAGCAGCCTGGGGGTGAGGATTTTCGTCCCACAGGAAGGCCACCCTACCTGCTGGGTCAGCGAGCCCCTCGGCTTTGTCTCTGCTTCCGTAGAATGGGGCTGACTCTTCACCAGTCTGGCCACCGGCACAGCCACGACACCAGCCAGCCGCAGGAGAACCCCAGTGTCCGAGCCGCCTTTATCCATGTGGTTGGAGATTTTCTGCAGAGCTTAGGCATCTTGGTGGCAGCCTATATTTTATACTTCAAGGTCAGAGCCGGGGACAGGGGAAGGGGGCCCAGGGGCTGGGGTGGGCAGGGGAGCATAGGTCATCCGGGGGCTCCTCTCTACACATGGCCCTTTCCAGCTCCCTCCCAGCTGTGTGAGGAGAGGGGAGGGCCATTCACCCAAATGCCTACCAAGCATCAGCACTTCTGGTCTTCCCAGCAATCCTGAAGGGCAGGCAGTGGTGTTTGCGGCAGCTCGGAAAGGTTCAGTGACTCGGATGGTGTCACGTGGCTGGGAAATTGTGGAGCCAGATTCGAACCCGGGCCTGTGTGCTGCCAATGCCCCGCATTGTCCATCACCTAGTGGCCGGGCCATGTAGCGGAAAGAGCCAGGCGTTGGGGCCGAGGCCTGACCCCGCCCTTTGCTGGCCGTGTGATGTCGTCCTTGGCTCTAACCGATCTTCAGTTTTTCCATCTATAAAATGAGATGTTGGACCATTGGCATCTAAGATTCCTTTCAGTTCTGCCCACACCTCAGTCCCTTGGGCAAGGAGGGGTGGGAAGGGACCGTGCCGGACGCTGAGCTGCGATCTGTCCTGCCAGTTCTTCTGGACACAGGATAAAAGGTGGAGACGTGGGAGGCGGAGGCAGGGTGAGGCTTGTGCCCGCCACGCAGAGAGCACCCCTCTCCCTGACTCAGCGCTGGGTGGGAAGGGAGAGGGAGGCTGGGGTGTTGAGCGATGAGCCCAAGCTCCGCCTTCCCCTCTTTCTGTAGCCAGAGTACAAGTACGTAGACCCCATCTGCACCTTCCTCTTCTCCATCCTGGTCTTGGGGACAACCTTGACCATCCTGAGAGATGTGATCCTGGTGCTGATGGAAGGTAACCTGGGGCTTGGGGCTCCCCTTTTGCTCTTGGCTCTCCAGCTCTAACAGATCTGGGGGGAGAGGGCAGGGGAGCCCCAGCACATTGGCAGGGAGCCATGGTCTGGAGCCTGGCGCAGGCTGAAACACCTCCTGGGGCCCCAGGCCAGGCTTGGCATCGAGCTGAACCCTCAGGTGTGGCTGTTCCTAGAAACGTCCCTGGGACTGGACCGGATGTGCCTTTCCTTCCCTCTAGCCCCAAGATGTCCCCTCCCTGCTGGGATGTGTCCTCCCTGCCTAATCAGGTAACTTCTAGGTGGTCTCTGTAGCACTCGGTGCTTCACAGCCCTCCCTCGGGCACCTCCTCAGTCACTTCCCTTCCCTGACACAGAGAAAGGGGCGAGGTGGTGGGTGTCGGACCAGCCTACCAAATCCACTCCAGCTCAGCGCCTTCCTTTCTGAGATCTCTGCCCCGCGAGCAGGAGCGTGTGGCTGGGCTCGGAGGGCTTCCTCCGTGCCGACAGGTGGTCCACCCTGAGTTATCGCTTTCACCAGCTTTCTTGTGCCCCAGGCTCTTGGGTCGCGGGGTTCTGTGTGGCCAGGGCCAGTCCGAAGTTGGGTGCCCCTTCGGAGGCAGCGGGAGTTGCCCGGCTGCAGGTCGGAGCATTTTCTCGGAGAATGTGACTGACCCAGACACAAGCGATGATGCGGATGCCTCATGTGGGGTGCAGGCGGCCCCCCAGTTTCCCTTCTTTCCTTCTTCCTTCCATTCCAAAAAATTTTTCACTGGGCGCCTGCTGGGGGCCAGGCACTGTTCCAGGCACGGAGGTTATGGCGGTGAATAAAACAGACTGTCCCGCTCTCACGGAGTTTCCGTTTTAGAGGGGGGCACAGGCAGGAAACTAACAAGATAATTGCAGACGGCGCCAAGCGCGAAGAGAAGATACAAAAGGATGACGCGATGGAGATGGTTTGGGGCAACATCGGATCTGCTGGCAAGGCGGTCGTCTCTGAGGAGACCGCATGTGAACAGCGGAAAACAGCACGGGTGGGAGGGAGCAGTTTCCTTCAGCCCCTGTCCCTGCCGCCCTCAGGGACCCCCAAGGGGGTGGACTTCACGGCTGTTCGCGATCTGCTGCTGTCCGTGGAAGGGGTGGAAGCCTTGCACAGCCTGCATATTTGGGCGCTGACCGTGTCCCAGCCCGTGCTGTCCGTCCACATCGCCATCGGTGAGTGGTCAGGATGCTCAGGGCGGGGTGAGCGAGAGGCTGCTGGAGGTCTGGGGCCATCCCTGAAGCAGCCAACGACCTCGCATGTTTGCGGTGCTGGTGCATTGAACCTGGCCCCGTGCCGAGTACTTTATAGATGTTATTTCATCTGATCACCACGACCCCATTTATAGAAGAAGAAACTGAGGCGGGGGCTGGGGTGAGGTGGTAAAGTCACTTGCCCGGGCTTTTACAGCTGACCGGTGGCAGAGAAAAAGCTCCGAGCCTTAAAGCCAGGGCTTTCTCCTGCTCCTGCAAGACTGCGCCAAGTATGGGAACCGGAGGGGTGCCCCGATGCAGGAGTGGCATCTGGGGGTTTCTCGATGCCCGTATCCTGTTCTGCCGGGGGTAAGGAGTGTGCTAGCCTCCTGATTGTTCCGAAGGGCCCAAGAGTGAGCAGGTGTTCTCTGGTCCCTCCCCTGATGTGTCCTCTCGGCCCCCAGCTCAGAATGCAGACGCCCAGGTCGTGCTGAAGGCAGCCAGCACCTGCCTGCAGGGACAGTTCCACTTCCACACCATGACCATCCAGATCGAAGACTACTCTGAGGACATGAAGGACTGCCAAGCGTGCCGAGGCCCCTCAGACTGACTGCCTGGCCAGGCGCCAACGGAGGCATGGCCAGGACCGGCAGGTGGTGGGGCGGAGTGTCCCGCCGGGCCCAGCCAGGACGCTGCCTATCCTGGCTGTGTTATAAAGCAGGTCCCTCTGCTGACCTCTGCTCTCTGTTCAGTGTGGAGGAACTGTTCCCTGCCTCCCCCATCTGACTATGGCCCGTTTAAGGATGGAGACTCGGCATGTGTAAAGCTACTACGACCCCGCTCCTCCAGCTTCTGGATTGGTGCCTGGCAGGGCTGGGTTTGGGCCTAATCCTCAGCTAAAGCTTTCCTACCACCGGCCTCAGGAAAGGTGGCGAGGCACAGTGAGGGGTGACAGAGGGGAGACTGACCTCAGTGTCCCCTTGCTCACTGCCTTATTCCCCATTTCGGTCTGTCCAGCCTTTGCTTTATGGGTCTATGCAGCAGCCCTCGAACAGAGTCTCTCCCTCCATCTATAATAATATGGTTTAAGGAGGCCTCGGGGGGTGCGGGTTGCAAGGACCCTGCACTCTCACACGTGTCCCCCTGAGATGGGGAGCCAGTGGGTACTTGACGCCTGTCTGTGCCTTAGTCACTTCAGCTGTGAGCCAAATGTTTGTTTCCTGGAGGGAGGAGGCTCTGACCAGGTAGGGACCTGGCTGGTTTCTTCCTTCCTTATTCCCCCAGTTCGGGCACTTGTGCCGCAGCTGTGGCAGAGAAGGCAGCATGCCCAGTCATTAGGTGGCCCTGGTATTTACAAGCAAGTGCCCTTAGGTCTCATCTGAGAACGAGAGACTGAGAATGAACCTACCTCGCAGGGCTGTTGTGAGGACTGGAGCCAAAGTCTTTTGAGCACATGGTGTTTCTTGAAGAGTGGTTACTTTGAGCATCAGGCTGGAAAGATGCAGCATGAGGCTGCCTCGCTGAGGAGCCAAGTGGGCTTCCTACCCTCCCCGGGGGCAGCACTGACTTGATCTTGACTCTGCCCTGATTCATGGCCGGAAGAGGAGGGGTCGGTCACTCGCCTTCCCTACGAACCTCTTTCCCATCTGCGAAATAACCTCTTTGTGCCTTTCAGGCATGGTCGTCCAGGCTTACCTGTGATCTAGGTCACAGGAAAATCCGTGGGAAGTCATGTGGCCTGGAAGTGTGGCAAGAGGTGGGGGGCAGTGCCGATGGCTGCGTTCTCTTCTACTGCAATCTCTGGAGAATCAACCCCCCTCTCCCGTCCAGCCACCACGGACGGGCCCCAGGAACCTGGATCCTGACCTCTGCTGGGTGTCACAGCCTTACGTCCCTCTCAAGAGAGGGTATTTGTGGCGTCACATTCTTACAAAGCTAGAGAGGCTGAGTCACGTGGCCGAAGTCACGTGGCCGTGCGAAGCAGGTCTGAGGCTTCGGCCTCAGTCCCCCAGGCCTCCCTATACAGCAGGAGCTGAAAGCCTGTTCTGGGCTGCATGTTGGTACAGTGTGAGCCCTTGGGCCTGGCAGTGCCCTCCATGGGTAAGGCCGCGCCAAGGCAGTTCAGTGCTGGGTGCTGTAGCTGCGAGTGGGGAGGAGAAAGGTGCCTCTTTCCCTTGGCCGGGCCTGGCACCCAGAGCCCTCCCCGCCGTGGGAAGGCTGCCTGGGACACAGCTGTGTGCTCCCTCACCCACCTTCAACTGTTCTTGACCCTGGGCCACAATGCCTTCCCCTCCTCAACTTCCAGGCCCCCCCTCCACCTCAATACTGTAGCAGCCCCATGCCTGCCGCGGGACAGCCCTCTCTGCACCCCAGCTGTGACTCGTTCCAGGGAGGACCGGAATCATCCAAGGGCCAGAGATAGAGCTGGAGGATGGGGGGGTGAGAGGCCTTGGAGAAGCCCTGGGGGACAGCATGTTCCCGCTGGCCAGGGGGAGCTGATCACGAGAGTTTCCAAAGCTGTGAGGCCATCAAAGCAGGAAAACACCTGACACCCTGGACCTGGGCTGGACCCACCTCCCCCACCTCTCTCTAGAGCTGCCCCACTGCCAGGCGAGCCCTGAGTCCCCCTCCCCCGCGCAGCTGCCGGAGGGGTATTTATAGCTCGAGCACGAGGGGGCAAGGACACGCGCTTTATTTCGGAAGTGATAAGTCCAGTTCCAGGTGGATGAACCCCGGACAAGCCAGCGCCCCTGCCCCCATTCCACTGTCTCGGCCGGGGTGCTCGGGACCACCCCCTCTCCCCCGCCCCACCACCCAGCTCACCTAGAAATGGCTCCTTCTGAGTCCTGAGTGTGTGGGCCAAAGGAGTGGGGCTCTTTTTTCAAATTCCTCCCCCTCAGTTTTCAGACCTTGGGCTGCACCGCACCAATTCTCCACGTCCCCTTGCCCGCCCCCTGACCAAAGGGGCGATAGAACTCCAGTCCCTTTCCCAAAGGGAGCGCGGTGTGGCGCTGACCTCTAGTGGTCATGGCTGGTAGTGCAGAGCCGCTGCCAGGCCTGAGCTGAGGGTATCACCGCCCCCCTGCCGCCCCCGGGGTTGGGTTGCGTTCTCAGCCGCTTTCTCCCCGGCCCCATGCTCCGCCAGGTCGGGAAGAAAGCCACGAAACTGGCTCCTCAGCGCCTCTTTGCTCCACTGCTGGGGTGCGAAGATCGTGCCTGGCAACACAGGCATCTGCGGGTAGCTGCCTTGCTGCGGGACTAAGAACCCCGTGGGCCGGGTGGCGGGGCGGTCCTGGGGGAGACGGAGTTTTGTCTCACTCAACTCTGTCCACACTCCCGACTACGGCACAGGGCTGGGCACGCAGTTGATGTCTCTTCTATCAGTTCGTCAAATACTTGTGAAGCACCTGCCAAGCCAGAGAGAAGAGGACATGGCCGGGCCCTCCCGGGGCTCCCAGGCCAGTCCTGGGGCCTGACCGTGTACCTCGCAAAGCGGCATGAGCAGTGTGGGAAACACCCGGCTGTGAAAGCTTAGAGGATCCAGGTCAGGGATGGGGGTCAGTCAAGCCCGTGGAGAAGGCGAAGATCTGAAAGACAAGTAGAAGTCAGCTCCGCAGAAGCCGAGAAAGGCATTCCATCCAGGCGAGGGGTCAGAGGCACCGCAGCAGGGCAAGCGCCTTGCACCTGGGACCTGCCACTAGCAGCTGGGCTGGAGGGTGGGGCGAGGCCCGGCGCCTTGGGATGCTAGGGCTGTGATTGGCCAAGGAGATATGACGTGTTAGCTAACTGGCTGCCTTGATTGGGTCTTCAGTTGTCCCAACGGAGGAAGCTGACGCATCCCCTCCCCCGCCCTGAGCAGGTGCACCGCCCCATAGGAGCAGGGCTTGGGGGCTCCTCTGGCCGCTCCTAGGGCTTTTCCAGGCTGCGATACTTCTTGCGCAGCACTGACACCGGGTCCTTGAAAAGCACTGGGTCCAGACGGAGGCGAGAGGAAACCAGGGGCATGTAGCCGAAACCCGCAGCCATTTGATTGATGCAGTCTCGGGCTGCCGGCTGCGGCTCCCGGCCCCCAGGCACCTAAGGGGGAGGAGAAATGCGTTGGGAGGTCTCCTCCGTCCTTCCAAGCCCACCCCCACGCCCCAAACCCTGCAGCAAAAAGGATTTGGGTTAGACAGTGAGAGGGAATCCCTTCCCCAGCGAGTGCCCTCCCAGTGCCAGCCTTCCCCCTTGTTCCTTACCAGTGGAGGTCTGGCCTCAAGATGCTGCTTCCCGTAGGGCACCTTGATCGGGGGCAGTTTGGTGACTGCTGCTACCAGGAAGTTCATCAGGATGTCCACACAGGTGGGTGCTTCATCTGCCAGGGTTCTCAGAGCCTCGGGCAGGGAGTGGGTGAAGAGGGTGTGGTAATACCTGGGCAAGGGAGAATGACAGGCAGAGGCTGCGGCCAAATTCACACACCACCACCCTCCCCGCTAGGTCCCGTTCTTCCCCCACCCCCACCAGGCCCCATTCTCCTCCCTCCTGACCTCACTCTCTCTTTGACTTCAATCCCCAAGCCTCTTTAGAACCCCCTGCCCCCCTCTCTGAGCCCTGGCCACCTCAGAGAGCTCACACCAGAAATATAAACCTCTCTCTCTACTTTTCTGTGTTCTGAGGTTCTGATATCCGTGCTCAGCAGTTGGTGGACTCCTTGCCTCCTCCCTTACAGCTCTTTAGGGCCCACCCTGGGCTGAACTCAGCCAGAATGAGGTGGGGGATCAGCTGGTTCCAAGGCCATCAAACATGGCAGCTCCACAGAGCAGCTTCAGGAAGGCTGTGGATTAACCAGGCTGGTGCTGCTCTGGTGAGGCTTGCTTCACACAGGCCTCCTACAGAACAACCTAGGCCCACCCTGCAGGCCTTAGGGCTGTTCTTCACTCTACTGAGAATTCCCTGCAGAATCTACTAGAGGTTCCAGATCACCCATACTTGGTTTAAACAAGTCTAAGGAACGCCTCTAAAGGGGGTTTCCAGAATTCAGTCCCTGCCCCCAAAGACAGGTGCTTCGATCAACTTCTGGAAGGTTTGGGACAGTCCCCAGCCTATCACACACACGTTTATAAAGCTTCTGGAACCTTCTCTTGTCACCACCATCACCAAACCCAAACACTATCCATACCCCCTACTTAGCTCTATTTAAAACAACACTAGCTACCATTTGCTGACCATCTGTGTGCCAAACCTTCATAGGGTTTTCTTACCTGATTATCACATCAGCCCTGTGAGGTGAAGACATTTTCCTGAGAAGGCAACTGAACCTCCCAAGAGGCGAGGAGACTTGCCCATCACACAACTGGGATGTGGCAGATCTGGGCTCTGACCCTCGATCTCCAGGGTCACATAGTGACTGCTAGGTTTCCCCCCATACCACCCTGCTCGTGGTTCCGAGGGGGGGTCTCGGGGCCTCTGCTCCCAGGGCCAGGGCCGCCATGTTTACCTGTGGTAGAAGGCAGCTGACGGGAGAACCATGGAGAACTCATTGGCCCTCTCAGCAGTGTAGCCCCAGCCACCCTGGGCCTCGTCCCAGAAGTGGTTCCACGTCAGAAAGCCCACCATCCGCTCGGGGAAGCTCTGCCACACCAGAAAAGCGAAGTCCACCTGGGGAGATAGTTAAGTGAGGTCTGAAGAGGGACTTCCGCCTGGCTGGGAACGTCCAGAGAGATATGGAGGCAAGGGCAGCCTCGCTGAGGGGACTCAGGGGAGAGGCCACAGGAACATAAAATTCTCCAGGAGTGCTTGGGGGTGGGGGTGGGGTATCCCAACTGGGAGCTAGGAACAATGCTTTTCAGTTGGGAGGTGAAAATTGGTTTTGAGAGTCTGTGGCGGAGGAGGGTGATTGGCTCCCTGGGTTGGTTTCAAAAGTGGGAGGATGTACCTCTGCTCGGGGAATCTGAGGGGCTGCCGGGGCCCTCTGGCTCTGTACCCCCTACACGCTGGGCTCCTCTTGGGCCCAGCCCTCACCTCACTTGTGGTGAGACTGCTGTGTGCATCGAGGCTGAGGACGGCGTCCGTGCTGATGGCTCCGTGCGGGACGAAGCGTTCACTGACCTGCAGTGGGAGGGAGGTGAGGCCGACTCAGCCGCGGGAACCCTCCCCAGGCTCCCACGGGGACTGTCCGCATATCTGCTAAGCGGGAGCCCCTGCGGACGTGGTGTAGAGGGACGAGCCGTGCAAACAGCAAGGCTGCCTGGGACCAGGACCTGGAACTCACTCGACCTCTCTGCCCCTCAACTTCCCCTTCTGTGAAATGGGGCAGTTGGTATCTAGGGGCCCTTCTAGTTTTGGCACCTCAAGATTCCTCTCTTGTCACAGTACACGTTCACCTCAACCCAGCGAGGCGTAGTCAGACATCCTCCATTTGAAAGACACAGGTCCGGAGAGATGAAGGGATGTGCCCAGAACCACATAGCACCGGGTGGCTCACAGCATCCGGGTTCTCAGAAGCCACCCTCTTCTGGCCCAGTTTGCCTCCATCCCTCCTCATTTCCTCAAGCTCACAGGTTTCTCTTCTAGCGCACCCAAGACAGCCAACATCACTCCCCCTGCCTCTCCTCATCACATAAAACCCCAGTTCTCTGGAGGCACAATTCAGAAGGGCCAGGGATGGAAGAGAATCATCTCTATTAGGCCTGCCGCTGAAAGCCACGCCGGACAGCCCACCATCCGCTCCAGAAAGCTCTACCACAGCACGAGAGCAAAGTCTGCCTGGAGAGATACTTAAGTGAGGAGTGAGGGAGGACTTCCGGACCAGCTGCCGGCCTAACTTGAAGTCCAGATTTGGCATAGGCGCAAGTAAAGCACTCTGTGGGTGCCCGTCCCTTTCCCCGGTCCCCAGCATGCAGGCGCAGAATCCCTCCCTCCTGTGCCCCTCTCCGCTCCTCTCCTCACCTTCCTCGGCCCATTGATGACTGTCAAGGGCACTGCTGTCTCAGGCCACCTGGGTGGGGGTGGCTTCTCACTGCTCCAGAGAACCAAGATCTAGGAGGAAAGGGCAGGGGTGTACCTGAAGTCTGGGAGAGTAGCTGTATTTGTGAGTTTGGGCAAGAGTTTAGTTGGAGCCGAGGTCTTTAAATGCTGCCCATGTTTTGCCTCTGGGATTCTGGAAGGCAGAAATTTCAGTGATGCGAAGGTAGCTACCTATAGCATTAGAACTCAAGAGAGTCCATTGTGGGGTGGCTCAGTAGGTTAAGCATCTGACTTCGGCTCAGGTCATGATCTTACGGTTTGTGGGTTCGAGTCCCACGTTGGGCTCTGTGATGACAGCTCAGAACCTAGAGCCTGTTTTGGATTCTGTGTCTCCCTCTCTCTCTGCTACTCCCCCACTCATGCTCTGTCTCTCTCAAGGCCCAACCCCATGTCCCCTCCCCATCTTCTCTCAAAGGCTTTCATTCTCTTCTGCTCCTTCCTCATTCTCAGCCCAGCTCAAATGTGGCATCTGTGGAGCTGCTGTCTGTCACTAGTTGAGCTAAGGGCTTCCCTCCCCTGTGAATCCTCTCAAGAGTCTACGTGGCTTCTCTGGAAGTGAGATTTGACAGTATGTGCCAGAGAATGCCCGAATCTGAACCCAGGGCAGAATCCTTTCCTGCTTTTTCTCTGCATCTCCAGCACCAAGCCCATGGCCGGACACTCGGAGAATGACTGATAGGTTAACACATGAATGTGTGTTTACTTCTCCAGCCTCCCCGAGGGGCACCTGCTTTTTAGATGATTTTGTCAATTTCCATGAAGGAGAGAGCGGAGGAAAGGAACAAGAAACTTGGGACTTAAAGAGGAGGGCAGGCATGTGCCTCCCCCCAAGATGTGTGGTTATGCTTGGGGGTCTAGACGGTCTTCAAGGGCCCTGGCCTTGTCCCGGCCCCAACCCTGGATCCTGAGACCCCAGCTGGCAAGGGGACAGACCTGGGCACAGTGCTGGGAGCCTGCCACCGCCTGGATGAGCTTCAGGGGGGGCTGGCCTGGGGCCCCCACCCAGATCAGGGCGCTGAACCTGCCCACAGGGCGTGAACCTGAGGGAATGAGACACAGGCCGTTAGGGTACGAGGGGACCGGACCCCCTGAAGAGTGACCTGAGCTGGGGACACCGGGAGCCAGGAGAGCCGTTGGGGAATCAGGGAAGGGCTTGGCGGGGCTTTATGGTTGAGGCCGGCACAGACTTGGAAAGAGCTGGCGAGGGGACTTCAAGTTGTCCCACTCCCCCAGGGCGTACCCCATTGTCCCGCCCTCAGGGCGTACCCCGTTGTAGGTGGTAGAACGGGAAGTCCGAGGGGCTTGTGGAAAAAGTGGGCACGGCCATAAGTGCACCCGGGGGGCTGTTCCACAGTAGCGAGGGGTGAGCAGATGCTCCAAAGATCCGGTCCTGAATAATCTGTGAAACGAGAGGGCTGTGCAGAGGCAGCGGCCTGGCGTGGCTGTGGACGGGGCCTGGGGACGTGCGGACCCGCCCCTGGCGTAGCCCCGCCCCTCCCCCTCCAGGCTCCCGGGAGGCCAGCAGCTGCATCACCCAGGGGTTCAGGTGCTGAAGTGCGGGGTAGGGACACTCAGTGATGGTGTCCGGAGGTGGTGGATGACGCCGAGCCTTGCTCCCTCCCTTTATTTCCTCACTCATGGCGGACTTCGCTAACAAGTTGTGACATTCTTTCTGGACCCGGAATCCCTTTTACCCCTGGCACCCCAGGCGGCCACTGCCCATCACCTGGACTGGCAAGGTGGCACAGGCTTTAAAATCTGTTGGCCAGAGCTGTCCTTCTACAGATGGGGAAACTGAGGCCAAGACTGGAGAAGGGACTTGTCCAAGAGCCAAGTCTCAGATTCATCCCGAGGCATCTTCAAGGGGACGTCCAAATACTGGGGCAGAAGAGACGTCCAGAGACAGGGGTGTGGAGAAGGAGCAGGGAAGAGGCAGGAGCCAAGCACCAGGGCCCCCATCCCGTAAGCGCCCCTCACCTCCAGAGTGGTGTGGATGACCTTCTCCACTGAGGAGAAGTAGGCATCCCAGAGAAACTGGGTCTGTTGACGCAGGGCAAGGACCCGCGTGGGGGACATCTCCTGGAGGGCAGCGAGGACCTGAAGCACAGAGGGAGAAAAGGAGAAGTCACAGGGCCTTGTCTTTGACTGCCTCTGGGGTGGGGACGACCTAGGCTGGAGGTCTGGGAACCAGCAGCCTTCTCCCCACGGGTGTTCAAGTGGGCTAGCCGCAGCCACCCGTGGCCCAGTCCCAGGTAGACTTAGCAATCAAGAGTTCAAGGGTCACACAGAGCACGCCACTTGGTAACTGTGTGAGTGCAGACAAACTACTTAACCTCTCTGAGTCTGTGTCACCTATAAAGCGGGGATGATAATAGTACCTGCCTCCTAAGGTAGTTGTAAGGATTAAATGAGATAATACACAGTAAGTGCTTAGCAGATAGTAGAGACTCAGTGACTGGTAGCTATTATTATTGACTGCCATACCGCTGTCTCTTCTTGGGGGATTCAAGGCTTATGCATATGTTTTTCATAAGCCAGGCAGGTTAGTTTCATCTGAGGGAAAAGTCACCATGTGTTTTGTGTTTCCCACCCCGGCCTCCGTGGAGGCACTCAGACTTTGGATTTTCTGTGGCTTTCCCTTAAATTAGTCCAGTCATGGACCAGTGGGGCTGGGCCCTTAGAGCCCATCCCATTGTACAGATGGGGAACCAAGGCTGGAAAAGGCTCACAACTTGCTCTTAGTACCCTCAGGAGTTCTGATCCTCTGGGAGCCCCAGGGGCTTGGGGCTTGGGGCTTGGGGCAAAATCATCAATATACACATACGGGGGGATAGGAACAAGGCCTGAGATCAGTCTGGGGGCGGAGATCCCGGAGTCCAGCCACCCCTGGGGCCAGTCCCCTCCCCGTAGGCGGGGCCCTGAGCTACCTGCAATGGGAGCCTCTCGTCAGCTACAATGGCCGCCTTGGTCCAATCGATGACCTCGGAGAAAGGCAGCTCCCACCGAGGGCTGAGAAGCACAGGGATGCAGCCAGCCTGGGGGAGAGGGGAGTCACCGGGGAGCCCAGTCCTATCCTACACACATCCCCCTCCCCTGGTTCCAAATCAGCAGCTGCTTTGGTTGGGGGCAAGAGGCAAAGAAGAGAGAAAAGTGGTATTTGGGGGACAGTGGGTTGTTCCACAGAGGGTGTGGTGAGTGTAGGCACACCTGAGTCCCAGAGGAAAGGAATGGGCCGCTTGCTGCCCTTTCCGGCTGGCCTGAGCCCAAAGTACCCTGCCAGCTCCGGAGCGTGGCAGACAGGGACAGGGGGTGCCTAAGTCGGGGTTGTACCTGCAGGGCTTGGAGGAAGTGCAGGGCATCAGGATGGTGGCCGGGGATGAGGCAGAAGGTGGCATTGGGTAGCGTTCCCCCGGGGCGGGTCCTAAGGAAGTACAGGAGGGGGTCCCACACATATGAGGCCTGAGAGAGCTGTCCCTCACCCCACCTGGCTCCCTGGGTGCTTCCCCAACCCCCCCCCACGAACACTCCCAAATTCACGCCGTGCAAGCCCATCATCCGTGCTTCGTACATTAACACTCATGCACACGCACCGCCACACACTGAACACTAACACACACCAAGCTTCACGCTCGCCCCTCACCCACGGTTGGGCCAGGAGGCAGGGGCCCTGGGTTCTAGTTCTGCCTCGACGCTTGGTGGTCTTACACATCTCCCCTTCTCTTCTCTGGATCTCGGCTTCCTCGTTTGCAAAATGGGAGGTGGTGGGACCAGCTGTTTCCAAGGCCTGGTCTGATTTGGACAGGCACACGTTTGCCGGGCCACGGCTCTGCCACACACAGATTCGCGGGCAGCCCTCACCTGATTGGTCCCCCCTGCCCTGCCTTCCCCCCATCCCGAGAGCCCAGGCCCATGAAAGCCTCCTCTGTCAGGAGGTGGGCCGGGCCCCCAGCCTGGAACCGCACAGGAAGCTGTTGCCCAGAGGCCCCCTCACCCAGAGGACAGGCCTCCTCTGTTCCTCCCACCTTCTCCCCCAACCCCTGGGCCACACTCAGGCTGTGTCTATTCATGGGGGGATGGGCAGAAGCCACCTCCCTGGGACTGCAACCCCTCCCAGGGAAGCAGTGCCCATGACCTAGCTACTGGGAGGTGCAGGGAGGGGCCGGAGGGGCAGGACTCCTGGGCTCACAGGCCTGCTCAGAGGGGGACTGATGAATACGGCCCCGAGGGTCCCAGCACCCTCCTCAGCTACAGCCTGTCTGATCTGAGTCTGAACCTTTGAGAAGCAGTCCTTGGAGTGCTTAGCCTTTGGACTAACCCCCACTGAACAGATGGGGAGACTGAGTCTCAGGGAGACCCAAGGACTAGCCGAGGGTCTCAGATAGGAGCAGGCAGCTGGAACTAGAACCAAATATGCTAACTCCTGCCCCTGGGTTATCGGAACTACCCTGGAGCTGCTGCTCAGGAGGTCTCCAGGGCTCCTGCCTCCCGCCTTCCGTCTCTACTGCTCAGGTGGCCACCAGGCCACACGTTAAACAACAGGACATCCTCCGCCTCATCGGTGCCCCAGCACCGGCCAGCTACAGCCCTCCTCCCCTCCCCAATAAAGCCCTTGGGGGCTGAAAACCCGCAAGTTTAGAACCCAGAGACAAAGAGCTTTCTGAGTAAACTGTACCCCTCAATCATCATAAACCTCGGCTGTTCCCGCCTCTGTGTCTCTGTGTATCCTTCTGCAGGAGTGCATGGGGCAGCCCTCTCTGCCTTATAGACCAAAGAATTCCTCCCACTCCATCTTAACATCTAAGCTCAAACCTCTCCTTCTCTGGAAGCCTTCCTTGATCTTTCCAGAGATGGCTCCCTCCTCTCTGCCCCCGCAGCCTCCGTGGGCACCGCAGTAGTAATGAGCCCCACCCGCCTTTACTGAGCAGGTGCTTTACAGGGATTCACTCGCTTCTTTCTCGAGGCAACTCCCTCAGAGATGGGAGGTATGTGCTGTTAGTGCCCTGTTTACAGATGAGGAAACTGAGGCCTAGAGAGGTCACGCAGCTCCGAAGAAAAGGAGCCAACGAGGCAGCTGGCACAGCATCTCTCTGCTTAACAGTGTGCGTCATAACCAGTGACTTCTCTGTCTCTCCCGTAAGACCCAACAAGGCCGTGCCCTCCTCCTCTTCGCATCCCCAGGGCCTAGCAGAGCCCCTGGCAGAGATTGGGCATGTAATGGGTGCTAGATGAATGAATGTTCAGTGTGCAATAAAGGATAGACCCAGGACCAATGGACCAAATGTCCAAAAGGTCACTTTCGGCCCAAATTCTAGTAATGGATCTGGCAGAGTAGTGAGTGGGTGGCCTTGGGAGATGGTGAGATCCCCATCGGCAGAGGTGAACAAGCAGATCTGGATCAGCCCCTGCGCGTGTGTATGAGTGCGTTATGGAGGGGACTCCACGGTAACTGCCAATGAAGTCTTAGGGTCCTGTGGCCATAGAAGGTGCTTGCCACAGACTCAGGGCCTCAGTGCCCAAGGATGGAGTCAACGAGGCTCCACTATGACCCCATGGCTCCACTGGGCTCTACCGAGGCCTGGCTATAGCCAGGGCCACGTTGTGACCTCCATGTGTCCTAGGCACTTTGACCTTTGGGGGCCCTCTGCCATTAAAAAAAAATAAAAATAAAAAAATACATATATTGGCTCAGTTTGTTAAGCATTTGACTTTAGCTCAGGTCATGATCTCACAGCTCGTGGGTTCAAGCTCGTGTCAGGCTCTGTGCTGACAGCTCGGAGCCTGGAGCCTGCTTCAGATTCTGTGTCTCCCTCTCTCTCTGCCCCTCCCCTGCTCATGTTCTGTCTCTCTTTCCCTCAAAAATAAATAAACATTAAAAAAATTAAAAAAATATATATATAAATTACATTTGATAACTGTTGGTATAAAAATGAAAATACTGGAGCACCCGGCTGGTTCAGTCAGTGGAGCATGTGACTTTTGATCTTGGGGTTGTGCGTTCAAGCCCCATGTCAGGTGTAGAGATTATTTAAAAATAAATCTTAAAAAGAGAAGTGGCACCTGGGTGGCCCAGTCAGTTAATTAAAAAAAAAAAAAACTTTTTTTTAATGTTTATTTATTTTTGAGGGACAGAGAGCAACAGAGTGTGAGTGGGGGAGGGGCAGAGAGAGAGGGAGACACAGAATCCAAAGCAGGCTCCAGGGTCTGAGCTGTCAGCACAGAGCCCAACATGGGGCTTGAACTCGTGAATTGTGAGATCATGACCTGAGCCGAAGTCAGATGCTTAATCGACTGAGCCACCCAGGCATCCCTAAGCATCTGACTCTTGATTTCAGCTGAGGTCATGATCTCACAATCATTAGATCCAACCCCACAGTGTGCTCTATGCTGGGCGTGGAACCTGTTTAAGATTCTCTCTCTCTGGGGCGCCTGGGTGGCTCAGTTGGTTGAGCGTCCGACTTCGGTTGAGGGAGTTGCCTGAAGAAACTCATGCTCTGTTTCTCTCTGTCTCAAAAATAATAAACATTAAAAAAAAAATTAAAAAAAAAAAAAGATTCTCTCTCTCCCTCTGCCCCTCCCCTGCTTGCTTGTGTGTGCTCTCTCCCTCTCTCAAAAAAATTTTAAAAAAGAAACATTAATGTTACATATTAAACATTGTATTATATTTAAATTATTAATTTTCTTTTTTCTTTTAGAGAGAGAGAGCTTGAGCAGGGTAGATGGGCAGAGAGAGAGCGAGACAGAAAGAATCTTAAGCAGGCTCCACACTCAGCACAGAGCCTGATGCAGGGCTTGCTCCCATGACCCTGGGATCAAGACCTGAGTATTTTTCTAATTTTTTAAAATGTTTATTTAATTTTGAGAGAGAGAGAGAGACACAGTGCACGTAGGGGAGGGGCAGAGAGAGAGGGAGACACAGAATCCAAAGCAGGTTCCAGGCTCTGAGTTGTCAGTACAGAGCCTGATGCGGGGGCTCGAACTCACAAACCGCGAGATCATGACCTGAGTTGAAGTTGGATGCTTAACCGACTGAACCACCCAGGCACCCCACCTGAGTTGAAATCAAGAGTCAGATACTCAACTGACTGAGCCACCCAGGAGCTCCAAAATATTTTCTGCTATTTAAAAGTTCATTTTTTTTCTTCTGATTTTCAAAGAAATGAAAACATTTTCATGGGTCCCGAAAAGTATCATGGGCCCTAGACACCACGCCTCCTATATCCGAAGGAGACAGGCCAGGGGACTTGAAAACATGCATTCAATTTATGTTACAAAAAAAAAAAAAAAACCCACCCCAAATGAGGGAGAGCACATGTAAGTGGTGTTTGTGCACATACAGAGAACCTCAGAAAAGACACAAGGAAAACTAGAAATTGTGTTTGGCTCCAGGAAGGAAAACTGGGTGGCCAGAGACAGGGGTGGGCGGGCGTTTTGCTGTACACCCTTTTGTGCCTTTGGAATTTCGTACCATGTGAATGAATTCCCTATTCATAAAAATAAATAAGTAACAATTTAAGTGGGTGGAGGCTTATTCCAAAGCAACAGGAGACTGTTCAGGGAAGGTGGAAAAATATGGGCTTTGTAGCCAGAAGTGCAGGGTTTAACCCCAACTCCACCACTGCAGCCCCATCAGAAACCCGAGGGAGGCCCTGTTGAATTAAGGAGCTCATCATCAAAGGGCCTCGCTGGCTCCCTCCACCTCTCTGAGCCCCAGTTTCCTGTTCCCTGAAATGGGAATAGTAATACCTCCCTTGAAGGGTACTTGAGTGTGCATGACTTGTGCAGAGTGGCTGGCGCAGCACCTGGCCCAGAGCAAGCTCTCCCCACGTGTTGGCTTCCTCCCCTCCCCCGTCCACTGAATGTGGGCAGTGGCCGTGGGATGGTGGCAGAGACGGGGAATTGCCTCCTTCTCTGGCCAGTACTTGTTTATTCAGGCCACCCTCCGAGGGCTGCCCTGTGGCCGGTGGCCTCCCCCTCTCATTCCATCCCTATACTGTCTGGCTGGTTCAGGCAGCTGCCCGGCACCTCAGGGAAACTGAGGCTCCAGCTACTCCGGAGATTCCAAGTCCTGTCCCCCGCAGGTGGGCTGAGGCCAAAGAGAGAACTTCCGGAAGTTCGGAGGGCAATCAGAGGCCGCCAGGCATCACGCCCTGGATACACGCTCATGAACAATGCTACTTAGAGGGTGGCCCCCACTGATCTGAAAGCCTTGACCAGTTCTGGCCGATTTGGGATCAGTCGGTAAACATTCAGTGAGTCAACAGTTCACCTACTGAATGTAGCCCCTTAACTGTCAGTTTCTCAAAGAAGTTCAGACTGAAACAGCTTTCGGTTTCGCCAATCAGCAACTGCGTACAGCAGTAACTAAAGTCAGCTAGAAAAGAACTTCCTCTAAGCCAAGAAGAGCTAAGTGCCTAATCAGAAAAGTGAGGCAGGGTCGCAGTGAGCAGGTGAGCAAGAGAAACTTGTTCGCTGAAGGTAAGCTCTGTCTGAGCTCTGAGCTTGAGGTGCCTGGAGGTGGGGGGGGGATGGGTAAGCTCTGTCTGAGCTCTGAGCTTGAGGTGCCTGGAGGTGGGGGGGGGATGGGTAAGCTCTGTCTGAGCTCTGAGCTGAGCTCTGAGCTTGAGGTGCCTGGAGGTGGGGGGGGGGGGATGGGTAAGCTCTGTCTGAGCTCTGAGCTTGAGGTGCCTGGAGGTGGGGGGGGGATGGGTAAGCTCTGTCTGAGCTCTGAGCTTGAGGTGCCTGGAGGGGGGGGGGGTGGGTGCCCGACTGTTCAGGTCAGTGCTGAGGATGTCTGGTGGGGGGGGGTGTCGAGGCAGAGGGCAGTTCCCTTCCTACCACTGGCTGCAGGGCTCCCTGGAGGCCACATGCCTTCGGGAGGGAGAGTGACTGCATTCCCAGGAGAGCCCCTGAGAAGCAGAAAGCAAAAATGGAGCTTGGCCACGTGAAGAATTCCTAGGAGAGAAGTGGAGCTGAGAATAGCCCGTGTTGTTCTAGCAGAGAACAGGGAGACACCTGAGGGAGGGAGCAACAGAAGGACGCCAGACTGACAGGCTCCAAATCAGGTGCTCCCCAGAGATGGAGAAGGAACCCTCTGCCCCAGGGACCCTGGACAATCTCCTAAGGGCTCTGGCTCCTGCCTGCCCAACCAGCCTTTCGGACACCGCTGGCCTCCCGGGGGTGCAGGGGTGGAGGTAGGGTGCTTAGGAGTTAATGATCGCCCGAAGTGTGTCACCCTAACTAGCCCAGGGAAACAGCAGTTTCTGAACAACTATCCATGTCCCATAGGCCACCATGCCCCTCATACGTCTCCAGGTGGGACGTTCTTCCGTAGGTCTGACCTCATTCCTAGTTGTTGTAACCAAAAGCTGTTTCCGTAAGAGGTTAATCCCCCAAGTTAGACACGGGAGCAACTTCCGTCTGTGATCAGTTCTTAATCTCCATGGCTCTGAGGCCTTTGATGGGTTGATCAGAAACTCTTGGTTAAAACTCCGATTTCTGGGGCGCCTGGGTGGCTCAGTCGGTTAAGCGGCCGACTTCAGCTCAGGTCACGATCTCACGGTCTGTGAGTTCGAGCCCCGCGTCGGGCTCTGTGCTGACGGCTCAGAGCCTGGAGCCTGCTTCTTCAGATTCTGTATCTCCCTCTCTCTCTGCCCTTCCCCTACTCACGCTCTGTCTCTATGTCTCTTAAAAATAAATAAACGTTAAAAAAAATTAAAAACAAACAAACAAACAAAAAACCCCCTCCGATTGCTAATGCCTCAGGCTTTGGAAATAGGCACTCCTGCCTTTAAACACTGGCCGTGCTCGTGTTGTCTGGATGGCCTCAGACAAGTTACTTAACCTCTCTGAGCTTAGTGTCTGGTACACAAAGAAATGATGAGCGGTTAGTATTATTTTATTATAACTTTTGTTGATAACTTAGGACAGAGTGAGCACTAAAGATGTGTACGTTAAAATATTAGAGAAGGAGGAATCGGAATAAGAGAAAAAGAGTCAGTAGGGGTGAGTCAAGTGTTTGAAAGATCCCCCAAGGAGAACTCCAAGACCCACTTTGGACACCCCTACGGCAGAGCACCAGCTTGGTGGTATTTCTCTCTGTCTAGCCTGATTCCCTCCTGTTGCAGCTGAGGCCAAAGTTTGCCAGGCCTAGCCAGTTCTCCCATCCCATCTCAGTCCTGCCCTCTGCCCTGGCCTCTAGGCTCACTCCCACTTTAGACCCTTCCCACCCAGCCCCCAAGGGTAAAGTCCACTTACTGCTCGGGTCCACGGTCCTGCTCACAGCGCCCATCCCAGGGACAGGCAGAGGGGTCAGTGCCTGCTGGGCGCCACCCGCCCCTCTCCTCTGCCAGGGCTAGCAGGGGCACCCCGGGGTGGGGGCTGTGCTGTCGCAGCTCGCCAGGTGCCCCCCCTCGCAACGGGTGGGCTTCAGGGAGAAGCGGGAGGGCCACGTCAAAGCCAGGCCGGAAGGTGTCCACTGCGGGGCTGGCCTTGGCCACCATCGCCTGTCCCAGTTGGAAGGTCTGGGGGCAGGGGGCTGGGTGGAGACCGAGGACCAGATGGTTCCTTCCCCCATTCCATTGCTGGGGCATGGGGCTGCACTCTCCAGCGGGGACTTCTGGGCTGAGGAGGAGGAGGAGGAGGCAGGCCTCATCGGGGCTGGCCGAGTGGTAGCCGGAGCTCTCAATGGAAGCCAGGATCCTGCGGTGAGCGGCAGAGATGGGTCCAGCTACCGGGTGCACAAATACCTTGAGACCACCGGCCCTGCACTTTGAGGCGTCAAAGCAAGCCCCCCAGTCGCAGCTGCCACCACGGGGGGCTTGCGGAGGTTGAGGGGCATCTTCTGGGAGCTCCCCAGGCTGGGAGAAACTCTGCAGGAGCTCTGCATCCAGCCAGCGGGGCCAGCCTTGGGGGGCACCTGCCCCAGGTCTGACAGGCACTGCGAGGCGGAGAAGGGGGAAGACTCTCAGGAGGACGAGGAGCCAAGAGGCCGAGAGTGCCAGCCAGAGGGACTTTCTTCTCCACGACTGCATGTGGCCACCCGCAGCCAGGGCTGGGGCGGGGGGAGCAGGAGCAGGGGCTTGAGGGTGGAGCTGGAATCGGCCTTCTAGTTCAGCGCCTTCATTGTATAGACGGGAAGACTGAGGCCCACGGAGAGCAGGTTGCCTGTGTAAGGTCAGACGGCAGGTCACCAGCCAGGCGCAAGGAGCCCAGGTAGGACCCGGCTTTCTGGCCTTGCCTTCCTGCAGTCGGGAATCTGCTTCGTTGGCCTTCGGAGGGCCAAGCCAGCCTTTGCCCTCCCAGCAGGGACCCCTGCCCCCGGGCACTGCTCAGGCTGACGCAACCCCTGACCACACTGCAAGGCCGTGTCCTTCTGTCCTCCTGGCTGCACCCCCTGACCTTGGCCTCAGAGGAGAGGCGGGCAGTCTGCCAGGCCATGGGGGACCCGTCGGGGCTCTCACGGGAGGTGGCTGGGCCAGGGTGCAGGCAGGGCTGCTCTCCAATCCTTCCCTTGCCCCAGCCGCCCCTGAGCAGCCCTGGCCGCCCCTGTGCCCACTGGCGGGCACTCCTGGGCTGTGGGCCCAGTGGCTGGAGCTAAAATTAGACCCTGTGCCCCATGTGGGCCATCAGGGTCAGCTGAGGTCAAGGCTGGGCTGCAGGGGTGCCCTCTGCCTCGGGGGCTGGGAGTGCTCTGGGTCCTAGTCGTCTCCCGCCCTGCCGCTGTCCCCCAGCTCAGGGAGCTCGGCCCCTCTTTCTCCACCCCTAGCAGCTGGTCCCGCACCCTCTGGCTTGGAGCTATCGCGGCGCAAAGGCCAGGGACCCTGCCCCACGCCCCTGTCCCACGGCCCCTCCACCCGCCGCCAGCCCCGCCGGTGTCTTTTCCCCGTCCCTCTCAGGGTTGCATCTGGCCCGACTAGATCTCTTTCCCAGCCTGGCTCCTCCCCTGCCAGCCCGGATTGGCTCTTGCCTGGGAGGCGGGGTCTCCGCTTAACCCCTTCCAAACCAGTTTCGTCGATGGCCAATAATCCACAGCGGCAGGACCCGCGCCTCACAGTTTGCCTCAAGCCGTCACGGCCTGAGTCTCTGAAATCACCCATCAACCCTCGGAGGAAGAGCTTTAAGAGGCTGTCATTCTTCAGTGGTGGAGAAAAGTGAAGCTCAGAGAGGGGGGCGGTATCTTCCTAAACTGACTAAGATGTGGCAGGGCGGGGATTTGAACCCGGAGCTCCTGACCCTACTCCTTAGGGAGCCTCCCCCTAGTCACCCCAGCTGGGGGTATGTTTGTGGGGAGTCCATAAATGAGCAGATGAGGAAGTTAACAGATGAGAAAAGTGAAGCATGAAGCGGTGGCGGGAGGCAGGGGTAGGATGGAGGGGGCGATATTGGGTAAGATGCTCTCAAGGATTCCCGGGATCGGTCTCCCTCCTTCAGCACCACCCCCCAATCTCATCTCGTTGCAGCCTTTTTGGCCCCACTCCTGGCACCTCTCACAGGTGCCCAGGTCTGCCCTTGTCTGGAGCTCTGTAGGAAGGTCTTGATTCTCACCCTCCAGTCCTTATGGTACCTGAGGTTGAACCTGACTATCTATTAGTCCACGGCCATTGAGCATTCCCTTGCTCAGTGTCTTGGTCTGTGCTCAGAAAGGGGAATCGGGAATGGGTGATGTCACCCACTGAAGAATCACCGAGGCGAAAAGGGAGACACAGACCCTGGCTGCCAGGAGCCCCAGTCTGACGAGGGAGGCCACAGGGAACCGGTCAACTTGGGGCGAACTCTGCCTCTACCTCTTAACAGCTGGATGATGTGGGGCCTCTGTGCCCTTATCTCCAGATGGAAGTAGAGATCTTCACCATGAGAAGGTTGGCGGGTTAAATCCAGGCCTGTCCCACGGGGTCCCTCGGCAAGCGGCCGCCCCCTTTCCTTGCTGGCCTTCCTTTGATCCAAGAGGTCCGCTGATCTGACCAGGGAGCCACCTGGTCATTCAGGTTCTGAGAGAGAGCTCGTCTGAGGGAAGAGCACTGTTCATTCACCCAAGAATGTCCTCAAAATGGCCAGCACGGGGGGAAGCCTGGCCTCTTTGCCCAAGGTGCCACTAGGGACGGACTGACTTTCCCTGCATGCATCGGGCCTTCCCACAGAAGAGAGGCCTTTGCTCTTGCTGTCTGCTGCTTCCACCGAGCTGTGCCTCATCCTACAGGGATCAGCCAAAGGCTCCCCTCCTGCAGGGAGCCCCTGACTTTCCTCGGGCTCCATCTGATTCCTCTAGGTTCTCACGCCATTTCTTCATCCTTCTATCCCTGTACTCATTCATTCATTCATTCATTCATTCAATCATTCATCCAACAAATACTTTTTGAATCCTAAACACGGGCCAGGTTTTGTGCCAGCCATGCGCCACGCACAACTCTAAGTGCAAGTGTATTAGCTCATTTAATCCTCTCCTGGGGGGGGGGGCCTCTGAGGAAGGTACTGTTATCATCCCCATTTACAGATGGGAATGCAGAGGCCCAGGCCGCTAGGTAACATGCCTGAATGTCCACACCTTAGCCAGGCTTCGGACCCAGTGGGTTCATTCCTTTTGTCATTACACCTGTCTCCTGAGTGAGACAGCCACGCCCCCATTCTTGCAGAACTGCACCTTCCCTGAGAAAGACCAGGAAGCAGGTAATTACGGAACGAGGAGAGGGGGGAACGTGGGAGTGCACAGAGGGGTTGCCCAATGTGGGGGGCCAGAGGAGTCATCTCAGGCAGTGACTCCTACCCTAAGACTTGAAGGACGAAGTATTTTTTTTTATAAAACCATGGTGGCCACCCGTAAGGGAACAGACAGGAAATGGCGAGAATGGAGGCAGGGACCGCTTTCTTTTAAAGATTCATCCACTTGCTCATTCTATAGCTACTTAAGGAGCCCTCACTGTGGGCCCGGTGGGACCTCGAAGCAGGGAACAAAGCAGACAGAACCTTGCCCTCATGGAGTTCACGTTCCAGGGTGGGGAGATTGGCAATGAGCAAAAATAAATAAAATACCTCCTGTTATTTGGCAACAAATGCGGTGAAGGGGAGGGGCCGCAGGGCTACATGGGACCACTGGGGAAGGCTGGCTGAAAAGCTGGCATCTGAGGCAAGGGGGTGAGTGGAGAGTGTGCAAGGTCAGGTCACACCAGCAGCAGGGGAGAAGCCAGGGGCAGGTTCGGTGGGAGGGGTGTGGGGGGGGCATACAGGCGACGTGAGAGGCATGGTCTGACTTGTTTCTGTGACATTTCTCAGACTTCAGGGAAGAAGCTGACACAGGCACAGAGACAGAAGCAGGGAGCCCCGGTGGCCCAGGGGAGCCATGCAGGGGAGCCCTGATGGTGGCCGGGCGTATTTTGAGCGAGGGCAAAATGACAGATTTGGTGATGGGACGGATGTGAGGTCTGGCCTGAGCCGTGGGCAGGATGCCACCGACAGGGACAGGGAAGACCGAGTGGGGAGCCAATCTAGGGGAGAAGGTCAGGAGTTCGGTTCTCAGGCTTCGGCCTCATTCATGCTTCTCCTCCCAGCACTGGGGTAATAAATGTCCAACAAATACTCGTTGAACGAGTGAATGAATGGACGGGCGGTCGGAGTTGGGAGGGCTAGGAGGTCAGGGCCGGCTGGGGCGGGGCTTAGTAGGGGACGACTGCTCCTGTGCCCCCAGCCCCGGGCACCCTGGCTGGCCCCTGCCTGTGTCCACACTTGTGAACACACACAAGCTGACTCCTACCTTTGGCCCTGCGAGGGAGGCTCGCAGGCTGGCTGGGCCCTGGGCTCGTCTGGCCTGCGATTCACATGGTGGCCCTGCAGCTTGGATGGAGGAAGAGAAGGCAGGGCAACCTGGCAGGCAGGACTGAGCTGGGCTGATGCTAAAAATACACTGGTGGGCTCTGCCAAA
Organism: Paguma larvata; assembly: GCA_030068075.1. Lineage (NCBI taxonomy): Eukaryota > Metazoa > Chordata > Mammalia > Carnivora > Viverridae > Paguma > Paguma larvata. The sequence goes on along the minus strand of CM057833.1, from coordinate 19,029,460 downwards.
AGCTCTTCGGCCTCCACCAAGCTCTTCAGGGCCCATCGAAGCCACCAGCACTTCCCGTCCTGTAACTGGGTTCTGATCAATGGCACAGTAGCCAACACTTAGGGGGGAGGTGGGTGAGACAGGGCAGGAGGAAAGGGACGGCGGTGAGGAGGAGGAGAAAGAGAAGGCCCGGGCTCTGGTTCAGTGTGGGGAGGCTTCTGGGAGAAGGCAGAACTTGTGTTTCCTGCAGGGGCGAAGCAGACCTTGACGTGGGCCAGAGACGAAGAGGAGTTCTGGATGGCATCCCGGAGCTGGAGCGCGGCGGTGTTTGCTTCGTAGCTCTGGTGGTGTCGCGCCGCCTGGGGGGGCTGCCCGACCGTGGGCTTGCTTCCTGCCCAAGGTGCCAGGTAACATACTGGCCAGGCGCCCAGGCAGAACGTGGGGGCTAACATCAGTGTGTTGGATCTGGAGCGCTCCCTCTTTGCACCCTGCTTCTGCCTCCCTCCCGTCTTTCCTTCTCTGGAACGGACCTGGAATTTCTAGATGGGACGTATCTAGTCTTCCAAGAGAAAGGGGTCTGGAGCAAGCTGTGTGTTCCCGTGTAAGTTACTTCACCTCCCTGTGCTGCTGTTTTCCCCTCTATAAAGTGCTGATAATAGCACACTCCTCAAAGGCTTCCTGGGAAGAGGATTACGTGAGATCGTGAATGGCACAAAGCAGGCATCTAACGAATGGTCTTCTCTGCACTCCTCCGACCCAGGGGGAGGTGAGTTGGCACGCCCCAAGCTGTCCCTCGGGGTGGATCAGGGCCAGGACCTGGGCTTTCTTTCTCCTGTGCCCATGTTCTTCCTGCCGTACCTCCATCTCTGTTCAAAAAGAAAGAGACTTAGAGCTCCGGGAGGTGATCACCATGGCAACCCATCTGCTGCTTCTTGTCTGTTGCTGTTTTTTTCCTCCAGGCCTGAGCTTCCTGGGTGTCTCGCCGCAGAATTCACAAGTGTTGGGGGCTGGAGGCCACGGGAGGCTCTAGGGCCCCAGCTCTCACTTGCTTGAGCCCAGATAACCCCAAATCATGGTGAATCCCCGCAGGACTCCGTGATATCAATCCATCTCAGGCTAAAGCGGGTTCCCCCTGAGGCCCCACCAGGATGCAAAACAATTCCTGCCTGTTGTGGAGAACTCAGACTTGGAACCCAGACCTGGGGCAGGGCCAGGGAAGCTGCGCAAGGGACCTGGGGATGGGAGTCACTGAAAGCAGGTTCTGGCCTCTGCCACTCCCCCAGGCACAGCTGGGTGACCTTGGACAAGTCACACCCTTTTCCTGGACCTCAGTTTCCCCTTCTTCTTCTTCTTCTTCTTTATTATTTATTTGTTTCTTTTTATAATTTTTTTAGTGTTTATTTATCTTTGAGACAGAGAGAGACAGAGTGCGTGCAGAGGAAGGGCAGAGAGAGAGAGGGAGACACAGAATTTGAAGCAGGCTCCAAGCTCCAAGCTGTCAGCACAGAACCCGATGTGGGGCTCGAACTCACAAACTATAAGATCATGACCTGAGCCGAAGTCGGATGCTTAACTGACTGAGCCACCCAGGCGCCCCCAGACCTCAGTTTCTCACCATCGACCTAACACAGGAATAGGACTAGCTGTTTAGAGCAAAAAGATCTGGAATTCTTACTCAGAAATAATTCTGACAGTTTGGGAGCCCAATCCTTCCCTTTCCCGTCCTATGAAGGCTTGACTTTGTAAGGAAAAATATACAAAACCTGGAGGCGAGGCAATGAGGAGACGGCGTGAGCCTTCGCCATTCCCCTGGCGACATCATCCAAGAGGCCCCCAAAGGTCACGTGACCTGCTATGGCTTTGGATCCAGACATTTTATAAGTATTTTAGCAAAGACACTAAGTAGTAGAAAACAGGTAAGATACAAATACGATACGAATAGCAATACCAATGATTTCTGACCAGTAGAGATCATTCCAAAGGTTGCAAGTCGTACCCTGGGGGGTATTTGCTGGGTCAGAATCTGACTGGCACTGATTCCGGCATTCTCTGTGCTTCGTCTCCGATCCTCGGTGAGTCCCCTGAACCAGGTCTCTCAGCCGATAGTTTCCTTACGAACGAGAGACACACACTCGCTCTGCATTGGTACGATCATTTTTTTTTTTTAATACTTGGAAGATTGTAATTGGATAGCTCAGCGAACTTCCTTTTGCTCTTCTGTAAAATTCAAGGCAGGAATTCAAGGAACTCCGCGGGAGGGGCCGGTACATTTGCTCGCCATGTGCCACGCACCACGGAGCTCTTTGGATCCATGATTTCATTTGAGCCTCATAGTAAAACTGCCGGGATGGGCGTCCGTTCCCACCATTGAACAGGTGAGGTTAGTGAGGTTCAGAGAGGTGAAGCGATGGCCCCAAGGCTACACAGCCAGTGAGCAACAGCCTAGATTTGAACCGATGCTTCACAGGGGACTAATTCCTGCTTCAGGGCTTTACTGTGGAGCTGGTTGAAGGAGATAACACGTGGGAAAGTCCTTGGGAACTGGACAGACATGTGCACACGTGAATAATTATCATCAGCCAAGGCTACCTTCTAACCAGCCACGCATAGACACAGCCCAGGGTCTTGGGTCCTCCGCCCCTGGAAGGTGGGTCTCTACTTCCCTTGGCTGGGTGTCTATTCGCTGGAGAAACCGGAGGGGATTGAGGCGAGCAGGCATTCTGGTGCAGCCTCTCACAGACAGGATGCCATCCCTTCCTGAAACTGCAGGCCAAAACTTCAGCCCTGGCCACTCCTTTGGGGCTTGTATTCCTGGGACAAGGGTCTTGGGGTGGGGGCTGGGGGTCGGCAGGCCAGGACTGGACAGGCCAAGTAAAGGAAATTTCAAACCCCGGTCATAGTCATTCCAGCCCACCCTCCTGAGTGTTTCACTTGAATTAGTCCCTCTCCGAAGGCTCCAAAGCCGTGCCCAGCTGCCTCATTTCCCGGACCCTCCCAGAGCTGCCCGCGCCCAGATTCCTCCACCTCAGCCCTGGGCACCGCGGGGTTAATCAACAGGCCAGCCTGGCAAGTGTTTACATAGCAGTCAGGCTGCTTGGAACCCCAGGTAATTAACGGCCTGCTTTTCAAAGCCAAGGCAGGAAGATTTATTTCTCCTCGCCTCCCTCCCCAGGGAGGCCGCTTGGCAGAGTAAACACAGCTTTTCTGTTGGCTCTTTGAGGAGGTGCCCAGCCAAGGACTAGGAGCTAGGGGCAGGAATTAGGCCCGGAGGGGGAGCTTCAAGGAGATGAAGGGAGCTCAGTCCCATTTCTCTAGGAGTCTTGGCCCCACCTCCGAAGCCTGACCCAGACTGACATTCCTTAGGACATGATAATTATTGCTGTAATTGATGGGAGCGCATGCAAGGGCTGGGCCCCTTCTATCGCCTCATTTAATCCCTGCAACCACCAGAAGAGCGAGGTGCTTGCATCTCCGCTTCCAGATCAGGGAAAGGGGATGCAGAGAGATGATATCCTTGTCTAGGGTCGCCCGGCTAGTAGATTGTAGAGCCAGGACCAAACCACAATCTGTCCGACACCAGACCTGCTGGACTTGATACTTTCCCTTATGGAAGAAAAAAACTGTCTGTTTGTTGAGTACCTACTACGTGCCAGGTATTGTGTTGGACACTTTATTTCAATCTCTGATCCTGGAAGTCTCATTTCCTAGACTCTCTTCATTAACATCAGAAGAGTGAGATAGTATGGACCATAACTGGGGGAGGAAGGGCAGGCGTGAGTCCCGGAAATAAGGACAGGACGGGCCCCTTGCAAGTTGCCTCTTGTAATCCAAACGGCATCCTCATCAGATGTCCGTCAGGTCCCATTCGCCCCGCCTCTAAACAAACCTGACAGTAGCCCGGCTCTGGCTCCCACCTCCTGCCCCCACCTAGTCCAGGCCCACCATAATTTGGGGTGTGTGTATGTGTGTGTGTGTGTGATTGCATTAGCCTCTGGCCTCTCTTTCCTCTTGTCTCACTAAAATACTATTTCATCACAGCAGCCCGAGGACCTTGTTAAGTGTAAACCCCACCCCTGCTTGGCTGTAACCCTGTATTAACCATGTCTTCTTACTTTCTGTATTTTGATGCTTTGACATTGGGGCCATGCTGCCTCTCCCAAGGCTAGCCCATTCCTTGAGATAATAACAAATCACTTTTGAGCTTACCTTTCAAAAAAAATTTTTTTTAATGTTTATTTATATTTTTGAGAGAGAGAGAGAGAGAGGGAGAGAGAGAGAGAGAAAATGTGAGTGGGGGAGGAGCAGAGAACAAGGGAGACACAGAATCCGAAGCAGGCTCCAGGCTCTGAGCTGTCAGCACAGACCCTGATGCAGGGCTGGAACTCTCCAACCGAGAGATCATGAGCTGAGCCAAAGTCTGATGCTCCACCAACTGAGCCACCCAGACACTCGTTGAGTTTGTCTTTCAAATACGAGCCCCCAGATCCAGAGCCCATACTCCCAGATACTTCCTCAAGCGTTCTCACACTCAGAGCCACTATCGCCCTGCCCTATTCACCCCAGGGCCAGGTACTAGACAACTGGGGACTGCCCCTACGTCTCAGAGCCGGCAGACATTATTCATACCAGCCAGTCCTAAGCCACCTTCCCCTGCCTTACCCATTCCTCCCACAGAAACCACAGTAAAGGCTCCTGCCCAGTTTTCTTCCCCTGCTGCCTCTGCCTCCTGACGCCTCGTAGCCGAGTGTGGGACCCCCTCCTCTTGGGACCTGTGAGTAAAACAAACTGTCTCTTCAGTCCTAGTTGCCTCCTGATCTGTTTGGCCTCGCCATACCTAAATAATAAAACCTTTTTTTTAATTAAAAAAATTTTTTCAAATGTTTATGTATTTTTGAGAGACAGAGAGACAGAGCACAAGCAGGGGAAGGGCAGAGAGAGAGGGAGACAAAGAATCTGAAGCAGGCTCCAGGCTCTGAGCTGTCAGCACAGAGCCCGATGTGGGGCTCGAACTCACAGACTGTGAGATCATGACCTGAGCCGAAGTTGGTGCTTAACCGACTGAGCCACCCAGGTGCCCCCAAGTTCTGTTTTAAAACAAACTCCCCCAGTGGCTTGCACGACACAGAATAAAATCCAGGCTTCCTTCCACGGCCTCGAAGGCCCGACGTGATCTAGCCCCTGCCTCCCCTGCAGGACCTTGTCTCCGGCCCCCCTCTCCGACTCACTGCACTCCAGCCCACTGCCTTCTCCCGACTCCTCACACCCAGCAAAGCCACTTCCACCTGAGGGTCTTTCCACTGGCTCTTCCCTCTGCCTAGAACATTCTTCTCCCAGAGCTCAGCAAGGGTTCCAGCACCCGGGGCTCTGTGTACAGGCCGCCCTCACAGAGAGGCCTTCTCTGAACACTGGCCATCACGGAATAATAATAGTAGCGCTTCCTGGGTGTTTGCCGTGGGCCGGGCACCCGCTGATGTGCTTTCCATGTCTTCGCTCTTCGAATCCTCACGACAACCCTGTAAGGCAGGTGTTGTTATTATTTCCATTTTGCAAGTGAGGTAAGGCTCCGAGAGGTGAAGCGACATGACCAAGTCTCACAGCTAACAGGCGGGAGGGCTGGGACCCAAATCTGGCGGCCCACTTCCAGAGTCCACACTCTGAACCGCTGTACCCTCTTCCCCGGTGCAGAGTAAGTTCATAATTAGCTATTGCTGTTGTTGTGGCTAACAGGAGCTGAATTTCACTCACCCGTTTTCTTTCATCGAATTCAAATTCCTTTAGGCAAATCGCTCTGTCCAGTTTGCCACCGACCTTCCTGCTCCCTGGCATCTTACGCCAATTCGCTTGAGTTGCTTGGACCCCAGAGGCGCTCGTGTTTCTAACCCCTGCTCTGGGTGTCTATGCCTCATTCGCTCATTCTCTTAACCAACACCCACCCTGCCAGGCGCTGTGCCGGGCCCGCGGAGCTGACTAAGACAGCGTCCTTGTCCTCGAGGAGCCCCTGGCCGTGTGGGGAGGCACACCTGTCACGAGGATGTCAGTGCGTGTTAGGGGAGCGCCCTAGAGCCCAGGCGGGTTCGGCCGGGATTCCCCAGAGGAAGCGACATCTCTGCCGGGTGTGGAAGACAGGACAGGAAGCAGCTGGGAATGGTGCAGCAGACACACGTGGAAACAGCAGAAACACGTGGAGGTGGCTGAGCACAAGCACATCTGGGGACCGGGCAGTACTTTGCAGAAGGAAGAGAGAATCTGACTGGCTGAAGGAAGTTGCCTCAGGTCACGAAGGGCTTCTGGTGACGACCGACCGTGAGCTCTGTTGTGGAGGCCAAAAGCCATTCTAAAAGGATTTTAAGCAAGGACTGACAGGACATTGCTGGTTAAGGGTTCCAACCCTACCCAAACCCATTTTCCCAAACCTGCCAAGAACTCGGCACCCACCGGGCCAGCTCATGTTCTGCAGGCTGGCGAGCCTTTACCAGACATCTGACGGGTTTGATGATAACAAGGCTGGGAGCCAGGAAGAAAAAATTGAAAGTGGGAATTCAGGACCTCCTTGGCCTCTGGGCAACCCTGAACTGGCTTAGCCTCCAAGAACCACTTTTGATGAGAAGTTCTGGGAAGTAGGCCATTGCCAAGGCCAAGTAAACTCCTGAAGACACAGAAGGAGCCAGGACGTAGAAAGGGTAATGCCTTCACTGGTTTCCCCTCCCGAGTGCAGGTGGGCCACACGCCCAGCGCCTTCCTTTGCAGGAAGCCCCCTCAGGCTGGCCTCCTTCCTCTGGGCTCCATAGTCCCTGTGCCTCTCGGCCGGGTGTCGTGGTGACCGCCTTGGGGGATGTCCCCTTAGCTGTAGAGTTAGGTCTGACAGAGGCGAGATGTTGGAATAACCTCAGAGACCCCAATGTCTACCCGTTCCCTCCAGCCAGACACCAGGTATAGTAGCAGAACAGGTAGACCTAGGTTTTGGTCCTGGCCTTGCCAGTCGGTTAACTATAAGACCTTGGGTAAGTCATCTGGCCTCCGCGAACCCTGTTTCCTGACGTGCAAACTGAGAATGGCACTACTGACATCTCAGAATTATGGTGTCAATGGAACGAGAGAGTGTATGCCAAGCACTTGACACAAACGAGATTCTTATCCGTGCTGGCCACTCGCTGCTGGAGTCTATGCGGGGGGGGCACGGGAATGGACCACGGTGGGTTCAACACGCGTTTCAGCAGAGGACACAGCAGCATGGCAGGGTTGGAGAATGCTATGTCCCAAGCAGTTTGCTGTGCCGGGAGCAGGAGGTGGTGGAGAATGAGGAGACTGGGAGTGAGGCAGGAGAAGTCAGGAGGGGAAGGGCCTGCGGTGGGGCTGGAGGGGCTTGGCTTCCATCTTCAGGCTTATTGTCACAGGGAGAGTGGTTAGGACCTGGATTCATGCTGCACTTCTGCCACTTGGTTGGGCGGCCTTGGGAAAGTCATTTAGGCTCTGTCTTTGCTCGAGTCCCCCCAAAGACTTAGGTGCTTGTAGTCTATTCGAGAGGTGATTTCAAGAAGCAGAAGTAAAGGGATAGAGGAGGTGAGTCCGGGAATGGAGAAAAGCTAATACGGGCGGGGCACACTCATGTGAGGGTTGCTGCCCTGAGCCACTGGGTTCAGTGCTCCAGGGGACCCTCTGAAAGAAGGAAGCAGGCAGAGGCAGGACCTTGAGTGGAGGGGCCCTCAGGGTGCTGGAAAGTACCACACTGGCCAGGGAGCTCAGAGAAGGGATGAGGGGAGATGAGGCAGGTATTAACACTGCTCTTACCTCTTTGAGCCTCTGTTTTCTTGTCTGAAATTGAAAGACAACGATATATTTCCCAGGGGGATGAAATGATGTAAAGTATTGGAAAGTTCCTAACGACACATCTGACACAGAGTAGACAATCAAGAAATGGTAGGTATGGTTGAGCTCAGCACAAATGCTGGATCTTCAAAGAATCCTTTCCTGGCCATTCTCTTCACCTCCATCAAAGCATTCCGTCTGTTTCCTGCAGAGTGCTTAACATAGCACGGGATTATCTTGGTTATATGTTTGTTATCTGTCTCTTTCCACTAGAAGGAAAGCACCATGTGGGTAGGATATTAAATTTCTCGAGTCACTGCTTGATCTCCAGTGTTGAGCACAGTGCCTGCGACATATTAAATACTCAATAATTTTTTAATGGAACGATTATTATATTAACATTAATAGAGAAGGACAGTTACAATTCTTTATTAAGTATATACTCTATCTGTTAACAGGACGTTAAAGACCTAGCTGGATTCATCCGGACTCCAGCTGGGGCCCAATGCTGAAAATAGTAGGCACGGCTACATTCGGAGCAGGACCCAAGTCCATTCCTCCAGCGCTGGCCTACGAACTTCCAGGCTATGATACAAGAAAGAACTAAGAGTACTCGGGCAGGTTTTGGCCAGGACAAGGGTATTTTGGGAGAGCTTGTTTGAAAGCAGTGATTTGAAGATACTGTATAATTTTGCCTCTTCCCAAGGTCAGAGTTAGAGAGAAGCTATTAAGTTTAAGCTTCAGAGTCTCTTCCAAGGCTCTGGGAGGGTATCTAGCAATGTGTTCATATGGTCACATGTTTTACAAATTTTGCAAAAGTGGTGGCTCAGTCGGTTGAGTGTCCGGCTTCGGCTCAGGTCATGATCTCATGGTTTGTAAGTTTGAGCCCTGTGTTGGACTCTGTGCCGACAGCTCGGAGCCTGGAGCCCTTTCCTGCTCATGTTCTTTCTGTGTGTGTGTGTGTGTGTGTGTGTGTGTGTGTGTGTGTGTCTTTCTCATAAATAAACATTAAAGAAATTAAAAAAACACAAATTTTGAAAAAGTAAGATATTTAAAATACTTTTTAAAGAGGGCCTCCTCCAATTCTATAAGCTTCAAGCCCCACAAAACCTGCATGCGCCTCTGCCCTCTATCGGATCCAAGCTATTTAAGTAACCAATGACCTGTGAATTAGCTCATTGGATCCTGGCATCGATTCTATAATGTAGATGCTATTGTTGTCCCTGTTATAGATGAGGAAACTGAGGCCTGGAAACAGTCATTGCCCAAGATCTCAGTTAGTAAGTGGTAGATCTGGAATTTGAAGTTCGTAGCCTGTCCCCGGGGCCCGGACCCTGTGCTGACCAATGGTACATATTTGTTCTCTTGTCCATTTTCCCCACCAGTCATGGGATCCCCAAGGACGCAAAGGCAAGTCATTTCTATTTGCCCAGCACAGAGCAGACATCAGCAGACGTTGGTATATAAAGAACAGGAAAGAAGTCCCTGACCTCCAGGAGCTGGCCTGGGACTCATAGGGGAGCCTTGGGTTCCTAAGCTGAGCAGAAACAATTTCATAGAACATCAACATGAGACAAGGCCACTCTGTGTCCGTGATGGATCGAGACACAAACAGGACGACTCCATAACCATGTCTGAACAAAACGTGGACATTGTCCAAGCCACAAAAAACACCAACCATCCCCCTATTCTGGCTAATGAGACTATTGCTTCTTCCTAATGACTGCTTTCATCTATTGAATGCTTCCTCTCCTTCTATATTTAAGGCCTGGATTTAAGATCTAAATTAAGATCCCTGGTCATAGAATTACCCCTACTTCCGGACAGCATCCAAACCAGAGCAAGGCCCTGCTTCCTTCAAGCCTCCTTGAAATCATCTAACACAAGCCCCAATTCTAAGTCTTTTCTGATACCCCTCTTTCTGAGATGACCCGCAGTTCCTTTTCATGTATGCTCTCTCTCGTTGCAATGAGTATCCAATTTATTCAATTACAGCTGTGTTTCTGGTGGTCTTTTACTGCAATGGCATTAACACAGGTATCATCTAATGATGGATCATTGAGCATAAAATATCACTGTCGGGGCGCCTGGGTGGCTCAGTCGGTTAAGCATCTGACTCTTGATTTCAGCTCGGGTCATGATCTCACAGTTTGTGGGTTCAAGCCCCGCACCGGGCTGTGTGCTGACAGCATGGAACCTGTTTGGGATTCACTCTCTCCCTCTCTTTCTGCCTCTCTCTCTCTCTCTCAAAATAAATAAACAAACTAAAAAAATATATATCACAGTCGAAAGTTACAAAATGTTGCTCACCCCAAACTGATTGATGATGATAGAAAGAAAAATAGTGGTTCCCTTTGGGGGATGAGTGGTTATACACTGGGAAGAGACACGAGACAGCCTTTTGGGGTATTGGAAATGTTCCACATTTCAAACTAAGTGATGGTTACACCAATTAAAAAAAAAGATTAAGTTGTACACTTAATATTAGTGCACCTTATACACTTAATTGTATACATATTATAGTTTGATTTTAAAAAGTGTTGTCCAACAACTTCTGAAGGTGGGTGTGGGGGGAACAGGAAATCCAAACTAATCACCTAAGTATCAGTTTAGTAACTTAGCAACAAGGAGAAGGCTAGAGCGGATGGTGGCCAACTGGAAGGGAAACTTGGGCTGTCGGAGGACGGTATCTATGACGAAAGCCTAGAAAGTCAAATGCTTGCTAAAAACTTAAAGCGTTTGGATTGTTTAATCCCAGAAAAGACTAGATTGGAAGGAAATGCAATTGAACTCAAGTATTTTATTTTACAACAGGAGTTTGAGCCCAAGACAGATCTTCCTAACAGTGACCAAACAGGTAAATGAGGCTGTGACATCCCTATCCGGGAAATTTTGAAAGTCATTTGCCCAGGAAATACACCCTCCGTGGCCTGGTCTGGGAGTAGGAGACACAGGAGGTATTAGCTGCCCCTCTCATGATTGGGGACTCTGGTTAGTCATGGCTATGCCAGGCCAGCTGCAGAGTGCCAATTAGTTAATGCCAAAGAGAACATTCTCAGATCTGCACTGAGCTTTTTATACTCTGCTGTCAGTGCCACCAGCCAGCTGCTTTAGTTAAATCCAGTGTTTAATTACCACAGTCCGCGGCTACCATCACTCTTTCCTGATGAGTTTATCTTGGTTCCTGGAAGGTTGGTGGTGGCGACCGTGTGTCAGGAGCAGAGGTGAGCCTAAAGAAGCCTAAAACAGGGACTCTGGACCCTGGCGATTTGAGGGTATGCGAGATGCTGGGGGGGGGAGTTACCTGTAGGACTCAGCACCTGACCTCAGAGAGCTCACAGTTTCTTGGAGAGTTAAGACCTCCCACCTAGGACATGGCACTAGGCAGTGTGAGGTGAGCCCCCAAATGAGAGGCGCACACGAATATCCCAGCAACTGAGAATGGGCAGAGGTCCTTTGGGACTGGCGTTCTCAGGGAAGCTTCACGGGGAGGAGGACCTAGTGGACTTTTAAAGGAAGAACAGAATTAGGCCACCAGGCAGGGCAGCACCCAGGGGATGGAAGAGCATGACTTACCGCATGGAGGTCACAACAAAAACCTAATATATCTCAAGAATGGCAAGGAGGTGAACTAGCAGGAGGCAGAGCAGAAGAGAGGAGATCCCTGTCAGAGAAGCTTGAGCAACACCTCTGGGGAGTAGGGGGGAGCCAGTTCCGGGAGGATTTCCAATGCCAAGCTGAGACAGGGAAACCAAAAGGACCCCTCGAGAGACAAAGCTGTTTTTTTTTTCTTTTGCCTCCTTTGGGCTTCTATTCTTGCTAGACCTGCACCCCCACCCTACACACGCCTTATTGTATGTCCTTTTTGTAGGGACAAAGAGTTAATGATATCTTTGGAGCCTTCTAGCACAATAGATAATATCTAAGGACCAACTGGACAAAGCCGTCATGTGCATGTTCTAGACCACTGGCAGTAGACATCTCGACGCCAAGACCCCGGGCTCCAAGGAGTGAGTGACTTATGATGGACATCTGGACCCTGTCCTTTTTCTGACCAGTTCTTGGATGTGTGAGAGGACACGGGCATCAGACCACAGTCGTCGATAAATCCCCCAGACCCCAAGCAAAGACGGGACTCACGGTCCTGTCCTTTCCGAGTCTCCCAGAGGCTCTGTCTGTATCTGTCCTTCCTGTATCTTTAATAAACTGCTTTACCTCCTGCTGGCTCGAGTTTGATTTCCATCCTGCATGGAGCCAGGGACCCTCTTGGCTAGTCCTGCAGGTCTCTCTTTTCGTCTTCAGACCCTGCCTGCCTGCATCAAAGGTAAGACCTTGGGACCTCGTACAGTAAGTAGTCTGAAGCCGTTGAAAGTGTTTAAAGTTGCTTGAATGATCCGAATTTCTTACAGAAGTTTACAAGACTCAAGGATGTGGCATCCCTCACACTCTTGTGCTCCAGCCTGAGTGTAAAACATTCTTCACAATCCCTGAACTCCTGGCTAAATCCTAGACCCTCAGTTCTCAATTTTAACATAGGTCTCTAAGAAGCCTTGGTAGCACCATCCCATTTCCCCCAAGCCTGGGCAGGTGCCCCTTTCAGGGTTCCCACCCCCACCCCCCATTGTGTCCCCCGTTAGAGCCCATATCGGTGTGTTGTAATTCATTTGACGAACTCCTCCGCTAGACTGTGATTTCACTGTAGGCTAGGGACAGTATTTTATTCACCACTGTGTGCCTAACAGCAAGCACAGGGGCAGCAAAGCGAGGACGGACGGAAGGGCTGGGCTGAGGGCGGGGAGTACTCAGGTTCGTCCCTGTTCTGTGTCAGTGACTTTCTGGAGGACAATGGAAAATCACAATTGTCAACAGGTTATGGATTGGTAAGAAATGTGAGCTTAATTTGAATGATCAGTCTCATACTCTCACAGGAAGCAGAATGGGAGGGGGGACAAAAAAAAAAAAACGCCAAACGTCCCCCTCTCTCTCACCTCCTTGAGAATAAAAAGGAAGCCATTGCTATTTCTAGGCACGCCCGGGAATTATTTGAGGAACGGTGAGGCGGAGGGTTACTAACCGGGACTATAAGCAGTAACCCTCCGCGCGGGTCTTGTAACCGCCGTGGCGACGCCTCAGACCACCAGGGGGAGGAATCGTGCCGCATCCCGGACCTTGGGAGGTTTCATCCAACGAGGAGGGGCCGCGTGGAACTCTGGGGATTGTAGTTCTAGAGTAGTACGGCACAATCTCGCGCGACGCACCTCGGGAGTTGTAGTTCCCGGCAGAGAAGAAGGGAATGCTTTATTAAAGCGCCATGGTGAGTTCTGGAAACTACAACTACCAAAGGGCTACGCGCTCCGGAGAAGATTTTGGTTTCCGTCAGTTGACCTTCTGGGCTACTTCTGAGGGGTCAACTTGACTGGGTAAGTTGGGTTGGAGAAAGCTCTTGTTCTGAACTGAGATGCGAGCCGAACCAACTTTCTCATCCTCCAACCGGTTTTGGGGGCTGCTGGTCTCAATCCGAGGAAGTCCGCATTAATCCTTCACCCTTTTCTGTTTCCTATTCAGACACCTCCAGTATCCACCCGCACCCTTCACCACCCCACTATCATCTTGCTTCTTCACTCCCAACGGCCCTGGAATCCCACTCGGAGCTCTGGTGCTAGCACCCCTCCCCCCCACAACCCCTCTCTGAGCACACAGTGTGACTGACCTCCCCGAAACCTGGGCTTCTTTATGCTCCACGCCTCCTGTGTGCTCTCTCTCTTACCCCCCCTTTCCGGTTTTCCATGGTAGTGGGAAGAAGAGTCGCCATTCCTTGGAAATAGTGGAAGAGCCCAGGACTGCGCCGACCCGGGGTCTACGCCACCTCTGCAGCTCACTTCGCTGTGTGACCTGGGGCACATCAAGCAATGTCTCTGGGGCTCCGCTCTTCATTTACATAATGAAGATGTGATCGCTCTGTGGGTCTTAGGGTGAGGCTGTGTTGTGGAGCCAATAAGCTAATATGTGTGAAAGGACTTTTCAAACTGTAAAGCCTCCACAAGCGAGAGAGGTTATTTTTATTATAAGTATTAATGCTCTGGAACACTCTTCTCTTGTCTCCTTTTCTATCTCTGCTCCCTTGTTGCTCAAGCCTGCCTCTTGAGCACTTGGTGTCTCCATTCTCTAAGAGCAGGATATTTCCTCACTTCCTCCAGAGACCAAAGGTCAGACTCAGGAGCTTTAAGTCTCCAGGGAGCTTTGTCTGAAAGGAAGCCCCAGAGAAGTGCTTATCGTAGACTCTGTCTTGAAATAGCCAGCGATGAAAAGTCCACACAGCTGGCAGAAGGCTGGTTGGTTTCTGCCCACTGGAAACAGGGCCCCAGCAGAGAATGGACAGCTGCATCACCGGCCCTGTCCATTCCTTCTGGGCTCTTGGGGGCTTTTTTAGTACACTGCGGTTTTGGCTTGGGTGTTCTCCACCCAAAAAGGCTGGGAGGAAAGAGTCTATTTTGCTAAAGGGCTTAATCCAGAAAATATGAAAGAGACTGGCTGGGTATGGCCAAAGACATACAGCATAGTTAGTTAATTTTTTAACATTTTATGGTCACGTAAAGTGTACCAAGCCGTAGGCAATTATCAATTTTCTTATTTAAATTGAACTAGAAGCGACTTCATTTTACTTCTAAAGAACCTAGGCTCAGAACTACCATCTCTGGTTCTAGTGCCTTCTACATTTCAGGTGCTTTATATACATCGTTTCATTTAATTCTCATCAACAACTTCCTGAGTACTATTACTTCTATCATGTGGATAAATTATCAGAGGCTTAGAACTTAAGGAACTTGCTCAAGATGACAGCCAGTTAAGAAAGAACTGGAATTCAGACTATCACCAAAGCCTTTTTTACACTATACCGTATAGTCTTATCTTTAGGTAAAAAAGACAGAGTAAAGAGTTGAGGGGCTTTAAATCAAAGCCAAATAAAGAAACATTTATTGGGTCCTTACTGCATAGGGAAAGCATGAGGATAGAAGGTTTGGCCCTTTTTAGTATAAAACAGCCTTTATCTCTAGTATATCCAAAGAAATGAGGCATAAGTGTGTAAAAAACTAAATCTGATTCATTGGATAAATTAATTATTGAGAGTAGTTATATGCATTACATTAAGCCTTGTAACCAGCAAAAACATGCTTTTAGGTGGCCACAGGGATTAAACTAAGTAAAATCCTAGTCATTATCGTTTCATTAATATACAATGGTGGGCTGGAACACTGTATACACTCAGTAAATATATGTCGCATGCATCTCTGAATAAAAAGTCCTGTGTTCCCTCTGGACCAGAGGTTCTCAAACCTTGCTGATGAGAAACACGGGCAGCTTTTTAGAACTGACCTCTGGGAATGAGGACCCTAAAATCTGTGTTTTCGAACGTTTCCCAGGGGATCGTGATGCTAGGTTCAGGAACCTCCAAACTAGGTTCTACTTGGACTACGCGTCGGCAGGTCACTGATTGAAATCTGCTAGAATTTCCAAGCGCTCTCCTAAAGCAGCCCATGGTTGGTTACCAGGTGAGGATGTGGACAGTGCTTAGATTGGAGCGGAGGGAAGGTGGAAGGACTTGGGAAAGCACAGAGAGCCAGGGATTTCGCCGCGCGTTGATGGATGGGGTAGGTTTGCCTGGGTAGAAAGGCTTCTAGACAGGTTCCACCTTGAATTGTTTGGATGAGGTAAGCACGACAAGGTAGAGACACTTGGGGCTGATTTCCTTGGAAAATTAGATGGCGTCGATTAGAAACGACTTCGGATACTCTGTGCGGGGGTCTCGTATTCCTTGGACATCAGTTAATGTGAGCCCAGGGAATGCAGATTCATTTTTGGGTGTGCCTCACTCCGGCCGAGTAGCTTTCCTTTGTGTTTATATCCACACTTAGGTAATGACCCTCCCAAAAACTTTCCAGGACTACCAGTGAGTTCTACTCCCCATCTGTTTGGCAGTCTTTAACTCCAGTCGTCCCAATTCCCATCCCAAGCTCTGTTCTTTACATGCAGTATGACCAAAATCTTTTCCCGTAGGAGGCTGCTATCATTCTGTCACCCGGTCCTGAAACCTGCCTCATCTTTGTCTCTTTTCTCTCCTTTGCCTCCATAAATCCACTCAGTCGCCAAATCCTGTAGTTTCATTTCACT
This sequence comes from Paguma larvata, assembly GCA_030068075.1. NCBI lineage: Eukaryota > Metazoa > Chordata > Mammalia > Carnivora > Viverridae > Paguma > Paguma larvata. The sequence goes on along the minus strand of CM057833.1, from coordinate 19,013,506 downwards.
CAATCAACAGCTTTTTCCCGGGTACTTCCTGAGAGCCAGGTACTATACTAGGTGCTGTAAATGCATTATTTCATTCGATCTCCCCAACAGCCCTGTGAGGATGGATAGTATCCATTGTACCGATGGGGAATCAGGCTTAGTGAGATCAGAGGCTCTGCCCGAGGTAAGAAAGTTAGGCAGCAAAGGAGCTGGGCTCAAACTTGGCTCTCTTAAAGCAGACTTAACATCACTCATTTCCACAACCTCGTTTCCGCAGTAGATTCCAACTCCTTGGCCTAACGCTTGAGAGACTGCTACCCTCCGCATCTGTCACACCTTTCTTTTCTCACCTTGCATCCGTCACTAACGAGTAGCTTTTCTCACCTGTGCGTTCTTACCTCTGCGTCCTAGCTCCCGCACTTTCTTCTACTTGAAAATTAGCTCTTGTCATCTTTCCCTGCCCTCCTCTGCCGAGCTACAGGAGTGTGCTTTCTTCTCGGAGCTCCTCCATCTATCTGATCCTCTTACCTGACCCTCTTTGATGGCAGTTAGAACTTGGAGCTGCTTCGTCGTCATGTGGGTGGCGTGTCCTGTTTCCCTGTGTAGGCCTTCCGTTGGTGACACCCTCAACGACCAGGGGGAAGGGAAGATCAGTCCACTGACTACATCAGGAGCTCAGTTTCTTTTTAAAAATAGTTGGATTCTGGGGCGCCTGGGTGGCTCAGTCGGTCCGACTGTTTGATTTTGGTTCAGGTCATGAGCTTGCGGTTTGTGAGTTCAGACCCTTGTCAGGTTCCCTGCAAATAGCTCGGAAGCTGCTTTGGATTCTCTGTCTCCCTCCCTGTCCCTCACCTGTTCTCTCTCTCTCTCAAAGTAAACATTAAAAAAAATAAATAAAAAGAATTGGATTCTACTACTACAGAATAGTCGAAAGAAAATCATTTATTATATTCCAAAGTTAAATAGAATGACGTTAGGATTATCGGTTATTGGGTTTTCCATTGGACCAGACAGTTGGAAGTTGGCGACCAGGAGATCTGTGTGTAATAATAGTTATACTTGTGACGTTGAACAGTTCGCTTAATCTCTTAGGACCTTGATTTCTTCAGCAGCTGCACATGTATATACTGGGGAGGGTGAGGAGGATTGATGGAAATGGTCTCTAAGGTCTCTTCTTGCCTAGACACGCTTGGACTTGAACTTTCTGATCTATCCCAGAGTGTCTTAAAGCAAACAGAATAGTGTAATGACTAAAAATGTGGGGCCGGGACTTAGGATATTGGTTTAGATGCTTTTGGTTCAGGCAATAGAAGTCTAAAGTCAGGGGCGCCTGGGTGGCTCAGTCGGTTAAGCGGCCTGACTTCGGCTCAGGTCATGATCTTGCGGTCTGTGAGTTCGAGCCCCGCATCGGGCTCTGTGCTGACAGCTCAGAGCCTGGAGCCTGCTTCACATTCTGTGTCTCCCTCTCACTCTGCCCTTCTCCTGCTCATGCTCTGTCTCTATGTCTCTCAAAAATAAATAAACGTTTAAAAAAAAATTTAGAAAAAAGAAGTCTAAAGTCAGTCAGTTTAAACAAAAAGGGGATTTACTGACTTGTGTAACTAGAAAGTCTAGGAGTGAGTGGGTCAGGCTTTTCATGTATAGCTTAATCTAGAGATTTTTTTTTAAACAACCGATAATTTATTAAAGAGGTTGATTTAAGCGTCTGCAATGGTGACTTCAGCCTCAACTCCTGGCTCAATACTGATGGAAGTAACTGCCTAACAATCTCAGAAGGACTGTGCAGGTCCATGCGTGGCTTGTATAGCCTCACCTGAAAACGATTCCCCGTCTTAGAACCTTCACCACAAGGAGTTTTTCTTGTAGTGATTCTGAGTCTTGTAGACATCCGAACTGCTCCTTTCACTTTGAGATTCTTTTCCTTTGCACCTCTGATCAAGTCAGTGCATACCTTCTCCAAAGATCTTGTGTTGCGGCTGGTTAGAGTCATTCTCATTTGGTGAATCGCCACCTCTGGTTCCACGGCTGTCTTCCTGGTGTCTGTAAAAGCCATGACTGCGGTGCGGCTTCCTGAGCGACTTGCTCCTCGGCGAGAGGGAACGGAGGTGAGTCAGGAGCAGGAGCGGGGCCTCCGAAGCTCCGCTGTAGCTGCCGCCGTGTCTTCCTCAAAGGGTGAGATTCTTATTCTTTTTTTAAGTTGATGTATTCATTTTGAGGGAGAGAGAGAGCGTGCGCACATGTGCGTGTGAAAGCTCATGTAAGCCGGGGGTGGAGGCAGAGAGAGAGAGGGAGAGAGAGAGAGAATCCCAAGCAGGCTCCACGTGTGAGCGCAGAGCCTGGGCTCTGGGCTCTGTCTCTGGGCTCCATCTCACGCACCTCGACGAACCATGAGATCACGACCTGAGCCGAAATCAAGAGTCGGACGCTTAACTGACTGAACCGCCCCTAATTTTAAGAGATTAAGAGATTCTTAATGTCTTCACAGATAGGACGCCCTTTTCTTCGATTTGCTCAACTCTGCCATCCATCCTTCTCGGGTAGCTTCATCCTTGAAGTTGCAAAGCAGCCGCAACATCCCAAGGCTTCACATCTGCCCATCGCTCTAGTTCAAAACAAGAAAGAACTTTTCCATCCTCAGACCTCAAACTTCCTGAGCTTCCTTCTGAATGGACCGACTATGTCATGTGCCCACCCTTCATCCAGAAACTGACAGGGGACACCTAGGGCTGATTGGGCTCGGGTCAATTAAGGCCCAACTCTAGAAGTTAGCGGCGGGGCAGCCCCGCCCAAATCACGTGGGAGGGCAAGATAGAATGCGTGCTGAGAAGTTTGGCCATGTTCTCCACTGTTAGAGCCACGTTGCCCACGGTCAGATTCTGGCTCCGTCGGCTGTCTGTTCTTGGGTAACCTACCCAACCTTGGCAAGGCCATCAGTTTCCTCATCCCGGTTTTCCCATTAATCAGATAGTAAAGCACTTGGTGTCATTCCTGGTGATGACGAGGTTGCGGAGGGAAAGAAGCAATGGCAGTAGCTGCAGTTTGGGGAGCAGCCAGGTTCCCCGAACGTGGGCTAGTCAGAAGCACGCACGCCTGCCACGTTCAAGGCTCCTGGTTGATCTGCCGCGTCATACTCGTCCCCTGTCGCTGCCCTCCCTCGCTCTGTGGAAACGCCTTCCTTCCTCTCCCCTGCCTCCAGATCTTCCTCATTCCTCAAGGCCCAGCCTAAGTGCCTCCTTTATAGTCCGTCGTTTAGGTCCGTGCTTTTGTAAACCGACACCCGAGTCTCCCCACGAGCAGGATCAGTAGGTGTTAAGAGCTCGGATCTGGATTAGGCAGACCTGGGTTTGCTGCCCGGAGGCAACCTTTCTGCGCCTTAGTTTCCTTATCTATAAACACGGTCTTCATAGGACCTTCTTCAGAGACTTGGGGAGAGAATGAAGTGACATACTGTATGCAAAGAGCTTAGTTCAGTGCTGACACAGAGCCGGTAGTATATCTTAGTCGTCATTATTCCCAGCCTCGTGAGGACACAGTCTGGGTTACATTCTTTGCAGAAGTTACTGCTGCGCTGGGCACGTAGTAGGTGCTGAGTAAGCACTTGGCAGTGGGTTTGGAGGAGCATCTTCCCTTTCCCCAGCCAGCTCTTCACCCTGCTCCCAACAGCAAAGCAGCCCTTAAACCTTGGCAAAGTCAGCGTAGCACAGTAGATGGTGCGGAAGACTGAACGAGTCCCTGACAAGGAGATGGGGTGATAAGGAGCAGTGGACACGGGTGGCAGATGACACACAGAAGCAACAGGAAGCTCAGAGGAAACCAGCAAGAGGCTCTTCTGTGCTCTGCCCTCAGCCATCAAGTTCAGCGCTGTGCAGGTCGTCGTTTGTCTCAGCTGGTGATGAAATGGGGGTCAACCAGTCCGTGGGCTTTCCACCTGTCACAGGACCCCACCTCGTAGGCTGCGGGGATGTGATGGAAGGTCAGAGTCTCCAGGTAAGTGTCTCCGGCTCCGTCCCCGCACGGCTCTGCTGCTTTTTCCAGCACCGTGGCTTACCAGTTGCCATTCCGATGGTGTGATTCTCAGTGCGGGGAACAGAGCCGGATTTGGTGATAGAGCCCCCAAGTCTGTCTTCCTTGACCTTTTTCTTCATCTCTCCAGTTAGAAACCTCTCGGTAGCCAGAGATGGGTTCTTTTGCCAGCTGGGCAGAAGGGGGGTGGGGGGCTCTGGCTCCAAGCGCACTCTCGGACTTGCTGCCCTGCATTGAGGGCAGATGCCTGATCCTGGAAAGGTCTTCAGTCTTCTGCTGATCTGAAGGTATGAGGGGGGAGCCGTGGGCCGTGTGCTGTTGGCCTTTGACTCCCTGCCCTGGGTTGGAAGACGTGCTCCTCTCGCTCCTCTCGCTCTTCTCGCTCCTCTCCTGCCTTCATCCTTTTTCCCCCTCCTGCTTTGGTTCTGGACTTTCCCCTCCATCAGTTCCTAGTGCTTCTCTGCTGGCCCTTGGACTCCGCCTCTCTCTTGAGAGAGGCACAGACTTCCTGTTAATACCTCACCTACTCCCGTGCATAGGGAGCGTGCTGCCGCTTCCTGCGGGCCAGCCTGGAGAACCGGCCTGGGCGATGCCCCCCATCCAGCACGAGGGCTAATCTCCTTGCCGGGCTCCTCCAGGCCTGGGCTCGGGGCCAGACTGAAATCTTTCTGATCCAAGCCCTGAAAATATTCTGGTGCTCCCAGATGTAATTCAAAATATAGTCGGCTATTTGAAACCACATAAGCCTTACATGCATGCTAAAAATAAAATTGCTTCTTTCTGGATTTTCTGGGTACGGAATTCAGGTCTATGAATTAGAGCTTAAGTTCCCCATTTTGGAGCCCTGCTCCGCAGGGCGGCTCAGATACCCACTGAGTGTGTCTGTTGGGAAATCTAGCAGAGTCGGGCTTCTTGCTCTGAGCAGTTGCTCTCTTCTTTCCTACAGGGGAGCTTCTTTCGGCTCTTCTACCCCTGCCAGGAGCCGGAGGAGACCACGGAGCAGCCCCTGTGGATCCCCCGCTATGAGTACTGCACGGGCCTGGCCGATTACCTGCGGTTTAACAAGCGCTGGGGGGGTTTGCTGTTCAACCTGGCTGTGGGTAAGGGCTGGCCTCCCCCCCCCCCCGCCCCCCCAGATGCTTCCCCAGCTTCCTAGGTATGTTCCTAGGAGGGATCCCTAGGCGGACAGAGTACCCCTAGTTTGCTTTTTCCGGCCCTTGTGTCACGGGGCATGCATCAGCCCGTGTGGCGTGGAGAATTGGGAGAGGATTCTATACAAAAGAGCTTTGGTTACAGAGTTAGGTTGTCCTGGATTCGAATCCAGACTTTCTCATTTACAGTTCCTCCCAAGCTCTCCTCTCTCTGGGGAACGTCACACTGAATCATCCACTTCCCCCAAAGACCCCACCATTAGGAAGTCTACCCCCTGCCTTGGCATCTCAGGGGTCGTTCAGGACTTGTTGCATTTATCTTCCCATTTTCTATTATATTCGTGCTTTCCAGGGAAGAAAAGGGGAAAAAGGAAAGGTGATTGTTTGCCCTGGACTGCTCAGGGGCAAAAGGTGGTTCTCCAGTGAGAAGGGGCATGTGTTCACACGTGTGCCTGTGCCCAGGCTGCCCTTGGGATTGCAGATCTGGGGCAGCCGCAGATTCTATAGCCCATGTCTCTGCTAGGATCTTGTCGCCTGCCTGTTAGCTGGAATGGCCCCTTTAAGACAAAGGACTCTGGATACCCCTTGATCATCTTCTCCCATGGCATGGGAGCCTTCAGGTAAGAGCTTCTGTCCCCCAGAACTTGTCATATTCCTCAACCAGTGACAGCAGCTGAGTCCGAACTTCTTATCAAAGGGCAGAGAAACAGACGTTTCCACCTGCCAGCCATCTTATCTCCCATCTGCTTCCTTCCGTGGCACCGGGTCCACCTTCCCTTGAAGGCCTTTCCCAAGCCCCTTGCACCTGGTGGCGCCTTTCAGCTGCCTTCACGTCCTTCGCTTCTCGTGTTCGGCATTTATAATGAAATAAACAAGCAGAATTTATTTTCTGTTTATTTAAACGAAACATTTATGAATAAAATAAACTCTTTTAGTCCTGTTTCTATATAACAGCACAGAAGTATTAGAAGGAGCTTAGCCTTGTGGTCAGTGTACACGGAGGGACGGCTCTGCCGTGGCACCGACATAGCAGTGAGACGGGCTCACGCCCTGCACGCCCGGAGCTCGGAGCCTCACCTGCGAATCTCGGCCACACCCCCTGTGCTCCGTGGGAGCCTGGGACGGTGGTAGCTCAGATTGCATCATCTGGCGGATGGGCTGCTGCTCCCACGCGTGGTTTGTGAGGATTCGGTTAGACCGACACCCGGAAGTGTCCCCACACTCGGTTCTCTTTGTTTCTCTATGTCGAGGAACGTGGAAGGTGAACGGTAAGATCTCTCTTACCAGACCTGGGTAGGCTCTGCCTGAGTTTTGTAAGTCAGTATCCATTCAGAATCCTTCCGAGGAGCCCTGCTTTCTACACCGTGCTGTGTTACATAGCTTAGTAACTACAGTCCATGCGTTCCTGTTTGCCTTTGTGAAGGTTGTGTCTATATGTTCATTAGCAACATAGAAGTCTGGCTTATGTCCTAGAGGGTTACACCTCTCAAGGGTATCTATTTTTGCCTTCCCGCTCCCTAAACCACTGTCTGCACTGTAGCCAGGGAGATGTGTTTTAAAGCAGAGAGGGACCGAGTCATTTCAGCCCTTGGAGCAGTGCCCGGCAGATGGTAGGTGCTCAGTGGATATTTGTTAAATAAATGAGTGACTGTCGCTTCCGTACTTAGACTTTTTAATAGTCCTTTGAACTTAATTCAGTTCTTGCCATGGTCTTACCTGGATGCAGGTCCCAGACAAAGTTTCTAGCCTCGGTTCTTCCTACTTTCCCCACTCCGGCTCTCGAGACAAACTGACCTTTCACTTGTATAAAAGCACTCTGCTATTTTCTGCCTCAGAGGTTTTATCTGTGCTGTGTTTTGTGGCTGTTCCCATTGCCTGGAATATTTGCTCTTCTGCTCCTCCCTTCCTCCTCTGGCCCCCAACCCCTTCATCTTTTCCTGGCTAGTTCCAGATTACCCTCGAGGTCTTACTTTGAATGTCACTTTTAGGGACACCTATCCTGAACCCTGCATTATATAAGTTTAAGTTTTTCAGTAACGTGCTTTCATAAGATAATATCCAGTACTTCTCAGTATTTTTCATAATTATAATGAATTAATTATGTGTGATTATTTTCTTAATTAAAAATTAACTTTTTAAATTTATTTTCGAGAGAGAGAGAGAGAGAGAGTGAGCGTTAGCAGGGGAGGAGGGGCAGAGAGAGACGAAAACAGAATCCAAAGCTGGCTCCAGGCTCTGAGCTGTCAGCACAGAGCCTGACGCGAGGCTCAAACTTGCAAACCTCGAGATCGTGACCTGAGCTGAAGTCAGACGCTTAATGGACTGAGCCACCCAAATGGCCCTGTGTGTGATTATTCTTTAAGGTCTGTCTTTTCTACTAGATTGTAAGCTCCATGAAGGCAGAGGCCATGTCTATCTATCTCTTCCAGGGCCTAGGACAATACCTGGAAAGTAGTAGTTTCCCAACAAATATTTATTAAGTGAATACAAGGGCTATATTTTGCAAGGTTCTCATTCATGTAGCAAATATCCGTTGAGCACCTGTTCTGTGCCTGCCCCTTGGCATGAGAAGAACGTGAGTCCTATGGAGATAAACAAATCAAGGAATTGGATCCGCTAGGGGAGCCTAAACACGGACTCACACAGCTAGCCCTTGGCAGGAAGTGGAGAGTGAATGCGGAGATGAGGCTCGAAAGGCAAATAGATGGTTTTCAATGTTGCTTTCTTACTCAGTAAATTCAGTACCCGCCATGTGCCGGGGCCTGTGCTGGGGTCGAGTACTCAGTAGTGAATAAGATAGAGTCCTTGCCTTCAGAAAGACTGTAGTCTAGTAGGAAAAAAGTAAGAAACAGTCTCCTAAGCTCACAGGTGTTTTACACAGAGAACAGGTGAGCACGTGACTTTGGAGAGTGGTCTTTTTGGTCTAAGAATGTGTATTGAGACTTCACACCTCAGTTGACCTCAGTGGGCCAATTATAAATACTCTTCAATAACCAGAATGAAATTCCAAGAAAAAAAGCAGGGAGGGAAAGGGACATGGTTTCCTCTTGTTGCCTATGTGTTTAATTCAGGATCGGAAATCCTTCCAGAACTCTGGCTTCCCATCACAGGGAGGAGTATGTGTATTTAAATGTTACCTGTTTAGTGGGGCGCCAGGGTGGCTCAGTCGGTTAAGCATCTGACTTGATTTCAGGTCAGGGTCGTGATCTCACGGTCGTGAGATGGAGCCTCACGTTAGGCTCCGTGCTGAGCATGGAGCCTGCTTGAGATATTCTCTCTCTCTCTCTCTCTCTCTCTCTCACCTTCTCACCCCTCCGCCCCTCCTCCCTCATATGCTCAAACATGCATTCTAAATAAATAAGTAAATACACAAATAAATACATAAAAAAATAAATATTAGCTGTTTGCGATGTGCCATTGATCCTTTGGTTTCCACACAGTCCTGTGAGGTAGGCGGTGGGGGATGCCGACTTTACGGATGACCAAGCAGGCTCCGAAAGGCAGACTTGCCCAAGGTTACACAGGGAGGGATCAGAAATCTCTCTGGCTCTTATGTCCAATTCACTACCTCCCTTGGAGAAGTGAGAGAAGGTGAAAATCAGTTCAATGTCTGTCCATCCTGACCTTCCTGACTCAACTGGGATCCAAACAAGTTGCATTAACAGAAAAACTCCAAATAATAGTGACCGAAGCAATATGAAGGTTTTTTTCTTGCTCAGATAGAAGAAAGCGAGAGGTAGACAGAGGATATCGTACCTCCACAGTTAATCAGGGAGCCAGACTTCTTTTATCAATTTGCTCTGCCATGTGTGGCTTCCATTTCTAAGGCTATGTGATGACCTTGGGTGGCTGCTTTAGCTCCTGCCATTACACCGCATTCCAAGCAATAGGAAGGGAGAATGCTCCTGAAAGTTCCAAACAACACAACCATCTAGTCTCATTGACTAGAGCTGCTCTGTCCATTATAGTAGTTTTTAGCCACATGTGACTCTTGAACATTACAAATGTGGCTGGTCTAAACTGAGATGTGCTGAAGTATAAGGTACACACTGGATTTCAGAGACTTCACTTGGAAAAAAAAGAACTTAATATTTCATTAATTCAGACATTCTTTATATTTAAAGTAGTCTCTCCACCCAGCGTGGGGCTCAAAGGCTCAAAGTCATGCCCCTGAGATCAAAGAGTAGGATGCTCTACCAACCGAGCCAGCCAGGTGTCCCTAATTCAGACATTTTGATTATATGTCAAAATGATAATGCCTTGGCTCTATTGAGTTAAATGTAATATATTATTAAAATTATTGGGGCGCCTGGGTGGCTCAGTTGGTTAAGCGGCCGACTTCAGCTTAGGTCGTGATCTCACGGTCTGTGAGTTCAAGCCCCACGTTGGGCTCTGTGCTGATGGCTCATCAGAGCCTGGAGCCTGCTTCGGTTTCTGTGTCTCCCTCTCTCTCTGCCCTTCCCCTGCTCACGCTCTGTCTCTATGTCTCTCAAAAATAAATAAACGTTAAATAATTTAAAATTATTTCCACCTGTTTTTTTTTTGTTTGTTTTTTACTTTAGACATATATCGGGGTCCCTGGATGGCTCAGTCAGTTGAGTGACCGACTGACTCTTGATTTCAGCTCAGGTCATGATCTCACAGTTCGGGAGTTTGAGCCACGCATTTGGCTCTGCGCTGTCAGTACAGAGCCTACTTGGGCTTCTCTCTCTGTCTCTCTCTCTCTCTCTGCTGCTCTGTCTCTCAAAAATAAGTACACGTTAAAAAATATATATATATATCTACTAGAGAATTTTAATTAATTATGAGAGTAGTGTTACATTTCTATTGCTGGGTTGAAACTTAATCACACAGATAAACCTGGCTGCAGGGGAGGCCGGGAAATGTCATAATTGATGGCATAACTGTTTCTTGAGCTGAAAATTGGATTCTGTTACTAAGGCGAAGGGAAAAGTAAGTGTTTAGAGTAGGCAGTGAACAGTGTCTGCCATATTGCTTTTTTTTCTGGGAAGTTGGAAGACAGACAAAAAAATTCACATGCTAAATCACAGGGGCATATTTGCATATTACAGAAATAGCCAGAGTGTCTGTCTTCAAAGATCTGACCAACGAATTTGGGAGAAATACAACATAGAGACAATAAAAATGCTGTTGTTGAAGTAGCCAAACTATTGGGGGTGAGTGGGGGAGATGAATCAAGGGTCATGTGGGGTTGAAAACATCATGGGTGGATTTCCGCATGCTTCTTGGAACCTTGGGGAGACAAATGGAAGGCTGTTTCAAATGAAGCTTCCTCCATTCAGTCTTTTGAGATGGTCACTAGCCAAGTATGATTGGATTGGGGGCTGCAGGTGGGCAATTCTTTTGACCACTTCTCCCTTCCTTCCTTCCTTCCTTCCTGCATCTCTAGGACGCTGTATTCAGCCTTCTGCATGGAGCTGGCCTCCCATGGCTTTGTGGTGGCTGTTCCAGAACACAGGTGAGGGGGTGACGGTCATAACAAACGATCATGGGTTGGATGCCTGTCGTGGGCTAGGATATGGGCTAGACCCGTATCGAAATAGTATTTCTAGTCTTCTAGTTTTTGGGTTTTTAAAAATGAGTATAATACCTGCTTTGTGTGGTATTATACTCATTAAAATAATTTGTTTTAATGTTTTATATATTTTTGAGAAAGAGAGAGCGAGCACGCACGGGGGAGGGGCAGAGAGAGAGGGAGACACAGAATCCGAAAGCAGGTTCTAGGCTCTGAGCTGTCAGCACAGAGCCCGATGCAGGGCTCGAACTCATGAACCGTGATATCACGACCCGAGCTGAAGTTGGTCGCTTAACCGACTGGGCCACGCAGGCACCCCTATATTCATTTTAAAGGTGAGGAAGCCAAGGTTCAAAGGTTCGCTTGCTGAAAGTGACACTGCTAGATTGGGGTTCAAACCTGTCAGTCTTCAAAATCCATGTTTTTCCTCCTCTCCTATGTATGCCCCCAGGTCTTTTTCCCTACTAGCTGAAAGTTGATCTAGGGTGTCTGGGCGGAAATGGAGGATTTGGTAAAGGGGAGAAATAAACTGAAGGTATCTTCTGGTTTCTCTGGTGGCATGTGTATTTCAGGGACGGGTCGGCCGCGACCACCTGTTTCTGCAAGCAGGCCCCAGAGGAGAACCAGCTCGCTAATGAGTTGCTGGAGGAGGAGTGGATCCCTCACCGTCAGATTGAAGAAGGGGAGAAGGAGTTCCATGTCCGCAATTGCCAGGTAGGCTTGTGCCGTTCGGGGAAGGGAGAGTTAACCCTATCCACCTCCTACTATCGTCACTAAGAAGACTTTTCACTAACCTTCTGTCTTGAAATCTCAGTCACGGTGGGTCTGAGCTTACCAGCCAGAGAAATGGGGTATTAATCAAGACCCTGAGGATCACAGGTGACAGAAACTCTATTCAATCTTACTAGGCCAAATGGAGAATTGACTGGCGTATACAGGCAGTTGTGAGTGGGGCGGGACCCCTGGAGCCAGACAAATACTGTCAAGACCTTTTTATCTTTCTCATCTCTGCTCTGCTGGTTGGTCTTATTTACAGACTGGCTTACCTCTGAGGTTAGAACCCAGCTCTGGACAGTCTGAGCTGGCGTATGTTTGAGCTCCCTGTCCGAGAGAATTAGGCTCTTTGGGAGTTGTCTTCCAGTCGTCACACCTGCAACATGAAAAACCCTGGAGGGAGGCTCCTGGCCTGGGGAGAAGTACCCAAATAGGAAATTCCCATCAGAAGCACATTGGTAGATTTGAGGGGAGCACAATCCTCAAAAGTCAGGGCGAAGTAGGGGCAGGTAAGTGCTAGACGGACAAAAGCAATAGAGCCATGTTGTACATAGGCAAGTAGAATCCAGCACTGGGCTCACTAAAACACACTCTCGTTTCTTTTGTGTTCAGGGTGCTTTTCATACGTGTCGTCTTACTTGGTCCTCTTGACACCCCCGTGGGGATGTGGGTAGAATACGCGTGGCCGCGCTGACTGCAGGGAACGGTTAGGAGGTGCTTATGTGAGCTGCTAGGAGGTTGCTGGGCCTTTCTCAGGACGTGGAGCCCACAGTGCTTGCTGAGCTGTGGGTGGGCAAGGCCATCCCTGCATTCTTCCTCGGCTCTGTAGGGGGGTGGGGGTGAGATCGGGACAACCGCGCAGTGTTCAGGTCCCACTGGGACCGTCTGTGTTGCAGGTGCATCAGAGGGCCAGCGAGTGTATACGGGTATTGAAGATCCTGCAGGAGGTCACTGCTGGGCAGATCGTCCTCAACATCCTGCCCGGCGGGTTGGATCTGATGTCTTTGAAGGTACGGCGGCAGCTGGTGTGACCCCGGGCGCACGTGTTCAGCAGGACTTTTCTGGTTACAGATAACAGCCACCTAACTCGTTAGCTTAAACCAAAAGGGAATTTATTGACTCACATAAGTGGGAAGACCCAAGGCAGACTGGCTTTAGGCCAGTGTAACTGGATCCAGGGTCTCAGACATGGTCACCAAAGCCATGGCGCTCTCCTCCTTCTCCTGGCTCAGTTCCGCTCCATTCTCATGGCACGCCCCCCCCCCCGTCGGGCTAGAAGGATGTTGTCGGCAGCCCAAGCCTGTATTTTTTTTTAAGTTTATTTATTTGTTTTGAGAGAGAGAGACCACAAGCAAGGAATGGGCAGAGAGGGAGGGGGACAGAGGTTCCAAAGCAGGCTCTGCGCTGACAGTAGAAAGCCCGACGCGGGGCTCAAACTCGCGAACCATGAGATCATGACCTGAGCTGAAATCAGACGCTTAACCTGCTGAGCCACCCAGGCGTCCCACCCGAAGCGTGTGTTTCAGTTCAGCTCCAGATTCAATAGGAAAGGTGATTCCGTTGGCCTCCACTCTTCTGGGAAGGCCGTGGCCCTGCTTGGGTTACATGCCCTTCTGGGTCACACACTGTACCCAGAAGGATGGTTGTAAGTGGGGCAGGTTGACCTGCCTCGGTTCTACCCCCACTTCTGGGTCAGGGGAACCTGAGCACTGAGACTGGCAGCCCTACAGGGCCACGCGGATAAGCAAGCGATGGTTCGGTCCCCAGAGGAAGGGCTGTCGAGCAGCAAACAACCTGTGTCTACAGTGGGCTCATTCCTTCCCCTGAGGGAATCTCAGAAATCCTCCCAGGAGGATAGAAACTGTCCCGGCTGGGACTTTGCTGCCTATGAAGATACATTCCCAACCCCCGAATCTTTCCCACCTAATCTCAAGAAAAGCTCAGGCTCTATTTAGACCACCAAGAAATCACACAGAAGCGTGAAGAAAAAAGAGTTTTTTTATATTTTGATGTTTGTCCTTCCAGGTCTTTTATTTATTTATCTGTTTATTTATTTCAAGAAAGAGAGGGAGCCTGCAAGCAGGGGGAGGGGTAGAGAGAGAATCTTAAGCAGGCCTGTGCTCAGCATGGTCTCGATCTCTCAACCCTAGGATCATGACTGAGCTGAAATCAAGAGTCGGACACTCAACCCACTGAGCCATCTAAGTGACACAGACCTTCTAGTTCTTTTAAAATGCATAGTGTGGGGCACCTGGGTGGCTCGTCGGTTGGGCGTCTGGCTTCGGCTCGGGTCATGATCTCAGGGTTCCTGGGTTCAGGCCCTGCGTCGGGCTCTGTGCTGACAGCTCAGAGCCTGGAGCCTGCTTCTGATTCTGTGTCTCCCTCTCTCTCTGCCCCTCCCCTGTTCACACTCTGTCTCTATGTCTCTCGAAAATAAATAAACGTTAAAAAAAATTTTAAAAAAATGCATAATGTATATGTATACATTTTTAAAAACAATGTTATCATTTAATACAAGCTTTTTTATGGCTTTTTTTTTCCACTTAGAAAAATAGTCTGAATGTTGTCTTATGCCAGTTAATATTTTTTTATGGCATGATTTTTAAGAGCTGTATAATATTCCATTACATGAGTGAGAATGGTGTGTGTGTGTGTATATATATATATATATGTATGTATATATATATATAAAATAATAATTACTGCCTTATGAGTACTTGCCATGATGAGAGCCCCTTGCACAAACTTACGCAGTAAGCATTATCTCTTTACATAGAAAGAAACCAAGGATCAAAGAGACTGTCTAACCTGCGTGTCACAGCTAAGTAAGTGGTAGACTCAGACTTCAAACTGGGACTTTCGGATCCCAAAGCCTGTGCTGTGTGCCCCAAAACCTTATTACAAAGTACTTTTAGGGGCGCCTGGGTGGCTCAGTCATTTGAGCTTTCGACTCGATTTCAGCTCAGGTCATGATCCCAGGGTCGTGGGATTGACCCCTGCGTAGGGCTCGGCACTGAGCATAGAGCCTGCTTGAGATTCCCCACCCCCCTCTTCCCCTCTTCCTCTCTACCCTCCCCCCAAACCCCCTCCCCCACCACTCTGGCTCTCTCTAAAATAAAAATAAATAAAAAAGAAAACACCTTTTAAAGGCTCTAGTAGCGTCTTCCAGGGCAGAGTATCTGCCTGGATGCCCAGTTGGTAAGGCAGAGATCTGAAGCACTTTACCAACCATTTGGGGTATGTCATCAGCCCCCGGCAAACACGCACGGGCCTGGGTGCTGAAGTGCAGGGCTGCACGCCTGGGAGCCTAAGACCGGCATTAGGCAGGCCAGAGTTTAGTTGGATTGTTGTATTTTGGGAAAATACAGAATAAAAAAGCTAAGAACATTTTCGTCTATCAGATTAAGATTTGAAAATCGATTACTCACTCTTGTTGGCAAAGCCGTGGGGAAGTAGAGAGCGCAGAGTGCCCCACGCAGGGCGGCTTGGCGATGGTTATCGACAGCACAAATGCACGCACTCTGTGACCCGGCAACGCCCACTTCTCGGAATTTATTCCGTAGATACTTGTCCACATGCAACATGATGTATACACGAGGTTATTCATTCCACTGTTGTTCGTGACAGCCGAAGCTCGATAGTGTCCTGAGTGTTCCCCAGTAAGGGAAGTGGTTTCACAGATTATGGACAATGGATGTGTTCGTTTTGGGAAGGTTAATTGATGTAACTCGTGAGTCCCAAATCTCAGTAGCTTGACAAAGGAAATGTACTTCTCTCCCATATAAGGTCAGAAATGGGTGCTTCTGCGCAAGAGCTAACTCAGGAACCCAGACTGCTTTCAGCTCATAGCTCTACCCTCTTCACTTGGGAAACGCAACTCTACTGTGTGCAGTAGTCCAGGAATTGGAATGGGTGGGGAGGTTTGTATGAAACACTTTTTTATGGGCCAGGCCTGGAAGTGGAGATACTGCTTTCATGCTCATTCCGTTGGCTGGGACTTGGTCCCAAGGCCACATCCCACTGCTGGGAAATGGAGTCTAGCTCTCTGTCCAGGAAGAAGAGAGACAGATTTGGTGATCAGCCAACTGTCTATGCCATGGTGAAACCCAAAGTAGCTGTAGAAAGGATAAGGAGGGTCTTTATGTACTAATGTTATTATGCACAACAGTAAGACACAATGCCACTTGGGTAAAAAGGAGGGTAACTATAGATCACATTGACCTGTATGCACGTAAGTAAACTCTGCAAAGATACTGAAGAAACTTGCGTTGGGCAGCTGTGGGAAAAGGGAGTGTGGTGCATGGGCGACTTCTCTTTATACTCCTGATTTTAGGGATGTATAAATATATTAACCTATTAAAAAAAGCTGAAGTGGCCACCAGCCAAGTTGTTGGTCGGAAGGTACTGAGCAAGGGGGGAGAGTTTAGATACAGAGCCTTGGGTTAGAAACTGGGGAGAGCAGGGGAGAGCATGGGAGCAGAGCAGAGACTGAGCAGCAGAGGCTGGAGAGATTTTCCGAGCCCCTTAGCGGGCAGCTGCGGTGGCTTTTTATATAACCAAGCCTTGCAGGCTTCTGTGGACAACCAGAAATAGATACTCGCGGAGCATGTTAGAGCAACGAGTCTCACTGCTAGAGAAATGTCAGGACAGACGCCCAGAGGAAGTAGAACCTGAGTCTGTTTCTGGGTGAGCACGCCTCGCTTCGAGGAGAGGGGACAGGGGGCAGGAGCTTTGTGTTCTGTCCTCGGCTTGGTGCGTGTGTCAGCCTGTTGGACCGGCTGTAAGGCAGGGATCTAGAGGCCGGAGACCGTTCTTGTTCTTAACGGGCTCTTACGCCGATGGGTCAGCGTGGAATCACATCATTTATGCCCATTCATTTATTCATATACATTTGTTTTTGTTTTTTTTTCTTAATGTTTATTTATTTTTGAGAGAGAGTGAAAGACAGAGCACGAGTTGGGGAGGGGCAGAGAGAGTGGGAGACACAGAATCTGAAGCAGGCTGCAAGCTCTGAGCTGTCAGCACAGAGCCCGACGCAGGGCTCGAACTCACAAACCGCAAGGTCATGACCTGTGCTGAAGTTGGATGCTTAACCGACTGAGCCGCCCAGGTGCCCCTATTTGGATATATTTGAATGTCTCCCCTGGTCCAGGTGTTACAGGTGGTATGATCACGAAAACATAGTTTTCAGAATTCCTGACTACAGAAAGCCGATCAGCCTGGGGACTGCCTGCCTGGCTGCTCTCCAGTGAGCAAGAGGTTCTTACTGTGCGGGCGGGAGCTCACCCTCTGCCCTGTGCTTCTGCACCACCGTCTCACTCTTTGCCTCCTGCCTCTGAAGAATTCCCGGAAAAGCAGCCCCGCGTTGCTGATTTGGCTCAGTTCTCTGCTTTCCTTAGGGCAGCATCAACATGAGCCACGTGGCTGTGATGGGACATTCGTTTGGTGGGGCCACGGCGGTACTGGCTTTGGCCAAGGAGACCCAGTTTCGGTGAGTTTCCCAGCGATGCTCCTGTGAGCTCCACACACCATTCATTCAGTGTGGATTTGCCCCCCAAGTGGTATACGCCAGGCACTGTTTTGGGGGCTAAGGAGTCAAAACAAGGTGTCTGACTTCATGGAATTACGTTACCGTGGGAGGAGACGGACTAGTAAACACGCTAACAGCCAGATCCCCGGCACCAGGTGCAGTGAAGAAAATAAGAGGCCGATACGCCAGAGTCACGGGAGGTTTTTTTGAGAAAGCGACAAAAGCCAAGACTCATAAAGAAGCCAACCATGTAAAGGTCTAGGGGATCATTCTAGGAGGAGGAAACAGCTAATGCAAAGGCCCTAAGATAGAAAGAAGCTTGCTGCGTCAGTGTGGGAGAGGCACCGGGAGCGAGAGGGAAGTGGTTCGAGATGTGATCAGAGAGATAAACGGGCTAGATGGGTCACAGGGCCTTTTGGCCCCAGGAAGGGAGTCCGATTTTATTCCAAGTGTGGTGGGAAACCATTGAAGGATTTTAAGCAGAGAGAAACCTTTATTTATTTAAGTTTTTATTTATTTATTAAACTAATTGCTACACCCCACATGGGGCTCAAACTCACGACCCCAAGATCAAGAGTTGCATGCTCTTCTACTGAGCCAGCACCATCCCCACCCCCCAAACCCCGCCCTGAGAAAAATCTCGTTTACACTTGTGAAGACTCCTCTGGCTGCTGTGTGAAGAATGGACTGTATGTCGCAGGACAAGACTGAAAACCAGGAGGCTAGTTAGAGGAAAGCTATTTCAGAGTCAAGGTCAGAGGCGATGGGTTTGCATTAGGACAGAGGTGGCCAGGTGGAGAGATGTGGATTGAGTCAGGATATATTTTAGAATTTTCGAGACTTGGTGATGTAGGAGGTGAAGGAAAGAGGAGTCAGAGTTTTCATGTTCATAGACATCATTTGAGTGGGAGATGAATGTCCTTTGTTGATACAGAGAAGACTGGAGGAACTTTGGGGGTGGGGTACTAATATAGGGCCCTTAGTTTTTCCCCAGGTGACAGATTACTATTGACCCACTGGCCGTGTCTTTGAGTTGTGGCATCAAGGAGGCTTTTCCTGACCTCCCGTGTCATGCACGCTGTGGGCTCCCATAGTTCCTTGTGCAGTCAGGGCACTAAGCTATATTTTGTTACCTCGTCTGTTCTGTCTCCCTTTCTAGACTGGGAGCTCCTTGAGAGCAAGAACCATGTCATTTATCTCTGTATCCACAGAACAGGGCCAAGCACATTCAACGGATGTTGAATGAATGAAGTACCCTCTGAGTAACCCAAGTCAGCTATCTGAGTAGATCCAGGAGGTCTGACCTTTGCTCTCAGTGAGTTTAAAATCTAGAAGGATCTTTGGTGTCAAGTAAAATGTATCTCTATCCAAGATCCTAACGGAAGTGTCTAGGCCCCAGTAGCCCCCTTCCTGGCTTTCTGAGCCTTTGTCTCACTGAAGGGAAGAACCCCACCCCTTCCCCCTCTACCCTAACTATTCTAACTTGGGTTTCTGCATGGCTGTTCCCAATGTCGGGTCCCGTCACAGGTGTGCTGTGGCTCTGGATGCTTGGATGTTTCCTCTGGAACATGACTTCTACCCCAACGCCCGAGGTCCTGTGTTCTTTATCAACGCTGAGAAATTCCAGACGGTGGAGAGCATCAACTTGATGAAGAAGATATGTGCTCAGCATGAACAATCCAGGATTATAACTGTCCTGTGAGTAAGCTCCAGGGTCGTGATCCCCAGCGTCTGCTCCATTTGCTGCCCAGCCGTGGCTCTCTTAGTGTCTTCTACGTTGTCCGTGAGCTCTCCGCATCGATACGGTGCCTGAATACCTCCTGAAGGGCAGAGCCTTCATCGTTCCTTTAGGATTTCGTGTCTGTCCTTTTCCACTTAGCGCCGCCTACAGCGATTCCTTTACTAGTTTAGATGACTCGACGACAGGATTTACCTGTTGCTTTCTGGAAAAGGGTATTGTGGGATTGCGTGTGGGAGAGCAAAGGATGGGTCTGGGTGGACTCCAGAGATCTCGAGCCCCATTTGGGAATTTTATCGAGTCTTTCGAAGACTGTAAATGTAGTAGACCTTCGACGGGAGACCTCGAATACCTAAATTCAGATACCTTCCGCAAACCATCTATATTCTGCCCAAGAGAAACCATATTCTCTTCACTTCCGTTGCCAGCACTATCAGATGGTTTTTCTTTCAGGAGCCATTTTTCACAGAAAGAAAATTTTTTGAGTGACTTTCAGATATGTACCATACATCAGAAGTGACACACAGTTCAGGCGCCGGGATGAAGGCTCACTGGCAGATCTCTGACTTGCTTCTGCCCCGCACTCGAGCCTAGCAGAGCCTAATAGCACTGGTGTCAAGGATCCCACATTCTGTTTTAGCAAGACGACAAGTAACTACATGTCATGGGCCCTTGGAATCACTCAGGTAGTTGAAATGCTAAGTCCAAAGTGCTGGAATGCTAGGAGTCTGCTCGGAAGTCGGTGCTTCCCTTGCTCATCTTGGCGGGGCTGTCTTCCGGGGCCAGCCCCCGCCTTTGCTTGTCATCTGCCGGCAGCTTGACGCTCTCCCCAGCCAGTCGGGTTGAGGATAATGGTGGGAGGGGAGGTGAGAGCAGTTGGGAAGGGGGTACTCTAGCTGTTGGCAGTGTATCGCTTCTTCAGCCAAGTGCTGGGTATCCGTTTTGTTTATTCTTTACACTTTTTTGTGTGCCTTAAATAACACATTTTTTTTTAAAGTCAGTTTTTCTGCATGATATCAACCAAAGTTTGGCATTTAGATTTTCTTCCCTCATTGAATTGGCTAGTAAATTTAGTTGTGGGCAATAGCCCAAAACGAACCTACTGAGAACTTCACCTTCGAATTAAATGTATTCAATATCAAAGAACTTAAATTCTAATCCAGAAGCCCTCTGTTATAAGCGTTTGCCCTCACTTTTCTGATTACTAAATAAAGACAAGGGATTCCTTTTCCTGTTTACTTTGTGGTACGTTTCTGAAGAAGGAGGAGCTGATAAGTTTTGTGAAGGTTCAGAAGTCACGTGAAAGCCACGGCATGGTGGTTTCTGGTGACGTAGGAATGGCCGGTATGCCAGACCTTGCTTCCTCGCCCCTGCGCCTGCCCGCTGCAGCTAACTCGACCCTTCCCTGCACTGTCAGATGTGTGTTAGGGGCCGAGGCAGCTGTGAAGCCAGGCACACCTGTGTTCGAATCCTAACCCTGTCCCTTACTAGCCGTGTGACCTCGGGGAGATCATTTCCTCGGATTCCGTCAAAGGGGAAATGCTTCCCTTCCAAGACTGTTGTGAAGCTTGAGATAATGCACATAAAACAGCTTGCTCGTGGTGAATGCTTAACAAATACTCGCGTGCCTTAGCCCCTGACCCATAACAGTTCCTCGTTCTCTTTTCCTCTAGCGGTTCTGTTCATCGGAGTCAAACTGACTTTGCCTTTGTGGCCGGCAACTGGATCGGTAAATTCTTCTCCACTCAAACCCGTGGGAGCTTGGACCCCTATGAAGGTCAAGAGATTATGGTGAGGGCCATGTTGGCCTTCCTGCAGAAGCACCTTGGTAAGGAGAAAACTGGGGTTCATAGGGAAGCTATGGGGTCTCTTAGATTTCCCTGCACAGTGGTCTATACCCACATGTCCCAGATCTGGGCGATTTATGGCAAGAGGAAAACCTGAACGAAGGAGAGAGTTCTATAGGATTACAGAAAGAACACTTAGCTGAAAGTTCGGAGACCCCGACTCTGTCTCTTACTACCTGAATGACCTTGGCCTTGTCATTAACTCCTGAGCCTTGGTTTCCTCACTGTAAACAGAACTCTCTCTACTCCATTACCTGTATCTTAACTCATTATCACTCACCTCATGTGGATTGCAGAGGAGGTTATGACGATAAATGGGCAAAATTCGTGGAAGTGCTTTAAACAAAGCATCACAGACCAGCTAAATGGCAAGGCCTGTAGAGGTCGTTGGTCCAGCCTCCCACCCAGAGAACATAGCCTCTTCTGAAAGAGGGGAGACACAGAATCTGAAGCAGGCTCCAGACTCTGAGCTCTCAGCACAGAGCCCGACGCGGGGCTCGAACTCACAAACCACGAGATCATGACCTGAGCCGAAGTCGGATGCTCAACTGACTGAGCCGCCCAGGCGCCCCTCACCTTCCCCCTTAAACTCTCCCCAGTCAGGCTTTTGCATCCTACTTCCCCGTGAACACTGCCTTTGTCAGCGTGGCCAGGGACCCTCACAGCCCTCCACCCGGTGGTGGGCTCCATTCCTTAACCCCCTGCACGCTCAGCGGCTCCTGATAGTCGGGGACCCCCACCTCTGTGAAACCCGGTATTTGCTCCAGGACACCCCCCGGGGGGTTTGTCCCCTGCCTCGACGTCTGTTCCCCTGTGGTCTGCTTCGCTGCTTCCAGGGCTCGGGGCTTGGACCTCTTCTCCACCTGTATCCCCTAATGCCACCCACTCTTGCCGCTGGCAGCTCCCAAGTTTATGTCTCCAGTTTCATCTCTTCCCTGAACGTCAGATTTGTCTAAACCCACCGCTCATCGTTTCTACTTTATCACCGGCAAAACCCGATTTCAGCCGCAGTCTGTCCCTTCGAGTTACTCAAGCTCGAGGCCTCGTGCTTGTCTCTGCTCCCCCTCCCCGCTTTCCCACCTTTCAAGAATCCCCTTGGCTCTACCTGCAAATCACATGTGGAGTCCCATCACTTGTCCTCACCCCACGACTGACTGCCCTCTGTCCACATCGTCCCTCCCCGGAATTTACCGGAAGAGTTTCCTAGCGGCCTCCTACTGCCACCTGTCTCCCCACGCGGCCTTTTCTTAATCCAACAGCCAGAGCGATCCTGATAGAAGTCAGTCCGATCGTTCACGGCCCTGCTTAGAATCCTGCATGGCTCCCCATTGCTCTGAGGGTCAGGCCAACGTCCAGCATCCTGCTGGGCCCATGCGAGGCGGCCCTCTGGTCCCTGCTGACCGCCCCTCCCCCTCCGCTGCTCCTCCCCAGGCCTCCTTCCGTGTCGCTGCACGAGCCTCCCGCACCCCGGGCACTCGCCCGCTTCAGCGCCTGGGCACGCTGTTCCCTCTGCCTGGAACGCTGTTCCCGTTTAGTCTTGTGGCTTCTTCCCACCTCCTTTAAGTCTTTGTGCAAATCTCACCTTGGTGAGGCCCACCTCGACCACCTTTTTGTTTTTAACTTAATTAAACATTTTTAAAGTTATTTATTAAGTAATCTCTACACCCAGCGTGGGGCTAGAACTCACGCCCCTGAGGTCAGAAGCCACACATGCTTCCAACGGAGCCAGCCAGGTGCCCCTGACCGCCCTTTTTCAAACGTCATCCCTTCCCTGCCTCCCCTCACCCCATCCCCCAGCCACCACCACTGCTCTCTTATCTCGCTCTGTTTTTCCCATAGTACTCACCACCGTTTCCCATCCTATATAATTTCTTGTGTTCATTGTTATCTCTGCCTGCTAGATTACGAGCTCTGTGAGGATGAGGGTTTCTATTTGCGTGCGGATATATTTTTAGCACCAGGAGCAGATTGGCGCATCATGGGTGTGCTCGATGTTTTTTGAATTAACGAGTCTGTGACACTTATTTGTTGAGGACCTGTTCATGCCAGGTCCTTGGCAGGGCGCTGAGGATCCAAAGATGAAGGAGGGAGGTCCCCGCCTTGTGCCCCAGCTTTCGTTTGTTTTGAACGAAAGCACAACTTGCCTCTTCGGCTGTGCCCCACTCCCGCAGCCTGAGGCCTTGGACCCTTTCTGACCGTTGCCGCCGTGTATTTAGACCCATCGACCTGCGATCCCAGGGGCCTCTCGTGAATCATGTCCAGTGGCGTGCTGCCTCACGGCAGCACCGTCCTGTTCCCTCCTGCCCTGCATCGAGGCGGCCCTGAACTTGCACCCACGGGCTGCCGTGCAAAAGGTCTCTTCCTGTCCAGCGGCTTCCCTGAGCTTGGAAGCGGGCCTTCCGTTTTCTCGCCCTTTCTGAGCCAGGTGTGACTCTGTCTCTACCGCTCGTCGGCCGTAAGGACCTTGGGTGAATCGGGTAGCTTCTCTGAGCCTCGGTTTCCTCAACTGTGAACTAGGGCTAATACCGTACTTGGAGGGATGTTGTGAAAAAGAAATGATGCGTGTTTGGCACAGTCTGTAGAATGAATTCTCCTTCAGTAAATGCCGCCTTCTGTTACTGTTATCTTTACTCAGTTGTTCCGGGTTAAGCAAGTCGTTTCTGAAGCACGGTTATACTGCGGTCACCATCGCGACCACTATAACCAGTCCTTTCGGTGTCCCCGGTGCTCCTCTCGAGGCTGACCCCCTGAATCCATGGTAGCTGCTCTTCGATCTGACCTTGCACAGACTGACCTAACCGTCCTGTTCTTTTCCCCATTCAGACCTGAAAGAGGACTATGACCAGTGGAACAGCCTCATTGAGGGCATTGGACCGTCGCTCACCCCAGGGGCCCCACACCATCTGTCCAGCCTGTAGGCACAACCGGCCATTTGTGAAAGGTCACTGAGCTGAGTTCCCATTCGGGGCCTGCCCAGGGACGCTGTAGCCTCCTATCGAGAAGTGGTGGCGGTGACCCTTCTTCACAGATCGAGAGGATGAAATCACATGGCTGATTAGATAACTGGGTACTTTGATCTTAGACTTACTGATCTCAAACTCACGCTGGGGCGTGGATCACTTACTGATTGGCAAACTGGCGTTCTGGGAATGGAGCCCTGATGGTGTGGGGAACAAGCAGTGGGGTAGACCCGGGGGGTGGGGTGCTTCAAGCCCCAAGCCCTGTGAACCCAGCGGCCTGCTCCCGCACCTGGGGCCGGGGTGGCTTCCGCAGTGGAAGAAACAGCCGGAGGCTGGGGTGAAATCCTCACCTTCAGGACCTCTGCCCCAGCCTCACACCTCGCACTCTCCCTTCCCACCTCTTAGCCTTCTCCCTCCCCAGACCTGCTTGGTAAGTTCCGAGCACTTGGGGTAACTTCCTAGGATAGAGACACCATTTTCTTTTATCTTCAAGCTACCTTCTTGCATGAAGCATGATCGGGACTCAGACTTGAGGGCAGAAGCACTGTCCTCACTGCCTGGGGAGAGAAGCCGGGGCCAGACTGGTATCGCAGGAGCTCTGGATATCATGGACTTTTGCTAAAAATGTATCTTGACAAGAATCCACACAAGTTGGTTGAGATGGAGAAGACAGATTAACACCTCGAAGTGGCCTTTTGAACAGGCCCTGGCCACAAGAGGGAGGTGGTTCGGTTGGGCAGAATTCAGGCAGCCGCCCTTGGAGAGGTCTAGGCACTCTGGTCTTGCCCCTTACCTCATACTGGGAGCCTCCGACTCGCCCGGAATCAGGGTGCTGTAGTTGTCTGTTTTCTGGCTCTGAGGCCCTAGCCTCAAACGTAAGCCAAGATATAGACCGAATTTCCGTTCTGTTCCATTTATAATATGAATGATGTTAATACTCATGTTTGCCTAATGATCTGTTGGAATATTTTCTTTATTTAATCTGCATTAGAGCAAGATGGCGAGCCATCTGGAAGTAACTTTTCCTTCTGTCTTTCTTTGTTCGCTTACCCCTCATGCCCGTGTGGGAAAAACGTTAAAAGGAAGGGAAATCTTCCCGGGGATCTCATTCAAAGCTGTCTGGGAACCTCAGCCTGAAACCCTCCTCTCCACTACTCGAGACTTCATGCCTCAGCCCAGGGAGTAGGGGAGCCCGAGGAGGCGCATCTGCACAGTAGGTCCAAGGTCAGTGCCGCCAAAGCAAGCTGGGACCGTGCCTCCCATCGTGCAACAGCTGTTCTTTCTAAGACGTGAAGCGTCAGATCTCCTGAGGCTGAGGATCTAGGAATCCCGGCGAGACAGAGCAGAAGGAGAATATGATTTAAGCGCTGGGCTCCAGAATTCTGTATCCCGGTTTTGAGTCCTGACTCTACCACCGCTGAGTAAATTTGAGCAAATTATGTTCTCTTTCCATTCTTAGTTCCTGAATTTTGAAAACAGAGTTCCGCATCGCGAATTGTGAAGAGGATTAAGTGTAAGGATGTGTGAGACCCAAGGGTTATTTAGAAGTGTGTTTCTGGGGCGCTGGTGGCTCAGTTGGTTAAGTGTCTGACTCAGTTTCCCGCTCAGGTCATGATGTCACAGTTCTTGAGTTTGAGCCCCATGTAGGGCTCTGCCCTGACAGTGTGGAGCCTGCTTGGGATTCTCTCCCCTTTTGTCCCTCTCTCATGCTCTCCCTCAATCTCTCTCAAAAATAAATAAACATTTAAAAATAAATAAATAAAAGTATATTTCCTACTTTCCGAATATGTGAGATTTTTGCAGTTATCTTCTAACTGTCGTTTTCTGGCTTAATTGCTTTGTGGTCAGAGAAAATAACCCATATGGTGTTCATCCTTCAAGATTTGTTGAAACATGCTTTTTGGCCCAGGATAAGGTCGGTTTTGTAATTTAAATGATTTAAAAGACTATATATAAGAAATTTTGGCTTGCTGTTTTACTCAACGACACAGTATGGACTTCCTTCTAGGAGAATGCTTACAGATATTTAATAGAGCCCTCCAACCCCCAAGCGGGGACCAGAACCCCTCCGCACTTGCAGAACCAGCATCTCCAGGTTCTTGAGCCCGGGGCTGGTTCCGCAGATGCTGACGGGCCAGTTCTGGCAGCATTAGCTCATGAGACCCAACTTCTACCTTAGACAAATGAATAATGCAGATATATTTTGTAAAGAAGGTGCTCAGAAATTGGATTCATCTCCTCCCTTCAGTTCATGTGCTGGTAATGACTCATTTATCTAGCAACATTGGAGTAGGTGATTTTTTTATATAATTGAAAATGACCCTGTAAGCTACAGAGTATAATACTATTTTTTAAAAAAGTAATC
This sequence comes from Paguma larvata, assembly GCA_030068075.1. Taxonomy (NCBI): domain Eukaryota; kingdom Metazoa; phylum Chordata; class Mammalia; order Carnivora; family Viverridae; genus Paguma; species Paguma larvata. The sequence goes on along the minus strand of CM057833.1, from coordinate 18,987,603 downwards.
TCTATATCCAACACGGGGCTTGAACTTACAACCTCAAGATCAAGAGTTGCATGCTGTACCAACTGAGCCTGCCAGGCGCCCCTAATATTGACTATTTTGAATGTCAGTCTACCAAAAAGATAATGTATGTACTTCTTAATGCGAACCGACCTCATTTCACTTTTTAGGATGCTTCTGTTAAGATAAACTAGATTATATGGTAGTAAGAAGCAACCCCAAACAGCAACAAACGTTTATTTCTTGCCCATGTTCTTGTTCTCTGTTGGTTGGCTGGAAACCCTGCCTAGCTTCTTTTTTATCCTTATAAGACACAGAGGATCTATGAATTCCAGTGAGACAGAGCAAAAGGAGAATATCATTTACGTGCTGGGTTCTAGAATTCTGTATCCTGGTTTTGAGACCCAGGCGGGTGGAGCTGCCACTGTCCGAAAGCGTCCATTGCCGGATGCCGTGGACACCCACTAGCTCTTGAAACTTCTGCCCAGAAGTGCTACTCACTATTCCCATTCCCATATCATTAGCCAAAACCAGTAATCTGGCCGTACCTAACATCCCATCCCACGCCCAGAGAGCCGACGTATCTGTGACCAGGTCTAATGTCTGAGCAGTGGCGCCTTCTGATCTGTAGAGATGCGGGTAGCTGTGCGCACCTGTCCTGGGTGGCCCCCGGCAGCTGTCTTCCTAGTTCTTTTGGTTGCTTTTCAGAGTTTGTGTTAGTCTCCCTCTCTCTTGTGGTCAGGCTGCCAGCCATCACTCTTCATTGCCTTTATTGTGCCAACCCCTATTCACTTGAGATTTGCGACTCGTGACAGCCACATTATTTACAACCGTCTAAAACTAGGTAGTCCGAGAGGGCTTTAGAGGCTCTTCTGCAGTCAGAATGCACTGCCTTTAGCGCTTGGACCTTATAATCCTTCCTTGGACTGCTCAGAAGGGATATCGCAAGGCCTTTGGTCCTTTGTCCGGGTTTTTTGTTAGCTCCCAGGGTATCGAAAGACACCAGATGCATAGGCCTTGAGATAAGCAAGGCGATCCAGCACATTATTTGGCATTTGCTGGTAAATTACACGCCGGGGACTCCTTTCCAAAAGCGAAGAAGGTGTCTCAGATTTCTTTTGCGTCTTGTTCCCCCTCCCATTATTGGACCACACCCACGGAAGCCTCCTAGTGGTGGAGGGGGAAGTTTCTGCGCAGGGGATGGTGCGTCAGTTAGGAGGGGAGGTTAGTAAATACAGACTGGGGTGAGAGTCCGCATCCCTTCCCCTTCCCGGACTTGTCAGGCCGAGGCTAGTCGGGCTCCTGCTGTGCCCCAGGGACGTTTCTAGTAGATGTCCTGACCTAGGTTGTCCACTCGTTCATCCTCGAGAGGACTACTAGGCTCTTGAAATGTCAGTCGATGAACTCCCAACTCCATGTCTTGGCCTCGTGCGGGACTATCCGCGCCCCTTCTGGGACACCGCTTACCCCTGGGCCTGCAAACTGACAGAGGGAGGGACGGAAGAAGCCGTACTCTGTACTCAGCACCCATCTCCTTAAGAAGCTTACTTTCTGTCCCGTCACAACCACACGCAGATGCCAAGCGTCCCTGGCCGTTGCCGCGTGGCGAAGTAACGGTCGTGAGGGTCATTATCGTAGCCTGGGTTAACGGGCCCTTCCTGCGTGTCGAAGACTGTGCTCAGGGCCTTACGTGCGTCATCTCACTTCTCACGTAACCCCCTGAGGTGAGGCGGTATTGGCCTCATTTCACGTATGAGGAAACAGAGCCTTAGAGAAGTGACTTGATCAGCTCTCACAGCAAGAATTTGGCAAAGCTGGGATTTCGGCCTGAAAATCCAAGCTCCTAATCCCTGAGCCCTACTGCCAGATGCACAAACTCGGTTTTGCACCTGCCTCTGTCTTTTTGAACTGTCAGGGTATGAAGAATGTAATTTCACGAGGAATTGAATAAAAAAATCTCAAACTCCACGGGGGCGCCTGTAGCTCAGGCGGTGGGGCACGTGACTCTTGACCTTGGGGTTGTAAGTTCGAGCCCCACACTGGGTGTAAGAGATGACTTAAAAATAAAATCTTGGCGTGCCTAGGTGCCTCAGTCCGTTAAGTGTCTGCCTCTTGATTTTGGCTCAAGTCAGTGATCTCACACTTTGTGGGTTCGAGCCCCACTTGGGCTCTGTGCTGGCAGCGTGGAGACTGCTTGGGATTCTCTGTCTCCCTCTCTCTCTGTGAAAAATAAATAAATAAATAATAAATAAATAAATAAATAAATAAATAAAACATTTAAAAAATGTTTAAAAAAAAAACTAAACTCAAAAAATAAGTCAAACTCCAGCCATTTCTATATGACTTGTATTTAGATTCTGTGACATCCTCAGCATACACTGAGGACGGTGGGTCGGCTGTTCCGTTAGTTTGATTTATGAGGAAAGCAGTTCAGGTGGTAAGAAGATGGCCTTTGAAATCAGACACCCCCAGCCCCGTTACCCCTGTGCCTTCTTGTTGTTTATTCTGTGAACTTTGTTTTCCTCATTTGCAAAATGAGAATTCTAATAGCAGTTACCTCTTTGAGTTGTGGTGAGAATTAAACGAAATTAATGCCCGGAAAGCACTTAGCCCGGCGTCTACGCGAGGGCTTAGTCAACGCGACCTGTGCCTGGCATTGTTATCCTTGGTCCTCCTCACGTGCCTGTGAGGTCAGGGATCGTTCGCCCCTCGCTGAGTGGACCCCAGTGGTCCTGGTCCAAGTTCTTACACCAGCCTGTCCGGTTCCCCAGGTCCCTCCCTCACAAGAAGTCTGCTCACTGCCACCCAACTGCTTCCCTCGGGGGAGGTGGAGCAGGGCGAAGAGCCAGTTCTGTTCTCTCCGCCCTGGTTTCCGTGCTCCCCACATCAAAGCTCAAAGCCCACCCTGCAGTTCTAGCCTCCCTCCACCACCAGGGAGAGTCTCGGCTCCTGGGTTCTGGTTTGGGTTTTAGTTTCACACGTGATCATCCGAGCCCACATGTCCATGCACCAGCCGTGACCCCGGGGTGGGCGAGGGTGGGCGAGTCGGAGGTCTGCGCAGGGGTTGGTCGGAGGGAGGAGGACCTGGGGTGGGGAGCTTGTGGTAGAGGCTGGTTGCAGTAATTATGCCGTGTCCGAGGCAGGCGTGGAGGGGTTAAAGCGCCCCGAGACACTCCTCCAGCTCTCCCCCTCGCTGCCTGCTCTGATTTCCCACCAGGTCCTCTTGTGTCCTCCCACCGGACCTTTGAGGCTAGTCTCACGGCCGCTCACCCCCGGACTCATTTGTGCAGTCTCCTGGACCCCAGTCCCCTTTCCCCCTGCGTCCTGCTGCCAGATCCGCCAACAACACTACTTTTGTATCAAAACGCCAGCGTGGCAAGGTGGTCTGATGGGAAGAGGACCAAACCGCTTGTTCAGAGCCCAGGGTTTTTTTGTCTCGGCTCTCAGTCACCGACTCTCTTGTCACCGTCTCTCTTGCTCGGCGACCTTGTATATGGACTTTTCCTCTTGTGACTTCAGTTTCCCTGCCCGTAAACTGGGATGCGGGGTGGTGGGTGTTGAATTGGCGGGTCCCCGAGGCCCCTGCGGTTGTGCCATTTCCTGGCTCCGTCTCAGAGTGGATTTTCCTGTAGGATTGCATCTCACAAACCCCCTCGTCACCCCCGGTCCTGCCCTCCTCCTCCTGTCCTCTGCTTCTTACCACACACTTTTTCCACCATCCTTCTCGTGTGCCCACCCATTCCCCAAACGCGCATGCCCTTTCTCACGATGTTTTCTTGCTTGCAGGACCTCCCCAGCCCCCTCCTGTATGTCCAAGCACTGCTAATCTTTTAGGCCCCTTTCGAGCTCCCGCTCTTCTGTGAAAACCTTCCTGCTTAGACTCGCCCAACATTTGATCTCGTGGCCTCCTGCTCCCCAAGAGAAACACATCCGTGCCATATTTAGTACTGCGCTTAATACAGGATTCCAGGATCAGGACCCATCTGTTGCATAAGACGAGCATCCTCCTGTTGACTGACGTGGGGAGCAGGGATCACCCACCGTCCCCTCCCCCCCGTCCCCCTCAGCAGCAGGCTGCTTGTTCCCCAGCCAGACTTGGGAACAGCTGCTGTTCGCCCGGCCCTCCGATGCCTCCAGCTGCCCCCCTGCTTCCTGTTCTTGGGGTTTTCCCAGATCCCAGGTGCGGGGCCCAGGGCAGAGCCAGCGACGCTGCGGCCGGGGGCAGCTGGAGCGAACGAAGACGCGGAGATACTTGGACACGTAGCGTTTGAGAGTTAGAAGGAGGCCAAAACTGAGCGCAAGTCACAGCGATACTGAAAACGAGGAAAAGTTCGCCAGCTTATTTTTCCCATCTTGCTTTCACCTAAAAAAAGAAGCTGCTCCGAAATACGGCCCTCCTCAGCCTGCTAAGCCAGATGGTCCCGGGATGCTCAGCCTGCCAAGTGTGCGTGTATGATTATTCATTTTCATGGTATCACACCCAGGTCTGAATCCAGGCACTGACACTTTCTTACCATTTGATTGGGAGCCAGTGAACCCTTCCGAGCCTTTATTTTCCTGTAAAATGGGGTCATTAATGTCTGCCTTGCCCACCTCAGGATTCGGTGGGGGGAGGGGGGAGGGGTTCAATGTAAGATGTAAGGTGCTTTGTAATTTACAAGGCACTAGACAAATATATGTTGCTATTAATAACAAAAGTGCCATATTTTGTTTTTTTGCCAGCGTGCTGCTATATAATGAGCACTTGTTTTGGACCAGATTCCGTGCTAAGTGTTTTACATACATTGTATCATTTAATCCTAGCACCATCCCTGTAAGGTAGTACGCGTTATCCCCGTACAACAGATCCGGAAAACGAGGTTCAGGAAGATGTGCTAGCTTGGTTGGCCACAGTCGCCCAGCAGGTAAGTCCTGGGGCCAGGATCGGAGCCTAGACTGTTGGGTTCCAAAGTCAGTGCTCTTAATTTCTGTTCATCCGTATCTCACAGGAACAAAGCAGTTCTGTCTCCTTTCTAGGCTGAAATAAGCCATGATTTGATCTCCGGTAAATGCCCTGCACGGTCGGGTCATACAAAGACTGATTTTTGGTGACGATCCAACGGAGTCCTGATAGTACACCTCGAGTTGCCTTTCGAGCAGTAGAGATGGGCTGGTTCCAACAGTCCGTCCATCATCTCTCCACCTCATGTTAAGTTAACAGTTCAGAGAACAAACCCGTTAGTTCTGTACTCTATGAACCATGGAGCCAACCAACTGGCAGAAAAAAAATTTCTAATCTCTAACTTGCATGTTGTAGATCAGCGAGTCTCAGCTCTAGATGGATAAAAATACAGATGCCCTGGCCGTGTCTCCAGAGACCCAGAGAGGCTGGTTCAGCAGCTATAGGGCGGGCCCCAGGTGTGTGTGTGTGTGCGTGTGCGCGTTCACTATTATAAGCTGCAGGGGTATTCCTGATATGCAGCCTGGTTTGAGAACCCCTGTTATGGTTTAACGCTAGTAGCCTATTTTTCTCTATGGAACAAGAGTGATTACTCGCTGAATATATAGAATCATTAAATTTTCTAACTGGAAGAAACTTTAAATCTTTGGTGCATGAGGAAACCAAAGCTCGGGGAAGTTCAGCAAGGAGTTGGCAGATTTGAGTTAATATCCAGATCTGAATTCCAGTCTAGTGCTTTAGATGCCTCCATAGATGCCAGGGTTTTGTTGGATTATTAAGAAAATCCTCAGGGGGTGGCTGGGTGGCTCAGTCGGTTGAGCGTCTGACTCTTGGTTTCGGCTCAGGTCATGGTCTCATGGTTTGTGGGATGGAGCCCCGCAGAAGGGTCGCTGTTTCACTGACTGCGTGTGGATCCTGCTTGGGATTCTCTCTTCCTCTCGCTCTGCCTCTCCCCTGCTGGTGCTCTCTGTCTCTCTCTCTCAAACAAAAATAAATTAAACATTTAAACTGGCAGTAAAGTGAGTTTTGAAGAAAAAGAAAGAAAGAAAGAAAGAGAGAGAGAAAGAAAGAAAGAAGGAAGGAAAAGAAAAGAAAGAAAAAGAAAGAAGGAAGGAAGGAAGGAAAGAAAGAAAGAAAGAAAGAAAGAAAGAAAGAAAGAAAAAGAAAGAAAGAAAGAAAGAGAAAAAAAAAGGAAGAAAGAAAGAAAGAAAAAAAGAAGAAAGAAGGAAGGAAGGAAAGAAGGAAGGAAGGAGGGAGGAAGAACCCACTCAGCAAGACATCCATGATTTCCAGAAGTCGCATCTCCGAGTCGTTGTGTGGGGAAGGACCCCAGGCTGCAGGTCTGTGAGAATCAACTCAGATGGCCTTTCTCGCACGTGTTTGTTCATGCTACAAGCACTTACACGGCCGTACCCGGTTGGCTCTGTCCTCATGGACATGAGGGTAAGAAAGGCAAGTCAACCGTTAGGCCCCGGGTCACAAGTGTTATAATAGGGGAGATCCAAGGCTCAGAAGCTCACAGGGTGATTAGTTCAGCCTCAGCAGAGGAGAAAAACTGAAAGGAAAAAAAAAAAAAAAAGCCTCGCGGGGTATCATTTGCTTGAGCTTGGTATTTGTATTAGTTACTATTTGTATTAGTTATCTACGGCCGCATTGTAACCCCAAATTGAGCAGCTTTGCACAGTGAACATGATCTCACGCTTTACGGCTCAGGAATCCTGGGGTGGCTTAGCTGGGGGGTTCTGGCTTAGGATCTCTCGTGAGGTTGCAGTCAAGTTGTTACGGTCTCGTCCGAAGGCTTGACCAAGACTGGAGAATCCGCTTCCAAGCCGGCTCACTCACGTGGCTGGTGGCAGCAGGCCTCACCTCACGGAGCTCTCTGAGGGGCTGCTGCTCAAGACACGGCAGCCGGCGTCTCCCAAAGTCAGCGATCCAAGACGGCAGCCACGATGTCTGTTCCGACCAGTCCTCGGAAGTCGTACTCCATCGTATCCTGTCGTATTCACAATATCACAGGAAACAGGCCAGGCCCATTCCGTGTGGGAGGGGTCTCTACAAGGGTGTGAGCCCCAGGGGGCGGGGATTACTGGGGGTCATGTTGGAGGCCGGCCACCACGGCGTTGAAGATGAACGGAGTTTTCCAGATGGGCAAGGGAGAAGGCCTTCCAAGCACAGGAAGTAACATGTAAAGGCACAGAAATACCGATGGCAAGGCGTAGCACCATCAGGACCTGGTCCCTGGCTTGAAGATGAGAAATGGGGAGGAGGGGGAGCTTACTGGAGAGATCCAGGCCTTCCAGGTCAAGCGAAGCAGTCAGGCCTTCCTCCTCTCTGCTGTCAAAAATGAAACAGAAACATCTCAACCTAAGCAGCCCCGAGTAAGCGCCCATCACCCTAAATTGCCAATTTTTATAAATTCCCAAACCTAATGTTGGTGCCAATGTTCTCACATTAGCATAATCACTCCGGAGAGGTTGTCTTTCCCCCCACTTCACACTCTCATGTATGCATTTCTCTGTTGCTGCATGGTCCTCGCATCCGACGGGGGAGTGTTAATTAGGAGCACGGCCTTCTGAAGCAGACGGACCTCTGAATCCGAGCCCCGACGCCATCACTTATTAACTGGTTGGGTGACCGAACGTCTCAGGGCTTCAGCAACTCATCCGAAAAAGGCAATCCTCGCGGGTATTAAATGAGACCCTGCATGCCAAGACCTCTCCTCAGTGCCTGGCACACAGTGCCCGACAAACATTTATTATTCTTCGACACTCCAAATGACATTTTTAAAGTTTATTTATTTATCTTGAGGGGGGTGGTGGGGGCACAGAGAGAAGGAAAGGCAGAGAATCCGAAGCAGGCTCCACACTTAGCACAGAGCCCTACGTGGGGCTCGAACCCACGAACTGTGAGATCATGTCCTGAGCCGAAGTCAAGAGTCAGATGTTCAACTGACGGAGCTGCCCGGACACCCCTACAAATGACATTAAAATTTTTTCATGTTCTGTTTTTATTTTTGAGAGAGAGAGAGAGAGCATAAGCGGGGGAGGAGCAGAGAGAGACACACACACAGAATGTGAAGCAGGCTCCAGGTTTTGAGCTGTCGGCGCAGAGCCCGACTGAGGGCTCGAACTCACGAAGTGTGAGATCATTACCTGAGCTGAAGTTGGACGCTTAACTGAGCCACTCAGGCGCCCTTCAAATGGCATTTTAATATTCTGTTGCATCAACCACCGCCCTTTTGTTTGGGTCCACTTAGCAGTTTACCCCGTTGCCAGGGTTTTGAGCCATTTTTAGTTGTTTTTTGCTATAATAGTTTACATTTCTCTGTATAAATTGGTGGGGTTTCTCTTTAAAGTTCTTTCCTTGATATTTTTTTTAATCTTTTCACCTTCCTTCCTTCCTTCCTTTCTCCCTCCCTCCCCCCCTTCTCTCTCTCTCTCTCTCTCTCTCTCTCTCTTTCTTTCTTTCTTTCTTTTTCTTTCTTTCCAAATCCTTGTGTTGAGGGCTGACTTTCGATAGATCCCAGCAAGGTCCCTAATATATTAAGTGTGGAAGTTGAAGATTGGAAAGATGAAATAACTTGTCAAACAAAGGTCTTCCTGCTTGTTAGTGTCAGAGCCAGGACCCGGGCCGGCCCCAGACACCCGGAGGCTTACCCTCGTGTTCTTTCTCCCTCGGCACCCAGACGGCATAGTCGCCGGAGACTTGAAGCCTGGCCCTTCTTTTCTTGCCTTCCCTTCTCCAGGCCGAGTGATTCGGGGCTCCCAGTGTGCCCTCTGACGCCTCCTCTCCTACCCTTTCGTCATCCTCGAGGCCCCTCATCAATCCCTGTAATTGGAGCGGCAGCCCTGCCGGGCCCCTGAGGCACGGGAGCAGCCGATGACTAATGCTTTAGAGACCAGACTCCTCTCTTGGCGCCCCTGGGTCCCTGTTGGTTGATGTTGTGCACTCGGATGGGGACGGGGACCCTGTCTGACTCACACCCCTATCCCGTACCTGGAACCCCATCTGATTTCATCAAATCCACCTTTCCAGAGCAGCAGCGCTTGCAGGGACCAGAGAGCTCGTTCTCTAACTTAGCCTCTGTTGTTTACAAAACGAGAAAACAGGCTCAGTGGTGCAGGCTGGTCAGTAGCAGACCTGGGACTGGGACCTGGGCCAGGACGCTTCCAGCGCGATGCTGGGGGAGAGGGCTCTGGAGCCCGGCAGGCCCGAGCGTGAGTCCCGACGGTGTGAGCTCGGGCAAGAGAGTTACGTGATGCCCAGTTTCCTCTCCTGTGTGGCGACGGCCAGCTCAGGGATGTGGTGGGGAGCGGGTGGGAGAACTCGCGTGGAGGGGGGTGCGCTCTGCTCAGTGAATGGCCGGCGGTCCGTAGAGCACGTGGCGCTAAGAGTCTGAGCTTCGGAATCAGGGCAACTTCAGATCCTAGACGCCCATTTGCGAGTCGAGCTGTGTGATCTCGGACGACTTATTTAACGAGAGCGAATATTTTTGAACTTACTTGTTGGGGACATTATGCCAAGCGCCCTAGAGATACTGTTTCACGTGAGGTCCGCGACAATTTTATGAGATGGGTGCCACCAGCGTCCTGTCTTTACGACCGAAGCTACTGAGGCGTGAATCAATTTAGTAATTTTACCTCGCCGCCCAGTGTTTTCTTTTTTTTTATTTTAATGTTTATTTATTTTTGAGAGACTTAGAGACAGAGTGTGAGCGGGGAGGGGCAGAGAGAGAGGGAGACACAGAATCTGAAGCAGGCTCCAGGCTCTGAGCCGTCAGCACAGAGCCCGACGCGGGGCTTGAACTCACAGACTGTGAGATCATGACCTGAGCCAAGGTTGGCCGCTTAACCCACTGAGCCACCCAGGCGCCCTTCTGTACGTATTTCTAAAGTGGCTGCAGAAGTTAGTGGTGTTCCCGATGAGTATTCCTCCAAATCCCACATGTCTGCTGGCCTTCATGTTTTCAGACTTCTGCATTTTGGGTGTGAAATGTGAGTTACATTTTTATAGAGCAGGGGTGAGCGGTATGTGACTTGTCAGCCTGGCCTAACAGTCAGGACAGCACCCGACACGTGGTCCAGCAGCGACACAAGCAGGTGTGATGTTGGTTGAATTGAATTGGCCGGGGACGTTTGTCTTGTGTGACGGGGACCAGTGTGTATGACGAGCACTAAACAACCCTGCGGAATCGATCCCGGTTGCTGACGGCTGAGAGGGCAGAGGGGCTGCTGGAGGGCCCGCGTGAGGCTTGCGGGGTGGGTTTCGTAGAGGAGGAGCATCGGCAGCAACGAGGGAACAGAGGGAAGGAACGGAACCTGACCAAGAGAAGAGGGGAGAGGGTTTTTAAGAGACTGGCCTGCCCCAAAGCTCAAAAGCGGGAGAAAATTCTTCAGCATTGAGGGAAGAAGATGGGTGTGTTTGGCAGAAAAGAACTTAAACCGGAGAATAATCAGAAAATACAGGGGCGCCTGGGTGGCTCAGTTGGTTGAGCGGCCGACTTCGGCTCAGGTTATGATCTCAGTTTGAGCCCCACATCGGGCTCTGTGCTGACAGCTCAGAGCCTGGAGCCTGCTTCAGATTCTGTATCTCCCTCTCTCTCTGCCCTTCCCCTATTCATACTCTGTCTCTATGTCTCTCAAAAATAAATAAACGTTAAAAAAAAAAAATACGTACAGAAGGGCACCTGGGTGGCTCAGTCAATTGAGAGCCTGATTTTGGCTCAGGTCGTGATCTCATGGTTCGTGGGTTGAGCCCCACATCAGGCTCTGTGCTGACAGGGGATTTTGCGTGGGGTTCTGTCTCCCTCTCTCTCTGCCCCTCCCCTTCTCACGTTCTCTCTCTCAAAAATAAATAAACATTTTAAAAAATACTGTACACAGTCAGAGCTGCACATACCCTACAATCAGCACGTCTACTTCCAGGCAAACCTGAAGAAACCCCTGCCCACGTGTACAGAGAACACCTACAAAGTTGTTTCTAGCAACACATATATGTTTCTTCTTAACAAAAGCCGTTTCCTAAAAAGCTCCAACTAGGGTTTTGGTGTTTTTAAAGTTTATTTATTTATTTTGAGAGAGAGAGAGTCTGTGTGCGTGGGTGCACAAGTTGGAGACTGGCAGAGAGAGAGGGAGAGAATCCCAGGACGGCTCTGTGCTGTCAGTGCCGAGCCCAAAACAAGGCTCGATCTCACAAATTGTGAGATCACGACCTGAGCCAAGATCAAGAGTCGGACGCTGAACCGACTGAGTCGCCCAGGTTCCCTGAGCTCCAGCTAGAGTTTTAAAAAATAATGAAAATACTTAATTTTTTGAAATCACATTTCATTAAAAAATTGTATTGTAGTAAAATATACATAACATGAATTTTCCCTTTTAATCTCTCTTAAGTGTACAATCCCGTGGTATTAAGTGCATTTACATCGTGAACCTAAAAATTCTGTGTTTCTTGGGAGTTCTTGGGTAGCTCAGCTGGTTGAGTGTCTGACTTCAGCTCAGGTCATGATCTCATGGTTCATGAGATCGAGCCCTGTGTTGGGCTCTGTGCTGACAGCTCAGAGCCTGGAGCCTGCTTCAGATTCTGTCTCCCTCTCTTTCTGCCTCTGCCCTGCTCGCGCTGTGTGTGTGTGTCTCTCTCTCTCTCAAAAATAAGTAAACATGAAAAAAAAATTAATGATAGGGGCACTTGGGTGGCTCAGCTGGCTGAGTGTCTGACTTCGGCTCAGGTCATGATCTCATGGTTCGTGGATTTGAGCCCTGCCTTGGGCTCTGTGCAGACAGCTCAGAGCCTGGAGTCTAATGATTCTGTGTCTCCCTCTCTCTCTGCCCCTTCCTAACTCATGCTCTGTCTCTCCCTCAAAAATAAATAAACATTTTACAAAAGTGTTAAAAATCCTGTGTTTCTTACTGAGCACGGGTTTAAATATCTAGGTGGTAGAGCCTAGTAAATCAGAAAACACCTATGTAGTTAACAAAACATTGAATAACCTATGTTTTCATTTATCCTGGCATTTAACTGTCCTTTTCTTTCCTGTTTGACATAAAAGACATGTGCTGTTATTTTTTTTTTCCTTCCTGATCCTTATGCTTCTATGTCTTTCCCAACTTTTTATTATGAAAATTTGCAAACATAGGGAAAAGCTGAAATCATCATACAAAAAACACCGGTAGCCCCACCACCCGGGGCTCACTAACTTTGAGACTCCTGTTCATGCCGTTGATAAAATACCGCCTTCATAGGTCTTTTGGGTTCATTCCCCCGTTTCCTGTATCCCATTCAGGGCCATTTCTCTCTGGGATTCCTTTTTCATTTTGCGTGAGTATGCACGCTTCTTTGAAAGGGGAACTTGGAGTCCTTGTGGGACCTCAGATGTATGTTAATTTGGCTGGGGAGAGAATTCTATATACAAATTCAATTTTTCCCTCAGAACTTTGAAGACCCCACTCCTTTGCCTTCCAGCTTGCCGTCCTGTTGGTGAGAGACCTGATGCCGATCTAAGTCCTGATCCCTTATCTCTGGGAACTCTGGAGGCCAACTTTCATCCTCAGAGATCAGATGCTTCACCAATACGTGCCTGGGTATGTATCTCTTTTTGGTTGAAAGACATTTATGAATAAAGGACTTAGTTGATTAGTACAGATAGATGGCTAGCATAGGTTGCTCTGAAGCATGGGAGGTTTTATTTCCACAGAGGATCTCTTTCGTGTGTGGGAGATCTGACTGTGGGCTCTGATATGTGGGCAGGACCTATCAGAACCAAGCCTCCCTTTAGGCAATCTTGGAGTCCCCGAAGTTCTAAAATAAGGAGTGGAACAATGAGCTACTGGTCTGTTAGTTGCAACGGCCAGAAAACAGGCGTGATCCAGCTTAAGCAAAAACAATTTCCTGGCCTAGGAATTTTGACGTGGGGTTGCTGGCTGTCTTCATGTGGCAAGATGGCTGCCGACAGCCCCCCACCCCCCGCCCCGCCCCGACTCCCATCATCTTTATCCACAATCTGCATCCATCTTTGTCCACAATCCCAGAGGAAAATCCTGGAGTGTTCTCTCCCAGGGACCATATTATTAGACCCCAAGGAAGGAGGCTGACTCTGCTCGGATTCTGTATCTTAACCCGGGCCTTAGACCAGTCACTGTGGACAAGAGATAGGTGCTAAAATTGGCCAGGACTGACCCATGGCCCACTTCTCATGCCCGGGGCAGGCCTGACCCTGTGACTGCTTACCGGAATCACGTGGGATGGCAGAAGGGCAGGCAGCCCCGCAAAGGGCACAATTCCCAGCAGGCAGACCACCCATATCCTCATAAGGATTCTAGGGCATTTCGCTGCCAGGTAGAGGTGCCTCTTCTTTTCCCTCTGGGACCTCTGGCTTTTTCACTTGAGAACCCTCCCTGAGAGCTCTCGTTTTGTTTGGAAACCACTTCCAATACCTTTTGCAGATTTGAAAGCAGCCATTCAACCTTGGAATGCATTGGCATAGCACTATTCGTATGAGGACGTCTACCCTAAACACCAAATCATTAAATTTAAAATTTCTAAAAAATATTTATTTATTTACTTTGGGGGGGAGGGGCAGAGAGAGAGGGAGACAGAGAATCCCAAGCAGGCTCCATGCTGTTAGTATGGAGCCTAACACAGGGCTCAAACTCATGAACGGTGAGATCATGACCTGAACCGAAACCAAGAGTTGGTTGGTCAACTGACTGAGCCACCCAGGAGCCCCTTTCTTTTTTTCTTTCTTTCCTTTTTTTTTTTTTTTTTTTTACTACCAAGTGGTACATGCAAAGCAGACATCCTCACTTCCACTCTGAGCCCCACCCAATGCCAGATCTCACTGCAGTGGAGAGGGGGTCAGAGACATGGTAGATATCAGGAATGGAGTCAAGGTCAGGGGGGATGAGAGTCAGGGGTAGGTGAGGGTGTCAGAGAAAGTAAGGGTTGGATATGTCTTTCAGTGGTAATTTTTGTTTGTTTCAAGCTTTTTTCTTTTAAGTTTATTTATTGATTTTGGGAGAGAGAGAGAATGCATGAGCAGGGGAGGGGCAGAGAGAGGAGGAGAGATAGAATCCCAAGCTGGCTCCGAGCTGTCAGCACGATCTCACCAACCATGAGATCATGACCTGAGCTGAAATCAAGAGTCCAAAGCTTAACCGACTGAGCAACCCAGGCGCCCCCATTTGTTTCAAGTTTTTATTTAAATTCCAGTTAGTTAACATATGGTGTAATATTAGCTTCATGAGTAGTGTAGGGATTCATCACTTAAATACAACACCCAGTGCTCATCACAAGTGCCCTCCTTGGTAATTGTTAATGGGAATTTTTATTTTGACTCTTCTATCAAAACGTCCCTCCTATCAAACCGGCTTTGCCAAACTGCCCTGCTTTGAGGCCCAGTTGGAATGAGATTCAGATAGCTGACTCCCAGGCCCATACGCTTATCAGATAGTGCACAGTCTCCTCGCAGAGAGGGCACGGTCCCAGGCAGGGCAGGTTCCAGCCCGGACTCTGCCCTCATTTGGCTCCCGTGGGTGACTGCCTGAGTAGTCGCTCCACCCATCCTGTGTCTCGCTCCCCACACCCCCTCCCTCTTCCTCCTGGGTTCAGATCAGGAAAGCGAGTGTGGAACAGGCAAGGGTGAGGTAGCGGGCTGCTCCTACCCGCTGCCCCTGGTCCTCCGTCTCTCTAGCCTCCTTGTCCTCCATGACTAAGGCTGAGGCCCAGAGCATGCCTTCACCTCCTTGTTGCGCCCTGTTCAACACTCGGGAGCTACAGGGCCTGTGAACCTCCTCCAAACTGCTACCAGTGCCCGGGGAAGCCAGAGGCCTCAGCCCCAGAGCCCCTGGAGCCCCGGACAGAGCAATTGCCTCCCCAGAGAGCCGTCCCTCCTCACAGTAGGGTCTCAGCCTTGAGTCAAAAGTTTTGGTTTTAATTTGGTTTCTCTTCCCTTTTTGCCTCTCGTATTTTCCTACAGGCATACCCCACCACCCCCGTTCTTTGAGTGAGAGATGCCGTCCTAGCCTGGGCCGCCATAACAACATACGATACCCTGGGGGGCTTAACCAACACGCCATTACCTCTCACAGAGCTGGAGGTTGGGAAGTCCAAAATGAAGATGCCCCCCAATTTGGTTCCTGGTGAGGGTCCTCTTCCTGGCCTGCAGACAGCTATGTCCTTGGGTCCTCACATGACAGAGAGAGCAGTCTGTCTCTCTGTCTTCTGTTCCTAGAGCCACTAATCCTAAGGACCCCATCTAAACCTAATTACCTCCCAAAGGCACCCCTTCTCAATACCATCACATTCCAAGTTAGGGCTTCAACGTATGAATTTTAGGGGGACACAAATATTCAGTCCATAGTAGATGCTTATTGTAGAAATTTTTGACAAATACAAAAAAGTAAAACAGAAGAAAAGTGCAACCTATACTACCAACTAAAGGTAAATAATATTTAGAAATTTCTAGCATATTCCTTAATATATTTGTATATATGTATATATATGTGTGTGTGTGTATTATATGTGTGTATGTGTATATATGTATTATATGTGTGTATGTGTATACACAAATTATATATTTGTGTATATGTATATATATATGTGTGTGTGTGTGTATTATATGTGTGTATGTGTATTATATATATATATAATCAGGGGTGCCTGGGTGGGCCAGTCAGTTGGGCGTCCAGCTTCGGCTCAGGTCATGATCTCACACCTCATGGGTTCGAACCCCATGTCGGGCTCTGTGTTGACAGCTCGGCGCCTGGAGCCTACCTTTTCTGTGTCTCCCTCTTTCTCTGCCTCTCCCCCACTCACACTCTGTTGCACTCTCTCTCAAAAAAAAAAGAAACAAAAAAATTAAAAAAAATACATATCATATATACAACTCTATCTCATAAGCATTTTCCTATATTAAAAAATATTTATAAACATTTTATAATACTTATGTATTCACCATTTTATTTATTTATTTATTTATTTATTTATTTATTTATTTATTTATTTAGAGCCTAACCCAGGGCTTGAGCTCACAACCCTGAGATCAAGAATCAGATGCCTGGGGGCCTAGATGGCTCAGTCAGTTGGGCGTCTGACTTCAGCTCAGGTCATGATCTCAGGGTCCGTGGGTTTGAGCCCCGCATTGGGCTCTGTTGCTCGGAGCCTGGAGCCTGCTTCTGATGCTGTGTTTTTCTCTCTCTCTGCTCCTCCCCTACTCACACTCTGTCTCTCACTCTCTCTCAAAAATAAACAAACACTTAAAGAAAAAAAAAAAGAATATGATGTTTAAACCACTGAGCCACCCGGGTACCCCTTGTATTCACCATTTTCAATGACTGAATAATATTTTATCCTATGACTATACCACAAGTTGTGTGAGCGGTCTCCTGATGTCGGGAGCTGAGCTTATTTTTACTTTTTTTACTGTAAAAATTAACATTATTCCTTGTGACAGAACTGTTCTGTCTTGGCTATGGGGGTGGTCCCACAAACCTACCTATGATAAAGTCGCATAGAACGAAATACACACACACAAATGAGAGCACATAAAATAGTGAAATCCGAGTAAGGTGTGAGTTCCTCAAGCTGTGATTATAGGAGACATTTTATTGCTATAGACCGAACATGTCCCCTCAAAATTCGTATGTTGAAACTTAATCTCCAGTGTGATGGTGTTAGGAGGTGGGGCGGGACTAACTGAGGCGGTTGGGTCAGGAGGGTGCAGCCCTTGTGAATGGTGTTAGAGAGAGATACCAGAGTTCCCTCACCTGGTCTGCCATGCCCAGGACACAGCGGGAAGACAACCCCCGCTGAAGGGGTGGGGAAGGGGCTCCCACCACACCTGTAACCTGCCAGCGCCTTCAGCCTGGACTTCCCTGCCTCCAGAACTGTGAGAAATAAATGTGTTTTTTTTAAAAAAATGACTCCATCTTTGGTGTTTTTGTTATAGCAGCCTGAACAGACAGAGACAGTTACCGTTGGGGAAAACTAGGTGAGGGGAATAGGGAATCTCTCAGTATTATTTCTTACAACTGCATGCTAACCTAAAAATTAATTCAAAAGGAAAAGGTTTTAGGGGCACCTTGGCTGGCTCAGTCAGTGGAGCCTGCGACTCTCGATTCGGGGTTGTGAGTTCAAGTCTCATGGTGGGTGTAGAGATTACGAAAAGAAAAAAGGAAAGGAAAGGAAAGAAAAGAAAAGAAAAGGAAAGAAAAGGAAAGGAAAGGAAAGAAAAGAAAAGAAAAGAAAAGAAAAGAAAAAAGAAAGGAAAGAAAAGAAAAGGAAAGAAAGGAAAGAAAAGAAAAGAAAAAGGTTTTAGGAATCTACTGTAGACATCTTCTGTATGTACATGTACACATCTCAACTTCTAGTTACTTCCTGTGGGTAGAGTCCTATGAGAGAAATTACCAAATTTGAAAATCTCATAGAAAATAAGAGCTCTCGGTGTCCGCATCCAGAAGGCTGATGTGTATGTCCGCAGAGGAGGAGGGGTCAGCTCTCCCCAGCTATCCCCAGAATGCTAGTTCACTATTTACAATGAAAAATCTGAGTGGAGGGGGCCAGACTCCCTGTCCTTCGGCCGTGGCTTTCGCTGCCTGTAGACCCTCCACTGGCAGAGCCAGGGGACTTAGGTGACTTGATTCAAATGTTAATGGTATCAAGCTAAGGCCTACTATACACGCCTCGGAAGTAGGGCCGGACCATTGCTACCGGCAACAGACGAATAGGTTCTTGGGCCAGAGCACCGCTCCCTTAGCAGTGCTCCAACGGGGACAGTCTCTATTCGCCTCTGTTTGCAGTGCTCCCGAGGCTGATTAACCCCTGTTCCAATTAGCACAGTGTTTCTCTAGGCGTATGATTCTGTTCTAGCGAGTTACAGCCAAATCTTGTTGACCCTGGAGCCCTTCTGTCTCATTAAGGCACTTGATCTCCACCCTTTGTTCAGTAGACCTGGAAGGCTCTGGAAGGCTCCTACCCCCTGTGAAATTGAGTGCACAATTTTGGTGCCTTTTTCTGCAGAGAGAGTTCGTTAGGTTGATCAGATTTTTAGAAAAAGCTATCAGTTTCACAGCGAACATCACTCGGCCCCCGTGTTCTGGGCCTTGTACTCAGAGTTTCACATATATCATCTCATGGTATCCCCACTGAGTCCACAAATTTGCCCCCAGTTATCAGTCTGGGCAAGCTACAGAACCACTGTTTGCAAGTGACCTTGTATATCTTTTCTCTGGTACAGTCGATATCTGTCCCACAGGGAAGTCGTGTCCCCACCCCCACCCCCACCTTTTTTATCTTCCTAAATGAAGACAAAGTCACTGGCAACCAGCACACCCACGATCCACGCCAGACGAGGCTGCGGAACGGCTTTGTCGATTCTTCCTAGAGACTGAGCGCCACTGTCTGTGTCGGCGTCTCGAGTTCCCTGTTTTATTTCCTTATTCACGGATCCCTGCGTGCGCTCGCCTCACCTGGTGAGCCAGCGCTTCGCATCTGCACCTCACCCCCCTCGCCAGCTCCGATGCCATCGTTGGCTCCCCTTCCTTCCGGAAGGCAGGCCCGCTGTCTGTTTACTCTCCTTTTACTCCATCAGAATCTAGAACCCGTAGGTTTTCTAAAGGATCCTTGGGTTGCTTTCTATCGAAAGCAGTATGCGTGTCGATCTTAGCTTTCCAATAGAAAGTCAGGCCAGAGGTTTTTCAACATTCGCTTACTTACTGAATATTCATTAATTCAGATACTCTTCTAGGCACTGCGGATATGGATAAAAATCTTCGCCTTCGTGGAGCCTAGTTTTTAGAAGAAGGGAACAGACACTAAACAAAGAAACAAGTAAAGATATAGTAAGTCAGATGCTTTTTTTTTTTGCCTTTTTTTTTAAAAAGAGGGAGGGAGTGGGGGAGGGGCAGAGAGAGAAAGGCAAGGGGGAGAGAGAATCCTAAGCAGGCTCCAGGCCATCAGCACAGAGCCCTACTCGGGGCTCGAGGTCACAAACCGTGAGATCATGACCTGAGCCGGAATCAAGAGTCGGACGCTCAACCGACTGAGCCGCCCAGGCGCCCCAGATCAGATGCTTTTAAGTGCTGAGAAGAGGAATAAAATAGAGGCAGGGCCTAGAGAGTGCCCGGGATGAGGTGCTGCCTGTTTGCTTGGGGTACTCAGGGAAGGCCTCACTGAGAAGTGACAATCAAGCGAGGGCCTCCGTGGTGTAGCAGACAAAACCTGGGTTTAAGGGTCAGACAGGTGTGGGTTCAAATCCTGACTCTATACTTCTAAATGTGTGACCTTGGGCTAGGCGTTGGCCTGAGCTTTAGTTTCTTCGTTCACAGCATGCAGATACTTGCGTCTGCTCCGTGAGAACGCTCTAAAATTGGAACAAAATAAAATACATAGAATGTCTGGCACCGAATACACAAACGGGAACCACCGTCACAGCTTCGGCTACATGAGCCGGTCCACGGATCCGTTCTGGAGGGTCTTACTTGGGTCCAGAGTCCCAAGGCGAGGGGCGGGAGTCTTCTCCCTCCCTGAGTCCGGCACCCAGTTGAGATCTGAACCTTCTCTAGTGATGGTTGAGATACAAGCCCCTCGGCAGCAGTAATATGAACACTCCTTTCCGAAATGAGAGCTTTCTCTTCTTAAGGAAGACCCTTCCTATTTCTCTCTCTTCCCTGCCTGACAAGCGTGCGGCCTGCAATCCGTCCGCTGATTGCAAAAACCTCCATCGATTCAACACCCTTGATCTATTTTCATCTCTCTACCACTTGTTTAAAATAAGGAGCTCATTGCTATTCTGCCCACGGCTGCGTCTAAATCATAACTGGGCTGGAGTCGAATACATTTTTCTCTCTTCTGCAAAATACCACTTTTATCTTTCCGAGCCCACAAGCCCTCAGACGACAGCGTCGGCTTCAGCAGTCCAGGCGTGGGCCCCGGGGAAGCACACGGGTGAGGGACCCCCCTCACCCCCCCAGCTCACAGTGAGCCTCCCTCCTCACGACCTGTTTGTCTCCCCCTGCAAATTCTCCCGCACCTGGAGCTAGCCCAAGCCACCTTCCAAGCTGTCACCTCCTCCTGTTTTCACCGTCCTTCGCTCCGGGGTGGGAGCGGAGGCTTTGTGAGCGTCGGAGTCCCCAGTCTGTCCTGTGAAGGCTTGAGACTCGGCACCCTCGGGACTTCTGTCTCCCCTTCTCTGACTCCTTTATAGGAGGGAGAAGATTAGGAAAATGAGGAAGTGACAGAACTCCAAAACGCAATTTCATAAACATGACTTAAAAGAGACTTTTGAGTCCGAAAAGGAATGATGTCATGCTCTAAATTCAGCCTGAAACTGGCGCTTTTTCATCTCTAATCTTTTCTCATCTAAGCCTTAACTCCTCCCACATACCTCCTCTCCCTTTCCTTCCCGGGAGAAGGGTCAGTATTATTACCGGCATCTTATAAACCATCAAATCAGCCCCACTGGGGAGGGAGGCGAGGGGCTTGGGCTAGATTAGGATGCGAGGGGCCCCTGAGGACAGACGAGCCTGACGGGGCCCTCGACTGCCTCATTATTTTAATCGTTATGAATTTTTCCTTTTCAGTTAGGAAAAGGACAAATTTTGTGCGCTTGTGACAAGAAATCTTTGCCGTCCCCATTGCAGACATCGGGGAAAAAGAGTAAATGCCCCTTTCTATTTTGGGGGGAGACTGAGAGTAACTGGGACCCCAGAGAGAGAGTCAGGAATACAGAGCAGAGAATCAGAGCCAGCCTCTGCCTTAGCTGCAGAAACGGGCCTCTGAAAAAAAAGGGTTTTCCAGCCGTGGAGGTGGGTGGCGACGAGCCAATGACAAAATGGCAAGAAAACAGGCTCTGAAGCTAGTCCGCCTCTCTTCAGCCCTGAGTCTGCTATCCACTGGCTGCGTCACCCTGGACAAGTTACTGTGCCTTTCGGAGCCTCCGTTTCCCCGTCTGTAAATGGGAATAATAATATTTCTCCCTTGAGATGTTGTCGTAAGGATGACACGAGATGATACATTAAAAAGCGCCTCGCACAGCGTGCGACACACGGTAGCCGTAATTACCGAATGCCCACAGTACGCGGCCCCATGCCGGTCACTGGAAATACTTACGCGAATGAGGCAGATTCCTCGTCTTTGGGGAGTTGATTGTCCTGTGGACAGGACAGGCGAGCACCCTCTGCAGCGGTGAATAGATCCCCCTGTCTCTAGGTGATGTCAATTGTGTGAGAGCAGAGTCTGATCCCATAACCTTAGTAATGGAAATGGGAAAAAAAGTAATAATAGCAAGTAGCAAGTGGCCGTTTCCAGGGAGATGGTGCCCAAGCCCCTCACAGCAGCCCATGACTTCATTTTCTCCTCCGCGAGTCTTTATACTACCTGGCGATGAGTAACTGAAGAGGTGAGCGCGGCTTTTCTGGGGCCTTAATAAAAGTAACCGTTCCCTAAGGCCCCGTGTATACCGATTCCTACTCTGATAAAGGCCGGCAGGGCCAGAACGGGTCCGGGCTCCCCACCGACCTCTCAGAGGGGAAAGTAAGCAATGAAATGGCCAAAGGGTACTTTGGAAAGAGGCTGCTGGCTGGAACCTAGTGACTCTAGTTTGCAGATCCCCAGGGTACCTGGCTGGCTTCCTCCGTGGGGGACGTGACTCTCCATCTCTGGGACGGGAGTTCCAGCCCCACGGTGGGTGTGGCGATTACTTACAAACAAATAAATAAAGTGATCTCAAAAGAAGCGGGTCATTTCTAGGAGGTCAAGGAGTTTAGGAAAATGCCTTTTTTGCAGGTTTAAGTCGAAGTGGAACCCTCTCCTCTGTCCTTCCATCAGCTGGCCGCAGGACATGGCAGGGGCGGTGGGAACGATATGGCAGAGGGCGGTTTCCCTGTCGCTGGGCCAGTGGCCTCCGCCCATAATAGAGCTCCAGCTGAGGGAATGTCCTCGCACGGGTTCAGACTTGAGGCCTTGTCCACTCCGCTTTGCCACGTCATTTTTGTCTTTCCCCCTCGCATGTGTATGATACCTCAACCGAGTATTAATTCTCTTCAGCTCTGGAAACCCATGGATTCTATTCTGTAACAGCCTGTGAAGCAAGCACCTGTCAAACGAGGTAAAAGTAAAGGAGGGGCGCCTGGGGGGCTCAGTCGGTTGAGCGTCCAACGTCAGCTCAGGTCATGATCTCGTGGTTTGTGGGTTCGAGCCCCGCATCGGGCTCTGTGCTGACTGACAGCTTAGAGTCTGGAGCCTTCTTCAGATTCTGTACCTCCCTCTCTCTCTCTGCCCCTCCCGTGCTTGCTCTCTGTCCCTCAAAGATGAATTAGAAGATTTTAAAAAATTTAAAAATAAAAGAGAAAAAGTAAATGACTTACCCAAGATGAAACAGCTAGAAAGTGGAAAGCCCAAACCTGGAGCCCAACTCTGCTGGCTGTGAGCCCAGTGCTTCCACAGTTCCAGATATTTCCGTCCCGAGGGCCACGGATTTGGGCTTTCGCTAAGAAGGAGAGGGTCCCCCAGAGGGCTGGTGATCCACGGCCTGAAAGCTCCCTTCCTTTTTCCGATACCCCCTTCCATGTGGGAGGTCACAGGGACATCGGGAAGCCAATGGTGGGGGTGGGATGAACCCTGGCTTCAGATCAGAGTCAGGAGGTCAACGCTCTTCTCCAACCCTGAGCCATCTCTCCTGTGGCCTTGAGTAGGTCACTGCACTTCTCAGAGTCTGGGGGTCCTTCTCTACTGTGGGGAGCCATAGCCCTCTCCCTGTCTGCTTCCTGGGTATGACGAGACTCAACCTAACAAGCGACATTAGAAATGCTTTCAGGGGCACCTGGGCGGCTCAGTCGGTTAAACGTCTGACTCTTGGTCTCGGCTCAGGTCATGATCTCATGGTTTTAGGAGTTTAAGCCCCGTGTCTGGCTCTGCACTGGCAGCTTGGAGCCTACTTGGAATTCTCTCTCTCTCTCCCTCTCTCTCTCTGCTTTTCCCCCGCTCTCGCTGTCTCTGTCTCTCTCAAAATAAATAAATAGGCTTTAAAAATTTCTAAAAAAAAAAAAAAGAAATACTTTGAGAGTATTAAAAGCATGGTAACAGGGGCGCCTGGGTTGCTCAGTCGGTTGGGCGGCCGACTTCGGCTCAGGTCATGATCTCGCGGTCTGTGAGTTCGAGCCCCGCGTCGGGCTCTGTGCTGACGGCTCAGAGCCTGGAGCCTGCTTCCGATTCTGTGTCTCCTTCTCTCTCTGCCCTTCCCCTGTTCATGCTGTGCCTCTGTGTCTCTCAGAAATAAATAAACATTAAAAAAAAAATTAAAAAAAAAAAAGCATGGTAACAAATGCCAGGCATGATTCTGAACATCTTCATAAAAAAATGTGGTCTTCTCGGGGCGCCTGGGTGGCTCCGTCGGTTAAGTGTCCAACTTCGACTCAGGTTAAGATCTCACAGTTCTTGGGTTCGAGCCCCGCGTCAGGCTCTATGCTGATGGCTCAGAGCCTGTAGCCTGCTTCGGATTCTGTGTCTCCCTCTCTCTCTGCCCCTTCTCCACTCATGCTCTGTCTCTCTCCATCTCTCAAAAATGAATAAAGGTTAAAAATTTTTTAAAAAACGAGGTGTTTTTTCTCATTGTTAGTTTTCATGCATTCACTCAGTGCTGGAAATAAGTGTTTATAGACTACTTCCCCTGTGCCAGACACTGCAAGAAGAACTGAGGACCCAAGGAAGTCTCCAGGCTTTGAGGAATTCAAAGGGAGGAGAGACAGATCTAAACAAAGAATTATGGCATATAGACGTGAGGCCCTTATTTTATTTTTAATTTTTTAACTTTTATTTTTAATGTTTGTTTATTTTTGAGAGAGAGAGAGAGAGGGACAGAGCTTGAGTGGGAAAGCGGCAGAGAGAGAGAGGGAGACACAGAATCCGAAGCAGGTTGCAGGCTCTGAGCTGTCACCACAGAGCTGAACTCGGGGCTCGAACTCACCAGCATGAGATCATGACCTGAGCGGATGTCAGATACTCAACCGACTGAGCCACCCGGGCGCCTCTAGACACGAGGACTTTGAAATGATGTCCACGGTCGAGGAGACCTCTCTTCGAGATGCTGTGGAGTCTGGAAAGGGGTGCGATGAGCAACGTTTGGAACCAGAGGAGGCCCCACAGAAGGAAGCCGAGCAGGAAGGTGACAGGGGGTGTGCGGAGGGGGAGGGGCAGCGGAAATAAGGTGGACGGTGAGCGGGAGAGAATGTGAGTAGTTGAGCTTGGGCTGTTTGAGGAAGTGCAGTAGCTGTTTCTGATTGTGCTATTTCCCCACCGAGCCCTTTCCAGCTGGGACGTTAGGGCCCAAAGTGACCATTTCGTGATTTTTTTTTTTTTTTACTTCAATTTATCCCGATCTTGACCCAGTTTCGCCTATGGAGAGCTGTGCGGATTTCTCCCTTGGGAGGGTGTTGGAGCTGAGGAGGAAGCTTTAGAGATCACAGGCCAACTTGCTTCCCAGATGGAGAGAGTGGGGCCCAGAAGAGGCAACAGGGTTGCTCAGAGGCGCACAGCAAGTTAACCGCAGGGCTAGGCCCGGAACTGGGTCTTCCGACTCGAGTTGGAGTTTTTTGGTTCGTATATAAAGGTGCTTCCGTGCTGCTGAAGTGTTCGTGAGCCCACCTGTGTTCGTGAGCCCACCTGCTGCATGGGAGACAATAAGCCGCGTCCCGGGAAGAGACAGCCGTATGATCCCTGTCCCCTAGGAAGCTCACAGGCAGGCCAGCTGAGCAGAGCACGAATAGAAAGAGATAGCTGTCCAGTTTCAAATGGCCCTGGGGGAAGCCGATATAGTGAGGCAGATTTTACTACGTCCAAGGGAGAGATCTGGAAAGCTCTGAGTATCTGCCTAACCCTCCATGAGCTTCTGAGAGAGGCGATCATCAAGATTTTTTTTGCTTAAAAAGAAAAAAACAAAAAAGATTTGAGTCTCGTGAGAACCAAACAGGCCACGGCAGGACTTCTGGACCAGCCTCAGGCCAGCAGAGAGTGGCGAGGAGCCTGAGGGAATGAAAGGGAAGAAGATTGGGGACCTTACTGCCAGGGAACCTGTCCCCTAAGCACCGAAGAGCAGCTAGGGAGCAGGACAGGGGTCGCCGAAACACAAGTCACCGGTGATTATAAGGCCATCGGGCAGGAGGCTGTGTGTCTTTCCTCTAAGTGGGAGAGGTTTTATAAAGGACGCGTGGAGTGTTTTTTTCTGGCTGGCCCAGTGTCCTTCCCATGCAACGGCTGCCTCTCAGAGGCTCCTGGGAGTGGCAATGGATTGGCTTGCAGAAAGACAAGTTAAAACCCTGCTCCAAGGTAAGCTCCAGAGCTTGGACCCTGGCAAATTAGTCTTTTGGCCTGGTTGCCATGGAGACAGACAGGCAGCAGCTGCGCTGGGAAAGGGACCCGCTGCCTCACCACCATCTAGGATTCTGAGACAGCCATGGAGGGGGAGGGGGCCCGACACCGCCCTTTCTTCCCCAGATACAGAGGCTCCCGTCTGCCCCCCTGCAGCGCCCAGACTCCCAGGATCTGGTGAGTTGCCACGGTCATAAAAGGAGACAAGGCCATGCCGGCTCCCGAAGCCCAGCTTTTCTGGCTGCTCGGCCAGGGCCCTCCCGCTGCACCACAATTGTCTCCTGCTCAGCTTTTGGAGCAAACACGTTTTCCAGTGCTGAGCTCCTGGGCCCCGGAGGGTTCCCAAGCTCCCTCCTTGGAGGGGAGAAGTCATTAGAGGTGAAGCCCAGAGTGTTGGCCACCGGAGGCCAATTTGGCCCCCTGCTCTGTCGCAGTCTCTCTGGAAAACCTGGCAGAGGCTGTGTGGGGATGTGACCAGCCGTTGTCTGGGAAAAGGGCTTGAAGCCGAGCCTAGAGGGAACTCGGCAAATGATGGGGTTTATTGTGCCCTCATTTGATGCTATACCGGTATCATTAATTTGTGGCTTCAAGCCCTGTCCTCCCTGCCCTGGTGGAAACAGGCTCTCCCTTCCTATGGGTTATCTCTGGAAATCGAAGGTGGGAGAGAAGGGGCCTGGGCTCCAGGTCGCCTGAGTCCACTTTCCCAGCAGAGCTGCCAGAAGGTTTGTGTCTCGGTGTCTCCGTTTCCTCCTCTTTGGTAAGAGGAGAAATGAGTAGGGTATTGTCTGGGGCTTTGAGCGCCTGGGTGGCGCATGTGACCAGGGTGGTTACCTAAGAGAGCACAGCCGTAGAACGGGGACAGTGGAGCTGGAGAAATCCAGAGGCTGCTACTGATCAGACAGGGCTTCCGATGTTGCTGTTTTAATTATGAAGGTGGCTCGCGTGTGAGCATAAAGAAAAAAAAATCAGTACATACAGTGTATAAAGTCAATGGAGAAAATTACCCACCACTTCAAGCCCCGATACGTCATTCCTGCTGAAAACTGCCGGTGATTTTACTGCATATCTTCTTAGAGCTTTCTCTATGTGTATTACTTCCCCCCATATTACGTTTTAATTACACAAGCAATGCAAGAACATACGTTTATAAAAGACACAGATACCGCAGGAAAATGTAGAGTCCCAAGCACAGTCCCTTCCCCAAAGACAACTATTGGTAAACTTTAACGTCCTCTATACATCTATGTACAAACACAAACTCAGTTTCAGCTTTTCTTTCTTTTGCAAAAATGCAATCACAACATCCATATTCTTCTGCACGTTGCCATTCCTGCTACAATAACACGTTACCCTGTAGATTTTTCCACGTTGGTTTCCCTACCCCGTTCTCCGTGGCCGCTGCTTAATTGTCTCCATTATGGATGTTCTGTGCTTCTTAAGGGGTCTCCTCCGATAGATGCTTGAGTTGTTCACAGTCTTTTGTTATTAATATTATGCTTCGAGCATTTGTGCACCATTCATGTAGGGTTTATTTCTAGAGGTAGAGTCGCTAGGTTAACATGTTTGTATATCTTTAATTTTTCTAAATACTGTGGGGATTTATTTTCAAGGTTTTTTTTTTTTAATTATCCAAGATATGAATGATCATTGCAAAAAAAAGTGGAAAAGTATAGAAAGCCGTGTAGGGAGCAAACATCACTCACGATCCTTCTACTCATTTGCCACGATTGCCTACTTTTTGGTATGTTTGCCTGCAATCATTCTCTATGTCCTACTGTTGTTACAGTGAGCAGATCATACTGCAGAGATAATTTTCTATCCAGCTTTTTTTTTTACCTAACGTTATAAACATTCTCCTGTGTCACTAACATATTTTTGTAAGCATCCTTTTCTCATGATTTCATGATAGACATTACATGTACATACCATAAATTTCTTAGCTATTCCTCTGTTGTTGGGCTGTTCAGTTGCTTACATGTTTTTTCACGATAACACACTTCGGTGAGTATCTGTTTGAATAAATCTTTGAAATCCTATAATTTCTTCAAGCTAGATTCCCAAAAGGAGAATTACTGAGTCTAGAGGAAGGATGTTAGTGAATCTATTTTTAAGTGGAACTTTGAATTGCTAATATGCCTACATGGAACAAAAGTCCAAAGGTACTGTAAGTTAGACCATGAAAAAAAAGTCTTTATTCTACTTGGTCCCCTAGCTGTGTTGTTCCCCTGGCAAGGTAACACTATTACCTGGTTTGTCATGTATCTTTCTTAGGAAAAAAATACATATGCATAGACATAGACACACATATACATACATACGTATTCCTTTTTTCATTTGGAAATGGCATATGGGATGGATACTTTTGTACTTTTCTCTCTTCTTTTACTATCTCTGGATGATTGTTCTATATACAAAAAGGAGACCTGCCTCATTTTCTGACAATATTGCATAGAATTTCTTTATGGGTGTGCCACGATTAATTCTATCGAAATGGTTTTTGGTTGGTTCCCAGTTTTTGCTATCGGAGCTGTGCCGGGAAGAACGTCCTTCCGTATACACCATATTGACCACGTGCTAGTACGTCCATTGATGGAATAGATTCCTTTGAGTGGAATTGCTGGGGCCCTGGGAATGTGCATTGGACATATGTCGCCGGCCAGCGCTGTCTCCCTAGAAGGTGCCCATTTGCTCATTAAAGGGCGAGGACGGTTCTTCAAGCTCTCAATTCAAATGGCCAAACTGCTTTCCAGAATCGTGTTACCTATTCGCTCTGCTGCCGGCCATACTTCAGGGCTCCATCCCTCCTCCCACTGAGTAAAAATAGCACGCCGTTGTTCCTAAGGTTTGTGCTCAATGGTCAGTTTTCCAAAAGGATCCGTGAGAGACGAGCAAGAGTGAGCAAATAGTTCATTTTAAAAACTTGTTTAATGAAGGTAGATGTGTTTGGGTGGTAGTCTTTAGGAAACAATAAAGCACCATGCAATTATGAAGTGACTATGATTAAAAACATCCTAATTTGCTTGGGGGGAAAAACTCGTTTAATTAAAACAAAGTTTAAAACACAGGATCTGGGAGAATTTCCTAATCCCACTTTTGCCACTCTGTATGTGTGTCCTGGGGAAATCGTTTATCCTCTCTGAGACTAAGGTCTTAGAGTCTCTGGAGGAGGGAATGGGATAACACGCTCAGTACGGTGCTTGACATATGACAAGGGCTCCCGACGTGGTCGCTAAGAAAGAAAAGTTTGCTAAGGACAAAACACCAGCCCTTCAAGTATCCCAATTGCGAGAGGAAGAGAGCCTTCCAGGCTCCGAAAGGAGGCTGCGTGGTGCCAGCTTTGTTCTCTCCCTCAAAGTCTCCCTCTGGTCTTTCCTGCCTTGAAGAGGAAAAAAGGGAAATCTGGCCCCAGACCCCTGGGGAGAAACACCTCCCGCTAGCACCGGCTCTTAAGAGGGGCGGGGATCTGGGACCTCACCGAGACTGCCCCGGTGCACCTCGGAGGCCCGTGCCTCCTCCACGGGGGTCCCCGCCGCCGCCTGATCGATCGGAGCCTGGGAAGTGAGAAGTGCTGACCCGGTCTTGCATTTCTTGCTCCGAGCTAACAGCAGGCGGTGGCTGCCTGTGCCTCCCGGGGTCCAGCTGCCCTGGTGGGCGCGGCCGTGCGCTCGCTGGCTTGGGAGGTCCGTGGGACTCCTCATTACCGCCGTTCCCTGCGGCGCTCGCTCCCTTCCAGCCACTCGGGGCGCTGGCTGCCGCCCCGCCAATGCCGGCCCACCCTCTGGGTGCTGCAAGTGGCAGGGAGGGGCCGCCGGGGCTCGTGCCGGGTGCCGCGTGCCGCGGTCCGCTGGGCGAGCCCGGGATGCGGGGTGGCCCTCGTGGGCTCCGCACCTGCACAGGCCCCGGGAGGCTTGGCCTCCCCCATCACCCCCCAACCCCCGGCAGGCCTGCCGCACTGAAAAATCGGCTGCTAGAGACGCCATATCTGTCCCCACCCTTGTCGGGGCTGGAAGAGCCAATCACGGTCGTCGTGCTGAGCCGCAGGTGGAAACTTCCCCGGGTGGGAGAGCAGATCCGCGCAGCACAGTGAAGCCATTTTCTGGGAGGGTTTGGAGTCATTTCCACTCACAGTACAATCGCCATGCTGGAGAATTTTAGCCATTCCCTCCCCACCCGCCTCCTTACGCTGCAGCCTCTCCTGGATTTTCCTGGAGAAAGTGACAGTGATACTGTGTACTGCAAAGACTGAGCTCCGTGGAACCAGGGCGCATGTGGGGTCGGGTCTTGGCCCTGAACCGTTAGCTGCACTGTGACTAAGAAAGCAGGCCAGTCTTATCTACAAACATGCGAGGAAGGAATAAAGCTAGACCACGTCCAGTATTGGTGAAGCTGTGGGGAAGCGGGCTTCTACCCTGTGCCCTGTTCTATTTCCTGGTTTCTATGCTGGAGAAATACCTTCACCGTGTGTTCAAGCACGCTGTCCTTTGCAGGGTCCTATCTCGTAACAAAGCACTGAAAACCATTCAGTGGCCATCAATAGGGAAAGTATAAATAAAATAGTCTGTTTTCATAATCACCCACCAGATTGCAGTTGGAAGGAAGAAATTGGATCCATATATGCAGGGCCATGGACAGAGCTCTAAGTATATTAAGGCAGAAAGTTGTAGAATAATGCATACGACATAATACCATTTTGCAACATGCCAAACAGAACTGCGGTATAGTCAAACATATATAATGCATTTTTTTAAAAAATGAAAAGATGCACACCCAACTCAAAAGAGTGGCTTTCTCTAGGGAGAGGGGTGGGGAGCTGGGACAGCCAGTGGAGGGGAAAGAGGACTTCAGCTTTCTTTGTAACATTCTAATTTTTCCTTTAAAAAAAATGACAGTGCATTCGTATATTGCCTAAGGAACTTAAAACTACATAATCATCAAGAGAACCTGGAAACAAATATGCCGAAATGTAAACGATGGTTAATTCCAGGTGATGGGGAATGTGAGTAATTTGGGGGGTTTGTTCCAGTTTTAAAAATGCAGGGAAGGGGGTCAAGGATGACTGTGTGACTCCTCGAATCCCGCAGCTCAGAGAGCCTGTGATCTTGTCCTAAAGTCCTGCCCCCCCACCAAGGGTTTTCCGGGGCTCTGGCGCTCCCGCCCCGCCCGTTCCCAGGCGCCAGTCTCGCCACTTCAAACCTGAAGGCTGGAGCCAGGGCAGAACACCGCCGGCAGCTCACTGCCACACAGGGCTTACTCTCCCTTCTGGGCATTTCGTTGCCCTGTTTCCTCTAGAGGCAGATTCTCCCTCATAGCCCTCAGAAGGAGCCAACCCTGCCATCACCTTGACTCCAGACTTCTAGCTCCCAGAACTGTGAGACTGTCATTTCAGCCACCACCCAGTGTGTGGCTCTTTGCTAAGGCAGGTCCCAGGGGAGTAGGAGACGCCACCCATCCTGCTTAGCTGGAGGCCGCACTCTCTCTGGGGACCTGAGTGGGCAGGGGCCCATGCGGGGAGTGGATTTGAGGTGGGGGGGGGGCAGGAGGAAGACCAAGGAACAGGAGGCTGCTGCGGTACTCCAGTGGACTGTGGGGTCGGCCAAAGCCCGGCAGTGCTGATACTTACTAACCGGCAGGGCTGAAACTTACTAATCGATGCAAGGGCTTAGCACTAAGCCGTGGAGGTCTATAAATCAACCTGAGCTCCGGTAACGGTAACGCATTAGCTTGTCTTCTCCTCGTGTATTTTCTCTTGCACAGCCTCCCTCCCTCCTCCTGACACCTCAGCCACCCCCACCTTCCGGGCTTGAATTCTCCTCGGTCTTTATTTCACCCGCCTTCCAGTGGGTGTGATTTCAGCAGGCTTGGTTTCAACTTCCTGTGACAGCTGTAACCTCTGTTCTCACTGAATCGCTAAGATTGCTGATAAATGCCAACTGCTTGGAAGTTTTGTAAGTAACCGGGAACATGTTCCCATGTCAGGCCGTGGAGAAATGGCCTATGGAATGGTCCAGAAACTTAATGAATTAAAAGTAACCAGTAACTCCCCTCTGTCTTTAGGTCTACAAATGCCCATTCAAGAAAAATACTAGATCTGGGAGCCTGGGTGGCTCAGTCGGTTAGGCGTCCAACCTCGACTCAGGTCATGATCTCACGATTCATGGGTTCAAGCTCTGTGTCAGGCTCTGTGCTGACGGCTCGGCGCATGGACCCTGTTTCAGATTCTGTGTCTCCCTCTCTCTCTGCCCCTCCCCTGCTCGAGCTCTGTGTCTCAAAAATGAATAAACATTAAAAAAAAAAAAAAGAAAAAGAAAAAGACTAGATCTTATGAAATGAAAGATCTAGCCTCATGGGGGAGGCACAGTCCGTTTACTTGTCCGAAGCCCCAGAAGCCCAGCAGAGGGCCAGTGCTGCTCACCACCCCCATGCCATCTTTCTTGCTCATATTTCGATTGTTTGGGAAAAGGTCGGTTGGAAGAAACAGTAGAAAGCAATCACCCCCCAGCCTTCACATTAAAAGGAATGTCACTGGCTGAGGAGACATGCTGCTACGTACAAGCTGCTGTCCTGAATTGAATCCCGGAACACAAAAAGGACCCCGATGGGAAAATGGAGAACCCAATTAAAGCTAGCCACGTAGTTGAGAGTATTGTACCGGTGTTAATGTTTCAGTTTGGATAAATGTTCTATGAGTATGTAAGATATTAATGTGAGAGCAAGCTGCCTGAAGGGTATATGGGAACTCTGTGTGTTTTTTATCTCTGCGACTCTCTGGAAACCTGAAATGATTTCAAAAGTAAAGCTTAGGGGCGCCTGGGTGACTCAGTCAGTTAAGCATCTGACTCTTGATTTCGGCTCAGGTCATGATCTCACGGTTCTTGAGATCTGAGCTGTGAGCACAGAGCCTGCTTGGGATTCTCTCTTCCTCTCTCTCTCTGCCCCTTCTCTGCACTTGCATGTGCATTCTCTCTTCTCAAAATAAATAAATAAACTTTTTTTAAAAAATAAAAACTTAATTGGGGTGCCTGGGTGGCTCAGTCAGTTAAGGTCTAAGGTTTCAGCTCAGGTCATGATCTCACGGTCTGTGAGTTCGAGCCCCTCATTGGGCTCTCTGCTGACAGGTCAGAGCCTGGAGCCTGCTTCAGATTCTGTGTCTCCCTCTCTCTCTCCGACCCTCCGCTGCTCGTGCTCTGTCTCTCACTCTCTCAAAAATAAACATTTAAAAAAATTTAATAAAAAAAGTAAAACCTTAAAAAAAGTAGAAAAAAATTTTTTTGATGTCCCTGGGATGGTAGTTTTTGAATCGCAAGACCCTAGACTCCAGGATATACTCCCGGTTATACTGTCTATTGTTTTGATATTTTTTAACATTTTTAAAATAAAAAAATTATTTATTTTTATTTTTGAGAGAGAGGAGAGAGAGCATGAATTGAGGAGGGGGCAGAGAGAGAGAGAGAGAGAATCCTAAACAGGCTCCACACTCAGCACAGAGCCCTACATGGGGCTCAATCCCACAACCTTGGGATCATGACCTGAGCTGAAATCGAAAGTTAGACATTCAACCGACTGAGCCACTCAGGCACCCCCTTAAGTGTTGTTTAGTGGTCAAAAAGACTGGTTCAATATTTGCTGTCTATTCATGGCACGATAGGGCTACCAAGAAAAAATCATATATAGTCCTGCCCTCAAGGAACTCATTCTCTAGGGAAGACGACAAAGATGTGTATGCATAGACTCAATACCAGGCATAGTATGTGGGAAACAGAGAGATTAATCAAGACCTTGAAGGTGAAGAGAATTGCAATAGGGACAGAAGCCAAGGGATTCAAGGCTGAGGATTTGTATCAGCAGAACACTGGAATATATTAGGTGCCTAACTTTTCGTGGAGCTGGGAATGTCCCATAAAGCTGAGATCTGGGGTGGGGGGATTGGGAGGGTAGAGGTTTCAGAGACATGGGGGTACAGAAGATCAGGAAGGGGGACAAAATTCTTTTCTGTTTTTAAAATATAATTGTTTTATATTAATAAAAAATAGTATATGTTCCCTTTAAGAAGTTTGGAAATTCCAAAATAGTACAAAGAAGAAAACTGAACTCAATTGTTATTTTACCCTCCAAACAAATATCTTGGTGCATTTTATTTTGCTCCCACCTGAGTTCGAATTGTACACACAGTCGGGTAGCCTTTGTTTGTTTGCTTCATTAGCATAATATCACCAGGAGCCTCTCCCCATCTCATTAAAGAAAATTCTTGAAACATGAGGGGAGTCCACCTTCCTCCTAATGCATCTCGTTGCATTCCAAGCAGCTGAGTGACAAATCTTCGTCTGGATACTTCTCACAGCCAGAATCTCATTCATTCTTACGAGGTCCATTCTGTTGTTGGCTAGGTCCTTCCACGCATCTTAGTTGTGCTACCCTCTAACCATCCTTTTTTCAGATCTTCAAATACATCAAGAACCAAAGAGTCTAGGAGTTTAATTGATCTTGAAGTAGACGGCAGTAACCTCTCAAATGCCATGCCAAGGATGACCCTTGGACTATAAATCTAAGGCAGTCATAAAAAAATTGTTTTTTAGATTTCAGGAATTTTTATGTTTCTTCATGATGTGCCCCAAAGTGGTTTTTTGTTGACTTTTTTTTTTTTTAACATTTATTCATTTTGGAGAGACAGAGAGACAGAGCACGAGCGGGGGAGGGGCAGAGAGAGAGAGGGAGACACAGAATCCGAAGCAGGCTCTAGGCTCCAAGCTGTCAGCACAGAGCCCGACGCGGGGCTCGAACTCACAGTCTGTGAGATCGTGACCTGAGCCGAAGTCGGACGCCTAACCGACTGAGCCGCCCAGGCGCCTGATGTGCCCAAAGTTTGATTCATCGAATATTTTCAAGCAGAAACGTGGCATTGATCAGAGTGTGCTTGATGATTACAACTGCAGCCGTCACTTATCGAGGGTTTATTATGCATCCGACACAACGCTAGGAACTCTACAGTTAGCATTTCAGGCGGTGGGGTTCCTGAGAACAGCCCTATGAAGATGGGGCGTTCTCCTGATTTCACAGATGCCGAAACATGGGCCTAAAGGGGGAGAAGTCGGCCCGAGCTCGCACAAGCAGCAGCGGGACAGCCGCCTGCAGCATCGTTTCAAGCACCGCATTCAGATTCCTGCTGTTTCACGTGTCACCTTGGGCAAATGTCTAAAGTTCCCTGGCCCTTTCTCCTCAGTCTGCCACGTACTGGAATTAGCCAGCGAAAACAGTTTGGAGTGATGGCCGAAAGCGCAGACTTGGAACCAGGCTGCAAAGACTCTGCACTTCTGGGTAGCTAGGTGGACCCGTGATTGAATCTGCCAGACCCAAGGCAGGGGTATAAAAGAGGAGACCACATACCTTGGGTCTAAGTATTTAAGAGTTATCAATTATTCTTTTTTAATATATGTTGTATCCTTTCCCCTTGACAAATATACCTCCGTAATAATCTAGAATGCCAGGGTTTGAGCTGAGAATTCCTGGGTCACTTGGAGTTTCAGGTCAGCGCGTAACAGAGCCAGACCCCTTCGCTTCCTGTCCCTGGCTCGGCTTCCTGGCCCTCGCGTTCTGTCCACAGCCCTTCCAAGTAGCCAGGCCTGCACTCGGGCAGGGAAGTTTGCCCTCGGGAGGAGGAGCCAGGGAAGGGGCTGGTGGAGATGCCGAGAGTGGCCTCAGGCCATTTGGAAAGGGAATTCTAGAGTCCCAGATACTCAGTGTGGTTTAGAAGGGGTGCCCAGTCTCCAGCTGGGTTCGTATCCTTGGCCCCAGGGGCCTGCTTGCCTGTGAGAAGGGGCACAGCTGGAGGGTCAGAGTGCAGCCCTTGAACATACAAGGCCTAGGACAGGGACCCTGTTTGACACGTCTAAGGAAGATACGGTCTCTCTGTGCCTTGGTTTCCTGTAGGGTGACCAACTCATCCAGGTTTGCCTGGGACTTTTCTATTTTTAGCACTGATAAGTCCTGCATCCCAGAAAAATCCCTCAGGCCTGGGCAAACTGGGACAGTTAGTCACCCTTGTTTCCTCAGCTTTATAGTTAGGCGGATAATATTTCATAAGATTGATACGAGGATTAAATGAGTTATCACACGGGGAGTGTTTAGACCAGTGTCTGACTCATGGTAAGTGTTCTGTAAGTATGTAAGATATTATTATTTTTCCAATTATTTTTATTGTAATAAGATACACATAAAATTTACCATCTTAACCAGTTTTAAGTTTTCAATTCAGTGATATTAAATACATCCAGAACGTGCAGCCACCGTCTCCATCCATCTCCAGAACTCGTTTCACCTTGCAAAGCTGAAACTCTGTCCCCACTAAACGCTAACCCCCCCAGTCCCTCTTCCCCGGAAGCCCCAGCGACCATCATTCTACTTTCTATATCTCTATGATTTTGACTACTCTAAGCTTCTCATATAAGTGGGCTCATGCAGTATTTGTCTTTTTGTGACTGGTTTATTTCACTTCGCTTAATAGCCTCAAGGCCCAAGCATGTTGTCGCACGCGCCAGAATTTCCTTTTCCAAGGCTGAATGATATTCCATTGTATGGATAGACCACATTTTGCTTATCTGTGTATCCGTATATGGACATCTGAGTTTTGCTTTCATGTTTTCGCTATTGTGCATAATACTGCTGGGAACATGGGTGTACAAATATCCCTCCAAAACCCTGCTTTCAGTTACTTTGGGTGTAGACCAAGCAGTGGAATTGCTGGATCATACGCAAGTCCTATTTTTAGTTTTTCGAGGAACCTCCGTACTGTTTTCCACAGTGGCCGTACCATCTGCCATTCCCACCCATAGTGTACAAGGGTTCCAGTTTTTTCCACATCCTTTCTGACACTCGTCCTCTGTTTGTTTGTTTAATGGATGTGAAGTGGCATCTCATTGGAGTTTTGATTTGCCTTCCCCTAAGGATCGGTAACATTGAATATCTTTTCGTGTGCTTATTGGCCGTCTGTATGTCTTCTCTGGAGAAATGTCTGTTTAAGGCCTTTGCCCATATTTGGATTAGGTTGTTTGTTTCTTCACTGTTGAGTTCTAGGAGTTCTCTCTGTATACTAGATATGAATCCCTTATGAGATATATAATTTGCAATTATTTTCTCTATTTCTGTGGGTTACTTTTTAATCTGTTGATATTCTCTTGATGCACAAAATTGTAAATTTTCATGAAGTCCAATTTTTTTCTTTCGTTGTCTATCCCTTTGGTGTTACTTCTAAGAAATCATTGCCAAACCCGATGTCATGAAGCTTTTTCCCTGCGTTTTCTTCTAAGGGTTTTATAGTTTTAGGTCTTATATTGGGATCTTATACTGAGGTCCATTTTGGGTTGATTTTTGTATATGGCGTGAGGTAAGGGCCCAACTTCATTCTTTTGCATGTGAATATCCAGTTTTCCCAGCACCGTTTGCTGAAAAGACTGTCCTTTCCCCCTTGAATGAGTCTTGGCATCCTTGTCAAAAGTCATTTGGCCCTATACGCAAGGGTTTATTTCTAGACTCTCTATTCTATTTCGTGAGTCTATGTGTTGATCTTTATGCCAATACCACACTGTTTTGATTCCTGTGGCTTTGTAGTAAGTTAATGAAATTAGGCAGTGTGAGTGCTGCAGCCTTGTTCTTCTTGTAGCTGTTATCATTTTAAAGGTTCTATTCAACTAGAAAATATGAAGATTCCATAATTGGAGGCTCGAGGGAGAAAGAGGGAAGAGTTGAGTCTGACTGGAGGGTGAGTGTCCAGCAAAGCCACTGACTAACTGGGAAACCATAAGGGTTAGAACAGAGCGAGAAGACTGGCAGGGGGAGTGATATCTGAGCCGTTCCACTCACACGTGTAACACGGGCGCCCTTTCCCACATTTCATTGACTCAAATATGCCATCGATGGGGCACCTGGTCGGCTCAGTTGGTGGATCGTGCGGCTCTTGTTCTTGGGGTTGCGAGTTTGAGCCCCACGTTGGGTACGGAGCCTATTTTTAAAAAATGCCATCGATTTTTAAGACACCATTATTTTATGTCCCACTAAGAAAATATGTCTCAGGAATTACAACATGCTATTTATTGACCATGAGTCACAACCGATTTCAGAGATACAAAGACGAGAGGACAAAAATATGTTTTTGAATTAATTGCATAAGATACATGCCAGGCATTGCGTCAGGCATCGGGGAAGGGGAGTGGGATACCGCCCAGAAAAAGACTGTCTTCAAAACGCTTCCAGTCTCATAGTGACACCTGCAGACACTTCTACCACAAGGCCGCCTGGGAGGAGGACTCCCGCGCAGGCGCCAGGGCTGTTCTGAGATCAGCTGCTGCTTGTCAAGTATTTATAGGAGTTATTAATACAGACAGAATTGACAACCACGTCTTTCTTGGGATTTCTAGTCCTCCCCCTCCTTTTCCCCGATGCCTGAAATTTCTAGGGACAACGCCTTTCAAACCATTTTTGAATGAACAGAGACAATGAATTAAAACACCACACGGTGGGTGTTGAACTAGCACAACTCCTGTAGAAGGCGATTTGGCGCTATCCAAATTACAAAGGTGTTTGCCCTTTGCCCTTGCGATACCACTCTAGGAATATGCCTCGCAGATATACTCACCCATGGGGCAAATGCCATCTCTACCAGGTTGTTCATTACCGCAGTGTTTGAAACAGCACATAACTGGGAGTAACCTAAAAGCCATGGAGGGGGCACAGGTTACCTAGATTATGGAACATTCATACAGTGGATCCCACGTCAAGGAAATGCTTGATGTACAAACAGGGAAAAGATCCCTGACGTGTTTTGTTAAGTGAAAAAAATGTTAAGTACAGAACAGTTACAGTTGGCGACCGTTTGTATTAATAAAGGAGGAATAAGAATACATGTCTACAAACTTGTTTGTTTTTTAATTTTTTTAATGTTTATTTATATTTGAGAGTGAGAGCCGGGGAGGGGCAGAGAGAGAGAGAGAGGGAGACACAGAACCTAAAGCAGGCTCCAGGCTCCGAGCTGTCAGCACAGAGCCAGACATGGTGCTCGAACTCACAAACCGTGAGATCAGGACCTGAGCCGAAGTCGGACACTTAATCAACTGAGCCACCCTGGCGCCCCGTGTACAGGCTTGTTGAAGAGACTCTAGGATACACGAGAAACTGACGACAGTGGTTACAGTTGGGGAGGGTTGGTGAATTTGGCAGACGGGGACAGAGAAGGGAGGAGGATTTTTTTCTACTTTATTTCTAAACTACATGAATGAGTTATCCAAAATGTGAAATTAATTGAATTTTTAAAAACACCATAGGAAGAGTTAACCCGGCGACTGTGATTCCCACCAAAGGGTGGGAATTCGTTCATTCATTCATTCATTCATTCGTTGATTCATTCTTCATTCTTCATTCACTCATTCCATAACCTGTAGTAATCAAGAAATTTCTCTAGCAATAATACTTAACACGTGCCAGGCATCATGCTAAATGCGCTCACGTACATTGTTTCATTCCGTCCTCACCACCCCTATACGTGCAGGTGTCCAGCATTACGGAAGAGGAAGCTGAAGATGACAGAGACTGCTCTTGCCTGAAGCCAACTGTGAGCATCCACGTCCCACCAGCCCGGGCCAGGCCCAGTTCTGTGCACAAGGGATGACAAGACAAAGGCACAACCGTGCCCTCTTGGACTTGATAGTCCAATGAGGGAGACAGGCATGTCAAATGGTAGATTCACAGACAGGGCTTGGACAGGGGAGGGAGTGTTAGAGCACGGCGGGTCAGGATTAGGGGACAAAGGGAACAGAGAGGCTGGGGACAAGGAGAAAGCCTCTCCCGCAACGCCCTTTCGCCAAGGACAGGCCCCGTCGGCGGCAGCGCTGGAACCTGGCGGCACCCAAGTGAGAGGCAACCTCTGTAGCCTCAGAACCAACAATGAACAAAGGCCGTGGCGCTCTGTGAGAACAGAGATCTGACAGCGGCCCGGCTCGTTTGATCAGTGTAGACATCCCTTCTAGACTTTGAAGCCTGAAGTGCTCTCCTTTCGCTGTCTACGCAGATCAGTAAGCTGGATGGCTGCCATATCTCAACTTCACTCTCTGCTAATCCACAGTCACAGCCAGCTCCACGGCAATCCGACCGAACCATCTGAGCAGAGGCAAAAATAATTCTCATGGGCAAAGGCAGACAGCTCCAAGATGCGAACATTAACTCCTTGCTGCCGCTTCAGGAGGGAGTGGCTTTTGAAGTTCGTGTTAGCAAGCTTGCAAGAAAAGGAGCTTCTGCCTCTCTCCAAAGTGAAGGGACCAAGCTGTTTTCTCTCCTTAGGGTTGAAAGCCTTTTCTATTTCAGGGCTCACGTATGAACACCCGTAGGAGTTGACAGCTAACAGCTGTGGTCTGGCTCTCAGAAAAGCAGCCCCACCTAAGAAACAGGGATCACCTCACCACACAAACACCTTTTTATCCACAGGATCATTAAAGGGACAACCGTACCCCCACCCCCTCAGTCCTCAAGCTGCAGCGAGGAGCTTAGGAAATCCTTGCCACAGAGACGGTGGCAGGACTAGGCATCTGACAACAAACCCACAAGCCGAGTAGCGTCGTTAAGAAAGATTACAAATCTACATGAGTTCTAACATCTCGGTTCCTAGCTATGGTTTCCATGGAAATAGACATCTGCTCTAGGGAGAAAGCAAAGGTGGGGGAAGTGGTATAAGTGCTTTAAAATAATCCGTGTTTTGAAAGATTTTTTTTTCCTGTCACAACATTAATAGTCAGAAGCGTAAGATTTTTGCATGGCACTTTCTTATATTACAAGAAAAAAAAACACGCATCAAATGGGTGGGACCTTCCTCTGCAAACCTCCAGTTCAAGTACAAAGACTTCATGAAAAAGGCTAGTTCCGGGGGATAATAGACCTCTTGGCCTTGGGTTCCGTGCTCATTTGTGTTGCCTGCCAATCTGTCACTTTTCAGTGAGGTCTTATCCCCACCCCTCTCCAGCCTTTCTAACGATTTCTGAGATTTCACTCGGAAAGCTGACAGATGGAAACACCTGGCCGTTTTGTGGCTAAGTTTGGTCTGAGAGGGAGAAGCCTTTCAGGGCTTAGAATCTGAATTATTCCTGTTCCTGCTCACATGCTAAGGGAAAACCACTTGGATAGGGGGCGGGGGAGAGGCTGACCCCACACAAGGGCAATTGTTGAGAAAATGCCACAACAAGCATATTTCAGGCAACAGCGAATTGGTAATTGTTTGCTTTGTGTGGGGTGTCTGCTGCCCGTATCATCTAGTTTTCCTTGTCTCAGGCACCTATTGTATTTATCTCTAATACATCCCT
The DNA here is from genome assembly GCA_030068075.1 of Paguma larvata. NCBI lineage: Eukaryota > Metazoa > Chordata > Mammalia > Carnivora > Viverridae > Paguma > Paguma larvata. Next base: position 18,946,977 of record CM057833.1, on the reverse strand, counting down.
AGGGACTAGCTGGACATGGAGAGTCTTTCAAAATTAGGACTGTTGTTTCAGCAGAGCTAGTCATATGGGGAAACTGAACCCACGGATTCATAAAATGAAGGTGTCTTTCTGCCCAGTGAGGATCTCAAAGCAGACACGTTGGTGTTAGGACCACCACGGGAACTCCAAAGACACAGCCTTGGTCTGGGGAATGGGAGGAGGAATCTGGAAACCATGTTCATTTTATTTTTCTTCTAGCCTTTTTGTGGGAGGAGGGAGGCCAGTCATTCTAAGATAGCTCCGGTCAATTTCCTTTGCACCTCTGCTGTGCTTCTCGTCTAACCAGGCCAGGAGGAACCGTGACCTTGTGGCTCCTCCTTTTGTTTTGATTCTTTAAAAGGGCCCAGCACTGCCCTGGGGAGCACGTGCTCTAAGAACAAAAGCAACACTTAACCGCAGTCTGTGTAGTCTAGAACTGCTCTTGCGCTCCCTTCCCTATCATGAGGCAAAAGGCTAGGCTGAACAGATGGAGTCTGCATTTAAGCTGAGTAACTGTTAGACCAAAGGAGATCAAATTCCGGAGCCTCACGCCGTCAGCCCACGGTTCTCTGGTCACCAGCTCCAGGACCTGAGCATGGTAGCGAGAACGCACTCGGTGAGGAAGGGCCACGCCCAGGACCTGTTAGGACCGAGTGGGTAAGGGATCGTGATGATGTCACAATGCAGGTTGCATGCGGGTTTTCGAGGTAAGGCGCCTGGTTGCAGGGGTCCTTACAAGGGCAGAGAGTGGCACTGTCCTGTAACAAGGGCTTGGGTGTCTTGGGTGTCAGCACCGGGTGTGGCACCGGAGGGGCCCTTCGCTGTCCGAGTGTTGCCCTTGGGGCGATGCGGGGCACGTGGCTCAAGAGAGGCGGAGTCCAGGCGGCCACCCTCTGCGAGGTATGGAGGGACCCCGCCCGCCGGCCCCGCCTTTTTCCTAGGGATTGGGGAGCTGGTTCAGACCCAGACTGGGGGCCACAGTATAGCCCTCTTCCGCGGCCAGACTACCGCCCCGGCACCCTGCACACACCGGGGAGACTCCCAAACGCGGCCAACCTCTCGCATTGTCCGCCTACGCGGCCAGCCTGGACTACACTTCCCGAGGTGCTTGGGGGTCCCGAGGGGCGGGGCCACTGGGCTGTGGGGGAGGGGTCGGCACGTGCCGCGGCTCTCAGCCAATAGGGAGCCCGGTCGGGAGGTCACGTGCCGCTGTTTGGCGCTTTTGTGCGCGCCCGGGTCTGTTGGTGCTCAGAGTGTGGCCAGGCGGCTCGGACCGAGCAGGTGGGTGCGGGGCTCTGGGAGGAGGCGGCGGGAGGCTAGGGGCCAGCGAGAGGGACGCCGCCGGCGGGAGGGGCCGGACCGTGGCAGCGGCCCCCTGCTGGAGGGCGGCGGGCGTGGCCGCGGGCCCCAAGAGGAGCTGGCGGGCGGGGGTCGCTCCGCTTTGTGTGTGGCTCGGGCGGAGTCTCGGCTTTGTCCCCGCTCCCTGGGGGCGCGGCTATCGTGGGGAGGGGGCGCGGCCAGCTGGGCAAGTCCCGGGCGTTAGCCGGGGGTGCAGTCGAGGAGACAATAGGGGGCGTGGGCCCTCGTTGGCCTCCTTCCTTCCCCCTGCAGGCGCGGCCCCAGTGGGGTCCCCATTGTCTGAAGGGGCGGGGCCTCTAGGGAGCAGCGGTTTTAGGGCCAGACTGCTGGCGACTAGGGCCGCACCCCCTCCCCGCTGTCGCCCTCGCCCAGTGACTAGCGCCGAGCCGGAGAGGCTGACACCCCACGAGAGCAATCTTGTTCTCGCGGCGAGGGGCGCAGACAGCCAGGCTGGAGGCAGGTTGAGCGGGAGTGAAGGGAGGAGGTTGGGGGGCCGATGGCGGGGCTACCCCCACGGCCAGTTCCCCGGGCCTGCCCCACCCGCCGAGCTGCTGCGGGGGTGGGGGTGGCCTCGAGATGTTTTTGGCGGGAGTTGGGGGGGTCGTCAGCGCGGGGCGAGCCCGGGGAGGGCGGAGTTACCCAGATAGGACCGTTAGCCCCGCCCATCCCTCCCCTTCCCACGCGCGCGGGCTCCGGGGTGTTGTGAGTTTGGGGAGATTCGAAAAGGCGCGGGGAGGAAGGGGGCGGGGCCAGGGGCCGGAGCGCAGGGCGTGCTCTGATTGGCCGGGGGCGGCCACCCGCTTTTCCTCGCTTTGACCGGGGCCACGCCCATCCTGGGTCCGGTGCTGCGTCTCAGGCTCTGCCGGTGTTAGACCGTTTCGTTGCCTCGGATCTTAATTTCCAGCTGTTGGAGTCTGTACTCTTATGTCTTCTTACCAGGCTGGGGGCTACAAGGATAATGACCTTAAAAAAATCAAGGGGGGGGAGGGGATGTAGAATTTTTCATGATATAAGGCAGCAAATATTATAACCTAAAGCCTAGAGGTTCATAAAACTCTAAATTTTGCTCGCTGTTGGATAAGGAGCTTAAGCCCCAAGAACAATAGGTGTTCAACATTATTGGTTAATATTAGGTTGGGCGTTTTGTTTTCCACCATGACAGACACAGACAAAGCAGGGGTGGGTATTTCATTTGCACAATGAGTTGTAGGCAGTATTAAGATGGCTCCGGTCTCACTGTTGAGTTGAATCTGGAATACCTTCTCGCTGATTGGGGGGCCGGGGGGGGGAGATTTTATCGTTTATAGGGGAAAAATATATTGCGACTTAACCTTGCCTAAATTTTAAAATCCAAGAAATGTTTTTTGAGCAGGCAAGCTCAGTTGACTTGATTTTCTGAAACCAATATTCTATTTAGTTAAAATTTACCAATGTTCCAGTATTTTCTAGATTTTTGAAATTTTCTAGTTAATGATGTCTTATTGAATTCCACGGTAGTGATTTTTCTGACACTGATTTATGTGGATGCGATTTGAGGTCCCTTTGGATCAATGACCTAGAAATGCAAAGAAATTGATTGCATGCTTTTAAAAATCGTTTTCAGGGTTTTCCTTGCCAGTGGATTGTGTAGAATACACTGCCAGTCTCTTCTGTTCACCATGGCTTCTTCTGGTAGGTAATCTATTTAAAAAAGCTGAATAGTGATGGGCTTAGGATTTTATAATAGGAGATGGATTTAGGCCTTAAGCTGTTAATTTGGCAGTTGTGTTTTGGTCTCATCAAAAAAACCCATTTTATTAATTGGAGAATAAAGAAGAAAAAATATCACTTGAATATACTGAGAGCTTGTAATTGTTTCACTATTTGATGATTTGGCTTGGTCTAGAGCAAAACTGGAGTTTTGCACAAGTCTTTCCTTTGTTTATGAAAGTGATTGTCAAACACTGATATCTCAGAATGGTATTTATTAAGCCAAAAATACTGAGCTTCGGTCTTCTGAGAGGTGGTATTTATGTAATTTCTTGCCTGCAAACACAAGCTTTTTCATCAGCCCTAGATCTCTTCATTAAATTGATTTAGTTTTTAGAAAATTACAGGACAGTTTATTAGAATAGGAAAACCCCATTTTTCTGAATACATTATAAATATGATCAAATCCAGATATCCAGGTGAAAGAACTGGAGAAGCGTGCCTCAGGCCAGGCTTTTGAGCTGATTCTCAGCCCTCGATCAAAAGAATCCGTCCCAGAATTCCCCCTTTCCCCTCCAAAGAAGAAGGATCTTTCCCTGGAGGAAATTCAGAAGAAATTAGAAGCGGCAGAAGAAAGACGCAAGGTAAACATCACAATTCACAGAAAACGGGATATTTATTTACGTGACGTGGAGAATCAGTTTTATGTCCATAACAGGAGGGAAACCACTGTAGCCAGATGTGATTATTACACATCTGTGTAATTACCCACCGGGTAAGTTACAGATGCCAGCAGCTAGAAGAAAATGCCGGGCATCACTTACTGAACTCCTGTTATGCACCAAGTCCTTTATTTCTATTTTCTTTACTACAGTGACTCTAGAGGGTCGGTGTCTGAGCTGTTGGAATGAGAAAATGCTCTTGGGAATGTTGTCATTTTCCCATGTCCTGTAGCTAATTAAGTGAGTCTCGGAGCCAGAATGCAAGCCTGTGTCTGTCTGAAACCAAAGTTCCTGCCTCTCATGCTTTCTCTCTGAAAAATAGACTTGTTGGTGGATGATGGTTTTTCTTTTTTTCTTTTCCTTTTTTTGGGGGAGGGACTGAGTTGGGTTTGGTTTGTTTGTGTTGTGTCTGTGGGTTTTTTTTTTTGTTTGTTTGGCTTTTTGAGGACTGTATAATAAAAACATTTTAAATCCCTGGTAACGCATCGTGTGGCTCCACTGGCGTAGCGATACGGCGGCAGTTTTTCTCTTAGCTAAGCAGTTCTGTCAGGGATCCATTTTTAAAAGCCAATCAGAAAAATCAACAAATATGCATATGTTTGTTATAGAAAAATTGGGAACCACAAAAGTTCATGCATAGGAAATGAAAAGTATTCATTATCCTACTTCCCAGAAATGACCATGGTTAACACTTTGGTGCGTTTCCTTCCATTCAATATTATTTTCATGGAGAACTTCATATATACTCGTTTCATTCCCTTTCAACAACCCTGATTGAGGTGAGTGGGTTTAATAATTTTGAAACTCGGGAGAGGCGCCTGGCTGGCTCAGTCAGTACGGCATGGGGCTCTTTTGGTCTTGGCGTGGGGAGTTCAAGCCCCATGCTGGGTCTAGAGTTTATTTAACGAAAAACATTTTTTTAAATAAAATTAGGGAAAGTAGGCACAAGAAGGTGAAGCTGTAAGCTGCCCCTGACCAACGCAGTTGAAAGAGGCTGAAGTCGAACACACCTAGCCACACACATACGTGCGCAGGCCCCTTTTTACGCCGCCGTGACATGCGGAGCTTTCAGTGCCACGCGTCGTGCGCATGTGCATGACCCAGGGTCAGCGCTGCGCGTGAGTCATTTCCCCAGGAAGAGCGGCAGTGTGTGCAAGGGCGGGTCGTCTCCCACCTGCTTCTCCGCGCAGGTAGCGTTCACATGGAGGTCCGTGGGGTTTCTGAGTTTGTGGAGGAGGTGCAGCTAGTGGCTGGACAAAGAAATGTGTAAGGACTTGACCCTGGCCGTGGCGTCACTAGCCCGTGCTTTATGCAGTAACTGGCTAAATGCAGCGAAACCTCACCGTGACTGGGGTTTTGCAGAAGAGGATGGAGAGAGCCCATGGCAGGTGCTCTGGTTTCCGTGCAAGTCGTGATCCTTCCAGGCCCGTCAGAGTCTATTTGGTCACGAGCTGCTCTGAGTCTGTTGAAGGAGCCACGCCGTGGTGACGGAGCTCCAGTGGTCTGGAAGCGGGTGCAGCTTCCAAAGAGAAGAACTGATTAAGTTTTTCCTTGAAACAGAACTCTCTCTGGCTTAAATTCCCTATCATTCTTGTATTTCCTTTTTATTGATATGGTTGCATCTTTTCATGATCTAATTTGCTTTGGGTGGACTTCTGGAAGTTCCGTAGTCCAGTTCTTTACAGTGCAGCTCCTTTCCCACGGGCATGTCATGCAGGTCCTTGTTGACCGTGAAGCAGTAAATCTCACAGGGATTCCCTTAAAGAACAGTTGTGCAAGACTCCGAACAAACCTGGGCAGTTTTCCAAAGGAAATACAAATCCTAGAAAAAGTATCGTGTTCACCGTATTTTGAGACGGAAAATTCAGGCCCCCTGACTTAGGTATCCTTTCAGGAGGTTTCATTTTCGATCTCTCTTCAGCCCTCCCGATTAATCATTTCTTTGGTCATTGTCACTAATGCTAAATAAACTTGAGCGAGTCTAGCCTGTTAAACGTTTTTCAGTCCCATGAAGCCGAGGTCTTGAAGCAGCTCGCTGAGAAGCGGGAGCACGAGAAAGAAGTGCTTCAGAAAGCGATCGAGGAGAACAACAACTTCAGTAAAATGGCGGAAGAGAAGCTGACCCACAAAATGGAAGCCAACAAAGAGAACCGAGAGGCACAGATGGCTGCCAAACTGGAGCGCTTGCGGGAGAAGGTTGGTGTCCCAGCCTCGCCTTGAGGGGGCCGAGAGCTCGAAGTCCGCCCCTGGCGAGGTGGCTTGAACCGATTGCCTTGATCAAGGGGTTTGGTCTCTGTCATCAGTTTCAGGGCTTACCACATTAGATGAGAGGTATCTTATTTTACCATAAGCTGGAGCGGGCCGCCTGGCTGGCTCGGTCGGTGGAGCATGCGATTTTCTTGATCTCGGGGTCGTGGTTCAGGTCCCACGTTGAATGGAGAGATTACTTAAAAAATAAAACCTGCTAAGAAAAATACTAACATGAAATAAGACGGCCTATTCAGCACTTTCTAGAATAATTGTACTTTCTGTGCAAGAGTCATAGGAGGCTCAGTCACTAGGTTCCACGAGGGACCCAAGGAGGTTTGAAGAGCATGTTTCAAATTCTAAGTGCGCGCGGTGGGATGCCCACTACCATGTAGCGTGTGTCCCGATGCTGCCGTTGGGACCCTCGGGGGTGAGCGTCGAGGCGGGCTTTTGAAGTTGCCCGCTGACGAATGCCGTTTCTTCACAGGACAAGCACATTGAAGAAGTGCGGAAGAACAAAGAGTCCAAAGACCCTGCTGATGAAACTGAAGCCGACTAATTCGTTCTGAGAACTGACTTTCTCCCCTTCCCCTTCCCAAATATCCAAAGACTGTACTGGCCAGTGTCATTTTATTTTTGCCCTCCTGACAAATATTCTAGAAGCCGATGTAGGACTGTATAGGTAGATCCAGATTGTACGATGTTGTTTTAGGGGCTAAAGGGGAGAAACTGAAAGTGTTTTACTCTTTTTCTAAAGTGTTGAAGTCTTTCTAATGTAGCTATTTTTCTTGTTGCATCTTTTCTACTTCAGCACGCCCGGCGTGCTGGGTTAATGGCTAGTACTGTATTGGCTCTGTGAAAACCTGTTCGTGAAGAGTATGTAGAGGCTTCTTTCAAACCGTTAGGTATCTGATTCTCTGTTCACTTTTAAATCCCAATTCTGTCCCCACCTTCCCAGATGCTACTGTACTTGAATGGTTAATAAAACTGCACAGTGCTGTTGGTGGCAGTGACTTCTTTCTCTACAGGTCATAAACTGTGAAGCGATAGAGACCCTCCTCAGCCTGCCGCGGCTTCCAGACGGGGCCTCCGGCCTCCAGAAACACCCAGCGGCGCACATCGCCGCGCACGGCCTCTGCCCCTGCGTTTCTGGCTCCAGCGCTGTCCGCTTTGTCTTCTTCACAATCCCCACTGTGTTTCCATGCCCCGCCCAGATCAGCTGTTACGATAGTCGTTCAGATGTTTATTCACAAACAAGCTGATTTTTGTTCCCGAGTCCCTGTGAAAAAGGCAGATCCAGGCACCCGTGGGCTTCCTAGAGATCCTAGCAAGACGTATATGACAGTTTGTTTGCTTTATGTTACCGGTGGGCCGGGGACGTGCCCTCCGTGCTTTACCGCCTGAGAAGCCACGATGCCAGAACGGGAATATTCCTCTAGTCCTCTGTGCCCGTGTAGCAGCCTTTTGGGAGGTGGCTAAAGGGAACCCTATTTTCCAGAACAGCATTTGATGCTGAGTGGTTCAGGTTCGCACCTTGTATCCAGAGGTTCTCACGGTCGCCACCGTCCGAGCACTCCTCGCCTCTCCATTCAGGGGAGAGCCTTGGCAGCTTTCCCGCGCTCTTTGGGAAGTGGCCTTAATTGCGTAGGGTGATTTGCTTCTCCGACATCTGAGGAGAAAGCGACATCTGGGGAGAAAGCGCGCCGGGGACCAGACTGCAGGAGGGCGTGCCGCTTGCCACGCGCGTGCCGCCTCGGCTCTGGCTTCCTCTGACGACTCTCCACCGGAGGCCCGTGAGCGAGCTAAGTTTATACCCCAGTTGGGAAGGATCGTGAGCTTTCGTGGGCCTGGAGCTGCCTTCCACACATTTACTTAGACCAAGGCGGCCAGTCGTAGTTCTGGGAGAAAGCTGAATTGAAAGGGCCCTGGCCGTGGAGGGCAGGCAGGAACAAGATCAACGATAGTTCGGACGATACACAGGTCAGAGCGAGGCTTGTGTGCCAGGGACTCAGCACGGTTCGCCCTCAGCCTCTGGCACGCAGCAGGTGGAGGTTGGCATGGGTGACCCGGTGCCTGCAGGGATCTTGTAGAGGCCGGTTTTGAGTAACCGGGAGATAAAGACCGTGTGAAGACCGAGATTTGTGAGGATACTTGGTGTCCTACAGATGGCAGTAGACTCCTTGTTCATATAAGACCTGCAGGGAAGGGAACAGCTTAAAAAAACAGCCCGAAAAGAGTCCACATGGGCCGAGGGAGGGTACCCCGGTTAGTTCCCGCCAACCCCATGGTGGTTCTGACTTAATATCCCAGCGATCCTGAGTTCACACCTTGTGACAGTGATGGGTCGCAAGGAACTGAAGGCCTGATGCGTCGTAACATGACTTCAAAAATCCTGGGCTTCCTCGTTCACCTCTGACCTTTGGAAAGGCACTTCGTCCTGGGCCCCAGTTTTCTCCTGGCTAAAACGAGCCTAGCTAGTGAAATCTTTTCATTCAAATTCTTTGTCTACAGCTTGGAGGGAAGGGGTAGTGGGTGCCTACGCCTTGTGGGGAGTGTCCTTGCCCTTCCCCAGCCTGGGCATCCTCTATCCTGTCTTCCAGTGCCCATCTCCCAGTGGGGCCACCTCCCCTGATAGCACCTCAGGCCAGGAGGTGTGACCTCAGCGTCGGGGGGCTGTCATTAAAGAGCACACTCCACTCCTTTCGGCTTGAGTGGAAAAATCAGGCTTGTCTCTTCCTCCTGGGACTTCTGTGCCTAGAATGGGGATTGACTGACGTTGGCGGAAGAGATATTTGAGGGATGCGAAGGCCATTAAATCCACAGTGACCCGTCACCTAGAGCGTGCTCCACATTGGGCTGTCTGCTAGCGATGAAAAGACGAAACGGGGTCCCAGAGTGTTATGTGCCGACCGCGAAGGGGAGGAGAGTTGCAGAACACTTGGCTGAGAATACTGTTCTCTACCAAAAGCCTGTACTAACCAAGTGTGCTTTAGTGGTTTGGTGGAGGTGTAGCTACAGGCTTCAGTGTTCTGGGAAGCCAGTAGGAGCCAGTCCTTTGAGGGGTCAGGGACCCCAAAAGCCCTCAACGAGCACGCAATTGGAGCATGCCTGGGGAACTTGCTATCATTAGGGGTTCAGGCAGCATCTCACCAAAGAGCCCCTCTCTTTTTCTCGAAGTCCTAAAAGCACTGGAGACCCTTTGAAGACTTTAAAAAACGGCATGGTAGCATTCAGTGAACAAGAGCCATTTTGAGGGAGAGCAAAGGGGGGGCAGCACAGGGATCTGGCGACGAGGGTCTGAGAGGGTCTGAGAGGGTCTGAGCGGGAGGGGGGCAGTAGATGAGACACGCCCACCGAGGAGCCAGGAACCTTGCTGCTGAAGGTGGGAAACAGGAGGCAGGGAAGTAGAGCATTCCACGACTGACTGACGGGGGGAATGGCTGCCATCTCATCATGAGCTACTGTTAACAGAGCAGTTCCGTTCAGCTGTTTTCATGGAAGTTGGATCCTCCGGTCCACGCCTGTGAGTTAGCACAGTACAGATGATCTCCATGGAGCGGAGAAGTGAACAGGGCTTGGCAGGTTAGGTAACGCCCAAGATTCTGAGCTGGAAAGGGTCTAAGCCAGGCAGTCACTCCAGGCCCTGCGTGGGGACTGGCCTACTCTGGCCACTCGCACCTCCTCTGTTGGCCCCAGACTCAGCCAGAGTCGTCCTTAGTAAGTGACCATCTCTGGTTCTGCTGGGGGAAGAGGGGTGTCACCCCCCCCCAGCCCTTGATAAAGGGGTTCTCTCTACTGTGTTGATTATTCTCCTGGTGCAAAGTTCTGATTTCCGGTGATGTTTATTTCAGTGCTGCTTGTAAATCTGTCCTTTCAGAGAACGGTTTGGCCACCTTACCGTTAATTCCGTTGTCTGCATCACTATTAAATGTGATTCATTTAGAGCAATAAGAAAATGAAAGCCGGCCTCCTCAAAAGGAGCTTTCCCCAGGGGTGCCCAGGGAGCTCAGCTGGTTAAGCAACCGACTTTGGTTCAGGTCATGATCTCATGGTTGGTGAGTTCAAGCCCTGTATCAGGCTGTGTGCTGACAGTCCAGAGCCTGCTTGAGGTTCTCTCTGCCCCTCCCCGACTTGTGTGTGTGTGTGTGCACGCACGCTCTCTCTGTCTCTCTCAAAATAAATAAACTTAAAAAAAAAAAAGAAAAAGGAGCTTTCCCTTTGGGCAGGAGGTTGGATTAGGAGCCCTGGGATTTCCCTTTCAAGTCCAAGTCCAAGACTGTGGTTCTGGGCCTTCTCTCCCTGGTGACTGCAGACCCCTGAGGTCAGGAACCATGTTTTGACCGCTGAGGGTTCTCCCCACTGAGCCGAAGTTCAAGGCCCCAGAAGCATTGCTGACGCTTCAGTCCCTTGCCGTCTGCCTCCTGCCTCTTGCACCAGGTCCCACAGAAGGTCCAAAGGGTCCGGTGGCTGAGACCTCTGCCCACAGAAGCTGGTATTCTGCACTGAAGGGGCGCAGGGAAGATTTACTGACTTGTTTTATACGCGCACCTAGATTTTTAAAGCTTAGTTCTAGGGTTCAAAGAGCCCAAAATGCAGCAGCCTCGGTGGAGGGGGCTCTCACCCATGGCTGGAAAGGCCCAGCCTTCTCCCAGTGTGGTCAAGAGCAGTACCTTCCCCGTCCTTGGGCACCAGATCCTACCGGGAGCAGGTGGGCCGTGAAGTGCACGGAGGGGGCAAGAAGCAGAGGCAGGAGATCAGCCAGATGCCCACGGCCGCCACCTCAGCAGAACGGCGGTTAGCAGGGGGACCGAGCCTCCGCACGTACAGGAGGCCTCGGGCCCAGGCCCTCCATCTGTGGCCTCCCACTCCCCTTGCTGGCAAGAAGCCCCAACGTCCCTAGGGTGGGGGGTCTCCCTATCACACTCAAGCCCCCTCTTGTGTGCAACAGCTTATTATCTGCATGATCTGAATGAATCCCCAGAACAACCCTGTGATGTCATCTCACCCATTTTACCAGCAAGAAACGAGGCAACTGAGACCCAGGTTAGGCGATTTGCGCAAAGTGAGGAACCAAGGGGTGCGGGGTCACAACTCAAACCTTTCAACTTCCTACCCCCAGCTATACTGCAGCGCCTTAGGTATCACAGATGAATTATTAGGCAACTATTTGTTTCGAGTATGTCTCCCCAGCTAGAAAGAAGGGTCGCAGAGAGCAGGAAGTGTGCCCGTCACACTCACCGCTGGACTGCTGGCTCTGAGACCGCTATTGGGTGGGAGGTTAATAATTAAATTATTAAATCACGATGAGTGGGGGAGTGACTCTTACGGTCCACCTCGGGCACTTGCTTTGTCCTCTTCTTGTGTGGACCCCATGGGAAGTCAGTCTGATTTTCTAGAAGCAGAAGATGGCTCTGCCCTGGTTTGCAGGTCGGCCTGGGAGGGGCCCTACACTTATCGGCATCCTTTCACATCCAAGGGCACCAACCAGTGGCCGGCAGCCAGAATCGGTCTGCAAGGAGGTTGTGTTCAGCCCATGCTGTTTAAATTTCTGAATGAGTTGACAATTAATTCCCCTAGAAAATTTGATTTCCGGCTTATCTTGAAAAACCTGGACGATCTGGCTCGCTGGGCTCCCAGTCCCGCCCAGACGCAATCGGCAGGCTCTGGGCAGCTGCTGCCGCCTTGCGGCGGGATGTGCGCACTGCATCGACCGGTCCTCTGGCCCGCCCACTTCTGTCCTTGACGGGACAGGGGCCCAGCTGCAGGCCTGCCTTTGCTGTCCCTGACGTAGATGACAGCAACTCCATCAGTCGGTCAATTTTTTTTTCTTTTTTAGGTCAAAAGTCCAATCGGTACAAAAGGAAATACAACAAAAAGTGACTCCCCTCCTTCTGATGTCCCCTAGCTCTGTCCTGGAGGTCACAGGTCTCTCTCTGTCTCAGACTTCTGTTAGCACAGTCTCCACACGCTTGCTGGCACCTCTTATGGGCCAGACACCAGCTTGGCATCAGAGACACATGACAATTTTTCCAAAGAGACTCCGGGACCCTCATCAGACCTTCGGAGGTAGAATTTCTAATATTGGAGTCTAGGTGTCTTGTTTTCTGTTCCTCAGCAAGACAGAGACCACATACTCAAGATGCAGCATCCCTAAAACAGTTCCCACTCTCCAGTCCCCCAAAGTCTGGCAGAGACGGGCCCAGAGCTCCAGCCACCGAGACTGCTGCTCCGTTGTGCAGGCCGTACCCTGTCCGGGGGCACTCAGCCAAGGCCTGAAATCTGGCCAGCCCTCCACACCAAGCCACGTTACACCGCCCTCCCAACCCACAGAGGAGCAGGCACGTCTTCTGAATTTACCACGTTAATCATTCAATGCAAATACAGGGGGACCTGCGCTATATGTGGGGGCACAGATGGGGGCTCCTCAGTGCAGCTGCAGGCCCAGGATGACTTCCTTTAAGAGGGGAGGCTCGGGTCAAGTTTGGCCTAGGGGTTAGAAGAAAAGAAGGCACACTCCTACTCTGTACTTCCCTCTCCCACCTCACCGCATTCCCCACCCCAACCCACAGCTGCCTGTGCGTCTCAGGGGCCACGGACAGGGAGATCTTGACAACCATGTGTGACGAGAAGGCCCCAGGGAGACCGACCGGGGTATCAGGAGGGCTCCAACCGTAAGTCAGACCAGCATGCTTGGCCTAAGGCTGCTGGGATTAGATGGCTGGGTACCCAGAAACGCTTGCTTGAAGCGCAGATGTGGGAGCCTCGTTCTTCCGGCCACAGTCCACCCCTCTCTCTGGCCTCAATCAGTGCCATCAAAGGGTGGTCCTCGGACCACTGCCAGGCCACAGGCTGCTACCCGGCCGCAGTGAGATAATACAGAAATTGAAAGGAAACATTCAGAAACTTCTATAACAATTTTACAAGGTCAGTTGAATACTATTAAAGTTGAGGCTGGTATTTTTGCATCTTTTTTTTTAGTTTATCTAGAACGATTTTATTGTAAAATCTGCATAACATACAAGGTGCCGTTTTAACCATTTTTAAGTGTACAATTCGGTGGCATTTAAGTACATCCACAATGTTATGTAACCATTACCACTGGCAAGCATATTTCTTTACTTTTACAAAAGTGTAAGTTCTCTGCAGATTAAAAAGAAAAAAAAATTTTTTTAAATTTCGTTTGAGAAGCACTGACCTAAATCCTGACCCGTGGGTTTCCCAAAGCCTTGAAGTTTTTGCGGGGAAATAGGCGGGTGATGGCAGAGCTTGATACAATGTTTGGCTTCCTTTCCCCCAAACTGTTGGGTTGAGATCTGCCCCCAGGGACTGGCGAGGGCTGAGGTCCGGGCTCCCTGGGCCAGAGGAGCGGCGCGACGGGCACCACCCTGGAAGGGAGGAGAGGAGGCTCCAGTGCTGCCTGGGGTGGGGGCAGAACCCGGGTCTCCCTGGGCAGGGCCGCCCCAAGCGCCCGCAGCGGGAAAGGTCGCAGGAGAGGCTACAAGGCTCCAGGCAGGATTTCCCGGGACTCAGCCGCGGAGAGGTGCATTTGTTGAGAATTCCGATAAAGTCCGCTCCGGCTGGAAATGCCCGCAGCGACCTCCGCGTCCCCCCTCCTTGTTCAGAGGAAGAGATGGGGCCAGAAAGAAAAGACTTGCCCACGTTCACGATCAGCGGCGATCCCAAATGCAGAGCTTTCAGTTCCCAGGTAGAAGCAGGACAGTGGTTCTGGGGCCACACAGAATGGGGTCGAAGTTCCTGCTCCATCGGCTCCCCAGGGGCTTTGGGCATCCCCACACTCGTCTGTGAAGTAGGGATAATCCCAGGCTGGATGCGTGTGGAGCCTGGGGGCGGGTATAATGAAGGACATAGCACAGAGCCTGGTGCTTGGAGATGGGCAAGACAGCTCAGTCCCCTGGCTCTCCCTGTCCCTCCAAGCCCAGTGCTCACCCTGCCAACTGTAGCGTCTTCTCCGTCCTCCATGTCCCCTCACTGCAGCTGGGGGGACAGAGGAAGGCACACCCTCTCCAGACTGAGAGCCGGGAGCTCATAACCTACCGCGAGTGGCCTCCTCTCTGTTCTGAACTCTTCCGCCAACTCTTAGGACATCTTAGAGAGATTGTCCTTTCTGAGACTCCGAACATTCGTAAAACGAGGGAGTTGAACCAGAAGAACTCAAAAGTCCATTATGGGGAGAGAGGACTAAAGTTCGGCATGCTTTATATTTCTGTATCTTTTCTGGTACAAACTCCCAGCATGTTAGACCATGTCAGACTGGGCTGCCGCTGGGTTACTAGCCACCTGCTTTTTTTTTTTTCTTGAAGTTTATTTTTATTTATCTTGAGAGAGAGGGAAAGAGAGAGCAAGCAGGGGAGGGGCAGAGAGGGAGACAGAATCCCAAGCAGGCTCCACGCTATCAGCACAGAGCCCGATGCAGGTCTCAAACCCAGGAACCGTGAGATCATGACCTGAGCCAAGATCCAGAGTCAGATGCTCAACCGACTGAGCCACCCAGGTGCCCCACTAGCTGCCTGCTTTTGTGTTCCCTCTCTGTCAGTCTTTCCCGTCTCTCTTCTCTGGTGACGGTTTCCTGAGCACTTACCATTTTCTGCGCGCCGTAGCATTTAGAAGCCTTTCACATATTCCATCTTACTGAATCCTCAAAGCGTCCTTGCGAAGTCAATGGTATTCTTATCCAACTTTCCAGACAGGAAACTGAGGCTCAAAAAAGTTTCATCACAGGAGTGCCTTGGTGACTCAGTTGGTTGGGCATCTGACTTCGGCTTGGGTCATGATCTGACGGTTTGTGGGTTCAGGCCCCGCATCGGGCTCTGTGCTGACAGCTAGGAGCCTGGAGCCTGCTTTGGATTCTGTGTCTCCTTTTCTCTCTCTCTAAAGTAAATAAATAAACACTGAAAGGAAGAAAGAGAGAACGAAAGAAAGAGAGAAAGAAAGAAAGAAAGAAAGAAAGAAAGAAAGAAAGAAAGAAAGAAAGAAAGAAAGAAAAGAAAGAAAGAAGAAAGAAAGAAAGAAAGAAAGAGAGAGAGAGAGAAAAAGAAAGAAAAGAAAGGGAAAGAAAGGTTTCACCACTGTCCATAGCTGGTCAGTGGCACAGCCAGCAGGTGGCGCACTCAACACCATTCCCCCCATGGTCAAGGTCCCATCCCCGCCTGAATTCCCTGGGTTCAATATGGCCAGGGCCCATGCTCACTTTCTCCTCGCCCCCTCCCCCCCCGCCCCCAGCAGACTCTGACTCCCATCTCAGAAGTGCTCCTGCTGGCAGCATCACTTGCACAGTCAGGGAGGAGGGTTTGGCTGTTGGTGGGAAGACGATCACCGGTTGGTTCCAGTTTCTGACTCCTGTCTCGGACACGGTGTCCTCTGCTCCGGGTCTCCTTCCTCTCCTTTCTCTTTAGGTGTCCCTAAGACGGTACCCAAGGCAGGCCTCGCCATTCATTCATTCATTCATTCATTCATTTATTTTATTGAACAAATAAATACAAACATTCCTCCTACAGGCCAGTCACGGTGCTAGGCCCTGGGGACACAGCGTTGCACAAGGCAGGCGAGGCCCTTGTCCTCATGAGTTTCTGTTCTGGTGGAGGAGACAGACAATAAAAGAACAGGAGTGCTCTGGAGGACACGAAAAGGGTTGGTGTAATGACAGCCACTGTGGCAAGGGGCGAGGGTGTCTGCAGATAAGGTGGGTGGGGGTGTTCCTGGCAGACAGAATGGCGTGCAAAGGCCCAAAGGCAGGACCCGGCAGATGTGAGGAAGGAGCATAAACGAGGCCCACGCGGCTGGATAAGTGAGGCAGGGGGCCCGGTGCCAGGAGGGTGGTCAGGGCCCGGCGAGGCAGGCCTGTGGGCCAGAACGAGGGTGGCATTGCATTTTATGAGTGATGAGAAGCTCCTGGGGCCTCTAAGCAGGGAGCGATGGAATTGGATTATGTTTGTAAAGGATCCTTCGGCCACCGTGAGGAAAGTGGATTGTGGGGAGGAGTGTGGGAGAGAGAGAGATGCGGGTGGCCTGGAGCGGGTGGGGTCGATAGGATGGAGAGACAATGTCAGGTTCAGGATCTCTGTGGGCCGAGGTTACAGCTTCACTGTCACCGCTGAGAGGAGGCTGGCGTGTGGCCGGGAGGGGAGCTGTGTCACACCTGCGGGGACCTGGCCCGGCAGACGCCCTGCTCTGTCCTCCCCTGCGCCCTCCCCTGAGAGCTTCTGATGGTCGGGCGTCGCCCTTGGCAACGAGAGGTCCACATCTCCAGAGCGGCTCCTCCAGCCCTCCTTCCTGGGCTCCGAGTTGTTTAAACCAATTTTTTTTTTAACCGAGTACATTTAAAAATCTAATTGTCTTTATTCAGCAATTTATGAATCGGTCAGCATCCCATCCAGCGGGGAGAGGAGAGCTCCAAGGAGCTGTACGAAGTGGTTTTTAAAAGCAGGGAGGGGGGCGCCTGAGTGGCTCACTCGGTTGAGCGGCCGAGTTTGGCTCAGGTCATGATCTCACGGTCTGTGAGTTTGAGCCCCGCGTCGGGCTCTGTGCTGACGGCTCAGAGCCTGGAGCCTGCTTCATATTCTGTGTCTCCCTCTCTCTCTGCCCTTCCCTTGCTCACGCTCTGTCTCTATGTCTCTCAAAAATAAAATAAAAACGTTAAAAAACATTAAAAAAAAAAAAAAAAGCAGGGAGGGGCAGAAAAAAAGGAATTTGCTAGCGAAGAATGCATTGTCTTAGGCAAGTTCACCCTCCTAGGGGGAATGGTAAGGAACACTAGGGAGTTATGCTGATCAGGGTAGGTTAAGGGTTACATTTCCGGGAGATCGAAGCCGTTGTTAGGTTAGACATTAAGTCGTGGTCTACTGACGTGGGACCCTAACATAAGTGACACCATTTTGAGCCTTTTTTTTTTAAATAGTTCCTCCCTTTTGATCAGACTGTCAGCTTAACTGAAAGATGTGATCAAAATTTAAGACATTAGCGCCATTCTCAGGAGTACTCTGTGGTTCTTGAATCTTTTGTTTTTCCTTTGGTGCAGTAATCATAGATGGTGACTTTTTTTCTTTTCCAGATCTTAACCAGTTATAGATACGGTTATGACTTTGGGTTCACAAAGGAATGTTTGATGACAAATCCACAGTCTGAAAGGCAAAGTTTACCCACTTTGTTGTATCTTGCCAGGCCAGGGTCAGAATAAAGGAAAGAAAGGAATGGAGAAAAAGTTGCATATTTAATGTATCTTTTTAAAATTTTTTAAAAATGTTTGTTTACTTTGAGAGAGAGAGAGCATGAGCACGCGAGCAGGGGAGGGATAGAGAGAGAGGGAGACACAGAACTCAAAGCAGGCTCCAGGCTCTGAGCTGTCAGTACAAAGCCCAATGCAGGGCTCTAACCCACGAGTCATGAGATCATCACCTGAGCTGAACCTGGATGCTCAACGGACTGAGCCTCCCAGGTGCCCCTAATGTTCAGTCTTAATTCACCGTCTAGGGAGGAAGCAGTCCACCTTCATGTCAGCTGTTTCTCTTCCTCGTCTATATGATTCGGAGGTCTCCAATGCTTCTATAGGACCAGGTGGCAAGTGGAAGCTTTTCCAGCTGAGAGATGCGTATCCAAGGTTTAAGTCCCTTGGCTGAAGTTTGGCTGCCATCTTGGTGGTGAGGAGGATCCGGTATAGCCCCTTCCAAGGAGATCCAAGGGCAGTCTCCTTTCTCACCAGTTCCACCTCAGAAGGGTAGGAGAAAACTGGAAACACTGGTTGGGAGAGTCATGGTCAGAGTTTTGAAGAACTAGAGGAATTCAGGATCCAGTCCAGTTTACAGGTATTAAAACAGAACTTCAAGGACAATTAACAGGAGTAAAATCGGAAATAGATAAAGGTGTAAACATAATTTCTTCTCTCTACAATTACCCTCTCTATATATTTTTAAATTTTTAAATATTATTTATTTTTCGGAGAGCACAAGTGGGGGAGGGGCAGAGAAAGGGGGACAGAGGACCCAAGGCGGGTTCTGTGCTGACAGGCTGACAGCAGCAAGCCCAGTGTGGGGCTCGAACTCACAAACCACAAGATCATAACTTGAGCCAAAGTCGGACGCTCAACCAACTTAGCTACCCAGGTGCCCCTATAGTTACCCTATATTTTTAATAGTATAACTAATTTGTTTGCATTAAACATTGCCTGATTATTTATATGTCTGTTGCAGGAATCACGTGTGACCATATAAGGTCTCTCAAGAATCATATGCTGTGTAGACTGAGCCAGTAGGTGCCCTGTATATAAGCTCTTTTTAAAACTGCTTTAAAAAAATGTTTATTTATTTTTGAGAGAGAGCGCATGAGCAGAGGAGGGGCAGAGGGGAGAGGGCAGAGGATCCGAAGCAGGCTCTGTGCTGACAGAGAGCCTGATATGGGGCTTAAACTCATGAACCGTGAGTTCATGGCCAAAGTCGGATGCTCAACTGACTGAGCCACCCAGGTGCCCCTTTTTAAAACTGGTTTCCTGGAAAATTATATACAAGTTACCAGGTTGATTTGTTTTTAGGGGGTTTTATTGGCTCTGTAAAATCAGCCTTAGTTTCTTAAAACTGTCTGGTCATACCTGAATCTAGGCACATCTCTTCCAAATACAATATTCCAGTCAAAGCTTTGGTAACATAAGCAATGTTTCTAATTGTCTCCTGTTACAAGGAGAATAGATTCCCATTGAACTTATGTAATTAACTAGTTATTTTGCCACCAAAAGAATACTCAAGAGTTTTTGAATTCTGGAAGGATCAGGAAGGGAAGAAAAGTAAATGTCTCTTGGTTCACAAAGGTATACCGTATCAAACTGTCGATAGTGTGAAAGAGACAAAAGATTTCCCCAAATCTATAAAAGCAAAACATTAGAAAACCAGCGATATATTTTATTTATTATTAAATAATGTTTTATTTATTTTTGAGAGGGCACAAGCAGGGGAGGGACACAGAGAGAGGGACAGAGGATCTGAGGCAGGCTCTGTGCTGACAGTGTCAGTGAGCCTGATGCGGGGCTTCAACTCACAGACCACGAGATCATGACCTGAGCTGGATGCTCAATCAACTGAGCCACCCAGGTGCCCCCAGTGATACTTAAAAATATTTTTTTAAGTTTATTTATTTTGAGAGAGAGAGAGGTAGGGAGGGGCAGAGAGAGAGGGAAAGAGAGAATCCCAAGCAGGCTCTGCTCGAACTCACAAACCGTGAGATCATGACCTGAGCTGATGTTGGACGCTCAATCGACTGAACCACTCAGGTGCCCCCAAACCAGCGATACTTTAAACAAGAGTCATAAGAATGATCATCTTCCCCAGCTCATTTGGTTCCACGTTATTAATTCTTACTCTGTTTGACTCCATTTTCCCACTGGTGTTGGAACTTCTTATTTAGTTTAGTTTTATGATCTGAAAGTTATCAGAAATCTGTAGTCCAGGGTACTTGTCAGATTCCTTTCCATGAATTGCTCTGAAGATGAAACACACTTGCAGGAAGCTTTTACAAAAACATCCGAGTAAAACAGTAACTGTCTGTAAATGTCGAAAGACTTAAAAATGGCATCGTTAAGAGTCTGATTAGAGTTTGTTACAGGTCTAATTGATAATGAAATGTGGTTATTTCTGTGACACATATTTTAAGATAATAGCTAGAATTATGACTGATAGCATTACACCATGGCATATTAGAACTTTAGAAATTGTATGCAAATCTAAAACACGCATATGAATAACATTGACCCACATCGTACAACCAAAAAATGGTTTATCCTCATTTAGATTAGTTTAATCTTTCTCTTTGAGATGTTTTAGGGACTCCCTGAAAAATCCCCGAAGTTAGCTAGAGGTAAAAATGACTCCATTTAGAATTTGACTGTTGGGACATTTGTCCCCCAAAAACACGCCTTTGAGACAGCTTTTTAATTACTGTTTCTTTTTAGTGGTCTTTGTAAGAGTGTGGAAGGATTCTTTTTTTGATAATGTGGAATTTGTAAGTTTCAGGTGACATGTGAAACCTTTTTAAAGATTTCTCTCACAGTTTTGAAAAGCTATTAGCCAGGATCATGGTGTAATAGACATAACGTTTTTCCTTTAAAAGAAAAATGAAGTGCTGGGATGCCTGGCGGCTCGGTCCGTAGAGTTCGCGCCTCTTGATCTTGGGGTTGTGGGTTCTAGCCCCACGTTAGGGATAGACATTACCTAAAAATAAAATGTAAAAATAAAAAAATGTAAATGCATGTGTAGAGTAAAGGAGCTGTTGTCCGTTGATGATTTAATAAAATAATTCTAAAGGAAAAATATAAAAACTATAAAAAAACTTTAAAACACGTGTGTCAACTATACTCAAATTAAAAAAACGAAAAAAGATTTAAAACACTTGGGCAAACAGGATCATAGGTCACTGTGAAATAATGCTTAGTTATCCATTTAACAAAATGACAATTTGTAGACAGGTACAGAAAGTTAAATATTTGTAAAAAGCCTTAGCTCTTAATATTGAAAGGGACTCAGGGACGCGTAGTTGGCTCAGTTGGAAGAGCATGGGATGCTTGGTCTCAGAGTCATGAGTTGGCCCCATGTTGGGTACAGAGGCTACTAAGAGTAAATGAACTTAAATATATATATATGTATAGGTATATATATGTGTATATATATGTATATATATGTGTGGGTATATATATATACACATGTATATACATAGAGTGAGAGAGAGAGAGAAGACTCAGTTTTTTAAAAATTCTAAGTGACTATAGATCTGATAAAGCCGAAACATAGAATCTTTGTCTTTCTAGGTAGATTACATTAAAGGTAAATGAAAATCTTTCTTTACAGTTTCTTATTCAGAGCAAACCTGGGCTCCTGGATGACTCAGCAGATTAAATGTCTGACCCTTGGCTTCAGCTCAGGTCATGACCTCACAGTTCCAGAGATCAGGCTTTGTGCAGAGTGTGGAGCCTGCTTAGGATACTCTCTCTCTCCCTCTCTCTGCCCTTCCCCTGCTCGTTCTCTCTCTCTCTCTCTCTCAAAATAAATAAATAAACTTAAACAACAAAAAAAAGAGCAAACCAATAACCTAAGAAAACTTTGTCCTTGGGGCACCCGGCTGGCTCAGTCGGTGGAGCGTGAAACTCTTGCTCCTGAGATCATGAGTTCAAGCCCCACGTTGGATGTAGAGATTACTTAAACATAAAATCTAACAAAAAAAAGAAAAGAAAAGAGACCTTTGTCCTTTTACAGGGAGAAGAGCCAAATTCTAATTTTGTGCCAGTGTCCTTTGGATATTAAAATGTATTCTAGAATAAATTTCATTCTTAGCCAGCTCATCCACACACTAAAACTCCTTTTCAAAGATTCTTTTTCTACAATCTGTCTACAACTTTCTTTTTTATACTCAGATCTTGTCCTGTATTTTCCCTCTTTAGCCCGTCTCAAGTCTCAATTTAGGACAAAACTACCCTTTTCCCCTCAGCGAGAATGCGCTTCGGTCCCTCATCCCCCCTCCCATGGAGGGCGCGCTGACTACTTTTCTTACATACAAATATGTTTTTCCCTATTATTCTCAGTAGCTTTAATCATGTATATTAATTAAAATTCCAAACGCTCAGGAACTTTAAGAAGTAAATAATTGTGAGCTGTCTTTTCCATTCGCATTCTGTGAATAGGCAGACTTACGAGTATTTTTTACGAGTTCTAGAAATGTGCTTTTTTAAATAGGAAGCTTCTCAGCGTGGCATAAAACAAATTTGCTAATAGACACCGATATGTTATGTTCTGCTGTAAAATGAAGTGCAAAGTGGATAAGCCTATGTTCAGTAATTAATGTTTCAGGATTTTATCTTATTTGAAACTTATTTGGATATTCAATGAATTTACTTTATCAGTTAACTTAGCAAAATTCTAAGGTTTCAGGCTACCAAAAGGATTTAGGGAAAATACCTAAAAAAAATTTTTTTTAATGTTTGTTTATTTTTTGAGAGAGAAAAACAGGGAGCAAGCCATGAAGGGACAGAGAGAGGGAGACACAGAATCTGAAGCAGGCTCCAGGCTCCGAGCTGTCAGCACAGAGCCCGACGCGGGGCTCAAACTCACGAACTGCGAGATCATGACCTGAGCCGAAGTTGGATGCTTAACTGACTGAGCCACCCAGGTGCCCCAAAACTTTTTTTTTTACATCTGTTCAATTTAATTATTCTTTTTTTTTTTTAATTTTTAATGTTTATTTATTTTTGAGACAGAGAGAGACAGAGCACGGTGGGGGAGGGGCGGAGAGAGAGGGAGACACAGAATGTGAAGCAGGCTCCAGGCTCCGAGCTGTCAGCGCAGAGCCGCACACGGGGCTCGAACTCACAGACTGAGAGATCATGACCCGAGCCGAAGTCGGACACTCAACCGACTGAGCCACCCATGCGCCCCTCAATTTAATTATTCTTAACAGTGATGTTTAGATGATCTACAAAAACTTTGTGGGACATTGGACAAAGTCGGCTATCATTCTCTGTTGTTTATTTTTTTGCTAACACATTTTGCAACATAACACGAACTTATTTGATTAGTAAAACTAGATAAAATAAAAAGTTGTATGTTTGCATTATGTTCAATGTTGATCACTCGAAGACATGTCCGTTTTAATCAAACCAGCAACTTTTGAGCTAGCTTTAATATAAAATATTTTCCCAGATTACATGAATCTGAAATTCATCTGGATTAAATTTTTATTTTATTTTTGAGAATTTTTATGAGTACTAAATGTAAGTGCTGAATTTTCTTTAAGTCAGTTAAACAGAGCTCTTTACAAATGAATTTTAGCCATGCCATCCAGAGGTATAAAATGCTTGTTCTCAAAACAAGATTTCTATATTCAGATATTCATAAAAGCCTTTGCAAACTTGGATTGAGCCCCACTCATCTTAATATGAATTTAAAATGAACCTTTATAACAGTAATAGTGAGATATATGCTTTAAGTTGGGTGGATGTATACTACAGTTCAAGGTTATCATTTAATTTATCAAAATGTACAACCTCAAGGCTCTTCACAATTAATATAAAAAAAATCAATTTTTTCAAACCATATTCACTTGAAAACATACCCTAGTAGAATATTTACTTAAGAAATAAAACCACAGGGGCATCTGTGTGGCTCAGTCTGTTGAATGTCCAACTTTGGCCTCAGCCATGGTCTCGTGATTCGTGGGTTCGAACCCCTCTTGGGGCTTTGTGCTGACAATGTGGAGCCTGCTTCGGATTCTCTTATCTCCCTCTCTCTCTGCCCCTCCCCACTTGTGTTTTGTGTGTGTGTGTGTGCATGCACTCTCTCTCTCTCTCTCTCTCTCAAAAATAAACATTTAAAATGGGGCACCTGGGTGGCTTAGTCGGTTGAGCACCGACTTCGGCTCAGGCCATGATCTCACTGTTTGTGAGTTCGAGCCCTGCATGGTGCTCTGTGCCTATATGGTTCAGAGCCTGGAGCCTGCTTGGGATTCTGTGTCTCCCTGTCTTCTCTGTCCTTCCCCTGCTCATTCTGTCTCTCAAAAAGTGAATACATGTTAAGAAAAAAAAGTAAAAAATTAACATTAAAAAAATTAAGCTCAAACCCAGAGGAGCTTACCAAGGACCCTAGGAAATGGTGAGAAAGACAGTGAACTCAAAAGGGTTCACTTTGGATCCCACCGTTGCCACCAAATCTGTTAAAAAACAAAATTTAACCAAGTAAATTGGCATTACTGAATAATTCATTAATATGGCAACATCTCATCTAGCAGGTAGAGGGAAGCTCCCAAGAGGTGTGCAAAATGGAAGGTTTTTCAACGAGGCAGGGCGTGTGGGGGGAAAACAAAGAATTTATTAGCAAGAAACGCATTGTTTTAGGCAAGATGGCCCTTCTAAGGGGAATGGCAGGGGTCTGTTAGGGGATTACCTCCTAGTATTGACCAGGAAATTCCAGTTGGGCGGCTTAAAGGTAATATTCTTGGGGCATTGAAACTGTTGTTGGGTTAGGTATTAAGTCTTGGTTGATTGAAACTGTTGTTGGGTTAGGTATTAAGTCTTGGGTTAGGCCTTAACATTAGTGACACCATTTCGGGCCTATGGTTTTCTTTTTAACAAAGTCCTGTGGCATTTCATGGAATCAGTCTTAGTTCAGTCTTCAAGTGTGATGTTGACGTCCAAAAAGACCTGTATGCCCATAAGGCATTGTTAAGGAACCGACAAGAAACCACAGCCATGGAAGACGGCTATGCCGCTGGCCCTAAAATCCCCTGTGTGACAGCTTCCTTGCAGTCAGCTTCCTTGCAGTCTGCTCTTTCCACCTTCCCTGCTGTAGGTCAGCAGCGAGAGCAGCAGGAGGAGGGTGAGTCAGACCCCTGCCCCCCCCCCATCCTTTGCAAATGCCTCTAAATGCTGTAACTACACAGTGTTTATTGCATGAGGTCATTCCCAAGTGTAACTTTGCTCTGGCCAAACATACACATTTATGCCAGCCCACCCCTATGGTGAGAGAAATATCCGCCCTGGGAGGTAAAGTAAATAAAACAAACACACAAACAAGCTAATAAAATGTTAAGTCCGATCCTGTCACCCCGCTGCTCAGAACTGCCGCCCCTCCTCCCCGCGGTTCCCCATAGCGCTAAGCATGAAACCCAAAGTCCTGACGGTGGGAAGGCCCCCACAGGAAACTCTCTCATCTCATGACTTCCACTCTCCCGCCCGCCGTCCTCAGCACGCCAGCTGAGGCCCGGCTTCGGGGTCATCTGCCTTGTTCTCTGCGAAAATCACGCCATGTCGCCTTCCCCGCTTCCCCGATCACCCCATTTAGACTAGCGGCCTCCCTGCCGCTAGCCTCACTCCGTGTTTCCTTACCCTGCTTCGGTTCATTCCCAGTACTCACATACATTCTCTTCTCCCCATTAGGAGACACGCTTCCGAAGGCTGGACACTGTCCCGTCCTGTGTCCCCGGCATCTGGAATAGGGGCCAGCGCACAGTAGGTGAGGTCTCTGCAGATACTTGCTGAAGGAGGGATGCCCAGCCCTCTCCCGCCGCCCCCCATGAACTGGTGTGGCCTGTAACTAGGAACTGCCCCCCTCCCATTGCCATGATCTCTGGCTCTCCCAGCTCTGCGGCACTGCGTCTCCCACCAGCTGTCGGGGCAGGGGCGAGGGGGGGAGGAGGGGGAGGAGTGGAAATTTTTACCGGAAGCCATAAGGACATCCATGTTCCCTGACTGCGCGAAGAGGGGCTGAGAGGAAATTTCCACGAACTGCGTCTGGCAGCGTGACGAAGCGGCCAGGGAGTCTGGGGAGGCCCCGGGGTTGCTTGTGAACCTCTGTGCGGGTCCTGCGCCCAGAGTGCAGTGCGGGTGTGTTCCTAGATCTGCGGATCAGGAAGGCTTTCCGCGCAGCAGGGGGTCCAGCTGGCCGGGGCCTGGATCTTCAGACGTCCTGAAGTTCAATCCCCTCCTTTTCCAGAGGGAAGAACTGAGGCCCAGAGAGGGGAAGCAATTTGTCCCCCATCACATAGAAAGTGACAGACCAGGGACTTGAACTCACTGCACCTCCTGGGTTTCTGCTTCTCTTCCATTCTTTTATTTATTTATTTATTTATTTATTTATTTATTTATTTATTTATTATTTTTAAAAAACATTTTTTAATGTTTATTCATTTTTGAGAGAGAGAGAGACAGAGCAGAACATTAGCAACGAAGGGCAGAGAGAGAGGGAGACACAGAGTCCGAAGCAGACTCCAGGCTCCGAGCTGTCAGCACAGAGCCCGATGCGGGGCTCGAACCCATGAACTGTGAGATCATGACCTGAGCCGAAGTCGGACGCTCAACCGACTGAGCCACCCAGGCGCCCCTTTTTAAATTTTTTAAATGTTTTTTAATGTTTAATTTTTGAGAGAGAGAGACAGAGAGAGTATGAGTGGGGAAGGGGCAGAGAGCAAGAGAGACACAGAATCTGAAGCAGGCTCCAGTCTCCATGCTGTCAGCGGAACTGGATGAGGGGCTCGAACTCACGAAATGAGAGATCGTGACCGGAGCCAAAGTTGGATGCTCAACCGACTGAGCCACTCAGGCTCCTCTTCTTCTCTTCCATTCTTGCCCACCTTCCCCTCCGTCCCACCAGTCTCCAACTAATCTTTCCTAAGTGCCACTTTGGGCCAGCCCACTGGGAGCTCAGGCTCCCTGGGGTCATGTCACTGCCACTCCTATCAGACCGCCAGCGCTGCCTGCCTCTCCTCCACACACCCCGTCCCTGCCAAGACCCCTGCTGCCATGCCCAGGCTGCTCCCCTACCAGTTAGATCAGACTGTCTTGGAGGGGGGGCGGCGCGGTACAGGCATCAGCATATTTTAAAGTTCCCTGGGGGATATTTGCAGCAGGGTCTGGAAACCACTGTTTTAGCCTTGATTAATAGCATCTCCACCTCCTCTCCCAGGGCCCCAGGCCGCAGATCACCTAGCGACTTTTTATTTTTTATTTTTTTCCAGATTGACTTTCTGGATTCATAGGTCCCATGTCCAGTCCTGTGTCCCTCCTGCTTCTGCCTTTTGTCCAAACCCGGGCCTCCGGTCTGCCTAGGTTGCCTGGTCTGCCCTGCCTCACCGTCACTAGGCACTCACTAAGTATTTGCTGTTAATGATGGTAATGACCACAGTCCGGCCCAGAGGCTCCTTGGTGGGAAAGAAGGAGAAGGGCTTTGGGGTCAGGAAAATTTGGATTCTAATGCTAGCCCATTTTGCTGGCTGCCTGGGCCTCAGTTTACTCATCTTGAAGGCAGATGGGGTGAGGGGTGAAAAGGCCTGCCTGGTAGTCTGTTGTAAGGATCAGAGATACTACGACTATATGCAGAGGGCCCAGCAGCTCACCAGCCGCTACTCTGGGAACAGGCTGCTCTTGCCTTGACGTGGCTGTTTCCATGGGTGGGAAGGAACAGCAATTTTGTAAATTATTTTTTTATTTTTTATTTTTATTTTTTAGAGAGAGAGAGAGAGCAGGGGAGAAGGGTGGAGAGAGAGAGTGAGAGGAGAAAGGGAATCTTAAGCAGGTTCCACATCTAGCGTGGAGCCCGACGTGTAGCTTGAGCCCATGACCCTGGGATCACGACCTGAGCCGGAATCAAGAGTCGGACGCTCAACGGACTGATCTACCCAGGTGCCCCTTTTTTTTTGTAATTTTATTCTACAAGACTTGCATGATCTTTATTCCTCAGTGTTTACTTCTTTTGAGGTGAGTATGGGCGATGTTATTTTAATACCGAATAAAGAGAAAGAAAGAAAAAGAAAAATATCCTGAATATGCAACATTCGAGAAATTGGCAAATTATGTCTCTTCTACCGATAGGATATTCTGGAGCTATTACGATTGTCACGTGTTTCTACCAGAAAGGTCACTCTGATCATGTAGGGCCGTGGAGAATGTTGATAGTAGGGACAATATCTAATTCACCAGCTGTTTTCCCAGGGGCAGGGGGAGCAGAGAGCCAAGCACGGACTATATGCTCCGTGTCATAGCCGTTAGTGCTGGCTACCAAACACGTATTTCTTCTCCTGCTGCACTTCTTCGCTTCGTGAAGCGAGTTGTGGCCACAGGACTTGCTTAACCAGTGAGATGTCACTCCTGAGCAGAAACCGGAAGGGCCAATGTACAACCTGCCAGCCTCTTCCCCTCTGAGGTTGTGGCTGCGTGCACCTCAAGGCTGCTCCATCGGCCCGGCGCCCGGAGCAAGGATGACAGGTATAGTGAACAAGAATTACAAACTGATTGAAGCCCTTGAGAGATTGGTGGTATTTGTTATGCAGCATAACCTAGCTAGCCTCGTTCTGACTAGTATATGGAGAAATGTTGGTTGAAAAAGTAAATGAAACTAAAGAGCGGAACATGAAAGTCTGCCTTCTCTGATTGAAACTGTGAAAACCAGTGTCTGAATGTGGGCTGTAAACTTAAGGAAATGAGGAAACCAAAGCCCCCTAGAGTGCTGGAGGAGGAGGTTGTGGGTGAAGAGTTTCTCTTTTACATGTGTCTTTTGGGTTCCCGGACCCAATTCCCATGTTGGTGAGTGTGTGTGTCAGTGGGGGCTTCTCATACGACAGCAAGCAATTCTCAGACACCAGCAGGACAGCGAGAATTCAGCCCAGTTCTGACACCATCTACCCAGAGAGAGCATCAGATCCCATGGGTTAAGGGCTCAGTCCCACAAGACCACCCCCTCCCCTACTTTAGATGCCAGTTGCAAGCTCACGTTGCCACCTGAGCTTCTGAACAACCAGCTATGGATCAGAGGTTCCAACGACCCCCCTCCTTGGACTTGGTCAATTTGCTAGTGGCTCACAGAACTCAGGGAAATGCTTACCAGTTTATCGAAAGAGACAGATGAACCCCCAGATGAAGAGATACATAGGGCAAGGTCTAGGAGGGTCCTGAGTGTGGGAGCTTCTGCTCCTGTGGAATTGGGGGTATGGCACCCACCTGGAAATTCTCTGAACCCCGTACTGTCAGGATTTTGTGGAGGCTACATGTGGGCTTGATCAATACTCACTCTGTTTCCAGCCCCTCTCCCCTCTCTGGGTGGGTCTGGAAATTCCAAGCTTCTAATCATGATTTGGTTTTCTGGTGACCAGGAGCAATCCAGGAGCCCACCCGGGGTCCCCTCAGGATAAAGATGGCTGTCAGTGTTCTTACTGCTTTGGATTTACAAGGGTTTCAGGAACTCCGTGCCAGACATGGAGATGAGGACCAAATATATATATTTCTTATAATAAATCGCAATATCATAGTCCACCTCCTGGTCTTCAAACATAGATTCCTTATAGCAAAACAATCATAAACGTCAAAAGACAAGACGGGCGCTCTCAGGGTGCTAGGGCCGCAGACATACTGGAACATTACGAGAATCCCATTCAGTCATTAACACTTATCCAGTCCGTCATCATATCATATGACGGTGTCTCCCAGGGTGAGACCACTTAGGTTTGCAGGCTTCCAATTCCATCTTGTCCGGTTCAAAAGCAGGAGTGGTCTTAGCAATATATGGCTTGATCCTTCAGGCATCTGGCATAATTAAGAAACAGAATCATGACTCTTGCTCTGACCTTCTTTCCAGGTATTAATGCAACAGTGTATTTCCCTGTTTCCATTATCCATTTATTCATTCCTTTACCCTCAGCGCCTGTTTCTCTTTACTGCTTTTATACCCAAACCTGCCCACCTTTGGAAAAGACATTAAGTTTGGCCACTGTGCTGGCGGAGATCACAGACAGCAGTGCTAGTCTAGCAGGTGCCTCCCCTCCGTCCATCCTGTTCTCATAGAGCGAGGTTACCCAGGCGCAGAACAACGTGGCTACTTAACGATCAGGTGACACAGCCGCATTCACTGTGAGCCCCAATATGGCGGATGGGGTGAAGGCACACCACGCCCATTCAGGCCCTTAGGAAATCTGACATAAGATTAAAGGCGCAGTTGTTTTCTCGCCTAAGGATCATCCCTGCTTCCAGCTCTGATCCTCGCAGCCCTGGTCCCATGACCACTGCATCAAATAGCAGGGAAAACAGCAGAGGTGATGTGGGCAAAAGAGTACCAGCATTTTCTCCATCCCTTCTTGCCCAGATCCATCAGAGGAACAGAGAACTGTATCCATGGGAACATGCCCAGCGTCCCTCTCATGGTGAGCGTGAGCACACACTCATGAAGCTGTGTCAGCCAGCCCTCCGTGTAAGCCATCCCCATTTTAGACAATCAATTTTTCAACGGCCCATTCCGATTCTCTATCAAACGAGGCCTCTGAGGAGAGTATCTCTCTGCCTATTGCCGGACACGATGCCCTGTAAAGCGTGTTCCCTGGTCCGAAGAAATGGCGATCAGCGATCCGAACGGGTGCGCTACCTTCGGTTCCGGTTCTTTCACTGTACTCTGAGCATTTGTCTCTACCAGCGAGTAAGCAAAGGCTCGTTCACAGTAAGCAGTAAGCGTCTGTTCCTGTCAGGACGCATTCGTAGTCCCTCCCCTCCCCCCACTCTCGCCCAAGCCAGGCTGCCAGCATGGTCTCCCGTGCCAGCTCTGATCAGGGCCTTCCCCCCAGGGACTCTGCCACATCGCTGTCTGCCGTCTCCGTCTCCTTTGCTAGTGGACAGAGCAGCTCTTCTGGGCACCTCGTGCCTGGGAGGGTGCCAACAGTGTGTGCCCGATGCAGCCCGTGTCTGCCCTGCTGCAGCTTCCCCACACCCACTTGTGTCTTTGGTCCAAAGATTCACTTGGTTTTTCCAATCACCTTTTGAACCTGGAAGGGGTGTTCAGGTGGGCATGGACATGTCCTACTTCCGTGTGCCTCTTAAATTCCCAGAGTGATTTTCATAGGGCTGAGCCCCCTGCGGACATCCTTTTTATTTTATTTTATTATTATTTTTTTTAAGTTTATTAGTTTATTTAGAGAGGGAGGGAGAGAGCAGGGTCTGGATTGTGTCTAGACAGAGGGTTTGGGTTTCAGAATTTCCTCCCAAAGATCTCTCTCTTGTTTTTTAATGTTTATTTATTTTTGAGAGCAGGAGAGACAAAGCATGAGCAGGGGAGGGGCAGAGAGAGAGGGAGACACAGAATCTAAAGCAGGCTCCAGGCTCTGAGGTGTCAGCACAGAGCCTGACACGGGGCTCAAACTCACAGACTGTGAGATCATGACCTGAGCCGAAGTCGGACGCTTAACCGAGTGAGCCACCCAGGCGCCCCTCACCTTCTTTCTTAATAAAGGTCTAAAACTTTCCATCTTGTTGGGAAGAGCCCCCCTGACTTTCCCTCAGTCTCTAATTAACCTAATTAATTAACCTAGTGTTTTTATTAGCATCTAGAAGACCCTTGAGCGGAAGCCGAGACAGCACATCTGATAAGTCTTCATGAAATATTTTTCGGTTTTGCAGCACGAAAGTTATATGAGATGCCCTTGTGGAAGGAAGGGGCCCCCTTAACCGCAGCATTCACCATGACCTGGGTAACGGGCATGTTCGGCGGGTGAATATCCGGTGGTCATAAGCCATTTCCAAATGAGTCGCAGGCAAAGCATGTCAGCTGCTTCCTCTGGGGTCTTCCACTGGCGTTTATGGGGGAAGACGGACAGTTCCCCTTCTCAGGGTAGAGACCTTACAGTGGCTGGCAGGCAGCCCTCCAGGCCAGCTGTTCCACAGGGAATAACCCCCTGTGTGTCTGGATCGTGTACGGCTGTCTGTGATTGTTCCAAAGCCAGCCGAGGGGGCTGCGTTAACCCAAAGTGCTCTTCACCCTTCAGCATTCAGACCAAAGACGCTGCCCTGAAGTCTGTTACA
Source organism: Paguma larvata (assembly GCA_030068075.1). NCBI lineage: Eukaryota > Metazoa > Chordata > Mammalia > Carnivora > Viverridae > Paguma > Paguma larvata. The sequence continues at coordinate 18,915,627 of CM057833.1, read as the reverse complement.
CTCGTTTCAGTAAAGGTTCCTCGGGAACCTGATGACACAGATCCACAAAATGAGGCACTCCTTCCCACTCCACGCTCTGGCCTCAGTGGTTTCGTCCTCCCCCCACATTTGCTGCCTTCTTGGTGACCAGAGGAGGTCCTTTCTGTTGTCCTTGTGGGGCGGAAAGGGGGTGTAGCTGTGAGGCTGGTGGCCGAGGCTCAAAGATTCAAGGGATAGAATATTTTGCCTTTTTCTTATTAGTTTGCATTTCCTTATGCATCTTCGAGTGAGGCAATTCCGAAGGAGTTGGATCATCTCTAAATTCCATTGGCAACTTTGACCTTCAGTAACTGAGCACAGTCCCGCTGCTCCATACGATGGTGACCACACGGCCACCCAGGAATCAGAGGTTGTCACCACCTCCATCCCCTCCTCATCTTTCTCTTCCCAGACCACATGTCTCCATGAGCCAGGGACGTTCTAGCAAATCCCACTTCACCACCACCAATTCTTTTGTGTTCCTGGACCCAATTCCAATGTCTGGGGTGAGGGGACTTCCCACACAACACCAGGAAATTCCCAGATACCAGCAGGGTTTTGAGAATTCAACCCAATTCGGACACAACCTACCCAGAGAGAGCCTCAGATCCCACAGGTTCAGTGCTGGGTCCCACAAGACTGCCCCTCCCCCGTGTCAGATGCCACTCACAAACCCAGGCATCACCCGTGCTTCTGACCAAATGGCTATAGGTCAGAGGTTCCAGTGACCCCCCTCCTTGGGTTTGATTAATTTCTTAGTGGCAGGATCCTTGTTGAAGGATGAGATACAGGGTACAGACGAACACTCAGACGGGGAGAGGCGTAGGGCAGAGTGTAGGAAGGCGTGGAACACAGCCTCTTCTTCCCCAGGGAGATGGGGTACATCACCTCCAGGCATGGATGTGCTCACCCCCCTGAAAGCTCCCCAGAACCACACCATTGGGATTTTAGGGAGGCTTCATGGAGGCCTGATCAATTACTAACTCCATTTCTTTAAAAAAATTTTTTTTTAACCTTTATTCATTTTTGAGACACAGAGACAGAGCATGAGTGGGGGAGGAGCAGAGAGAGGGGGAGACACAGAATCGGAAGCAGGCTCCAGGCTCTGAGCTGTCGGCACAGAGCCCGACGTGGGGCTTGGACCCACAAACCATGAGATCATGACCTGCACTGAAGTCAGACACTTAATCGACTGAGCCACCCAGGCGCCCCAATTACTAACTCCCTTTCTAACCCCTCTCCCCAGCAGGTAGGGGCTGCAAATTCCAAGCTTTTTTTTTTTTTTTTTTTAAATGTTTGTTTGTTTTGAGCAGAACGTGGGCCTGCTTCTCCTTTTTGATCAAGATCTTTCTCTGAAAGTTCGGCTGATCAAGAGTCAGGTGTTCCTAATCCAGTGGCCTTTGTCCCGAGGTGCCAGGAAGGGCCTTTCCTGGGTGCCATGGCCCGCATCCGAGGGAAATGGCACAGATTGGAAAACCAGGAAGGTCACATGTGAGTGGGAGGGAGGGGAACCAGGAGAACGCTCAGGACTCGACGCCTCGAGTCCGTATGCATCGAGGATGTCGTATTGGAGATCGGCTCCTCGCTGTGGCGACGTCATCTTACAAAGGTTTGACAGGCAACAAGCACAGAAGCGAAAGTAACCTGACAGTTGGAAATCACAAGTGTGAGCCTCCGTCAGGATCCGAGATGTGACGGGAGCCACCTCAGAATGGCTATCGGCACTTGTTCCGACGCAGGGGAGAAGAGTTCACCCTATGGGGCAAAACCAGAATCACGCGGGCCTCCTGGATGGGATTGCTTAACGTGCCCGTAAAAGTGGAACCGTGGGGGCGCCTGAGTGGCTCAGTCGGTTAAGCGTCCGACTTCAGCTCAGGTCATGATCTCATGGTCTGTGGGTTCGAGCCCCACATCGGGCTCTGTGCTGACAGCTCAGAGCCTGGAGCCTGCTTCGGATTCTGTGTCTCCCTCTCTCTCTGCCCCTCCCCTGCTCATGCTTTGTCTCTCCTGCTCTCAAAAATAAATAAAGTATTAAAAAAAAAAATTAAAAAAAAAAAAAGTGGAACCGTGAATACTGCAAGAGCCCACTGACGGGATTAGCCGAGGGCGCTGGGGAAGATGCAGGAAGCAATAGCCGGCGAGCCCTCTGCAAGACAGCAGCTACTCGAAGACGTTTTAAAACAGTGTTGTGACTTCACGAGAACGATCGGAACTAAATGCGTTAATGCTACAGTGAAGCCCAAAATTAAAAACCATGCATTCTGGAGGAAAATCCAAAGTCAGTTAATGGTCTAGATGCAAAAGAGAGACTTCTGCGAATCCCGAACCCCCGACAGGCCTGGTCGGGACATCTCGGGAACACGGGCTCTCGGGTGTCGTCTGCGCCAATTCTGGGAAATCTTTACTTTCAGGTCACCGGCTGGTGTGCAGGTCCCGTCAGGGTCTGGTGCTTTCCTGACACGTGTCGTGTGGATCCAAGACTCCAGTCCCCGGAGTTTGGCGGCTCGAGGGTTGGTTAGCCGCACCCGAGAGGGGCGTCTCCGGCGAGGCTGAAGAGTCTTTCTTTCTGGAGGTGTCTTTTCCAATAGACAAAATCTCCAGGTTGCAAGGTGTGGTGTTTCAGGTCTTGGTCTAAGAGTTTCTCCTTCTAGCCTCCTCTTCCATTTTTCTCAGCCCAGTAAATGAACAGGGACAGAGGGACTCCACGGCAGGTGCTTTAGAGCAGGGGGTGCCCCGAGAGGGTAGGTCTGGCGTCAGTGAGGACAGAGAGAGATTCACTCCCAGTCTGGAGAGTGGTTTCTCTGAGCTGATGAAGAGGAAGGACTGGGAAGAGCCTTTACCATTCTTCCCGACGATGGGAATTGGGAGGACACGGGAAAGGCAGCTAGGGGGCTGAAGCAGCCTGAAACACTTGAGTTTGTAACAATATTTCCTCCGGAGTCCTGGCCCTTGGCAATAATAGCAGAAATGAGGGGTGGGGTTTGGTTTTGTTGAGGAGCCTTGATTTGCTGGAGTTGAAAATTAACAATTTTAGCGGTCTTTCTTTTAATGTTTATTTATTTTTGAGAAAGAGAGACCGAGCATGAGTGGGGGAGGAGCAGAGAAGGAGACACAGCAGGGTCCCGGCTCTGAACTGTCAGCACAGAGCCCAACACGGGACTTGAACTCACAAACCATGAGGTCATGAGCCAAAGTTGGATACTCAACCGACTGAGCCACCCAGGGGTCCCAAACTTTAGTAGTCTTTCTTTTAGGTGACTCATCTAGGGTATAAGTGAGTTGGCTTGCCAGATTAAATCTGGAGTGGACATAGTTTCCTGTTCCACCCTGGTCTTTTTAATTAAAAGAGAAAAATCTTGGTTTAACCCATTAATAAACATGGAGTTAAATGCTCCTCAGGCAGATCCAACATCAAAGACCAGAGTTTTCTTTAAAGACAATTTGGAGTCAACGGTAGTAGTTATGAACAGGTTCGTAAGGCTTTTGTGTGCAAGCCTGAATTTTGTGAACTTTGTCCCAGGAAAGGCTACTGTAGCTAAGGAAAAGCTACTGTAAATGTTTGGTGGACATTTCCAGCGAGTGTTCCGGCATCAGGCTAGTTTTACCCAATGTTTGGCCTGGTCCTCACCAAAAACCATATGGACCGATATAAATCTGATTAGAAACCAGATTGGTGGGGTGCCTGGCCGGCTCAGTCAGTAGAGCATGCAACTCGTGATCTCGGGGTTGTGACCTCGAGCCCCACGTTGGATGTAGAGATTACTTAAAAAATAAAATCTTAAGAAAAAAAATAAAGACACCAGGTTGGTGAGTTTGAATAGCTGTTAATTCTTCAGCAAAGCTATGGATGTCCTCTGTCACTTTAGGAAACTCTTTTAACTATGGGTCACAATTTGGTCTTTGTCCAGGGAACATAAAAAACTGGGGTTTATCTGGAACCTCAGAAGCCCTAAATATAAAGGGGCAGGTTTTAATAGGTTCAGGAGAGAAGGAAGTGGGGAGGGGTGTGGGGAAAAGGGAAGTTTGGTGAAAGGAAGGGGGGAGGGTTGGTGTTGGGGGGTTGGTGCACAGGCAATACAGGAGTGTGGCACCAGCAGTGGGGCCTGAGACAGAGAAGACGGGGGAGAAGAGCCCCGGGAGCCCTTTTATTCTTTCTTTCTTTGCCTCAGTTAGTCCAGAAATTGTATTTTGCAGAGAGGCAATTTTAGGCTCCTGATAATGTCTGGAAGCTTCAAAATACCGATCAAAAGAGGCATCCCATGCTGTTTTGGCAATTTTATTTACTTGAGAGAGAGAGAGAGTGAATGGGGGAGGGACGGAGAGAGAGGGAGAGAGACAGAGCCCCAAGCAGCCAACTGAGCCACCGAGGAGCCCGTTTTGACAATTTTAGAGCCATGACTGTCCTGTTCAGTTTTGAGAAATGAAAGTTTGGGGAGATCGAAAGTTTCCCAGAATGACCATTGGTGTTCTGACTGACTTTTGGTTAAGCGATCTGTTTAGTTCGAAATGCAGGTGAGGAGGGGCGGCTGGGTGGCTCTGTCGGTGAGCCTCCGACTCCGGATTTCGGCTCAGGTCACGATCTCATGATCGATCAAGCCCTGCGTTGGGCTCTGCGCTGGCAGCACACAGTCTGCTTCAGATTCTCTCGCTCTGCCCCTCCCCTGCTCTCTCTCCGTCTCTCTCAAAATAAATAAATAAACATTAAAAAAAAAAAAGAAATGCACATGAGGAGGGACAGCAGGTTTTAAATGTTTATTTTTTTTTTATTTTGAAAGAGAGAGAGCGGGTAGAGGAGGGGCAGAGAGAGAAGGAGACAGAATCCCAAGCAGGCTCTGCGCTGTCAGCACAGAGCCCGACGCAGGGCTCGAACTCGTGAACTGTGAGATCACCACCTGAATGAAGCTGGACGCTCAACCGACTGAGCCACCCAGGCGCCCCTATTTATTTATTTATTTATTTTAAAGATTTTATTTTTTAAGTAATCTCTGCACCCAATGCGGCGATCGTACTTATAATAACCCTGAGGCCAACAGTCACATGCTCTACCGACTAAGCCAGCCAGGTGCCCCATCAGATAAGGTGACATTTAAACAGACATCCCAAGGCAGTGGGGCAGCAGACAGAAGTTCAGCTGTTTGGCACCAAGACCAGCTTCCCGACCATGTGACCCATGCCGTCGCACAGGACTTTGCGGTCAGAGGGTCCCCGTGCTTGGTTTCATGTTCCGTTACCCCTATATTGAAATTTTTAATTTTTGAACAAAGACTTGCATTTTCATTTCGTGTAGGGTCCCACAAATCATGCCCAGTCCTATGTGGGGCCAAGTGAGTTCCAGGCAGAGGGAGTATCAAGTGGAAAGGTCAAGAGGTAGGAATGCGTTGGCAACCTGGGGTCTGGAGTAGGGCAGAAGTACGCGGTTGGCTGCTTCTGTTATTTCTGCCCTTTGAGCTTGCACCTTCTCCTCTGCTGCTCACTGACCTGCCCAGGGCTGCCCGGGAGGGCAGGAGGGTAGTGAGACTACAGGTTCAGGGAAGGGCTGTCTTACCCTGTACTTGTCTTGAGCTCTCCAGGCTTGGCTAGTGTTTCCAGCTGACTTTTTTATTCGGTGGGGGGGGGGGGGGGTGGTCCCGGAAATCCTGGTCTGGTTTTCCCCCAAAGCAGAGCCTGAGACACAGACTTCGATGGCAGTAGTTGGTTTGGGAGGTGACCCCAGAAAGCAGAAGGGAGGGAGTCGGGAGACTGAGACGGGGAAGCAGGCAAAGCACAAAGGAGGATGGGGGGTGTCTTCCAGGTTGCTGCTTTCGGTCGTGGAGCCTGGGCTCCAGAAAGCCTGACACAGAAAGAATGCTTCTCAGAGTTGTCTTCCTCTGGACAGGAGGCTGGAGCTCTCTCCAGCAGCTTCCATGAGTGCTGTTCTCGGGGTGCTAGCAGCCTGCACTTCTAGTCTGCACCTAAACTGGCAGGCTGAGCTACGGCTTCCAGAAGAGCCCAGAGGCTGGAGAGCGGAGGCAGGCCCGCTGGAGTGGGCCTGAGGTCAGTGGGCATGGGACTGCCCACTCCTGCTGAAGCTGAAGTCTGAGGTGGGCCGTGACGGTGTGGCCCGGGCCACTCTTGTGTTTGCCTTGCTGGGGACAGTCACTGCGGGACCTCCTCCACGGTTCCCTTGAGGAGGGCCAACTGTTGACGATGCCTCCCATGATCACCGGACACCCCGGGACGCCTCCAGTGGCTTTCTGCTGAGGCCTCATGGCCCCTGCGGGAGAGCTCCTGGGGCCGGATCTAAGGCCGCCTCTGCCCTGTGGCGCGGTTCGGGCTGGGGGGCGGCACGCGCTTGTGGCCTGCTTCCTGGGAATGCAGTTAGTTCCCTCTACCACTGGCCTCTGCTCTGCTTCTACTGGCAGCCCGTCCCCTTTGGGGTTCTCGGGGGCAAGAGTCAGACACCGGGCCATGGAGTCCCGGGGGACACCCCGATCTCTCTGGGGTCCTTGAAGCTCCCTCACCCCATCCCACCCAAAGGAAACCCTCTCTCTAATCTCAGACTCCAGTCTCCACACTGCCTTCAGGATAAAGCCCTCCTCCTGGGCAAGGCTCTCTTCATTCCAGCCCCTCCCTGCCTTTCGAATGCCCTCTGCTGCCTCCAGGTCCCCTGTGCCCCAGCCCCAGAACATGATGGCTCATTCCTGAAACTCATCCGGCCGTTCACACCTCTGCACCTTTGCACATGCTGTGTCCTCTGTCTAGAAAGTCCTTTCCCTCCTCCTGGCTTGGTGAACTCTTCCTCATCCCGCAGGCTCGCTCCGAGTGGACTTGACGCAGAGAATTTCTGTAGGCAATCAGTATCCCCCCGCACTGTGCCCCCACAGTTGAAATCATGGTCTCGGGTCAGACCCCCTGGGTTTGAATCCTGGCTTTGCTATGTGTGCGAGTCAGGGATTATTTCGACAACGCTGTGTAACAAACTACCTGGACATTGGTGGGGGAAGGGTGCTTATAACAAGCCTTTCTTTTTCTCACTTATTGGCCAAGGGAAGGAATAAAGAACTGAAATAGAGAAATAGTTGGCATTTGTTGAGCAAGCACTGTAAGCCAGTCAGTGTGAGTACTTCACATGGATTATCTCATTCACTCCTCATGCCACCCCTGTAGGGAGGGTATTGGCCTGTTTTAGAATGGATGAGCTAGATATCCAGAGAGGTTACATAACTTGTCTGGGGGCAGGGGCAGAGCTAAGGTGGGAACCCCGGCAGGAAGCACTCCCGTGAGTCACTGCTCTGCTGCCCCCAGTGAATGGATGCCCTTGTTTTGGGGAAAAGATAAGAATGTATTCTGGACAGTTCAGGCCCCACATCTTTTCTCTTCCTTTGGGTGCACGGAAGCCCTTCCTGGTGGTCTCCTAGCTCTGAGCCTGACTTCGGAGGCCCTTTGATTCTTTAGGCCTGCCCAGGAATCTGGCCTCTCTGGATACCCTGTTCCTCTAACGGCTGAACCTGACGCCTGGGAGGGCAGCTGGATGATGCATGGGTTACTGGATCGGTTCCCCACCCCCCTCTCCTAGGGTCTGGATGCAAAGGATTACAGGGCTTCGGGCTCCAGGAGCAAGGGAGGCATTGGGCCTCACCCGGGTGGCTGAGCTGGGGGAGCGCAGCAAAGGGAGGTGCCCTCGGCTGCCTTGGAGCTGCTCCCACCCTGCCTGGGCTGGAAAAGGAGTGGGGGGACAGCAGGGTAGGGAAGGAATTGTCCTGGCCCCACAGCTTCACTCCTTGTTACCAGTACTGTGTACCAGATAAGAGTGAGGCTGGGATCCAGGCCTGCCACTCGCCAGCTGGGCGGCCTTGGGCAAGTAGCATCTTCTGGAACCAGTTCCTCATCCACAGAACGAGATCATGAAAGAACACTGTCGTGGGCTTATAGTGTGTGGAAGGGGCTTCCCATTGGCACATGGCCAGTGCTTATAACTGATCCCTGTTCCTTTTTCAAATGAGTTTTGTCATTCAGCTCTCAAATATCCATAGCCAAGCGTCATGGTCAAGTGACTTTTCTTCCCCAGGCACGTCTCCAGATCCATTTCTCAGAGCCTAAGTATACCAGGAGCTATGTGACCTGGAATACATCATTTCTGTCCCCCGGGCCTCCGTTTTTCTATCCATAAAATGGGGGTCATGACACATTCCCATGTAGGAATGCATGGGGCTAAATGGGATAATAGAACAGTCCCATGTGCTTTTCTGATCCTCAGTTTCCCAATTTGTAAAGTAGGTTAATAGCATTGTCTGATCAAAGGAGAGTTACGGCAACTATTTACCACATGGTTCTAGGTACATGGCAAGAGCTTAATCAACTGTAGCTTAAAAAACACGTCCAGTACTGAGCAGGTCTTTCCAAACTGCAAGCTGAGTCTAAGTTACCTTCCAAGTTTTAAGTTTTTATTCACTATGATAGAATATATTCCATCACATAGAATATAATTTCTGAGACTCCTGGTGGCTCAGTGGGTTAAGCGGGTCAGGTCATGATCTCACGGTTCGTGAATTTGAGCCCCACATGGGGCTCTGCACGGACAGTGCAGATCCTGCTTGGGTTCTCTCTCTCTCTCCCTCTCTCTCTCTGCCCCTCCCCCCTTCAAAATAAGTAAATAAACCTTAGAATATAATTTCCATAATGTCCTTGCTTGTTCGTTTCCTATACCCTACCTGTTCTAAATGATGGGATCTTCCATGCTATTTTTTCTATCCACATGGGTAATAAGGATTTCACTAAATCTTGGGCTTTGGGTTTGTCTGCACCTGGTGACGTGAAGACCCGCCACATCCTCTTATATCATGATTATATATGTTTTGTTAGAATATAATAAGGAAATCTACATTCCTCTGTATGCATCAGGCTGTGTGTGCCCCAGATGGGGAGGGGGTGTCTCCCCCTCTGTCTGGTCCAGGGCAGAGGAGGCACGTACTTGTCATCGCTGGTTCAGTATTTGCCGAGGGCCTCCTGTATGCAGAGATCCCTCACCCTTTGGGTGTTCCCGCTTCTGGGGGGAGATGGGACGCCAGGGAGTAGAAAGTGGGTGTTTTGGGGCGCCTGGGTGGCTCAGTCGGTTAAGTGGCCGACTTCAGCTCAGGTCATGATCTCACGGTCTGTGAGTTCGAGCCCCACGTCAGGCTCTGTGCTGATGGCTCATCAGAGCCTGGAGCCTGCTTCAGATTCTGTATCTCCCTCTCTCTCTGCCCTTCGCCTGCTCACGCTCTGTCTCTATGTCTCTCAAAAATAAATAAACGTTAAAAAAATTTTTTTAGCGTTTTTTTAATTTTATTTTTTGAGAGACATAGAGGCAGAGTGTGAGCGAGGGAAAGGCAGAGAGAGAGAGGGACACAGAATCCAAAGCAGGCTCCAGGCTCTGAGCCATCAGCACAGAGCCCGATGCGGGGCTTGAACTCCCAGACGGTGAGATCATGACCTGAGCCGAAGTCGGCAGCTCAACAGACTGAGTCACCCAGGCGCCCCTAAACGTTAAAAAAAATTAAAAAAAAAAAAAAAGAAAGTGGGTGTTTTAATAGAGGTTCAAACACCAGACCTTGGGCTGGCTGACCTGGGGACGCTGCCCGCAGAAAGAGCTGAGGTGGGAACTTAAATAAGACAGGGAAGGGGCGCCTGGGTGGCTCAGCCGGTTAAGGTTCCGACTTCAGCTCAGGTCATGATCTCCTAGTTCTTGATGAGCCCCGGGTTGGGCTCTGTGCTGACAGCTCAGAGCCTGAAGCCTGTTTCCAATTCTGTGTCGCCCTCTATCTCTGTCTCTCCCCCTCTCTCTCTCTCTCAAAAATAAATACACATTAAAAAATTAAAAAAAAAAAAAAAGACGGGGTGCAGAGGCGGGGCGGAGCTCCCCAGGCAGGGACATGAAGACGGGGAAGGCCAGGCCCATCTCGACCAGAAACAGCCCAGTGAGCGGTGGCCTGTGTGGCTCCTGCCGGCTACGGGGCTGGGAGGAGGGCTCTCGCTGGACGTGTTCGCGCTCCTGCTACAACCTGCCCGGCGCCCGCAGGGCAGCCACCCGGGCTCGGGCACCGGTGGTTCAAGACCCGTGGAAGTGGGAGCCGCTCCGCCGGAGCCTCCGCAACGTCACCGCCCAGCCGGGGACTTGGGCAACCACTTCTGCCGTCCGGGCCGCCGTCTGCGCGTCTTTCTGCACGACGACCAGAGGGATGCCCGGGACTGTGCGGTCGCGGGTGTGGGGAGTCCCCCGGCCGCCGCGTGCAACACGTGGGCGCGGCGTGGGGTGGGGGAGGAGGCCCGCGGAGCACCCGCGCCCCGCCCCCCGCCCGCCTCGGGGCGGGGCGACCCACCGCCCCTTCATCAGCCAGCCGGACGCCGAGGGCCGCGGTTCGAGTGGGCTGGCATCGCCGCTCCGCTCCGCCGCAGGTACGGGGCTGCGTAGAGGGGAGCCGGCGGCCCGCGCGGGGGGTGCTCCCTGGGGGCGGCGCGCTCGCGGGCGGGGAGAGAAGCTGGAGTCGGAGCACCCCCGGGCAAGAATGGGAGGATGCCGGGGCACCAGCTGGAAGGGAGCACTTCTGAAGGAGTGGGCAGGGCGGAGGGCCGGCCTGGGTGGGCCGTGGTGGCCGGGAGGAGGAGAGGCAGGGGGCCGGCTGCTCCCCCTGCGGGGGGCGGGCGATCCAGGGAGGCCCCAGGGGCAGTACCTAGCACTGGATGATGTGAGAGGGTCCCTCTTGCCCTAGGCCAGTTGGGATGGGGAAGCCTGCCGTGGTGTCAGGAAAACCTGGAGGGAAGGGGAAGGGGCCCCGCACCACCCACGGCACTTGCTTGGAACCTGCTGGCTTTGAGGACCCCCGTCCAGAGGTTTCTCTGGGGCAGCCCATTCAGGCCTGGCCTGAGTAGGGGGGCCTGGTCAGGCCGCCGCTGGTGAGTTTGAAGGTTTGATGGATTCCCAGAGCCTGGCTGCACCTGGATGGATGGCCCACGACCTTCTGTTTAGCTCCTATGAAAGAGGGTCCCAGCTTCACAACCAGGGGCTTGTGCCATCTCTGAGGCTCTTGGTGAGAGGCCGCCCCTCTCCAGCCTCAGTTTCCCTAACCAGAGGGGCCCTTGCTGGCCAGTGGTGAAAGTTGGGTCCCTTTTCCACCCCTTGTGCTGGGTGACTGTAGCCAGCTCACCCAACCTCTCTGGGCCTGCTTTCCTCTTCGAGGTCCTTCCTTGTCCTCAGAGCATTGGTGAGTCTAAGTTCCACAGAAGTCCTTTGAGTTATTTATTGTATCCCAATCACAAATGGAGGCCCAAAGTGCGGTTATAAAAAGCGAAAATGATGTCTGTTCGGTTTCGGAAGAAATAGAAGAACTTTTTCTTTAAACACAGTCTGCCGAGTCCGGGAATTGATTTGCAGTGAAGGAGGTGACCCGGTTGCTGGGAGATCGGGAGGCCAGCCAGGGATGAAACCTTTGCTTGTGTAATCCGCGGCCACCCACGGGGTGCCTGGAGGTTGACCACGATGGATAAAGGGCGAGAGCACTGGTTTGGGAGTCACGATGTGCCCTGCCTTCCTGCCTCCTGGGCTGTGACGCCAGCTTACACCGAGGTTCAGAGTGAAGCGGAGGGGGAAGTGCAGTGCGTGTGAAATTTCCTTGCAGACAGCAAGCCCCTGTAAATTACCGGTGTCCGTGCCTCATCTTATTAATATTTTGGGCTCATTTATGGTATTGCCCTTGTCAGGACCCCCTCAAGGAACACTCACCTCTAATAACTCCTGGGTTAACGCAGATCTGGCCTACTATCTTATGTATGTATGTACATATGTATTTTTAAGTAGGCTCCGCACCCAGTGTGTAGCTTGAACTCATGATCCTGAGATCAAGAGTTTCGTGTTCTGCCTACTGAGCCAGCCAGGCTTCCCCCGCCCCCCACCACCCTGCCTTACTATTATTTTTATCGGAGGTTAGACTTTGTCTTCTATGGCAAGATAAAGTTGTCTTGAGGGCGGGTGCTGAACAATGAAGGCCCAGAGAAGCAACAATGAATATTTTACGTGCCAAGATGGAAGCAAGAGAGAAAGTTGAATTATAACCAACTAATACTCATAATAGTTAGGTGTTTTTTTAGTTAGGCTATTAGCTCTAAGAAGGCAGGGTATTAATACCCTTAGTTCTTACCCTTAGCGGTTAATTAGCCGGGCTATTGGTTCCATAAGGGAAGTGTTTTAATTGCTTTGTTCACTGCTGAAGCTCCGGCACCTGGCACATAGTGGGCCTAAAACAAATATTGGGATGTCTCGGGGCCTGAAGGGACCTTTGATGTGACTGATAAATTCACTCTCTCCTTTGGCATCTGAAGAAACAGGGCCAAAAGGGGAATGGGCTTGTCCAAGGTCACACAGGGATTAAGTGGCTGAGCCAGGACTAGAATCCAACAAAAACAGCGGCGCCATGCTGTGCCAGAACTAACATCTTGCATCAGTAATTTTGTTTTGCTTTCGCAAGAGCTCAAGGGGTACCTATTATTATCCTTTGATTATAAACGAGGAAATAGGCCCAGAGAGGTTAAGGGACTTTAGCAAAGTCACACAGCTGGTAAGTTTCAGATTTGAAATCCCATCTTCACATAAAAATGGGGGCGTGGTTGCACTTGAAAGCGAAGGGGTAGATGTCCTCCTTTGGGGCATCAGCTCTCTCCAGTTCTGCACGGTCATCACCTGGGTGGGCTTCTCTTGGGCCTGGAGTTTCCTAGGTCTGTAGGCATTCCGTTTGTGTGGGTGAGCCCTGTCCGTGCAGGGAGCCTGTCTGCTTCATTCAACATGTGCCCCAACGCTGTCGCGTTTTGCCTGCCGTGTGCACTCACATCTCCGGGATGGCTCTCCCACTTCGAAGCCCATTCACTGCCCCATCCCGACAACCTGGTCTTCTGTTTTGCCTGCAGGTGCTTAGGGGACCTTTTGACAGTGTGTACCAGGCAGAGACCAGGAGGAACTGGGCAAGCCTTGGTTGAGGAGCTAGGTGAGGAGATCCACCTTGTGTTTCGGAAAAGGAGAATGGGAGGCGGGAGGGCAGAGGAGAACAGAGCTTCTCCGATTGACAGGAACCCCCACTTGAGCCCTGGAGATCTCAGTTCTGAGGCTTGGCCAACCTGGAAGCCTCCCAAACCTGCAAGACACGCCCCGGCCAGACTTCATGCCTTTGGTCTAGCATGGTCTACCCCCTTTACCCTCCCACTGGCGGATGGGGCAGCCGAAGTGGTGACCCTTTCCCTGGCAGCTTCATTTCCCCACCGCCTCTCTTGGGTCTGTGCACAAGTGCACATCTTCGGGGCTCTGTGAATCCACAGGCGTTACTCCGAATGGTCTATGCTGGGGAGAATTTAATTATTAAATAAGCTCAGTGTCTCCCGAAGTTCAAACTGCAGCCAAATTTCCCGGGTCCTTGTATACATCCTCATAGAAAGTAAATATTTCAAGGGACGAGGTTAACTGAAGCCCCCAAGTCCCGTGGAACGAGCTATTGATGGCTAAAAGATGACAGGTTTTTAGAGGCCACCAAGCGAATCTCTCAGGCTGGGGTATCTCAAATACTACTACTATTAAAAATAATTAGTTAATACTGCTAATAATTAGTAATAGTAGCAATCATTTATCGAGTTGCTAATCTGTGCTAAAAGTTTGTTCTCATGAGCTTAATCTTTATAAGCAATCTGTGCAGTAGATAATATTGTAATTCCCATGAGGGACTAAGGATCAGAGAAGGTGAGTCACTCGTCTTAGATCACACAGCTAGTATGTTATGGAAGCAGGCGTCAAACCTGGTTTGTCTGCATCTGAAGTCTGTCTCCTTCATGAGCCTTCATAGTGTCTGCTTTTTTCTCCTTTAGTCCTAACTTCTTTCCATTATGATTCCTGGTGAGTAAGGGACAGAAGCCAGTCAAGTCGGCCTGCCGCCCATCAACCAGGCCCTGGGCACCGGGTCTCAGCCCAACTTTGCCCGCCTTGCTGCGTGACCTTGGGTAAGTCACAACTTTGTAGCCAGCCCTGGGTTTCCCCAGATGTTTCCTGTGGAGGTTAATGCCGAACTTCCTTCTGCGGCCACCGCCTGGCTAGGAGGGCAGTATTTAGCCTGATTTGGCCAATGCGGGACCGGTGTTGGGGGGTGGAGGAGGGAGAGGTGGAGGTTGTCTTTAGCCCCACCCTCTGGTGACATCACACAAGACAACCTCCAGTCCCTGGAAGCCCCGCCCTTAGTGACCCTCACCTGTGGAAGTACCACCCGGGGCTTGGCACCTGGCGAATTTGCCCAGTCCTACAGCAGAAGCCATCAGCCCCCAGGCTCGAGAAAAACCCCTAGGTACCTAGGCTTGGAGGCGGGCCAGGGAGGGGGCCCTGAAACAGGCAGGTCCCGGCAGCCCGGTGGGCAAATGACTCAGGGTGGCCTCTGGATACTGCCCCTCATCCTTCCAGCTCTTGCTGGACCCCTGCACCTGCTCCTTTCCCCTGGAGTCAGGGGCTCCATGCCCTGGAGTCGGGAGATGGGAACGAATTCTGAAAACAGACCTGTTCACATGGAATGGGGGTGCTGGGCGGAGTCTAAAGGAAGTAGGGAGCAGGATCTCTTTATTCCAGTATGCAGCCTCCGGGGTCTGTGCTCAGGTCCCCGCTGTGTCTGGTGGAGGAGGAGGGCCCTGAGCGAGCTTTCACACCTGAGGACGGAGCTGTGAGCTAGGGCTTCGTTGGTGTAGGGCCAGCTGGTGGCTCGGTAATGTGGGGAGACTGAGGTCTCTAGATGTGTGTCAGTTGCTGGGCGACTAAGAAAATCATTTATGGGAAAGGCCTTGGCTACCTGCTTTAGACCATTCTTTCCTGAAGTAGGATGGAGATTGGTGTGACCCGAGGCGGGGCAGCAGCAGAGTGGCTAAGAGCGCCTGTACTCGACAGGCAGAGAGCTGGGTCCAAATTCTGGCTTCTCTCTCTCTTTGTGTGTGTGTGCGTGTGTGTGCGTGCACGGGCGTGCATGTTCCTCCGTTGGGGAAGGAGCTCCTAACCTCTCTGCATTTTACTATCTTCAACAATACAATGGGGCATAATCATACCTACCTCAAAAGGCTAGTTACGAGAATTAATTGTAACAAGGTTATAAAGACTGAGCGCATAGTAAAACACTACATTTCAGCTGGCTTTGTGATATAATTATTACTAGGAAAAGAATCCTTGGTCAGGTAAGCTTGGCAAAGGTAGGTTCAACAGAGGGAAGCTGGCTTCTTTGCTGTAGGACTTCTCAGAGACTTTAGCACGCCGTTACGCCTTGGGAAGTTCTAAGGCTGGGATACGGAGCCTCGGACTGTATTGAATGGATCACAGGGACCCAGGAACCAGGCCACCATCGCACGTTGTCATTCCCCGGTCTCTTCCCTTGGGGTGGAACGGAAGCCTTGCTGGCCTGGGCAATGCCGGGGAAGGCCTTTCTGTCTCCGGGCTCTTGTTTCCTTGGTGTAAAACAAGGGTGCTGCACGAGATGCTTGCAGAGGCCTTTTCTGGCTCCCCGAGGTGCAGAGTCGGGAAGCCAAAGTTGTAGACAGGGGTGAAGGCTGAAACCCAGTCTCTTGGGGGAGGAGAGGACGTCCATTGCTGGGTCCGCCACCAGCGCAGCAGGGCCAGGGGGCTCTCGTGCTCTGGACGGAAGTGGCCGGCGAGGCTGTCTGAAGGATAGGAAGTGGAGGAGTCCTGCACTCCCGTCGTGCGGTATTGTAGTAACTTATTTAACACCTGCCTCCTCACTGGACCAGGAGAGGCCAGAGACCAGAGCTGACTTGAGAAGTGTAACGCAGGGTGGGGGGAGCTTTGGGATGGAAGTCAGGCTAGGATGAGGAGGCTGATGGGCTGGGGGCTTGTCTTGACGCCGCCCTTACACGGCAAGCTCCCTGCATTTCCTGCGACTGTGTATGAGTTATCAGGTGGCTTTTGGGGTGGCCCGGTGCTCCTGTGGCAGAAACAGGAGTGCTTTATCCTGCCCGGATCTCCTTGCCGGTTACGGTGACTGGTGCAGAGGTAGTTGCCATAAATATCTGATGAAAGACGGACAGGGCGCCTGGGCGGCTCAGCCAGTTGAGCGTCCAACTTTTGATTTTGGCTCGGGTTGTGGTCTCATGGTCGTGGGACGGAGCCTCCTATCAGGCTCCACGCTAAGCATGGAGCCTGCTCAGAGTTCTCTCTCTCCATCTCTCTCTGCTCCTCCCCTGCGCTCTCTCTCTCTCTCAAAATAAATGGGAAAAAATAATAATGGACAGAAAACCAGGATGCTGAGTCCAATAAGCTTGTTAGAGAGAATTCAAGGGGTGGGAGTTGTCTGGGGGGAGTGCTAGTTTTTCAATAGATATTTTGATTTAACGAATGACAGTGAATACTGATAAGCCCGAATTAAACAACAGGTTCCAGGCCAAACTGTATATAGAGTATATAATCAGGGAATGATGAATAGCACTTGTCGCCAGGTCTTGCAAAGGGCAGTTTAGGGTAGTGGTTAAGGTTGCAAACTGAGTTCAGATCGGCCTCTGCCACTTCCTGGCCAGGTCGCAGGGGAGCGGGGCGGGGGGGTGGGTGGTGGTGCAGGGGAGCGGGGCAGGGGGGGTGTGCAGGGTTCTTAACTTCTCCATGCCTCGGTTCCTTATCTGAAAAATGGGAATAATGATAGTACCTACTCACAGGGTGTTAAGAAGCATAAATGAATCAGTTATACACAAAGTGCTTGAGACAGAGTCTGGCACATAGCACGAACTGTATAAACTTTTGCTATGATTTGTTTTCATCTCCATAACTCCACCATACTATGAAGTTCCTGGGGGTAGGGATCAAATCTTTTTCCTCTCTGCCCTGGACTGAGCACAGGATCTCAGGCAGAGGAGGGGCTCAGTGTTTGCTAAATGAACAAATGGGTGGATGAAGGAATTAGTTTTATATGCTACATTGTATAACCTATACAGGGGAAGTGGGGGAAGGGCAGTAAGGAGGTTCCCTGGAGGTGGCAGTTTGAACTGGCCCTAAAGCATTTCAGTGGAGGGAAAGGAAGTTGGCACAGGGTGTGCTGTTTGCGTTAGGTGGGAAACGAGCGTAGGAGCGGGGCCTTGACTGCCAGGCTGAGGGGTTAGATTTGATTTCTTTGGAATTAGCAACTACCGGTGGGAGTGAAAAAGCTGAAGGAGGGATCTTTTGAGGGGAGATGAGGCTGAGGGGGAGGGCTGTTCTTATAGATCAGTTGTTACTGGGGACTTTTAGGGGGAAAAAAAGGTGTTTTTTTTGAGTTGGAGACTTAAAGGGTAATTGTGACTGGGATGCTGTTATGTTCTTTGATTCAACAAACACTGAGTGCCAGCTACCTGCTAAGCACCAGCGGTTCACAAAAATAATGACACAAACCACCCGCGCTTAGTGAGCTCACATCAACAATTTTTTTTTAATTTTTTTAACGTTTATTTATTTTTGAGAGACATAGAGACAGACAGAGTATGAGCAGGGGAAGGGCAGAGAGAGGGGGAGACACAGAATCAAAGCAGGCTCCAGGCTCTGAGCTGTCAGCACAGAGCCTGACGCGGGGCTCAAACTCACAGACCGTGAGATCATGACCTGAGCTGAAGTTGGCCACTTAACCGACTGAGCCACCCAGGCGCCCCTCACATCAACAATTTTAATGCCTATGGGAAATGTTATACTCGTCCCAGGATGGGTATCTTACGGTAGGCGCTCAAGTGGAGAGGTCGTCATCAGAGGTTCGGGGGGCCAGGGAAAGTATCGCAGAAGAAATGGGTTTTGAGGGATGATTAGGAGTCTGCCATGTAGGCAAGATGAGGAAAATGTCTCGGGCAGAGGGAACAGCTGGTGTAAACCTAAGGACACGTGGGGAACAGCAGGCCCGGGGGTGTGGTGAGGCTGTGCCTGGGTGTCAAGTGGGCTGTGGTTGAACCATAAGGCTGGAAAAAGCAGCAGGGGCCAGATCGTGGGGGGTGATGGAGGGTCAGCGGGAGATCCTGGTCACTCTCAAGGGGCTAAAGGTAGAGGCAGCGGGTGTGTCAGCAAGGTCATTGTCACCACCAGATGAACACGGATGGCAGCACGAACACAGGAGAAAACAACAGGGGCGGCTGTGTGGAGCCTGGACTGGAATGGAAATGGCTGAGGTAGTGAGCCTCCTTCATTCATTCCTCATACTGAACGCCTCCTACGTGCCAGGCACCATTCTAGGCACTCGGGATACATCAGGGAGCAGAACAGTCCTGGGGTCCTCGCTGAGCTGGGTCTTCCTTACGATGACTCCTCTCTTCTGAAACTCAGTGTGGGGACAAGGGGGCGGGAAGGAGGGACTAAGAACTGGGCTTCAGAGCCTCCCAGCTGCTGCTCGTGGCGCGGTCGAGGGGCGAGGACACCAGCCCCCTGACTTTGCTCTGGCCTCTCTCCCAGCTCCCTGCCTGGCCCGCGGCCATGGCCACGGTGGTGGCCCAGAAGCTCAGCCATCTCCTGCCCAGTTTGCGGCAGGCCCGCCAGGAGCCTCGGCCAACCGGGCAGCCGGGGCCCGTGTTCACCGTGGACCGCGCCGAGGTGCCACCCCTCTTCTGGAAGCCGTACATCTACGCGGGCTACCGGCCGCTGCATCAGACCTGGCGCTTCTACTTCCGCACGCTGTTCCAGCAGCACAATGAGGCGGTGAACGTGTGGACCCACCTGCTGGCGGCCCTGGTGCTGCTGCTGCGGCTGGCCGTCCTCGCGGGGACCGTGGACTTCTGGGGAGACCCGCACGCCCTGCCCCTCTTCATCATCGTCCTTGCCTCCTTCACCTACCTCTCCCTCAGCGCCTTGGCTCACCTCCTGCAGGCCAAGTCCGAGTTCTGGCATTACAGTTTCTTCTTCCTGGACTACGTGGGCGTGGCCGTGTACCAGTTCGGCAGCGCCCTGGTGCACTTCTACTACGCCATCGAGCCTGCCTGGCACGCCCGGGTGCAGACCGTCTTCCTGCCCATGGCCGCCTTCCTCGCCTGGCTTTCCTGCACCGGCTCCTGCTACAACAAGTATATCCAGAAGCCCGGCCTGCTGGGCCGCACTTGCCAGGAGGTGCCCTCAGCGCTGGCCTACGCCCTGGACATCAGCCCCGTGGTGCACCGCATCCTGGCGTCCCCTGAGCCCACCTCCGACGACCCGGCTCTTCTGTACCACAAGTGCCAGGTGGTCTTCTTCCTGCTGGCCGCCGCTTTCTTCTCCACCTTCATGCCCGAGCGCTGGTTTCCGGGCAGCTGCCACGTCTTCGGGCAGGGCCACCAGCTCTTCCACGTCTTCCTGGTGCTGTGCACGCTGGCTCAGCTAGAGGCCGTGGCTCTGGACTACGAGGCCCGGCGGCCCATCTATGAGCCTCTGCACACCCGCTGGCCCCACAACTTCTCTGGCCTCTTCCTGCTCACCGTGGGCAGCAGCGTCCTGACCGCGTTCCTCCTGAGCCAGCTGGTACGGCGCAAGCTCGACCGGAAGACCCAGTGAATGGGGGGGGTTGAGGGCTGGGAGGGAGGGAGGTGTAGTGGGGGGCCCAGGGGTCCGGGCTTGGCTCCAGATGGGAACAAGGCCTGGTAAAGTTGTTTGTGTCTGGCCCGCGGTAACTTTCTGTGAACGCCTCAGCTGCCAAGGGTGGTACCGGCCAGTCCTTGGATTCGGAGATTGGCCAGGAGCTGCTGGGGTTCACCCCTGATTTGCCTGCCCCCATTGCCTCTCACGAGGGATGAGGATCGGGGGTTAGCCGGGCCCAGGACCTTGGTTTGGAGCTTCCAGATTATCTGAGAGGGGGTGAAAGTGGACCTTAGGCCAGAGTCTGCTTTGATCCGAGAGGCAGAAGAGGCCTCGGCAACCCCCCTCTGCCCAGATTTCATTGGTGGATAGTTAAGGGGGAGGCTCCAAATGTGCGTAGCCTACTCTTACCATTCCTCGACCTCCAGCCTGGGGGTTTAGAGTTCCAGGAAGTCCCCAAAGGTAGAAGATTATGTCGGGTGGAAACAGATCCCATCAGCGCCCCATACCTCTTCCGTCGGCTCCCCACACGACGAGCCCCAGGCTTTCTAGCTCTGGCCTTGACGTCCTGCACATCCTGTTCCCAGCCTCTCTCCTTATGGGTCAGTTCTGCTTCCGGTGTTTCCTGGGCCTCTGCTGGCCTGTGGGTCAATGCAGGATGATAAAAAGCTTTAATATCAGAATGACCCATCAGGGGAAGCGCTGAGGACGGAATGATCAGTGCTGCCTGTGGCCCTCAGGTTTTGGGTTGGGAAGGGAGAATAGGAGTTTGCAGATGAAGATGTGCGCTCCTGGCAGAGGAAAAACCTGGCCAAAAAAACACAAAGGCCAAAGAGGTATGGAAGGAGGAGTTCAGTGGGGCTGGACTTAGGGCTGGTCCGGACTCTGGTGCAATAAAGTGACCGTGATAACACCAGCCTCTTTGCTTTTTGTCTCCTCTCCCAGGAACCTCCATGGACCTGCTCGCTGTGTTGAGGGGGTTTTCCAGGGGAAGCCGGGGGCCCCCAGGGGTGGAAACAGGGAGGAGGAAGGCAGTTCCTGTTTTATCTTTGCCTGGAGATGGGGTTGGGGGACCTATACACTATATATATGAACTTTTTCTTTTTGGCAGGAAAGGGAGGGCAGTTTTATTACTAAATATGTTTAACAAATTTATTTTTAGTGCTTATTTATTTTTGAAAGAGAAAGAGACAGAATGCAAGCAGGGGAGGGGCAGAGAGAGACACACACACACAGAATCCGAAGCAGGCTCCAGGCTCTGAACTGTCAGCACAGAGCCTGACACGGGGCTCGAACTCATGAACCATGGAGATCATGACCTGAGCCGAAGTTGGCCTCTTAACTGACCCAGCTACCCAGGTGCTCCTATTACTAAATATGTTTTAGAAGATAAAGGAACATAAAACCCCACTTTATAATTTGACAAGGATTTAATTTTTTGGTCTTTCCTTCCGTATATATGAAATCAAGGAGGATTTCAAACTAGGAAGTACAGATAAGAAAAAAAATTCCAAATGAATGAGAAATATGATTATATATATGTATACACACACATATATAGTGGATATATAATATCCTATTATATATATATGTATAACACATATACACGTATGAAGAACACCTGTGGGGACTGTGATTAGGGATGGAAGGATGACTGGGATGCTAGCCCTTCTGCATTTCTGAGGAGCTTTCCGAATTTGCAAAGTACTTTCACAAATGTTACCTCGCTTGATCCTCTTTAAAATCTAAGGTCACACATAAGCTGTGAAGGCAGGACTGGGAGCTAGCTCCGACCTGGGACTCCAAACTTTTAGCTTTCATTTTTCTTAATGTTTTCTAAATCCTCTCTCATGTGGTTTCATAGTTATGCTTAGATCTTTTTTATTGCATTTCAAAAGTAATTCATAAACTTTAGGGTAGTGTTGGGGACATTGGCTCTGAAGTTGGAAGACTAACGTGAGCCGTGACTCCAGCCCACCTTTTGGGGCTCTGAGACTCACAAGCCCAGAGCCAGGGGTAGTTACATTTATAGCAAGAAAGTGCAACTAGGGGCACCTGGGTGGCTCAGTCCTTTAAGCGCGATGGGACTTGGGGTCAGGTCATAATCTCACAGTTGGTGAGTTCCAGCACCCGCCCCCATCAGGCTCTATGCGGAGAGCTCAGAGCCTGGAGCCTGTTCAGATTCTGTCTCCCCTCTCTGTCTGCATCTTCCCCGATCACTTACTCTGCCTGTCAAAAATAAACATGGAAAAATTTTTTTTAACTTACTATTGTTTTTTGATGTTTATTTATTTTTGAGAGACAGAGAGAGACAGAGTGTGAGCGGGGGAGGGGCAGAGAGTGAGGGAGACACAGAATCCCAAGCAGGCTCCAGGCTCTGAGCTGTCAGTACAGAGCCTGACGAGTGGCTCAAGCTCACCAACCTTGAGGTCAGGACCTGAGCCGGAGTCAGACGCTTAACCGACTGAGCCACCAGGGCGCCTCCAAAATTTTTTTTTAAGTGCAACTAGGGGCGCCTGGGTGGCTCAGTCGGTTGGGCGTCCTACTTCGGCTCAGGTCATGATCTCACCATTCCCGAGTTCAAGCCCCGCATCAGGCTCTGTGATGACGGCTTGGAGCCTGGAGCCTGCTTCAGATTCTGTGTCTCCCTCTCCTTCTGTCCCTCCCCTGCTCACGCTCTGTCTGTCTCTCTCTCAAAAATAAATAAACATTAAAGTGCAACTAATTTAGCAAAAATAAATGGGTGTTCCTTATGCAATGCCGCGAACACGTTGACACAGCATAGTCGCAGAAAAGCGACTATTGAGTTAGAAGATCGATCACAAATGCAAAGGCCTTGCTTGGTACAGGGAAATGCGCTCCATCCAGAGGGGTGAGGGAACCCTTGAGAGGGGCGGGGCTTTGGGCAGGGCGGGGCCGACGCTGGGGCGGGGCCTGCGCTGGCGGCCGCGCCGTGGCTCCGCCCCCCTGCGTTGGCGCGAGATCCGAACGCCGGCGGCGGCGGTTATAGCCATTCCCTGAGGCCACGGGACCGGCAGCGTGAGCCGGGAGACTTGTGGCTCGGGTGTCCGCGGCCGCCATGAGGCGGAGAGGCCCAGAGGAGGGGGCCTGCGGCGTGTGGCTGGACGCGGCAGCGCTGAAGAGGCGGAAAGTGCAGGTGGGGTGTGGGGGAGCGTGGGGGTGTCGGGGGAGGAGTTGGGGACCTGGAGCCGTGAGAGGGGAGGTCATAAAGGTAAGGTCGGGGACCAAGAAAGGAACGGCTTTGGGAATTCAGAAGCGAGAGGGATTGGAGCCTAAAGAAGAGTGAAAAATGGGGTTTGGGAAAAGCGGGAAGGAAGTGGGGGCGGCAGGCATGCAGGCTGTCGGTGGGTAGGGAAGAGACTGGGACAGCGAGGCTTGAACGTGTGGGGAGCGGGAGGACAGAGGTGCTCCGAGGAGAGTTGTTTTTGTTTGTTTTTTGATTGGACTTTACTTGACATTCAATATCCTGTTAGTTTCAGCTGTACCTCATAGTGATGCAGTATTTTTCCACATTAAGAAGTGATTTCTAGGATAAGTCTGATTGCTGTGGTCGCCATACAAAGTTACTACAATATTATGACTATATTCCCTCCCCTGTACTTTACCTCCCATGACGCATTTATTTTATAACTGGAAGTTTGTGACTTAATCCCGTTCCGCTGTTTTAATCCCCTTCACCTGCTTCGCCTGCTTCCCAGCCCCTCCCCCATCTGGTAAGAACAGTTTGTTTCTTACACCTGTGTGTCTGTTTCCGTTTTTGTTTGTTCTTTTGTTATTTAGATTCCACATAGAAGTGAAGTCAGACCTATTTGTCTTTCTCTGTCCGACTTATTTCACTTAGCATAGTACCCTTTAGGTCCATCCATGCTGTGTGGCAGAATTTCACTTTTTTTTTTTTTAAGATTTATTTATTTTGAGGGAGAGCGCGCGGTGGAGGCGGGGGAGGGGCCAAGAGAGAGGGTAGAGATTCTCAAGCAGGCTCTGTGCTGTCAGCGCAGACCGGATGTGGGGCTCCAAGTCACAAACCGAAGGCCGGAACTGTGAGATCATGACCTGAGCCAAAGTCGGATGCTTAACTGGCTGAGCCACCCAGGTGTCCCCGCTAAAGTCATTTTTCGAGAAGTAACAAATAAACCACCTGTTCCTTAAAAAAAAAAATTTTTTTTTTTACTTGAAAATGTTTTTTTTGGGGAGTTGGCCTGGCGGCATCTGGGTGGCTCAGTTAACTGTCCGACTTTGGCTCAGGTCATGATCTCAGGTTTGTGAGTTCGAGCCCTGCTATGGGCTCTGCGCTGCTTTGGATCCTCTGTCTCCCTCTCTTCTGCCTCTCCTCTGCTGGCGTGTGCCCATGCTCTGCTCTCTTTCTCTCGCAAAAATAAATACTAAAATATTTGGGGTAGGTAATATAATTTATCTGGCACATAGTTTAAAATGTATAGGATAGGCAGTGAAATATCTCCCTAATACTTTTAACCATCCGTAGCCCATCTGGGAGGTCACAACTTTCTCGTGTATCCTTCCAGAGACACTCTGTATATGTACAAGCAAATACAATATCTGTTCTTTCTTATAAGTAGCTATTCTACATTGTTCTGCAACTTGCTTTTTTCTCTTGCATCTTCTGTGTCTTTTCATATGCATTGGCAAAGAGCTGCTTTATTCTTCCTAAAGACTATATAGTATTCCGTGATGCAGGGTAGTGTCCGTTGTTTGCAGTAGTTTGCCTTAGTCTGCTCAGGCTACCATAAGGAAATCCTACAGACCCAGTGGCTGAAACAGCAGAAAACATTTTCTCACAGTTCTGGAGGCTGGAAGCCCACGATCAGGGTGCCAGCATGGCCGAGTTCTCGAAAGGACTTTTTTCTAGGCTTGCAGACAGTGAGCTGCCTTCCCCCTGTGGGCTCACATGGCCTTCTCGTGGTGCACGTGTGTGGAGAGAGATGTGTGTTAAATTTTTTTTTTTTTTTTTTTAGAAAACGCGTGTGTGAGCAGGGGTGGGGTAGAGGGAGGGAGAGAGAGAATCTCAAGCAGGCTCCATGCCCAGCCCAGCACGGGAGCCCGACACGGGGCTCCATCTTATGACTGTGAGATCATGGCCTGAGCTAAAATCTAGAGTCCGATGCTCAACCGAAGCGTTTTATTAAATTTTGTTAAAAACCTTGCTTCTCTGACTAGTTCCTTTTCCTCTACCTTTTTAAGACTTCCAGCCGAGAGCAAAGTACTAAAGATTCCCTTTCACGGGATGTAGAAAACTGCCTTTTCCTTGAGCAGTTATCAAATAAGCACACATTTGTTTGAGTGTTAATGTCAGGCAGTAATAGGCAGTTGCTAGTGGCCAGTGTTTGGGAAAACATGCCCCTTCCCACTTGAGCCCGAACAGCCCTGTCTGCTCTTTTGGGGAGACGAGTGGGGTGGTTCCTAGTCTGTCCGGAAGGTAGATGCCTGTGTTTGGAGTGAGTTTGTTTCTCTCCTGGTTCCACAGGCATGGCAGGCTTGGCCTCCTTCCCTAGGCCTTGGTATGGGAGGATACTGTGTTTGTTTTCATTTCGGTTTTTTATTATGACAGTAATAGATGTTTGTAAAAAAAAAAAACCAGATAGTATAGAATTGTATTCAGTAAAAAACCAAAAATACACACACAAAACAAAAGCATAAAAAAACAAAAGGCTTCACTAGTGGTAGCTACTTTTAACAATTTGATACCCTTTGAGACATTTTCTGTGTGTATATTTTCCACATGAATGAGATTATATCAAACATTTTTCTGCTTTCATCTTTCATTAAATACATGATGGGAGAACTTTGCATGTGAGACATGAGTTTTAGTATGAGTTTTTGAAAAGGCCATCTTCATTTACATGATTTTTCAGATTTCGTATTTTAACTTTGCTACCTCTATATTAAAATATTGAGGAATATTTCCAAGACAGGTTTTTCTACACAATAAGGAGGTAAGATTCAGTATGTGTTTTGTATATTGCTGTCTCTTAGGTGTACTATATTTAAAATGTCATTATAACTCAAAAATAATTTCTATTTCTTGTCCACCTGTAATGCAGAAGGTTTCTTACCCTTGAAATACGTGCAGCAGAGGAGAAGTGGGCCTAACTAGGGGGACGGAAACGTGACACTATCAGAAATCGTGGCTGCGGCGTCGGTGGTTTCTGGGCCAGCCGTGGCGGGCTGCTGAACGCCACCGTGCGACTTACTAACACTCAGTCCCACAGCAACTCTTCTGGACTCTGCCTTCAATTGTGTTTAGAATCTCCTGATTTCCTGCTCTTTCTACCCCTGCTGCCTGACTCAGAATGAGAGTGACCCTTTGCTCACTGTTAATTTTAACCATCCAGTGGTTTCCTAAAACCCGGAATCTCTGAAGCTTGCAAGGGACAGTTTGGCCATGTATGCCCTCTCACACATTTTAAATATTTTTTTATTTTTTATGTTTATTCTGTTCTGTTGGAGAGAGAAAGAAAGAGACCTTGTGAGCAGGGGAGAAGGGCAGAGAGAGAGAATCCCAAGCAGGCTCCCTCTCGCACAGTTTAGACCGCCTCTCCTTTTCTCTGCCTCACTCTGCTCCAGTCATACCGGCCTTCAAGCCAAGCATATCACTGCAGGAACTTTCTACACTGTGCCTGAATCGCATAGGGATTAAAATGCCACTTGGCTCTGCTCTTTCATTTGTTCCGATGTCAAGTTAACATTGAGTCCACTTCTTAACCACCATAAAAATGCTTTTCGCTTATCCTTTGCTTCCCATACTCCCTAACACCTTAGTCTTGTTTTATTTTTCTCTATAGCCCTTTTACCATCAGATATGCTACAATACTACATAT
Organism: Paguma larvata; assembly: GCA_030068075.1. NCBI lineage: Eukaryota > Metazoa > Chordata > Mammalia > Carnivora > Viverridae > Paguma > Paguma larvata. The sequence continues at coordinate 18,889,233 of CM057833.1, read as the reverse complement.
TGTATATTTACTTGTTCATTTATTATCTTCCTCTACGAGAATGAAAGTTCCCTTAGGCAGTCCTTCAAACAGTGGCACATAGTAGGTACTCAGTAAAAATTGGTTGAAGGAGTGAATGAACTAATCCATCTGAGCTTTTAGATAAAACCTTTTAGGTACGATTATAGTTGCTGATTCTGTTTTCTCACTCTGATGAGATGACAAGCGGGAGGGCTTTGAGCTTTTTAGAGCAAAGATGGCCTGGAGCCCTCTAGTAAAATGGCAGTTAAAGCGTGTTTAACCAAAAAAACCCCAAAAAACAAAAAGAAAACACAACCCTCCCCAATACTTGCTGATATGATTAAAAAAAAAATAGAGAAACTATTTCACTGAAACTGAATAGGCTTAATAATAATACTGGAATCCATTGTAGCAACACTATTAGGGCCAGTACCTTAATACTGATCATAACGTCTGTGAATGTAACTTAACAAATGTTTATCAGTGTGATCTTTATGTAACGGCTTATGTTCTGTAAAACTTTTTTACTTGTATTGTTTGACGTAACTTTCTCAGTAAGCTTTGTGAGGGAGGTGAGATTATCTCCATCTTGCAGACTAAGAAATTGAAGTTAGGATAGAGATTTGCTCAAGATCATGTCAGAGTAAGTGCAGGCCTAAGGCTTAATTCCAGGTCTTCTGACTCTTGGTCCAGTGTGTCTTTTCATCATGCGTAAGGTGTCCTCGGATGATAACAAGGTAGATGGTCCTGGCAGCATGGTCTATGATAGGTACACACGTAACTGTCAGACAGACTGTACGTGTGTTAGAGGCATAAGGAAATTCTAAGCATTTAGAGAGAGATGAGATTATATTTTATCATGGGCGAAGGAGTGGTGGTTTAAAAACATGTCCACAAAATCTTTGACCCCCCCTTTTAAAAGGTGGAGATTAAACAACCCCCCAAATGTGGGCTGTGCTTAGTGTCTCTAATGCCTAGAATGCGGTGGAAGTGTTAGAATTCTGAGGCTTGGTCCTAAACAGCATTGCAGCTTCAGCCTCCTTGTCTCTTTAGGGGAAGTCAGCTGGCATGTTGTGCGGATACTCAGGCAGCTCTGCAGAGGAACCTTACTGCGTTTGCCAACAGTTGTGTAAGTGAGCCGCCTCGAGAGTGTATGTTGCTGTCCTGGTTGATATCTTAAATGCAACCTAGTGAGACTGTGAGCCAGAACCACCCGGAGAAGCTGCTCTCAAATTCCTGACGCACAGAAGCTGTGAGATACTAAATGTTGTTTTAAGCTGCTGAGTTTTGTGGCGGTGTGTTAATGCAGCGATAGCAAGCTAATACAGGTTTTGGTTCTGGCAGTGGAGTGCTGCCTCACAAAAACCTAAAATGGGGGAGTGGGGGCAGCTGGGAGGACTTTGAAGAGAGTTCTAGTGAAAGCTTGAAGAGCTTTTAAGAAACTATTTCTAGAACTAGGATGGCCTTTGAGGAGGCTGTGGGTGAGGGTTTAAAGGAAAGTGAAAATAATCTTACTGGAAATTAGAGAAAAGGGGATCCTTGTTACACAGTGACAGGAGGCTTATTACAACCACTGTTGGCTGCAGTGAGGTGGAAGGCAGAGATGTAGCTAAGGAACTGGGCGATGTGAGGCAGCTAAGGAGATTTGTAGGCAGTGTCGAAGGTGCTACTTGGTCTCTTGCTGGTTGTGGCCAAGTGTCAGAGGAGAGACAGGAGCTAAAGGAAGCCCGTTAAACAAAGAGGAGCCTAGACTTGCTGGTGTTGAAAACTCTCAGCCAATTCGGGGGGCACACAGTGGACTTTTCTTTGCAGGAAGTTTTTAAATTACTAATTTAATCTCTTGTTATAGGTCAGTTCACATACACACTTGGAAAGATAGTCGATATCATTAGTCACTAGGGAAATGCAAATCAAAACCACAAGTTGATACCACTTTACACCCACTAGGATGACTGTAATCAAAAAGATAATACCAAGTTGATAGGCGGAGAGACCGGAACCCTCATACGTTGCTGGTGCATGTATAACATGGTATAGGCGGTTCCTCCAAACGTTCAACATAATTATCCTATGACCTAGCACTTGTATACCCAAGATCCAAAAAGACATTTTCACACAAAAACTTGTACACCAATGAGTGAATGTTTGGATGTTTGTAGCAATATTTCTCATAATAGCTAAATAGAAACCCAACTGCCTGACAATAAAGAATGGATAGATAAAAGGGTATATCCAAACAATGGAATATTATTTGGCAATAAAAAGGGACTAAAGTACATACACATGCTACAACCTGGATGAACCTCCAAAACACGCTCAGTGAAAGAAGCCAGTCACAAAAGACCAGATACTGTATGATGTTTGAAAGGTCCAGAATAGACAAATCTCTAGAGACAAAAAGTAGGCAGTGTTTCCTGGGGCTGGGGTGGCAGGGAGGAGAAAGGAGAGTGACTGCTAATGGATACAGGGTCTCTTGTACAATGAAAAACGTTCTACAATTAGATCGTGGTGATGTTTATACAACTCTCTTAAAAAACACTTAACTGTATATATACTTAAGTGGGTAAATTTTATGGTATATGAATTATATCTGTTAAAAATATTATTTATCTATTACATAGCTGTTAAAAAGAAAGGCTTTGTGGAAGCGATGGCATTTGAGACAGACCTTAAAGCAAGGGTTGAATCTTGTTGGAAAGCAATGGAAGTGGAGTAGGCATTCTAGGAACCGTATGAATGGTGGCCCAGAGGCAGGAAATATTAGAGATGTTTATGAAATGAGTGAAACTTAGGGAGTCCCCAAGACCACCCTTACTTCTCACACCAACTGCAAGTTCAAGGAACCCCAAGACCACTCTGAAGTTTGATAACTTGTTGGAAGGACTCACAGAACTCACTGAAAGCTGTTAAACTCTTAGTTACAGTTTATTACAGTGAAGAGATACAGATTATAATCAGCAAAGGCAGGGATGCCTGGGTGGCTCTGTTAGTTAAGCATCTGACTTTGGCTCCGGTCATGATCTCACAGTTCGTGGGTTCAAGCTCCACGTCGGGCTCTGTGCTGACAGCACAGAGCCTGAAACCTGCTTCAGATTCTGTGTCTCCCTCTCTCTGCCCCTCTCCCACTCGTGATCTGTCTCTCTCTCTCTCTCTCTCTCTCTTTCAAAAATAAATAGACATTAATTTTTTTTTTTTTTAATTAGCCAAGGCAGATTCCAGGGGAATTTCAAGCACACAGGGCAGAGTCTAAGAGAATTCAAAGTGGGAAACTTGCAAGTATCCTCTGCTGGTAGCGTATTGGACAGCCCTAACTGCTCCTAGCAATGATGGGTGGCAGTACACAGTATTGCCAACCTTGGAAGCTCACTGAGCCTTGATATCCAGGGTTTGGTTTGGGTTGTGTAGACATGGTTGACTACTTATGTGGCTGACCATAGTTTCTAGCTCCTATGAAAGTCAAGCTGATACCGCATGGTCCAAAGCTCCCACCACAGATCACTTTGTTAGCATAGACTCTCTGGTATGGCCCAAGACCTCACGTAAACAGACACTGCTATAACGCAGGACATTCCAAAGACTTAGAGATTACCTCTCAGGAGCTGAGGATAAAGGCCAGGCCTCTCTTTGGGTAAGATTCTTTTACTACATAGGGAGTAACTCAGTCTGGTTAAATTGTAGGATAAATGTAGGGGAGTCAAAGGTGAGATTAGGAGGGTAAACTCATACCACATTGTTGGAAATTCACGGAAGGCATTTGACGGGATAGTGTCTAAGAAGATTACCCAGTTGTGCTTATATGAAAGTGAGTGGTACACTGAAGGCTAAAGGAATTTGGAGGATATTGCAGAAATTTGGGCAAAAAATAACAAGGGCCCAATCTAGAATAGTAGAAGTTTAAGTTATTATTTTTGGTGGGTTATTGATCTCTATAGTTATATATTTAAAGCATGGTTATGCTCAAGAAGGACCCATGGGACACCTGGGTGGCTCAGTTGGTTGAATGTCTGACTCCTGGTTTGCGCTTGGGGCATCATCTCACGGTTTGTGGGTTTAAGCCCTCTTTGGGCTTTGCACTCACTACTCAGAACCTGCTCGGGAGTCTCTTTCTTTCTCTGCCAACACACCCTTATCTCTCCTTGAGTTCACTCTTCTCAACAATAAATAAACACTCAAAAAAAAAAAAAAAGGACCTAAATGTGGGCTTGGCAGGAGTTGGGAGGTCTCTTAAATGTTTTTAAACTATGGCTTTGATCCAGGTATCTGCAGCCCTTGGTGTCTCTCCTTTTTTACATGACCTTTGCATTTTCCCTTTAGTTCTGCTTACATTTAGTAGCCAGAAATTGGCACTTGAGTAAGTAGATGATTATAGGGAAAAAAGTAAAAAAAAAATGTTTTGAAATAGTATTTGGAAATGGGGAGACTGGATATAGGCTGATTGCATGTACAGTTGAGCCTTGAACAACACAGGTTTGAACTTCGTGGGTCCATTTATCTGTGGACTTTTTTTTTTTTTTTTGATAACAACGGTACAGTCCTGTAAATGTATTTTCTGTTCCTTATTATTAGTATTTTCTTTTCTCTGGCTTACTTTATTGTAAGAATACATATGATGTATGAAGTATGTGTTAGTTGACTGTTATCAACAAGGCTTTTGGTCAACAGTAGGCTATTAGTAGTTAAGTTTTTGGGAGTCAAAAGTTGTGTGTGGATTTTCAACTGTGTGGGAGGGTCGGTGACCTTAATCCTCACATTGTTCAAGTGTCAACTGTATATATTGTGTGTGTACACACACACACACAGTAATACTTCTTTTCACAAAGTTGTCACTTTCCAGGGGGACTTGGGGATTTGTTCCCCATTTGGAGTGGGGATTTCTACTCCATTGCATTTTTTTTTTTTTTAAAGGAATTCTGGACCCAATTCCAACATGTGGGGAAGGAGGTTTTTTGTTTCTTTGTTTTACATTTTTTAATGTTTATTTATTTTTGAGATGGAGAGAGAGACAAAGTGTAAGTGGGGTAGGGGCAGAGAGAGAGAGAGACACAGAATCCGAAGTAGGTTCCAGGCTCTAAGCTGTCAGCACAGAGCCCGACATGGGGCTCGAACTCACAAACTGCGAGATCATGACCTGAGCCGAAGTCAGATGCTTAACCGACTGAGCCACCCAGGTGCCCCTACTCCATTGCATTTTATCTAAGGCACCCGCTTTCCGATTTAAGTGAGCACAGTGCATGGGACCATCATCCCTTCTATTGAGAGGGCCACATTTAGTCACTGCTGTACTGGAAGTAGTTAAAATCAGGAAGTTTAGACAGACCTTCAATACATAGTCTTATTATTAGGGCAGAATTGATGGCATGTGTCTGAAAACACCGCACTACAATGACCTGGTATGCAGGACATCCTTTAAGTGAGAAAAATCTCATTAGCAAGAAGTACCCTTTTTGTGAAACTTAGTAATGCCAATGGATTTGGACATATCAGGTCTTCAGTTTAGGAGTTGTGATACTTAAAAGAAATTGCTTTTTTCTCTTTTCCCTGTTGAAGTTGCCATTAGATTTAGATGAAAAATCAGGGATAGGTGGTTCCGGAGAAGATTCTTGCAATAAATTTTGTATTGTTAGATTACTTTGGGAGGAAAACCTTTAGTTTTCTGTAGGTGTACTTCTTATCTAGTCTGTGCTCTGGACCTATGTGTGACATCAATTACAGTGACAGGAAGCTCAACTTGGCTTTGACTATAGTATTAGAAAAGCCTTAAATGTTTTCTGAGAGCTTTGTTGATGTTGAAAATGTAATGAGTAGTTACATATATAAAACATAACCAGAATGTGTCCTTCCTATATATCGACCTTCTTCCTAAAATATTTATTGAATTGAGTACTTCCTATGTGCATTAAGCTAGTTCTGTGGAGGACAGGAATCAAATGTTGATACCAGGATTTTGTTAGGTAAATCTTAAAATACCAAGTGATAAATGTCAAGTTTGTAAGGGGACGAGATCACCCCCAGTTGCTGGAATCAGGAATGCTAGGCGCTAAGCTGAAGTACATGTAGCATTTCAGACTTGGGTGTGACAAAGGCCCTTCTATGTGGGGCACAGAAATGAGAACGGTGGGGGCCATGATAGGAAGTGGCACACAGGTGAGTATTATGCTACGTATACACAAAGAGGCCTTGGTAGTGGAGAAAAAGGTCAACTGGAATCGTTGATGTGTGCAGTCTGAGAGTCGGCGCTTTGTGCTACAAGGCAGTAGAGAAACGATTGGCAGAGTTGGAGCAAGATGGTATGCTCGCAGCTGTACTACCAGAAGATTAATCTAGATGTTGGGTGGGGGACTGATTGAAACAGGTATTGAAAGAGGGCCTGACCAGTTAAGAACCTATCGTAATAGTCTAGGACTAGGCAGGAGTTTATGATACCTGAACTAGGATAGCGTGCTATTTGTTTTGCAGGTTTGGAAAGCTTGAAGCAAGTTTGGAACAAATACTTTATTATTACTCATTCAACCAAGCTCATTTATGTTGGAGACGATGGGAATCTTGGCATCTTTTCTGGGTCAGACTCCTTAAACAGCCCTCCTATGGGTGTCCTTTTAGCTAGCATCACTTTCAGCACAACTTGATAAGGCGTGATAGTGACTGATTGGAAAAGGTTTTCTGTGGGAGACTGAGGAGGAGGGGGGACGTGGAGAAGTGGGAAGAGAGGACTATGGGATCTCAGAAGCATAAAAGAAGAGGTAGCAGGGCAAAAAGAAACATGTGCATTCATGTTTTTTCAAAGCTGTCAGTCAGTATATAAGGGTGATGAGATTTCATAAATTCAAGACCAGTGACCATAATGAAAAAAGTAACTTGGATCAAATTTATATACTAGAATTGAAGGCCATATGAATCTTAAAAAAGGGGAGTTAAATTGGTTTGAAAGCAGAACTTTAAGATAGACTTGCAGATGAATTATCAAAAGAGATAAAAATAGAATGAGGTCTAAACTGAACTTAAATGCCACAGAAGCACTCTAATAGAAGAGTGAATTATATGACCCCAGATCTGCTTTGATTGTAGAATTGTCTTTAAGAAAGGGCCACACTTTTGAGGTGATTTGCAGCCAAAAGACGCATTATTCTCTGTAGGAATACACCCCAGGGGATCCTTGAGATAGCAAGAATAGCAGGGGCTCCATGGTTGTAGGAAGTCAGTTACTCCTTCTACCACTGAAGGAAGAAAACTCGATGGGACCATGAATGTGATAAAGCCCAAGGACTAGAGATGCTTTGGTTTGGAGGGAATGTATTTCTCGAAGTTAGATTCTTTGAGGCATTCTTGCAGGGTAAGAATTGTTAATACATAGGTTGCGGCTTACCGAGGTGTTTGGTCCTGTAGGAACCCTATGCCTTTTAGACAGGCTTTCTTATACTGTGTCATATACACACAGGGGTTGGATATATTTTGAGGTAAGGATAATCAGCTGAAGGACCGTACCTGGGTCCCCTCAGTTCCAGATGACCTGTGCTCACTCATTTCACTGAGATAAACATAGTTCCTTAAAGCCACAAGTCTTGTAAGGGAGTTATAACTGCGGCGGCAGTGTCACTCATGATATTGCTCTGACCTGAGGAAAGAATGTCCTGCTCCTGCGAAGATGGCCAACTTGGTGAAAAGCTTTAGTCCCAGATGTTTTGCTAATTGAGGTCTTAACTGTTTTCTGATAATGTGTAGTTTCTATAAGCCTGCTTTATAGGGCTTTGTATTTTTAAAAAATTTTAATTCCAGTAGAGTTAACATAAAGTGTTAAATTAGTTTCAGGTGGATTCACCATAACATGTAGTTTCTGTAAGTCTTTATAGGACTTAGAATTTTTAAAAAACTTTAATTCTGGTATGGTTAACAGTGTAAAATTAGTTTCAGTGATTCAGCATCTCCTGTATTATTACTCCATGCTCGTCAAGATAAGTGTACTCTTCATCCCCTTCACCCAGCACCCCACCTACCTCCCCTATCTCCCCTCTGGTAACCATTCCACATAGGAGTGAAATCATATGGTATTTGTCTTTCTCTGACTCATTTTGCTTAGTGTTATACTCTCTAGATCCATCCATGTTGCAAATGGCAAGATTTCATTCTTTTTTATGGCTGAATAATATTCCATTGCATATATATACTGCATCTTCTTTATCCATTCACCTATCAGTGGACACTTGGGCTGCTTCCATAATTTGGCTATTGTAAATAATGCTGAAATAAACATAGGGGTGCATATATCATTTGGAATTAGTGTTTTTGTATTCGTTGGGTAAATAACCAGAAGTGTGATTAATAAATAATAGCATAGTTCTTTAAAAAATTTTTTTAATGTTTATTTTTGAGAGAGGAAAAGAGCACACAAGTCGGGGAGGGGCAGAGGAAGAGGGGAGTGAGGATCTAAAGCTGGCTCTGTGCTGACTGCAAGATCATGACCTGAGCTGAGCCAGACACTGAACCGACTGAGCCACCCAGGTGCCTCGGTAGTTTTGTTTTTATTAAAAATGTTTATTTATTTTGAGAGAGAGAGAGAAAGCGAGCAGGAGAGGGGCAGAGAGAGAAAATCCCAAGCAGGTTCCGCATTGGCAGTGCAGAGCAGCCCTACCTGGGGCTCAATCTCACGAACCCATGATTTCATGACCTGAGCTGAAGTAAAGAGTCGAGGCTTAACTGACTGAGCCACCCAGGTGCCCCATGGTAGTTCTATTTTTAATTTTTGGAGGAGTCTTCATACTGTTTTCCACAGTGGCCGCACCAGGGTTCCCAAAGTGTACAAGGGTTCCTTTTTCTCCACATCCTTGCCAACACCTGTTGTTTCTTGTGTTTTGGATTTTAGCTCATCTGACAGGTGTGAGGTGATATGTCATTAGTTTTGATTTGCATTTCTCTGATGATGTTGAGCATCTTTTCATGTCTGTCGGCCATCTGTATGTCTTAGAAATATCCGTTCATGTTTTCTGCCCTTTTTTTAATTGGATTATTTAAGGGTTTTTTTGGTGTCGAGTCATATAAGTACTTTATAGATTTTGGATATTAACCCTTTACTGGATATATCATTTGCAAATGCCTTCTCCCCTTTGGTAGATTGTCTTTTAGTTTTGTTGATAGTTTTCTTTGCTATGCAGAAGCTTTTTATTTGGATGTAGTCCCCATAGTTTATTTTTGCTTTGCTTTTGTTTCCCTCGCTTCGAAACACTTAGAAATATATTACAGCTGCTATCAGAGAAATTACTGCCTGTCCTCTCTTCTAGCATTTTTTTTTTAATTTTTTTTAACATTTCTTTATTTTTGAGAGACATAGAGACAGAGCATGAGCAGGGGAAGGGCAGAGAGAGTGGGAGATACAGAATCTGAAGCAGGTTCCAGGCTCTGAGACGTCAGCACAGAGCCCGACGTGGGGCTCGAACCCACAGACCGTGAGATCATGACCTGAGCCGAAGTCGGCCGCTTAACCGACTGAGCCACCCAGGTGCCCCTCTTCTAGCATTTTTATGGTTTCAGGCTCACATTTAGGTCCCTAATCCAATCCATTTTTAGTTTATTTCTGTGTATGGTGTAATAAAGTGGTCCATTTTCATTTTTTTAAAGTTTATTTGAGAGAGAGAAAGCACGAGTTGGGGGGGGGCAGAGAGAGGAAAGAGAGGGAACCCCAAGCAGGCCCCGCATTGTCAGCATGCAGCCTGATGTGGGGCTCAAACTCACAAACTGTGACATCATGACCTGAGCTGAAGTCAGACACTTAACCAACTGAGCCACCCAGGCACCCCTCATTTTCATTCTTTCGCATGCAGCTTTCCAGTTTTCCCAGCACCATTTGTTGAAGAGACTTTTTCTCTATTGCATGTTCTTGCCTTCTTTGTTGAAGATTAATTGAGTATATAATTGTGGGTTTATTTCTGGGCTTTCTATTCTGTTGATCTGTGTGTCTATGTTTGTGCCAGTACCATGCTGTTTTGATTACTACAGCTTTGTAGTATAACTTGAAATCTGGAATTGTGATACCTCCAGCTCTGTTTTCCTTCTTCAAGATCGCTTTTGCTATCCAGGGTCTTTTGTTGGTTCTATGCAAATTTTAGGATTGTTTGTTTGAGTTCTGTGGAAAAATACTGTTAGTATTTTGATAGAATTGTATTAAATCTTCAGATTGCTTTGGGTAGTATGGCCGTTTTTATCAATATTTGTCCCTCTAATCTATGAGCATGGGTATCTTTTCATTTGTTTGTGTTGTCTTTAATTTCTTTCATCAGTGTTTTTTTTTTTTTTTAAATTTTTAAATGTTTCTCTATCTTTGAGAGAGAGGGAGAACGAGAATGAGCAGGCAAGGGGCAGAGAGAGAGGGAGACAGAGGACCTGAAGCAGGCTCTGTGCCTAGTGCAGGGCTCGAACTCACGAATCGCGAGATCATGACCTGAGCCGAAGTTGGATACCCAACTGACCGAGCCACCCAGGTGCCCCTTAAGTTTATTTATTTATTTAGAGAGCATGAGCAGGGAAGGGCAGAGAGAGAGAGAGAGAGAGAGAGAGAGAGAGAATCCCAAGCAGCTTCTGCACTGTCAGCACGGAGCCTGATGCAGGGCTCAAACTAATGTACCGTGAGATCGTGACCTGAACTGAAACGAAGAGTCAAATGCTTAACCTTAACCAACTGAGCCACTCAGGTGCCCCCAACAGTGTTTTATAGTTTTGAGGGTATAGGTCTTTCACCTCTTTGGTTGTTTATTCTTAGGTATTTTATTATTTTTGACGCAGTTGTAAATGGGATTGTTTTCTTAATTTCTCTTTCCGCTGCTTCATGATTAGTGTATGGAAATGCAATGGCTTTTGAACATTGATTTTGTATCCTGTAACCTTACTGAAATCATCTATCAGTTGTAGTAGTTTTTTGGTGGAGTTTTTAGGGTTTTCTGTACATAGTATCATGTCATCTGCAAATAGTGAAAGTTTTATTCTTCACCAATTTGGATGCCTTTTATCCTTTTTGTGTGTATGTGTGTGTGTGTGTGTCTGATTGTTGAAGCTAGGACTTCAATACTATGTTGAATAAAAGTGGTGAGAGTAGACATTTGTCTTGCTCCTGACCGTAGGGGAAAGCTGTCAGTTTTTCACCATTGAGCATGATGTTAGCTGTGGGTTTTTCATACGGCCTTTATAATGTTGAGGTACGTTTCCTCTAAACCTACCTTGTGGAGAGTTTTTATAATGAATAGATGTGGTACTTTGTCAAATGCTTTTTCTGCATCTATTAAAATTATCACTTTGTTTTAAATTATTTCGAGAGAGACAGACAGTGCGAGCAGGGGAGGGGAAGAGAGAGACGGAGAGAGAGAATCCCAAGCAGGCTCTGCACTGTCAGAGCAGAGTCCAATGCAGGGCTCGAACTCACGAACCACAAGATCATGACCTGAGCTGAAATCAAGTTGGACACTTAACCGGCTAAGCCACCCAGGGGTCCCACTGAGATGATCATATGGTTTTTATTCTTTCTCTTATTGCTGTGACATATATCACATTGATTTGTGAATATTGAACCACCCTTGTATTCCAGGAATAAATCCCACTTGATTGTGGTGAATGATTTTTTTAACGTATTGTTGGATTTGGTATGCTAATATTTTGTGGAGGATTTATGCATCTGTGTTCATCAGAGATATTGGCCTGTAGTTGTCTTCTTTTGTAGTGCCTTTATTTGGTTTTAATAGGGTAATGCTGGCCTCAATAGGATGAATTTGTAAGTTTTCCTTCCTCTTCTATTTTTGGGAATAATTTGAGAATAGGTATTAGCTCACCTTTAAATGTTTAGTAAAATTCACCTGTGAAGTCCTCTGCTCCTGGACTTTTGTTTGTTGAGGGATTTTTGATTACCGATTCAGTTTCATTGCTGGTAATCCATCTGTTCAAATGTTCTATTCCTGATTCAGTTTTGAGAGAGATTATGTTTCTAGTAATTTATCCATTTCTTCTAGATCGTCCAATTTGTTGGCATATAATTTTTCATAATCTTCTTATAATCCTTCATATTTCTGTGGTGTAGGACTTGGTATTCTTGTAAATCATTTAAATAACCATATATTATTAGTCGGTTTTTTCCCCATAAGCTACAAACTTTACCAGGGCAGAAACAGTCTGTTTTTTGTTGTGTTCATCAGTATATTCCCAGTTCCTTGCAATTAGGCACTAAAATACTTGTTGGCATACTATCACACCTAATTTCTCATATCTAGGATGTATCTCATAAAATTTAGAGAGCCACGTGCCTACTTGGGCTTCCTCACAGCATGGTGGCCAGGTTCCAAGAGTGAGCATTTCAAGAAAGCGAGACAGAAGTGCATGACATTTTTATGATCTAGTTTTGGAAACCATGTAGTGTTACTTCTATCATATTTTATTGGTCAGTCACAAAAATCTTCCCAAGTTCATGGTGGGGGAATATGGCCTTCACAACTTGAGAGGAGGAGTGGCCACCTCAGTTTCTCCAAATTCCAATCTCCATATATTAATCAACAATGCAATGTAGGTGATTCCAGGAAGAAAGCCAGGGTCATCATTGGGCTCACCTCATTTGCTTTTCTTCTCTCTGGGCTCGCAATCCAATGCAATACCTGTTGTCCACCATCTAAAATCAATTGTCTCATGTATCTTATCTAGTTTTCTCGTTTTGTATAGTGAAAGGGAAAGTTGCAAACCAGTACTGCAAGTCAAAGTATGAGTTTTATACTGAGGATTTCTTTCTTTTTTCATCCACTTAAAGTATATTGTAGTTTCCCAATGTAAAAATGAAGTCAGCTCTGGGCTAGAATTAATAATTTGGGTTCAAGTTTCAGACCTATCTCCAACTCGCAGTACGAATGTTGGCAAAACCTGTTTCTTCTTTGGTTTTCACACCAAACTGAAATGAAAATAGCTCTGTTCTCAGGGTTACTTCTCAGGCATTTCATAACAAGCAAGTGGAAACAAAACCAAATCACACTAAATAAAGATGAGGTTATATTTATACTTGACAAAACTTACTTCCCAAACCTCTCTGGTACATCTTCTAATTCATACCGTAAAGTATGAAGGTGCTGAAAGTGTGTAAGACGGGCTGTTTCATTGCTCTTCCTCCTAGTAATAACTAACTAGTATGAACCGCAGGAACTGTGTGTAAGCCTTTTATGTAATTATTCAACAAATCCTCGTAACAGCCCTATGAGATAGATACTCTATTGTCCCCATTTCACACATGAGAATGAGACCTCGATTAAGCAACTTGCAGAACATCACACAGTTACTAAGTAGCAGTGGCAGAACTGGGATGGATTTGAACCCAAGCTGTGTGACTACGGAGCCATGCTCTTTAACCATGTGTGACTATTCGAATACCACTTAAAAACGTGTCAACTGCCGCTGATGTAGAATCATTAATTATCTTTAAATATAAGAGAGAGTGTCATCCCTGAAATCATTTCAACAAATCCTGTTTAGTCAGCCTGACTGGTTTCCATGGGGAGGCAGAAAGATTGGGCTGTAGTTGGAATACGTGATTTCCGGAGAGAGAACGGTATGGCAGGAAGTGGTAGATGATGACGTGCAGCAAAAACTACCTGGAGAATAGGACTGGGTGGAGTCCAGAGGGTCCGGTGTGCTTCCGCGGGGATCGCTGTTTATTCAGTCTCTCCTCTCTGGCAACTGTGTTTATTCTTTTCCTTCCCCTTCTCAGACACATTTAATGAAGCCAAACACCAAAATGCTAACACTTTTTCCTGGAGAGAGAAAGGCTAAGATTTCCTTTACTCAAAGAATTCCACCTGCAGGCATTCGGCAGACCAGCATCGCTTCCTTCTTCACCTTGCAGCCAGGTATGGGGACCCGCCTGGGGGGATGCCCAGGGAGCGAGAAGGGAAGTGTGCATTTTCCTACGCTGGAAAATTTAGGAGAAGTGGCGGCACTAGTGCATTGCGTTAAACTTAGAGGACTTACTGGAAGAGGTTGTTATAAAACACAACACAACCTCCCCTTCTGCAAAGCAATATATACATGCTTTTACAAACATTTTCTCATTCTGGTTCACTCAGTCTAATATTAAACATTTGTATTTCCTGACAGAGCAATGAGGAGAGAGGTATACTTTGGGAGTTGGAGTGTGCAGGGGAGCCGACCTGCCGTAGTTAGGTCTTGGATTGGCCACAATGAACAGTCTGTATAAGATTATTTAATAATAGTATTTCTGTGTAAAGCTTCTCAAGTTAGTCAAAGATGCTTTTTTCTTAGAAAGGTCGGCATAAGGTTGCTCGTGTCTCATCCTTTGGCAGTTCTTTGCCAAAGTTACATGTCCCTTTTCAGAGGATGAGCTGCCTCCCAACAGGCTGGGGCTTACAGAGCAGGGTGCCTGCCAGGTGGAGGATGTTGGGAGAGCTCTAACTCTTTTGATTCCCAGGATTGCCCTGCATAAATCTTAAACTCACTCTTCCTGCCCCAAACAGTAACTTAAAATAAGCAACTTTTGCTTTAACTAACAAGAGCCGATTTTTTTCAAGGATGCTTCCTATTTCAAAATTCTGGTATGTTCTATAATCTATTGACTTCTTAGGCAAAGTTGAGAAATCTCTCACAAAACATGGTTTCTGCAGTATAATTCCTGTTGGAGAAGGAAAGAGGAAATCATTCAGCTTTGTAATTAGATCTTGGTATAAGGGGGCGGGGCGGGGGGCAGAAGTCCATGTAATTCACCAAGGCAGAACAGGATCCATTCCATGCCTGATCAAATGGTCAGGCTGGACATTAGTAGTTTCTTTTTATTGTCCTTCCTGCTGGTTGACTTAGCTTCCTAATGGTCTTTACTCCCTTTCCCATGAAATGTTTCCAGAATGGGGCACTTAATGTTCTTTGCGCTGTCACCAGAGCGTTTCTTAGAGCTGGATGGTTAATGTGATCTTTATGATCTTAGAAAAATTGTGTTTCACATACTTTTCAAAGGCTGATATTGAGGAAAATATATTTGACCACAATCACTATTTAGCAGAAACCATGTTAAATAAAAAACAAAAGCAAAATTGATGTGCCCTGTTAAACAAACAAACATATGAAAACGCAGCCAGAAAAGTAGGTTGTGTGGTCTGAGTGTACCTACCACGTTTGACTCTATTGGGTCGGTCACTAGAAGCATCCATATATTGGAGTAGCAGAATAGGTCTGTGTTTTCGAAAGATCATTTTGGAGAAAGGAGAAATTGAAAGCAGGAAGATCAGCTATAAAGGTGTGTGACAAATCGAAGACCCCTGCACTAGTGATAGTAGCTGATACTGATTTCAAAAAAAGCCAGTTCAGTCCTGCTCAGGTCAGAGATTTCCTGCAGAATAATATTTGTTCATGTCTGTTTTACTAGGAAGGACAATTGGTGGTGATCAGAGGAATGTTTCGTCTCCTATACAAAGTCAGACCAACAAAGAGTCTAAGAAAGATGTAACTCAGCTAGACCATCTGATCCAGGGCTTGGGGGATGATTGCATGGCACCCCCATTAGCCACTTCAACCCCTGCAGACACCCGGGAAACTGGACTTTCTCCACAGTCCCTCCAGGATTCTGGCCACCACGGAATGGGAACACCAGTTTTGACTGTGCTGTCTTTGCTCCAGCCTGACACCTTAGTCTGTGCTGAAAAGAGTAAAGCCTCTCCGTCTTGTTCCTTCACCAAGAACTTGGAAGGTTCTTGCTTGCTGGACCAAAAGAAGGAAGAGAAAGACTCTTCCTGGAAAAGGGAATGGCTTCATGGATCTAAGAAAAAGAACCATAAGGGTGTGGAGAGACACATGAAGCCACCTAGGGGCAAGGGCCATCAGCCCTTGGACAAGACTAAATTAGAAAAGGAGTCTGCCAGAGAAACCGGACAGGCGCCCGTCCTCCTCCAGACACACAGGGACTCCTGGAATGGGGAAAACACAGGCTTGGTGAAACAAAGGCCTTGTCCCGTCCCTGTATTTTCCTGGGACAGCGAAAAGAATGACAAGGACTCTTGGAGTCAGCTTTTTACCGAGGATTCTCAGGGCCAGCGGGTCATTGCCCACAACTCTAGAGCTCCTTTCCGAGATGTAACCAACAACCAGAATCGGGGCTTAGGGCACTTTCCTAGCAGGCCTGGGGCTCCTTGCCAGGAGAGGCCCACTCAGTTAAGTCTGCAGCCTGATTTGCTCTTTACCCAGGACTCTGAAGGTAATCAGGTCATCCGGCACCAAGTCTAAATGTCTTTATGATGGTTTGGTTCTAAAAGTACCTCGAAATGACATAGCTGTAGGAAAATATTGAGGTGGGAGGGTTGGGAGTGTGCGTGGGAGGGAGGCAAGGGATGACATTATTAAGCATTTTTTGGTATAAATAAAGCAAGTGGGGCCACTTGTGGAGATGGTATGATGGTACCTTTCCCTGAGGAAGAGGCAGCTGGTAAACTCGTCTGAGTGTGTGATGAGCAGTGAGGAGGCGGCGCAGTACTCATCCCTCCACTAAAGAGTCCCTACTCAGCCTGCAGAGCCACCTCTGGGCCCTTTCAGATGCCCGACTGGAACACTGCTTCTTATGGATGTGTGTTCTTCTAATCTCTGGCTGTTAGCTTACCTCGGGACCATTATGCCTGATACCTTTTTGAGGTGATAAGGCAAATCTCCTGGGCCCAGGTGTATAGAGGCAGAGAGGATAGATTAAAACACCCCACCACCATCAGTCTGCTTTCTACTTGTTTTTGTGGGGCTTTTACAGCATTTTAAAGTCTTCTACTGTGTTTAAATATCTCCTTAAAAAAGCCTATAGAACAATCCAGAAGTGATGATACCACTCTTCTACAAGGTATGAGAATTCCCTTTGTAAAACTGTGAATCCAAATAAATGACTTTATAAGCTGACTCTGATGGTAATTAAAACATTACCATTTTATTTCTAGAAAAGCAACTTTTTAATAGTATATGCTCTGTCATTGCCAGGGTCCCACCTGAACACCTGTGTTCTAGCCAAGACGTTATCCACCAGGTGGCAGTCTCCCATGTTGCAGGTATGCTACCTTAAGAGGCTTAAATAGCCTCTAGGAGGCAAGTGTACAAGTTGTAAGATGGGACTACTTTTAAGAGTTTGGGTAAAATCCCTACAGAAAGGGAACAAGAGGCTCCCTACAAAAGTTTTTATATGGTCAGGACTTTATAAGAAAAGAGGGGAAGTCTCTTTTTATGAAAATTTACATACATTAACACTTAACAGGAATCCTATACCCCTGGGGGATACAAGGTGGTCACAACTCAGAGACAAACAGCAGATACAGTATCTCTCCATATCCTTCATTTAATGTCAGGTAGTGCTTCAACCCAAACACACACAGGATACATACCATAGAGAAAGGGACCTGAGGGCGTCTGAGTCATGCATGGTGTGGTAGGTACAAACCTTGGCCCAACGCAAAGGAGCAGTCAAGGGCCTGGAAGAAGGAAGGTACTCTTCTCCCCTCCCCACTTCTCTTTCCTACTAGGCTTAAACTAAAGTCCATGGAAGAGAAAGCGTTTTCCATCAGTGGAACCCATGAGGGCCCAAGGCCTGGGAGGGTAGATCTGGTTGTAGAGTATTACAAAATATATTTAAGAAAAAAGCAGCCCAGACCTCCCAGCAGCAGCCCAAGTGTCAGCTGGTCCAGAGCTGTGACCTCTATATCTAGGTGTTGGGCTGGGAAGGGGGAGAGGGTGATTGCTGGGCACTGGTGTCCGTTTATGATGGAGCAGCAGCAGATTTTCCTTGCCCTGTCAACACATACAAACACAGCCTCCCTCCCCTCAGCCCTGCTCTGCTGCAAGGAAGCCGCTGAGAGTGACAGCTGGGCACGAAGTGTCCGGTGAGACCAGTTATGGGGTCTAATGCAGTGAAGTAAGCCATTCATTTAGAAGTGATTTTCGCACAGAGGCAAGAGAAGCCAAACTTCTATCTCATCCTTTAGACTGAGACATTCCAACCTATACATTTACCTGTAATAGGTGTCTTGGTGCAAAACACACCTTAGCTTCTGCTAAGGTTTAAAGCAAAGGAAGCGTAATCCAACTTTTCTCTTTCAGTCTGAGCTCGAGCTTTCCGCCAGACTTTTGCAAAAAGATTTCTAACTGTGAGGCAGAAAGGTCTGTGGTGAGGAAGGCAGCTATTGAAGGAATTCCAGGAGCATGAGACTGAATTTGTAGAGCTGAGTTCTGTCAGTTTCCTTTTCTACTAATATCTTCTTCCTTCAGAGCAAACTTCCTCCTTAGGACCTCAGAGATCAGGACGGCAGGGTCTTCCTCCTTTAGTAAACTCCGGTTCCTGCAGACAAAAATCATAATTTATTAAGCACTTGCTCTGTCTCAGGTAGTGTTCTGTGTCTTTGAATACATTATCTCATTTAGTCCTCAAAACAACCTTACAAAATTGGTGCTATTATAATCCTTTTTTTCAGATGTGGAAACTGAAGCACAGAAGGATTACAGTTTGCCCAGTCACTAGATACTCTGCTAGTAAGTGGCAAATCTAGAATCCAAAACCAAGCTAGCTGGTTTCTTAACTAGAATGCTTTACTACTTGCTGAAATGGCTATAGAATGTGGGCAAGTAAAGGACTATTAACCCGGGAGAGCTGGTCTGTGGTCACTACGCTTCCGTTCCCACCTTTCAGTGCTATCTTTTCTTAGTAGCATTTCTGTAGGGGAAGAGCTCTTGACTCTTGGCTATTCTGACTTTTATTAGTGTTGTGGAAAAGGTGTGTTGATTTCCTACTACCCTGTCTGTCCATCAGGGGAGCTCTTAGATTTTTTTTTTTAATTGGAAAGAACACTTAACAAGGGATCCATGCTCTTAACAAATTTCTAAGCATATATAATCCATTGTCAGCTATAGGTACAATCTTTTTAAATGAATTTACTGAGAGTGCACGCGCACGTGCATGTGAGCAGGGGAGAGGGGCAGGGGGAAAGAATCTTAAGCAGGCTCCATGCTCAGCATGGAGCTCGATGCAGGGCTCGATCCCCTGACCCTGGGATCATGACCTGTGCTAAAATCAAGAGTCGGAGGCTAACTGACTGAGCTGCCCAGGCACCCCACAATCTTCTTTTTTAATTAAAAAGTTTTTAGATTTTTTTTTTTAACCTTTTGACACCTTTCCCCTATTTCTCCCATCTCCACTCCAGTCTCTGGCAGGCACCAGTGTGTTCTTTGTATCTATAGGCTTGTTTTTTGTTTTTTTTGTTTTAATTTAGACTCACATATAAGCTATCATGCACTATTCTTTCTCTGTCTGGCTTGTTTCGCTCAGTATAATGACCTCGAGGCATCATATCGTTGGATATGGCAAGATTCCTTTTTTTTTTAATGGCTGAATAGTATTCCATTGTGTATCTATACCACAGTTTCTTTATCTACACATCCATTGATGGACGCTTAGGCTGTTTCCCTATCTTGTCTATTGTAAATAATGCTGTAGTGAACATGGGGGTGCATAGATCTTCTTGAGTTCGTGTTTTTGTTTTCTGATAATACCAGAAGTAGAACTGCTGGATCATATGGTAGTTTTATTTAATGTTTTGAGTAACGTCCATACTGTTTTCCACAGTGTATGCACCAATTTACATTCCTACCCAGTCACAAGGGTTTCCTTTTCTCCACTTCCTTGCCAACACTCATTAAAAAAATTTTTTTTTGATAATGGCCATTCTAACAGGTGTGAGGTAAATTGTGGTTTTGATTTGCAATCCCCTGATGATTAGTGATGTTGAGCATCTTTTCCTGTGCCTATTGGTCATCTGTATACCTTCTTTGGAAAAATGTCTATTGAAATCCTGTCATTCATTCATTCAGTAAAGTAAGTAATTTCTACACCCAACATGGCGCTTTAAGTCACAACCCCCCGACTGAGTCAGCCAGGCATCTCTTCTGCCCATTTTTTAATCATACTGGGTTTTTGGTCTTTTTTTTTGTTTTTTTGCTGTTGAGTTGTAGGAGTTCTTCGTATATTTTGGACATTAACCTTTATTGGATATATGACTTGCAAATATTTTCTCACATTCGGTAGTCTGCCCTTTCATTTTGCTGGTGGTTTCCTTTGTTGTGCAGAAGCTTTTTTGGTACAGTCCCATTTTGTTTATTTTTGCCTTTACTTTTGGTGTCCAATTGAAAAGATCATTGCCATAACTTATGTCCTATGTCCACATGACTGTGTTTTCTTATAGGAGTTTTATGGTTTCAGGTCTTACATTCAAGTCTTTAATATATCTTGAGTTTAATTTTTGCATGTGGTGTTAAGGTATTGGTTGAGTTTCATTTGTTTGAAACTATCCAGTTTTCCCACACCATTTATGGAAAAGACCATCTTTTCCCCATTGTGTTCCTGGCTCCTTTGCTGTAAATTGACCATATATGTGTGAGTTTATTTATGGGCTGTGTTCTGCTCTATTGATCTGTTTCTGTTTTTATGCCAATACCATATTGTTTTAATTACTACAGCTTTGTGATAGAGTTTGAAATCAAGGGGTGTGATGCCTTCAGCTTCTTTCTCAAGACTGTTTTGGCTATTTGGGGTCTTTGGGGTTCCAATCAAATTTTAAGATTCTTTGTTCTAGTTCTGTGAAGAATGCCATTGGAGTTTTGATAGCAATTGCACTGAATCTGTAGACTTCTTTGAATAGTATGGGTATTTTAGCAATATTAATTCTCCCAATATCTATTTGTATCTTCTTTAATTTCTTTCCTTGATGTTTTGTAGTTTTCAGTATCCAGATTTCACCTCCTTGGTTAAATTTAATCCTAGGTATTTTATTTTTTTGATGCAACTGTAAATGGGATTGTTTCTTTAATTTCTCTGATAGTCGTTATTAGTGTATAGAAATAACAGATTTTTACTTACTGATTTCGTATCCTTCAACATTACTGAATTCATTTCTTCTAACCATTTTTTTGAGTCTTGAAGGTATTCTGTGTATTACCTGCAAATAGTGACAGTTTTACTTCTTCCTTTCCAGTTTGGATACGTTTTCTTTTTCTCACCTAATTGCTCTGGCTACGACAAAGTGGTGAATGGTCAGCTTTGCTGGGATCCAGTTCCGGCGAATCTAGGGGTCCCCGAAGGATGGACAGTCGGTGAAAGGAAATGAGAGAGCCACGAGAGAGATGGAAAGAGATGTAGTCTGATCACCAAGCAGGCAGCCCTGGCAATTCTGGCATCTCCACCCTGCTGGTCTCAGTGTCTTTATTTTTAAAGATAGTAAGTGACATTACATCAATCAGTGACATTCCATAATTTAATCTCTTTAACAATAATGCATTTTTACCAGCAAGCTGCAACTTCCTCAATCCTGTATGTTGGTTTTAGGTTAATTAACATATAAATTTAGGGGCGAGAGGAGAGAAAAGGGTGTTTCCTTGGGGCCTTAATGTTAATTATCTGTAAACAGGAGAAATCAGGGGGTTGCTTTGAGGCCTATACTTCCAACTGCAATAGGGGAAGAGGTGCAACCCATCTGGCAAGGGTGGAACTCTCAATGCTTGTCCTTTTGCTTATGAATAAGTACATTTACATAGTCTCCAGATGTTATCCATCAATGCATCGCATTCCAAGTTCCCTTTTTTACTTGAATGTCAGAAGACAAGAGCATTACCTCCCTTGAGGTCAAGAGGGCTGCTCAAAAATCCAGGCCTGAAAGGTTACTTGAAGGAGGTGGTATTGGGGGGCCCTTTTTGGCTGGCAGGAGCTTTGCTTCAACTGCCTTTTCCACACTGGGAGGTGTCTCAACCTGTGAGCCCAAGATGGCTCCCAACAGTGGTACTGGGGCATCATTTCTTGGCCGGCAGGAGCTTTGCTTCTACTGCCTTATCCACACAGGGAGGTTTCACAACCTGTGAGCCCAAAATGGCTCCTAACACAGCTTTTACTGTTCAGTATGTTAGCTGTGGGCTTGTCATTTCTGGCCTTTATTTAAATGTTGAGTTACGTTCCTTCTATACCTGCTTTGTTGAGAGTTTTTATCACAACTGGATGTTGAATTTTGTTGAATGGTTTTTCTGCATCTAATGAGATGAACATAGGACTTTTAGCCTTTTCTTAACGTGGTATATATCACACTGACGTGCAGATAGTGGACTATCCTTGCATCCCTTGAATGAACCCCACTTGATCATGGTGCATAATCCTTTTAAGGCTAATATTTTGTTGAGAATTTTTGCATCTATGTTTACCAGGGATATTGGCCTATAGTTTTATTTTCCCCTAGTGTCCTTGTGTGGTTTTGGTGTGAGGATAACACTGGCCTTGCAAAATGAGTTTGAAAGAGTTCCCTCCTCTTGTTTTTTGGAAGTTGAGAATTGATATTCTTCTTTGAAAGTTTGGGAGATTTCACCCAGTGAAGTCATCTGGTCTTGGATTTTTGTTCATTGGGAGGTTTCTGATTACTGGTTTGATCTCCTTCCTAGCAATCGATCTATTCAGATTTACTATTAATAATTCAGTTCAGTGTTGGTAGATTGTATGTTTCTAGGAATTTATCCATTTCTTCTAGGTTGTCCATTTGTTGGCATATAATTTCTCATAGTAGTCTCTTATCCTTTGTATATCTGTGGTATTAGTTGTAATCTCTCTTTTATTTCTGACTTTGAGTCCTCCTCTTTTCTTGGTGATTCTAGCTAGAGGTTTGTCAATTTTATCTTTCCAAAGAATGACCTCTTTCATCTTTTCTTTGCTTTTTAGTCTCATCTATTTCTGCTCTAATCTTTGTTATTTCCTTCCTTCTCCTAACTATGGGTTCCATGTGCTCTTTTTTCTGGTTCCTTAAGGTATAAAGTTATTTGAGAGTTTTGTTTCTTGAGATAGGCACTTACTGCTGTGAACTTCCCTCATAGAACTGCTTTTGCTGCATCTCACAAATTTGGTATATTTCCATTCTGTTTGTGTCAAAGTATTTTTTTTATTTCTCTTGGTTTCTACTTTGATTCCCAAGTTGTTCAGTAGATGTTGTTTAATCTCCATATATTTGTGAATTTTCCAGTTTTCTTTGTGTAACTGATTTCTACATTTTTTGGTTTTGTTTTTGAGGTTTTTTTTGGTGCAAAAAGTGATTTTTTCAAAGCACAGGGACAGAACCCGTGGGCAGAAAGAGCTGCCGCTGATTTCTAGTTTCTTATCACTGTGGTTGGAAAAGGTGCTTGGTAGGATTTCAGTCCTCTTTTTCAGATTTGTTTTGCAGCCTATCACATGATCTATCCTGGAAAATGTTCCATGTACACTTGAGAATGTACATTTTGTTGCTTTTGGATGGAATGTTCTGTATACATCTGTTTTGTCTACCTGGTCTAACATCATATAAGGTTGATGTTTTCTTATTTTCTGTCTGGATGATCTATCCATTGATGCAAGTGGGATATTAAAGTCCCCTGCTATTACTCCTTCGTGTGTTAATATTTGCTTTATGTATATAGATGCTTTTATATTGGGCTCATAAATATTTACAAATACTATATCATCTTGCTGGATTGACCCCTTTGTTTCTTACTACAGTCTTTGTTTTGAAGTCGATTTTTTCCCCAAGTTATAGCTACCCCAGCTTTCTTTTGGTTTCCATTTGTATGGAATATCCTTTTCTATCTCTTCACTTTCCACCTGTGTGTGTTCTTACATCTAAAAGAGTCTCTTGTAGGTAGCACTTGGGTTTTGGTTTTTAATCCATTTAGCCATAGCTTTTTTTTCCTTTTTTTTAAGCGCTCAGTTGGTTAAGTGTCCAACTTCAGGGCATGATCTCACAGTCTGTGTTTGAGCCTCATATCGGGCTCTCTGCTATCAGCACAGAGCCCACTTCAGATCCTGTCTCCCTCTCTGCTTCTCCCCTGCTCTTTCTCTCTCCTAAGCATAAGTAAACTTTTTATTCATTCATTTAATCTCCACCCAGCATGGGGATCAACTCATGACCCCAAGATCAAGAGTTGCATGCTCTTCCAGCTGAACCAGCCAGCTGCCCCATTTAACCGCTGTTTTTTGATTGGCATATTTAGTCTATTTACACTTAAAGTATAATTATTGGGGTGCCTGGGTGGCTCAGTTAAGCATCCGCCTTTGGCTCAGGTCATTATCTTGTGGTTTGTGAGTTTGAGTTCCATGTAGGGCTCTGTGCTGACAGCCTGGAGCCTGCTTCACATTCTGTGCCTCCCTCTCTGCCCCTCCCCTGTCAATCTCTCTCACAAGAATAAACATTAAAAAAAGTTATTGGTAGGGATGTATTTGCCATTTTATTGTTTTCTGTAGTTCTCTGTACCTTTCTTCTCTTGCTCTCTTTGTGGTTTGATGACACTCCCTAGTAGTATGCTTATATTTATTTTTATCTAGTGTATATTTTAAATTGATAAAATAGTTGCCAAGTTAAGTTTGATCACATTCTAAAGCTCAACATTTTTATTCCCCTTCCCCATGTTTTTGAGGTCACATTTTACATCTTTTAATCTGGTGTATCCCTTAACTACTGTAACCAGTTACAATGTTTTTACTTTTGTCTTTTTATGTCTTTATTTTGTTTTTAACCCTTAATAAGTGAATCCACTATTTTTATTACATTTATCTTCCCAGTGAGATTTGCTCTTTTATATGTGTTCCTGTTTTCTATTAGTGCTTTTTTCAGCTTAAAGAGGTCATTTTAACATTTCCCCGCAAGGCCGAATTAGTGATGATGAACTCCTTTGGCTTGTCTGGAAAATTAATTCTGAATAATAACTTTGGTTGGAATGTTTCTTCTTTTAGCATTTTGAATACATTTTCACTCCCTTCTCGCCTGCAAAGTGCTGGAAAATGTACTGATAATCTTACACGGGGTTCCTTTTTACAGAAGTTATTTTTTCTTGCTGCTTTTAGGGTCTTGTGGGTTCATCTTATTTGGAACTCTCTGGGCCTCCTGATCTAGATGTCCGTTTCCTTCCTCACATTAGGGGCGTTTTAAGCCATCCTTTTCTCAAATGAGATTTTTCTTTCTTTTCTTCTGGGACCCCTACAATGTTAGTCCATTTGATGTTGCCCCTTTAAGTTCCTTAATCTATCTTCACTTTTTTTTTTTCTACTTGCTGCTCTCATTGGGGAAATTCTAGTGCTTTGTCTTTGAGTTCACTTACCCTTTCTTCTGTTTCATCTAGTCTGCTGGTCACCCCCTCTAGTGTTATTTTTCAGTTCATTTATTGTGTTCATCAGCTCCATGACTTGTATTTTTTATATATTTTCTCTTTGTTGAAGTTCTGTGTTCATCCATTCTTCTTCCCATCTTGGCATCTTTATGACCATTATTTTGAACTGTTTATCAGGTAGATTACCTATGTCTGTTATCACTGAAGTTTTTTTTTTTTTTTTTAGTGTTTAT
This sequence comes from Paguma larvata, assembly GCA_030068075.1. NCBI lineage: Eukaryota > Metazoa > Chordata > Mammalia > Carnivora > Viverridae > Paguma > Paguma larvata. Next base: position 18,863,866 of record CM057833.1, on the reverse strand, counting down.
TTTTATATTTGAGAGACAGGGAGATGGAGGATCTGAAGCTGACAGTGTAGAGCCCGATGTGGGGTTGAACTCACAAACTGTGAGATCATGACTTGAACCGAAGTCAGACACTTAACTGAGCCACCCCAGTGCCCCTTCCCTTAAGTTTTCACAAGAGATCTAGAATTCATAGTAAAACATTCACATTGTAAGGTAGCCATGGAAAGAAAATCAGCTTCAAATTGGGGTAGGTTTGAATTACCTGATACATCATAATGTCCTAGATACCTGGAAAATAGGCGCTTTAAATTACACCCTAATGAAGGCATTTTACTGGTCATTAGCCTAGGTGTAAGGACTAAGATCAGTCTGTCATATTTCTGAATCTTTGCTGATGGGGCTGCATTCTCATTTTTAGTTAATTCAGTTCTTCCTATTAACAAATAAGTGGGAGAAGGGGCTTGGATCTAATATGATGAAGAAGCAAGTAACAGAAAATTTGAGAGTCATTCTATAGAACACTGACTAGAAGAAAATGCCATAGGGCAGCTTAAAAAGCAGCAGCAGCTGGATCCGGGAATGCAGGAGATCCAGGAACTGAGAGGGTCAGGCCCCGAGAAGGGAGGTAACAACTGACTATCCAGTAGGCAATGAGGGAGTCCGTCAGCCTTTGCAAGTAATTGGGGGCTAGAGACACGAAGGTGAGTAACCTTCCCTTCAATGAGAACTTCAACTCAGGAGAGAGACCTCATGTCCCAGCCCCCAAAAAAGCTTTTTTTATCCGCATTTATAAATAGCTGCACACTCGAGCCTCTGGGGTCTGGATGTTGACCTTCGGTGTTTCAGTGCTCAGGAAGCTCCACGTGAACGAGCTCCTCTGGTGCATCTCACGAAGGTGGCTCAGACTACCCTTGAAGAAACAGTGACTCCCTTTGGCTGGAGCTCTAGGGCTTCTCTGCTAGGTGAACTTCTCAAGGTAGGTGTTTCCTAAACTCCTTTCCATCCCCACCTAAAACACCTACAGCTCCATTCCTTGGGGATTCTGCTTTAGTAAGTTTAAGGTGTATTTTTAACAAATTCTGATGGGCAGCCAACTTCAGAGTTTCAAATGCCTAATTCAGGGTTGGCTTATATAAGAAGGGACCACTGTATAATGTGCTGTCAGCACAGAGCCCGACGTAGGGCTCGATCCCAACGACTGTGAGATCACAAGCCGAAATCAAGACTTGGACACATAACCAACTCAGCCACCCAGGCGCCCACCATATTTTAAAGCAGAAACCCTAACTTCATGAAATTCTCCATCTATCAGAAAAAGTCTACCAGTCTGAGATATTAAAATTATTATGCAACTCCATTTTGAAGGGTGGGGCATGGGGACACTTGTCACCACCAAGAAGTAAAGTGGTGAAGCCCCTCTGGGGGACAGAAGTTGGATTAGATAAATCTCTACTGACCTGAGTTAGATCACCCAACCAAGTGTAAAATGTTGTTCTTTCCTCAAACCAGAGCTGGGAGTGTTATTAATGAAGCAAGCTAGCTAGCTAGCTTTGTGAATGGAGTAAATTATAGCTACTATTGAGGACTTACATAGTAAGTTTCTACTAGACCACTGGCCACAGTGGCAAACAGTAAATACATCACCAGAGCTCCTTATCAAATACTTACAGATCTTGGCTCTGTTTCATCCGGTGGAAGTCCTTCAGGATCCCCATCATATCTGCAAAGCTGCTGGCCTTGGACAGAGAAACACAGTCATCCTCTTCAGACGAGCTGCAGGTGGCCTTGTGTTCTGGTTTGCAACATTCAGGGCTGGCAGAACAAACCAAGGGAACTGATGGAAGCTCAGGGACCTCTACCTCGGTCTCCTCGGTGATGTCACTAATGACAAAGGAAGTTGTAGAGTGGAATGAGGATCCAAAACAAGGTAAGGGAGAAGAGACATTTGAACTTCCTGGAGATAAGAAATCTGGCGTTAATGAAGTCGAAGCTGAAAGAGAAAACAACAGGCATGGATGGACATTGGGGCTAGAACACAGTGGTAATACCTTCTCCCCACAAGCACTGCCTACCAAAACCACTCATTTCCTGGGCTGACACCATGACATTCTGGGAGAGCCCAGGACAGCACGTGTAAGCCACTGGAGGATTCCTCCACTACCCTCCCCTCTCAGGATCTAAAGACAATACAGAAGCACTGAGCTCTTCCAGTGTTCTGGGAGGGTGGAAAACGCCCCCCCTAAAGGCTTAGGCACCTAAAATCTCCCATTCTGCAGTGGGCAATGGAGTGACAGCCCTATTTTGACCAAAGCAGCAGTAACAGCACCAAGGTCAGAATTTGTCCTTTCTCTAACTGGGCTAGTGCTTCTGAGTGACTGGAAAAGTAGCAAGAACAGAATGGTGATAGTCCTCCTAGTTTCTCAAATCCTAATGGAGAGAATTTCCAAAACAAAAGGATGTTTTAAGTTTCATTTTTCATCAACTACTTCAGCTTGTCTCTTGGATGACAAAAATGTAGCCAACATACAAATGAAAAAGTTCAAGTATAATTCCTCTATACAACTGCCATATGATTTTCATGTGTTGTGCCAAGAGATAAAGTCCTAGCTCCCAAACCTTAAGTCCACAAAGACCAGAAAAGTAAGGATGAAGGAACAAGAACATAAACCCTGGGCAGAGATCCACATGTTGATGTTTCATGCACTAGGTCAAGGCAGACTCCCGTCTATTTCCAGTGGTTCTACCTGACGGAGAGATGGAGGGGTGGTCTCTGGTAGAACAAGGAAAGGGAAGATAAGCGCTTAAAGGGGATATCTCTCTTAATGGTGGAGAATGCTTATTTCTCATTGAAAATGAAAGCTGCTGGAGGGCTCAAGGAATATGTGATGTCAGAGACACTTGGAAGAGGGTCAAGTGGTTTTTGTGGCCAAGGGAGGGAATCTGCCTGAGGTCACAGGTAAAGTGAAGATTCTGTTCCTAACCAAACCAGTCAAAATGGCCGATGGAAACCATCCAAGGAGTGCTAGGGGCCAGCCAGGCCTCAGAACAGCCCCAGAGCTTTGGGCCTACGTCGCCCTGAATCATGGACCATCGTTTTTGTACCCTTATCCTGTACCAAAAGCCTGCTATATTCTGGCCCTGACTCAGGCTCCTACCTGCATCGGCTGCCACTATCTTAGCAATCTGGCTGCGCAGGTGGCTCAGCTCATCCTGCAGCTCTGTGGTGCGGCTTAGGGCTGGCAGGGCTGGCTTCTTCAAGGCCAGGAGCCTCTCCTCAGACCCACGCAGGTTGGGCACTGAGGCATTGCGCTGCATGACAATCAGAGGGCTGGGCTTCCAGGTATGCCTCAGGGGCCGTGTGTCACTCCTGAACCAGGGAAAGACAAGTATGTCAGTCAGAGACAGCCAGCCACTGCACCCTTTTCTAAAATTCCTTCACTCGTTGCTACAAGAGCCCACAGCTTTCGTTCCTGTTGCCCTCAGCCTCCTGAGCACTCTCCCTGCTGCCTGCCACCTCATCTGGAAAGAAGCTCCCTCCCTATTCCCCAGCTACTGCCTCAGCTACCTGACCCGGGCATATGTCTCCTCTTCATCTGCAGCGATCCAGGCAATGTCGGCCAGAGTAGGGACTGGGGGTACATCCCTCAGACACAGGTCAGAGATGTTGGGCAGGGTCTACAGGGAAGCAAAAATCATCAAAAAAAAAAATTTACTGACATCATGAGGAGACCATCAGACTGCAAAACACATGGAGAGGGGCACCTAATTCAGCACTGGGTACCAGGATGGCCTCCTAGAGAGAGCAGAGGACAGTTCCTGGTTGGAAACAGTTTGAATAAAAGGTCAGGAGAGTTTGTGGGATTACAAATAGTTCACAGCTGGACAGAGCCAGGGGTGGCGGGTGGTTTGCAAGAGGCTGGAAAGGGAATTAGAAACTTTGATTCTAACACCAACAATGAGCCACCGGAGGATTTTAAGAATCGATTTTAAAAGATTACTCTGGCTGCTGTGTGAAGACATGCAGGAGAGAGTGAAGAGACCAGTCATAAGACTGTTCCATCTTCCAAGCAAAATGTAGCAGCCTAGGGTAGGACTGGGACCTGTTTTTTTGTTTTTGTCTTTGTTTTAAATGTTTATTTTTGAGAGAGAGAGGGAGGAAGAGAATCCCAAGCAGGTTCCATGCCACCAGCACAGAGCCTGACGTGGGGCTCAAACTCACAAACCATGAGATCATGACCTGAGCAGAAACCAAGAGTCAGACGCTTAACTGACTGAGCCACCCAAGCGTCCCGGGAACTGTTTTTAAAGTTTTATTGAGAAAAGTTCACACCCATTCATTTATGTACTGTCTGTGGTATTTTTTAAGCTGCAAATGCAGAAGTGAGTAGCTGTAACAGGAGTTATGGCCCACAAACGAAAATATTTACTATTTGGTCTTTTAAAGAAAACATTTGCTGCCCCTGGGTAGAGCAAAGGAGTCTCCAGTGGGACGGGCCAGAGTTGCCTTTTAATAGAAATAGCCACTAAGAGCATCTTGCTCTCTCTGGTTGTGGGAATCAGGTGCAAGGACGTCAACAGTCTTGTTATCAACAGGAAGTTTCTCCTGGCTAGCTCTTTACAACGCCTGAGGCTAATTAGGCTCTACACTGTTAAAGCAACATTGTTTTAAGCAAACTTGATAATTTGAATATTTAGATTTAAATAATAAGAAATGATTATACCAAAAGAAAAAAGGATTCCTTAAAATATACCCTCAATCCAGATGAAAAACCAGGGAACAGACAAGGCTGAGTGACTCTATGTTAAATGAAAAATTAGAAAATAAGGGACGCCTGGGTGGCTTAGTCAGTTGAGTGTCCAACTGGCACAGGCCATGATCTCATGGTCCATGAGTTCAAGCCTGTGTCAGGTTCTGTGCTGACCACTCAGAGCCTGGAGACTACTTTGGATTCTGTGTCTCCCTCTCTCTCTGCCCCTCAAAAATAAACATTTAAAAAAAATGTAAATGAAAAATTAAGAGGATTCTGTCATGCTATAACAAAGTAAAACATGCATCTATAAAAAGGTGGAACAGAACTACACCAAAACAATTATTATGTTAGGACTATGTGATTATATGTAATTTATTTTCCTTTCTCCTTTTTTACTTTCCATAATTTTTTTATGTGGGTAAATTTAAAAAATAAATCAGCAAGGTTCCCTTAAATAATATTTAAGGGAATTTACAACCAAATCCAGGAATAATTTCTCAAACACATCTATACATGAGTTAAACTCAGATGTTTCTGCTACCAATTGGTAGGTAGGTCAGGAATTGATAGCTCCAGCTTTTAGATAGGGGACCTGGGTCTCACGGGAGTGATGGGATGCTCCAAAGTTACACAGAAAAGGACTTCCACTGACCCAGAAGTTACTGTTAAGATGGGCCACGTAGGGGAAGCCTCCGTTTGTTTTCCTTTCCAGAGTGCTGCTCTACTATTGACAATTGAATGAATTAACATATACAAAGTACTTAGCACAGTGCTTGGCACGCAGTATGTGCTCAGTAAATGTTAGCTAGTATTACTACTCATGCCATACTCCTGCTCTGTGGGAGCCTGTGCCCTTGACAGTCCCTGCCCAGCAGCATCTGGCCAAAGGACTGAAGAGGTTATAGCCAAGTGTGGGGGCAACATCCACTGAGTTCCTGCATTCCCTAGCTGTGCTTCTCTTTGTTTCTGATGCTTCTGGCATCTAGGACCACATCCTGCCCGTGCCCTTCAGGCAGTTCTGGATAACTGGCAATCCAGGGCACAGGACAGCCACCCCACACCACACACTTCCAACCCGTTCTTGATTCTAATACTACCCTCGACACCATTTCTGACTCCAGAATGAGCTGCGGATTTCACAGCCCAGCATCTGCTACAGAAACTCCTCTCTTCATTTCTATTTCCACCTGGACCCGTGTCTTTTCAGGCATATATTTGTCACATCTGTGTAGGCAGTTTAAGTACTTGTGCCTTAGTTCCCCAAATGTACACATCTTAAGCATCTAGCCAGGAGCTGGTACTTAATCATTAGTTCTTGGAGGGAGGTAGCTGGGCCTAAAAATGCTATTTAGCTTTCCCCTGCAGAAGGGGGTGGGGGGAGTCTCAGAGACACGGGCTAGGGGAGAATCTGCTGCAGAGTGGGTGCTAACGGCCCCCCAGACACAGAAGTAAGCCTAGTAGTCTAGTAAAGGAGTGCCCGGACTTGGCCAGAAAGAAAGGGATGGGGAGTAATGGCCTCAGGGAAACGGAAAATAGGTGGCTAGGTGGCCAGGTCTTCGGGCTGGTAAGAAAAGCGGAGTTCAACCTCAGTGTCCCACTTGGGGACCCGACAGAGTTACAGGCAAACACCTCAGAGCACAGACATGGCTACTCTGGAAATCTGGTTCAGCAAAGGCCTTTGGCCTGCTCCGATCAACCGGACTGCAGGAGCCTCATGAAAACTTAGTCACTTAGCGCTGGCACCATATTCATTTATGAACAGATTGGAAGTCTGACAGTTGTGGTCATAGTTTTGTGTGCAATCAGGAAGGCCCAGTGACCAGAACCCATTGTATGTACTTAATATTTCTTGACAAAATTAAAAAGTGATCAGGAAAGCAACCTGTCTTAGCAACACCGAGGAGTCTGGGGCACAGAAGTAGCACCATCCTCCCATAGTCTCTGAGCCTCTACTTACCCCGCCCTTCCAGTACACTTACCTCGAAGGATGCCCGGGGACATGGCTTCAGCGGCAGGTTGGTCCCAATTCTTCTCACTACACTGCGAGCAGCCCCATGTGGCTTGTTTTGCCAGATTGGGATGGTCTAAAGCAGACAGTGACAAGGAGTCTCAGAGATGGGTCTAACTACTCTTCCGTCCTACCTCTCCTTTAGCAGGAAGACTGAAGTCCCCAATCCCAGGGACAGGGTGCAGTCTGGGGTAAGTCAAGTCTCAATATGAGTTAGGGCAGGTTCCCTGGTTGCTAGCCTTCACCTTGGCCAGCCACTTAAGGGGATACTGCTGTTGCCAAGGCATTGTCAATGCTGGGAGGATCAGGGAAGGGGTGAGGAATCAGGTGGGTGTAGGCATCATGTAGGCTTCCCTCCCTTTCCTCTACACAGAAAAGCAGAAACACGCTGACTCCTTAACTGCCTCCAACACCACAGCTTGTTTTGCCTGCGGGAGGGAGGAACCGTCACCTTCAGGGGAGAAAGGAAGAATTAACTGGAGAGTCTCGGAATTTCTTAAAGAACTTCAGCAGGCCCAGGGTTCAACCCTTCCCCCCCACAGCCCTGCCCTGGGAATGCCCCTTACCACATTGGCTTCCATTCCCGACACTTCAACCGGCTCTTGCACTTGAAGGACAAGGCAGCCAAGGGGCAGCTCTGGGGGTGCGGGGAGGCCGGAGGCGTGACTCCTTCATATCAGGCCATCTTAAGGAACGCCAGATTTCTCTCCCTGTGAAACAAGCCCCACACAAACCAGGTCCTGAAGAGCCATGACTTACACCAAGATGTTACACTTCTCTGTTTCACAGGGGAGAAAAACAGCCCAAGAGACTGCCTGCACCCAACAATGGCTCCAAATCCAGACCCTTAAAAGTTCTGTTCCAGACTTGTTGCATGAGCTTGGCCAACTCTGGGAGCCTTCCTGATCCCCGAGGTTTCCTGAGGCGATACAGTAAAACTTTGGTTTGGGGGCATAACTTGTTCTGGAAACGTGCTTGTAATCCAGAGCACCTGTATATTAAAGCAAACAGTTACGGTCATGTGATGTTCGGTGTCACCCAGTACTCCTCTTGCAAGACAGCACTCGTTTATCAAGTTAAGATTTATTAGAAATGTTTGCTCGTCTTGCAGAACAAGCTACTCACAATCCAAGCTTTTATGATACTTGTAAAGATGTAAATAGAACTCTCTTGGGGGGCGCCTGAGTGGCTCAGTCAGTTAAGCATCTGACTCTTGATTTCGGCTCAGGTCATGATCTCACGGTTCGAGAGTTCAAGGCCCACATGGGGCTCTGTGCTGATGGTGCCAGGTCTGCTCGGGATTCTGTCTCCCTCTCTCTCTGCCCCTTCCTTACTCATTCTCTCCTTCTCTCCCTCCCTCAAAAATACACATTGAAAAAAAAAAAATTCCTTTGGTAGTTACAAAGTCAAATTGTAGGTACCATCCAAACCCAGCATTGATTCTTGAAGAAGGGGTATAAAAGCTCAGCACGTGCCACCAAGCCGAGCACTGCTGGGTCCTGGCAAGGGGGAGATGTAAAACAGACACACGGAGAATCAAGAGCTAGCTCTCGCCGATCGGAGTCTGCTGGGCTACAAGGAAAAGATCCAAGCATTTTTATCCTGCTTAGCTATCTACAGGTCTGTTAGCCTCAGGCAGGTCATATAAACTTTCTGAAAGTTGGCTTTTCCGTATGCAAAGAGGACAAGAAGAGCTGCCACCTAGCTTCTCTTAAGGATCAGTGAGTGAAAGGGGATTTTAAAGTACTTAATGAACTGTTAGAACAAGACCCAGATGGGGTCGCTCTGGACTGGATTCTTCCCAGCTGCTCCTGTAATGGTGAGCAGATGCAATCCACGGACTCGTTCCCTGGTTCATCAAACACTCACAACACCCAGTCTGTGCCAGGCCCTGTGCTCGGCCCTGTGTGGGCTTTGGAAGGAGTAAGACACACCCATGCTCTCATGGAACTCACAAGCTGGAAGAGAAACGGGACCTGAACACATCATTGTAGCAAAGGCTGAGTATTGCTGCTTAAGAAAGGTACACGAATCAGGTGAGTTCAGGCCCCTGGCCCTGCGGCCTCATGGTGGGTTCGGAGGGGGAAGGGAGGGATGAAAAACAGCAACAAGAGCCCAGGTGCAAGGCAGGAAGGTGAGGGGTGTAAAGAGCACAGAAGGTAAACCAGGGGTCAGGTCATGAGGCCTGGGAAGGCTCAGGTGAGAAGTCACTGGGGAGCCACAGGCAGGTTCTGAACCGGGGATGGACTGAAACCTCCGCTGCAGGATTTCTCTCTCTCCTACGGAAGAGGAATTACCACTCACTTCATGATACACATGGGGAAAGGAAGCTGGAGAGAGGAGAGGAACTGTCTAAGGTCACCCGTGGTCACACGAGAAGAAAGCGCCTCAAGTCTGGTCTGGACCCTGCCACTTTCTGCATGGGCTCAACTCGAAGCAGTTCAAGCCTCTATCAAAGTCCCTCTGGGCCGGGCTCTGCTGAATGTCAGCGCCGCCACAAGGTCCGCCTAACAGGGCTCCCCTGTTTCTCACTCCGGCACTACAGCCACTTCCTCCCCAAACTTACTTCCAAAGACTCAGTCGGGCCTGACACACAGCCAGAGAGATCTTTCTAGGACACGTTGCCCCTATGTTTAACCCCCCTCTCCCCCCCAGGGTTGCTGTAACCAACAGGATCACAGCTACACTCAGATCGGCCTGCAGGGCGCTGATCGGGCCCCAGCTCACTGGACAAAACTCCAAGGCCCACAGCTGGGCCCCGGCACACCTCACAGCCACACCTCCTGCGCTCCCCTAACCCTCCAGCCCCGCTGCCGCCTCGCAGCACTGTTCCTCTGCTTGAAACCCAACGCCTCCTCCACCAAGCTCCTCGTTCTTCAGCGCTCAGACCAATCGTCGCCTCGCCTTCCCGGCCAGGTCCTTACTGCCCCCTCCCCCAGCACCCCACGTTTCCTTCCGAGTCCTTCCACAACAGTAATGAGGTCCCCGGGTAATGTGCTGTCGGCCGAAGGGCAGAGGCTTCCCCAGGCACAGCGGAGTGCCTGCCTCGTCCGCAGTGGGCACTTCGACGTTTGTTCATGAAAGAAAGAGAACACGGGGCTGGCCTTCACCCCGCTCCCCGTCCGAAGTGTCTATGCTAGAAGACTTCCCCGGTTCGCTGGCAACGCTGGTTGGTTCTTAGCACCTCCGCGCTCCCACGACCTCTCTCCAGGCCGCGGTCATTGCCTGTTCACACGGGCTCTCCCGCAGGAGACTCGGGGCTCCTCCAGGGCAGGGCCTGCTCTCGTCACCCCGGAACCGAGCTACAGTCCGCGAGGGGGGAAGCCGCTGCGGGGAGCTCGCCTGGGACACGCCTCTCCTCCCCCGCAACGGCCCGACCCCACGGGGCCAAGGTCGGCCAAGCTCTCGCTAGCGGCCCTCGGGTCCTAGAAGAAGCGAGGCGGCCGAAGTAGCCCGGCCGGCTGAGGAGCCTCTGCTATGGCTCAGCCATCAAAGACGGGTGACCGGCGAGAACTATCCGCTGGGCATTGAGTTCTTCCACCCACAGCCAAGCTAGGCCGACAGCATGGGCTCCCGCGAGAACTGGCGCGGGAACAGGAGCCGCGGGCTCCGCACAGCGACTGACACTAGACTGCGTTGACGGTCGGGCCGGGAGGCCGCGCTGCCGCCTCCGGAGCAGCACTCGGACCTAGTCTTACCTCAGACTGCAGCTCCGGGACTCACTCACCTCACGGCCCCTCCTACCACAGCGGGCCGCCCAGCCTCAACCTCCCTCACTTCCGCTGATCCGCCCCCGGAAATGATCCTCTGCGACTGCGCACTGGGCCGCGACCTCGCGCGCCCTCGTAAGGCGGATTCCCACCAGGGAGGACCGAGAGCGGCTTCTGCGGGGGCGGGGCGGCGGGAAGGCCTCACGTGCGGATCCCCAAGAAGGGGACACGCCCATCCCCGAGACCACGCCTGCGCTGGCCCAGCCCTTGGGAAAAGTTGAACAAGCTTGGAAATCCCCGCGGCCTGATTGGCCGCCTCCGCCGCGGGTACCGCCTTCTGGCTGCTTTCCCGGGGTAGTCCCGAGACGACCTCTAGCAGCCGAGGTCCGAATACTTCTCCCATTCAGACCCACAAATTGCGTGGCGCCTGCTGTCCGTACGCCTACCGCACCCCTGAGAATCCTCCACCTGGCGTTCCAGGCCGTCCGGACCCAGCTCTTGCCTTGCCTAAAATATATATGTAATAAAATTTAAATATATAGAAAATTTAATATATATATTAATTATATATATATATTTTTTTTTTTAAAGAAGGGGCCCTGCATTTTCATTTTGTACAGGATCCTAAAAATTATATAGCTGTCCTGGCGAGAGACCTCAGAGCTGTCCACCCTGGTCCGGATCGTATTTCAAATGAAGAAGGTTGACTTCCAGGTCCCACCCTCTTTCCTGAATTGCAGATCGTTTAATCACTGATTCTCCCTCTTGGTCAATGGCAGATCTTGCGGAACCACCCTAGCTGTGCCCCCCGGGGGTGGGAGATGTCCTGGTGCTCAACCCAGACCCCCTCCACCCTGCCGGTGAATCCATTCTCCAGCTGCTGTGCTGCCTGCACACGGCTGCCCCCTTGTCTGGAAAATTGCACTTCTAAGAGAGAGAACAGAGGCCCTAACCTGCGCAGTTATTTCATCCTCCAAATCAATGACCGACTAACAGAGGGTACAAAAGGCAGGTTCTACTCTGTGGTGTGGCTTGTGTTCCAGAACCTTTTGCCCGTGTTCATTCTAGGGCTCGGATTTGAGACTCTAACTCTGCTTAACATTTTTCTTTTCTCCATTCTTTGTCACTCTTTCTTTTAATTTTTAAAAAAACATTTCAAAGCTTTGTTTTTTTTTTTAATATTTTTTTAAAGTAATCTCTATACCCAGCGTGGGACTTGAACTCACAACCCGAGATCAGGAGTCCCATGCCCCTCCAATTGAGCCAGCCAGGCGCCCTTTCTTGACTCCTTATACAGGTTTTTCCTGAAGTGTACTCCCTCACAAAAGTTACCTAATGCCTGTCTCAGGCTCTGCTTCTAAGACGATGTGTAATTAACTTTAGACTGTTTCTCAACACGGAGCATCAGATTCTAAAAACAGTACTAAGTTCTACTAACTGGGTCCATCACAAACTTACTTTAAGAACATCACTCAAGGGGCACCTGGGTGGCTCAGTTGGTTGAGTATCTGACTCTTGATTTCAGCTCAGGTCATAATCCCAGTCTTGGGATCGAGCCCCGAGCTGGGTGTAGAGCCTGCTTGGGATTCTCTCCCTGTGCCCACCAGACTCTGCCCCTGTCCCCCACTTTCGTGCTCTCTCACGCTCTCTCTCTCTCTCTCTCTCTCTCAAAAAAAAAAAAAAAATACCACCTGAGCCCTCTGGGGACAGAAAATTAAGTCCCCAAAGGTACTCCAGCCATGCTCCTTGCCCATCTGCCAAGCCAATCCTACAGAGGAGTCAGACCAAGGATAGAACTGACCAATATCCTACTCAAAGGAAAGGCACTTAGAACCACCCTAGTCTCTACAATTTTATTATAGGACATGTGGACGGGAGAGAAGTGGCAGAGGGGTGACGAGGGCAGCTAGGCCCCTCCCCACCATGAGCTTCAAGGCACAGTGGGGGGGGGGGTCAGGAAAGGGCATGAGATGAAGATCAGAAAGCCCAAGAAATCAGCGCCTTACAAGGGACAAGGCTTGCTCAGTGTGGGGTGGGCCCTTCTGGACCAGCGCGGAGGGGAGAGCCTGCCAAGTAGGGTGGGGAGACGGAGTCTCTACTGACACTGGGGGGGCTCATGGGACTGGCTACTGCCACCCATGCCGGGAAGCACTGAAACAGACTTCGGTGCCCTCCCTCCCTTTAAGGGGCATGGAAGCGCTGCCTCCCAGAAGGACACAAAGAACTTGGCCGAGCTTGCTGGCTCACCCCTCATTTCATCTGGAGATGGGAGGTGGATGAGATATTTTGGGTTGAACTTTTTCGCCTCAGTGAAAACGGGCAGGGGAGAGAGGTGGGGGTGAAGTGCAAAACAAAATCCCAAAATCAAGACACAGGCTGAATCTCAGCTCACCACTCAGTGACCTTGGGCCAGTCACTTCACTTCCTTGAGACTCAGTTTCTTCATCTGCAAAATGGGAACAATGAATACCTGCCTCACAGGTTATTTGTGAGGATTAAATGAAAAATAGAAGTAATGTTAACAGAGTGCCTGAGAGAGAGAGAGAGAGAGAGCGAGCGAAGGCTCAGTATGGATACTTCGAGGGCAGGCAGGGGAAGTCAGCATATGGCAGGCGTGGGAGTGCGTGCGTCCGAGGAAGTGTCTGCCTTCCTCTTCCTGGTTTAAGAGTGAGGCCCTGTGGGGCAGCGTTTGGGGCGCAGGCTTGGCTCCAAGGCTTTAATGAAAGCCCAGGGGCCCTCATGGGCCTGAGTGGGGGACAAGGGCAGGGTTGGGGGTACACTTTCTTTTTTAAAACGCCGGAAGAAGAGGAAGAGAGGAGTGTGCCTTCCCACAGGTGCAGCTGCAAGGACATCAAGCTGGACCCCTCGAGGATTTCGGAGCCGGCCGTCATGGGGCGGCTGCAGGGCGAAGACACAGCCCCCTCTTTCTCCTCAGTGCTGGGGGTTATCAAAAATATCTACAAACTGTGAGAAACTTCACATAAAAACGCTTTTCTGCGTGTATAAAAAAAGACTGGCTGCAGTCGGTGGCTTGGGACGTAGACCAAGGCCTTAGGAGCGGCCAGGGAAGGTCAGGGCCGTGCGGTGGGGCCCGCGCTGGTCGGGGCTGCCCTGACGAGCTCCGGGGGCGGCTGTGTTCTTTGGCCGAGCTACACTTCCATGGAGCTGGGGTCTGAGGGGCCGGGGGCTGGCTCCAGTAGTCCTGCCGTGACCCTTGCCGGGGAGGCGGTGGGGGTGCCTCGGCCCTGGGGCTCAGGAACCCCTCAGTGGACTCCCTTGCTAAGAGCAGAAGCCTACTTCACAGTGAACCTTCCCCAAACAGGTGCTGGGGTCCTACCATTAGGCTGGATGGAGTGGTCTGGAGAGGCGAGGTCTGGGGTTCAGTGACTTCTTCCGGAGGGTTTTTCCCTGAGCCTCCAGAAAGCTGAAACTGACCCCACGGGGGACACTGGGCTTAGGAGGGCAGCCAGGAAGAAGGCTCCAGACGAACGAGAGTGCTTCCCTGGCAACCCCTCCCCAGCCCCCAGTCCGGGCCTTCCGGACGCTTCTTTGGGGAGGGGGTGAATGCAGGGAGAGGGGGGCGGCCCCGTCTTCCTGGCACCTCTGCTCCCCGATCTTCACCCCACAAGGACCTGGGCTACGTGCCTGAGTGGGTGAGGTCCAGGGACATGACCTGAGGTCCCGCTTCTGGTGTCCTGAGCAGCTTCTGGAACCACGTGGGTAGTATCCCCTGGTCTAACCCTTCCCTGACCTCCGACCGCACAGGCAGCCTGGGAGGGGCGGGGGTGGGGGTGCCCGGAGAGTGAAACGGGCCGGGACGGCTGGCTCTGAGCCCAAGGGGCCTGTCTGCAGCGTGGGGGCCTTTGCTTCAGCCGTTCACCGCCCTCCCCCGTCCGGCCTGAGGCCGCACTAGGGCTGGAGGAGGGGCAGGCCGCGCCGCAGGCCTTCCTTCAGGAACTGCATGTAGGTGGCCGTGGACGGGTCTTCGAAGGTGGACGAGAAGCTGAAGACGTTGCTCTCGATGTCCTCGGGCTTCATGGAGGTGATGTCCAGGAAGTAGTTGGCGTTGATGTGGTGGACCTGGGGGAGGGGCCGGGTGAGGAGGGCGAGGGGGCCCCTCTTGCTCCCCGTGTGCTCATGCTCTCTTAGGAAAAGGGGACGCTCAGGCCTCGACCGTGCTCGCTGCGAGGCGGGTGGCAAACACGCAGGGCAGAGGCCGACCAGAGGCTGTCCCCTCTCCCACCTCTGTGCACACAGGGCCCGCTGCCCGCAGACCTCTCCCCTACCCCACCTGCCGGGGCAGGGCCCTCTGCCTCTCCCCCTTTCCCTCGCCCCCACCCCGCACGGCTCCTCTTCCCTCTCCCTGTGACCCGTGAACTCCACACTCCCCTGGGCCCAAATGCCCAGCCGCTCCGCGTGCCTGCTTCCCCCTCTGCCTCTCACGCTGGCTAGTCAGTACCTGGTACATGAGCCAAGAAACACATGCACAAGCGAGCAGGAGAGCGCGGTCCCCAGGCCAAGTTTTGTCTGCCCAGCGCTGTGAGGCCAGGGCCCCGCCACAGCGGGCTCTGCTGGGCTGAGCGCCAGCACACCGGTGGCCCTCCTCCAGGCTGGCCTCGGCTCTGGCTCCCCCACCGCTCCCCGGCCTGAGAGTCTGGGGAGGCTGGCCACCCTCCCTCGGCCCTTGGTCCCACGCTAACCATCTCTCCGGACTCAGAGGATAAGGGACAGAAGATTCTGAGGCTCAGAGGCAGGCCCGGTTTCAAAACCAGCTGCACTTCTTAACTGTGCAACTTTCGCCGAGTCTCTGCACCTTTTTGAGCCTTCGTTTCCTCGATTGTACCACGGGCACTCGTGATTGTCCATCTCCCAAAGCCGTGTGAGACCCGGACGAGAGGGGTGTGTGCGTGCTCAGAGGAGACCCTAAGGAGAGGGCGCGTCCTGCAGCTTGGCTCAGCCTGGGGCCCCCTGGTCCTCCCTGCTTGTCACAGGCCCCCCCGCCCCCGCCGGCCCCTCCTTCCTCCTTCCATCCCAGAGCTGGCCACATGGCCTGGGGTCAGCTTTCCCTTCCAGGCCACGTGCCTCTCCACTTGGCTGCCAGCCTGTGCTCACTGCTGCCCCGTCTCCAAAGTGCTACTGAGGCTCCCCCTTCTCATGGCAGTGTCCCAACACCTGTATGGGGCAGGCAGGGTGGGCACGACAAGTCCTGTTTTACAGATGGGGATGAGTGGGGCTCAGGCTGGCCGGGAGAGCGGCAGGAAGTTGCGGAGCCAGCCCCGAAGCCAGAGGAAATCTGTGCCCTTGCTCCCTGCTCCCTCCGCCCCCCCGGTGCCTGGCCCGGGCTGGCTGCAGGCATGGGGCCGCCTACCACGGTGCCATTGGGCAGGCAGACCATCATCTCCACGGGGAAGCTGTACTTCTCCAGGTGCAAGTCGGCCAGCTTCTTGTGGGACGGGTTCTCCGGGTTGTTCTGCGGGGACGGGCGGGCGCACTCCTGAGGCTCGGCCTCCAGCACTCTCCCGGGGGCTCCCGCGGGGCTGTTCCCGTCCGCCTGCCACTCACCTGCATGTCTTCCAGCTCCCTCACCAGGGACCAAGTGCTGATGAAGCTCTCGTTGAGGAGGGCGAGGATGGGCGAACTTTCCAGGACGGTCTCCCGGAGAGTCCGCCCTGAACCTGTTCAGGGAACAGTGAGGCCACAGTGAGCCGCCCTCCCATGTCTCTCTGGCTTTTCTACGGTAATAAACCTCGGGGGGTGTAGACTGGTCTGTGCACGCCGGTGAGATAACAGAGCCTGCCACCGAGTAGGTGCTGAGTACTGGGCAGCTGTCATTACGGTCAAGGGCATCCTGGCATCCTGGGCTGAGATCTGGGGCGGGGGGCTTCGGCCCAGGGACCTGCAGACAGTGGCAGCTTCTTAAATCCACTAAACTCTGTGGCCCCGGGGCCTTTGCACAGGTTGTTATACCTGAAACACTGTTTCTCCTGTCACTCGGTAAATCTCTACTCATCCTTCCAGTCTCAGCCTAAAACTCTGGGTCTGCCCCTGGGTGATGCTCACTACACTTGAATTTATTCACTCAACGTCTGCCTTCTGTACTCGCCGTGCTCCCCAAGGACAGGGGCCGCTTCTGACTTCCTTATTAGCAGACTCTCAGCACCTGGCCGGCGGCTTGGTGCAGGAGGTGCCCAGGATGTTTGCCGACTGACTGAATGAGGGCAGGGGCACTGTTTTACTCATCTTTGTGCCTCTGGCAGGCACCCAAAATCTTTGTGTCTAGTAGGTCCTGGGTGACTCTTCCGAATGAGTGAATGCCTGGTCAGCCCCTGGCACTGTTCTCTCCCTCCCTTGTGTGCAACACTTCGCAGAGCCCTGGCACCTTCACGTCCACCTTCACGACTCTGGGAGGTAAGTGAGTCCCCGTCCTTCACTGTTGAGAAAACTAAGGCTTAAGGAGAGGGAGTCTCAGACCACAGTGTGAACCTGACGGTAAAGAAGGTCAAATAAGGCCCCTCCGCCCGCTCTTCCTTCGCTGGCAGGGCGGCCTCCTGCCCAAGCCCCAAGACCCTGGGGCCTCAATAAAGTTTCCCTTTCATTGGAAAAAAAAAAAAAGAAAAGGAGGGGGAGTCATTTGACCAAGGTCTCCATGCTGAAAATGACCAAGCTGGGCTCTTCTTACTGTGAACAGCGGCTTCTTCTGAGCTCAGCACACAACCTGCCCCCCAAGCCCTTACCCCACGCCCCTGCCCTGTGTAGTCCCCAAGCCCCCCGGTTTCAACAGGACAGTTCTGCTGGTCTCAGAGCCTCCCGTACCCCACGAGGTCTGATATCTTCTCCCCCAGACTGGCCGGGTCTCCCTCACCTCAGCAGGACTGGTCGTCCAGGGCCCCCCACAGCAGAATTGAGTGCACCAGCTTGTTCTTGGCCTTGGCCTGGTCGAAGGCTTCAGTGAAGGGCAGATAGGTGACCTGGGGCCAGGGGGAGATAGAGAGAAGCTACTGTGTGAGGCCAGGGTCCTGTTCAGGAGCTGTGTGTGTGTGTGTGTGTGTGTGTGTGTGTGTGTGAGAGAGAGAGAGAGAGAAGGGTGTCACTGAGTCAGGGGAATGCCTCCTCCGGGTTCTGAATGATGCAGGGGGGTGGCCTCAGCAGCAGGCCCTGTGCCCAGCCCGGAGTCTCGTGCCCACCTGCTGCTCCCCCAGGCCTGGCCACACGGAGCCCGCCCGTCGCCCTCACCGCTGCCCAGCCCCACCTTCTTGAAGGGGTACATGGCCACCTCCAGGCGTCGGGCGGCCTCCTCCCAGCTCAGCTCCTGCTGCCACTCGATCTCCTCGAAGACAAACCGGAGGGGCTCCCCTGAGGGCGGGCGGCTGTCGATCAGGTTGCCATCCTCATCCAGAATCACAGAAGGCACCGACGGGCCCGCAGCCTCCAGCTCCATCTGGGCCAGAGGCCAGTGGGGGTTGACATCAGGGAGGGTGTCTCAGAGATGGGCAAGGATCTTCAAGTGACCCTCAAAGATACCCCACTCATTGCAAAGGTGGAGAAACTGAGGCTCTGGGAAGGGCAGGGCCTGGTCAAGGCCGCGCTGGGCCTGGGGCAGAGCCAGTGTCCACCCGGTGCGAAGCCGTCGGGGGGCCGACGACAGCTGGTGGGTTTTCTGGGCAGGATCGGGGGCATCCTGCTTTGGGTGCAGTAGGGCCTCAGCCTGCCAGGGGCTCTGCCCTTCTCGCCGGACTGCCTGAGGCTCCCGGCCCTGCGGCTGGATCCTGTCTCCTAATCTGGGTCAGGACCACCTGCGTGCTCACCTGGGGGATGTAGCCGATGTCCACCTCCATGTTGCTGCTCTCACTGGCCCCGTACAGCCACTCCATGTCCACGTTCAGGGACCTGGGGACAGGTGAGAGGGTGGCGGGGGCAGCACACACCCCACCCCCCACCAGGGCCCATTAACCACGTGTCAGACCGGGAGGCACCCGGCTCTCCCCATTTTACAGAGGAGGACACTAGGCCTGGCAAGGCGAACCCAAGGTCTCGGGGCCACTGGGGTTTTGACAGGGCGAACCTGGCCCTTTCCTGTCCCTGGGCTGCCTCTCCCTAAGGCACTGCAACCACACAACGCTCCACCGGCCCCGCCCCTTACAGTTCCCAAAGGGCCTTCACGTCAGTGTCTCCAGGGCTGCTCAAGACTCTGAGGCAGAAAGAGCATCGGTGCCTCCCCTGGGACACCGAGAGGGGCAGGAGCGATCACCCGGCGCCGTCCTCCCTGAGCTGCGCGCCCCCCCCCCCACCCGCTCCCTCTGGCGCGGGAAGTCTGGCTCCACCACGTGCCATCTGCAGAGCTGCCACACGAGGGCAGCCCAGCACCGATGACTACCCACCCCGGGCCGGGGGAGCTGGGTGCCCGAGGAGGTGCGCGGCCCTGTGGCCAGCTCCCAAGACACGGGCTCCGGAGGTCCTGGGGCTGGTCATTTGCCCCTGCCCTGTTTCATCCAATCCGGACCCCCACCTCCAACCCTGAAGGGGAGGCAGGTGTGCCCCGGGCTGAGCCTGTGCAGCTGAGGGGACGGAGACAAACCCACTCCTGCTCCTGGGGACAACTTTCTCTTCCCAGGCTATCCCAACCATCCCTTCACTCCTGCCCTGGAGCCATCCCTTCATCTAGCAGATGAGGAAACTGAGGCCCAGAGAGGGCCAGGGCCTTGCCCACAGCCATGCAACCCGCTGGGGCCACGGTGGAGACTTACTGTGGGCCTCCCACCGAACGTCTCGCCCCTGTCCTGGGTCACTCAGACCTACTAAACAGCCCTTTGCTGTCGGGGAGGAATCTGGAGAGACTGGAAGCCAGCCCCTCTGGGTCCCATGCTCTTGACAAGAGGCTGACCCTGAGCAGGTGGGGGCACGCGGGAAGGTAGCTGGCACGGAATTCTCCCAGAGGTCCTTGCCCTCTTACCGCCACCACGCCCCCCTGCCCCCCACCTCCCAGACCTGAGGTAGCAAGTGCAGGTGGTGGAGGGTCTGCCCCCGGCCCTTCACACATGCCGCTCCCTCTGCCTGGCTAAACCCTCCTAATCCCCCAGGTCTCTGCTTCGATGTCTCTTCCCCTGGGAAGGCTTCCTGGACCCTGACCGAGCAGGTCTGCCCACAGTCTGAGGGTACCGGGCTCCAGCTCTGGGGAGGGTCTGTTGGCTGCTGCCCTGGGCACAGACTCGGCAGTCCAGGCCAACTGGGACATGGCTGCCAGGTGATAGAAGGACCCACCTCAGCTCACCTCAAGCTGCCTCCTCCCAGGTCAGCTCCGGGCCTCTCTCAAGAGATGTGGATCAGGGGAGCGAGGGAGGGGCAGAGACTGAGGGGGCCTCTGGGCCCCCGCTCCTGAGCTCCCAGAGCCGGGGGGTGGGGTGGGGCAAACCGTGCCGGGGCGCGGGGCTGGCCCGGGGCCCAGGCTCCCACCTGTGGTTGGGCACGAAGAGCCGGAAATCTCGGACATGGGTGGCATCCTTGGAGAGGATGATGTGGCCGGTGAACTGGCCGGGCGAGAACCAGAAGGGGAAGTCAGGCGGCTCGCTGAGCTGGAACTCGGCATGGATCCTGGGGGGAGAGGAGCCCGGCTGGGAGCACCCCCTGCGGAGCTGGAGGCCCCCCCCCCCCACCGCCCACCACTGCCACTGCCGCTCTTATGCCAAAGCTGGGGAACCCTTGGCCAGATTCTGGTGTGGAGAACAGGGCTGGGCAGGGGGAAGCCACAAGGCCCTCGAAGCGCTGCCCGTCCTCAGGGCCTGGTCCACACGCTGCCTTCTCCGGAGGCCTTGCCTGACCAGCTGTCCTCTGAGCCCTCCCAGCCTCTGCAGGGGCTGTGACCTGGTGTCACAGCGCTTCCACACTCCCCTCTGGG
The DNA here is from genome assembly GCA_030068075.1 of Paguma larvata. NCBI lineage: Eukaryota > Metazoa > Chordata > Mammalia > Carnivora > Viverridae > Paguma > Paguma larvata. The sequence continues at coordinate 18,843,526 of CM057833.1, read as the reverse complement.
TGGGTGACCATCGCAGCCACCAGCTGCACGCTAAGCAAGCACCACGCTTTCCCCTTGCTCCTAGGAGGAAGTCACAACCCCCACCCCCGCCACAGATGAAGAAACCGAGGCCCAGAGAGCCAACACTGCTTGCCCGAGACCAGAGGGTGGTACGCGGTGGCACTGGGGGCTACCCGGCAGGCCCTGCCCTCGAGGTGCTGCGCCCTTCGGTGCTTCCCCAGGGTCCCCGGCCTGGCAGAGAGACCAGGAGGGGTCTCCGAGGACTACGCACCGGAACATCACGGTGTAGTAGAAGTCACTGATGGCGGTCAGGCAGGCGACAGCCCCTTGAGGGGCAAAGCGGGTCTTCACGAAGGGCCGAGGGTGGAACATGCTCAGGAGCCGGTGGATGATGACCTGAGGGGAGGGCAGTGGAGACCCGTGCCGGCTTGTTGGGGCCCGGGCAGGGGTGGGTAGGGGGAGGCAGGAGAGGAGAGCAGGCCGGGTGGTCCTGGCACTGGGGGTCCAGATGCAGAGTAGGTGCAGAGCAGGTGCAGAGGGGGCCACGGCTGGGCTGGGCCAGGCAGGAGGTGCGCTGGGGCTGGGCTGGGTTGGGGGGTGTGGGCTGGGTCTGGGCTGGAGCTGGGCTGGGCGGGGAGGGGGGCCCCAGGGTCACTACGGGCAGCCCTCACCTCTTTGCCCTTGGGCGGTGGTGGGTAGAAGCGGTTGTTGGATAAATAGCCGGTGAAGACGCTGAGCTCACTGGGGATGATCCACCACGGCTCCCCCAGCTCCGCCTGGCCCCGAGGGGGAAGGAAGGGCCGGAAGTGTCGGGCGGCAAACACCGCGCTCGGCAAGGCCGCAGTCGTCCAGTTGCGGAGGCCGGACAGGGCCAGGCGGGAGACCTGGGGCGGCGGAAAGCCGAAGCTCTGGGGCGCTGAGAACCGCGACCTGGGGGTCCCCGTTCCATGAGTGCGTGGAAGTCTCCCTGCAGCCGAGGCTCCTCTCACCTCCCACCCCCAGCCCCCAGCCCAGGAAGCAGCACCCTCGAGGCCCGCTCAGGCCAAGCCCAGGCCCGAGCCCGCAGGGCCGCCCCGGGCTGGGACGGGGGTGCTCCGTGCAGGGGTTCTGCCTGCCTCTTCCCTCCCTGGTTAAGCCCAGTCACACGGTCCCATTCCCTGGCCTCACAGGCACGTGGTCTTGCCTCCCTCCTTTGCACCAGCTGGTGACCCTGACTGCCCCTGCCTGCCATCCCCTCTGCCAGCCTTGCCTTCTCCCTCCCCTTCTTCCTTTCACATCTCCCCCGCCCCCCCCCCCCGGGGTAATGTCCCACCTACGGGGCAGAGGGTTTGGAGGAACGTCTGAGGAGGACCACCCGGGGGGAATCTCCGGAGTAAAGAGCAGGATGTGGCCACAGAGAAGGGGAAGGAAGGCGACCCCCAGGGAGTGCCTGCTTCCCGGGTAGCCAGCACCCCTCTGGCTGGGCACCTGGCATGCCCGGGGTCCCTCGGCTGTTTCCCGACACTTCAGGAAGGCGCCCTCTCTGTCTGGCGAGCTGCTGCGCAGGACAGGACGAGGGTCAGAATGTGCGGGCCTGCCCGTCTGCACATCTAGAACACTGAGGCCGGACCTGGAGCGCATCCTCCGGTAAAGCCCGCACCTTCCACCTTCCGCAGCCCCTCCCCGCCCGGCTGCGCTCTGGGCAGGAGTCGTGTGGAGGCGCTGGCCGCCAGGGTGGCAAGTGCCTGGCACCTTCGGGGGCGCTCGGCCACCAGGGAGCTGCCAAGTCTTCGACAGCAGCAGGCTTCCTCTCCCTTCCGCACCCCTGCAGTGGTGGGGGCCAGGCTCACTGCGAGGAGGGAGGAGGGGGGTTCCCAGAGCTATCCCCAAGAGGACCGAGCAGGCGGGTTCTCCGAGCAGGGCCCGCTGTCCTGGAGCTGCCTGCCGCTGGGCCCTGCCCACGGGCTGGCCGCCCCTGCAGGGGAGCTGCCCGCAAAGGGGGGGCTGCGCTATGGGGCACTGCTCCTGACCCATCTTCCCTATAAGAGCAGCTGTGCCCGGGCACCCTGCAGGTCCCGCCCCGTCCTCACTGCTCTGCGGGGGACTCATCTACTCGGACAGCTTCAACCGCCAACTATCGCTGCCAGCTTTGCCCCTGCAGATCTGCAGGTCAAACCCGTGTTTCCAACCACTTACTGGCCTGTGCCCCTGGATGTCCCCAGGCGCCATGACTTCAGTGTGTCCAAGCTGACCTCATTCCCTCCCCACCAGACCCACTCCCTGCTCTGGGTCCCACGGGGCAAATGGCCCACCCTGCACTGGTCCCCAGCCAGAAGCCTGAGTCACCCCTCCAGCCACCCGCACCCCTCCCCCCCCACTTTCTATTAGCAGCCATGCCCTGCCTGCCTTCCTTTCCCGGCATCCTCCAGGAGGCCTTCCTCTCCATTACCACTGCCTCCCCCCACACCAGCCGCCTCCTCCTCCTCCTTCCCGAGAACTGGTCTTCCTGTCTCCCATTTGTCCCCAGCTGCCGGCCTGCCGAGCGTCTGATGAGGGAACCTTCCCACTTCAAACTCTGCCGCGGTAACTTGCTGCTGCAGAATGAAGGCCAAAGTCAGGCAACCCAGGCCCTCTGCAGTCTGGTGACTTCTTTTCCAGCCCCACTGGAAAAGATGGAGGTCTCCCTGCAGCCAAGGCTCGTCTCACCTCCCACCCCCAGCCCCCAGCCCAGGAAGCAGCACCCTCAAGGCCCGCTCAGGCCAAGCCCAGGCCTGAGCCGGCAGGGCCACCTGCATGGGTCCCCGGCGCTCTGGGTCCAGTCGCACCGGCTCCGTGTCCTCAGGGGACTGGCCTGGCGCTTTCTGCCTTCAGACCTTGGTTCATGCCCAAGTGGCATTTCAGGAGAAAGGCTGAGTAGGTGGGGGCCGGGCAGAGAGGAAAAGCCGCTCCTGGCAGAGGGAACAGCATACGAGGAGGCTCACAGCCGGAAGAAAGCCTTGGACATCTGGAGTGGCAGAAACAGAGCCGGTGGGGGAGGTCTGGGAAGGCCGGCAGGGTGTGGGGTTGCCTCGGTGCCATGATGGGCTCGAGACCTTGGCCACGAGACCTCAGGCCGGGGCGGGGCTGCTCAGGAGGAGAGCCTTGGTCAGGTGCCCTCCCCACCCTAGGACCCCCTGCCGGGGACGGAACCTCAGGTCTGGTTCACCAGAGTTCAGCAGGGCACCTGTCAGGTGCCAGGGGCCTGAGGATGCACAAAGGTTCAGGTCATAGCCCTTGCCCTTGAGAAACTCACAGCCTGGGGGGAAAGACCGAGTTACAGAAAGTAGGGAGCCCACACGAGGCACCTGCCTCAACACCGCCTCCAGGGCACGTGCTGCTTCCTCTGACCAGGCCCTTCCCCGCCGCCTCCCCCCGCTGAGCCCCCTCCTCCTGCAGTGTCTATCAGATGGCAGATTCTTCCTCCAGGAAGCCAGCCCAGATCCCATCTGGGTTAGGGGCTCGTGCTTATCCCTCCTGCACCAGACTGTGTCCCAGACAACAGGGTCAGCACCGCCCCCACTTCTGCACCTCCCCAGGGCCTGGCATGCTGGGGGCACAGAGGGCAGTTAATAAAGGAAGGAAAAGTGGAGCCTGGGTGGCTCAGCTGGTTGAGCGGCCAACTCTTGGTTTCAACTCAGGTCATGATCCCAGGGTGGTGGGATCGAGCCCGGTGGGGGGCTCCATGCTGAGTGTGGAGCCTGCTTAAGATTCTCTCGCCCCCTCTGCTCCTCTCCCCAATTTGTGTGCTCTCTCTCTCTCTCTCAAAAGTAAAGATAAATTAAAAAAAAAAAAAAACAAAAAACAAGGAAAAGAAGGAAGGAAAGAAAGAAAGATAAGCAGAACACAGACCAAATCTCAGGAGGTGGGTGTGCACAGAAGGTTCTGTACCCGTGGTCCCACCTGTGAGCGGCCTCCACTGCCCTCCACTCAAACTCACCCCCAGGAACCCATCTTTGCTCTTGGTCATGGACTCCGGGATCAGAGGCTGGAATCGGGCTTCTATGGTGAGCGTCTCCTCGCTGGGGTCGAGGGGCGGCTCCTCTTCCTCGTGGCTGGCAGCAGGAGTTGAGCCTGTGAGACACGGTCAGTCTGGTCACTGGAGAGGGCCCTGCTCTCGGGCTTCCCTTCTCGGGAAGGGGAAGTTCCCACCCCTCACCCCCCAGAATGGCAGGTGATGAAGGGAGCCAGGCTTGGAGCTGGAGTAATGGTTAACAGACTGAAGTATCATATTTTTGTTTCACTGTAGCTCTGCGAAGCAGAGAATACCATTATTACCAACTCTATTTTACAGATGAGAGAGTAGAGGCTCAGAGAGGTGAGGTCACTTCCCAAAGGTCACACAGCTAGGTAGTGGGGGAGTCAGGATTCAAACCCAGGCTTGTTTCATTTACTCCAAACGCACAATCATACGTGACCCTCTTCTGAGGGCATTGTGATCTCAAAGACTCAGTTTCCTTAAAAGGTCAGGAACCAGAGGAGCTGGGTTCAAATCTGGCCCGTTACCAGCCATGTGATGTTCGGCCAGTGGCTTGTTATGAGGACTGGATACGAGGAGCCACGTAGCGTTACCACCAGGTTTGGGACAGAGTGAACCTGTAATAAACTTGAGCTGTGTCACTCCTAGCAGAGCCTTCAGGGTCGGGGAGCCACGGAGCTAGGGCTCAAACTCAATTCTTCTGACTCCACCCCGTGCTCTTTCTCCCAGGCCAGGCTGGCTGCAGAAAGGCCATTCTTGTCCCCCCTTCCCTTTGTCCTGCAAACTGAGTCCGAGATGAACTTGGAGTTGGGCCCACCAAAGGCAGCATCTGGGCAGGCAGCTGCCTGTCCCAGTGGCGGGGATCCCGGCCCCAGAGAGAAGCTACGGTCTGGGGCCTGGAGAGGAGAGCACACGGGCTCCAGGCTGAGGTGGGTTTCAGCCCCTGGCTGATCTGGGGCAAATCCCTCAGCCCCTCCGGTTTTCCCACGTGGGACATCGAGGCCATGCTGCCCTGCGTGTCCCTGGCACGGGGCCCTCGTGAGGAAATGAACGCTTGTCAGAGAGTCACTCAGAACAATGAGTGAAAGTGAGAACCGGAACCATCTCTGACACCGTCTTTGGTGGCATAAGCTCCGAGGCCGCAACGCCCTCAAGAACGCCCGGCTTCTCCCCGGTTTTCTGGGTGGCCCCGTTTCCCTGTCTGTATAAGGCGAGGCTGGAATGGCAGGGGCTGAACTGGATTTCTTAGATCTTTTCCTGCCCGAGGCATGCCGAGTCCAAGCCTTTCAAGTGTGGACGGAGTCGTGAAGGTTTGGGGAGAAATGAGGCCTGCTTCAGAAGGGCTGGCTGACGGGAGGGAGGGGCCCTGGACGCTTCTGAGGAGCAAGGCAGTGAGTGGAAGGGCTTGTCCCGGCTCTTGTCCCCGGGCAGGTTCGTGGTACAGAGGTGATGCGTGGCAGCTGCTGCCGAACCGACTGACAGACCAACGGGCCGCGTCAGGAGCGAGTCTTAACCGGGAAGCATCGGCATCACTCAGGGCGCCTTTTTAAACGACAGATGCCCCGAATCTTCCTCAAACCTACGGAGTCAGAATCCCCAGGGGCTAGAATGAGGAAGCTGCCCTTTTAATCAGCACTCCCCAGCAGCTCCCGAGGCGAACCCCTGTTATTTCTGCATTTGTGAGCCATCGCAGCAAAACTTTCCAAAGAGCAATGTGCGAACTTATTAGCCCGCCTGGCTTTTTCAATTCTTTTACGGTTATCCCAGATAATTATTAATAATATTGTCCAGCATGCTATGGCCTGATGGTTTTTCACATAAAAAGTTTTATTTCCTGACGTACAAGTAACTCATTACAGACAATTCGTAAAAAAAAACCTTTAAGATATAAGGAAACTTAAACACACTCATAACTGTGCCAACTAGACAGCCTGCTTCTGTTTCCTGCGTAGATGTGATATTTTTGGCTTTGTTTTAATTTGTTTTTTGTTTTCCCGAAACTTGGTGCAGTTTTGTGCTCATAGTGGCCTAGGGGGTAATGGAGAGAGGGATTATTGTCTCCTGATGGAGAAAAAGATTTATGTGGAAAAAAAAGGGGGGGGGCGCCTGGGTGGCTCAGTGGGTTGAGGATCTGACTTCGGCTCAGGTCATGATCTCACGGTTCGTGGGTTCGAGCCCCCCGTAGGGCTCTGACAGCTCAGAGCCTGGAGCCTGCTTCGGATTCTGTGTCTCCTTCGCTCTCTGCCCCTCCCCCGTATGCACTCTGTCTCTCTCCCAAAAATAAATAAATGTGTAAAAAAAAAAAAGATTTATGGGAAAAAATTAAAAGTGCCCTCAAGCCCAGCAAGCTTGTCACATATGTGAGAACTCGCTCTCTCTGTCCATAAAAAAGGACAAGGAGGCGGCTGTGTGGATGCGCGGGGAAGCGTCTGCAGAATAAGAGGCCGAAGCATATCCGCCTGAGGCCGACCTGTTTACCTGCCCGTCTGCTTGCAGGACAGAGCTGAATGTCACCGAGAGACACTGACACACGTCTGCTCCAGCAAACTCGCATTTTTCATCTGACCCTCCTCCTCCGGCGGGGACTGTGGTCACTGGGCCAGCAAGTGGCCGGCCTCTCTGACCCACGGAAAGCCCATCGCTGTGCTGTGGGGCTGACCCACCCGAGAGCAGCCGGCCTCTCCTCCTTGCCTTTCCCATCTCTTGACCTACTTACTTACACCCACCAGTTTGGATATCGGAGATCCCGAGTTCAAGAAATGGGAAAGAAATGGACACAGCGGTCGGGGGCCATGGTGAGATAATGAGGGAGGCATTTAATAACTCATTAGAATGTTTCAGCCCCTCAACTTTATAAAAAAAAATATAAGTGATTACAATGAGGTAAAAGCAGATCGCCGGAACTGGCTAGGAATCTGACGGTCCCTAAGCAGAGTTCAGTATTGGGTAAGACTAGTAAGAGTTCCTGTCCATTGAATAGCCAGCTACCGTAAACTCTCCAGATACGGTCTCTGACCCTCACACCTGTGAACAGGTCCAGATGGCCCCGGCTCTAAACCTGGCTCTGTACCTCCCTGTGCCTCAGTCTCCCCAACTATAAACACGAAAATTAGGAGAGCGGCTATCCCACAGGACATCGTGAAGATTAAAGAGATAACTCAGATGAAGTGCCTGGAAGTGGTCAGGCAACATTAACTAGTCTTTGCACTTGAGAACTGGCTCAGGCGGGCGCCAGAACAGCTCGCCCAAACCGCCAACTAGAAAGTACCAGAGCAGGGAGGACCCCAGGGCTGTCAGGACCCATGATCTCCCTCTCCAGGTGGCCTTCCTGCTCAAACACGGTGGCCCAGAAGCGGAGGGCCTGCCTTCGTGCTCCCCCTCCCAGTCCCCAGCCTCTCCTGGTACCTGTCAGCTTCTCAGCAATGGGCTTGAACTCCTCGGGGCTGATGTACATATCCCGGTCAGTGTCCAAGGAGGAAAAGAGAAAGAGGCCTTCTGTCCCCAGGGACTTCAGGGCTGACTCCTGCTTGGGAGGAAGGGGCTCCACTGAGAACCAGTGAAGACCCCGCTGGGGTCCCAAAGAGGCAGAGGGGGCAGCTCCCACCACCTTCCTCCTGAGTTCTCAGGACACTTCCAGTCCACCCATTCAGACGTCACCACCGCACACCCCCGAGTCCCAGTTCCCCACCTGGTCCCTGCTGGTCCCTGTTTCACTCTGCTCCTTCATCACCATCTACTACCCCCAAGGCTGTCCTAGTCTTCCATCTGGCCCCGTCCCCATTTCACACTCTTTCACCAGTGTCCTCTCCTGTCCCCCCACCCCCACCCCCCCGCACTGTCCCGGCACTCCCCAGGCCCCCACCAGACTCTCCGAGTCAGAGCTTCGCTCCCACTGTCCAAATCACCTCTCTGGACCGCCCCTCCGGTCTGTCCCAGGCCCTGCCTCACACCGGGTCAACGCTCCCGGCCTCCGCGCAGCAGTCTTCCACCAAAGTCGGCCGGACTCCCCCCCACCAACTCCCCACCCCTTTTTTCTCCCTTTCTAGCGACCGTCCCGGCTCTCCGGTCCTGACCTTCTATCCCGCCCCAACTCCAACCCGTGCCTCCCCATCCCCTCCTCCGCCCCCTCCGAACCTCTCTGTTCCCTCCGAGGACCCTCCTCCCGCCCCCTCCCCTGGCCTCCTCCTAGCACCCCCGGTCCCCCGCCGTCCGCTCCAAGCCCCGCCCTCCGAGCCCCTCCCCTCGCCTCCTCCCAGGCTCTCCCCCGCCCTCCGAGCCCCCCACCCCTTCTGAGCCCGCACCCCCAGCCCCCCGAGTCCAGGCCTTCCGAGAGTCCCGCGCGCGCCCTTCCCCGCGGGCCGGACCTGCCGCGCGGCCGCCTGGGCCTCGGCGTGGCGGGCATAGGCCCGGGCGGCGGCAACGGCGGCGGCGGCGGCGAGCAGGGCCCCGAGCAGCGCCAGGGCGCGGGCGCGACGGGAAGCGGGCGGTGGCGCGGCGGGGCCCGGGCCGGGCGGCCTGCGCTCCCCCGGCCGGACCCGGCCCATGGCGGCGGCGGGGCTGGCGGACTCGCGGTGGCGACGGCGGCGGCTGGGCAGCAGCGGCGAGGCGGGGCGGGGCAGGGGGCCGGCGCGGGGCGGCCTCCGGGCCGTGGGGGGCGGGGCGGGGCGGGGCGGGGGTGGCCCGCGCGGGCTGCGGGTTCAGCGGCGTCCCGGCGAGCCGAGCGAGTCAGCGGAGGGGCGCCGGGACGCCCCGCCACCCGCCCGCCAGCCCGGCCGCGCCGCCGCCGAGCCTCCTCCCTGCGCTTCAGCTCCTGCAGAAAAAGCGGGCCTGGCGTCCCGCCCGGCGGAGGCCCGGGAGGCGGCGGGGGGCGGGGCGGGGGGCGAGCGGTGGATCCGCGCCCCTGGAGCTCGCCGGGGAGGGCACTCGTGGGCCGCCGGGCCTCCCGTCCCCCTCTGTCGGCCAGAGGAGGGTACCCCTTATCCCAGCTGCTTTCAAATGAAACGTCTTCAGTCATCTAAAAGAATAAAAAACTACAAAGAAAGTCCAAGCTCTATTCCATTCCCTACGTGGGCCAGCTGGAAGGCCATCTCTGCACATTTGCGGGCGTGGGGGAGGAGATCTATCTGCTCGAGGCCACACACAGGTGGTGCGGCCCTGAGACCCTCACCTGCTGAGGCCAGAAGGTCCTCACCTGTCAGGACGTGTCCGAAGAAATCCCTGGGCTGGTGGGGCCCGTGGCCCCTTGGCACCAGCAAGACGGGACAGTGACTCGCCAGCTACTCTCTCCTCTGCTGGACGGTCTCCTGGTCACAGGAGTGATTTTTCTAGAGAACAACTCTTGGCATGTTGGGAGGAGGACCTTGGGAATGGAGGCAGGTGGAGTTTGAAGAAATACTGTAGGATCCGTCAGTACTTTTGGTTCCTGTCTCCAGGAGCCTTCTTTCCGCTGGGGCCCTCTTCCATCATTTCAAGGTCTCCAGGAGCCCGGGGATGGCTCTGTCTTTCCCAGGAGAGGGCAGCAGCTGCCGAAGCCACGAGACAAGAACCTGGCTGCGGAGACAGCAGCCGCATCCTGGGAAGATCACTGCCGGCCCCAGTGCACCTGCCCCTGTCAGGTCCGAGACGTTGGAGGGATCTAACACTGTGCTGGACTCGGTGCTGGATGCTTTATGCTTAGTTGTTCTCAGGCAACCCAGTGAGGTGAGGATCGTTTGCCTCGTTTTTAAATTAAGGAGCCTGAGCTTAGGCACCCAGGTCTGTCTGAGTCCAAAACTCCTGCCCGGCTGCCTGGCAGGGGATGGCCCAGCAGACTGGAGGCGAGGACTTCCTTCTACCACCATGTCCGCCCTTCATGGATGACCAGCTATGACAGTGCCCTGCGGGCGGGGCCCATCCTCCCAGAGCCCACACAGGACCTGACACATGCCGGGCACCCCAATGTCTTTTGGATGAATGCCTCTCAGGGACCAAGACTTGTAGGCTGTGGCCCTAGCTTTTGCCCGGTGCTCTGGTCACAGAGCCTTGCCGGGGGTGGGGGGGCGGGGAACCCACCAAGGGCCCGACATCTGCCGTTGGCTTCCGAAGGCTTCCAACTATGCTACTTCCAACTCATTACCGCTAATGTTTGGGGACACCCTGCATACGACAGATGCTATTAGAAAACCAAATTCTGCTCTATGAGGAAGCAAAACTAACCGAGCACAAAGCAGGTTAGGAGGGGAAGATCGATGAGCCAAGGCCCCTGGAAAATAAATGAGGGACGTTTTCTTTGCCAGATGACTTTTATTTATTACACTTGCTTTTTGTTAAAGACACAGACACCCCACTGGTCTCGGCAGCCCAGGGTTGGGGAGATGAGCTGCTGAGGTTGGGAGGGCGCTGGGGCGAGGGGTGGGTTTGTAAGACTTGACTTAGGTCAGTGAGCTTCTGGGAGAAAGACCGATCTTGGGACCCAGCTCTGGGAAGACGGCTCTGGGCCTTGGCAGTGGGGCAGGACTGGGCGTCCCGCTGGTGGCACCCTTCTCAGGAGGCTTGTCTCTAAACCAAGGACGCGGGCAAGGCAGGGTCTGGAGAGATTGGGCCAGCAGGGAAGTTCTGGTCAGGGGGGCGGTGCCGCAGGGGCCTTCTGGCACCTCATTCCTGGGCCGTGAGTGGGCACGGGCGGTGTTTGGTTGTAGCAGCGGGTGAAAGCGCATCAAAATGAGGGGCTCGCAGGCTAGCGGGGAAACCATTCGGACACCCACTCAACAGATATTTATCGAGGGTCTTCAGTGCTTGGTTCTGGGCATTGGGGATCCGTCAGAGGAACAGAGCGGAGTCTCTGCTCTTCTAGACAAGTGGATACTATGACCACCCCCGCCCCCTGGCCTTCCTCAGAAGTGGATGATCTGAGAGGGGGCTGGGGGCAGAGGAGGGTCCCCGTGACTATCAAGAGGCGCCGGAAGAGCCTTCAGAGTGGAAGGCCAGCCAGGCCCGAGTTCAGGAGGTCACCAGTCAGAGCACCAGGGGAAGACCGTTCCAGGGGCAGGAATAGCAGAGACAAAGAAAGGCCTGGTGGCATGAAAATCAATGGCATGTCTGTGAGGACACAGGCCAGTGGGTTGGGGGGGGAGGTGAGGGAGACACAAGGGCGTGTGAAGGGAGAGGAGGCAGGAAAGACAGGCTGGGGCTCCGAGCAACTTGTGAAAAGCTTGGACTTTATCCCTGACACAAAAGAGTCTTCAGAAGAGCAGCCACGGGGGGACCTTCAGGCTACTGAGGGGTGGGTGCCTCCCCTCCCTGCCGAGGAGTTCTGGCTTCCACACTCGCCTCACCGCACGGCGGCCATTGGTGCCAACACCCCAGGCTCTCCACCATCCACCCAGCCACCGGAAGGGGAGGGAGGGCTTGGCCTTGCTGCAGGCAGGAACGGGGTCACTGCCTCACACCCCGGCTGCTTCCCCTCACCCTCCACCCCTGCCCTCCGGTAGCAACCTCTCTTCTGCTCGCTGTTTCACTGGGGCAAACGCTCTGGTGAGGGGCCCCTCTCCGCCAGGGCCCCTGCTGCTCTCCAGGAGAAGATCAAATTAGGCTTTTCTACTCCAGCTCTAGGAAGATGATGAGCTGGGGTGCGAGGAGGAGGAGGAGGAGGAGGAGGAGAGCCACTTGGTTCCGGGCTTTGTGTTTCTCCTCTCGCTAGGCCCCTGGACAGGCAGAGGGGGTGTTTGCTGCAAACCCAACCCCTGCCATGTTGGCGGCCGGCATTTGGGAGCCAAATGTCACTCGAGGAAACGGAGGCTTCTGGTGCCACCATAAGGATAGTTTTACCTGCCTGGACCCCGTGGGCCCCTCAATGGACTAAGTGCCTGCTATGTGTCAGCCTAGTCTAGGCTCCTGGAGCACAGAAGTGAAGACAGATGAGGCACTTCCTCTTCTGGAGCTAAATATACTGGCAGGAGGCGAGAGGCGATAAACACACAGAGAAGGTAATTTTGGAGAATGGTAACCGCGAAGGGGGAAGACAGGGTGGCACAGAGTGGCGCGCGCGGGGGTCCCCGGGAGGGAGCATTGACGCTGCAGCCTGAGTGGAAAGAGGCCAGCTCCTGCAGGACGAAGGAAGGACATCCCAGGCAGGGGTGAAGTGCGGAGGCCTGAGTCGGAAACAGACTTGGTGTGTTCAGGAAGCCTGGAGAAGGCGGAGCTGGCCATGCGGAGAGAGGGCAGGAAGGGCTGGTGACAGAGTCGGGGCCGAGGCGACAAGCTGAGTGTAGATATAATGGGAACCTGTTGTAGGGTTTTAAGCTGGGGGAGGGTGGGGGGTGACGTGTGTTGTTTTTCTTTTCCTTTTTTTTTTTTATTAAGCTTTTTATTTTAATTCCAGTACAGTTACCTGATTTGTCTTCAAAAAGAACTTTCTAGAGGCCCCTAGGTGGCTCAGTTGGTTCAGTGTCCGACTTCAGTTCAGGTCGTGATCTCCCCGGTTTGTGGGTTTGAGCCCCCGCATTGGGCTTTGTGCTGAGAGCTCAGAGCCTAGAGCCTGCTTTGGATTCTGCGTCTCCCTCTCTCTCTGCCCCTCAGTCGTGATCTCCCCGGTTTGTGGGTTTGAGCCCCCGCATTGGGCTTTGTGCTGAGAGCTCAGAGCCTAGAGCCTGCTTTGGATTCTGCGTCTCCCTCTCTCTCTGCCCCTCACGCTCTCTCTCTCTCCTCTCAGAAATAAGTAAACATTAAAGAAATTAAAAAAAAAAACACAACTTTTTTTTTTTTTTAAATAAAAAAACACCCTTCCTCCAATCCTCTTGCTCCTTCAGGACCGGAGGCTGAAACTCTCAAGTGCAAAGACAGCAGAGTTTCACACAAGCCACAGAAAATGAGTCTGAACGCTGGGCGACTTCAAATGGTTAGTGTCGGACCCGGGAAGGCGGTGCCAGGTTAACAGCCCCGAACCCCGCTCCTCGTGTCTGATTTGAACTGTGGCCACGGCCAAGGAGAGAACGGGTTGGGGCCATCAAGCTCTGGTTTGCGCAGGACGGAGGGGTGCTGAGGCGGGGGTGGGGGTGGGGGTGGGGGGTGGGGCTGCTCGGTTAGGAAAGCAGCAGAGTCCCGGGATGAGCTGGCCACCCCCCCCTGCAGGGATGGGTCTCAGGGTGCCGGTAGGGTGCTCAGTTGTGTACTTCAGAGATTTTAGCCACAAAGGGGTAGAAAAGGGCTTTATGATGGCCAGACCAAAAAAGCATAAGAGCCCTTATTATATAGGAGATAAGTTGTTATAAGTTGTCTCATATAAATTAAGAGAAAACTCAGTGGAATGTTTATAATCTAAAGACCAAGAAAGGGGTGGGGTGGACCTGGGATGGCTCAGTTGGTTAAGCATCCGACTTTGGCTCAGGTCACGATCTCACAGTTCATGAATTCGGGCCCCACATCCGGCTCTGTGCTGACAGCGCAGAGCCTGCTTCAGATTCTGTCTCCTTTGCTCTCTGTCCCTCCCCCACACTTTCTCTCTCTTTGAAAAACAAATAAACATTAAAAAAGAAAAAACAAACAAGACAAAGACGAAAGAGGAAGGAGAGAGCTCCTGACCTCTGCTGAGGGGGTTGGACTTATTTGTTCTTCAGTAGGAGGGATCCCGGTGACATTGCAGAGACAGAGGCAGGACCTCGGAGAGCAGGTGAGATCTCTTCCCAAGGAGCCGGGACCTAGGGCCCCACCAGGAGGGCCCCTAAAGCCCCAGTGGGTGCCAGCAGTCAGGGTGGCCGCCTTGGTGATCAGGTGAGCCTCCGGCAGGGAAGGCGTCACCTGGCGATTGTCAGTGGGGAGCCTCATGCTGGGGAACCTGTGGAGTTGGCGCCCTATGGCGAGCGCTGGAAAAGTGACAAGGGCGAAGGGTAGGGCGTGCAACCAGGAGACGCGGGTACCTCCAGGCCTGTGCCGGATGCTCCGCGGGAGGCCGTGTCCTGGTTGGAATGACCCGCGGGGTAGGGGTGAAGGTGGACAAAAAATGACATTTGGGACCCAAAATTCACGGGTATCCTACCCACCACAGATCCAGAAGATTCCAAAGGGAAAAGAGAAAGTCCCCAGAGCCGGAAAACAGCCACGCTCGCGAAGGAGAAGGGCCATCTTCGGAAGCAGCTTTAACTTTCAGAAGCAGGGCTGGACCTGCTCCGCAGGAGTGGGGGACGCAGGGGGGCGGAGGCTGCAGGAGCCCCGAGGCCTCGAGGCCTCCTGTGCGGCTCCAGACGGGCGGGGCCAGCAGAGCCTGCCCCTTGGCGGGAGGCCCCTGCTCTCTCCGTGCTCCAGGGGGCACGGGTTTCCGAAGCTCCTGCTTAGGGTTAGAACCTGAGAATAGTTTCCGCTGAGACAGAGGTAAGGGCAAGATGAATCCTGCGGCCTCCGGCCTCAGAAGTCAGAGGAAACTTTCAAAATGCAAAGTAGGTCATTTCAGGGCCCTGCTTTAACCTCTTCTCAGCTTCTTGCTGCTCAGATTCACGTCGGCCTCCGCCCCGGCCCCCCCTGAGGCCCTACAGGATGGAGCCCCGTCCCTCGGACTTCCTCTGACCCACGGGCCGGCGACCCCGTTCACCTTCGGCCTTCCCCTTCCTCAGGCGCGCCACTACTTCCTACCTCTGAGCCTTTCCGTTCTCTGTTCCACTGCCTGGAATGGTCTGTCACACAGGCCCGCACCCCGGGGGCATCCCTGACCTCCCCGTCTCCAGTGTCCCTCTGTCACTCTCCTATGTCCCCTGCCTGTGGCCTCCCAAGCATTTATCTCTGTCTGCACCCACCTAACTGATGTGTTTGCACTTCCGTCCCGGCCCCGCCCTGCCACTGGCCTGGGAGTCCCTTGGGGACAGGAACCTTGTCTGTCGTGTTGAAGCTGCAGTTACAACACCTTGCCCGTTGCCCTGCAGAGAAGGCTAACAGCCCCTTGTGGAATTACGAAGCCTGGAGGGTTCTGGAACGGCAGTCTGGGCAGCAGCAGTGGGCCCCATAACCTATGAAGGCCTGGGGGTGGCCTGAGAATCTGCATTTCTAACAAGCTCCCAGGTGCTGCTTGTGCCTCCACCACCGATGGAATGACCGGCCAGTGCTGGATCATTCCATGGGCCGGAGCAGGAGAACTCCCAAGGGACCGACGACTGGGGCGAGGGGTCCCGTGGGTCGGGGCAGCAGGGTCCCGGTGTCTCCCCACAGGGAGACCACAAGGCTGGCCGATAAATCCAAAGCCTTGGGGGAGGGAAGTTGAGGCGCTGCACGTGCCTGCACGTGTGTGTCAGAAGCCTTTGCCTCTACTCAGCCCCTAGACTGGGGATGTCCCCCCTTGGAGAGTGGCCTGACTCCCCTCTGTCTCCATGGGATGAGGGGGGACTCATCAGTTGGGTGAACTGGGTGAACCCCGGCATGCCTATCACCTTACCTAGGGGAGGGGGTCACCACACTGCCCGAGGGCCGCTGGGCCTGGGAGCTCATACTCCACCGTTCTGGGGCCTTCCTGTCCCATGGTGGGAAGAGCCCCCGTTCTCCCTCCCCACATGCTTTCTGGAATCCACAGTCAGCCCACAGCCCAGACAGCCCCCAGAGACCCGATGAAACTGACCATCACCCCCACCCCATTCTCAGTCGGCTGGACCTCGTGGGAGGCAGGTGGGTGATTAATCCCTAAACCTCCGACACATTCTCGCTGCCTACAGCGTATGGGGACCCAAAGGTGAGGACGAGATCCCTGGGGTCTGTCAGGGAGAGGCTCATGCAAACCTGCGTCTACCCTAAGTATGTGGGGACCCAGGAAAAGGAGTTTTTAAGGCTGTTTCAAGGGAAGGGCAGGAAGAGGTCTAGGAAGGCTTCCTGGAGGAGGTGATATGGAGGGCAGCCTGGAGGAATGAAAAGGAGTTTAGTGGGCACACCTGGGGGCAGAGGACAAACAGGGATGGAAATGTACGAGGCACGTGAGGTCACGCGCAGTTCCAGATTGGTTTCCAAAGGCCAGACCCTCTGGGCCGCTTGCATGCTTTTCTGGGCTGGGTTTTACCATTCCCTAAAGCCCCAAAGGCCTCCGGGAGACAGATCGCAGTCACCATTCTTTTCGCTTACCCCAGGGAGGGCACAGAATTCGTTGTTCAAACTGGGACACTTCTGAGAGCAGAGGGGGCGTGGCGCATTCACGTGTGGGAACAACAGGTTTGGAAACTAAACCGGCAAGAGGAAATGTCACGAGCAGGCTGAGGGCTGCCCTAGATTGGGGGTCGTTTATGAGAGGAGGGGGGGGATGAAGGGTGTGGGCGTGGCAGGGAGAGCCCTGAGGGCGTCTGTAGGGGTGCCCAGAGGCCAGGGACAGCTGATTGACCCAAGCAGGCCTCCCGGCATCTCAGGTTCCTGCTCTGTGGGTCGCCGCGACCCCTCCCCATGTGGTGGGCAGGATTCGTCAGGGACATCCCGAAGAGGAGAGCCGAATGGGACCCCAGCCTCGCCCCCACGGCCGAGGGCCTCTGCCAGATTCGGGGTGTCTCCCCTCCACCCTCCGCCCCTGCCTGAGCACCCCCACATCAGGCCGGCTCCCGGAAGCCCTTGGATCCTGCTCCCGGTTTTCTAATTCCGTACTCCAGGGCTCACGGCAAAACTGCTTGCTCAACGCGAAAGTGGAAAATGTTCAGATTTATTGCTTTGAGATTTCGGTTTGTCTCCTGGGCCTGGTTGATGCAGTTCCCTCCAAGTTTCAAAGCGTTTTGTTTAAAAAGGAGAATTTTTGACAGCAGCGTTTTCTCGTTTACAGAGAGCGTTCACATAATCGCAGCAACCATCATCGCTAGATGTATTGAGGTACTGCGCTGGGGGGGCCCAATTAACCCTCGGATTCACCCTCCCTCGCCACAGAGGCTCAGAGAGGTAGGGGGCTTGCCCGAGGTCACACAGCCCAGGGAAAGGGCAGGGTGCAGCCGAACCCAGGTCCACGGTGTCAGGCGGTGCTCGCCCTCTCCTGTTCTGCCTTTCTTATCTTCAACTTGACCTGAGGCACACAGATCTGCACATATACCAGTGGGTGAGAACAAAACAAAACAAAAACCAGAGGCTCTTGGAGAAAACAGGGGCCGGAATGAGTATAAAAATAACCAAGTATGTCTTAAGGGAACCCTCAACTCCCCAAACAATATATTTTGTGCTAAGATTATTTTTGTGATGACGCAGGTGGTAGGGGTTCCAGCGGGGCAGGGAGTCTGCGAGGGGAGGACTGGCTTTGTAAATTCCAGGACCGCGCTCTTCAAGACGGCGCTCAGTGCCACCTACGGCCACTTAAACTTAATTAAAATGAAATAAAAATTGGTGGCACCTGGGTGGCTCAGCCGGTTAAGTGTCTGACCTCAGCTCAGGGCTTCATCTCTTGGTTCGTGAGTTCCAGCCCCGCATCGGGCTGTCTGCTGTAAGCAGAGAGCTGCTTTGGATCCTCTGTCTTCCTCCCTCTCTCTCTTTCAAAAATAAATAAACATTAAAAAAAATGAAATAAAATTTAAAATCTTAGTTCCTCGGTTGCGCTCGGCACATTTTAAGTGCTCAGTACCCACCCGCGGCCACACTATGGGACAGCACAGAACTTCAATATTTCCAACACGGCAGCAAGTTCTGCTGGACAGCATTGTCGTAAGCCCCCAGCAAGCCTGCTCCTGTCTTGTCTGGACTGTCCCGGAGGGGCGGGGAGCCAGTGACGCAGGTGATAGCTCCCTCTGTAGCCAAGGTACCTCGGGATGCCAGCCCAACACCCGAGCCCCTCTCCTCTGGAAGGGTCACAACTCCACGGATGCAGATAAAGGGCAGGAACCAAGAGAGCGGCCATCAGGGGAGGCCTTGCCACTCGGTGTTGGCAGCGGCAGCATCCCTGGGGGCTTGTTAGAAGCTCAGTATCTTGGGCTCCACGCCTGCCCACTGAATGTGAATCTGCATTTTAACGAGATCCCCAGGTGATTCAGGTGCACGTTCAAGTTTACAAAGCTCTGTCTTAAGAGACAGGAGACGCAGGATCAAAATATCGTTCCAAATATAGGGAACCAAACAGATATTTTTAGATACAAAAAACTAGCATCAGCACCCCCCCCCCATTACCGTGTGGTTAAGCCTTAGTCGCAGGGGCTGGGCGTCTCCGTGCCACATAACCAACGACCATATTTCCACGGACAGAGCGCCGGCGGGGTCGCAGGGAGGAACTGGCCCTTCCCCATCTCCAGCACCTTCTCAAACCTGGATGAGCTCCCCCGCCCCCAGCAAGCCAAGGGGACACAGCTGAGATTCGCATTGCGGGTTTCAAGCATGCCGCTTTTAAATCAGATTTTGTTTCTGCTTTTCTTTCCGGCGCATTTGGTCTTTGAACTTTGCAAATCGCCAAGACGCAACGGGAGGCTCAAAGCGTCTAAACAAACGCAGGCATCTAAAATGAAGCATCTGGAGAGGGAAATGTCCCCGCTTCTCAGGGGCGCGGTGCTCCGCGGACCTCAGTGCCCGGAACCAGGGGCTGACGAAGCTTTCTGGGCAGGAGGCAGCATCGAGCCCGTCCGTGAAGAAAACAGGGGCAAAAGGTGGTTCCGGTGGACGAGGCTGCGAAAGAGACCGGCAGCGTGCTGACCCTCGCCAGGGAAGGAGGGTCTCCCGCCGGGAGCGGTTCCAGAACAGGGAATCTGTGGCTCCTCCTTCGGTGAAAATGACTCATCCCTTAATTTCTCTCTCCTCTCAGCCTACTTGGGTCTTACTTATTTTTATCCCTGGAACGGCGTTAAGTTGCCAAACGGGTGATATTTCTCCACCTGCAAGGGCCCTCCTGGAGGATGAATTTTACAATGTTCATTTTTACAGCTTGCTCCCAGTCGTAATGCAGAAGACAAGAACGCAGGTGGCGGGAGAGGGGGACAGCAGCGTGGGCCCGGAGGGGGCGCCTGGGGCCTTGGGGAACTGCCAAGTGGCTCTGCGACGGAGAGACCTTCCAGGAGTTGATTCTAAGGGGCCGGACGAGGGGAAAGAGGAGCGGTCTTTCCTAACTCTTCTTTCCAGTACTGAAAAACACTGCAGCAAACCCCGCGGACAGTCCTGCTGTCTTTGCCCCACCAGCACGTGGCCTTGTTGTTTTGGTAGCAAACCTCCTTTTCTTCTCCAGGGACCAGCCCATCCCCCATCGCATGGGGTCCTGGTGGGTCTGGCGGTCAAGATGCAGCTGGCTGGGAACACGTGACCCGGGCTAGGCCAGTTGGAAGCACACTTCCTTGAGGGGAGCCGGTAGGCTTCGGACCCGTTTGGAGTCACCCGTCCTGAGGGAGGTGCTGGGGACACTGCCCCCTGGGCTCTTGGCTGCTTCCTCTTCCTAGTCCTTCTTGTGGTCTGACTGTTCCCTCTCCTGAGTCACCCCGGGGTATTTCAATCGTGTTTTTTTTTTTTTCTTTTCCTTTCTTTTTTGGTTTTGTTTTGTTTGCTTAAGTTAGACAGAGTGGGTTTCTATTATTTGTAGCTGAGGGCCCAAACCATCACAAACCCAAATGCCCAGCAATAGAGACTTTGATCCAGAAAGCATGACCGAGTCCACAATGGAATATTCCACAACCAGGTACAGTGACGAGCGTGTGTTTGTTGACATGGGAAGATCTTCCCAGTAGAGTTAAGAGCCAAAGCAGATTCTAGTAACACGGTACACAGAGTACGATACCATGTTTGCAAAATATATTCTGTGCATTCATAGAAAAAAGATCTAGAAGAAAATATACCAGCATTCATTCCGAAGGGTAGGATGGTGTGCGATTTCTCTTTCTGCTTAGCGTGAAGATGTTCCTAACCTTCCCACAACGCTTGTGCAGGGGGTGTTTCTGTTTTCCCTTTGTGTTTATTTATTTTTTGAACTTCATTTATTTTTGAGAGAGAGTGAGCACGTGAGCAGAGGAGGGGCAGAGAGAGAGAGAGGAAGAGAGAGAATCTCAAACAGGCTCCGGGCTGTCGGCGGAGAGCTCGACGCAGGGCTCCATCCCACGAACCTCAAGACCATGACCTGAGCTGAAATCAAGAGTCAGACACTAAACTGACTGAGCCACCCGGGTGCCCCTGTTTTGTTTTTTAAAAAATGGGGGGGTGCCTGGGTGGCTCAGTTGGTTGAGCGGCCGACTTCGGCTCAGGTCATGATCTCATGGTCTGTGAGTTCAAGCCCCGCATCGGGCTCTGTGCTGACAGCTCAGAGCCTGGAGCCTGCTTCAGATTCTGTATCTCCCTCTCTCTCTGCCCTTCCCCTGCTCATACTCCATCTCTATGTCTCTCAAAACAAATAAACGTTAAAAAAAAATTAAAAAAAAAAACGGGCACAGGTAGGTCTCCCGAGTCACACTTTCTTGAGGCTTGTCTAAAGTGCGGTGATGTCTTGGGTTCAGGCAGGGACTTCTTCACAAAATTCCAGGATTCCTGCCATGGGGACAGCTCGTCGAGAACTCTGACTACTGCTTAAGAAGATGCTGGAAACATCTGTGTCTCCAGAACGAGGAATGAGCCCTGCCCACTTTGCCAGGGCACCGGGGATCCCACCCATTCTCACGGCGACCTCGGGAGATGGCGGTTCCTCCCTGTTTGATGGAACAGCGGCCATCGGGGCGAGGTGACCTGCCCAGGGTCTCACAGTGGGGACTTAAAGGCGGATCACTTGGCCCAGGGCTCCAACACCCCAGGGGCTACTCCAGTTCATTAATCTCTACACCCAACGTGGGGCCTGAACTCACGACCGCGAGATCAAGAATCACAACCTCTTCTGACGGAGCCTGCCAGGCGCCTGGGGCTACTCAGGTGGCCAGGATGAAGTGACTGAGCGTGGGGCAGGGCTCAGAATTACCCTGTGAGGTCAGTGTGGATGAGCTGCAAAGGGGAGGGAGAGCTCTCCCTCCACCCCTGCCCGGATGCCTTGCTCTGCGCGCACGGCCTCAAGCTTCGAGGCCTCCCCGCAGGGGAAGCAGGTGATGTCACTGGGGATTGTGGGATGCCCCTCCTGCTGCTCCTTCTTATCTCCTTGGCCTTGAAAGTCATCGGCTCAGAGAGGCTTTCCTCGATGCCCGGAGATGGGCCCTGGCCGTCAGTACCCGGGCCGCACGCGACTCCTTTGCAGCCTTTGCTACAACCTGCAGTCATGTTACTACCTGTCCGTTTACGTCACCGTCTGTCTGTCCCCCTCCTTGACCCAACGCTTCCTGAGGACAGAACTTACGACTGTTTCACGCGTGGCTGTGTCCCTGGCATCCAGCCCAGCGTCTGGTCCCCTACGGGCACTCGTCATATATCTGTTGAATGAGAACAGATGAACACATAGCTGGGGCTGGGGGGGGGGGAGGGGAGGAGCGTGAGCAAGGGGGCGGGGCTCACGTCTGCCTCTACTGGCTGTGTGACGTCAGGCAAGCTGCTGGTCCCCTGGGGGCCGCTTCCAAGCCTGGACCTAAACATAAACATCCAACTCCATTGAAAGGCTTGCCTTCGCACCTTCCTGACTTTTTAAGACCAATTTAAGGAACGGCAACAGAAGTCGTTACTGAATCATACGTGAAATCAACCGCTGGTTAGTTTTTCTGATGGTAACATTGCAATGGTTTTCCCAAGAGTCACTGAGGTGCAATGAACCCAATCGTATTTCTTATTCAATAAACTCTTTTTATTGTAAGTTTACAGATTTCTTCCATTACAATAATGAAAATAGCACTAGTGATTCGTTAACGTTTAGGCCCAAATCAAAAGGCTGCGCCTCCTCAAATTAGAAGGTCAACGCCATGTAATTGAACGGACAGCAAATGTTGGGCAAAAGGCATTTAAAATATAGAACAAGGGGTCAAGGTTTGTGTGTGCAAACATTTTAAGGTTAGTTCATCACGATGGTCCTGCTTTTGAAAGTACATGATTTTGAAACTATATAGTTGGTGATAAAACGTAACGGCAGAGAAAAGGCGAAATCGAGCAAAACAAACAAACAAACAAAAACCTCCCCGAAGGAAAGGAAGTGAAGCAAACACACGGGACGGTAGGCCGACCTCC
This sequence comes from Paguma larvata, assembly GCA_030068075.1. Classification (NCBI taxonomy): domain Eukaryota; kingdom Metazoa; phylum Chordata; class Mammalia; order Carnivora; family Viverridae; genus Paguma; species Paguma larvata. The sequence continues at coordinate 18,821,532 of CM057833.1, read as the reverse complement.
GGTCTTTGGGCCCTGGAATGGCAAGTGAGTGGGGTTCATAGAAATTCTCCATAGGAAGGAAAGTCAGGGCCTGGTGTGACATCTGCTGCGTCCCCAAGTCCTGTCTCCTCACAGAGGAAAAGAAGTTGCTTGTCCGACACATGTGCCCTGGGTCAGCCCGGGAGGGGGCCTGCGTCCCCAAGCTCTTTGAGAACGGTCCCGAATCCTGAAAAGGCAAGGCGACCCTCTGGGCCCCCCCGCAGAGAGAGCGGCAGGGAGGCGGGCTCAGAGTTGGCCCCCGAGCCTGCCGGGGCTGTCCGAGTGGTTCACGGGGAGGGGGTGGGCCTCCGTGTTAAACACCCAGTCTTCCAGGGAGAGCGTGTCATCTTCAGAGAACAGAAGGTAGAGATACCTGTGCCCCGGGGGCGGGGAAGGAAGCAAAACACAGCCCGTCAGTGCCCTGGGGGACGAGGGCCCCACTGGGGACAACGCTCAGAGGCCCCTGGGAAGGGCCTGAGGCTAAGGGTGCAGGGAGGTCTGAGATCCCGAATCCACCAGGAGAGCTGGTCTCAGGGAAGGAGCTGTGGATGCCAAGGAGGGCACTGGGACTGGGGGCGCTCCCACCTGGCTGAACGCTGGCCCGCCCCTGCCCTCACTCTGTCACCTCATACCCATCCGGCTTCACCTGGGTGCCTCCCCACTTGTGCGAGGACCCTATATGAGAGCCCTGCCAGGACCGCTTATGGTCTAGAGCCTTCTTTCTTTTCACGGTGGCCTGAGTACTGCACCAGTCCAAACTCTTGGGCTGCTCCCTGATGCCCCCCCCCCCCCCACTGCCCAGGAGCCCCTACACTTGTGACTCCAGAACTCCAGCTTCCTTAAGCCAAAGGAACGGACCATTCCAGTCCACTTTAGAGGGTTGAGCACAAGGGGGATACTTTGGGGAACGTCGGGGTCTTCCACCCCCAAGAAGGCAAGGGAATAGTGCAGCAGCAAAACTGCGGAGGGCAGGTTCACAGCGGTGACCGCCATCACTATTGGTCTCCCCATCTGACAGAAGTGGACGTGGTTTCAGAGAACTCAGTGAGCTGAGGAGCCCAGCTCGAGGACTCAGCTTACACATAGCTAATACTTGGGGGCGGAGTCCTGCCGGGTCTCTCTCTGAGTGGAGAACCTGGCCTGGCCGGAGGTGCACCCTGGGGTGTAACCCGGAGACCCCAGCCGCCCCCCGCCCCTCTGGGGCCCCCCTGTGACGGCAGAACCTGGCTGCTGGTGAAGGGAGGGATTGCCCACCCCGCCCCTCGCCCACCCCGCCCTTCATCCCTGAGAAAGCCCGGTTTCCCTCCGCAAAGAACACCGGCCGAGCCCCGACTCACTTGAGCGTCTCCGCTAGAAAGAAGCTCTGCTGCTTGTTGTCGTGGTTGGGAATGCTGCTGTACACGTCCTGGATCCCGGAGAAGCCGGCGTCCGTGCGACAGTATTTCTCCAAGGCCTGAGGATGAGGGAGGCAGCTTGGGTGGGGAGGGGCGCGGGGAGGGGAGAGGCCCCCCCAGACTCACGCCTGCCGGTTCCTGAACGGGCAGGCCCCTGACCGCTTGGCTCGGGACCCCTGGCATCTGTGGCAGCAGAAGGCCAAGTGATTTGTTCAGGGCTCAGCCGACCGGCCGCCAGGCTGGTGGGGACACATGCCCCGGGGCCCACCGCTGAGAACTTCGTCCCCACGGGCGGCCCGCTCCAGCTCTTCTCCGGGTCTGAACTTGGGGGACATTCTCTTTGTCCTTCAGGGAACTAGGCTGGTCTGACAGACTCACCCACGGTGGTGGACAGAGGAAGGCGGTGGAGGACTGGGAGTTGGGGACGGGACTCAGCACCCCCCAGGGAACTCCCTGTGCAGACGTGGTCCCCGTCCCAGAGGTGGGTGTGGCGCTGGCTGTCTGCCTCTTTTTTTTTTTTTTTTTTAAGTAAATGCAATTTTTACCCCCTGAGGGGTCTGTGGGTTGGGCTCAGGAGCACAAAACACTTGACTTCCACTGATCGGGAACCAGGGCCTTCAGGGAAGCAAGGGGATTCTGGCCAACGAACCCGAGTTCCTGTGTCGGGGACCCTGAGTGGGCCCCTGTGCCCTGTCCGAGTATAGTGCTCTGGGCGTGGTTCTCCCTCGGACGGTCTGACCTCAGAGCAGCGGCCCCGAGGGGAGGCTGGGAAGAGGGGGGGCGCAGAGAAGGCTTAGCACCCATCAAGAGACGTCCTCCTGGACTCCCCGTACCTGCCTTCGGCACCACCCCAGACAAGGTCGTGCGGTTTCCCGCTAGGTAGCTGGGGACACGAGGGCTAGCTCAGGAGGCACGGGCGGTGGGGAGCAAAGCCCAGAGAACTGGGGGGGGGCTGCCCAGCGGGGGGCTGGCTCTGGGCAGAGCAGGGAGGGGCATCTGCTGGGCTGGCAGCCTATCCCCACTCGAGAGGAGAAATCTAAAGCCGTGCGCTCAGGCTTCGAGGTCGGAAAGCAGCGACCACGTGTGCCCCGGGCCCCTCTGGCTGCCGCCCTGCTTTTGGCCCTCTGAGTTCGCTGGCACTAGAGCCCAGGCCCCAAAGGCTGTGGGCGCTCAGTTTCCGGGTGTCGACCCGGCCTGACCTTTTTCTCCGTGCCTGCGCTAGGGCGTCTGGGACCCTGACCGAGTTCTCCGGGCACCCGTCACCCAGCCAGCCCTCCCCGCGACGAGCCCGCTCACCGTGACCACCTCCCAGCCCCACTCCCTGTAGATGGGGTCGTGCGTCTGCCGCCACAGGTACATGTAGCTCTCCACCACCTCGGGCCGCAGGATGTAGTAGCTCTCGCTCAGCTGCGTGGCCACCGCCTCTCTGCCGGCGTTGAACCAGAAGGCCTCGGGCCCCAGTTTGGTATCTGTGGGGATGACCAACCAGAGGGCCTCGGTCAGACCTCCCACCTCCCGCTTTTCAGGATCCAGCTGCCCCAGGGGAGAGCTCGGTGGCCCGGAGGCGCTGGCAGGGTGAGGGCTGCTGACGGACTGAGACAGGCCTGGCAAACGCGCGGCCGCCCTCTCGGCCTAGGCTGGCCAAAGCAAGACCCTTGAGGCTCGAACATTTTGCAGTGTTAGAGTCTGAGAGTTCATTTGAAATGAACTACCTAGCCATGGGGGGAGACGGAGGTTTGGGTGATGCTCCCCAGCTGTGTATTTTGAGACGTTAGCTCTGCAAGATGTGAATCAGAGCTCAGCCAAGAAAGGATTTCAGGTTTAAACATAGTTGGGAAACAGTGGGTCAGATAAAGCGAGTCTCCCATCTGCAGGACTTATCAGATCCTTTCACGTGCTGATAGGCAGTGATGCGTCTCCACAGACCCCTTTCTTAGTGGACCGCTTTCCACGCCTCCCAGAACCAGCCTTCCAGAGCTGACAGGCTGGGATAAAGCTGAGGTGGAGATGGGGGAAGAACGGCCCAGAAGCACATACCCCGCAGCGGCAGCTAGATAAAGAGGGCCTGATGAGGGCCGAGTTTCACTGTCATCATTGTTTGGTTTGTTCGTTTTTGGACCCTTTGGTGCTGTTCCTGGTTTCTGGAGGACCATAATTATAACCACGACGACAGCCTGTGATTTCAAGGGTGCTTGGGGTGTGTGGGCGCTCTCCACACATTATTTCAATCCTTAAAAGGTTTTCTTCGCTAAGGTAGATGTTATTGTCCCTCTCTCAGGCATATGGAATCTGAGGATCAGAGAGGCTAAGTAATTTGTCCAAGGTAACACAGCGAGCTGTGACGGAGCTGGGAGGTGACCCTGGATCTGTCTGATGCCCTTTGCCTGGACTGCGCGCTCTCTCTCTCTCTCTTCCTCCTGGGTCTGGGACCCTAGGCCTCCTCCCTTTAACGCCTGCACATCGCGTCCGGGTCAGCCGAGTGCCCAGCTCCGGGCCTCAGGTGCACCTTCCTTCTTCCCATTGGGTCAGGACCCCCAGAGGCCCTGGGTTGTTTTTCCTCAAGAGACGACCAGAGCTTTGCAGGACACCCTATTCTTCCACGGAAGGGTTCGCGGAAACCGGATCGGCCAGACCCTGGCCCCTTCCATCGCTCAAATGCCGCAGCTGCTCCTGACCACCGGCAAACGGTCATTTTGCCAAGCGGCTAATGGGGTGAGGGCAGGAGCGACCGCCGTGGCTGTCCGCGGACAGGCGGGCTGGCTGGAACAGCACGCTCTATTAAGTGCGTGTCTTTCATGGTCTGGGCCGATTGTCCCAGACAAAGAGCGAGCTTTTTATTATTCCTGAGATTGCCTGTTTGTTTATGGCCCCGGCTCTTTGAATGGAAATGCAGACCCGTTGTAAGGACCCACTGCAAATCACGAGCTTCATGAAAACAGCTCCCGGAGATCTGGACTTGACTGGAGGGGTCACGGACACACGTCAGGCAAACAAACGCCTGCTCCCTATGAGACCTGCTATCTCACCCTGGGAGACCTGTGTTATTGTTTCCATTGAGCGGATGGGAAAACAGAGGCCACCCAGCTGGCGAGTGGCCGAGCGGTCCTTGAGCCATGAATGTTTATGGCAAATCTTAGGTCCTCTCCTCCAACCAAGCCTGGGATTAAACTCAGAGCAGTGGGCACCTCTCAGGGCCCTGGAGGAGGGATTTTTCTGAGGGGCGCTGTGTAGACAGGCAGCCCATAAGAAGGAGCTGGGCGTCAGAAGACCTGGGTTCTAGCCCTGGCTTAGCTACTCACACACAGCATGACTTTGGTGAAGTCACTTCCCCGCTTTGGGCTGACTCAGTTTCCCCATGTGTAAAACAGGGAGTTGGGCTCACGTTCCCTAACGTGACTTCGGATTCCAGCATTTGACAATTCTGCGTTGAGTGTTAGGTGGGGATGGTCAAGGAGCTCTCCAGCTTTCTGGTGATCTGGGAACAGAGAGGGTGATACACAGGGTGGTGCCGGAGGTGGAAAGACCCCCTAGAGGGAGGGGAGCCGGGGAGGAAAGGCAGAGGTACGTTGGTACGTTCAGGGGTAAGGGCTCAGGGAGAAGGAGTCCGCTAGGCTCTGGGAGCCGGAAGGACCTTCTGCCCTGTGCCCCTTGGCCAAGTCTCTCTGGGCCTCACTTTATCTGTGTTGCGAGGGTTGGCGAGGATGGGGAACGACACTTGGCAAGGTGCTTAATGCATCCACCCCTACTTTCCTTCGAACTTCGGGTACGCTCTCAGTGCACAGACGGCATGTCCCTCGTACAAATTCTACATAACCTCCAGGGTGAGCCTGCGCTCCCTTCAAGCACTGCCGCTCCGCTGGCTTGTCTAGTTCTTCCCGGTGTCTAGCCTCAGTCTCTCCTGCTGCCCTTCCCCTCGCACGGTTACCTGAGCGGGCGTACGACTCGTGGCACGTCTTGGTGATCTGGGCTGCGAGCTCTCGGTAGCGGGCCCTCTTTTCTTCCTTGGCATCCTCTGCGCCGAGGGCGATCATGCCCCCGGAGAAACAGGCCAGGTGCCCCATCTTGTGGTCCAGAATCCCCCCTCGCCACTCGGCAATGTAGGTCAGCCCCCCAGGAGAGACATTCAGCAAGTGGGTCTCTATTGCCTGGGAGCAAGGTGGGAGTTGGGCGGGGGGAAGGGGCATGGGGGGGGACAGAGAAGGGAGGGGGAGAGGACGGAAAATGAACATTGTGCAGACAGCAGTGAACGCAGCTCTGCTGAGCCCTCCATCCCAGGCAAAGGAGACCCTTGACCTTGGCTGCTGGTGGCCGCTGATGGGGCCAATGGGGCCTTCTGCTACTCGCGGCTAAAGCCCGGTGCCTGCTGGGGGCCTGCACACAAGGCAGCTCCCTCGGGTGAGTCTCTCATTTAGACTTTTAAAAAAATATATATTTTATCTTTAGGTGATCTCTACACCCAGCGTGGGGCTTGAACTCATGACCCCGAGATCAAGAGTCACATGCTCTACCGACCCAGCCAGCCAGGTGCCCCTCTTATGTAGACTTGTAAATCCTCTGGGTACAAAGATTTTTAAAAAACATTGAGAACGCTTCTCCATCCTCCACTGTATCCTCTGTTAGGGAATCGTAACCTGAAGCCCAGTTGGCCTGTAGGTGGGCTCCGGGGGGGGGAGGTCCAGAAGGCCGGTCAAATTGTATGTGACCCTTTTGTGTTTGTGCATTTTCATGGGAAGAGGATCTATATATTTTATCTGATTCCTAAAAAGGACCCACAGAAAGTTAAGAGCTTCTCTCTACAAGCCCTTACCACACACCTTCTCATTTAATGCCCACGACGAGCCAGGCACATGGCTGCAGTGCCCTCTACAAGACAAAGGGGTTGAGTGGCTTGTCCCAGGTGCCAGCCACGCCAGGATTAAGCCAAGGGCCAGATGCCCAGACCACTCTTCCTCTACCTGACGGCCGCTGCTGCTGGTAGCGAGGGGCTTGGGGAGTCCCCCATCCCCCACTTCCATGGGAGATGACACTGCTGGTAAAGACTCCCAGGAGGTTGCGGGGGGGGGGGAGGTGTGGGTGTCAGACCGGTGCGCCCCTCACTCCCTGCCGTTACTCCCTGGGAGCCCTGGAGACAGAGGTGATGGCAGTGCCCGTGGGTCCTAGCCCAGGGCTGGGGCCTCTGGGGCCCTGGCCGGGCCTCTTCCTGCATTCCTGCCCCTCCAATCTAGTCTCCAGGCGTCTCTGCTCTCTGTAAATAACGAACCAGTTAACCCGGTGCCACACACATGGCTCCCAGGAGCAGATTCCTTGGGTTCGAATGCCACCTCTGTCGGTTCCAAGCTCTGTGACATCGGGCGGGTTCTATGTGCTCTCTCTCTGTGCCTCGATCTCCAAGTGGATGAAATGGGAATATAGGCATAAACCACCTCCCGGGGCTGTGAGGGTCAGATGGCACGTGTGTGCAGCACTCAGCATACTTCCTGGCGCAGAGAGTGTCCTCAGCGCAGGCGGGCTCTTCCGGCTCCTCTCCGGCCCAACCCCCCCCCCCCCCCCCCCCCCCCCCCCCCGGCCCAGCCTCTTTTCATTCCCACCCTCTCCTCCCATCGAGTATTCGAGTACTCCGTGAGTGCCTCCTCCGGGCCAGCGTCGGCTCCGGCTCGGTGCAGGGGATAGAGCCCCCGAGGACACACAGCCTGGACCCTGCCTCGGGGGGCTCACCCGCTAGTCAGAGACTTCCCAACAAAATCAAATACACGCGAGAATCAGGAGTTGTGGTCGGCACTGCAAGAAACACGCTCCGCCCCAGCTCTGCCACTCCGGCTCCGGCCTGCCTCTGGGCACCCTCAAGGGGCTCTTCCGGGGAGACGGTGCCCTGGCCCCAACCGCTGGTGCCCAGTCTGCTCTTCCCGTTACCTTCCTACATGGTGCCGCCCCCACTTTGTGCGTCCGTCTCTGTGTGCGTGTCTGCGGCAAGCCTGTCTCTCTCCCGGGACTCTGAGCTCTACGTGAGACGCCAGCCAGGGGCCGACATACAGAAGGTGCTCAAACGCCCTCGCTCTTGGATCGGTTTGTCCCTTTTCCCGCTCCTGCAAGGCCCCAGCTCGTGGGCTGGCTGCAGGCCCCTCACTGAGTAGCAGATGGGGAGGCTCTGATGACGTGCCGCGCCCAGGGCACCTATGCCGCGTGGGGCGGAGCACTGAGGGGGACCTGGGGGGCTGCTCGCCACTGGGTTGGGTCTGCTCTGGGCTGGGCCCTGGCTCCTGGGCCGAGCTGGGTCCATGCAAGAGTAGAGGAGGGGCGGCAGGCCAACCCGGGGTGCAGAAATCTGGTTCGGTTACCCACTGCCGACACTCGGGGGAGAACGCAGACATCCGGGGGCGGTCCCATGAAGCCTTGCACGGCAGTGTAAAAACTGCCCCTTCCGGACTGACTCCCACGGGTTATTCCCATTCTGGGTTAGTGCCAGGCTAAGCGATTGTGGTCAGGAGGTGAATGACAGACCAGTCTCTCTGTGAGGACGCTACTGGGACAAGCAGAGAGGGGCAAAGATTAAAAATCAAGGCTTTCTAAAATCCTAAGCAAAACGCGAGACAGCACAGGCTGCCGACTGAGTGGTTCGGCCTAAATCACGGCAGGAGACAGAGCAGAGCCGAGGGGGCTTCGGAGGCCCGGGCTGGAACCCCGGCTCTGCAGTTGGAGAATTGGGTGATTCTGGGCAAGCCGATTTCACTTTGCTGAAGACTCCTTCTCCTCATTTGTCAACTGGAGTCGTTCCTGGGGTGGCTGTGAGGTTAGGCAAAGCCTCTGGCTTCCTGGGGGCTCCTGGAGGAGACCCCCTCTGCACACTCCAGAGAGGGATTTCGGGGAAGCCCGGCTCCTCCGCGGCAGGAGGTTGGCAGGAGCCCCATATCTGGAGTCCGTCATGCCTGTGTTTGCACCCTGGCTTGGAGCTGGCTGCTGTGTCACCTTGGGCCTTTCTGAGCCTCACTTTCCCATCTGTAAGATGGGGCTAAATAAGACAAGGCAGCCAGTGCGCCTGCCCGGAGGAGGCCACCGTGACAGATGGTCTCTCCTTTCTTCCGGTTGCCCTCCTCTCCTGTGACCCTCAGGGGCGGGCCGGTCGTCTGCACCCACTTCTGCTGGACACTGTTCTAACTGATACACTGCAAACCCGCCGCCCACTCCTGCCTCGCCCCGCCCCCTGCCCGGGGCAGCTTTCAAGGCTGGTTCCTGGGCCTCGGCCCAGAGGTTCTGACGGAGCCTTGTCAGGGTGCAGCCCGCGCAATGGGGTTTTACAGCCCCACTGGTGATTTTTAACATGTGGACAAGGTTGAGAATTACCAGAATATTCTTCAAAGCCCCAAACTTGCCAGAGGTCCAGTCTTTACCCAAGGTCAGAGATGCCCCACGCTCTTCACGGGGGATATCCAATGCGGGGAGCAAAGCCAAGGTCCCTCCTGTTCAATCAAGTGCTTTCCATCAAGCTCCCGGTTTGCTTAAATAATTCATGGCCATTTCTTCCCTTGAAGCCTCAACTACAGTGTGCCCTGAGGGCAGGGAGCCAGGCTGTTCACCAACTCCACGTTTGCCCTGCAAGCAACGGCAGAGATGCAGAAAGGCCTTTCCAGGCAGCATCCCCTGCGGACGAGCACTGATCCTCCGACAGGAGACACTGGCTGTGGTCTGAGCTCCGCCGGAGCTGAATCTGGGGCCGAGACTCTGACTCAGACGGGACTGGAGTCCCAGTGGCTGCTTCATGACCAAGGTCTTGCTGCTGGGGAGCTGGGGCGGGGGGGGGGGGGGCGGGGAACTCATCACCAAGCCCACAGTTTAAAAGGTCCATGGCGGTGGAGGCCTGTTTCAATGCATTTCCGTTAAGTACTACTGTTCCTGGCCAGAGTCATGCAATCAGAGGGCAGTCAGAGATCACTCATCCTTCTTTCCAACTGTTCATACCCATCCGTCCGCCATATCCGCTCACCCACCCATCTTTCCACCTGCCTATCCATCCATTCACCTACCCATCCATCCTTCCGCCCACCCATCCTTCCCCCCAACCCATCCTTCCACCCACCCACCGGTCCACCCATCCACTCATCCCTCCATCCATCCATCCCTCCCTTCAGCAGTTATGTGTTCATCTGCTCACAGAACAGTTACTGTGTGCTTGCTAAGTACCAGGCCCCGTTTCAGGAGTGAGGCAGACACAGTGAATGACTAGACGAGATCTTTGCTCCTCGATGGCTCACATCCAACTTGGGGAAGACAGACAATGAACCAGTAGACAAATACATGCACGCGATAATTTCCAGTGCTCATGAAGGCAAAGAAGCGAGTAAGTCTGGGGTTTGTGACAGAGGGACGTGGCGGAAGGCCGATTTCTAGTGGCACTGGAGTTGACCGCTGAATGGGCCACGGCCATTTGAGTGATAGAGCCCCGAGGTGGGAATGAGCCTGGCGTGTCTGCGGAAGGCTGGGGACCGCAGCTGACAGCAAAGGGTTGAGTTCGAGGTGACTGGTAGGTCTAGATCAGGTGGGCAAAGGTGAGTAGTCTAGTTTGTTCCAAACGTGAAGGAGCCTGTTCTTCTGGCTGCCGTGCGGAGAACCGACTTAGAAGGGCAGGAGAGCAGATGTCTGCTTTAGGGGACATAAGACCTCAGACCAACATGGCGGCAGAGTAAATCTAACTTGCCCAACTTCCTTTATGAGGAAACTGAGGCCTGGAGTCTACCCAGGGCCCTTTCCTTACTTGGGCTCAGAAGTATCTATGGATGGGCTGATGGGATTCTATAACCTCCCTTCCAATAGCTCAGGCTCACCAACTTCCTCTTCCATCCTGAAGTCTCCCCCTCTTTAGAGACACCGTCTCAGCCTACCGTCCCTCGTTTAGTTCACACCCGACAGACAGACCAGCGGTGGTGAGGGACCATGGGGGCAGCACTGGGACTGGCTTAGAAGATCTGGCACCAGCTCCAGCTCTGCCAGCTCCGTCCTGTGTGCCTTTGAGCAAATGCCTTCCCCTCTCTGGGCCTTGGTTTCCATCCACATGGAGAGAAGGAGCAGAACTTGATGCTTCACTGAGGGAGGCCCCTCCGCATTTGGACACGCTAATTACATCCCCTCTGCTTCGCCAGGAAGAAGGCTGAGGGTCTTGCTTCGGCAGCCTCATTTGGGGGCTCCCAGACCACCATCCGACTCTGCTCTGGGCTCTGACACATCGACCAAAGCCCGCACACCAGGGTGTCTGAAGCAGACTGACTGCCACTTCCTGTGAAACCTTGGACAAATAACTTCCCCTCCTTGAGCGCGGGCTTTGCCTCTATAAAACGAGGATGCTAATACGGCCCTAATTTCAAGGTGTTCGAGAAGGTGTGCGAAGCAACTGGCTGGGGGGGAGATGGCCTTGTTCTTCTGGCTAGCTCCCCGCGGTGGGGTGGGGTGAGCGGGCCCCCCACGCTCAGGGGCCCGTGCCAGCGCTGCTGGTGGACGACCAACCGCCCGTGACGAGTCAAGTACTTGTCTTACCTCCAAGGCTTCGTAGTACATCTCTTTAGCCTCCACGTCTGTCTTGGCCGACATCAACCAGGATTTGATCAAATATTCATAAAAACTGTCCCCGAGTCCTCCAACCGAGACGTGGTCTGCGAGGGGAAAGAGGACAGGAACGTTATCGCTAACTGCTGAGGCCCCCAGGCAGGCCTCACCAAGGGACTCACTGGGTGGCGAGTCTCACGCGCTGGCCTCTGTGGCACCGCCACCCTCCCTCCCCCAGCACTGGGTGCCGGAGGGGAGCAGGCGTTTGTTTAGCGGCCTCTCTGAGAAAACAGGGGCTGAAAGGAAGGCACAGCCCGTGTCTCGGGGAACCCAGGGCCACCTCCAGCACGATCAGCGGGCCCACAGTGTATGGGCCCGCCGGGCTGTATAAATCATGTGGCTTTTGCAGACCGAGGACGGCAGGGCCTCTGGTTATTAACTGTAAATGAGCTGCATTTCTTTAAAAAGGTAACCTGGTGGCAGGAAGTTCAGAGATTTTTATCACCCGGTGATGAACATGGTAATTAATGCTGGGCAGGTTCATCGAAGGCCACGGAAAGGAGGAACGGGAGCCTTAATTTAGTCACAGTACAGAGCCGCTTGGAAAAACCGAGCTTAAGTCGAGCAGATTAGGACGAATGGAGTTTCCGAGGGAGGGAAGGATTGGGTTTTTTGAGGAGCCCCTCTTTGCCCTGGGTGGCATTGCCTGGAGCTGGCCACGGAGCAGGACCGTGAGGCCGTGGCTGAGTGAGGAGGTGACTCCACTCAGGGCTGTCCCAGGAGAAAGACGGGTCACCCGTGAGCGCTTAACCAGAGCAGCAAGACACGGAAATCACTTCGCTCACACGCTTTAAAAGTTAACAACAGGGAGGGGCGCCTGGGTGGCGCGGTCGGCTGACTTTGGCCCAAGTCGTGATCTCACGGTTGGTGGGTTCGAGCCCTGCGTGGGGTTCTGTGCTGACAGAGCCTCAAGCGTGCTTCGGATTCTGTGTCTCCCTCTCCCTCTCTGCCCCTCCCCCGCTCACTCTCTCTTTCTCAAAAATAAACATGAAAAAAAGTTAAAAAAAAAACAACAGGGAAACATGAAGGCATTTAATAGATCAACAAAGAGCAAACTTCAGTTCTCTGTTAAGATTCATTTAAGCGGAAAGACAGGGAGAAGAAGAAAAATGGGGGGGGGGCAGACTCAGGCGGGAAAGGGCCGATGGGGAAGTTATTTCCAGCTCCTCTGGAGAAAGCAGGCAGAGGAAGACAGAAGGGAGGGGGAGTGGTGGCGGGGAAGAGAGAAAGAAACAGAAAATCCGTCAGAAGCTACCATTTCTCCAGGGTCTACTGTGGGCCGGGAGCTTTATTGTATTATCCGTAACAATCTCCCAAGAAGCCTGGAAGTAAGTAAGCGTCGTGAACCCCTTTCCCAGATGGGAAAACTGAGTGGGCCTAAACAGCTATTCCGAGGCCGCCAAGGTGGCAGAGCCCTTGTCTTCTGCAGCTTTACGGTCACCCGGAGGATGAAAACAAACGTGCCTAGAGATAGAAAGGACAAGTGCAAAGAGAGAGGGACCAAAAGTCAGAGGGTAAGGACAGGTGGGGAGCGGGAAAGTGGGCTGAGAGGAGGAACCCACACTAAAAACCAGCCCTGCTGGCTCCTTCCTGTCCCATGAACAAGTCACGGCCCGGCAGGGGGTGAGGGTGGGCCAGCCCTTGCTGTGTGAAGAGGGACTCACCAGCACGGTACAGCCCCACCCCCCACGGCTACGTGGAGGACGCTGCTCCCAGCACAAAGGGAGGCAGGCACGGGATCTGCCAGGCCCAGCATGTTCGGAGGTTAAATCGGGTCAGCCTCCATGCAGGGCCCTCCCACAGCTCACAGCCCACAGAAGAGGCACACAGGCCCGCGGCCGAGGCAGAGCACTGTCACTGTCACACTCATCTGGGCCTGCTTCCGGTCACCGTTTTCTCCACCGCCCCAGACACTTCTAGCCCCCTGCCTCCCCACGCTCTCTCTCACCTGTGGTGACCCCTCCGCCAGGAACACCCTTCCCCTGCTTGCACGGCTAACACTTCCTCCCTTCCCTGGAGGGTGACCGATCAGGCACAGGCAATTCCAGCCCTCACGTGGGAAGCGCTCAGTGGCGGCGGGGTCCTACTGGGTGAGTGCCTTGCCGCTGGCTGCCCCCCAAGCTGTGGTGTAAGTATCTACTTATGGGTTCCCCCCCCCCCCAGGCTGTGGGCTCTTTATGGGGAGGGACTGTGTATGATTTGCATTTTATGCCCAGTGCCTGTATGGCACCCAGTGGATGTCCAGGAAGTCCTGAACGAAAGAAAATAAGGTAGGTTTGAGCTGTGTTGGGAAGGGCTTCGAATGCCAAGCCAAAGAGTTTGGACTTCATGTGACTGCAGTGTGCGCATGACACGGCTGAGGGCGTCTTCCCGCAGCTATGTGCAGGAGAGGGGAGCCAGGCCCCCAGGAGTTCCGTGGGAGTTTGGGACATGACACCCGCTCGGGGACACATGTAGAGCTTCTCAGGGGCCTCTGCCGAAGTGAACACTGTCATTTGCCACACAGGAGCCCAGGGGTGGGAATCGGAAGACACAGATCTGCCATTGGCTCAAGGCAAGCCACTCTCCCCTCTGGGCCTCAATCTTGTAATCAATAAAATACGAAAGCGGAGCATGAGCTGGCGTCCAAGGGCCTGAATAGAGACGCGTTCTGCCGCTTCCTGACCATGTCGTCACACTTGGTAGCGGGAGGCCGCCAGCCTACAAGGTGGGGAACTGGCCCCCAGGAAAGTACCGTGAACCTGGGGGAGGTTGCCAAACCAGGGCCGAAGGACAGCTCACACTGCGTCCTCACGGGGGAGAACCTGGACTTGCCACACCCTCCCCTTGAGGAAGGTGTGGGATCCAGGCAGTGGACCAGAAGACGAGCCACTCGGGGGGCCAAGCTGAAAGGCAGGCAGCTCTCTGAGCTCTGGGTGCCTCTGTGAGGCTCGGTCTTGGTACCGTCTGTGCTTGGTGCCAGCAGGAGCCCGGGGAGCTCGTCTTGGCTGTGAAGTCCCAGTGGCAGGAGGGTCTTGGCCTCCCCTGTTACCCTGCCTCAGTTTCCAGCAGGAGCGGGGGCCTTGGGACCAGGACTCGGCCCTAACTCCTCCTCTCCAAGTGGCAATTTCTGTGGTTGTGAATGAGCTTTGAATCCAGAGGATTCAAGGAGAGAAAAGAATGAGAACACACTTAGCTTATGCAAGTTGGGAATCTTAGCATAGGTTGGAAAAATACACAATTACCAAAAAGCCTCAGTGAAAACCACAGAAAACCTGAGATGAGCCCAGGTCCCAAACCCAGGGGAGGAGGAAGGCGGGGTGCCTGGGGGGGCAGGGCTCGATAGTCTTCCCCCATTCTTTAGCAAGCCTCGCATTCATATTTTATTTTTTTATTAAATTTTTTAATGTTAATTTATTTTTGAGGGACAGAGCGTGAGCAGGGGAGGGGCAGAGAGAGAGAAATACAGAATCCGAAGCAGGCTCCAGGCTCCGAGCTGTAAGCACAAAGCCTGACGCGGGGCTCCAACTCCCCAACCGCAAGATCCTGACCTAAGCTGAAGTCGGACGCTTAACCAACTGAGCCACCCAGGCACTCCGGATTCATATTTTATTAATATAAAACAATTTTCCATATGTGTCCGACTTTGCTCAGCCTTGTGACCCCTGGCGCAGCCTGAAAAGAAAGTTATGCTTCTCAGAAGGGTGGGGGGAGTGGGCTCCCTGTAATTTGCCAAGGTAGCTGTTGGGACAGGGAAGCCACGCCCCTCTCCCCCTCTTTATGGTTTTTGTCGCACTGTCCTGGAGCAGCTAAGGCCAGCAGCCGGGCGGTTTTTCTCTTTACCCAGTCGGGCCTTGCAATTAAAAGCAGTAACAGTTATTGAACTGTCTTTTCCTGTGGCCATAAGCCGTCATTCAAACCTTCCTTTTCTCCCTGCGCTTTTGGGTTTGGCGGTTTGTTCTGGTTAAAAATACTTTGCATCTCTGTAAGTGGTTTTTGCAGGAGGCCGCTTGGGAGTGAGGTCCTCATCTGGGAAAATTCCCGGGTCAGATTTTCTGGGCCTTCTGGACCTGTAATCACAGAGATTCGGGGGCGGAAGAGCAGTGGCTCCGAGGTCTCTCCGCGGTGTCCCCGCCGGCTGGCCAGCCCTCCGGGCCCTGACTGTATACCTTTACTGGTGGGAACTCCTCGCCTTTTAGAACCACACATATCATCTCTGGAAGACGAACTGAGGTCCGTTTCCTGTGGCCGCTGACCGTTCCTCCCACCCCCCTCCACGGTGCCCAGAGAACACGACTCTGGCCCTCCTCCCACTTGCAGGAGAGGAAACCAAGCCTCGAAGAGATGAAGCGAATTCCCCACAGCCAGGCAGTAATTAGACTCGTATCTACTCGCTCCTGAGCCCTTCCCGATGTCAGAACAACTGGGGCTGGAGGCAGGGGAAAGGGACACGGGTCTTTGTTTGAGCAGAAATGGTGGAGGTGAGGGTCGGGGTGTTCCGGGAAGCTGCTAGAAGCAGGGCCCAAGGAACCTGCCATCACCAATTCAGGCCATGACCTTCTAATCAAGGCCTCTTGACAAGGGAGCAATCCCAGGGTCCCGGGAGACTTTTCGACACTCTCCGGCTGGCACGGCCCTGTGAGCCCCATTCTGTTTGAGGGGCCAGAGCTGTGAATGAGGCCCCATGGGTGACCCGCACCTGTCTGGCTGAGGACCAAGCCTCTGAACAGGGAACAGCAGGAAATCACAGGACCAATTCTTGTAGGTCTAAGATACAGCAGTGATTTTTGTACTGCTGTATAGTTAGGCTCCACTTAAGAATTAAAAAAAAAGAAAAAAGATTAAAGTGGGAGGCGGGGCACCAGGTCAAAGGGGTGGGAGAGGATGCACGGTCTTTCTTGGGGCCACTCCTGGAGTAGGTGGCTCTGTGTGGAGCACTCCCACGAGTTTGGGGGATGACGGAAGGCTGCAGCAGCATCCCGAGAGATGGAAGGCTGGAGGCAGCGAGCGTGTGGGGGACGCACAGGGCAGGCCCTGCTAGACGGCAGCCGTCACACCCGTCACCGCAGCAATGACGACAACAGTGAAGACTCCCCACGATGCCTGGCAGGACGGGTGGTGTCCGGGAACACAGAGCAAAAGCCTCGCTGGCATTCGGCTCTGAGGAACGCGTCCCTCACCCCACAGCCCGGGTGCCTCGTAGCGGATGCTGGCGGCAACCAGTTGAAGGCAGCGTGAGTGTGTGTGGGGGGGGAGCGGGGGGTGGTGGCATCTCTACACTCACGTTGCATCCAGTTCCCGCTCACTGGGCTGAGGAAGTTGGGGTAGAGGCCGAAGGGCTTGTCGATCTTCCTGAGGACCTTCCGGATGTTCCTGACCTGCCGAGAAACGGACACCAGACGCACCTTCACTTTCCGGAAGGAGCCGGCGACTTGCGGCCGATGAGGACGGAGGCGGCTGGTTTGGAGCCACGGAGGAGGCAGGAGAGAGAGCTTCATAACCAACAGCAGGCCCCAGCCCGGAGGTGGCAAGACGGGGCACGGCAGGACACGGCCGCTCTGGGGCCTAGCCACCACCTCTGCACTGACCACTCCGCCTGGGGCCCTGCTAGGCCCCCACGCCCCCCTCACTTCATCTGTTCCTCACTGTGCATCACCTCGGGGGATGGGCCTTTTCAGGAAGGGAGTGGTTCATATAAGTGATCGTAGCTCGTTCGTAAGTGCTAGGAGGTAGAACTGCCTTTCTCATGGGTCAGGACTGGTCAGACACTGGCTCTTCCATGCGGTTCAGCCCAGTACTATGTTGTTTTCTCTGACACCACAGACACCACTCCAGAGGGACGGCCTGGGCGTCTCAGCACCCCCTGCCCTAAGAGGCCTCTCAAGGCTTTCACAACAGCAACTACGACAGCTGTTAACATTTCTCAGGTCTTCCGAGCCAGACCCATCACAGATACATTACCTCCGACCCTTCGAATAGCCTTTGTGGTATTATCTCTGTTTCACACACGACAAACCTGGACCTCAGAGTTTCGGGGACTTGCCCATGGTCCCTCAGTTCATAAAGTGGCAGAGCCAGGACACGAGTCAGGTCTTGGCTGCCCACACGGAGTCACTCCTGTGTCCAACACAGATCAGGGCAGGGACTGTGCAGCGGCCCTTGTAGCAGAGGCTGCCCCTGCCGGAGCAAGAAGAGGCCAGACTCGCAACCTTTGGGGCTACGAAGGGCGAGAAGCGGGAAGGCTTCATCCCCCGGGGTCTGCTCTCTGGCAGTACACGAAATCCTTCCAGCACAGAATCCACCAGAACAGAAAGGGCCTCGGGAACGGTACTGTATCATGCTCACCGACTTATCTACGAGACGAGGAGCAGGGAGAGCAGCCTCTGAGCCGTCAGACCTTTCTTTCCGGGGACAGCACTTTGCTTTACCACATGAGCATATCCGGTTATGTTAACGGAGTCCGTGACGGGGGACAGGAGTGTGCTTGGACCTGAGTTATTCTCGACTGTGCTGGCGGTGAGCAGTGAAGCAGGCTAAATGAGCTCCCCTGGAGGGTGCGGGTGCTTCCAGAATTTGGGCCCATTTGTTGACTGCCAATAATCGCCTCTGTGGGAGGCATGATTGGGGGACGAAAATAGCCAGAGAATATAAATGTGGAGAGAGACAGAGAGACAGGCAGATGGACTCGAGGGGGGAAAGCCTGAAGGCTGCTATACTAATCTGGTCTTAAAAAAGCGTGGGCTTCAGAGTCAGGAAGTCCTGGGCCTGAATCCTGGCTTTGCCACTTACCAGGACAAGTGACTTAACCTCTGAGTCTCAGTTTCCTCCTCAATAAAATGGGGACAACGAGAGGACCCATCTCAGGGTTTTGGAGGGGCGATTAGAGGTACCAGGAGGTACTCAACACATAGTAGGTGCTCAGGCAGTGGTAGCTGGTGTGTCCAGACTAGCCAGGGACTAGAGTGAGCTCCCTGTCCCTCTCCATCGTGAGCCGGTCACGACCTTCCCGGAGGAGTTTGGCTCAACAGCAAAAGAAACACGGAGGCTGGGGGAGGAAGGGCTTGGAGGCAGGAAAAAAGGATCAGAAAATAAGACCCATTAGGGTCCAGGAGCTTTCAAGGCGGGGTGTCACAGGGTGGCAGAGTCCCCCCAATACAAGGGAAAGCTTCTGAAGTGCAGGTCTGACATGACAGGCCATTTGCGGGGGGTGGGTAGTGAGCCCCAACACAGAGGAAGTGATCAAGGAGCTGAAGAACTTCCCAAGAAGGCTCAGAGGTATTCCCACCCTGAGTAAGCAGTTCTCCTAGACCTGGCATCAAAAAGCATGGGCTTTTTTAAAAATGCAGATTCCTGGGCCTGAGTGAATCCCAGAGATGTGTTTCCTCAGAGGGGGGCAGGGGGATGCTCTGAGGCTGGATGGTGGACTCGAGACTGGGAGCCGCCGGGGTGTGTGTGTGTGTGTGTGTGACTCTGTGCTCTCCCTGTGCTGCTGGAACTCCAGAGGCTAACACGTTCAGAGCGGGGAAGGCTTTGGGAGTGAGGCCTCCGAAGGGCTCTCCTTGGAGGCGGGAACTCATCTCCCTGGGCAGGACTCAGGAAGGGACACTTGCCCATGCAGCCCGAGCGCCATCTGAGGGTGGTGTGTGTCCACTTCCCCTCCTCGGGTTTGGGGTTAGACCCGCCGAGACACTTGCAGGCCGTGGGACTGCCAAGGGCTGTAAGCCGGAGGAACCGCTTCTTCCGGAGGGCTTCACGGAGGGGCGGGAGCGGACAGCTGTCGGGCTGGACGACAGCTTGAATGCTAGCTCTCGGCACCCCCACCCCCCGCCCCCCGTGGCCTCAGCCAGCCCGGCCACAGCGAGGGAGAACAGACGTGTGCCTCTGCGGCAGACTGAAACCGCCTCGCCAGCCTGCTGACAGCACGAGCTAGGCGGGCATCTGGAAGGAAAAGGCAGGCAGATCGCATGCAAAAAAGTTAACCGTCTCTGGAAAGGGGATTTTTGCACCCGGTGGCCAATTCCTGCCACGGCGAGCTGGTGCCTGGATTTCCGTTGCCGCGCTTTCTCCGGATCCAACGGCACCAGCGAAAACCTCGCCGGCAGCCTCACCTCTTCCCTGCCCTGGCGGGGCCCTGACTGCTCCCTGCGCTCCCCTTCCGTGCCACCTGGCTAGGAGCACACTCACGGCTTCCACGAGCAGCCACAGGCTGTCCTAGAGGTGGCTGGACGCCTTCCAGGTCCCCACCGGCCACCCTGCTCACCGCTGACCCACCTTCCTGTGGCGCCCCCAGTGCGGAGAACAGGGAGGAGCTGGGAGAAGACTTGCCTTTTCCGCGAACACCTGGTTGCCAGAGAGCTCGGTGAGGTGTAAGAACTCCAAGTGCAGGGACCCGAACTCGGCCAGGATGCTGCTGCTCCCCGCCATGGCCCAGCCCCAGCTCCTGTTGGAGCTGCTGTGAAAAGACAGAAGCACCTGTCACCCTCTGGTCTGTGGGGCTGTCTCCTCTGCTGAGAGTGACAGGGACTGCTTAGGAGGGGATCCCCTGCTAGTGGCAGGCCATCTGATCTCGGGCGCTCCTCCCCAGAGGTCAGTATTGTCGGTAGCCCCATTCTGCGGATGAGGCCACTGAGGTCAGTGAACTGACTTGCCGCAGGTGATGTGAAGCCAGGCCGGTCTGCCTGCACGACTCTTTGTTTCTGTCGTCGAGCCGCCCCGTGAGGCTTGCAGGCTCAAGGACGGCAGCAGAGCTGCCTCGGTGGCCAAGGCTGCCCGGAGGACAGGGCTTGTCCTAACTGTCGTGTGGGCTGCCTCTCTTTTAATTACATGATAATGAGCGGTGCTGCCGCCTTTCCAGGTGCTTTCACTTCAGTCTCCCTGGTACCTGTAGCCAGGGGGCCAGGGTCAAGTTTGTCAGCTGAGAGGCCTCGGGCAAACCATCCCCTCCTCGTGCACCTCAGTTGCCGCTTCATCAAACGGGGCAAGGGTAACTGGTCCTGGTCTCTGTTCCTAGGTCTTTGGTGGGGTGAAGAGGGAGGAGAAACGTGCGGAATGGGCGTGGCCTTGGGCAAGCCGCCGCTTCTCCCCGTGCCTCAGCTTCCTCACATGTATCATGATGATCTTTCCTGGGGGACAGGGCAGGGTGGAGTGAGCGCCCCCTATTTGTAGGGTCTCCGAGGTGCAGGCTGAGGGGGCTGGCTCTGCCCTGGCCTCTGGGAAGCCCCTCTGCTTCCTTGTGGGATAGCTCTACCTCCCCGGGAACTGGCCTCTATCTGTCTGTCTCCCCAGGACAGGACCTAGGGAGGCAGGCGTGGGAGAAAGTGGGTCTAGGGGGTCATAGCTTGCCATCTGGGGGGGCACGCCTATTCCTGGGGTGGACTGGGGCTCTTCTGAGGCAGCCCCTCTCCTCTCTAAACTCCATTATCCGGCCTGGGTATAGTTTCTGAAGTCTAACTCATCAGTCCCAACTTCCAGAAACAGATGGAGGACTCCAGCGGCTTCAATAAACAGAGATGACCACTGGCCCCTTCTTCCTGTCTCCACCTCCTTGGTATTTCCCTGACTTGGGGGCAGGGGGCAGGCAGGGAGGGATGGGTTGCATAGAGAGGGGAGACTTGGCTCCCGCATTATAAAAAAAACAGCTTCTGTTTATTGAGCCACTAAAGATACCAGGCCCTGGGGCAAGCTGTTGGCGTCTTGACTTCATTTAAAGCCCACAAGGTAAAGGGATCATCGATCCCAAAGAGGAAACTGAGGCTCAGAGAGAGAAGTAAGTTACTGGAAGGCTGGAGCCAGGAGGTGGTGGAGCCCGGATTCGGACTGGGCTCTGCACCTCCCCTAACGGCCTCCCACCCAGATGACCTCACACTGACCCAGAGGGAAGGGGAAACAGGCCCCTCTCTGTTCCTCTTCCCTCCAGGCTAAGTGAGCCTTCTCTTTCCAGCTTACTCAGTGGGAGCCGTGGGTACCCACAGAGGGTTTCTTGAATAATGGATGCTTCCTGCCCTCGCAGGGAAATTCAAGGTCAAAAAAGCCACCAGTCACCCAGCTGTCTTTTGTTTCCATTTTCCTCCCCTTGAGCCTCTCCTTCCTCTCCCCTCCCTCCCAACAACTACCCTCCCGAGCGAGCGGGCTTCCTGCAGCGGGACCAGCCGGCAGGCAGGCATACCAGTGCTGGGCAGAGGCGGGCAGGGGGCGTTCCCTTCCCTCTCCCCTGCCTGCCTTCAATGCCGGCTCCCGCCGCACCTGGGCTAGGCGACTTCGAGCAGGTCGGTTGATCTCTCTAGACCTCAGTTTCCTCATCTGTTAAATGACGGTTCCCACACTTCATAGAGTTACTGTGTGATAAATTAGGCAGGTAATTACTGTCACTTTTAACATTAGGTAATTACGCACATATAAATTATGTGTTTATAGTTTATTAAAATTATTGCTGGTTTGAGTTCCTGAGTTCCTGGTGGGGGCCAGGCAGCTGTAGTGTCTTACTTTATCTTCACAACTTCAGAGGTAGTTCGCACGATTCTTATTTCAGACTCAGAGAGAGGGAGATACTTCTCCAAGGTCACAGAGTAAGTGACAGAACTGGAAGCGTGGAATCCGAATCCAAATCCTAGGTACTACGTGCCCCAAACGCACATGTTCTGGGGCAGCGTCCAGAGAGGAAGGTGTTTTGATTACCCCTGCGAGGCTAACGGAAGCTCTGCCCTCTGCCCCCTCCCAGTCTCTGAAGGCTGCCAGTGCGTCTGCAGCCTGTGTTCTCTCCCCTGGTGGAAGGGGTTCCCCTCCAAGAGTTCCCCTTGCCCCCACCACCCCGGGCATGGCAGAAACTCCCGCGCGTATGTGTATGTCTGTGTGTGCGCTCATGTGTCTGGTATGATTGTTAACTTTGGAGCCAGACGGACCTGGGTTCTAACTTCACACTACTGCTGTGTGACCTTGGATAAGTTACCTCACCTCTCTCAGCCTCACTTTCGTCACTGGTGAAACGGGGTCCGTGTGGTCATGGTGAGGTTGAAAAGAGAGAACCCACGCCATGCATTCACGTCGCATGTGGCATGCAGTGAATGCTTGCTAAACATTAGCACTTGTTAAGGTGCATACGTGTGTGTGGCAGGAGCGTGCGTACGGAAGCGTATTTGTGTGCGAGTGTATGGACACAAGAGAGTGTGACACAGGTGGGCTTGTGTATCTCCGCCTGTACGATATGGGTGGGCGGCAGTCGAGTGTGTCAGAGAGATCAGTCCTTGGACTGGCCACTGCCACTCGGAGAGTTCGGTGGTGCCCGCAGGTCACAGGTCACAGCTGTCCCTGCCCCTGCCTCCCAGGCAGGAGGAGCAGTCACGCTCACTTTGCGGCAGAGCCTAGTGATGCACCCCTCCTGCTGGGACCCCGTCTGGCCCGTCCTCGTGGAGCTGCCCGCAGCGAGCCCCGCCCGGGGCAGGGACGGCAGCGCGTGGCCCAGCTCCCGCCAGCTGGCCCTCTCCAAAGAGCAAACTCAGCGCCACGCGGGCTGGGCCGTAGTTATCCCTGACATTCCCCCGGGGGGGGACGGGGATGCATTTTTAGCAACAGACTCTCTTACCCAGAAGATGAAAGGGAGGGGGGGTGTTGCCAGGAAATATGCATATACATACATATGTATACAGCACTGGCCGCATGCACACAGCCTAAAAACAGATGCATTTTCTTCATCAGAAATGTCTGGGTCTGTGTCGCATCCGGTCCGGCTCTGAGGGACAGGGGTAAGGCAGACAGCCCTGCAGGGCAGTAGTTGCAGGGCGTGGGGGCGGGCAGCGCCATGCGCAGAGGTGGGAAGGACGGCCCCAGACCCAGGCAGCGAGGCCGAGGCCAGCCCTAGGAGAGAGAGCCGCAAAGACGCAGGGTTTGTGTCTCCTCCACGCCAGCTGGCTGTGTTTCTCTGGGCCCGGTGTTTGTGGGCGAGGAAGCTGAGCGGAGCTCCAAGCGTCCGGCTCTGAGACATCAACCCCGGCACTGAGGACGGGACTCGATTGGCGCTGAGGGACCGTCTGTGGCCTCTGGGGAGAGTTATGTGACGTCGCACCCCAGGAATGCTTTCCGATCAGACAGTAAGTGAGGTGGCGGAGCAGGCAAGTCCCCTCTCTTTTGTGAGGCCCAAGGCAGGCGGACCAGAAGAGTGGGACCTCCCCAGGACAGAGAGGAAGCCGACGGTCCACCAGAGCCCAGCGCCCCTGCCTCCGGAGGTGCCCGCCTTCCCTCCCAGGCAGCCGGCTGGAGCCACTGCTGGGCTGAGAGTCCTGAGATGAGACGTCACTTCAGGGGGCGCTGGGGCGCCTCAGTCCCCGACTGCCTGACTCTTGGTTTCGGCTCAGGTCATGATCTCAGGGTTCATGAGTCTGAGGCTCGCACCGGGCTCTGTGCTGATGCTGTGGAGCCTGCTTGGGATTCTCTCTCTTTCCCTCTCTCTCTGCCCCTCCTCTGTTCTCTCTCTCACTCCCTGTCTCTCAAAATAAATAAATAAGCTTAAAAAAAAGTCTCTGAGTTAAAAAAAAAAAAAAGGACACTGCTTCAGGAGAGGGAACAGGGAAGTCTGGCGAGGTGGACTTGGGGTTCTCGGAGAACCTTGAGAACGGCCCCGGGAGCTCCCGGGTGCCTCCTACAACCTCTCCCAGGGGTCTGCTCCTGCGGCCCGGGGGCAGCAGGGGTCCTGTCTGAGCGAGGGCCAGGCAGGTGTTCAGAGCAGAGCTTTCAATCTGTAACAAAACGGGTTTAAATCTTAGCCCCGATTATCTATTAGCTATTAAGACTTTGGGCAAATTACGTGATCTCTCCGAGACTCCGTTTGAATAATGGGGCTACTACAAATATCTGCCCTCAAAGGGTTGCCGTGAGGGGGACTTTGGTGAGGCAACGCCCGGAAACCCTTCGCCCAATGCCAGGCACACAGGATTGCTCAGTAAGCGGTAGGCACACTGCCATTAGCCTTTTATCCTGCACACAGTACCTAGCCCGAATATTTGTTGAAGGAATTAGCAAGGAATTGGACGTGGACCTGCCTTCGAGAAGCTCCCAGGCCAGCGGGGAACTGAAGAGGCTGTAAGGAAGCAGATGCAGTGCCTGGAGGCCAGGAGAGGTTGAAACGCTTCTGGCTTACTGGCACAGGTGGCGTGCGAGCTGGGCTTTGCTGGCCGTGGAAGCTGGGAAAGGGGGGCAACTGGTGGAGGAACAGAGTGAGCGAAGGCAAGATGATGGGGCACACCGGGGGTCCCCGGGAGCTGAACTCATGGGCGTAAAGATTCCTAGATCATGAAGCTGGCTGGCCATTTTAGTTCTCTCGAGCCTGACCCCGTCCTTTCCCCTCTCTGGGTCTCAGTCGCCACGCCTGGAAAGGGAATGGATACAAACACAGTCCCGTCCCCACGAGGGGGAAGGAGAGCAGCATGGAGGGGGGCAGGTAGGCACCCCGCGGGCTTGGGAGCTGGACCCGCTGCAGACCCCTGCTCTACTCTTCTCCAACTGTGTCACCCCAGGTCCCCTCTGCTCCGGCATTCTGTGACTTAGCGACCACCCAGAAAGTCTCTAGTTCACACGCTGAATTAAGCAACAGATCAGGGAGGAAAATCATGGAAGCAGCCGATAAGAATCAATGTTTTTTAATACTGAGTCAGTAGAAAGAAGCATCACCAGTGGTTTCTCTGATTAGTGGGACCACACGGGAGTTTTCTGGTCTTCTCTAACACTTTCGGTATAATCCACATTTTCTGCAGTGAGAACTTAATATTTTTAAAGAGGGGAAAATTCCAATAAGAATGATCAAAAATGGAGTTGGAAGTCCCGGGTTTGTGTCCTGGAACGGTCCGTCAGTTACAGACTTACGTGACCTTGGCCCGGGCCTTTAATCCTTGGAGTCTGAACTTCCGTGACCTTGACGCCACCCCCTAGGAACCCTTCTGGGTTCTGACGCTGGGTTCCTGAGACAGCCCTGCTGGGGGCAAAGGTGGGGGCCGGCAGTCCAGGGGTCCCTCTGCTCAGAGTCTCGAGACCTCCTCGAGCTTTGGGGTACCTCGTCATGGCAGAAGGTGTGATGTGCCCACTGGCTCCTGCCCCTAGCTGGGGAGGCAGGGGAATGGTACACCTGCAGGGCTGTGAGTCAAGGCGGTGTTGGGGACGATCACAGAATAGCTGTCCCCTCCCCACCTTGGGAAGATCAGGCCTTATGAATCTTAAACCCCAGGTCTGGTGACAAACGTCGGCCCTGGAGAGCCCTCGGCTGAGGCCAGCCTCCACTGCGCCACTGGCTCGCTGTGATTCCCAAGGTGGGTACCGTCCTCTTGCTGTGCCTCGACTTCCACACAGAAGTGGCCAAAGCCACAAACAGGAAACCAGAAGATGTCCTACCTTTTGAAGTTCACAACACCTTTTGGGATTCCCGTGGGGGTGTTGAAGGCGGGCAGGAGTTTCTCTCCCAGCTTGATGGCCTTGATTCGGAACACCTGTAAAGGAAGAAGCAAGGGGCATCGTGAATGCGGCTAGGCGGGTGCCATCCCTTCGAGAAGCTGCTCCCGCCGGCGACGAACCCAGGAGCTGCTGGCCCCGAGTGGGAGGTGGCGCTGCGTCGGGCTCTGGAGTCAGACAGGCTTGGATGTGAACCCGGCTCCTCAAATTCCTGGTGACGTGGCCTTAGTGGAGGCCCCTCTCTCTGAGCCTCAATTTCCTGCCTCACCCATAAAACAAGGCCAATACTGCCTTCCTCAGAGGCTGTTGGGAGGAACGAAAATTAGGGAATAGTGGTACAGCCCTCGCGGCAGTGTTGGGACTCTGATGAAGGCTCAGTGGTTCCAGCTGTGCTCGGGGTGGCCGCCGGGAGGATCAAGCAGCCAGGCCGCCGTCATCGACGGACCGGGACGCCACAGGCTGGGCTCAGGGGAAGTACATTCGGACAGGGTGTGAAGAGCACTGACAAGGAGCCCTGCCCTGCCCCGGGTTCAATCCCTGCCTCACGGTTTGGCTGCTGTGTGCTTCCCAGCAAATCCCTGCCATCCCACGTGTAAAGCCAGGGGCGGGGCCTTTGCCCCTGGACATTCTGAATCTGCCCACTCTTCCCATTTTACAGATGGGAACGAACGGAAAAGGTGAATGGCTAAACTACTGGTATGATGGCAACGGAGCCATAAAGAGGGTCCCAGGCCTCAGGGCCCTGCTGGAGGCTCTGACACCTTCCAACTGTTCTTCTGACTAATTCAAAAGCACCTGTGACTTCCTGACGCCACAGTTTCCCACTTAGGAATTTATTCTAAGTAAATAAGTAATCAAGGATGTTGTAAAGATTTAACTTTATGACTAGTCATTCTGGCATTGTTTATAATAGTGGGAAACATGAAAATATGCTAAGAATCAAACAACAGGAAAGTGGTTAAATTATGACCTGTCCGTGCAATAGAATACCATGCATGATGTAGGAGATTATTTAATAGCAAAGAAAGGGCTTCTGGTTCATTAAAAGAAATATATACTTTGAAATAGTGCAATCCAAATTTAGTAAAAATCACATGCACGCGGATGGGTGAGGAAAGGTTGGGAAGGAAATACACCAAAATATTAACAATGGTCCCCTAGGGGTGGGGGCAGGCCCGTGGAGGAATTTTGCTTTCTTCATTTGGCTTCTATTTCTGTGCTTTTTTCATAATAAAAACAAGCCCGCAGGAAATAGTATTTATTTTTTTAAAACGTGACTATTCCGGGTGGAACAACACACGTTTCCTTTCATTTCCGGAGCCGGAGGGTGACCCGGTGTGCCGACCTCCCAGGCGTTGCACCACAAAGTCATCTTGAGCTCCCGACCCCAACATGCACAACATAGGGGCTGAGGCCGCCGTGGAGGGATGGCCGTGGGGGAGTTTCAGAACCGGCTGGGACTGGCAGAGAGGCCTCTGAGGGCAGGTGTGGTTGTTGCTGGGCATGGGGGAGCTGCACCTGGGGCCTGGCAGTGATGGAGACAGGAGAGTGTCCGGTGCCAGACAGCGGGTCCCAGAAGTGGGCACAGGGGCCGGCCACACCACAGTCCCCAAGGAGCCTGTCTAGAACCCAGATTCCAAAGCCCCGCCCCAGAAGCCACCGGTTTAGCAACAACAAAGGGCTCTCATTTGAGGCTCCTGACATCATCACTTGACCCCTGGGGAGGCTGAGCCCTGAGGGGCAGAGGAACCCTCCGGAACCGGACCCCAAGGCTGAGGCTCCAGGCAGCCGATTCGCTGTCCTCTGCCCTGAGGACTCCTAGCTAAATCTTTTTAAATGCTCTTAGGAGTCTCCACCTCCGGAAGGACCTATTGCTGGCGGGCGCTGCGGGGTCTCAACCACAGCAGGGAGGATGCTGGGGGAGCATGTGTGGACAAGCATGGCACCACTGCGGAGAGAAAAATACTAGGCCTACTTATTCTGTTGGAAGTGAGCAGGTGTGTAACAGATTCTGAACCCGATTCCACTGTGTGTGTGTGGGGGGGGGGAGTCTCTCTACACCACCAAGCCATTCGCCAGACACCAGCTGGGTGCCCGAGAATTCAACTCCGTTCCGACTTGATCTTCCTGGAGATTCCACGGTTTGAGGATTCGGTCCTGCAAGACTGCCCCACCCCCACTTTCG
Source organism: Paguma larvata (assembly GCA_030068075.1). Taxonomy (NCBI): domain Eukaryota; kingdom Metazoa; phylum Chordata; class Mammalia; order Carnivora; family Viverridae; genus Paguma; species Paguma larvata. The sequence goes on along the minus strand of CM057833.1, from coordinate 18,793,935 downwards.
ACACCGGTCGTCAGTCTGGTTTGTTACCTGTGCTTCTCACCAACTGGCTGCAAATCATGTTCTCACAAACCCCTCTGTGGGCTTGATCCATTTGCTAGAGTGGTTCACAGAACTCAGGAAACATTTTACTTGCTGGGGTTACTGGCTTATTATAAAAGAATAGAAGTCAGGAAGAGTCAGATGGAAGAGACGCGAAGGGTAAGGTCTGGGGACAGGGACAGGGGCTTTCGGGCTTTCTCCAGGTGTGGCGCTCTCCCCCTGCTGCTCAGCCAACCGGAAGCTCTTGTGACCCAATCCTTTTGGGTTTTTATGGAGACTTCATCACACGGATCACATGGGCTGGACCAATTAAACCACCGCTAACCGGTTACCAATTCAGCATCCGGCCCCTCCCCCGTCCCTGGGAGTGGCGGGGGGGGGGGTGGGGGGGCAGGGGGGGATGGGACTGAAAATAACTCCCCTCTAAGTACCAGGTTTTCCTGGCAACCAGCCTCTATCCTTAGGTGGGGTCTAAAAGTCACCCGATTAACATAACAAAAGACACATTTATTGCTCTCACCACTTAGGAAATTCCAGCGGTTTTAGGAACTCTGCCCAAAAGGGGATGCAGAGCAAATATATATGTTACTTATTATAAATCGCAATGCATCATGGTACCACGTGGCTCATCTACATGGCCTTCAATCCTTGCAACAGCCTTGTGGGGAAGCCGTGGACCACTTTGAGGATGACAAAACTGAGTCTCAGAGAAGCAATTTGCCCAAGGTCGTGGGGCTACTAAGTGATATCAAGCTGCCTTTGCAACACAGAGAGAGAACACAGAGCTATGCGGCTGCAGACAGCCACGGTAAGCAACAGGCAGGGGCTCAGAGCTTCCAGAAGGGAGGTGAGAGAAGCCAGCAAGAATCACATTCTGTCGAGTGGAAAGGTCTCTGGGCTGGGAGTGAGAGCCCAGGTTCGGATCTTCCCACTTAGCAGCTGTGTGGCCTTAGGTGAGCCGCGTACTATCTCTGAGCCTCGTGTGTGCAACGGAACTCACTGGCCATGTGCCCTGGCTGTTTCACGGGGTTCACGGGAACTCAAACGAGATGACGTATGTAAGTGAATGTGCCGTGTGAACTTGAAGAGCGGCTGTCAGCATGCTTGCTATTCTCCTGGGGGTCCTGCGGGGCTGGCTACCCAGCAGGGGACTCTCCTCCCCTAGGCTTCCTCTGCAGCAAAGGCCTCAACCCGGGGGTGGGGGGTGCGTGCTGGAGTCTCGGGCACCATTCCACAAATACTCCTGGGAAATCTGAAGAATGGAAAGGCGCACTTCACAGGCACCCACTGTGTGCGAGACTCAGGCCTCAGTCCAGTGCGGCTGAGCCCTGGTGACAGGCAGTGACACTGGGCCAGGCTGCGTGGGGGCTACAACTCAGGCCTGTGGTGGAAAGGCCACGGGGTCACGAGCTGACCCAGCACACCCCTCAGGGACAGCAACCGGAGCAAGTTTCTTCTAAGTCTCAGTTTCCGCATCTGCAAATAGGCGAAGACCCCCACCCCATGGGGTGTTTGGCGACCAGTGAGACTGGGCTCGTGTGGTACAGTTTCTGGGCACAGAGAGGGATTGGCAGGGTGTGGCTGGAGGACGGGGGCTGTGCCCACGCCTTCAGGAGCCTGTCTGCTCGGGGATCCTGAGGCTCCCTGGGCGTCGTGCACTATTTCTAAGTCACAGGCACTCCTGTCCACACCCCACTGTCCAGTCTGGAGAGTCAGACCGATGGTCCTTACAGGGAGATGGGGAAACTGAGGCAACGCCATGAAGGACTGCTTTTTATGCTCCTTTTCCTGCCTCTCTTCTTGCTAGGGCCCGCACCCCTGCCTTACTCATGCCTCACAGTACGAATAATGTAGCCCTCCTCGCAAGATCAAGGAGTTAACGATTTCTTTGAAGTCTTCCAGCACAAGAGACAGCATCAAAGGAATGCCCGGGCACGAATGACCAGGTGAGGCTGTTCTGTGCATATTCCAGACACTGACGCTAGACAGCTTGATGCCAAGACCCCCGGTTCCAAGGAATAAGGGACTCATGGAGGACACCTGGGCCCTTGTCCTTGTTCTGACCAGTTCCCGGATGCCTGAGGGGGCATGTACACAGACGACAATCCTCAGTAAAAACCCCAGACCCCAAGCAAAGACAAGCCTCCTTTTCCTCCCCAAGTCTCCCAGACGCTCCGTCTGTACCTGTCCTCGCCCTAGGTCTTCAGTAAACTGCTCCCACTTCCTCTTGGCTTGTGTTTGATTTCTGTCCTGCATGAAGCCAAGGACCCTCACGGGTGGTCCTGGGGACCTCCCCTCCTCTGGGTCCTCAGACCTGGCCAGCCTACATCACCAGGGAGCCAAGGCCTCAAACGGGTTCTCAGAATCAGGATACCCTACGAGGAGGGCGGAGGGTGGGTCAAGCACCGGCATGGAGGGGCACCAGCTCCTCCCTCAATCGCTGGCCCCCCCCCCCCAGCTGACCCCCATGAGCCCTGAGCCACACGGCTCCCTCTCCTGTCCCTATACGCTACGACCGCCTTCCACAGCCATGAGTGGCAGGGAGGCTGGGCAAGTGCCTGGAAGAACAGGGTGCCTTTCTGTCCCACGTCATTTTCCCGTCCTAGCGTTTTCCAATGAGATCCAGGTTTCGCGTGGCTCAAAGCCCAGGGATCCCACCTACATTTGTCTGGAGACAAACTGGTGCACGTGGTAATCTCCACTGAGGAGATCAGGCTTGACAGAGAGCCCAGAAGTGACGGGAGGCAGAGTGCACCTGTCGCCTCTGAACCCTGGGCTGCAGCTGCTGCCTTAAACTGGAGCGAAGCGGAAAGGAGTTCCTCAGACAACACCACTGGAGGTTAGCAGGGATTTTTCTGCGGCTTCCCCCGTGGCAGGGGCAGGGAGGATACTGTCTCCGGGTGGACAGAGCAGGAGAAGTGCAGGGAAGGGAAAGGGCCGAAGCCAAGGCATCCGACCCCAGAGCAGCGGTTGTGCTGAGCCGTGTGACCCCTCTGGGCTACGGAGAACACAGCTGATGGCCAACCTCACCCCCAGATACTTGGGCCGCACCGTCATGGGACTTCTCCAGGTGAGGAAGAGCCTCCTGTTTCTGCAGAGCTCTGCAGTTTTCAAAATTCTCTTGCAGCATGGGGGAGATGGGCTTTGGGGCCAGTCAGCTCAGGGTCAACCCCTACATCCTTCCTGACCCGTCTCGCAAGAGCTCAGCGAGCCCACGCTCGTGGTGGGGAAGGAAGTGAGGCCCAGAGGTGGGGGAGGACTTGCTCAAGGTCACAGGCGGGTGTGGTGTGTGGGGATGAGACCCAGGCTTTCTGACTCCCTCCCTGCCCGGGGCTCTGTCTTCTCCCCACACCGCACAGCCCTCCCTCTGGAAGCCAACACAGCGTGCCTGGGGCCGAGGCCTTGTACTTAGGACATGTGACCAGCCCCGGTGGCTGCCCCATCTCCCTGTTGCCCCTTGAGACCTGGAGCTGGCCTCTGACCGGTGGCTGGCACCCAGGAGAGGAGCCGAGGGGTGGGCTGTGGAGCAGGACCAGGCTGAGGGGCCGCAGGGGTGGAGACGGTGAAACAACGGTCTTGGCTTTATCAACGCTGAACACCAGCCCCTGTGAAAACCAGCCCAGCAGCTCTGCAAGCCTGTGCTGAGCCCAGACGGCTGGGCGCCGCGCTAGGCGCTGCTGTAGGGACGGTGTGAGTTCACTAGTCGGCGGCCTTGGAGAATTTACTAGCACCCGTAGGAGCCAGCAGGGCTCACCTGGGCAAGAGAATGGAAGCCCTAGATGGAAGACGGGGGAGGGCCTGCAGGTGGCACCGTGGGGGCTGGGTGGACGTGGGGAGCCCCAGGCAAGTCCCCCTGACCCCTGTTTCCTCACTGGTGAACTGCGGGAGCTGGACCGGATGTTCTCTAAAGTTCTCCAAGGACCAACTTACCTCTTCTCCCGTCAGGTAGAAGGCCGAGAGGAGTCCCCCGATGTACCGGATGTTCACCTCAAACAAGGACGCTTCTCCACTCTGCGGGGCAGCGGGGAAGGGGAGGCCGGGGGGGCGGGGGACACTCGTGAGCTGCCTGCAGGGCCCCCAGGTCCTTGACACGGGTCGCTCTGGCCACCGCCCCCCCTCTCTTAATCCCGCCATATTGGGCTGGGCTCCAGGGCCTCGCCCAGCAGACCAGGCTACACCAGGTGGTGCTTTTCCGAGCAAAAGCTGAGAGGGATCAACACCTGCCTGGCAGGCGCTACGACGCTGACAGCATTACAAATAAACACCGGGTTTGGCTTTCTTCCCCGGCCCTTGCCCGAGGCCATGGGAGCAAAGTTAGGCCTGGCTGCTCTCCCAGGAGCGGGAGGACTTGGTGGGGAGCTGCCGGCTGAGGAGTAGCCTGAGGGGAGGCAGGTTCTCTAGTCCGGCCACCTCCCCCTCCTGAGGGAACTCCCTGGCTTAGCAGGAGGAGAGGGCCCTGCTCCTTGGGGTGGCAGGGCAAAGAGGAGGTTCTTCGAGGAGGTTTTGGGGCGAACAGGACAAAGCCGAGGCTGAGAGGGAGGGGTGCCAGAGAGGTGCCCGTGGGTAATCGGCAATTCTCAACCTCAGCTCCGCAGCCCTCGGGGCCTGTCCGCACTTGCCTCAACCATTTTCTTTCTTTCTTAGGTCTGGGCTGCGAATCCGGGGTGTTGGGGCAGCAAGCCAAGGACCGGATCTAGGTTACAGATCCCACCTCAGCCTCCTACTTGGCTTGGGGGCTTCGGGCAAGATCTTTAGCTTTTCTCTGCTAGAGGTTCTTCATCCCGAGCAGGGTGGCGATGGGGCGCTGAGCCGTCCAGGAGAGACGCCCGCCTGGCGTGCACCGGGGGCTCGGCACGGCTTCCTAAAGGGGCCTGCTGTTACCATCCCTGCCCCCAGAGCCCCCTGCCTCACTGTCCTTTATTGCTGACAACAGCGATGACCATCCCTTTATCTGGGAGAGCTCTTCCGCGGACAGAGCACCTGCGCAGCCATGGTCTCTTTTAGCCTTACGGTGCTCCGCGAGGATTTCATTCCCATCTTCCAGATGAGAAAGCCAAGGCTCAGAGAGGGGTGCGACCCCATCTTGCTTTCTTCCAAGGACCCTCCCTAACCTGCCCCAGCCTGTTTGACTGCCCCCGGGTTCCCTGGACCTGCCAGCGCCTGGCGCCACAGCTGCCTGGCGTCCCTCTCTCTCCACCATCTGCACGGGGACGAGGTGGGCCCTGTGAAGATACCCCTTCCTTCTCCCACCTCGGCCTTTCTCCCATCCAACATGGTAGGAAATGGGAGGATTCTGACCCCAGACGGACTACCAGAAGGGATAACATGCCTCAAAATAACAGTAATGAGGAGGAGGAGGCGGAGGACGCCCCCTTATATCCGTATCAGACTCGATGGTGTTATAATGCTTGCTGGAACCCTCCGCAGTAGTTAACTCCCACAAGGAGCCCCTGAACTAGGCATTGTTATGGTTCCTGTCATCTAGGTGGCTCCTCAGCCTCTCACCAGCCTGCAGAGGGCAGTGTGGGGTGGGGTGGGGTCTCCAGGTCAGAGCAGCTCTGAGCAGCCACTTCTCCCCTCCCGTGGCTGCTGTTCTGTGTGACAGATCCAACCCTAGAAGGGACTTCCTGGGGGCCTGCCACCCCAGGGAGGGGAAGGAAGGGTCGCAGGGCGGCTTCCCTCCCAGGGGAGAACAGGCTGGTAAACACTCATGGGCCGCCAGAGCTCAACGCCACCTGTGAGGCTGGCCTGAGGAGAGGGGGCTCGGCAGGGAGCGCACGGCGCCCCAGCCCCAGGACCGCTCTGCTGTGCAGCTTGGGGGCCAGAGTCTCTGGGCCTCAGAAGTGACAGGGTGGAGCTGGCCACTGACCTTCTAGACCCCTTTTGGCACTAACACCCCAAGGGTGTCTGACTCACCACGTTCAGGTGGAAGTTCTCTTCGACCCAAGCCTTGGCCTCCTGGAACTCCTCCTGCAGCTCCATGAGGTAGAGGGTGTCGAGGGAGTCAATGATGGTGGCCCCGCTGAGGCCTCCTGTAGGCACAGAGAGCGAAGGCATGACCCAGGCTCCTGCCTCTCCTTCCCATCCCCGGCCACGCAAGCTACCATTCTCCAGGCCCCTTCTAAATGCCCGGGCAGGCTCCGAGGCCAGGGCTGGCCCAGGCACGATCCGGGGAGACTCCAATGCCACCCGCCTTTGAAGGGGAGTCCAGGAGCAAGCGACCCCCTCCGCCCACCCCAGGCTGCCTCCTCCTCGGGGGCAGCAGACAGTGGGCAGCCGGCCGGGACACCGAGTTCACAGGCCGAACCACCTCCCAGATCTCAGTCCACTCGTATCCGCCAGCAAGTCAACCATCAGTGCCAGTTAGGTGCCCACCACTTCTCTGTGACACTGGGGGAGAGGGCAAACGGGCATTCCGTTTACAAATTCTTAGTACGCCAGCCCTCTGACTTTTCGATTCCATTCCTTGTTTTATTCTAAGAAAAAAAAATGTTTGCAAATATTTATCCAGGAAGGTATTTATTATTGCAGCACCATGTACAATGGGGAAAAGTTGGGGAAAACCTCCAAATCCAACAAGAGGGGATTCGTTATATGCATTGTGGCCAGAACATAAAATTAGACACTGTGGAGCCACCCATGCAGGTGAGGGAGGCCTGTGTTTACCGGGGAGCTACCCATGGGCTCTGCTCGGTTAACAAGATGCAGGTTGCAAAACATACAAACACACACAATTTCTTTATTGTATGCCCAATATGGAGGAGCTTACACAGAACTAAGTCTGACAAGACGTGATTCAATGGTTACCCAACCCCCGACACCCCCCCCCCCCCCCCGCAGAGCTGGGATTACAGGTGCTTTTTGACTTCTTTGGCTCACGGATTAATTTTATAACAAGAAATCTACTTCCATTTGGAAAAAAAAAGGGGGGGGGAGTTTGGGCAAAGAAACCAAACAAAACCACAACCCAAAGGTTGTGTGGCCGCTCTAGGATGGTCGGTCCAGAAAGCGCAAGCTCTGAGGCCTGGCCCCTGTCCCCCGGTCTTAGATTCTTAACCTGGGGAGTAAGGGCTGAGATAATGGTGCAAAATACCGCAGCTTCCCACACCACGCACTGGTCAGGAGAGTGATGCGGAAGGCCCCCCCTGCATGGCACAACCAGAGCCTGAGTGTGGAGTCCTGTGAAGGAAGAAAGGAGGGAGAAAGATGTGCCTGCGGCCATCTGGAGGGCTTCCTGCAAGAGACAGCCTCCTATCAACTCCTTAAAACTACAGGACCAGCATGTCGCTTAGGAGGACTGACGGTTCCTCCCTGCAGAGGCTGGAACCCTGAGAACCCCAGGTTCCGCCTCCCCCCGGAGGAGCTCTGGGGCGCACAGGGCTGAGCCCCACTTGAGTCTGCAGCGAGCGCGGGCTTCGCGGGCACACCCGCATTCAGAGTTAGCATCTCATCTCCTGAGTGAGGGCTTCTCTAGCTGCTCACTTGGGTTGACTCTGCAGGCGGAGACTCCTGAAACTCAAATCCCCACCTCTCTAGGCCTGGAAGAGGAGGGGAGGGCGATCGGGAGGAACCGGGAGGAGGGCAAAGCTGGAGGTTTTAGAATCCGCTTCCGGAAGCAAGGGCTTCCCGATCCAGAGTCAGGCATCCCACGATGGTTTCAGCATTGCGGATGATGCGCATTTCAGAATGTCGGCTCCTCCTACGCTGAAGGGCGGGTAGGAAAACACCCAAGCCAAACAAAGTTGATCTTTCCCGGTTTATGCTGGCTGCTTCTCCTGTGGTTGCCAGGGGCAGAGCAGGATTCCCACACCGGATTTTTTAAGGGACTGAAGGGATTTTTAAAAGATCCCACTGTCCCACCCCTAAATTTCATAGAGGACCCCCAGAGAGCGGTCAGGACATACCCAGGATTAGATCAAAGGCGGACTAGAACCCAACTTCTCTCGATTCCTTGTGAAAACGCTTGGATCTGGTTGCTAACCTCGCCCTGCCCCGCAAAGGGACAGGAGGCTGCTCTGCCCAGTGAGGGCTTGAAGAGGAGCCCAAGGCCGAGGGGACGAGGCTCGGAGTGTCTGATCTCCGAATCCTGCCTGAGCTGCCCAGTGTTTTTCCCCCAGGGGCCCTCCTTCTCCTGGCCGAGCCTGAGCCCAGAGGCCCAAGGGTCTAGGCTGGGCCGGAAGGGCAGCCGGGGCTCCTCGTGACCAGCTCTCCTTCCCAGGTGCTACGGGGGCACCGGCTGAGAAGGCGGCTCGCTAAGGGAGCTTTTGGCAACGTTCTGCCCGGCTCTCAGGTTCCTGGATCCCTCCTCGGTTGGTCTCTCACCCGGGCCCCCACCTACCACACAGCCGGGCCGCAGGCCAGCAAGGCACTTATCGGAGAGCCTTTCATCCCAGGCCAGAGGTTACCTGGCAGCCAGGCTGGGCCAGAAAGAAGGCCCAATCCCGAATTCAACTCTATCTGTACCTGCAGCTGGCCTGCGGCAGCTCCCCAGGGGGAAACACACAGCCCTATTCAGAGAACAGGCACACGATTTATATGCCCAGAGCCAAAGGGGGACAAAAAGGCAGGCAGTCAGCTTGGAAGCTCCACGGGACTTGGCCCTAAGGTAGGTTCCAGGTTGGCTCACTCTCCCACTTAGGGCTCTGAACACTTGCTGTGCACAAAGGACACCCCCACCCCCTTCCTGCCAGGCAGGCGGCAGTGAGGTGTGTTAAAAGAACACAGCCCTGGGTTCAAACCCCAGCTTGGGCCAGCGATACATCTGCTCCAAGTATCAAAGTCCTCCTCTGTAAAGGGTGGTAAGACCACTGGGCTAGGTACTGGGGAGCCACTGCAGGTTCCTGAGCTGAGATAAACGCATCATATACGGGCCTGGCCTTTCTGATAAGACACCTGTGTGTGCCTGGGACGGAGAAAGTGCTTGACAGATGGGTTCATCGTTCTTATTTCTGGGGTCCTGTAGCTCATCCCGAAACACTGGCCCCGTCAGGGAGACGTGGATTCAAATCCCGGTTCCATCACATACTAGCTGTGTGTCAGGGCGAGTCACTGTACCTTTCTGAGTCTCGTGTTCCTCGTCTTCAAAATGGGGATGACAGTAGGACCTACTTCCTAAGACTGCAGGAGGGCTAAGCGGGGCGGTGGATGGAAAGGAGCCGGCACAGTGTTGGCTACGTGTGAGCTTAACCCAACACACACAAGTGTGGCCCTCCTTGCCCCCAAGTGGCCCTGGGCAGCCCCTCCACAAAGTCTTCTGGGGTCCCCGAGGCCTTGTGGGGCTCCTGCACTCCTGGCCCCTTCCTGCCCCACGAGGCTGCAGCCTGCAAAATCTTTTGCCTAACTTACAGGAAAGGTGTCACATGGGTCCCACCTGTGTCTGCCGCTGAGGCCATTAACACCCCCGACCCGGGTGGGCACCTGCTTCTCAAGGGACCCCTGGAGGGGGTCCCTCAAATTCACCTTGTACATTGTTGCCTGACCTGTCTTCCTAAAACGAGACCGGCCGCAATGGCTTCCCAGTACCCATCCAGTGAGGTGGGGGCGGGGGGGCGAGGCCTTTCGGGCCTGACTCCAAAGGATCCGGCTAATCTCCTCTCCCATGAGGCTGTGCTTTCTGGACACGTGCTGCCCACCCCTGCCTCCACACCTTGGCATGCGTGCTCTCTCTCTGCCAAGAAAGCTGTACACTCAAAAGCCCACATGCTCTCCAAGCTCTCCCTCCCACTGGCAACCTTCCCTGATTCCAGCCAGCCAGCCTCCCGAGGAAAGAGCTTCCACTCATGCACCTGCCACCCCTGCTCTGAGCCGCGGGGCTTTGCTCACCTTCTCCCCAACTGTGAGCTCCTTGGGCTCAAGGGTTCCCACTGCTTCTCTGCACCAATTCCGCAGCTTGTCTCCAAGCAGCCCCAAAGGCCAGAGCCCCCAGGCCTCTCACCATTCCCTGTGGCCTCTTTAGATGTCCCCACTTCTGTGACTCTTCCCCAGACTGCTAGGAACAGCCTCCCCATCCCGCCTTCGCCGGGGGGGGATCTCGAGCCCACCCGGTCCGCCTCGCTCAGGAAGCCACCGTGAACGCCACCCCACGGTCTACCTGAGGGCCTGCTGTCCCTGGACCCTCTTCCCCTGAGAAAACCTTCAGCAGCTCCCCCAGGCCCACACTGTGTGCCCCCATTCTGCGCGCCCCCATCTCCACAGGAGCTGCCCCCCTCGTACCGCACCATGCAGAATTGCTGGTCCGAGTGACTCTGCACCCTCGTAGGAGCAGGGCTCTGGCGGGCGTCGGACGCCTCTCCAGGCTCCAGAAACAGTTGCCCAGTGACAGTGGGAAGGGGAAAGGCAGGGGGCCGGGCTGCTCCATCTCTGACGGGTGCACTGACTCTCCCTGGCCTCCTGCTTGCTCCGAGCTGACCGTGGCCTCGGGGACGCCACTCTTCCTCTTGCCTCTTCTTCTGACCCTGTGCCTGTGCCTTCCCAGTCTCCTCTGCTGGCTCCTCGTCTTCTCCGGGCCACTGTCATCAGCGGGCCTTTTCTCTTCTCTGTCCTCCCTCGCTCCCTTAGTTCAATACCACTTACGTGCTGAGGACTCCCCGAGGTGAACTCCCAGCCAGGACCTTGTCCTCAGGGCCGGCTGTGGTCTGGCGCCCAGAGGTGAAGGTAAATGTGTGGGTTGAACAGACAGAGCCCACGGTGCAGGTGTCCGTGGTGACCACACCCGAGGCAGGTCAGCTTTCTATTCCAGGGGCCGGTGCCAAGAGCCAGAGCAGACCCTACCACCAGGCTGTGGCCACATCAGCCGGGGTGGCCGTGTGTGTCCACACCATGGTCCTGCACAAAGCTGTTTGTTGTACGTGGGTCGGTTTCTACAAGGGACTGGCCCCCGGCTCCAGTCGCCTCCTCCCCCAGCCTTACCCCCGGGGCTGCCTGGGCAGGGACGCCGGCCCGCCAGACAGAGGTTTGTGTCCCCTCTCCTGACTCTGCTGTATTAATGATGATGAGGTTTTTATGTGATGTTATATTAGCAAAGAGAAATGGGTCAGGCCGGGCAACATAAGCTCCAGGAAGACTATTCAGAAGGAAAAAAAATCACCCAAAGCACAGCCTATTACTGCAGTATCCCCAGAGCCATACTCTAATGGTTGCATTTAATTTGATGACATAATCCGCAGAGACTCTGCTTAATCTGTAAAGAAACAGCACAAGTGTTTCCTTCTCAGCTTCTGAAGAAACCAGTGTGGCTGTGTGGCCTGGTCACATTCTCCAAATACGGCAGCCTCGGTGTGCCCCACCCCATGAGAGGGACTCTTCCCAAGGCCCCCTTCCTGGAGTCTGGGCCGACCTTCGTGACTACCAGGAGCAAAGGAATAAAGCAGAAGGGATGACATGCTAGTTTCTAGGCCCAGACCTTAAGACACCGGCAGTTTCCACTTCCCGTCTCTCCTGGAACGCTGCTGCTTCGAACGAGCCACCATACTGTGAGGAAGCACAACAGAGCCCACAGGGAGAGAGCACGTGGAGAGGCCCCGTGCATGTTTTCTGACTGACGCCCCTTCTGAACTCCCAGCCAGCTGGCAGCATCGGTCTCATACACACGAACTAAAAAGCTTCCAACGGCTCTACCTGTCCAGTTACCCTTCAAGCCTCTGCAGACGAGGGCTCACACACGGTGGTAAGGAGATGAGCGGTACCCACTGTCCCCTTTCTGAATTCCTGACCCACTGAATCTGTGAGCATAATAAAATAATTGTCTTAAGCCAGTAAATTTTGGAGTTGCTTGTTATGCAGCAGTAGCAACCGGAACGTTCTGCTGTGTGGGTGCCCAGGATGATGAAAATGATATCCCCACTACCCCCAAGTGCATTGTTTAAAATCACAGCCTTTCGTGCGGTGAGGTCCTCTGGCGCATGGAATCCTTGCAGGGACTGGGGCCTCTGCGTTTCTGTCAGGCCTGGGCGGGTTCTTTTCCCTCAGTAATACTATTTTCCTTGCATCCTCCCACGATGGCTATTTTCCGGATCTCATGAAATTGTGTTCAGAGGATGTGTGTTTCTGGGCAGAGGTTTCTGGGAGCCTCTGGAAGGACTGATGATATTTTTAAGTTACTATTCCTGACGCTCAACAGAACGCTCCTGCGAGGAGTGAATCGATGAACGACGATCAGATCTGATAACGCTACTGCCTTTCTCACGCCCTCAGTGCCCCGATCTCATCCAAAGTCCCTGGGCACGGTGTGCAGGGCGCTGGTGGTCCCGGCCTTGGCAGCCTCGCCGGCCTCTCTGCTGCTCCCTGGGCGTGTGATGCTCTAGCCAGTGATGTCATCAGCAGCTCCCCAGATGCCACGGGGTTTCGGCTGACGTGGGTCCCTATGCCTGGGATACCTTCCTTTCCCGAGCTGGCCTGGTGAACACCTCCTCTTCGTCCTGGCCTTGGCTGGAGTGTTGCGTCTTCTCTCAAGAACTCCTGAGCCACCAAGCAGACGGGCCACTCCCTCCTGTGCGAGCCCGCCCCACTGTGCCACAGGCCCCCTGGTCTCCCAGCATATCCGTGAACCCCAGGGGGGCGGGCTGATCCGACTCTTCCCAGCGGCCCGGGCAGCCACCCGCAGGCCAGGCACAGAGAATGAATGAAGGCTAGTGGAGACGCCTTCTCGGAGATCCTCAAACACTTGAGAAAGGGCTCCTGGCCTCGGAGAAAACACGCCACACACAGCAGTGGCCAGCCGGTCCAGGGAAACGCTGTCGCAGGGACGAAATGGGGACGTGCAGACATCACGGCCCTGGTGGAACTAACGGCTTCCTCCAGCCTTCCCAGACGGACGTCCCGCCGTGCTGCCGCGCCAGGCCGGAGGACGCTCGCTGTGGCCGACTGCTGAATGCGGGTCAGTGTGGCGGAGGGGCAGACTCGGCGCACTGAACCGGTCTACTGGACGGGGCTCCTCGCTGGAACACAGGGTGTGTTTTCAAAATTGTATTTGTTTGTTTTTAAGTAAGAGCCGAGGGTGCTGCCTGATCGGGAAACTTGTATTTTAAAACTGCTTCCGACAGTGCCGAGGACCAAATTTGGAACCGCTTCTCTCTCAGAACCTCTCTGAGAGGAGAAAAGGCAGATGGAGGAATCGGAGCCCAGGATGCTACAGCGCCACCTCCAGGGGCACACGGTGGCTCAGCAGCTCAGGGCAGAGCTGCAACCGGGTACCACCTTCCAGACCATATACACGCTTGTAGGCTTGGTTCTAATCCTAGCTTGGCTGCTTCCCAGCTGTGCGATCTTGGGCAACTCGCTCGACCTCAGAAAAATGGGATAAGAAAGTCTCCTTCTTAGAACGGTGTGGCCAATTCAGAGAAATGGACACATTTCTGCATTTAGCAGGCATTTGGTACAAGAGAATCTTACATACCCGGCACATCACACCCTAGGTGCTCGACGCACAGGCCTGCGATCCTAAGGCTCAGTTCCAGCGAAGGAAGACACGCCGGGGCTGGCAAAGCTAGGACCCCTTGCAGGTCCTTGACCCTCTTGGCCCAACCGGAAAGAACGGCATGGCTTCCATGCCAGGCAGGAGGAGGCGTGAGCCCTCAGGATAGGAGCTGGGCAGGCACGGTGGCATTTTCAACACATTTAATGCTCACTGCAGGGAAAGGAGAAGACAGGGCCTTCTGCTGCTCACCCCGACAGACCGTGAAGTCCTGCCACAGCCCTGGGCAGCTCCCGAGTCCCCCCATACACCCCGGCTTCTACCTGGCTTTCACCCGTTAAGTCAGAAGATTGCTCAGTGCCCTCCCCCGACTTCCATGGGAGCAGCAAACACCCCCGGCCCACCAACCTTGGTCTTGTCCACGTAATTTGCTTTGGCTTCATGGTGGGTGGGGAATTCAACTGTGCCCTTGACTTTAGCCTTGGCTGTGAGACTCGCCAATGGGATTAGTGAACATGACTTGAATAGGAGTTTGAAAGAAGCTTGCATGGTGGAGCAGACTGGGCCCGGCTGAGCACAGCCTAGAGAAAAGGAAGTCTAGCCCATCTGCAACTATATGAAGAAGAAATAAATACTCCGAGGGGCACCTGGGTGGCTCAGTCGGTTAAGCGTCTGACTTCGGCTCAGGTCATGATCTCACCGCTCATGAGTTCAAGCCCCGCATCGGGCTCTGTGCTGACAGTTCAGAGCCTGGAGCCTGCTTCAGATTCTGTGTCCATCTCTTTCTATCCTTCCCCCACTCACGCTCTGTCTCTGAAAAATGAATAAACCTTAAAAGAAAAATTTAAAAAAAGAGCAAGAAATGCTCCTTGTTTGCCACTCACTGTGGAATAATTGTTCCCCAGCATTTTTGGAAGAGGCTGACTGATACGGTGCCCTTTCAGCCTTCTTCCTCCCTCCCTCCCTCCCTCCCTTCCTTCCTTTCAAGTTTATTTATTTATTTGAGGGAGACAGAGACAGTGCAAGTAGGGGAGGGGCAGAGAGAGAAGGAGAGAGAGAGAATCCCAAGCAAACTGCCAGCACAGAGCCCGATGTGGGGCTCGAAGTCACGAGATCGTGAGATCCTGACCTGAGCTGGATGCTTAACCGACGGAGCCACCCAGGCACCCTCAGCCTTATTTCTTAATAGTCTTCCCACACTCCAGCTACACTGTGCGGTCCCCCCTTTCCAGGCTTCTGGCCCTTCAGTCAAGCTGCTCCCTCTGCGTGGAATGCCCTCCTCTCACCCCAAATGTCTCTGCACACAGCCCGATCCAATGGCTGAGTCCTTGAGAAAATGCCGCTGCTTCCAGGAAGACATCCCGGATTCCCCCGTCTGGATCTGTGGTCTTCCTCCTCTGAACTCTTTTGTCAAGAGAATTTCTTTCAACTGTCATTACGGCAATCTGTGTCACCTGTGTCCTTTTTCTCGAGTCCATCCCGGGCAGTGAGTGTCTTTGGGGCCGAATCTGAGCCTGATTCATCGAAGCTGGAACAGGCCGTGTGGAGTCAAGGCGTCACTGGGATTTGCCCAACGAAGGAATGGACGCCCTGCTCCCACCACCTCGTTCCCAGATGAGAACGCCTCCCTGACAGAGTGCTCCTTGCCGGAGGAGGCTGCCGTGTGGTGTGAGGCGCTAGGGGAGGGGGCAGAGACCAACCCCATGATACCCCGAGATCGTTGCCAACGGCCGGCACCCCACGAAGGTTTGCCTGCGGAATGCGGGGTTCTCCCTGATGCCAGCCAGCAACCCCTCCGTCGCCAGGGGTTAATAAAAACAACTGCAGTCAGCACTGACCCAGCCCTGCTTGTGCCAGGCGCCGGGCCACGGGCTTCACACGCATCTGTTTAAAACCCTGCGACAACTCTGTTATTGTCCCTCTCTTACAGGTGAAGACTGAAGCTTCGAGGAATTAAGTCGCTTGCTCGAGACTGATTTCTTCATCCCAAAACGCATTTTGGAGTGCTCAGGAAGTGCCCGGTGCTGAAACAGAGGGGAGCCGACGGTCCCCAACTCCACCCGCGAAAAGCTGCAGGCCTGGCGGGGGACAATGACACCGACCAGGCGTCACACAGACAACGTCTCCTTACAAAGTAATGTATGTCAGAAAGGAAGAGGGAGCAGGGGCTGAGGCCAGAGAGGGGTGGCTTTGGGCCGAGGCTGGAAGGAAGCGGAGGACGTGAGAGGGGGCGGGTACACGCCAGGCAGGACGCATGGCGAAGACAACGGGCCGAGGTGAGGGAAGTCCTGACACGTTTGTGGAGCAGAGAGGAGGTCCCCACACAGTGGGGAAGGAGGACAGTGGCCTGAGCGAGGGGGTGGGGCCAGGCCACAGGACCCAGGGTGGCTTGGTGGATCCTCCGGCTGTGGTGGGGAGAGGGGCTGGGAGGGGACCCAGCAGGGACCCCTTGTGGACTAATTCAGGGAGCTGTCCATGTTGGTTGGTGAGGGCCCACCAGGAGCGTGGCAGGGAGCCCCCGGGCCCAGGCTCTGAGGCAGCCGGGGTTGCCCCGGAACAAGAAGAATGAACTCTGAGCACGGGGCAGGGTCAGCCAGCTGCCTCGCCTCGGCTCCATCAGGGGAGCCTCTTGCTGCCCACCCCCAACCTGGCCCACAGGCTCAGGGTCACGGTGCCATCTTGGGAATACATCATGGCCACACAGAGCTACACACCGACCGTGGCAAACACAGCCCATGGGCTGGAGGCGAGAGACGCAGATGCATGGCTCTGATACAAGATGAATGATGATTTTTGGAAAGGGGAAAAGAAAGGAAATCAAAGGGGCCCTATTCACCCCCAAGAAACAGACACATGGCAGAGCGGGTACAGAGACAGCCTGGTATGGAGCTGGGCCCAGGGAGGTCCTTCCAGTCGCTGGGATGGCCGAGCCGCAGGGAAGGGGCTGGAAGGGTTGAGCACAGAGCCACACCTACTAGCTGCCTCAGTTTTCTCATCTGTACGACGGCACCAACAATAACTTTACCTCGCAGAATGTCCCGAGGGAGAGGGATCACACAGCGTGTGGAAGAGGCTGGACGCACAGCTGCTCACACGGGCCTCGGCAGAGACAGAGCAACGGCCACCAGCCCGTGCGGAGGCAGACACCGAGCTGCTGAGCACCCACGAGAGCACCTGTCTCAAGCCTCCCACGGCCCCGCGAGGAGGGCTCAACTCACGTCCCCGTTCAACGGGTGGGGAAACTGGCGCTCAGAGTGGCCACGAAAATCTCCCGGGGTGGATGAAGCGTGGAATCAGGATTCAGCTCCGGCTGTCTGCATTTCCTTGCCACCCTGGCTGGACTCGGAGGGTCCAGGAGGGTCCCAGGGAGGTGCCACAGCCACACGACCCCCGACCGCCCCCCTGCCTGTGGGCTGGAGCAATGGCCCTCGGGTGCAGGCGCTGCCCGTGTGAGAAGAGCTGGGCGCCTCTCCCCGCAGGAACCCTGCCATGACACACAGGCCAGCCTGGCACCCCTTCCTCCAGGAAGCCTCCTCGGATCCCCTCTATGGGTGATGCATGCTGGTCAGGCTAATCCTGGCCCAGGCTGACTCACAGGAGGCTCTGTGTGGGTCTCTGGGACAGGCGGAAGCCCCAGAGGGCAGAGATGCCGGTCATCTCTATCTTGGAGCCATCAGAGCCCAGTATGATGCTGAACACTCAGGAGGCTCTGAGTAAATATGTACTCGACTAACCTTTAGAGCTGAGAAGGGGCCAGAACAGGCATGGCCAGAACAGGCCACTGAGCCCTTGATGGGCCCCCCTGCTGCACCCCCAGCATCCAGTGAAGAGGAGGGGGCTGACTCGCCTCCCTCTACTGACCAGGAGCCTTCCCTTTCTCTGGTCCATAGGCCCCTTCTAGAATCTAATAGGAGCCACACGCACACCCTGCTCCTTAGCTGAAAAGATACTCGCACACATTTTGCACCGGAAGTCACGCGGGCTTCCCATTGCCAGACTTATATCTGTGTTAACCACCTAACTGAGGTGAGGGGGACAGAGTTTTATTTCCTACGGAGGATGGGGAGAGGAAGTTATTTTGGGGTAAGGTCGGCAGAGAATCAGATCTTAGCTTGGCCCTTCCTAGCTGTGTGACCTCTTGTTAGCTACTTCACCCACGTGAGCCTCAACATCCTCATCTGTGAAATGGGGATGTCAGCTAATGCATATTACTGGAGAGACTGGCTCTGGTGGGTGTACAGTGAGGTGTTTTCTTTAAATGTAAAAGGGCTGCAGGGGGTGCCTGTGAGTCACCTGTCATTTGATTTAATTTGTGTTTTTTTCAGAGGCAGTAGTGATAGTGGAAAAAGCTTAGGCCTCTGGTCAAAATGTTCGAGACTTGGTTTTGTATGTTACCAGCTGTGTGGCCATCACCAAGTTACTTAACCTCTCTGAGCCGTGAGTCTATGTCTGTCCAAACGGACTGACTCTACCCCCCTTGAAGGGGTGGCCATCTTGGATAAGGTAGACTTTGGCAGAAAGGGGGGGCACGAAGGTCTGTGTCGGGGCTGCACAGGGAGAGGCCCCACACCCCACCTGCCCACACCCACCCACTCCGCCTGCCTGGTGACAACCCTGAGAGTGCTTCCTGGGGCGGGAGGCGGGGGGGGGAACCTGCTTCTGTTTTGATCTCGGGGCCAAAGCAATTCCCAAATGCGGCAAATACGCCAGGCCCGGAAGACAGCTCTCCCTGCTTCAGAGAAAACACACAGTTCAATTTCCTAAAGATTGAACCCCAGGAGCCCTTCCAGGCTCTCCCCGAAGAGAGCAGTTCTTGGAAGTTGGGAGGCACCGCCCTCGTGCAGCTGAACAATTCGAGCCCAGAGTATTTGTCATTCTCAGCACAGGTTTGTGAGGATGGCCGAGAAAATGGAGAAAATCTGATTTCGGAGGCACGGTTTTCAGAAATGTATGGTAATCCGTTTTTGTCAAACCACAGAAGGCACAGCTCAAATCATTAAAAAGCCATCGTACTTAATCATGCAAAGAGAAGGCTGGTCTAGGTCTCTCAGATCCTTTTCAAATGGTTTCAGGTTAACTTTCAAACACTGACAGGCAAGCAGGGAAGGGATTATGACAGACGGTAACTTGAGGAATTTCTGGTTCTGGTTCTCGGCAGGCGAGGGATTTATTTGGGAGAAAATCTCCACCCCGACCCTGGCCTGGTGGTGGTGGGAACAGAGGTGAGGGAGATTCCAGGATCGTCGGCAATGACTTCTGCCCGCGGGAAGTCTGCAGCTGCTGTCTCTGAAACACGGCAAGTTCACGGCAAACTCTCAAGGACGTGAGTACTCACGATGTGTTGTGACGGGGGGCTGCTAAGAGGCGGGAGTTTAGGCAGTGGTCAGTCTCAGCTGGGAGCATGCATACCTGGGTTTGGACTCGGTCTGCCACTCCCTAGATGCGCGACCGCGCCCAAGTTCCCGTCTCTCCCAGAGGCCTGGCTCCCCATCTCACAGGCTCGGGAGGCTGTGAAAGAGTTGATTCCTGTACAGGCTTTCGGGCAGCGCCTGGTGTACAGCAAACCAGCCGGTCTTAGAGCCGGCTAAGCAGCTCACTCCACTTAAGGGAGCCTCATAGACGGCCTCTGCCTTAGATGGGGAAGGACGAGCAGACGCCTGCAAGGTGAAGAACTGGACCCGGGCCGAGGGCATGGCACGTGCAAAGGCCCCACGGTGAGAGGCTGGTCGGCGAGGAGCAGAGCGCACGCGGGGAGGGGGATCAAGGGAGCTGTGCTGCGAGCTGACTTGGAGTGCCTCCGTGAAGGTCTGTGAAGGCCAGGCTCGGGGGTCTGACCGTCAGGAGGGCTGTGGGGAACCATGGAGTGCGGATTCGAAGCTAACTGAAGGGGCCACGGGGGGGCCACGGGGAAGGCTGGGATGGTGTATAATCCGGCCTCCTCACAGGGTCAGGAAACACCCCGTGTCTTCTTCCAGGTCTCAGTCCCCATTGGGCACTTGACTTCTAAGTGACCACCGCCCTCCTCCACCCCCCCAACTCTGATCTAGTGTCCCCAGCCCCAGGAAGACATTGCGTCCTGTGGCCAGCAAGATCACACCTCCCCTTGGCTGGGACAGAGCCGTCTCCGCGAAACTGCTGCCCAGTCAGGAACTGCATGCTCACCCCCCTCGCATTTAGGTGGGGCCATGTGACCGAGTTCTGGCCGAGGGCGTGTGGGCCTCAGTTACACACACCACGTTGCGGCCTGGTCCGCCTGTGGGATGCTCCAAGGCCAAGGTGACCTTGGGAGTCACAATCTGAAGATGATAGAGCCTCCATCACCTTGGGCACCTAAGTGACCGTGAGGTATAGAGCCCCCTCCGCCTCCTGTCAATTTGACTTTATATGAGCAAGAAATAAATGCCTGCTGTCTCAATCCACGGAGCTCTCTGGGTGTACCTGTTACGGCAGCTGGCGGTACCTTAAAGAAATACACCCACTAAATGGAATGGCCTCGGGCATGGTATTTGCCTCTCTGAGCCTCAGTTTCTCTCATGCAGATTGTTATGTAGGCCCAATAAGACGACAAATGTGAGGGTTGCTTTGCAAGCAGAAGCACTACGGAGGTGCCATTCATTGCTAGTGTTACTGGCTTCCGTCCCTCCAAGAGCATGAAGGAGAGGGGTCTCTGCACGGGCCCTGCTGAGGAAGGAGGAAAGCAGCCAGGGCCTTGGAGAAGCTCGAGGCAGGGGGCAAGGCCCACCAGCAGATCCTGACCTCCCTCCAGGGTTTAGTTCTGTCCCTCAACAGAGACGCTCCCCCAGTGAGCTGAGCCCCCTGGGGGACGGGGCTGGCGCCTGGCTTCCCTCTCCCGGCAGCTCCCCTGGGAAGGAGTCAGCCCGGCCTTCTGATGCCTCGTTCCAGCCTCTCATAACCCATTAGCAGGAAATTGCATGCCTGCCAGGAAGATGCACGCCTGATTTTTCAGACATGTCAGGTAGACACTGGTATCAAAACCTCGTCATGTCTCTGCACGGCCCCCACATCTCCCACTTGGGTGTCCTCCTGGCAGGCTCTGTGCTCAGGACACACGCTTGCTGCCTTTGAAGATCTGAGAACCTTGTGTGGCTGAGTGTGCCGCCAGCCCGTCTGTCACATCCGGGGGCTCGGGACGGAAGCCCGCGTCAGTGGCTGAGGCGCCCCCCGGACCCCGCTCCTGAGCACTCCCAGCCCAGGACTGACGCCGAGACCCGCAGGAAGACAGGAGAAAGGCCCGAGCGGCGGTGATGTGACGAGCCGGACCTGGCCGTCAGCGACTTTCACGGGACCCTGGTTATCACGTGTCCTTTTGCCGAGGGGGCTTCTCCTCCTGCAGCCTGGGGGCAGGGGTGGAGAGTGCCCGTCCCCCAACCACCAGGGCCCGGAGTCAGGGGCCCTGCTGCCTGGTTCTCGGGCTGGCGGGTGCAGACCTGACCTCCTCCCACTGCCTGCTCGCCGGCTCCGGCAGGGGCTCCGAGGAACTCTCGCACCACCTGACGGTAAAAACCAGCCGCGCCCCGGACTAGGCTCTATGGAGAGACAGAGGAGAAACAACGAGGACAAAAAGCACCCATTTCCAGTCTTTTCACACACAGCGATGCACCTGTTAGATCCTCACCCCCAGAGCGTGCCGCCGTGGCCTCTGCTTCATTGAGGAGGAAACCGAGGCTCCTAGAGATGAAACGGCCTGGCGCCCAAGGCCACTGGCTAGTCCCCTAGGTGGCAATCTGAGCTGGGTCCCACAGGCCCCACAGCAGCCACAGTCACCTGCTTAGGACGTCCGACGCGCCTGAACCTCGAGAGCATTGTAGTGAACTCCACAGCACAGGTGGTCGCGTTCTCTCCATCGCCAGATGGCAAAACTGAGGCTCAGTGTGGGTAAGCAGTTTGTCCGAGGTCACACAGCAAGTAAGCGGGAACCACGGCCTTCATGCCTGCGGTGTGGGCGCGCGCTCCCTATGCTAGTTGTCTCCCCAGTGAGAAGGGTCCCCCCCGGGGAAAGCAGGGAAAGAGGCTGCGAGAGCCTCTCAAGCAACAAGCAGGGTATAAAATCACACACGTGTTGGGCACCATTGCAAGCAGGAAGCACTATGGAGGTGCCATTCATTATTGGTGTTACTGGCTTCCATTCCTCCAAAAGCATGAAGGAGAGGGGTCTCTGCATGGGAACAGGGTGGGATCTGGTGGGCAGTGGGCGTGTGCCTCGCAGAGAGGGGCGGCCTGGCAACTTCTGTTAGCTCATGGTCTCCCTTGGCTGAATTTTTTTCTGGAAGGATGGCCGAGGGCTAAGGTAAATAGGAGCCAGGCAGGTGCAGGTGTGGTGGCCTGGTGGCAGGGGGCCTTCCCTCCCTTTCTCCAGGGGCAGGAGCCGCCTGGCCGGGTAACCTCTCCACCTGGCCGCATTCCAGACAGGCTTCAGTCTCGGGCACAGATCCAGGGAAGCAGTGACCACTGGTCGGAGCACTTAGAGTTTTTGAAAAAGTAAAGACTCAGAGGAGGGGGCCCGAAGCAGCAGCTATAGCCCAAGCAGCGTGAGGAAGGCCCCCGTGTCTGCGGTCCCCCCATAGTAGACGCTCAGACCACGGAGCTGGCCTCTGACTGCTCTCTGAAAGGCCCTTCGTGGACCCGGCCCCGCCCACCTGGGTGGCTCATCACCACGTTTCATTCCACGCTGCGGTCACACTCAGTTTGGCGTGCCGTACCGCCCAGCCTCTGCTCAGGCGGAACCTTCCACCCAGAACGCCCTCCCTTCCCCTGCCCCCTAGTCTTTTTTTTTTTTAATGTTTATTTTTTGAAATAGAGACAGAGCACAAGTGGGGGAGGGGCAGAGAGAGAGGGAGACACAGAATCCGAAGCAGGCTCCAGGCTCTGAGCTGTCAGCACAGAGCCCGACATGGAGCTCGAACTCATGAACCATGAGATCATAACTGACTGAGCCACCCAGATGCCCTCCCACTTTGTTTTTAAAATTCTTTAACATCTGCCCTCCTATTCTTAAGCTCTAGAATCCATGCCCACGGTTCTCAACTGCCCCGAATCCACCCTTCGGGTTGAAGATTATTCAGTCTCCCTCAAAAGTCACACGTCTTAAACTTCTAACTGGGACAGACACTTTCAGAGAGCCCTGGTACTCTCGGGGGGGGGGGGTGGGGAGAGAGGAACTGGCACGTGAGCCAGGCCCGAGGACACAGCGCACGTCGGTGCCCTCGGAGGCCCTAGTGCGGCCTTGCTCTAGTCTGCCTCTGCGCCTGCTCCTGAGCTCCCACGCTGCCACACCCTTGCACGTGCTGTGCCTTCGACCCAGAATGCCGTTCTACTCGTCTCTGCAGGGACGCCCCAGCTAGCTCACCCTTCAAGGCCCCGCTCGATGCTACCAGCTCCGTGAAGCTCCGGAGGTAGAATCAGGGGCTCCCTCCTTTCTGTTCCTCACACTTTGTACATCACGATTATGGGCAGATCCTTCCCCCTAGAGTCTGGGGACACCGGACATGGCCATTCACCTCTGCATCTCTGGCAGCGGCCCAGAATGGTCTAGTAACACCTCGTGGTGAATTAACGCACGAGCCTCTCTGGCTACGATGCCAAGTGGCCCGGCTCCTCACCTGCGGGCCTCCCCTCTCCAGTCACAGCGGGGGCTCTTCGTCCTCACACCACATCGGTATTGACCAGAGTTAGGTCTTAATGGTGCTTTAACAAAAGGCAGCGCCCACCGTTCATTTTCCCGGGCTAATTACATTTCCCAATTGAAAACGCTTATCTCTGGGTTGGTGTTAAAGACATAATCAGTTTGCAGAATGGATTAAAAAGAGGTGAGAAGCAAGAAAATAATTAAGCCAACTTCTGATTGAATCAAATAATTAAGCAGATTAAATCGGTTGCCTGTGATCTACAGCCCCAGCCTGTGCCTGGGGAGTCCATTTCTCTATCGCAGAGAGCATTTCTGATTGTTCTAGAGATGGAGAGCGTTTCTTCCAAGTAGCAAGCAGAGGAATGACTCTGTCGACTGAATATAGATCAGGGTGGCAGGACCCCAGGGCCCTGGGTTTAGCGGAAGAAACACTCGAGGGTGGGGGCGCTCTGCTCGGGAGCCGAGCCCGGGCACCCACGGGAGAGAGGCTGCACGGCAGGCCCCCAGCCCCTCGCCCCTCCCTGTACCCGCGCCTTTTGTCACTCCAAGTGGGGTGTCCGGCTCTGTCCTCTTCCTCTGGGCTCAGCCGTGTGGCTGACTTTAACCAAAGGTGACATAAGCTGAGGCTTGAAAAAGCACCTGCCTGCTTCCCCTGCCCTCTTGCGCCTTTGCCTTGAGAACATTCCTGGACTCGCCTGCTGACACCGGCAGACACGTGGAGCAGAGCTGAGCTGTCCCAGTCGAGGGTCTCCTAGATGAGCCCACCCTCGGCCGCCCCCAGACAGGAGGGTGAGCCCATTCAAGACCAGCAGGGTCACTTAGCTGACCCAGCCAGGAGCGGCTGAACCCTGAAGACCCTCGTGCTAAATAAACACTCTTTGTCGCATGCCGGTGAGGTTTGTGGGTGTTTGCTAGGCAGCGTCATTGTGGCAATACATCACCGATATGGTGGACGACGTTGAGGCTCAGGGAACCCAACAATTAGAAGTGCAAGAGATTGTGGTTAAAGGCAGCAGATTGGGTAGATGCGTTAACCTCTATTTCTCCCCTGAAACTCCACTAAAACAACAGTGTGAGAATTTTTCTAAAAGGCATGAATCCACAAGGACAGAGCACACAGAGGGAAAGATGACAGCAACGAAGTTCTGGCAGCTGGAAAGGAGACAGATGCGTAACACTGACTTAGCAAAGCCAAGAAAGCAGCATCTAAGCCACGATGCTGAAGGCGAACGAGCACCAGGTCTCCGTCAGCAGCTCAATGGCTCCGGAAGTGGCGACAACCCCAGGCATCTCTGGAAGTGGAGTAACAGAAGGATTTGTTCAAAGTCAGCTTAAAGTCTTACTAGACCCCTGGATCTCCTCCCTACCCTACTCAGCCAAGAACACGTCCCCTTCTCACTGCAGCCGAAAACTAGAGCTTGAATCATGGGACGGAGGAAGACAGAGGTCTTCTGGACCGTGGGGTGCCTGGGAGAGGCACGGAGTGCCATCCTGAGAGCACAGGGTTAGGCGAAGGTTTCTGGGGTATCCCACTTCCTCCCCCAGCCCTCCTGCCCACCTGGTTCTCAGCAGGCCCTCTAGGTTGAACAATGGAAACATCCTCTCTATAGAGTCTGACCAGCCCTAGGAAGCAAGAACCTATATCAAGATGTCCCCTGTCAGGTCACCCTACAGCGAGGCATCAGCTGACAAAGCCCAGTCACCAGCTGGAGCTCCAAGCATTTTGTTTTCTGCCCCACATCTAACATGAGCACACAACCAAGGATCCCCAAACGCTTGTAGAAAAACTGACATGTGAGTTAGACATACATATACACAAATCAACAGGGAGAGTAAATCTAGAAGACACAGGGGCTCTGCAGGGGGAAGGACACTACACAGAATGACAGCCTCAGAGAGACAGGTTGCAGCCATGAGATGTGAAAGGGATGCTCAAAATAGAACATTCACAAAATAAAGCAGAACTCTTGGGAACTAATACATGGTTTGACAGTTGAAATAAAAAAAAATCAATAGAAGAGCTGGAATATAAACTAGAGGAAATTTCTTAGAGAGGAACCAAAAAAAAATTTTTTTTTAAGCAGGAGGGAGAAAAAGAGAAAATAGAAGAAAAATAAGACATTTAGAGGACCAGCTTGGGAAGTCTAACATTCAAACTGCAGGAATTTCTGAAGTGGAGAACATGAACGGAAGAAAATAATCAAAGAAATAATTCAAGAAAACTTCCCAGATGGCAGGACATCAGTTTGCATCCTGAGAAGGTCCCTGGTTTCCCAGTGCAATGGCTAAAAAGAGATTCACACTAAGTAAGACACAGCATCATGAAATTTCAGAACATCAACAGCAAAGATTAGATCCTATAAGCTTCCGGAGAAAAGACACAGGTCACGTACAAGTGATCAGGTATCAGAATGACATCAGGCTTCTCTGAGGAAAGTCGGAAGCTAGAAACAAGGAACCAATGTCAAAATTCTGAGTGAAAATGACTGTCATCTTAAAGTTCTTTATTTAGCCCATTAGCAATTAAGCATGCGATGAGAATAGAGAGATTTTCTGATTTTAAAAGCTTCAAATATTTTACCCCTTCAGTTCTTCCCAGTGTACTCTTTCCCAGGAAACCACTGGAGAGGGTAAACCGAGAAAGACAAGGGATCCAGAAAATTGGGGCTTGAAAACAAGAGGGACTCACAGCTAACATCATACTTAATAGTGAAGGGCTGAAAGCCCCTCCCCTAGGATCAGGAACAAACGAGGACGTCTGCTCTACTTAACGCGGCACTGAAGATTCTAGACAGGCAGTTAGGCAAGAGCGAGAAACAAAAGGCATCCACATTGCAAAAGAAGGAGTAAAACTATCTGTTTACACGGGCGCCTGGCTGGCTCGGTCGGTTGAGCGTCTGACTCTTAATCTCAGCTCGGGTCTTGATCTCAGGGTCGTGCATTCAAGCCCCACACTGGGCTCCATGCTGGGCATGAAGCCCACTTAAAAACACACACACACAAAACCTATCTGTTTGCAGGGAGCATAATCTTACACATTAAATTCCTAAGGAATTTAAAAATCCTAAAAATTAAAAGATCCTAAAACACTATTAGAGTTAAAAAACCAGTTCAGCAAGGTTGTAGGATACACTAATACACAAAAATCAACTATTTTTATAAACTAGCAACGAACATTCAAAAAAATGAAATTAAGAAAATGATTCCCTTTACAATTGTACCAAAAAGAATGAAATGCCTAGGTGTATATTCAATAAAAGAATTTCAAGACCTGTACACTGAAAACCAGAAAACACTGTTGAAAGAAATTAAAGAAGATCTAAATACACGGAAAGGCGTTCTGTATGTGTGGGTCCGAGGACTTCAATCTCGTCCGGATGGTGATCCTCCCCAGATTAATTCACTGGAACCCCTATCAAAATCCCAGTGTTTTGTTTTGTTTTGTTGCAGAAGTTGACAAGCTGATCTTAAAACTCATATGGAAGTAGAAGCACTCATATAAGGAAGAGCCACACAACAGCCAAAGCAATCTTGAAGAAGAAAAACAAAGTCGGAAGACTCACATTTCCTGTTTTAAAAACTACAAAGCCAGGGCGCCTGGGTGGCTCAGTCGGTTAAGCGTCCGACTTCAGCTCAGGTCACGATCTTGTGCTTCACAAGTTCAATCCCTGCATCCGGCTCTGTGCTAACGGCTCAGAACCTGGAGCCTGCTTTGGATTCTGTGTCTCCTTCTCTCTCTGCCCCTCCCCGTTCATGCTCTGTCTCTCTCTCTCTCTCTCTCAAAAACAAATAAAACATTAAAAAAAAACTACAAAGCCATAATAATCAAGGCAGTGTGATCCTGGCATACGGACAGGCACGGAGATCAGTGGAACAGAACTGACAGTCCAGAAATAAAGTCTTCCGTTATGGTCAGCTGATTTTCAACGAGGATGCTAAGACCACTCAGTGGGGGAAAGAAGAGTCTTTTGAAAAAGTCGCGCTGGGACAACTGGATATCCACGCGTACAAGAATGAAGTTGGAGTCCTCTCTCACTGCATACACAAAATGCAACTCAAAATAGATCACAGTTCTAAATGTAAGGACTAAAACTAAAACACTTCTAGAAGAAAACACAGGAGTGTCAGGACACTGGGTTAGGCAGTGGTTTCTTAGATATGACACCTCAAAAGTACGAGTAACCAAAGAAAAACACAGATAACGGGACTACATCAAATTAAAAACTTTTATTGAAAACTAGACCATCGAGAAAGTGAAAGACAACCCACAAAATGGAAGGAAATATTTGCAAATTGTACATACAAAAGGGACTAGTATCTGGCATATTGAAAGAACGCTTACAACTCAACAGAAAAAAAAGATAAAGTACCCAATTAAAATATGGGCAAAAGATTTGAATACACGTCTCTCCAAAGAAGATATTCAGATGATCACTAAGCACACAAAAGGACGCTCAACATCATTGGTCATTGGGGGAATGTAAGTCAATGGGGCGCCCGGGGGGCTCGTCGGTGAAGCGTCCGACTCCGGCTCAGGTCATGATCTCACGGTTCATGAGTTCGAGCCCCGCGTCAGGCTCTGTGCTGACAGCTTGGAGCCTGGAGCCTGCTTCCGATTCTGCGTCTCCCTCTCCCTCTGCTCCTCCCCTGCTCATACTTGGTCTCTCTCTCTCTCTCAAAAATAAATAAACATTAAAAACAAAGCAAAACAAAACCACTATGAGATTACTTCATACCTACTAGGATCACTAGAATAAAAAGGATGATAGACCCTAACAGGTGCTGGCCAGGACGTGGAGAAAATAAGTTTTATATTATATAAATATACAGATTATATATAATCCTGTGTAATACAGATTTCTATATATATTATAAACAAAATACCAACTGATAAGTTGCTAACGGGAGTGTAAAATGGCACGGCTTCTTTAGAAAACAATCCGGCAGTTTCTCAAGAAGTTCAACATAGAGGCCTCGTGTGACCCAGCAGGTCCACTCCTAGGCACACACGCCCGAAAGAAGCAAAAACGTTCGTTGACACAAAAACTTGCAAATGGCAAGACAGTCTGGCAGTTCCTGACAAAGTTGAACACACACTTAATATAGGACCCGACAATTCTGCGGCTGGGCACACACACACAGGAGAAACGAAAATACACACAAAATGTGTACACAAAGATGCATTATTCATAATAACCCCCAAGTGGAAACAACCCACACGTCCAACAGCGAACGGAAAAAACGTTCCGAGCTCAACGGAACACTGCTCGGCAGTAACAAGGAGCAGGCCAGCGATACGTACACCAATGCGGGGGAATCTCAAAACCGTTACGTTAAATGAAAAAGCAAGACATAAGACTGCACCCTGATTTTATTGTATTTATTATTATATTATGATTTTTTTTTTAGAAGAAACTCTAGCAGGTTCGAACTAATCTAGGTTGACAGCAAGCAGACCAGTGATTGCCCGCGGAAATACGAACTGCAGGGAACAGGAGGGAACTTTCAGAGATAAGAGCGTTCTGTGTCTTGATTTGGGGGGTGGTTAAAAGCATCTGTCAAAATGCACTGAACTGTGCACTTAAAATGGGTACGTTTTACACTATGAAATTATGCCTCGGTATAATTGATTAGTAAGTGAAAAAAAAAGACAGAGCTATTTAATTGGGGTTAAAACCAAGGAGACTTCATAGAGGAGGGAGTGTGTAAGCTTGATTTAACATTTTTTTTTAACGTTTATTTATTTTTGAGAGACATAGAGACAGAGCGTGAGCGGGGAAGGGCAGAGAGAGAGGGAGACACAGAATCTGAAGCAGGCTCCAGGCTCTGAGCCGTCAGCACAGAGCCCGATGCGGGGCTCAAACTCACAGACCGTGAGATCATGACCCGAGATGAAGTCGGCCTGCTCAACCGACTGAGCCACCCAGGCGCCCCTAAGCTTGATTTTTAAAAATCAATTTGAGGGGCGCCTGGGTGGTTCAGTCACAGTTGAGTATCTTGATCTCGGCTCAGGTCTTGATCTCAGACCCCTGAGGTTGTGAGTTCATGCCCCACATTGCTGGACATGGAGCCTACTTAAAAAAAAATAACATAAAATAAAGTAAAATAAAAATGAATTTGAGAGACCTACGGAAGAAGGGGCGGGAACCTGTCAAGCAGCACAAACAAGTGTGGCTGAGTCTGTTAATTGCTCCCTAATATCCACTCTCCCTTGATTTCAGAGAAACAGAAGCCACACCTTTAAGCTGAGCACACGGCCATGAGAATAATCTCCAGCTCCCTTGCAGCTGGGTGCAGGCAAGTGTTGGCCAATGGGATATAAGTGGAAGTGGTGGCTGCAGCTTCTGGAAAGTATGTTCAAAGGGCAGCAACACTCGTTCTCTCCCATGTTTTCCCTTCCTGCTGGCTGGGATGTGGATGCAATGACTGGAGCCGAGCAGCCACTTTGGATCACGAGGAAGAAGGCACCGCTAAGGGTGAATGGACAAACCTGAGATCCTGTTGAGAATGGAGCTACCATACCAGTCCTAGACTGACTACCTGGACTTGGAAGAGAGAAATAAACTTCTATTCTGTTGTTTTGGGTGTTCTTTTAGTTCCAGCAGAATCTGAACCTAAGTAATGAAACGAGCAGAAGCATAGCGGTGAAGTACTCTTCTCCCGGTGCCATAGACGCTCCCAGACACCACCAGCAGGGTGTGACTACGCTGCTTGGGGGCAGCGCCCTGGTGTTCCTCATCTTCCTGTTTCCAGGGCTGGCACACGGCAGGTGCGCGGAAAAAACATCGAGTTGGTTGGAAGGCTGTGATTCAAGTCCCAGCACGATGTTATAGCCTGAATGTCTGTGTCTCCCCCAAATTCGTACGTTGAAACCCTAACTCCTAAAGGGATGGCACTTGGAGATGAGGCTCCTGGGAGATAACGAGGGTTAGACGGGTCATGACGGCAGGGCCCTCTGATGGGATTGGTGTGTCCCTATAAGACGAGATGCCGGCAAGCGTGCTGTCCTTCCGTCTCCCTCCTTCCTGACATGTACACAAAGCAGTTGTGTGAGGTGTGCGAGTCGGCGTGATGGCAGCTGCCTCCAAGCCAACAGAAGAGGCGTCAGAAGGAAGCTCGTGTTGCCGGCGCCTTGATCTTGGGCTTCTGGCCTCCAGAACTGTGGGAAATACATTTCTCTCGTTTAAGCCACCAGCCGAGGGTGTGTTGTTACAGCAGCCCGAGTTAACTAACGTACACAGGACACACCGAGCTCGCGCCGCTCTGCAGGCAGGGCCTGGAGCCTTCTGCTCACCACCAGAAGTGCCGTGGGAGCTCTGGTGTTTGTGGAAGGAAAGAATGAAACGCCGACGTGGCAGAAGTCTGAGGTTTCGAAGGTCAGTATCTAAACATCCTTCTTCAAGTTGCCGTCCGGGTGCCTCCTCTCCTCCCTCACTCCTAGTCCATGTCCTTCTTGGGGTGGGACTGTCCAGACCCTAAGCTATGAGGGTGATCACGTGATCCAGACCTCGGCCAATCCAGACCTTTCATTTCCCCGGAAACAAGGATTGGCTGGGGACAGACAGAGCCATGGGCCCAACTAAAGCTCAGAGCTAATCTTGGGGCTTGAACTGAAACAATGAAGAAAATGACACTTTTATACCATGCACGAATTGGGTGGATGGAAGCTAAAGCAGCTGCAGCCAAATTGCTATCATCAAAGAAGAACCGATCTGAGCATGAAGGCAACCCAGAGAAAGTAGATCACCGAGGCAGAGAAAGAGAAACTGAGTCTTCGTGACTTCATCTGATGCCTGGATCAAGCTGTGCCTGAAGTCCAACCCCAGTGATTTCAATCAAGTGATCTAGTAAATTCCTTTGGGCTTAAACCAAACAGGCGTGAGTCTTTGTGTTTTTGCAACTCAGAGCATACAAACTAATGCTGTTGACCTTGAGGGTCCGTGTCACCCCTGAAATACAGCACCTGGGGAAAGTGTTGCCATCTAATACAGGGCACCACCGGGTCACGGCATTAACTCTACTTCCTTTGGAGCGTGCCTGACTCTGAGAACTCAAACAAAGTCTCGTTGATTCTACCTGGTGTGTGACGTTGTAAACCTGTCTCACGTTATCGGCCTTGCAAAAATTCCCCTATAAAAACACAGGAGTCTAAAATGTTAATCTGGGAATTAGTGGACATTTATCTTCTTGGGGATCAGTATAATTTCCTCCCATTTTTTTTATCTGCTTTCTGAGCCGCCTCATTTATCTAAGCTTTCAAAAGCTCATGCAAAACACATAATGCACTTCAGCCTCAAAAATCAATGCCTGAGGACGTGTTCTTACCAGGAGTGGTACAAAAATTCGCATGCTGCTTCTCCGAGGCCTTACTATCAAAGTTTTTACTTGTGAAGACAGCCAGAAAAGTTTTACTTATAAACGAAGCTTTTCCCTAATTATCAAATCAGGGGGGGAAATGTAATTAAAAATATATATATTCTTTTTTATTTTTAAAGGGAAGGAGATTTATACTGGTTTGGGTTTCAAACAACCTTCTTTTCCCCCAACCGCCCGAGACAACTGACTGACTTTAATTAAAGACCATTTACCCTGGGAATGGATTGCTTGCTGCAATTTGTACTGAAGAGACACATTTGCAGACAAATGGATTGCAGTCCTTAGATTTTGCTCCAACGACAAAAGAAGTGATTATGTCCCCTCGTCACTTCCTCTCTCTGAAGAACTCTATTAAGAGAATAATTTGAACGGACTCTGTGCTACTCTGCATTTTAAAGTGCGATCTATTTCAGTGCCGTCAACATTCTTTCCCGTTTTAAAAAATGAGTGATATTTAAGGGAAAATGCCAGCTGGGTGGATATTCAAGGAGGGGCCTCAGGAAACGCAAAGGTTTATATAACCGCCTCTGAAGCCCCAGTTGCTTGCAAGCGCCGAGTAACCTGTAGCCTTGGTTTGCGGCTGCAAATAGCAGTCGGAGACGGTCCTGGAGCACAGGAGGAGACTAATCAGATTCACACGCTGGCTCTGGACACCTTGTTCTATTTTTCCATTTCCTGGCTGCCCAGGGCCGGAGGGGTTTGGATGGGGCTGTCTAAGGCCAGAGCCACGGAGTTTAAATGGAACTGTCGGGCCCTAAGGCTCCCTGACTTGTATGTGGTCTAAAAGGAGGCCGGTGAATCTGCCTCAGAACTGGGCTGAAGGAGGCCCCAGGTGTAGGAGCTCTCTGGTGCTGTGTTTAAGCAAACCCAGGGGTGCCTTCTCTGTGCTCCCACAAACGCCTGTGTCTGCCACACTACGGTGCCTTACGTGTCCGTTATGCTAAAGGCCTGGGGGTGTCTGGAGAGCGGGGCTAGTCTACCTCCTTGGGGCTTAGCTCAGTAGCTGGCATGCGAGCGGGACTCGGTACATGCAGAATGGGGTCGCCGAGTAAAACCATGTCTTTAATTCTGTCCATTTGGCTCTGAGCTCCGCACCAACAGTGACTGGGTGCCTGGTCAACTCATTCCAAATACAGGAAAGGCGCATCCAGCCTGGGCTTCGGGGGACGGGAATCCCACGTTTTTCTCTCACAGTGGTCCAGGTCCAGGAGCTGTTTGACTTCAGAGGGGTTAGAGTAGGGAGGACTCCAAGCGCGGGGGGTTGCAAAAGCATTCCTGATTCTCCATCCTTCCCCAGATCCGCGCCTTCGGCAACGTGACCTAACAGCTGCTCCCATCAAGAGATGGAGTCTGTGTCCTCGCCCCCTGTATCCAGGCTGGACTCTTAACTTGCTTGCCCCCCACGACGTGAAGAAAGTGACAGTGTGCCGGTTCTGAGCCACGCTCTTAAGAGGATTTGCACGCCTCCACCCGTTCTTTTAGACCCTTGGCTCTGCCACGGGAAGTCTGGGTCCACATGTGGCAAAGCCAAGTCATCCAGCCAAGGCCATCCTACACCAACCGGTCCCCAGGTGACCTACCAGATGATGGCAGACACTTGAGAAACAATAAATGGTTTTTGTTTAAGTCAGTCAGTTGTGGGATGGCTCGTTATACAGCAGTAGCTGACTGATACACTGAGCTCAACATTCCAAACAGGTGGGTACCCTGGGGCCCAGAGAAGGGAGAAACCTTCCCTGCAACCACATCCACCAGTGACAAGAACCCAAGTACGGGAACCGCTCATCAGAGTCTTTCCACTCGACCGAACACTGATCTTTCTTCAAGTACCCGTATCTTTCATCCTGCTAAGTCATTAACCCTCAGGATCTGAAAGAAGGGCAGGAGGAGGTACATGAAAGTCATCACCATCCATACAAAGCAGATGCCGCCATTAGCTCCTAGCTTGCTACCTCTGAGGTTCTAGAATCATGCACCCCGAACGCCACTGGGTTCTGACACTTTGTAACCATGTGTTCTGCCATGAAAATCAAACCACAAGGGTCTTTGCTCCATTTGTAAAAAAATTATAGAAATCAGTAAGATTTTAAACTTTAAAAGTAATCTCTAAAAGGTACTTCGAAGAGCATCCGACATATCGTAAATATTCGATAAGCGTTAGCCGTTATTATTAAATTCTCCTCTCAACAATTTTTCTAACCCTTTGGTGCCTACTACCATTTGTCAACCAGCAGGCAAAATGAATGCATAAGAACAGGAGGCGCTAACGTTTGTTGAGTGCCTGTGTAGGCCGGGCCCTTTCCACACCTCACTGTGGTTAATCTTCACAACGTCCCTTTGAGGTTCCACCCCATCTTACAGATGAGGAAACTGAGACTTATGGGGTGACCTTGCCCAAGGTTAGCAAAGCCGAGAAGCGGTGGAGCAGGAGTCACAGCCCAGCTGTCTGACGCAAGCCTGTGGGAGCACGGCCCACAAGGACTCCTCTCTGCTCTCTCTAGTGCTTAGCCTAGAGCGGGGATTGAACGAAAGTGCAGAATTAATAAATAATTCAATTCCAAGAGGTTCGAAGAGTATAGCGTTTCTCCCCCCACCTCCCCATCCCCGCCAGAAGGGCTAAAATGTAAAAGACTGAAAATGTCAAGCGTTGGTAAGGACGGGGAGCAGCTGGAACTCTCGCGCACCGTCTCCCCCAACCTCCCTCACCCCCCAGATCTCAGGCTCTTGTACTTGAAGGGACTTTTGCTGTGACCAAGAGGGCAGGTCGGCAGCCTTGTCCGATTGGTGAACACACTGAAGAGGCCTCGCAGTTTATACACATGGATTTTAGAGGTGGAATGAACGAGGAATATTGGCGAGCCTTTAGAACACTAGTTTGACCCAGCAGCGTTGCTTTCTCGAGGACTTGCCGTTTCTACAGACCTCACGGAGCGTCTACTACGTGCCCGCATGGAGACCCTAGCGCCGCCGCTGTTATGACCGCAATGTAAGTAGGTGGTCCAGTTGGGCTTCTCTAGACGCAACCAGCCTACCTGGTCTTGGGTCACTTCCTCTACAGGCTTTGCCAGGTCCCCAAGTGTCCCTTCTCGTTGAAAGCAGGAAAGGTCACTTCCCATCAAAGCCTCGCCATCTCAGAATAATCAAAGCACCAGGCACTGCCATCCACACCTGGCTTTTGTCTCTCAAGTAGGAAAGCCTGTTCCCTCCCTGGAACTTGGAAGCCTGCGGATTTTCCTGATTGAAAGGTACATTGATGGACTGAATGTGTCCTCCCACCCCCTGCACCGATTTCGTCTGTTGAAATCCTAACCCCCAAAGTGATGGTGGTAAGAGGTGAGGCCTTTTGGAGGTGATTCAATCATGAGGGTAGAGCCATCAGGAATGGGCTTAGTGGCTTTATAGGAGCGACCCCAGAGAGCTCCCTCGCCCCTTCTACCGAGTGAGGACATAGAAGACAGAGGTCTATGAACCAGGAAGCCAACCGTCGAGCAATGAATCTGCTGGGGCTTTAATCTCAGACTTCTTGGCCTCCGGAACGGTGAGAAGTAAGTGTTCTCTAAGCCGCTGCGTCTGTGGTCTTTTTGTTATAGCAGCCCCGCCCCAGCGGATGAAGACGGGGGCTATTTGGTGGGGGGAAGACGATCTTCCACCCGGTCCAGCCCCCGTTGCTTCGTCACCTGGGGTACTCAGTCCAAGGGACACCGGCCGTGTTTCAGCTGGGCAGACCTGTGGAGTCCCACCTCCTGGGCTCAGGAAAACGTCCGCGCCCCAGTAGGAGCTGAATATGAAATCCACCTACGACTTTCTCAGATACTTTCCAAGACAGCGGCCCTTGAGACTGAACTCCCACCGCCTCAAGGTTCTAAGACCACATCAGCAGGTGTCCAACAGTTTATATTTAAAAAATACCTTTAGGGGTGCCTGGCTGGCTCAGTCGGTGGAGCATACAACTCTTGATCTCGGGGTTTTGAGTTCAAGCCCTGCGTGGGACATAGAGCCTACTGAAAAATAAAAAATACTGTCACGTGATTCTTCTTATTTAATCCTTCTAACCCTAATCCTTTGAGGTTAGCCAGACTTAGGAAACAGTCTGCCCATCTTCCAGATGAGGAAACTGAGGCCCGAGAGGTGGGTTCCTGGCCTAGGCTCGCACAGGGCTCAATCCAGTGCTCTTTCTGCTACACGTCTCCTAGCCTTTCGTAAATAAGGTGTGGTAGGAGCTTTCGTGTGCCGTCTCCCCACAACCGGGTGAGACGGTACCGCACCCATTTTACAGATGAGAAACAAAGGCAGGGAAGCCAAGGATGTGTCCAATGTAACGATAATAACAAATGGCAAAGCAAAATTCGAACCCATGTTTCGAAACTCCACAGTGGCAGGCAGAGACCTACTTTCTAGAAACGGAGTTTAACTACTGGGGTCCCGGTCTGGTGAGTGACAACAAATCAGTAGGACATAATAATGCATGGTTGGGACCGACTCCAGAAAGTAGCTCTCGGACGGGAGGCTGGGGCTGTCTAGGCCGGGCAGCTTCAGGGAACAGGAGCTAGCTTCTCGCAAGGGCCACCGCGAAAGAGAGCCACTTGGGTCCTTGTGGTAGGTTTTGGTTGGGTTCTTTTTGTTAACCACATAAATTTTGAGGTCAAATAAGACGAGACTGTCATTCTAGAAGGAGACGAGACTGCCTTGGAACGACGGCTCTAGTATGTCTAACTGTCCTAGGCCACACTTTTGGGTTCTGCCCCCCAATACTTCTTTTGGCTGGAGAACTTCACCCCCTCCGTGCTTTGGGGTGCGAGTTAGTGTGACTGGCCCCGGGGAAACCGGAAGAACCCAACCGAGGTCCACATTGTAGCTGTCACCAGTTCCTGGGACACTTTTTCCACCAACCAAGCTCTGGCCGCTGCGGTTGACAGGTTCTGAGCGGCTCGCAGAGAAACGACAGAATGGCCTCCCCTCAGCAGCCGGTTCGAGACTCCTGACTCGGTCTATCCCAATCACCCGCCAAGGGGAAGCAGAGGCCGGCGCCCGCCCTGGGGGAGAGACCCGAGGGACCCTGTGTCCCACGCCCGCACCTTAACTCTTTGCAGCTGCCTTCCCCGTGAGGGAAGAGCAACGGACCCGCAGGGCCCAGGCCTGCCCACACCCTTCTGAAGACCTCAGCAGCGTTTTCTCCTCCGGGTCACGTTACTTCAGAGGCAAACCAATTCTCCGGTTACCTAAAAAGAATGTGAGCAGATGACCCACTGATGTCATCACTCCCCAGGGGTTTTACGAGAAAGCCCCCCAGCCTGGGCTCTGCAAGGCGCACTGACGGGCCAAGCGGCAGCGGGGAAGGGAGGCTCGGGGGGCCAGAGCTCTGCGCGGCCTGATTTCAGAGCTTTGGAAATCGCCGCCGTTGTCTGATGGCTTTCTATATTGGCATTTCCGCTCCCTGGGTTTTAAAGAATGAGAAATCTGTGGTTGATCACATATTCAGCAACCAAGTACACTTATTCGAGGACCTAAATTGCAGAAATAACTCATGTGATTATTTGAATGAATATGAGTCTGGATCATCCGGCTCCGTCTGTGGCTGAATCAGGAAGAGCTAGCTGGGCCGAGTGGAGGCAGGCCCTCCCCATCTGGCTCTTCTGCTGGGCGCGGACACTCTTTCCCTGCAAGCGGGCCGAGGCAGGAACCCCTGAGCCTCTGCGCCTTGGAGAGGCCTTGCTTTGATCTGCCCACGGACCACGGCCAGGGCAGAGCTTTGAAGTCCGAGGAGCTAGAATCCGGTTATCCCCAAAGGGATGAGTCGGGCAAAGTGAGGGTCATGGGAAGAGCACCCTGGTCTCCCCTCAGGGCCGTAAACCCGTGCTGGTGCTCGCTGGCTGGCAAGTCCTGCAACACAGGCCCGCCTTCTGGGCTCTGGCATTGGACTTGCCCAGTCAAGCAGCAAAACTCCACGGCCTCCATCCTGGAATCTGCCTTCTTCACACCCTTCTTTTCCCAGTGCCCCCCCCCCCCCCGAGGGCTTGGGCCGCCTTGCGTGTGCCCGACTGTCCCCAGTGTGGCCTGTGGGGATTCCCCCAGCCAGAGCCCAGCTCCTGCGAGGAACCTGCTCTAGAAAGAGCTCAGCTCGGCCCGCAGGCCAGCCAAGCCTGCCGACTTGTGCAGAGACACTCGCTGCTCCCCTAACGTGGGCCTCCAGTCGCCTCGACTGCCTGACCCCGGAGGGTTCCCTAGGAGGCACCTCCCAGGGCCCGAGAGCCACAGCCAGGTCCCAGTGCACCACCAATTCTTCCTTTCCTGTCCCTATTGTGTGACTGTGGGCGTGAGGGAAATCGAGAGGCCAGGCCTCGGGCGCGGCGGTCACAGAGCCGGCGGAGGGCAAGCAGGGGACGGGCACCCTCATGCCGCACGGTGGGAGGCCAGGCAGACCTAACATTTCGTACCAGAGACTTCTGGGGTCGGAGAGCTGGGGTTCCGATCCTGGCTCTGCAGTCTGCCCACCGTGTGATGCTGACCGCGGTACAGAACCTCTCTTGGCTTCAGTGTCCACATCTGTAAAAGTGACCATGTTTCTGTACAGAATCATTTGTAGGATTCGATAAATAGTATATTTAAAGTGCTCGGCCGAGGGGCGTGTGGTAAATGCTTGAACATGTCAACCAGTCCTATTCTAAACACTTATCGTAAGAAAACATTAGGACAAGTATGCGAAGATTAGTGAGCTGAATTAGGAAGTTCATTTTACTATTGCTTAGAATGGCAAAAAATCAAAAATAGCCTAAGTGTCCTATAAGAGGAATAAGAAAAAAATCTATGCAACATATGTGGGTATATATAACGCGTGTGAATACACACACGTATGTAGTCCATCCACACGACAGAATACCACAGAGCCATTAAATAGGACAATAAGGGTGTTTTTCGTGTGTAACAGCTTGAAAAGGTGATCATGAAATAGTGAAGATCACAGGACAGCATTTATCGTGTGATTCTATTTATGTAAAAATAATATTTATATCAGGGCGACTGGGTGGCTCAGTTGGTTGAGCATCCAGCTTCGGCTCAGGTCATACATAAACTTGCGGTTCATGAGTTCAAGCCCCACGTTGGGCTCAGAGCCTGGAGCCGGCTTCAGATTCTGTGTTTCCCTCTCTTTCTGCTCCTCCCCTGCTTGTGCTCTCTCTCTCTCTCAAAAATAAACATTAAAAAAATAATAATATTTATATCTATTCGTTTTCACGGGGACATATCTAGAGACGCCCACGAGACTACGAGTCATCTCTGGGTGGTGGGACTTCAGGAGCCTTTCTTTCTGGTTCTTATTTGTAATTTCCTATTTCTCTACAATGGGCTTGTATTACGTTTATCATTTTCCAAAAAAAACGGAAAAAATAGAAGGAGTAATTTTAAGGGCAGAAAAGGATTTTCACACTCAGATACTTCCAACGTGGATAAAGGGATTTGTTCAAACTTCATCACTCTCCAACTGAGAAGAGACCTGAAGAACGGCAGCCCTAAGGAGAGGGAAAACCCCACACTTCAAGGCTTAGGGTCTAAGAAGAGTAGCTTAAAGACGAAAGTGTCCCCAGCCATCCTTCCCCATCGCTCCATCCCGTGGGACACCAACCTTGACTGTCGGCAACAGATCAGACCTGAAACATGACTTCCTCCCAGGGAACAGGAAATCGGGGTATCAGAATGACAACAAATTTCTATTTTACCTTGCCGAGCGACCCTTCCTGCTGAGATGAGAAAACGCGGGACACAAACCAGCTCTCTGGAAGGAGGAGGGACGCGTTCACAGGATCAGCTGGAGGTCGGGGAAAACTGCAGAGTCTAAACACTCCTCATGTCCTAACTTTGTCAGCTGCACTCAAGTTGACAAGATGCTTCGCAGCACCTCGAGACACGTGCCAAATTGGAGCAGTCAGACGCATAGGCTACAATAACTACCGAGAGCTTTAGCGAGCTTGTGGCCGGCGGCCTGCTGGCCTGCGCTCCCCCCCCACGGAGGGCTGTGCGGAGCCGCTGCCTTGGGATGGGCTCTCACGGCAGGAGTCGGATCGATTTGTTCGCCCTCCCCTTTCCAGCATCTGCGCCGCGGCCGACGCCGACGCTGGACGTAAGGGTCAGCCCGGAGCCCTGCCTGCCTTCGGGAAGCACTTCCTACTGCAGAGCGTGTTCTTCAGAGAGAAGAACACAGATCCGAGTGACCTCGCAAAGGGAACGTGGGGGTTGGAGACAGGGAGAGAGATCAAGGGGACGGAGAGAGACAGGGGCCGAGGTTTCCTACTTTCCTGGCTAGATTCTACTGGTTAGAGAAGGGAGCGGGGATGTGCTGCAGGGTGAGGAGCAAGGTCAGCGTGCCAGGTGGGGGCTGCGGGCA
Source organism: Paguma larvata (assembly GCA_030068075.1). Classification (NCBI taxonomy): domain Eukaryota; kingdom Metazoa; phylum Chordata; class Mammalia; order Carnivora; family Viverridae; genus Paguma; species Paguma larvata. Next base: position 18,754,086 of record CM057833.1, on the reverse strand, counting down.
GGCGGGGCAGTGTGGAGCGCGCCCGCAGGGGAAGGCGGGAACTTGGGACCCGCCAGGGCCCAGGAAGATGGGCCACTTATCCAAAATCCTCTTCCTGGCGAGGCAGGAATCTGGGCTGACATACGCCCACTCTCCCAGCCCTTTCTCGACCTCACTTCAGAAACAGGTCAGAGCTACACCACAAATACCCTGTGACCTCGCGGTAGGATCGGCTCCCAGGTACCACATGAATGGAAGGTACCCCCTTTAAACACTGCTCTCCACCATTGGCAAATGTCACGCTCGTCAAATATCGCTGAATGAAAGGAAGACCCCAGGAATGCTGGACTCACACACACAGTGACTCAGGCCCCGGCAGCCTTCCTGCTTAACCGGGTGTGGGGGGGGCTGCCACATCCAGCAGTGTGGGAGCTCCCCTACATGGCAGACTCAGCACCCAAGGGGGCTCACCCTTGCCATAGGCACTACCTCGACTAACAGGGCTGTGGAGGGTGGGGAGGTGGGGGAGGGCGGGGAATCACTTCAGGTGTGATGGACTTTAGGCCCAAGAGGGTCCTGCGGTTCCGAACCCAGGCTGCGTGTCAGAACCACCAAGACGCACCCCTGTGCCAGCGACGGACGCTCCTGAACCAGCATTTCGGGGGATGGAACCTGGAAATCCAGGTTTGCGACGGTCAGGTAGGGAGTTCTGGTGTTTTTTTCCCCCTGGCTAGGAGCCATAAACTGGCCCAAGCTGCTCGTATCATTGATAGTGAGACCATCCCAGGGAGGGGTGGGGAAAATGTATTTGTCCAGGGTCATAAGACAATCATGGCTTCCCTGGACAGCTTTGACAATATTCATGGTGATGATGACGGTGATAACAGTAGCTACGATTTACTGGTGCTACTCTAAGCCCCTCACACGTATTAACTAACTGAATTCTCACAACCAGTCTATGACATCGGTACTATTTTCCCAGGAGAGGAAATTGTGCACAGAGAGGTTAATTCATTCGCCCAAGGTCACACAGCAATGGAGCCAAAGCCTATGCCCCTACCCAGTTGGCACAACTTTCTCAAATCACCAGGATCCTGCCTCAGGGATTTTGTCTCCTCCCCAGTCTGTGGGTTGAGTCGCAGGCTCTGGGATGTTTCTGGGGGAAAGGTCTCTGCCCAGCTTTGCATCCTGACCTCGAGGCTGAGGGAGCCCAGAGGGCACATCTCATTTGCTGAGGGACCAGCTTTTGCGCGTATACCCTGGTCTGGGCGTGGCTCAAGGGCCTTCAGATGAAGCCACGCTGCCCGTGGAATGACCCCACTGTTGGACATGAGCAATAACAGAAGAGGCAGCTTTTTCCAGTCCAGCCAGACCCCTGTGACACCCTCTTAGCCGGCGAGTGTCATGTAATAGCCTCATCTGGGGTGTCTGGGATTTTGTCCTCCTTAGTTTGGGGAAGATAAGTAACTTTTTTGGCTTTACTTTTTTTTTGAGAGAGACAGAGACAGAGACAGCGCGAGCAGGGGAGGGACAGAGAGAGAGGGAGACACAGAATCTGAAGCAGGCCCCAGGCTCTGCTCTGTCAGCAGAGAGCCCTATGCAGGGCTCAAACCCATGAACCATGAGATCATGACCTGAGCCGAAGTCGGATGCCCAACTGACCGAGCCATCCAGGCGCCCCTTGGGGGAAGAGGGATGCAATGGACAAAGGCTGAGGAGTGTGGACAGAAGAAGAAAGAAAGCCTCCTTTTCATCAATGAACACACACAGCCCCTTCTTTGCCATTCACCACAGGCGCCATCTGGATACCCCAGAAGCACCTTCGGGGTCTGATGCCGTCATAGGGATGCCCAGGCAGGTGATGCGGGAAGTCCTGGCCCGTGGGGGTTCTCAGTTCCAGAGGCAGAGGGAACCGGACGTGCGGGCTTTGGAGGCGGACGAGCCCGGGTCTGAACTCTGCCTCTCTGCAGGCTTGGGCAAGCTCCTTCTCTCGGAGCCTCGGTTTCCTCGCCATAACAACACCGACTTCAAAGAGGTGCCGTGGGGAATAAATGAAACTCACCAGAAGGCAGCTGCGCAAGCAGGGGGGCACCCAGGGATACGCCCTTCCCGCCCCCAACCCCCACCGCTAACGGAGAGGAACTGGAGTGGCTTATGCATCAGCTTTCTCGACAACAGCGAGAAGGAAGGAATCCTTCCTCCAAAACCAGGGAGGGCGCAGGCTTGTAGGACCCTCACTTGGCAAGAAAGACACAGACACAGAAGTGGGGCTGCGTTACAACTTTCACGGGCCCTCCAGCCACTAAAAAACAGATCTTAAAAATGATCTTTTACAATTGCATTTGTAGGAAGATGCATATAATCCAGGCTGGATCCATTATTATATTCATTTTTGTCTTTGGATTTTAAAAGCAGTTAAAATTAAAATACTTCTGTGAGCCCTGGGCGCTGTGTCTAATGAAGAAGTCGGCCCCGTGCAGGGGCATCTTGGGTGCCCGGCTCGCTGCTGGATGCCGGGAATAGGTCTCCTCCCTCCAAAGCTGCTTCTCCCACCCTGTCCCCCACCACACCCCTCTCTGTATTAGCGCCAATACTCTTCCCAGCATGACCTCCTGGGCTTGGCCTGTGCTGTTCCCCCACCTGTAACATAGATTTCACTGATGTGTGTCAAAATCTACCCGCTGAGCAACTCCAGCACCCAAGAATCTGCCCCCTGCCATACGGCGTCTGTCAGATGCACCACTCTGGTGAAATATGGGGGACTTTATGCTTCTCTCCGATGAGCTCATGCTATCTTGCTCACTTTGCGCCCTCCTCCCTGCTGCATCCCCAGCTCGGAGCCCGGAGCCCGGCACACAGTAGGTACTCAATACAAAGTTGCGGAATTGAATTCAAACTTAAATAACTGGAACTTTCCATCTCCCTCCAGCACAATCGCAATCGCGATCGCGATCGGTTACTTGTTGCAAAACAACATCCAGATGCATTTCTGGGCAACTGCTATTTCAGGAACTGTGTTATTTGGGGAGCTGAGAGCCCTGCTGGCTGGACAAGAAGCAGGCAGAGGGCCTCCGCCACCGCGGCTCCCTTCCTCCCCGTCCTAATCATTTGCTCGGCCATCGGCGGGATTAGACAACAGCAATTATCTCCACACGGTCTATTCCCAGAATTCAAAGTTATTGGGGGAGAAAATGCAATTGTGCTTTTATCCAGTCATTAAAAAACAAAACAAAACGAGAGCAGTGGATTTCAAACTGCTTTTCAGATTTGATGAGAAGAAAAACAAACTTGCGTATTAGCCCTAAATTGTGCTGACAACACACTTCCGGGCCTCTTTGTCCTCCTCCGCGCTCTCTTCAGAAGTTCTCAGCAATCCCTATTGATCCCTGCCTGGTTCTCATGCCTGCGGAGGGCAGCCGGCAGTGGAGCAGGGAACAGACCTGCCTGCCTGAGAGGCGCAGGGGGGTGGGGGGAAGGGAAGTCCTGGCTCCCACTTCCCAGAGAAGCGGCCGTTCCTGGGGCCTCACTCGGGACCCGTGCCCAGTGCCGCACCTCTGCCCCCACCGCTGAGCTCGCTGCCCACCCGGTCACACCAGGCTTTCACGAGCCAGGGTGAAACACACCCCAAAGTAGCCCAATCACCTACTATTTTAGGACCTGGAAGCAACAGGGGAGTCCAGATGCCCGACGCCCACACTGTATGACGGGGAAGTGAGCTCACAGAGACAAGGGGCCTTGTCTGGGTCACAGAGCAGACTGGTGGCTGAGAAGCCATTAGAAGTCAAGTCTCCTGCTTCCCGAGGTCCGGGGAGCTACATTCGTGGGACCCCATCGAGTACGGTCTCTCGCCACACCCCCACCGACTACAGCCACACCGAACACCTTTCAGACCTCGAGGGCAATGGTCTCACTCAATCTCTCCTGCTAGGCCGTTGCCCTTGTGCTTCTGTCCCCATGACCCCTCAGTTACTCTTCTTTCATGCTTCAGGTCTCAGTGTAGAGGCCACCCCCTCCAGGAAGCCTTTCTGAAGCCCATCCCTCCAAGAATGAATTAAAGAGCCCTCGGCGTGAGTGTGTACTCACAGCACTCGTACTGCCTTAACTGAAACCATAAATTCGTGTATTTGTCTCCCCGCTAGCCTGGGAGGTCTATACGGGCATCTATCGGTCTCGCCCCCTGCTGCTTCCCCTGTGTCTAGAATAGTGCCTGGCACCGAACATAGACAGATAAAGAAATGGTCTCATGGGATCCCTGTGACAAACCTCCCCATTCCACAGGAGAGAAAACTGAGGCTCAGAGAAGAAATGTGACCCCTGCCCGGTGAGGTGGTAGAGCCAGGATTTGGAGACTCCAAGTCTTCTGGCCCAACGTCAGCATTTTCTTTAAGATGCTCGCCCCGCTTCCTGCATGGTAACCGAATGAAAGAAGGCCCGGTTCACGCCATTTTGGACCTGTGTGTCACGGCTGTGTGCCACCCCATGGCCCTGAGACACAGCGTCGGCAGGGAGTAAGGAAGGAAGACTTTGCCGACCATTTGCACTTGAGGCGGCCAGCCTGGGAGCCCCAACTTCCCCCCTAGGTTAAAGCAGGAAGAACGGGGACCCTTCCAGACACTTCCAGACCTTTCCAGACCCTTCTAGACCAGGGCGGAAGGCACAGGAGAGGGCAGCTCTGCTCCAGGGAGCCATGCCTGCGAAGCTCGGACTATCAACAAGGGAGGGGGCGTCATGATTACGAGCGAAGTATCACTCAGGAGGAGGCCACGCTCAAGCATACTGACGACAGCAAGCACTGGTGAGGATAATAGAGTAACCAGAACTCTCGAGCGGGGCTGGTGGGACTATTGATCAGCTTATCTACTTTGCAAAACTGGCAGCATCCAACTAAAGCCCCACATCCGAATACGGCGTGACCCAGCGACTCGAACCCTGGGCAGATCCCGACGTAAGTGACTGCTTGTTTCCACCGAAGAGAAGGTACGGAAGGGTTTGTAACCCTCAACGGGAACGCACGATGGTGCGGCCGCTGTGGCAAACAGCCTGGCAGCTCCTCAGAAGCTTACACAGAGTTACCATACGACCCAGCAACTCCACTGCTACACAGACACCCGCGAGAAATGAAAACCCACGTCCACCCTGAAACTTGGACATGAACGTTCACGGCAGCAGTATTCACAACAAACGAATTAAATAGTGGACACAATTCAATGTCCGTCGACTGCTAAAGGGATAAATAAAATGTGGTATACTCGTACAACGGGACAGGATTTGGCAACAAGGGGAATGAAGTGTGTGCTACAGTGTGGATGAACCTCAAAAAATTAAGGCCAATGAAAGAAGTCATTATTCACAAGAGACCAGATATTCTAGGACCCCTTTTATACGTTCAGCACTGGCAAATCTATGTAGGGATGGAAAGTAGATGAACGGTTGCCTGGAGCTGGCAGGGGAGGGAGGGCTGGAGAGGCATGGGGAGTGGCTGCTGAGGGGTCGGGGTTTACCGGTCATTGCCACAAACTGGAAGCAAAAATGTCTAACAACAGTAAAATGGGCGGATAGACTTGAAAAGGAATGAACTACTGTTTGTGATGGAATTATGAGTGAAGAGCAGCGAACCCATAAAAGAGTATACACAGTCTGGTGTGAAATTTTAAAACAGACAAAACTAATCTAAGATGATAGAAGTCAGAACGGTGGCGGCCCGCGGGGGCTACTGACCGGGTGGGGCCCATGGGAACTTTCCGGGGTACGGGACATGGTACCTTGACCTGTGGGGTAGTCACAGGATGTACTTGTACTTAAAATTCGTTGGGATGTGCACTTAAGACCTGTGCATTTTACGGCATGGAAGGCGTGAGTTACATCTCGATTTTTAAAACCTAATTAAAAATAAAAGAAAAAGACGGATGCCCAAGCAGACAGACCGGGGCACAAGTCCTGGCCCTCAGGTCTTTGGGAGGGCTCCCGTCCCTCCCTCCCGGTGCCTCCTTCCCCATCCTCCAGACATCACACCAGATGGTTCCAAAGAATCCAACTGGCACCGGCAGTCTGAGATTCTGCGAATTCACATACCTATTTGTCCCTGAGTTTGTTGGGAAATTTGGCAAGTGCTTGCCATCAGCGTGGTGCGAAGAAAAGGGGGCCGGTTGTCTGCTTTGGGCTCAGCCTGGTTTCCAAGGAAGGCGAGGTCTTTGGAAAGTGGGTGGGCACACTCCGCCTCCAGGAGGGAATGTCACTTTCAAGATGAATCATCTTAGGCACTCAGCGACTGGCTCTGCGAATAGATACCCTGACTCACTTCTCCCTGACAGGAATAAGACTCGCTACTAAAATTTCAGATGTCAAGAGAAGCAGCACAGCCCAAATAGCCTCTCAGAGGTGGGGGGGTAAAAGAAAAAAAAAAAGAAAAGAAAAAGAGAAAAAGAAAGAAATCAGCCTAGTAACCAACCAGGAAGCACAGAGGGGATGGGCGTCTTTGGACAGAAGACCGGACGAGGCCCAGGGGAAGCCGCCGGCTCACAGGGCTGCTGGCGCCAGGGCTGGGACGGGGACCCACGGCTCCCGACCTCGGGTTTTCTTTTTACAACAACCTGCTACTATATTTTTTAGAGAAATAAATTCTGCTCTGTGCTGGTGGGAAGCCTTTTAAACAAAAAGAAAAAGAAAACGGCCAAGATGCATCTTAATTAGAAAGCGCTTGGGAAAAAAACCTCTTCGCGGGAGGCGGGTACAGAGCCCCAGGCCCCGAACGGTCAGCAGCAACAGAGTGTGAGAATCCAGCAGGCCAATTCAGAGGTGAGCCTCTGGTAATTATCCAGTGTGACCCGAGGGACTTTCTGGTCTTCAGGAGAGGACCGGGAAATCACGGAGGTGTCACTCAAGGCCACAGAGAGGCCCCCATGAGGCCGTAGCGTCCGATCATCAACTGTCAGTTCTGCCCGGCCTTCACGTGTGGGGTTAATATTTCCACCCCATCACCCTCCTTGTGCTAAAAGCCCATCTGCCAGTGACCAGCGCTTCTAATCCATTTCCTCTGCACTCTGACGGCCTCCAGCCTCCGGATGGAGCGGCCTGCGGCTCCCAGAGCATGTGACTGCCCGGAAGGTCTGCTCGCTGCCCTTACGCCTGACCCGTTCCGTCCGAGCGATTGCAACATCCCCACTTCCAAGGAAGATGACAGCTCTTTCTCAAAACAAACTCACAGCCTGGGTCAGGAATGTGTACCACGGCCCTGCTAAAAAATCAGCGAGCAACATGGCCTGACACCGATCGTCCCAAGAACCATGGGATCCTTGGTGTTTTGTTTTTGTTTTTCGGAAAAAAGGAACTCTCCAGAACGTAGAGAGGGTGTTTTCAGCCAGATAAGCCGCCGTGTTCTGTTCCCCAGTAGCAGGAGGGAAAGGGGAGGGGAGCACGCCAGGCAGGGTGCTGGGGCCACCCCTACCTGCCGCCCTCCCTCGTACGGGGGAGTTAAACTGAGGTTCGGAGAATTCCGGGACTTGCCCGATTTCCTTCGGCTGGTAAATGCCGATGAGGACTTGAACCCAGGCGAACCTCCAAAGTCAAAATGCTGCCTCCCAGAAACGAGCTCCGAGATCCATGGAAACGACATGGAGATCCGTGGAAAACCGCAGAGGCAGGTGGTTTGCACAAACTGTCTCTCTGGCAAAGTGTGCAGTCCCCCGGCAGCCATGCTGGGAGAGTAACTCTCACCCCCACAAAAGGATCCAGTAAGACTGGGGTGTGTGTGTGGCGGTGGCGGTGAGGGGGGAGACCATGAACATTTCGCAGGAGGCACTACTAAGTCCCATGCCGAAAAGCAATTGTAAAAACGGCATCTCGGGACCTGGATTTATTCCCTCTCCGACATCGTGTTTGCTCCGTTTACAAGGCAAAGACGATTTTTCTCTCTGCCAAGGCCGAGCATTCCCAGCCTGTGATCGGAAAATCATGCTGTGTTCATTTTGCCTCTTAACTCACCCAAGGCCATAAATCATCCCTCGAGACGGGGATTGGGTTGGCAGTTCTGTCGGGGCTGCGCCGGGCAGCGGAGGAATCCAATCTGGGGCTCTCGCGGTCATCCTGAGGCGGCCGGGGGCAGGGAGACATTGCTTTCGGCCGCACGCGCGCCCCCCCTGCTCCGCAGAGAAGACGCTGAGAGCCAGATCTCCTGACGAAGCAGGGCCATCGCACTTCCTGGGTTAGCTGGCTGATTCCGCGTGCGCTTTGTGCCGGAGGAGGAGGTCAAGGCAACTGAGGAGAGGGAGAGGAACGGAGAGCACAGAAGGATCCGGCCCCTCCCCAGCCAAACCCGGGAGGAGGCGCTGGGGAAAAACAGGGCAAGCGGGACTGCGGTGGGCAATCCATTCATTCCAAAATATTTATTAAGAGCCTACTGCCTGTGATGTGCCAGGCACTGTTTCTTTCCTTGGAATGTAATCACATTCTCAATTATCTTTTCACGAAGAGAATAACAGTGGCCGCGGCTTACGGTTAATGAGCGCACCCGGCCGGTGCCACACCGGCGTGTTCACACACGGCCACTTTATCTGATCTTCGCAGCTGCTGAGTGAAGTCGGTTTTCTCCTCACCGTACAGACGGAGAAACCGAGGTGCAGAGAGACGATGAAGCCTGCGGCATCAGGGTGGCTCAGTCAGTTCAGAGGCTGACTTCGGCTCAGGTCGTGATCTCTTGGTTCGTGAGTTCGAGCCCCACATTGGGCCGGCTGCTGTCAGCCCAGAGCCCCCTTCGGATCCTCTGTCCTCTTCTCTCTCTGCCCCTCCCCTGCTCACTTGTTCTCTCTCTCTCAAAAATAAACAAGGGAGGAAGGGAGGAAGGGAGGAAGGGAGGGAGGGAGGAAGGGAGGAAGGAAGGAGGGAGGGAGGGAGGAAGGAAGGAAGGAAGGAAGGAAGGAAGGAAGGAAGAAACCAGCCCACGGTCGCATGACTGGTGAGTGGCAGAGCCAGGATTCAAACGCAGGCAGGTCTGGTCCTCAAATCCATACCTCTCTTAGCTCATCATGCCGACGGCCAGGAGCGTGTTTTGCAGTTACGTGTTTTCAGGTTACTGGGCACGGATAAAGTATCGTCCCATGCTGGGAGAAAAGATGAAAGCTGGAATCTTTTTTCCAGGCCCTGAATACTCAGCTGATGCCCACTAGAAGCTGAGGCCTGGAGATGGGCGGCTGCAGACTCTGGTCACGAAGTCCGTGTCTTCTCCAGCTTCCGTGCGGACAGTGGAGCAGAAGAGGCACCACCACCAGCCCTGAAACCACCCTTCTGCACTGTTCCCTTCTCCGTGGCCGCCGTACGTGGTCGCTGGGGGACAGGGCAGCACAGTGGTTTAGGGATTGGTTTCTGGAGTTTGACAGCCTGTGATCAAGTCTCTGCTTGATAACTGGGTGACTAAGCACGTCTTAAAACTCACCTCGTCTCAGTTTCCTTACCTGCGAAATGGGGATAAAATGGGTGATGTGTTCCTTCCAAGGGCTACGGGGGAGACACAAGAGAATGCAGCTACAGTGCCTGGTGTGAGGCATGTACAGGGAGCCCCCAGCTCATACACCCCCGGCAAGGTGCTCTTGCTAAAGCTCTGCAAACTCCTAGTTCCTGGCGGTGATCTGGCCGTGACCACAGGCCTGCATTTTGACAACTTGGCCTTGGTCAGTTTCGCTAATCTCAGAGTGGGCGGTGCGAAGAGCACTGGGCCGGGACGCAGGCCACCAGAGTCCAAGCCTCAGTCCTGCAGTTGACACCCCGGGCAAGTCCCTTCCCCTGTCTGAGCTTGGCTCCCCCCCCACTCCGATGAAGTAGGACTTGCCTTCACAGAGCCTCTCTGGTGGCACCCTCCCAAGACTCTGTGCTCGTGCCGATTTGCCCGGCTGCCAAGGGAAGATGAAGTTATCACGGCTCACTCTGGCTTCTTGGGAGGATTAATGCTCGTTAAGTGCTTCAGGGCTGGCAGCTGGCACCGAGGCAAGGTGTCACTTACTACCTGCCCGGAAATTCTTATCTTGGCAGGAGGCTGCTTTATTCCACGGCCTTGAACCTTAACCTTCCCCGGCTTCTTCCCTGTTAAAAAGTCCTCTGTCAGCTGCATAAATGAAGGCGTGAACGGGACGCTGTCCACCAGTGGGCTGCCCACCCGTGATCTCTGCCTCGGGTACTCGAGGGCTGGGGAAACAGGGCAGGCTTGGAAAACCCTGGAGCCCTCAGGTGGGCCCCTGGGTCCAGGGGTCTTGGGCACGCTCCAGTCAAAACAGGAGAGGCACACAGTGTCCTGAGGGACTTACATCATCCTCATATCGGCTGACTTGCAGGACGCCAGACACGAATATGGGCACTTCTGTGTCTTAGCTCGATTAGCTCTCAGACCAATCCTGTGAGTAGCTAGTATTGTTGTCCCAACCTATAGCTGGGACGCTGAGGCCCAGAAAGGTTAAGAAACTTGCCCAAGGTCGCACAGCTAGTAAGTGGCGGGGCAGCACGCCAACGCAAGCCGTGTGGCCCCCGAGTCTGTGCTCTGCGCCTAGCTTACTCAATGTCCTCCGGCTCCCAGCAGCAGGCCTCTCTGCAGGTGAGGAAGCTGGGCCTCTGCGTCCTGAGCCACCATGCTTTACTGCATTGCTGCTGCTGCTGCATCCCCGCTGGCTGCTCTCCGTCCCCTCGACGCATTCTTCAAGGGGCAGACTTGCCTCTGAGACTTACTAGTGATAAGAGCACCGCCATCGAGTCCCTGCTCTGGGCCTGCCTGACGGCTAGGCCTTTGTCCGTCTCCAGTCTGTCACCACAGGCCCAGGAGGCAGGGGCCTCTGCCCCACTCCGCAGTCTGAGGCCACACAGCCGTTGAGTGACAACACAGAGGCCCTACTCAGGCATGCTTAGAGCCAAGTCCGCGCTCTTTCCCCCACCCGGCTGGACACTAACCGGGACACTCTGGTGACCCCTCAGAGGAAGCGGAAAGAGGCAGGTATCTGCGGTGGCCCAGGCCACAAGGCAAGGAGCAGGCTGCGTCCTTGCTCACAGCCCTGGGGTCTTGGGAACATTCTCTGACAGGGCCTGCTGAGCCGGATGTTAGTACAAAGGAAGGCGCTTTGAAGCCGAATTGCTTGGATACAAAAGCTGGCTTGAGAGACACCTCACTCAGCAGTCTTGCGCTCAGAGTGAGAACCGACTCGGGGAGGGGTGCACGGGCAGCGGGGGAATTCAGTGCGGTGCAATGCTGCACAGGCGACCAGGCTCGGCATCGGACGCTCCCCCTGCAAAGCCGGCCACCAGTGTGAACTCATCACTCTTCCCCGCATGCAGGCCTCGTGGCCCAGGGGGGCCAGGAAGAGGGTGCAGGAGCCACGTCCAAACCACTCAGCCAGGTGGGGCAGGGTGGGCGCTGCTGCCGCCTGACCTTCCTGGCAGGGCTCGGTTTACAGTGAAGTCACTGGAGATGGCAGCGGCCAGAGCCCAGCCACGATGCAACCCAGCAGCCCACACGAGTCCAGGGTGACAAGCAGCTTAATCCAGGCCAGTTCTCCTCCTTCTGTCTTCGAGAAGGTCCGGCTTCGAAGCCCCTCATGGATCCCCTCCAAACCAGAACCTCCTCTGCATTCCCAGAAGCCTCTGTCTCCTAAGACACGCGTGTGGCCGCCACGGTCACAGCTACCACCTATGCGGCAGGTTGTTGGCATCAGGCAGGCCCTGGGCCGGGGACTTGCGTTATTTTAGCTCCACTACACGGAACGACTCAGGCTCGCAGAGAAACGGCTTGTCTAAGCTCACACAACGGGGAGCCGGTATATAAGCACTCGTTGAGCGGAAGAGCAAAGCTGCCCAGCGCCTGGGTCCCGGCAAGCCCTCCTTCCCCAGGAGCCCGCCACCCGCTGCCGCTTTCTCGCTGGCTGCAGAAGAAAGAGGCCGACTCACCGCCAGGACGGTGGCACACACGGACGACGGGGCACCCGGGGTCCTGCTAAGGCTGCTCTGGGAGACCGACGCCCGGGGGCCCTCAGGACCTGCCGGGGGCTCTCCTGGGCAACGCCGCGGCTCGTCAGGCCCTCGGACACTCTCGGGCCTCTGCACGGCCGTGCATGCTCTCAGGAAGTCCGATGTGGAGGACGAACGAGCAGGGGCCCAGAGAGGTGAAGCCACTTGGACTTGGCCACACAGATAGCGCAGGGCAGAGTGAGGACGTGCACCCAGGGCTTCGGACTCAAGGTCCGAGTTTCCTTCCACCATCCCAGCTGCCCGCTCGCCCTTAGGTCTGGCGACTGAAAGGGGGCGGAAGAGTCGAATGCAAGGGGCGGCCCTGAGGAATCTTCCACGACGGGACGTGGCTTCGCCCAATCCTCCCTGCCATGCCCCCCGTGGTGCTCCCTCTGTCCCCACGGATGGTCTGAGCAACAGCTATGCCCCCGCCGCCGCGCCGTTTCAGAAATCTGCCTCCCCCGACTTCCACCGACTCCCTGAATATCCGCACACTGCCTCCGGGGTTCCAGCCCTGATTGCCACTAGGAGCCAAAGCTCCAACGACTCTCAGGAGGCCCCCGCCAGCCACCTCTCCCCACGGCTGATGTTGGGGAAGGTCTGTGTTCTAAGGCGGGGAGGACAACCAGGCTCCTAAACAGAAATCCGCACATTTCACACGTGAGGTTAAAGAAACGTCTGTCTTCCCCTCTTCCGACTCAGGAGTCCTCCGCGGGAATCTACGCTAAGACAACATTTTACACACCAAGACGGTAAGTGCGGAATTATTTTTAATAGCAAAAACCTGGAACCGGCTTCTGTCCCACATTAGCAGGCTGGTTCAATGAATTAGGGGCACATCCATGCAATAATTGCGACCATTAAAAACATTCTTCGTGAAAAAATTTTGAATAGGTTAGGGAAATACTTGTGATGTAACATTAAGCCAAACCAGAGAGAGAGGTGGGGGGGGGGGCATAAAATCGAAAACAGAGAAGACGGAAGGCAATGAACCAAGGTAGCCACAGAGGCTTCATCTACTTGGCAGAAGGAGTTATTTGTTTTCTGTTTTATCCCTTTTGATACTTTTTCCTTCCTCCTACATTCCTGTGATCACCAGAAAAATAAAAGCAGCTACCCAAATTCTTTCTCTCTCTCTCCCCCCGCCACCCCCTCCCCCCCACACACAGAGTGAATCATCTGAACATCCAGAAGGATGCGATGCTGACCGGGTAGAGGGAGGAAGGCAGGTCCTGTGTCCCTTTTCCCACAACACAAATACTTCTGACAAGACCACACGCACAGGGGCCAGTCCTTTAAATCTGCCTTTAAGATTTTCCGGGGAGGGCAGCCTGGGTGGCTCAGTTGGCTAAATGGCCGACTCCTCATATCGGCTCAGGTCGTGATCTTGCAGTCGTGAGATCCAGCCCTGAGTCAGGGTCCACAGTGAGCATGGAGCGTGCTTGGGATTCTCTCTCTCTCTCTGCCCCTCTCCCCAGCTCTCTCTCTCTCAAAATAAATAAACATTAAAAAGGTTTTCCTGGGACTTTTCAACTGACTCGGTTCTTTGGGCCTGGACCTCAGGAGCCTGTGTCTCTAAGGAGGAAGGACCACAGGGGGTGAATTTTTGTCTCCAGCCCCAGATGGCTCCTGTCTCTCAAGAAGGAAGGAAGCCAGGCCGCTTTCCTTGTGACAGGCCGACAGAGAGGCGAGCGGGCGACTTGGAAGGGTGTTAAATTTGGAACGTGAGGTCATGCCCACCATAAGGCCCTCTGCAGTCTCTCCAGCCGAGAGAGGCTTTCGAGCCAGGAGAACCGTGGCTGGAGAGGGAGGCGGCACGGGCAAGTGAGGCTGCGGGTCACACGGAAGCTGGGGACCCGAGGTGGCACCTGAGCCACCCCCTGACGGGCTACGGCTCTGTCCCCCCACCAAGTCAGCGCGCGAGGGGCACCCGCAGGACCTGAAGGCAGCGCCCGCCCCGTCCATCAGACACCTGCTCCGTTTCTCTGGGGAATCACCCGGATGGTGTTAGAGCTAGGCCTGGAGGAGGGGGTGCAGAGCCGGCCGCGCCTGAGTGCCTCGGCCCCCCAAACCTGCTCCTCGGAGCCAGGTCTCCGCTCTGCACGGCCCCCGGTCACGCGTCCGAGCATGCTTGTTCTCAAACGCATGTTAAGTACATACGAAGACGGGCGTAAAGCGAGACGGAAGCGTGTGGCCTCCCCCAAATCTAGCAAGCTCAGAAGCCTGAACAGCCCGAAGGAACTCGGCCTTGGCAGCCCCCGGGTCTGGGGAAACAGGGGCACGACTCGGGGGGTGGAGAGCCCCTGCGGCGCCCCTACTCGGTCAGCAGGGGGGCCGCGGGTGTCCCGGACGCCGACTCACCGAACATGTTGCCCTCGTAGCCGTCTTTCGTGAGCGGCCGGAGCTCGTTTTTCCCCATCGCGTAACGCTTGTAGCTCTGCCAGGCGAACTGCATCATCTGCGGAAAAAGCGGGAAGCGGAAGCTGAGCACGGCCGTTCCCAGCACCCTGCGCGGCCGCCCGGCTTCGCCCGTGCGGCGGGATTTGAAACCACGTTCAGAAAATAACCTTCCAGGGGCGCCGGGGTGGCTCCGTCAGTTAAGCATCTGACTCTGGCTCAGGTCATGAGCTCATAGTTTGTGAGTTCGACCCCTGCATCAGGCTCTGTGCTGACAGCTCAGGCCTGGAGCCTGCTTTGGATTCTGTCTCCCTCTCTCTCTGCCCCTCCCCCACTCATGCTCTGTCTGTCTGTCTGTCTCTCTCTCTCAAAAATAAACAAATTAAAATAAATAATCTTCCAGACTGAGGAAGATGACTTCCCTCCCCACAGCTGCCTGCAAGGCCCTTCTCCTCAGACAACCCCACGAGCCCCAGAGTCCACCCACAGATCCCTTAGAGACGACACAGAAAGCACCAAATATGTTCTGGCCATCCTTCAGTGCCAAAGTGAAAAGCTACCTCTTCCGTGAAGCCTTCCTAAAGGCTAGAACGGCTCGCTGACAGGAAGGAAACAGCTCACTGAGCGTATCCGGCATAATCTAATTTAGCGATCCCCTGAGCGAGGCATCGCTGACTCCATCCTGTAGGGAAGGAGACGGGGCAAAGGCCTGAGGTAACTTGTCCAAGGTAACCCAGAGTCAGAGTGCTGGGAACGGAACCGGTGCCCTGCGGCTCCAAAGCCTTAGGTCCGTCCCCCCGAAGCCGCTGTTCTGTCCCCTAAAGTCACCACAGGAGTCCCTCTGAACTCTTCCAACACCTGCTTGAGGCACCCTGGCCTTCCCAGGTTCCCTAGCACTCCAGCTGGTCGCTGTCATTTTTTGTCTCCCCAGCTTTGAACCAGGAGCTCCTTGAAGCCAGAAACGATGCTTGCCTCAGTTTCCCCCCCAGCTCCCAGCACGGGGCTTGGTACACGTAGGCAGCAGCTGAATACTTCTTGACTTTGTCACCCGGGCCGTGCAGGAGTTCTTACCACAGTAAGGCTGCTACATCGGCCTCTGGGGACATCAGGCAAGCACCTTGGTCCCTCCCACACTTAGCCCCGGAGGCTGGAGGAAGTCAGGCCTACAGTGCACCCCGAGCCCGCCCCGTCCCCCCGGATCTCCCTTATTTATCCCAAGGGTGCTGTCTTTTTGCCTCTGCACGGCGGGCTGCCTGGGTGACGGCGGGGCAGGCGGCAGAGGCACAGCCGAGGGACGGGTGGGTGAGGAGACAGCTGGTCTGGTGGAAAGAACTCAGGCTTCAGGGCCAGAGCGGTCTGGGTTCTCATCTCACCTCTGCTTTGACTCTGGCACGTCTCGGAGCCTCAGTGGACGGCTCTATGAAATGGGAAAGCAAGGGCTGCTTCGCTGGCAGGTTCGATCTCCAGTCCCAACAGGTGCGCATGAAAGAAAGCAGCTGGCGACGCCTGGTCTCCAACCCGCCGCGGCACGCGATCGACAAGCACGGGTCCTCCGCCCTCCCGGGACGGGCCCCCGGGCCTGGGCCACCACCCCTCCTCCCATCCACCCTCAGTTCTCAAACTCTGCGTGCACCAGAATCACCTGGAGAGCTTGCTAAGTCCCACTACCAGCCCCACCCTTCTGTTTCTGATTCGGCAGGTCTGGGGGGGCCCGAGACTCTGCCTTCCTGCTGAGTTCCCGCGTGACGCCGCTGGTCCACGGGCCACCCCCGAAAACCCCAGATCGGCTGCGGGCGCTTCTTTCTGTCTCTCCCCTCCCCTCCGGACGCTGTCCGGCGCCGCCTCCTCTGCCTCCTCCCATCTCCCAGCCCACCTTCCTGTCTCAGCCCCCTCTTGCTCCCGACACCTTCGGCCTCCAGGTCCCGCCCTCCCGGGCACCAAGGCCTACGAGCGGTCTCTTCCAGGCACGCCTGGACCGAAACTGGCGCTGCGCTTGCCGCCGCGGCCCAGGTGCACGGACCAGGAGGGCGGACGTGACGAGCCTACGCCCGCGTCCCCGTGAAACGGCCGAATCATCCAGCGGCACCTCTCCATTTCACAGACGTTCACCCTGAGGCCCAGAGAGGGAAGTGGTCAGGGCGGCGCAGCCAGCAGGGCTGGAATCCCGCTCTTTCGACGCTTTCGACGCCCGCGCCGGCCAACCCCACCCCGTGCCTGGCCTGACATGTGGCTTCCCGTGTGACATACATGAAAATGTCATGGTAACGCATGCCAAGCGCTTGGCACGGGCTTCGAGTCCTAGTTCCCTTCCTCTGTTATTTTCTACTTATCCCGAATTGGCAATAACAGAAACTAATTGCCGGGTAGGAGTGCTTAAGGGAGACTGGCCTCCTCCCTCAGACTCTCTGATCCGGAGGCCCCCTCAGTTACGCCATGGCGAGGGGGGAGGGGGGCGGGGGGAAGAGCAGCAGAAGGCTGGTAAGGCAGAAATGACAGCAGGCAAGAAGCAGCAGAGGTCTGGAGGGGGAGGACTGCACCCTCCCCTCAAATCCCTCCTGCTTAAGAGAAAGAGAGAGAAGCGGGTGTACCCGAGGAATTAGGAGGATCGTAGGTATCCACGTGTTCTCAGAGGAGCCGCCGCTGCGGGGACGTGGAGACGTTTGGAACCGGGCCCGCTACCTCAGTCACCCACATCAGCGGAGGGGAACGAAGGCACAAATAATCCCTGCGCCACATGGGACTAGATTCAGAAAGCAACCAGAGGGGGGCCTGGGTGGCTCAGTCGGTTGAGCGTCCGACTTCGGCTCAGGTCATGATCTCGCAGTCTGTGAGTTCGAGCCCCACGTCGGGTTCTGTGCTGACAGCTCAGAGCCTGGAGCCTGCTTTGGATTCTGTGTCTCCCTCTCTCTCTGCCCCTCCCCCACTCATGCTCTGTCTCTCTCTGTCTCAAAAATAAATAAACATTAAAAAAAAAAAAAAGAAAGCAACCAGAGTGGCCCTCAGTCTCTCTCTCTCTCTCTCTCTCTCACACACACACACACACAGACACACACACACGAGGTCACAAGTGGCTCAACCTGGGCATTAGATGAGTAGGGGGCGGGCAGAGACCACCCCCCTCCCCCAGCCAGGCGGTCCTTACCTCTCTCCCTCAAGCCAAGCACCGACCAGGTGTCGTGTCCTGTGCTCAGCTGCAGTTTGGATGCTCCCCTGGCCCCACGCTCTCCTTCCTGCCAACTGCTTATCTCCCTTAGGATCCCAGTTGAAACGGGATTTGCAGGGCAGGAGGCCTAAGTTGGCCCCCCCCCCCTACCCCGCAGCAGCCTACTCAAGCTTTTATACCTGCAGCTCTGGGGTAAGTCCCCCAGACCCCTGTTGATTGCCGCCTGCCTGGCAACACATCCAGGGACTGGCACGTAATAGGAGGCTCACTAAATATTTGCTGAATGTAAGAACAGGAAAATGGCTATAGAGCTTACCACGCGGTTGGCAGACTCGTGGACCACACACGTCCTGGGCAAGGTAGGTGATGGGTCAGGGGAGGGGCTTCTGCACAACAGAGGCACTCCCAAGAGGGCAGGTGTGTGTCTCAAGTGGATCCCCAAGAATCCTGACGGACACATAGGACTGTGAGGGGCAGAGGGTGAGGATGAGTCACCGAAAGGCTAACCTCACTCTGGAGCTGGTGATACATGCCTGGGGGTGACCCTTGAACTAGGCTTTAGAAGTAGACAGTCCCTGGCTTCATGTTAGGCAGTTCCAAGACCTCAAAGGTCATCCAGGCTCCCTCCTGCCTCAGGCAAGCTCTTTAATAAAAGATTATGTCCTGTCTCTTTGAATACTCCCAGTGACGGGGTGCTCACCACCTTACCAGGCAGCCCATTTGACTGTAGTTTCACAAAGTTCTTCCTTAATCAGTCCAAATCTGTTTTCCCTGTGGCCCATGGGGAAGACAGTTCAGGTCGCTTTCATGCCAGAGACCTTCAGACAGGGGGAGTCGACTCGCCGGGCACCTTAGGCTGTCTGTTGGCCAGCCGAGGAGCCCAGCTCCTTCAGCAGCTCCCCTCAGGGCAGAGCCCCGAAACCCCTGAAACTGCAGCCCCACATATCGTAACGTTTTTCCCCGGGTGCCCCGAGATGCTGTTGCCCGTTTGTTATGGCTGGCTACGCTTTTGTTAATGAGCAGACACCGAAGTGCAGACTCTCCCTAGCTACATCGGGACCAGATCCTGTGGGCGGGGACTTGCCATTTGTCCCTAATGATTTCCTCTTGTAGGACTCTGCCTACCATTCTGTGCCGTCAGGCTCTTCCTGGAACCAGATCTTATAATTCACTGTGCGTGTGTCTGTCTGCTTTGGGTAATCTGCAAACTTGATAGGACCGCCATCTGTGTCTCCCCCTGAGTTTTGGACAGAAACATGAAACAGGGGGGCTGAGAACAGCGTCGGGGAGCAGCAGCAGGGGCCTTTCTCCCGGATGTAGCATTTTTCTCTGAGTGTCGTCTGTCCGCAAGTGGGGAGCCGCCACTCACTCCAGCCCCCGGGTCCCCAGTTTTGTACATGAAGACACCGTGAAGGACAGGGCTAAAACGCAGAGACAGTCCCCCAGCGTAGCCAGTACAGAAAAAATAATGGCTGCCTTTTTTTTTTTTTTTTTTTTTTTAAGGAAAATCAGGGGTTAGACTGGCACGATTTGTTCTCAGAGAACCCGTTTTGGCTCCTACGAATCAGCATTTTTTGTTCTAAATGCCCGCAAATCACTAACTTAAAAACCTATTACTGCCTCTTAGGATGCTATAATCAAAGAGACGGACGCCGGCGAGTGTTGGCCACGACGGGGAGGGGTTGGGACCCTCGTGCATCGCTCATGGGAATGGAAATGGTGTACCTACGCTGGAAAACACTTTGGCAGAGAAAGAAAGTTCAATAGCCCTTTGGCAATAGAAAGAAAGTCCCAGCAACTGCACTCTGAGGTGTGGACCTGGGTAGAAAGGAGCGGCCCCAGGCTTCTGTCCCTGGAAAGGCCTGCCTGCAAGGTTGGTCCCTGGCTGGCATTTGGACACGTGGATTTCTCGAATGTTCCCACCATCCTGACCAGTGAGGGTGGCTTCCTGGCCCCACTGTAAAAACAAGCTGTTATGCTGAACGCCCGCCTTCCTTCAGGGAGTCTGGAGTTTCGGTACAAGCTAAAATGGTCCCCGTGTGACCAGACCCCCACAGAAACCTCAGGCGCGGAGTCTCTAACGGGCTTCCCTGACAAATAACGCTTCACGCGCGTTGTCACAATGCAGCGCGGGAAGAACTCAGCACCTCCCGCGTGAGCCCCTGGGAAAGGACTCTTCGAAGCGGTGCCTGGTTTCCTCCGGGCTTCCCTGCCTGCGCCTTTTCCCTCTGCTGAGTTCTCTCTCCGTCCTTCCGCGACAGTAAAAATCTCAGCCGGGAGCAGGGCCGAGTGCTGGATCCTGTGAGCCCTCCTGGCGAATCGCTGCACCTACGGTTCCCCGGACGCATCCCCGGGAAACACAAACACACAAGTTCACACAAAAGCTCGTACACAAATGTGCACGGCAGCACTATCTGTAATAGCGAAAAAGGGAAAAACAACCCAAATGTCCACCGATTGATAAATGAATCAACAAAATGTAGAATATATATGCAACGGAGTAGTCCTTAGCCATAAACAGCGATGAAGCATGAATATCCTAGGGGAGGGAGGGGCCTTGGAAACACCGTGCTCAGTGAGAGCCAGACGCACAAGGCCACGGAGTGTGGGATTCCATCTCTATGAAATGTCCAGAACAGGCCCATCCGTGCAGACGGGAAGCAGGTGAGCGGTCGCCAGCAGCTGGGGAAAGGAAGGCACGGCGAAGGACAACTAGTGGGGACGAGGCCTTTTGGGGGCGAGGAAAATGTTCTCTAATTGGTGGACGAAGACTGTACAGCTCTGTGAATTACTAAAAACCGCTGAATTTTTACACTTTCGAAACAGGTGCATTTTATGGTATGTGAACTATATCTCAATAAAGTCACTTATATTTTTAAAAAAACTCTGAGTAGGGACAAATAGATGTCATACCCCACTTGACGTGACACACTGAGGACACGCCGCCACCATGTCAGGGGCATTCCTGCCCCAAACACAAACCTACACTGGATCATGAGGAAAGATCACACAAACCGAATCGGGGGACAATGTACAACAGAAATGACCTTCCCGCTTCAAAGACATCAAGGTCGTGAAAGAAAAGGAAAGACTGCGGGACCGTTACAGACTGAAGGAAACTACGGAGACACGAGCTAAATGCTGTATGTGAACTTGAATGTAAGCCCAGAGCAGAAATAACAACGACAATTATTATTATTTTTATAAAGACAACTGTCAACACAACTGACAAAATCTGAATGGGGTGGAAGAATCAAGTGTAAGAATCTGACTTCGGCTCAGGACATGATCTCGTGGCTCGTGGGTTCAGGCCCCACGTCGGGCTCTGGGCTGACGGCTCGGAGCCTGGAGCCTGCTTCGGATTCCGTGTCTCCCTCTCTCTCTGCCCCTCCCCCACTCACGCTCTGTCTGCCTCTCTCTCAAAATAAATAAACATTAAAAAAATTGTTTAAGTAGAGTTGCTATCCCTGTCTATCCATCCATCCATCCACCTCTTAATGTATCCAATACGTACACGCTCACTGTAGAAAAGCAAAAGAAAACCACCACACACTATTCAAATATTATAACCACCATTCCCGTTTTGACCTTTTCTTTCCTCTCTTTTCCATTCGTCTTTGCTTCTTCCGGGGATGAGGACATAAAGAACAGCCATTTTATTACAAAGTATTGGCAAACATCATTTTCGATAGCTAGACAGCAGCCTCGCAAGTAGGTTCGGCATCATTTGCTCACCCTCCTCCCATATAATCAGACGTGTCAGGGACTTTGACTCGGCGGCTATTGTAATCACGCCCTAACGAACATCTCTGTGCATGCTCCTTTCTCTGCACTTCGAGTAAGCTCCTTAGGTCAGAGTCTCTAAGAAACTGCTGGGGGGAAAGTGAGAAGTTATTAATATGTATGTTCCCTTTTAAAGACTAAATCCAGACGGCCTGTTGTGCCCATCGCTATGCAAAACCCGGTGACAGAAAAATAGATGACGAGTTTGTGACAATACAGCAATGTAGTTCGCTTGGGGACATAAAACTTACAGTCATTTATATTTGTGTAGCTCTTCGCACACTTCATCTCATTTAATCCGGGCAGTTCTGTCGGCTTGACGGGATACGTGTTCATACAACCACGCGAGAGCTCGATCAAGTATGAGATGTGAAGTATTACGCGGATTATAAAAATTGTTGCTAAGCGCATACTGATACACAGGAATGCTAATTATAGACTATTAAGTGAAAAAGCAGGGCACCAAATTATGTAACGTGAAACTTACTAGACCATTTATGAGTATTTTAAAGAAAAAGAAGAGGAAGGAAATATACTATTTTTCTGGATTTTCTATAGTGAATATCCAAAAACGTTTGTAACGTACAAGCTAAAGGTCGTTAGTGATACAGGTGCTTAAGTCTAAAGGGAGCGCTCAGGTGGGCGGTGGGCCGTGGGGTGGACAGGACGGCATCAGGCTTGACGGAAGGGAAGACCTTTGCAGCTGGGAATCAGAGAGAAGGCCAACCGGCAAGAGAACCGACATACATAGCAGCACAGAGCCTGCATCTCAAAGTCAACCTGAATCCGAGGGCCGAAGATACGGTCTATTCCCAAAGCCACACTTTGCAGGAACCGCGCGAGGCTCAGACAAGGGCAGTGACTCACCGTGGCCAGGACGCATGCCTTAACCGCACAGGGATGGCGTGGTCTCCAGGAGCGTGGGCCGGTGCGGTGGTGCGGCTGACTAGGCCGGGGGCAGCCTGAGCCACGGCCAGAGGAGTTTGGGAGGGACTCAAGAGCGTGACTGTAAGAATCGGGAGACGTGAGAACTAAATGCTGAGAGAAAGGATACCTCTGTCCCCAGTAGGTTCCAGAAATACCCAACCGGCAGTCAAGGCCCGAGTGTGCGCACACGTGTGCGTGTCCGTGCTGGAGACAGAAGGCGGCTCGGGCCGAGCTCTAGAAGCCCCTCCCTCCCAGCAGTCTGCGCTCTCTAGATTCAAAGAACACCCAACGACAGGCCACAAGCTCCGGCCGAGTCCTGCAAAGGCCGAAGACAAAGCTGCAATGACAGAGAGACACGGGCAGAGCAGCGGGAGCCGCGTCCTGAGACATCCCTGCCGTTCTTTCTCAGACAAAAGACGGTCCTGTCCGCCTGAACAAATCGCAACGGCAGGAGATCTTAGAATGAAACCTATTTACCGGTCTGACGCAGCCATGGTTATTGTGTTTAAGATGTTCTTTCTACCTGTCTCCGAGCTCTAGAACCGTCTCCTGAGAACAGCGCCCGGCTCCACCACGTCACCCAGACACAGAAGCTCAGCCCGGCTCAGGAGCCCCAGAACGATGGCACCAAGGGAGAAAGAATGTGTTCGAGGAAGGGAGGAGGAGATCAGAATGACTGGCGGCCGGCCACTAGCGTGGGAAACTAAGAGAAAGTTTGTGTTGCGAAGTTCTTTGGGGGGCAACTGGGAAGGAAGGAGCGATCAATGGACTGGTGAGACATTCCCCCTTTTAAAGAAAACCCGCACACAGACGGCATTGGGGCTGGCGGTGACCCAGAACCCCAGGTGCAACTTCTCCAAGCTGCCAAGAAGGGAAATGGATTTTCCCGGTCATTAAAGACAAGCGCTCACACCACGACTCGCAGCCGTATCGGCGTCTCCCAGCAGTGACACCTGGCCCCTTCTGCGGGGGCTGCGTGGGGAGGGGATTTGGTCTCTAATGATCCTGGGATCTAATGACCATACAGATAAAGAGATTAGAATGTTGGGTGGATTTTTTTTTCTTCCCTTTCAGTACAGTCCAGGGAAACGGCCAACGGCTTGGTACCGAAACAGCATCCGTGTTAGACTCCTCAACCGAACCCCATCTGTCAGTGTCCCCACAGTATGACCTGTCTGGTGGCTGTTGAAGGGACATCCGTGAATGCACGTAGCCCCTGGCCTAGTTCGGAAGCTGCATACGGGTGGGGTTGGGTTGTGCCGAGGGGTGGACAGGTGGGATGGGGGACAGAAGGAGGAAGTGGTGCCTCCAACCTTTTCGCTTTGGGGTTTGCCTGAGACAGTGAAAGGCAAAGGCATTGGGGTTTGCCTGAGACAGTGAAAGGCAAAGGCAGGAAACGAAAATGTCCTATCACTCCCGACCTGAGGTCCAGACAGCGTCCCCACACCCTGCCCACGGGGACTCGGATTGGAGCAGCCTCCGGAATCTTCCCTCATCTATAGCTGTTCTAAGGTGCCATGGCTGAGTGTGGGCCCTGGGGGCAGACAGACCCTGCTGCTCCCAGTGCGGTCAGGGACCAGAAGCTGGGCAGACCCAGGGAACGGGCTGGGAAGGCAGCATCCGGCCCCCCCCCCCAGACCTGCTGAATCAGAACCAGCGTTTTAACAAGACCCCCCCAGTGATCCGAATGCACGCTGCAGTGTGAGAAGCTGCTCTGGGGCTCTGCCGCCTACGGGCTGTGTGGCCTTGAGTGAGTGACTTAACCTCTCTGAGTCTCAGTCTCCTCCTCTGTAAAATAAGAGCAGGAATATCGAATCCTCATAATAACCCCGAAAGTATATAGGGTAACATACGCGGCGTGCGTGGCACAGCGGCTGGTATGTAACGTGCTCAGTGAAGAACGGCCTCAGGACCACAGCTGCCCGATACACTCAGCTGTGGAGCAACCCTCCCTGCTTTTCTCCCTGCCCCCAGACTAATCCGAGGTGCTCCCACCGCTGCCTGGGACTCACGAGGCAGCCTCCTAACTGGCACTCAGGAGTCCTCTCCCACCTCCCTACACTGTTCTCCACGCCGTAGCCAGGGAGATTATTCAAAAGGCAAATACACTAATATCTCTACCGCACCCCCAACACATACTAAAACACTTCAATCGGGAATAAAGCTCAAACTCAATAATGCCCACTGAGCCCCGGAGAGCCCCATCCACTCATGCCGCCGGCCTCAGCTTATCTTCCCCCCTCTGCCCCGGCCACATCAGCTTTCCTTCTCAGTTCCTCGAGGAACCATCCCTCTTTCCGCCACAGGGCCTTTGCGCATCACAGCACCTCTCCTTGCCCCACTCCCCTCTCTTCTTTATGCCTGACAAATTCCACTCATCTTTCCGACCTCGGTCCTATAGAGTCCTAGCCTCCCGGATCAGGTCGAATTCCCCTGTGAGAGAAGATCGTCGAAGTCAGAATTGTATATTCCTCGTGCGATTGCTTCATTAGTATCTATTTCCTCCCACCAGAACGTAGGCTCCATCCGTCGCTACTGCTCCCCAGCCCCGAGCAGACTGCCCAACGCAGAGAGGCCTTCCGTGAATACGTGTCGAAATGAATGTCTAAGGACGGTGACAACACAGGGGGAACCCCCCCGGGTGGCACGTGTCCTGAGGACCGTGGAGTAAGGGCAATGCTGGGACAAGAAACACGCGCTGCCCAGTGGCTTTGACTCTGCGAGGATCTACCAAAGGCCCAACGAGAAAGGCTCCAACTCAGAGGCCACGAGGGAGCGCAAGGATGAGTGGGACTCTTCCCTGTGAGATCCTTTGTGGTCTGACAGAGCCTGCAGCCGGACGGGAGGAGCCGATGGAGAAGATCGCAAGCAGAGCTGAGCTCTACCGGCGCGCTGAGAACGAACGGTTCCCATCGAGAGCGGAGGGTCCTCCCCACTCCCCTGCTTCATCCCAGACTGGGTGTGGGGGAGGGGCAGGGGAGATGGGGCGAGAACAAAGCTAAGTGACAGCAGGGAAGACTTTGGCTCATCCGGGAGTAAATTCCAGGGGGAAACTGCACAACACGGCCCTCGAAGGATTTTAGTGCAGAACCACCTACGTGCAGGCAGCTCTACCCTCTCCAAAGGGCTCCCCCTTTCTCGTCTGAGCCTTCCGGTCACCCGTGAGTGAGGCAGGAGGGCTGTCGCCACCCCCATGTTACAGAACAAGGAACTGCCCTTGCAGGCACATGGGTCTATGGAATATTACCACGTGGCAAGCATGATAAGTGCTTTTGGATGTATTAGTACGTACAGTTTCCGCCACGGCTCTGAAAGGCCCTTTTTTAAAATATGTTTTTTAATCTTTTTCTTTATAGAGACAGAGTATGAGCGGGGGAGGAACAGAGAGACAGGGAGACACAGAATCCGAAGCAGGCTCCAGGCTCCGAGCTGTCAGCACAGAGCCCGATATGGGACTCAAGCTCACGAACCGTGAGATAATGACCTGAGCCGAAGTCGGATGCTTAACTGACTGAGCCACCCATGCGCCCTGAAAGGCACTTTCGAGGAAGAAGCAAGGCTTTGGATCCCAGCTCTCCCCAGCTGTGTGTCCCTAGACAAGATACTTAACCTCTCTGTGCCTCAATTATCCATCCGTTTAAAAATAATGATACCGTTATGCTTCTCCAGGGTTTTCCACCAGTCACCAGTGATTTACATGTATATTAATTCATTTGGTCCTCACGTTAACCTCATTAGTATATTCTCACATAAGGAAACTGAGGCACACGCCCAGGTGGCACAGCAAGTCAGTGGCTGAACCAGGATCCTAACCCAAGCCGTCTAGGCTCTTGGCTGTAGAGGCTCCGCCGCCTCGCACAGAATGGGGCAGTCGCTGCCTCGGATGGGTGCTGCCAGTGGGCGAATTACCACCCGAGGCGCTCAGCGCCCGGCCGGGCATGCAGAGAATCCGTGGTAGGCATTGGCGCTCGCGGCTGCCCGCCTTGGGTTCCGGGTGCACCGCTTCCCTCCGTCAGGAAACAGGAGCACCGTCCTCCTGAAGCCCTGGGGTCTCCGTCCCCGCCCCTCACGTCCGCCCTCCAGCAAGGCTGTTGCCCGACGCCTTGGCCACACACCTGTAACTCACCGCCTCCCCACCCCCCTCCCGGGACCACGGCCCGTCTCCCCGCTTCGTCCCTTGCCCCACTTCACTGCCACCCTCTCTCCTCCTGCCGGAGGGATGCTTTACAAAGGCCGGCCATTAAATGCCGTTCTTCTGGGTGCGTGCCTCCAAGAGGCCCCCCGAGACTGCATTCCGGAAGGGCCTGCGCTGGCCGGTCCCCAAGCCCCTTCTCACTCTCTGGGTGTCCACCCCAGGGGGCTCTGGACAACACCTCAAGTGCATACAGCCCCCTTCCTGTCTGGGGGAGGCAGATACTGGCCCCCAGGCGTGCCTATGTCCGAATCCCCAGAACCTGTGAGTATGTGTGGTAAAACCGAATCGAGGTTTCAGATGAAACTGAGGCTGCTAATCGGGCGACCTCGAGACGGGGGAGAGTAGGCTGGGCTCTCCAGGTGGGCCGCTGAACTCACGAGTGTCCTGAGAGGTAAAGGAGGGAGGCGGGAGAGTCGGTGTCCAAGTGGTAAAATGTGAAAAAGACTCCACCGGCCTTTGCTGGCTTTGAAAACGGGGGGGGGGGGGGGGGACAGGGGGGAGGCACCATGGGCCACGACAGGCAGGCACCTTCAGAAGCTGCAAAAGGCAAGGGAATGGATTCTCCCCCAGAGCCTCCAGAGAGAAATGCAGCCTGATCAATACCTCGGCTTTAACCCAGTGAGACACACTTTGGGCTTCTGACCTCCAGAACCGTAAGAGAATAAATCTGTGCTGTTTCAAGTCACTGCGTTTGTGTGACTTGGTATTATACAGGAAAATAATGCACTACCGCAGGACCTTTGCACTTCCCATTGAAAAACTGAATGAGTAAACCACCAAATCTCCAAATGCACTTCCCACTCCGCCATAGCCTTCTTTTTGCATTAGGAATTCTGATATTCTGGAGCGCGGGTCCCAACATTCTGGAATTCACTGTTCTCCTGCAGCCCCCTCGCCATTTGTCAATGACAATACTTAGCACTTCAGCAGGGTAACAATGGCTTTCGAGTCTGTCTTCCCTACCCTTAAGCTCTGTGAGCTATTCATGGACACATTCCCAGCCCCTGGCACAGAGGCTGGCCGAACAGAGGAAGTCAACGTAGCACGGTAGTAAAAATAACTGGCTATACGCATTATCTCTGATCTCCAGTAACAGACGTCTGCCGGGCACTTCCTGTGTGCCAAGTGCTGGGCTCGGCCCTTAAGAGGCGTTTCATCCTACACCCACCCCTGCCAGGCGTTATCATCCCTACTGTCCACGATGGTACAGTCAAGTCCTGGAGGGCGAGCCGACTCGCCCACGGACACGGAACAGACAGTGGCAGAGCCAGGAGGCAAGGAGACAGCTTGGACGACTGCCCTCTTCGCCACGACGGCACGCTGCTTCCCGCCCGACGACCCTCCTCGGCGAGATTGGCGTCTCCCCTTCCCGACACGTGGGGCTCTGTGGGGTGGCAGGGCTGGTGTTCGAAGCTGGGGTCTGGCTGATTCGGAAGGCTGGGTGTCCCTCCCGTCCCACCGGGCTGCTCCGCCGTCTAAGGAGTGAATGAACAAAACGGCAGCCCGGCACCTCTGGATGGCGCGTGGCATGCAGAGAATCAAAACGGGACCGGCCTGCTGCCTGGTGCCTGCACCGAGCGGCCCATCCTGGGGTCTGCGTCTCTTTGAAAACAAGAAGCGTCCACGTTCCGGGGTCCTGAAGGCTCAGGCTGCTGGAAGGAATGGATGACTTGCTTTAAAGCCGCCCCTGCAGAGGCCAGAGCCTCTGGAAACAGGAAACAGGCAGAACGATCCCTTTTGCCTGAATGTAAGGGTTTGTTTTTTTTTTTTTTTGATAGGAAAATAAAAAAAGATTTAAGTGAAAACAAGGAAAATACCAAAGCGAGCACTGCACAGATCTTGACGAGAGCCTGGAGGGGAGTAATCCGGCCGCCGGGTCTGCCGGGGAAGTGACGCTATCTGAATTCTGGCGTTTTGGCCTTGATAACCTAGTCTAAAGACGGCGAGTGGCACCTCAGTGACAGAAAGGACCTCAAGTGACCTGTTTCAGGGCCTTGGGGGCTCGCAGGGAGGCCCTCCGCTGAGGAGGGTGACAATAGCTCCCGGAAGACAGGAGTCTTCTGTCTAGTTAGGTGACACCGTCTCTCAAGAACGAGCTTGGGGTAAGACTCCCTCGGACCCCTGCTTAACGCATCCGTGTAGAACCTGCGTGGGGCCCTCGGCATCTCTGGCGATTCTCCTTGGAGCCTGCAGAGGATCAGTACTCTGATCCTCCGTCCTGGACTCCAGAAGGAGGCCTGAGAACCACCGGACGCTCGCAGGCAGTGAATGTCCCATAAAATGGTTTTGATCAAGGCTTAGAAACGGAGTCCGGATTTGCTGCCCACCTCCATGTACCAGCCCCTGTACCAGCTGTTCTCACACACTTTATCTTCGTTAATCCTCTGTTGCTGCTCTGCGAAGCAGGTATTGTGCCCATTTTATAGACAGGGAAACTGAGGCTCAGTAACGACTCCAAAAGTGCACAGCCAGTAAGAAGAGGGCTTGGATTCGAACCCAGGTCTAATAATTCCAACCTTTTTTCCTGCTGTCATGGCTCATACACCCGTGTGGGGAAACAGACAAGAGGGAAACAAAGCAAGCAGGGTAAGTCTGAATGATGACAAGCACTACGGAGAGAAACGGAGCAAGGCGAGGGGGCAGAGGACGACTGAGTGGGCGGGGACGGCGGAGGAAGGCCCCCAAGATGGCAACTGAGCCGCCACCTTCTTTAGTATCCGAAAAACACAGCTCCTCCTGTTTTCCACGTGCAGCCTGAGAAATGCATTTGACTTTTCTCTTTAGTCCTCCTAGGTCTCCATCAGCGGAGATTCCAAAGTGCATAGTTTCTTTTTTTGGCTAGCAAGGCTTGCGAAACCCACTGATAAGGTTACCTGTTCACACCAGGAGAGAGAATTCCAAAGCAGTAAACAGATCGGCTCCGCCTCAGGAACACCGGACAAAACGACTCGGGTCCTGGAGCTCATTCATCCTACCGAGCCAAGTATCTGCCACCCCATAAGCTCTCTTCGAGTTTGCATTAATCAGACAGCTCGGCGTAGGCTTTCTCTTTATTCCTCCGGGTCTGTGATGATGGATGGCGTGGGGTGGCACTTCCGGATGCATACTAAGGGGTTGGTGGTGTTTTCTCACTCCTACCAGACTGAATTTCATGGCACACGGGACAGTTTCCTTGACAGTGCTGATCCGAAAGGCAGTGTTCTTGAAAGGATTACTGCAGCCCTATTACGAGAGGTAACCTAATCACACGGGAGCGAGTGATTTGATTTCAAGCCATTTGATTTCAAAGCCCTGAAATAGAATACCGAAGAATAATTAACTATGAAAACCAAAAGATGCTAATCTTGATGAGCTAATGGGACAGACTAGGAGAGCGAGAAAACTCAGAGCTGTGAGTTTCGGATTCTTGAGTTGGGTGAACGATGGAATCGAAGCTCAAGCAGGCCTCAGGCTGGCTGGATTTGTGGCGCCCTCCTCCCCTCCTCCCTCGGATCCGCGCATCCCAGATAACTGGGCACACCTGCCCCCACTCCGCTGCTCTGGCTTCGGAGAGGACCAGAATTCTCTCTCTCCCGACTGCCTCCAGAGCTGGGCTTCCTGCTGGGGCCTGTAAACCGGCTGCCGGAAGGTGGCAGCTCCCGCCGAGCGGGCAAGACAGACCCTTGCACGGGAGGGAGGCAGGCCGACCGATGGCCCGTGACAGGAGATTTGATGAACCCTTCGCAAAACTCCTCTTCCCTGCATTTGCTTTGGAGGTACGAGTCTGGGTGACGGTGGCTCGCTGGGCTCTTTCATAAATCTCAAAGACAGGCCCTTTCAAACATTCCCTACAAAAGAAAGGCCTTGGCGAGATTTCTGTCCCCGACGGCCGTGCATTCTGTATACGGGAAAAACCATCATGTTTTCCCAATTCTGAGCACAGTGTGTGTGTGTGTGGGGAAGATTGCGTAAAGTGAGATCAGTTCAGCAGGCGGGGGCATGGGCCAGGGTGGGGTGGGGGTGGGGAGGGGCGAGGGAGGGGTGGGGTGGGGAGGGGCGGGGCGTGGGCCAGGGTGGGGTGGGGTGGGGTGGGGGTGGGGAGGGATGGGGGTGGGGGTGGGAAGGGGAGGAGTGGGGTGGGGGTGGGGAGAGGTGGGGGCGGGGTGGGGGTGGGGGGGCCTTCTCCAGCAGCTGTTAAAATCACACCGGGTCTCAGGTGCCTTTTCTCAGGAAGGTGGTTTCTACTCACCCTGCTAGAAGCTGCTCTTTTTGTGTCTCTTTCTGGGCAAGAGGAAGAAATTCCTCTTATTTCACCGTGGACTTGGTGTTCTATTTATGCACCTGAGAAGGACGGGAGTAACCGCGGGCTCTCAGAGCTCACTCTGGGCGTGGCTGGGCCCGCTTCAAATGGAGAAGAAGGACGAGCCTCATTATTTGGATTCCAGCGGCCCCCTCATGGATAAGAAGTCACTGAGCGAGGCAGCGTCATTCGAGGGTGATGAAAGGGGGTCGGGGATGGAAACGATTCCAAAAAGACAGAGAACATTGATGCAAACATGCAGATTGAGTGATTAGCTGCGGCTATTTAAGCCGTTAAAAGTTCAAACCCTCTCGAGGTCGGGGGAAAGAACCGGAGGAAAGTCAGAGGCACACTTCCTCTCTTCTTATGAGAAACCCAGCAAAATTTTAAAATGCAAAGCATCTCTAAACAGCTATTTGATTAGGTTTTTCCCCCCCAACGAGGCTGTGATAATTAGCAAATGCCTGGGAGATGAGATTTAAATATGCCAATCAGTCCATCTCAAGAGTTTAGCAGAAACAATGTGGAGTGTAATTATCTTTAAGCGACAGCCACTTCGGTGGGGTTACGGCCTTCACTGGAGACCTGAAACCCAACAGATGACCTCTCCCTGGGCCCGGAGCAGCTGCTCTCCCGCTTAAAAAAATATATATAGCAATGCCAAGTGTTATCTGAAAATTCCGCCAGCGTGACCTTTAAGGAGAAGGATTTTGAGCACTTCTGGCGATAACTCTACCGCCATTGCTTCCACCAATGGGGCGTTTTCAAAACCGGCAGGGCGACGGAGATACCCTGACTCGGGAACAGAGGCGCAAACGGGCCACCTGCAATATCCAATTCCCCATTTTCTCCACCACTGATCGCTTCTTAGGTCGGAAATCGTCGAAAACCTAAAGACTCGCAACTTCCCACGCCTCGCGCAGTCCGTAGGGAGGTGCAGAATGGGTCCCGCGGTAGACGCTGGTCTGCGATGGGACAGAACATTATCCGGAAGGGGAGAACGGAACGCAGTTAGCCATTTAAAAATGCCTTTCTGTCTTGCTGCTGGGGACTGCTGCCTCGTGACGGGCGGCTCTGGTTAAAATGGAGTCTTGCGGAAGATTCAGGCTGTCGTCAGACCAGGTCCATTTTTCACACCACAGACCAGCTCCACTCTCTCTCTGTTTGTCATATCGTGATGGCCAAGTGGCTAAGAGAGAGGAAGGTTTCACTGCTTCAACCTGTAACTACAGGAGCATGTGTGTCTTGGGCACAAAGGGACGTTACCAGGCAACGTGACAGAAATGAATAACATCGATAATCAATCCATCGTAATAGCTTTTATAATTAAAGATTCCTGCAAGTACAATAGAGGCTAACACAAATGGGAATAATGGAGACACAGCCATCCCTCTGCCTCTTTGCCAGCAACGGTCTTCCCGTCTACACGCGGACCCTACGCTCCCACGGGACGGGCGAAGTCTGTAATTAACCACCTGCCAGTGTCGGTGGCCATAACTCTAAGCAGGCCAGCGCTTTCTTCCCTAAGTTCTTCCAAGTTCGCCAGCCTTGCTTGTGAGGTCTGATCACAGCTGAGCATACATACATACATTGGCGTGTCTAACAGTGATGGATTCTCAGAGAACCACTGCCTGCTGCCTGGGCTGCCAGCACTCTGATCGTGAGATAAGTATCTCCTTATGTGAGGGCCTTGAGTCACAGCCCCTGCCCCGAGAGCCTTCACCTTTTCTTTTAATCGAACAACGTTCTGCAATTTCAGCTCCATCTATCAGGCGCGTCCATTGTCTGCTAATAGAGTTTACAGAATCCTATTCCCCAGCCTGTAGCCAAAGCCAAGAAATCTTCCGTCATTCCTGTAAGTCCAAGAACGTTTCCGATGCACTATAAACCGAACTTGAACTTGGTCCACCGTCGACTGCCGACCTGAGAACTTGCCAGCAAGGGCTTTAATTCATAATTAGACGTTGGCTAGGCAAGTCACCTGCCAACGGTACCTCTGCCCACCTCCACTGCGGGGGAGAGTAATGTTCAATGTGGAGATACATGGGAAGAGAGAGCTCTCCTGGGAGGAAGTGTTTTGCAAAATCTATTTCCTTGACAACTGTTTTCCAAGCAAATGTTAGTACTGCAGAGTTTTTTTCCCATGGTTTTGAAATATTCTAGTGTCTGAAAATCAACATTGTCAAATGCCCTAATGTGAAAAACAGGGATCAAAACAGAAGCAAAAAAACCCACAAAAAAACACACAAAAAACTAAGCCTCCGGAGTTTAATATTTTAAAAGCCAGGGACTCACGCCACCTTTCGTGTGGGTAGGCGGGCGAGTTGGTGGCGGGGGGACGGCAACGAGTACAAGACGGGCTGTGTTTAGAGATCCACTGGGAATCACTGCCTCAGCACAGGTGACTCTGGAGAAGAACGTAGAGGATAGATGGCCTGCCAGGCTGGGCCCCTCTACCCAGACCCGGAGGACTAACTTAGACTCTCTGGGAAGTGCAGCCCAGTCCCTCATCGTCCCTTTCTGAGAGTTAACGCAGCTCCAAGAACAACCCCATCAGCCTCAGGATTAGGTTATGCTCCTTTTGAATCGCAAAATCTCTGATTCTCTGAGACAGGCCCGATTTCAAATATTCTGCCCCATTCTCAGACAATGTATCATTTGGAAAGTGGTCTCATGGAGTTGGTGGGCCTCTGGGTACGGGCCGGACCGTAATCCTAGGGCCAGGACAGACCAGTGGGGTGAAGAGCGCTACCATTCTCTACTCAAGCTGACTGACCCCTCTCCCCTTGATGACGTCAATGGAATGATCAGCTCAACTCTAAACGGGTCATGGCAAATCAGGACACTTTTTAACATACTCATTCGCCCACCCAATATTCCACCCGAAGTACTGTCTCCACACCAAGAACCATGTTAGATACTGGGGGTTCCGAGGAACAAGATGTGCGCCTAGCTGGGAAATCGTTTTTTAATCTTAATCTTAATCTGGGGTTTATGGATGGAATTAGAACCTATGAACCCCCTGAGACCATACATAAAACTGGGTGGTTTATACCATGAGCATTATTCTGGGAGAGGAGGGTTTAACATCAACATAGGGATCTGTGACTCAAGAAAGGTTAAAGATCACTTAACTGTGTTCTGTCAACTTAGCTGTGCTCTGTCACCAAGATCCGCCCACAGAGAAGGGGTAAGAAAGGCTTTGCAGTGGAGGTGGTGTTCCGGCAAGGTCGTGGCCAATGCGAGGGTTTGGCTTTGCCTGCCTGGAGTCAAAGAATGAAGGCTGCACCTTCCACCTCAAGTCTCTTCCTCCAGATGCCCTCCGGGCCCCTCACCCACGCCAATCTCCCTCCTCCTCGCTTGTTCCTCCCTTCATCCACTTACTCGACAAGATTTTCCGGGAGCGCCTACTTATGCTGGACTCTATGAGCAAGACAGACACAGGTCCCGGCTCTCCTGGAGCTGATATTCTTGTAAGAAAGACAGACATTGGGGGTGCCTGGGTGGCTCAGTTGGTTGAGTGTCCAACTTCAGCTCAGGTCATGATCTCATGGTCTGTGAGTTCGAGCCCCGCGTCGGGCTCTGTGCTGATGGCTCAGAGCCTGGAGCCTGCTTCAGATTCTGTGTCTGCCTCTCTCTCTCTGCCCTTCCCCTGCTCACGCTCTGTCTCTCTGTCTCTCAAAAATAAATAAATGTTAAAAAAATAAAAAAGAAAGAAAGACAGCCATCAATCAAACAGAAAGACAGCCATCAATCGAACAGAGATAAATAATTACAAACCAAGATCACCGTAAGTCGGGGAGAGCCGAGGAAGAGGAGAATGGCTGCCTATGGGGGCCTGACTCCAGGGGGATGGGCAAGGCCTCTGTGCCCACTGGCCAGCAAGCTGGATTATAAACCGCCCCACAAGTTTGAACATCTTCAACGGGACAGACCACAGATCATTTGGCTTGGCGGCTCACAGAGCCTGCAAGCACCTGGCGCTGGGTACCGCATGGATTTGCGGAACCAACAGATGAGTGTTGTTCTGTACTATTAGTACAGATAGTTCTGTACTAATAGTCCTGTACTATTTCTTATATTACCTATTTGTCAGCCTTTTCAGGTGCATGGGTCTCATCTGAGATCTCCTTCAAGCCCACAGCACAGAGAACAACTTAGGAAATCATCAAACTCCGAGGATTCGTCCCATTTCACAAACTCCCAAGAAACGGATTTCGCTTCCCTCTTACTGGCTTTCTCCCACGAAGCTACTTCGATATTCAAACCTGGGCCTTCATTCAAGTTCCAAGCTATTCACACATGACTCTGCTCAGACTCTGTGCTGGAGCCGAGGCTCATCCCCATCAGCAAAAGGTTGAAAATGCAGCGCTCACTCTCTGTGGGAGGGGTGGAGGGTGGGGGGGGGGGATCAGGACACAGAGAAGGGGGGAGCTTGTGCCTCAAAGGAGGGAAGAGTTTGAAAATGCATACTACGGGGGTGGACATTTATTTTGTTTATTGTCTGTCTTGTTCACTGCTGGCACATAGTACACACTCAATATTTATTTGCTCAATGAGCCAGTCAGTGAAAGGGGACTTCGACATGCCCATCAAAGGCAGGCAGGTGGCAAAACCCACAGGACAGGTGGCAAAACTAAACCAAAGCTATATCATCGTTCCCAGGGAGCTCTGGTTGATATTTTCGTTTACCTTGAAAAGTAAGACAAAAACGAAGGAACAGAAAACATACCAGAATTCCATTTGTTTGTCTATGACAGTAGCAGATTCTTTGCTGAATTTGATGGCAGTTTCTGAAAACTGGAAAAACGTTATTTTCAATTTTTTTGTGCTATTTACAACGGGACACGTTAAGCCCGCTCTGTGTTATTAACATTTTCTCCACCACTTTCCTAAGTCTAGATAATCATCAGAACAATAAATCAAATCCTGATTTATAGCATTTGCTGGTTTCAGTGGTGTCAACATTCCTGACACTGCCTATTTCAAGCTACCGACATGACGTTAGGAAGAGACGGGCAGAACGGCATGGCATATAGATACCAGCGGAGGTATCCAGCCTCAAGAGCAGAGATAAATAATAATGTAGTAAATTAATTAGGAAGTGATGGGTTTTAAATACTGGCTCCCTTTGCTTTTAATAGAATGTAATCGTAAACTGGCATAATTAATTTTTAAGTAATGGCTGTTTTTGACAGCTAGCTCCCCGGATTTCCGAAAATTTACCAACGGCTCTCCCGATCCCGCTCTGGCACGCCACTGGGTGCATCCCTCAGGCGGACCGCACCCTGCCCGGGGATCCCAGGATCCCAGAGTCAGTGGGCTCACCCAGGACGGGGAGATCACGTCTGCACAACATGTCAGTTTTGTCACTAAAAAGAAAAGAGAAAGAAAATATTCTCTTGAATTATATTTTGGACCTGCTAATATCCCGGATCTAGGGTTTCTAAGCACGAGGCTGCAGCCCCACCCCACGCTTGCTTGGTTCCCGGAGGGAAGAGGGCTGCCTCTTGGAGGGCTCAGAAAAGACAGAGCCAGGACTGTGCTTTTTAGGCAGTGAAGTACATAGTCTGAGGAAACTGTGGCCCAAGGGTCAAGCAGAAGCTCGGGCAGGCCAGCCAGAGGAGAGGTCATCCCAGGTCTGAGGAGTGGCGGGAGGACAGGGCTCCGAGTGCCGGAGAAGTAGAACCATAAGCTTTGTTGACTCGACGGGGCGTGGAGGATGGGGAAAGGTCCCAGAAGACAAGGGATTAGAACAAAATGGCCCGGACTTCGAAGGCTGCCTAAAGACAACAAGAAAGTCCTCAACCCCAACCTTCTGAGTCACATCCGAGCTCCAGCTGGGAGCGGCTGTGGTGACACCTGGGGCCTTCCTCGCAAGCGGGCGACTTCACAGCTCCTGTCCTTTGTCAGGTGCTGGGAACGTGCGCCCTCGGCCCTGCGGTGGCTTCCTCCCCAAGGCGGTGGGCTCAGGAACAACGTAGAGCCTGCAGGGGAGAGGCGGGCAGGGCCAGCGTTGCTGGTGATGCTGCCGGCCTGGCCTGGAAGACGCAGACCGCAGGGGACACGTGGAAACAGGACAGCCTCTCTCAGCTTCCTCACGGTCTGTGGGGATTCAGTCTGATGGAGCAGGTAGACTGGGGATGCGCCAGGGAAGTGAGGGGCTGAGAGGGGTTGTGGGGGGGGGGGCGGGGCCCTGGGAGGGGCTCAGAGGGCTTGGGGAAAAGCAGGGATGCGCTGAGCCAGTTTAGTTATCCCAGGGCCCGGCCCAGAGTCCTTCTCGAGTGACAGTCACGCCTGGGTTTTAGGAAACGCTGGCATGGTGGGAAGGGCAGGGCTGGGGCTGGCACAGGAAAGAGCACAACGCGGGGCCCAAAGTCCGGCGGCCTCTCCTGCCCGCCACGCCATCTCAGGCAAGCCCTCCTTGTGAGCCTTGGTTTCCTCATCCAGAAAGACGGCAACTTGTGAGAACCATTCCAAAGATCAAAGGAAAGGAAGAGAGGGGGTTTCGGGAGCCGTGACGGGCTGAGTAGATAGGAGGGATCTCAGAGAAGAGAAAGACTTTGAGGAGGCAGGTTTGGAGGCCCAGCTGGCTGTCTCCTTCCCAGGCTCACTCCCACCCCTGGGCCGGCCTCCTCCATTGCCATGAAACCTCCAGCCCCCTCCCCACCCACGCAGCCCTTACAGCCTATAGCCTGTGCATCCTAGGAGTGAGGGCAGATGGAATACCCCAGCATCCCACTCCGGCTCTGCCACTTTCTGGTGTGTAACTCTGGGCATGTTGCTTAACATCTCTGAGCCTCGGCTTCCTCAACTGTGACACAAGGAGAACTACCATCCATGTCTCCTAGAACCATTGTGAAGACGAATAGCCTATGGGAAAGGTCACTGAGCAGCGGTCACTGAGTTGTGGCTCTGGATACCTAACACCAGCCAGGCCACCCCGAGGGAGACCAGGCGCTCTTAGAGAGCAGGGGTGTGGTCTTGCTTAGCTCATTCAAGGCTGGGGGTCAGGGGGTGCAGGGAAGTGGGCAGAGGACAGTGAAGAGCACTCCGGGGGCCTTGCTATAAATGCTCCGTGAGTGGGTGCGCCCTCAAAGTGGGCAGGTGTCCAGTTGGTGGGTCGGGCTCCACGTGTGGTCATCCACAGCCTGGAGCTCACTTCCCTGGTGACACTACAGGACGGGCGGTTCACCCCGCGAGGCACATAGGTGTTTTTGTTCCAGGAAGAATGACGTATCAAAGTGGTAGCTGGTGATAACTCACCGAGGCCGAAGCCCCTGTGGGTAACGGGGCCTCACATGAGGTTACCAAGCTCCCTGGTCCCGCCCTCTTGTGTGTCTATGGCTTTGGCTGTATCAGTCTCTTTTCTCTGTTTGCCAAAGGGCAACCCCCAGGTCCCCAAATGGGACATAAATAGAACTGATGTACAGCGAGCTACTATATTCTCAGCACTCGGAGTGTAAGACCCTTAGTCTTAAACTGACAGATGAGTAGGAAATTATTTCTTGCTAAAGAATAACGCAGATGGCAAACTGCCGTGGGTGTGGATGACCCACTGGAAGGTAAGCACCTCCAACCGACAGTGGAAGGCGCCATCACTTTAAGCCTCGGGGCTTTGCTTCACTGCTTTGCTCCTATACTTCGAGCACTGCCCACCCATCCTGACCCCTGTCCTTCTAACTGTCGCCCCTCCTTCTCCCCAGCCTCTGGAAAAAGCTTCGTGTTGAGGGTGGCTTTCTCAGTCTGACTGTCCCTTCACTCCTAGAAAAGGATTTCAGGACACAGAACTGTCCAGCTGGGTCAGGATAAACTAGACCATGTCAGGCTCTCACTTAGGAGGTGGAGGGCCCTGGGATCCATCCGCGCATAACGCCTTTCCTCTGCTTGGTTACCACCCAAGTGGGCCCCTCAATCCGCTCCCCGTCGCTCTCTTTGACTCCTTCCTGACCAATGAAGCCGAAATGGGCGTGACCAAACAAGTGTCTCCTTTCCTTTTGCTCTTCCAACAGCACCTTCAAATGAACCATTGCGATTAAGCGGACACGAGCACAGCCTGAATACAGCAGAGACACACGCATGGAATTACCCGCGGAAGGCAAAGACACAGAGGGAGCTTAACACTCGTTCGTTTATTCCAGGTATGAAGCTGACCCTCTAAAACCGAGGAGCCTATTTCAGCTAACACTTCAGCGAAGCACGACTAAACCAGTGAGTCTCTAGACCTGCAGAAGGTGCCCAGAGGTACCTGTAGCTGTATGATGACATGGTATCTTTGAGAAGGACATGATACTCCCCACCCAAGACCTACAGCGGCTTTGGAGACAATCCTTTGGAGACACGCCTCACCACCTCCCCTCCGGAGGAGGAAGCAGCTTGTGAGAACCCCCCAGCCCAGGCCCTGGGCTCTCTCCCTCCGCCCCGCCCCCCACCCCCCCAGCTCCGGGGCAGCTATTCCATACTGTCAGCCTCAAGGACAAGATTTTTTTTCTTCAAGTCAAACTGCGACAGGAGAAATTGAGGTTCCAGGGCAAGAGTAAATTTCTTTCCATTGTCCTATTAACCCCTGGCATGAGTCTCTGAGGGAAAACTGGCATTTTCCAGAGGGTTTTAAAAAGGGAAGGATTTCAACCAACAGACGTGGAAGTCAGTGCCCCTGATAGGAGGCCGACAACAGACCGCAGGAGGCAAACCAGGAGCCGAGGAGGGCCGCAGGAGGAAGAGCCCACTTTTCACCCGGCTCTGCTCTGCCCCACCCATCCATCATCTTCTGTCCCCAAGGGTCAGAGGAAACAGCCAGAGAATAGTCTTCCATTTGTGTTTGTCAAACTCCGCTTGCTCCCTGGAAGCCAAGGAAAGAGATTTAAACTACAAGTGTCAGCCAGCTCCTTGTAACTAAACTAGTCATTTGGTATTTCGAGAGCGTCGGAGAAGGGTAATTACGGAGAGGAGGAGAGGGTCATTTCTTCAGCTTGCCCGCACCTTCCAGAAGCGGTGGCTTTCCCCCTGCAAGACCAGCATTAGGTCCCCCCCCACCTGCTAAGTTCCACACAACCCGGGAGCTGGGCAAGAGGCCACAGCAGAAGGGGGACGTGGGGATCTAGTCTCGGCCCCACATTTTCCAGAGGAACCTCAGACCAGGGAGGTTAAAAGACTTGCCCCAGATCGCAGAGTGAGTTAATTCCTTAATCCATGAGCTGTGGGGTGAAGAAAGCTGGAGTCCTCAGTCAGAGGTGAGCTCCAAGTCCTGTTTCTGTTTTCTAACGGCCTAGCTCACAAGGTGGCTCATTTCAAACCAAGAAGGCCTTGCTTTGTTTTAAGCCACTTCAATTATCAGAGGACGGCACATGTGCTGGTGAACTCCACGGCACTTTGGAACCACAGAAAATTTACAGCCTGAACGTGAGCAGGTTGCGTTCCACAGCGTCTACCATGAGGTCAGGCTTCCCAGCGCGGCCACACACAGATTCAAAGCTCGCTACGCATAAAGAAAGGACAATTATTGGAGACGGAAAACGCTGCTTCCGCAGCAGCCAGGTCCTGGGACTTGGGAGGGCTTGGGGGTGAGTATCCAGCCACCCGGTGGGTCAGAGCTTCCCTAACGCAGAATCTAGATCCAGCTCAACAGTCCCCTCAAAATAGAAGTCAGAGCTGTTTTCTCTTTACAAAACCTGACCCTCCGGAAGGAGTCAGGTGCCTCATGAGTCAGTGTGACAGCCTGGGCTCCCCCCTAAGATGACAGCCTCGGCAACAGACCTGGAGGTCTTGGATCGGTCCTCGGCTCAAAACACAACTCTAGGGTCCCCGAGTACAAGCAATGAACACTAAGGCTCAGGGGGACTCATTTGTCCCCAGTCGCGCAGCACGTCAGAAAAGGGTTAAGTGGTCCTAGGTTCTTGGGCTAGGGGACAGGAAGGGACACAGGACTCAGGCTGACCTCTCTGGGTGACGCCGTTCCTACAATCCTCAGAGTTCCCAGACTTGTCTCCCCATCCAGCTGGGGATAGATCAGGATTTCTCAGCCTCGGCAATATGGACACTTTGGGCTGGATAATTTTTCATCGCAGGGGCTGCCCTGTGCCTCATCAATGGGGGGCAGTATCCCTGGCCTCTACCTACTGCAAAGGCATCCCCAGTTGTGCCAACGAAAAATATCTCCAGACATTGACAAATGTCACCTGTGGTGGGGGGAGGAGACATGTGGTACAACCTCATCCCAGCTGAGAACACTGGAATAGACAGAGAGTGAGTTTCAGGGGGCAGTCCCCACACTGTCCTCCCAAACATGCCTCATCCCTTGCCCCCCAGGGAAGAGCTGGGCCACCCGGCACATTTCCTGTTGGAGCCAGACTCGAGGGACCCTGAGGCCAGCCACGGCGGCCTAGTTCTGGGGAAAGCAGCTTAGCGCCAATATCCTCTGCAACGTAGCCCCTGGCCCAGG
This sequence comes from Paguma larvata, assembly GCA_030068075.1. Classification (NCBI taxonomy): domain Eukaryota; kingdom Metazoa; phylum Chordata; class Mammalia; order Carnivora; family Viverridae; genus Paguma; species Paguma larvata. Next base: position 18,712,946 of record CM057833.1, on the reverse strand, counting down.
CCACTGACAGCTGCCGGGTCTGAGAGAGTTCACAGAAATCAGGGCGTCTGTGGAGCCCCCCCTCCCTTGGAAGCCCGAGGACCGTATCCAGGGCAGGGTGACAGGGCATCTAATTAGAAGGCATTTGAAGGAAGGGCACACAAGAGTCACATCGCAACACAAAGAGATGGTTTCCTATAAAGGCCTCTCAGAGAGCTGGGCCATGGCCAGGTGGTCCTGGGAAATTTTCAGGGGTCTCAGCAGAGAAGCTACAACAGAAGCTTAATACTGATTAAACACCTACTATGTACCAGGCGCTCTGCTAAGCGCGTTTGCGTATTCCCACCTCGAGGATGGTCCCATCATCACGCGCTGCATAGAAAGGGAAACTGAGGCAGCAATAACTTGCTTGACGCGGCCTGCTGCCCCCGCGTGAGAGGACGCCCACGCTCTGCTTCACAACGGCGCCTCACAAGGCCTGGCCCCGGATCGCAGGACCCACTGAGGCACAGGAAGGACGGCAGCTTCGGTCTCTGCCCAGCAGCCACGCGCCAAGCGCTGCTGGCGAGTCAGCCCCGCGCCCGGGCGGGCGCTGGAAGTGGCAGGCCGGCGCCAGCTGGAACAGAACTTGAGAACACATTAGCAGAGTCTCGCTTCCCAGGAGAGCGCGACTCTGCCGCACTGAACAGACTTCTTTGGCAGCAAGTAGTACTCGCAAGAGTCCCGGCGTCGCTTAGAGAAGCCATTTGTTTCCCGACGGCCACCAGGAAGGAGGCAGCTGTCCTGCAGCAGGAGCCTCTGGCGCTGCCGGGACCTCTTGCCAGGGGCCACCGGACTTCCAGCCCGACACACGGGGCCAAGGCTCCTCGGCTCCGGCTCCTCTCTGCCAGTGTCCCGGGGAAGTGCCCGGAGGCCCAGGGGCCAGCCAGTCAGACTCAGGAGTCGGGGGCTGCTGGAGCGGCAAATCGGAAAGATGGAGCACTTCGCTCTGGCGGGCGTGGCTGTGCAGCAGGACAGACTCCTCAGCAATCCCTGCCCAGGCCAGCCTCGGGCCACAGCAGACAGGCAGCAGGGTCTTCCCTCCCCCAGTACTGACCCCATGGCACTGACATAGGACCGTGCCGCCAGCACGGCTCAGATGGAACGGGACTTCATCCCCTTTCTAAATCCCACAATCCAGCAGTCTAAGGAAACGCCTGGAACAAACCTGATATAACTCCTAATGCACAGATTTCCCCGCTGGGGAACATCTTTCTTTTCCTGACAGCTGACCTCAGGCCCTGGCCAGCATGGGAATTAGAATGCACTCTACGAGGCCAGAAGGATCAGCTTGTGGTTAAAGGGTGAGCGTGTTAATTCTGGGCAACCTGCTCAGTGACAAGAGCCACGGGAACACACATTAGTCTCTCCCTGCAGACAGCATCTTACTTGAAGTTATGGGGTTTCGCCTTGCGTCACAGCCGCACAGACACAGAAGGGTTAGCCCCACTCAGGGGGTCTTATCCACAGTGCTGGGCGCCCTTTCCACCTGCTGGAAGGCTGCTCACGAAAGACAAGGGCAGAACAGGAATCTGTCCAACTCAAACGACGTGGAGGGCAACGAACAGGCCTGGAGCAACCCTCCTGGCCCCGGCAAGGCAGTGAGCTTGGAGACAGGCTTAAAGCACAGCTGAAGAGCCAAGCAAGCTCAACGGCAGCCTAGAAGAACCAAGAACCCTCTCACCTCTCCAACTGGGCAGTTCGTCTTTCTGGCCCGGTTACCAACAGAAGTCTCTGGCAAGGGCTAGTCTGCCCTTTCCTCGGGGAAAGAAGAAAGGACAGTAGAGGACTTCCAACTGGCACTCTAGAAAACTCAACAGCGGCCCGCCCCCTGGTTCTTGGCATCCACTGATTTCTAGAATGTTTGCTTATTAGTTGGCGGACTCCACTCTGAGTATCCGGTAGGCAGGAATCTCTCCAGAAGCAAGCTTCTCTCTCCCCAACCCTTTCTGTGGTCATTAGCGCCTTACTCCCTTTCTCCTAAGCCAATCCCCTCCGGTTCTCTCTTGAGGGGTTCTCATTTACTAGACAAACAAGTTGAAAAATAAGTTTAGAAATAAGCTTGGATAAGAGCGATAAAGACTCCCTTTAGCCTTTGCCATTAGAACTGATTGGAAATAGGAGAGTCAGGTTTTCCAGGTGAGAATTACAGGGTTCCTGGATTAGAGAGACAACCAAGTCTCCTTTAGCTTTCTTCCGTAAGAACTAAATTGGTATTTACTGGCGTGAGCCAGGAGCAAAGAGGGGCAGCTGGCTCTCCTATAAAGCATTTATAGGTTCAAGGGTGGGAGATTTACCAGAGTCGAAAGCGGCAGAAAAAGAATTCAGAACATTATATGTCAGAGATAAGTTCTATATTGTCCCACATAGAGTTTTCTATTGTTAAAAAGCCCTGCCCTTGGCTGGAGGCAAGATGTGGTTAGGTCGCAGAGCCAAGCAGGCAATGTCCGACCTGGTCTCTCTAGCGGGAGGTCACGAGCTCCCAATACAGGCCCCAGTGTAAGCTCATAACAAGCGCAGGAGCAACCACAGAAGTAGCCTGGAGGAGGGGTTACCTGCAGAGGCAGACAGGTTTCTCAGAGGCCCCAGCACGGTGAGCGCTGGGCACTGACTTGGTTACAAAAGGCCCCAAACTCCTACAGAGCTTCTGGTTGGGATCCCCCTCGGCTCTTGGTCAGACTTACATTTGATCGACAAGGTCACAGTCAGCAATGAGCCAAGTGACTCCTCATCCATCCCTTGGACAGCAGGAGAGATACATGTTGGGTAAGAAACGATGCTGAGAACTTGGTTTGTAAAAGCCAGAGGAACAATCTTCCCACCCGAGGTTAAGGGGAGACCCAGTAGGATCCGGTCGGGAACGCAGATTTGTGTCCCTGGGGGCTCGCAGCACAATACCCTCTATTTTTCGAGTCAGAAGCGGCTTCTGTCCCACCGCTTGGGCGGCTTGGCTCGGCTAGTGGCAGAAGGTCTTCCTGGGAGCCAGCGCAGCCACAGGAGAGATGGGGCATCCTGGGATTTCCAACATTAAAAGCAACAAGACTCGAGTACACTCAATGTCTGGAGTTCACCCTCTGACATTAGATAGAAAACAGATGCTTCCCACAGAAGCAGGGCAGCTGGATAAGAGCAACGAGCAAGCTCTCAGAACCCCAGGAGCCAAGCTCTCAGAACCCCAGGAGCCAAGCTCTCAGAACCCCAGGAGCCAAGAAATCCCCTTGGGGACAGCGAGTCCAGCATTGGGCTGGGACCCTCCAGCCCAAGGGCCATATGTGTGTGGGATAGCCCAGGAACAGAATATGCATATATTCTGGGAATATGCATATATGGGGGAACTGGCCCCTGAGCCCTGAAACCATCTCTTACCTGTGACATGGTACGAAAGCCTCATAGGCCAAAGGGACTTGCAGAGAAATCCAGAACAACAGAGAATAGAAAGGACGGGCTCCTAGGGCGGGTGTGCAGGGCAAGACACTAAGGTCCCCAACCTTAGAACTTGCCACTGGTGAACTACAGTAGCACGAAGACCCATCAGCTTCAACTCGAGAACCAAGAAAACCAGCTCCCCAGCCCCAAAGCCGGGAAAGCCAGTGAACTCGATGACCTAATCAAGGCCTTAGCCAATCCAGAAAGGATTACCTCAGAAGCTGCAGAAACACACTGACTTCTTTGTTCACAGACAAGATCAATGAAGAAAGTCAACCGGAGAGAGGTGAAAACAGGGCCAGGTGAGCCAGAGACAGGAAGGAAGACATTGAGTCAGACTTGAGTCTCCGAGGTCCTTCTGCGTCTTTCCCGCACTCTGGGGATTCACACCACTAGTAGGAAAATATTTGGGACGGCTGCCATTCAAAAGGTGCCTCAGTATTAGCACGCTCTGTAGGCTGTCATATCACGCGTTTGTCACAAAGACAACCGAAGCTCCGAGTCTCTGGTGGAAAACGCAAAGCATCTTCAGAAGACCTGCTCGGCCTGCAAGTTCTGTAACAAAACTGGGGCCGAGAGCTCTTCTGAGACTCGAGTGTTCCTGACCGGCAAGTGCCAGACGGTCCAGGAAGGTGTACTTTCCAAGCGAGGTGAAAACTCGAATCAGGAGTCCGGGCGTCCTTCCTGGGACGCGCCTGGCAGAGAGGTTAAGGACAGTGCCTGTGGGATTCCTGAGGAGACGCAGCAGGCCGATTTGGCTTCCGCCATTATGTTGTTGACAGGAAGTGGGAGACAGGTAGTCAGGGAAGAATGACAGTTTGGGGATTCATGCGATGACAATTAGCCAAGTTCTGCTCTGCTTCTCTTTACAAAGAAAACTTCCCTTCTCTTTGCTCTTGGAATGCCATGTTAGAAGAGAGACATTTCCATGGCAACCTCATACACATTTAGTGATGTGTCACTAAATTTGTATGTGCACAAAGGCACATTAGGAGACTTTTTGAATGTGGCAAGAGAAATAGATTTTCATAATTGAATGTTGCCCTCGAGTCGAGTTTACCATTTGCTGAAAGCCGGGGCTGCAGCAGGAGAGACTAACTCGGTCTCACCAGAACTGAGGCTCGACCCATATATCTCGGCTGACGAGCTGAGGGCTGTCTTTTCGGGAGGCCGCTGCCCAGAAAGGGGCTTAGACAGATGGGGGCACAACCAGGGGGCCAAGATGGCCTTGGCAGAGAGACAGGGAAGCAGATTCACCTCACGTGTGACCAGAGCCTGGGGAGAAAGAAAGCTACGTGTGTGAAGGACCAGACACGACCCCCATCCTTTCCCAGGTTCCCTCGTGACCCCCAAGCCGGTCATCTGTTCCAACAAAGAGAACCCTGGGCGAGATCAGCACCGGTATCAGACGGCTCCCCCCAAGAAGTGGAACACAAGGAAAAGAATGCTGAATCCACAGCCGGGAGTCCCAGGTGTGTGTCCTAGTTCCGTCTCTTCCCACTCGTGGAGCTCCGGAAGCCCTTCTTTTTCTGAGTCGCAATCTGCAAACTGGGAATGAGCTTCCCGAATTACCAGATGCTTCGAGGAGGCCGCGAATGGAGAAGCACCACTATCGAACTGTAACGCTGATAAATCGTAACACCGTTTATAAGGAGGCACTGACGTGGCCCACGTACGGCAAAGGAGGCCTCCGCAAGAGGCAGGCTGGGCTCCCCGAGCTCGGCTACGGTGAAGGGGCCAGCCCAGCGCTGCTTGTGCTGAGGTTTATGGCGGCCTGACTCCCCGGCCTCTCCAGGAGCCGGTACAGCCAGCGGTGAGAGAACGGCCCTGCAGCACCCGCCGCAGCCCAGAGGCTCCGGTGTTGGCTCTTGGGGTCCTCCCAAGCCCCCAGCCCCGCACCTGCCCTAGGTCCTAAGCCAGTCAGTACAGCAGCCAGAGTGCCTGGGCGTCGCATCGTATATACATTTAACTCACACGTATTCAATTCTACCTGCCACCTCCTCCCCTAATCTCTTTATTTTCCCCGGTTACTCTTTCCTCAAGCAAACTAGACCTTGGCATCCAGTGCCCCAAGAAAAGAAAAGCCACCACTGAAGAGCAAACCAAAGAAGCTAAATTTTGGCTTTTGAGCTCCCAAGGGCAAGGTTGTGGGTAATGAGAGACTTTCCAGGATACGTTTGACTGCATGTGATTCCACCTCACATGCTTGATCCAGATCCTAACCCGGCCCCCCCCATCCCTGTAGAGGGCAATCAGCTAGCTGCCTCCGCCTCGGGAAAAGGGCATTGCTTCAGGGCAAACCACGGCCCCTCCATACTGGAGCCCAGTGAAGCACCCCCCCCTCCATCACACTCTCCTTCCCCACCCCACCCCCATCCATGGGCTGGGCTTGGATCTGTAACCGGCTTCCTTGGGTGAGGCCATCCTCTGCCACCATCCCAGGCTCAGGGTCTGCAACCACAAACATCACCTGGATGAGCTCCCCCCAGACGACCACGTGGCCCTTCCCTACCCAAGTCACTGCCCCTTACACTTCCTGTCACGCTCCCCCCAAACTAGAGAGGCTCATCCGTCCCTGAAGGTTGGGCCCTAGGCTACCCAGGGATGCTCAGGAACTCCATTCACGTTCCCCAGGCCCCGCGTCCCCTCCCTGCTCACTCCTGAGGCCACCGGTCCCAGCCGCCCTGCACCGAGGCTGACCCCCCAGAACGTTGTTGGTTTATGCCGCAGGGGCTGGCACGCTGAGCTCCGAAAGTCACTGCCTCCCCTCGCACTGCTAATAAGAACGTAAGACAGTATAGCTGCTGTGGAAGTTCGTGGGAGAACGATCCTGTGACCCAGTAATTCTACTCCTAGGTAGGTACCCAAAAGAACTGAAGACATACGTCCACCCGGAACCATGTACACACGTGTTCACAGGCACATTATTCATAGTAGCCAAACGGTAGGACTATCCCAATATCCATCGGCGGGTGAACAGATAAACAAAATAGGGCGTACTCACACAAGGGGGCTGGGGGGGGTGGTGCTGGTTCTGGGACTGGAGGGGGGGTGCTAGTTCTGGGACTGGAGGGGGAGTGCTGGTTCTGGGACTGGAGGGGGGGTGCTGGTTCTGGGACTGGAGGGGGGGTGCTGGTTCTGGGACTGGAGGGGGGGTGCTGGTTCTGGGCCTAGAGTTGGGGGGTTGGCTCTGGGACTAGAAGGGGGTGTCAGCACGGGATTGGCAGGCATGGGGTTCTGGCTTGGGGCAGAAGGTCCAGGCCCAGCGTCAGGGGCCGGGGGTGGGGGGGGGCAAGGGTGTAGCACTGCACAGATACAGAGAGTAGGAAGTTGAACTCTTTTCAACCTAGCGGGCGGGGCTGCCGGCATCAACAAACCCCGTGTAAGGGCCAGCACGGACAAAAGTGCAGGAGCTCGCTTTAGCCTTTGTCACCTCTCTTGAGGAGGCTGAGCGGCCCGGCACAGGCTGTTGAAAATACAGTGACACAAGGGAGAAAGACGCCACCCGCTTTTCGGTCCTGCCATGGTACACTGGAACTGACCAGCACTGGCCGCAGCTCACCTGTTTCCCCGGGAAGAACAGGCCTAAATATTCAGGCTTCCGGACGCTCAAAGCGCTACAGGAAAACTTCGAGCGATTCGGGCCAGACGGAAAAAGCGAGACTACCTTGTTGCCACCACACGGGGACTGCTCTGGCACTGGGGCATTCGGGATTTCTTCCAGACACAGTCCGGCTGAGGAGCCTGTTTTCAGTCCCGGGCTGGGGCCAGAAAGCAGAGGCCAGCTTCCGCGGCTCGCAAGTCACGCGGAAATCTGGAAGGGCGTCCAGGGTGAGAGTGCCACACAGACGCTCTTTAGCGGGCAGTTTCCTTCGGGACTCTGCCAAGTGACCCTCCCTGCCGGCCGGCCGGCCAGCAGCTTGGTTTCAAGAGAACTCCTTGCCGGATGGAGGATTCCGGCCACAAGCTGAGAAGAACGTGGTGGTATCTTTCTGGCCACTGCCTGCCTGTGGTCACTGGGGAAAGACAACATGTCTCTTCGCTACTCCACAATTTCTTCCTTTCCTCGACAGCAATGGAGATTAACCTCTGCCTTCTCCCTCCACGCGTGGCCTCCTCCTACTGATGGGGGAACTGGCCCGCGAGTCTTTAGAGTGTGGCCGGGCCAGGGACACACACATCGTATTTCCAAAAAGAAGGTGGAGGCGTAGGTTTGCGTGCTCTGCCGGGACGAGGAGGAAGCCGCAGGTTGGGCTCACTCAGCACCAGGCCAGGACAAGAGTCACATGTTGCCAGGTTAGCTCTTGGGCTCTTGATCGGAAGCCAAAAAGCAGCCCACGCAGGGCACTCGGCTCCTCTTAGCAGAGGTCAAGGTGAGCCCTGATAGGGCGCCGGAAAGCAAAGGGGAGAAATAGACTCTCTTCCTTGATGCCAGTGAGGAAGGCGAGGCGAGGCGCCGGTGGCCGTAGACGTTCCTCCGAAGCTGGGCAGGGGTGAGGAGGAGAGGACAGCGCCGCAAGCCTGCCTGAATCTGGGAGCCGCCCCCAGGGCTTGCTGGGCAGCCAGGTGTGGCAGAACCAGCTGGAAAAAGGAGGCCGGATGGGGGTCTCTCGGTCCCTCTGCCACCTGACTCTACCTTCTCCCCAAATCTGTTTCTTCTTTAAACACTGGTGCTCCCGAAGTCTCCCCTGAAAGGCTTCGCACTCGAGCGTTTGACCCCTGCCATGCCACGCTGGGACTTCTACCACGCCATCGCCTGTGCCATCACCCCCAGTCCCAAACCCGTATTTCCACCCACCCACCGGAAGTGTCCGCTTCGATGCCACAAGCATGTCACTTCCTCATGCCTGGAGTTCACCTCCTCTCCCCTCCCAGGGTTCCTCGCCATCCCCACCCCCCCCTCCGCGTCCCCATCCACCCCAAGTGGAAATCTTGGGCAGTTCCAAATTTCGCCTCCCACATCTACACCTGTGACCCCTCTCCAGAGCAGCACGTGGAAAAGCCTGCTATCCCGCAAGCCCACTCCCCCTGGTATTCTCTCCACGTGTGCCTAAAATGCTGTCCTTCCCCCACCAAGCTCAGAGCAAATTGATGCGACTCCCCAGTCCTCCATTCGCCCCTTTATGTGGGCACCTCCCTGGCGCGAGGATCGTATACACGTCTATTGCACTCTGGCTAGATGTTCGGCTCGTTGTGGGCAGAAGTCTCATCTCTGCAGCCTCAGCATCTCGGGCACTGTCTGGTGTGCAGTAGGAACAAGGTTAGTTCTCTGGAAAAGTTGCGCCGCACAAAACAGAGCAGCGGCAGGTAGTTAATATTCCTCTCACTGCGTACCAGTGCAACTACGTTATTTCATAAAGTCTGGGTTGGACCTGTTTGACAACTAGGTTTCCAGCACGGATCAGCTCTGCAAATTCCGGCAGTCACCTAAAGGCAGTTTCTAGAACAAAAACGAGAGGGGGGGAAAGCCCAGCAGCTAATAGAAACGGAGTGCTGAGAATTGCATCAAGAGGGGAAGGGGAGGTCGGGCCCAGAAATGCCCAGTCCCTCTCCAACCCAGGAATGGCATTCACCCAGGAGACCTGGCAGAGACGGACCCATGCAGAAATGCCTCAGCATCTAATTAAACATTTTAGACTCCGCTGCACACGAGAAGGAAACCTACGTCCCCCACGGAACCCTGACAAATGAGTCGTTTCCAACCCATCTATCACCATAGCATCTGCGTACCTCAGGAAGATGAAAATAAGACCAATACATAAATGAAAACCAATATACCAACAGTCGTGTCCCCACACAGGCCTCCACGAAGCCGCAGCCACAGCCATCTGCCAAGTTCCATCCTCGTCACCGCTTCCTGCAGCCAGAGGCCTCTGAGTAAGCACGGTTTAATATAAGATTTAACAACAGAAGGCAATGTCTTCTCTGAAGTCTGAGTCTCCATTAATGCTCCAACGCTAAATGTCTCCCCCTTGGAGCTGGAATGAAATAAGTTTGGGACAAACAGGACTTGTTCTCTATGCCACAGCAGCCAAAGAATTTGCCAGAAATAGTTGGGACAGATTGAAGATTCTCGCACGGAAACAGAGCTCTCAAGAGGACGGTCACTAAGCCACGGGGATGGCACTCATACACTGATCCGAAGCTACTCTCACTTCCTGCGGCTTCCCCGAGACGTGGCCTGGGGAGAGCCGATCCGATAACCTAGGACGGCAATTCTCAGGTGAAGTCACACTTAGCACCTGGCAAGGCACAGACCGTGGGAAACTGCAGCCCCGGCGGCCCGCCGTGCGTCTGAACGCTGGGAGCCGGGCTCAGCTTCTCACTTCTTCAATATCTCCTCTTCTCCTGGGCATCTGTTACTCGGTTTTCAGGCCCCAACAGCAATGGGAAAAGGTTGCTCTGGTAGCTGGAAAGCGGCAGAGCAGCCGTACGCAGGAGGGTGACGGTCTTTTGGGAGCTCTACTTCCAGACAAGCGAATATTTTCATTCTGGATGTCTATGTCCTACCCGCTTCCCCAGGAAAGGGTTTCGGCGGGACGGGCAAATCTTACGCAGCTAATGAATGTTTCTCTCCTTCTGTGCACCTGTATGCGGTGGGAAGTGACTCAGACACAGGGCAATATTACACTATAAAACTCCTTAAAGCCAGAGATTCACCTTTGCCTTGCCTTCAGCTCATACAGCCTTCAGTGTATAACTGAGGCTCACGAGACAGCTGGCGTTTTCAACACGCTTTCTTAAAGTTTTAATAAATTCACGGCTTCCCTTGATCATGTTAACGGGATAGGCTCTTAACGCTGGAAAACTCGCTTTTAATTGAGTTGTTTCTCCAGCTCATTTTTTCCTTAGCTGATCCCGGTCCCAGTCTGAATAAATACAGAAAATTTCCAAATTCTTCCATAAGCGGGTAAAAGGGAAATATAGCCAGGGAGGAGACACAGCCTACATGAAGACAAAACCGCCATAGGTGTGTTCTAAAACAGGGCTGCATGTTAGAACCACCTGGAAGATTTAAAAACTCCCAGTGCTCAGGCTGCACCCAAGACCAATTAAATCAAAATCTCTGGAGGAGAAACTCAAGTGTCCGTGTTTACAAAAATCCTCATGGGGTTCCAGGGGGTAATAAAGGTTAGAATCCTTGTTCTTTTTTTTTTTTTTTTTAATGTTTATTTTTGAGAGAGACAGAGGAAGAGAGAGAGAGAGACAGAGCGTGAGCAGGGGAGGGGCAGAGAGAGAGGGAGACACAGAATCCGAAACAGGCTCCAGGCTCTGAGCTATCAGCACAGAGCCCGACATGGGCTTGAACTCACCAACCATGAGATCATGACCCGAGCCAAAGTTGGACGGTTAACTGACTGAGCCACCCGGTGCCGCTAAAATCCCTGTTCTAAAGATTCATCAGACCAGTTCTTTTGATACCTACCAAGACTGACAAGTTCTACTCAAATCTATCCCGAAGTGAAAGTTCGTCCTCTAAATTATCACGCATGAGCCTTTAGATGAGGGAATAGAATGTCAACTAAGGCATCGGTAGAGGGGGTTTCCATCAGTGTATCGCAGTCCAAACTGGCAGGGCCCGGAAATGGTCACTGCCGTCTCAGCGTCTTCATTCTCCCAGCTATAACATGGGATTATGGCCCATGCCCTGGATGCCACAGGCTGTCGTGGGGATCAGCTAAACTCTTAATGGGATGCTAGGGCTCGGCTAAAAATACCACACACACAAGGACTGTTTTATCTCAGCTCCCCAGGAGGAGGTGGGCATCGTCCTGGCCCAACCCCCACTCCCCTCCATATCAGATGCCCTGCAGATTCACCCTGGGGATTGAAACGCCAGTGGCTGGTACAGAGGCCAGAGAATCAGAAACCCTTTTTATAACATGCATGAAGACTTCAAATACCAGGCAACCTAGAATTCTCCCACTGGTGCCAAGTTTAAGAGCACTTTACTCAGAGTACAGAGAATCTTAATATGCTTTAATCTAATTCGGTGTCCAATCACGGGAAATGTCTAACACAGTCTCCCTCAGCGCCCTCTGGACTGACACTACTCTGTCCCACTCTTAGCCACTCAAGAGTCAATAATGAGACAGACCTCCTAGTATGATTATAAGGCTATTCCACACTACTACCTCTGAAAGCACATCAGGGTGAAGTCTCTGCCCCTTACATAATTCTACATCCAAGAGGACCTGTATCTGAAACGGCTAGAGAAGTCTCTAGACTGAGCTGCTATTTTTCTGTCTAAACATGACGCTTTCTCTATAAAAGGTCTCCTTATGACCTAAAGTAACACCATTGGTTATATTTTATAGGCTGCTCTCTAAAAGGGCCAGTCCTGAAAGCAAGAAACTAAAGTCTTCTTTCCCCATTGATTCTTATAATTAAAAACCAAGACTACTCCGGAGCTCTGTAAGGTATGTGGTAGACACGGGGCATGGCTTCTGGGAGAGTTGGAAAGGAGGAAGATTTGCCGATTTAGGTCAAGAACACAAGCACAGAAAAAACAGAAATGGCTCCAAAAAGTCTTCCCAGGAGATCAGCATCTGCTTGGCAAAGTTTAGGTTTAATCTCTGAAAAGCTCATTCCAGGAGTGAAAATGGGGGAGAAGGATCTTAAATAAATGACTTGTAACGTTTATTCAACACCCCACGCATTCCAAAGGACACAAATGAAGTTTAAGATGGCCTTTGCCATAAGATACAATCTTTACTCCACATGGAACTTTCTTGAATAAGGGGAAATAAGAGATGAGATCTCACAGAACGCACCTTGGAAATCCTCAGCTGTGTGTATTTAGCTTTCTTCTGATCAGTAATTCAGCAATTCGGCCTACGCGAGCAGTTCTTTTTTTTTTTTTTTAATGAAGGAATTTACAAACCAAGGTTTAAAAAGTAGTAAACAAACTTAAGGTAAGGAGCCCAGAAAAAATATTTGACAGGTTAAAAAATCCTGGGAAGAAGGTGACACTGATGGACGTTGCTGGAACATCACAGATACCAACAAATATTTTTTCTAATGTCTAAAAACAGAGGAGCAAAAAATGCACAAATAATTTAAAATCACATCAACCAAAACTTAGGAGCCCTTTGATGTCGTCTTTATTTAGGATACAGATTCAATAAAAAATCATATGTCACGTACCAATTTGTAAAAATAAGATAATCTTTAAATATCTAAATTCAAGTTCATGTCATTGATTCGGGAGCGTTTAGAAACCTACTCAAAGTGTTCATTTGCTCTTTACATATAATGCTAAATTATAAAATCTAGATTGAATGGTTTCCTGGCCGAGTACAAAGTAGAAAATCACAAAATCAGGAGAGTAAAAAATAGACCCACCAGAGCAGGTATCCTGACAGCTATAAGAAGTGACAGCTGACAGCTTAACAGAAAAAGGGGAGAAAAACTGCATTCACACAGATGAAGCTAGAATCTTAAAAAAGTAGGATTCACAATGTTCAGCACGGAATTTTTTAAAAAATGAGTAGACACATGAAAACGTGTAAAAAAAAAAAAGTGACCCATAAGCAGGAGATAAAACAGTCAAAAAGCACAGATTCGATGATGACAAAGATTCTGGAAACAGCAAAAAAACGCCTTTTGCAAAACTATTATAAATATCCCTCGGGATTTAAAGAAAACTATGGAAATAATAAACGAACAGATAGGAAATATCAGAGAAACAGAAATAATGGAAAAGGTCCAGGTGGAAATTCTAGAAGTAAAAAAAAATTCTTGAAATAAAAATACTCACTGGGTGGGCTTAACAGACCAATGGAAAAGTTCAGTGAACTTAAAGATATATTAACATAAATTATCTACATCAAAACACAGAAAGGCTGAAAAGAAAATGAAGTGATTCAGTTATCTGTAAAAAGTATTAAGCAATCTAACTCATGTGTAACTGGAGTTCTAAAAGAAAAGGAGATAGGGTGCCTGGGTGGCTCGGTCAGTTAAGTGTCTGACTTTTGACTTTGGCTCAGGTCGTGATCTTACAGTTCATGAGTTCAAGGCCCACAGAGGCTTCATGCTGACAGTGTGGAGCCTCCTTTGGATTCTCTCCCTCCCCCTCCCCTCCCCGGTACACACATGCTCTCTCTCAAAATAAATAAATAAACTTTTAAAAAAGAGGAAGAGGAGGAGGAGGAGGAGAGAGGAGAAGAAAAGGAGAGGAAGGAGAAGGAGAAATATGAGCCAAAGTTTTTCCAAACTTGAAACCCACAGACACAAGAAACTCAACAAACCCCAAGAAAAATAACCAATGACAACCACATCTAGGCACAATCATAGTTAAATTGCTGAAAATGAAAGGCATACAAAGACAGGGGAGAGATATTATATGCAAGGAAATATACTCTAACCTTTCATCAGAAATGATGAAAGCCACAAGACAATGGGTCTTTTGTTAAGGAAAAATAAAATTCTATACCCATCAAAAATAGCCTTTTTAAATGAAGGCAAAATAGAGACATTTCCAGGAAAATATAAGCTACAAGAATTTGTGACCAGCAAACCTATACTACAAGAAATATTAAGAATTGTTTTTCAGGATGACAGGAAAATGGTACCAGACAGAATTCAGACATGCAAGAAGGAATGAATAACACTATAAATGGTAAGTATGTGGATGAATAAAAAGACTCTAATTTATGAATTTATTTAAGAAAAACATTTGAAGCAAAAAAATTATGTGTTATGAAGTTTACAATATATGTAGAAGCAAAATATGAGACTGAAAATGGAAAGAGGGTAAGTGAACACAAGCAGATTGTCAGACTAGATAAAGAAGTTATAAGAAGATAGTGAATTAAGCCCAAAATAAGCAGAAGGAAGGAAACAAAGACAAAGTATTAAAAAAATTTGGGGGGGAGGGGCGCCTGGGTGCCTCAGTCAGTTAAGTGTTCAACTTCGGCTCAGGTCATGATCTCGCAATTTGTGAGTTCGAGCCCCACGTTGGGCTTGGTGCTGATAGCTCAGAGCCTGGAGCCTGCTTTCAGATTCTGTGCCTCCCCTTCTCTCTGTCCCTCTCATGCTCATGCTCTGTCTCTCTCTGTCTCTCAATAATAAATAAAAATGTTTTAAAAAATTAAAAAAAATTATTAAATAAGTGTTTTAAAAAAAGATCAGGGGCTGTGGCGCCTGGGTGGCTCAGTCAGTTAAGCATCTGACTTCGGCTCAGGTTATGATCTCACAGCTCAAGTTCGAGCCCCGCGTCAGGCTCTGTGCTGACAGCTCAGAGCCTGGAACCTGCATTGGATTCTGTGTCCCCCTCTCTTCTGCCCTCACCTGCTAACACTCTGTCTCTCTCTCCTTCAAAAATAAATAAACATTAAAAAAAAAAAAAAAAGATCGGGGCATCTGGGTGGCTCAGTCCATTAAGCCTCTGACTTCAGCTCAGGTCATGATCTCATGGTTTGAGTCTGAGCCTCGTGTAGGTTCTATGCTGACAGCTCTGAGCCTGGAGGCTGCTTCAAGTTCTGTTTCTCCCTTTCTCTGCCCCTCCTCGCTCATGCTCTATTTATCTCTCTCTCAAAAGTAAATAAACATTAAAAAAGAGTTTTTAAAAAGATGAAAAGCTGATTCCAAAGATCAACAAAATTAATAAACTACTAGCAACATTATTTTTAAGAATGAAACAAAGAAAGTAATTACCAATATTGAAAATGAAAGAGGGAGCACTACTACAGATCCTACAAATACTAAAAGGAAAATGAGAATCTTAGGAACAACTTTATTCTAATAAATTCTATAACTTGGATGAAATAGACAAATTTCTTGAAAGTAAAATTGACAAAACTGATGAGACAGAAATTCTGAATAGCCTTATATCTGTTAAAGTATAATGATAATTTAAAACCTCTCTCTCTCCCTCTCTCTCTCTCTGTCTCTCACTCACACACACACATACACACACACACACCCTCTAGGCCTAGATGGCTTTGGTGGTAGTAAATGGTAAATTCTATCAAACATTTAAGGAAGACATAATATTAGTGTCCCACAAACTCATTCAGAAAACATAAGAGAATATTTTCAGTTCATTTTACGAAGTAACATAATGCTGTACCAAAAACCAGACAAAGCCCTTATAGGAAAACTGTAGCCAAATATGCCTCACGAACACAGATGCAAAAATTCATAACAAAATATTTGAAAATCAAAAGCAAGTTTACCATTCTTTTAAAATCAATATGATTCTGGGGCACCTGGGTGGCTCAGTCGGTTGACCACCAATCAAACTTCGGCTCAGGTCATGATCTCCCAGCTGATGAGTTCGAGCCCCACGTCGGATTAGCTGCTGTCAGCCTGTCAGCCTGTCAGAGCCCTGCAAAGCCTGCTTTAGATCCTCTGTTCCCCTCTCTCTCTGCCCTTTCCCCGTCTGCACACTCTCTCTCAAAAAATAAACAAAACGTTTTTTACAAAAAGGAGAAAATCAGTATGATTCACCATATTAACCGAATTAAAGAGAAAAACAATATGATCATCTCCACAGACGCAGAAAAAGCATTCGACAGAATTCAATCCCATTTTTGATAAAAACTCTCAGGAAACTGGGAACATAAGGTAACTTCAACCTGATAAAAGGCATCTACCAACTCCTATACCTAACATCATACTTAATGTAAAAGACTGAATGCTTCTCCCTTGAGATCAAAAGGAAAGCAAAGACGTCAGTTCTCACCACTTCTATTTAACATTGAACCAGAAGTCCTAGCCAGTACAATGAAAGAAGAAAAAGAAATAAAAGGCATAAACATCGGAAAGGAAGGAGTAAAACTGTCTTGACTCATAGACAACATAATTATATACCTAACGGATCCTGAAGAACCTACAAAGAACAAATTTAATAAATGAATTCGATAAGGTCACATGACACAAAATCAATATACAAAATAATCCCTTGTATGTCTATGTACTAGCAACAAAAATTTAAAAATAAAAATTTAAAGATCACCGTTTACAATAGCAAATGGCTGTTTGTAATAAAAGACGTTCAAGTCCTTGACGCTGAAAAATACAAACCGTCGCTGACAGAAAGAAAATCCAAATAAATGGACAGAGATACCACATTATGGATCAAAGACCCAATACTGTTAAGATATAGGTTCTCCCCAATTTGACCTACAGACTCAAAGCAAACCCAATCAAACACCCAGCAGGATTTTTCACAGAAACTGACAAGCTCACTCTCAAATGTTTGCAGAAATGCAAAGGACCTACCATAACCAAAGCAATTTTGAAAAGGAAGCTCAAAGATAGAGGACCTGCTTTTAAGACTTATTATAAAGCTACAGCATCAAGATAGTATGAATTAGCATAAAGATAAATCAGTAGACAGAAAAGTCCAGAAACAGAACCGTGTATATATGGTCGATTAATCTAACATGAATTCAAAGCAATTCAGTGGGGGAAAGGAAAGACTTTTCAACAAAAAGCGATAAACAACTGGACATCTAAATGTAAAATAATGACTCTCAACTCCTACCTCATACCACACACAAAAATTAACAAGAGATAGAGGGAGACCTAAAAGTAAAAACTAAAACGATCAAGCTTCTGGAATTAAAAGGAGACTATTTTCATGACCATGGGGAAGGCAAAGATTTTTTGGTTTTGTTTTTCTTCTAAGAAGACACAGAAAGCACTAACTATAAAAGAAAATATTGATACTGACTTCATCAAAATTTAAAACTTCTGTCCTTTGGGGGTGCCTGGGTGGCTCAGTCAGTTGAGCTTCCAACTTCAGCTCAGGTCATGATCTCATGGTCTGTGAGTTCGAGCCCCACGTCGGGCTCTGTGCTGACAGCTCAGAGGCTGGAGCCTGGACACAGATTCTGTGTCTCCCTCTCCCTCTGCCCCTCCACCACTTGCACTCTGTGTGTGTGTGTGTGTGTGTGTGTGTGTGTGTGTGTGTGTGTGTGTGTGTATGTGTCTCAAAAAATGAATAAACATTAAAAAAAAATTTAAACTTCTGCTTTGAATAATACCACTAAGAAAATGAAATATTCTGGGAGCTAATATGTATGTATGTTTATTTATTTTTGAGAGTGAGAGAGTGCGAGCTAGGGAGGTGCAGAGAGAGAGAGAGAGAATCTGAAGCAGAATCTGAAGCAGACTCCAGGCTCTGAGCTGTCAGCACAGAGCCTGATATGGGGCTCGAACCCGTGAACCATGAGCCGAAGTCAGATGCTTAACCTACTGAGCCACCCAGGCGCCCCTGGGAGCTAATATTTATAACAGACTGGGAGCGAATATTTATAGTATGTATATCTGACAAAAGACTTACATTCAAAATATATAAAGAATTTCTACATTCAATAAGATGATAAACAGCCCAATTTTTTAATTAAAAAAAGGGCATAAGATTTGAATAGACACTTATAGGAAGATACAGAAACACTAAACACATGAAAAGATGTTCAATACCAATAGTCCACAGGGAATCAAAAATTAAAAGTACAGTGAAATATTACTATACATCACATGGAATGGTGAAACTTCAAAGGGTGGACAATGCAAGTGTTGACAAAGACGCAGAATTCTCACACACTGCTGACAGAAGTATAAAGTGGCCTTAACTGCTTGGGGAGAGTGTTTCCACTTTTCCTATAAGTTAAACATATGTCTACTCTATTCTACTCCTATGTATTTGCGCTAAAAAAAAATGGAACCATGCCTCTGCAGAGCCTTGTGCGAAATATCCACAGCAACTTAATTCGTAATAGCCGAACGCTGGAAACAACCAAAAAGCCCAACACCATGTGACGGATAAACAAATTGTAGTAGGTTCATGCAAGAGAATCCATCTCAACAATAAAAAGGAATATAAGTATATATATATTCATATAATATATTATATTCATATAATAAGTATGAATATCTTCAGGGATGAATTTCCAAAACATCCTTGGTGAAGGAAGGCTTGCACGAAAGGGCCTATGTTATACTCCATTTATCTGAAGTTCCAGAACAGGTCAGACAAATCTCTTCTGACACACTGAAGTAGGAGGTGGGAGGTGGATGATGGGGGCGGGCCTGGGAAGGAGCAGAGGGACCTTCCTGAGGTGATACAAATGTTCCTTATCTTCACGTGTGCTTTACATGGTTTCCTGCATTTGTTAAAATTCAGCAAACTGTATATTCAAGGTCTGTGCATCTTGCTATATGTAAACTATACTTACATAAATACATAGTACCTGCATCACGGGGTTGTTGTTAAAAAAAAAAAAGAAAAGAGAGAGAGAGAGAAACACAGGGAGAGGCACTGAGAGGCCAAAAGGCATCTATACAGCTCGGCAGGTGCTACAGAACGTGCTGTATTGCACAGCGGATTTTCTGGACCACCAAGTCATGGCAGAGGTGGAGGGGAGGGGCGACATCTATTACTCGGCCACTGAAAATGGCTGCTATTTAGCGAACACTGTTTGCCTGTAAGTTTCACCTGTGGAGCAGGTGATACCCAGAGCACGCCAGATAAAAGCACAATTATTGCTCATTGATTAAAGAGAACACTAATCAGTATGCCAAAGTTTCTTCTATAAAAGTTACCACTAGCGGTTCTGCACTAATACAGATGGACAACTGCCCTGGTCTTAGCCTTTAATTAATGAAAAGGCGGAGTTAAGAGACATACTCAGGCCTCCTTGTGAGTAAGAGCTGTTCTGCCTGCCTGCCTGCCTGCCTGCCTGCCTGCCTGCCAAATTGGGGGAGCTCTCAACTCGAATCTTAGAAAACAGTCTTTTCAGCGAAGAAAACACCTACGCCTGGGCCACCACACATACTGAGCCTGCAACCTATAGCTGTGGTCTCCATGGTTTCTGTTCTCTTTGGGGGTGGAGGTCTGACTTGTAGTGATCTCAGTCGCGTCAACTCTGCATTTAAAAGAACCAAAATTGGGGCACCTGGCTGGCTCAGTTAGTAGAGCATGCTACCCTTGATCTCAAGAGTCCTGAGTTCGACCCCCACGCTGGGTGTGGAGCCTGCTTTAAAAAATTAAAAATAGGGGTGCTTGGGTGGCTCAGTCGGTTAAGTGTCCAATTTCGGCTCAGGTCATGATCTCGTGTTCACAAGTTCAAGCTCCGCACAGCCCGGAGCCTTCTTCAGATTCCGTGTCTCCCTCTCTCTCTGCTCCTTCCCCACTCATGCTCTCTCTCTCTCCCAAAAATAAATAATATTTTTAAAAAATGTTTAATAAAATAAAATAAATAAGAGAACGAACACTATGCTGTCTTGGCTATAAACTAGCCCCCAGAGCCCAGTGGGGGAAAATAAGAGGGACTTAGGCCCTTGAGGCCTCAGAATTCTTTTGATGAGTCTTCAGTTTGGTGTCTTGTCATCATCTTCCATGAGACTATAGAGCTAAGAAAGTCTGTTGTTTCTTTTCCCCAAATCATGCAAACACTTGTGTGTAAGGCCTTGGCCCTGGGGTGGTTGGAAGTCAAGAACCAGGAATTACTGTTTGAATGAGCTTGGTCTTTCTGGACTACAGATGTAGAGAACTGGAATCACCACCACCATCACCATCAGCACCATCACCATCAGCACCATCACCATCACTACCATCACCATCATCACCATCATCACCATCAGCACCATCACCATCACCACCATCACCATCACCATCACCATCATCACCATCACCACCATCACCATCACCACCATCACCATCACCACCATCACCACCATCACCATCACCACCATCACCATCACCACCATCACCATCATCACCATCACCACCATCACCATCACCACCATCACCATCACCACCATCACCACCATCACCATCACCACCATCACCATCACCATCATCACCATCATCACCATCACCATCATCACCATCACCATCATCACCATCACCATCACCATCATCACCATCATCTTTGATCCATGACACTCACCCTGCTCCATGCATGGTTCCTCTTTTAAAGTAATGTAATAAATACCCGTGAATTCACCCGAGGCAACTACTCTCCTGAATCATGTCCATCATTCCCTTGCTAAGGCTTTCCTGATCCGGCCAATGAAAATGAGGCAGGGAGAGAATTCCCTAAAGCTCCCACCACCTCCCTCTGTGTAACACAGACTCAGCTTAGGGTACAGGAAGGCCAGAGGCCGTACCCCCAGGACTGGATGCCCACCGAGATTATCAAACCGCTTCCCTGAATGGAATTCCTTTCCGATTTGTGAGCCTGATTTATTTTTTTCAACATGAGAAAAGATGTAAGTCCCTTTGAGCAAAGTATGCCTGATATATATCACAATATTTATTTTTGGGAGGGTAATGGATCAGTCTTCAGGGAAAGCTAGAGAAAAAGCATTTCTTGAGCTCGGATGTAAATCAGTCACTCCAAAAAAACCGCAGGGGAATCTATATTCTTACCCCTCTGCTGACTTTTAAAAGTCATTGTTTCTAGACCTAACGCTAACGACAGAGGTAAGGATGCGAGTCCCAACAACCGCTCCTGGGAATGTCTGCACCTAATTCCCCCAAATGATAGTGCAACACAAGGTAAGGGAGGCACCCGACCTGCGGGTGTGAAGTTGCCCGCCCGGTGGGGACAAGGCCTAAGCTTCACGTACGGTACTCAGTTCCAAGGAAGGAGGAGGAGGTGTGGCTGGGCTCAGGGTATAAGGGTTTCATGTCCAGTTCCTATGGGCCAGTCTTCCTAGCTACGTCAAATGTATCGTAAAGCAGGACAAGAGTGAGACTGAGGGACAGGGGGAAGGAAAGATCTTCCATGCACCTACAACCTCAACCGAGCTCTTCAAAGGAAAGCTATTCAGATCTAAGGTGTTCCTAATATTAATTATCCTGAACATCTCGCAGGCGCAGATTCACATGCTACAAAGAACACAAAGCCCTTTAATTTTCCTACCTCTCCGTGGCACGAGCGGTGATAAATCAGATATACGGAGAAGCCGCACATGACTAACGAACCAGCCCGTTAATGGCGAGCAAAGATCATTTGCCAAGATGACTTATTCACACATAGTCACATATCATAACCGGCAGTATCCTGGAGGCTTAACACAGCAGGCATAGAAAGTAAGAGCCGGCGTGCTCCCTGCCAAGTCTCGGGCACTCCAGGGCGGCTCGGGCATCCTCCAGATGCCTGCTGTCCAGGCATGAAAAGATTTTATCCATGGCTGCCGCCTCCCTACTCTCTTCAAGGGAGACTACTACTTGGAAAATTACTGCCACTTCTTAAAGGCCTCTTGGGTCACAGAGCTGCTAAGTCCCCAGCCTGGCCATGGCCCCGACTCTGACACTCTTAGAATTCCAGGTACCCTCGGGAAGAAGACCCAGCCTCTGCCCCCAGCAACCTTAACTGTTAGTTTATAGATTCCTATTGTCACCACTCGTTTAAGAAACCGAGTTCCAACTAGGTGTCAGACCCCGTTCTAGGGGCTTGGGCAGATCCATAAGCAAAATAGTGAACAGGCAGGAGTGAGGGAAAGAGGAGAGTCCCCTAAATGCCAGTCCCTTTGTTTTACCAGGAAAACAGGCCCAGTGATAGGAGTTTTTCTTTGAGGTCAGAGTTGATGGCGTGACTAGGTTTTGAACCCAGGTGGGATTCTTAGCAGGACTGCCACAGACGGTGGTGCATAAGGGGACTGGGCAGAGGGGCCAGGGATGAAATTCAACCCATATTCTGCATATGGACCAGGGGAAGCCCCATTCCAATACTACATTCTCACTGTCTCAGCCCGCCCAGTTCCCTTTAACAAACAAACAAACAAAAACCCTCTAAACTAGAAGGGACAACTGAGGCTCCCCAGATTGGCAACCGATCGTCATTAGCAGGACCCAGGAGAGTGTGAATCCTTTCACTGAGATGGAACCCTGACAAGCTATACACTCTCAGCGCTTGTTACGAGTGAGAAAATCTGTTGAACTCAAATCTGTAAGAAATCCACCAATGGCAAAGCTCCCCTATAATTAATAATTCTGACAATAATTTCCTATATCATCGTCAGATCTGAAAGGGGAGGCTGCTAGCAAGCTGTTTTATATTCTCGCCAGCTCCTTTACTCTTCACAATCCCAACCTGAGGTGAGGCGTTGTCACTGTTCAATCCCAGTTCTGAAGTCCCGGATGGGGGCGCCTGGGTGGCTCAGTCAGTTCTGTGTCTAGCTCCTGATTTTGGCTCCTGTCACGATCTGACGGGTTGTGAGCTTGAGCCCAGTGTCGGAGCTTGCTTAAAATTCTCTCTCTCTCTCTCTCTCTCTCTCTCCCCCCCCCACCCCGCCCCCTCCCTGGCTCGGGCACATGCACACATCTTTCTCCCTCTAAAACTAAATAAATAAAGATCCACAGGGATGACAGGAATAATTAACTGAATCACCTCTACGAATATCTACTCCTGACTAAGTGCCAGGGACGCAACCGTGAATACCGCCACCATCGTCGACAACACACCATCGTCTCCTCACGGAACTAACTAGCACATTGCAAACAGAGCTGGGCAAAGCCCAACTGCTAGGGAGTCCCTGACCGGACGGGCAGTCTACTTAGGGGCCGTGTCTGGAAGCAAGAGTGTATGTGACACTCCCTCGCTCCATGTCACAGAAGGAAAAATAAGGCCCAGGAATGAGAGCCGGTGGCTTGCCCAAAGTCAGACGGTTGACAGCCGAGCTGAGACTCCAGCCCGCGTTCTCTGAGTCCCCCCTCTCCACCACCTTGCCTCCTACAAGGTTCCAAGGCTGCAGCGTGAAGAGAAATAGTTGGTTCTACTGACAGATTGTTTCCCGTTGCGTGTACGCCCAGAACACGTGGCTTCGACCCCTCATATCAGCACAGACCTCGTGCCCATGTTCATCTCTCAAACCAGAATGTTTATAAATAGACCTCCTTGATCTAGAGCCTGGGTGTCCGGCCTTCACTCGCTCTCATTTATCACCCTCTCGGGTCTCTCTTGACGTTTACTTTCACTTTAAAAACCTCCTCTTATAAGGACAGAGCCCCTTTGATCTGATGCGAGCTGCCCCCCTGCTCCTGGGGTCTAATCAATCCATGTCTGGAAAGAAACAAGCCGGAGAGGGAAGCACCGGTCCTTTTATGAAAACCGGGACCTTTCTAAGATGACCTACCCCTGGGCATGCCACAGATAGAAATGGAAATGAGAAGGAAATGAAGACACCTTGCAGCGACAGTCCTCGGCATTCCCTATCAGGCAGGACACCAGTGAAGGTAGCTCTGTGTTAGCAGCCGACCCAAAGGGGCAGGGGTCCAAACTCAGGGAGCCTGAAGAGACAGCAGGCTTCGACATATAATGCGTATGTGGGTTCAGCATCCCCTGTTCTGAGGAGCTTAAGGTCTTCGGGATAGTAAGAGAGGGCTCACTGAACACCGGCCGCGGGTGCCGGCGAGCGGGCCTCCTGCTACTACCAGGGGTGCTCAGAGATGCCAGTCGGAACGATCCAGACATCTGGCACAAACCTTCGCCCGTTGTGTGATTTTACACCCACCTGCAGAGCAGAGTCTCCGCACCTCCCACCACCCCCCAGCTGCTGCAGCCCGCAGCCTCTGCCGGCAAGGGAAGCTGCTATGTAGAGGGGGGGCAGAACCAAGTCCCCGATAGCCAGCACCCGCTTCCTGCCACGGCTCCCGACCCCAGGCTTTCAGAACTAGGTCACATATCTAGATGCAAATGCAGAAAGCACCTCTTCTGAAGAGGACAGGAGTTAATTCTTAATTCCTTGGGGGATGCTTTCGAAAATCTGAAGGCGGCGCTGGACACCCCCATGAAAAACTGCATGCGTGTAGTTTGCGTGTAATGTCACTGGGGGTTACTGCTCTCCGGGGAGATGTCAAAAGGCAGAAAGGGCTAACGTGCTCAGAGCTGGTTTCAAGAAAGGGAGCTGCGGGTGGTTCCGATAAGTAGTCAACAACACCGTTCTTAACCAAAAAGGGGGAAACGATGTCGCTTCCTTAGCTCCTGCAAGTTCCAGCCTTCAATTAACCTCTCAGATTTCAACAAGAACTTGAAAACTGAGAGTGCGCGCGCACACACACGCGCACACACACAAGGACTCATCTTTGTGGCTTTCTAGCCTGACGTCACAAAATGTCCCGTGACTGCTGGTTAAGATAGTCTCCAAACAGGGCTTATCTTAGAAGGGCTGAGTAGCAGCAGAGTAAGAAGTGTGGGAGAGGCGGACACTGGGACGAAGGACAGTCCAGACACAGAGAAAGGGACAGCTAAGCTCTCCACTGGCCTCTGAGCAGATCCTGGCAGGGTAGGTCCTGACCCTTGCTGGTGGCTCCCCCTGGAAATCAGACCTGCCGACTCCTTTGCAGCAAACCAATTGGTCCAGACAGAAACGGCTGTTTCCTTCTGGGTCCATGGGGAGGGCCAAAGAGGAGGCTGGGGGAGGAAGCATCCTCTCACTTCTAGGGAGGAGACCCTGGCCCACTGCTTGCCCATAGCCCCCTCGTGGCCCGGGGGTGTCACTGCAGCCCCCTCTGCATTGCCTGGGCAAAACCCTCAGGCAGGCAGCCCGAACAGTGATGGAGCAGAGTATTTAGTTACCAGTGGCGGCTGGGCAACAATCTTCAAGCCATGGTGAGGCTGCCTTTGCTTTTGGTTTCTTAAACGGAGACCAAGACTCACACTCAAAGTGATCCTTCTAAACCCCTCCCTCATACGATCCCTGCAGGGAACAAGCCCAAGACCTGCTTCATTAAGCCAATAACCTGAGAGCCTGGGTAACTGCCCCCGCCCTGCTGATCAGTCCTTCCTGCCTCGCTCGCGATTATGTAGGATTGTTCCCAAGCTCAACAGAAATAGTTAGCAAGAATGCACAACACCTTCCGGCTTGATTACAAAATACTCTCGGGACACCAAATACCGTCCCCGAATCTTGCATTTCCAGGTAGCAGATCCCACAGGGGTTTAGGGAAAGTCAGGACACCCTGTGAGAAAGAATGTGGCTCTCGGCCCTGAGCAGGCAGAGAGGGTGTCCATTAATGCACCTAACTAGCAACTCCACAGAGAGACAGAGCCTAGCCCACCTGGGCCAGACATGACGGGAAGGACCAGAGTCCGCCAGTAGGGGAGAGTCGACCCAGTGGTTCAGCTACTATCCTCAGGGAGGGGGATGATTAACTGAACCCAACAATGAGAACGTGCCCGCTAAGGAGAAGGGGGAAAGTTTGGGAGGGGAGAAGAGGGTGCAGTGTGCCGGGAGGGCCTAAAGTCGTGGTCCAGGGACCAGAAGTGACAGGGGCCAGGAACCGGATGGAAGCAGTCTTGTCCTTTTCCGAGGAAGGAGAGTCCTTACCTCCTTGATTTTCTCCCGCTGGGCTCGAACCAGGCTCCGGGGCTCCTTACTCTCATCCGCCCTAGTCCCCAGGACCGGGTGGCGGAGGCGGCTCCGGAACGCAGGGAAGTCAAAGCTAAACGGGGTGCTCCGCTCCGGGGGTCTGAGGGCCGCGCTGCCGCTGCTCCGGGCCGCCGTGGCCACCTGGGGTCTGAGGGCCGCGCTGCCGCTGCTCCGGGCCGCCGTGGCCACTGCGCGCGTCCCGGTGGGGTGGGTGCGCCGCGGCCACCCTTTCCGGCGGCGGGCACCGGCTTGGCTGCTGGCGTCGTCCTCACCCGGGGCTGGCGCAGCGGGGGCCGGGTTGGGAGGCGACTCCTGCTCGCGGGCCAGGGGGTGGCCGGCCACTTCGGCCACCACCTCCAGGCCGGGCTGCTGGGTCCGGGGGGCCAGGAAGAGGCGCTTGAGGCGAGAGGAGTTGGGCAGCAGGAAGAGCGCCCCGAAGCACAGGGTGACGAGGCCCGAGAGAAAGAGAAGGAAGAGGAACTTCTGCGGCAGCCGCAGCCCCCACGGGGAGGCCGGGACGAAGACGGGCACTTTCCTCATGAGCATCGTGGCCTGGCGCGGGGCTGGGGCCGGTCAGCTCCGGCCGGGCCCCCGAGGTCCCCGGAGGGCAGGCTCTGGCCGGCCCGGGGCTCGGCGCGCGGAGGCCGTCGAGGGGCGCCGCCCGGGGCGGGGGTCCCTGAGAGTTTCGCCGCTTCGGGGGCCGCCCCTGAAGTTCACAGAGTTTGGGGGCGAGTCCCGCCCGCGCCTCGGCGGGGGCGCAGCGACCTCGGCGGGGCCCGGGCGCGCCGGGCGGCACGGCTCGGGGCCCGGGCCCGCAAGGGTCGGCCGCGCGCCACAGCCTTCTCTCCGGTCGCCGCGCGGCCCCTTCTCGCAGCGGCCGGGGCCCGCAGGGCCCGCTCCTTCCCGCGCTGCGGCCGCCGCCGGGGCTGTCACATGCCGTCCGCGGCGCCCAGGCTGTCCGCGCGGAGGGGCGCCCGCAGGCCTCGTCCCCGCGCCGCGCCGCCCGCAGCCCCTCGGCCCGAAGTTTCAGCCTCGGGAGCAGTTTCCAGAAGGGGCCGGCTCAGGGGGCGAGGCGGAGGCGGCGGGGCTGGCGTGTCAGCGCCGCTGCGAGAGCGCGCCGACCCGGCCGGGTCGTGACAGCGCCCGGCTCGGCGATCGGGACACGTCCACAACTTTGCTCCGCCGCGGAGCGGGCGCCGGGCAGCGGGCGCCGGCCCTTCTGAGCCCGCCGGGCAGGGGGCTTCCTGGGCCCCCGGGAGCGCGGAGAGACGCCCGAGCCGCGGTCCGGCGCCGGGCGCAGTCCGCCGTCCACGACCAGCCGCGGCGGGGCGGCTGCAGCTGTGCTCGGGAGTGCGGACTCCCGCCCCGCCAACTCGCTAGGGCTCGGCGACCCGCTGGGATCACCTGTTCCCGGCCCCCGGCGGCCCCTCGGAGCGCGCAGCCCCGGTTGCACCTCTCCCGCTGCAGCTGGCGTCCTCGCAGCGGCCGCTCCAGACGGGCCGCTGCCGCCGCAGGCTGAGCCGCCGCCGCCGCCGCCGCCGCCGCCGCCGAGCCTGCGCCCCGCACGCGCGCACACCCGCCCGGACGCCTCCGCCGCCGCCGCCGCAGCCCCGGCTCTCACTGTGACAGCGCCCGCGGCCCCGCCTCCCTCCGGGCCACGCCCTCGGGCCACGCCTACTGCGCGCGCCCCGCGGTCCACCTCCGCCGCCGCGCCGCAGCCAGGCCAATGGCCTCGTGTCTGGGGGTAGCGAGCGCGGGGCCTCAGCGCCGGGCGGGGGGAGGCGAAGGGACTCCAAGCCACGCCCCCTCCCTCAAGTGGCCAGCGCCGCGCACACTCCCCCCATCCCACCAGCACCAATGGTCCAGCTGCGCGGAGTTGGCGCGGGCGGGGGTGGAGAGCGGAGCGAGGTCATTGGCTGCCTCGGAGGGATCCCCGTTGGGCTGCAGTCGCCCATTGGTTAGTGGCCAGCGTTCGCTGGACTGGGGGCGACCGAGACCCCCTCCCCGGGCCGCCCCCGCCCGCGCCGCTGCTGTTGTTTGTCTGCGGGTGGGGGCAGGAGACCCGGCCGGTCTGAAGGGCTCTGGCCGGCAGGCCAGGATTGACAGGGACCTAAGGGCCTGCCCAGGGGTCCCCAGAGCTCCCGCAGGAGCCCCGGTGGTGCTGCCGCGGCAGGCTCCGAGGAAGAGGTGGCCGGGGCCAAGCCGGGGAGCCGTGGCTGCCGTTGGGCCAGGCTAAGGCAGTGTTCCCACTGGCCGCCACAGACCACTGCTCTGCCTTCTTTTCCCCACAGCCCCAAGGGCTGGGGACCCTCGCTGGGGGAGGGAGAGATGCCAGGCGGGGGCAGGGCAGAAGACAGAACCCTGGTCGTGTGTAGAGACCACCCCCACCATGTGACCCGCGTACCTAGATGCCTGCGTGTGTTTATGTGCACATACGTGCTCCTACGCATGGATACATAGGCACTCAGGGATTGCCTGGGAGTGGGTACTTGCATACAAGCACGCATTTAATTCAGGTATGAACACCAAGCGATTATACCAGAGCACACATGGACATCTATACACGCTAGCACTCCTAGGACACGTGCACACACATATCCGCCGACACACGGCAGACAGGTCCAAAACCGTGCACATGTACACACTGCCAGGCACAGACTCCCAGACACGTGTGCCTTGGCCACAGGGCCCTCACACCTTCCTCCTTGGACTTAAGTCTCTTGGCGCCTTCCCTTCCTGTTAAACCTAACCCAAGGCAAAGCAACACGGTGCTGTGTGGGTCTTTCATGCAAAACACTTTATAGAGACAAATAACAGCAGAGGGAGAGACAAATTAAGAGGTGTAATAGGCAAGAGGGAAAATATCTGCTTTCAGCTGCAATTTAAAATGAAATGCAGCGTTGACGAGACAGAAAATACTGCAGGGAGGCCTTTACCGATGGAAGAAGCGGCCCAGGCGGGCTCTCACCTCGTAAATCTTGCTTCTTCCCTGAGGCCTGCTAGGATGGGCCACTGAGGCTCAGACATCCTGCTACGTTGGGCAGGTCACTGACAGCGGACCCTCCCCTGATACTCAACTACCCTTGGCATGTAAATTGAAAGTAAAAGACTGCTCCGGGTGACAGGTGCAAGGATGTTGGTCACTGGAGATGAATCGTCCTCTCCCCCCACCCCGCCCTCGTTCCACAAGGTACACCTAGATTAAAGGTAAAATTCTAATTCGGATGCTTCAATCTCTCATGAGTCTGACTGGCAGGAGTCCGCTCCCTGGAACCAGCCACAAACATCAGAGACAAACATGTGAGCCACTTAGATGCAGGAGCCCAGAGACCTGACCCGGCCTGTTCCCGTTTCCGGTGCCTGAGCATCCCCTCACTGGGTCCCACCTCGGGAAGAGGCACCCCGGGCACGCTCTCCATGTCGAGAGTGTCAGGGATTCACTGTTCAGCCCCCTGAGGAGGTAGAATCCAGGGGAAGGGTGGGGGGAGTAAGGCTGAGTCTTAAGAAGGTAGGTGTGTTTGAGCTGGATACTCAGTGGGACCGTGACATGTGGCTAGGCCTCTCACGCGTTGGTGGGCCAGGGTCAAAAGTGGGGCTGCAGCAGAACCAGCACATTCCACAGATCCAGGGTACAGAAACCAGAGCACAGGGAGGGCAACTCCACTTCAGATTGGCGTCCTGTCGGCGGTCACCCTGAGCTGGGGACCTTTCACACTGTCCCTAGAGAGCTCGCCGGGACCCTGCAGGTCCCCATTCCCGCCTCTGTGGAGCTCACACACACCCTGGCTCTTTCGTCACTTGGTTTGGCTATTGACAGGCCATCGCACGGCAGACACTCACTTCCTCGTGACAGGGACCGTGGCTCGTCCGCCTCTCAAACTGCCCTGGGTCTTATTACAATACCGTGCACGTGCACACTGTGTTCGTTGAGTAACCAATGAATAAATGAGCGAGCGGACGCCCATTCCACAGAGGACGAAACTGAGCCTCAGGGAAGGGAATAATAATGAACTAACATTTTCTGTGTGCTAAATACATATTACTTCATTTACTTTTCGGGACACGCTTAAGTGGTAGATTATCGATAGCCTCGCTTTATAGACAAGAGGACGAAGGCTAGAGAGAGTTAGGATAGGTTAACAAGGATCTTTCTCCGTTTAATGGAGAAACTCAAATGGGGCTGGTAACAGAAATACAGAGCCCTTAAAAAAAAAAAACCTATTCTGTCAACTGACATTTATTGAAATTAGATGCTGGGTGTTTCACTAGTCTCAGGTTGGATCCAAAGATGAACAAAGCGTGGTTCCTGTCATTATTGATTCATTCGTTCAGTAAGGAACTATTCATTGAACCCCTACGATTACCAGGTACAGAGGGGCTGGGGGAAAGGGCCGTAAGGAAGGCAGATCTGAAGCTATCTTCAGGAAGCTTCTGGTCTAAAAGGCAGCAGGGACCAATTCAGCCCGCCAGGAAGGGAACCCCAGAGAACCCGTCTTTGTGCTTCAGATCTCGTTCTCTCAGGCCCTCGTGATCACTCTCTCTGAAGTAGGCCTTGAGATCCCAATTTAGCAGATAGAGAAACCGAGGCTCAGGGGTGTGACGCGACTTGTCCAAAGTCGCACAGGGAACGGTTTGCAAATATAAGAGAAAACCAGATTCCTCTGCTCCCAGAATCTCTGCTCCTTGCGTTAATAATATTAATAATAACTAAGCTCAATGGGGCATTCGCTGTGTGCCAAGCTCTTACAAAAGCGTATTCTAGAAGCTCACTTATTTGATCCTTACGACCACCCCATGAGACATCTTACAGAAGAGGAAACACAAAGCACAGACATGTTAAAGAATCTGCCCACTGTCCCATCTGGGAAGTGGCGGAGGGGGGATTGGGTCCAGTCGGTCAGGCTCCACAGCCCTTCATGTCTTTCAAAGTCGATTGCTCTCTATCTTACGAGGCCGTGAGAGCAGGTGCTGCAGGGTCAGAGCCGGGCGCTGGCCTCGGGTGAAATTCTCACAGGCTTGTCGGGAGGATTGTTTGAGCTCATTCAGTCATTCGACATGTGCATATAAAGTGCCTACTATGTTCCAGGCAATATACAAAGCTTCAGGGATACAATGGTGAGCTAAAATAGACACGTTCCCAGCTGTGGCACTTACAGTCTCACAGGGAAGAGAGGTTTCAACGAATAAGCAATCCCCACATACGTATGTGGGCTGAGAGGGCAGTGAGGAGAGAGAAGCGCTGCTGTAGGAATGTGGGACAATGGATCTAGACCAGGACTGAGGTTGGATGCGAAGTAGTCAGGGAAGACTTCCCTCACGGCCGAACAGCGCTACCTAAGCAAAAAGGGAGAGTGAGAATGCGTGGCTGCTGGGACAACATGTGCAAAGGCCCTGCGGTGGAGGGAACATGGTACTTTGAGAACAGAAAAAGTCTCGAGTAGAGAGAGGGATAGGGAAAGACAGGAAGTGCCGCTGAATGATTCAGGGCAGGAGTGGGGATGTGTGTCGGCTTAGGTGGGTGGGTGGCTTCAGATTAACATTCTAAAAAGGCTACTCTAGCTGCAGTACGGGCAATAGAATGGAAGGCAGGAGCGAACATAGAGGAAGCATTTCAGAGGACACTGCAATCGTCTGTGTGCCTTAGCGTGGGGAGGCGGGAGTCACCAGGACTGCAGGGTCCGATACATGGAGCCTCCAAAATAAATGGGACTCAGTGACTTCTCGAAATGGGACGTTGATCGAGAAGGAGACGGCTGCGCTGGTTCCCAGGTCTCTAACTTGCCCCGGAGGTGGGGGCATTTGCTGAGACAGGAGCCGCGACCCCAGCGACGAGCGGTCTCCCTTCAGTTCGTCAGGAAGGCGCCGGGCAGTTGGTGCAGCATCTGAATCTCAAGTGGTCGTTAGTCCCATTTAAAATCGAAGACTGGAGATAAAGCCACGTTGGAGCCAAGAGATAATCATCAGGCAGGTTCCTTAATGGCCTCCAGATAAATTGAACCCTGGGCAGCAGAGACACTGATGACCGGCGGCCTGCCCGGTGAGAGCACACCCCGTCGGCCTCGAGATAAAAGGCCCCACAGCTGGGCTCACTCCAGCGGGCTGCGGGACCTCGTCGATACTTGGCTGCGCCGTGGGGGCTGACTTCAGAGTCACAGAGCCCCGGACACCTGGCCCCACGCATCTTAAAAGAAAGTCTTGGAGGTTTCCTTTCCCCTCCTCTTACCCGAGTCCCCCAGCCCTGCATCAGGGGTCAGCCAGGAGCAAGAATTCTCTCCTGGGAGCAATTTCGCCCCCAGGGAACATTTGGCAAAGTCTGGAGATGATTTTGGCCGTCGCAGTGGGGCGAGGAGGGGCTACTGGCATCTAGCGCGCAGAGGTCAAGGATGCCATTAAACATAAACATCTTACAATGCGCCGCGGCCCAGGGCAGCCCCCTCCCATAAAGAATCGTCCAGCCACAAATGTCAACAGTGTCGAGGGGGAGAAACTCTGTCATGCCAAGGCTTGGGAGTCAGAGAGGCCTGGCTTTGCCACACTTGACCCTTTGATCTTGGGCAGCCCGTCTGACCTCTCTGAGCCTCGCTTTCTCCATCTGTCAAAGTGGGGGGGGAGGGGGGAGAGAAGCGATCAATCGTCATACGTACCTCAGGAAGATGCTACGAGAATTCAGTGAGATCGGTGACTATAAAGAGCCTGAAGCAAATGTCAGGTTCATCTTCCAAGTGAGCAGGAACCGAGCCGGACTCATTCTTGATTTACCTCCCAAACCTCCGTCCTCGGGGTGCTGGAGAAGGGAAAGCAGAGTGATAAGAACAAGAACCCTGGAATCAGAGTACCAGTTTTGAGTCTGGACTCAGTCTCCTGCCAGCATGGAGACCTTGGGCAGATGGCCCACCTCTCGAAGCCCCGGTGTCCTCACCTGTGAAAGGGACGTGACCACAGGACCCACCGCACGTGGTGGATACGAGGACCATAGGACTAATCTTTGTAAAAGTCTGAGCACAGAGTCTGGCACACAGCGAGCACTTACCAGTGTGAGCCAGTGCTGTAAACGACAAAAAGAATCGTGCGGCCTCGTTTGATGGCGAGCTGGCTAGCAGCCCGAACTGAAACTTTGTGACGAAGTTTCCAGGGACGCTCCAACCTCAGGTACTTTGTCCCTGGTCCCTAGGAGAACTCTCGTTTGTCGAGTGAAGATTAAATTAGACATGGATTTTCGTTTCAGAAGACGAAAGTTCTATTGCGCCGAGCGTGACTCAGGAAGCCCCTCCTCTCTAGGAGTCTCTGGATCGTCCAGCTCAGTGGTAGCAAGTTGCAGATACGGAATCTAAGGACCAAAGCATGTAAGTAAGTAACTTGGAGTTGGAGGCAGATACTAGCTGAGGCAGGCTCGGTGGGTGGTTGGGTTCTCCTCACGCCTGCGGTCCAGGGTGACTTTTACCTTGTTGTCATTGTGAGGAGTCAATGAAATAATCCACGCTCGTGCCTGAGCAGCGTGCCGGGCTATAACGGGAACCCAAAGTGAGTTATTATTTATGGTCCTGGCACTTTTTAAAGGGCACGTAAAATAAATAACTTTGAATCCCATAAGAGTACATTTCCAAAAGCTTACATCAAGACCCATAAAGCTAGAAATGAAATAGTGTCCTTAAATGTAACCCTGGCATAATTTAGTCATCGGTTCCACTTGCTAGTATTAGGGAGTTTTTGTGTGTCTGTCTGTCTGTCTGTCTGTCTATCTTCTCGTGTCCCTAGGTTACTGAGGCTCCAGATTCTAGGCAGGATCTCAAAGTATCTGCTCCTATGGCACGAGGATGGTAAGAAGGGCCCAAGGCACCAGGCAGGTGCGGCTGGGTGAAGACCACATGGATGAAACCATCTTGGGAAATATCCTTAAACTTTATCCCTTAGGCTGTTCAAGTGTGTTCTAGAACTAGATCAGTAAGCCAGAGTGGCAAGAGAGTTGTGGTTACAGCCTCGAATCTCCTCGAATCCCACCCAGTCCTGCCTCTTGAGGACTGTGTAACTTGGGCAGCTCACCTCATCTCTTTCAGCCTCAATTTCCTTGGCTACAACACAGCAATGATGTTAGTGCTAAACTCAGTCCCTGTTAAACACTTGTGTTATTAAAAGAAATAGAAAATAGCAAGTTTAGGGTTCACGGTTGATAGAAAAGAAAGACTGGGGTTTGAAGACAGAATCCCACCAGTTATTGTATTTGTCCCAAGTCCTAGCTCTGCCATTGATTAGGTGACCCGAGCAGACCACTCGCCTCTCTGAACCGACTTCTTCATCCATAAAAGGGACCCATAATACCCTGTATGAGATAGCCAGTCGCCAAGCATTTTGTTAGTAAGAAAGCCTGAGCCACGTTTGTTGTGGCTACGATACCTTTTCAGAAAGAATTTTCATCCTTCCGCAAATATTTCTTGGACCTCGACCATCGTTTAAAGGCTCTGTGATTCCCTCTATTTCTTATTCTGTTCCATTTTACTTTTTCTGTTATTCTAGTATCTATATTTAAAAAAAAAAGTAAAAAGCTGATAGAAACCAAGTCAGTTATTTGCCCTGTTTGCCAAGTATTTCTGGATCTGTGCCTTTGGGGCACATGGTAGGATTGTTCCACTTCCTTTTAGTTGAATGGAGCCACGTGACTATTTCTGGCCAATGAGCTGTCGGCGGAAATGACAGGTGTCACTTCTAGGCCAGAGTATTTAAAGGCCGGAGCCTTATCCTCCAGAGCTATGGCTTTCCCTGTAGCAAGGTGACTTACAGGGCTCGAGATGCCAGCCCTGTTCCGTCAGCCAGAGTCCCTGCACGGTCACGGTGGGCAGAACCTTCTGTATATCTGCCTTGGCGGCCCTGGCATGGAACTTAGATGACAAATTAATACGTGTTACGTCGAGCCGCTGAGACCATAGGGCTTTAAAAAAGGTGTTCAACTTAAAATTTGAATTTGATTTTTAAGGTGAGATTAACTTTAACAACATATTTGACTCAATCCAATATATCTAAACTATTTTCATTTCTGTTATTAATAAGTTAGGCAATAAGGTAAGCTACATTCTCTTTTATACAGCGAGTATTCCTGGGCTAGTGTGCATTTTACGCTAACGGCCCATTTCCAGTGTGCCATGAGCCCCAGCGTTACAACGCCCTGCCATTTCCCTCCCTCTAGCTAATTCACTCACCCCTACTCTCCCTCAAAGAAAAAAAAAAGAGATGGGGGGGAGGGAGGTGTTTTCAAGTGGTCCAGGTTGACAGTAAAGTGAAAACTTGACTATTTACAATGCTCTCAGCACCCGCGGTATTCCGGGAGTAGAGAATTCACTAAGCCCCAGGTGGGGGCAGCAGACCGGTCCAGGTATTTCTGCTCCAGGCTTCAGGAGCCTGCGGGAGGGGAGACAGAGGTGGGAGACGGGCGGAACTAAGGCATGAGAACTCGATCTCATATCCTGGGGTAGAGAGAATTCCTTTTGACTTTGAATATTGGCTTGGAACTTACGCTCAAGGATCAAGGGTGGCAGGTTAGTGTAAATTGCCTTTTTATTAATTTGTTATTAGACGCCTGTGCTATTGTTGCTGTGCGGCACCCACTGCTTGGAAAATATGCGTTTTCAATTTACCAATAGGTCAGGAGCGTTTCTCCATGAAATTAAATATTCTTCTCCCTCATCATTCTGACAGCCGGCTAGTAGTTTTTAAACGGGGGTGCCGTAATTTATCTACCCAATCTGCTATCGGTGGACATTAAGGTAATTTCCGATTGCTAATTGCATTCGACAAGAGCTCAGTGCCCTCATCGGGCCTCGGCTCCCGCGGAAGGTACAGAGGACACGTGCAGACAGAGGAAGGCATGGTCACCCACAGTGTCCTTCTGGCAAACTGGGGTTTTACCAGATAAGGGGCTGCCTTTTGGGGTGGGGGCGGTGAGGGCACGGCCTTCTCTGGCCACTGCCGGGACAGCTGTGTAAGACGAAAAGCGTGTGGGAGACAGAGGGTTGTGGGAGGTACCAGATCCTGCCACTTATTAGCTCTGTGGGCGTCGTGGCTGAGCCTCAGTTCCCTCTTTGGGAAAACGAGGGTAATTACTGGCCTCTTGGCACTGTAGAAAAGATTACATTAGGCTGACTATGAATTCTGGTTAAATAAGACAGACTGAGCCCGTGCGTGCGCGCGCGCACACACACACACACACACACACACACACAACTCTGCTCCCTCCTGACGCTTCACTAACACGAAGGCAAAAGGGATTTTTTTTAAAAGGCATAAAACCACAAGGATAATGAGCACGGAAGAGATAACATTAACGAAATTTGGAAGGCGGAAAAGCAGATCAGTGGGTTCTAACTTAGAGGGACTAAGCACCCTCAGCCCTAAACCGCCAATGGGGAAAGCTGGAAGAGACCCTCCTGAGGCTACAGAACCCCCCAGAAGGCTCAGCGGTTCCCCGCAGAGGCCAAGGTAAGGAGGAGGTAAAGACAGGAGAGCCGTCCCTGCTCCTGCTTGCCTTCGCCTGCCCTGGTTACTGCTTCTGGGTAGAAAACCCGGCTCGGGGCCTCAGGACAGGTGGGAGAAAGGCCATCGCTCCCGCGGGCACATGCAGCCCACTCTGTGTCAGGCCCCAGGTGCCCGCGGTGGAGGAGGATAAAGAAGGGTCTCTCCCGGGAGACCCAGCAGACAGGCCAGCCTGCCCTGGCGAGTCAGAGGAAAAGAGCAAAGAGGACTGACAGGGGGCCTGGCGGGCTGCCCCAACTGACGGGGGCTCTGAGGCCCAAGAGGAAGGCCCTCGGCCCCCGACCCACAGTCTTGAGCCTGTCCCTGCCCCCCGTCCCTGCCCCAGCTCTCCCCATGTGTCCCCTTCACCAGGGCAGACAGCTGCCTCCTCCAAGGCCCTTTCGCTCAGATAAGCGTAGGGAGTATCCTGGTCGGCCAGGAGCTGGGGCCAGGACCCCCAGTTGGGTCCCTCTCACCCCCCATCAGGGCACTCCCTGGCCGCCCTGCCCCCGCCCCTTCCAGGAACTCGCTGCTGAATCCTTTCCGCAGAAACCCCTCCTCCCGATCGGATGGCACAGAAAGCAC
The DNA here is from genome assembly GCA_030068075.1 of Paguma larvata. Taxonomy (NCBI): domain Eukaryota; kingdom Metazoa; phylum Chordata; class Mammalia; order Carnivora; family Viverridae; genus Paguma; species Paguma larvata. The sequence goes on along the minus strand of CM057833.1, from coordinate 18,676,085 downwards.
CAGCTGATAAGGCTCTGGCCCTTCCAGGGGCAGATGCGCTTTCTAACCGCCTGAAAAGAAACAAGCTTCCCAAGGATCAAAGGACTGTAGCTCTAATGGTGGGGAAACCTAGGCCGTGGGGGCGATCAGGAGGACAAAGGAGCAATGCTCAAAGGGCACAGTAGATGCTCGGGTCAGATGGGCTCTGGGGGAAAACAGGGAAAGGTATTCCTCCACCTGTCTGCCTGCTCGCCTCGAATCAAATGCCTTTGGCCGAGGCAGAGAAGGCTCATAGTCCCACGGGATGGGGGCAAGGCATATGAGGGCTGAGATGCAGCAAATAAAACCACGGAAGTCCAGTTACATTTTTTAATGTTTATTTATTTTTGAGAGACAGAGCACGAGCAGGGGAAACGCGGAGAGAGAGGGAGACACAGAATCTGAAACGGGCTCCAGGCTCCGAGCTGTCAGCATAGAGCCCAAACCCACAAACCCGTGAGATTATGACCTGAGCCGAAGTCGGCGCTTAACCAGCTGAGCCACCCAGGCGCCCTGACATTTGAATTTCAGATAAGCAACAAATAAATTTCTCTCTTTTTTTTTAAGTTTATTCATTTGAGTAATCTCTACACCCAACGTAGGGCTCGAACTCACGACCCCTGAGATCAAGAGCCGCACGCTCCTCCAACTGAGCCAGTCAGGCGCCCCTACCAAATAATTGCTACCGTAAGTATGCCCCGTGCAATATTTGGGACATACATATACTAACAGATTATTCACTAATTTGTGTGGAATTCAAATTTAATGGGGCTTCCATTTTATCAATATCTGTTTATCAGTATTTCATCCGGCAACTCTACCTGCTCCCAGCCCAGGGACTGGCACATAGTAGGTACTCAGTAAAGAAGGGGTTTGCTTGAGCTTTGAGATGGGTGGGAAATCACCATGTCGCCTCTCACTGACTCAGAGCGGACTTTCTAATTTACTGGAAGTGAGCTTTAATTACCAAAACGAAACTTATTTTAACCAAAAGGGACCAGAAAGTCACAGATCTGCCTGACTATCAGCACGAGGCAAGGAAGGAAAAGCCACCTTTGACAGAAGTTTACAGGAGAGAAGGAAACTAAGGCCACTTCTTCCTCGCACCCCATTGGTTCCAGCCCATTACATTCATGATTCGCTCAACAAATATTTCTTGCATACCTACTGTGCGCCAAGCGCTCCTCAATAGACCAGTGGAGTTAGTACCATCTTCTTGTTACTCCTGTTTGATCGAAGGGGGAAAGTGAAGTCTACAACAGTTAGGTGACTTGCCCAAGGTAACACAGAAGGGAGGTGTTAAATCTGGGATTAACACCCAAGGTATCTGACACCCGAGCCCTTGTTCCTTCCCTTTATGCCTCTGTAGAGGTAGGAGGCGTGAGTAATAGGGGCCCCAAGAGTAGCAGGAACCGGTCAGGTAAAGCCGACATAAATGACCAGCTGTCCCCTAGCCATCACCCAGCATTACAATTGTATCTCCTAAGTATCTCTGGGCCACCCGCTTTGCTGCCTTTTAATTACTACCCGTCTTCCCCAGTTTTCCGCTGCTCTCGGGATAACAACAAAACTCCTGACCGTGGTCAGCCAGGTTCCGCGTAATCTACTCCTGCTGAGCTCCCCAGCTTCGTCTCACTTCCTGCTACTCCCTTTGCCTGCATCAGTCAGTATGTGGCTGTCTGTTGCCACGTAACAAATCACCCCCAAGACGTGAGGCTTTAAAGCCACAACGGTTCATTATCTCTCGAGATTCTTGGGCTTGACTAGGCTCAGCTGTGTGGCTCTTCGGGGACTGACATCATCTAGAGGTGTGTCTGGCTGGGCCTCCAAGACGCTCACTCACGTCTGGTGGCTGATGCTGCCTCTTGCCTGGGAGTTCAACCGGCACTGTGGACCAGAGGCCACATGTGGCCTCTCCATGTGGCTTGGGATTCAACCAGCATGCCAGCTGGAGTGTCTCAAAAGTGAGCATTCCAGGGGCACCTGGGTGGCTCAGTTGGTTAAGCTGCAACTTCAGCTTAGGTCATGGTTTCATGGTTCATGAGTTTGAGCCCTGCGTCGGGCTCTGTGCTGACAGCTCAGGGCCTGGAGCCTGCTTCCGATTCTGTGTCTCCCTCTTTCTCTGCCCCTCCCCTGCTCACACTCTGTCTCCTTCTCCCTCAAAAAGGAAAAACATTTAATAAATAAATAAACGAACAACCAAATAAATAAATAAATAAAATAAAAGTGAGCATTCCAGAAGGTAAAAAGCAGAAACACTCCCCTCTTAACTTCAAGGCTAGGCCTGGAATTGATAGAGTACCGTTGGTGCCACTGTTTTCTGGTTAAGAAGTCACAGGCCCAGCGTGTGGAAGGGGAGGAGAAGAATCCCCATTTCTGGACGGGGAAGGATTTGTGGCCCTCTGTCGCCTACCCCTCCACCACGGCCAGTCCCAGCTCCCAATCACAGAAACCACTCCAGTTCCCGTAAGCCAAAAGGAGTTTAATACAGCGACGGGGCCTCCAATGTTGTAGGGAGGGCTGGAGAGGCTGGTTCTGGGCTGAGCTTCCAGAAATGATGCCCAGAATGACACCGCGGGCTCTGTCATGACTAAGGAGCTGGGGAATCAGGAGGCCACCACCAGCACTGCTGGCCCCGGGCTAAACTCTGCCCTGACCCCCTCCCCAGGAAAAGGGGTGCCCCAAGCTCTTCTACGATCGCAAACGAGGGTCTAGACACCAAGCTCTCTGCAACAGCTGCTGCAGAAAAACAAATGCCTCCTAAGTCTCCTTGCCTGAAAATCAGAGAGACAGGACCCCGCCTTCAAGTGTTAATGTCCACGGTACATCCAAGTGATAGAATCTAAATCACATCCAGGGACTTGGCTTCAGAAGCCCAGCTTCTCAGTCTCTCTGGGACAGGAAGGCTGTACTACAAACGATGCTGGGCAAGCATCTACGGTATCTCTACCATCCTGGGCCCTCTCTCAGTCCCTAGTAATCGCTCTGCTTCCTTGTGCCACAGGGTCTTTGCACATGCTCTTCTCTTCTGCCTACAGTTCTCTTTCCTCTCCTCTTCTGCTCCTCTTCCTTCAGATCTCAGTGCGGTATCTCCTCTGACTTTCCTACTATTTCCTATCTCCATTTTACGGATGAAGAAACTGAGGCCCAGCGAGGTTAAGTAATTTGTCCAAGAGCACACACCCAGCGAACAGGGCAGCGGGAGTCTGAACGCAGGCAGCCTGACTCCAGAGTCTGATCTTAACGGCTGCATGATGTTACGCAAAGACAAGTTCGCCTGTGTTAAAAGGCCAGGGGCAAGGCATACAGCCCACCCCGCGCCGCCCCCACCTACAAATAAACAAGAATGACGCTTCAGCAAATGTTGACAAGCCCAGGAAACTGAGAGTGACAGGCGGTGCAGGTGGAAGGTTTCAGGACAAGGTCGGATGCGTGGAGTTTGGCCCCAGCTCCCAGAAAACAGCGAGAGGCTATTTCAAATACAGCTGAGCTAGAGGAGTCCACAGGACTCTGACATTGCCTCCCTCCACTAGAGAGCAGAGAGCAAGTCACACTGTGCATCGAGGGAGGAAACCATCTCATGTCTCTCCCAAGAGGGATTCTCAATTTCAGCGGCAAAACCCACAGTCACAGTGAACAAAGTGAGCTCAGTTCTCATAACTTTAACAGGCAGAATTTTGCAGAGCAAAGAGACAGCCGTTAAGGAGAGAGAGCCATTGTAAAGGAAGGGCTTGGGGTATCACCGGTGCCCGTGCCTGCCTCCCCTGGGCAGCCAAGGCCCAGTGAAGGGAACCCAGGAGTCCAGAGGACCACACTTGATTTTTTAAGGTACTATGTCCTCGGTCCATAAGCAGCAAATGGGATCACTTGCCCTCCCCACACTATGTGTGGGATTCTTGGGGTAAAAGAATGGCCATGCCCCCTTCCCCAGCCACCACGACTCAACTCCCTCTAAAGTCAGCAGATGCTCAGCAAAGAGACAGGACCAGGAAACCTTGGTTAGCAAACCTGTTCTGCCACTTACCTGCTGTATGACTTTGGGCAAGAACCTTCTCCTCTCCAAAACTATTTCCTTGTCCATGAAATGAGGGCATTGGAGAAGAACAAAGGATTTAAACTTTGTTTCTTAGCAGTAAAACCTTTTGTTCAAAAAAAAAAATCTGGGACACCTGGGTGGCTCAGTCGGTTAAGCGTCCGACTTCGGCTCAGGTCATGATCTCACAGTTCGGGAGTACAAACCTCACGTCGGGCTCTGTGCTGCCGGCTCAGAGCCTGGAGCCTGCTTGGGATTCTGTGTCTCCCTCTCTCTCTGCCCCTCCCCTGCTCGTGATCTGTCTCTCTCTCAAAAATAAATAAACATTAAAAAAATTCTTTTTAAATCTGACATAGTCTCATCCTCTAGGTGAACAGGGACGGAGGGACTACGAGACCAGACCACTTACAACCCCCACTTCTGTGAAGCCCATGTCCTCGACTGGCTTTCCACGCTTAGGATGTCTTAGGATGCTTCGAGCCCTGCCATTTTGGAAATCCATTAGTAGTTTGTAGGGACGAAGGATTTATCTTGTGAAAGAAAAGTTTCCTACGACTGCGACTGGCTTACCCTGGGACTTTGCCCACTCTGGACCTTGGCGTTTTCAACCAGAAGCTGAAAGTTCGGGGTTCAGTGGTCTCTGCAGTCCTTTTCAGTTTTGACAACTGAACACTGCCCTGGTACTGCCCTGGTGAGGTTATGGGAAAATAAGATATGCAGGGGAGAGGAGCATATAAGGAGAAGAGCCCAGGGACAACAGAAATAAGGTGATTTTCAGGGATTCCGTTTAGGGACAACCCAAGGGGCAGCTCAGGGAGAACTGAAGCTTTTAAGAGGCAATAAACCCCAAGTCAGAACTCAATAAAAATGGTCATGGCCACAGTTTCTATTTTAGGAAGAATAGAACCAGGAGTTAAGACAGTGAGTGCGGAATATAATTTGTGGGATGGATAGATAGATGGAAGGTTGGGTGAGTGGATGGATGGATGGATGGATGGATGGATGGATGGAAGGTTTGATGGATGGATGGATGGATGGATGGATGGATGGATGGATGGAAGGAAGGTTGGATGGATGGATGGATGGATGGATGGATGGAAGGAAGGTTGATGATGGATGGATGGATGGATGGATGGATGGATGGAAGGAAGGTTGGATGGATGGATGGATGGATGGATGGAAGGAAGGTTGGATGGATGGATGGATGGATGGATGGATGGATGGATGGATGGAAGGTCAGGTGGGCAGGTGGATGGATGAATGGAAGGAAGGAAGGAAGGATGGGTGGGTGGATGGATGGAAGGTCAGGTGGGTAGGTGGATGGATGGATGGATGGATGGAAGGAAGGATGGATGGAAGGAAGGAAGGAAGGATGGATGGATGGATGGATGGATGGATGGATGGATGGATATAGGTGGATAGGTAGACAAAGGAGTGGATGGGCATGTTCAGTAGAGCATTTGGGTGGCAGGGTGTGCGTGCATACATTTGGTAGATGAGACAGATGCATATATTCAGGTAGGTAGAAGGCGGGTGAGTAAATGGGTAAATGGAATCTGTGGGTGGGCAAGCAGCCATGCAAAAAGGTGGGTGGGCATAGGGGCAGGCAGGTGGACGCCCAGGTAGTCGGATGGGTGGGTGGGTTTTCCAATGTAAGAAGAGTTCAAGGGATAAAACTTGATGGATTAGTTTGTTCAGTTTTCTTGGCCATTTACCCCATTTCCTCTTCCATACTCTACCCCCATTCAGTCAAAGACACCTGAAATGTTTACAGTGAGTTCCTCAATGTGTGGAAATTGTACAAGTGGTTGTGCATAAAATTATTTTATGTAGCTATAAAACGATCTTAGAAGAAATCCAGACACAGCTTGAAGTAACACTGAATCACGAAGCAAGAAAGATATCCCCTTGGAATCCTCTTTCAATCTTTCTGATGATCACATCAAGGAGAAAGTCCCACCTGGTGCTATTGTGTCTTTAGCACCTCGCTGATCCTTTAATCTTGCTTTTTAACAAAAGAAAGTAGACTTTGGAATCAGAGCCTTAGGCAGGCGATGCAAAGTAACGATATGTCATTTTCATTGGTTTCATTTTACTGTCACTTTGTATATTTGATACAAATTAGGATAGTGTTACAAAGCCCTTTATTCCCTTTTATTTTATTTTTTTTAATTTAATGCCTATTTATCTTTGAGAGTGAAACAGAGTGCAAGCGGGGGAGGAGCAGAGAGGGAGACATAGACTCGGAACCAGGCTTCAGCCTCCAAGCAGTCAACACAGAGCCTGATGCGGGGCTCGAACCTACGAACTGTGAGATCGTGCCCTGAGCCAAAGTCAGATACTTAACCAACTGAGCCACCCAGGCGCCCCAAAGGGCTTCTCTTTTAAATGAATGTATACGAGCAAAGCGAGTCAGCTACACATAAAATATTGTGTGAACAGTACTGATCATTGGGACAAGAGGCGCTGGGTGCGGCAAAATTCCTGAAAATTGGAGACGGTGAGAAAACACTGGTATGCAGAAGTATGAGCTGGTTATGTCATTCCAGGCTTGGTGTTTGTTCCAGATCCTTCATGAGAGGGACCCCTGCCCAGCCCACTGCCCAGTCTCTGCTGTATCCCTTCCCCCCTCCCCACTCTGGTCCGGTCCCACAAAATTCCTTTACATTCTTCCATCTTGCCAGGGGCTCTCTCGCCTTCAGACCCTTGAACCTGTACATCCCTCTGCCCGGAACTCACTCCTCCTCACCCTCGCCTGGAGAATTCCCGCTCAGCCCTCAGGTCTTGGTTAGATGCGGCCTCATGCAGGAACCTTTCCTCACCTTCCCAGCAGGGTTGTACGCTGTCCCCGCAGTAACCATCACGCCACCCAGCCTGCAGTGGAGAAACTGCCTGGCTTGCTGCCAGCACCGCCTACTAGAAGGGGAGCTGGCTGAGGACAGGGACTCTCCAGGTCACCACTCACTTATTTGTTGCTTTTACCGAGCGCCTACCCAAGGGCCAGGCACTGCTCTAGCAGATTCAGCGGTGAACAGGACAGAAAAAGTCCCTGTCCTCATTCCAGGGCGGGGCGGGGGGGGGGGGAGTTGGACGAATGTAAATAATTATTTTTAAAAACCGTATCAATTATATCTGCAATTTTGGGTTGTAATAAGTCCCCTCAATAAATGAAAACAGACTTAGGGAATTTTAAGAAAAGAAAGAGAGAGGGGGCCGCCTGGATAGCTCAGTTGGTTAAGCGTCTGACTCTTGGTTTCAGCTCAGGTCATGATCTCACGGTTGTTGGATCGAGCCCCACGTTGGGCTCTGCGCTGACGGCACGGGCTTGCTTGGGATTCTCAATCTCTCTTTTCCCCTCCCTCTCTCTCTCTCAAAATAAATAAACATTTTTTCAAAAAGAGAGAGAGGACCACCTGAATGGCTCAGTTGGTTAAGCAGCGGACTCTTGATTTTCAGCTCAGGTCACGATCTTGCAGTTCATGAGATCGAACCCCACGTAGGGCTCCATGCTAACAGCGTGCGGAGCCTGCTGCTGATTCTCTCTCTCCCTCTCTCTCTGCCTCTCCCTGGCTTGGGCTTGCTCTCTCTCAAAATAAATAAAAACTTTTAAAAATTTTTAGAAAGAGAGGGAGACAGTGAGAGAGAGAGACAAGCAGCGATGGGGACAGTGGCTGCTATTTTACATTGGGGTCAAGAAATTCCTCTCCGAGGAGGTGACATTTGTACAGTGGCCCCCACTCCGGGACTCGGGGAGGAGGCTCCCCCAGGAACGAGACCGCCTCGGGCAAACAGAAGGGATATGCCTTCTTCGCCTGCACGCCAGCCTACCCTGAGCCCTGCTGGAGCGACCGCCAACATTTGCAGAGGTACTTCCTGTTAACATTTACCTTGGCTGAATGTTTATTAATCGGGTCTATTAATAGACCTTTTCCCCCCCCTTCCTAAGGAATAACTCCTGGAAGAAGCCTTCCCTCCCTCCCCCCGCAGTGATCCTCTGCCTTGCAGAATGCTTCGGGTCTGTAAATTGCTTTTCCATCCCTTATTCATTGATCTGTTCGTTTATTTACCCACATGGCACACTACAATTTAATGAACAGGGAACCAGACAGACTCAGCTCCTACCTTCACAAGGCGTACGTCTTTGACGAGGAACGAGCCTGGGGGGCCCTGGAGGGGCCCGCCCTCTCTCTCACTTTCGGCGGCTTGGCAGAGAGCCGGCGTGGCCGGACCAGGCGAGTCTACCAGGAGCAGCTGGCGTCAGCCTTGGCGGATAGCAGGGTTCCCGGGTGCAGAGACCTTCGAGGCTCTCTGGGTGTCCTCGGGGCGCGGCTCACATCCGGACATCCCTTGATGTTATTTCTTATTCCTAAGAGAAATTGCGTGTCCCCTCCTTCCTCTTAGCCCAAAAGTGTGGGGTTGGTCCTTTCTCCTGGAGACGGTCGCGCGTCCAGCCCCCTGGCTGCTGGCGCACTGGCCCTGTGGAGGACCCACCCCTGGGAGGTGCAGAGTTCGAGGGGCCGTGGGCACGCTACCGCTTCTCTTGCTCTCCGTTCCTCCCAGGCGATCTCCACCTGCCCCGAGCGGTGCTGATGCTTTGGGTCCACGCCCCACTGCGTGGCAACCATAGTGGAGATAGAGAGGAAACCAGCAAGTACCCTAGATGCTTACGAGCGTTACAAAGGGGATGACCCCGTGCCCTGGGGGTAACTTAGGACTTGGACTCGGGGTGTCCCAGGCTGGGTTCTCTGGAGGCAGAGGCTCAGCCCATAGGTGCTTATTAGGGAGTGTTCTGAGATCAGCACCTGCGGAAGGGAGGGGCAGGGAAATGGGGGGGGAGGGGAGACCCCAGTTCTGGCCCAAGGACCTCAGCTGACCCTAGGGGAGCACTGGAGTGAGAACAGCCCTTCGGAGTTGTCCTGAGCTGGCTGGGATGGCGGGGAGGAGTTCTCTGAGTCTCCTCCCTGCCTTCGGTCATTGCTCGGTCACCAGATGCCGGCTGAAGGGTGCGGGCTGTCTGCGGGCAGCACTCCAGACCCGGGGGGCACCGAGTCTTGCATTGAAGCGAGGTCTGCAGGGTGCATCTTATGTCCACCACAAGAGGCTTCAGGAAGACTTCCTGGAGGAAGGGACATTTTGCCTTAGGGGCGCGAGGAAAGAACAGTGGTTCAGGCAAGGAGGGCAGTATGTAAGAAACCTAAAGGCAAGGTGGAAAACGGTGCTTTCAAGGAGCCGAATAACCCAGGAGGTATGCAGGTGGGTCCCTTTTAGGATGAAGAAACCACCTCACTGAGGCCAATGGACTCCCCCAAAATAAGGTTACACAGATGATAGAGCCTGGTTTAGAACCAGAGCCCGAATCCGGAGCCCTCCCGCTCCCCGCTCTCAGTCTGGAGGCCAGTCACTCTTCTCCTCACTGAGATGGCCGCTGTCACTCTCCATTCTCCCCTCGGTGCCTTCGGGCCCAGTCCCTGCAGCTCTGCCCAGCGAGACACCGACGTCCCCTCTAACTCAGCAGAGTCTGTCATTGGAAGGGATCCTGGCTCCCGCTCGGGTTAGGTTTCAGGTCAAGGGTTGATTTGTTGTTTGGACATTTGATATCGGTCTGTGGTCATGGTCACAGTTTGGCCAAGGACAGAGGGCAGGACTGAAATTAGGGCTGAATAATGATCGAATTTCTGACCGGAGCCAAGATTTAGTTAGGGGCTAGGTTTAGAGCTTAATTTATAGTGAGGACTCAACCTGGAACCAGAGTCAGGGAATGGTCTGGAATTGGGTCAGAGCTCAGCCTGGGATCAAAGAACAGTCTGGAAAAAAGATCAGGGCTCAGTTTTAGAACACGGCCGAGGGCCCAGTCTGGAACCAGGACCAGGGCCCGCCTGGGACTATGATCAGGGCTTGGCACGGAAGAGGGGGCGAGGCTCAGTCTAGCAGCAGGTTTGGGTCTTAGCCTGGAAACAGAGCCAAGGTTAAGCCTTGGGCCGAGGGCTCAGGGACGTGAATCTGTGTCCGAGCCTGGACTGAGGACTGTCAGGGCTCTGGCTTCCGGGCCCCTCAGGTCTGGAGTAGGGTGGGAGTCGGCAGGAAACACCCAGTGAGGACAGACAGACACACCCTGCCGTCAGCCCAGCTGAAGCTCCCCCCACTGCTGCAGTGCCGTGCTCCAGATCCCCTAACTCATCCCCTCCCTCCTTGGCCCAGCTCACACATGAGTGCGTGTGTGCACACACGTGCACGCACGCACGCACACACACACAGTATGTCCAGGTATGAGCCCCTTGGGAATGCCGTGGCACTGCCCAGGTCTGGTGTCTGCAGGGAACGGTCTGCACAGATCAGACGGGGCCCCAGGGCAATCAGAGTTAGCGCCCAGGAAGGCACAAAGGTGGGCGCGGGGAGCGGGAGGGGGCTCTGGCTGCGTCCCCCACAGCTCGACTCTCATGAGAGCCCAGTGCCGCCCCCCGGCCTACAGAAATCTGGGCCCCCGAGTCAACTGCCCCCCCGGAAGTCCCCTGGGATGGCCCTGCCTCCAGCCCTGGGAGGGGGATGACCGGGGGTGGAGTACAGAGCCTGGGCCGATCCTGGGGACCTGGACACCACTGCCCTGCTTCCCGTCTCTGGGCCACCTGTAAAATGGGAATAAAATTTTAAAAAATTTTTTAATATTCTATTTTATTTTGAGAGAAAGAGAGACAGAGCATGGGCAGGAGAGGGGCACAGAGAGAGAGGGAGACACAGAATCTGAGGTAGACTCCAGGCTCTGAGCTGTCAGCACAGAGCTCGAACCCACGAAACGTGTGATCATGACCTAAGATGACGTCAGATGCCTAACCGACTAAGCCGCCCAAGCGCCCTGGGGATAAAATAAATTAAGAAGGGGGAGTATTTGATAAGCGAGACGACCGGCACTCAAAGAGGGAAGGGACTGATCTTGGGTCACACAGCCTAGGGGCAGTGCGGGGGACCAGCACCCAGGGCTGCTCTAGCACCAAAACCCTTCTCTCGCCAACCCAGCCTCTTTTGTTTCTGACACTGACCGATACCCCGCTCACGTCCCAGCCCACGCAGGCTCCCAGGGAAAGGCAGAACCAGAGAGGGAATGTCCTGCCCGGGTGTCGCTTTTCACCCAGGGTCTCCCCCCAACCGCGCCTGCGGGCGAGGCCCCGGGAACATCACGTGTTATTACGGAAGTAAGACGCTCCCTGCTAGAAGGCGAGGCGGGCATCTCCCTCCCGGGAATATTTGCTGGCGGGGCAGACTGGATCTGGGCCCACCTGGGCAAGGCAGGAGAGCAGCAGAGGGGGAGGGCAGGCCAGGAGGGCTGGCAGTGGGGCAGCCTGCACACCCGCCGTGTGCTGAGGGCAGCAGGTGTCACAGAAGAGAGCTGGGCTTGGGCTGTCTTTGGCACCGACCCAAGAAGGCACCCCACCACGTGAGGGCCCCTCAACAGGACTCGTGGGGCAGATCCCTGCAGGAGGGAGTGGGGGAGAGGAGGGGCCAGATGCCCTCATCAGGGCGCCATGGAGGCCCAGACTCCCTAGGATGCAAGAGCACACACGCCTGCCCCGCGGGGAGCCGGCACTCAGGCACCTGCCACGCGGAGGGCACTGGCGGCCGGCAGGGGCGGTTCACAGAGAGGAGCCCGGTCGTGGCGGGTAAGGTGGAGGCGCTGCCTCTCGAGCCCTGATCCGCTCGGCCCCTACACCTAGGCCTTGACAGGGAGGGAGGAATGAAGAGCCAGCACGTGCTCCCACAGGGACCCACATTGGAACCACCGTGCTGAGCGAAAACGGCCATGTATTATATGATTCCATATACACGAAACGTCCAGAAGAGGCAAATCCGTAGGCAGAATGTAGATCGGCAGTTGGCTAAGGTGAGGGGCGGTAGTGGAGGATGGGCCGGGGGGCTTCTAATGGAGGGGATTTCTTCTGGGGGTGATGAAAACACTCAAGTGTGTGCGCTTGAACCGGGGAATTGTCTGCTCTGTGGACTATGTCTCAATACAGTGGTGATTTCGAAATGGAGGTGGATTTATTTGGGGGCGATCTAGGGGTTCCGGAGATCGAGGTGGGTGACGGTTGTTGGACACTGTGAATGTACTTACCGTCACTGAGCTGTCCCCTTAACAATGGCTCAAACGATAGAGTCTATGTTATACATATTTTACTTCAATTTAAAAAAAAAAGAAAAATGTAATTTTAAATTTGAAAAAAAAAAAAGGGGGAGGGAAGTAGCCCAGAACAAGACTGTGTCCTCCCAAACCCTCCAAGAGACTGGAGAACCCGCCCCCCCACCCGCCCCATGCTGCACACACATGCACACACACGCGCACTAGCACGCACGCACACGCACCCTCCAAATCCCCACAATCGGTCCTCTGGAAACAAAGGAAGGGAAAGCCTTGAATTGCCCCTGGGATTAGGATCTCAAACAGATGGCCGTGTGATAACCGAATGTGACCACGACACCCTGGGATCTGGTGCTGAACGGTTGGGGCCAGTGATTGGAGAAAGATGGAACGGTTTGCTATTAATACCCCTGCGGTCAGGGAGCTCATTAAACCGGCTACAGATGCCCGATGTCAGCTCCCCACGGAGCACAGACTCCTTGAAGGCAGGGACCACGGGGTCGGGCTCACGTGGGGCCCAGCACACAGCCGACCCATCGTGGGTCCTCAGTCAACACCCAGTGTACGAGGGAAGAGCCTCCTTCATTAGACAGAAAAGAAACCGAGGCCCAGGGAGGCCATGGCCCTGCCCACGGCCGCACGACCAGGGAAAGGTGGCAGCCAGGACCGGAACCCAGATTTCCATCTCCCGCGGCCCAGGCCCACGGCGGGCAGGGCTGGATTCCACCGACGGCCCCTCCTCCAGCCGTGCACATCTGTTGGCCTCGGTGGGATGAGGCCATCGCCCAGGAGCCGGGCCAAGAACTTAAGCGTACAGGCCAGAACAACAGAAGGCACTTCCAATGGGCGGGGTTGGCAGCTTGGGGCCAAGCCGGGGTCCCCACAGGGCTGCCTCCTCCTGTCTGGCTCCGGGAGCTGCATTCCCAAGGCCACACCTCACCCCGTCACCCGAATTCCTCCTGGCTGCGAGGCTGGAGTCCTGGGACGCTGTCCTGGTCCGCTGCTCCCTGGGGGACGAACTCAGCAGGTCGCTGCCCCTCTCCAGGTCTCAGTCTCCCTTCAAGGTGATCAGGTTCCGTCCAGCTCTGTTAGTCCAATCTGCGTGGCTCTGCTGACACTGACCCCTCAGAACGGTCGGCCCTGCCTAGTCTGAGGGAAGAGGCACCCCGCCCTTAGGTCCCCAAGCCAAGGTGGGAGGCACAGCCCTGCACACACGACCTCCCGATATGTTGGAAGAGGTGTCCCGCCGCTCGAAGGCTCCCCCCAGTCTGAGGAGGGACAGCGTCTCAGATTCAGGGACTCCCAGTCTGACGGGGGAGACCCGGGCCACCCGCGGGAGGCCCCTGCCCTGGCTGGCTTCTGCGTTTCAGACACCCTCTCCTCCTCTCCCCCTTCTACGGGTCGGGGCTCACACCTGTTTCTCCGAAACCAGCATGTCTCTCGGGTTACACGGCGGTGGGTGCCGGCTTCATGACACATGGTCCCCGCGCAGAGGCCGGACAGAAAACACACACTCCTGATACACCATTTGCTTTGTGAGAGAAGCTCTGTGGCTCAGTGGCGTCTGTCACAGTCCCCGGGATGGGGCCACCTTTCGTGTACAGGACCTGCCCCAGGCAGGCCAACAGCAGCAGGGTCTAGAATTAGGAAGCTCGCAGACTTGGGGCGCCCGGGTGGCTCAGTCGGTTGAGTGTCTGACTTCCGCTGAGGTCAAAATCTCGCAATTCGTGAGTTCGAGCCTCACATCGGGTTCACTGCTGTCAGCACAGAGCCCGCTTTGGATCCTCTGTCCCTCTCTCTCTGCCCCTCCCCCACTTGCTCTCTCTCAAAAATAAATAAATATTTAAAAAAAAAAAAAAAAAAGGAAGAGCTCAGCCTGGATAGGGTCGTTCCTCCCGTGCAAGGCCCAAAGACCAAGGCCGGCCTAAGTCTCGGACAACCTGTTCTAGAAACCTGGCTCTGAGCCGTCTGGCATCCACGGCGTCCAGGCCTGGTCCTCGCAGCACCCCCGAAAACCTGGGTCTATTGCTGCTGAAGAGACTCAGGGCTCGATTCCCCAGCTGGAAGACGCGATTGATAAAAGTAACACCCTGTGAAAGGGAATTGTGAAAGATTAAACGTAAGGCAGGCAGAATGTTAGCGCGGCGCCCAGCCAAGGAGAACAGTTGCTGTTTTATGGGTTCTTTCCTCCCAGTTCAGCATTCAAACCCCGTTCTTGCCCGGGGGACTCGCTCCCGGGGTGAACCCTGCAGGGAGGCGGCGGTCCTCCCAGTGCCGAGGCTGGCCCTCTCGCCCCATCCGCCAGGAGCGGGCATGTGATCCGACTCGTCAGGGGCCCGCCCTGAGTTCGGGGCCGACCACGGTGCGGCGGAGGACGGTGCAGATCATTCTCGGGGGACGGCAGCTGCGCCCGGGCCGTGACACTCAGCCATGGTGGCCCCGGCGGCAGCATCAGAACCAGACGTCTCCTCGAGGGGCCGCTTGCTGCGTCCTGAGCCGCCGGCCCCCTTCGACGCCTGCCCTTTCCCGAGGCCGGTTGGTGTCCTTCCAATAAATTCCTGCTTTGCTTCAATTAGTGCGCGTCAGTTTCTACCGTTTCCGACTAAAAAACTTGACTGGTTTAGAAATTGGGCTGAGGGGGTGGGTTTCAGACAACACACCCTCAGGGAGAACGAGGGAAATAATTATCTGGTCAGGCTGGGGCTGAAGGTAGCAAAAATCCACTTAGTATCCAGGGACGGGAAGCTAGCAGGCTGTGGTATGTAGTGGTGTAACAGCTAATTAAATTAAATTAATGAATTACGTTATGGCCTGTGGCCATCTGGAAAAAGTGCCATTGAAGGCATAGCTTGGAGGGCGCGAATTGCTACTGCCATTGAACACACGAACAGCACGGAGATTTTAAAGATCGAGCGGCCGCTTCCAGGACACGGGACCATTAAAAGAATGACGGCTTCTGTCCCTAAATTCTTGGCTCAAGGCTTGGACTGGAGTCTAGGAACTTTTTTTTTTCCAGCTGGGCTAGAAATTCTCTTATCTTTTACTGCAGCAGGTTTAAGTTTGAGGAAACCTACATGCAAACGGGGTCCCTGGCATTCCAAAGTGCAGGGGCGGCTGGGTTCACGGCTGCCTCTGCCTCTGCTGCATGAATGCTGATGGCTCCAGGCTGCTCCCGGGTCTCTGCTCGCTCCGCTCCCTGCAGCATACGGGACGCATTCGGCTGCAAGTGACTGAACCCTCTGGGAAAGGGGAAACCCGGGGTGGGGGGGCTCCTGGGCACGGCACAGTTCCCAGCAGCTCCCGGTGCCCTCGGGGGCGCCACTGCGCTCTCTCTCCCTTCCTTCCGCCTGCCTCGCGGTTGGCTTCAGGCAGTGGTGCTGGGCTGGCTTACGCGGGCTTGAAAGTGCTGACCGTGCGCACTCTACGTCCACGTGTGCTCAGGGACGTCCTGCTGGCAGCTTGCAATTGGCCGCGAAGCGGATATTTACACCATGGAAATCAGCAAACGCTACGAATCAGTGCCTTTTTTCTTTTTCTTTTTTTTTTTCAGTTGGAAAGGCGGTATCCTGCTAGGTCTGGTTCCCTAAGGGGTGGCAATGGGGCCATGTGCTTCTTCGTGTACGTCCCGAAGAGGGAGAGGGGAGAATCTGCCTCCCTGACCACAGAACCAGGTCGGTTTTCCAGCCTCGCCGAGCGCCGGAACCAGGGAGAACGCCGGGACTGGTGGAGTCTCCCCAGGTCCCTCCCCGGAGCTGGAGGCCGCCAGCCGCCCTGAAGCGCAGGGCCGTGGGGAGGGCGGATCTCTGAACAAAGTGGGTCCTTCAGGGATGAGGAAAGGGGGAGCGGAGACGATGAGTGGCCGCTGTGCCCGCCACCCCCTCTTAGGGTGCCCACCCACACCCGTGGCTTCTCTGACGACTACCAGCGCTAAGTTCCCGCGCAGACGGGTGTAACCGACCAGCACTGGAAATCTCCACTTGGATGAGAAGAAAACAGCCCTGGAGCACTTGGGTGGCTCAGTCGGACTCCTGATTTCGGCTCATGGGATCTGGCCCTGCTGTGCTGACAGTGCAGAGTCTGCTTGGGATTCTCTCTCTCCTTCCCTCGGACCCTCCCTCCCTCCCTCCCTCCCTCTCTGTCTGTCTCAAAGATAAATCAATAAACATCAAAGAAGAAGAAGGACAATCCCAACAGCTAACGAGCCTAGCGCTGGGCACGAGCCAGCTGATGGTCCCAGGGCTTCACATCATCGGCTCATCCAACCACAGAACAGCCCTCATGAGGCGGGTGCCCTGGTCGCCCCCCTCCGCAGACGAGGAAAGTGAGGCTCAGAGGGGCGGCACAACTCGCCAGCGTCCACAGTGGCGGCACTGGGGTGGGGAACCAGCCTGGCTCCCCGGCTCCAGGTCCTGACTTGGAAACTCCACTCCGCCCTGCCCCCCACAGGAGCCTCAAAGTCACTGCCTTCTCTCCACACCTGCTTCAAGCCCTTCCCTGCTCTCCTAACCCTCCAACTCAACATTCAGGTATCACGGAAGGCAGCTCTGTTCTAGAAAGCCTTTCTAACCCACGCCAGGCCGGACGCCCCCTCTGTGGCCGGCACGGTGGCCTCTGCTCCCCCCGCCGGAGCCCCTAGCGCCGGGCGCTGTAAGTGTCTGGTTTCTTGTCTGTTTCCATGAGGGCAGGAAATGGGTCCGAGCCCTCCGCATGCCGGGTGGCCTCAGTGGGACCAGTCCCCTCTCCCGCCGCCGCGCCTCCCCAGCCGTCTACTTCACACGCTCGGCACGGATTTCCCCACCTCCGCTCCTCGGCCTCCTTCCTGCTCTACTCTTTTATTAAGATTCTAATTAAATAATTCTAATGAAATGTAATGAGCTGAATCGACAAACTCACTGCGATGAAGCACCGTTCGAGACATTCTCTCCCCTGCGGCGAGAAGGCACGGGGTCTGTACTGCCCCGGGGGACTCAGCGGGGCCGGGACTGAACACCAGGCTCGAGGGACATTGTCCCCACGGGCCAGAAACACTGGCCTGGCACCCCCAGCCCAGCTGAGGCCTCCCCTGAGCAGGCCACCCTGGGTGCCACGCTGTAGGCAGAGGTCTGCCCGGACCTCACCTTCTGGCCCTCTTTCGGCCCAAGCCCCAGGCCCGCCCCCCGCGTTGCCCCCTCCGCACCAGACCAAGCGGGGTTGGCTAAGCGCATGGGCGCCTCCCCTTCAGCCCTGCTCTCTGAAGAAGGAGAAAGCCCTGGACCCGAGTCTGGCCCCTGCCCTTCAGCGTGGCTTCCGACAAGTTCCCTCCCTTCTCTGGGCCCCAGACCGGTTTCCAGCAAACCTCAGGGTACTGGCCCGAGGCGGGGTGCTGTGAAGGAGGAAGGGCCCTGGTGTGTTGACTCAGGCCTGGCCTCGCACCCTGCTCCTGGCCCTCCCTGCCTGTGTGACCTGAACAAGTCCCTTCATCTCTCTGAGCCTCAGTTTCCTCATCTATAAAATGGGACCAACATCACCTACTCCGTGGAGCGCTTGTGAAAATTCCATTAAAACAACAATGAGGGGCACCTGGGTGGCTCAGTCCGTTAAGCGGCTGACTTCAGCTCAGGTCATGATCTCATGGGCTGTGAGTTCGAGCCCCGGGTCGGGCTCTGTGCTGCCGGCTCAGAGCCGTGGAGCCTGCTTCGGATTCTGTGTCTCCCTCTCTCTCTGCCCTCCTTCTGCTCACGCTCTGTCTCTATGTCTCTCAAAAATAAAATAAAAATGCTAAAAAAAAAATAAAAAAAACAACAACGACGAGGCATAGGCTGAGTGCTTGATAAATTATGACCACGATGTAGCCCAATCCATTTGCCCTTCCCCAACCCTGGGGACTGAGCGCTGAGGTCGGGGGAGTTAGAACTTTCCGGATCTTCTAAATCTGACCCACTTGCCTTCTCGCTCCGGGTTAGACCAGACAGATCGGCTAGTGTTGGGACACAGCACCCTCGGGGCCTCAGACACGACTTTATATCCCCCACTCGCAGGCCCTGCCTGGGCAGCGGCCCCCAGTCACAGCAGCCCGTGAACTTCCTCTCAGGCCTGACCTCACAACCTCGAGGCAGACGAGGCAGAGATCCACTCCCATTTCACAAAGACAAGGCTCCGAAAGGGGTGGTGACTTGCTCAGGTCACACAGCTAGGCAGCGGGAGTCAGGACCGGAACCCGGGACCTCTGGCTCTGACACCAGTGAGCCACTGACTGCCATCTCCCCCTCAAAGTGCCATGTGGCCCAGGCCGTGAGACCCAGCAGGCATGGAGGCAGGCAGGGACACAGAGGAGGACAGGGAGAGGCCGCAGAGCAAGGCTGAAGAGCGGTGCCCTGGTTCCTGGGCTGCCCCGGGCTCACCCGGCCGCCTGGCCTCCAGCCTCGGGCTCTGCTGGCAGGCAGAGCAACACGGACTCTGGAGTCAGGCAGACCTGGGCTCGAGTCCTGCCACTGCACCCGCTTGATGTGTCACGCAGCCACTGATGGCACCTCTGTGAGCCTAGGTCTCTTCACAGGGTTAGTGAGGGGGTGTTTGTATCCCCAGAAAAAAATGGAGGGCTTTGTGAATATTCTGTCGCAGCCTGTGTATTAGCTCCCTGGGGCTGCGGCGGCAAAGCACACCAACGGGGTGGCTTAGAGCAACAGAAATGCATTGTCTCACAGTTGCCGAGGCCAGAAGACCGGGCTCCGTCTGTCACCTGCAGGGTAAGGACCTCGCCTTGTCTCTGCCAGCCTCTGACTGCCCTGGAGGTCCCCGGTTTACGGCCGCGTGCTTCCAGCCTTCACATGGGCGCTCTCCCTGTGTCTCCTCGGTCTTTCCTCTGTGCGTGTGTCCGTCTTGCCCAAATCCCCCCTTTGCTAACGGTATCAGTCACATTGGATGAGGGCCCACCCAAATGACCTTGTTTAAACTCAGCTACTGCTGTAAAGACCCTATTCTCAAATAAGGCCACATTCTGGGGCGCCTGGGTGGCTCAGTCGGTTGAGCATCGGACTTCGGCTCAGGTCATGTCTCACAGTCCATGAGTTCGAGCCCTGCGTCAGGTTCTCTGCATAGCACCTGCTTTGAATCCTCTGTTCCCCTCTCTCTCTGCCTCGCCCCTGCTTCCTCTCTCTCTCTTAAAAATAAATCAACATCAGGGGCGCCTGGGTGGCTCAGTCGGTTCGCGGCCGACTTCAGCTCAGGTCATGATCTCATGGTCTGTGAGTTCGAGCCCTGCGTCGGGCTCTGTGCTGATGGCTCAGAGCCTGGAGCCTGCTTCCGATTCTGTGTCTCCCTCTCTCTCTGCCCTTCCCCTGTTCACGCTGTGCCTCTATGTCTCTCAAAAATAAACATTAAAAAAAAATTTAAAAATAAATCAACATCAAATAAGGCCACATTCTGAAACACTGGGGTTTGGAATTTCCAGGTAGCTTTTTGGGAGGGCACAAGGCAACTGCTGACAGGAGGCGAAGCTCTTTCGTACCCGCTTGGTCCTTCCCGGCAGGCCAGCGGGACTGTCCTCCTGCAAGATGAGGACACGTGGAGGCTCACAAGGCCGCACGGCGAAGGACTCTCGGAGCCAGGGTTCGAACTTCTGTCCCCGCATCTGGTGCTTTTCCACGACCTTCTTTAAATTTCAGATGAGGAGAGAGAGCCCCGAGCTACCCTTCGGGGACCAGGCGCTTGATCCCGAACTGGAGTCGGCGTCAATAACCACCACCACCGTGGACCAAACACTGAGCGCGAGTGAGGCACCCGGCTCTCTCCTCACGGCCTCCCGCGGCTGCTCTTACAGCCGCACTACCGGGCCCAAACCCAGACAGGGGTGACGGGGCAAGTAACTTCCCCTCCCCGGGCCTCAGTTTCCTCTTCTCTGACACGGGGACGGCAGCCATTTTAGAGGGTTATTGTGAGGAGTCAAGGCGGTGGCTTCTTGCAGAGCCCTCAGCACAGTGCCTGGCACACAGGGAGTGCTCTCTTAGACCTCCTGGTAACACCCGGAGGTGGGCCCCCCCTCCACAGACGGGGACGCGGCAGCCATCTGACCAGCAGTACGAGGTAGGAGGTGGCAGAAGTGGGATCTGAACTCAGGTCCTTCTGACTCCTAGCTCTGTGCCCTTTCCACAGTAAGTACAGTAAGTACTGAAGACGTGGCTTTTCCCGAAGGCCCTTAGGTCTAGGAATCTGGCTGTTACTTAAGGCTGGAGCGGCTCGAACATCGGTCTTCCTCACTGGGTGGAGACAGCCCTGATCCAACTTGGTCGCCGGGGGAGGAGGAGGTCTCTGGGTTTAAAGCACGTGGCTGGAGGTCCTCTCTACCTCAACCGTCAGACCCCCAGGGGGCAGACCTTCACCCCAAGTCCCCAAGAAGCACACGCCGACTCTGCTGGGTCCCGCGGGCCATCTGTTTTGCTTCACTATAAAAACTAGAGCTGAGCTCTGTGGAATGTCAAGCAAGCAGGGGGCCCGGGCAGTGACTGAGCCAAAATCAAAGTCATTCCCTGCTGCTGCCCCCTACAGACAAGCAGGGACCCATACATACGCACGAAGGGATACACACGCCCACTCCCCCCTCCCCCGCCCCGCCCCGCCCTGGGACTCACGTGTTCCCGGGCTCACGTGCCCGCCACACACACGGACCCAGTGAGCGGACATGGGCTCGCTCCACACCCCCGAGTGACACAGTACGCCTCGAGGCACTTGCTGCACCCAGCCTGTGGCTGGCAGGACTTCGAGATGCCAGCCCCCCGCGGCAGACAAGGCTGCACAAACTCCGGACCCAGACCCACGCAAACCCACAGTGTCACTGACACGCAGATGTGGGTCCCTGGCAGGCGCACGAGGTTGTCCTCCGGCTGGAAAACAGAGAGGGAGGAGATGCCGTTCTGTTTTCAAGCTTCGGCCTGCCCCTTTCCTAGCCCTGAGCCTGCCTTCTCCCGGCCCTGACCTTGGATGGCTGTGGTAGCCCTGAGGTCTCTGCATCCACCTTTGCGTGCGGTCTCTCTCACTCCCATCTCTCCCCGCACGGAACTTTCTCATGACTGTCTTGCTCGGAAGCCAGTCGAAGGCCCCTGCCGTGGGCCTGAGGCCCCACACGCCTGACCTGCTCCCGGAACTCCCTCCTCAGCTTTCCCCTCGGGCCACGCCCATCTCGCTCCTTCTTCTGACCCTGGTACATTCCACACTTCTGCCCGCCTGGGGGTGGGGGGGAGGGGGTTGCACTTGCTATGATGCTCCTTCCTCAAAATCGGCCATGAGTTCGGCTCCTTACTTCCTGCGGTCTCTGCTCAAGTGTCCCCACCCACCCTGGGAAAGCAGCCCTGCCCGCCCTATTGCTCGAACCCCTCGCCCCAAGGTGAGCACCTTCACAGGACTGGGCACCAGGGATTACGGGTTCATATCTGCAGGGGAGGGGGCTCCGTATCCCCTCTCCCGTAGCGGGACGTCAACTCCTCCTAGAACCTGCCTGGCATATGGGGGTACTCAATCCGTGGTGATCCCAGCCAGCACCCAGGGGCAGAGGCCGGGCTCACGTTCAGACACCCTGACGGTGTGGTGTGGTCCTGGTTCTGTCATTTATCAGGTCACTTTGCCTCTCAGAGGCTCGGCTCTCATAAGGCTGTCATGAGGATTAATGATCTGTGGGTGACTCTTGGTGCAGCACCTGAGGGGGCATGTGTGGCAGGTAGGACTAACCACCCCCCGGAGTGCAGGCTGGGAGGGGTGCCGGGTGGTCTCAGGGCTGCTCAGCACCACTTCCCTTTTGAAGTTTTTTCCTAAGTTTATTTTGAGAGAGAGTGCGCGCACAGGGGAGGGGCAGAGAGAAAGGGAGAGAGAGAATCCCAAGCCGGCTCCACACTGTCAGCACAGGGCCCAATGTGGGGCTCAAACCCACAAACCGTGAGATCATGACCTGAGCCGAAACCGGGCGCTTACCCGCCTGAGCCGCCCAGGCGCCCCAGCCCCACCTCCCTTCTACGTGCCCTCTTGGATCTCAGGGCTAGACGCCTACAAACCACCTTCCCACCTCCATGTGTGAGCTGACTCCAAGCAGCTTCTGCCTGCGAGACCGGGTCACGTGAGAGCCACAGCAGAGGGGGCTCCGAGATGCCGGACAGCAACTCCCTCGACCCCTAGCTTCCCTGGTTCCCTGAGCCCTTGCTGGGGCCACCTGCACGTCCCTAGCCCTGCCAGTGGGTTTGTGAGTGGAATCTCCTTATGAAGAGACTTATTTCCTACTTGAAACTGCCAAGGATAGAATGTTTCTGGACTGGATCCTGAACGGACAAGGAAGGTTCTCAAGTTCTCCCAGGGGGCACACTTTGATGGTGGGGACAAGTGGCATCGGGGTAGAGGTGGTGGGCCGGGGCTCATCTCCTCTTCCACTCTGCCGCCGGGAAAGGTGGGGTGCCTCTCCCCTGGGCTGAGTGAGGCTGGTCTTCCCCACCCCTGCCTCGCCCCGCCCCACCCCCAGAGCCACCCTCACAAGGACAGAGGGAAAGGGCCGTGGACGGTGTGTTCAGCACCTTACAAATATAAACTATTCGTTAACTCATTCAGTCCTCAAAACACCCCAGCTTGGACAAAACTGTTACCGCATCCTACCTTCCCCGCGAGGAAACTGAGGCCCAACTATGAAGTCGTTTACACGGCTAGTAAGTGGTAAAGCTGAGATTCGGGCCCAGGCTGGCTCCAGAGGCTGTGCTCGTAACCACGGCTCTGGGCTCTCTCTTCTGGGGCTTGTAAGCCAGCAGCCACTTTCCCAGATGCCCCCGGACCTCGAGCACATGGTCCTTCCCAGTGAGTGTGGGGGAGGGACTTCTCTTTCCTCCCCCTGGGGTGGAGGATTGAGCACGGGGCCCGCAGGAAAAAAAAACGAAGGCTGGAATATCACTCTGGTTGGCCGCCCACACAGCGTGGGAAGTCCTATCCCTCTGTGGGCCTCAGTTTCCCAGCTATAAACAAAGTGGGTGGGCTGGAGGGCCTTTAGGGGCTCTTCCGGCACTAACATTCTAGAATCCTGATTTAAAGACATTTTGAAAACCAGGATGTCTGGTCAGCGCAGTGGAGTAGCCCACACACGTTTTACCAAACCAGGCTGGGCCGTGTGTGGCAGAGACCGAGAGCGCCACACCCGGG
Source organism: Paguma larvata (assembly GCA_030068075.1). Classification (NCBI taxonomy): domain Eukaryota; kingdom Metazoa; phylum Chordata; class Mammalia; order Carnivora; family Viverridae; genus Paguma; species Paguma larvata. The sequence goes on along the minus strand of CM057833.1, from coordinate 18,652,764 downwards.
GCGCCTGGAGAAGTCTGTCATAGGACGGGTTCACCCCCAGAACGGATACCCTGCAGAATGGACCATGGCGCCACAGAGGCAAGCCTTGCCTACTGCTCCAGGGTGCCCCCCCGCTTCAGGGTCCTCATTAGGAAGCCAGGTTGGCCGACCCCCTTCGATAAGCAGACTCCAGTTAATGACGGCCACCCTGCGCCAGGGGCTAAGCTGAACACTGGGCCCACCGGTGTCTCAAACCCAGGCTTTGGCCGCCCAGAGCTCAGGGTAACGAAGGCAGTCTCCAACCTTTGTACCCCACTTCGAGGCCCAGCAGGAACACTCCCCTCTTCCGGAAGCTCTTGCTGGCTCCCTCAGCTCCGACTTCCGATGTCGGCCTGGTGTGGTGCAGACCTGGCCCATGCCCAGCTCTCCAGGGCATCGTGACCCACAACCCTTAGACTGTGAAGAGATCAGGACAGGCCCTCATAGCCCCACCCCACGCCAGGGCTCAGCAGGTGCAGTCAGAATTGTTGCTTGGCAACCAGGACTTGTGACACAGCTCACATCTGTCCGGGCTGGAAGCAAAGGCACCAACCTGATCCAGCATCTATGTTACTGGGCGCTTGGCTCGGCAGTCCTTAAGCAAGCAAGGTATTGTCCGAACATTCCAAGTAACCCACGGAGAGGCAGGGCCATTCCGGGACGGTGGAGAACACACAGGCTCTGAATCCCAGGCCTGCCTCTTTTCCACCTGTGGGAGGCTGGCAGGCCACATAAGCTCCGTGAGCCTCGGTTTCAAGGTCTCTAAAATGGGCTTATAATGCCTACTAGCCCAGTCACTGTGCAGCAGCTTCAACTAGCTGATGTGTGCAGGCACTGCCTGTGTTCCCGAGCTGTGCTCCCCTTCTTGGCACCTCTGAGGCTGTCACTCGCCACCAGCAACGCACTGAATCTGCCCCCGGAGGAAGCCTTCCTCCTCTGAGAGACCCCAGAACTCACCGGCCACCCCTTCCCTGCCAGCCACAGGCCGGGCAATGCCTACTGGGGGGCAATATACGGCGCTGATGAGACACGGCTGCCAAGTCCTCAGCCGGGCAGGGCCAGAGCAGCAGCTACAGGGCAGCTACCTGGTCAGAGGCAGGAAGGGCCTGTCTGCGTGTGGACCAGTCTGGAAGACGGCCCCTGCCTTAGCTGCCACTCCGCCCACGGAGACCCCCACTGGCCGGCAGCTCTCGTCCGTCCCGTGGGAGAGGCTGCCCATTGCTGGGCGCGGCGGCCCGGCTTAGACTCGCCCTTCACTCCGCAGGGTGGGCAGCGCCGTGTAAATACACAAGCACCGGACCGGGGCCACCTGGGGTTCGAACCCCAGGTCCGCCCCTTACCGGCTGTGAGACTTTGGTCAATTCACTTATCCTCCCTGACCCTCAATTGTCCCATCTTTTTTTATTATTGTTATTATTTTTTTTTTTTTGGCATTTATTTATTTTGAGAGAGAGAGAGACAGAGCATGAGCAGGGGAAGGGCAGAGAGAGAGGGAGACACAGAATCTGAAGCAGGCTCCAGGCTCTGAGCTGTCAGCACAGAGCCTGACGCAGGGCCCGAATCCATGAGCAAGATCATGACCTGAGCCGAAGTCAGACGCTCAACCGACTGAGCCACCGAGGCGCCCCTGTCCCATCTTGAAAATGGGACTGGGTCCACCCATCTCCTGGCAGGATTGTTACAATCAGCATCAGCGACGTCAGGTGTAAAGGACCTAAGAGGGCCTGGCCTGTATTCGACCCTGGAGAAAGGGTCATGTCCTGAGAGATAACGGGCCGCCTGCTGTGATCTGTATACGTGCAATGGCGGGAGGGGGAAGGCCAGACCCCGAGCCATAACTGCGGGCACGGAACCCACCCCAATTCCTTATCTGGGCTTGTCCAAAAGTCCTTGGAGAGACAGAACTGAGACGGTATCTCCTCCTGGGAGAGGAGACCTCGACACCCACCCGCTGAAGCTGAAGGTCACATCAAATCCGAAAGGCGACTCTGCTCTTCCCGGCTTCATCCGTTATGCATGAAAGAGCAGGCGGCGGGTGCTCGGGATTCATAATTTGAGACATCCGGAGACGAAGAGCGTTGGCCAAATTTAAACCGAAAGATGAACTTGTTGGGTGTCTTTTCAGATTATGGGAGAAGAAGAAAGGAGAGAATTTCTTAGTCATCTACGATCCACTCAGAACTCACGGGGAGTCTGCCTGACTGGCTGACATCACGGGCCCCGCCTCTGGGTTCCGGACATTTTAAATATCACTGTTTGGAAGGGACAGAGGGATAAATGTTGGACATCGCCAGTGGATCCTGAAGAGAGGCCTTTCTGTGGCAGACACCGTGCGGCTAACAAGAGGCCGGGGCGGCAGGACGACTGGCGTGGCTCCAGGGAGGTCGGGATGTGGTGGGGTCAAGGGGCGCACAAAACCGAGTCTGGCCTATGGTTCTGCAAAGTACTGGGAGCATGACTGCCCTTCTCCCCAGCCTTAGTGCCTGCAGCAGCGAAGGAGCTAAAAAGCACCTGGCTGGGCTCAGATGAGATCAGGTTTAGCACCGGGCACATAGTATGAGGTCAGTTAACAGCAGGTGGCTTTGTTATCAATTTTACTTTGACTTCCTTAAATGCACTCAGCCCAGGGGCACCTGGGTGGCTCGGGCAGATACAGACTCTTGAGGTCAGCTCCGGTGTTGACCTCAGGGTTGCAAGTTCAAGCCCCGCATCAGATCTTGATCAGGTCTTGATCTCCCTGATCTTAATGAGCTAAGATCTCTTGATCTTAATGAGCTTCATTAAGCCCCATGCTGAGCCCCACATTGGGTGTGGAGCCTGCTAGAATGTATTTGGTCCAAATGCCTTTTGCTCTGAGATGAGCTGAGAGCCGTCTCGGTAGCCACAGCGACATAACGGTTACCCCCAAGTCTCACCAAACCCAGGGAGGTGGGAGGCATGGAGCCTGTTGAACCCTCTTCCCAAACGGGGAAACTGAGGCTCAAGAAAGAAGTGACTGACTCAGTGTCACAGCCTGAGCTAAGACCTTGGGTCTCCCAAGTCACTAAAACGCTTTCCACCATCCTCCACCCTGGTCCCTAGTCACACCAAAGCCACATGTCTGGGTCCACCTGGACCCTGTCTGGACTGCCAGCCCCAGCACGGAGCCCCAGGCCCGGCTTGTGTTTAGCACAGAGTCCATCGAACGAACGAATGTCATGGACCCATGTGAGAACAAGATGGGAACGATGGAGCTCCTCTCCAAGAAAGGCGCCCATGTGGACACACGCGTGATCACGTGCACCTTCCACGGGTTCGCAGACCCCTGACCGGGACGCCCTGACCTGGATCGCTGGTGTGGCCTCGCCGAGCTACCCAGGGACGACCTCACCACACCCCCACACCTGCTAGGTGAGAAGGGGCTCCCGGCCGGGCTTCCGCGGAGGACCACAGACCACTACCCCCCACCACATCTCGGCCTGCAGTCACTGCTGTTATAACCACTAACAGCAGGAACTGCCCAAACCACCACGCTCCCACATGGCCACGGGCGCTCCCGGCAAACGCTCTTTGTATTTCAAAAAGAGAATCTTTATTACTTATTCTTTTCCTCATTAGAACGTCTTTAACAGCAACACAAAGTAAAGCATAAGACTCATCTGCAGACACACGGGAGCACACCCGACAGCTTGCCAGCCAGAGACCACCGCGAAGGCCAAGCCGGACACTCTCTCTCTCTCTCTCTCTCACACACACACACACACACACACACACACACACACGCATGGCCTCTTGGGGCTCCTGGATCCTCCTGCCAGGAACGGCTTGTCAGGCCCAACACGTGCTGCCTCGTAACGAATCCAGGGGCCGGTACCAAGGAGGTCTGGGGTGGGTGGCAAGGTGCAAGAGCTGGGCAGGGAAAGGCGTGACCCCATAGTCTGACAGACTCTACGAATGCCACCCCCCTCCTCGCCCAGGCACTTCTGTCTCTGTGCTGATTCAAGTGCTTGGACAAGCAGATTCTGAGACATGGTGTGTGTGTCTCCTGCGCTGGTGGAACCTGCTCCAACTGTGATCGGTGACTTGAGTTTAGCAAGGCCGGGCCTGGGAGGCACCTCTGGATGGAGAGGACCCTGGCAGCCCTGATGGGTGCCCCGAGGAGTGACGCGGTGGGCGTGGGAGAGGAAGGGAGACTCTGAGGACAGACTGCCGCTGACCTGTCCCACCCCAGGGGCGAAAGTCAGGAAGAGCGTGATGCGTCCAGAGTTTGGTTTTGTTTCAACCTCGGAATTAGCATCAATACTTCCATTTCCACGGAAAGCGGCAGCCAGCCAGCCAGCAGGGCACGGAGGCCCAAGCCGGTTCTGTGTGGAAAGGCACCAGATGGTTTGTTACGAAACACATTTTGGTCAGAAAATAGCTGGGGTTTTTGGTTCCTGGGAGGACAACAAAGCCAAAAAGAAAGGAGGTGCGAGCTGGGAGAAGCGAGGGTGAGAAGGCAACTTTGGCATGGGACCTGGTTCTATTCTGCGCTCCACCCCCACCACGCGCGGGGCCGCTTCCTCACCTGCCAAATGGCGACCAGAGAGTCCTGACCAAGTCTAGGTGTTGGGCTCCTCACACTGTCCCAGGAAGCGTGGGGAATTGGGGCTCAGAGACACCCGTGCGGACGGAACAGGAGGGCACACGCTCATCCGACGGGGGCGGGGCGGGGGACCCCGCAGGGCAGTCACACAGAGATGATCCCCACTGTGGCAGTCAGACCTGGGGGACCTCCGAGCACCCGTGGGGACCATCCACGGGGACTTGAGGCCCTCCTTGGGGGAATGCAGACAGAAAGCTCTATGCAAAGCAGCACCACTGAGGAGCCCCTGGGGGGCCGCACCTGCCGTGTGTGCTTTAAAGTGCCAGCTACGTGTTGTCTTTGGTCAGGGGCTGCGCCTCTGTCTCTCAGAGCCCAGGGGGCCCACGCCTGCTGGGGTCCCCGGCACCAGAGGCACCAGACTCGGGGCTCCCCTGAGGCCGCAGAGCCCTCCTGTGCTCAAAAGATGACAGCTTTCTCTAAGGAGTGGGGACGCCTCCAGGGAAATTTGGGTCCTTAGAGAAAGAGAAGGGACAGGAAATGCTTTGGTCACCATCCTGACACCCACGGCAGAGCCGAGCTTTCCCGGGAGAGGGCAGAAAGCTGTAAAAACACTGCACTTGTGCCTGATGCAAAACTGGCTTCCGAGTTGAACCAGGAGTCACTGAATAAATATTCAAGGCATCCGTCAGTTCTTAGGGAAAGAGTGTGGCGAAAAAAAACAAAAATTCCTCCTCTCCCCCTGCCTGATTGGATGCAGCTTGGATCCCAGGCCAGCAGCGCCGCCACCCGGAAGAAGGCGGCTGGGGGTCCCGGAGCGGGCCCCACTCCGCCACAAGAGGCTTTGGTCTGTCTCGGGTCCCGCCAGCCCCAGGGCCCTCAGAAGCTGAAGACGTCATCCTGTTCGGGGCCGCCGCTGTCAGGCTTGTCCCAGTCGACAGGTGAGAGGCACTGGGCGTAACGGATGTCCTGTGCCGTCAGTCCAGTGTCCAGGACCTGAGGGTTCGTCCGAGACTGGGCGAGCCTGGAAGGCAGAGCTGTGTGAGCCGAGGGTCCCCGAAGGGGCTGGCAGGGGCCTGAGAGGCCAGTCCAGGTCAGAGTGAGAGGGCGAGGATGGGAGAAGGCCAGGACGCAGGGGCCGGAAGAAAAACCCCAGGCATCAGGAGAGGTGGGGCCCCTGACCAGAGTACCCTTGAGGGCCCGACGCTCAGAAGGCTGGGGGACAGCGGCACTCCCGCCCCCCGGGCTCCGCCAGGAACGGGGTGGCGGGGGGTGGCAGCGCTGGCGAGGGCACCGAGGGGCATGTGCAGGACGGAGGCGGCAGGAGACTACTGGCTAAAGCTGTGTTCACCACAGTGCCATTCAAAACACAGGCTTACACAGGAAGAGAACCGAAACATCCAAAGAATAGGGGGGAGTTCAGTAAATTACGACAAGAATGCGCGGCGGGCAGTGAGCGAGGTGTTTACAAGTTGGTAACAGCCTGGGAAATAAATGCTCCTGGGGTGGCAATGTTAGGGGAAATCGGGCTCCCCAGATGCAAACACCATGCACGAGCTGATCAATGCAAAAAAAAGGACAAAGTGTCTATGTATAGGATTGGCATGAATCAGGCCCAAAAGTCTGGGCTGTGGGATTACAGGGTGGTGTTCTTTCCTGTCTCATGCTCTGCTGATTTTCGAAGTTGTTAATAAGGGCACATGGTACTTTAATAATCTGGAACAAGCAAACGGAAGATTTTCTTAAAGTGAGGGGGCTGCAGTCAGTGCGTGCAGTTAGTGAGGCAGGGAACAGTGAGAAGAATGTCTCTGCCTCCATGAAAGGACCACCCGTGTAACCCCCCGCCCCAGGGGTGTCTACCAGGCACCCGCAGGAAGGTCTCGGGGAGGAAGGAGAAGGCTGCAGGGGGCTGCCCAGGGTCTCCGGGGAGACAGGGGTCCTGACTGCCCAGGCCTCTCTTCAGCCCAGGCTTCTCAGTGCCATGTCCCCAAGCTGAAGGGAGCCATGGCTACGGGGGGATGGCCCCTGGGAAGATGGGGAAATGCCACCACCCCCAGGCAAGACCAAAATACCTCCTTGCTGCGCCTGCCATCCCCCCTCTATGTATCATGCCACGGGCTTAATTAAGCCCAGCCCCCTCCCCGCCCCTCTCCACGACTGCACAACCTCTGGAGGGAACAAAGCCTGCAAAGAGCCCGGTTCTGAAGGCTGCCCAGGGGTGGGGAGAGGAAGTCACCCCGAGCTGCGGAGCGTTCAGTCCAGCTCAGCCCAGACTGCGGCAGAGAGCCCACTAGGAATGGTTTTTGACTCAACAGCAGGAGCTTTTTAGCAGACAGGGCCAACCCCGGATCGTGAGTCCCCCATCCCTGGAGGTATTTGGAGTTGAGGTTTTTGTTCCGGAGATTGGAGTTCATGTCCTCAGACAGGCAAAGGCCCCCGGAAAGCAGCCCACACATGCCAGGCCCCCGCCCCCAGCACAAGGAGCCCGGCTAACGTTACCTTGAAAACGCTTCATCCAGGCCGTCGTCCAGCTCCTTGGGGGAGACAAAGCAGGAGATATGAACCCTCAGTGGGGGCGCACAAGCTCACAGCCAGGGTCTGTCCCAGCCCTGGCTAAGCCATGGGGACTCTGGACACAAGCGGACGGGGTCTGGCGTGTGCCTGGGGGAAGAGGCACAGGCAGGCCCCCCGCCCCCACCTGGAGGACGCCACGTGCCTCTCAACCCGGGGACCCAAACCTGGGATGCGGAATGGGAGAAAGAGCACCTGGGCGGGCAGTTCCCAGCTCTGCCAAAGGTCGAGTGACCCCTTGGGCAAGCTACTGCTCCTCTTTGGGACTCAGCTTTTCATTCCGTAAAATAAGGGGGGTGGACTGGATGAGGTCTACGGCTCTCCAGTTCCCGGAGGGAGAGGGTAGGGAGATGGCATTCTTGCTTTCATCCACTTCCACGAGCCACGCCAGAATTCCAAGCTCATGAGGGATGAAGTGATGGCAGGCATCCCGCAGCCTAGGTGGGAAACAGTGGGCGAGGGCTCCCGCAGCCTCCCCGAGTAGATGGGCAGGTGCCGAGGGCAGTTCCCAGGCAGCAGAGAACAGACTCGAGGTGCCTACAGGCGGCCCCCAGCAGGGCACGGGATTTTTTTTAATTAAAGAGACATGACCAAGTAACGATTCTGCAATGGAATGGATTCTGGACCATAAAAAGGACCCGGGGGAGGGGGACCCATGGAGAAGTGTGACAGGGCCCGTGGAGTCCATAACAGCGTCAGATCGACGTGAGGGATCTCGGTCACTGTGACACACACACGTGGTTATGGAAGATGCCCACATTTGGAGAATTTGGATGAAGGGTGAACAGGAATGTTTGGTACTGTTTCTACGATCTTTTTGGCAGGTCTGAAATTAGTTTCAAAGGAAAAACATTTTTTAATTTTTAATTAAAGAAAAACAAACCACCCAGGTTTGTCGGGGAGATTCTGTGGTAGAGGTCATCCTCTTTATTGAGGGGATGAAGAAGCTGCGACACAGAGAGGTCAGGGGGCCAACTGCTGACCGCCAGGCCTCAGGCTCCTCCTCTGGATGGTGGGGCGGGGAGGGGTGTCAGGAGCAAACGGTGCCCACACCAAGAACAAGGGGGCCTTTGGCTGGTGGGTGGTGGGCCGAGCTGTGGACGCTCAGACCAAGAGGCTGGCCATTGTGAGGAGACAGCTGTGCTGGGAGCCAGGCCTGCTGGGGAGGGAGCCCCGAGTTCAAAGGGGACATTGTTCGCCCCCCACCCTGGGCCTGGGCGCTGCCGGGCTGCGTCCGGCCCTCCCAGAGGACTGAAGTCATGCGCGCCAGGGCCCGGGCCCTGGAGCAACCTCAGGCCTCAACCAGGATCAGGCTGAGGCTCGCTGCGAGATCCCTATGGGGTCCCCGGGCCACATGACCACTCACCCAGACAACACTGCTATTGTTCAAGGCGTGAGGCCTCGGGGCCTCATCCACATTAGTGGTGTTAGCGCTGACTGTGGACAGCGGGGCCTTGGCCGTCTCTTCCAAGTCCAGTAGGTTCCCAGTGGCAACCACTACGAAGGGTCCAGTCAGGTGTGTCAGTGGGAGGAACCGCCTGTTTCCGGGCCCTGCCTCCCAGCCCGATCCCGGAGCCTCCTGGGCTGTCCGGGTCCTGACTCCCTCCTCAGGCATGGCCTTCCCAGGCCTATCGACCAGACCGCCCGGAGCCCCGCCTGGGCACCTCCCGATGCAGCTGGACGGCTGCCACAGGGTGAGACCCTCTTCCAACTAACACTTTAGGGTGAAAATTTCACATTTACAGCAGGCATTAAGTTTTTTAGAGATCGCAGAAACGGATGTTAAGTGTATACGGAGATGTAGACGTATATGAATACAGCTGCATGGTAACATATCTGCAGGAACATGCACCAAAAGGAGCAATCTTCCCTTCTAACCACATGTCCTAGTTGATCTATAACGAACACATAGTATTTATTTAACAATAAAACACAAAGAAAACACCAAGGAGGGAGTGGGGCCCTCTGGGTGAAGGGCAGGCCCAGGGACATGCAGCCGATTCCGGCCCCACCCCCTGCCCAGGACTCACAGCTCTTCAACGATGGGGTGCTGTCGCGGAGGCCCCCGCCCAGAGTGTCCCCTCCTTCTTGGCTGGCTTTCTCCCTCTTCTCCTTCTCTGTGGGACCAAGGCACAGTGGGTTGGAGCCCCGCCCCCAGCAATCGCTGGTCAGGGGTGGTCTGTGGCCACTCTCAAGGGGGCAGGTATTAGGTCTCCGGCAGAGAGGAGAGAAACTCTGTAGACTTAATGCTCACAATCACCCTGGGTGGGGGGAGGGAGACGGCTGTTCCCATTTCTTCGCAGGGGGGACAGGGACTCAGAGAGGTGAAGGGACCTGTCCAAAGTCACAAACCGGGCAGGTGCTGAAGTGGAGACTCGGGCCTGGACTCCAGGGCTTGTATTTGCCAGCCACGCCCAGCCCCCCTCTGCTCTGCCAGCCTTCCCCGGCTCCTCCCCCGCCCACCGCAGCGTCCCTGAACAAGGCTCACCTTCCTTGGACACCTGCCAGAACTCGAAGGCAACTTTGAAGGCCTGGGCCACTGTGAGGGTGACAGCCTGAGCCTGAAAAACAGGAAGCGGGGTGGGGGAGGGGGCACGTCAGGCAGGTAACAGCAAGTCAGAAATGCAGGCCCCGAGGCTGAGGCTCTGCTCCTCCAAGGCTCTGAACTGCCAGCCAGGCAAAGGCAAGAGTCCTGGCCCTCGCCCAGGTCACCAAAGCAGCCTGGGGCCTAATGAGGCCACAACCAGTCCAGGCAGCGGGGGCCCCAGGTTCACCATCTGTAGCCCAGCCCCGACCTTTGCAAAGGCTCTTCACCTCCACCTTTTCCCCTTCCCTTCGGGCTTCCCTGTATTCAATTAACTATGAGGCTCACTTCCTCCAAGAAGCCCTCCCTAATTTCCCGAGGACTTCACACAGTAACTTAGCCCTTGAAATTAGAGAAAAGCCAGAACTGGAAAAGGCCCAGTCACTGCCTGAAGGACCCATAGCCGGGGGGTTAGCCCTACACTGGGTTGGAGGGACTTACAAATGGATCCCCAAAAAGGGAGGAAGCGGCTTACGCATTTTCTGACAGGAGCAAAACATCAAGGGGACCTGTGTCAGGGGACCAAAACCATTCAGTGCCATCACATAGCTGCAGAGGGGGGCCACATCTTGGCCCTTCGCCCCTGCAGAACTCCCATCCCCCCCTTCAAACTCAACTCCCGTCACCAGCTCTCAGGTCACCAGCACTGGCGCCCACGGCCCCCCCTACCTCTCTCTGGCATCGTGCATGAGAGTGTCACCAGTCCCCATGCCTGTGTCACCTAACTGGGCGCTCCCTAAAGGCAAGAATCTAGTCTAAACCCCTTCGATCCCCCAAGCAGGCCAAAGCCCTCCAGAGGTGCAACCAGCTGGCTGAACTCGGTCTGTCTAAGGGGCGGGCCTCCCGAGGCCTCGCTCAGCCAGACCTACCCCAGCCCACATTCATCTCAGCCTCTTCCTCTCTCTGCTTCCAGTTCAGGGTTAATCGCAGCCCAGCTCCTGGGAGCGGGAGTCCCTGGGCTCAGCTGTAGCCGGAAGCGGCATCTAGCTTCCTTCTGACAGCCTGGGCCTAGGGAAGGAAACACCGGATTCTTACAAGTGCACAAGTTCAGGCCTAACCAGCCTCAGCCCTCAGACCCACTCTTACCAACCGCCAGACAACCTGATTTAATTGAGAAATGAATCTGTGGCTACTGCCTTTGAAACTATCTTTTTTTTTTTCATTTAAAATTCTTAAACAAGCTGACTGATCCATGCCAATTAAACTTCACGAAGTATAAAATCTCATTTGAATGTCTCCGTCATTTACATTTTTGATGGAAGTACGGGCGCTTTATGGCAAAACTTAAATATGGTAATTAAGTATGAAACTCTTCACAGCTGTTTACAATTTAAGCTGTCACGTCTGAATCAAGTTTAATAGACCCAGTTACCATTGAGAATTGCCCATGAACTAAAAATATGGGCTGATTAGCAGCCGGAGTCAAATCACTATACACCCAAGAAAGGGCTGGTGACCTAAGGTGGCAGGGAGACGGAAACTCCGTGATTCCTGCCTCCAGGACATCTGTGGGCACAGGCCTGAGACTGTTCTGACTTGTTCATTTGCATACATCCCCGCCCTTTCGCCCTGAAATCCCGAGCTGTAAGTAAACCAAATATAACCCGAAACGCACATGTGTGCAGGTGGCGGCAAGCCCGGGCTGAGCAGGGACTGCGAGCGGGGTGGGCCCTGCTCTCCGGGGCAGAGTTAGGAGAAAGGACTGCTCAGGCCTGCCCCCCCCCCCACAGGCTGGGAGCCCCAGCTCTGAGGAATGCCTCTGGCCTGGGGCGGTCTTCTCAGCAGGATGGGGTCCTAAGACCCAGGGTTTCATGTCCCTGTCTCGTCCGGTAACCAGACTGTTAGCTCCTTCGAGGGGGCAGGTCTGGCTCAAGACCCCCCCAGGATCCCAGCTCCCAGCTTGGTACTCATACCCAGTTGGGTCACGTGTCCATTTTGGCCCTGCAGCCCCAGAACCATAAATCCTGCACAAAAGGATTACCCGAGGAATGCCAGTGGCCACGTGAGGGAGAGCAGCTCTGCCCCGGCCTGCTCGGGGTAGAATTAGGGGGTGTCACCTTGCTTACTGTCAGTCCACCTGCACTGCACCCCCGGGTCCCCCACTGAAGCCCTAACTCCACCTTCACTTCAGAACCCCGAGACAGGCTGCAGCGGTGGCCGAGGTCTCCCAGCCGGGCAGATGGAGACGTTTCCTTGCAGAGAAACTCATCCTGGCCGTGCCCAACAGCAGTCACCGGGAGAGCGAGGCCTGGCGGTGTGCTGCCCGAGCTAAGCTGAACCGGTGGGTGACCCAGAATCGAACCCCCTCTCCCCACCCTGGGTGGCCATGGGCTTCCCGCTCATGCAGGCAGCCAGGGGAGAAAGAGCGGGGATGTGGAGACGGTAGGCCACCGGCCAAAAGCAAGGAGGGCTATGTCAGCATCCAAATTCAAGTTCCCGGCAGGCTGACTCTGCTTTGCCACACCCCAGCTCCAGCGACACGGGAGTCCTCACCCACCAATCACACCATTTAATTCTGCACCTGTGCCTTTGCGCGTGCTGATTCCTGTGCGGGGGTGCACAGCGCCTCTTGCCACCGCGGCCCCCTTTCTCTCGGCCGGCAGACTCCCACTCATTACTCAGCCCTCAAAGCTCGAGTCAAAATGTCTCCTTCTCCGGGAAGTCTTACCTTCAGAGAGACTTAATAACCTCCACTCCAGAGCCAAGCCCCCCAGCTACTGAATCCTGGCTCTTCCCCCAACCCTCTCGTCGGTGTCTCCATGTCCGATTCCCTGGGGCCCCAGTGCCCATCACAGGACTTAGCCCGGGACATGCAGCAGTGCCATCTGTGGCGTGACAAGTGACGCTTGTCAGCAAGTGGGCTGCAGAACCTGAGGACTCCACGTCACCTTCTGCCTTCTCAGAAATGTCCACTAAGCCCTGAGAATCTCAGCATTTCCAATATGGCCAGACTCCTGCCAGCCTGGGCCTGGTTGAGGCCTTAGGAGGGGCACGAGGACACCCCCTTTGCATCAGGTGGCCTCCTATCTACACTGCCCTGGACTGAGCTTGCTGTGGGGCTTCCCCAGGCTCCCCGAAGGGGGAAGGCCAGCTGAGAAAGGGTGGGTACACCGTGATCGAGCCAGTCGGCCCCTGGCCCAGAAGACGACGGGCCAGGACCTGCGGGCCCAGGTGTCCCGCAGTCGCCGTTCCCTGTGCCGGGTCAGGGCGCTGCTGTCAGCACCAGGCAGTGGGCAGGCTGTTTTCCTCAATAACCGACCTCTTGGCCTGGGGCAAGGTGATTTTGTTCAGGCCTGTCTAAAGTCCTCTGGCCCGAGACCAGGGCTCCCTTGAGCAGCTGGGCCGGCATCCGCCTTCTTCTACCTCCGACCTTCCCTTCCCAGAGGAAGCCTCTGTAGCCCAGAGCCCCTCCGAGCCAGGGGCCACACTCTGCAGCCGTGGCTGTGGGCCAGCTGCCCCAGCCCAGCGCCTGCTCTGGCCCGTGGGGAGGAAGAGACAAACAATGGGGCCATAACGAGCCTGTATTTTTAAGTCAGTGTGGCCTCATAAGAGACAAAGCCAAGAGACACTGTTTGTGAGAACAAGGCTGTCATGGGAGAAGCCACTGTAGCTCAGGGGACCCGGGCATCACGAGACCTCGGGTGAGTGGCTGGCGACACGGAGTCTGCAGGAAAGAAACAAGGTGCACAAAAGAAAGGGGCCTTTCAGAGCAGTCCTGGAAGTCACTGAGGTGACCTCTTCATTCTGCTGCTGGGCAGGCAGCCCACGGAAGGGCAGGATCTCACCCAGGGTCACACAGCACGTCAGCCGGGATCAGACCCCTGATCTGTCCCGTCCCAGAGTGCTCCCTACACAAGACCTGTGGCAGGCTGGGTCACAGCCCCGAAAGATGGCCATGTCTAGTCCCCGGAACCTGTAAGCGCTACCTGGAGTCACAACTTTACGGGTGTGGCTGAGTGAAGGATGTTGAGACGGAGGGGGATTATTATGGATTCCCTAGGGGGCCCAATCACAAGGGGCCTCGTAAGAGGGAGGCAGGGGGGTCAGAGCTAGAAACGGCAATGTGGCAGAGGAAGCAGGAGGGAGCCTGGGAGGTGCTTCACCGCGGGCTGTCTGGTTGGAGAGGGGCCCGGAACCAAGGGTTGGTGGCCTCTAGACACTGAAAAAGGCAAGGAGGTGTGTTCTTCCCCAGAGCCTCCGAAAGGAACACAACCCTGCTGACCCGCTTCAGCCTTCTGACCTCCCGAACTGCGGCAGGACAAGCCGGGTTGCTTTACAGAACTAAGTTTGATTTCTCACGGCAGCTATAGGAAACGAATACTCTACCTCGAGCAGGCCCGATGCGTAGCAGGAAGGCTGGGGTGGGCTGGGGGGCGCTTAAAGACTGTGATGTCCTAAACGAGTCCTTGACGAGAGGGGCAGGGGAGAGCATCCTGTCTCCTTGGCTCCAGGGACCACGGGGCACGGGGACTGGGACTCCGGGCTCCGCACACAGAGGCCAACAGAGGCCAACACTAAATCAATAAATGCCAGGAACCTCCTCACACAGCAGATGCTCAGACCTCAGGGGCCTCCAAAACGGAAGCCTCAGCACCAAAGGTGGACACACTCTGGCTGCTTGTCCCAAAGTTCGAGACAAATGCCCAGAGACCAGCTGAGGCTCCCACTCATCTCTGCCCGATGTGGCCGGGGAGCAGGCTGGAAAATGGGGCAAGGAGTTCGTGGCTCCTGGCAGTCGGGCAGGGAGGGAAGAACACGGGTTTAAACCCTCACTCTGCCCAACTGGCTGTGTCATCTTCGGTGGCAGCTGACCTCTGTGAGTCTGCTTCCTCATTAAAGATAAAAAGCACGAAGGCAGTAACAGCTGCTCCCTCACAGAGGGTTAAACAAGAAGATCCCTTAAAGCCTACCATCGAAAGAGACACATAGTTGGTGCAAAAAAATGGCCATTTCCCTCCCCGCCCTGGTTACGGCAAGCTAGGTCCCTTTGCCTTTCCCTGGACCCTCTGATCACCAGTCCCCAAGGACTAGTTGTTAAAAGGCCCTGCTCCCCCAGAGCATACTACGGACCACCCCCACCCAAACCTCAAACCCAATCACTCATGCTACAGAGAGGAAGGTGCCAGGGCACTCGCTGGGGACACGGGCCTGTCACCGCCCACAGGCCATGCTGGCCACCCAGGCCAGCTGCCCACTGACTGTGGCCTTACTCGGTGCTCTCGGCATCCACTCGGAGCTCCCGGCGATTGCACGCTTCCAATTAGGCGATGCCATCTCTGGGTCCTGCCTCCCCTACCAGACAGGGCCCCCAAGGGCAGGGGTTCGAGGCAAAGCCAAAGCCTCCCTCGGCCCAGCCTCCCCGCACTGACCATTTTCCGCTTGGTGCAGAGGAAGGCGTGGCACTCGAGGTTCTCGTTGTGCTGGCTCTGTGCGATGTAGGCAAACACTTTGTCGTGCATCTTGTCCGCCGTGCAGTACGAGATCCTGAAAGGCAAGTGGGAAGTGTCCCCAAACCCCGCAGGGGGCCTGTCCATCTGGGATGCCCCGTAGGGCATCTCCCCGGGGCCCCCAGAGCCTATCCCGCTCCCCAAGGGTAAGACTCTGGAGACGTGGCCTTGGCCTCTGGGCCTGGCATTCTGGGCCATCGACGGGCGGGGGGGGACCCAGACTAGGCAGGAAGGAGTGGAAGGAAAGACTGAGGGCACCTCCCCCCCCCGCCCCCTACTGAACCACACCTCAAAATGGCGATAGCTAAGCCCTTCTGACATCCCAGGCAAAGTTCTAGATATCACTTCATTGTGTCCTCAGAGCTGCCCGAGACGGGCTCCATTATTATCCCCACTTTTCAGATGAGAAAACTGAAGCCAATGGTCTCAGGCCACCAAGCTAGAGGCAGAGCTGAGACGTGCATTCACCTGTGGGTTCCAGAAGCTCTAAGCACCGCCACGATAACCCTTTGGGGCCTGTGCTGACCAGACGGAAGGGGACGCAGGACACTGCCCTGCCCACCGACGCCCTGCACCAGGCCTCCTCTCCCGGCCCTCTGGCCACACCCCTGCCCGGAGGTTGGAGGAGTTCCAGGCGCTCTCTCCCAGGGTGACTGAGAATGCTGGCAAATTGTCCCGGAGCTGTGAGTAGAGGTGGAGGCACGGGGAGGAGGGTGGGGGTGTGTGAAGACGGCCAGACCAGGAACGCCAGTGGGTCCAGGAGGAACACACAGCAGCTCCCTCCTCTTGGAAAACCTGCCCACCCCCCTCACTCCCCCCCCCACCCCGTCTGCTGCCTCCCTGCAGGCTGCTCATCATGGGAATCTCGATCTGAGAGGAACTGGCAGCCCAGAGGTGGGACAGGAGCTCAGCATGCTCTCTCCCCAGTGTGGTCCCAGCTTCGGTCACAGCCACGGACACCAGGATCAGCACCATTAAGAATCCCAGGCCAGCAGCTCCCTCTTCTCTATCTCAGGGGCTCGAGCTTCCTGCCACCTCCCCTGAGAGGCCTTCCCAGGTTTCCTCAGACAGGCCCCTTCTTCTCTGCCCTCTTGGGAAATACTCTAATCTCCCATTTCTTCCCCTCCATTCCCTCCTTGAGGGTAGGGGCTGAGGCCTCCCCTGGTTAAAGGAGGCAGGCAGAGTCAGAAAGGTGAGAGGAAGACACCAGCCAGAAACTCTAAAACCACACCCTCCAACACCCCCTGCCAGCCCAACCACCCCCAGTTCTGCTTATGCTCCAGCGGGTGGAGCCACCTGCTCGGAGACAAAGCGAGAGGGTGGAGGAATGCCTGGCAGCTGGGTGCCTGCTGGACAGAACTCCAGCCTCGGTGTCCTGTTCCCAGCTCAGCTACTACCTCACTGTGGGGCCCTGGGCAATTCCCTGGGCCTCAGCTTCTCCATCTGTAAAATGGACTGTCCCTTCCGGCTCTGAAATCCTACAACTGATCAGCCAAGAGAGGGAGTGGGAAGAGCTTGAGGTTCCAAGGGTTAGGCTCTGCCTCTTTGAGAACGGCCACCACCCCCCCGTCCCATTTACGCTCTGGCCTCGGACTCTGCCTGGAGGCCTCCCTGAATGCCTGGCCAGATGTCCAGAGCTGAGCTGCGATATTCACAGCGGAAGGAAAAGGCCGTGACTCCGCAGCCCTGTGCTCCAAGCCTGACTCAGCAGCATGCCTGGGGAAGCGGGGTGGGGAGGGGGGTCCTCGCCCCGACTAGGCCTCGGCTGCCCGCTGCAGCTAGTAATAATGGCAGCAGCAACTGCCTTCTAACCAAGCACCCACAGTGAGCCAGGGACTGTGCACTCAGCACTTCCTAACAGCACTGTGAGGGGGGATCTGGCCCCCACACACACACCCACACAAGGAAACTGAGGCTCCAAGTTCACCCAGACAGGAAGTGCTGGCGCCCAGATTCAGAGAGGGCACCCCACCCACCGCCCCAAGTGGCAGAGTGAATGTGGGCAATGCCGAGCACACCTGTAAATGGACACGTTCTCGATGAGCTGGTTGGTGATGTTGTCGGTCAGGATAATCCCCCGTGGTGACACCTTGAGAGTCACTTTCTGCAGCTTCTTCCCGCTGGCCTTGGCCTGCGGGTAGACATGGGTCAGAGAAGCCTGCCTGCCTCACCTGGGACCTACTGTCATGGGCTACACCTACCTGGTCTAAGTCCCAGACTTGAGGCCCATGCGAGGTCTCAGCTTAGAGACAGGAGACAAGCCGGGAAAGACATTAGTCAACAACACTCTCTTCTAACAAACACAGGGACAACTGCTGCTCATGGAGTACCCGCTGTCTCCCAGACACTGGGCCTGGAGTCATCTTATAGGCAACAGAGCTTTTCCCGAGCAGGAAATGGACTCAGAGAGGTTAAGGGACCTGCCCAAGGACACACAGCAAGGGGGAACTTCAGACTCTGAGCACTGAATGGGCTATTGCAACCCGGCAGGATCACTCCCGGGGACTCCGCTCCACCCACTGTACCCGTGAGGGCCTGAGTGGAGGGGTCTGAGACCACCAAGGGAGGTGCATTTATAGGGCCATGTTTACTCAGGATGGCGAGTAGGGGAGGGGGGAGATCCAGTCTCTGGTGGGTTACCCTGTCCCTCAGGCCACAGGGCAAGTGTTTGGGCGACAGCAACCTCCTTGGCACTAAGTCACTAACCCTTAGGCAGGGGACTGGAGTTGGGGGAGGAGAGACTAGGAGAGGCCATGGCCACAACGACGAGAGACACTGACCCTGACCCCACAAGCCAGTGGCTCCTCTCTATCAGAGTCCCTAGGCCAGATGCAAGGGGACTCGGGGCAAGAACAGCTCAGACACATCCAATCAGGGTAATAAGCAGGGGATGAGTGGCACCCCAGGAAGAAGCTGGCCCTTGGCTCACGATCCCCCACCCCGATCGGGGCTCACCGTGGCCACGATCCTCTTGACAGCGGCAGCGGACAACTCCTCGCCCTTGGGCTGCTCCACCAGCGTCATGCCCAGGTACTTGAGGCTGAAGAGCATTCCCTCGAGCAGTGTCTCCCGAGTGTCCGTCCAGTTCTCTGGCAGCTCTGGGCAGGAGGGGGACAGGCCTCAGCCCCTATCCTCCTGGCCCCCATTCTCTAGGAACACCTAGCCAGGGGCACTGGGGTCGTCCATCTATCATTTTTTATCTATAATAAAGGAATAATCCACCAGGCACCACAGCAAGAAGTCTTACATGAAATATTCTCACTACTCCTTAGGACAACCTATGAGGTAGACACTTTTGCCATACCCACTTACAAAGACATTGAGGTCCGGGGAGGTGAAATCACTCAACCAAGCCCACAGAGCCAGCAAGTATAAGAGCCAAAATCGGAACCCATACTTTCAAGTTCAAACTCTTAACTTTAACACCAACTTGCTGAGAGCAAACGATGCTATTTTCTGATGAACCTTCCATACAATCCCGTAAGATAGATTTTATCTTCAATTTACAGATTACGAAACCGAGGCGCAGAGAGGCGAAGTCACCAGACAAAGCGCACATACAGCGAGTAAAGGGTTGGAGTCAGAACAGAATTCAAACCTGGGTGGTTCCATGGCCCCAGCCTGCTCTGCAGAGCCATAGAGAGGAAGAGAGGCACGGGGCAGGGAGTGATTTCTCAAATGACACTGTATGAAGGCTGCTCCAGTCAGCAAACCTGGGTTCAAGTCCAGAGCAGGGCACATGGGAAGAGTCTCTGAAAACTCTACCAACGACTGGGGTCAGGAAGGCTGGAAAAGGCGGGGAGGAGCCCAGCTCACTGGGTAGGCGGACAGACCGGGAGAGAGACCCGGAAAGCCCCCGTCTCACCCCACTCACATGAGAGAGGACCCTGAGCAGGCAGAGGAACAGGAGGGAAAGTGTGGTCTTCATGACCATCCCCGGGGTTCCTCCGCAGGAGCTGAGGCCCAGAGGCATCGGATCACTCGGCAGAGAAGCAATGAGGACAGAAGAGGAAGGAAGGGGTCTACGGATCCTTCCAAGCCCAAACGGCAGGACGAACACTCCACAATCCTGCCAGTCGGCATCTCTGATGCTGCAATGGAGGAGGTGTTGATTTTACCCATTTTACAGATGACAAAACTGTGAGCTCTTCGGCTCACACGCAATCTTGGACAGGGCAGGATCCAGATAGGAATCAGTTCCCAGGGGCCACCGCAGAGATGACAGGGCCAGCTTCCCTGGACTACTTTTTGGGAGGGGAGCTGGGACAATCCTGTGCCCTCCCTGCTCTTCCGGGGGCCCTCAGGGGCTCTGAAGGAAGAGCCCTAAGAAGAAAGCTTAGGACCGGGCATCGCTGGTGCCAGGGCAGCTGAGGCTCTGGCAGGGCAGTGGGCCCCGCCTGTAAGGCACAGCCTGGTTCCGGGCTTCCTGGGCTATTGGGCGCAGCTGAGTGCACCGGGCCCTCTACCCTGTCTGGGCCCATGCTGCTCCTTACAACGACCGTCTGGGAGTTCTAGTCCTCCGGGGGTTCTGCCTCCTTCTCCACCGCCCAGAAAGAGCCTCGTATACCCACACGTCTCTGGGTTTGACTTGAGCAAGCCACTATCCCTTTGCAAGGCTGCTTCCTCATCTGAAAAAGAATCCATGTGTGTTGGGGGAGCATGTGTCTTATGAGAACTTACAGGTATACCCAGACCCCCTATCTGAGACCCAGGTGAGCAGGGACTTGTTGACTGGGCATCCAGAGCCGGGCATGCAGCTGGCACTCTGTATTTGCTGAGCGAAGAAATGACCTGGACACCTCCAAGTCTTCTTTCAGGCCCACAGAGCCTCCAACCCCATCCTCAGCTCTGGCCCCCGGCCCACTGCCCCCCGGCACGTGCACTTGGGCCACCACCCCAACATGAGGCCCCATCCCCGCTGAGAAGACCCCAAAGTGACCTTATCCTCTGTTGTATCAATCGTGAGCCTATTTTGGAGCCTATTCCTCCAAAAAAGAATCAGAAAGTCCCTGAGGTGTCCCAGTCCTGTGTTGGGTGATGGGGGGCCCCGGAGCAACTCAGACCTGAGATGTGGGTAGAAACCAAGAATATCACCATGTCATCAGCGCAGAACTATCAAGTGACAAAGACAATAATAATAACAAAGCAGCTCTTACCATTATTGCTAACATTCACAGCTACTCTGCAAGCAGGCGTTCTTTCATTCCCGTTTCACAGAGGAAAGGGAGGCTCAAAGGACAAGGAATTTGTCACAGTGGTTGTCTCTGACTCTCAAGCCCAAGCTCCTGACTGTTAGCCAATACTATCTTCCCATGAGGCAAACTACCTTGATTTTAGCAAAAGGTTATTAGGAAGAAGTTCCTAGAGCCAGAGATGTTTCCCACAATTCCTCATTCCTTAGGCTTCCCCTCTGTAGGTATCAGACCAGCACCTTCAACCCAACATGCATCTAAGCAAGAATGGCCAACTACTTGCGGCCATGCCTATGGCTAGAGTCCTTGCCAGACATTGACAATCAATTGCAACTCTATTCCCTCTGATTTACAGGCTTTGGACTGTTTCTTAATACGAGGCTCCAGGCAGGCAACACTAATCGATCAGGAGTGGCCTCGTTCATCTCACTCTCCATCCCTGCCCTACAGCAAACACCCTTGCTCCCCCCATATTCATGTCCCCACTCTCCCATTTCCTCAGCCTCAGCCTTTCCTGGCCCCGCTCCAAAGCCACTTCCGCTCCTTCCATTCCAAAGGGCCAAAGCTTGCCAAGGTCACAGATGACCTCTTTGCTGTCAAAACATTCCCCAGTCCTCCCCGACCTCTGAAATGTTTGGCATATTCTGCATTCTTCCTTCCCTGGCCTGACCCTTCCCCTCTTCTATGGCCTCCCGCACAATGAGGGCACTGGTAGACTGGTTGCCACTCTGCCTTGGAGACCCTTTGCCAGAACTCCTCACATGACAGATGATGAAACCGAGGCCCAGGGAGGGATGGCGCTTGTGCAAGATCACACAGCAAGTCAGAGCTTCCCCCCCACAACCCCCAGCTCCCAATCTGCTGCAGGCAACTCTCCCAGTGGCTGCTGGGGAACGACGGGCTTCCCGGGCTCCCCTCCCACGACATCCCTGCATGCACAGACAGGCACACGCACGCACGACACGGAACAGACACACGGAAGCTCCCACCACACAGAACTTCTTCCTCCTGCTGTAACATTTACTTTCCCACTTCTACGCCTTTGCTTTGAGTAGTTCCTTCTACCAGAAATGCCTTTCCCTTTGCTTGAGCGAAACCCCCTGCATCCAGCCTCATCCAGGAAGCCTTCTTTAAGGCAGGACAGACAGAATCCCAGTTCTGACGTTGAGTGATCGTGAACGAATTAACTACCTTCCTTGAGCCTCAGTTCTCTCATCGATAAAATGGGGGAAACAACAGTCCCCTGCTCACAGGGCTGCTGTTTCAACCCTCTGACGAGATAATAAAATGTAACATGCTTCGCACGGGGCCCGCCCACAGTCATACCTCCTGATGGGGCCTCATCCCTCCTGCCAGCGGGTTGCTTGTGCCTCTCGTGAGCGTGGATTTCCTTCTCTTCCTCCTCCAGCCACATCGGCCACAGCCAGCAGCTGCCTTCAACGTGCCTTCCCCTTGAAAGACTTCCATTCTTGGCTGTCTCCCCCAGGAACTGGAGAAGGTGTCCTCCTGTCTGATGTTGCTTGCTCTGCTTCGTCTTTGCCCCCCTTCCATTACCCTGCCCCCCAGGCCCAGCAAGATCCTCCTTCCCCTGTAGGGAGGGGACTCTGTCTCGGCTCCTGTACTACCTTTTTTTTTTTTTTGAATGTTTATTTATTTTTGAGAGAGAGAGAGAGAGAGAGTGCATGCGCATGTGAGCAAGCATGAGTGGCGGAGGGGCAGAGAGAGGGAGGGAGACACAGGATCTGAAGCAGGCTCCAGGCTCTGAGCTGTCAGCACAGATCCCGACACGGGGCTGGAACTCATAAACCGTGAGATCGTGACCTGAGCTGAAGTCGGACATTCAACCGACTGAGCCCCCCAGGCGCCCCTAGGCTCCTGTACTTCTAGGTATGACTCATCTTTTTAATAAGGTGTAAGGTCTCCCACACCCTCCCTGAAGAAACCAACACCTAAGAGCACGGGACAAGACAAACACCGAGCTCACGCCTGCTCACCATCCACAGACTGGAGGCCGTAAGCTCCTTCCTAGGGAGAGCCTGGGACTTCAGGAAGAACTCCCAGAGGCCCCGAGGCAAATACAGGCCTGAGTCCACAGCCCTGTTCCGGTCCTGGTTATTTTTGGCCCCGTGGTGGGTAATGACTGTGCTATTTTAACTTAGCAATTTTACAGATGACCTGCTGTCAGAGTTAGCTGGGGATGGACCATATGCCCCGTGTAACTTGCGGCTGCGAACGTGTGCTCTTTCCTCGTTCAGGTCCCCTGCCCGGGATTCGGAGCTGGACAAGGGGACCCCGTGCCCCTTTCGCTGCCCAGGAGACCCAGCCTGGCTGGTGTCTGGAACATCAGAGCTACAGCCAAACCCACAGGCCGTGGGGAAACCTCTAAGGGCCCTGGCCTCCATCCTCCTCCAGCTTGGTGGGGAGAGGGCCTCAGAAGCCACAGAGTGACATCTCAGGAGGGGACTCAAGCTCTGTCATGACCTGGAATGCAGCTGCTTCTCTGGGCCGTAGTCTTCTTGTCTGACAAATGGGTTCGGTCCCCTCAAGAGCATCATCAGAAACAGGTTCAGCATGTAAAAAGTGCTAAGGAAACTTCAGAAGTTGTTAAGATTATCAAAAGAAAATTAACACATGGCAATGGCATAAGCTCCCATTTCCTAGGCACCTCCTTAATCTGTACGAGAAAACCATGCTGTCAAGGTTAAAACCATGGGGTGTGGAGACGGATGGGCTGTGGGGTTCAGTCACTCTGCCTCCCTGGTCCTCAGTTTTCTCACTTAAAAACTGGGACAAGCAGCACATCCGCCCCACGGGGTTGTTGGGAGGCTGATATGAGTTCACGTCCGAGGTGGGCTTAGAACCATGGCTGGTACCCACTGAGGGCTACTGCAGTGTGAGCTCCTGTCATTACCATGGGTCAAGTGCAAAGAGCCTGAATGTGCACACGGCCATCTGCAGTGTTTCGTGAGGAGCGGCGAGGACACACCAGGACTCCCGCTTCACAGAGGAGGAAGCCCGGAGGAGTCTGGCCATGACTCCTAACTGACAGAGCTGCTCTCTGCCGCTCACAGCCTGCTCACGGTGCAGCCCGCCAGGCCCCTTCCCATGCCAGGCAGGGGTCAGAGGGGTGGGCATCCTGTCCCGCACGGCTGCCTGGACAGACTGCCCCTCAGCGGGCAGGGGGGGTGACCTGACTCCCTCAAGGCACACATCCTTCCCTCGGCCACCAGACCGGTGAGGAGCAGGGCCCCAGCCTCCAGTTAAATGTCCCCTGCACCTGCTGCTCCCTCTGGCTGGAATGCTGTTCCCAGATCCCCCCTCCCGTATTCTCGTTCGTGCTCCAAGTCACCGTCTGGGAGAGGCCTTCGTGACTGTCTGCGCTGACGCCATCAGGGCCCCCACTGTATCCCCTCGCCGGTGCCGTTTCCACACACGCCACCTGACATGCCACCGCTCTGCCTGCAGCTCTCTCTGGCTACTGGAGGTGCCAGTGCCCACGCAGACTGGGGCATTCAGGGCTCCCAGCCCCAGCGCCCTGTGCCCACCGCCGCCGGGACCTGAAGAGCACCGTCTCCACTGCCTCGCAAGGCTCTCCACAGGACGGCACTCCAGTCACCCGCGCTGGTGACCTGCCACTCTTCGGACTCTCTTCTCTTCTCACTTCTCCTAAAGTGATTTCCCGAGATCTCTTCCCAAATAGATGGCTCGCACTCAGATCCTTCTCTCAGCCTCTGCTTTCTAGAAGAAGCCAAAGGGTGATACCACTCTACGGAAGCTGTCCCCATTTCCTCAGTCCCCCCTGTCTTTCTTCCTAGCGCCACCACCACCGACGACCGCACCTTTCATTTGCACCCTGGCCATCCTGCCTGCCTCCTCTACCGGACGGCAGCACGATGGGCAGACAGACTGGCTTATCCTCCAGCCTCCCCGGTACCCATCAGTGCATGACGAAGAGTCTGTGACCAATAAGTATTATGACTGAGGGGCTTACTTATAATATCTTTTATTGTAAAAATTATAAGTAAGTACAAACGGATCTTCTGTCCCCTGCATACTACCGTAAACTAGCTTTACTGGAACCTGTACCTCGTATTTCTTCACCTGTTCTGAGTCCGCAGACAGCCGGGCACAGCCCGTGAAGAAGCCTGAGGGTCAGAGGACCTCTCTTGGAAAGAAGGGTACTGCGTGGACCGGGTAGGCCACCTTTCCAGGCGGCTGGAAGAAAGGAAAATCTCTGGCTGGGGACTAAGATAAAATATTCAAGACTCCCGAAGAGCTGGGGAAAAGGCCACGTGTGGGAGAAGGAGAGTTTTTCAAACTCAGGACTAGCTGGGAGACATGGGGCCTGAGTTTCAGTGCAAAAAAAAAGAAAAAAAAAAGCCTGGGGTGCTAGCTTGCTGGGTGACCTCCAGCAAGCTGCCTCCCTTCTTCGGGCTTCAGTTTCTTCACAAAGAAAACGATGCTCATGCTAATCCCAGCTGAGGATCTTGAGGGGGAGGAGCAAGTCACAGCTGAGAGCAGGTGTCACGTCTATCCTTAACTCCGCTGACTTCGGTTTGGCCCCAAAAGGCAAGCACAGGGCTCAGGCCTGCAGGGGTGGGCCCGGGGCGGGGCTGGAACACCACCCAGGCCGGGCCGCCCCAGCACCTCCACCCCAGACACACGCCACGGCTTCCCCCTCTACCTTGTGGCCACCACTGTTCTCAGGGACCGTCAGCCCGACCTGGCGTGGGGCCTGCCCCAGGAGACACAGCGATAAGACCCCCGGGCTGGGCATTTGGAGGGCTGCCTCTAGGAAGCCGTGTTGGAGGTCTTTTATCTCCGGGGTGGGGGTGGGGGGTCTGATAAGAATCCCTGCTCTGTCGCCTCCCAGGAGCAAATGAAGTAACGGAAGCAAAAACACTGTGTGAAACATAACGCGACGAAAGCAGTTGTTATTTTGCTGAATTCCTTTGCCATTCCAGGCAAGCATATTTCATTTAACACACACACACACACACACACACACCCCAGCTGGGTACTACTGTTACTGACAATTTACAGTAAGGAGACGGATACTTCATAACGGGGGACAGGTGAAGATTCCACCCAGATCACGCTGGGCCCGGAAGGCTCAGGACAGCACTCTGGGGGGCTGCAGGGGACAGGAGCTCCCCTCTCCTTTCCTCTGCAGGTACAGATGGGCTCTGAGCCCCCAAACTTGTTCCACCACAGGACAAGAAGAGCGAGCGTGGGACAGAAGGAAACCACCAATCAGGTGCCAGGAGGAAGCATTAGCAATTAACTTTCTCCACGCCCCTGTCAGGTCAGAGCTTTCATCCCCATTTTGCAGGTAAGGAAACTGAGAGTCAGAAAGGAAAAGGACTTGTCCGAGATCAGAGCAGCAGGAAGAACTCTCTTCCGCCATCCAAGGCGGCTACCTCTCCCCCTTCCCCGGGACGGAAGAGGCCTCTGAGCCTTCTTCCCTCATCCGGCACCCCGTCTCCCTCCCCTGTCCCAGGAGAAAACTGCAGGGTTCCCCCACCATTATTCTCAGAAGCCCCAGTCAAATCCCATAAATATTTAAGGGGCTGTTTGGGGGGCCAATAAGTGTGGGAGACAGTGCTTCCCTGGCCTGGCCCAGACCGGCCCCAGTGGGTCCGTGACCCCACTCCTAGCAGCAGGCACCAGCCCATGTTCCCAAGGCTAGTCTCGGTTTGGAGGGGGGGTGGCCACAGCTGGAAGAGCAGAGTGGGGGCAAGAGGGAGGGGCAGGGCGGGCTCTCCAGGCCCAGACACGCTGGCACTCGTGGTTGAGGGAACTCGGGCTCCCCTGGCGGAGCCCTGGAAAGAAAAGGGGCGGGGGGGGGGGCGGGGGGGCAGGGGGGTGTGCAACGTACTGTCAGTGGTTTCTGGGGGGGGGGGGGGTGGGAAGCTCAGGTGTTTGACAGGAGGGTGGGAGGGTACAGAAGTCCTGCTTTGGCTCCACGTTTACCAGGAAGGCCTGTGTGACCCCAGGTGTCCACTCCCTGTCTCCTGGAGAGAAAAGAAGGACGCGGGCTGGGTTTCTCAGGCCTCAGGGGAAGATGCCAGGTGACGGGCTCCCTGAGAGTAATTCGAGATGGGGAGAGGAGGGGGGACGGCCTCCCAGACGCGCCCCCGAGAGAGGGCGGCGGCGAGCCTGCCATTCGCCTGGGCGCCGCGGGACTTGGGAGGCCCGAGAGGGAAAGTGCGAGAGAAAACAGGTTTCAAAATTAGCCAGAACGCCAGCCTCACCACCTAGACGTGGGAAGGGGAGGGGACGCAAGGGTCTGGATGGCTCGGTGTGTGATACCTCCTGAGACCCCGGGCTGCGCCTCGCCCCCGACCTCAAGCAGGCACCTGCGAATCCCCCTCCCACCTGAGTCGGTTTCTGGGCGTCTAAAGACGACCTCGAGGGCTGGACTGGGGGGCAGGGGCCACGTGGGCTCCCGCCGGCCGCTCGCGCGCGGCCGGGGCGCGGGGTGCGGGCACCTCCCCTAAGCCCCGGTGCCCACTCCTCCTGCCCCAGGCACCGACCCTGAGCTCCTGTCTCCCCTCAGCTGCCCCGGGCGGCGAGGCGGCCAGGTGCCGCAGGTGGCGCAGGTCCCTTCGCCTCACCTGCGGCCCCTCTGACTGCCGCTTGCACCTGGAGACCCTGAGCTCCGCTCTCTCCCCCCCCCCCCCGGCTTCTGCCCCTCCTCCCCAGCCGCACAGAGCGGGGGAGCACAACTTGACCCCCGCCCCGCAGGACCCAGCAGGGCCGCAGGGCACCGGGCAGCCAGCGCCTCTGCCCCTGGCGCCCGCGGGAGGCCGGTCCGCGCAGCCCGACCTACCCACCCCCCCGCCCCGGCCCCCGCCCGGCCCGGCGGACGCGCACACACTCACTCCGATGCCGGCCGCCGCCCCCCCAGCTCTGCTTGGCGAGGCTGGGGCTCCGGATCAGCGCTCGCCCCGCGGACTTGAGCGCGTCCATGGCCGCTCCGGCCGCCGCCGCCAAAACTCCGTCAGGGAAAAACTTTCCGCCGGGGCCGCGCGGTGCGCGGGCTTCGCGCTCCTCCCCCCGCGGCGCGAGGTCCGCGCAGACGTCCGACGGGGCGGGGCGATGGTCGGCTGGGCCCCGCCCCCGGGCCCGCCCCCGACGGCCTGCCTCGCCCTGCCTGGCCCGGGCTCCTGCTCTCGCTTCCGAGGCTGTCCCGATGAAGGGCGCCCTTGAGTTAGGGGGCCTAAAGCCCGGGATGCCCCCTCTTTTCCTCCCTGTCCCAAAGCCGCTTATTCCTAGGACTTCTAGGGAGCCCAGCTGAAAGGTAGTTGGGGGCCATTTTACAGATGGGTAGACTTAGGGTGGGAAAGAAGAGTCTTGTCCGAAGCTTAGGAGAGTTGGGGTGTTAGAACTTTGCTAGGAACCGGGCAGGACTATAAAAGTTTGCCTTAGGGAGACCAGTTGGGGATTTTAGTCCTCCAACAGCACCCAGGTTGCTCTCTGGCACCACCGGGGCATCTGGGCTGTCCCACCCGCCCCACTCCCCATGTAGTGATACCACCTGGGTGTTACGCTCTGACACCTACTTGCTGTGTTACCTTAAGCAATTCTTCCCCCCCACCCTACCCCCCACGTCTTAATCTTTATCTGCTGAAGGAAATGGGATCCTGTTTCTTCTAGTGATCCTTCCAACCTGCCAGGGCCAGCTGCTGCATGACCTTGACCCAGACCCTGCCATGGTTTCTAGGAGGCATTTTGAGGGGAGTCTGGATTCTAGAATTCCTCAAGCACAGGTGTTCTCAGGCCGGGATTTAGGATTCTCTCTAGGATCCTAGGCGTTCCTGTTAGGCTTTGCAGAAAGAGTCAAAAGAGAGCACTTGTCTTCATGCCACAGCCTCGCTCCTTCTAGATGGGGATGCTTCAGCAAGGTGAACTTCAGCCTCTAGGATTGCTCCTAGCTCAAAAGACAGGGGTCCCGATCCTGTATTGGGGGTGGGGGGGATGGGGCTGTGCCGTCTCCAGCCGGGCAGTGAGTCCCCACTGACATTCCTCTCTCAAAGTATAAACCAAGTGCTTTTTCAGCCATTCTGCCCCATTCTGTCCCAGGCTCATGGGGATTCGAACCTGGCTTTTCTTCGTTTGGTGGTTGTGAACTCACGTTTCTGAGCACCATCTGTAAAAGCGGCCACACCACCTATTCCACAGAGCCGCCTGTGAGAATTAAAAACTTGAGTTGGAAAGGCAGAGACCTGTTCTTGAGAACTGACCCATGAAGCTGCCTCCTCCAGAAAGCCTTCCCCGACTGCCACCCATCTATTAGGCTTCTCCCTTTGGGATCTCACGGGCCTGAGCTCTCAGCATTCCAAGTGTTGCTGCTGCCTGTTTCTTCTCTTGTTGCCTCCACTAGACTCTGGATCCTTCAAGGGCAGTGAGTGTTTCAGATTCATTCCTGAATGCCTAGCGAGGGGTCCAAATGGAGCTGGAATGCAGTCAATTTTCCTTTCCTTCCCCTCTCCTTCCCTCCCTCCCTCTCTCTATCTTTTTTACGATATGAGGCTGTCTTCTCCCACAAAGGGCTGTGGCGACGGGTAGACAGGTCTTCAGGGCAGAGCCCCCCAGCTCTCTTACCCTGAGCCAGCTGGGTTCCGGGGCAGTACAGAGAGCATTGTGGAGCCTGAAGAAAAAGCAATCACCCAGGGCTGGCAGGTGAAGGGCAGCTGGTGGTGTCCGGCTGGCAGGGGGCACCATATGGGCCTAGTGAGCAGGCGGGCCTGGGAACGCAGAGCCTGCCGTGAAGGCTGTTTCCAGGGCCATCGCATCGTCCCGGAGGTGACTTGCTGGGAGCTCTCAGCCGTGCATCCCCCACAGAGGGGCAGCCTGCTTGTGCCCCTTCTGCCAATCCGGGAACAGAAGCAGAAACAGAAGGTCAGAGCAGCAAGGGGCCTCCTCTGAGGTCACCATATCCAAACCCTCATTTCGCAGGTAAGGCGCCTGAGGCCTAGGGAAGGGCAGGGACTTGCCCAAGGACACACAGCAAGCCAGGACCAGAAGCCAAGTCCCTTGCCTCACAGCTTGGAGGCTTCTAAAAACAGACAGGGAGCAGAGACCTCTCGAAAAGATACCAGTATTCAAGGAGCAGTTTTAAGGTGATTTTTTTAATTATTTTTTCACTCATCTGATCTAACTTGGTAAAAATTCTTTCTGCACAATCAGAGAGAAAATAAAGAGAGGCGCCCGGGGGGCTCAGTTGGTGAAGCATCTGACTCTTGATGTCAGCTCAGGTCACAATCTCACGATTAGGGGGTTCAAGCCCTGAGTAGGTCTCTGCACTGACAGTGCGGAGCTCGTTTGGGATTCTCTCTCTATCCGTCTCTCTCTGCCCCTCCCTGGTTGCTGTCTGTCTCTCAAAATAAAGAAATAAAAGAAAGAAAGAAAATAAATAAGTAAAAGGGAGGGAGAAGCTGCCTGTGGTTCTAATTGGCTCTTGTCTTTAGGAAAACAATGCCAGAATTGTAATCTTACTATTTTCTCCCCCACTGGGCCCTCGTGGGACCCCAGCGAGATAGTGGGTGCCAGGGGGTTGAGAGGGCTCTCAGCTTCTCTCCAGCTATCACTTGGGCTTGCACTGGGACCGAGACAGAAGCCGAGGCTAAGATCAGGAGCCTGGATTTCGTCAAGCGAGCTGTCCTCCCTACTTGCCTGGGCCTCCCTACTTGCCCTTTACCTGGCTTGGCCTCAGTTTTTCCATCTGTAAAATGGGAGTTTTTACAGCCGTGTGTATTTTCTTGTCCCCCACCAGCAGAGCACAGTAGTGAAACACGCGGATACTGGGGCCTGGGGTCCTGCCTCCCCTACTTCTTTCCCTCATGACCTTAAGTAAGTCCCTGAAATTCCATGGACTTCAGTTTCCTCGTCTGTAAAATGGGGGTTCTACCTCATGGATGACTGTAGGAATTAAAAGAGTTAAAGTTTGGAGTGTGTTTAGAATTCTGCCTGGCTTATAATAAGGGCTATATATGTTGGATATTTTCATAAAACTCGAGTCACTTCCCTGACGGGATGAAGAGTAAAACGGAATGGCTATTATCATAGTTCTTGACTGGCGCCCAGGGAAGGGAGCTCTCGGGCTCGGAACCGGCCCGGCCCAGTCGGAGCTGCGGGTCGGGTCATCCGGCCTCACCCCAGAGCCCCCACCCCCACCCCCACCCCCCTCCACCTCGGGCCCGGGTCTGAGACAGCCCTCTCCCAGGGAATCAGAAGGAACTTGGGTTACTGGTGGGTCAGAAGCCCAGAGATTCCTGCTGAGACTTGGTTCTGACTTTTCGCCCGACCTGCCTACTCCGTCCCACTGATCCAGCACCTCCAGCCAGTTTGTTCTGAACCCTTCCCTCCTCAGACCCTTCTCGTGATGCTTCCTCTTCCAGAAACATCCAGCCAGATTGCCTCAACTCTCCCACTCGAACCACCTTTGCCCTGAAAGTCTAGTTGGCCTCTTCCCCAACACCCAGTCACAGCCACCCACGCGCTCGGCTTCCCTCACAAGCTTCCTCTCTCTCTCTCTCTCTCTCTCTCTCTCTCTCTTTCTAGTCAACAACTGTTCGACCTTGGAGTTCCACATACTTGGGTTCTAAAACCAAATCCTCCTGGGGCACCTGGGTGGCTCAGTCGGTTGAGCATCTGACTCTTGGTTTCGGCTCAGGTCATGATCTCATGGTTCGTGAGTTTGAGCCCCGCGGGGGCTCCACACTGGCACCGAGGGGCTTGCTTGGGATTCTCTCTTTCCCCCTTTCTCTCTGCCCCTGCCCCGCTCACTCTCTCTATCCAACAAACACAAACTGTAAAACCAAATCCTCCATCTATCTAGACGCAATCCCGGCTAACTGGGCTTTAGTTTCCTCATCTGCACACTGGGGATGAGACCTAGCGTAGAGGGCTTTGTAAGGCTTCTGTTGGATAATAGGTGGGCAGCGCTGGGCCTGGTGCCTGCCGTGTGGCAGGGGCCTGGGAAATGGTAACCCTGGTTGTCGTGCATGTTTGATGGCTTTACCTCCCCCAGCAGCGAAGTATGTCTCAAGCACGGGGGCTGGAAATCACCATCCACCCCAGGGCTCCCCGGACCAGCTGACCGGCGCCTGGCGCAGAGGAGGCGGCCAGCACCCACCTAAGGACTCAGCTTCTGTCCTCTGGCGCTCAGCACGTGCCCAGCAAGTGGGCGGCCTTCTGCAGTTGGAGAAGCAGCGGCACCTCAAGGCGTTGGGAAAAGTGCTCCTGAGGGGCCCCTGCCCACCCACACTGCCCGCCCCCAGGTCGGACCAACTGGTGACTCACTTCCAAGGGGAGGTCTTTGCCTCTGGAGCTGCTGAGCTACTTAAGAATAACAAAGCAGGGGCGCCTGGGTGGCTCAGTCGGTTAAGCGGCCGACTTCGGCTCAGGTCATGATCTCACAGTCTGTGAGTTCGAGTCCCGCATCGGGCTCTGTGCTGACGGCTCAGAGTCTGGAGTCTGCTTCGGATTCTGTGTCTCCCTCTCTCTCTGCCCTTCCCCTGCTCACTCACTGTCTCTATGTCTCTCAAAAATAAATAAACGTTAAAAAAAATTAAAAAAAAAAGAATAACAAAGCACCGTGTAATTGCCAGTCATTAATGAGTCCCCGCCTCCTCCTGCCCCTCCTTCCCTTGCCCTCCTTGGCACTGTCTGGCCTGGAGGTCACCGCACAAGCACGGAAGCAGGTGGAGCGGCGACGCCGAGGACAGACTCGTGTCAGGAGACCTGGATGCTGGCTGCTTCACCAGCCTCTGGTGTGGGACTCCGGGCAAGGAAGTTCCCTTCTTACGCTGGTGCCCTTCCCCCGCCTGCAGGGTGCTTGACCTTGTGTTAACAGCAGGGACAAGGCTACCGGGCCAGACCAGAGGGCTCTGCTGAGAGGGTCTGGGCTGCACCTGCCAGATGGGTTGAGGCGGACAGCCTCAGTAACGCAGATGGCCCTGGGTTCACATCCCAGCCCTGCCTCTCACCAGCTGTGTGATCTTGGGCAGAACACTTACCTTCTCTGAACAGCAGATTCCTCAGCTCCAAAATAGAACTTGCTTGCCAGCACCTGGCTCTTACTAGGAGAGCCCTTATTTGTCCTAGATGCGTGTCTGTAACAGAGACTCCCTGGACCCGCTCCTTTCTATCAGAGCGACCGCAGAAAGTAAGGGTTGGAAACTTGCAATTTGATAGAGTAATTGTATGTCTCGAATCTCATAATAAAAACAAATGGCTGGTAATTTTTTTTCATTTTATTTTCCTAGTAATTCATTTTTCCTTGTATTTTACAAAAGTATTGGTCTGTGACAGATTAGAAAAATTTTTAAAAATGGTCCTTCTCCACAGATGGTTTGAGAAGCATTGCATTGGGGCCATCTGTAAAACGGATATAGTCACAATCTCGCGGAAATATTTACATAATTCTAGGATATGGGTTCCAGGACCTTCCACTTCTGAGGCCCCCAAGCCTTTAGGATAAAAAGACCAAATCTCTTAGCCTGGCTTTCGAGGCCCCTCTCACTAAAGTCCCAGCCTGCCTTCCCATCCTGCCTGCTTCCCCGTGACGTAACCGTGTCACACAACCGTGTTCTCTCTGCCCCCCAAGCTTCCCGTGCCCTCTTACTCCTCCTTGCCGTTTCCTGTTCTTCTCCTTCCATCTGGGATGCCTTTCTTCACAAATTCTTATTCATCCTTTTAAAGCCCAGGCCAAATGTCACCAGTCTTGGGAAGCCTTTCCCAGTGCCAGCCCTGCACCTGCCCGAGGGGGGTCCGCCGCTCCCTGCTCCGTGCTCCGTAGGGCAGCACGCCGTGTGGAGGCAGGGCCTCGCAGCCGTTCAGGAACTCCATACAAGCTCGAGTCAGAACGGCATGGGTTTTGGACCCGACTTTGCCAGCCGTGTGGTCCTGGGCCGAGGACTCTGGCCTGTTGAGCTTCATTGTTCCAATCTGTAGAGTGGGACCCGCTGTGAGGAGCGGAGATGGTGGGGGACCTCGACCCATGGGAGGGGCTCAAGATACAGAAGCCGTTGTTAGCATTAGTTCCCTGGTTGTAACGTCCCAGGGGGTGGTGGTTGTTTGTTTGTTTGTTTGTTTGTCTCCCTACAGACGGGTTGCTCCTTGAGCGCAGGGACACTTGAGTGTGTCCGTTGTACCTGACTGTTTCCTGTGCCCCGTGCGGGGCTTTTGCACAGACAGTGTGTTGTGGACAAGGGTTTCCCACTACCCCCGACCCCATGATGCTAGTGGCTGTGGTTCCCTTGTCAGTGAAGTGCTGATTAACCAGCTCTGTGGAAGAATTTTTTTTTAAATCCTTGATTTTTTTTTTTTTTGGCCCATTTCCATGCTGTATAAACACCCGTAGAGGCCAATTTCAAGTTACCAAAATTTAATAACCAGCTTAGAAAGTTCCTGAATATTTTTACAGTCTGCTTTTGTGAGCCACCCAGCTCCAGCACCCAGCTCCATTACCTAGCTCTAGCACCCAGCTCCAGCACCCAGCTCCAGCACCCAGCTCCATTACCTAGCTCCAGCACCCAGCTCCAGCACCCAGCTCCATTACCTAGCTCTAGCACCCAGCTCCAGCACCCAGCTCCAGCACCCCTCTGGGTGTGACTGCTCTGGGGCTTATAATTGAAAGACAGGCTATCTCCCGTCCCCTCCGCCCAGCCAACCCATTGAGGGCCACTCAGGGAAGGGCCATAGGTCACCATGCTCCACACACACTCACCCCTTCCCCCAAGCCTCCGGCCCCTTTGTTCTCTGGGAAACCGCCCATCCATCTCTGCCCTCCGCAGGGAGAACGGGAGAACGGCAGCTTGGCCGATGGGCCCAGATGTTTCATCCGTGACTCCCGGGGGCCTGGGCCGAGGGGGCTCTGCCTGTGCAGCCGGCAGGGGCCTCCGCAATAAAGCTGTCCCCACCGCTGTCGCAGGCTGACGAAGCTAACCTAGGTCACGTTGTCCCTCGGTCACCACGGGGAGCGATCAAAGCTGGCACACGGCCTCCTCTCCCCTCTCCCCTCTCCCCTTTTCCTCTGGGTGTGCCCGGCCTCCAAGTCTTTGCCTGTGCTGGCCCCTCCATCTGGAATGCCCTCTCCCTCCCTCCCCACTCTCCGCCTCCTTCAATGCCCGCCTGCAACATTACTTCGAGAAGTCATTCACCGGCGGAAGGCTCCAGGCCCCTCGGCAGGGACACCTGATGCCTGTCTCCTGTGCCCCCTGGCCAGCTGCCCGCCCCTCCCCTGCAGCAGAAGTTCCACTCGGATCTTGTTTAAGCTGCAAACTCCTGGCGACACCCGCTGAGCCTTCCCAGCTACTAGCTACCAACAGCGCAGGAATCTGTGCCCCAGGACACTTGGCTATAGAAGACTGAGAACCTGACTTTGAGAAGGCCTGTCCTAACTGGCCCAGACTGTGGCTGATTCACCCTGAGGCCTCTAACCCCTCACCAGGACCAGATGCTCAATATGTCTCGTGTGGAATCCAGCGTCTGCTTCCGAGGCCGCCCAGTCCGGAGGGCCCATCCCGGGGGCTCAGCTGAGGGCCGCTCTGTACCCCTCCCCTGGCGGGGCTGAGCACCACGACGGGCGGGCACCAGGCGCCTCCTTTCTCCAAACACTGCTGCCTGGGCTTCGGTCTCCTTACCTGTGAAATTGGCAGAGATCATGTCTACCTCTTACGATGACTGTTAGACGAGACGATGCCCACAGGGCCGTTAGCACATGCCTGGCACATAGGAAATGCTCGGAAACGGTCAGCATTTGGCGTAGAACCCAGATTTCCCGGCCCGGTTCGTAGGGCTGCGTGAGCTGACCGCTGCCTGCCTTGCCCACCTGTGTCTGTAGTACTTTCCCCCGTGGCCTTCTTTTTGCCTTGCCTCAGATTGCCCAAGCTCATTTGCCAACTCAGGGTGCTTTGGACTGAGCTGTCTCCCCCAACCTCAACTCATAGGTTGAAGCCCCCCAGTGTGGTTGTGTGTGAAAGTAGGGCTTTTAGGAGGTTAAGAATGCTTAAGTGCAGTCAAGAGTGTGGGGTCCTACTCTGATAGGATTGGTAGCCTTTATAAGAAGAGGAAAGAGGGGCGCCTGGGTGGCTCAGTGAGTTAAGCGTCCAACTCTTGATTTCGGCTCATGATCTCTCGGTTTTGTGGGTTCAAGCCCCCTCTGCTGCCAGCGCAGAGCCTGCTTTGGATTCTCTGTCTGGCCCGCTTTCTGCCTCTCCCCTGCTCTAGCTCTCTCTCTCTCTCTCTCTCTCTCTCTCTCTCTTAAAAATAAATAAAACGCTTTTTAAAAAAAATAACAAGAGGAAAGCAAGAGAGATTGCTTGCAGGTGCTGTGGCAAGGCTGTGCAAAGACATAGCAGAAGAGGCTGGCCGTCTGCAAGTCGGGAGGAGGGTGCTCCCCAGGAACGGAATCGGCGGGCACCTCGATCTTGGACTTACCAGCCTTCGAACCCGTGGGGGAAAAAAACCAAATTTCCGTTGAAGCCACCCCGTCCGCAGGATTCCGTTGGGGCAGCCTGAGCTGACGAAGCCGCATGCCGAGCCCTCTACTTGGAATGATTTTCCCCGAGCTCACGGTGGCTCCTTATGTCGCTCGGATTTCAGCTGAAATGACGTGTCAGAGAGGCCCTTCCTTTTCTTTGTTTTTTGTCTGTTTCTACCTTGATGAAGGCTCGACAGCAGCTGGAGCCTTATGCCTCCTGCTTTGTTAACCCCCTGAGCCTTGACCGCAGGTGGGTGTCCTGGGGGCTGAGGAAATATGTGTTAGAATGCTCCGAAAAACCCAGGCTCTGACCATCCACCCTTAGCGGCTGGTGGCCCAAGCCGCCGTCCTCCCTCTCCCGGGTTGTTGCAGTCAGCAGCCCTCGGCTTGTCTTCCTGCTTCCTACGGTCTACGCCCAACCCAGCAGGAACCCCTCGGTTCTGATCCTGTCGCTCCCCTACTGAAAGCCCTGCCTCGGCTCCCCCTTGCTCTCAGACCAAAAGCCCCAGTCCCTAAGCTGTCCCCCGGGGCCTTGCCCGCCTGGCCCCTCACGCCTCCGCTCCAGCCGCCTGGGCCTCTCTGCTGCCGCACGGGAACCTCGGGCGCGTGCCCAGCCCAGGGCTTCTGCCTGTAACACCCTTCCCTCTGAAATCCAGGCGGCTTGTTCCTTCTCATTCTTCAAGTCTTTGCTCAAACAGCATCATCTTAGCAAAGCCTTCCGTGAATGGTTGTTCAGAATGACGACCTCTCCTCCCTCCGGGCCTGGCTTCTGGGAGCGCAGCCGGCGCCCCGACTCAGGACCCTGTGCTCTGAGGGCCCCCGCGGCTTTGCATTTAATGCTCCCCCATCACTGTCTGGAAATCCTTAATAATTTCATCTTTGGCTTTGTGTTTCGTGAGTGAAGTCTGGTAGGACAAGGGGGACGCGCCAGGAACGTGGCCTCAGCTCACGTGTGCCACCTGCTCCCTGGCCCGTTCGGCCTCCCCTCTCCAGCCCCACTCGAGGACTGCGGCTGTCTTTGGTGCCTGGCAGGACCCTGATCGTAGACACAGGACAGGGGACAGGAGGTCAGGTGCACACACCCCACGGCATCTTGGGGCTGGCCGTGGCCTTCCTCACCCTGCCCTGGCAGCATCATGGCACGTCCAGTAGGTGACTGGGCAGGGGACACATCTCAGTGGGGGCGAGACCCTGGTGCAGGTCCCGAGCACGCCCTAGAAGGGAAGCTTGAAGACCTTCGGGGGTTGCCCAGCTGCCACGGTTGGAAGAGAGGACCCATGGGAAGGAGAGGCCTGGCTTGAGTCCCATCGGCCCCACCCTCCTGGGGGCTACCCATCACCTGGGTGCTACCCATCAGTCCGGCATCTGGTGGGAGGGACACTTTGGTAGGGGAAACTGGGCCACTGTCAGGCTCTGGAGAATGGGCGTGTCCCGCATAGTGGGGCGGGGCAGGGCGGGGCAGGGGGGTGCGGGGGGGGGGTGCGGGGGGTGGGGTGGGGGGGACCCATCCAGGAGAGTTTTTACCCTAAGGGATTCTCTGTTCCCAGGAGAGCTCGCTCACTCTCTAGCTGGGCTGACAGCTCTTCCTCTTTCCAGTCTTTCTGTTTGGCCTCTTCTGGAAGGCTCGGGGCACCCTTGGGGACAAGCCAGGAAATACAAATTGTGTAAATTCTGTTGACTCCACGAAGGAGTTAAATGCTCTGATATTTTCATTTCAAAGCCGGCATTGTACTATATAAAAGCTGAGTGGTAAAACTCACCCTGATGATTTAAGTTTAACATTTTTCTTTCCTTAGAATGACATTCAACAGCAAATAAAAACACAGTGACAAGTTGAGAGACAGAGAAACAGAGAGAGAGAGGAGACTGCAGAAGGAAGGAAAAATTTCCCATGTACCGTCAACAGCTCCTTTTCTCTGCCTTTGGCATAAGGGCCTCGCGTTTTCATTTTGCACCGGGCTCTGCAAACCGTGTAGTCTGTCTCATCTCCATCCCTCCTGGTCCCATTGTTTTTTGTTTTTTTGTTTTTGTTTTTTTTTTTTTATAATTTTTTTTAATGTTTATTTATTTTTGAGAGACACAGAGACAGAGTATGAGCAGGAGAAGGGCAGAGAGAGAGGGAGACACAGAATGTGAAGCAGGCTCCAGGTTCTGAGCCATCAGCACAGAGCCCGACGCGGGGCTCGAACTCACAGACCGTGAGATCATGACCTGAGCCGAAGTCGGCCGCTAACCAGCTGAGCCGCCCAGGCGCCCCTGTTTTTTGTTTTTTTAAATAAGCGCTTACTGCATCTTGCCACTACAGAATTGACTTACTTCTCGTGGTTGTCTTTTATGATCTGCTTCCCCTGCTAGTTAGGTGGGGCCCGGAAGATGGGGGTTAGGTTCATGGCCATATCCTGAGGGGACAGAGGAGCGTGTGTGTGTGTGTGTGTGTGTGTGTGTGTGTGTGTGTGTGTGTGTGTGTGTGTACACCAGAGGTGCTCCATAAATGCTCAGGGAATGTTGAAAGAAAGGACGGTACCTGGGAAGATTTGAGGCCCATCAGGGTTTCCTTCCTCCCCAAGGCCATTTTGTCTCTTTCGGCTCAGACAATTCACAGAACTTTGTGGTTCCTGCATTTCCTTTTCAGACCTCAGCGCTTCAACCTTGGTGTCTCCTGCGCCGGCAGAGCGAACGGCGGCCGCTCCGCAGGCTGCAAGAGCCCGCCAGGTGCCTGGACCGCAGGCTTCTCTCCTTCCTGGAATTCCTTAGGGCGTTTCCGTCCATTGTCTTCGGCGACAGAGTCGATCTTTCCACCCCGGGAGGGTTCCCTTGCTGGTTCCCCCATCTGCTTCCAGGTTCCAGTGCTTTTTGGCTCCAGATCCCTTCTTGGGGTTTCCACGGCCCTTCCACCTCTAACGGCCGGGGTGACCTTGGGCAAGCCTCCCATTCTCCTCTGGGGAGGCCCTTGTGAAAGCAGGGGGCCGCTCTTGCTCTCCGCTCCTCCCCCTGCCCGTCCCCCCCCCTCCACCCGGGGAAGGCCAGCAGAGGTAAGAGTCCCATAGAAGAACAATGGCGGATAGAACAGAGGTTGTTCCTGGTGCTTTTGAGTGTCTGACAGCACCGAACCCGGATGCCGGGGGACCCCATTCTTTCCCCTTCCCCTTTGGTTACGCAGGAAACCATCATTCGTTGCTGCTGGGAGCACCCCTGGCGGTTCCGTCATTCTGCGAACGTGTGATGGGACAGAGTCCGTCGTGTGGGAGTCCCAGACTCCGCTCCCCCTTTCTCTGAAGACAATTCTGGTTGTAACTGCTCAGCCAGCCTCTCCCCCTTCCCGACTCTCACTTACGGGTAAGACTACACCACTCCCCGCAGGGGCAAAGACACCTCAACACAGGGCAGCGGAAGGAACACAGACGCGTCCGACGGCCGGGACTTAGTCCTGCGGCCACCCCTGCGAGGGAGGCCGGGAATCGGCCAGCAGAGCTGCCCAGGAGCCAGTGAGGAAGAGGGGGACAGGCTGGTCCGCCACACCTCCCCTCTCTCTGTAAGCTGACTCTGGCTCTTGGACAATCTAGTTTCCAGGTTTTGTATCACAGAAGCCAGAAAATCGATGGAGAAGGGCCTGAAATGGAAAAGGGAGAAAAAGGGACGGGGGCACAGAGGGAAGAGGATGTTAAGGGTGTTAGAGAGACATAAGTCACAGTTGGAATTATTTTTAAATTACTTCTGCTTAATGGTCTGTGTCTTATTAAGTGCTCCGGCCTCGTGGCACTGGGCCTGGGCCCCCAGGGGTCCCGGAAAACGTGGGTTACATACGCATGGCACACTTACAAGTTACCAGGCCCTGTGCTGAGACCGAGGCCACAGGACACAGTCTCTGCCCTCCAGGAATCCGCAGTCCAGTGGGGAAGACAGACGTGGGATTAGAGGCAGGGAATTAATTGGCCTTGGCAGGGCGGGGGAGGGGCGGGCAAGAAAGGGCATAAAAGGGACACACGCCCTAGATTCAGCTCGGCCTGGGCGGAATACTCAGGTGTCTGACATGCTGTACCTGAGCGGTAGAAAGTAAAGAGAAGATTAAGAGTCAAGAAACTCAGCCTCTGGCCCTGCCGTCGGGTCCCAGGGCAAGGGCCGGCCCTCTCTCGTCAACTTTTCTTCATGCTGTCTGCAGGGCCACCCCTAGCACATTCCACACTCTGGGGGGGAGGCGCTGAAAGGCTCTGTCGCCAGTGGATAAAACACAAATAGGTACCCCCTTTTCCAGGGTGATGCAGGCCCCACGCTCAGACACACAGAGTGGAGACAGGTGGATTTCAGCCACACCCCTTGGCACCACCCCCTTGTTCAGTGCACACCCCGCACAGCTGTGTTTAGGCAACAGCCTTGCAGACCAGCTCCTGGGAGATGTTGTGGATCCCAAGGGGGGGGTAACTGCTATCAAAGTTACTCAGAACCCCACTAATCCCCAGAACATCCTTTTCACAAGCAGGTTTTCTTTCTCCT
This sequence comes from Paguma larvata, assembly GCA_030068075.1. Lineage (NCBI taxonomy): Eukaryota > Metazoa > Chordata > Mammalia > Carnivora > Viverridae > Paguma > Paguma larvata. Next base: position 18,612,410 of record CM057833.1, on the reverse strand, counting down.
GTGTTCCGCAGCAGGTGTGGGACTAGTGTGAGGCAAGCGAGGTGCCTCGGACCCGACCGTGGGAGTGGCCATTGAGAAGTGGTGCCTCCATAAGTTTTACACCCTGGGCACCTCACTACTCTCACCCCAGTCCTAGCCCTGCTCTGCAGGAGCAGATCTGGGGGTGGTGGTGGTGATAGGGTTTCCAAGGAAGGTGCCTGAAAACCACCTCAGACTCGCCGAGGGCAGCTTCTCTGGGAAGCGGGGAGACAGGGAGGGGCTGCACCTGGGAGAGGAAGCCCAGGGAAGGTGAACCACGGTCTAGGAAATACGGGGCCAGGGAACCTCGACTTTATCTAGACCAGTAGGGAGTGAGAGGGAGGGCCGAGTAATCGGTGATTTGAAGGGTTTGTAGGAAAAGCTATGGGCAAGGGGAAGGGAAGAGAGAGGATGACGTTTCCAGGTCCTGAGCGGCAGGCGACAAGGCAGCTCACACAGGAAGGAGGGGACAGCCAGGAGCCTGCCTCGGGGGCCTCCAGGGCCCGCCCCGGCGTCGCTCTGCACGCTGGGAGACTGGCGTCCAGATGCTTCTCAAGTCAAGGGCGCGGGGCCACCTCGAGTCAGTAATGACAGGTCCAGGCCAGGGGCCTTCCAGCAGGGGAAACCAGGACTAAGTCAGGCCTGCCTCCCAGACCCGGAATCCCTCCGACTGCTTCCCGAACTTCCCAGCCCTTCAAAACCGCTTTCCCTTCTGCCTGTGCTGATGGCTATTTGGCGTTTCTCGAAAAATCAACTCATCTTCACTTCAATAATTTATTTTCAAAGGAAACCATGTAAACGGAGAACTTGCGTGACTGCCGCGAACAGAAGCGAAGCGATCGCGTGAGGACGATGTTACTCAAGCAGCGTCCTTAAACTCCAGCTGGACCCCGGGGCCCCCGGTGCTCTGCTCTGAATCTGAGGGCCGGTCTCTGGGTTCAAAGGGAGGTTAGCAAAGGTCAGAAAGGTCAGACGGACAGATAGCATCCACCTGAGACTCCCCTTTTCCCATCAGAAGTGGAACCATTTTCACCCCCACCCCCCGTGAGTCGAGGCCTTTAATGTGGCACCTGTGCCCACCTACCCCGTTTCGTGACTGTGTCCCCTTGTCATCAAAAACTGCTCCCAGGGCGTCCTGAGCAGATGACAGCCGGAGCTACCTTACCTAGTTGGGGTGGGAGTGGCGGGGGCCTGAGCTGCACCCCCAGCCTCAGCCTGGGGCCAAGCCTTGGACACGCTGGTTGTGACACCCTTTAACCTCAGCCGTGTGGGAGCTGGCACACAGCAGGTGCCCAATAAGTGCATGAATGCAGAGCTCTTGGAAGAGGGCTGGGTGATCTCGGGGTCCAGCCTCGTCCCTGACACAGGGGACCCCAGTTCTGCAGGCCTGGAGCGAGAGAGGAGGGGGCGCGTTCCCAGAGGCCAGTGGGAGGACCCGGCATATGTGGAGGGAAGCTAGTGGGTTCGATGCTAGAGCTTTGTGGTGACAACTGTTTCCCACGACTGAAGCCATGATCAAAACAGGAAGTGTCGAGCACGGGGACCTTCCTCGTCTGACTTCGGCTTTCCTCTCCCGCCAGCCCACTGCCTCCTCCGTGTCCCCAGGCACCAGGCTGCTCACCTGTCTGGTGTGAGGGCTTCTGTGAAGTCCCGAGAGTCTCTCAGCCCTTGCCCAGCCCCGCCTCCTGCCCTCGGACGCACCGCCACCCTAGGAGAGACACCGGTGGACTGTGGGGCTCCCGGGTTTTGGGTCCAGCTCTGCCAGCATCTCACTGTGTGAGGTCAGGCAAATCCCCTCTCCCCCCTGGACCTGGATTGCCTCATTACTGAATGGAAGAGGCAGGATGGCTGGTGGCCAAGGGCTCCTCCACCCCAGGCATCCCATGGGGTCCCCGGGAGCAGCAGGACAAGGGCCTGGGGAGACCAGAGGTCATCCTGGGGCAGGATGTGACCCCTATACACACATGGCATGGGCACAGCTCTGTCACTGAGAGTGAGAGAGAGCACAGGTCATACACTGAAGGGCCCCCCGGGCCTGGGAGACACACCACCCTGCAGAAATGACAACACAGAGATGAGGGTTACAGTGGGCACTTGCAGTTTTGGGGAGAAGGCAAACAACTCTGCAGGGGGAGGGAGATTTGCCCGCTGCTTACCCATTGTTTATTTAGTATTTATCATCATCATTATTTTTATTTTTTTAACGAGTGTGAGATCTTAATTTTTTTATAATATTGAGATATAATTCATATAACATAAACTTCACCTTAAAAATTGTTTTTTAATGTTTATTTATTTTCAAGAGAGAGAGCAAGCAGGGGAAGGACAGAGAGATGGAGACACAGAATCGGAAGCAGGCTCCAAGCTCTGAGCCGTCAGCACAGAGCCCGACGCGGGGCTCGAACCCACAAACTGTGAGATCCTGACCTGAGCCAAAGTCAGCCGCTTAACCGACTGAGCCACCCAGGCGCCCCTACACTTCACCATTTTAAAGCGTGCAATTCAGTGGGTTTTAGTGCTGTCACAATGTTGTCCAACTGTCCCCACTAATTCCAGAACGTTTCCATCACCCGAAAATGAAGGCTCATACCTCTCAGCTGTCACTCCTAGTTCTTTCCTCCCCACTGCCCCCGGCGACCACCCATCTACTTTCTGTCTCTATGGATTTGCCTACTCTGGACAGTTCATAGAAGAGGAATCACAGAGTCTGAGACCTTTTATGACTGGCGTTTTCACTCAGCCTAAGTGTTTTTAAGGTTCATCCAATATCACATATCAGTACTCGACTGTTTGTCATGGCTGAGCCCCCCAGGCGCCCCTCTCAAGCGCTGTTGCAAGAGTTACACCAGGAAGCCCCTCACACCAACCCTTTGAAGCGGGTACTAGTCCCATCCACTTTCTGCAGACGGGGAAGGAGACGGGCTCCAGGACTTGCCTCAGGGCGCTGGTGTCTGCATTCGGACTTGGTGAGGATGTGGGGCGCCTGGGGGGCTCAGTCGGTTAAGCATCCGACTTCAGCTCAGGGCATGATCTCGAGGTTCATGAGTTCAAGCCCCGCATCGGGCCCTTGGGTTGACAGCTTGGAACCTGGAGCCTGTTTCGGATTCTGTGTCTCCCTCCCTCTCTGCCCCTCCCCTGCTCACGCTCTTTCTCTCTCTCAAAAATAAATAAACATTTAAAAAAAGAGAGAGAGAGAGGCTTGGTGAGGCTGTGAACCCCTTCCGGGCCATAGCACCGTATCGCGGAGCTCTCCTCCCGGAGCCCTCTTTTCCTTGGCTGCAGGAACAGCAACGGTTGACTTGGTCGTCGCTCCTTCAGCCTATGTGCCTGAGTGCCCGCCACGGGCAGAGCTCCAACCAAGCCACGAAAGGCAGGGGCAGTGACCAAGAGAGCAACCTTCGTTGTCCATACCCGCTGAGATGTGGGGGTCACCTGTTACCGGGGCAGAGCCCAGCCCTCCCCGACTGACCTGGCGCTTCCCTGGGCTGCGACTCATGCCGCCTCTGTGCACAGAAGCAATGCTCAGGCTCGCACACGCGCGCGCACACACACGTATACAGAGTTTGGGTATATTCTTGAAACAATAAGTTATCCACCAAATTGGATAAAAACTGAGGTCAAGCAATGCGGCTTGAATTTCCAAAGGCTTGGCCTGGACATTCCGGGAGCTGATTTTCATGAAAATTCTGTCTGCACAGTGGATGAAGCTTTACCTGGCTGAGGCTCTCAACCCTGGATGAGGCTCACCCTTGGGATTGTTTCCAGACGCCTCTCATGCTCCTGGAGAACAATCGCTCACCTTGGCGGATAATCAGAGCCAACGGCGAGCACGTACTGAGAATTTACCAGATACAGCACTGAGCACTTTTCATGTATTTTAACCTCCAAGCCACTCTGTGGGATAGGGACTATTATCACCTCCATCTTCCCGATGAGGAAACTGAGGCTCGGGGAGGTAAGACATCTTGCCCGAGATCCCAAAACAAGTAGGTGGAAAAAGGAGAGTCTGAACGTAGGTCTGCCTTCTGCTCGAGCTCACATTCAATTCACTATCTTTTGAGCACGAAGGTCATCTTGCTGACCCGCGACCAGCTCGGCATCTACTGGTGTCTTGTGCTGGAATATGCGGTCAGATCGTCCAGGGGAGGCAGCACCGCAGTATACAGACAGAGCCCCGAGTTAAAAGTCAGGAGCCCTGGGTTCAACTTTCAGATCCGGCTTTAGCTCACTCCGCGGCTTAGGACAAATCCCTCCCCCTCCCCGGGCCTCAGTGCACACATCCATGAAATGAGACATTTTAAGTAAATCAGCGTCTCCCGTGTCAGCTGTACATCCGAACCACCGAAGCTGCTTAAAGATGCCGAGTGATGGGCCCTTCCCCGGATGGGCACGATCAGGTCTGGGAACCCGACTCCACAGAGGACTCACACCCAAAGAAAGCTCCGGGAACCCGGCCTCTAGGGACCTTCCTTAGCTCAGCCTCTAGGAGTTTATGGAGGCAAAAAAAGACCAACCCAGTGACCATGCTGGGCAGTCTGAGGCGAAGACCAAAGAAAACGGTTTCTGGACGGTATGTCGTGGGAGAATCTAGAAGAGAAGGAAATTGGCTGGACTGTAGAGGTTGAGGGGTGGGGGAAGTAGAAGCAGAAGCTGATTTGGGTTCGTTTTCACGGTTTCATTTTCTCCTTGGTTTCCAGCGAGACCACCCTTCCTGGCCCCCTTGCCGTTCGGAGAGGCGGAACCTCCCAACGAAGTGGGTGGAAGGAACGTACGTAAAGCTTGTGAGAACCTGCGCGCTCTCCCCCCAACCCTGCCCTGTGGTGAACTTGGACGTGATGGAAGGGAGCTGGGGTCCAGGGGGAGCAGAACCGCCCCACCCACCACCACCACCACAGGCAGCGGAACGCAGGAGGCGGCAGCGGTAAACTTAGATTGTGTTTGCTGGATGACTGCGATTCTGGGGTCATGTTCGTCGTAGCAGCTGGCGGCGCTTCCCCCAACCCAGCCTGGAGCAAGCGGGACCACAGCAGGCTCTTAGAAGGCGAGTACGGTTTCGGAGACGCTGACCGGAGGGAAGGGACGTTCCAGAGGGAAGGAACAGGAGGGGCTGGGGCGGGAGCTGGAACAGGACGATGTGTTTGCGCCCTAGAGAGAGAATGTCAGTGTGATCGGTACTGAGGGCCGCCCCGGGCTCCAACCGGTGGTGTGCGGGGCTCCGGGGAGCCGACCGTTAGCATCTTTTCCCAACTCTGCGCTCAGTGACAGCCATCGCCGGGTTGGCGTGAAGGAATGGTGGCAGCATTTACACCGTGGCAACCAGCAAACACTGTCAGCCAGCGCTCTTTCCTTCTGCTGTTGCACAGTGATCCGCATGCTACTGCTCACGACTCACGTGTGGCTGGTCCCTGCCCCCTCTGAGCTCTCCGAGCCTCAGCTTCCTCATCCGCAGAATGGGGTCATCACCCAGCCTCCTCTACCAGGCTGACTGGGGGCCACAGTGAAGGAGATCATGCTCGTGGAGCCCTGCCTGCGTCCCCTCGGGGTCATCACTCCAGTGCACAGGACAGCCCCCAAGAGCTCACCAGAGGGCCCGCTCACCCACGCAGGGCGGGCTGGATGTCTTCAGGGGCAGTCCTCAGCCAAGGCGGGGACGGGAGCTGAGGGTGTGGGGGGATAGCCCAGCCTTCTCACCTCTATCTTAGGACGAACCTGAGGCCCATCCCACCCTGTCTTCTGGAAGTCTCCAGAGGGGCTGAGCCTCCTCTGTCCCCGCTGCGGGTGTCCTGACTCTGGGAGTCTTCCTTCCCTGCCTCAGTTTCCCCCCTTCCCTACGGGTGCTTCCTGGGATTGTCGCAGGATTTATTTTTTCACCTCCGTGCCCAGGATTCCTTGTCTTGCCGCAAAGAACGAAGAGGGGGGCACAGAGTGAAATGAGCAGCGGGCGAAAGTTTATTAGAGAATAAGATCAGAAAGGAGGATAGGGGCGCCCGGGTGGCTCAGTCGGTTGAGCGTCCGACTTCGGCTCAGGTCATGATCTCACGGTCTGTGAGTTCGAGCCCCGCGTCGGGCTCTGTGCTGACGGCTCAGAGCCTGGAACCTGCTTCACATTCTGTGTCTCCCTCTCTCTCTGCCCCTCCCCCATTCATGCTCTGTCTCTCTCTGTCTCAAAATTAAATAAACATTTAAAAAAATTAAAAAAAAAAAAGAAAGGAGAATAGCAGGAAACTTTCTACCGAGAAGGGGCGTTCGAAAGTGAAGGCCCGCGGCTCTAGGCGAGGGACTTTGTTTTATAAGGTTCTGGTCGCCCCCCTTCTGTCCCCCCTTATTCCTTCTCTGGTTTTACCCTTATTGGCTTGCTAACTCCGAAAGCCTAGCGGCTCCTTTCTGATTGGCTGGTTTCCTTCGTAGGAGGGCGGTCCAGGCCGCACGGGTCCTGCGGGCCCTACATTTCACGGGCTTCTACGTATTTTTAGTCAGGTCTTTTGTCAGATCCCTGAGGGGACCGGAGGGGGCGCAGGCGGTGTCTGTAACATTCTTAAGAGGAACCTTATGCCCAAGGGAGTTTGCTGTGGTCAGACGCTCCCAGCACTGTTTCAAAATACGTGTCCCCCTGCCCCCCCCGCTGCCCCGGGACCTCGCATCCTGCCCTTCCCCTCTCTGCCTGTTTTCTCCTCTCTTTCCCTCTCATAGAATCACTGCCCAGAGGAACTTCTCTCATCCTTATCTCGGGATCTGCTTCTGGGGGAACCCAACCCAGACAGCGGCCAAGATGACGAATGACCAGAATCACCCCTGTAACGTGCACGGAGATTTACGAAATGAGATCCCACCTGCGGCTCAGTCCCTGCGGAAACCCCAGGAGGCAAGCCACGGGCGTATCCATTCGTTTTGCAGATGGAGACACCGAAGCTCAGAGGAGAGCAGTGCTTTGCTCAAGGGCGTACCACCGTCAAGGAGAGGGTTAGAAAGGTTAAAACAAGGCGCCCATATCCCAAGGCGTTAGCTTGGAGCTGCTCTGGGCTCTGGGCTCTGGGCTCCGGAGGGCCCCGAGCTGGTTGGGAGGGTGGTCTCCACCCCTCCAACTCCCCTCCCCTGACAGATGAGGCCGACTCTGGCCCTCACGGGTCTGGGACTGTGACGGGCACATGGGCTGGCGCCAGGAATGGCCTGTTATTAAATCCATCTATCACCCCACAGGCCTGACCTCATTCTGTCCTGGGAAGGCCAGCTTTGCCTGGGGGCGGCTTCAAGGGTCGGGTGGGGTGGGATGCTGACCCAGCAGGAAAGGGTAGGTGGGGGCCAGGCAAGGCCAGAGCCAGCTAGGGTGGGGTGAGGTCAGAGACAGCTCCCGGCTCGCTCTCTGTGTCCCGCAGTGTGAGGGCAGCCAGGGGCCAGGGACAGGCAGGGTCACTGTGATGCAGACAGACACCGCCCGCCCTGAGGCAGTGGCCTGAAGAGGGGGACTTCTTGGGGGTCCTGCCTCCAGTTACTTCCTCATCCCTGCCTCAGCCCACCAGTATCCCAGTGTCCCAAACCCCAGAAGACAGGAGCCAGCGGCCGTGACAGGAAACTTGGACGTGCCCATGGGGGCCACTATTTCGCTATCTAGTGAGCGCCAACTGTGTGCAACGCACTTGTGTTGGGCACTCAACACACGACTCATATCACCCTCGGGCCTGGGGAGGGAATGGTTAGGGGCCTGAGTCCTGGAGGCAGACAGACCTGGGTCCAATCTAGGCCCTGCCCTGTGGGCGTCTACGCACCTCCTCGCCTAGCTAACCTTAGCGTCCGCACCTGTGAAATGTGGTTAGTAGTGACCCCCATCTCGTGAGAGGAGTGGGTGAGGAGTTGATGTCAGATCCTGTACAACTCGCTCAACTCGGAGCCTGGCACACGGGTCACTTAGTAAGTGGCAGCAGCAGTGACGCCATCAACGCCTACAGTGTCCAGGGTGCCGTGCTGAACACTTCACATGGATTAGCTTTTCGTTTTAATGTTTATCTATTTTCAAGAGAGAGAGAGAGCAAGCACACAAGTGGAGGAGGGGCAGAGAGACCGAGAGAGAGAGAGAGAGAGAGAGAGAGAGAGAATCCCAAGCAGGCTCTGGCAGTCAGTGCAGAGCCTGACGTGGGGCTCAAACTCATGAACCGTGAGATCATGACCTGAGCCGAGACCAAGAGTTGGACGCTTAATGGACTGGGCCACCCAGGTGCCCCTGCATGGATTATCTTAACTTAAACTTCACAATTACACCAAGGGGGGGGGACTCTTGTTAAGCCTCCTCTTATAGGTAAGGAAGCCAGAGCTCAGAAGGGCGAAGTCACTGGCCCGAGGTCACACAGCTGCTAGGCGGCAGATGTGGGATTTGAATCCAAATCTTTCTTGGATCTGATTAGCAACCCACCCCCCCCAGTCCTCCCTTTTGGACCCCCACCCCCAATAAGTGAGGCTAACAACCCAATGGCTCATTCATCTCTTTGGTCCTTTGAGAGCTACCGCTAGGTGAAGTTTTACTGGAGGCCCAGAGAGGTCAAGGTAGCAGCCAGGGGCTACAGACAGGATGGGACCAGAGAGGCGGGACTGAAGGCTCTCTGGCCGGGCGTCAGTCGGAACCCTGGATGTCATCTGCAGCTCTGCTCTGGCCTCGCAAGGCAGGGTCTCTCGCTTCCCAGCCCTGCCCCCACCTCGCCCTCTCCTTTGGAAAGGCTCCGGCCCCACGGGAGCTCCTGGCTTTTTCTTCCCTGGGGCCACCAAAGTGTGGCATTGAGGCCCCATTCTTTCCTCTTCCACCGAGAGGTAATTTGCCTGGAACACGTTGAGCACTTTAAAAGTGTGGTCACATCGCCACCATCTAGGTTACCATGGTGACCTGACTTTGAATCTTCTTCCCAGGGGGAGCTGGTACTAATTAAGACAGCGCTCGGCACTGCTGCCCGCAGAGAGTGCGGGGAGCACCCCAGAGTTCCCCTGGGGCTCCCCTCCCCAGGGGAAGCAGTGTCTCCCCCTCCGAGCAGGGGCCTAGCGTTCCCCAAGGAGACGGGGAGGGCCGAGGTCACGCCCACCCTGCCCACCTCTTGGGCAGCCCTGGCAGCCATGTCGTGGGAGCCGGACTAGATGGGAGTTTGAAGCTCAGGAGAGCAGGGGACTTGTTCGAGGCTGCGCGACAGGATCCAGGCAGCATCGGCGTCAGGCTGGAAGGCTGGATTCCTGAGCTGCAGAGCCGATGGTGGCTGCCCAGGTCGGAGCAGCCCGGCTCTGGAGCCCTTCCCTTCCCAAGCGCATCTGAGCCATTTGAGAGGGAGGAGCATGAAGCATTGCTCTCTCTGGACCCCAAGGAAGGGCCAAGGGCCCTCTGCTCGGTCACTGTCCCTTCAGAGCTGAGCGGATCGTAAGAGGGGGCAGGGTGTCGGGACCCCGGCTCCGAGAGAGAGACTGGAGGAGAAAGTGGACGAACTGGACAGGGAGGGGAACATGGGAGGGAGCTCCGGGGAGCAAGGGGCCTTGGGCGCTTCTGGAGAGGGTCCCCCAAGAGGGGTAAGGGCAATGCAGGGGCATCCTGCCTCTGTGTCCTCTCCACCCACTCCTCCCCTTCATTTCTTGGTCCCGCCCACTCCAGCTCTGTATAAAGAGAAATAGAAAGACGTGGAGTAGAAAGAGTAGGAAGTCTTTTGAACTCCTCTTTCTCCGATGGGGGACCCGAGGCTCGGGGAGGCCTTAGAGGGGTCCACAGACCCGTAACCAGCAAGTGGTCAGCGAGGATCTGAACTCACAGGGGTCTGTAGTGTCTACTCTTCAACTGTTAGGTTCTCTCCCGGTTCCCACGTCCCCCTTGGGGCAGGGTGGAGGGCCTAGGGAGGCGTTAGCACGATGGAGGAGGAGCAGGCAGGCTCAGGCAAAAAGCTAGAACTTGGGAGCTTCAGCTATGGCAGTTGGGTTGTAGCAAAAGGCTGGGGAGAAGGGGGAAGTGGGGAAGGGCTTTGATATCCCCAGTCGTATCCAAAGTTGAGCTCGCAGCGTTTTGCTGATCTCAAAATAAAGCAAACCTGGGACTTTAGTATGCTGCCACCAGGTGGCGGTGTAACTCGGCCGCTCACAACATAAACTTCCCTTAAAATAAAAATTTCACTCATTTTCCAAAAAAGGTAGAAGTCTAAAGAATTAGATTGCCCCATTATTTCACATAATTTTTAACCTTTAAAAAATGTTTATTTATTTTTGAGAGCGAGAGAGAGCGTGTGTGAGCGGGGGGTGGGCAGAGAGAGAGGGGACGGAGGAGCCAAAGCAGGCTCCACACTGACAGCAGGGAGCCTGACACGGGGCTCCAACCCACGAACTGTGAGATCACGAGCTGAGCCAGAGTCGGACGCTTAACTGACTGAGCCACCTCGGAACGCTTCACGTAACTTTTAAAAATCAATATAATATTTCAGGAGAAGAACACCAGAGATACAAGTTGGCTCTTTCTTCCTCGACCTTTAACTTTTATCTGTCCATCTGCTCTAAACCCTGGGCTCTCTGGAGGCTTATCTTCCCTTTTCTGTCTGACTCGAGTCAACAACTGGAGCCCATCCCTCATGTTTTCATGCCAACTCAACACTCTGGAAGGATCAGAGAACATGGGCTCAGCTCCTATCCCTCAGCTCAACTCCGGAAGTGGCTGTTTACACCACAGGTCACCCCACATCCATGCAGCACACTTTCCCTCTACCGCGCCTCTCTTCCTACCGGGTTATAACTCCGGGCTGCCTGCCACGCCAGCAGGTTAATCCTCCCAGCCCCAGACCGGAGCCCACCCATCTCTGCCCCTGCCTCAGATCCTCGCCAGAATACCTGGCCCAAGGGTGATGGCCAGCAGTTTGTTGAACACACGAGTTCCCATTTCACAGAAGAGAAAACTGAGGCTCCGCAGGGAAACGAGGATGACGGTGATGATAGTTATGATATGTGTGATGCGCCTACTGTGTGCCAGACATGTAGTAATTCACTAACTTCCCACGACAGCAGTAGACGCTAGGATGATACTCCTGCATTAGGGAGCTGAGCCTAGAGACATTTGGGATGGGGGGTGGGGGGTGGGGGGGGCTGAGAGTAGGTATCATTCTTCCCTCTATTCGTTGATTTAGGAAAAGTTTACTGCGGCTAGAGGCCGGGTATCTCTGGGACCCCCGGCGCGTGCTAGGGCCTGTGGCCAGTGAGCACCAGGGAAGCATCGCCCTGTGTCCCCTCTTCGGCTCCGCCGGCCCTCGCGTGGGGCTCTTCACGCAGCGCCTCCGGCACGCCCGCGACAGCTGACCGCAAATGGCCTCCGCCGCCTTGAACTTCACATCCTCGCACCCCGTGGCAGTTTGGGTGTGAGGGGAAGGAAGGTTCTTTCCCAGAAGAAGGAGAACGCTTCTTGGGAGACCTTTGGCCCTCACCGGGTTGAGATTCCATCCCTGCACCTGTCGGGGTGATCGAGGGACCCCAGGGGCGGACTGGCTCCATCCCCAGAAGCCAGGAGGCGTCGATCCCGGCCAGAGTGCAGGGAGGTGAATCTCCGGAACCGAAGGGGGGGCAGAAGCAGGCAGATGCGGGGGCGTCCACACCGGCCTGCTCGCTCCTGCTTCCTGAAGCCGGGAGCTCGCGCAGATCGGGAGCAGCGGGGCCTCCTGCCTTCTCCCGCCGCCACCTCCACTTGCGGGCCGTGGGAGCTGGAGCCCAGACAGGGCTGCTTCCGATGGGACCAGATGTTCCGACGGGGCTGAACCACAGGCCCTCTGCACGCCTGTGCACAAAGCCCCCGGCTCTGACGACTGCAGGAGGAGGGGTCTCAGGGAGGCTGGGAAATTGGGGACCGAACGCTTCTCTGCTTCCTGCCTGTGAGCCCTGCCTCCCTGAGCCTCGGTCTCCTCACCCATGAGGACAAGATGCCTACCAACACCTCCCGATCGTCGGGGGAGTAAGTGAACCGGTGTGGACCCGGGGCCTGGCTCGAGGGAGTCGCTCAGACAGATTTTCCCCCCTTGTTGGCAGGAAGCGCAGGATAGGGTTGGGAAGAGCGCCAGGAGGCTCTCAACCGGGTCTAGCGCCATTATAACTGGAATCTGTTATACAGAGAGAGTTTCGTCCAGCAAACATCCATTGAGCACCTACTGTGTGCCAGGCGTGATAGGGACTATGAAGGACACAGCAGGGAACACAACAGACAAAAATCCCTTGCCTCCCCGGAGTCGCCATTTCTGTCCGGGGAGACGTACAAACCACAAAATAAGTTAAAAAATGTAACTACGATAGATGGTAAGTAATGAATACGGAGAAGAATAAAGCAGAGAAGACAGAGACTCCCGGTTAGCTGGTCAGGGAAGGGCGCTTGAGAAGGTCGCATTTGAGTGAAGATCAGGAGGCGGTGAGGAAATGAGTCAGACATTCTAGAAAGAAGGAACAGAACTGCCACAGGCAAGAGGAACCTCGAGAGACCTAAGGACTAAATGTAACGTGGGATTCTGGACGGACTCTGGAACAGAAGGACATGAGGTAAAAACCGAGGAAATCTGAACTGAGTTCAGGCGTTAGTGAGTAATAATGTAGCAGGGGCTCCCGAATGGCTCAGTCGGTTGAGTGTCCCGCTTCGGCTCAGGTCACGATCTCACAGTCCGTGAGTTCAAGCCTCGCGTCGGGCTCTGCGCTGACAGCTCAGAGCCTGGAGCCTGCTTCGGATTCTGTGTCTCCCTCTCTCTCTGCCCCTCCCCTGCTCACTCTCTCTCAAAATAAACGTGAAAAAATATTTAAAAAAATAATGTATCATTATTTGTTTTTTTTTTAATTTTTTCTTAATGTTTATTTTTGAGACAGAGAGAGACAGAGCATGAGTGGGGGAGGGGCAGAAAGAGAGGGAGACACAGAATTCAAAGCAGGCTCCAGGCTCTGAGCTGTCAGCACAGAGCCTGACGCGGGGCTCGAACTCACGGACTGCGAGATCGTGACCTGAGCCGAAGTCGGACGCTCAACCGACTGAGCCACCCAGGTGCCCCTAATGTATCATTATTTGTAACAAATGTGCCATAGTCTTGTAAGATGTTAATAGGGAAAACTGGATGTAGGATTTACAAGAACTTCCGTACTGTTAGTTTTTCAGTAATTCTAAAACTATTCTAAAATAAAATGTTTATCCAAAAAAGGGGTCAGCGAGTGCAAAGGCCCTGAGGCAGGAGTGTGCCCGGTAGGATTAGCAAGGAGGGACAGTGGGAGGTGAGGGGGTCAGAGAGGTAGGTGGGGGGTGACTTGTGTGCATGCTGGTGGGACATGCTAAGGACGCTACGCTTTGCCCTGAGGTGGATACAGAATCTCTGGAGAGCTCTGACGTCTTTGGACTTGTGGTCTAACCGGTCCTTCCAGCTGTTTTGTGGAAACTGGACCATGTGGGGTAAAAACTGAAGCGGAAAGACCCGTGAGGAGGTTCCTGCAGAAGTCCGGGGGAGAGAGAATGATGGGTTAGGCTGGGATGGTGGTGCGGACGGGGTAAGTGCTGGAGATGTTTTGGAGCAGGTAGTGCTGACTGGATCTCAGATGTGGGGCATGAGAGAGGGGAGTCCTGGGGGTCCGGGGGACAGCCCGAGCAACCGGAAGGAGGAAGACAGGCTTGGATTGAATTAGGAACTCGGTTCAAATAACCGGAGTCATTCCGGAGACGTCAAGAGGCATCTGGAAACGCAAGCCTGGAGCTGAAGACGGAGGTCTAGGCCGGAGATTCCGCCCGTGGGAGTCATCGGCAAAGAAACAGACTCTAAACGCGAAAACCCAGGGAGGGGAGATCGCAGGCGGGACGGAAGGCGGACCCGGGCAAGCGCCTTAGCCCCCACCAGCCTCACGGCGAACTCCCTGCCCACTTCCCGTCCTTTCCTCCCGAGGCACGGAGAGGCCGAGGGCAGGGAGGGCTGAGGCCAAGGGCTGACTAGCCCAGTGTCTGGCAGGGACAAACCCACGGAATTCTCACAGCCCTGCGACTTGGGGACCATGCTCATCGTCCCCATTTGACGGACGAGGAAAGTGAGGCACGGGGAGTCTAGGTGACGTGGCCCCATCTCTTCCCAGCAGAAAGCACCCCGGGGCGGGGGCGGGGGCAGTTCACATCCAGCCCCTCTGTTCTCCCGGGGGATTCAGGTTCCTCGCCGCCAGGGCTGACCGGCGGGCAGGGAGCAGCCTCACTCGCCGCCGCAGGGCCTCCCCCGAGAGGGTGCCCGCCTGCGCTGCGCCCCCAGGCCCCTCCCTCCTGGGCCATCGCTGTGGTGCCGGACACGTAGGGTGGCTTCCCGGGACAGCAGCAGGAGGGACGCACTGGCAGGGAGGGAGCATATTAGGCGGCCCGGTCCCACCTGCGGGCCCAGATACAGAGGCCTGGAGGCCGCAGCAGCATCCCCGGAGCTGTTTCGGTATTTCCGAAAGGCTAGCGGGTGCCTGGAAAGGTTGAATTCTCTTGCTTTTCAGCTCCACTGGCCGCGGGGGTCGAGCGGAACTTCCACGGTGGCAGGAGGAGGATTCTGAACACACACACGACATGGCCAGCAGCGAATTCCTGTGTGTAGTTACTTCCGTTTGTTGGCAAACCCTCAAAACATGGAGCACCTGGGAGAGGGGCTGGGGTGGTGGGAAGGCTAGGACTCTCCGCCCTGGGCTCTGGCTTCTAGAACGATTGGTGTGGGGGCTTCTTGTCCTCCAGCCCCAAAGCACCTTGGTTTCTCTTCTGTAACCAGCCGTGTGTGTGTGTGCGCATGTGCGCGTGTCTGTGCGCGAGCGCAGCCTGGGCTGCCGGCACAAGCTCTGTCTCCCACGTGGAGCGGAGGGCCCAGCACCTCCTTCCCCAGGCTCCTCCCCATCCCGGGGATCAGCCAAGGGGAGGGCCTTGGACCCAGGCTTGGCCTCTTTCTCTGTATTGGTCAGCATTTGTTGTAGTAACAAATAGTTCCCAGATCTCCGTGGTTTTTTGTGTTTCTTTTTGGCTCGTGGGCATGAGGGTTGACTTTGACCCTGCTCAGCTCTCGGCCAGGCGTGACCTGGGAAATCCCGCTCCGCTGGCAGAGACAGCAAGAGGCTAACGTGAACCACGCAGGTGCATTGAAAATCTCTGCCCAGATTGGGCCCAAGGGATGCCCCCTCGCATTCCACGAGCCAGTTCTGACAGCGGGGAGGGTGGGTGTGGAATTCTCTCCGTGGGGCCGAAGCAGATAACTGGGGACAGTGATACAAGTCTGCCACAACCTCCTGACTCTTGCTCGAGAGAGGCTGGCTCACGGACTCATGCACCCCGGGGGCAGGGCCCCGGCCCTCGGAGCAGCTTGGGCCTCCCAGACCCCACGCTGGCTGGCTGCCGGCTCGCCCAGCTGGCTTCTCGGCTTCCTGGGCGAGCTCGCCCCCCTTTCCACTCAATTGCCTTTCAGATTTATCCTGGCCACGGTCTGTTCATACGGCTCGCGATATAAAACGCCTCAGGTAAGAACACATAAGAACAACGAATTTGAGATGATGCTAGCAGAACTTCTTTTTGGGAACCGGAGGGCCAGCACTTGAAATTGGTAAAGACCAGTCGGATGAATGTGGTTGGCGAGGGGACTCAGGACAAGGGCCTGGAGGGAAGCCCGGGGGTCACGAGGAAGGAGGGAGCTGACAAGGGTCTCCGCAGGGAAGGTAGGAAGACACCCCCCCCCTTCCCTCACGTCTCAGTTTGGCCGGCTCCACAGCCAAACACCTGGCCCCAGCTCCTGGCCCACAGGTGCCCACAGCAGGTCCTCGGAGGCCCCAGCCAGGACGGAGCCTTCCTCTTATTATATTCCAGTTCCCAGGTTCTCTGCCTTGGCTGCGGAGGAGAACTCTCTGGTGAGTTCCCAACAACAACAACAACAACAACGTTGTTCCTCCCCAGATTCCTCCAAAGTCCTATTAAACCAGGTTTTTCGGTGGGGGGGGAGGGCCTGGGGACCAGGCAGCGTGAAGAGCTCCCCAGGTGACTCAGGGTAGAGACCTGACGTCCCTCCCCCCAAGCTCGGCTGTGCCCGGAGAGGGATGCCAGCCCCTGCGATTTCAGATCCGCAGATATTTCCGCAGAAAACAAACAAATCGGGATAAGGTGAAACCTCGCCATTCTTCAATGTTAGCTCGAAGTGGTTCGATTCCGTGCAGGGCAAACAAAATGCGTCTGCAGGCCACTAATTCGGACCCTCTGGGTCATAAATGCTCTAAAAGTGTTGCCCTCTCCAGGCTGCTCCCATTGCTTGGCCACTGGGAAGCGCTGGCCCGTGAGAAACAGCGGCACTGGACGGGACTTAGCCCTGTGCTTAGGTTGGCCGCGAGCCCTAGCGACGGGTGAACTACACGGGTGACAGAGCCCTCACGCGTAATCGCCCACTCCTTGGTCCCCCCTGGCCTTCCCGAGTATGTGGCCTACTGCGTTCCCCCCACCCCCCACCTCAGGTGGCTACCTGGGCAGAACCAACAAACCGCAGGGGTGGGGCGAGTTCCGGTTGGGAGTTCTCTGTACCCCAAGCTGCTCAGGCCCCGCGTTTCCCCTTGGATTGTGGTTGGCTTTTTTTTTTTTTTTGAGTTGTTGTTTTAGCTTTTAATTACATTTAAAATGTGTCCTTAAAACAATTATTGTTTTTTATCATAAAAGTATTACGTTTATTGTAGAACATTTGGAATATGAAGTATAAAGAAGAAAATGAAAAGCATCTATAATCTTAACTGCCCCTTGGGTTCTGACTATGGAATGATTTCGGGGTGTTCTGCAGGGACGTCTGGCGGGGTGCGGAGGAGGGGGCTGGGACGCCGGCTCCTCTCTTGGGAACAGGCTTCCATTTCCTGAAACCGGGGATATTCGATACCTTCAAAAGGCTTGTCCATCAGTCCTTTGATAATTGTCAGAGACAGACTCTGAGAACCCACCTTATCTTTTAGGGCAATATTTCTTCTTCTTAATACATGACAAAAATTGCAATTACAAAGAAATCTTCAGGGAAAACCTCCGCTTGTCCAGCCGAGTGGGGAGGGCGGGGGGGGGGGGGGGGGAGGGGGGAGGGCGGGGGGGGGGGGAGGGCGGGGGGGGAGGGGGGAGGGGGGTGAAAAGACTCGCATGCGCCCTCTGGTGGCAGCTGGAGGGGATGGCTTCAGGCAGGGCCGGGCCCCAGGGCCAGCCCTTGCTTGCTCCCAAGTCCGTGGTTCTCAGAGTGGGGTTCCAGGACCCAGCCTCGCCCAGGAACTTGTTAGCAGCACATTGTTCCGGGCCCTACCCCAGACCTCCTGAATCAGAACCGCAGGAGGTGGGACCATACAATTTGGGTTTTAACCAGCCCTTCGGGTAGTTCTGATGAACCCTGAAGTTCGAGAGCACTGTTCCGGGAAGGTACAGGCTTGGGGCCAGAGAGAGTGTCAGACAGCACAGGCCTGTGAGGACAAGAGGGAAGGCAATGCTGAAGACCCGCTGATGCCGCCAGCGCGGGCACCAGGCCACACCAGCTCACGCAGGTCCCCGGCCACTCGCGGTGTGGCCTCCCCCTCGATCCTAGGGTGCCTGCAGGCTGCAGAGCCAGGGAACGGGTCCAGACTGGGCTTCCCCAGTAAACAACCCCGTCGGGCTTCTGGGGGGGTCGGGGTGGCCGTTTCCACCGCACCGTGTGGAACTGGGCCTGGGATTCTTAGGCCAGAGCGTGGAGGTACACTGGCAGGATCATTCCAGAACCCCAGGGGATGTTCAGACTCGAACCTCAGGCAAAGATGGGGGTGGAAAAGCAAGCATTGAGACGGGAACAGAGCCGAGACAAAGGAGCCCGAGGAAAGAGGGAGGCCAGAGGGGAAGCGTGGCCTCCTTAGTCAGATGGAAGATCCTCGACGGTCCTTTGCCCGTCCTGGAGGAAACGCTTTCTGGTTCGGTTACTGCCGGAACGAAAAACCCCACGCGGACTCAAGACGCAGCTGTGCCAGAACGTGGGGACCTGGGTTCCCCACGGGGAACCAACGTGGGTGGTTCCAACGGGGTGACGGATGGGTGGACGGACAGACGGCTGGGCCCAGCAGGTGCCCTGCGGCGAAGCTTCCCTGACAGAGAAGCCGGCTGTTTAGGAAATCCCCGCCGCTGGCTAAGTCAAGCAGCCGTTTGTAGAGAAAATCTGACAGAAAACAAGGATTCGGCGGAAACCAGAGACAGGCAGATGGACGGTGTCACGCTAAATCTGCCTCTTCCAGTTTTCCCATCTTCTAGAAACAGTTCCGTGTGCGCTGTCATTCCCCCGGGGCGGCTACAGAGACGCTCTGTCAAGAGGCGGCATCTCGGGTCACACGTCTAACCTGTTGATTAGCCTCATTCATTCAGCACCTGTTCACCGAGCACCTGCCACGTAGCACTCACTGTTCTCGGTGCCGGGGTAACCGCAGTAAACACATGGATGAAAATCCCTGCCCTCGCAGAGCTTACATTCCAACGTGGGGGGGGGGGATAATAAACGAAATAAGCAACATGTGTAAAGCTCGGGGTTCTTCATCTCCAGAGAGCTCGTCTACTCGGCTTTCTTTTTTAATGTTTATTTTTTGACAGCACTCGAGGGGGAGGGACTGAGGGAGAGAGGGACAGAGGATCTGAAGCAGGCTCTGTGCTGACAGCAGCGAGCCCGATGCGGGGCTCGAACTCACATGCGAGATCATGACCGGGAGCCCCCACCCCCACCCCCGCATCTACTAAGCTCTAACTCTGAATTCTCAGAGCCTGAGCTTTGGCTTTTTCTGACCAGAAGAGAGAGAGAGTGACAGTGCTTTGGTCTTCAGGTTAGGCATCTGAACACTTAACACTGCAAAGCAACCAAATCACCTGGAGATTCGATAAAATGCAGATTCGGCTGGCGGGGGGGGGGGGGGGGGGGGATGCTGGGGAGAGCTCGCAGGATGCCGTGGGGGACAGGAGCCAGCCCCAGGAACAGGAATTCGGCCTGCTCCCTGCCCCACCACGACTCCTTGTGACAGTTCTGGACTGGCACGGGCAGGCCCTGGGGAGCTGGCAGTGCCCATAGCAACTCCAGGAGGCCGGGGGCGAGGAACAATGCTCCTTCCTAAAGGTGAGGAGACCGCACCCACCCCAGAGAGGGTGAGGGAGGTCACGGAACTGGGCCCCTGTCTGGACCACCGGGCTGTGCATGGCCTGGGGCAGAGGGAGCCTTTAGAGAGGGACGCCCTCGGGCAGGTGCAGGCAGGCCCGTGAGGAGGCCAGCTCAGCAGCACAGTCACCGAGAGACACAAGACCAGGCACTTACCGGCTCCGGGGTGTGGCTGCCGCGGCCCGCCTGGGAACAGTCACTGTGCCCTTCACTCGACGGGCCCCTGGGCGGGCTCCCGGTTTACCTGCCGTCGGCTCCCTCTGACGTGACGTGAATTTCGCCAGCAGCGATCTGATAGCAGCTGTTCGGAATGTTCGGCCCTCCCAGGTGGCTTGCCTTGGCCGGGTGAACACAGCCAGGGGAGCGTGGCCAGCCGGGATGGCAGGCGAAGGGACTGTGCCCTCCCCCCTGGCCCGGAGCCATGAGGAACCGCTCCTTCTCATTTCATAGGATCTCCTGGAAAGACGAGCACGGAGGAGGGCCCCACCGCAGCTACTTCCTGGTCCAGCCGGAGGAGGTCCCTCAGCCAGTCAAAACACACTCGCCCGCCCCGCTCCTTCCGTGAATCTTTAACCACCCAGAACGGCAAACACGGCTTTACGGCACGTAATAAACTTACAGTGTATTAAGAAGGGGGACCCCTCTGTCTTGGGCCTCGAAACAACAAAGACAACAAGTGGAGATTCTCTCGGTGGAAAAGAACGTGCCAGCGAGACTTCTGTGGGCGGACGCGGTCCTCCGGGGAAGGCGAAGGCCAGAGCCGAGCCAAGGGGCTTCCCCTGAGGGCCTCTGCCCACGGTACGAAGTGTGGGGTGTCAGCAAGAGCCTCAGAGGCGGAGACTCAGGAAGGCCATCTAGCAACGGGGACAGAGGGTGAGGTGCCAAGGGTGTTATTTTCCAAAACCAGAGCCAAGATCCATTGTTAACGATGGCCGAGAGAGGCGGCTGGCTTCTCAGACGATGAAAACAAAGCCTCTGGAGACGAGGGAGGCTTAGCAGTGGCTGCCTTGGGGGTCGGTTCAGCATCTAGAGCAGATAGGAAACCCAACAGGCCATCCGTCACAAAGCGGCCCCAAAGATTCTGGAAAATGGGAAGGACGTGTGCTCTCTGCATTTTCTTGCCAACTACCTTGCAACCCCGCCCCTAACTTGCTTTTTCAGGGGAGGAGGGTTGTACCAGAAAACAAGTCAGCCTTGGTTCTAACACGTAGCCAGGGAGGAAGAAAGTGGCAGGAATGGACGAGGAGGGAGGGAGGGAGGGAGGCTGAGAATGGAGAGGTCTTAAGGCGGACTAGAACTAAAACCAACTTGAGGCCCTGGATGGACTCGTCCCAAATCCTGTTTCCGCCCCACCTCGCGGGGCACTGCCCCCTGACAGGGTGGGGGATGGGGAGAGAGAGCGAGAGAGACCACCGAAGGCCCGTTCAGAACAATCTACCTCGTGGTCCCTCCTGCAAAGTTTAAAAAGGCAGAAAACTAGTTTTATCTGTAAGAAAATGTTTATTCTTTTGAACCCCACAGGAGAAAAAAAAAAAAAAAGAAAAAGAACGCAGCCAAGACCAAGTGTTTAACAAAAATAGTGTCCCCAAAGGCAGCAAAGTGGGGGGAACCTCGACACAAAGTGACAGTTTTCCATGTTTTTGCACAAAGATGAAAAAAACCTATGACAGTTCTGAGTAACACTTCCATGGTGACAATTACACAAGATGATCCAGAAATGCAAAATGGCAGGAACATGCACACCTGGCTAAAGCTAGAAGTTTTTTTGTTTTTTTTTTGTTTTTTTACCCCAAAATAAGATCTGTGATTAAAAGGATGATTCTTTTTAATACTTCTATTTTGCCGACTTGCTTGTCCTGCTTCATCTGCTTTAAATATGACGTCCATGCCAATTGACAGGAAATTTGAGAAGAACGGTGTCCTTCCAGAACCCATGGCAAGGAAGCAAAACCCATCTGTTTGGCTTCTTCATTTTCCTAGTTTCCCAATCCGATTTTGCCTTGCCCCGCCCTCTCCCCAGCCCTCCCCCCGCCCCCACCCGGATTCTCAAACACTTCCGAAAGTTGCCGGTGCAAAGACTTTTCTACCAGTGTCTACTATACACTTGAAACTGAAATCTTTGTGCAGTTTTGAGTTTAAAACTCTTAAAAAAATAAAACAAAAAAAAACCAAACCCTCCTTGGCACAAGAGCTGAGGAATAGTCAAGTTTCTTTTAAATCATCCAACACAAGATGATGAAGAGAGAAAAGCACAGTTAAAGGAAAAGAGATGGAAAAATACACCCCGACCGACCCGGACCCGGACCCGCGGCTTTCCTAGGCCGTCACGGCAGGCCTGCGGCAACCCACGCGCATGCGCGGCCCGGCTCCCACCACCCCCCCCCCCCCCCCCCCCCCCGCCCCGGGTGCTCCTCTCCAGAAGTCCAGACACCCGGGGGCTTTCTCCGAGAGGGCACGGGAGGCAGCGGGGCGGTCTCGAAGAGCCCGGCCACACGGCAGGTGTGCACCAGGGTCCGCGGTGAGCTCGACACGGATAGAAGACAGACGATGGGAAAGGGGGGAAATTGTGTAAAATCATCGAGTTTCCTCTTGAAATGTCTTTTCCCAAAAGGCACTGCTAGCGATTTCCTAGGGCTGCGCACTCGGGGTGGGGGGGTGGGGGGACAGGAGCGTGCCAGACTCGACCCCGGGGGCGCTCGAGATTACTAAGTCCCAGCACCTGGCCCCCCTCGGCTTCCGGGACACTCCTGGGGGCGGCCTGCTCCTGGGACGGGCACTCGCCTTTTGTCTTCCGTGAGGTCAGTGAGCATCCTGGGCGAGGCGGCTACGAAAGCAAAGCTGTGTGAGGTTATGAACCCTCGCGCAAAAGGAAACGTTTCCGTTATCCCACGTGAATCCAATGTGTGGGTTTTGCTTGCTTAGGTGAGAACAAAACTGAACAAAAGTAAAGGATTGAGAAGCAAAAACCCTGCTTTGTTTGTTTGTTTTCTTCAAGAGGAAACTGTGAGAATACATAAAAGGC
This sequence comes from Paguma larvata, assembly GCA_030068075.1. NCBI lineage: Eukaryota > Metazoa > Chordata > Mammalia > Carnivora > Viverridae > Paguma > Paguma larvata. The sequence goes on along the minus strand of CM057833.1, from coordinate 18,590,258 downwards.
AAAATTGGCTACTTGAAATCCAAGAATGGTTTTAATGTATTGGCCGAGAAAAATAAACTGGAAAGTTCTGTGAGGTCTTCTAAAAATTTACAAGAAAAACTGATGGGCAGTTCTAATCAGACTTGGATGTTATCTTCCCCCCCTTTTAAAAACGACAACATATACAGTCCCACAAAATACAATATAAATTTTTTTTTTTTTTTTTTTTATCTTGACTGCCAGAGACGCTCCTTTGTGATGCCTTCTGGTAACCAAATGGCTGGGCGACACCCACAGCCGGCCTTCATTTCTTCAGGGGCTGGTAAACAGAGGCGTTGGGATCAAGTCCAGAGGGGCTGGTCTCCACAAACTTGGAAGAGTAGTGGGGGGAAACGGGGCTCAGGGGGCTGGTGGCCGCACTGTACGTGATGCTGGGCATGACGGCCATGACTTCGGCGATCTTCTGTTTAAGGTCCTTGATTTCCTGGTCTTTCTGAAGAATTTGTCCTGGAAGAGCAAAGACCCACCATTAGTGAGGAGGGGGGGCTCCTCTAGCACAACGCGCTCGTGGCGGGCCAATCCCAAGGGAATTCCTCTCCAGCCCTGACGGCTTCTAAGGGGAGGAACTCTTCCCGTTAAGGGCCAAACAGTAAATATTTTAGGCACTGTGAGCCACACACTTTCTTTTCTTTTCTTTTTTAAGTTTATTTATTTATTTTGTGAGAGAGAGAGAGAGGGAGCACAAGTGGGGGAGGGACAGAGAGAGAGAGAGAGGGGAAGAGAGAGAATCCAAAGCAGGCTCCACGTTGTCAGTGCGGAGCCCAACTTGGGGCTCGATCTCCTGAACTGTGAGATCACGACCTGAGCTTAAATCAAGAGTCAGACGTTCAACTGACTGAGCCACCCAGGCCCCCACCCCCCGTATTTTTTAACATGCAAAATGCAAAACCCGTTCTCAGTCCACAGGCGGTAGGAGAACAGGTGGCAGGCCAGATTCGGCCTGCGGGCCATGGCTTTACAGGTGCTTAGAAAGGGATCCTGTTGATGGAGGTGTGGCCAGCCAAGGGGTCATCTCCAGGAGCCACGCGTCAAGCACGAAGTCACCCGTGGTAGCAGAGAGGGTGCTGGTCCCGCACCACGGCTGCACCTCTTGAGCGGGCATGCTTTTCTGGGAGGCTGACATGTAATGCCAGACCGAGGGCTACAGGACACCCGAGGCCTCAGGATCCGTCACCGCACCCTGTGCCTCGGGGTTCCCCTACAAAAGGCACTCGGAGCTCGGCAGCGGCTGCACTGGGGGGCCTAGAGTGACGCAGCGTGCTTGCCCCTGCTGTCAGCCCCGGGCCGCCCGGCCCGTCGGCCCACTTTGCAGCTGGCTGGACGCTTTCACAACATCACCCAGCTCGGTACCGCCCGGCACCACCCGGCCTCGCTCTGCTTAGCTTCTTGACCCAGCCGGCTCCAGCCTGCCTCGGGCCGCTTCCCCTTCTGTGCTGCTCCTGCTGTGTTCATTCCTGAGGTTTCCGCTTCCTCGCCAGCCTTTCTCTGACCCTCCCCCTGAAATCAGACCCGACCCTGCGCCGCCCCCCCCCAGCCCCAGATTCTCAACATACCCCATTGTTTTCCTTTTGGGCTCTTTCTTCTAATAAGGATAATAATTATAATAGCTCATACGCAGGTGCCAGGCACTAAGTGCTTATTACATAGACAAATTTATTTATCGCAATGACTCTGGAACGTGGGAATTATCATCGTCACCGTCCATTTTATAGATGAGGAAACTGAGGCAGAGCGAGGTTGAATGACAGAGCCAGGATTCAACTCTGCGGTCTGGCTCCAGAGCCTGCACCCCCGCCCACCGCGTTCTTCTACCTCCTGTGACTGTTCATGCGGGTGATGCTCTGTGCCCCTCATCTCCGGGGGCCTCTGCGCGCCACGCGAGGGCAGGCGCTGGGTTTGCCCCTTCGTTTGCTGCCACGTCCCTGGGGCCCGGGGCCCAGAAAGCCCAGGCTCTGCCAGTGACATCTCCCGCCCGAACCGTGATTAAGAGTTAAGAGCACGATCTGCACGCGGCACCGCCGTCCCGAGCCCACGCAACTGTCATCACGCTTGGAAGCCCCCCGGTCTGCTAGGGGAATAGCGCGCGGGGTAGCCCTTCAGAACTTTGGGAATTTAAATGCTTTAAGAGGAGAAAAAAAAAATCAGAGCTGCGCTCATCTTGAGTCCTGCCGAAGACGGTAATAACTCGGAATGCAGGGGACGCGGCGGCAGACTTTAACAGGGATGCAGTCGAGATGAAAGTCGTTTTGGAACTGGGATGCATCGAATGACAGGGAAAGCAAGAAGCAGAAAGGCAGCGAGGGGTTTGATTTCAATTACAAAGCTGGAGCCTTATTAGAAGACTCTGGCCCTGGCAGCGGAGGGAGGCGGTGGGAAGTGGCGGCAAAGAGCGGGAGAAAGCGACTGCCCTCCCTGCCTTCCTCCGGGGCCTCGGCTCCAGGTGTGCACCAAACGCCCTCCTTCCCTTTGAACGAAATAAGCCTCAGATGAATAAAATACCTAACAGCATCCGAGAGCCGCTGTAGCCTTTTTCTCCCCCATGCAGATTTGATTTTTTTAATCAGTAACATCCGAACATTCCCAGAGCTTTGAAAAAGGCGGTTTCCCTTTGCTTTTTTGTCCCTTTGCAAGAATTCCTGGGCCGCACCGAAGCCCAGTCTGTGCCGCGCAGAGGCCAGGTGCTCCTGCACGCCAGCGGGCCGTACCCTCACCGTGCAAACCTGAGCGAGTGAAATGAGGTGGCCCCTTGTCAGCCGGCCAAGGCAGGAGGGCAAAGAAACCAGCGTGTGGCCAGAAGTTCAGTTTTATTTATTTAAAAAAAAATTTGTTTAAGTTTATTTAAGGAATCTCTACGCCCACCGAGGTGCTTGAACACATGACCCCGGGATGAAAAGCTGTGAGCTCTTCCAACTGAGCCGGCCAGGCGCCCCAGAAGCTCTGCTTCAGAACAGAATTCCCGGGAACCTTCTTTTTACATGCTTTTCCTTGAGACCCGAGAATAATAAGCCTGACTCCCAACCTGCGTCTCTTCCTGCTCTACCCCCCAGGCCATCCCAAGCCACGTCTATGGTTCCATTAAATTCTTGCAGCTTCTATATCCCCCTGCTCCTGGGGCTTGGGCCCTCTCTCTGGGGGTGAGACCCCACTGCCCCTGACTGACGACAATCTCTCACCTGGGTGTCCGGGAAATGACTCCAAACCAGAGCATCTCCAACAAACTCATTCTCTCTTCTTGTTCTGATTCTGTTCTGCTCCTCTCTGCTTCCAGCAACTTTATCCCCCTCCCCGGCCCCCGCGCCTCCACCTTCCTTCACTCCCTGCCTGGACCACCCTCCCCCCGCCCCGCTCTCACCACCTCTGAGACAAAAGACAGTCACAGATGGAGCGGGCCCATCTGCCTCCGCTCAATCTCACCTTCCAGATCCATCTTTCACACTGCTATCGGGAAGACAGTTCCAAAATAATGGCCAGAACACGTCACCCCCCCTCCCCCCGAAAACCTAGGGAATGCGCAGTCTGGTTCGGCTTCGTTCACGGTCCCCCTAACCGCCCACATCCGCCAGCTTGAGGCCACTGCTCACCTGGCCGTTCCCAGCACTGACTTTCCTTTGCTTGCACGAACCCGCCAGGTGACAATGTCCTTCCCCTGCCATTCTCTGCTCTCAGAATCCATCCTCCAAAGCCCACTCAATGTCCCCTTCCTCCTGAAGCCGCCCCTGATCACTGCTCTGGCCTTTCAAGTCCCCTACCTCTACCCAAAGGCAGCAGGCCTTTCTGCCGTCCGCAGAGTCCACAGGACCCACCCCGCTTCGTGCTAATACTAACGCATCGTTTGCCTTCTTCACACTCCTTCCCTCCTGGGGTAAGTGGAGTCTCCTAAAAACCACATGCAAGTAAAATTACAACAGGCTGAATGGAGAAAACAGAGATGAGAATTGAACTATCGTCTATTAGACCAGAAATTAAAGAGATTGGCTCAGTGTAAATGCCATTTTTCATTACGTTTTTTTTTTTTTTGGTTTTGGGAAAATATATTTTTCATAAAAATATGTTAACAAGTAATATGTGTATTATGCTATTTAAAGTGAATTAATACATGTTTTAAGTTTTAATTTCTAATAGGTAAACTTGATAGATGTAACCCACTTGAAAAAACTCTCCCTGGGTTACTCGTGTAAAGGGGTCCCTAAGACCAGAAGGTTTGAGCACCACTGCCCTGGCGGACCCCCACCAGACCGTGTCGGATCCGTCTCTGTCTCTCCTTCGGCTTCTGGTACACGTGCTTCGAATGTTCTTTAAGTGCCTGTTGATACAGTCTTCTCCTACTCAGTCGACCGTTTGAATTTTTTTTTTCAGTAATCTATGGTGGCTAATTAATTTCTTGGACAAAATCCAAATTTCTTTTCATCAGGTTTTACCACACCTCTGTTCAGAAGCCTTCCAAAGCTTCCTGTGCCACTCGGAGCAAAGTCCCGAGTTCTCTCCATGGGCTACAAAGTCTGGCGGCACGTGGCCCGGCCACTCTGATGCCAGCAACCCTCCCCAGCTCCTGCCCCTGCCGCCTTAAGTGCTCCCCCCCCCGAGATTCAGTTAGATTTACATGGTTCCCTCACTCTCTTACTTTCAGCCTCTGCTTAAATGCTACCTATTCTCTTCCATAAGCGCCGTGTCAAACCAGCGGCCCCACACTGACACGCATCCTGCCTGGGCACGGCTTCAGTTTGACCCCTGCTCCATCAGCACTTGGTACACTCTATGCCTGCTTGTTACCGCCTGTCCCCTTGGGGAGTCTCACAGTGCCCGGCACACAGCAGGGCCTCACGAAGTGGCTGTGGAGTGCTCAGCCTGCTCTCCAGAGGCTGCTCCCGATGCTCCCTCATTTGTAACCTCGCGGAGCTAGCAGCAGCCTGGGACACGGCAGGCCTCCCCCAAGCTGTTTCTTCTGTTTAGATGCCTCTCTGCCCGTCGCTTCCTCACTGGGCTAGCGCCCGCCATCGTTCAAAACCCAGTTCAGACATCAGCTCCCCGGAGAACAGCCGCCCCTAACTCCCAGACCAGCTCAGCCCTGCCCCCGCGTGTTCCTACACCAGCAGCTTTGGGTGACTCCGCAGTTGTCTGTTTCTTTAACAACACCATGAACTCCTTGAGCACAGAGACTCACCCTCTTCTCCGTCTGCCCTGCACCTGACATACTCTCACCTCGAAATATGTTTGTAGAATGAATTAATGTGATAATTCCTAGATGTCTAACGCGGGGCACTTACAAAGAAAACTGAGCGTCTCTGGCCCTGAGCTCTAAGGGACCTGTGCTCGCTGCATTTCCCTGCCCGGTCCGCCACACCACGTGCTCTGGGGCCCGCTGCTCTCCTACCTTGGGCGATCTCGAGCTGTCGCTTCGCGTCCCCCAGTGCGGAGAACAGGTCCAGCTTGATTCTCGTCTCCGCACTCAGACTGTTCTCCAGGTGCTGTGTTTTGTCTTGCATGGCCGAGAGGGCTGACATTAACACCTCCGTGTCCTTCTCATTTTCCTTATACTTCCGAAGCTCCTACCAACATCATCAAAGCAGCGAGATGTTACAAGATAGTTTTGGCATCAATATCTACAAACTAGCCTGAAATCACAAAGTCCCACTATTACTGACCTGGCCCCTAGAATACAGAATCCTGGTGTTTCATAGGTTAAGAATCTTCTCACTTAGAGGGAGTACAAAATGTATTTATATGATGATACGACATACAAAAATATTTCAGCAGACGAATCTGATGGTGTTGGGCTGTTTCTAGCAACAACGGACTCTGTTTCCAAATAAACCCTTTCTTACAAGCCTAATTCAGAACCACAAAGAACCTTTTCCTTGCTGCCAGTTGCAAATGTTGCTATAAGGCTGTAATCAAATTTTGCCAAAACTCTATCCTCAATTTGCACTAAAAGGCATAAAAATGTTCATTATTTTCATAGGACATACTGCAGAGTAAGCCCACTTAAAACATCTAGGAATGTAGCAAATAAATATATAAATATAAATATACAGATATTTTCATTTTTTTCATTTTAAGAGAAATCCAAACTTATTATAGAGAATTTAGAAATATATTAAAGTTCAAAGAAGAAAATGAAATTACTCAAACTCCTGACAGTGTAAAAAACTTTATGTATCTTCTTTTAGTCTTTTATAAGCATATGTGTATCTTTTAGCATAAATGAGATCACATATATGTACTTTTGTATAGTTTTTTAAATCTCAACTGGTTTTTGAAAATGTAATTTTTAATGGCTGTATAAGATTCTTGCATACGTACCATAATTTATTAAATGAATCTCCCTTTGTTAAGATTTTGTTTTCATTTATATACCACTACATCTCTGTTCATCAATCAATGATGAGAATTTTTACATGTTTATCTCAGGCAGGAGTTCTAAAACAGGAAATACTTAAAAAGTATATGAACTTTTCCAGAAAGTTCTACTCCTGCCAACAATTATGAGGCCTACTTCATTTATCTTCGAGGCTGATATTATCATTTAAAAACTCTGCTCATTTCACAAGGGATAAGGGAAATAAAAGCAAAAATAAGCTAGAGAGACTACACCGAAATAAAGACTTTTGTGAAATGAGAAGGCCACCTACTGCGCGGGAGAAGATATGTGCAGAAGAGCTAGTCAGTAAGGGGTCAATATCCAAAATATATAAAGAACCTCTACAACTCAAAACCAAAAAAGAACAGTCTGATTAAAAATGGGCAGAGGACATGAACAGACTTTTTCCCAAAGAAGACACACTGTGAAAAGATGTTCAACATCACTAATCATCAGAAAAAGGCAAAACAGCAAAATCACCTCACACCCGTCAGAGAGGCTAGTATCAAAAAGACCAGAAACAATGAGCATCGGTGAGGATGTGGGGAAAGGGAACCTTTGTGCACTGCTGGTGGGAATGTACACTGGTGCAGCCAGTATGGAGAGTCCACGAAAAATTAAAAGTAGAAATACCATATGATCCAGTAATTCCACTCCTGGGTATCTACCCACAGGAAATAAAAACACTAAACATGCACTCCTATGTTTTTTTGTCGCATTATTTACAATAGCCAAGATATGGAACCACCCAAGTGTCCATCAATAGCTGAATGGATAAAGAAAATGTGATATGTATGTGTGTACACACACACACACACACACACACACACACACACAGAAGCCTATTACTCAGCCATAAAAAATAACATCTTGCCATTTGTGACGACATAGACTAGAAGACACTATGCTAAGTGAAATAAGCCAGACAGAGAAAAACAAATATCACATGACTGCACTGATATAAGGAATCTAAAAAACAAAACAAATGAACAAACAAACAAACAAACAAAAGCAGAAACAGACGCACAGATACAAAGAACTAACCGGTGGTTACCAGAGGGTAGGGGGATTGTGAGCTGGGCAAAATGGGCGAGGGAAGTGGGAGGTACAGGCTTCCGGTTACGGAATAAATAAGCCACGAGGATAAAAAGGTACCGAAGAGCGAATACTGTCCACGGCACTGCGACTGCACCGCAGTGGTGTACGGTGCCACTTGCCCTGAACACAGCATGAGGTACGGAGTTGTGTGCAATCACTACATTGCACGCCTGCAACTCACGTCACAGTGTATGCCGAGTAAAATGCAATTAAAAAAACCCCAGAAATTTCACAGGAGATAAATGATATCTAAGTTTACTCTATTGGTCTTTGGTGACTGATGAGGATATAGTCTTAGATTGTTCTCAGCCATTTACTTTTCTTCTGTGAATTATTTGTTCACACCCTTTGCCTATTTTTTCCAACTATCTGAGCTTCACTTAAGTTTTTTCTTTTTTTTTTTAACGCTTATTTATTTTCGAGAGACAGAGCGTGAGCAGGGGAAGGGCAGAGAGAGAGAGGGGCAGACGCAGAATCTGAAGCAGGCTCCAGGCTCCGAGCCATCAGCACAGAGCCTGACGCAGGGCTCGAACTCACAGACCGTGAGATCATGACCTGAGCCGAAGTCGGCCGCTTAACCAACTGAGCCACCCAGTCGCCCCCACTTAACAAATTTTATGAGCTCCTTACATATCAAGAGTATTAATTCCTTATATTTGTTGCAATACCTGTGCCCTCCCCAACGGATTTTTTTCATTTTTTTTCGTTTTGTGATTTTTTTTCCTCATTATTTTTGTTTAGAAAGTTTTTCCCAGTTTCAAGATCAAATAAGTTCTAGTATATTTTCACCTAGCTTAAAACCAAAATGTTTCTTTTTTCCCCCGTATTCAAGTCTTCATCTGGAATTTCTCTTTGTGTGGCGTGAGATGAGCTTCTCATTTTTTCTCTGGTCACGTGCTGTTCCGAGGCCTTTTCCTGACTACGCCTCACTGCCCCATCCGTTTGTGCTGCCACTTTTACCGCACACTTCAGGCTTGGTCTCCGGGTCGTGTAATCTACTCTATTGACTTCCCATATTTTAAATTTAAGTTTACTTATTTATTTGGAGAAAGAGAGAGTGTGTGTGTGCAAGTGGGGGAGGGGCGGAGAGAACCTCAAGCAGGCTGCTCGCTGTCAGCGCAGAGCTTGATGTGGGGCTTGATCCCACGAACCGTGGGATCGTGACCTGAGCTGAAATCGAGACTCGGACGTTTAACTGAGCCACCCAGGCGCCTTAACATTACTTTTAAATGTCCCTTTGCAGAACCAGTGCCAAACACTTGGCTGACGTCCACACGGCTCAGAAAACCGGTGCATCCACAGCACTGGCGGCTCTCCCTCTCGCGCTGCTCAGAACCGCAATCTGCAAGGCTCCAAGCCATCCAGAACGGTCCATTCCCTGGTGACGGACAGAGTGTTAGGGCTAAGAAGAGGTATACCAGCTCCAAAGATCACTAGTCTGGCCTATAACCAGGAAACAGGAGACGAATCTACAGGAAGTCACGTTCTGGTATAAACCGAGTCGGAGGACCACCGGCATCTCTGGCTGTACTAGAACCCTGTAAGTAAATCTGACTGGCTGAGCTGTGCGAGGCTAGAGCTTCTCCTGGGCGTCCGGAGGTTTTCAGGTACAGTGCGATTTGGCCCCTTATGGAAAGGCACCATCTCCACACTGCAGCAGCGAGCACACGGCTGACAGAGAAGAGGAACCCGAGGACGGGAAAGCCCCCCGCGCCCCCCGTACCTGAACTTTCAGCTCCAGCTCTCGGATCTGGTCTTCTTTCACCTTCATGTCCATCGTGAGCTTCTTGCCCTCTGCTTCTAACTCTCTGATCCGATTCCGCAAGGTTTCGGTGCACTCCCCCCTTGTGAAAAAGAAGAGACGGATTTAAAGGACGACGGGTTTACTTACACTGCAGGACTGCTGTTTCGCACAGACCCCAGAGTCAGTCAGGTTTAGTTTTTGCCTCAGGCTGCTCATTCTCTGTTCCTTGATTGTTTCAACAACGATCTAAAATAATTATTGTCAGCTGGGTATCTAACACAAGCCAGGTGTCAGGTGAGGCACTCTACCCATTCTGCCTTCTTTGCAAGGGTAGGAGATACTGTCCCATTTTCGAGATAAGGAAATGGCGCCCATGCAGGTATAACACCAGTCCAACACCACCTAGTTGACAGGTCTCAGAACTGGGATAAGAACTGAGATTTGCCAGCTTCCTCATGCGGCCAGCTTCCCGCCAGGCCACGTGACCTAAGACAGTGTCCACGAGCTGAGCAAGAGAGCCCCGGGCACGTGCTGTCTCCAGCAGGGGGCAGTGAGCTAAAAAATTTTCAGGTCTGAGGGTCTATGCATTGGCCAGTTCACCTTCCTTGAGTTGTGAAGTTGCCACAGCATTAGGTGGCTTCTCGGGGCTGTAGTACGGACAAACTAAAGAAGGTGGTGACAATGGCCACTCTGAAGCTGATTAAGCGTTTAGATCTCAGAGACAGCCAGACGGAGACGGCGAGTGTCCTCTGCCTACCAAAAAGGAAGGTCCAGCAAGAGACTTGCGTCTGGAGATTTCCTTGGGAATACAAATGGCCTCTACATAGGTGACGGCAAACAAGAGCCATCTAAGGAGAAGGCCAAAACAGATGGGCTTGACCGGAAGGCAGAAGGGAGTCAGGGAAGCGACTGAAACCAAGGTCCTGATTCTCAGGCGGAAGGCGCTGAATGACTTGGTTAAGGGACTGTCCTATCCTCCTCAGCGGACTCTGTTTTCAGGGTAGGTGCCGGATGAATTAAGGACAGCGCCAGGCACACCAGAGGACCGTTTGGAAAACTCCCGCCAGCGTAATGCTTCAGAAACTGGTCCTTTTTTCAGAAGTCTGTGCTTACAAATCTTTAAACAAATGAGCAAACAGCCCCCCACATGCTAGGCAGGCTAGGGAAGTGTCTCGTGAGTCTGCGTAGACGCTGACGGGCCAAGTGAGCTCAGCCATCTACACTAGAGTCTGCTGGGGCGAGGCGGGCTCGCACGGGAAGAAAGAGTTCTCTCTGGCTACTACTTCCTTAAATGTGAAATGATGGCCCATTTTCCCTGTCTTCTAGTTCACGATGAAGGCCCCAGAAACACACACACCTGAGAGTGGGGAGTAACGACAGTCCTATAAGGGGAATGAAATCTCAGACTGGAATCGCTCCAAGTGTTCAGCAGTTACTGGCCACAAAGTGACTGGAAACCCACTTACGAGCGGCACTTTGCCTCCCGGGTGGGGGAAGCGTGGTGGCTCCCTCCCCACACTCTACGGACGAGGTCGCTGAAGGACGAGCTGCCTGTGAGACGCGCGAGCTGCACAGACGGGGCCTGGCCGGCTCGGGAAACAGCGCCCGGTGGCCGTCCTGTGCGGTCGCTCTCTTCCAGCCCTGCCCGAGGCCTCGAGTCCCTGGGCCTGTCTTGCAGGCCAAGCTCAGACGAGGCGCACAGGTGACGCGGACATACCTCGACGCGGCGGCAAATGCGACGGCCCGGGCAGCAGTGGCTTCTTCTAACTTCTTCCTTTTTTTCTCCTCCATTAGCTGCTTTTCTACAAAACTTCGGGCTTCCTGCTCCGCTTTTAGCTTTTTCTCCAGCTGGCTGATATTCTGCTTGTCTTTCTGCTTCATTTGCACAGCATTATGTAATCTATATGGACACGATCACCACAGAGTTTTGTATTAGAGACGCCCACGAGGAGCCCTGAGGAAGCGTGGCTCCTCTTGTGACGGCGAATCACAGCCGGCAGCGCCCGGCGTCCCGCGTAAAACATACTGTTGTGGTTATTTAACAATTCCTAAACGCCAACAGATAAGCTGCCGACCAAGACACAGAGTAAGACCTGGCCTGTTAAGGTAAGTGATCTACAGAAGGTAATGCAGAAAAAAAGGAGAAAACGGGTTTCCATCAGAGGGAAAGACAGTTGTAGAACTAAGTCCAGGGCCCCGAAGCACCTTGCAGAAACTTTACTCCGCCCCACTGAAACGGAGGTCAACGGTGGGAGGGGGAGGTTTGTCTCTGCCTGAATACAACCTTGCCTTTCCAGCTGTGAGCTGTTTTCTGAGGATCCCAAAATAGATCCTGGAGTTAGAGTCACACGGGGCTTCGTTTCAGACAGGAATTTCGGCCATATTCCCTTCCCTGCCTCCTACCACCCCCAGCTTCACCCATCAACACAGCGTGAGTTTTTCTCGTCTCTCAGTGGAAGGCGGGGTGCTCTCGAGTATCATGCTAGAGCCAGCCCCTGTGTGAGCCAGAAGCGACGGAGAAGTTATTTGCCTATAACGCTCGGGCTCTTGAGTTATGTTGCTCAAAAATGTTGAAGGACTTCTCTTGCAATGGGGAAAGCCCGGAGCCTACACCAGTGATCACTGCCCCAGGCACACGCTGCTGAGATTAAAGGGAAAAAAAAATGACAGATTCAGATTGAGTCAAGAAGAAATTCCAGGGTGAATCAATGGAAAGCACAAACAAAATCACACAGAGGAGCTGGCTCTTTGCTTGCCTCTTCAAACAGAATCAAAGTTCAATGTCATTTTTTAGTTCCAGAGATCAAAGTAAAAAGAGTCTATTCCTCTGGAAACTTTCATTCAAAGGAGCAAGATCTTCAGGTTGTGCCAGAACTACCTCTCGCCACTTTTACTTGTATCATCACAAAAGCTCAAGATCTATTTCAAACTAAGTGAAGAAGTTCTTAGACAAGAAAGAATAACATTAATACACCGTTTTGTTGTGATGAAATAAGTTTTTACAGGTTTTATAAGATGTTGGCTACCCGGTACTACATTGAGTGTTTTAAACATCTCATCGTGAACGCCCCCCCCCCCCGGTCCCTCCGTCATCACAGATCTCGCGCTCTGAGCCACAGGGACGGTGCGGCCGCCCGGCTCCCGCCCGCAGGCCCGCGCTCGAACGTACTTGTTCTGCAGCAGCTCGTTCTCCTGCCGGAGCTGGCCCATCTCGGAGCGGATCCCTCGCTCGGTGCTGGAGAGGGAGCTGATCTGACTGCGGAGCTCCTGTTCCACTTGTCTGCTGGCCTGCAGGTCGGCCTTTAGCTTTTTAATATCTTGTTCCAGCCTAGGAGAGGGGGAGAGGCGGCATTTTCATCCGGGGAAGGACGCCCGCGGGGCTCTGCGGTAGAGCCTGGCTCAAGTCCCAGGCCGCCGGGCAGAGGGCAGAAGACCCCTCCCTCCGGTGGCTCCTGCCAGCACTGGGGACACCTGCCTGCGGCTGGCTTTTTACTGAGTGCTTCTTTCTGCCTGCCCCCCTCCTTCCCACCACCAGAAGTAACTGTGGGTGTCCTCCAAGTGTGTGTGAACGCAGACGGGTGAGGTGCTTGCGAGTTCCTGAGCTGCTAATAAAAGAGGAGGGAAAGGCAGAGGGAGGGTGGTTGAAGGCTCCCCCCCCCCCCCCGCCCCGCTCCCCGCAACACCCACACACCCTGGTGAATTTCCTGTGCCCCTCGGCAAGGGGGATGTATTAGTAACAGCCGGCTGATGACCCACCTGCTCTGGTTTATTCTGCCAGAGCAGAATTTACCGTTTGAGATTCCCTCCCGCCATGGGCCTGGAGAAGAGTGTCTAAGACAACGTCTGGAATTACTAGCATCCTTGCTAAATGATGTTCACACTTCTGGTGACTGGGGCAGCCGGGCTCATGAGACTCAACAACAATGAAAAAAGGAACAAATGACATGCTCGGAGAACCATAAGCAAACTCCGTCTGTGAACCGAAGCCTATCTTCTCTCTTCAGTTCCTTACTTGGGTTCCACCTATTGTGTTTAATCCAGGAATACCTTCTTCGTTTTCAGCGGTATGGCCTGGGGAACTCTTGTATGCACATGTAGGACTGAAAAGCGTCAACACGAGGTATAAAATCAAGACTCTTTCTTCATGAGAGGGCCTTATGATTCCCCTCGGGGCCGATAAGCAGCTATTTGAAGTGATTAAGCGTGAACACGAGGAAGGCCGTGATTAAATGCATGTGAGAAGGAACGAGAACTAAAGTTTTATGAGAACTCGTGTGCCAGGCATTGTTCCACAGGCTTTAATGCCATAAACTCATTTAGTCCGCATGGCTGCGGGCTGGGGGCGGACTACTGGTCCCATTTTTACGGATGAAGAAGTCTAGGTTCAGGAAAGTCTCCAGGCCGCGGTTACACGGGCTCCAGAGCCCACGCTCTTCTCCGCAGGCCACCGCCCCGTGGTATGGGGAGGAGTGTCACGCGCGCTCTGACCACAGAAGACGAGAGTCAGGTTGGGCCTCGAAGGCTGCGCAGGACCGAGAGAAGTGGAAGGGGAGGAGGGGGCATTCTAAACAAGGGGGGGACGTGCCCCGAAGTAAGGACGGCCCCTCCATTCGGGGACGGAGCGGGTGGCCTGGCCTCTGCAGAAAGCTCGGACTGTGGGCAGAGGGTGAGTAAGGGCAGAAAGGGTCTGGAGGGCGGGACTGTGCAGGGTGGCACGAAGGTCAGGCCGGGGTTGGCCGCCGTGTGGGACAGAGAGGACACCCTTCCCGACGGACGGGCAGGCAAAAGTCGGTCTGCTCTGATGAGTCCCCGGGGCATTTCACCAACCCGCCATCCCAGCGGAGCCGAGGCTGCCGGATGGCAGTGGCGATCTCCTCGGAACTGGCGGCCCCACAGGGGCCGTGTTTTGGGAAGCACTAAGTCCCCAGGGCCCGCCACAGCCATCAGCACGTACTAAATATATGTTGCCCGGCCTCTCTTAGAAAACCCAAGAGCAGCTGTATTTACCCATCGACCTTTCGTCAACTGAAACAAAATCTCAAAAAACAAAAAGCTGTAAGTCATCGATGTTCACTGCCCAGGAACAGTCCCCTGTCCCGCGTCCAGGAAGAGACTGGGGACCCAGTATTCCAGAACACTGCCGGGTCTCCTGACACTGCTCCCTCCCCAGGGAAGAGGCCACAAGTCAACATCACGCCACGCTCTCCCTACTGCCGGGGCTGCTCCAGTTGAATGTCCTCCCAGAACTGCTCCGAACAATGACAGGCTGGCATTTACACCAAGCGCACACCGTCCTCAGTCACCCGAAGTAACCGAAAGCAGGTCGATGCTGTCAGGTTATCCCCATTAAGACGTCGGGCTGAAAAACATGTTAGGTTATTCATCTTTCCGGAGAAGGAGAAGTCGATTTCAAAGTCTGAGGATTGCATTTTTAGTAGAAAGGGTGAGTTTTAAGAGGAGATCAGAGGCTTAACGTGGTTTACTAATGAGGTTTAGGATCAGGATTCTAGATTCGGCTCTGGTGCCAACTCTGTGACCCTGGGCAAGGCATGGAACCTTCTGGGACTCAGTTCCCTAGCTCAGGCTAATGACCCCTAAAGCTCCTCCCAGCTCGGGCTAGGGTTTCCAGGCCTGACACACTTCCCCCTGGCTGCTGATTTGGTTCTGCAGATCAGCAACCTGAGCTGGATCACAGGCAGAGGCACGGGAATCCAGTTCCGCACGCCCGGCCACCGGGGCAGAGTGCTGCCGCCGTCGGGAACGAAAGAAAAATGAAATCTCCTAAGGCTAGAGGTCAATAATTTTGCAGTTTTCACTTTTTTGCATCTTTAATCTAGAAAGGCCAATGTTCCTATCCTGAACTAAGAGTAATGACAATACTCTGAGTGAAAATTTAGAGCTCCTTGAAAAATGCAAAAACTCGGAGAGTTAACGCAATCACGAGAACAAGACCTGCAAAATACCGTAAGTGTAACTTCCGGAGACCAGAGAACCCTGAACAATACATTTTCTCATGTAGAATTATGAAGTTTTGTCAAAGACAATACAACGAAAATAGAACGGTGTGGTTATGAGGGTTATGAAAACTCATAAATCGTATACTTGGGATTTGTGCCTGTTTGCGAATGCGTTATACTTCAATAAAGTTTATTTTTAAAGTAAAATAACCTAATTTTACAAGACAGAGAAGTAAAATTAAAATGCTTCAGGATTTTCAGGGCGCCTGGGGAGCTCAGTCAGTCTTGATTTCAGTTCAGGTCATGATCTCACAGTTTGTGAGTTCAAGCCCCATATCGGGCTCCATGCTGACAGCGTGGAGCCCATCTGGGATTCTCTCTCTCCCTCTCTCTCTGCCTCTCCTCTGCTGTGCTCTCTCAAAATAAATAAACTTAAAAAAAACGCTTCAGGATTTTCATAACTGCCATTAGTTTTGTGAAATTCTGAATTACTGTTCTCCAAACAGCTACAGCAAGCCTGTGAGCTGACACCAGCATTCCCAGTTTAAGAAACGCCGATCTGTAGGGACACTGCATGGTGACTGCATGGTGGTGCTAAATGGAAAACTCTCAGGAGTTTTTAAAAACTTACACGGGGAAATTTTTCATGGTCTCTCAGAGAAAGCATTAGTCTAACCTTGAATGTTGTATCATACATATATAGTGAACATTCAAGGTTAAATTACTGCTTTCTCGGGTGCCTTGGTGGCTCAGTCGGTTAAGTGACCGACTCCATTTTGGCTCATGTCATGATCTTAGGGTTTCATGGGTTCGAGCCCCGCGTTGGGCTCTGCGCTGGCAGCACAGAGACTGCTTGGAATTCTCTCCCTCTCCTTCTCTCTGCCTGTCCCCCACTCGTGCAGTCTCTCTTTCAAAATAAATAAACTTAAAAAAAACAGCCTTTCTCTGAGAGACAATATCTATTTTTTTAAGTAGGCTTCACACCCAGTGCAGGGTCCAATGCAGGGCTTGAACTCATGACCCGGAGGTCAAGACTTGAGCTGTGACCAAGAGTTAGATGCTTAACCTAGTGGGCCACCCTGGTGCCCCAAATGTTCACTCTATTTTATTTTTTAAAAATATTCACTATGTTTTATTTATCTATTTTAATGTTAATTTATTTTTGAGAGACAGAGAGAGACAGAGTATGCACAAGCAGGGGAGAGAAGGGCAGAGAGAGAGGGGGTCAGAGGATCTGAAGCAGGTTCCGTGCTGAGAGCACAGAGCCCAATGCCAGGCTCAAACTCGAGAACTGTTAAGATCATGACCTGAGCGGAAGTTGGACGCTAAACCGACTTAGCTACCCAGGTGCCCCTAAATGCTCGCTATATTTTAAAGCTTTACTGAGGTAGGTGGTAATTTACAATCCCTTATTAGATTTGTTTTTTATTGAGACAGTGACACCCGGGCAATATTAAGAATGGCATATAACAGAAAAGCATAAATACAGAACAAAAAGGTAAATAATTCTTAATCCTCTCATCCAGACAGAACCATTCACTGTTCACATTTGGTTTACTTCTGTTCTGTGTGTTTCTCCTTTCTCTTTCTTCGCACGTCAACATTTTTCAGTATTGGTGAGAGAGTACCGCATACACAGTAGGCGTCTCTTAAGCACCTTCCCACACCGCTAGGAATGTTGCATAAACAATTAGGCTGCGGCATGACAGTCCATTGTATGGATGCACTATACATTCCTATCTTCTAAACTATGTCTCAGTACTTGAGATCTGCTCAACGGAAAAATGTGTGGAGTTTGAAAAGGATTCTGTGAACGAGTAAACTGACCTGAGTCAGTCCAAGTGCCAGGGACGTTTGTTAGACCAATAACCACTACTCGCCTAACCCTCTGTGCTGAAGGTCAGTGGTTCCTGGGTCAAATGGAGGCATAGAAGTTACTGGTGTGAAGCACCGGAAGTCCTGACTAAATGGTGTTAGAGGGTAATGCGAATCCTTCAAATGCATTCATGGGATTTTATTAAAATGCCAACAGCCGCCACCTGAATCAGAAGCATGTGGTCAGGAAGAAAATGAGGCAGCAGCACCAGTTCATAACCCTTCAAACTGATTCCTGTGGATAGAGATCAAAAGAAAGGAGGGAAAAACCAGGGCATCCGTAAGCTCAGACCCTTTGATGGGAGCCAAATCCTACTCCCTTCCCTACACAACAGATGATGAAGATAGAAGACGGAACTTTACTCCAGAACTGCAATCTCATCCCCCAAAAAACCAAAAAGAAAAAAAAAATGGGCCAGACAGGTCTTAACAAAACTTTGGTAAATGCTTAGGCAGGAAATAAATGCACTTCCTGCTTTGCCCAACTCCTGTGGCCCCACTCTTCACCCTTACGAGGTCTGCCCAGCGGTGTCCCCACGTGGGACGCAGACCGCACCCGTGGCAAGGCTAGAGTCTGTGTGTCTACTGACTATGGCCGCTTGCGCCTCATTAGACAAGCCAGCGCTCTCTTCAATTCAAAATGTGACCTGTTAGGTCCAGACACCTTTCCCGGCCACTTTCACAGGTAACTTTAAAAGACAGCACCCAACCTGGAACCTGTGAAGCCACCTCTGACCTCGGGCGACCACCTCACTCCCAGCCACCGTGGGGGGGGAAGGGGTCGTTCAGAGCAGTGCCTCTTCAGGTCTTCACTCGGATGGGCAAAGATCCCTCTTACCCGCTCCAGACCCTAACTCTATCTCCTCTTCTCTCTCATCCCACTCAACTAAGGTAAGCTATAACATAAATGGTTGGGAGTTTTTTAATATTAAGAGAAAAGATTACCATTTTAATAAGGGTCATCTCCTGGCTGACCAAAAGAACGAGGCTTGCACAGGAGTCTTTCAGGCAGGTCAAGTAGGAAAATATCTCCGAGGATCTTGAAGTACGCCTGGTACTAAAACAAAGTACAGTCTCGAGTGTCCGCTTTTAGCTGAAAGCGGTATTGTGTCTAAGTATCTGAAAAGGTAGGGAGACACTTGTATCTAAATGTGTATAATCCTTATCTTCTGCGAATTACTTGAATTACAGCCCACAGTACTATGACTTCACTGAAAGTTTAAAAGTCTCCAATGGGTACTGCCAATAACTCCAGGGTTTTTATAAACCCAGAGGCGTTATGAGACCTAACAGAGAGCTTAGAGAAATTTAAGCCTTTGGGGCAGGAAATTTCCCTAGGAAGCAAGTCCTGCAAAAAAAGAAGGAGATCTTTTTTCAGCCAGGATTTCACCTAGGGGTGAGCAGGTTCCCCAAGTACTCTGTGAGTCACGCTCTATACCCACTCCAGAAAACTACCTAAGTGTGTATTTCTAGGGCTGCTGGATTGACCCCATGAGCCCGTCAGGAAGATGAGGAGCCTCAGCTCTGCTGGTTAGCTCTGAACTCTGAAGAGCTAGTGACAGAGGCCACAGGCTCTGCAAAACGACACAGAACTAGAAATCACAAGTGTCGACAGGGATGTGGAGAGGAAGGAACCCTTGTGCGCTGCTGCTGGGAATGTAAGTTGGGGCGGCCACTCTGGAAAGCAGTATGGAGCCTCCTCAAAACACTAACGCTAGAAGTACCATACAATCAGGGCGCCTGGGCGGCTCAGTCGGTGAAGCCATGATCTCGCAGTTCACGAGTTTGAGCCCCACAGGAGGCTCTGTGCTGATAGCTCACAGCCTGGAGCCTGCTTTGTCTTCTGTCTCCCTCTCTCTCTCTGCTCCTTCCCTGCTCGTGCTCTGTGTCCTTCTCTCTCAAAAAAATTAAATAAAACATTGGGAGAAAAAAAAAAAAGAAAAAACGAAGTACCATACAATCCAGTAATTCCACTTCTGGGAATTCACCCGAAGAAAACGAAAATGCTAATCTGAAAAGACGCATGCACCCTAAGTTTCCTGCAGTGTTATTTACAATGTCCAAGACATGGAGGCAACCGAAGTGTGCAGCATCCAGAAATGAATGGAGAAAGATGTGGTATACACACACAATAGAATATTAGCCATAAAACGAGAATGAGATCTTGCCATTCATGACAACAGGGATGGACCTAGTTACAGTAAGTGAAATACACCAGAGAAAGACAGATACTGTATGATTTCCCTTATGTGTAGAATCTAAAAAAACGAATGAACAACACAAAAGAGAGAAACAGACTCATAATATAGAGAACGAACTGGTGGTGGCCAAAAGGGAGAGGGAGAGGTGAAAGGGGATTAAAAGGTACACACCTCCAGTCAAGAAATAAATTAAGTCACGGGGATAAAAAGAACGGCACAGGGAATACAGTCAGTAATGTAACACACTCATCATGGTGAGCACTTCATAAGGTACATAGTTGTTGAACCACTACGCTGTACACCTGAGACTAATTCAATATTATGTCAATTACACTTCAAACAACAACAACAACTCACAACGTTGCTTGCTCTGTAAGAGAAGGGGCTTCAGAAGATCGTCTCCAAATCATACAGCCAAGTGGCTGAAAGATGGGTGCTTCTAACAAGCTCATCGCACCAGCCAAAATCACCCACTCCTTGTTTCCAGACATCTTCTGCCTTTAATTATACCAGCCCTTGGGGAGGAATGGCTTCCAGTTTTCAAGTCTCACTCTTCGAGGCCCAGTTAAGAAAATAAAGACAAAACTAAACGAGCTCTTCAGCAGGAAGAGCAGATCTCCAGGGCACAAAGTCCCCTCTCCCTCCGAAATATGAAAGCCTTAACTGCGGGCGATCCTTGCTGGCCACTAAGCTGTTGCCCTGTGCTGTTTTTCAATTTGTTCTGGTTTTAAATCTCTTCCTGGGTATGTATCTTATTTCTCAAAAGACTATACATTCTTTGAAGCCAGAGATTGACTGTGCTATAAAATTGAAGCTGGAACTGTATTTCAATTTTTTACAATTAAAGAAAAGGCAAGGGGCAGAGAGAGAGGGAGACACAGAATCCGAAGCAGGCTCCAGGCTCTGAGCTGTCAGCCAGATGTGGGGCTTGAACTCGTGAACCAGGAGATCATGACCTGAGCCGAAGTCAAACGGATGCTCAACCGACTGAGCCACCTCGGCACCCCGGGAACTGTATTTCTCAAGTCTCCTCCAACCCTTACAGGCCACCGTCTCCGACCCTCGCTTGGTGTCCATCTTCTCGGTGCTCAGAACAGGGTCGGCTCTGGCAACGACCCACCTACAGCAGGCCGTCAGATTTTTCAGTTAACGGTGGCTGAAGGAGATAGGGGCAAATGGGTGTTTGCTTACCAAGAAGGCAGGTGTACACGAAAAGAGTCAATGAAGAGCAACTCCTTCATCTCGTAAGGACCTCGTCCCATTAGGAGGTCCCATTATACATTAATCATACAAGACGTGTTTAGGACCACCCAGCTGTCTATGAAGAATACTGAGCTCATGCATTAAAGCTCCGTCTCCAGAAGAAACGGTACTCACCCTCTCCACCATCTCCTTCCCTTCCCCCTTTCCAGGTCATTCTCCCTGACAGGAAGGGCAGCATGGGACACGCAGCCCTCCTCTTCATTAAGGCCTACGACGCTGACTTGAAGTTGCTCCCACATGTGCTATAGACCACGGCTTTGGAAACAGTGAGATGGAGCTGCCTTGGGTCTCACTGTGGTCACTACCATTGCCTACCAAGCACGAATAGCCAAAACTACGCAACAGACCGATGATTACTAAGTACAAACCATACTACGACGTACGTTATGTCTCTGCTCCCTAATCTGTCAAGTGCAAAAGGTAGACACGTTCATTGTCCTCAAGAATGCACAGAGAGAAAAGGAACCCTAGAGGCATTCAGGTGCCTGGGCGAATAGGGAAAGAGGGAAACCGACTTCTTGAAACCCTTCCAGAATAAAGCTGTGAGTGCTACGACTAGTATTGTTAATAAGGTCCTTAAAGGATGTGGTCAGATTTGATAGTTTGTACCGAAAGCCTTTAAAATGTTCATGCCCTTCCCTGACATTTATTCGGAGAACTGGAGATACACACACTTGAAAGTGTGTTTGTTGCAGCATTACTTGTAACAAGAAAAAAAATCAGAAACACTTAAATATTCAACAGAAGACTGGCTAAATAAATCGTACATTCATGTGTCTGACTGACATGGAACCAGTATGAAACCATTAAGGAAGAGTATTTGATGACACAGTAGAACATTCATGATATAGTCGGTGAAAAAGACAAGTTACAAAATATTATACATAGTATAAGCTCCGTTTGTAAAAATAATATGTATGCACTAATATATATGCAAGCAAGAGAAAAAAGTCTGACAGGATATTATATTAAGATGGAGACTATCTCTTCTTGATCTTCAAACGCACAGAACTTATTTTCATTTTAGGTTTATTTATTTATTTTTGAGAGAGAAAGTGTGCGTGTATGCGCATAAGCTGGGGAGGGGGCAGAGAGAGAGACGGAGACACAGAATCGGAAGCAGGCTCCAGGCTCCAAGCTGTCAGCACAGAGCCCGAAGTGAGCCCGAACCCACGAACTGTTGAGAGCATGGCCTGAGCCGAGTTGGACGCTCAACTGACTGAGCCACCCAGGAACCCTAGAACTCATTTTTAACATTTTAATTATTATTTTATAATTGGGAGAAAATTATTTTAAAAGAGGAGGCTACAATGAGCTATCACCTCACACCTTTTAGAATGGCTGAAATCAACAACACAGGAAACAACAGCTGTTGGCAAGGATGTGGAGAAACCCTCTTGCACCGTTGGCAGGAACTCAAACTAGTGCCGCCACTCAGGAAAACAGTATGGATTCCTCAGAAAGTTAAAAACAGAACTACCCTAAGATCCAGCAACTGCATTACTAGGTATTTACCCAAAGGATACAAAAATACTAATTCAAAGGGATACATACGTCCTGATATTTACAGCTGTGTTATTTACCATAGCCAAACTATGGAAACCCGCGTTGTCCATCAACTGATGGATGGTTACAGAAGATGCGGTGTATATGTGGGTGTTACTCAGCCATTAGAAGAGACTGAAATCTTGCCATCTGCAATGACACGGACAGAGCTGGAGAGTATCATGCTAAGCAAAATCAGTCAGAGAAAGACAAATACCATATGATTTCACTCATGTGGAATTTAAAAGACAAAACAATGAGCAAAGGGTGGTGGAGAGAAAGATAAACCAAGAAACAGACTCTTGACTATAACAGAACAAACCGGTGGCTACGAGAAGGAAGGGGGACGGGGGACAGGTGACACAGGTGATGGGGATTAAGGAGTGTACAAGTCGTGATGGGCACTGCGTCTTGTGTGAGTGCTGAATCACTAAACTGTACACCTAAAACTGACATTACGATGTATGTTGACTAAGTGGAATTTAAATAAAAACTGAAAAAAATAAAAGAGGAGGCTATTAACCTGCCTTCCGCAGCTTTTCAATGCTCACTGTTACTCTTAGCTTTGTCCATGTCAAAGGCCAGTTTCAGAATAATCTGAAAGCCTTAGGGAAAGTCTGACTCTTTTACTTTATAGACTTTGAAGGTCACTCCAAAAAAGGGGGAATTTAAGCTTCTGGAGTGGAGAATGCCTCACTTCCTGAATCTACATCAACTGCTTCCCACTCATCAGTTCCCATCAAAACAACAGTTTTTCTAAATCCAGACTCTGGAACTACAGTGCATCGCTCTGGTCTGGCTCCCTCTGGAAAGGGGAGAGCAGACATCGCTGTGACATCAGGCTTCGCAGTATCCACACGTCCTAAGGACAGCGCTGGGAGGCCACATTCTGAGCCAGCAGGCCCGTGAAGACTGAATGACCAGCACCCCTGTCCCAAATTCTGGTGTACCGTGTGCTCCAAGAACATGGTAGAGAAACATCTTGGCATGGGAGAAGTCACCAGTCAGGGGGCACAGGAGGGCTAAGCAGCTCTCTGTACCATAGGGTTGGAGGAACCCCAGAGACCCAAACCACCCTTCTTATCACAAGGCCAGCTGTCCCTTCTCCTTCTAAGTGCTCGGAAAGCCTCACAGTCAGGTGTGGGCATTCAACCGTAAAGAGGATGGTCTTTGGGCTGGAGGGAGACACTGTCAACAGGTGCATGTCTTCCAGGAAAACCAAGAACTGAAGGAGAGGATGAGACAGAAAGTTCCCATTCACACGTGGCGGATGAGTTCGTGGGATTTACCAGATGTTCCGTAGCAGAAAAGTCCTTCCTATAGGAGTCAAGTTGTGATCGGTGGGGCCGGGGGGTGGGGGGGTGGTACAAAATACAAGAGTAACAGGAAGGGTCAGGTGCAGAGGTTGCAAACTGGTAAGCCGATCTGGCCCAGAAACAGGTTTTGTTTGACCCTCCCCGACTTTATAACTGAGAGATTTGACATAGATATCTATCTTTGGCCTCTCTTCAAAATCTCAGAAGATTTAGCAACACCGGGCCTGCAATCCCCCACGGCAACAATCGGCCGCCCCGCAGGAAGGGAACGTGCAGTCCCCACGGCGACAATCGGCTGTCCCGCAGGAAGGGTACGTGCATCCTGACTCCCAGGGGCCAGGCACAGCAGTGAACGCAAACGGTGCCAGCGCGGCCTGTGCCATGCCCTGCCTTGCTCCCGGCTCTAGGGCCAGGGGGAGAGTAAGGGCAAGTGTCTTTTCCAGCTCACTACCCTGTTTCTTTTTCCGGCCCTGGTACAGCACTCGGCCGAGAGAGGTGAAATGTACTTTATGAGAGAGAAGAGCGGTCATTCTTCCCATAAAAGAGAAACCAAAACTTGTTCTAATCCTGAGAGTCCCAGCTGGCTGGGAAAAAGGTCTCAGGCATTTGCAAAGACTGGAGTATGCCCACACTGGCTGCCAAAGGATTCGAACAGCTAGTTTCTAAATGATGGCGTGAGTCACATTTAAAGAATACAGTTCCTTTTCCTTGGAGCCCCTCCCCTTCAGGGAATCCACCACTAATCCCCTCAGCTGGAAATCTCAAGTCTTTATGTGCCAGCAGGGGTACTGACTCAGAATTTAACACAAAGTTTTAGAGCAGTTCCTTTTGAATTCTAGGGAGGAAACTTTCCAACTGTCTAACTAGAAATCCCTGTTTTGTTAGAATACACTCTTAGTACCCAACATAAAAACATTTCCCGTGCGGACTCCCTACCCCAAATAATTTGTGTTATTTAATAATTTATTTATCTATACAACATGATTACCTTCTTTGATTGCCTGAGTATGAAGGCATTAGGCAAACTGCTGGCTTAAATTCAATACGCCTAGTTTCTCCAGGGCTACCTGGTTTCAAGTCACACACCAGCCCTGTTTAAGTATAAAATTACCATGCTCCTATTACCACATTTATATCCCAGAATATTATAGTTTTTAAATAACTGCAGTGGTTAAAGTACACTCAAACTATGGTGTGAATTAATATAAACAGAGTCAGCCAAATAAAACCTATAGGTCCCATAAATATTATGAGCACAGCAGAAAGTGGAAATAAGTCATGTCTGCTCAGAGGCAACGCTACGCAAACATGAATCAAAAACATTTTTCCACAGAGACAGAAAACGCACGCACCAAATTTACTACAGAGAACTATGGCTCTGCTACTTGTTTTTTCCACTTAATCATTTCCGAATAATCTGGTAGCAGCTAAATTCAACATATTTAATCTAGTTAGAACCTCTAACTGCCCAGTTTGCATAATCTGTATTCTAAAATTTCACACATTTTTACTACGTTCTACCTCTGGGCTAGAAATAATACTGCTACAAATAAATCACTGCCTATGGAAGCAGAAAGGTCTGCTCTGGCAGCCAGCACTCCCTGGGGAGGGTATGGAGCAAGTCATTCTGCAGCAGTGGTTTGCCAGCGCTGTGGTGTGCAGGGGACGCGCGCAGGGGACGCAGCCGGGGTCAAGTCCCAAGGCCCAATCCCCGGATTTTCTTCCGCAAACTATTTCTGACACACAGCAAAATGTATTCAAATACAAAAGAGAACAAATGTTATCATTCTCCCTTTAGCACCAGAGATGATATACAAGCAATCAACACATTTTCTTTTTTTTAATTAAAAAATTTTTTTCTTAAGATTTATTTATTTATTATTTATTTATTGAGAGAAAGAGAGAGAGAGAATGTAAATAAGGGAGGGGCAGAGAGAGAGGGAGACAGAACCTGAAGCAGGCTCCAGGCTCTGAGCTGTCGGCACAGAGCCCTCTATGTGGGGTTAGAACTCACCAATCATAAGATCATGACCTGAGCCGAAGTCGGACGCTACACCATCTGAGCCACCCAGGTGCCCCCACATTTTCTTTTTTAATGTTTATTTATCTTGTGAATGGGGGGAAGGGGACAGAGACAGAGAGAGAGAAAGAGAGAGAGATTATCCCAAGCAGGCTCTGAGCTGTCAGGGTAAAGCCCAACACAGGGCTCAAACACACGAACCGTGAGATGATGACCTGAACTGAAATTGAGAGTCGAATGCTTAACCAACTGAGCCACCCAGGTGCCTCGAGTCAACACGTATTCTAACCCGGGGGATTTCCTTGAAGCAGAAACGTGGGATCTGAGCTCCCTCTCCGGCTACCACAAAGACAAAGAGAATGGCCAGGGCTGGCAGGGGAGAGGGCAAGCCTCACCAGGATAGACGAGTAAGGAGCAAACTGAGATCTCCTCCAAGTTCTTGGCCGAGGCGTGACTTGTGCCTAGATTCCCTGGCCCTGAAGCACAGCCGACCCACTGCCAGAGCAAATGGCTTTTTCGAGAGCAGTCCCTTGGATGAGTTTTCTCCCCCTGTTCCTGGTAACTTCCAGAAATTCCTGAACCTCCTGCATATCCTTAGAAAATAGTATTGCCACAGTACTAAATTGCAAAACTTCCTGCAAAATACTGAGGAAAGGGGCTTAGAGGGAAGAGTATTTTTATTTTTTAGAAATAAGCTTTTTAATGACCTGCTCCCGAGCAACAAATCGTGGGACACGGATGTTTGGTGCTTGGCCTGTCTAACGTAATATCTAGCTTTTAGAACTCCAAAAGCCTCTCTGAGCCACACTGGAACTCAACTTTGAACTTCACCGCACTGCGATGACTGAGGTGCATCCTCTTCCCCCTCTCTTTCTAATATTTTCCCTGCACAAAGGGAGTACTCATTCAACGGGTATTTCTTGAACATCTACTCTGCGTACCACAGCAGAGGAGAGAAAAGGAGGTCCTGACCTCACGGAGCTTACATTATTAACGAGCCTGTGTAAAACTTCAAACTATACAGAAATAGACAACGTAGAAAGTAAATTTTCCCTCTAATAACTGCAACTGACCATCATATATACGATCTCAATTTTCTGGCACCTGAGAATTATATCCACCCGTATTTTGTAACGGCCTCGTAAACATAATGTTTTGCTACTTCCTCTCTTTAACGATCAATCTTGGAGTCTTTCCATTACTTTCTTTTAATATGGGTTTCCACCTTTCGAGAGAGCCCTCTGCGACCCGTCTCACTCAAGCCACTGTGACTCCCCACCTAGCACTCCTCGGGCTCTGGAACGGTCCATACAAATTCCATCACCCCCAGGGCACCCGTCCCAGGGAGTGCTCACGGGCCCCACCTCCTGAATGGGCAGCTCTGTCCTATTTCTACCCCACGGTCAGGTCTCAGCTCTGGTTTGTATTCTTGCTTTGTGCCTACGATCCTGGGTTCCATGCTCCTGGGTTCCATGCACTGAATCTTTTTCCTCACTTTCTGTTGCAACTTGGAACCACCCACCAAGTTCCTTGTCTTTCTTTGCCTCTGGAGCTAGGAACCAGCCCCACCTGCTTCTAACCCTGAGACGGCCAAACCCTGGATAGTTTTCTACAAGAAGAACTGGTGTCTCTTTGTTCTTCTGGTCTCTGTTCATCTGCCCCTAACTTTCCTTGTTGCTTTGAAAAGCTTCTCTTAAGATGACAAAACACGAGTTTCTTGGATTCTCTCTTCACTTAGCTTTTTAGTTATGTACACCAAGTCATACTGAACCCACTGATTATCAAAAACCAGAACCTAAAAATATAGCCCCCTTCTTTTCAAAGGATATATAATTTTTAGTCGTGCACGGACATCTTACAATGTGGGGAAATGAAAACTGGGAAGTAGCATAAACTGTCTCCTGCTGTTTTTCCCCAAAGAGCAATACCACACTAAGGAGGTTTATGTAAGTCAGAGGTTCTACAACAATCGCAGATGCTGGTATTTGGAAGAGAAGATTAAATTCAGAAGTACGTGGGGCGCCTGGGTGGCTCAGTCGGTTAAGCACCGACTTTGGCTCAGGTCATGATCTTATGATTGGTGAGTTCGAGCCCCGCGTCGGGCTCTGTGCTGACAGCTCGGAGCCTGGAGCCTGCTTCAGATTCTGTGTCTCCCTCTCTCTCTGCCCCTCCCCTGTTCATACTCTGTCTCTCTGTCAAAAGTAAACATAAAAAAAATTTTTTTTTAAAGTACAGAGGCACATGGGTGGCTCTATCGGTTGAGTATCTGACTCTGGATTTCAGCTCAGGTCATGAGCCCATGGTCTCGGGACCAAGCCCCATGTCAGGCTCCACACTGAGGATGGAGCCTGCTTACGATTGTCTTTCTCTCTCCCTCCGCCTCTCTCCCCCACTCACGCACTCTCTCTCTGAAATTTAAAAAAAAAACTTTTTTTTTTAAGTACGAAAGGCTGAACTGCTAGTCAAACCACATTTGGGCAACGTGTGCCACCAGCAAGCCAGTCAAAGGGGAAAGGCTGGCCGCTTTAGCTTTCGCTCCCTTCGTCTGTCTCCCTTTTTAAGAGAAACCTAAAATCACAAATGCGAAGACAAGGTTTATATGGGCTAGAAAGTGGAATGAAGAGAATTGACATTCTGCTTCCCCCTGCCAGTTTGAACCAGAAAGAGAGAAGTCACAAATACGTCCTGCTAAAACATAATACTAATTGATATACTCAGTGATGGACTAGAACATGATATAGCCTGTTTAATCAAATACGTGGTCACCAATCTATATGTTCCAAAAATATTTCTCTAAGATCCAGATCTGGTAATGTCAGTCAGTCCCTGGGCATGAGAGTTAAATACTCCTTGGGGTAAGTGAACGAGTTAAAATTTCTTAAAGGGGGCGCCCGGGTGGCTCAGTCGGTGGAGCGTCCGACTTTGGCTCAGGTCATGATCTCACAGTGTGTGGGTTCAAGCCCTGTGCTGGGCCCGCCGCTATCAGTGCAGAGCCCGCTTCAGATCCTCAGTCCCTCTCTTTCAGCCGCTCACACGCACCCTCTCAAAAATAAATAAACATTAAAAAAAAATTTTTTTTTAATTTCTTAAAGTACTTCTCTATCCCTCCCTTCCCTCCTTTCCCTCTGAGGCAGAGCCACCACCTGCTCAGAGACTTTCTGAAAAATCCTGACAAACATCTCCCCCTCCCTACTCCCTTCTACCACCCCCAGGATTTCAAGTCTCCAAACAAGCAGAATTATATGAACAAATGCGGTATAAGTAACTACGTTTTGGTGTGCCTAAAGTAACCAAATAGATTTAGAGAGGAATAAAAGAGTGAGTATTGGACAGACTATGACTTTCCCCAGATTTCCATTTTTCCCTACAGAGAAGGCTCTCCCTGGCTCCCTAGCTTCGAACTGCCTCCAGAACTTCCCATCACAGCAGAGCCCTGACCCCAGGACCCCGGGCCTCCCAGGCAGTCACTCGTGGTCTCTCCTCAGGGTAAGTTGGCAGTTACATCCCTGGTCTTAAATCTTCCAGTTCAGGACTCTTGGGTCTGCAGGTGACCAGGTACGCCTACTCCAGACTTCTCCCTCCCAAAAGGGAAAATTCCAGGCGGGGTGATTCCGGGCTGTCTGAACCAAGCTAGCCCTAACCAGAGTCGAATTCTCAGAGACCCCCGTAAGCTTTCAAGGGTCTGAGTGATGGCCCCTTTGCGCTCAGAGGTTAAGTACGCCCTTGTGTCTATGGCAAAAGCAGGAATTTTAAAAACACTGAGGACAGCATCTCTCTATAAAGAAGGAAATGAATGAATTCTGAATAATTCATGAATTAATAAAAAATGAATTCTGACATTCTAAGCATTTCTTCTATAGATTTTAGCCAGGAGCGCCTAAAACCTAGGTCTGGTGTCAGTCACTGAGCCAGCTTTGCTTGCATGTATGTTTAAAATGAACAACAGGACACAAAGGAAAAATATAAAGTAGAAAAATAAAGCAGGTTGATAAAGCTTTTTAAAGCAGCCTGGCTAGAACCAAAAGGGCAGAAGTCAAGACACTCGGGCTCCGCTGGCCCTTCCATGCCAGCTGGGCCGCCCGGACCGGCCGTTTACCCTCCCAGGACGCATGTGCTTCACGGACGAGAAGGCAGAGCTGGGGAGGCTGGTCTAGATGCCTCCGAGGACTCTTCCGGCTCCAAAAACATAAACACCGTTCTAAATTCTACCCGGTTTTGTTAGATGCAGCGCTGCGAGGCAAACTGTGGCGACTTTTCCTTCATGACTCTTCGTACCAGATTCTACTCGACTACACTCGAGTCAAAGCTGGTGTCTTATTAAGAACAAGCACTAAAAATAAAAAAGATGAATCTTCTGTCTTGGGTGCAAAATCAAAAAAAAAAGGAAAAGCAGACTGGAAATGGACTAAGGAGGCTTTTGTTTCAACATTTCTACAGAGTATCGCCCACCTTACATTCAGTAGTCAGAGCTGTACGTTCTCTCCCTTGCCCAGGAAACTGGGGACAAGCAGGAGGGGCGAAGAAGAGCCCCTCCAGTCCGGGGCCGTATCTGAGCGGGAGCCGTGTGTCAAGTGCAAAGCGGCTCTCCTCGCAGGCCCTGAAGCCGCCGGAGAGCTGTTCTGGTGTCACCCCGACCTGCTCCGTCTTAGAGCCGCTGCTGAGTGATCTCACAGACTGCCATGGAACATTCCACATCAAGGGAAAAAGAGGGTTCGGCTACGGTGGCAAAACGATTTAGATATAATTTAAGTGAACAAAGCTTAAACACGAAAACTACACAAACACTACGACCACAGCCGTGTAAGTTTAATTGGTGAAAAGAATGTACAACAAAATTTTAATAGTGATTTGTGTCATGTGGTGGGACTATTCCTCCCTTTTCTCTAAATTTTCTGTAATTTTTTCACATTTAAAATGTTTTAAAATTGACCAGATAGTAGAAGAAATGTAGCAGATCTCATTCTAATTTACATTATTCCTTTTAATCCAGCTCTTAGTTAAAATAACTGATCTTCGGGGCACCTGGGTGGCTGAGTTGGCTGGTTGATCTCACGGTTCATGGGTTCGAACCCCTGCGTCCGGCTCTGTGCTGAGTCTCCGTCTCTCCCCGCCCCTCTTCCACTCACACTGTCTCTCTCTCTAAAATAACGTTTAAAAAAAATTTAAAAAAAACCCTGATCTTTCTCCTTGTTTTTTCTGTTTTTATCTAGAAATTTTTCTCAGGTCAGAATTAAAAATATTTTGGCTACCAACATTGTAAGTCTGTTTCAAAATATCCTGGGTAAAGGTTTCGGAAATCAAGCTGGCAGAAGTCAGGTCATTTTGTAAGATGTATTTTTCAAACGAAAAGAGAAACTTTAGGCTGCTTTCGCAAGTTCCCAAACTTTTCCTGGGAAGGATCCTACAGGCAACACTTACTCCCAAGTGCCCACCTTCCCCCACATTCTTTAACCGTAGCCATCTATCGGCAAGCTTTTTCTGCACAGGGCTAGACAGTTAGTATCTTTGTCTCTGTAGGGCCGTACGGTCTCTGTCTCTCTGTTGCAGCTACTCCACTGCCACTGTGGCACAAAAGCAGCCACAGACGCTACGTAAATGAATGAGCGTGGCTGTGTTCCAAAAAAACTATTTTTTATAAAAGCAGGCAGCGGGCCAGATTTGGCCCGGGCGCAGTCATTGCCAACCTGCGGCGTACAGCACACCGGGGAGCGTGCACGGGGCTGAGAGGGACGGAGAAAAGACCTGAAGGACGGAGCAAGAATTCTCTCTGAAAGTGGAGTCCTAGTGAATTCCCCCCCGAGGCACGGTACTGGTTCCTCGAATACAGCGGCTCTCACCCACGATACTGAGACAGAGGAGCTGCAGCATGTCTGGCAATTAATTTCCCACTGATATTACAGTACTGGTTTTTCAAATGATTTTTTAAAAAACGTGTTTAAAACAGGAAGCGGGAGATCAGTCTTCTCCCTCCAGCCGGCCCGGCTGGTGCACAACCCTGGGCGTGTCCGCAGCAGCGCGGGGCTCCAGGGTATACGCCGTCGGCCCAGTGTTCGCATCCGGGCCCCTGAATCCAGCCCCTCTCCATCTTAAGATACAACCGCA
This sequence comes from Paguma larvata, assembly GCA_030068075.1. Lineage (NCBI taxonomy): Eukaryota > Metazoa > Chordata > Mammalia > Carnivora > Viverridae > Paguma > Paguma larvata. The sequence continues at coordinate 18,558,740 of CM057833.1, read as the reverse complement.
CTCCCGAACTGACAACTCAAGCACGTCGGGCTTGGGTCCGTCATAGTCTTACTGACATTCACCGAAGTGTACATGAAGTCAAACAAGAGGAAATGGGAGATAGCCAAGAAGGGCGAGAGGAAACGTGATAAGGCCTCCTACGACCAAGCTGAGTAATGTGCTCAGATGGCTTCTGTTTATAAACTTCTCCTGTTGTTCATCTTGGAAAATCTGAAAATGCAGGACAGTAAAAAGAAAAACTAAAGCCCCAATGCTACCATGGGGCAACGACTATTACTATCATTTTAGTTCCTTCCCCTTCGAATGTGTATATTAGAAAAAAATGTTTTTAATAAAACTGCTTTCTACTTTCTTCATTAAATATTATGTCATGAGCACGTCCCTATATTGTTTAATATGGCTCAAAAATATGATTTTGTAATGTCCATATTAAAAGTACATCGGAAAGGGTGACTCAGTCTGACTCTTGGTTTCGGCTCAGGTCATGATCTCACGGTTCATGAGTTCGAGCCCCGTGTCAGGCTCTGCATTGGCAGTGTGGAGTCAGCTTGAGATTCTCTCTCCCCTCTCTCTCTGCCCCTCCCCCCCTTTCTCTTTCTCTCAAAAATAAACATTAAAAAAAAAAAAGTCCATCGAATGGATGGACCATAATTTATTTAAGTTTCTCCCCTGTTGACAGTATTTACAAAATGTCCTTATTGTCTGTAATACATTAGACATGGAAAATAATCCTATGGAAGCTTATACAATATTTTAAACATAATATTTCCTATTTATGTATTTGACCGCAGGTACTCCCTAAAACAATACTAATACTGTAATGCTATTCTGGGGCCCCACACACCATGGCACGCCAGAGTGCGCGTCAGGGACCACGGGAAGAGCCGCACCACCCGAGACGAGGCGTGGGGACATGGGCCCGCAGAAGGAAGACTGGCCACCTGAGCCTCGAACCCCTTCACTAGGGGCAGGTCAGGCGGCAGAGTCCGTCAACATCACGGCTGGGGCCCAAGGGAGATGGTTCCCCGAGACCGAGCCTCATCCGCTCTCTCTACCATGCCCGACAGAAGGAAACGGTTTTGGCTTGACTGCTATTATGAAAGGGGGCAGGAGAAAGGATGTTAAAAACATGTGGCACATGTTTCATTTACAGCACATAGTAAATCTGTGGGACGTTTCCTTTGAAATAGAAGGTCACCTCATTGGTCTTTCTCCCACGGGCCCCTGCAGGAGGGTTCTCTGCCGGGCGTTTTCCCTGCGGGGCATTGTGGGCAGGATGTCACAACAAACAGATGTGGATGCTGGCCTGGCATCACCAACAGCATGGTATGCTTCTGAAAGTGGCTGGGGGCTAGGAAACCTCTAGAGACTTTAGCAGCAGAACCCACATATATTTCTCTTAATCTCAGTCGGAAAATTCGGACGAATTAATAACCTAGTTCATATAATTTATAACACTGGAAACCTTCCCTCCTAGAAGAAATTGTCTGCTCTTAATTAAGCCAAAGGAAGAGGACTAGAAGATAACTTAGTGGAGGGAGGAAGGGTGGGAGGAACAACTGTCCTCCTGAGTTACACATGAAAAACATTTCAGTTCAGGGGCGCCTGGGTGGCTCAGTCGGCTAAGCGACCGACTTCAGCTCAGGTCACGATCTCACGGTTTGTAGGTTCGAGCCCCGCATCAGGCTCTGTGCTGACAGCTCGGAGGCTGGAGGCTGTTTCGGATTCCGTGTCTCCCTCTCTCTGCCTCTCTCCTGCTTGCACACTCTCTCTCTCTCTCTCATAAATAAATAATAAACATTAAAAAAAAGTTTTTCTTAAAAAAAGCTCGTGTTCAGATCCCAGTTTCCAAATTGAAAGATACGAGGTAAAATGAACATATATGTATTTTAGAAAATATACAAAACACAGCAAAATTAAGGCTGAGCCAGTCAAGGTAAATACGACGATGTTATTCTTTTACTTAAAGATGAGAAAAGAAACATTTTTGATTAAAATTGAAGTCTAACATTGTATTTACCTGTGGGATTACCTTTCAAACCTAAATTTCCCAGAGTTATCTGGGGGCATAATCCACGTTTTAAGTGGAATAACACAACCAAGCAGACGGCGGTAAGGCGAGCTCTCTCCACCCCCACCTCGCCCCACGCGCGTTTGGACCCGGTCCGACAGAGACATGTGCGCGAACAGGACACAGACTCTTCGTCCTGTGTCTATGCCACAAGAATTTTGGATCTGCCCACGGAGCAAGACCAGGACCACGGATTTGTCTCTCAAAACCACCGCGAGAATCGAGTCACGCGTGAATTGGTCAAGTGCGCACGGAGATCGCGGTCACCTCTCACTCAGAACACTCCAAAGAGCCGGAGTCAAGGCTTCAGGACAAGGGCACCAGGTGACCAGGAAACTCATATGAAATAAACACTTTAAAGACCACCGAGTTAAAAGCCGCAGTATCTGATCACCAACGATTCCCACGGGCCCGTCTGGAAGGGCCTGTTCTTCCAGACCCAAGACAGGTTTCCCGGCGAAGCGGCCGGAGGGGCACGGCATGCACACTTACCTTACCAGTGCGTCTGGTTTGCTCAGCTGGTTATTAGGAATACAGTTTTCCATTAAGTCCTTGTGTGCACTTGGGCTCTTGCTAGTGCATTTTTGCTTCTTCTCGTTTTTACTAGACGAGGAAGGAATGCTCCCGTTCGTGGCGCTGTGACTGCGAGGTGAGGAGTTCACAACCCCACTGGCGTTTTTGTAATTTTTTGAGGAAGCAGTGCATGAGTCCTCTTTCAAGAGATTTTCTGTACTTCCCACGAGATCATTATTTAATCTTTTACTATTGATATGGTTTTCCATATACTCAATTTCTTGTATTTTCGAGTCTACGGGCTGTAGAATATTGTTGTTATTTATCCCAAGGTTGTGTTTTTTGGCATCCTTGTCCTTTTCTTTCCCTTTTTCTCGGTATTCTATCTCTGGCAAAGTTGTGGAGAGTTTTTTGTTGGCTGGGATACCTCCGTTGTGGTGGATAAGGATCGAGGAGTCCGTGTCAGGCAACCCTCTGGCTGCTACAACACCAAAAACAAACCAACAGACGAAAAAACCCACACCGGAACATTTAGTTGTATAAAAACACGGCACAGATTGGTTCAACAAACTGCATTATGTACGCTTCAAAACTCACTACAATTTACAAACTCATTTAGAGCAAGAGCCACACCGCATCAGGCTAACTAGCACAAGCAAACCCACGGGGGGCCCGGCCTTTAGGTTGAGCGTGCAACTCTCGATTTCAGCTCAGGCCGTGATCTCATGGCTCATGGGTCCGAGCCTTGTGTCAGGCTCTGTACTGACAGGGTGGAGCCTGTTTGGGATTCTCTCTCTCCCTCTCTCAAAATAAATAAATAAACTTGAAAAATCACTATCGTTTATGGAAAATCGCTACCATTTATAAACACCAAGCCGTTATAGTTTGGGCCTTGAAAAGAAGATGAGGATTTTATAATTAAGTCATATTGAATTATCAGTCAAACCGAACTTGCCTGTCCCTGGGATGAGAGGACATAGGCAGGTCGGACTCTTAAGAGACCATATTTTAAAAGATGCTAAACAGACTGTTAATAGCTTTACTGAAAAGAAAGTGATTAAATGAAACAAAAGAAGAGGCATGAGGTCAGAATACGGGGCATCTATGTTTTTCTTGACGCTAGCAATGAGGTAATGAGACGTCTCCCTCACTTCCTAGGCCACTCGAAAAGAATTTTCCGAATGAGGTCTACACATTTCAGTCTGTCCAAGTCTACGTGGAGAGCTACTTCTGCACCATACCGGAGAGTACGATTTTGGTATATACCAACTAAAAACATGACCCCAAACTTCCAATTCTCAAAGAAAACTCGTACTGCTGTCGATTCATCTACTGAATTAGATATATGCTCATTAGGGCCGTCCTATTAGGCACAGTGCACTTTAAAGAGCCACACTGGGGGGACGGCGGGGGAAGAGCCACACTGCACTATAGGAACCATTTAGAATGGGACCTAACCACTTTTGCTCTGTTCAGAAGAATTTTAACTTATAAAACAACTGTTTATGTCTACATCTCGATCTTCCTTATACTTTGGTTCCTGGCTTGCTTCAATTATGAACTCACAGAGTTATGTACACTACGTTGCTACTGAGAATAAATGTTTTTAAATATTTATAATAAAAGACTGAAGTATAAAATAAGCTAGAAAAATGATAAACTAAAATAAACATATTAAAAGCACATGGTCTTCGGCTACTAGTTTGAAAACATCCACGCCCTGTATTTCATGACCAAACAAAGCAAAGGCCCTGAAGGGGAACACCAGAAAACAGGAAAATCCTTGGTCATCTTCCAAAGTCCTACCAACTTTTCCAGGGGGAAAAAAATCCACTGATAGACAAAATAATGACTCATCTATTGAGCCAGCACAGCTTTAGGGTAAAGACCTACCTTCCTCGGCCTCTTTTTCTTGCTTCTGCAGCATCTGTTGCTCCGGGGGGAGGGCTTGTTGAAGAAGCTGCATGTAAAATTCGTTCTCTTTCTGCACTTCCTTTTGCTTCCTTAACCGCATTTTGTAGCTTACGTAACTTTTGAAGCCAAAGCCCAAAGTCACCACAGGGTACCCAATGCTAGAAAGAAGAAAACCTAGCCAGTGATTGCCAGTTGAAAACAAACAACACACGCATCAAGCACATGAGGACACCTATGACTGAGATTAAGAAAGAAATTCTAGATGATGACAGTGGTGGAGCATTTAGTAAACATAAGTGTACGTGATGTCTGCTGTGGACATGACAGGCAGCTGGCACGCGGAGCAAACCCCCAGGGAACAGAGGGGCCGCTAGACCGTAAGAGCCTTCCTCCCAGACTCTGACATTCTTCAAACCAACTCAAGAACTTAACTGCAGTGACTGCTGGAGACAGTGGCTAATGTCTTTGATTAACACTGAACTCCCTTGTGCATTATTAGAACTTAGGCATCTGGGGACGCCTGAGTGAGTGGCTCAGTCAGTTAAGTGTCAACACTTGATTTCGGCTCAGGTCATGATCTCACAGTTCATGGGATCGAGCCCTGCACTGGGCTACGTGCTGACAGCATGGAGCCTGCTTGGGATTCTTTCTCTCCTCTCTCTCTCTGTCCCTCCCACATAACCATGAGCACATTCTCACTCTCTCTCAAAAAAAAATAAACATTAAAAAAAAAAGAACTTAGACATCTGTACGCTTTAAAGAACTAGAAGGGTAGAGACTTTATGAATGGGCATAATTTTAAGTGTTAAAAAATCTAAAGGGACACAATTTCATTTTTAATACTAGAAGCCACGTTCAAATTCAGAGGACTACTTTAAGTTAATCTTCTTGCAAGCTGTGGGGTACTATCACCCAGCTGTGCCTGCAAAATTAGTTCATAAATACTGTGTCATACATAAATTCAAGAATCATTTAAACAAGTACTGGGGCATCTGGGTGGCTCAATCGGTTGAGCATCTGGTCATGACTTCAGCTCAGGTCATGATCTCACAGTCTGTGGGATCAATCCCCGCACTGGGCTCTGTGCTGACAGCATGGAACCTGCTTGGGATTCTCTCTCTCCCTGTCCCCTCCCCCGCCTGCACTCTCTCTCTCTCTCTCTCTCTCTCTCTCTCTCAAAATAAATAAACATTAAAAAAATAAATATGTGAATAAGTATTGATACTATCAGCGCCAACATTTGGTTTGTACCACCAAATTAAACCAGCTGTACTTATAACTCTAACCTCTGGGATAAAAAGTTGAGATATTTTCATTTAACTCATCAGTCTGTCTAATATCATTCCAAAGCTTCTGCAAACACTGTCAAAACTCATATTAAACCTCATTAACATTCAAACTTATAATTAGTCTAAATGTGATCTCACTACAAATTTAAAGTGAGAAGTTTTATTGACCAAGTTTATTTAATGAATTCACTCGCTTGTGAAAAGACTTTAAAATACTGAAAACGGTATCTTTTTACTTGATTCTTGTTTATTTTGGTTTCTGCCATAAATATTAGCAAAAATTAAGTCAGCTCATTTAAATTTCATGAGATAGCCATCTATTTCATCAAGACATTTTGGAATCACTATCTGATTAAAATAAAAATAGAGAACATTTATCAGACACCTATGTGCTTGAAATTAAGTTAAGTACTTTACATATACCCCCTCATTTCATCTTTCCCATGGTCCCACAAGACAGGTCCCCAGTACACGGGTGAGAGGGCTAAGGCCTAGAGATGGTGACATATCCAAGGCGACAATGCTATCAAGGGAAAGAACCAGGGCTCAACTACTCATCTGGCGGAAAGGAGGGCTCACTCTCCTTACTGCCGTGTTACGTTGTCTTCTGGGTTTGTGTAAAATCTCTAAGAAAAAGTTTATAATGGAACTCACCATTCTACATTGAAAACACTGAACTGGATTAGAGATTAAGAATAATACTCACCAGTGAGCAGCAAATGGACGACAAAGGTCTACATGAAAATTCTTGAGATCTTTAAATCTAATTGCTGCTTCAATATAAACAAAGAGTATCCAGAGGGACACTGTGGGCAAGCACACTCCCCTTTCTGTGGGAAAGCAGCAGAGAGACAAGCGTCAGTGATACATTAAACCAACAAAGCAGATGGGCTGTTTGGGACCCGAATGTAATTACAGTAACTTTCTCTTTTTCACTTTGGCTAGAGTTGACATACAATGTTACATTAGTTTCAGGGGTACAACATAGTGATTCGATTTCTCTATATGTAAAGTGTGCTCACCACAAGTGTAGCTACCATTTGTCACCACACAACACTATTACATTGTCATTGACTATAGTCCCTATGCCGGGCCTTTTATTCCCATGACTTTTTCATTCCGTAACTGTAAGCCTCTACCTTCCACTCCCCTTCATCCATTTTGCCCATCCCCCTATGCTCCTTTCCTCTGGCAACCATCACTTTGCTCTCTTAACTAGACTCACTTTCATTAAGACTTTCAAACTAATTAGGGGCCCCTGGGTGGTTCAGTCGGTTAAGCACCCGACTTCTGCTCAGATCATGATCTCACAGTTCGTGAGTCCAGGCCCTGCGTCAGGCTCTGTGCTGACAGCTCTGAGCCTGGAGCCTGCTTCGGATTCTGTGTCTCCCTCTCTCTCTGCCTCTCCCCTGCTTGCACTCTGTCTCTCTCTCTGTAAAATAAATAAACATTAAAAAATTAAAAAAAAAGACTTTCAAACCAGTGAAAAAGAAGTTTCATCCAAACCAAAAGCTTTTATATGACAAAAAATGTGATGGAGTCATAGATAAAAATAAAAGACAAAGATTCTGGCAGAAAATATTGACAGTATGTAAAAGAAGAGTCGCAGCCCTACCGTACACAGAGCTCCTACAAATCAATAAAAAAGCAACTGAAGAAAAGAATTTGCAAGTTATAGAAGAAAAATATAGATAGTTAAAGAACATAAGAAAAGATGCTCAACTTCCCTACTACTGACTAGGGAGATACAAACATTTTAAAAATGAGATTCCAGTTTTTTAATCTATCAGATAAGAAGCAAATATTTAAAAGACAGGTGATAATATAGGCAGAGTAAGGCAAAGGGGTTTATTCTCATACTTGGCAAAAATATAAACTGGGGCAACAGTTTTCAGAAGGCAGTTTGATTAGTACAATTAAATTTAAAATACTATACCTTTGACCCAGAAATTCCAATTCTGGGCATCTACCCTATAAAAATCTTTTAAAACTCCCTGGAATAAATATATAAGAATGTTCACTATATTGTTATTCACAATAGCAAAAACGTAGAATTAATTTAAATGCCTATCAATAGAGAACTGTTTATAATAAATCTGTATAATGACTATGATACAGCTTTCAAAAGAACGAAGATCTGTACTAACATGAAATGATATGTAAAACAAAACAAAACAAATTCTTAAGAATGAGTTATAACATAAAGAAATGTTTCTGATATTTAAGGGGCGCATGGGTGGCTCAGGTGGTTAAGCCTCTGACACTCGATTTTGGCTCGGGTCATGATCTCACAGTTTGTGGGTCTGAGCCCTGCATCGGGCTCTGTGCTGACAGCATGGGGCTTGCTTGGGATTCTGTCTCCTCTCTCTACCCACCCCCTGCTTGCTCTGTCTTTCTCTCTCTCTCTCTCTCTCTCTCTCAAAAATAAACTTTAAAAAAAAAAGCAACTAAAAGAAATGTTTCTGACATTTAAGTTCTGTTCTACAAATAGTTTTTCTTAACTATAAGCTTATACTCCTTTTGTAACTAAAAACAATTTTCAAGGAGGAAAAAGCAACTTGCAGTAGAATAAATAAGATACAAATAATGGGGTAATTGTCACTGATTTTTACAATCAAAATCTATAAGCTGACTCTATCTATGGCAAGACATGATTAATAATGGGAATTTTTATGAAGATGGGCTACACAGGCACTAGGTCCAATAACTCTGGAAAGAGCTTTTTTGAGATCATATGAAGACAAGTGAGTTACAGAAGAGGAAAAGGGGGCAGGGGAGGGAAATCAGTCACCTAAGATCTTTTTACTAAGGACCTCTGGGATGAAATAAAAGAAAAATCACAGCATCTTGGAACTACAAAGAAGATCATTTAGTCCAAGCTCCTTATTATAATGAAGAATAAAGTAAGGCCCCTGAGTTTACAGAAATTGGGTCCAAGTTCACAGAGATGCCGCGGAGTCTGTGCCTGAGGAGAACCTCAATCCCCTTAGCCCTAGTGTGTGAGGTAAGAGACGCTCTCATCCACTCTTATACAATTAACCTATAAAAAATGGGGCATTTTCACAAATAATTTCAAAGTGCATTTTGAATTTATTATTCCTGGGGCGCCTGGGTGGCTCAGTGGGTTGAACACCGGACTTGAGCTCAGGTTGTGATCTAACAGTTGGTGAGTTCGAGCCCTGTGTCAGGCTCGCTGCTGTCAGCCCAGAGCCCCTTTGGAACCTCTGTCCCCCTCGCTCTCTGCCCTTCCCCCGCTGCACTCTCTCAAAAATAAACATTTAAGAAAAATTTTATATTCCCTAACTTCTTAGATTAATCTCTAAAGTTATCATACACATAATATGCCCATTATAGAAAAAATGGAAAATTTTGGACAAAATATCTATTATTTCTACACATATCAAGTAATAAAATCATGAAAATATATTTGAACAAGTGAAAGAGTCATGTTGTACAAACAGTTTTGTATCCTGTTTTTTTCCCTCTTAGCAGCAAGGGAAAGAAGTTTATGATACAAAGTTATCATTCTTTTGGGGCAATATATAACTTCATTGACTATTCCTAATAAACTTCAGAAAGAATTTTAAATTTCAACAAGCGGCAAGAGAAGTTAATCCCAAGTTATAAAAATTGTACTCAGATTTGTCTGGCCCAGTAAGAACACAAAGTTTGCTTTGTTTTGTTTATTTGAGCACTAATCATTCCAAATTAAAACATACTTCACAACTTAGCTATTCCAACATGCATTTCTGAGCCCGGGGCTAAAGAGAGGCCGGTATCACTACGGTATTAGCTTCACTGCTGCCCTGTGCTCACCCCCTGAACTCATTCCCAATAGGTTCTATTAATAGTTACAAGGGTAAGTTTTTTCCCAACTGCTAAGACATTATTAAAGTAATTTAGAAAATTATTATAGTTCATCAAAGTCACGGATTATTGAGCTGGACACCTCCCCCAGACACTATCTAGATTACTCCACCTTCATATGACAAAGAGGAAACTGAGACCCAGACAGAATGCCGAGTGTAAATGGCAACTCACTTGAACCAAGACCCAGGACTAGGAAATACAAGGAAAATCTAAAGCATGAAAAAAATCGCCTTAATTAGAGGAAAGCAGACTAAGGAACTGTCATGTTAGCTTATAAATCAAGTCAGATATGAGAGCGTGCTAAGGATGAGGAAACCATGCTCACGGTGGATACTGCGAACATCAGAGCTGACCCGTGCCGTCTACGTGGGCCAGCATCGTCCCCCACGCGTGTCTGAGAAGAGGACGAGCACTACCCCAGGGAGCTTTCAGGAGCTGGCTCTCCCTCCAGGATCGAAATCCTGCAGGTTCCGCAGCTGGGCCTAAGAATCGAGCTTCGTGCGGCCTTGCGGACAAGAGTAGCGCCGAGAGCCAGTCCTCGCGCCCCACGCACCCAACTCGGGCTGCCGCAGGGGCCTGGAAGAGCGCGAGAAGGTCTCTCATCTCAGTCTGAGGCGGCAGGAGTACAGCCGGCTGTAAGAAGCGGGGTGACTGCGCGGCTCCGCTCCAGTCGGAACATACCCGAAACAGCACATTTTGTTAAGAGAACCGCTAAGAACTAAGGCGGTCAGGACGGTGACAGCGGTTCAGAGGACACACAAGGAAAGCTGACGAAACCAGGCATGTTCTGCCTACGGAGAAGAAGGCTGGAGGCAGAAGACTTTGAATCTCTGAAGAAATGTTAACCGTGGACGGGAGACCGCGCTCACTGAGTGCGGCTCTAATGCAGGGACGCGACGTTTGGGCTCTAGGAGATGGTCTGCAGACCCCTCGAATCTGAAGAAAAAGTTCTAGGCGCTTCCCTGTATTTGTGGGGGAAAGCCTCCTGCCATCCTCCACGAGACGAGCAAGCCCCAAAACGGTCAAGGCGTGCTGGGTCAAAAGTATCAGGAGGAAAATTCTGGCTCGGTATCAGGAAGAACTTTCTATCACAGCTGCCCCAAAAGCCGAGTTCCTTGTCACTGGAGGCTTTCAATCAGAGATTAAACCACCAAGTGTCAGTGATGCTGTGGGGATTCTTAGACCAAGTAAACGACCTCAGACATTCCTTTCAAAGCCGAAACTCCAGGAATATTTTTCCTATGTTCGAAGACACGGCTGTCTTTGAATCTACCTAAAGAGAAATCACCTACACACACACACACACTCACACTCACTCTCTCTCTCTCTCTCACACACACACACGCCAAAAAAAAAAAAAAAAAAAGAATATCTTCATAATGACAACTGGTCATTGAAATGCCTACAATTGAGATGTCAAATCATAAGGCTCACACTTTTTATTCGATAATGGAAAAAAGACAAAATAAACTTTAAAGATATAATCTATTAGGAAAAGATAATAAAATGTCCATTTTAAAATGTCCACGTTAAATTCAACCCTAAATAATGTATCCAGAGAAATCATTTAAAAAGTTGAATCGAAGATTTCTGCCCATTTGAAGAGGCCGTTAAGACTCACCTGTGTGCCACACGTACTGAACCCACACGTAGGTGCTAGCAGCGAAGAAAAGCCATTGTATGGGGATGAACAGCAGACATATTATATTTGACGTGAACGCGACACAAACAAAAAATACTGAGAAGGCCTAAAGGAAAAAACAAAACAAAATTAAAACCACATCTCAGAACTTGGTATTTTCCAACAGCGATTATTAAAAGCACGTTGGACACAGATCTCTGAGACTGCCATGCAAGAACCATAGAGCAAGTGACTACAGGAAATTTTAAACACCGAAAACCCACCATGAAAAAAGTAGAGGTTAATTGAACATTAAAGAGTAATCCTATTTTTGGCCTCAAATCATGAAGAACAACTGGACGAGAACACACTGAGCTTGGATCACAGTGAGCTCATTTGGACTCCGCAGGCGGGTTACCTAAAAGAATTAGAATTTTAACACAGAAAAGGCTCCTCTCCTCATCAAACATTCCCAAAGAGCCTCATTCCTTAAGGATAGGCTGCTGGGCACAGACGAACCACAACAGTAAGAATTATGCTCGTGTTCGGGATGTTAGTAACGCGGCCTCTCTCTGGACACCCCACTGTGATGTATTACCAACAGGACACGAGCTCGAAGCCATCTTTTCAAGGCTCTGGATTTCGGAGGAGAAGAGTTTCAGGTTTAGGGTGTGGTCGTGGAACACAAGAGACTGCAGGTCAACCGAGGGAACAAGCCCGGGCCTGCGCGCGCCCTTGCTCTAAGCCAGTAGTTTCCAAAACACGGTCTGGGGCCGGGGGCGCGCCGGGGCGATCCGATCGGTTCAGCGTCTGACACTTGGTAATGGCTCAAGTTATGACCTCAGGGCTCCTGAAATAGAGCCCATATCAAGCCCTGAATCAGAACCCACGGAGTCTGCGATTCTCCCTCTCCCCGTCTCTCCCGCTCACGAGCATGTGCGCGCGTGGCGCAAGCGCTCTAAAAATAAACAAGCTTAAAAAAACGAACGACGACACAGTTTGGGGATTCCTGGATGCTTTCGGTGGGTCTTGCAGGTCAACGTCACTCTCAAAACAAAACCAAGGTGCCGTCTGCCTTTTACGTGCTCATCCGCTCAGGCCTAAGGTGGCTTTTTCTAGAAGCTACGTGACACGTAATATTGCAATCGAGTGAGTTCAGAAGCGGGTATGAAAATGCAGCTGTCTTCCATTAAGCCAGACATTAAAGAGATTTGCAAAAATGTAGTCAATCTTCTCATTTTTTTTTTGTTTTGGAAAATACAGTTATTTTTCATTTAAAAAATGCGATTCGCATTAACATGCAATGGGCTTGTCGTTATTTTCAAGTGAATTACGAAATATTTAAATTTGTTTTCCAAGTTTTAATTTCTTTAATGTTTATTTATTTTTGAGAGACATAGAGGCACAGCGTGAACAATGCAAGGGCAGAGAGAGAGGCAGACACAGAATCGGAAGCAGGCTCCAGGCTCCGAGCCATCAGTACAGAGCCCGACGCGGGGCTCGAACTCACAGACCGTGAGATCATGACCTGAGCTGAAGTCGGCCGCCCAACCGACTGAGCCACCCAGGCGCCCCCAAGTTTTAATCTAACCCACACAAATAAAAACTCCTTGGAATCCTCCGCAATTTGTTTTAAGAGTGTAACAGGGCCCTGAGGCCACCCGGAGAGTGTGAGACCCGCTGCTCTAACTCTAACCCAATCCCTAACACGGTGACTGGGGCTCCGGAAATACTTCAGAGTAGGACTGGGTAATTACTGCTTCCTTCACTACTTTGTTCCCCTCCAAGGTCTTCCCTCCCTTCCCTTCTCTTCTCTGGAATGGTAGCGGAGGCAGGGAGGGGGATGATTGGATCCGTGGGTTTGGACAAAATAGTCTTAGAGGCCAGTTTCAGTCCATAGGTCCTACTAACTCAGTACAGTCACCTGAGTGCTGCTAACAAAATATACTTTAGACCGTTTTGTCACCAGTTCCTGAAGATTTGCTTAGAAAATTAAATCCCTTCTACTTGAAAAACACGTATTAATAAACATACCAGACCCTGGTATCTGAAGGAATCATAGACGCTCCTGATGAAAAGCCAAAATGGCCACAGGTATTCGAATCTGAACTCCAGGACAAAATCGGCCAGGAGGACCAGGGCCCACACCACCAGGAATTTCAGGTATAAAAAGGTACTGCAAAGTATAAAAGTAAAGAATTAATTCAAGGTCATCTGGGAAGCACAGAAAAAGAAAACACACTGTTTTAAGAGACAAAAAGTATCTGCATATACCATGACAACAATGGAGAAGGCGGCCAGGAAGAGATGCCGCTGTAACCCACTTACATTTCCACAGCTCTGCGTTCACGCTGACGCCCGCGACCGTCAAAGGAAGACGATGACCAAAACTGCTTAATTCCATTTGAGATAAAAAAAATTTTTTAATCTCACCACTATTTTAAAATGTGCTAAGTATCTGACTTCAAAATACTGCAACACTTTCGAAATTACAGCTTTCAAGCTATTCTTCATTAGAAGAAAATGTCACGGTTGAAAGGCTTCAAATTTGCTGTCTCCCCGCCCTCTACAGCTGTTTGAAGAGTCTTTGGAATTCTTGATGCACAGCCCTCCATGCCTCAAGGGTTCTGTCTTCTTCCCGCTTTTCTCCTCTCGCCTCTCTCTACGTACTATTCACCGACACTAACCAAACGAAAACCAAATGGCTTCCCCAAATAGACAGAAAGGAACTTCAGGAGCAGACGTCAATCACTACTAAGGATTGTGAGAGCACAAAATGTACTTTAAAGAGGGGCGCCTGGATGGCTCAGTCGGTTATGCGTCCGACTTGGGCCCAGGTCATGATCTCATGGTTCATGGGTTGGAGCCCCGCGTCAGGCTCTTGGCCGACGGTGCCAGCTTGGGATTCTCTTCTCTCCCCCTGCCCCTCCCCAGCTTGTTCGGGCTCTCTCTCTCTCAAAATAAATATATAAATTTTAAAACATGTACATTACGGGCTCAGTCAGTTAAGCGTCTGACTTCAGCTCAGGTCATGATCTCACAGTTCGTGAGTTTGAGCCCTGTGTCAGGCTCTGTGCTGACAGCTCAGAGCCTGGAGCCTGCTTCGGATTCCGTGTCTCCCTCTCTTTCTGCCCCTCCCCCGTGCATGCTACACCTCTCTCTCCCTCAAAAATAAACATTAAAAAAAAGTTTTTAAAAAAACATACAGTAAAGAAAAAATCCTAAAGCATCTCAGCCTTGCTCTAGCTAGGGTGTAAATGTGTGCTTCCATTTCCCTCTGGATTTATGTCAAATAGAAACACACTTTGATAAGCTGGGCAGAACACATATTTAACCACTTCAGTAGCTCAAAACAAGGAAATGGATTAAAAATCTCAAAGTCCAGTCTTCCAGTTCATTATTTGTATAATAGTTAATAGTAGCCTTCAGATTAATAAGCCCCTTATCATTTAATAAGCCCCTAATTCTATGTCCCTAACCCAGTCAGTTTTGGAGCAGGTTAAGTTTAGGCATTAAAAAAAAAAAAGGTTTCTAAGATACAGACTGGAAATAGCTAAAACTCACTTTCTTGGGCTAGAACCTTGCATGCTGCTTTGTTATATAAATATTCCAATATTGACATGATTACATTAGCTGTTGAATATATACACCACCAACAAAATCAAGACTTTAAGAAATCATTTTGAAGTATATTAAAATAAGCTACAAAAAACTTAGAAACTCAGCGGGGGGGGGGGGGCGGGGCAATAAAAGCTGGATCCAACACTGACGATAGTTTCTGTGCCCTGTGAAGTCACAAGGGTAAAAAGACGTCAAGAACAGACATGTATGACCCTCAGTGAATGATACAGGAGCAAAATGATGCATCGTTTGCAACTAGGGGCAACTTCTAATGCTAACTCTTGGTAGAACTTCTTAAGGGCTTGATAATAGGTTTCAATTAAGAGGTCTGCTCTTAATCAAGGAACCCAAGGCAAACCAGAGGAAACAAGCTCGCATTCTAAGTCCCACCTTTCAGTTTCATCTCCCTAGACCTCTATCAGCCAGATGGCGACAGGGCCCCCAGCCTCACTCATCGAACCCATCACCGATGCAGTGGAGAGAGCAAGACATATTTTATTAGAAGGGACAAATGAGTCATGTGCGCATTCGGGAACACAAATCCAGTTCCAAACCAGGCTTCAAAGCTGCTTGGCTTTGAAACTGAACGGTTTTTTCCCCTCGTCTCTAGAATTGTTTCTACATTCTAAAGAAGTGATAATAGCCTCTCAGCCATGTTTCTAAGGCATTTAAGAAACGGGGAGCACCTGTGTGGCTCAGTGGGTAAGCATCCGACTTGGATTCAGGGCATGATCTCCCAGTTTGTGAGTCTGAGCCCCACGTCGGGCTCTGTGCTGACGGCTCGGAGCCTGGAGCCTGCTTCGGGTTCTGTGCCTTCCTCTCTCTCTGCTCTTCCACCGCTAACAGTCTGTCTCTGTCTCTTTCTCTCTCAAAAATAAAAGATTGGGGTGCCTGGGTGGCTCAGTCGGTTGAGCGTCTGACTTCGGCTCAGGTCATGATCTCACCGTTCCCGAGTTCAAGCCCCGCATTGGGCTCTGTGCTGACAGCTCAGAGCCTGGCGCCTGTTTCAGATTCTGTGTCTCCCTCTGTCTGTGGCCCTCCCCTGCTCATGCTCTGTCTGTCTCTCTCTCTCTCTCAAAGATAAATAAACATTAAAAAAATTTTAAAAAATAAAAAAATAAAAGATTAAAAAAAAAAGAAACGGCATGCAAGGAAATGTTTTTTATTTCTCCTATGAATACTTGTTCCCAGGGGGCTGCCTCTAGACTGCAGCTGAAGGAGATGTGGCAAGTACATCGTGGTGTGCAGTCGACACCGTTCCCCAGGGGAAGGTAGAGAACTATCGACTGCTCTCTGCCCCAAATGCTCCCCAGGCATGGCAGGGCCCCGGCCGGCCAGCAACATCCCGCTGCACTGTTTAGATAGCCTTTATCCGAAGACTGACGCCTGTTGAATACTTTTCATAACTTAATCGTTTAAACCTAAGGCAATACAAAAATTATCATCTTTTTAACAGTGACTACTCGTTTCCTTGTGAAGTCCGGGACTTCACAAGAGTTCCTTTTTATATATTTCATATCTTTCCAAAAAACTGCTTTTGTACCTTTCATGTTCCTTGACACTCAGTTCTCACTGAGTCACAGTTTAGAAGTGTAGATATCTAAGGAAACTTGATCTTTCACAAACATATGCCGTACCCTCAACTTTCCTCAGGCTCCCCTTTTAGGAACGCCTGCCTCTAAAACCCAAGAGGCGATCTAATTAACAAAGTAGATTTTATGAGTTTTGTAAGAAGAGTTCTTGCAAACTTGCGCTTAGTTGCGCAATCATGCAAATGTGCACGTGGTTACCGACCTGGACATTAAACACCGTTAGGAGGCTAAGGGTTACATCATGTGTTTGACCACACTTCTAAATATATGTAAATAAATAATTTACTCATCTTAAAAATAAGTTGATTTTACTTTAGGACTAGTAGTAAATGGATTCATTTCCGTCTTCAGGGTTTTAGAAAGTTGAAGACAATTGCCTGATTCAGTATTCACTTAGTCTTTCAGGTCAGTAAATGAGGCTTATTATCCTTCTATAGGTACCTGTAAAAAAAGTTAAAAGACAAGTAATCTAAAAATGACTACTATCAGTGTAGATACCCTAATTCCTTTCCTTCCATGGTCTGAAGGTCATAAGATTTTGCCAAATCCAAAGAAAGGACATTCTAAAGGGGGAGACAATTAGGTTTTAAGCCATTATAGCATTCCACAATGTTTCTTTTAAGCCATGAAGAGACTATGATTAAATATAAAATATTTTTATGCATACAGTTTATAACGTGGTTCATGGCTTGATGTTACTTTCTCTGATGCAAATACATTTATGAATAACTATAAAATATCTTGAACAAAAACAGAAAGCATAACTGCAACAAAAAGATATTTTTCATAATGACATAACGAAACAAGGGCAGATCAAGGAAGTCTTTGGATGGCCTTATATGCTTCTGTTCTGGGTGCCAGTGAAATAAAGAAGAGACGTGTGCAACTTTTAGGCTTCATGGCGGCGATTCTTTCGAAGGGGTTATTAACTACAGGTGCTCTCCCATTCTACTCCTGCCCTTGCCTTTTACAACCATTTTTTACCTGAATCTATTTAGCAATACTCTCCACCTATGCATTAATCATGTATGATTAATGAGGAGTAGTACTGAACATTTTTCTTTTTCCAAGTAAAGCGCACCTCCTCTCTAGTACCAGGAGCTGCTTGTCACTTGGATGATTTTCTGGAGCCCACATAATTACCCTGGTGCGGCCATCAATCCTCAGAACCTGACCTTTTCCCTAGGCAGACTAATGGCCATTTGGTTCACTTGGTCCTTACCACAGAAATGACTCTGTTGAACACTTCGCTGGCGGGGCGAGTGGCCATCTATCTCAATTCCTAGCTTTCCTGCCCTCTCTGCAATAGCAACTGTGAACTGCTTTCAGCCTTCAGCGTGTAGCCGGATACTTCTAACACCAAATCACTGTCTTCTCCGTTATCGAATACCTCTCCCTGTTCGACATCGCCTCCAGGACACCCATCCGGCCTCTGGTCCAGCTGATATTCCTGCTGAGATCTTTTTAGATTTCAGTCCTGCTACTCAAAGTGTGGTCCAGGGACCAGCAGCATCGGCATTAAGTATGAGCTTTTTAGAAGAGCAATACTCCAGGGCCCGCCTCAGACCTGTTTAGCCGAAGTGTGCACGCTCACCAGAGCCATTTGTGTGCACGTTAAAACTTGAGAAGTACTGGCCCCTCAGATAAATTTCCCGCTGTTATGCTCCTGGCACCGAACTCCACAATGTCTCAGAAAGAAAACAACTATCTCCTCGGATAATCAGTACTGGGTCCAAACTGCTGGCTCTCCTTCCCTCAACTGAATTCTTCCATTTTCTTCCCCTTCTTTCTGAGTGACAGACAAGATCCCTGCCAAAGGACAACTGCCCCACATCACACACTTCTACTACTGCTCATCCTTCAGCACACAGCATGAACGTCGCTTCCTTCAAAAGGGCCTCCGTGATCCCAAAGCGAGGACTGGTACCCCATTATATGTTCACATAGAGTCCTGTACCATAAGAACATTCCATCACGATTGTAAATAAATAGTATCTCATTTAACTGTCTAAAAGGAAAGTCCACCAGAACAGCAGCGCTGCCTGTTTTGTTCCCTGCCTTAGCCTCAGTGCCCAGCAGGGCAAGCTGCACACTGCAGGAGCTTAACGAATATTGGTCGAATGAATGAATGACCTACAATGCACAAGAGTGTTTAGGATCGACGGTATGGCCTTCACCAAAGTACACACCTAAAATGAAGGCAGACGGAGAGATCACGCACAGACGACTGGGAAGGGTATTTAAACAAAGCAACATCAACCGAGACAACAAACACAGCTTCTGCTCCAGGGATTGCCGGGCCCACACTCCCGACCCGTCCTCTCCTTCACCGGCAAGAAATGAATCCGGTCGGTTTTGCTCTGGGCACCAGACTATCACTCCGTCTGGCCTACCTGCCACTGGCTCCGCCTACAGCAGGGGTTCCCAAAGTGCCTCCTACTCAGCCTAACTTTACGGAAGTCGGCAAAAATGTAGAGCCACACCACCATTTTCATGGATTTATTATTATTTCTATATGAGCCAGTAATTACTTAAAACGTTTCTGCCTTGGGGAGCCTGGCTGGCTTAGTCGGTTAAGCCTCTGACTCTTGGTTTCGGCTTGTGTCATGACCTCGTGGTTTCAGGAGTTCAAGTCCCGCATTGGGCTCTGCACTAGCAGCACGGGGCCTGCTTGGGATTCTCTCTCTCATCTCTCTCCAACTTGTACTGTCTCTCTCTCTCTCAAAATAATACTTAAAAAAATGTTTCTGTCTTAAATTCTAACATAGCAAATACTGACAGACATAACCCATACAAACCAAGAGCGGAAACAGGTCCTGAGCCAAAAAGAATTGAGAAATGGTGGACTATAGACAGCTGTGCGTGAGCATCAAGATCAGACGGTCTACACCCGCTGCTATGCTCCAGGCATCCGGTGAGCAATCCAGAGAGGAGGGACAGGCCTGAGAAGACCTAAGCTGCTCCTTATTTCTCTTTTCTCTTCTAGTCCTCCTGCAGACTGCAAAGAGAACCTCGCCAGAGTCAATTACAGTCAATTACACACACACACACGCACACACACTCATACATATAAACGCACACACAGGTACTGCAGTGACAAGTCTACCATAAAATATGCCCAAGTTAAAAAGAAAAAAGAAAAACTAGAAATCACTTAAAAAAGCTTTTAAGAATTGTGCGGTGTAGTATTTTACAAAGGACTATACAGACCACAAGATATCAAGGACAGGCACTGGAACCTAACGCTACTGGAGAAGTTAGAGTTTTAGAAATTCTGCTTCTAAAACACTTTCTTCTCTTTTCTTTCTTTATTTTCTTTTTTAAAGGTCGTTTAGCCTTTGGGGCACCTGGGTGGCTCAGTTGGTTGAGTGTCTGACTTTGGCTCAGGTCACAATCTCGCGGTCTGTGAGTTCGAGCCCCACGTTGGGCTCTGTGCTGACGGCTTAGAGCCTGGAACCTGCTTCACATTCTGTGTCTCCCTCTCTCTCTGCCCCTCCCCTGCTCACGCTCTGTCTCTCTAAAAACTTAATCAACATCAAAAAAATTTAAAGATCTTTTAGCCTTTGATTTTTTTTTAAATTTTATTTGTTTTTGAGAGACAGAGAGAGAGACAGAGAGGGAACGGGAAGGAACAGAGAGAGAGGAAGACACAGAATCCGAAGCAGGCTCCAGGCTCCGAGCTGTCAGCACAGAGCCCGACGTGGGACTTGAACCCACAGACCGTGGGATCATGACCTGAGCTGAAGTCAAACACTCAACCGACTGAGCCACCCAGGCGCCCCTCAAAAACACGTTCATCTAAAACACACACAACACACACACACACACACACACACACACACACACACACACCCTCTGACGGTGTGGCCTACTTGAGGTCTGGGCTGGGGAGGGGGCGGAGGGACACGAGGAGAAAGAGGAGCCGCAGCATCACACTCGGCATCTTCGACAGTAGCGACCATCCGCCCCATCGCACCTGACACTTACATCACACGTGTAATTTTTCCAAATGCTTTCATGTTAATTATCTCCTTTTAGCCGTCCAACCCTGAAGTAGGCAGGGTAGTTGTTACTGGTTCATAGGAAAGAAACCTGAGGAACCAGGAAGCGAGAGGCTGCAGGGCGCTGTTGAAAGAGCACAGAAACGGGGGTTTGGAGACCACAGAGGACACGGTCAGCTGTACGGGGAATGCTGCGCTGCTGCTAAAAGAAAAGAAATACATTCCCATGGTGAGAAATACACCCATCTGCTTACATAGAAAAAAAGAACGATACTTGAAAATTATGTAACAGTGAGCCTCCCAGAGCAGGGGCACTAAGGCCTGCTGCGTTATGCTAATATACTGTCATGTTGATTTTCACTTTTATTTATCTTATTTTTCAGTAGGCTTCACGCCCAGCGCGGAGCCCAACATGGGGCTTGAACTCTTGGCCCTGAGATCAAGACCTGAGCTGAGATCGAGAGTCGGATGCTTAACCGACTGAGCCACCCAGGCGTCCCCTCACTACATTCACTTTTTTAACTCTTCGTTTGGAAATAACTTTAGACTTACAGAAAAGCTGCGTGATTACACAAAGACTTCCCTCATAGCTTTCACCTCTCTCCCATCAACGATAAAATAAGTTATCACGTTTCTATTATCACGCTCTCCCTGCTATCATGCATACGTACTGGTTTGTTATTTTTTTTAATCAGTCAGGAAATTAACATTAATATGTTACCATTATCTGATCTAGAGACCTTATTCAAGTTTCAGTAATTATCTCACAAATGCCGTTTCAAGCAACAGATGAATAGATCAAGATCAATCCAGCAATAGATCCTGGTCTAGGATCACATTTTGCACTGCTGTCATATCGATACTGATTTTTTTAAATAGAGATTCTCATTTTGAGAAGAAAAAAGGTTCCTGGCCCGTTGCTTCACTTGGAGAAGGAGGAGAATGACCCTGGCCCCACATGGAGCAGAGAGGTGAGAGCTGAGTTATCACACACGCATGACACTCAGAAATGACGAAGCGGCCCCGTACAGAACAGAAAAGGGGACAGACTTTGGGGTCAGACAGATATGGGCCTCCATCAAGGAACTCAACCTGGGGCAGCCCTGGTTTCCTCACAGGTGAAACTGCAGCTAATACCCTTACTGGAACAAAATCAGAGAATGAAGAAAAAAAATAACAATAGTAACAGCAAATACCCTTCCGAGCAATCCTGTGTCAGCACTCTGCTAAGTTCTGAAAGTGACTTATCTCCATTGTCCTTACATCGGTCCTGTCAAGTAGGTGGCCTTATTTACTATTCTCCTCTTACAGATGAGGAAACGGAGGGTGAGAGCAAGTAAGTGCCTTGTTCACGATCACACCAGTGTCGGGGGCATTCTTTGAACTCAAGTTCATAGGACTCAAAGCCCATATGATTCGCCCTCACACCCGACCTTCTCGTCTCACGTTAGGTATTTGGTAAATACTATTTTCCTTCTTTACATCCTTTCCCATATATATATTCAAGTTATATGATTCTTTAATTTTTTTCCAAGAGGACTAAGTTTTTAAAAAATGAGCAGATGGGGCGCCTGGTGGCTCAGTCGGTTGGGCGGCCGACTTCGGCTTAGGTCATGATCTCGCGGTCTGTGAGTTCGAGCCCCGCATCGGGCTCTGTGCTGATGGCTCAGAGCCTGGAGCCTGTTTTGGATTCTGTGTCTGCCTCTCTCTCTGCCCTTCCCCTGCTCATGCTCTGTCTGTCTCTCAAAAATAAATAAATGTTAAAAAAATTTTTTTTAAATAAAAAAAATAATAAATGAGCAAATGTACTTTATGAAAGAAGACATTCTCAGTATCTCATTCATAAACTATGCATTTATAAACTTAATTTGTAAACACACTATGAAGCTCTGCAGAAAAAAAAATTGAGTCCAATGTTCTTTACAGAAATAGCTACGGCACAAAAGATGGGACAACTCAAGACTGCTTTCTAGCAAAATTCGCACTCTTAGAATTATCACTGTTACAGAGAAACATATAATTCAAAAATAAAAAGACAACTCTTTTTTTTTTACATCGTAAATACAATGAACCATGAGGTATAAGCTTGTCAGGTCTAGAGCAAGAAAACAAAGCTTATTACATCTGAGAAAGAAGACTCCAGCCTTAGTATTTCTCTCATCTGAGATATGCGTTTTGGTTTGACCATGAACGCAGCACTCATTCTCTCTAGAACCCAAGTGCCCTCACTACACGATAGGCAAAATACTGACCTTAGTACTGTACTGAGTACTGAGTTGCTTATTTGGTTTTTAAAAGTGTTCTGAAGATGAACAAAATAATAACATAATTTAAAAACAGAGCTAGACTGTGTCTGGCCACCTCTGCTGTACTGGGGAAGGAAACAGATCTCAGGCAGTACAAAGCAGTCGGTGATCTCTGTCTACAGGTACACCTAAGGTGGACTTGTCGCACTATTTCAATACACTAACTGCAAAGCCTCTGGAAAAGAAAAGGCAACAGAAGAGATGGACGAGGGATAAATTATTTCTGAGGTCACGATCCCAAGACTCGATGTGAGTCCATCACCCTCAAAAGCAGCAGAGGGACACAATGGAATGAAGGGCAGTGCTATGACGGGGCTTCAAGGTCTGGGGACGACAGGCATTTTGGAAGGCTGATGAGCAGAGGCCGATTCCCTATCAGTTAAATGTCAGAGTAAAGACATAAAGCCTCAAAGAATATAGTCGAAGAGTTGATTACATTTTTTTTTTTTTAAGTTTCCATTACCTGGCTCCATGTGCCTGAAGGTGAGAGACCTTGAGGACATAGTCACTCCTTGGGTACTTGGAGAAAATCCCGATGGAAAAGCAAGGTCTAGCAAAGGAGAGGCGTTTCTACTGTGGGCATGTACCATTACACTTGAGTGGCTTGTTGAGCACACGACTTTTTTCTTCTGGACCTATTTCTTGAAAATGATCCAAGTAGGACAATTACACCCAAATCTAGTAAGCCTAGAGAATAAAAGTAATCAGTATACTTGAAGAGCGCACTAAATTTCATCAAAAGTAACCCAGGGGCACCTGGCTGGCTTAGTTGGCAGAGCCTGAGATTCTTGATCTCAGGGTTGTGAGTTTGAGCCCCACACTGGGTGTAGACACAGAAATAAAAAAATAAAACAATGGAAGGAAGGCAGGAAGGCAGGAAGGCAGGAGGAGAGAACAGGAGGAAAGGATGAAAAGAAGAAAGAAAAGTAACCTAATTACAGTATGTCACTTTGAGATCTTAACCATGTTTGTAAAATTTCGATCTGACTCTCCAGGCTCCATGAGGTATATGTTATATCTTGTTATATCCCCTTAAGTATCACCTGGATCACAGCCTAGAAAATGACAAAACAAAACAAAACAAACACACAAAACCCCAAAGGGTTAATATCAGTGGGCGGAGCTGGGAGAAACTGCCAAAAAGAAAAAGCCTCTGGAAATATAAGTGCTTACAGAACAAGGATTGGCTCCACAATATTTGGCAAACAACTAACAAGAAAGTGAAAATTAACAGGTTATTAAGTCTACCATTAAAATCAATCTCCAAATCTATTGAGGTTCAAGAAAGTCCATGAGAAATCAAAGAAAAAGGAGAATATCACTAGTAAAACAGGAAGCTTTAAAGCAAATAATCTGAGGGGCGCCTGGGTGGCTCAGTCGGTTGAATACCCAACTTCAGCTGAGGTCATGATCTCATGTTCATGAGTTCGAGCCCCACGAAGGGCTCTGTGCTGAAGCCTGCTTCGTATTCTGGGTCCCCCTCTCTCTCCGCCCCTCCCATGCTCTCGCTCTGTCTCTCTCTCTCTTGTCTCTCAAAAAATAAATTAAAAAAACATTAAAAAAATTTTTTAAAGTAATCTGAAATAGATCACATTCCCTCCTTCCCCTGCCTCAACTTGTAGCAAGAATTTAAAGGGATTTTCAAAACGTCTAATGAAACTGAACTGCCAAGAGGACTCAGACAAGAAAAATCATAAATGAAAGCTGGAGGAAAGTACCTTTTTTTTTTTTTTAAAGGTAGTACACAACTGGCAAAAAGTAAGTACAAAACTCCAGGATGGCAGATTTGTTTAAATGCATTTCGTGGAAACTGCAAAACTGAGGATTAGGCAAACACCTCACTGGAAAGGTTCATAAAAACATTTCAATTTCTACATTGTACTCACCCCCTCCCCCAGCGCTGCTCTAACACCATACCGAGTTTTTCACTTTCACGTCAGGGCCAGCATTGCTGACGTTAAAGCCTACCAAGATTACCAAAATGCTTTTAGGCTGTGAGGTTGCAACATTGGTATCTGGGGTTTCGGTTGCAGAACACTTGTACAATCAAGGCAGCCAAGGGTCATGCCAGCCTCTAGTGGCTTTAGTAAGCATCGCCCAGAGGAGGCTAAAACTAGACTTAGGAAACATCATTAATTAAAGAGGCAGGAAAAGCAGCACAGTGAACTCTCTGGAGATCAGATTAGGCAGACTAGGGTCCGAAAAAGGAAAGTAGGAAGCTGAGAAGGATGCAAACGTTGATCGTCTGAAAAAGTCAGAGGTCAGGAAGCTCTTGTCTGAAATACAGATGGGACGAGGTACTGCATCTACCAGGGAAGCCCTGCATCCTCGGTTCTAGTTTTAAGGTGTTGAGATGGACAAATCGAAGAGGCGGGTACAGTCCTGCACTGCCCACGCTTCAGGCCGCGGCTACACGGAGCCCAGCACCCGATGACAGGAAGTATTCATAAATTCACAAGTGATGGGGCACTTCCTTCAACCACCAGCAGCAAAGATATAAAATAGCTTCCTGAAGCCTCACACATGTGCCTTACTTAGAATTCTTACTATACTCGCTTGGGTAAGTGACAGTTCTAACTGCGGAGACGTTAAACCTAAGTGTCTTCTGCACAGCACGCTCGTCTCACCTTCCTATTATGAAGTCGGTAATTCTCGGGGGGAAGGAAGCGGGGAGGGCGGCAAAGTGACAGGTGGGCAAACCACGCAGAACCCCCTCAAGGCTTTTAAACACTACACAGCACTCCAACCCCACCTCACCTAGACAGTCACTGCACGTAATTAGATGTTACCGTGGGGAGTGTCTGGAGGAAGCGTGAAGGCAGACGGGGACCGAGGATCGTCGCCATAAAACCCGAGGACCTCTGAGATGTCACAGTTAAGCGGAGGGATTTATTTTACTTTCCCTTATTAATAACCTTTCTTTACAATTTCCAAAGTACTTTCACATCTATCTCATTTGAGTTAGAAGATAACGCCCTCGCTTAGTGGCGACTGTCTACTTCGTCATAAAATAGCACTGGGCAAGATTAAGCTGTTAGTGCCCCATTAGGTAGGTGCGCAACTAAAATAGCAAGCTAAAATGTAATTCAACGGAGGTATTTTCACATGAAGTTCTTTGGAACCCCCAAACCACCGTGCAAATTTAGGAGGGCATTATGCAGGTCTACTGTAAACTCCCTGAAGACAGGAAACCGTGTCTCACTCGACGTCCTCCACGATTCCCTGGGGAATTTGTTCATACTCATTTATTTATTAACGTCTGCGCTCAACATTTACAGAGCACTGAATTCCTACTCTGGTTCTGCGCTGGCTTGAGTTGTTTCTAAGAGACATGGGATTTTAGTCCTCAATAATATAAAAGAAATCCATCACCGTTCCTGTTTCTTTTCTCCTCTTCTCGACTATTAACACAACCGGAATAACAGATTACTATACATTTCTGGTTTCAAACAATGGGCACGTATATAAATGGAGATAACGCTGATAGGTCTAAAATCTGTTTTCCTTCTACCAGTGCCCCTGAAACGATCCTACCACTGCCTTTCCACAGACAATAATCCTATCATTCGACAACCACCTCAGTCACAGTTGCTGGATTGGAGCCCGTGATTAAAAGCGTCTCAGCAACAGGATTTTTTTCGGGAAGACCAAGCAGCGACCGACCCTCTGTGTGGGCTACTCAACTCCCGTTTAGAGCTGTACCAAGTCTTAGAGTCTCTCTTGCCTCCTTAAAGAATAAACCAAACACGTGAACCCGCGAGAACGACAACATGGTAAATGCTGTTTGTATCGCACGTTAGAATTTACAGCTTCACAAACTGAACGTGATCTCCTTTGGTCCTCAAGACCCATCTGACAGACGAGCGAACTGGGACTCGAAGCGGGAGCACTGGGACGGTGAGTCCAAACCCAGGCCTCCGAGGCCCGCGGTCCAGGGCTCTCTTCGTCACAGCTGCCTCCTTGCTGCGCCCAGGCTCGAAACATTGTGCAGACTGAGAACATGAAAGTAATGTTCGTGAAAGGTTATGCTGTGGAACAGGAGATAGTAGTTCTCAAATCTGTCCGCAGACACTCCGAAAAAAACCAAAGTTCTCTGTTTGATGAGACCAAAATTGGCCAGATGTTGAGAAACAAAATGGGTAAATTAGACGGTATGAAACACAGCTCAGTACAGAGTTAAATTGGATGATCACAGAAATGTGATATTCGCAAATCCTCGAACGCCGTAATTCATAACGAGCCCACTCGTTCTGTTTGCTTTAGAAACAGAGGAGAATTTTCCAAAATTTTTTTAAAAAACAGAATTGGAAAAAACCAAAACTAGGATCTTGTTACACCGTATTACGCACCGTATTATAAACTGAGAAACAGGTAAGTGAATGAAAACATTCATTTGATGTATGATGCTCCGAAAGGAAAGACAGGTAGATATATACGGAGGTCTTTTATTAACACTTAACTTAAAAAAATGCCAAACAGAGAAGGGTAAACAGATCTGAGAGCCACTGGGGTTTTAAATTTGTAGAGCGGGACTCTGAATAACTTGCATTCGGTATTTACTATCAACCTGTAGTGTAAGAACATTCGAATTCCAAGAGACCGTCGTTAAAATAATAGATCTTCGTTAAGAATGAATTCACTTCGCATTGTTTCCGTTGATTGAGCGCTCACTACCGGGTAGGTACTACATTGGGCATCATTTGTTCAAATATAAAGAGATGCTGAAATACAACAGAAGCCATGTAAACGATATGAGATCCCCAATCTTCTTTCTATCAATAAGGGAACACCATCCTGTGTTCCTGTAAACAGCAGCCAATCAAAACCACACTTGTCCTTGGTCCACAATTCTGTTTGATACGCTTTTTCTATTCTTGTGTCACTACTAAGCTGTTCAAATCTTTTTCAATGGGCAGGAAAAAAAATTCCTTTCTTTATTCAAGAATCATAGCATGTGCGACTCGAAGAGCTATTTCTCCCACCCATTAACTTCACAGGAAAAAGGTTTTTACTTTTTCAGTTTCCATTTTAAATGGTCAGGTCTGATTGATCCGGCATGGATTCTGGCTTGTTTTACTGACTGCTGGACTCCCCTGGCTTGAACCGGGCATGCCACACAGTATATATATTTACTGAATGAATGAATGATTCCTATGATCTATGGCTCATTCCGTAAGGACATATCCGTATGGAAGGACAGATACACGTAAGAACTTCATACTTTGACTTCTTGATGATTTTAAACTTGAAATAAAGAACACCCTCATGTGAAAAGCAGACCCTGCTTGTGAAAAGCAATCTTCCACATATGTAAACAACAGCATGTGTACAGTGATGCTAGCCCTCGGTCATTAGCCTGGTGACAACCTGGGTGTCATCAGCTACCTCTCTCTAAGTCTCACAGCTAGAAGAACTAAATTGTAAAATACCAAAGACTCAATAAACCAATACGCACATGCTGAGAATTCTCCTTTGTAAACTAATTATTTCTCCACTGAAATCATTGCTTGATCAAGGCAAGTACCGTTTGGAAGGAACATTCTAAGAAGAACCAGAAAATAACAGTCATACGCAAGTTCTGCTAGGAAGCTGTGATTGTCACTAAGTTGCCCCATGAACCTGTTGTCCTTCTCCCCTTCACAAGAGTGAATTCAATTTCTATTTAAAGGGACATTGCTTTTTTTCGTTAGAAAAATAAAACTGTGCGTTTGGGGAAAATCTCCTTTGAAAGGCTCGAAGACAACTATCTGCTTGGAGTGGTCAAAATAATGTTTGCTGAGAAAAATGACCATCGGCTCCTTCGGAGTCTGGAGTGGGGCCACAGGGCATGATTAGGGGGTATCGGCTTCGGCCCTCGGTGCCAAGTCTGAGATCCCGTAAGAGAAGTAGAGGGCGAAAGAAGCGGCAACGTGGCCACCTGCCCAGTCTGCCGGGGACCGTGGGGCCACCGTCTGCTCCCAACTTTGTCAGCCTTTCCCCCTAGTGCATAAGGTCCACGCGCCTCCAGGCTCAGGCCGGCGACTCCCAGGCCAGAGCGGAACTGGGGGACCAGCGGAGGCCCGGCGGCCCCGGGAGCGGCCCTCGGCACCCCGCGGCGCGGGCTGGGGGGGCGCGGGCGGGGAGGGGGCTCACCGCCCCTCCCCCCTGCGGGGCCGGGGCGCTCCCAACGGCGGCGCGGCGGCTTCCTCGACCCGGCGCCCGCCGCGCCCTCCCCGCCCAGCCGGCAGCCCTCGCCACGCCCCGCGCCCCCGGGGCGCACCCCTGCGGGCCGGCCGCAGCCCCCCGGGCCGTGCTCCTCGGGAGAGCCCCCGGCGCGGGCGTGCGGCCTAGTCGGGGTTACATAACGGGGCCGGGCCCCTCCGGAGCCGGCTGGGGGCCGCGGGGCCCGCGCGGGCGGAGGCGGGGGCGCCACCGCTCACCTGCCGTAGATGCCCTCGGTGATCCGATTCCGCTTTAGGGGGCGGCGGAGCTTACTGCAGTCGGCGTTCCGCCGCTTCATCCTCCCGCTGGGGGGCCGGGTGCCCGCGCCGCCTCCGCTGCCGTCTCTCACCTCAGCCGCCGCCGCCGCCGCCGGCCCGCCCCGCGTCGGGCCTGGACTCTACCCCTGGGGCCGGTCACACAGACATGGAGCCAGCACCCGGGGGGAGGGGATGGGACGGGGAGGGGGGGGGCTCAGAGCCTCCTCCGCCTTCGGAAACAAAGAAATGACAATTCCGGGGCCCGCCCGCCCCAGCACCAGCCAGCCGTCTGCCCCGCCTCCTCGGCTCCGACGGACGGCCCTCGGGACCAATCGAAGGCGCCGCTACGCCGCTGCCGGCCAATCCAAGGGCCCGCTGAGGCAAAACGGACTCTAGAACCCGCCTCTTTGAAGGACAGAAGAATGCGCCAATCATTATAATGTCTGGGTCCGAGTCTTGGCCTATCAGAAACGATTTAAATAGAGGCTTATAAATAGGCCCTATAAATATAACATCCTATATTATGCCTTATTGCGAAGGTACACTTCATGACTGTCGGATTGCGTTTCATTGTATTATAATCTATGCTGGAGTGTACCGTGCTATATTCATTGCAGGCTATCACTAGCACCGTATGAAATCGGGAGGTCTGGGTTTGCGGCATGTGCTGTTTCTGCGCTGACATGTGCTCCAGTCAGTCGCGTCATTATGTAAGGGGCTCACAGCATCCTCCCCTTCGGGGAGCCTCCGGGGTCAGCGCCGGGGGCCCTTTCTGCGGATCCTGGAGCGTTCAGCCAGGCCGGCCGCGTCAGCGCGCGACGGGGGGACGAATGACAAAGCAAACCCCACACACGCAGACACACACACACACACCCTCCCAGCTCCTCGCGACGTGGTGACAGCGCGGTGGCCAATCGGAGGAGGCACGGGGCGGGGCCGCTGCGGTCCCGCCTCCTGGACGCGCGTCACAGGGGGCGGGGCCGTGGGTGCGCGCGACGTCGCGCTCGGCTGCCGGTGGTGTGTGGGGCGGCGCGACCCCTCTCCACGTCCGCAGGGCGGGCTGTGCGGCTGGCCCCGTGGGCACCGCGCCTGCTGGACGCGAAGAGCGTCGGCGTCGGGATCATGTCTGCCGGGGACGTGTCTGCTCCGGGCGACGGGCCGGGGCCGCGGGGACTGAGGGCCAGGCGAGAGACAGCGGGGGCCGGGCTTCTCAGAGGGTTGGGACGCGGGGCCAGCGACCCCTCTCACCCAGTCCTCCTAGGACACCGATTTTGTGCCAGGCACAAAATCGTGCCCACTGCTTTGCATCTGTTTGTTCGTTTACTCATTACTCCCTTGCAACGTAGATGTGGCAAAATCACTCTCAGAAATGACAGCAAAGATTCTTTTGAAAAAGAATGTCATTTAAAGAAAGCTGGGAAGCTGTCGAAAAGTAGCTGGAGGGAGAAGAAACACGCATAGATCTCAGAAACACGCACAGATCTCATCACCTTAACACGACCACTGTTAGCATTCTAAATTTTTTTGTCCTACTTTCTCCCATGGCTGATATTATCATTACTATTACTGTTACTATTATTGAACAGAGTAGTGATCATACTATTCAGTCTTGTATTCTGTTTTCCCATGTTCTTATGCATCCTTCCTAAGTATTACTGATGGTCGTGAAACTCCTGTCAAGTGGCTGCACCAGCTTAACCATGCACCAACCGTGGGCCCCTGAAGGGTTCTTCAAGCACACTTTAGAAACTTGCAGGAAGTAGATGGCCTCTGGTTTTGTCCTGAGTTGGGCGGACCTCTTCCTGCTCTGTATAATCACCCCCTTAATCAACACTCGCCCCAAGGAACAACTCTAATTTATATCCAATTCATCGTGCTTATCAGCTCCGTGATATTTTATCCTGCTCACAAATCTTTAAAGATCCTCCGAGGCTGGAACGAGAAAACTTCTTTGTTATGGCCTCCAGAGCTGTCACACTAGGGACCCAGTCTCCTCTTCCAAGCCTACCCAGGCCAGCAAGCCTTATCTACTCACTGTCCTCAAACCCACTGCAACCTCGTCTTCCCTCCTTCTGCCTTTGCTCCCTCACAGAGCACCCCCAGTAGTGCTGCTCCTAATATCGTGGTTTCTTAGGTGAGGCTTGTTCATCCGCCAAAGATGAAAGCTTCTTGGGGGGGGGCAGGGGATTGGATCCATACTCTGAAGAGATGCAGTTTAGAAAAATGGCAAGAGGGGCGCGTGGGTGGCTCAGTCTGTTAAGCGTCTGACTTCAGCTCAGGTCATGATCTCACGGGTCGTGGGTTTGAGCCCCGTGTCAGGCTCTGTGCTGACAGCTCAGAGCCTGGAGCCTGCTTCGGATTCTGTGTCTCCCGCTCTCTCCTGCCCTTCCCCAGCTTGCACTCTGTCTCTCTTTCTCAAAAATAAACATTAAAATTAAAAAAAGAAAGAAAGAAAGAAAAATGGCAAGAGTACCTGCTTTTTCAGAGCAGGATTGAAATTCCAGCGTGGCCACTTCCTAGCTTGGGCAAGTTACAGGAGCTGAGAGCCTCTGTTTCCACTCTGGTATGTTTCAAGGCTTACAGGATAATGAACTTTCAGGGCCAGGCACGCAGTAGCTAACAGCAAGCAATTATTGTTAATAGCGTACTTGTTTTTCATCCCTTACCTCTCTCCAGCATGTGGATGAAATGGCGCTGGGTGGCCAAGGATAGCACACTTCTGTGAGCTCCGGCTTTCGCCACGGCTGCCCATCATTGTGAAAGGGACCGAATGGAATGCTCTGTTTGGGCGGCAGAAAAAGGCTTCAGTTGCCAAGATGCATTGTTTCATGGAAAAGGATCCAGGCAGGCCTAAATCAATACGCTGGAGGCTCGAATGCATTAGGAAGGACAGTTACCTGGTGAGATCCTGGGTCAGGATCCGCGGACACAAGGTTCCAGATTACCTGGGCCAGCGACAAACGGCCAGCTCGGAAGGTGACAACAGGGCCACTTCCGTGATCTTTTCCACTCTTCCTTCCGTCCCTGTTATCCAGGGCACACCGTGGAATGAACAGGTGAATGATCCAGGGAAGAGATGACAGAGGCACTAGGAGATACATGCCATTGCTCTGGAACTCACTGCCTAGCCTACCATCCCGGCAAGGGCCTTCCGTGCCGTGGCAGACGTGTGCAGTGCCTGGGAGTTACTGTTGGGCGTAGGCCCACGTGGGAGAAAGAGAAAGAACAGAGAAGCTGTCGAGGTGATAGCCCGAGAAGAAGCTGTCTGGGGGTCTGGGTGCCAGTCTCAACTCCCTGGGGCGGGGTTCCTTGCACACCCTGTGCCAAGATCCCCTCTAGAGACTCTTTGAGCCCTATGTTTAAAAGCAGGTCATGGGAGCTCCATTTCACAGATGACAAAACTGAGGCTCAGAGACACCAAAGTTATACAGTTGGCTTGCTAGAGCAGTTTCACTCAAAGAATAGCTGAATGAGTTCAAGCTTTGATCCTGGAGGCTCTGGGGCTTGTAGATGGTTCCTGATGATTACGGGTTGTCGATGTGGCGACCGGCTGCGGAGGGGTCATGGGAGTGGTCCCCTTGCCAAGAGCCCAAGGACGGGCCGTAGTACGACTGCCCTTCTCCATTCCCTTCTCTCTTACTCCTCCTGCCCCAGCCAGACCGTCTCTTTTTCTGGCCCGCCCTCGCCGAGCCCCTTTGGGCTTCAGTCAAGCGCCAGCCTTTCCCCTCTGAGCCATCAAATGGCTCTTTGGGATCCTCAGGGCACAGACCTGGGCAGAGATGTGGCAGGCCGCCTGCCTGCCACAGAGCCCCCTGGCGCCCCACACCTCCACCTCCAGGCAGGAACCAGGGATCATCAGCAGTGGCTGATTTATAGATGAGTAAGACAGCGAAGGGAAATCATTTGCTCTCATTAAAAGTTTCTTTGTTTGTTTGTTTGTTTATTGAGAGAGAGAGAGAGAGAGAGAGAGAGAGAGAGAATCCCAAGCAGGCTCCTCACTGTCAGCACAGAGCCAGATGCGGGGCTTGAACTCACAAACCGTGAGGTCACGGCCTGAGCTGAAACCAAGAGTCGGACGTGTCACCGATGGAGCCACCCAGGCGCCTCACATTTGGTCCCATTCAAAAGACCAAGGTCCGAACAAGAATTCAGGCCTGTCCCTCCTCTTCTCCCGGGATTTTGGGGATTTTCGTTGGGCAGGAGTTGCGATTTGCACTTGAATTTCGCCTGAGCTCAGATAGCTCCGAATAGCCTGGAGAGTGATCATCACACCTTGTTTCGCAAACAAGAAAATTACATTCCCACTTCTTTCAACGGCTTTGATCTTCTCAAGCCCACCGGGCAGGCCCGGCCCAGCTGCCTTTAACTTTTTTCCAGTCCCATAGAGTCACAGAAAAGTCCAGACACTGGGATAGCCTTTTTTGAAGGATAGCCTTCAAAAAATTGTTTTGAAGTTTATTTATTTTTGAGAGAGAGAGAGAGACAGAGTGCGAGTGGGGGAGGGGCAGAGAGAGAGGGAGACACAGAATCTGAAGCAGGCTCCAGGCTCTGAGCTGTCAGTACAGAGCCCAACCTGGGGGTCGAACCCACAGACCGTGAGATCATGACCTGAGCCGAAGTCAGTAGCTCAACCGACTGAGCCACCCAGGCGCCCTGGGATGGTCCCCTCTTATACGCGTATCTGTGTCCCCCAGGGGACCCGGTTAATGGAGGCTATTCATTGTGGTGTTTAGAAATAACTCAGATAATCCCACGAAGGGGGCTGGCCGAACAATTGGTCACACATCCGTTCCATGGAAGTCAGTGTGGTATGGAGAGTGGTGACACACAGCACTTACCATGTACGGTCACTCCTCTGGGCGCCGTATGCACTCCGATCTAATCCTCACAGCAACCCTACGAGGTAGAGATTATTACCGGAGCCATATTACAAATGAGAACACTGCGGCACAGAGCAATTCAGTTCTTTGCCTAAGGTCACGCAGTGAGTGAGAGAGCCCGGATTCAAACTCAGAGATTCTGGTATCAGAGCCTGAGTTCTTAGCCACCATGATATAGTGTTATAGAAAGATTTCCCTGGCTTGGAAATTACTTATGATACACTGTTCGTGAAAAGAGCAAGTTAGCAAACAGTGTGTGCTATATAATCCCATTTTTATAGGGGAAAAAAACAAGGGATAAGTTCACATGAATAGAAAAAAAATCAGACAAATATAGAAAAAGGAGGAGAGCTGGTTTTAGGAAATATCGAAATCACCGGGGCTTTATGCAAACCTTATGCGTGTCTGCGTTTTCAACGTTTTCTACAGTAAGTCTGCCCACCTTGCACAATCTAATAATCACTGACATTTATAGAGCATTTTCTATGCTTCTGACACTGACACGAACTTCCTCACTCAATCTTTGCAACCACCCTACGAGGTTGACACTGATTTTCCCTGCTTTACAGATGAGGAACCAGACTCAGAGATACCGATCGCCATACCCAAGGTCACACAGCTCATCCTTTGCAGAGTCAGGATTTGAACCCGGCTTGCCCTGACTCCGGAGCTCCCGTGTGTGGAATGAATGAAAGCTGGACTCAGCCACCCTTTAAACGGGCATTCCCAGAGCAGGATCACCCCCTCGGCGTGGAATGGAGGACCTAGCGACTGCCTTGGTCACTGCCCGTGACCGAGCAATACAATGAGGACGGCCTGGGGAGTATTCTCACGGAGTCCTGTTCTTTAGAAAATGCATGATTACGTGGCCGCTCTGGGGTCTCTCGGACTGGATTCCTTGCACCTGGAGGAAGGCTGGTCGCTGGGATCAGATTGCTACGGCATGGCATCCCTCGCCCACCTCATTTCTATACCCCAAGTGCCACTCATGCTTCCGTAGTTTCACATTCGTAATAACTCTGTGAGGAAAGCAGAGCAGCTCGTCTTAGTTGACTCATAGGGAAATTGGGACTGCGAGCAGTTTCCTAAGTGGAAAGCAGAATTGCAACGTAGTCCCCAGCATAAGCTGTGGCGTCGGACGGCCGTGGGTTGAGTCCCAGCCCCACCATTTATTGGCTGTGTGACTTTGAGCACTCGCCGCCCCCTTTCTGAGCCGCGGTTCCTTCAAAGACGGTGCCCGTGCTCGCAGGCTTGAGGGGAAAGGGAAATGAGATGACGTAGGCAGAATGCTGGGCCCGGTGCTGGGCATTCTGGAAGTGGCAGCTGTTATTTATTCAACAAATATTTATCGATCACCTACCACGGACCGAACACTAGATGCTGAGACGCAGGAGTCGAAAGTCCCTGTTTCTATGTCGCTTGGATCTGAGCTGGCGAGGGCGGGAGCAGTTGTCTGGCAGGAGGAAGGGTTCAGGCAGAACGAGCAGCAGGTGCGCACGGTGCTCGTCCTCGGCGTTTTCATACGAGAGATTTCTGACATACGCCAAAAAAGATTTGCAAGAATGATCCGACGAAAAGGCTTTTACGGCCGGCCTAGATTCAACACGTAGCATTTAACGACAGTCGGGGCTTTTTTTTTGTTTTTTTGTTTTTTTAATTTTTTTTTTAACGTTTATTTATTTTTGAGAGACATAGAGACAGAGCGTGAACAGGGGAGGGGCAGAGAGAGAGGGAGACACAGAATCTGAAGCAGGCTCCAGGCTCTGAGCTCTCAGCACAGAGCCCGACGCGGGGCTCAAACTCATGAACCATGAGATCATGACCTGAGCTGAAGTCAGCCACTTAACCA
Organism: Paguma larvata; assembly: GCA_030068075.1. Classification (NCBI taxonomy): domain Eukaryota; kingdom Metazoa; phylum Chordata; class Mammalia; order Carnivora; family Viverridae; genus Paguma; species Paguma larvata. The sequence goes on along the minus strand of CM057833.1, from coordinate 18,522,755 downwards.
ACTGAGCCACCCAGGCGCCCCGACAGTCGGGGTTTTTAAATTTTGTTTGATGATTTATTTACTTTTGAGAGAGCGAGTCGGGGAGGGGAGAGGGAGAATCTTAAGGAGGCTCCATGCCCACCAGGATCGTGCGATCACGACCTGCGCCAAAATCCAGAGACGGACGCTTAACCGCCCGAGCCACCCACTGTATTTGTTTTATGACGGAGCCGCCCTAGTTCCCCGGTGCTCTCTTGTACCAGGTGAGCTGCCTTGATGATTCGGAACCAGAACGTCTGGAACAGTAGTCAGACATGGGGGGCCTTTTGCAAGAGTTAGGGAGGCAGAAAGCAAATGGCCCTGGGAGAAGTCTAGTGTGGGGGACAGCCCTCTTCATGAAGGGACGCCTGTGTGGCCAGGAGCTTGGTCCTCTCGCCGAGAGTCAGTCCCTCACTGGGGCAGGAGCAGGGCGCACAGGGGGTTCAGGCGCTGAGGAACCAGCTTCTGCCCACCCCGAGTTTGCCAGCCGGTAAACAACCATCGGCTTGGGGGGGGGGTGGAGGGGAGGGGAGGGGAGGGGGGAGGCTCCTGGCACGGGTGGCAGCGACGGAAAGTCTTTAGTGTTCCTCTGGCTGAAATTTGGTGCGTCCGACAGGTGGGTCCAGCTGCCGGGTTTACAGGCTGCCGCTCCCGGACCCAGGCCAGCCGGGGTCACATTTATTCATCCCTCACCCCGGGGAGTCGCTCCTTAAGGAAATGCTGACAGCCAGAAAGGCCAGAACCAGAGGGCGGCCCTGAGGGCATGGAGACTTCTATCTCTGATCTCTCTGCTGCTGCTCCTGCTGCTGCTGTTGGGGTAGCAGAGGGCTAGGAAGCCTCCCTTTCCAGGCTTCTAGAAATGGAAGAGGACTTAAAGTCATCTGGGCTGCGGTTAAGGGGTTAAACACCCAGTTACACAGTCCAGGCTTTGTGTCTGGGTTAAGTGCCAGTCTTACTCCTTAGGAGTCCTGTTGCCTTGGACCCATCTCGTAACCTTTCTGCCCCTCAGGTGCCTCCTTCGTAGCACAAGGCTAATAGTACCCACTTCGCAGGGACATTAACCGAGTTCTTACATGTAAAGTGCCTAGAACAGTGCCTAGCAACGGTGAGTGCTTGGTAAATGTTAGCTTCGGAAAATGTCTAAAGCAAAAGAAGCCAGCGTCAGCGGTTTACAGACATTTCCCCCTATGCGGTCATTTATATATTGTCTGGTTTTTGTAACGAAAATGGGAACATACCATACATACCATACTGTTACTCGCTTTTCTGCCAAATAGGGTATCCTCCGTGTTACTTTTGATAAAGCTAAAAAGCATCTCCTCTCGATTTTTCCACATATGTTCAGAACCATGGGATTAGTGGCAAGATGTCTGCCCTGTCGTTCAGTTGCCAGTCCCCTACCATTGGACATTCAGGTTATTTTCGATTTTTTTTTTCTTCTACAAATAAAGCTGCACTGAGCAAGAATTAACTGATTTCAGTTGACTGTATGACCTTGGGTATGACCTTCTGGGTGTGAGTTTACTCGTCTAAAAAAACAAAATGACTAGATTCTACCGGGTGATTAAAATCCCCTGCAAATTACGTATGAATCGCTTCCAAGACATCACTGCCAAATAACCGTCAGCTTCTGTTTGCGTTCTTCTGGTGACAGGGTGCTCACTACCTCACGAGAAGCCTGTTTCACTGAACAGCTATGATTGTCAAAAAAGGATCCATGCATATTGGGCCAAAATCGGCCTCCCTGCAACTCCTAGTTTTATGACCTGGCCTCACAAATTCAGTCCATACTCAGTGGCCAGTGGCTGGGGCCAGTGTAGAAAGTAAGAAAACTTCAATCCCCCCCCCTTCCTCCTTCCCTCCCTCTCTTTCTTTATGCTTGGTATAGATCAGACAATCTGTTGGGCACACGGATGGTCAGAAGCTAGCTGCAGGGTCAGAACTGGATCCCAGGTGCTCTAAGTCCCCTTTCAAGGGACTATTGATGGCTGCGGGACAGGGGTGCCAAGGCTGGTGGCCTGCCTTCAATGCGCTACAACTACTCATGCCCCAGGCCGAGTCCTGGGTTGCTCCATGAGGAGGTGAGTAGGGCTGGAGACAGCGGCAGCCTAGGGCTGGGGCAGGACCCTGCCCGGTTTTTACTAGAGCTGGACCCCAGCCTCCTTTCTATTCCCCCGTCTACCCTTAAAAGATTTACAAACAGGTAGATTTAAATACAGATTCAAACATAAATAATTTCACTGCATAACTCTGAGGAGTGAGCTGCCCTCGTCCCGTCCGTATCCCCCTCAGAGCTTAGTAGGGTTCTTTCACTCATTCTCATTCAACACATCCCGATGAGGCCCTCACTGGGCGCCCTGTCTGAGGTGGTAAGGTATTAAAGAGAAAGAAATTTTGCGAACCCAAATCCCCCTCTGAGCCTTCGTTTCCCTGTTGGTGAAATAGGAGCGTTGATCTGTTCCCTACGTGTCTGGCGAGGATATAGTGACGGTCAACTGAGGTTATGAGCAAAGGAGGGTTCTTACGTTTGGGTGCCAAGTGAATGAATGCCCCTCTCTCTCTCTTTTTTTTTTAATTTTTTTTTAACATTTATTTATTTTTGAGAGACAGCGAACACGAGCAGAGGAGGGGCAGAGAGAGAGGGAGACACAGAATCCGAAGCAGGCTCCAGGCTCTGAGCCGTCAGCATAGAGCCTGACGCGGGGCTCGAACTCACAGACTGAGATCATGACCTGAGCCGAAGTCGGCCGCTCAGCCGACAGAGCCGCCCAGGCGCCCCACGAATGCCCTCGTCTAAACCGAGCACAGTGCCTGCCAGTTCCTGTAGAGGGAACGCGGCAACTGCTTGTGGAATGAAGAAGTAAATAGCGGGTGAACAACTGAGTTCGTGTTGGCATAAGTGCGTTTCTTCCCCCTCCCCGTCCTAGTCCCTCCGCTCCCGCGTTAACTCCACACACAGGCGGGCGGAGCCAGGCTTGCAGCCTGAGATAAGGCTGCCGGCGGCGGGTGTCTCCCCTGTGACTCCCTTGAGTGGGGGCGGGGGCAGACGGGTGATGCCCGGAGCTGGTGGAAGTGCCACACGGAGCCGGACCCAGCATGGGCTCCAAGTACCCGCCGTCTATGCAGGGCTTCCTGCCCCCGTGGACCCTGGCGCTGGAGGCGGCGCTCGTCGTCATCTTCTTCTTTTTCACCTCCTACGACACTTCCCCACAGAATCCACAGAAGCTCACGGAGACCTATCGAGGTGAGTGTCCAGAGGGGAGGCGGTCACAGAGACAAAGAGCAGGGACGAGGGAAGAGGAGGTCGGTGACCCTCCAGGGGCCCAGCTGCTCCTTTCCAAAAAGTCTTTGAGTAAATAGGTTCCCACACCTTCTTCCGTAGTTTGCGCCTCGACCCCGCCAACAAGGTAGGCTCTCCTTTAGGACCAGTGTGGACATCACCTCTTCCAGGAAGCCTTCCTTGGTTTGTCAGGAGAGCGAGGAGCCTCCTAGCCTATGTTTCCATAATTCCCTTTGCCGAATGGTCTTCGTAAGTTTCTGCTTCTCTGTTCCCTCCTCTTCTTTCTCCTTAGCAGGAAGGAATTTCACGTTGTTTGGCTTTTAGTTTCTGTTTCCTTTTTTTGGTCTCTCTTGTTCATTTCTGTACCACCCTCCTTTGGGTAGCTTTAGTTTGTTGCCTCTCCTCCACCCCCAGCCTTTTCCTTCTCACTTATTGGCCGGGAAGTCTACATTCTGTCTGCAAACCCAGAACCATAAGGTATGGCTGAAGAGGAGTGTAGGATGGTTGTTACTTTACATGCAGCTAAAAACGTTCGCAGCCTGTGATGAGAACAGCTGTAAACAAGACACGTATCCATAGTGGCGTGGCGTTGCTTTTCTTAAAAATTATTGTTATTTTTTAAATGTTTTACTTATTTTTGAGAGACAGAGAGCATGAGTGGGGGAGGGGCAGGGGATTCGAGGCGGGCTCCATACTGACAACAGTGGGCCCGATGCGGGGCTTGAACTCACAAACCGTGAGATCATGACCTGAGCGGAAGTCGGACACTTTAACCAACTGAGCCACCCAGGTGCCCCTGGGTCTTGATTAAAAAAAGAAAAATTGAGGCGAGTTTCAAGCCATCTCAGTGGGCCAATATCTTATCTATGGTAATGAATCGGCCTCCTTGGGTGACTCCCCTGAGACGAAGCCGAGGCTGACTGAGTCTGGCTGAGTGCTTGCTTCTTCCTAAGCGTTGTGAACTGGTTAGTTAGCCGAAGGCCAAGGTAAGGCCTCAGCAGCAGGAGTGGGACAGAGAGACGACTGGGGGAGGGAAGCCTCTACACCACTTCCGGGGCTGCCCACGGAGGGGCCCCAGGCTTGTCGTACCTAACAAGCAAGGCCCGCGCACAACTTAAATTCATTTCAGTTTACCTTAATTCCTTTCAATCCAATGCAACGTAATTCAATGCACGTTTGCATTCATTCATTCAACCCTGTGCCACGTGCGGTGCGGGATCTAGACCCACGCCAATCAGAGCTAATGTTTACTGAACTCTTACTATGTACCAGGCACTATTTAAATGCTTAACGCTGAACCCTTGCAACGATCCCATGAGGCAGGTAGGGTTATGATCTCTGTTTCTCATGTAAGGAAATCAGGCACACGGATGTTGAATAAGTTGGCCAAGGTCACTCAGTAGCGATAGCACAGCAAATTTAAGTTTATACAGCCTAGTTTTAGTTTCCAAGCACTTACCCATTATGCTTCACTGCCCCGTTTTAAATGAGGTTGTAACTTGTATACCTGAGGTTGAGTCACTTGTGTAACCGGTGGATGTAGGAGCTGGTGTTTCTTCTCTGTAGATTGGCTCCAGGGTCCGCGTTCTTCACCCTTGTGCTGTGCTCCGAGCATAGACAGAAAGTGTCCTCAGACACTCACTTTACCCGGAAGCAGAGGAGAGCCCATAACCCCCGTGATGGTGTCAGGGAGGGCTTCCGGAAGGAAGTGACTGCCCAGCCAGGCCTCGGAGGCTCAGTAGGAGTCACGACCATGTGAGAGTGGGTCACTGTCCAGAGCGAGAGGACGGCAAGAGCCACCGTGTGTGCACTCATCGATGAGCAGGGCCAGGTCAGGGCTCGCCTCTGCAACACTGGAGCGCCAAGATGGGGGTAGCACATGGCGGACCGACTGGGTTCAGTCTGGAGTTGGACCTTCACGCTGCTGACCTGATAGGAAGCCAGGAGCGTGACAAGTCTGGGTTCAGGTTATGGCGAAAGCCATTCCAGGGTTGGTGGAGGGGCAGGGGAAGGGGCCATGACTTGAAGTGGGGGACCAGCGTGGAGACTCGTGCATAGTACGGACCAGAGGGTTTCAAATGCTTCTGATCATGCACCATTTTTCAAGCAGAAACCATATTTACATGTTACGGTCAAAGTACTGCTGCATTAAAATCTTTATATGTTATCATAATACATACACACAAATGAGAAAATTTGAAAGGACTCAAATGAAATACATGATATTTTCAAATTACTGATTGGGATGGTTCCAGTCAATCTTGAGGCAAGGCCCGTTGTTCCCATTACTGTGAATGAACATAAATCCATTCCTGGAGTCTTCTTGAGGAGCACAAAATCTCTTGGTTGGCTTCTTGTCAGATCCAATTAGACTGACTTTTTCTTTTTTTTAAACTTTGAATGTGATCAATACAGTTTGCACAAGAAGTATCACTTTGCCTTTTTTATTTTTTTCATACACTTGGCTGCCATTAGGGTTTTGCCTTCATTCAGTGGTTTTGGGCAGGAGTCCGTTCCACGAAGGTTAGTTGAGCTAGAACTAGGTAACCTAATCTGTCAATTCACTTAATCTAATCCAGTCCATGGGAACAACAATGTTCTCCAACCCAGCCAATTCCAAAAAGATACATTTTTGAGACAATCAGCATGAATCCTGTCTGATACACAAGAATCGTTGTTAGTTTTGTTAAGTCTAAGAGTAGCATGCTGGGGTTTTTTTTTTAAAGGCACTATCTGCTAGAGATATATACTGAAATGAGGCAATGTCTGGGGCTTGCTTTGTGCCACAAAAAAAAAAAAAAAAAGAAAATGAAAATGAAAAAAAAAGAGAAAAAGTGGGAAAGGATAATAAAATAACATCGGCCTCGTGTGACAGTCATCAAAGTGGGGACTGAGTACGTGACATTCATCAAGCTGACTCTCTGCTTTTATATATGCTTAAACTTTTCCGAAATCAATAATCAAATTTAAAGCAAAAAGCAAAACAAAGCCCTGCCATTCGTTGCAACGTGATGCTATGGAGAAACAGATGCCCCCCCTTCCCCGTGGCCCGGTCCTCCCCTCGGAACACCTTCCAAAGCTAGGAGACTAGAAGCCGTCTGACATCCCGGGCAAGCAGAGGGGCTCCTGGGGCAACACGGATCTCAAATACTTTCAAAGCAGCAAACCTCACCCAGGGCCTTTGGAGGAAACAGCACCTAGATCAGTGGTTCTCAAAGTGTGGTCCCTGGACCAGCCACCTCGGCCATGACACCTCAGGAACTTGTTAGAAATGCAGATTCCCGGGCCCGGTCCATACCTACCCATCAGAAATGTTCGGGGTGGGGCCCAGCCACCTGTGTTTTACCAAGCCCTCTAAGTGACGCTCAGGCGTGTAAAAGTTTGACAAGTGTTGGAGCCAGACCGATTCGAACCCTGCCTCTGCCTCTTCTTAGCTGTGAGATCTTGGGCAAATTATTCACCCTCTCTCTGCTTCCGTTTTCAACTGCTGTCACATGACGATAGTACTTTTTCAATACGTTGTTGAAAGGGTTGAAAGAACAAACACATATAAAGACTGATTAAGAGTATTTGCCTTTATTAATAATAGACTTTAATTTCTTATATTTTTTAAATAGCATTTTTAATGTTTACTTATTTTTGAGAGAGAGAGAGAGCGCGTGCACCAGTAGGGGAGGGGCAAGGAGAGAAGGAGACACAGAATCTGAAGCAGGCTCCAGGCTCTGAGCTGTCAGCACAGAGCCCGATGTGGGGCTTGAATTCACAAACCGAGAGATCATGACCTGAGCCAAAGTGGGACGCTTAACCGACTGAGCCACCCAGGCGCCCCAATTTCTTATACTTTAATAAAAATGAACAAAACTGGAAATGCTAATATCTTCCTCTGGAGCCCCTATGGATTTTCTGGAAGCATCTTCTGAGGTGTGTGCTCTCTACACTGATGACCACTGTCCGCACAGCCGGTAATGAGACCCAATGGGCGGGGCCAGTGAGGGAGAAGCAAAGAGTCACAATATTCAGGAGATAGCTAGATCAAATGAGCGGTGCCCGGTGAAAGCAAAGGAGTTAAGGATGGCTTCAGACATGTGGTTTGGTATATGGAGGTGCCAATTCCTGAGATGAGAAGCAGGCTCATTAAATGAACAACGATATCCTCATTCTGGACTTGGGGTTAAAGTGCCTAGGAGATGCTAAGGGGGAGCAGAGTGTATCAGCTATCTATTGCTGCATAACAGACCACCCCCAAACGTAGTGGCTTAGAATGGCAACCATTTGATTTGTTCACGATTGTGATTAAGTGGTTCAGCAATTTGGATTGGGCTCAGCTGGGTGGTTCTTCTGCTGGTTTCCTAGGGTCTCTCCTCATGTGCAGCCTGGAGGTTCGACTGGGGCGGGACGGCCTCATTCACATGTTTGGTGGGGGGTGCTGGGCGGCAGGTCGTGCATGTGACTCCGTCACACTAGCCCAGACTTCTTCACCTGGTAGCAGGATAGCTACCGCAGTCAAAGAGGGTGAGCCCCAATGACTGGGTGTTTTTTTCAAACCTCTGCTCGTATCGTGTTTACTAATGTCTCATTGGCCAAAGCGAATCACAAGGCCCAACCCAGGTGGGAGGAGTCTATGCTGGAAGGCGTGAGTCTTTGGAGCCATTACTGTAATAATCTACACACAGAGCCTCCTCCAGGACTGCCAGGCTGGGGGAACATCCCGGGTCCTGCACTGTGGCTACTACCCGGCTCCCCCCTACTCCCCAAAGGGAGGAGAGCTACTGAAAGACAAGAGGGGCTTTCCCACTGACACGTAAATCCAGCACCCCCAAATCCTAGAACGTCCCACATCTTAGCCTCGGCTGCCCCGTTTGATTTGGGAAATCTCTTTTTCTGCTCCCAGGATGCTGTAGGGGTGAAGGTAGGGCGGGAGTACAGGCTATTGGGGAGCAGAAGTCGGCATGGGGTGCTATAGGGTGGTCCCCCAGTCTGGGGGTGTTGAGGTCTTCCCAGTCAGTTGGGGGCATGGGGGGGTGGAGAACGGCGTGGAAGCCGAGCCTCGAGCCTGAGGGACAGAAGCTGGGTCCGGCTTCAGAGCCCTTGGTGCTGGAGCATCTGCAGGCCAGAGGAAGGAGCAAAGGCAGGTGGGAACACAGAGCTGGAATCACAGGGGCAGCCAGGCCAGAGGAGGGGGGACAGTCTGGCCCCAAGTCACGCAACTGATGAGTGGTAGGCACAGGGGAAATGATTTTCATGGACCAGCGAAAATGTTCCCGGTAATACGCTGAGCAGGTACCATTGTTTCATACCCATTTTACAGATTAGGCAGCTGGGACACAGAGGTAGGGCCAGGCTCTGGACCCTGACAGCCTGGCTCAGTCCACACTCTTCTCCCTTACACTCTGCGTGCTGTATGGAGAGGCGTGATGTGTGGTGGTTAAACCCAGACGGTTGGGATTCGGATCGCTCACCATTTGCTAGCTGGGTGGCCTGGGCTAGTTACAGCACCTCTCTGTGCCTCCCTTTCCCTATCTGTAAAATGCGGATAATAAATAGGATGTACCGTGTGAAGTTGATGTAGGTTAAAGCTGTCAGGCACTTAGAACAGAGCCTGATGTTGGGGGGCGCGGGGGGGGGGACACCACATGTGTGGCTGTTGTTACAATGCTGGTCACAAGTGCCTCGTCTCAACACTAGACTCTCAGGTTAGACTCTTTCTGCAAGTCACGGGGCTTTCATACAATTCTCCGAAGGCCTGTCTTGGACTGGCAAATTCCCCTCGGGGGCGCACATCCATTGCTTATTACCCCTGAACACCTTGGAGGCCGTGAGCCCGTCAGGCCGGCGGCTGACATGGGGTGCAGCGCAGGCCCCGAGAGGTGGAGGCTGGCACCGCTGGGGACGCCCTGAGCTGGGACCTGGCCCTGGAGTGGGGGTCCGGATAATGAGACCTAGGAAGAGTCAGAGGGGGGCCTAGAGCTCTAGGAGATCGGGAGAGAGCAGGCGGGTGCCGGGAGCGGAGAGGCCTGAATTCTAACGTCATTGACTGATTGGTTTGGGGCGAACGGGCTCTGTCAACAGCTCCCGGAAACTGCCGCTAACTTTATCCCTCGGGGTGGAGTACGGCTCCTCCCTTAGGGACAGTGTGGGGCCTTGGGGAGGAAGGCCCTGAGTTCCTACCCCTGGCAGCGGTGACAGGGACTGCAGCTGTGCCTCAGAGCCCCCCCCCCGCCGAGATCTTCTGACTTTCTCATCTTTAGGGCCCCGCCTCTGCCCTATCCTGGTTACCCTCCTCTCCCCACCCATCAGTCCTCTCCTCAGAATATGCCAGAGCTGTAAGGGCCTTAGAGAGTACCAAGTCCAACTCCTGCGTGTTTACAGAGAAACTGAGGCCCAAAGAGGACGGGGGCCTTGCCTGAGGTCCCTCAGTGAGGAGGGGCAAACAAGAGCAAGAAACGGCCTAGCTGGTGCAAGAGCACCTGTCCTGGGGCTTGGAGCTTGGCTCTGCTGCCAGCATGCTGTGTGGCCTTGAGGAAGTCACAGGCTCTCTCTGGTCCGCTCCTATACAATGGGAGGAAAAGGAAAGGGTCTCCCTACTTATGGACTCTTCAGTCCGTGTGGCCCCCGTGCAGGAAGAGTTGCCGCTAAATGGCACACGTGTTTGGTTTAACAGCAGTATTTAAGACGAGATTGAATCTGAATACTGAAAGCGGGGGGCACAATCTCTAGTTGGCCACAGGCCTTACCGCTCCCGAACATGCATGACACCTTTCATACATACGGTGTCCTGCTTGGCTCCTGAAGGAATCTGAGACGTCCCGAGAGGAACGCCTATGCAAAACGTGCCCTGTCACCTCCATTCCTAAGAGGGCGTCAACAGGAGGCTGAAATATTGCCTGCACCTTCCTCTGCCCCCAGGTCAGAGGGGAAGGGGCAGGAAGTTGAATCGATGCCATTTCTCACCTACTTCCCAAGTTGCCAGGCCCTCGGGGGTCCTCAGGGGTCTCCAACACCCCGGGTGATCAGATCGTTTGGGGGAACGTGAACACCCACCCGAGTTTGATGTGTGCAACCCTAGGTATGTGCATCTCTCAGTGCAAGTGGATTTCAATGTAACTCGAAGGGGCTTTCTGAGACTTTGGAGGGTTCTGGACACGAGTGCCTCCTCGTTGTCATCAGAGCCAGGGCTGGAGGCCTACAGAGAGCAGGCGGGTTCTTGTGACGGTGACGGTGATGATGGTGATGGCGGTGCTGGGGAATTGCCACCATTTACGGAGTGTCCCTCCCTCTGCCAGGCATGTGTGCCAAGCACTCGAACAAAAACATCACTTCCTTAAGCTCTCCCGCCCACTCCGAGGTGGGTATAATTGCCCTTATTTCGCCGACAAGGAAGGTACGCAACCTCCAAGGCCACACGGCTGTGAGGTTGAAGCATATATAAAATGCCATTTTTATAGGTCAAAACTGGTCAAATGTTGGCAATTTTAATACAGTTTGACCTAATGGGGAACGACAGAGCTGGGACCAAACCAAACTGTCAAAACTCAAAGTTCGTTCTTTCTTTGGTTGTGTGTGTGTGTGTTTATGTGTGCGTACGCGTGCACTGCTTGTAGAAAAATTAAACATGGAAAAAGAAAAAAAAGTAAAACCCTTCCACGACCAGAGGATAATATTCCTGGGGGGGGGGGAATTCTTGCAAGTTCTCTCCCCAGGTATTTATACCCATGAGATAGTTGTTGTTTGTTGATAAAATGGTCTTTCTGTTCTGAGTGACGGTGGGCATTATATCATTGGATTCTGGGGACCCGACGAAGGGTGTGATCATTTTTCCTTTGAACGGGTAAGAAAACTAAGAGCAGATGGCATGGTGGGTGAAGGCACAGGCTTCGGAGCCTGTTTAGGTTTCAATCTGGCTGTACCAGCTGGGGCGACTTCCTTAACTCCTCTGTGGCTCGGTCTTCACATCTGTGAAATGGTGATAAGAACAGCACCCGCCTTGGAAGGTGGTTGTGAGAAATAAGGGAGATGGTCTGGGCGAGGTGATTAAAAGCCTGGCTGGGCTCAGTCCGGAGAGCGTGGGATTCTTGATCTCGGGGTTATGAGTTCGAGCCCCACACTGGACATAGAGATTACTTAAAAAAATAAAAATAAATAAAAGAATGTTGCCATATGGGAAACACTTAATATATGTAGGCTGTTACTAAAGCTCAGAGACATTAAATACCTAGCTTAGGCCACACTGCTGGAAACTGCCAGAGCCCTGAGTTGAACCCACGTTTGTCAAGCTGCTAACCGTTTTTTTCAAGCTTGGAATTAAATAAAAGCGTCCACCCTTTTCCTTTTGCTGGCCCCCCTCCCTGCCGTTAGGCAAGTCTCTTGCACTCACCTGCCACAGCGGCCCTCGAGCAGGGTCCCAGGCTGGAAAAAGGTGAGGGTCACTCAGAAGGCCCTGGTGCTCTCTGCCAGCCCACTGGGTCCCTCCCAGCAAGGGACCGAGGGAGAGAGCTGTTTCCTGCAAAGATAATTTGGTTCTTGTCAATAGAACCTCTGGACCTGTTTCTGCCCCCTCTTTTCTGAGCCTAGTCACTGGCTTCTGTGACCTGATTTTCTTTCTTTAAAAAAAATTTTTTTAATGTTTGTTTATTTTTGAGAGAGAGAGAGAAAGACACAGAGAGTGCGAGTGGGGGAGCGGCAGAGAGAGAGGGGGAGACCCAGAATCCGAAGCAGGCTCCAGGCTCCGAGCTGTCAGCACAGAGCCCGATGTGGGGCTCGAACCCAGGAACTGCGAGATCGTGACCTGAGCTGAGGTCGGATGCCTAACCGACTGAGCCACCCAGGCGCCCACGTGGCCTTATTTTCTCACGTGCATGACCAGGAGGTGGAATCGGACCCTCCGCGGCAGCAGTAATTATCTTTATTGAATGTCACCTGTGTGCCAAGCACTGGTCCAGATGTCCTACCCGTGTTCGTTTCATCGAGTTTAGTAATAAGAGTAATTGCTGCATTTCCGGAGCACTTACGATGGACCAGGCCCCGCCTTCGTGCTTCACCAGGCTTTCGCTCATCGAATCCTTACCTCCACCCTGCCTGATATGTACCAGCCCCATGATTCAGATGAGAAGACTGAGGTTCAAAGAGGCAAAGTAACTTGCCCAAGCCCTCTTTAATGATTTCTTCCGGCCGCCACCCCGCGACCTCATACGGAATGTATGTAAGTTCTAATTCTGTAAGTTCTGCAAATTCTAATTTCATACGACTTTCCGTCTTGTCTGCTTCCCTTTCTCCTTCTCCATAATCTGCTCCTGGGCAGTCCTGCAGGATGTCACCATCATGGCGGCCCTTGGCTTCGGCTTCATCAACTCGTCTTTGCGGAGATACGGCTGGAGCAGCGTGGCCTTCAACCTCTTCTTGCTGGCCCTGGCGGTGCAGTGGGCAGTCCTGGTGGACGGCTTCCTGGAGCAGCCCTTCCCCAAGAAGGTGGTCATCAAACTGACCAGGTAACCAGACAGTGACCGGATCATTTTTTGGATCCTCGAGGGCATGGGGCCCAATAGGGCTGGTTCTAGAATAGCGGGGATGTCCCCTTGAAGTCGTGCAATATTCGGATACACACTCACAAATTATTCACTGTTTACGTAAAATTCTCATTGAACCAGGAATCCTGTATTTTCTCTGACAACCAACCCTGGGCTCCGAACTACAGCCCTCCCCAAGTCCTTTCGTTATTGCTGAGTATGATTTTTGTAAAGTTACACAAGCAGCATGGGTTCAAAGAGAGATGAATAGAGATAACAGGAAAAAAAAAAAAAAGAAAAAGAAATATCACAGTCTCTTGAAAATAAAGAAGTGCTCTTAATCTTCAAATGTTGGTGAGCAAGAAATAGCCATGCCTTTAAATTAGTGTTGATCCGGGGCACCTGGGTGGGTGGCTCAGTCGGTTAAGCGTCCGACTTCGGCTCAGGTCATGATCTCACGGTCTGTGAGTTCGAGCCCTGCGTCGGGCTCTGTGCTGATGGCTCGTAGCCTGGAGCCTGCTTCCGATTCTGTGTCTCCCTCTCTCTCTGCCCTTCCCCTGCTCACACTCTGTCTCTATGTCTCTCAAAAATAAATAAAAACATTAAAAAAAATTTAAATTAGCGTTGATCCATTTGGATGTATTTATGTGAAATTCTAAGAACTAGCAAAATTACCCACGTTGCTAGGAGTCAGAATAATGGTTACGTGGGGAATGCAATGATCATTGATTAGGAAGGAGCAGTCAGTAGAGCATGCAAACCTTGATCTCAGGGGCATGAGTTCAAGGCCCACGCTGGGCATGGTGCCAAGCCAAAGAAAAAAAAATTTTTAATAAAAGAAGGCGTTAGCACATGACAAGAGAAACTAGGTAAAATTTACGTTGAAAATTGGCTTTTGGTTTTATCCAACTCTGAATCTCTGTCCTGCCCAGATGATGGCAAATCCCATCTTAGGCATCTTGGGGAACCTGTCAGCACTCCATCCTTTGCTCTGGAACCCTGGTCCATCCGTAAGCACTCCGTGGAACATCTCCCCAGGAGCCGGACCCTGTGCCAGGCAGGGCACAAACACTATTTTGTTTAAGCCTTCCAGCAGGGGGATAACTGCTGTACAGGCAAGGAGACAGAGGCTCCGAGAGCATAAGGCATTTACCAAGGCTCACGCAGTTAAGGGGTGGAAAATGGCTTTAGCTTTTAATTATCTGTAACCCTTCCTACACGCTCCAGAGTGGTCAGGATATGAAACATAGCCCAGTCGGTCCTCCGGTGACCCTGAAAAAAACCTCCACGTTTTTTCTTCTAACAAGGTTTAGGCGAATTCCCATGGGGATGCCATCTTTCCCCGCCCCCTCCCCCAAGAAACACCTGGAAGAGGCAAAGGGTCTGACAGTGGTGGCCCCGGTCTGGCGTCTCTGCTGCCTTGGCTTAAGGTCACACAAACCTTCAGCCTCTTGCACCTTACTGTCCAGGCATCTCCGGGCTGCTCCTTCTAAGGTCCCATGCCCACAGGGACCAACCTGTTCCTGATTCAATCCGGGAAGACAAGAAGAAGCCACGTGCAGCCCGAGTGGCCTCCCCCGCCCCACCTCTGACCACTTGGATCCTCCCAGCTGTGACCCCCCTGGGACCGGCTTCCCTTTTGAACAAAAGAGCTCCTTCCCGACCTTTCCAAGGGCTGGGCTGGTTCTGGGGACGCGGCCCAGGCTCGCCTCCGGTACAGCGCCCTCCCCTTCTCCCTTGGCCTAACCCTCCCTTGCACCGTGCAGCCTGACTTGGCACTGAATGGCTTTGAGTCACCGATGACCTGTCCCTTCAGGGCAGGGGCCTGTCCCACTCAGCTTTGTCCTTGGTTTTCCTCACGTAGCGAAGGCTTCGTAAATGGTTATTGGAACAAAAGTAAAAATAAAAAGAACCCTGAACGTCGTGATATTTTTCATGCTGTAATTTGAAAGGTCCAGGAGGACTCCCCTGGAAGAGACTGGCGATAACCAATCCTCTTACAGTGCTTGACAGATCCTAACTCGGTTTACCCTTCCAAAAGCTTCATAGGCCCTGCCTCCACCTTATAGATGAGGACACAGAAGCACAGAGTGGTTGAGTAATTTGCCCACAGTCACGCAGCCAGGAAGTGGCTGAGTCAGGATTCCAACCTAGCCTGGCTGGACTGAAGACTGCACTCTCGCACACCGCACCTCCCAGTCTCAACACCTCCCCAGCGCCAGCCGGCCCCTGGGGTCTGGAATCCCACCCCTGGCACCTGTCGTCTCGAATCAGGCCCTTGCCAATTAAATGAGCACTCACCCAGAAGACATAACACTGCCAGTCACAGTGAAACTTTGAGTAACTCCGGTTCTCAATCATTCCTGATCCCTGTGAGACTCCTTCCCAGGCCCTTGGTCCTCTTCTGACCTTCCCTCTGAAGTCCTTGAGCCTGAAGCAAGACACTCTGTTAGCAGCAAATGCTGGGGAGGCTGTGTCCAGACTTCAGGGCACAGGCTTTGGATCCAGGCCAACTGGGTTGGAGCCGAAGCCTCCGTTACTCACTAGCTCTATGGCCCAAAGAGTCACCTCTGCTGGTCTCAGGGTCCTGGTACCCTAGCACCATCTACCGGGGCCACTTAGAAGATTAAGACTTATTTACTTAGTTATTTTAAATGTTTCTTTATTTGAGAGAGTGAACGAGCAGGGGAGGGATAGAGAGAGGGAGAGAATCCCAAGCAGGCTCCACACTGCCAGCACAGAGCCTGACGTGGGGCTCGGGCCCACAAACCGTGAGATCATGACCTGAGTCGAAATCAAAAATCAGATGCTTACCTGACTGAGCCATCCAGGTGCCCCAGAAGATTAAAACTTAAATGAGGGGGTGTAGTTACAAGCCTGTTATACATAATGCTTAATACATTATGTTAGTTTGTACTGGTGGTGGTAGTGGTAGCATTAGGGAGGGAAGGGAGTCTCTGAGCAAGGTGCCCAGAGGAGGGTGGGTTGGTTTAACCACCATGGATTAGTCTGCTCAGTGCCACCTCCCCCAGGAAGCCCTCCCTGATGAACCCAGTCCACACTGCTCTCTCCCTCCAGTGAAACCCTCTAGCTGCGTGATATCACGGATACTCTTAGTGGACAGACTCATGGTGTCAGCCCTGTCTCCTCAGCTGGATCGTAAGCCCCTTGAAAACAAGATGTTTTCTCCTCTTGAACAATCCCCACACCGCGCTTGCTCATTTGTCAAGGGAAGGAAGGAATCGGTAATGGTGCCAATAACGCAGGCTTCTCCTCCTGAGTTAGTCCTTTGTGCCAATCACGGTGCTAGACAAACATGCACAAATACTCCTTCTAATTCCCGTGGCACATGAGATAAATATTACCATCGTTCTTATTTTACAGAGGAAGAAACAGGCTCGTGAGATTAAATAACTGCTTAAGTGGGAAAGCTGGGACCGGAAGCCAGGCTTGTCCTACTTCTAAACCCAGGCTCCACTACCGCGGAGAAGGTGGCGGGTGCTCGAATGGCAGGCAGGCCAACAGGCGAAGAGCGCCCTCTATCGAGCATCTCTGGGAGATGAAGGCAGAGGAGAAGCTGGGGGAGCCGAACCCCAGTTGTCGGACCCCAGAAGGGGGCCCCGAGGGAACAAGCAGCCTCTGTAACTCACTATGACATTCCTACAAGAAAGAATTCCCACACTGTGAATCGGAGTGTCCTCAGTAGGAATGAATCGGTGTGGATCAATCTCTTAGGTATCAATGTCACCCTGATGGGGGAAGGAGCCCAAGGAGACCCTAGATGGGGCATCGGCGGTCCCCCTGTGGGTGGAACCTTGTCGTCTTGTTCTCCTATTGTGTCCTCAGCCTCTTGAACAGCACCAGGCTTGTGAGTGAAGAACTGAATGAATGAATGAATGAATGAGAGGATCCTTTTCAGTCATCTCTCTCTCTCTCTCCCCCCCCCCCAGTATTAAGCTGGCCACCATGAGCGCTATGTCTGTGCTCATTTCAGCGGGTGCCGTTCTAGGCAAGGCCAACCTGGTGCAGCTGGTGCTGATGGCACTGGTGGAGGTGACAGCCTTCGTCGTCATGAGGATGATCCAAAGCAATTACTTCAGTGTGAGTAACAGTGCTGTGAGGAGGGGACTTTGGGGAGGAGGGGTCCGGAGGCGGGGGGCGGGGTGCAGAATACTACCTCCGTTTGGTGCGTTTTCTGGGATTAAAAAAAATACTGGCCCAAATGGGGTTCCAAAAGTGTGGTCTATGTCAAGTGTTTAAACATAGAAACCCAATGGCTTTAACCGAGGTGGCACAGTTGCTGGGGATGACAAGGTGTAAGGCTTGACAGGGGAAGTGCATGACAGAAGTGTAAAGCAGGAAAAAGATATTAGAAGAAAAAGGGTCAAGGAACAGAGAGAGGGAGTTGGATGGACCAAGATGATGACCCGGAGGAGTGATGGAGAGAAAGACTGTGAGGCAGGTGCTGGAATCCTCAGTGACCAGGAGGCAGGTGGACAGTCAGCAAAGGAGCATAGAGGCTGCTGGCGGGTTTTTCAAGGGAGCTGGGGACATTTGGGGACAGAAAAGGAACAGTCTAGATTGGAAATTTAGATAAGAAGTTTTTAGTATTTATTAATTTTTGGTTCCCCCCCATCTGTCTATAGGACTTTATTTTAACCCCTACTTCAGTGTATATTTCCTACAAATAAGGAAATTCTACGACATAACGGTTGTTCAATTAACAAACTTTGGAAATTAACATTAACACAATATTATTATCTTATTCAAACTTCACCAATTTTCCCAATAGTATCCTGTTACAGCAAAGTTTAATATATATATTTCTTTTTTAAAAATATATATATATTTTAAAATATATACATATATATTTAAAAAAGAAATATATATATTTTTAAAAATATATTTAATTAAAAATTTTAAATATAAATTAATATATATATATATATTTCATTTTGGTCTAGGATCACACCTTGCATTCATTTCTCATGTCTCCTTAAACTTCTTTAATCTGGAACAGTTTCTTAGTCTTTATCGCTCATGAACTGGACATGTTTTGCAGTGATAAGCCATTTATTTTGGAAAGCAGCTGTGCTCCCCACGATACCACCAAGGCTGCACCTAAGCCAGCTATCTTGTAGTGTGTGGGCTTGTGTACTGTTTCCTCATGATTAGTTGGAGAGTATGCATTTTTGGCAGGAATTACACAGAGGCGATGTCGTGTCCTACTCAGTGCAAAGTATCAAGAGACCTGTGTGGTCAATTTGTCCCATTACTGAGGATGTTTAACTCTGATCACCTGTTAAGATGATGCCTGCCAGTCTCCTCCACTGCAAAGTTACTATTTCCCCCTTTTAATTAATGAACATCTTGTGGGAAGATAATATCCTGTTTCTTATCAAACTTTTCACCCAGTGGTTTTAGCATCCATGGATTTGTGTGTGTGTGTGTGCCTGAAACAGTACTACGATGATTGCCAGTATTTTCTTTTTCTTTTTTTAAAATAACTTATTTTTAAGTAATCTCTGTTTACTTAAATTATGTATTACTTAATCCCTATTTAGAGATCTCTGATCTCTAAAACCCAAGGTGGGGCTCCACCCTATAACCCCGAGATCAAGAGTCACATGCTCTACCGAGCCAGCCAGGTGCCCCCAATTTTGGTTTTCTAATTCCATCTTCCCTTCCACATCCATTAGTTACCATTCTGCTGTAAGAAAGAAGTTTCTCTTCTCCTCCATTCATGCTTTTATTTATTTTGGTTGTTTATTTGTTTATTTATATCACTACAGGCTCAGGGATTCACCCAGGCATACTTCCATTTTCCACTTCTTCTCTCTGCTTACCATAAGGATTAATTCCCACGCCTTGGTTTCGAGGAAGAAAATTGCACTGGGGCTTTTTTTTTTTTTTTTTTTTACACAGAAAGAGGGGAATTTAACATAAGGACCACAAAGGGCGGGGGTAGCAGCCAGTCTCAGGACTGGAACTGGATAGCAAGAGTCTTTAAGACCCCCGGTAGTTCATGCTTTCCACCTTTTGGTTCTGTTCCTCTCTGTACATCTAACTTCGGTGCACATCAGCTCTCTCTTTAGTGGAAAACACGTTCTCCTACCGCTTTCGTTCCCGCGCCTCTAAGTCCCAGATCCTGCAGGAAACACCTCTCTTCTCTCGCAGCTAGTCCCGTCCAGTAAGAGAGAATCTGATTGGCTCCCGAGGCCACGTGTCTACTCGGGGCCAATCAGCTGCAGCCAGCGTAGGCGGGTCACGCAGTAAACACGTGGCTAGTCAAGCGAAGGGGTAAATTCCCGGCCGGCCGTGGAGCCCGCGCTGTGTGCAGTTCCTTGGAAACCTTCTCCTACTTTGTCACGGTCCTCGTAATGATTGTTTTAAAAGGCCGCAGTGATTCAAAGCCATCTCCTCTCTTCTCTGCGACTTTGAATCGCTAGTTTAGATGGTGCACGGGAGGGTTTAGTACTGATTTTGAGAGTTGGCCGCTTCACTTCGAAACTTCAGCCTGGGTTCTTGAGTGGAAAGACTCAGGAGGAAACCAGAAGCAGCAGCCTAGAGCCGATTCAGTGGAGGCGACGGGAGAAACGGGTACAGTATTCCACACCAACAATCGCCACCTGTGTGTCCTGGATTCCTGCGGGGACCTCAAACAGTTTTTACAAGGAACCATCACGGGGTTTCATTTTCATGTGTGAGTGAAGCGTGTGAATGTATCCTTCCCATTCATTCATTTCACAAGCACTCCATGTCTACTAGGACAGGCGTGTTTTAGGCGGTGGGAAAATGCAACTGTTGGGCACCTCCCAGTCCAGAGGGAAAGACTGCCAAAAAGCCATCAATAGCATGTTAGATAGCGTTAAGGACTACAGAGAAAAAGTAAAATAGGAAAGGAGATATTAAGAGTTGGGAGAGCTATAAAATGTTAATAAGGTGGCCAGGGAAGGTTTCCCTAAGTAAAAAAAATTTCGAGTAGAGACATGAAGGCAGCAAGTGTACAAGTCCCGTGGGTGTCCGAGTATAGGGGCAGGTCAAGGGCAGGGCAGTGGGAGTGGTCTGCCTCATCAGGAGTATTGTATCGCCCACGCTGTTTAGAATTGTTGGCACCTGGTGATAATAAAAAGCAGACAGACTTTTAATCGCTTTTATTATTTTAAATTCTCTCCAGACAATAGACCCCCTTACTGCCTGCGCCCAGGGCGGCTTGCTCCTTCCACCTTGCATTCCAGGCTTTGGAAAAGCCAGAGTGAAGTGGGCCTGATGCGGGAGCATTTCTGTGGGTTTGAGGAAGAGCGAGGAGGGTGTGTCAGGAGTGGAGCAGGAGGCGAAGTCGGGGAGGTTAGGGGGCGAGCAAGTCCTGCGGGGTTCCATAGGTCACAGCAAGAACGCGGACTTGGACGCGGAGCAGGACAGGAACCGTTGGAAGATTCTGAGCAGAGATGGCTGTGCGCCGACTTAGATGTTCACGGGGTGACTCTGACTGCCATGTGGAGAGGTGTCAGTAGGGAGACAAGGGTGGAAACGGGGAGACCAGTTAGAAGATGATTGCAGGAATTTGGGGTGGGGGTGATGGTGGGGCTTCCACCAAGGCGGAGTCAGTGAGGCATGGTGGTAAAAACTCTGCCAATTCTGGATATTTTTCGAAGGCACGGTTGACGGGACTGACGAGTGGTCCGATAAGTGAGTTACGAAGGCTGACTAACTTTGATATTCATAAAGCAAAATTAGCCTCCGTCTAGAATTTACCGAAGACTTTCAGTTCAGTATTATAAAAAGGCTGGCTGCTTCATGGTGCAAAGTTTATACCACTCATCTCTTCGTAAGTTCTGCCAAAAAGTGGGAAGCAGTGGGGGTGCACGTCCCTGGGGCTCTTCGCCTCCCCTAAGTGGATCCCCGCCAAACGCATTCAAGAGCTACCAATAAGCCAACCAGCAGCTTCCCTGGAATTAGTACGTTGTTACCCCCAGGACTCCCTGAAAGGGGGACTGCTGGGCTGGGTAAACGCCAAACGCCAGTCTCATGATTTCCAAGTCACACCTCTAAGGTGAAGCTCAGAGCTGTCTCCCAGGGGGTGGCCCACGGGCGGAGGCTGTGGACACTCACTGGCTTTGTTGCAGGAGGACAGCCACGTAAACATGATGCATGTCCACGTGTTCGCGGCCTATTTTGGGCTGACGGTGGCCTGGAGCTTCCCGAGGCCTCTGCGTGAGAGAGCCATGGAGAAAGGGCAGGCGACAAAGAGCTCCAGTTTGTTCGGCATGCTGGGTGAGGACACGGTGGGGTGCGGGTGGGGCGGTGGGGGGTCTCAGCCCTGGAGTGAGATAGAGGTTCCCAGGCAGCTCTCTCTCTCCTTTACCCACCCACTCAGGGTGTGCCGACCCCTCCACGATGACCCGTTTCCTTGAATAGAGTTGGATGGACTCACAGTCATTCTAGGGCGACACTCTTTGTTACTATCCAAAGGAGAGGGAAGAGTCATCAACTTGCGTTTAAATCAGTTTGCCCCGCCCTTTTGTCTTCAAGCTAAGGGAGGGAACTGGATTAGTGGAGAAAGTGGAGGCTGGCAGTGGGGAGAGGCACTGGGAGGGGAAGAGAACGGTAATACTGGCGTGTCTCGCGAAGCTGCAGCGGAAATGCCAGACCCGGACTCCCGGGAGAGGCCGAGAGGAAGTCAGGCGGTGAGCTGGGCAGCGGGTGACCCAACAGCCGGCTACGAGGCCATATGAAATTGGCAGGTTACGTTCTCAAAATAAGCATTTGGCCATCACAGGCCAGGCTCAGGAGGCCTGGGGGTTGGTGATTTCAACTCTCTGGGCCTTAGTGTTTTTGCCTGTAAAGTATGTTAGTTGGGCCCCGTCTGCTAGAGAATTGAGAGGAGACACGGCTTGCCTGAAGTCACAGAGCTAGAAGGTGACCAGCTAGAAGGTGACTTGCCTGCTCCAGGAAACCCCCACAGACTCAGGCTTTGAAGTCAGAGTGCTGGTTCTGGGCAATGACCCTTTCTGGCCCCCAGGAACCCTCTTCTTGTGGATATTCTGGCCGAGTTTCAACTCTGCTCTGCTGCTGGACTCTCCGGGCGAAAGGAAGAATGCCATATTCAACACCTACTACGCTCTCGCGGTCAGTGCGGTGACAGCCATCTCGGTGTCGTCCTTGGATCACCCCCAAGGGAAGATCAACATGGTGAGGGGGGAGCTGCCCCTTGGGCAGCACTTGGGTCTTGTAGGCGGGACACGTCTTCACGCCTCCTGTTCCAGAACCAGCCCCACAGGGTGGGAAAGACTATGCCGAGGGACACGGTCTTGCCTGCAGCATCACGGAGCACCAGGGAAGGGCACTGGCTCCTCAGAATGGAAACTACAACTTAGAGACTGTGACATGACCAAAGGCTCTCGGAGGGGAGTGGTTAAATCTATCGGGCGTTGATATCAAACAGACCTAAGTTTGAAACCTGTTTCCGTAGTTACTAACGCCCGTCAACATGAGGAAGAGTCAGCAGAGAAGAGCCAGAATAGAATCAGTCAGCCTCTCCCCTTCCCCTAAGAATTTCAAGAATGGAATGAATAGAATCAGGGGTAAAGAAGTATGTTACTCTAGCCACGTGAACTTGGTTAAGCCACTTCAATGTTTGGAGGCATAACCGGCTCATATGTAAGGAGGGAATTGTGAGACAATGCGCATTAAGTGCTCTATGGCAAACGTCACCGGCTATTACCAACGTAGCCGGGGACTCTATGTGTGAGTTTGTGGGGAAGAGACAGGTGAAAGAGTCGAGCTTAAAGACAAAACAGTTTTCCATGAAGATCAGGTGTGGGGCCAGCCAGGCAGAGGTTGTGGGAAAAAATCTAGAGAGACAGCAAGGCCTGGAGTGGACAGAAGGTGGCCGTGCGTGACAGGTTAGACACTAGAGGGAGTGAGTGTCTTTCTGGGGGAGCTCCATGGTGACAGGGAGTCTAGGATCAGACAAGTTGGGGACACCCAAGGAGGCGAGTGTGGCCAGAAGGTCAGAGAAGCCAGAAGCTGGTCCCAGGGCCCGGAGCTCCAAGACCTGGTTAGAGTTGAGGGGAGCAGAGGGAAGTAGCAAGGCCCCCCGGTTCTAGAGGAACAAAGGACATAACAGAAATGTGACCTAGGAAAAAGGGCCAGCTTTTTTTTTAAGTTTATTTATTTATCTTGAGAGAGAGAGAGAAAGAGAGAGAGAGACAGAGGGAGGGAGAGAATCCCAAGCAGGCTCCACACCAGCAGCATGGAGCCCAACATGGGGCTCTTACTCCTGAACCAAAAGGTCATGACCTGAGCCGAAACCAAGAGTCAGACGCTTAACCGACTGAGCCATCCAGGTGCCCCACGAGGGCTAGCTTACTGAAGCTGGGTCCAGTAGTACAAGATGGCAGAAGCACTAAGTAGCCAACAATGATGATTAAAATAGTAAAAGCAATAATGATGGCTTCTATTTCTAGAGCCTTTACTCACGGTCCATGCTAGGCCCTGGACTCAGAGTTTTACACGTGGTAACTCCTTGAATCTTACAGTAACCATATTAAGTAGGTCCTGTCCAAACTCCATTCTTCTGGTGGAAAAGCTGAAGCATGAATGGTTCGGTGCCGCAGGACACATCACTAACCAGTGGGAGGGTGACTAGGATGAACTTTCAAGTTCACTGCCTCCCAGTCAGGCTGACTGACTGCCTGCTCCCTGAGCCCGAGAAGTGGATGTGGTCTCAATGGAGAGGAGGGGGCGTGAAGCAGGGAAGACATCACGGTGTTGCTTGCTACCAGCTGACCAAGTAACTCTGGGCAAGACGTCGTCCCCTCTGTGCCTCGCTTCACTCGCCCACAAGCTGTTTCTTTCCAGAATCACATCCACAATTCAGTAGTGGCCGGAGGTGTGGCTGTGGGTGTCTCGTGTTATCTGATCAACTCTCCTTGGGTTGCCATGGTGCTGGGCCTCGTGGCTGGACTGATCTCCATCGGAGGAGCCCTGTGCCTGCCGGTAAGAGCTGGGCAACCAACCAACACCCTGATTTGGCTTAGACCGGCAGGGCCCCGGGAGCATGGTGGGCCGGCACGTGGTGCCACGGGCTGCATTAGGCAGGCGTTGGCACCTCCTCAGGCTGGCTTCAAAGCTTGGGTGAGAGACCCACCCAGGTTGGATGGTGCATTTGTTAGGATCTGGGGAGCGAATACCAGAATCTACTCAAGTTGGCTCAGGCCCAGGGGGAGTATTATGATACGCTGTCAGGAACCCAAGAATGGCTGGCACCAGGGACCGGAGTGTCGTGAGGGGCCCAAGAAGTCCCCGCTCTTCTCTCTTTGCCTCTACTGAGTATCTGCTCTGTTCTCATTCTGTAGCTTCCTTCCCCCTCGCCTTCTCCTACTCCACATGGTGGAAAGGTAGTCTTGCTCTTCAGGAAAGCAGCGGGTGGAATTTCTTGGCCCTGTTCCCAAGTGTTCTGGAGAAGGGACTCATTGGTTTAGCTTGGACAGTATGCTTATCTTGGGCTGGGAGTGCGGGGGGCTAGACTATAACATACATACGTGGCCTCTGCCCATGAGCCGCATGAATGGGGGGGAGGGGCAGCAGCCAGAAGAGGGTTGCTGGGCCAATCCAGACCATTCCGCTTCTGAATGTGTAGTTCTTCTAAGCCGATGGACTTCTCCCTTCCATACTCGGCAGGTACTAATAATGCCAGAATACCCGGTAATAACCGCTTTGTTCGAATACACTTCTAAGAGAAGTATTTAGGAGCAACAACCCTTCATGGGTTTGAAGGCTTGGTAGAAGGAAAAGGAGTAGACTTTTAAGAAGCTGAATTGGATGAACAATGGATACCAGGGAGGCAGTGTCAATCCAAGACGGGGGAAACATACCGACCGTTGGATCTGGCCTGCCGTGGGGTAGTCCACTCTTCATCTTTGGAACCGGAATAAATGCCTTCTAGCTCTTCCACTTTGAGGCCCGATTGGGAGAGGAGGAAGGCACAGCCAAAAGCTGCATACAAGTTCTCGTCAGGCTGGGTGTCCCTCGTGCCTGTTTCCTCGACTCCATCGCTGGGGGAGCGATTCAGCGATGATTCGTTCGTTCGTTGGTTCACTCGTTCAGCGTATCTGTTTTGACGTTGATCCTGCTTCCCGGGCTGCAGTGAGGGAAATGGACGAAGGAACACCGCCCGCGTGGCAGCTGCTGCGGGAGCACGTCTAGGCTAGCCTGAGGTGGATCAGGAAGTGCCTCCTGGGGAGGAGGAGGTCTCAGCCACGTGTTGACAGATGACTCATATTGGCCAGGCAGAGCACAGGGTAACGCGTTCCAGACAGAAGGCCCAGTGTGTTCAAAGGCCCGATGGTGAGAAGAGACCACGGGAGCACGGGACTCAGCTGGGAGTGTGATGGGACCACAGTCTTGAGAGACCGGAGATACTCAGGTGTATCCCCTGGGCAGGTTGAGGAGTCGGGGTTTTTATTCTGAAGGCAAAGGGGATCCTAAGGGAACTAGCCTGTCCAGTGTGCGTTCATTCCCACGTTTGCTGGCTCCTGGCCCTCTGGAAGGCTGAGCGGCAGAGGGGAAGGCAGGCTGAGGAGAAGTCTGGAGGGGTGGTCGGACTCTTCTCGTCTCATTAGCCATGCTGTCTTCGGGAGGGCAGTTAAGTTTGGGCTAGACCAATGGGTCTCAGTCACCCTCCAGGGACACTTGACAGGATGCGTGGACATGTTTTGGTTGACACCCTGTGTGGGGATGCTCCTGGCGTCCAGAGGGGAGAGCCCAGGGCTGCTGCTACCCGCGCCATGACACACAGGACAGACTTTTCACAACCCGGAATTATCAGGCCTGCGCCGGACCCTCGCTTCTCGGAGGCTGGGCAGTGGGCCAGTAGCACTAGCGTCACCGGAACTTTGTTAGGAAAGCAGGATCTCAGGCCCCAGGCTCGCTGGATCTGCCTCTGCAGCCTAACAAGCTCCCCACGTGATGTCTGTGTGCATGCGGGTCCCTGAAGCGCTTCCGTAGGGGACCCCAAACGCCTACCCCCTTTGGGTGGCCCTGGAGGCCCCAGATCTGTGGAAAACCCGGGCAGAGAGTCCCAGTCTTCACGTGCACCTGCTCATGTGACGTTTGTTCCAGATGTATTTGAACCCCATGCTGGGGGTCCACGACACCAGTGGCATGTACTACACCTTTGGCTTGCCAGGGCTCCTCGGAGAGATCGCCCGCATTGTGCTGATAGCGCATGAAATCGACAGGACCAAGAATGCCACGTAAGTCCCTCGGCTTCTCCCCTTCACGCCCCCATGCAACTCGGGAAGGAACGCGCCCAGAGCCCTCCGCCAGGGCGCGTGCGTTCAGAGCCGGGCGCTCAGCAGGCCTTGGCGGGCATTGGTGGGCAGATTGGTTAATAAATCCTGCAGAGCCCCTACCTCTCCAGGCTGTGTCTTCTTTCCAGAAAGGACAGCTTAGGGGCAGGGCAAAGGCAGACGGTTGTGAGGCTCCCCCCGCTGACCCGACAGAGCAGGTCAATCAGGCCCAAGCCGGTCGAGTCCGTTTCCCAACCGCTGGTGGTTCAGGTTATGGTGAAGAATGTGTCATGGGTCAGACTTGTCCTGACCTCGTGCCAGCGGGCACACTACCTGTTCTCTGAGCCTCGCTGCCCGCTTGTGAACGCCGATACTGATGGCCTATCTGCTCGTAGGGTTGCTGGAGGCTACTCGAGGCCAGGCGCCTTGTGGTTAAAAGTATTTAATACATTTTTTTTAATCTTTTAAAAATTTTTTTAATGTTTATTACTTTTGGGGAGAGAGAGAGAGAGAGAGAGAGAGCGAGCACAAGTTGGGGAGGGGCAGAGAGAGGGAGACACACAATCCAAAGCAGGCTCCAAGCTGCCAGCACAGAGCCCGACGTGGGGTTCAAACCCATGAACCAGGAGATCATGACCTGAGCTTAAGTCAGACACTTGACCGACTGAGCCACCCAGGTGTCCCGGGATTTAATACTTTCATGTAAGAAAATGCAAAGCACAGCCCATCCCTGAGGCCCGGAGAGAGAAGGAGCTTGGCCAAGGTCTCGCTGTGAGGCAGGAGCGTGGGCCTCTGGAGGAGACTCCGGTCCTGTGTCCTCCAGGTAATGGCTGGCAGCGACTGGTTTTACATACGCGAGCCCTGGCCGTCACCTCCCAGAGCTCGTGTGAGTATCTTCCGGGCGTGGCTCACATAAAATGAAAGAGTGACTTGGGCGTGGTACGGGGATAGATTTTTCCAGATGAACTGATACAATGATCACACTAATAGTGCCGGTAAGAGTCACCACAGCTGACTGACTGCTTTCTGGACGCTAGGCACTCACTGTGCTAAAATCATCGTATGCGTCATCTCGTCCTTACACTCGAGAACTGAATGTGTGGGGTAGCGGCGTGCCCTGAGTCACCCGGTGGAACCTGGTGACGGGCACCTGAACGGGGTGATGAGACTCATGGAGAGGTCACGGAGGGCTGGGACCCTTACAGCTCTGACAACAGAGACGGCCACAGCCCCAGTGATAGGAATGACACGCAGCATGTAAGACTTGCGTCCTTGAACTGCTTGGGGTAAGGAGGCTCCCATCTCCAGGTGGGGTGGAGGTGGTCTGCGTGAAGCCAGACACCTCAGTGATGGGCCCCAGTGGTGTGTCTGCCACTGTTTTAATAGCTGCGCAGCTCAGCAAATCCTTTCCCCTCTCTGGGCCCCCGAGTCCCCTCTGTAAGGCTCAGGTGCCTGCTGGGGGAGGGCAGGTAGGGTAAAAAAAAAAAAAAAAAAAAGAGCAGCAAGAGGAGGCTGGGAAACAGTGGGAAGTTGCTCTTCAGCACTCGGGAACCATAACTGTGTGGGGACTGAGGCTTAGTGTCCCCAGATCTGACTTTTCAAGAGAAGCCAAAAATCCCGAGTTATGCACCTACGGTCCCAAGGATCGACAAAAGATTCAAAATTATTAGAAACGTCGTACGGGCCAGATTCTGCTCCGGGGCAGCCAGCCTGTGACTTCTGAGCCACCTGCCCTTCCGGCTTCCTGAGTCTGCGATCCCGTGGCCCTCCTGGAGCAGTGGGTCTCACCAGCATTAGTATCTTCTGGAACTTGTTCGAAATGCAGATCACACCCTGCCCTAGAGCTGCATGGTTAGAAATCTGGTGCCGAGGTGGGGGCCTGGGTGGCTGTTGCTTTTAAGTGCTTGACTCCTGATTTCAGCTCAGGTCAGGATCGCAGGGTCGTGGATCGAGCCCTGTGCGGGGTTCCACGCTCAGCACAGAGCCCACTTGAGATTCTT
Source organism: Paguma larvata (assembly GCA_030068075.1). Lineage (NCBI taxonomy): Eukaryota > Metazoa > Chordata > Mammalia > Carnivora > Viverridae > Paguma > Paguma larvata. The sequence continues at coordinate 18,494,659 of CM057833.1, read as the reverse complement.
CCCTCTCTCTCTTTCTCCCTCCCTCTCTCTCTCTCTCTCCCTCTCTCCACCCCCCACCCCCAAATTTAAAGAAATCTGGTGATAGGAGCCTGGAAATCTGTGTTTCAACAAGCCCTCTAGGCGATTCTCCCACAAACTAGTCGGAGACTGCTGGCCTATACAGCAAAGAACAAGAAAACAAAGGCCAGCCAACCAATGGTGCACTCCTACCGGATCAGCCAACAAAGCCCTGACTCCACTGGGGCAAACACTCCCTTCTGCGGCCAATTGTGAGCCATCGAGGGGCGGTCACTGAACAGGTAGTTAGGAAGGGTTGAGAACAAGGTGCCCGTGAACGCATCCCTGTGAGCGGGCTCTGGCACACCTCTGTGCGTCAACCGTCACCAGGATGGGGCAGCTGAGGACCAAGTCGTCGTCCTTTCTCCTCGGCAGGAGCCCCACGAAGGGAAGGGCATAGCGACAGCAGCGACCTCTCTTGGGGAAGCCTTTGGGCAGCTGGCAGTCCAGGGCACAGGCTTCGGGGGCGGACGGATCGAGGTCACACTTACCAGCCGTGTGGCCTTAACACACATCATACTCAAACTTTCTTTATGTCTCAGATCTTATTATCCTGTCGTATAGATAAAAACTATGTCCCAGGGCTGCCCGGAAGATTCAGCAATGTACGATAATTAAAGGGCTCAGGATGGAGTAAACACCCAGCTATGGCCGCTTCTCTTTATGATGATTGTTGCTGCTACTGCTTCTGTATGAGAAGCTTCCATGTGAATGGACAGGTGGACGAAGGACTGAGCTGGAAGTCAGACCGGTTAGCATGAAATGTGAAGCACCTTTTTTAAAAAAGTTTATTTATTTATTTTGAGAGAGAGAATGAGAAAGAGTGCAGAAGGAGCAGAGAGAGACGGAGAGAGAGAGAATCCCACGCAGGCTCTGCACCACCGGCATAGAGCCTGACACGGAACTCGATCTCACGAACCGCGAGATCCTGACCTGAGCTAAAATCAAGAGTCAGACGCTTGGGGTGCCTGGGTGGCTCAGTCGGTTGAGCGTCCGACTTCAGCTCAGGTCATGATCTCGTGGTCTGTGAGTTCGAGCCCCGCGTCGGGCTCTGTGCTGACAGCTCAGGGCCTGGAGCCTGCTTCAGATTCTGTGTCTCCCTCTCTCTCTGCCCCTCCCCCACTCATGCTCTGTCTCTCTCTGTCTCAAAAATAATAAACATTGAAAAATAATTAAAAAAAAAAAAGTCAGACGCTTAACCGACTCAGCCCCAGGCGCCCCAGAGCAACTGCTTGCTAGCTCGGCGCGCCACTGGGCAACTCAACTTGACTTTTCATTTCTTCCACAACGTTTGCCAATTTCCTGTTCAGGTGAGCAAGTGTGGACGGGTCACGTGCTGTGCTTCCAGCTGGGACAGGGCAGTTTTTGACAAATTGTGGGATTTTTTTTTAAGCTTATTTATTTGTTTTGAGAGAGAGACAGAGCACAGGCAGGGGAGGGGCAGAGAGAGGGAGAGCGAGAATCCCAAGCAGGCTGTGCACTGTCAGTGCGAAGTCCAACGCAGGGCTTGAGCTCATGAACCGTGAGATCATGACCTGGGCAAAGTCAGACGCTTAACTGCCTGAGCCACCCGGGCGCCTCGCGAGTTGTGGGATTTAGTATTGAATCACGCAGCGCAGACGCCCTTTTTTCAATTATTCAGTGTTTTGATGGAGTCAGGGAGAAAGTACGGCTCAGTGTCCGTGCACTTCTGAGGCTCGCCAACATCAGGTTTGCTGTCCCTGCAAGGAAGCCTGGGGCTGAGCCTGACGCGGGCTCCAGGCGCATCTGGGGGAGAATTTAGCAACATTTTGTGTTCACTGGATCTTTTTAGAGTTCCCTCCCATTTCTCTTCCATTACACTAGTTGTACGAAGTTTCCTTCTAAATACATTTATTCATATGTAAAAACAAAATCCATTTAAAGAAAAATACTAAAAAAAAAAAAAATAGTATCCTTGGAATGCCAGATTTGTGCAGGTAACTCACAAATGCTGTAATTCAGGAACGATCAGTCCGGCCTTGGTGGGTGGGCAGAGTCTGAATCCCAAGAGCCTTCCGCGCTAAGCCACGTGATGTTGGAGACCCTGGTCCACCTTCCTAATCTGGAACCCCCATGTGTGTAACAGGGACACTGCCGCTTTGCTCAGAGGGCTGCTGCGGGCAACATGTGACTTCAGGTGGGAAAGCCTGGAGCAGGGGGCGTGGCACAGGGAGCCCACCCTGTGTGGGGACTGTCACTATAGCTCTTTCTGCGTCTTCCATTTTGCTTTCAAACGGCATCAGGTTAGAGTGAACGGGGGGGGGGGGGCGTCAGCAGTTAGCAGATCGGGGTTTAGCTTCTATTCTACCACGTAATAGTACTTTTTAATTATTTTTTCTTTTAAAATGTATTTATTTTGAGAGAGAGAGAGAGAGAGAGAGAGCACGCGCATGAGTGGGGGAGGGCCAGAGAGAGAGAGAGAGGGAGAAAGAGAGAATCCCAAGCTGACGGCTTGGAGCCTGATGCAGGGCTCAAACTCCCCAGCACAGAGCATGCTGCTGCTCCTGCTCTCTCTCTCTCTCTCTCTCTCTGTCAAATAAATATCTTAAAAAATAAATTAACAAAAACAAAACCTTCCTAGTATCATTTACATCCAGAAAGGTGCAGCTATCTTAAAGGGCAAGGCTTGATGAGGTTTCTGACCCGCCCATGCACGCAGCACCCAGAACGCCTCCGTGTCCCATCCCAGGGCAACCATGAACCTGACTGCCAACCCCATCGATCGGGTTTTGCTTACGTTTGTCCCTCACGTGCATGGACTCGTACAGGAAGTCTGTGCTCTCGTGTGCCCGGCTTTTAGTCCACAGTGTCGTGGCGAGACTCTCCCGCGTTATTGAGTGTCTCTGTAGTTTGTTCATTTTCCTTGGGGTATGGTGTTGAATTGTGCCTGGGTTTACTTTATAAAGGTCACTGAGCGATGACACGGAGAGGTCATGTCATTGAAAGGAACGTTTAGCGTTACTCACAGTCCTCCCGGAGATGTGAGGCACAGCATACCACGTAGGGCTCCCCAAAACCTCATCACACGCAGGGACTGGGCAGCAGAGAGAGAGAGAGAGGGTTTGCAACTGAGTCTTCAGGGTGGTAGCGGTGGGGTAATGAGTGGAGGGAGGTCTCCGATTGGTCAGGAAGAGAAAGCACCGATCAGAGTTGGTGGCGGGGCGGGTTATAACGTGAATTTTGCACTCGCATGAAGGCTGACGTGGGGGGAGAGAGCAGTAAATAATTTCGGCCGCTAGTCGGGCCTGTGATAAATGAGTGCCAAGCGGACAAACACTGAATCCAAGAAACACGGTTAAAAATAAGTGTTCCATTGTGTGAATACAGCACAATTTATGTATCCGTTACTGATGAGCATTTGGGTTCTGTCCAGTTTGGAGCTATTATGAATATTCTAGTGTTGCCGCTATGAACATTCTAGCACTTTTTTTTTAAGAACATACAAATGCACTTTTGTTGAGCAAATGCCTAGAAGCAGAATTGTTGGGTCACAGCGTTCCCATGATCCCTGGTAGAGGAAACTTCCAGTTTTCTACCATAGTCAGTGCCGGATTCTTCACCTGTGGCACCCGAGCGTTCCCTTTACCCAGTATATTCTCGAACGCCTCGTATTTTCCTCCTTTTTTAGTTTCTCCATTTAGGCATCAAACTTACTTATTTTTTTTTTTTAAAGTAGGCCCCACGCACAGTACAGAGCCCACCGCAGGGCTTGGGCTCACAACCCTGAGATCAAGACCTGAGCTGACATCTAGAAAGGTCAAACACTTAACCAACTGAGCCACCCAGTTGTCCCTAGGCATCAAATTTTATCATTTTATTATTATTATTATTAAAACATTTTTTATTTTAAATGTTTATTTATTTTTGAGAGAGAGACAGACACACACAAACACACACAAAGCATGAGTGGGGAAGGGGCAGAGAGAGAGGGAGACACATAATCCGAAGCAGGCTCCAGGCTCCAAGATGTCAGTACAGAACTCAGTGTCAGTACAGAGCTCAATGTGGGACTCGAACCCACGAACCATGAGATCATGACCTGAGCCAAAGTCAGGCACTCAACCGACTGAGCCACCCAGGCACCCATTATTATTATTATTTTTAATGTTTGTTTTTGAGAGAAGGCAGAATATGAGCGGGGAAGGGGCTGAGAGAGAGGGAGACACAGAATCCGAAGCAGGCTCCAGGCTCCAAGCTGACAGCACAGAGCCCAATGCAGGGCTTGAACCCCCGAACTGTGAGACCATGACCTGAGCCGAAGTCCGATGCTCAGCTGACTGAGCCACTCAGGCATCAAACTTATCATTTTATTATTTTTTTCTTAATGTTTATTTTTCAGAAAGAGAGCTCACGCATGGGCAAGCACTAGTGGGGGAGGGACAGAGTGAGAGGGAGAGCGAGCATCCAAAGCAGGCTCTGTGCTGACGACAGACAGCCCTATGCAGGGCTCGAACTGTGAGATCACGACCCGAGCCAAAGTCGGATGCTTAACTGCGCCACCCAGGCACCCCTCAAACTTACCATTTTAATTTTAATTTCCCTGATAAACTCATTAAATAGAGCATATTTCATATGCTTTTTGGACATTTGAATATCTTCTCTTGTGAAACGTCTCTCCGAGTTCTTTTGCCCATTTTGTTGTTGTTGTTGTGTCTTTTTCTGATGGATTTGTAGGAATTCTGGTTGCAGAGCCTTTGTCGTGTGCACATATGATGATTATCTTCTCCCTTTCTGTGCGTTATCTTTTGCCTTCTTAATGGCATCTTCGGATGACCAGAAGTTCTTCATTTTAATACAGTTCAATTTATCATTGTTGCGTTTACATTTGTGTGTTCTGTTTAAGAGCGTTTCTCTGCTGCAAGGTCATATAGATGTCCTCCTAGGCCACTTAATAGTTTAAAAGTGAGGTCCCGGGGCTGTCTTGAAGGAGCAAGGACAGGGAAGTATGTTCGACAGGGGCGGGCAGGGGAGACGAGCCTTATGGCCAAGCTGTACTCCACGCTGCCCTGATGGAAAGAGAACTCCCATCTTTAACTGCCTAATGAGGAAGCTTGGGGCTCAGAAAGGTTACAGGATTGTGCAGCTAGTGACTGTCCTTGGACTTGAACCTGGACCTCCTGCCTCCTGATCAAGTTCACCATCCGCGGGCTCTGAGAATTGAAGTAAGCCAAAGAGGGTCTTCGAATCCCCCTTTCCCTTCTCACGTGTCTGCGTAGCTTTGCAGGAACACGACCGGGGAATGCGTTGCCTGCGGAGGGGGCAGTTGTTCCTCCGAGAGCCCTTCCTGACAGCGTCACTACCGACGCAGACAGCCCTTTTTGACCTCTGCGGCCTGATGCCTGAACGTGACCACATTCTGCTTTGTCGTTTCTAGGCTCACCTACCAGTTGCTCTTGGACATTGGGGCCCTGAGCTTGGCCATGGCTATGGGTCTGATAATTGGTCTTTTGACAGGTAAGTATGAGACCACCCTTCTTCCGCTTGGTGCAGGGCACAGGACCCGGCTTCAGAGTGCCCCTGCCCCACGGCTGGGGCCCGGCGCTGAGGGGGTTCTCCGTGAACCCCCACAGCTCCAGCCAAATGAGGCAAAACGCTCGGACCTTGATTCACAACAAAAACGGAACCACATCATTTCAGCATTGGAAAGGCCCTCAGAGGCCGCTTGCTGTAGGTGTGGAGTCTGAGGGCCAGAGAAGGTAAGAGACTTTCTTGAGGTTGTAAGTAGGAGTGAGTGGCAACACTGCAGCCTCGTAAGCACAGGGCTGGTGACTTCACCCAGTTTTGTGCAGAAAGCAAGGGAAAGCCTTATGCCAAAAAGCTTGCCTTTATTCCCCGAGAATACTCGTAGTGTTATTTCATTCAGTAAACATTTATTCAGTATCAGCCATGAGCCAGACATTATTCTTAGGCACGAGGGGCACAGAGTGAGCAAAACAAGTTCCCTCATCTCGTGGGGCTGATGCGCTAGTGGAGGGGGCAATAAATAACAAACGGGGAGAGTATTCACCATGTCAGAGATGGTAAGTGCTATGAAGAGAGACAACTCAGGGCAGAGGAGCAGAGAGTCAGTGTGAGGATGGGGTGCTCTTTTGGAAGGGGAGGCAGCGTGGGGCCCCTGGGTCGGCTAAGTGTCCGACTCGGTGTCTGCTCAGGTCCTGATTTCATGGGTGTCAGATCGAGCCCTGGGTCGGGCTCCGTGCTAAACGTGGAGGCTGCTTGGGGATTCTCTCCCTCTCTGCCTCTCCCTCTCCCTTTCTGTCTCTCTGCCCCTCTTCTCTCTCTCAAAATAAATATTTTTTAAAAAGGCCTTCCCTTCCCACACTGTCTAATAAGTTGACCTTTAAGTAGAAACCTGAACAGAGAGAGGGAACAAGACCTACCGTGTGTCTATTTGGCAGAAGAGCATCCCATGAAAAGAAATAGCGAGTGCAAAGGCCCTGAGGCAGGAGCAAAGCACGCTCAATGTGGCTGATACGGATATAGTGAAAGGGAGAGTGGCAGGGGTCGAGAACGGTGTGGTAATAAGGAGCTGATCATCCTGAGATGGGAAGCCTTTAGAAATCTTTAAACAGAGGCTCAAAGTCTGCGCTTGCTCCTGCAGTATGACAGGATAGCACAGAACCTCAGGGAGTTACTCATTTGCCCGTCTTATTTATACGCTAGGTGAAAGGATGCTTTCTGTCCAGAACTGCCCATCTTTATTCTACAAGCAAACAGCTTTATTGGTTAGATATTCGTATGCTGTTTCCCTAAGCAGGGAATGAATGCCAACTAAGAGAGGAAATAGCGCTAACAGATACAAAGGAGCTGCATGGCCACGGGCGTATCAGTTTACTCTCTCTGGGCCTGGGCTTGGGAGGCTTCTCTGGAAAATGAAAGGACCGTGGTAACTGATCACTGGGCTTCTTTTCTGCTCCAAAACCAATATGAAGGCCCTCTTTGGAATCGCCTGGGTGATTTCAGACAGCAAGACTGACTTGAATCACTTTAATATACCGACTGGCCTCAACTTTCATCAGAGTCGAGGTGATTAATTAAATACAGATGAGAAAAATGCCTCCCTCTGTAAGTTGGCATCCTGTCCGTGGGGGCAGTCCAGTCCAGAGTAGGGGTACAGATTTAGCGAGCGAAAATACAAGGTGCCCGTTTTTTAAATTCAAAATTAACTGAGCATCCTGGATTTTAACTGGCATCCCTCCCCTGGACTATGACACCATTCACCATTGTCCCAGTAGTCCCAAAGTGACACTGACGTGCGCCTGGGAGGGCCTGTTTTTAACGCTTCACTGAACAAACCGCAGGGTCCATGCCTGTGGGAGGGAGAGAGGGTGACGGGCACTGAGGAGGGCACTTGCTGGGATGAGCACTGGGTGTTGTATGGAAACCAATTTGACAATAAATTGTTAAAAAAATAAAAAATGCTTCACTGGAATCCAAAAAGAGAGTGGAAGAAAAGTGTTCCTTTAGGAGTCAAGACGGATGAGCGTCCTCTTCCCCTGTGGCTGGTGAATAAGAAACTGTGAACAGGGGAAGGGGAAGGAGGCTGCTGAGCAGCCAAGATGGCACCTCGCCCACTCCCTAAAGCCGAGCATTTTACTTGTCAGGAGGCCCCTGATTTGGGGCCTGTCTACATTTACTTAGGAAACAATCCTGTGGGGGCGCCTGGGTGACTCAGTCAGTGAAGCGTCAACTTTGGCTCAGGCCACGATCTCTCCATTCGTGAGTTTGAGCCCCGTATCTGGCTCTGTGCTGACAGCTCAGAGCCTGGAGCCTGCTTCGGATTCTGTGTCTTCCTCTCTCTGCCCCTCCCCTGTTCATACTCTGTGTCACTCTCTCTCAAAAATAAATAAATATTAAAAAATTTTTGTAAAAGAAAAACAAAACAATCCTATCAAGCATGGTTGTTGGGTTTCCCAGCTCGGGCAGATTAGGAATGGCAGGTTAGGGGCGCCTGGGTGGCCCAGTCGGTTGAGCGGCCAACTTCGGCTCGGGTCATGATCTCACGGTCTGTGAGTTCGAGCCCTGCATCCGGCTCTGTGCTGATGGCTCAGAGCCTGGAGCCTGCTTCAGATTCTGTATCTCCCTCTCTCTCTGCCCTTCCCCTGCTCACACTCTGTCTCTATGTCTCTCAAAAATAAATAAATGTTAAAAAAAATTTTAAAAAATGACAGGTTAGAGGTGGGATAAGTTTATAGAGGTAAGGCACCTGGTAGAAGTTAGAGGTCAGAGCAGACAGCCTAACAGAAGAAAAGAAATTCTTAAAGCCAGACACTAGAACATGGGCTACTGAGAGAAGCCAACAGCTACGTACTTTCTCTGCACCATGCGTTTCATAAATGGATGTTCCTAGCAATAGTTCCGATTAAAAAAAAAAGAGTTTGAATGTGTTTAGTGTTGTCTCGTAAGACAAGAACATATAGTCGATTGTGAATGGATTTTCATCAGTGATGAGTAAGCCTCAGCTATCTGGAAAGTTCATGTAGGTGTTAGAGATCATTTCTGAGTAATTCCAGCTAAATGTAGGTTGCCCCTACATGCCAAGATCAGCTAAAGGTGCGCCCGACAAAAGGAAAATGTGAGTAAGTACATGCCTACTCTTGTGAATCTTACTATTTAATACATGAGGACCGATCATCATTAAAAATATACAGATAAGGGGCGCTTGGGTGGCTCAGATGGTTAAGCATCTGACTTCGGCTCAGGTCATGATCTCGCGGTTTGTGAGTTTGAGCCCCATGTCAGGCTCTGTGCTGCAGAGCCTGGAGCCTGCTTCAGATTCTGTGTCTCCCTTTCTCTCTGTCCCTCCCCTGCTCACATTCTGTCTCTCTCTCAAAAGTAAATAAACACGAAAAAAAAAAAGAAAGGTAAGCAATCACTTCATGTATCCTGGGAAATTCAGCCAACTTTGTGCAGCTGGAGGAATGCACAGGGCCAAGCTCTCTGGGCAGGGGCAGGACGGGTGGAAAGAAGAGTAGGCACAAAAGCAAGTTGGTAAAAAGTGCTTTCCTAACTGTGTGGGTGGAATCTTGAGCTGAGGTCATGGAGAGTTTATTGGAGCTGGTGACGCAGGGCCTGCCCAGGACCTGCCGGGGCGCCTGATTGGGGTTGCTGTCCATGGTAGCTCCTGAGTTCCAAATGGATCCGCTTTTAGGTAGGGCGCCGCCTTCTCTCCCATCTTGGGAAGCAGGTCAGATCCGCGGCCATTGCCTGCCTCTCGCCATCATCTTAATCCTTTGGAGATAATTGCTGTTGCCAGTTTCTTTTTTTTTTTTTTTATTTACTATTGAGAGACAGAGAGAGAGACAGCATGAGCAGGGGGGGCAGAGAGAGGGAGAGACACAGAATCCGAGCGGTCAGCACAGAGCTCGACGCGGGGCTCAAACTCACAAACCACGAGATGGTGACCTAGGGCCAAACTCGGACACCTAACCGACTGAGCCACCCAGGCGCCCCTGCCAGTTTCTTTTAAAAGATGTCTATAGAATTAACTAAGCTGGTCCAGAAGGACAGTGCTCCAATTTGTCCGTCTCCTGGTTATAGAAGAAAAAGGGATTTCTGTGGAGATAACCATTGCTGGCATCTGATATTTTGATTAATTTTGAGATAACAAATGCGGTGCTCTAAATGTTTAACGTGTAATTATGAATTTTAACAGGTTTGGTCTTAAACCTCAAAATATGCAGAAGATCTCATGTGTCCAGATATTTTGATGACCAGACTTTCTGGGAGGTAAGATTTTTAACCTAATATCATAGATTTTGAGTGAAGGAACTCAAAAAGATATCTGTTGTATCTGTTTCTGTGTTGACTGGGTGTTTGTGAGAACAAAATAAAAACAAAACGTGCGTGACCGCGTGTATACGTGTGTCGGTGAGGGCTGGGGAGGGGGTAAAGGTTGCCGTTTCCCTGACGCCTCAAAGCCATCGAGGGCCAGAGACGTGAGAACTCCTGCTGGCCACACTTGTCCCATCTGGAGTCATGAAAGTGGGCACGTAGTCTCTGTGACATGAAGGCGAGAGAATCCCACCAGGCAAGGGCCAGAAGTCTGTTCCCCTCATTTCACAGACGTGCTGAGTGGAGCCATGACTGTCCAGGGTCTCACAGGGCACGTGTGGCACAGCTTGATCTAGAACACAACTCTTGATAAATTACAGCTAGCGGACACAAGAAAACTTACACTAGAGGAGTCTGGGATCATCGAGCCTGAGAACAGAGAGCTCAAACGATGCAGCAGCTGCTGCGGGTCTGTGTTCCGCGTGGCAGTTGTTATCATGACTAGGCTAGGAAGAGGGTCAGGGCCCGTCTCCTGGCACCCCGCTGCCCTCCTCCCTTTGACCTACTCGCTCACATTTCACTAAGAACTCTGAGGCGTGTAGGGCGCCTGGGTGGCTCAGTTGGTTAAGAACTCTGATACGTGTCACCTTCGGTAACTTCCATTTGATGCTGAGGTTGACCGGGCAGACACTGCAAAACTGTAAATGGGAGTTTGGGGCTGACAGAGGTCAGGCTAATGCCCAGCATCGCACCATTGTGGGTGGCAGAGACAGGGCCAGGAACCAGGCCTCCAGCGTCCCAAGCTGGTCCCTTCTCCAGCTGGCCATGCCAAGATACTGACCACGAAAGGGACAGAGACCCAGCCTTATTATGGACGGGCCTCGGCATTAGTGTTTGTGGAGGCGAAACAGAGAACCGGCCTCTTCTCCTTTTCCTCCCTTCTTCATCTCTTCTCTTTCCTTGTCTTCTCTTCAAACAGCTTTATGGAGGTATAACTGACAACAAACACATATTTAAATATATGATTTGATACATTTCAACATACTTATCTGCCCATAACACCATCACCGCCACGTTTCCTCATGCCTCCCTGAGGCCACTCCCTTCCTGCCCCACCTCATTCCATCCCCAGGCAACCACCCAACTGCCTTCTGTCCAATAGGTTGGTTTACATTTTCTCCAGTTTTATAAAAATGAATCACACGGAACATTCTTCGTCTGGCATCTTTTCGTCAGCATCATTATTCTTGTGAAGCGTCCCATCTTGTACCAGCTTTTCCTCTAGCTGGTCTCTCCCAGTCCCTGCAAGTGCTCCTGTCCCTCTGGCGGTAGCAGGGTCATCTAGTGAAAGAATTACTCAGAAAACTGGTTCAATCCATCCATTCATTGCACAGGTATTTATTGAGCAACTACTATATGCCAAGCATTCTCCTAATTAACCAGATATGCCACAAACAGGACAAATGTCCAGCTCAATTACTTGAGTTGCAATAAATATTTGCTGAATAAATGAAGGCAATTTGAGGAACCCCGCCTCACACTAGCCACTGCAGCAGCAGGTGAGGTGGGACAATGACTACAGCCTGTCCTGCAAGGTATCACGTAGGCAAGTTCCTCGACCTCTCTTACTGGTAAAATAAGAATGGTAATCTTTGTTCTACCTCACTGGGTTGTCTGGAAGACCAAACGAGAGGTAATAATGTCTGTAACTACATTCTGTAAGATGCAGAGCAGCCCATGAATGTGAAGTGGGGGGTTAGCCAAGCACGAAGGAATGCATAGTGTAATAGTTACCATTTATTGTAAGCCCCCGGTTTCCAGTGTTGTGCTAGATGCTCTGCAACATTATCTGACTTTTATCCTCACAATAACCACGCACAAGGGTAAGGATCCCTGCCTCAAAGATGAGGCGTAACTTGTCCAAAATGTTAGAGCTAGTCAGTAAATGGGAAAGGAGGGATTGAACTGGTGTCTGGCTCGGAAGACACAGCGTGTGTGTGTGTGTGTGTGTGTGTGTCTGTGTGTCTGTGTGTGTTGTGGAAAGTTACTGGAGAACAGTCACTTCTTGCCCCGCTATTCTGAAATCGTGATGTACTTTCTTACAGCTGGGTAGAGCCATTCACTCAGCAGTATAATACAACTTTCATTTGAAAAGCCAAATATCCATTAAAGAGGCAAGAATTCAAACTTCCAAAGATGACAAATCCTGGGGTGATTTTTTCTTTTATGGTAAACCATCCAAAAAGACATTTTAAACATTATCAGATCTCCTAATGCACCTCAGGGAACCAGACTCCTGGGGGTTGGAAGGGACATTCCTTCACCGGCTGCCTAGACCATGCCTGGTGGTTTTGGGAATGGGGCATTCGCTAGTCCCCAAAGGTCCCCCATCTCGTCCTCGACGGTTCTATTACTGATTAATCATTTTTTCACTAATTAATTCCATTTAAGGTATTAACCTGATATATGACAGAGCTCTTGTGCGGAGAGCCGGGGAGAAAAACCTAAATGAAATACAGTTCTGCATATACTAATCCTCTGTCTTCCTGTAGAGGACAGTGTTCCTAACTCGGATACTGATTCACAGAAATTCAGTTCATAACAGTATTTCATGTGGCTTGTGCCTTCATTAAGAGAGTAAGTTCCTTCCTTCAACTTTTTATTTGTTTAATAACCCACGGATTTTATTTTGTGCTTTCCAAAGCACAAGGACTCACTGACATCCACTTATTAAAATTAATCCCACCGTTAACCTTTCTGCAGAAAATAGCTTCGTTGTGAGTCTGCCGCAGGCAAGCCCCTGTTCTGGGTACTGTGGGGGGCGGGGGGTGCAGAGAAACTAGGGCTTTCCCCCTTGGAGAGCCTGGATCTTTCTATGTACACAGCTCTGTTCAGAACCGAATGCGAGCCGCTGGCAGTAGCTGCTGGAAGGAGAGGAGGGAAAATCCGGAGTCTGGGGAGGTCAGGGAAGATGGAGCTTGGGGTTGTGTTGGGTTTGGCTAAGTGACAGGAAGTGAAAGAGTTCCAAGCAAGGGGGAGCTTGTGAGCAAGCACAGGAGGAGCACGAAGCCATCTGGCTCGGCAGAGAGTTGGTGAGGGAAGGACGGAGGTAGGCTAGAGCCGCTAGACTCGCCCTGCAGGCAGTTGGAAGCGTCTGGAAGTCTCAGTGGGGAAATGGTACAGATCACGTTTGAGAACTGAGTAGAGTAAGATGGAGCTTGCAGGATGGATTCGGAAACGAGCGCAGATACGCCGAAGATGGTCCGCTGGCTTCGGAACAAGTATTTGCAGTTTATTTCTAACACGATCTCATTGCCAAGAAATAGAACCACCACCACCAAGTTAGCACGAAAATACCTCAGAACGTGTTAAGAGTTCCTCCTGCTGTTTTCTGTAAGAGTCTCGAAACCTAGCCTTGTCGCACGGGTATCACCCCTGCTTCTGATTCAAAATAAATGTTCTAGACGCACAGTAAGGATCCAGCAAATGCTTGCTCAACAAAAACGAGGAGAGGCGGCTTTTAGAGCAAAGTAGGAAAACAGATTAGCAGTCTGCCAACGGACTCCTCTCCTCCTGGAGCGGCCCCTGCGGAAGAGGATTGTTCTGGAATGTGGATCTGAATTCAAGTCCCAGCTCCCTCGCTAGTGCCTTCAGGCAAGGCGCTTTCCTTCTCTGGGGCTCGGTTTCTCCGTTTGGAAAACGGGCTCAAATTCCACATTCCGGAGTCAGATCCGGGTTCTGCCACCTCTTGGTCTGGGATCCTCCGAGCTTCGGTGACCCCATCTCTGAAAGGGAGGGAGTGATAGTACTACCTCACTAGGTTGTCGTAAGGATTTAAAGGAGATACTGTGTGTGAAATGGTAGCACAGATCCACAGAAACACACTCCGTAAGTGTTAGCTACTCTCACTTCCAGCTCTAGAATTCTGGGATCCACGTCACTCAACACGCAGTAACGCAGGACGGGTGCGACACGGCACAACCCAAGAACTTAGGATACGTTCAGCTTGCAGAGAAGACCCAAAGGAGACCTAAGGACAGTCTTCAGATACTTCAGACAGTCATGTAGAAAAAGGAAACTATGCTTTTCTATGCTTCTCCACAAAGAATTTAAGTCGGCCCGGCGGGCAGTGCTGTGTGCATGTCCAACGATTTGATCATGTCTGCAAAATGGAATGAGCTGCTTTGTATGGTAGTGTGTCCTCCGTCACTGGAGACATTCAAACAAAAGCCGATCGCTGTTTATCCATGAGTTGTGTAAAGAGCTGTAAGAATCGAGATCTATCTAAGAGCGCGTCCCATTCAGGTTTTATGAAAGACCCTCTGATAAGATCGTTGTGATGAGACAGCATTTTGGTCCACACGTAAGTTTCCAAAGACCAGACTCAGTATGTGTCCAAAATTTAAGAGTGTAAGGGCTCATCTGTAATAAAAATGTTTGCTTTGCTTTTACAGTTTCCTCATTTGGCCGTTGGATTTTGAGCAAAAGCATCCGGGAGGAAGAAGTCCTGTCTGAAACCGAGACCGCCTCCTCTCGCTGTTGCTCACCTTTTTTTGTGAATGAGACGCTCTTTACGGCGACGTCTCCTTATGTACAGTGAGACAAGGTCAGAGATAAATTTGGTATTTAAAAAAAGATTAAAAATTTGCTTGAATGGTAATTTCATAATAGTTCAAAATAAATGTTTGGTTTCATTCAGGGTGATGCTGTCAGTATTTTCTTGGGTTCAGATGCATAATTAAGGTATTAGTTCAATTTTTTGTTTAAACACACACATTTAACTTCATTGGTTTAATTTTTTTTACCGTTTATTTATTTTTGAAAGAGTGACAGAGTGAGCACATTGGAGAGCTGGGGAGGGGCAGAGAGAGAGGGAGAGAGAATCCCAAGCAGGCTCTGCGCTGTCAGCATGGAGCCCAACGCAGGGCTTGATCTCAGGAACTGTGCGGTCGACCTGAGCCAAAATCAAGAGTCGGATGCTCATCTGACTGAACCACCCAGGCGCCCCAGTATTGGGTTTCATTTTATTGACAATTCTTAGATTCTTTCTCATGCTCCACAAAGTGCGTCGTGCTACCCCGTGAACTCTTGTCTACGTCAGCAGAGCGGCTGATCTACAACCGGGAGAAATTAAGAATTCACTTATATTTAGTCCTATAGTGCGGACACTGCGTTTCTATCCCAGCAGTTTCACAAAGTTCTCATTCCCGGAGCACAGGGGAAGATGTTGTGGTCAATTATGGAGATACACTGACTCGAGATTTAAAAACTAGTTCTGTGTATGACCTTGAGAAATGGAGGTTTCCACTGTCTGGTTCCTCCATCTGTAAAAAGAGAAGGTAGACCTTCAGCCACCTTCTCCAATTCTCTAGAAACCCACCGGGAGTGACTGGCTGTGGGACGGCAGCGACACGGCCATGAACGCAACCGTGTCTTTGAGCAGGCCGAGGCCCGGCAACGCTGCAGGCACAGGTGCTGGAAGGCCACGTGGCTGGGGGGGAGAAGAGTACCACAAACTTAAATCATCTGAGAGAGATTCTGTGTTTCGTGAAGGGCTGACTGTAGCAAGTTTCATGAGAGAAAACATTTCAAGCTATAGTTCTGAAGAACGTGGATCCCATAGTTAGCTTGTTGATTTAAAACAAGATTCCCATTTTGCCAAGGTTCGTGGGGAGCCTGACAGATTATAGGGTTCCAAAGAGAAACAGATTACAAGCATTCTCAGTAGTTAATGTCTGTAATTATAACTGAGCTTGCTGGTCTATTTTGAGGTCAGTGGCTCCGTACGGAGGTACGAGGACACCTGGAATCCAACTGACTGTCAGACGAACAGCAAAAACTTCTGTCGCCTGAGTAAAGCCTAGTGTCAAGTGTCTCCCCTCTTTCCTTCTAAAGTGTCTCGCCTCTTTCCTGGCGGGTGTGGAGGGACTGTCAGCCTCCCGCCACGACCATGTGTCGTAGCGGAGTGGCTGCCAGCCCCCGGCTCCCCCACCAGTGGCACCGAAGGGACACTTCTGAGCAGCCTTGTGGCTGAAATCGGGAGCTTCTCTCTTCCACACGTTCCCTCGCCCCTCGCTACTGAAACGTTCGCAGTGTTTTTGGCAAAACTGTAGAAACCAAACACAAAGAACAGCAAGAAAGAATTCTGACCACTGCATAGATTTAAAAACATGAAAATGTTTATATTTTATTTAACACCTGACAGAGGAGGCCACACTGACACAGACATGTTAGAGCGTCGGAGCGCGTGAGCTGCAGTTTTGGACCCTGGGTATGACCAACGCTCACGTAAGATGCAGCCACAGTTTCTTCTGCAATACATCTTTACAAGTTATACCATGATAAAACTAAACAAAAATTACTCCTGTGGCGTATCTTCAACCTTTTATAAGTAAATCCAATGCATACCACAATAGATTATTGTTTTTTTCATAGGAAGTTCTCATGATTTTAGTATTACACAAATTGAAGCAGAGACCACACTCGAAAATGAGTTTAGAAAATGGCATTACAAAAACCTGGGAGTGAGTAGCAGAAGACCCGCACAGGGCTGCCGCGAAGGAGGCCGGACGTCCTCACTGCCACAGGTCTTCCGTGCGGCCGAACTTAAAAACCAGTCCTCTGCAAATGCAAGAAGAAACATCACATCTAGTTGAGTTTGGGGATAAAACGAGTACGTGAGATCTGGAGAAGGTGGGAAACTAGCAACAAAGAATTGAGGAGTTGTGTGCAAAGCGCCATGGACTGCATCAGAACAGACGCCGATCATGTGCGATTAACCACCAACTCCACCACGTCCTTCGCTTCCGGGTGCCGGAGATGTAGGTCACTCTTAAAAAGTTAACCAATGTTTAGTATGTAATCATTATATGTCTAATGTTATCATATTCATTCAACAAACCTTTCTTAAGTGTAGACTGTTAGATGCTAGGGCTACAAAGATGGGTAAGACACAGTGTCCCTGCCCTCACGGTGTTTCCGTTCCCGAGGACGCCACATGGTAATGGCAGAGAGGGGTGAGGAGGGGGGAAGAGGTGCAGACACCAAATGCTGAGGGAGCACAGAAACCTACAGAGCTTATTCAGCCTGCGTGTGTTAGAAAAGGAGGCTCGGAGGCAGTAATATTGGAGCTGGGCTTTGAAGGGGAAGCAGGAGTCCCGAACGGGAGATTGGTAGGGAAAGCAGCGAGCCTGATGAAGGTAGAGGTTTTAGGAGAGGAAACAGCGGATTGAAAGGCAAAGAGGAGTAAAAGCCCAGGGAGCCTTGGGGAAAGCCCAGGAGACCGTGGCCTCGGAACACGCCCACACAGAACGTACAATCCGGGGTTTAGGCAGGGGAACTGCCGACACCTGTCTTCAAGGTTTCGGCTTAAGAGGGGCAAGAGGGCAATTACACGCACAAGACGCCACCTGTCTAGGTCTAGAACTATACATACACGTGACGGTATCTGAACAGAACAGGGAGGAGTCCCGTGTGGCTCCATTATACCTTAAGAGAGAAGAAACAGGGAATGAGGCGGCCAGGATTTGGTAAGCCAACTGACCAGGGTGGCAAATTGCCCCCAGGGGCTTACGCGTCGTCAGTGAGTCGAGGGGGCAGGTGCCAGCCTGTGCGCTCTGCTCCAGGGGGCAACTGAGGCTCACTCTCAGCCCGTCTGTGAAATGGGGCCACGCGGAGCTGCGTCCCCTACTTGAAAGGAACAACTATTTGCCTCCAGCTCATTGTCGCCATGCAGGGCTCAGGGTTGTCGGCTCTTCCCGTTTTTGAAGAAAAACCAAAAATTCAGATTTTCATGTAAAAATCTCTTGATTTTTCAACGTCACCTCAATAAAACAGGAACTACTGTATAGGTTAAACAAGAGACAACCCTGGACAGAATTTGGCAGGATGCCCACTAGTGCTGAATTCTTCTGGAGATGCCTCCAAGTTTTGAAAAATTTTAAGGTGGGAAATGACAGGATTAGAGGCAAGTTTCTAGAAGGAAGAGTGACACAGGAAAACTGGATGCAAAGGAGGAACCAATTAGGGACGTGAACGGCTCGGGACGGGATGGTGGTGACCGAACAGGAGAAAGGGACGAAAAGGGAACACGTCTGGGACAATTCAGAGGCAGGCTGACAGACCCCGGATGTGGGGGGCAAGCGTGAGGACAGAACGAAGACAGGAGGAGACGCCAGTGACGTATATGGTGGCTTTCACTTTGTTTCCCACCCGCTCCCCAGTTGCCAGTGTACGCTTCAGGTGAAGCCTGCAATCCTAATGCTCAGTTTGCCCTTAGCAGAGGAAACCCTTGAGTGTTTTTTGATGAAAACAAAATTGCCACCAGGAAACCGTCTATACACTCTCTGGCAAGTATGCTAATTTCTCTTATAAAGGATTTCCTAAAGCTCCGCGAAGTGATCTGGTCTCGGATCTTCTGGTCAGTAGGAGGCCCTTACCCTCCAGACGGCTCGAATGAGACACACTTCAGAATACTCCTCGTCAGATGTAAACCGTAATCTGAGGAGTTTCTTGGGCAAAAGCCAGTCCCTCCTATGCTGTCAGACGGTCACCTTTGGTACTGACATCTGTGTGTGATTTCTGAAGCCGCAATCTCTCAGCTGTTGCCGAGCATCGTTCTGTCAGGAACCAGAACGGTAGGCTGCAACTCTCCTCGCAACAGTGCCTGTTTGTTGAATTTAATTTCACCTTGCTTACAGGATTTTCAAAAACCCTAATTCGTTTTTAGACTTAATAGGGTCAACAGTACCAAATGAGAAACTAACCAGACTTGCTGCGTATTAGAGGGATTTGTCATAATTTGAGACAAGTCAATGACTGCTTTCCAGGGTTTTGTGACTCATGAAAACTGCTCTATGAACTTAACATGCGTCTTCCCTCATTGGAAGAGATACACATTTCCCGAAAACCTTTCCCCTCGCTTCTCTGCTCCTCCTTGCTGTGACAGTGACTCCTCTGCCACAAGCAGCATCTCGGGGGGAACCTGTTTCGTCCTTCCTCGCTGCCAGAGTAAATAATGATAAAGAAGGCTGCCGTGGCCCCTCCCTGGCTGGTTCTCAGTAAACACCCCCCCCAGCAAGCTTTTCTCACACACCCTTACGCTACCCTCCTTTGGCTGGAGCTGCGGGGCACCGAGTTCTCCGAGCGCCTCTACCCTGTGGAAATAGTGGATAGTGAGCTCAGGAGGCTTGGTCCTTCTTTACAGAGGGTGGGAAGCTCAGGCAGGGAAAAGGGCAGACCCTCAGTATCCACGAAAGAATGAACATTAGAGAAGATTATTGATGAAAGTATTAAAGTTTTTAGGGGATTTTGTAATCTTCTAATTTGTCATTGTTTCAGAAGGATAGACAATGTTAGGATTTGTCCCCACACCTCAAATCTCATGCGTAGGTTCTAGTAACCAAGGATAGAAAGAACTATAAAATGCACCCAGGAACAACATTTTAAGGAGAAAAGGTTTTAAGCAGCTTTCCTTGAAAGTAACTGTTAGAGATACAGATTTAAAATGAACATCGTCCTGGTGAATGGATAAAGATGTTGTACACACACACAGTGGAGTGTCACTCGGCAGTCAGAAAGAACGAAATCTTGCCATTTGCAACTACGTGGATGGAACTAGAGGGTATCATGCTAAGCGAAGTTAGTCAGAGGAAGACAAATATCATATGACTTCCCTCACATGAGGACTTTAACATACAAAACAGATGAACATAAGGGAAGGGAAGCAAAAATAATATAAAAACAGGGAGGGGGACACAGCATAAGAGACTCCTAAATACAGAGACCAAACCAAGGGTTGCTGGAGGGGTTGGGGGTGAGGGGAGGGGCTAAATGGGCGAGGGATATTAAGGAAGCTACATGTTGGGATGAGCGCTGGGGGCTCTACATAGGGGAGGAATCACTGGAATCGACTCCTGAAATCACTGTTGCCCTAGAGGCTAACTTGGATGTAAACAAACAAACAAACAACAAACAAACACTGTCCTAAGCGAAATAAGTCAGTCAGAGAAAGATGCCTATCATACGATTTCACTCATATGTGTAATTTAAGATACAAAACAGATGAACATAAGGGAAGGGAAGCAAAAATAATATAAAAAGAGAGAGGGAGACAAACCACAGGAGACTCTTAAATACAGAGAACACACTGAGGGCGGCGGGGGGGGGGGGGGGGGGGGGAGGGGCTGAGTGGGGGAGGGGCCTCAAGGAGGGCGCTTGCTGGGATGAGCACTGGGTGCTGTAAGTGACGAATCACTAAATTCTACTCCTGAAAAACTATATATTTTGATAAAAAAGAAGAATGTAAACACTCTTTTTAAGGAAGAAAACTGTAGGCAAATAAAAAACAATGAAGTAAAGGGAACACTGCCAGTGTTCTGTCACTAAATCTGCACAAATCCTAGTTCTTCCTGAAAGGGGACACGGTGGCAGTTTAAAACATCAGGGTTTGTTCCCAAGGTTGGCAACAAACCGGCTCATGTATGAAAGTACCTTTCTCAGCCTCATTCTTTACGTTTTGTGACATAACAGGGGAGGGGCACAGGACAGGGTAAATTAAGCAACTAAACAGAGTAAGTGACTTAAAGGAAACAATTATAAGAATTTAAAAAATAGGATGAAGAATGCACGAGAAACTTACCCAAAAAAGATGAAGGCGTTTTGGAAAAACACAGCAATTCCAGGGTATACGATGGCTTTTTCTGCAAAAATAGGTGTAAACACTTAGCTTCTGCTATACTGGCGAGCAGCAGTTTCCCTGCCTTATGTCACCAAATTTTCTAGTAACCGTGGTTGGTTATTGAACGACATCTACGTGTGACAGTCCAGCGCCGGTTTAGTAAGTGAGAGCGCCATTCCTTCATTTAACAAATATTTAGCAAGTGCATATTATGTTCAGCACTGTAATGTGCTGAGAATTCGGCAGTAAATAAAACCGGCAACATATTTTCATCTTCATGCAGAGAATAAATAAGGAGAAACAAATGACGCGGGGTAAGGGAAGTGCAGTGAACGATGACACTAAAAACAACATTTTTTTTTTGAGAGGGAGAGAGCGTGTGAGCAGGGGAGGGGCAGAGTGAGAGGGAGCGAATCCCTAGCAGACTCCCTGGTGCCCACACAGAGCCGGATGTGGGGCCTGATCCCACGAACGGTGAGATCACGACTGAAGCCAAAATCAAGAGTTAGACACCTAAGCAACTGAGCCGCCCAGGCGCCCCCAGCATGACGGTGTTTTATACAGGTGGACGGGAAGACCTCATGAGAAGGGGACACTGGCATAAGGTCAGGGAGGATGTGAGGGCAGGGACCACGCAGAAGCGGAACGGAGGGCACAAACACTGGGAGGTGGGAACATGCTGGCACACCAGAGGAACGGCCACGTGCGCAAGAGAGAAGAGAGGAGACAGATCAGAGAAGTACGGGGGGTAGGGGGCAAATTGGGCAGGTGCATGTGTGCTCGCGTGTGCGTGCGCGTGCGTGTGTGCACACGCGCGCATGAAGACCCTGTAGAGCTCTGCGGTCACGGGGAGGGCTCTGGTTTTCACTCGGAGGGAGATGAGAAGCCGATGGAAGGTCTGACCAGAAAAGTAACATGAGCTGACCTATTTTAAGAGGACTCCTCCTGCGGCTGTGCTGCGGGGGTGGGGGGAGTAAAAGGGGTAAGGGGAGAAACAGAGCCCAACGAGGAAGCCATTCCAGGAAGTCAGACAAGAGACTACAATGGATTGGACCAGGGCGGCAGTAGTGGAGATGGTAAGAAGTGGTGGGACCCAGGGGGCGCCTGGTCGGCTCTGTCGGTAGAGCGTGCGGCTCTTGATCTCAGGGTTGTGAGTTCGAGTCCTACACTGGGTGTAGAGATTACTTAAAAACAAAACCTATAAAAACAAAGAGGTGGGAATCAGGATATATTTTAACAGCAGGATTTGCTGATGGCCTGAATGTGGGGTGAGGGAGAACAAGAGGGGTCATCTCTGACGGGCCTTAACCGCCCAGCGGTTTTGGCCTAAACGCCCGGAGGGACAGAGTAGCCTTTAGTGAGCATGGGCAGGACTGCCAGGGGAACAACTGTGCCAATTCATCCCAGATGGGAGCTGAAATCCTCAGAAGTTTCTACACCTGGAGCCGGCAAAGATTACTCATTAACTGACAAACGAAGGTGTGATGAACAGATGAATTATCAACTTTTTCTCGTAAGAGTTTTGACTTAATCTGCTTTCCAGAACAGCTGGTTTGCACGGGCCTTCGCTACTACAAGGCCACATGAAATATTCCACATCACTGGTGACAATGGCTCACAAAGATCCTACAGAAAGGCAACTTCTAAAATTACAGATCTCCTGCTAATAATTCTCAAAGCATAACCTGGCTCAGAAGCCCCTTTAGGAAAAAAAAAATCACTACAAGTTCCATGAGATAAACACATGCCTACAAAAAGGGGCTCTGCGTTAGTAACAGCTGTGTCCGGGAAAGAACCGTTACAAATACTTTTCTGTTCTTCTTTGAGCTCTTTTCTGTTGTCAGTATTCTACAATGAACGAGAATTACGGAATTCACATAAAAAAGTAAGTTTTGTTTTTAAAACATGGTGACAAAAGATTTTGTAGCAGCAAGAGAACTACTTAGCATAGTTTGTAAAATGCAAAAGCCTAGGTTCAAAAATTATATTTGTAGTATGATTATAACCACACAAAAAGACAAAAGAAGAGACGAAAGGAAATACACCAAAACATTTAAGAGCAGTACGTTATTATAGTCTGCTATGTTTTCTTTTTCTTTTCCACATTTTTGGTAACATGGTTTGAGCAAAAAATTATATGAACAACAAGAAACATCCATATTTAAAACTGCCTATATCATTCCTGTCTATAAGACGTAAACGATCTTACTAAAAATTCAGGAAGCCCATGATTTTAATCCGAGAACTACATTTTGTTCAAAGAAATAAAGGCTGGTTCAAACATGGGCTTGGTTAGATCTCTGCTGGTCCAGTTTTTGCAAATCATTAAGGCCGTATTTTTACTGTGAGAAGCACAGTTAATTTTACCTGGAACATTAAGGGATTTTCGCATTTTTCCGGGGTCCCTCAAGGTGAAATTTCCACTGGGGATCTAAGCAGGCCTTTTCTGGAAGGCCTTGCTGTCAAGCGGCCTGAGACAGCGGATGCACGGTAAGTGCTCGTCCACTTTCTAAAAGGAGATGACGTCATAGTACCAGGGAGGTTTAGCGCCATAAATTTTCATTCTAGGATGTTAGAGCTTTGCGGAGGCATCATTCAGCAAGTCAAAACTTGCCAAACAGCCGGAGAATATATATATTCTACTTTTGAGGTTTTTGGAAGCCAAAGAGAAGCAAAGTTTGGAGCTATGTCTCATTACTTCTAGGCTCTATTAGAAGAAAAAAACCAAAACAAAACAAAACAGAAGGAATACCAAAACCATACCAAACGCACAAAACAAAACACTGATGGAGTGAAGGGAGTTCCCAGGCATAAATGCTAGTAGCTGTCCCATCTAGCTGAAAAAAGCTTTATTCTGAAATAACCTGTGGTGCCTGGTTATTTAATAATAACCTGGGTGGCTCAGTCGGTTAAGCCTCCAACTTTGGCCAGGTCATGATCTTCTGGTTTGTGAGTTCGAGCCCCACATCGGGCTCTCTGCTGTCAGGACAGAGCCTGCTTTGGATCCTCTGTCTCCCTCTCTCTCTACCCCTCCCCAGTCCAGGGTCTTCCTGTCTCTCTCTCTCGGAATAAATAAACTCATAGAAAAATAAATAAATAAAATAACCACCTTCAGGGGCGCCTAGGCAGCTGGGTCAGTTAAGTGTCCAACTCGGTTTTGGCATCAGGTCCTGATCTCCCGTCTCATGGTGAGACTGAGCCCTGTGTCCTGCTCCGAGCGGACGACATATGGCCTGCTTGGGATTCTCTCTCTCCCTTGCTCTCCGCCCCTCCCCTGTGCTTGTTCTCTCTCTCTCTCTCAAAAGAAATAAACTGAAAAGAACCAACTTTAATGCACGACTTCAGCGATCCACCGAAGTCAAGTGGAAACTATGTCCTCTTACCTTTAGCGACATAACCTCCAAAGAGAATCCACATGGACGCGATCAGGGACCCGAAGGCCAGCATGAAACCAATGAACAGCCAGATGCGCGCACCTTGAAGGAAGGAACATTTTACCAGAACCGCTTCTCATACGGCAGCAGTCAGTTCAACCAACTTTTCAAAAGGAAAGCATAAACTAAAACAGAAAAAATGTATAATTGCCCTTGAAAGTCTAAAAACAGGAACGGAAGACGCGCTGAGCATCTTTCATCAGCGCAGACGCGGGCCTTTTTCTCGTCGGCGGGCCTGTGTTCTAAGTGCCTATAATTACTCTCCTTGAATATGAATACTGAGAGAAACTCCCCAACCATCCTATAAAAATCTCATAAAATATGTTTCATGTTTACAGGTTCATTCTCCATCTATTTTTAGAAGCTGTACTCCAAAATTTAGACTCCTCCAAGAGAACTTCGAGGCACTAACACGGGTATACTTAACAGAAAATTCATATTCAGTGACAGGTGAATGGGTAAGTCAGGCAGCAAAATAAATTCAAACTCATTGTGACTGGTGCTGAGGAAAGCTACACTAAAATTACGTGAACAGAGGAGGACGAACAAGTTTTAAATCACATTCATATAATATGTATGAAGATTTACTATAAAACAAACAGTCCTTAGATGAACTGAGAGGACTTTCTTTAATTAGGACAAATACATTTTAATAAAAACCCTGCCCTGTTCAATAAAACAAAGCAAACAGAATGCTATATTTAATTTCTGATTTCATCTCCAAATCATAAGAGCGTTATGAAAATAATAAGCTGATAGGTATAGATGTGGTATTAAATACAACGGACCCTGGACCTCCAGAGCCGTGGGTCTGACGAATGTCAGTTCGAGACAGGAGGGCCATAGTAAGTCCCGGCTCCGGCTATCACCGGCTTCTTAGTATCCATGCGGCCGCTAACGTCTGTCTGTCTGTCTGTGCGCTTATAGTTCACGATTATGGTGAGTCAGGGCTCCCGTGTCTCTGGCTACTTAAGTTCATCTATAGAGAGAGTGAACCAGAGAGTCTGAGAGTGCAGATCGGAGCTGACTCCTGCAGCTTCTCCTGTTCATTAAAAAAAGAAAAAAAAGTCACCTGAATTGTGCCTACTTATTTGTAGATTTGTTTTTTGTGTGGATGTAATACTTTGCCGGCCATTTAAACTGCTTAATAAATGTCCCCTCAGGTCTTCGCATGTACTGGACTCTCGAGGAAGCCGCCCCCACGCACGCTGAACCTGGCCTCCCTTGGGTGCGTTGGCCCAAGAGTCCAGGGGACAGGAGTCTCCATGGAGAGGGAAGGGAGGGGGCGAGCCTGAGCATCAAAATTCTATTATTCTACTCGGTTTTGCAAGATGACGAGTTCGGGAAGTTGGTCACACAAGGATGTGAACGCGTGTACCACCACTGAACCGTACGCTGAAAAATGGTCAAGATGGTGCATTTTTATGTTGTAGATTCCAATACACACCCCACACACTAGGATTCTAAACTATTTCTAAATGCCAAGCCGATCAAATAAGGCTGGCAAAAAAAGTGTATTCTCTACTAAACGCTGCCTTTTACTGCACACTGCACATACATTACTGCACGGGGTTATACACTCAAGACTGTGTATGCTACACTACACAGCCGATTTCGATTACATGTGACTTGTACCTTACGCCTTGAAACCTGTAACCTCTGCTCTAGACGGACCTCCATCTTCTCTCTGATTGAAGGGGTGAGGCGAGCGGCCCTTCCACGTAGAACGCTCACTTTCAAGGATGTAAACAGGAAGTCGTCGTTTACACCTATTTACCTGTTTGCCCCAGGCAACCTTCACTGTAACTATCACCTCGGACTTGTCCGTTTGAGACTGCATTAATCCTGTGTGAATAAAATAAAGCCAAGGTATCACGGTCTTTGACTCCAAGAGGAAACTACCCATGACATCAAATGACCAGATCCAATCAGCCAGAGCGCCTGGGACTTGCGGTCAGACCTCGTGAGTCCTGAGTAATAGGCTCATGTCAACTTGCGCGAGTCCCTTGAAGCAGATACCGTCTAAGCAGTGGTGACAGCCAGTGGTGACAGCCGCCAGAGCAGCAGAATTAACATCCCCTGGGAACTGATTAGAGAGAAAATCCCCGGCCCCGCCCCAGGCTTACTGAGGCAGAGACTCTGGGCAAGGGGCTCAGCAATTTGAGTTGTAACAAGTCCTTCAGGTGATTCTGACATTCACTGACATCTGAGAGCGAAATTTTCAAAATTATGTCTCACTTGTTACAGCTCAAGAGCAAAATCCTCAAAATTACGTCTTGCTACGATGGAACCATCTTTAGCTCGGTCCTATCTAGTTTTCCACTTGTGCGCATCAGACAAACTCACCCTGTAACGTGTGTGACAAGACACAGAGAGCGTGGAACCTAGACAACCCCGAAGGACTTAAAATTGGCTTTGGAATGAGTTTTTTGGTGATAACTCTGTACTTCAAGCCAAATAATAGCTTTTTGCTCTGAAGACATCATCAAAGGGATTCAAGTGGTAAATTCTTGGGTGTTTTTTTTTAACCCCTGATACACGTTTCAAACAGGAAATCTTTTGTTAACTTTCACAGAGAACCACTCTCAATCGAGATAACCTTGCTTTCTTTCGAAGTAATCGTTCGAAAATTTAAACATCACAGGACAATGTTAACAATATCCCAAGTTAAGAAGTTATAAAATTTTATACAATTATCTGTGTGTATATCTAGATCTCTGTATCTCTCCACTCCCGCGTGTGTGTGTGTGTGTGTACCACTAGAATGTAAGCTTCATGAGGGCACGGACTGGGTCTACCTTGTTTCCCATTTTTATTCTCAGTGCCCAGCACAGGGCTTGGCACATAGCAGGTGCCCCATAAATGTGCTATGTGAACCCTAACTTTTTAAATAATAATCTGAAGTCATCATTCATTCATTCAAATCTAGGTTTTAGAATGATTAAAATACTCAGATTATGTCCGGTGGTCTCTATTATCAACCACATTATCCAGTAAACAAAAGAAATACATTTTAAAAGAAGCTTAGTATTTTTTTCCATAAAAATTTTTTTAAATGTTTTATTTATTTTTGAGAGAGAGAGAGAGAGAGAGAGAGAGAGAGATCACAAGCAGAGGAGGGACAGAGAGAGAGGGAGAATCCGAAGCAGGCTCCAGGCTGAGCCGTCAGCACAGAGCCCAACGTGGGGCTCGAACCTACCAACCATGAGATCATGACCTGAGCCGAAGCTGGATGCTGAACCTATTGAGCCAGCCAGGCGCCCCAAACAAGCTTAGTATTTTTCAAAAATGCAGATGTTCTTGGGTTAGCGGTTCTTCGCGCTCGGGTTTTCCCGTGCTGAGCCATCTGAATACACTTCCCGGCCCTCGGCCACGCAGCCGTGCCCCTGCCTGCTCAGCCTCCGCTATCGGGCACATTCGGAAATGAACACTCTCCGTTTGCACTCTGGCATTACTAATTTCACACAGAATCTCAAACTTACAGAAAAAGTAGTCAAGTACAGTTCAAGTAAATTTTGAAAGTTGCCGACCTGATGGCCCGTAACCCCGGAAATGTGTATGTGTTTCCTACAAACGAGACAGTTTCACAGAACGACAAGACAAGCCTCGACACCGGACACTGACCACGATGCATTACCACCGTCTGACCTTCGCCCCTCACTCAAGGCCCCCAGTTGGCCCAACAATGCTCTTAGCAGCAAGAGCAGAATCAGGAGATACATTTTGTTCCCAGGCCACTTTAGTGTCCTCAGTCTTCTCTGGCTTTTATGACCCTGACCCTTTACACCATCCGTCCTGGTCTCCTTGCCGTGGCGCCTCTGTCCTTGCCGTTCCACAGACTGGAATGATCCTCTCCTATATATCCCCATAAACGACTCCTTCGTTTCTTCAAGTCTTTACTATGAAAGCACCTTCTTCGTGAGGCCTTCCTGGACTCTACCGAAAACTTCTGTCCCCTTGCTGACACCTCCTATCTCCCTTCTCTGTAACACTTCCTGATACCTAGCGGGCTATAGACATAATTTATTTCTCCTTGGTTACTCTCTGCCTCGCTTATTTGAGTAGAAATTCCATAAACACATGGATTTCCTCCTGTTTTATTTCCTACACTGAGGGCAGAGCCTGGGACTATAAAAGCTTAGTGAATATTTGTCGGCTAAGCGAATAAACAAACGCTTAGACAGAGGACATGGTTTCTGACCTAAAAGTAAAACCACAAACATCAGAAGAGGAGAGCGGGGAGAAGCTGGGGGCGGGAGGGGGAGAGGAGAGGGGAAGGGAGAACAGGAAAGACAACTGTGGCTCTTTCTCAATGAGTCTCCTCTGCACGTTGACTTTTAATCCATATCCAACGCATTGATGACATTTGAAAATATGAATTCTACTCAATTACATGTCAGATGTTTTTATTCTGTGGCGACCTACGTCAGCAGTGTCGTGAACAATGATGCTTACATGAGGAAGGCTATGGTTGCTATGACACCGCAGGCGTGGTACGAGTGGTTGAACTCTTCCATGGTGGGGTAGATGACAGCGGCGTCGATGATAATCCACCAGCCTGTAAAAAACTAGAGCAGACAAAAAAAAAAAAAAAAAAAAAAAAAAAGTGACGCTAATGAGAAATTACAGTAATTTTCTTACTCACTGAAAAGAAAGCAAGGTATCTAAGAGACCCTTTCTAACGAATTTCAAAATTCTCTTAAATGTTCCAGCAGTTTCTCACATATAATGTGCACGTGGCTTAGTACCTGAGCAAATGTTAGATACCCTTAAATCGACCAGCGATTCCTATGTAACTATGTTTCTAAGCCCACATCGGTCATTATTTTATATGGTGGTAATGAAGTCTGTCATCTTATCGTGTGAACCAGAAATAAGGTGTAATCATCTCAAGGCAGGAGAAGGCAAAAAAGTGATCACATTCTAACCGACAGAAGGAGTGGCTTATTGCTGATACGTTGTAAGCTTCCAGAAAGATGTTTTCACTGTAAATGAAACAAGTTATTCAAAACAATACGGGGGAA
Source organism: Paguma larvata (assembly GCA_030068075.1). NCBI lineage: Eukaryota > Metazoa > Chordata > Mammalia > Carnivora > Viverridae > Paguma > Paguma larvata. The sequence continues at coordinate 18,465,671 of CM057833.1, read as the reverse complement.
TAGTTACCGTTGACAGAATTTCAGCTGCCCTCCTGGTGTCCTAAAGTAAGTAATGACCCTGCAGTTCCGCCCTTCCTTGTGATGAATGAATGACCGGGCAGTCTACAGAGGCTTTTACGTGTGACGCTAAGTTCAATTTAAACACCGAATGATCATTTATCATAATTGAATTTGGTTCTGGATATTATCAAGGGCCAATACATAAGGAAAAACATTAAAAAAACTATACAAATATTACCTGACCACAAGCTTAAAGATATTAACCAAATTCTGAGAAGTAGCTTAGAAAGTTTTGACAATAACCCCCTGCCCTACCCCCTCATTCCCAGTCATGACCAGTTAGCTCTGGGAACCGCCATCTTCTGGCAGTTCTTTAAAAATAACTACTTTAGGCTAATCAAATTATTTTTATCAGGTTATAGACAGCTCCATACTCTCTTAATAACAGTTTCACCAGCAAGCCCAAGTACCTCTTTTATTTTTATTTTTTTACCCTCACCTCAATATATTATTCAAGATATTTTCTTCATAGACTAAAATGTAAAGCTTTTTTTTGGGGGGAGGGGCGGGGTGTTTGTAAAAGCAGAATTTCTACAGTAGTTTTTTTGTCTTCTTTTTAAGATTTTATTTTTAAGTAATTTCTCTGCTCAACGCAGGGCTTGAACTCACAACACTGAGACCAAGAATCCCACACTCTATCCACTGAGCCATCCGGGTGCCCCTCTACAGTAGTTTTATATTTTACCATTATTTGGAAAAATATAGGACAATCATTTTTCATAAACTATAAATGTCAGACACTAGGCAAAGAGGAGATACTTGAAGTCGGATTTTCTTTTTTCAAGGTTTTATTTTTAAGTAATCTTTACACCCAGTGTGGGGCTTGATCTTACAACCCTGAGATCAAGAGTTGCATGCTCCACCGACTGAGCCGGCCAGGAGCCCTTAAACTTCGATTTTTGTTTGTTTAGTTAAAGTCCATTATTTAGAGCACATGACCACATAAGGGCATAAAACACAAATACCAGATGCCTTGAGGGATTTGCGATGTAAATAAAAATTTTACACTATAAATTACTTCTCAGCAATTCACTGCAGTGCATTTCCTGTTTGTTTTTTTCTTTCGTTTTTTTTTTTTTAATGAGATTGAGAAGCAAGTGAACTCTGGGTTATGAAAAAGTGCAATCAGCTCTCTCCACTGGTTTTGACCTTTTTCTTTCTTAAACACTGCCTGGTTACTTACTGTACTGACAAAAAGGAGGCATTATCCATATAATGAATAAATATATAGAGCATTACTGTCTTATATGCCATGCATTTAAAGAAAACCAATCGGTCTACTAATCAATATCAAACGATAATGTCAACTCTCAAAATGGAGTAACTCAAGCCCGCATAAACAAAACACCAACATTTATTTAAAAAATTCAGTGGTCAAAGATAAAATAAATAGTACATATTTAAAAACCTCATACAGAATTCAAAACACATAAAAACAAACGCACCAAAATAATGAGCGCCCAAATTACCAATGACACTTACTAGAACACCAGCAGCAATGGAAGCAATAGTATTACGCTTTTCCCCCCAGTCAATGCATTCTGAGCATCTCAAGCCTTCTAGAAATCCAGACATTTTTTCAGGTCACTTAAAAAAACAAACAGAAAAATCAACTAAATAAAACATGACTTCTGTTCCTAGAAAATAATTAACGGTTCAGGAATAATTTAATTAAAGTGAAATACTTTATTTTGGCTACATGTACTTCTTCAGAATATTTAACTTTTGATGAATTTCCACATCAAAACTTTGGAAAACAAAATTTGGATCCATTTAGCCTTTTTTTTTTTTAATTTAAAAGATGGGTTTGGTACATTTAAGAAATAGGAACACAGGTAGGTATCCAAACATGGAAATATTTTATAATGATTATTAATTTTAATTCTAAACTAAGTTATCATGTGATTTTAACATTTACAATCCAGGAGCACTAACATAATGGAGAGACACTGATAAACTTTGGCGGAGTTAAACCATGCAGTCAGATGAAAAACTATGTTTCAGGATTCACATTTTATCACAGAACATGTGTTTCTTTATACTCGGATTGAGAAACTAAAGACTGCACTGCAGGTCTTCTACCCACACCCCTTCCTTTCACTTCATTATTTTTTTCCTTCTCCAACCCTGGTTTTTGGTGTCACTTCTAGTAAAGAACACCAATTCCATTTTAGTATCTGTCTCCGATTCTAACGAATGTTTTCCAGCTAAAAGAAAGCACAGAATCGAAGCTAATATTAATTCACGCACACAAAAAAATCCACTGTTAAATTACCATAGATGAATTACCATACCCGACCTAACAAATTACACCAAACATTCCTGCGAACTGACCTACGCAGACCTGGCCTAAAACCCATCCCGGATTATCTCCAATTCGGAGCAAGAAAAAGCCTGAATTACGCATAACTTGCTAATTATCAAGACACACCCAAATTCCTACAGCGACTCTGAACCCGTTTCTTAAACTGCTCTGTAGCCAGCAATTCTGATCGGCCAAAAACATGGTATTCTAAAAAAGAGCAAGGAGTCCAATCGTAACATCCCCTCTAAGCATTAAATATTAAAAACTGAGATTGTACCCGGTACTAATATGCTTTTAAGACAAGCCCAGTTTTGACCATTCCTCCTTGTTTTTTCCCCTGGGAGGAACAGCAATCCAGCTCGCGTTAGTTTCGGTTCGTCTCCGTGTCCCCGCCCCCAGCCATCCGAGTCCATTTTTCTCAGGTTTATTACCAGCACTCAGCCGCCCAAACCCCGCCCCCAGCCTCGGGATTCTAGGTCCGCTGTGGACACCGGCTGGGAGGATGTGGGAACTCGTTCTAGCTCGGCCACCCTCGGCCACGTGAACCCGCCGGTGACGCTCCCTCTCGGGGGCTGTTTCTCCAACCCTAAAGGAGGGGACCACAGAGATGTGCAGGGACCCCGCGACGTCCCAGGGAAGGGCGCTGTCCGGCAGCCGCGCGGAGGGAGCGTCCGGGATGGGTCCAGGGAGGCACTACCCGAGCCCGCAGCCTCCCAGAGGGTGGAGGCAATGACTCGGTCGGCACCGGCCGGCAGACGGCCCCGGACCCGAGCCCTCTCCGGCCTGTGGCGGCGACCCCTGCCCCACTCCCGCCGGGCACTTACGGCCAGCCCCGCCGGTGCAGTGGGTCCCGAGCCAGGTGTCACGCCGCGCGGGGCCGCCTCACTTTTCTCCTAGTTTGCAGCCAAGAAAACAAAACAGCCACCCGCAGCCGCGTACCCGGATGAAGCAGCACCGCCCCCGGGGCTCTGCCGCGCATGCGGAGATCGGGGCGGAGGGGGTGGCGAAAGGGAGGGGAAAGGGCAGAAGGAGCGCGGGCCGGAGCCAGCCCCCCGCGCCAAAGGGGCTGGTGGTGCTTGAGGGGCTTGTTAGTGTTCGGAAGATGGGCGGCCTATCCTGGATACACCTTCCCGGGGGAAGTGTGAGAAGTCGCTCTTTGTCTTAAGCTGTCCGAAAGGGAAGGCGTCCGTTGGGCTCTTGTATCTGTCCTGTGTGACGTGGTGAATTTTCTAGTACCTCTATCAGCCCTGCAGTTATCTGAAGCCTGGGTGGCAGGAAAAAGTGGCGGGTCCGCGTGGTGCAAAAAGTGGTTCTGGGTTCGCAGCCCTCGCCCCAGCTTTAAGTTGTTGGGTTTTTTTGTTTCTTGGTTTTTATTTATTTTAGGGAGAGACAGTGGGGGGAGGGGCAGAGAGAGAAGCCCAAGCAGGTGCCATGCTCAGCGCAGAACCTGTTGCGAGACTTGAACCCACAACCAAAGATCATGACCTGAACTGAAATCAAGACTCAGAGGTTCAACCGAGTAAACTACCCAGGAATGCCGGAGCTCTGATTTTATAAGTCTTATTTTCTCAGTGCCTGGCCCTGCCCTCACTGTAGCTCCGCCTCCGGAAAGGGCGGAGTCAGTCCCAGGAGGCAGGGACTACCCCGGTGAGGACCCGGAGTACACTGCAGGCCTAGTCCCGTGCTGACCCTCTTAGATTTGACCTCCCCCACTCCCACTTTTGCCTTAAGGCCGGGTTTCTCAGCCTAGCCACTGCTGACGTTTTGGGCCAGATAATTTTATATATGGGGGCTTGTCCTGGCTACCGTGGGGTGTTTATCTGCATATCTGACTTCTGCCCACAGGATGCCAGGGTTATTCCTGCTGCTGTGACAGCCAAACAGGTCTCAAGACTGCCAGATATCCCGTTGGGGAGAGGGGAATCATCCAGGTTAGAGCCGCTGTTAAGGAGATAATCCCGGTTTTGGGGAAGTGACCCTTTTCAAAAGCAGGAAGCAATGAAGTCTTGATTACAAGAACCACTTGTGGCCTGGTTCCCCCGCCCTTCCAAGAAGCTTTTGGTCTTGAGCGAGTGTTCTCCCGGAGTAGGAGCCGACCGGGAGGAGGAGCAGGTCCAGGTGTCGGTTCAGAAGGCGCCACCAGAGAAAGCAGGGGCGCCACACGTGGTCTTACTCGCTGAGCAGGTCGAGTTCCCGCCGCGGGTCCCGTTCTGCAGGAAGGTGGTGTTACTACGGGAGCCCTCGGAGGCCACAGTACTATGGGCTAGGGTATAACACGGTACCCTAGGGTGTACCCGAAAGAACGCAGCGGTTGGAGGAGGAGATCCAGCAAGAGGGCGTGGAGCAGAACCCCGTTTTCTTAAGTTAAAGGTTCTGTGGGTCATCTGCCCAAGAGGGGCGCAAGGTTCACTTTTTTACACGTGCGGCTGCAGTGTATGAGTAAGCTAGGAACCAAGGTTGTTGTGTCTTTTAATTTCTTTGATTTCCTTTGATGCATAAAATCTGTAGCTTTGTAGTTTGGGGAGTGGGGGGCATTAGCTGATTAGTAGGCAAAACTACAATACAATCCATAGCCTATTTTTAAAAGACATTGTTCTTACCCTTCAGGATTAAAGATTAATTGTGACTGTTAAATGGCTCTCAGTGGAGGATTCTACGGCAGGCAGTTCTTAATAGAGCTTTTTTTTTTTCTTAATGTTTATTTTTGAGAGAGAGGAGAGACAGAGCAGCGAGCAGGGGAGGGGCAGAGGGAGAGGGAGACAGAATCCGAAACAGGCACCAGGCTCTGAGCTGTAGGGCAGATCCCCACATGGGGCTCAAACTCACCAACTGCAGGATCATGACCAGCAGAGTTTGGAAGCTTAACCAACTCAGCCACCCTGGCACCCCAACAGAAGCTTTTTAATTAACTTTTCCTTTCTCTTTGTTTTCTAGCTCCACCTTTTTATACATTTACTGGGGTTCACATGATTGTCAAATATTTTATAAACATAAGTAAGCATCTTTATATTGCTTTTATAATAAAGTGTATGCCTAATTTGTCATTCTTAGCCTTTTTGGGGTACGTTGTAGAATGAGTGCTTTTTTTGTCCTTTGTAGGTACAATGGGGCTGTTAGAAATAGCAAAAGCCAGTGCAGCTGGATTTTTGGGAATAGTCAACACTGACTCGCCAGCCAGTCTGGGAACCGGGCCTGTAGCTCAAGAAAGAAACTTAGGAACAGCTGTACCAAATAATTCGAAGTGCAAGATAGCCAGATTAATCCAAACCAAACGTTCCAAAACAACTATTGCCTGAAAGATCTGGTTAACCATTTTTATTTGTTTTACCTTAGACTACACTTCCAGAAGCTCTAGCTAAATATAATTTGCAAATGTCAAAATAGCAGATTTGAAAATACTAGACGAGCTCTCATTCATGAAAATGGGAGAGTAAGCAACTTTATATTTGGTGACTAACCATACCAGATTGGGACTGTCTTTGAAAGTCCCATGTTCCAAGAAACCCTTCCTGGACGTAACAAGCCCTGGTTTTCATCAATGAAACCACAGAGTGGGAGATAGGAAGAGATAGAACACCCATGTTATGTCCCCTCCCCCCCAAAAGGAAGACAACATCGTTTTTAGTGACAAAAGAATAGGGTGATTATCTGCCTTCTCTTGACCACTGACTCTGGCCACCATGATGTGTGGTTGACCATAATGTATCTATTGTGTCATTCTCTCAGAGCAACCTTAAATTCTAGTCATGAGTGTTAACAGTCCAAGTAATGGTTGTGCTTTGGATGGAGATAGTGCCAGTTGAATTTTTAACTTTGTGAATATTGTGACCACATTTTCTAAGAGTTGAGATGATGAAAATGCAAGAGTACAATACCAACGCCAGCATGACCTAGCCAGTACAGAAAAAGAAGGACAAACGTCTGTGTGATTTTCATGACAGGTGGAAGGACACATACAACTTGATTAGGGAGGCAAATGATCCAAACGGAGCATACTGCACAACGTGCAGGAAAGAATTTGGGGTTGGGTGTGGCAGAGAAGGGGGTGTGAAAATACATATGGAGACTGAGTACCACAAGTCTGGGATGAGACAAGCAGTACTTCTGAATCAATTAAAAGTCTCTTCATCTCCTAAAAAGACACAGTGCTCAATAGAGGATAGCGGCCACTGAATTAGTTTGTGCATATGACACAAACGAACGTGTGTTATCTTTTTGCTCCCTTAATTGCTCTATGAAGCTGAGTAAAGTTACATTTCCTGATTCAGAGGTTGCAACCAAAATGTCCTGTGGACACACAAAAGGGGAAGTTTTGATCACAGATGTATTGATGATCCCTTCCGTCATAGGGATGATTCTGATCTCACCAATAATCGTGCCTTCTACACTATATCAAATGATGTGTTGTATCATGGCAATAAAAAAAGTGTTCCCCGTACCTCTTTGGTTCTTTGATTTGAGAAACGGAGTTTCAAATAGTCTTCTTGATTTCTGTGAAGATTTTAATAAAACCTCAGGAAACATTAAACAAAAGATCATTGATAATCATGTCTGAATACAATCTAGATGTGGCTCACTCATCTGCATATTCAGCAGATAGTACAGATGTAAATGCCAGCAGCTTCCATTCAGTCATAAAATGGACACCTCTTACCTGCTACACGTCCTGCACAACTTGTACACAGACTGCTAAAAAGGGGTGTGATTTGCTTTCTTAGGACATTGATGCTTTCGTAATGAAAGCTTTTGGTGACACTTCAGTTTCCCAGAAGCACTTAATGAGACTTTTGACTTTGTAGAAATGGAAAGGGATAGACTCCTTTGACATGTGCCTACAAGATGGTCGTCAGTGTTGCCAGCCATAGAAAAGATGTTAAAATGGTGGCTTACCATAAAATCCTATTTTCAAAGTGTGGGAAAAGACAAGTGTCCTTCTCTCATTGGGAAATACATTGAAGATGAGAATGGAGAAAAAGATTACAATACAACAAAATTTTATATGTTGTTTCTCCAGAACCACTTGGTGGTCTTTGAAGAAGCTTGGTGGTATTTGAGGAAGAACCGGTTCATGAGACGGAGCCCCACATCAGACTCTGCGATGACAGCGCAGAGCCTGGTTGAGACACTCTCTTCTCTCTTTGCCCCTCCCCTGCTCTCTCTATCTCTCTCTCAAAAATGAATAAATTAACGTTTTTTTTTAAAAAAATGACAGACATTTTAGATATGGATAACCTCTATGATGAATTTATAGACGCAAAGGAGCCGGTTGACAAATAGCTGGTCTACAAAAGAAGCCTATATATAAATATGGATGGACACTTTGGGAGAGCTGGAAACAAATTCCTACAGGTCTAAAAACCTGCTGTTGCTAGTAAGTAAAATCCTAAGTATACCATGCTCAAATATTTTTGTTGAGAAGCTGTTTCCGTTGTGGCCATCGCATTGGACTGACACCAGGAGTCAGTGTAAAATGAGCTTGATAAGAGCAGAGCTGCAAGTCAAAAGAATCTTACATTTGACTGTATGCAGTTTTACCACTACATAAAAGAAAAGAAGGATGTCCTAAAGGCTGCAGGCAGTTTTGCCGCATCCTTGTTCCAGGCGAATCTAGGGGTCCACGAAGGAGGGACAGTCAGGCGAAAGGAAGTGAGAGGGCCACAAGACAAGTGTAGTCTAATGACCAAGCAATCTGGCGACTCCTCAATTCTGGCGTCCTCAATTCTGGCATTCATGCCCTGCTGGGTCTGTGTCTTTATTTAAAAGGTAGTTTGATCTCTTTAACAATAATCCATTTTTACCAGCAGGGTGGCAAATCTCCTTAATCCTGTATATTGGTTTTAGGATAAATTTAGGGTAAGGGGAGAGAGCAGGGTGTTTCCTTAAGGTCTTAGAAATCCATCAAGGCATTGTGCTCCAGGTCCTTCCCCTTTACATTCCTTGGGGCCAAGGAGAGTAGCTCAAGAAATCCAAGCCCGCCATTTTGGCTAGTGGGAGCTTTGCTTTAACCACTTTTCTACACAGGAAAGGGTCTCAAGCTGCGAGCCCAAAACGGCTCCCAACACAGTTTAAGAAGTATTATTGGAAAAGGAAACTGAAAGAGTAAAAATATCCTGTATTATGAGATAAAAAGAAAGAGGCCATTGTTATTTTTTAAGAAAAATGGCAACGTCTGGGCCGCCGGGTGGCTCAGTCAGCTAAGCATCTGACTCTTGATTTCAGTTCAGGTCATGATCTCATCGTTTGTGGGACTGGGCCCCACACTGGGCTCTGCATTGAACACGTGGAGCCTGCTTAGGACTCTTTCTCTCAACCTCTCTCTCTGCCCCTTCCCTGCTCATGCTCTCTCTTAACTAACTACTAAGTAAATAACCAAACACTAAAAAATAAAAAAAATTAGCAATGTCTGTTTAGTTAATCCTATTGTATTTAGTTTCTCCTTTTAAAAAGCCACATATTTTTGCATCTTAAGAATAAAGATTAGGGGTGTCTGGGTGGCTCAGCGGTTAAGTGTCCAACTCGATTTTGGCTCAGGTCATCATCTCAAGGTTCGTGAGTTCAAGCCCTACACAGGGCTCTGCACGGACAGTGTAGAGCCTGCTCAGGCTTCCCCACCCTCTCTATCTCTAAAAATAAATAAATAAACTTAAAAAAATGTTTTAAAAAAGAATAAAGATTAATATATCCTTCAAAATTTAAATACTCAAATCGTTTTTAAAAAGTTAATTAACTATTATATTAGAGGAGACAATTAAAATATTGTCATACATTTCTCATACCTTGTTTGCTTAATTAGTCGTATTATCACTAATTGTCACTGTTAACTATTCCTATTTAATAGAATTTATGTAACTGAAAGATAAATAATGGAACATACATTTTCAAGTCTTTCATATTTTTATGTTAAGGTTATAATACTTTGTATAATTATTTTCTATTATGGTGTGTGTGTATGTTTTTCGATTTGTTTTAGCTCTATCCAACATCGACCATCCCTACAGTCAGTCCTTCAGTCCTTTCGTACTTCTTAACTATGGAATTTTTGTCCCTGTTTTAAGTAGATTCTCTTTGGGATTTTACCCCCTTCAGTACCAATTATAATTTTTTTTAATTTTTTTTAATGTTTATTTATTTTTGAGACAGAGAGACAGAGCATGAGTGGGGGAGGGGCAGAGAGAGAGGGAGACACAGAATCGGAAGCAGGCTCCAGGCTCTGAGCTGTTAGCACAGAGCCCGACGCGGGGCTCGAACTCACAGACTGTGAGATCATGACCTGAGCTGAAGTCGGACGCTCAACCGACTGAGCCACCCAGGCGCCCCAACCAATTATAATTTTCTAAAGAGAACCACCAAATAATTACTTTTGGCTGATGGCACAAGCAGGGGCCTTGTAGGCTAAACTGGTCTGTTGAAATAAAATGGATACTAGGCTTGTGAATTTTAATTTAGACTATGTCTTGTAAATGCCTCTGACAATCATAAATGAAACTTAAATTGTTCTTTCAAAATGGTGTAAGATAATCACTCTCAACCAATCCCCTGCTGTCAGGAAACCCCCATCATAATAACCCATCATTGCAAAGTTAGACAACTCCCCCCAGTCTCATATTATAAACCATCCTGTAATGACATGCCTTTGAAGTTCTTCCCATTTTTGGTTTGAAGTCTCCCACTTTGTGAACTTTCTTTTGTATGTACAATAAACTCAACATTTTAATTTGATCTGATTTTATTTTTGACAGTTTCTGGTGTCACAAGTGGGATCTGAACTAGCCCCCTGAAGAGCCCCGAGGCTGGTGAGTAAACAGGTGCCAGTACCTATTGAGCCCATTGTTCTCACTGCTTTCTCACTGACCATGGAGTTGCAGGGTAAGTCTCTCCTGGATCAGAGCTCCATTTTCTTTGTGTTTTGAGCTCTCTGACTTTATTGTGCATATCTGTGTTTTGTTCAAGCTTCTCGCTTACCCTTCTGTCTGTAAGGGGAGAAAACCTATGATTCCCTGAGTTTCTAGACAGCAGTAAATTCTCAAGATCCCTATAGATACAGTCGTTTTAGAGACTCTAAGGCAAAGATTCGTTCCAATTGGTCTAAAACTCTTTCCCCACTTCTTTCAAAAACTCCTACTTCCTATATGTATATCCACTTAATAACCAGGATCTTGTCCCTTTTTGGAAAAATGGATGGTTTCTACATAGGATAACTTGGAATTACAGTGGCTATTTTGGGGAACCTTTAACTTAAAGAAGATAGTCCACCTTAGGGATACCCCTGAAAGAGATGATTCTGAACCTTGCAAACCTTGTTTGGTATGGAGGCTTCCAAAATACAAAATGACTCTAAAATAGACTCCCTAGGGGTGCCTGGCTGGCTTAGTCCATAGAGCATATGAGTCTTGATCTTGGACTTGTGCGTTCAAGCCCCATGTTGGGCATAGAGCTTGCTTAAAAAAGAATAGAGGGGTGCTTGGGTGGCTCAGTTGGGTTGAGCATCCGACATCAGCTCAGATCATGATCTCACAGTTTGTGAATTCAAGCCCCACATTGGGTCTGTGCTGACAGCTCGGAGCCTGGAGCCTGCTTCAGATTCTGTGTCTCCCTCTCTCTCTCTGCCCCTCCTCTGATCGTGCTCTGCCTCTCTCTGTTTTTCAAAAATAAATAAACATCAAAAACATTAAAAAATAACTAAAAAAAGAAAAGAGAAAAAGAATAGAGTAGAATAGAATTTAAAAAACATAAACTCTCTAGAGGAATCATTACGACAAGCCAATGAAAACCTTAAGGCCAAATCTCTGCCATGAGTGACTTGAGCAACCTCCAGCTAATCCCTCTGCTCCTCTTCATCCTCCTTTACTTGGTTATTCTGAACCCACTAACCACTTTGAGCTTTTACTCTTTCCCTCCAAACCCATTAAATATCAGATGTCCTAACATAAGACCTTCTAATGAACCAGGGGTCTTTAGCCTCAGCAGAATTTAAACCGTGGTCTCAAACCAAACTTTGAGCCATTGTAAATGATTTTCCAGAATTTAAAAGGACCAAACTAAAATGATAGAAGAACTGAAAATTTTTCTTGGTGCCTATGATCCTAGACTACCTGATTTTTACTAGTTTGTTAGCATGATAATGAGCCCAAAAGATGCTTGAAAATGACTTCGAGAAATACATTGGAAAATCCCTACCTAAGATTTTGAGGATCCCACTAAACATGCTCCCAGAGATAAATAAAAAGAGCAAAAAAATAACTGCTGGAAGCAGGTCTCAAGGTTTTCCTATGAGAACATACTGGGCTGTAATACGACCCTGTAAACAGAAAAAGGGTGAGCCAGTGGCAGACTTCTAAATTTATTTAGAGTTAGTATTTAGACAACGCCCTGGCCACAAAAGACTCTGGTACTAGTTTTGCCCTGTGTGCCCATTTTGTTAACAGGCTTCACGCAGACCTCACTGAGTTGTTACAGGAACGTGATTTCAAATGGGATATCACTCCTCTCCCAGAGCCTCAACTTCTTGCTGAACATTTTGAAAGAATAATGGAACAGAAAAAAAAAAGTTATCAAACGAATAAAGTCATGGCCCTACAGCTGCAACAATTATGGGGACCTTGACCCAACTTCAGGGGATCCAGTCTTGCTCCAAGTTGATAGAGATTCCTGCCAATACTGTAATCAAAAGAGACTTTGGAAAAAGAATTGCCCATTTTTAAATAGAGGGGCTATTAAACAATCCAGTTGTCCTGGAAGAGAGTGTCTTCAGCTCCCAGATTCTGGTGATAACTGTCAACAGTGATAGGGATCTGAGAAGTTGCCTGGTAAGCTACTTCAATAATGTAAATCAACAAGGAAAACTAAACTAAACGTAAATGGAGAAACTTCTACCGTGATGATAGATACTGGAGCAACTCTATTTACTTTAAACCCTACCGTTATGCATGAAGAACTATCTTGGAGTAATAAAAATATCTTTGTGGTGGGAGTTTCTAGTCAAGTTCAAAGAGGTCCCTTACTAGAACCCATAACTGTTGCCCTTGGCCCTTTCTCCGGAATTCATACCGTTCTATTATGTGATACCACCCTTGTGAACTTCCTAGGTGGAGACCTGCATTCTATATTAGGAGGCCACATAAAATTTTCCTCGGGGGGCGCCTGGGTGGCTCAGTTGGTTAAGCATCCGACTTCGGCTCAGGTCATGATCTCATGGTTTGTGGGTTCAGGCCCCGTGTCAGGCTCTGTGCAGGCAGCTCAGGCCTGGAGCCTGCTTCTGATTCAGTGTTTCCCTCTCTCTCTGCTCCTCCTTCGCTCGTATTCTATCTGTCTCTCAAAAATAAATAAACATTAAAAAAAATTTTTAAAATTTTCCTCGGGAGAGACAGAGTTTCCAGACTCATCAGATATTGAAGCATTACGTGTTCTTCAAGTCCAAATGGTTTGTCCTGAGGAGACTATTAATTCGATGGAAGTGTAGATGCTATAGATCTCTCTGAATCCCTGCTACTTTGGGGGCCTTTTCCACAGATGTGGGGAAAAAATCAGAAGTGTCACACCCATTAAAATTCAGATTGATCATTCTAAACTGCTTCCACCGTACCCCTTAAAACCTGAGGCCATAAAAGTCTCACCCTTATAATATAAGATTGAATAAGTCAGGAGCTTCTTATTCCCGTACCAGTCTTTGCAAACCAGTTCTTGCCTATGAGGAAACCTCATAGCTGGTGATGGAGATGTGTATAAAACCTTAGAGCCATAAGTAAGATTGTCATATTGAAGGTTCCAGTGTCATGTAGTGTCATGTAGTTCAGCTATGTCTGCATACACGGACATAAAAGAAGACGGTGCAGAAGAAAGCAAAATCTACCAGGTGTACCACCTGCCTTTCGCTTCATTATTTTATGCTAGTTAGCTCCTAATACCCATCAGGCTTGTCTTTTATAAGTAATAATTGTATTATTATACTTTTGATGGTGGAAAACTTCAGACAGATACAGAAGTAAATATTGCAGGATGATAGATCTCATCTACTCATCATATAGCTTCAACAACAATCAACACTTGGCCAATCCTGTTTCATCTCTACACATTTCCAACCCTCCTTCTCACTGGGTTCTTTTGAAGCAAATCTTAGATGTTATATTATTTTATAGGGAACAGAGAACTCCTGAAGAAAACCACGTGTACAAAGACTTAGCCAAATACTACCAGTTAGCACCAGTGCCCACAGGACACCAGAGCCCACAAAACCCTGTGCCTCTATCCAGGAAATGTCAATAACTTGCTCAAGTTTAAGTTTCCAACTTTGCAGTTAAATTTATCCTTTGGGTTATCACCGATGCCCATGAGATACCAAAGCCAACTTTTACAACAATGCTGTCTAGAAAATTCTTAATATCTTACTAAAATGTAAGTTTACAATGTTTTAAAGTTCAATCCATATGGATAATGGAATGAGAATTGAACTGGAAGTAGATGTGGGTTAGCCCAGTTCTAGTTTCTTTAGTCTGTCCGAATGCAAATCATGTAAAACTTGGAGCCTGTTCCCTCGGAAGATGACTGCGATAGCTCAGTTTTCTTCAAGCTCTGTGTCTCTAAATCTTTAACAGATTGACTTTGAGTAGCACTACCTCTTATTGGGGTTAGAAGAGAAAGCTTAAGTGCTCTTCACAGAGTTACTGTAGTTGAAAACGCCCTAAGAATAGCGTTAAGATGTAGTAGCTGACGGTTTCTCAGACTTCCCTTAACCAACTCAGCTTCCCTTGTTTTTGATGGACAGGTTTGAGGAGTACTGGTCATGAATATTGTAGGTGTTGATGATTTCTTATATATAACATTTCATGATTAAAAATCGCTCATCAGTTATAGTAATGCCTGCTGGGATTACCTCAAAGGTGCGTTGCGTGCGCCCCTCCCCGCCCCATGCTATCATTTTAGTGCAAGCCACCATCATTTCTCACTCTGACCACTGCAGTGGTCTCCCTGCTTTATCTTAGGCCTCCTCCACTCCCCCATCTTTTCTCCACAGAGCAGTCAGAGAGGCTTTAAAATATAAATCAGATTCTATGACTTCTGTTCCCCAACGGTGGCTTATCGTCTTGGAGAATAAAATCCTACAAGAGCTTTCAGGCGCTGGCTCCTGGCCATCACTTAATTACTTTACCCCTGGCTCTGTCACACTGGCTGCCGACCCTGAAACACACCAGGCTCTTGCCCTAGAGTCTCGTGTTTGGCCTGATCTACTCTCTACTCTTTATCCTCCACACACCCCCCAGGGCGGTGAGCTCCTTCACTCCTTTCAGGTCTCTGCTCGATGTTCCCTTTTAAGAGATGCCTTCCTCACACCCTATCTTGCAGAGCAGTCTCCCCCCACCCCCAAGCTGTCTTTTCTCCTTAGCTTTGTTTCAAAATATTTATCACTACCTGACATTATATCCTTTGTTTGTTTGCTTATTGTCTGTCTCTTCCATGGAAATACAAGTTTCATCATATCAGGCACTTTATGCAATTCGTTTATTGCTATACCGTAGGCTCAAAGTTAACAGTCAAGAAACGTTGGCTGAATAAGTGAATTAATGAATAAAATACTTTTTTTAAACAAGCAAGTAAATTGTTAAATAAGGTAGTTTAGGGGCACCTGGGTGGCTGAGTTGGTTAAGCGTCGGCTTCGGCTCAGGTCATGATCTCGCTGTTGGTGAGTTTGAGCCCTGTGTCAGGCTCTGTGCTGACAGCTTTGAGCCTGGAGCCTGCTTCGGGTTCTGTGCCTTCCTCTCTCTCTGCACCTCCCCCGCTCACACTGTGTGAGTGTGTGTGAGTGTGTGTGTGTGTGTGTGTGTGTGTGTCTCAAAAATAAACATTAAAAAAAATTTAATTAAAAACGTAGTTCACAGTCTGGGACTCCTGAACTCCTAGATGTCTTTGAAGGTAGCAATTTTCTGAATTTCTAAAGGTCTGCTCAGATCATGAGTTAAGAACAGGGGCAGTGGTTCTTTCACGGATATGTCCCTGACTCTGGGACAATTCCGCATTACACTGAGCACTCAATAGACATATCCTTATTATAAGAAATTGGGATGGAATGGCAATGTGAGAAATAAGGAATCACATTTTCTCAACTCTCAAATCTCACATTCTCTTTGTGATAGCAGCATATTTGAAAGGCGGAGAAATACTGAGAAAGTTTATATACAAAGACAATAACCACAAATTGAAATTATCTTTATATAAAGTCTGTTAACAAGTACCATTATGGACTGAATTGTGTCCCCCTCTCCCAATTCATATATTGGAGCCCCAACCTGCATATTTGAAGACAGGGCCTCTAAAGGAGTCAGTAAGGTTAAATGAGGCCATGTGTGTGGGGCTCCCACCCAATAGGACTTGGTGTCCTTTTAAGAAGAGGACCAGGACACACATGCACACAAAAAGGCCATGTGAGCATGCAGTGACAAGATAACCATCGGCAAGCTAGGAGAGAGAGGCCTCGCCAGAAACTAACCCTGCCAGCACCTTGCTCTTGAACTTGCAGCCTCCAAACTTGTGGAAAAATAAATAAATTTCTGTTGCTTAGGCTACCTAGTCTGATGTCGATCATCATGAGCGAAGATATTAATCACTTTAGAATGTGATTTAGAATGTAATAAGGAAGGTACCCCCCCATGTTTTGGGGAGTAGCATCAAATTCATTGTTTTATGTACTATATGAGGAAAAACTCCATAAAATAAAACTGTATTTCAGTTTTAAACCATAGAGAGGTGCCTGGGTGGCTCAGTCAGTTGAGCCTCTGACTCTTGATCTCAGCTCAGGTCTTGATCTCAGGATCGTGAATTTAAGCCCCGCATTGGACTCTGCACTGGGCGTGAAGACTGAAAAAATAAAATCAATAAATTGGTTCTCTTTCATTCAAATAATGCTCATAATTTAAGAGTCCCAGAAAAATAAATTCATAATCAATTTTTTTTACCTACTATTATTAGTTATAAAAGTGAAACCTTGGTAATTTTAATTTTTATTTTTTAAGTATTATGGGGAAAAAAAGAACATTGATCTTTCAGAATTTTCAACGAAAATAATACTTGGGTATTAATACCAAGGTTCCCTCACAGTAACAACCTATATACAGCCATGTTCGGAGACTAAATTGTATTTATGCTTTTCTTAAGCAATGGAATTCATTTTGACCGTTTGTTGAGAATTGTGCAAGAAAACTGCCCATTCGTTTTCCATATTCTGTTTGGCAAACACAGTGTGACAGAGCAAGAGAAAAATATTATGGGATGCGTTTGCAGCGTGTAGGACCATGGCATCAGCATTTAAACACTGCCACACACTGTCCATCTGTGTGTCCTGCAGCCGAACGGCTATGGGCTTTTGCCCTTGGACTCCATGGAAGTCTGAAACACAAGCACTACTAGGTTCAAAAACTATGAATTCTTTGAAAGACTCTTCAAAACAGAAAGCATAAAAAATCTTAAGACTGTAATAGTATAGTCTCATTAAGATTCCACAAAGCACATGATTTTAGTGAAAAGCAGTCTTTAGGAGCACACTGTTGACAGTTAAACAAGGAGAGGCCCTCCCAGAAAGCTTTAAAATATACTGTATTAGGGGCGCCTGGGTGGCTCAGTTGGTAAAGCTGGCCGACTTCGGCTCAGGTCATGATCTCCCCGTCTGTGAGTTCGAGCCCCGCGTTGGGCTCTGTGCTAACAGCGCAGAGCCTGGAGCCTGCTTTGGATTCTGTGTCTCCCTCTCTCTGCCCTACTCCTGCTCACGCTCTGTCTCTATGTCTCAAAAATAATTAAGCGTTAAAAAAATTTTTTTTTAAATAAAAAAATATACTGTATTAAACTTATTGATGCATTTGAAATTTTTACTTTATAAAGCTCATGGCATTCTTTATCAGTGCTGATTTGACGTGGTGCTCCAGGGAACCAAGTTCTCGAAAAGGATTGGTTGAAATCAAAGTGTATCTGCCTTTTCTAAAAACGAGTAATGTCCAGATGCCTGCGATGTACTTCACAGTAGGAATCATATTTAATTTAGTTTCATTTTGGGGGCTCCTGGGTGGCTCAGTTGGTCAAGCATCCGACTTCAGCTCAGGTCACGATCTCACGGTTCATCAGTTCGAACCCCCTGTCAGCACAGGTGACAGAGCCTGGAGCCTGCTTTGGATTCTATGTCTCCCTCTCTCTGCCTGCCCCCCTCTCAAAAAATAAACATTAAAAAAATTCGTTAATTTAGTTTCATTTTCCCTATAATTGGTAAAAGAGGAAATACTGAGAAATGCCTGTTGACTGACTGAATGAATGGATGATCAAGCACAATTCAGAATTCTAGGAATTTCTAGAGAATACCAGATCCTTAAAGGAGCTACCATTTACTTCTAGTCTCCCCCTTTTCTGAAAATTATATGTAGATGGAAAGATTCAAAAGTAGTCAGTTTCATGTTCTTCTTTTTCTTTTATTCAGCAACATTACCCTCAAGAGAAATAACAGCTCGTTTATTCTAAAATAAAATCTCGTTTATTCTAATTACCATGAACAGAAAAACTGAAGCAGGATGTGTTACTCTTTGCTATTATCTTTAGTCATTAAGTTTAATAAAATCTAGCATGAAGCCACTCCAATTAACATGAAAGTAGCAAATTAAAAACTGTCTTTTGTGCATGTAATGTAAACTCAGTATTAACTCTATCTATTCATTCATTTAAATACTGAAAACTTCTGGGGCGCCTGGGTGGCTCAGTTGGTTGACTGTCCGACTTTGGCTCACGTCATATCTCACGGTCTATGAGTTCGAGCCCCCCGTTGGGCTCTGTGCTGACAGCTCGGAGCCTGGAGCCTGCTTCAGATTCTGTGTCTCCCTCTCTCTCTTCCCCTCCCCTGCTCGTGCTTTGTCTTTCCTGCTTTCAAAAATAAATAAAATATTTAAAAAAAACCCTGAAAACTTCTGATATGGTTAGAGATCAGATGCTGGAGAAAATACTGACTCATTTTAGACTCATGATCACAAATTCAAGTGGGTCTGAATGATGTCTCACTGTCCTATTATGTCTGGTCACTGTCACCCTAGATGACTGTGCTGGACCTTCTTCTTTCTCTTCAGACCTTAGTACCTCCTGCCTCTCTTCAATCTCAGCTACTGGGGGTAGATTCGCAAGGGGACTTCCACGAGTGTCCACCACCAAGCTGTCCTACCTCCACCTGGAGTCATGCTCTGCCTTCCCACCTGTCCTGGTTCATACAGACTGGGTGGCTTATAACGACACAAATTTTCTTCCCACTGTTCTGAGGTCTGGAAGTCCAAGATCAGGGTGCCAGTACGGTCCGGCTCTGGTGATGACCTATGGGTTACAGACTGCCGACTTCTCACTGTGTCCTCACTTGGTGGAAGGGTGAGGGGTCTCTGGGGGTCTCAGTTAGAAGGGTACTAATCCCAGTTATGAGGGCTCTACTCTCGTGACCTAATAGCCTCCCAAAGGCCCCACCTCCTCACTCAATCACTTTGGGGGTTAGATTTCAACACATGAATGGAGAGGGCCCCAGCATTCAGACCAGAGCACTACCTTTTATGTTGGGTAAACTGTGCTCCCACGTAAGGCCAGGTCCCCCACTTGCTGACTAGACCTGTCCTCACTCCCGCTTAAGGAGGTGGAGCCCACACTGTCCAGTCTCTCCCGCATCTTCCATCTTCTCCTTTCTACTAGATTATTTCCATTCGTACGCGAATACACTATAATACGGCCCATCTTCACACAAACGAACAAACAAACAAAAGCTTGATTTAACCACCTTCCCTAGCCACCACCCCAAGTTTTTGTTTCTCTTTACAGTAAAACTCCTCTAAATTCATACCCACTGTATTTAAGAAGAGAATATAAGGTGTTGGCAAGGATGTAGAGAACTTGGAGGCCTCATACGATGCTGGCGGGAATGTAAAATGGTGCAGTCATTGTGGAAAACAGTCTGACGATCCCACGGAAAGGTAAACACAGCACTATCAACTGACCCAGCGACCCCGCTCCTAGGTATTGACCCGAGAGAACTGTGGACATATGTTCATACAAACACTTGTACGTGGGTGCTCTTAGCAGCTTTATTCACAATAGCCCAAAAGTAGAAACAACCTAATGTCCATCAACTGATGAATGGATAAACAAAATGTGAGAAAAATATAATAAACGCCCACAAAACATGGTATATCCCTACAATGGAATATTATTCAGCTATAATAAGGAATGAAGTATGGACACGTGCTACAACATGGATGAACCTTGAAACCGTGCTAAGTGAAAGAAGCCAGAGACAAAAGACCACATGATGTGTGATTCCTTTTATGTGAACCACCCATAGTAGGTAAACCGGTACAAACAGAAAGTGAATTAATGTTTGCAGGGCACTGGGGAAGGAGGGGAATGAGGTGTGATTGCCAACGGGTAGGGGATTTCTTTTGGGGGCGACAAAAAAGTTCTCGAATTAGTGGTGACGATTGCACAACATTGTAGATATACTAAAAGCCACTGGATGGTATACTTTAAAAGGACGGGTGTTCTGGTAAGTACACTGTATTTCAATTTCAAGAGTTCTCTAATTTGTCTAAACCTATCTTGACTCCTGTTATCCCAAATTTTTTTTGAGCCTACTGGTTTTCTTTACCAATATCCCACAGAAATTACCATTGTCAGTGTCACCTATGCCCTGTTGTTTCCTGTAGTGTGCATGTGTTTTTTTTTTTTAAGTAGGCTCCACACCCAGCATGGAGCCTGATGCAGGGCTCCATCTCACGACCCCAAGATCAAGACCTGAGTTGACATCAAGAGTCGGACACCTAACCTACTGAGCCATGCAGGTGCCCCTCCTAGAGTTTTAATCAAGATCTTTCCAGCAGAATGTCAAAGAAAAATAAAGAGTTTAAAATTCCTTTAGTAAATGAATTTGTCCTCATGACAGAGGATTCTGGAAGTTGTAGAAAGGAAGCTAAATGTGTTCATTGAAGACTATTTTATCGTTGTATTCTATAGTGCATAGTAAGGGGTAGGATTATGGTTTTTTGTAGTATAGCTGACTGTTTTAGGTATCTGTTTAAGGAGAGCATATGTTAAAATTAAAAGCCTTTCGATTTTTTATCCCCCAAATCCTGCAAGTATTTTCTTCTTTCCAATCCCATTAAGTAAAGCTACTTACTATCTCAGCGTGTACATTCACTTTGGAAGCGCAGCTCAGTATTTCTGACAAACTAGGACCCTGCTGCCTGAGAAGATGTTCACACTCGCGACTTCTCATAATCTGCCCAATTCTGCATCTCCAGCTTTATCTTCTCAAAATTCCCCACCACGAACTCTGTGCTCTAGCCAGGCTCACTTACCTTGTCCCCAAATAATAAAATGGGCATTTCCATTTCCGACATTTCGCTAAGACCTCTACTCTTCTCTAGAATATTCCCTCTCTTTCCCTCTGCCTATCCTTCAAGACTTACTTGAGATTCTGTTTCATTTGTTTATTCAGTAAACACTGAATGCCTACTATGTGCAGTGCATGGTCTGCAATGCTGGAGTTCAATGAAAACAAGCCTGTCCTTACGTAATTTATGTTCTAGCAGGAAAATGATACAAAATGAATTGAAACTAATGATCACAATTGTGATAAATGCTAATAATGATTAGGCACAGGAAAACAGGATAACCTACAATGGGGGGAATGTACTCGGTTGGGATGTCAGTAAGGCTTTCTCTCCTATCTTGTGACAGCCTCTTGGGAAAATTATAGGGCAATGTATTAAATCACATGGACCCTTTAACTCAAAAATTCATTCTTTTTCCTTATAATTAACATACAGTGTTAGTTTCAGGTGTACGATGTAATGATCCAGCAATTCTATACATGGAAGTGCCAGCCATTCCACTTTTGAGATTTCATCATGTAACGGGAAATGTGCCAGTACTTAAAGAGGCGTGTGACTTTGATTCCTAGCAAAGGCCTAAAATCCCACCCAGCCAAGCTGCCCACGAGGTCAACTCTCCAAGCCAGCCTTGTGGATGGAGGAAAGGAAAGCAAGGTAATCTAATGTGCCATAAAGTACCCTTCAAGTGGGGGCACTGATCATGAGATGCATGGAACATTCCAGAGAAATCGGATTTAGGTCTAGTTGCATCATACAACGGATCTAGCACATGACAACTTGCTATAAGATCCCGGTAGATGTCTCCCAGTAAAACTTACCCATTGGTGTGTTTCGATGAAACAGTTGTTGGAAATGGGGGCAGTGGCCGGGGTGACTACCCCGACAACATTTGTTTTATTGGCCAGACTGGTTGATATGTGTCATCCTTTGTCTCTGAAAGGCAAAGGGCTATAAAAGGTCTTGTCCCATTGGTAAACTATCATGACTTCGCTGCACTGTAAAGGTCATTTGTTGTTGGGTTGAAGACAGAATAGTTCATCTTTACACAGGGCCAGACAAGTGCTGAGTCTCCTGAGACAGTACCTGAGAGTGGTTGTTGAGCCAAGGTAGTAAAAATCGAGCACAGCCGCATAAAGGCTGTGAAAGGACTTGAGGGAGTAGGCATGCAGTAGTCTGCGTGACATGTAACCTTTGAAAAGGAAGTCTTTTACAGCATCGATAGTGTAGCCTTGTGCAGTACTCTGCCTCTTTCCATTCTGGACCAGTTGACATTCTCATGCTAATTTGCCTCCCATGATGTGCCATTATTGAAGTCGAATTCCTTCTGAAGGTCATGTAACATAATCTACATATGGTTAGTTATGGCTCCTCTGACATTCAGGGGAGTATGGCTGAGACGGCTTGTCTGATTGAGTAGCAGCACCCCGGTGAGCAAGGTGTGCACTGAAGAGTTATATCGCTGTGCAGAGTGGAGTAATTCACAAACGCGCAATATAGGTGGCCATTAGGCATGGACACAAATGTTACATTCTTAGTTAGGCAGAGGCACCTATCGGTCCTTACACTGTAACACCACCACCAGTAATTGCACCTTTGTGGGTTATTGGGAACGATGTTGGCAGGTACACATCCGGACTTGTGTGCTGTTCACTTGCTTTCCTGGCTTCTTCAAAGCCAGATGACAGTACAGAATCCTTAACGCCTCTCTATGGTGGCTGCCCTGGGAACAGAGGCAGCAGCTTCCGAGGTGCTATTCATCGATAACATCTTCACGTGGTAAGTCTTCATGGCAGGAAACAGATATGTTAAGGTTGCCTCTTTAATAGCATTATAAGCCTGGTATCTCCAGGCCAGAGCTACCAACCTCAGAAAAGGTCATCAGGATGAGCTGTAGGAATAACAGCCTAGCTGTAGCATGGATTGATAATTGTAGGCTATAGCATGGATTGATAATTGTAGGCACGGAGGCATGAGCCCACGTGGGTGATGGTTGAACCGATGGCAGGGGTTCCTGGGGGCAAACTAGAAGACAGGAATGTCACATGAGACTGGAGTTTATTGATCTTTGTGTTACCTACCTTGAGCGCTGCACTCTGACTGTAGGTAATGATTCTACATTAGCTCTAACAACAGAGGTGTCTGATGTCAACTCGTCTGAAATGTAAGATCAATGAATAGGTCTTCCGTGTCAGAGTCACTCAGAGCTGTTTTCTCTTTGCAGCTCCCTCTTTAGATGAGCTCCTTGGTCGAAAGCTCCTTAATCCTGTCTCTTGGTCTGAGAGAGCTGAGTTTACCCCTAAGCTACCATGTCATGTATCTTGGAGGTGACGCCTTGCATAGGGCTGGGGTCTTCACTGCAATCAGCTGCTCCAGGTTGTGTCCTGAACATGGCATGCTTGAAACCATGGAGTAGGAGTATTCAGGGGAGCTCTGCTACTGCTCACATTTTCAGAATCCAACATGGTTCCAAGGCGTAGTTTTCAGTGGTGGAAAAACTGGATACTACATGACTGTCCATGAATAAGCTATAAGGGATAAAAGATTAATTTCTGGTATTTCTAGACTCTGGAATATTTAACAGCTGCTAAGTAGAAAAAAATCAGATCTATATGATTTATCTTCAAGAATATTGGTTATAAAAGCAAGTTTTAAATAAATTTGGTTAGAATGAGCCCATATGCATAAAAATCCACATGCTTGTGTATTTGAAAGAGCTTGGAGAAAGACGAAGGGTGCTTGCTAAACTGTTAACATTGGTTACCTCTAATTTGTGGGCAAAATAATGGGGACCTCTTTTGGAGGATTCCATACCTCCAAGGAATGGATTATTAGCTTTTACTTTGTATATCTTTGGATTTTCTCATTTGTTACAAAATTAGCTGTCATTAAAATTAATGAAAGGGGTGACTGGGTGGCTCAGTTGGTTAAGCATCCAACTTCGGCTCCCAGTGTGACTTCAAGCCCTCTATCGTGTCTGTGCTGACAGCTGAGAGCCTGAAGCCTGCTTCAGATTCTGTGTCTCCCTCTCTCTCTGCCCCTCCCTGGCTGGCTCTCTGTCTCTTTGTCTCTCTATCTCTCTCAAAAGCAAATAAATATTAAGACAATTTTTTAATTAATGAACAAATTTTAATTTTAGTAGGGAAAGAGCTGCTAAATTTTTGTTAACCTACCTAACAGCATCTAATACAATAAACATTCTATAAATATTTGTGGAAGGAGACAGGAGGGGAGGAGGGAACAGGTTTACATGTTTGGTAGAGATTAAAAAAAAAAAAAGGTAGCCGTTAAACCACTAATGGCATGGTGAAGCATTGCAGAACCTCTAAGTGAATAGAGGGAGGAAAAAGGAGAAATTTGATCAGGTTGGCAAAATAAAATGAGAAGAAGTGAAAAAAAAGCAAAGTAAAATAAATAAGATACACTAATGGAAGTGATAAAGTCAACATTGCAGTTACTCCAAAAAATGTAAATGAGCTGAATTTACCTATCAAGTGAAAAAATCTTTCATATTGGGTGTAAAAACTCAGCTAGGTGTGGTGTACATGAAACAAAATGAACCTGTAACAAAAGGGTTCTATTCACAATCTGCAAATACCATTAAAATATTTCGGAACACACATAGCAAGACAAAAGTAAGATGTGTATTAAAAAAGCTCTAAAATTTCAGTGGAAGTATTAGTTTTTTATTGCTTCAGTAACAAATAAGCACAGACTCAGTGGCTTAGATGAACCCAAATATATTATCTTACAGTTCTGCGGGTGAGAAGTCTCGCCAGTAAAAGTCAAGATGTCAGCAGGGCTGTGTGGAGACCAGGGGGAATGACCACCTTGCTCATTCAGGTGTTGGCAGAATTCAATTCCATGAGGTTGTAGGACTGAGATCTCTGTTACCTTGGTGACAGTCAGCTAGGAGCTGAGCTTAGCTTCTAGAGGATTCTCAGGACCTTGCAGAGAGCCCTCAACATTCAGATGCAGCAAAAGGGTGTGGCATCTTCGAGCTTTGAATCTTTCCTGTGATTAGACTGG
The DNA here is from genome assembly GCA_030068075.1 of Paguma larvata. Classification (NCBI taxonomy): domain Eukaryota; kingdom Metazoa; phylum Chordata; class Mammalia; order Carnivora; family Viverridae; genus Paguma; species Paguma larvata. The sequence continues at coordinate 18,440,897 of CM057833.1, read as the reverse complement.
GCCTGACCTCCCCCAGCCCTGTAATTCAGGATAATGCCATCACCAGGTCCTTAATTTTAATCGCACCTGCAAAATTCCTTTTGCACGGTAACCATTTGCATGTTCTGGGAATTAGGGTGTGGACATCTTTGGGGGCTATTCATCCACCTACCACAGTGAAGGACCTAAAAATTTTTAAACAAATGTATTAAAGTGTCACATTCTTGGATGGGAAAAATGTTCTATTGTCAAGAGATGTCATTTCTGCTTGCATTAGCCTGCAAATTGCCAGCAAGATGCTTTACCGATCACCGAAATTGGGTTTTGAATCAAAAGAGGGGAAAGATGCTCAGAGAAGACTGTATCGCTCAGAGAAATAAACACTGAAGTTCTTTGCAGACTTTAACTCAGGTAGACTACACATATTCTAGATGCAAGTATACCAGTATTATGCTCAAGGGCAAGCAAGGTAATGTTTTCCATTGTGTTTCCAATATTCTCACTGTTAACATCCAGGATTTTTCTAGTCCCCTTATTGTAGGCACATCTGACTGATGTTTTGAACCATTTACAGAGACTCCTACCACCCTGTCCTTTTTAATAACCCAAAACTCAAGACTCCATCATCTTATATGTAAGGTTTCACATCATTTGCCCTAACACATCCTTTTGACACTTGTCAACTCTGAAACTCATTTTATTTTTCCATCCACTCACACAGCTCCATGACAATTTTCAGCAAAAGTTTCTGGCAGATGGGCACTGTGTCTTCTCAGTTTACTTGTGATGCCACTTAGAAAAATGTTTGTAAACATTTCCTTAAGAACGATTTCCATTCTGATGCTGCCTTAGAGATGCTTATGATACTGCGGCCAGTGCCAAGGCAGATCGCATGGGTGGGTGCAGATTCTGTGATAAGGTTTTTATTCCCTTCATTTCTTCGCCTCTTTGGAAATGTGGGGTGAAGATGAACAAGAGAAAAGTGCATTTGTATCTCCCTCCAAAGAAAGTACCTTCTGTAAAACTGCCACTCTTTTGACTTGCATAATGACTCTATTTACAGCTGTGATTAGTTTATTCAATGAAAAGTGACTTCAAGGCAATTGTCATGCTTTATTAGCCGTCAGTATGTTTGGATGTATCCTATTTACAAATCCCTCAAAATAAAAGTCACCATTGTTTAATACCCAACGCCTCGGACCTGACTTCTCAGACGTCATTCTTACTTCTCAAGACACCGCGGGTGTCTCGCATTTTGTCTCCATCTTTCTTAAACTCTTCTAGAGAAAACGTGGGCGCAAGCAACCGTTTCGAAGTTAATACTGCATTGACAGAGATCCTGCGACGTCCGCTGAAGGACGCTGTCCCGCAGCCTGGCGGGACCTCACACGGTCGCCCTCTCCGGCCTCCAGACACAGGTCAGGAAGGGGTCGCGAAGGGTCCAGGGAGGTTCAGCCTGAGTCTGCAACTTCCCAGAGGGTGGAGGCAATGACCCTGACGCTGTCTGCACCGGCCCGACAAGCGGGCCGGAGCCAGTAGCCCCGCGGCGAGAAGACCCCGCACCCTACTGCTTTAGGCGAAAAGAACACAACACCCCCTCACCCCCTACCACAGGCTCTCCAGTACCCGGATGCAGCAGTTCCGCCTACCGGGGCACTGTAACGCATGCGCGTCCAAGACTTTGCGCTAGCGGGCGGGGCCGGGAGGGGCGGGGCGCGGGAAGAGAGGAGGAAGGGCGGCGGTTGGGCAAGAGGGGAGCCACACCCACCGCGCCAAAGTCTCTGCGCATGCTCGGCGCGTCGGCTTCTCGTACTTTCGACGCGTCTGCGAGCACCTACCTCAGTTTGCGACCGGAGGTCGGAGGTGGTGGTCGAGGAACTCGTCTACAACAGGCGTTTGGAAAACCCTCTCTTCGTCCTCAGCTTCGAAAGGAAGGCATCCGCTGGTCCTTTCCTTTCGTCTTTGGTGAGGCGTCGACGGCCTGTGGCGGTAAGTTTCCTGGTGACGGGCTCGGTTCCAGGTGCTTGGGGCGCGCGCGGGCGGCGCAGAGAGGGGGCCGTTGGTGGGGTGGGCACAGTCTTTGCGGGGTCGCCACCGCCCGGAATCGGAATGGCTCGTACAGGTTCTTGCTTCGGGGCCCCGCCGCCCGCGCGACTCACTTCCGCCCCCTCCCCCCTCCAGTTGTTTTCAGGCGCCGAGTTTCCGGGCGGAGAGGCTCGCTGCCTCGGGTCGACATGTCCAACTACGTGAACGACATGTGGCCCGGCTCGCCGCAGGACAAGGAGTCCCCCTCGACGTCCCGGTCGGGCCGCTCCAGCCGCCTGTCCTCGGCGTCCAGGAGCCGATCTTCTTCCCGAAGCTCCCGGTCCCGCTCCAGCGTCTCGAGCCGGGCGTCGTCGCGGAGCCGGAGCCGGCCGCGGCGGAGGAGCAGGTCCCGGTCCCGGAGGCGCCACCAGAGGAAGTACAGGCGCTACTCGCGCTCCTACTCGCGCAGCCGCTCGCGCTCCCGCGGCCGCCGCTACCGCGCCCGGCGCTACGGGGCGCCCGGGAGGGCCGGCCGCTCGCCGTCGCGGTCCCGCTCGCGGGGACGCCCGCGTCACGGCCGGGCCTACGCGCTGGCGCGGGGGTGGCGCCACTACGGCTTCGGCCGCAGCGTGCACCCGGAGGAGCGCCGCGGCCGCAGGGCCCGGAGCCGGAGCCGGAGCAGGTCGCGGAGCCCCAGCCCGTTTCGCCTGAGCGAGAAAGGTGAGCCGTCCGCTTCACTTGGACTTTGCGACCGCGGAGGCCGTGCCGTCTGGGTACTTGTATTGCTTTCGGTGCCTGTCATGCTGGTTTCTTTGGGAGGAAAGAGGGAGGGACACGTTAGCAGGTTGGTGGTTCAAACCGCCCTGTTTGGCACCCAGTTTTATTTTTAATTTTTTAATGTATATTTTTAAGAGAGACCGAGCGTGAGCGAGGGAGAGACAGAGAGAGAGGGAGAGACAGAATCGGAAGCAGGCTCCAGGCTCTGAGCTGTCAGCACAGAGCTCAACGCGGGCCTGTAACTTGGGAACGGTGGGATCGTGACCATGATCTGAGCCGAAGTCGACCGAGCCACCTAGCCGCCCCTGGCACCCAGTTTTAAAGTGAATTGTCTTTTCTCCTTGAGAGTAGAAGTCAGCTGTGGTGTCCTACTGGTGTCCAGTAGGTCGGGCCGGAGGAAGTCCTTTTTCCTACTGGCTGGCCCTCATTGAGGTCCTTCTAGGTGTTACGGGGGACTCCGTAGTTTATAAGCTATTGTTACCTACTGAGCAGGGGAAAAAGAATTCAAAACCCTTTTTTTTTTTTTTAACAAAATCGGATCTCGTCCTAGAATTTTATTTATTTTTTTTTAATTTTTTTAGCATTTATTTAATTTTGAGAGACAGAGAGACAGAGCATGAGCAGGGAAAGGGCAGAGAGAGAGGGAGACACAGAATCTGAAGCAGGCTCCAGGCTCTGAGCCGGCAGCACAGAGCCCGACTCGGGGCCCAACTCACAGTCTGTGAGATCATGACCTGAGCTGAAGTCGGCCGCCTAACCGACTGAGCCACCCAGGTGCCCCCATCGTCCTAGAATTTTAAAACAACGATTTGTTTTGGTGTTTAGGATTACAGAAAAGACAGACACCGAAACGAAAACTTATAGACAGGAGTCTGGAAATGGATTTAAGTAAGGTATCTGTATTTGCTCATTAGCTGTGACAGTTGTGTTATCTCTAAAGTGTGCAAAGGAACTTGTTCAGGGTACACAACTGAAGAGAAAGCAAAAACAATTACAAAAGTGAGGCCTTTGGTAAGAAAAACTGAGAACTAGTTGTGGGAGATTATTTAGGGCTTTTTTGCTTTTCTCAGCAAACAATGAGGTAGAGCATTTGGTTTTTGTGATCTGAGCTGTATTTTATGCACTAAAGTAAGTAAAAGATCAAAAAATATCTTTCTACTCTTGTAAGACACAAGTTTCCCGATTGGGAGTTCTGCAGGGGAAACATCCTATGGGATTAGCGAATGTCTTGTTTCGTTTTCGTAGATCGGATGGAGCTGTTGGAAATCGCCAAAGCCAACGCAGCAAAAGCTTTGGGAACAGCCAACTTTGACCTCCCGGCCAGTCTCCGAACTGTCCTTGCATCTAAAGAGACAAACCGGGGCGCGGCTGTACCGAACCAGGGGGCAAAGTCTGAGGTAAGTATTCTAGGCTTACCCGAACACGATCTTCAGAAAGCTGCTAGAGAAAGATCTAATGAGCCGTTTTTACGTGTTTTACCTCAGCCCGCTTCTTGGAAAGCCTAAATACAATTTGTTAAGATGAAAATCGCAGCTCTAGAGAGGGTCTCTCCCCCATGAAAGTGGGAGATTAGTGAACTTTTATTTTCACGTGATATGAAATATGGTACTAATTACTTTCTAGCTGTAGGTGGTATTTTGGCAATTTCTGTGTAGCTATCAAATTTTCTGTCCAGTTTTTGCATAGTATTTTATCTGTAGCTTTCATTTGCAGCGTATGTTCCCACAAATTCTATCTTCAACATACAGTATAGTTTATCTGCTTTATTTCTGTCTTATAGAAATCATGAATGTGCTCTCCAGACATTGATGAAGAAAATCTGTTGGTAATTGACACATGGGCAGAGGCATCAGAGGTTTAACTCATTTGAAGTTTATGTTCACACACTGAAAGTTTAGCGTTTTGTTGGTAGATCCATATGCATGCTAGAATTTGGGACAGGTACTATTGTGATAAGATACTGAAGACAATTCTTTTTTAAAGTAAACACTTTGTAATGGGGGGGGGGATCTGTCCCTTTCGTAATATATGCAATATATTCCAGATGTTTTGAGAGATTACAGAAGAAGAGGCCTGCTTCACTTGCAGATAAGTTTATTACAATTCTCCAGAAACGTGCAGGATGTGCGTTGGCAAATTGCGCTGCGGTCTTGAGTTAATGATATGAAATCCAAAGTATAAAATTCATAGCCTTTGAGGTTTAAGGTCGTTAGGGGTGTGATAGAATCATTGAACGCAGGAAAGATGTTCTCCACATGAACCCGTCATTCAGACCCAGACGCGGGGCTGGCTTCAGTAGTTAGTAGTGCACAAGGTCTTAGGTGAGTCGCTTTTCAGATGAGGAGGGCCCACTGGCAAATGCCTTAGTTTTTTGAAACTAGGTATTTTCTTTATTTTCAGAGTTACTTGAATTTGCGTCAGGGGAAATATAATACTGCTTTATGGAGAAGAGTATCTTAAACTGATTATTAATCAATTTTGTTACGGGGAAGCTGGAGGACTATGTTTCAGATGTTAACTGTATGATTAGATCCAGCTTGATTTGTGTCTCTGCAACTAAATTTATATACAGTCGGGCTGCATTTTATACGGTATCGTAAGTCAAGGGTATGTTTTTTTTTAAAATACACTTTTCTCTTCCATGCCTAGCTGTCAGAAAAGCTAACAGAAGATGGAACGAGAAATCTCAATGAAAAGTCTTATCAGCAAAAGAGCATAGCTTTTAGCTCTAATGTAAGTACATCTAGGCATTGATCACTCAAAAATTGGATTTAGGATATAATTATATGGAGCTTTTATTTTTGTTGGAAGACTCCTTGTTTTTGTCTTTGGGGTAATAATTTGGAATCTAAGCCACTTTAGATAGAACTTCTCATAATGTTTTTGTGCCATTACAAATGGCCAGTATTCTATATCTCATGTTCACATTTGTTTTGAGAGAGCACGTGCTCACGTGCACAGGCGGGGGAAGAGCAGAGAGACACTCCTAAGCAGGCCCGTTGCATTGTCCGCGCAGAGCCCAGTGCCGGGCTCAGTCCCACAAACGGAGATCACGACCTGAGCTGAAATCAAGAGTTGGATGCTCAACCAACGGAGCCACCCAGGCGCCCCAGTATTCACATTCTTGATACCAGTATTTACTCTTAAATACTCCTCTCACACTTGAACAACTTAAAAAGTAAATCTTAGAAAACCCTGTAATCAGAATATTTTAAAAATCAGCTGAGAGCTTAAAAAACAAAACTAAGAACTATTGTAACACATTTTTTTGGTAATCTACCTTGCATCAACATCTGATTCTCCCCAGTAGTTTTTTGGCTTTAACAGTTGGAAATAAATGATAAATATGGGGTCTTTGCATTTTAATTTTTGATAAAATTAGTGTATTTTGTAAAACGCAAGTGTTTTGAATACAGTGTATGTGTTTGCATGGCTGACTTAAGAATTTGTTCTCTTTCAGAATTCTGTAGCAAAGCCAATGCTTCAGAAATCAACTAAAGCTACTGCCGAAGAGACTTCTATAGCATCTGCCAAAATAAATAAGAAAAAAAGTCCATATGGACTGTGGATACCTGTCTAAGAAAACTAATTTCTAAGGTTGGCCGAAATGCACTTTATTGCAAGTTTGTGTTCAAGCATTATTCCAGCCCTGAGAGTCATTTAATGGTCATTGTTGCAATTACAATGATACAGTACTATGTAAATCCTTAATATTTAAATATTAACATTTGAGATTTCTCTTGTAGATAAGAGATAACACACAAGGACCAGAGGAGTCATACAGGTGGGAGTTTTGTACATGCGCTTGTAAATGTTTTGTATGATACCAATGTAATGTAAAAGTGAAATTTATAAGAAGCAGTAATTGAACTGTTTATATTTGTTAATAAATTTGTTTTATTTATTTTTATTTGAAGTGTTTGTGTCACTTCACTTCGTATATATATGGCATGAGTATTTAAAGAAGCATAACAGTGCCCCTTGTTTAAAGCCTTGCTAATCCCAAATCCAAATCCGTGGACTGACAGCAGAGGGTTCACTGACCCTTACCTGGGGTTTGTGAGAAATGTTGAATCTGTCACCATCCTAGACCTGAATTTGAACCTGAGACTTAATAGTCCCAGTTGATGTGGTTCTTCGTTAAGATTTGAGAAGTTAGGCCTAATGTTTATGGAATTCTGGCACAATGTTGTGCTGGACAAGTTAAAGTGCAATCTTCAGGGCAGGAAACTCAGCCAGAGAGGTTGAGGTGGAAATGCCTCCTTGAGCTCTAAAATCTGTGAGCCACTGAGGCACCCCTGACCTTGTAAAAGACCTAAACCCATAATGACCTGGATACCTACAGTCCTGGACAACGGAGTTCCTGTTGTTATGTTGCCTTAGTTGCATTCTCCTTCAAGCCAGCCGCACTTGGTTTGAACCCGAGAAATTCCTGGAGGGAAGAGCTGCTCCTCTGTGAACATGTCCAGTTTACATCCATGGAGGTTAACCGTAGTTACTGGGAGGGTGACCTATTTTCATAAAGGAGTAGGAAAGTTTGTGGTGGGTTCATTCTGATTCTAAGGAAACTTGAGCGAGAACTTTGGTAGACTGGCCTGGTTATAGCAAAGTCCAATAAAACAGTAGGATTTGAGCTGTAACTGAAGACGTGAGCATGGTCACCGTGGTAGTGTTTGGTTGGTCTCCTTAGCAGAGCTGCAGAACTCCAGGATTTCGTCGTGAAGAAGGCTTTGGGAAAGAATGAGGTGATGATCTTTTTTTAACCTCCCTTTCTCTGGTAGCAACACTTACCCTGATTATGACCAGTATTCAGATAGACTAGCCTTTAACAGCTAAGTCCCTGGAGAGTCCTAGAATTCTTCAGCCAAACCCCTTCATACATAAGAGAGGTCTGCACCTGCACCTTCTGACATTGGCTTCTACAGTGATCTTCCTCTCCTCACCATTGGCTTTTCCTTCAGCCCGTTAGCATGCTTGAGGCTTCGCTCTTCTTTCATTTCTTAGTTTGTTGGCTCATTTTCTCTTTATTTCTGGTTTATATTCCTTTTTGTTTTTTTTATAATTGCCCCTGTCAAGTACACTATTAACTCTTCTTGACTAAATTGACCTTGTCTGTTGGGCATGGCCAGGTCTGTGGGGTTGTCAGTCCTGGGCTTTGGAACACAGAAGATAATGTGTGTGTGTGTAAACCCAGACTGGCCAGCATTAGAGGGCTGCAGTTACCCGAGTGTGATACCCTGTCACTGTATTACTGTCACTGTAAGATGGTTCTGATGGTGAAAAATTGTACCAAGAGACAGATTCAGTGCTATCCAGGGAACATAAAAACCTGATAGAAAAAGGTAAAAGAGGGGCACCTGGGTGGCTCAATTGTTTAAGCATCTGACTTCCGCTCAGGTTATGATCTCACAGTTCATGGGTTTGAGCCCCAGCGTCAGATTCTTTGCTGACAGCTCAGACCCTAGAGCCTTCTTTGGATTCCGTGTGTCTCTCTCTCTGCCCCAAATAAACATCCAAAAAAAAAAAAAAGTAGTGAAATTTTCTTGCCCCAGATCTAAAATGGCATTTCAGTATTACAAGATCTAGTGATATAATACTTTTTTTGTACTAAGTATTGTTATCCAGAGTGTTCTTTTAGCCTTAAAGCACACCTCAATCTGTCCTCCGTTTTCCGGTGATCAGGAGTCACATACAGTGGGTGATCACCGTTTTGGAAAGCACAGCCCACATAAAGGTTCAGGTGTTAGGCTTTGCTTTTTTTCTTAAGGTGTAAACTACAGAAACCGTGTTAACTCACAATAGTGTGCTGCCCTTTGGTTTTCTTTGCTCTAGACCTCTAGTAAGTTTAGTAAATTAAAATGTCGCCTTTAAGAGTGCTTACTTTTCAAGCTTTCTCTATAAAAGTCCTCAAAATTTTCCTCCGGGATTTACATGCATTTGTTATTTTGACCTCTTTTCTACACCGGCTCTTTGTCCTCTGCCCTGCCCGTTTGTTAGGATTTATCCTCAGCCTGCTTCTCCCTCTGCGGCTCTCTTGGCAACCTCCTCCGCTCTCTGCTGTAACCACCATCTGCCATCTGAAGATCAATTTCCGGAGCTCTTTCCCAGTGCCTGCCCCCGCCAGCTCTTCAGCACGAACCTTTGCTGTACCCGTTTGAATTCGTGGCTTTGAACATCGAGTCGCCTTCAGAGCAGTCCTCGAATCATACTGACATCTCTTGGTTGAAGCAGCAGTGGCTGTTGGGAGTGCTTTTCTCCTTGAGAGGAATCTACTTTTCCTTTAAATCCAGGTTATTAGGACTTCTCTGAAACCTATCCCTGCAAATCTCTCCTTCCTCTCTTCCCGGAGTACGATGGTATTCTAGGTTTTCCTTGAGAATCCTTGAGAACCGAACACAACTAGCAGAGTATGACCTTTCTGAGAAGATTGGGCGGCATGAGTGTGTATTTGTCTGGAGTTATTTTGAAAAGGAAGTGAAAGTAAAATTACTGCTTGTTTCCATTCTGTAGAGGCAACTGGGTTTTTTTTCTATGCCTTCTACAAACCTCTCTAGATACGAGCATCTTTTCATGTTCGTATAGATCTGCCTCATTCTGTATTTGTATGAATGTACATTCATACATTCAGGATTAAAATTTCCCTCGTCACAGTACACTGAATACACCATTATTATTAACAGCGCTTGTATTACCATCTTCTGTCAGCCCCTCATCCACTAAATCAGAGCTTCCTGCTGATGTGCCCAACTTACCGATCCCAGGCCCAGTCTTTTTTATTCACATAAACCGCCACGGTCTACTCCACTTTGATGGGCTACTCCTGACGAGTTCAGGGTTTCTGTCCCATATTTCCCGTAATTATACCCAAACTACATGTCCTAATTTTTCAGTAACAGTTGAAATAAGGTTAACATTTCAATTAGGCTTTGATAAAAGATTGTATTATGTAAGTTTTAATAATACTTTGACCAAATGTTTTAATTTACCTTCTTCCAAGGGAAAATTGCTTTTTGAAAATGGTGTGTTTACAAAATGTCATTGGAGAATCAGTTTCTTGCCCCGTATATGTGCGTGGGCCATGGGGTAGAGCGCGGGGTAGGCACGCACCTGTTAGCTGTGACTGCTTCTGGGGAGGGGGGCCGTGAAGGTGAGTTGCCGGTAGCCAGTGTCCCCTTCCTGTCACCACCTACCACAGCTTACTAGAAGGGTTAGTACCAACTTAGCATTCTATCCCTGAAGCTCCCAAGTTCAACTGTAGGTCAAGTCCAACAAGAGGAATCTAAGGATGACGATGGTTCACATGTTGGTAGCTAGGAATTTAAAGCCCAGAAGGGTACACACATGAAGCACACACTTTGAATACAGAAAACACAAGACATATTTTTTTCTGAAATGAGTGAATAATAAATATATAAGCATGAAAATGAATAGTCACAGCACACTTCCTCACAAATTATAAAAAGAAAGCGAATAGAGCCCTGATTTACTGTTATAATTTGGCAGTCAAAACAGTTCCTGAAGGGATTAGACCGCAGTTCCTCTTTCCAAATTCTGTTTAATTTCAGCAGTGTATTTCCCATAGAATCTTTCTGCTTTCTTGTTGAACTTGGCATTCCTTTCATTAATGTAGTCGATGTCCGCATCATCATTATAAGGACGTCTCCGGCTGTATTTGTCTCGTTTTTCAATTCTGGCGGAAGAAAAATTTATAACACTTAAAATTTCCTTCTTTTTGGATATTAATAAAGCCTGCTCAAATAGTTAAGAATAGAATTTAGTAATGGAAACACATACATAAAATTCCAAGCTGCTTTCTTTCCTTGTTCTCATAGTTAAGACTGAAAGCGGTATCTTTAGAAAATAATTTTATAAAGAACTATGTTCAGTGGGCTTTCCAGAATTTATAAATCAATGGTACTCCAGATCTAGTTTGAAGATTAGGAAGTAACCCAGGTTTATGCTGAAATGCAAGGGCCGTGAGAGATTCCACTACTTTGAGAGTTTACAGTATACTGCTGGTTCTGCCTGATAACCATCCTATTGGAAACGGAAACACACAAGTGATGAACGGGACCACTCTTCGAACGAGTAATTCAAGGGCTCCTTACTATCCACCCCATTGCTACACTTGAAGACCGCAGTTACTGTTGTCACGAGGCATGAAATCAGCACTAAAACTGAAGGCTGCGTTATAGTACTTACTGCTTTTCCAAGTCTATGACCATCCTATCAATTTCTTCTGTGGAAGGCACGTGGGTTCCATGGAGAAGACTGTTGGACGTTGGGTAGAACTCCTCTCCACTGAGAAAGAACAGGGTGTAAATAACACCATAAAGATTCTCCACCATCAGAACTGGACAGCGTTTAGTGGGCGAGAATGGAAATCTTTGTGATCACGGTTGATTTCAAAGAACTAGAAATCAGGCCTGAGATAAGGTATTTAAGAAATTCTGCCCAAATGAGGCACCAGCTGAGGGCCAGAGGCCAATGGACACAAAGGGAGGCCAAGCTCATACGGTGAAGGGAGACCGAATGAAAACATGGTGTCCTCTGCACAATTTAGTGCTCTCTCCCCACTAAAACAGTCTTGATCTTAAGCACGCTACCTGTCTTAGGGAAAGGAAGTGTAGCTTAGCAATGCTTACGGCACAAGTGCACAAGTCCACGGGTAAGGGACGCAGAGTAGCAACAGTAATAATCACGAGGATAATACACATAGTACTATGTGTCAGAAATTAATTACACTGTAGGAATTCATTTAATCTTTACAATAATCCTGAGATAAGCACTACTACTATTTTCTGTATACAGATGAGGAACCTGGGAGAAGAACTGTGTGACAGGTCTAGTAAGGCCAGGAGGCAAAGCTCCAGAATCAGCACTCTTAAATTCAAGCCCTTCCACTAACATACAAAGAACAGGCTACTGTGTGCTTGGGTGACTCAGTCGGCTGCATGTCCAACTCTTGACTTCAGCTCAGGTCACAATCTCAGGGTCATGGGGATCCCAAGGCCGTGGGATAGAGCCCCATGTGGGGCTCCGTGCTGATCGCGGAGCCCGCTTAAGAGAATTTCTCTCTCTCCGCCCTGCTCACACTCTCTCTTTCTCTCTCAAACAACGAACACATTATTAAATCAGGTGGACTCACTGTTTTTCCCTCAGCCTCTCGTACGTTTCCAGGTCGGGTTTGATCTGCTTGGTCAGCCGGTGATACTGGCGTAACTGGGCGGCAGCGTAATCTACAAGGAGAACGCGGACTATGCAGGCGGGGCGCTGACGGACCCGCTGTCAAGAGGCACGCTCAGGGACACGAGAGCCGGTCTCACCTGAGAAGCCCAGGTCGGGGTTCTTCCTCTTCTTCCTCCGCTCCCATCTCTCCGCGTCCTCTGCGCTGATCTCCAGCAGCTTCGCCTTCTCGTAGTCTTCCCCTCTGGCGGCACACTCCTGAAAAGGGGCAAAAAACATTACCTCTCTTCTCTTACATAATTCTTCGATCCTTTTAAAATCCAGAAAGGCCTAAAGACTGCTATCAAGACTGTAAGTGGACTGGCCTGCAAAGAAAACTGTGGAATTTGCTACGATCTCTAAGAACTAATACATCTGTAACGACGACACCGAAAACAGCCGTGGTAGCCGCGGCAGGCGTCTGCTAAAATCCTTTCTCCCCTCCTTTCTGGGCTCGGGGCTGCGCAGTTCCCGACCTCCCCTGCGGCTGGATGAGGCCAGGTCGCGTGGGCTGCTCAACCAGGACCAGATACACGAGTGACTCACGAGCTTTATAGTTTCTTAACGTTAGAGCTTTTGTTACGGTAGCTTAGCCTCCTATTCATTTTGCCATCACTTACTTCCCTCTACCCACGTGCCAGGCGTGGCTCTTAGGCGTTTTGCACGTCTTACTCTCACAGCTCGCTAAGGTGCAGCGGAGCGGACCGGAGGCAGAACGCGTACCTCCCGTGTCCTACTAGCTGCCGTGACAACACACGATACGGTGCTGGACCCCACAGCTTGTGAGGATCGAACTGTACTTACTTTCTTCTTTTCTTCTTCCTGGAGCTCCCGTTCCAGGCGAGCCTTTTTAGCTTCCCAGTTTGCAGGCAATTTAAGTCTTTTATCTTCCTCTACAACTTCTTGGTGATTTAACTTCCGAGCTTCATTCTACCACCAGGACACACAAAGGTTGTCAGCACAGGTGCGGAAACAGATCTAAATAGACATGGGCTGTCTCCTAGGATGGCAGGCATCTCGGAGACTTCCGGATTTTATCCTGAAGGGAAGAGAGTCGCTAGAGAATTTTACGTGTGTATTTGTGTTGGGGAATTTTGTGGAGGGGGAGATTAGGAGGGAAACACCTGTACCTATAGCTTTAAATATTCTTTTACTACCTCCGAGGAACCATGTGGTAGGGATGGAAAGAGCTACGGTTTGGGAGTAAGAAGCATGAGGGATATACTGACTTGACTCTCTCCGGCTGTGAGATGAAACTGGGCTTCCTACGGTACGAGTTCCACTGTACAGAGTTACTTGAGAGGATTCTAGATGCTACTGAATGACACCAAGTCACATACATTTTCATGTCTTTAATTCAAACTGGCCCCAAGACAAATTCTCGGTGACTAATGAGTTTAACACCTCTGAAAACGCTTAAAAATATTTTTTATTTAAATGTTTATTTCTGAGAGAGAGAGAGAGAGCGCGCACAGGGGAGGGGCAGGGAGAGAGGGGACAGAATCTCAAGCAGGCTCCACGCTGTCAGCAGAACCTGACACAAAGCTCAAACTCATGAACTATGAAATCATGACCTGAGCCGAAACCAAGAGTCGGAGGCTTGACCAACTGAGCCACCCAGGTGCCTCATGAAGACACCTTTAACACCTTTTAAAAATGAATGGGATAGGAGACACCATCAGAATGCAACCACAAAATCCTGACCGGGAAACTACAAAAAAACAATCTTTTTACCAACCAAATTAAACAAAATGACCTCCTCCAGCTGAAAACAAACAAAACACCAAACTCAAAACCAAAACAAAACCTAGAAACGGAAAAGACGAGAAGCGAATACAGATGAAAAAGACATAAAAATTTAAAATTCCCATCTGAAATAGTAATATTAAATTTAAATAGCGATTGAAAGAAAAACACCGAACCAGCGGACAGGTGGTCACGTGCATAAACCACGAAGGTGATATATGAGGGCTCCAACCTAATCCCCCTAATTGTTTATGACGCTGAGAAAATTCTTAGCTCACAGAGTTAGTGGCAGAGTTAGGCCAACATTCAAATTTCTTGATTTCTGCTTTTCCCCCTACCTAGAAGTATTTTAATACCTCTTTAACAACAATACCATCGTCACACTCCAAAATAATTAATTCCTTAATACCAGATATCCTGTAATGTTCGTATTTTCCTGATGGTCTCGAGTCTTCATTACTTTTACTGTTTGAATTCAGACAAGCTCCAAATATTGGGCTTAGTCAATACATCGCCTAAGGTTTATTTAATCTATAGTTTCCTTCCCCATCTTTTTTACCCCCTGCTTTTTTGGGGACTGTGAAAATGATCAGGGTGACGGTCCTCTGTTTCTCAAAGTGCTCGCTGCCTTCTCATGAAGGCATACTTCACATACTCCGTGGACCCCTGTATTTCCTGTACGCTGGTCATTAGATCTAGCGGTTTCATTCACTTCGGGCTATTTCTAGCAAGTCTACTCACATGGAACTTGTGTTCTATACTCCCATCAAGAGACCCGTCATCTCGGATCGTCTCCCTTTTTGTGATGTTTGCAGTTTCTGATTACCTAGATCCAGTGATTCTTAACACTGCAAGAGTGTTTCAAATGAAGTGTGCGTGTCTGACCAGTTTTTAGATTGAGTTCTTCTGGGCAAACGCAGGAAACTACCTTCCTCACACATGCCCTGTCTCCAGCTCTGTGGGCCTCCCACCCCGATGAGGCTTCTGCCTTTCCACTTATTCCTACTGCCTGGATACCTGTCCCTCCCAACCCCTTGTCTGATAACATCCTACTCATCTTTCAAGCAGCTAAGTTGTCCCATCAGTCTTTAATTGTTTTTTCCCTTCTCTGTGTTTGAGGCCCTTTGTTCCTCCCTCTAAAATGGCATTTACAAGTCGGGGAGTCATTATTGGTTATGGACCTGCAAGCCTTATCCTATTTGCCAACGTGACCGCACTGTCTATGGCTATGGCACACGCTAGAAGCTGGGGGACCGGAGCGGTTTTTGGACAAATGAAGGAGTAGCCAGCTTGCTGCGTGGCCTCAGACGAATTCCCATCCATTTCTGGTCCGCGGTATGTCCCGCCATAAAAAGAAGGGTTTGACAGAATCACGGGCTGAGAGGAGGGTGCGGGGAGAGGTCGCTTAAAAAGACAAATACCAACGTCTGAGCCCAGAAACTGATGAAATCGGGACCCTAGAAGTGAGGCCTAAGATTGAGCATTTTTTAAAAGTTCTCAAAGAGATCGCAGTGTGCTACCGGGGTTGAGAACCGCCGGGAAAGATCTTTCTTCGGCTCTGCGGGTCTGTCTGGCGCGCTGGTGTGGCTTCCTCGTCCCTCCACGAACGCGCACAGGCCTGCCTGGGTGACGTGTCTCAGATGCCGCTGGGGCTACTCACCCGCTTCAGGTGCAGCTCCCGGAATTTGCGCAGCCTCTGTTCGCGCTTCTGGGCGGCCAGCTCGGTGGCCGCAGCGGGGGGCCGCTCCTCCTCCTCCGTGCTGTCCACCTGCACCTGCGGCGAGGAGGACCGGCTGGAGGCGGGGCGGCCCAGGCCGATTCCCCCCCCGCCGGCCCCGACAGGCCGAGCCAAGCCCTCACGCCGCCACGACCCCACGGTGTCTGCGCCTCCCTCTCTGGCCTCGCCTCTACGTCTGGGCCAAACCCCTACCTGCAGACGCTCCTGTCCCCAACCCCTGGACAAAGCCTGCCACCCACCTTATCACCAGCCTCAGCAGCCATCACCTGGCAGCGCGTTATCCTCAACACTTCCGGCGACAAC
This sequence comes from Paguma larvata, assembly GCA_030068075.1. Taxonomy (NCBI): domain Eukaryota; kingdom Metazoa; phylum Chordata; class Mammalia; order Carnivora; family Viverridae; genus Paguma; species Paguma larvata. The sequence goes on along the minus strand of CM057833.1, from coordinate 18,425,104 downwards.
AAATAACTTTTCCGACTCTCTCGCTCACTTCCGGCGGCCTGGAGCCACAGGTTTCCGGGGAAACCCCGCCCCTTTCTGCTTTTCTGGGAGATGAAGAACCAATCCCCGCCCGTCGCAGCCCTAGGTGCGGTCCGATTGGGCCAGGCCTGTGCGCAGGCGCCTTGAGTGGAGCCACCTGGTCGACATGGGTAAACCCGGAGACTTGGCGTCAATGGTGTTGGGCGGTAAAGAGGAAGAAGAGGAAAAAGGGAATAAACCACCGAATGTATGAAAAGCGACCCAGAGCATAGGTTGTGCCCGTCAGCCGACCAGCCTTGTAGTTCCGATTTCTGAATAACCAATCGAAAGGACGGAACAAATTGGGGTTATTTGGGATCTCGAGCATCTTCATGATGCGGTAAGATTTCTTGGATTAATTTGAGGCTTTGACTTTCTTCTGAAAATTCTGCACAGAACACCATTCTTGATGTATCTGCCCATTCATTCAATAATGAACTGTATAATCGCTCTTATCTACTAATTAGTCTATTCTTTGGTTGATCATCTATGAAAGCCGGTGCTGTAGGTTTTGAATTACAGAAAAGAAGGGTACTGATGTGGGCTCCTTTTCTGTAGAATTTTCTGTGTGCTGTTTTGCTATTTCCACGCCTCCCCACCCCCCACCTTTTAAGAAATCTCTACATTCAACCTGGGGCTTGAATTCAATGACCCTGAGATCAAGAATTGGGTGCTCCACCGACTACGCCAGCCAGGCACCCACTTTTTATTTACTTATTAACCTTAAATCTTTCTTTCTTTCTTTCTTTCTTTTCTTTCTTTCTTTCTTTCTTTCTTTCTTTCTTTCTTTCTTTCTTTCTTTCTTCCTTCCTTCTTCTTCCTTCCTTCCTTCCTTCCTTCCTTTCTTGAGAGAGAGAGAATCCCAAGCAGGCTCTGCACTGATGCAAGCCTCCTTCTCACAAATGGTGAGATCATGACCTGAGCCGAAATCAAGAGTTGGAAGCTCAACAGACAGAGCCGCCCAGGCTCCCCAAAGATTTTTTTAGAAACGTTTACCCTTTTGAGAGAAAGAAATGTGTACCTAATCAGTCTCAAGAAAATTGCGACCTAACAGGCGAATAGGAATTGCAGGGACCAGAAGGAGTCGATGAGTGCCTTGTAAAGGCCCCAGCTGAAAAAAGGATCGATTAGGATTTAAAAACTGTCATGATATTAGTCACTCCCGCCATTCGTAGTGTCTCTGTACTCCAAGGAAGCGGGACAGAGAAGCTGGTGGGTTTGAGAACTGCCGGTGTTGCTCCCGTGACCACCGGAGCTCCCATCACCTCATTCCCAATAGTAAGATTTATTTCCCCTAAGGTGTCAGTTTGAAGTCATGGGACGGTCCCCCTCCTGTCCTCAGAGCCACTCTGTTCTGCCATGAGAGCATTCTTCCCCCGCTGCTGGCGTCCTTAGAGGGGCCGGTGCTCTGAGGCTCTTGCCGCCGACGTTTTGCATCAAGCCTCTTCCAACGGCCAGGTTCTTCTGCAGTAATTGCAAACACCTTTGACGTGAGAAAGCCCCTGAAGACGTTGGGAATTTCTGGGGATTGTTAATTGGTGGAATTGGAGATGCGTGATCTGGGCAGCTTGGACTTGCGTGTCCTTTCTTTTTCTTTGCTCATTCTGTGTGCGAGGTAACTGATCAGCCAAATTAACCAGATCACGAGGCTCCATAGTGGCCCCACTGAGCTGCTGTCATTTAACTAAGGTACTGAATTCACCGTCTAGCCCGTTAGCAAAGATGGAGTTAAAAGGAGATTTCATGTTTAATTTTGTCAATACCAGAGTATTTAAAAGTTTTTTCCTATCTATCGTAACAATCAAAACCAGGCTCATCTGGCCGTGGAGTACATTGTTGGATGTTCCTCTAATCTGTAGTCTTTGGAAAAACCCAGAAATAGTTTTATGTAATTCTTAAGCTAGCTTAAAAGCTTCTGTTTTTTTCTGTAGTCTTTTCATTTAGAAAAGTCATCCAAATGCTACGTGGAGCCTGGTTTTCCCATCCATTCCCTTGCATGGCCACCACTCACAAGCAGATAGATAAGTTGATAAAGGTAGGAATAACCAGGTTCCCAGATCTAAATAAATTGAATTCCTTAGCAAATCCTAGAGGGTCTTCAAAGGCATCGGAAAGTCCTTGGTAATGGCTTAAAATTCTTCTGCCTTCGTCCAAGGAGTATAAGTAACTGATGTTGGGTCCTCGGATCGTCCCCCAAAGACCACGAGACACGTATGCAAAGGCAAGAGTGTTATATTGAGATTCCAGCATGCTGGGGTCAGTCACTCTGTAAAATGGAGACCACGAGAGGAGCGCCCAGGCTCCTTTTAAGCACATCTCCAAGGCGGGAAACAGGTGTCTCTATTTGGGGGGTACGGGTGCTCTAAGGATTGGTCCAAGCTGGTCTGGTGAGGGATGGAGCCTGATTAATTGGTCTGGGACCTTTCATTCCCCCCTTCACTAGTACCTAATGGGGCCCAATCATGGGTCCCTTGTATAGGCGTAGTCCCCATATCTTTTACTGCCTTGCCAGCCGGAGTGAAGGAAACTTTCAGGGGGTCACAACCGCCCTGCCTGGGACAGGTCCTGCGGCCCTCTCTCTGGATTGGTTTGGTGTCCTGCCAGAGCGCTTTTCGTACCTGGAATAGGGCTTGTAGGGAGGAAAGAAATTTTTAATCATCGAGCTCGGCTAGTAACTTGGCCTTTAGGCAACAGAGGTGGAGGCCGAGCATACATCATTTCATAAGGAGTATTCTATAAAGAGCAAAGGGGAGGAGAGATACCCAGTCACTGCCAGTCTCATGGGTTAATTTAGTTAAGGTCTCCTTAAGAGTCCGATTCATTCTTTCTACCTGCCCTGAACTCTGGGGACCATATATGCAATGTAATTTCCAATCTGTCCCCAACATCTTTACCAGTTTCTGGGTTACCTGAGAGATGAAGGCTGGTCCGTTATCCGAACCTATTGACACTGGGAGACCGTACAGGGGGATGGTGTCTTCCAGAAACTTCTTGGCCACCACCGCTGCTGTCTCCCGCTTAGTGGGGAATGCTTCAGTCCATCCTGAAAAAGTATCTACCAGCACAAGCAGATACTTATACCCGTACATGCCTGGTTTAACCTCAGTAAAGTCTACTTCCCAGTAGACGCCTGGCTGGGTACCCCCCTCTCTGGGTCCTGTCTCAAGGTCCCCACTCTTGGCGTTGACTAGTCGACACGTCGGGCACCTGGATACCACTGCCTTTACTGTTGGGCTGAGGTTGAGGATTCTGAGGTGAGAATTTTTAAATAGTTCTTTAATCTTTCATTCTCCAAGGTGTGTGCTTTGGTGGAGCCGATGAATGAGCTGTGTGGCTAGGTCAGAGGGGAGGACACGCTCTCCTCCGGGGCCTCGGTACCAATCTCCGTCTTGTAAGGCACAGTAGGGGCCGGCGGCCTTAATTTGCCTTAAATCTTCAGCCGAATCCTGGGGCACTTCTGGTGATAGTAGAGTTACCATCTTTGGGCTGGCCGCCGATAGAATGGCTGGTCGTTGAAGGGCCGCTTCCTTTGCTGCCGCGTCTGCTCGGTTGTTGCCCCTAGGTACAGAGCCCTCCCCTTTTTGATGTCCTGGACAGGGGATTATAGCCAACCTTTTAGGCAGCCATCTGGCTTGGAGTAAGTCTAAAATTTCCTGTTTGTTTTTTATTGTCTTTCCCTCTGCCGTAAGCAGGCCCGTTTCCCGGTAGATGGCACCATGCATGTGGGCCGTAGCAAAGACATACTGGCTGTCAGTGTAGATATTAAGTCTTTTATCTCTCTATAACCGTAGGGCTTTGGTGAGAGCTACCAGTTCAGCCTTTTGGGCTGACGTACCAGGTGGCAGAGCTTCTGCCCAGATGGTTGTCTTGTCCATCGTGACTGCCGCCCCTGCATACCTGGTGCCGTCCTTAATGAAGCTGCTGCCATCTGTATACCAAGCGGCCTCTGCGTCTGGCAAGAGTTCGTCTCTTAGGTCTGGTCTAGTTCCCTGTAGGTAGCTCAGAATCTCAGAACAATCATGTCTGGGAGCTTCCAGGTCCGGATTAGGCAATAGAGTAGCTGGGTTTAAGGCACTGCTGGCTGTGAACTGGACCCATGGGGGGTTTAGCAGCAAAGCGTGATAATGCGTCAACCTGGCATTGGTCAGCCGTTTATCAGGAGGGCATTTTAAGACTCCTTCTCTGGCGTGGGGGGTGGTCACTTGGAGCGGCTGTCCCAGAGTCAATTTGTCGGCATCCTTTACTAGCAACGCCGTGGCTGCAATTATTCGGAGGCATGGGGGCCACCCACTTGCGACTGGGTCAAGTTTTGTTTTGGACAGTTATGCCACTGGCCGCCGCCATGGCCCCAGTGTTTGGTAAGGACTCCTTTAGCCACCCTTGCCTTTCATCCACAAACAGGTGGAACGGTTTGGTGATGTCTGGCAGGGCCAGGGCGAGGGCCTCCAGGAGGGCTCTTTTGACCTGGTGGAATGTCCTGTCCATAGGCTCAGTCCAATCCAACGGGGCATTCCTTCCCCTCGTAACTTCATAAAGTGGTTTTGCCATTTCAGCAAATCCTGGGATTCATAGCCTACAAAATCCTGCGGACCCCAGGAATTCTTTTACCTCTCGGCAAGTGGCAGGTTGAGGAATGTGTAAGATAGTTTCTTTTCTTGCCTGAGACAGTCATCTGCTTCCCCCTTTGAGTATGTACCCCAGATACGTCACCTTTTCCTGACAGAGCTGGGCCTTTTTAGTGGACACACAGGGTCCCTAGGGTCTTGAGTAATTCTCCGGTTGCAGCTTCGCAAGCTCCAGCGGTTTCTGCGGCAATCAGGAGGTCATCCACGTACTGTAACAGATGGACGTTAGGGTGGGCTCGCCTATACTCACCCAGGTCCTCGTGGAGTGCCTCAAAGATGGTGGGGGAGTTTTTAAAACCCTGGGGAAGCCGTGTCCAGGTTTGCTGTCCATTGAATCCGTTTTCCAGGTCTGTCCACTTGAAGGCAAATATGGGTTGACTGGCAGGGGCAAGAGGTAGACTGAAGAAAGCATCCTTTAAGTCCAATACAGGATAAACTGCTCGTTCCGGAGGCAAAGAGCTCAAGAGAGTGTACGGATTTGGCACGGTAGGGTGTCTATCTTCCACTCTCTTGTTTACCTCCCTTAAGTCTTGTACTGGGCGGTAATCTGAGGAGGTCAGCTTTTTAACTGGCAACAAGGGAGTATTCCATGCGAATTGGCAGAGGATCAGAATGCCCAGGTTTCTAAGGCGCCTAATAAGGGGCGCAATCCCTTGTTTGGCTTTTTCAGGCATCGGGTATTGTCTTACCCCGGGCGGGAGTGGCATTTGTCTTGAGCTGGACAATTATAGGAGGCCGGTGCTTAGCCCACCCGGCTCCTCCCGTTTCCACCCAAGCTTCCGGGATCTCCTGCATCCAGCGGGACAACAGTTCACTAGTGCCCCCTATCGACATTTGGGGTTCTTTAAATAACCCCGGATGGACCGATTTATTGTTGTTCACGAAGAAACCACTCCTGCTGTGCATTAATTACTCCGTCTCCGGAAAGTCCACACTGACAGTTTTATGGGCCAGAGGCCAGTACCTCTGTTGACCTTAGGAACAACTTGCTCCTAAGACAGTTGCTGTTTCTGTCGCAATCCAAAGGTCGTTTTGCTCAGTTCAAGAGTTCATTAGCTGTTTGTTTTAAAAAGGAAAATGGAGCTTCTCTCAAAATGGAGTCTCTCGTGTCCAGAAACATTATACAATTCTACAATGGGGGAAAAGAAGGCACATAAGAGGAAAATCTCTCCCACTACCGAAGAGCATTAAAACGGTGCCACGTGGCAGTACTAGGGGCCCGCGTGAGCCAAGGTAGTCAGGAGACGCCTCCTCGCTGGAGGACTGAGGCCAAGCGCCGAGTAGGAAACACGTTTCGCTCGAGAGAGTAGCACGCAATCTGGGTGACTCTCTACCAGGGACACTTCCTAGCGCTTCCAGGCCTGTCTTCCCGCCTCACCCCTCCCCACCCTTGCCTGTGCGGCCTTTTGCGGCTGCGCAAGCCCCTACGATCGAAAACTTCCTACTGCTAAAGGGGCAGGGATTGGTCCCAAATTCCAGAGACCGCCAGGAAGGGGCGGGGCTCACGGTAAGTTTTTAATATGTATCGGCGGGGCGGGCCAAAGGCGGACGGAAGTGTTCTAGGTTGTTGCCGGAAGTGGCAAGGGTCAGATTGTGATGGCGGCTGCAATTTTAGCCGGAAAGGTAAGTTCCTCCGGGCTCTACCCACGGATTTTTGTGCGTGGAGGCTCCGGGGGACGGAGGAGATGCCTGGGTGCCGGGCCGGGGAGGCGCAGGCACCGAGATCGGGGTTGGAGTGAGCGTCGGGACTGGCGGGGAATCGGCCGGGGTAGTACGGGAAAAGCCGAGCCGAGCCGAGCGTGTCTTCCTCGCCGCAGGTGCCGGTGGGCAGCGCGGAGGAGGCGGAGCAGCCCCTGGCGGCGGAGCTGGCCGCCCAGAAGCGCGAACAGAGGCTTCGCAAATTCCGGGAGCTGCACCTGAAGCGGGTGAGTGGCCCCGGAGGCAGCCGAGCCTGGTCCCCTGGGGCAGGCCGGTGCCTGTTCGTGGAGGTACCGGGAAGCTGCGGAAGCCTGCTTGGCACACCGGCTGAGTGGGATGAAATATCCATCCCGGTGGTTCTCAACCCTGGCAACGGATTGAAATCACTTGAAAACACACTCTCTCTCTTCAACCCTCCTCCCACCCACTTCTGATTTAACTAATCTGGGCTGGGTTTGGGAGTCTGTTACTAGCGGCCTCCCTGCTGTGTAAGTCTAACACACTTTTCGTTTTACCGAGGGGATATGTAGAGCTGGAGACTGGAAGAAACTCCTCCTCCAGTGTTAATAAGAGGGCTGGTTGCCTGTTCATTCAAAAATAGTCCGCAAATCTCTGCAAGTCTGTAGTGTCAGTGGCTCACCTCGTCGGTGGGGAACTAGAGGATTAAGATATGGCTTCTGCTCTTAAGTAGACACAGCGTTATAGCCAGGGCATGCCGACGTTAGGAAAAGTGCCCCGGGAGTGCAGGGGAGAGATGGATATGGTGTGAGGCGTTCCTGGGGGTGCCTCCTATGGAAGGGGACACCGAAACTACTGTTTGAAAGATGCGTAAGGTGTTACTAGACAAAGAAGTCGGAGGAACAAGTGTCCAAGCAGAGGGAACAAATGCAGATTAGAGCCAAGAGTCCAGCGAACAACTGGCTGCGGTTGGAGCTGAGGAAGGAGACAGCCGCTCCAGCCTGTTTCCACCTAAGTGGCGTGACAGCTTGGCTGCGGTTTCACAAACCCCCAACATCGCTCTGTCGGAGTGAGATGAAAACAGGACTGTTCGAACCGCAGAAATGACCACACGTGCCCCTCTTCAGTGATTGTCAGGGCCGGTGACGGCATCAGTCTCCCCCCATTAATCCTGTAGAAAGTCTTATGACTCCTAGTCCTCGAAGCCCTGCCTTCCTGACAGCGTCTAATTCAGAGCACAGCCACGCTCGCTTGAACCTTACCCCCCACCCCAGTCATCGGATACAAACTTAAATCCTATAACTCGCGCTTCCTAACACCCTCTCACTGGAATGCCTGCAGTTCCCAGGGGTTTGCTGTCTCCTTCAGTGCAAGGAACACAACTTCGTTTGGCTGCAGGTGTGTTCTTGGCGTCTTCCACTGGAGGGCATCGCCAGAGTCAGGAATCCAAGAATGTAAGGATGGTAGTTGAGAGGAGCGCCTCTCTTTGTCCAGAGAAAGTTCATAAAGAATTAAACACACTTAAATATTTACTCGGAGGGACCGTGTAAAGGGTGTGTGGTTGGCAATCAGGAGACATGGCTTCCTGGACTCACTGCCACCCACCTGTGGCCTAAGAAACCTCTAACTTATGTTGTCCTTAAGATGATATACTTATTTTGCTTTGTGTAGTTAAGTTCATTTTTTTAAGTCTTTTTTTAGAGAGAGTGCACACACGTGTGCGAGCATGCGCGAGCGGGGGAGGGGCAGAGAGAGCATCCCAAGCAGGCTCAGTGCTGTCGGTGCCGAGCCTCATGTGGGGCTTGATCCCGTGAACCTTGAGATTGAAACCAAGAGTCAGCCGCTGAACTGACTAAGCCACCCAGGGGCCCCAGGCAAGTCCATTTTAAATCACACTCTTCATACAGTAATTAAAATGGAAAATACCTTTCCTTTGCCACGATGTAAACTATTAAAATAGTTTTTAAGAAGGTGGGACTTGGAAAAGGTTAGAGATACTAAGATCAGTGCTAAAGCCCTCAGCCCCAAGTTGAGGCTTTTTCCTTGAATTAATCAGGATTAAAGGAGACTCGAGAGTGCAATATCTTTCTCCTCATACGATGCAGTATTAGTTCATGCCATCTAAAGTCTCCCGAAGTACGCTGCCTTCACTTTTTGTACCTCGTCCAGTCCAACCCTACATGCAAAGGGGTCAGTGTGGCTAAATGGAGGCAGAGCTGACGTTAGCCTCCAGGCCCCTGGAAGGGCAAAGCCAGCGCAGCTCGGCTCGACTGGACTGTACTCACACAGAGACCTAATCAGGCTGTTCCCTGGCTTGAAATCCGTTGCCGGCTGTTGCTTTTAGGATAACACGGAGTCCCCTTGTTAATGTGTCTTAACCCGACCCTTTCAAAGTGGGCAAGATCTTGTCTGGATTTATTTTTGTGTCTCGGCTGACAGACTTTTTTGTGTGCCGGTTTTAGAACGAGGCTCGTAAACTCAATCACCAGGAAGTTGTCGAAGAAGATAAAAGACTCAAGTTACCTGCTAACTGGGAAGCCAAAAAGGCTCGCCTGGAATGGGAGCTGCAGGAAGAAGAAAAGAAGAAGGTTAGGCTCCACCCTGCTGTCTGTCTAGGTGGTTTATCCAGTTATTCTCTTGTATCAGGACCGTGGAAAACGGTTTCGTACACCGGCTCGGGAGCCAGACCGCCGGAGTCCACGTGGTGGCTCCGCCTTCTCCCGGGAGCAGCACTTTGGGGGAAGTTATTTATTTATTTATTTTTATTATTTCTTTAAATTTTTTAATGTTTACTTTTGAGAGAGAGAGAGTGAGCAGGAGAGGGGCAGAGAGAGAGGGAGACACAGAATCTGAAGCAGGCTTCAGGCTCTGAGCTGTCAGCACAGAGCCCGATGTGGGGCTCGAACTCATGGACCGTGAGATCATGACCTGAGCTGAAGCCGGAGGCTTAACCGACTGAGCCAGCCAGGCGCCCCTGGGGGAAGTTATTTAACCTCTCTGTGCCTCTGTTTTCTGATCTGTAAAATGTAATAATTATTTGAGTTAATTACGAATTAAATGAGTTAGTGCGTGTAAAACATTTAAAAGGGGGTCTGACGCCTGAGTGACGTTAAGTATTTAAATTGATGCCCTCACTGCTTACGTACCATAATAGGCTCCCAGATTTGCTTCAAGTATTAATCATTTGTTTTTGCTTGATATCTTTATTCAACGTTGATTTAAAATTGATTGAATAATTGCTTTTATCCTATTTGCAGGCATTAACGGTTTCTCTCTTTTCAGGAGTGTGCCGCCAGAGGGGAGGACTACGAGAAGGCGAAGCTGCTGGAGATCAGCGCAGAGGACGCGGAGAGATGGGAGCGGAGGAAGAAGAGGAAGAACCCCGACCTGGGCTTCTCAGGTGAGACCGGCTCTCGTGTCCCTGAGCGTGCCTCTTGACCGCGGGTCTGTCAGCGCCCCGCCTGCATAGTCCGCGTTCTCCTTGTAGATTACGCTGCCGCCCAGTTACGCCAGTATCACCGGCTGACCAAGCAGATCAAACCCGACCTGGAAACGTACGAGAGGCTGAGGGAAAAACAGTGAGTTGACGGGAGTAACGCGAGGCCTGTTTTCGTTCCGAAGGGACACAGGCGTGTGTGTGTGTGTGTGTGTGTGTGTGTGTGTGTGTGTATAGATATATGTAGATGCGTACATCACGACAGACACGCTTTAGTGCTGGGTATGGGTTGTCAGCGGCTGCCTCGGAGGCTTTCTGGCCTTGACAGTCGTATTGACTGCTCGCTCCACAGCACTTAGGCTCACCACCTGGGTATTTTTCTAGTTGGGCGTTGAGTTTAACCACCAGATTATCATAGTTACTCAGATATTTTAGGAGGGAGAATGCCAGGATGGGTGGACTTTTTCTGCAAATATCTTAGGCTTTGTGGGCTCTCTGGTCTCTGTCACAACCACTCCGCTGGTGTGATGTGAAGGCAGCCGCGGAGGAGCCGTGAACACACGGTGTGGCCGGGGCCCAGTGACATGTTTGCAGATCCAGGTGGTACAGTTCGCCGCCCCCTGCCCAGTAGTGGGAGGAGAAGTAACCTGAATCTAGAAGCGCAGGTCCTTTAACCTCTGGCCCTTGGCGCTGTCAGCGGTAGAATGAAGGTGTTGGGGGAGGTGGGCGATGTCTTAGGTCTCTTCCAATTCTAGCTTTCCTTTAAAAAAAAAAGAGGTTAAGGTGGGATTCCCTCAGTAAATTATGTATGTATTTTATCGCTCGCCATGAGTGGTGGTTTAGTTTGAAATTTGAGACTGTGGAACTGGGTAGTGTCACTAGAGTCTGTTTTGCTGCCTTTTCAGTGGAGAAGAGTTTTTCCCAACGTCCAACAGTCTTCTCCATGGGACACACGTGCCTTCCACGGAGGAGGTTGACAGGATGGTCACCGATCTGGAAAAGCAGTGAGTACTCAGTAGAGCAGCCTGAAGGTTTAAACGTTTATTAATGACAGCACGGAGCTGGTGTGCGGAGAGCGAACCTCATTTCTGGCTCAGCATCTGTAGTGATTCCGGGGACAGGCAGCACGTGTGCGTAGAGTCCGTGCGATCTGGGATGGGGATGCAAAATACTGCTGAAATTGAGTTGCTCTCGTTGAAGCAGGAAAAGGTCCAAAGCAAATTATTCTTCTTTAAGGGCTTTTCCCTTCGAAGACGTACGAATGTTCTAGTAAATATACCTTTGTTATAGTTGTGTTTCTTAATACTGATATGGCTGAATACTAGGCAGAGCAGAATGAATTTATATATCTATTAGAAACTTGGGGCGCCTGGGTGGCTGAGTTGGTTAAGTGTCCAGCTTCGGCTCAGATCACGATCTCATAGTTCGTGAGATCGAGCCCCGCATCTGGCTCTGTGCCGACAGCTCAGAGCCTGGAGCCTGCTTTGGATTCTGTGTCTTCCTCTCTCTCTCTGCCCCTCCCTCTCTCTCTCTCTTTCTCTCTCAAAAATAAACATTAAAAAAAATAGTATGTAGTACATATAGTATCTAGTACCTTTGTACTCTATTTGTATTAGCTATGGTTATTAATATAAATATTGTGATCACTTTTTAAGGTAGAATTTCATGTGTCCATTCGCTGACCATGTAACGCTAAAATGCTCTTTTAGAAGCATTCTGAAGATGAGTTTGTATGTACTGAACTCCAGGGTTCATATCCAGGGGTGTGCTGTGTCAACTTGATGTTGATGAAAACTGCCCGAGCCCCAAGTGTGCTCTTCTAAATGTACTGATTCTCTTTATAGCTATTTGGCCGTGTTTTATTAAGGTAAAACAAAAAAAAAGAAGGCAGTTTTGAATTTTGTTCATTTTCTTCTTCGGCCAGAATTGAAAAGCGAGACAAATACAGCCGGAGACGTCCTTATAATGATGACGCGGACATCGACTACATTAATGAAAGGAATGCCAAGTTCAACAAGAAAGCAGAAAGATTCTATGGGAAATACACCGCCGAAATTAAACAGAATTTGGAAAGAGGAACAGCGGTCTAATCCCTTCAGAAACTTAGGAACTGTTTTTAAAAGCTTGAGAATGCTGGCAAATTGAAATTCTCTTCAAAGTTACCCCAGGAAACCAGCACTCAGTCTACGATGCCTTCCTAATCAGCATTTAGAAATGAATGTTTTTCTTAAACATATACTTCCATGTATATTCCCCCATTTCTGTGCTTGGATAGAAGATGTATTTTAAGACGTAGTGTACTTGTTTTGTAAAAATCTACTTTGTATAAATACTAATTATTTTTCTACGTATTTTAAAATGTATATGACTGATCTTGGAAGCATTTGGGCTTTGGGGTATTGGCAGCATACATAAGTGCAGTCATTGTTGCTTCGAATATTGTTATGAATTTGACAAGATCTCGACCTGGACTCAGCAATCTTTTGAAGTCGTAGACTCTGAAGCTAAGTACAGTGAGGAAGGAAGGTGGTCATGGCTACTGGAGGGCTCCCATCTACCCACAGCTGCTTAGGACCAAGTTCAGGAAGGTGCAGAACTGTCTTCCTGTGAATATTGATATTTACAGTTCCTTTTATAATAAGCAAATATCCTGTGGAATTGAATCCCTTCTAACCACTATCTTTTATAACAATTGTGTGTGTATATATATATTTATATTGGTGTGTATATATATACATTTGTGTGTGTGTATATATGCTGTGCTTTCACTGCATAAACATTTAAAAAATTTTTCATTTATGGGGAATTCAAAACAGTTAATAGAAGACAGTAATGCAATGAATCCTGTATACCAGCGCCTCTCTCCGTAATCGTCAGCCAGCCAGTCTAGTTTCATCTTCATTTCTATCGACTTTCCTCGCCATGAGTCCCTTGTTACTTTGAAGCAAATATTAAATGTATAGTTTTGTCTGTAAATATTTTAGTATCCGAAAGATAAAGACTATTATTATCCTAACAGTTTTAAGAAAAGTTCAGAGAGACAGATTGATATGGTTTTTTCCATGTGTTGAATAAAATCTAACTACTTAATGAAGACATTCCAAATCCGAAAGAGAAAATGTCATAAATATATCTGCATTTGTTTTTAAAGACCATTGGATACCACTGGTGATTATTCCCTTCTAAAATTTATGTAGCACTTGGGGTCCCTGGGCAGCTCAGTGGGTTAAGCATCCACCTCTTGATTTTGGCTCAGGTCGTGATCTCGTGGTCATGGGATCAAGTCCTGCATCGGGCTCTGCGCCGGGTGTGGAGCCCACTTAAGACCGTCTCTCCCTCTGCCCTCCCCTGTGCGTGTGGGGCCCCCATGTGCTCTCTTAAAAAAAAAAATGTAGCGCTTTCTATTTCTGTACTCATGTTGTTTCTGCTTCTAGCATTTGCATGCGCAGTTAACCAGGGCCTTGATACTGCCTGTGAAAATATGTTGGAATATGTTTCTATTTCCATTTAAACTATTTTGTTCAAGTCTTTGGTCCTGAATATTGCAATAGCCAAAAAAAAAAAAAAAAAAAAGTGAAAACATTGTTAAATGTATTTAAAACCATAGTTCACTATAAGGCCAGCAATTCTTTATTCTAAGAACGCAAGAGTAGCTTGTAGACTTTGTCCAATATCAACTCCCTGTTCTTTGTTACCCACCGGAACCCTGATTGTTTTTGGTGTATTTGTGGTAAAATTTCCAGCTAACCATTTGCTTCTCCAGATAGACTTGATATTATAGTCCGATGTTAAAGTTCTGGCGATTAAGACATCATCTACTTTATTCTGAGAAACCTTTTGCTTTATTTCTTAACTTTTAATTTCTTAAAAAATTTACGTTCAAGTTAGTTGGCATACAGTGCAACAATGATTTCAAGAGTAGATTCCTTAATGCTCCTCACCCATTTAGCGCATCTCCCCTCCCGCCAGCCCTCCCGTAACCCTCTGTTTGTTCTCTGTATTTAAGAGTCTCATGTTTTCGCCCCCCTCCCTGTTTTTATATTGTTTCTGCTTCCCTTCCCTTATGTTCATCTGTTTTGTATCTTAAAGTCCTCATATGAGGGAAGTCATATGATATTTGTCTTTTTCTGACTAATTTCGCTTCACGTGATACCCTCTAGTTCCATCCACATAGTTGCAAATGGCAAGATTTCATTCTTTTTGATTGCTGAGTAACACTCCACTGTGTGTGTGTGTATATACACACACACACACATTTTTGCTTTTGTATCCCTTGCCTCTGGAGACATGTCAAGTAAGAAGTTGCTGTGTCCAAGGCCAAAGAGGTTCTTGCCTGCTTTCTCCTCGAGGATTTTGATGGCTTCCTGCCTTATATTTAGGTCTTTCATCCATTTTGAGTTTATTTTTGTGCATGGTGTAAGAAAGTGGTCCAGGTTCATTTTTCTGCATGTTGCTGTCCAGTTTTCCCAGCACCACTTGCTGAAGAGACTGTCTTTATTCCATTGGATATTCTTTCCTGCTTTGTCAAAGATGAGTTGGCCGTATGTTTGGGGGTCTATTTCTGGGTTCTCTATTCTGTTCCATTGATCTGAGTGTCTGTTCTTGTGCTAGTACCATGCTATCTTGATGATGACAGCTTTGTTTCATAGAGTTGTGGTCTGAAAATACGCATGGTATGATCTCAGTCTTTTAGGACTTGTTGAGGGCTGATTTGTGTCCCTGTATGTGGTCTATTCTGGAGAACGTTCCATGTGCACTGGAGAAGAATGTATATTCCGCTGCTTTAGGATGAAATGTTCTAAATATATCTGTTAAGTCCATCCGATCCAGTGTGTCATTCAAAGCCATTGTTTCCTTGTTGATTTTCTGTTTAGATGATCTGTCCATTGCTGTAAGTGGAGTGTTGAAGTCTCTTAACTATTATGGTATTATTATCAATGAGTTTCTGTATTTTTGTGAGTAATCGATTTATATATTTGGGTGCTCCACATTTGGAGCATAAATGTTTACAATTGTTATATCTTCTTGGTCGATATACCCCTTAATCATGATATAATGCCCTTCTTCATCTCTCGTTACAGTTTTTATTTTAAAGTCTAGATTGTCTAATATAAGTATGGCTACTCCAGCTTTCTTTTGGTGACCATTAGCATGATCTATGGTTCTCCATCCCATTACTTTCAATCTGAAGGTGTCTTTAGGTCTGAAGTGGGTCTCCTGTAAACAGTATATAGATGGATCTTGTTTTCTTATCCATTCTGGTACCCTATGTCTTTTGATTGGAGCATTTAGTCCATTGACGTTTAGAGTGAGTACTGAAAGGTATGAGTTTATCGCCATTATGTTTCTTGTAGAGTTGGAGCTTCTGGTGGTGTTCTCTAGTCCTTTCTAGTCTTTGTTGCTTTTAGTCCCCCTCCCATCTTTTCTCCCCTTAGAGAGTCCCCCTTAAAATTTCTTGCAGGGCTGGCTTAGTGGTCATGAACTCCTTTAATTTTTGTTTGTCTGGAAAACTTTTTATCTCTCCTATTTTGAATGACAGCCTTGCTGGATAAAGAATTCTTGGCTGTATATTTTTCTGATTCAGCACATTGAATATGTCCCGCCACTCCTTTCTGGCCTGCCAAGTTTCTGTGGATAGGTCTGCTGCAAACCTAATCTGTCTTCCTTTGTAGGTTAAGAATTTTTTTCCCCTCGCTGCTTTCATGATTCTTTCCTTGCCTGAGTGTTTTGTGAATTTGACTATGATATGCCTTGTTGTTGGTTGTTTTTTGTTGAATCTTGTGAGAGTCCTCTGTGCTTCCTGTATTTTGATGTCTGTGTTTTTTCCCAGGTGAGGAACGTTTTCTGCTATGATTTGCTCACATTACCCTTCTACCCCTTTCTCTCTCTCTTCATCTTCTGGGACGCCTATGATTCTGAGGTTTCCCTTTTTAGTGAGTCATTGATTTCTCTAATTCTTAAATTGTGCTCTTTTGCTTTACTCTCCCTCTTTTTTTCTGCTTCATTATTCTCCATAAGTTTGTCATCTATATTGCTGATTCTCTGCTCTGTCTCATCCATCCTTGCCGCCATGGGATTCATTCAAGATTGCAGCTCAGTTATAGCATTTTTTTTATTTCACCCTAACTTTTACTTCTTTTATCTCCATAAAGAGGGATACTAATCTATTTTCAACCCCAGCTAGTATTCTTATCACTGTGATTCAAAATTCTGGTTCGAACATCTTGCTTATATCTGTGTTGGTTGAGTCCCTGGCTGTCGTTTCTTCTTGCTCTTTCTTTTGGGGTGAATTCCTTCATTTTGTCATTTTGAAGGAAGAAAAGGAATAAGGTAAAAAAAGAAAAAAAACTGAAAATGAAAAAATTGAAAACAACACACACACACACACACACACACACACACACACACACACAAGCAAATAAATGATGCTAGATCCTAGGTGTGTTTTGGTCTGGTTATTGAAAGGAGCTTGATTAGAGAAAAAAGGGGAAAATTTAAAATTAAAAACAACAACAACACACACACACAAAAGCAAATAAACGATGCTAGATCCTAAGTGTGTTTTGATCTGGTTATTGAAAGGAGCTTGATTGATTAGAGAAAAAAGGGAAAAAATTTAAAGAATTAAAAACAACACATACACACACAATCAAATCAATGATGCTAGATCTTAGGTGTGTTTCGGTCTGGTTATTGAAAGGAGCTTGATTGTTTAGAGGGAAAAAAAGGAAAAAGAAAAAGTTTGAAAATTTGAGAAAATGAATGCAATGAAATAGATTAATGGAGAGGCGCTTGACTGATTAGAGAAAAAAGGGAAAAAATTACAATTAAA
Organism: Paguma larvata; assembly: GCA_030068075.1. Lineage (NCBI taxonomy): Eukaryota > Metazoa > Chordata > Mammalia > Carnivora > Viverridae > Paguma > Paguma larvata. The sequence goes on along the minus strand of CM057833.1, from coordinate 18,408,498 downwards.
AAATTAAAAACAACACACACACAAAATCAAATAGATGATGGAAGTATAATAGAATTTGAAAAATGTAGAAAAAAGTGAAACATTTGGTAGAAAAAAATGAAATGTTGGAAGTATAATAGAATTTGAAATATTTACAAAAAAATGGAAAAATTTAGAAAAAAACAAAAATATTTTCAATAAAAATTGAAAATAAAAATTTTTTCTCTTTCTGTATTCAAGTAAAAGGAAAGAAACGAAAAGAAAGAAGAAAAAAAAGGAAAAAAGAAAATTGAATAGCTAAACCAGCAAACGGTCTGAACTAGGATTGATATTACATCTTTTCCCCCTAGAGGTCAAACTATGAAGCACTTTATAGTCCATGAACTAAGCAGGAGGAGAGATTTGAGGTGTCCCTGAAGAGCAAGGTTGGCCCAGTTGGGTGGGGCTTAATGTAATGGCTCTGTTATCCACTAGATGGCGCTGCCTGGCTTACTGCGGTGGATCCTTGCGGCACCTATAGGTGTGCGCGCGCATGCGTGGGTGCGGTGACAACGGCGTCACGCAGTTGCCCAACTTTGGCTGGGAATTCTGTGTTCTCCCGGACTAGGAGTCCCACCAGTCTTTTGTCTCCGGTTTCTGTCACTCCCCGCTTTTACTCTGTGACCTCGCCGTCAGGTTGCCGGTGGCACTTCCCTCCTGAATTTTATCTGAGATGCGGCTGTGTTTCCCGACCCCTCACTTCTGAGGACTGTGGCTTTGACCTGCTCAGATCCCCTGGGTGAGGGTCCCACCGGGCAATGGCCGGGTGCCGGCCACACCCAGAAATGCTCGTGGGACCTTGCTACTGCCGGTGTCCAGAGGCTTGCGGCTGGGTGCAAGCCCACGCCAGAGAAAGACCACACTATCGTGTAGCAGCAGCGTTTCCGGGATTATGGAAAGTCACTCACCGCCCGAGGACCTCAGACCCGCTCTCCTCCTGGGAATTCGCCCTTCCCGCCAGAGCACCGCCAGGTATTTTGAACTGCAGAGTTTCCGACTCTGCGCTCCACCTGTTTATAGCGTCTTAATGGAATTTAAACCCTCTCCTTTCTCCCTTCTCCCTTTTTAGTTCAGTCCCTGCAGCTGTTTCCACTTTTCCACTTTCTCTCCAGCTGATTTTGTGGGTGTTCTTTCTCTGTACTCTCCCCCCTGGCCCCCCCCCACCCCCCCCCCCCCCCGTCTCCTTCCTCTCTCTGCAGGGAAAAGCAGCTCTCTGTCTTCCGCAGTTCCTCTCTCCCCCAGCTCGCCTCTCCGTGCCGCGTAGCTGCTGAGTTCTGTGGTTCAGGCTGTGCAGATTGTTGTGTTATTCCTCAAATCCGTTTTCTAGGTGTGCAGGATGGTTTAGTGTCGATGTGGTTGTATTTCACGTATGTGAGACAGAAGAAAGACTTCCATGCCGTTCTGCCATCTTAGCCCCTCCCTTTTGCTTTCTCCGTAAGGGAGTTGCTTCTTCCTCCTTTCTTCCTGCTTGGATCAGAGACATGAGGCCTGGAGTTGTAGCAGCCATCTTGTGCCATGAGGTAACAAGCACGAGCACAAAAGTGCTGAAGGGTGTGGAGCAGAGCTTGAGTCCCTGGTGGCATTGCTGAGTAGCTGCACAAGCCCTAGGTGCCTACATCTCGTCTTCCTGTTCCTCGTGGCTGAGTAAATTGATGACCAATGCATGGTTCAATTTCAGGACATGTCGATAAATATTACATATACAAAAGTCAATATGCATATGTAAACATGCAGTATATCCACTCTAGAAATAAGTACCGAGGGGTGGAGATGAGAGGAGATAGAATAACAATAAAAATTAGATATTCAGACAGAAACTTAATGAGAAGGGACAAGATCTACTGAAGAGAATGAGAAAATCCAATTGCAGGAGTGAACAGGAGACTTCTACTTCCCACCAAGATGGAGTGGCAAGGTGGATTTACCTTGCCGCTGGAAACGACCAAATAAAAGGATAGTGTATATGAGACAAGTTCTCAGGTAGTGGAAATCAGACAAGGAAGGCCAGCGGTCCCTAAGAGAGGAAACAACAGTAGCCTTATGATCACCCAGCTTACTGCCTTTAGAGTACTTCCGGGCTGCGGCGTGGGACGAGAGAACTCCGCCCCCTCAAGTATGAGGCCGAGTACGATCAGCATGTGTGCAAGCTGATGGGGGGTGTGTGTGTGTGTGGGGGGGGTGGGGAATAGAACCACCCGAAAGGAGTGGAGAGAATGGTATCTGGCACTCCCGCGTGGCCAGGAATGGTGTTCATGCACCAGGTGGAATGGAAACGTTCATAATTCACGGGTAGGAGACTAAGGAGGTTTTGTGTCCATAGTGGAGGATAACTAGCTGTAAACTAAATGCTGCTTGGGGTCTTGGCTGAAAAAAATCTTAAAAAACAAGACATGAAGGAATCGAACGGTTTCCAAATAGCTTAAATGAGTTCAGAACAAAGATCAAGGATAGCCGGTTACAGGGGCGCCCGGGGGGCTCCGTCGGTTGACCGTCTGACTCTTGATTTCGGGTCAGGTCATGATCCCAGGGTGGTGGGATTGAGCCCCCCATGGGCTCCAGGCTGAGTGTGGAGCCTGCTTAAGATTCTCTCTCTCCCTCTGCCCCTCTCTCCTGCTTGTGCTCTCTCTCTAAAATAAGTAAAAATGAAAAAATATTAAAAAAGAGTAACTTGTTATTAACAACATAGACACATCCAGTACCCAACAATATCAAATTCACAATGTTTAGCATCTAATCAGAGAAACTTGAAAACTGTACTCAATGAATGAGGTGATAGGGATGTTTGGATTAGGAACAGGTCTGAACATTCATTATAGCTGCACCGCACATGATAAAAAAATGTCTGAGAGGAAAGCTACACTGGGCGGGGTTTACTGCAGACTAGACATCACAGGAGAAGACATTCGTGAACTCAATGACAAAGCAACAGGAACCATCGAAGATGCCACGTAGAGGGTAAAACAATTAAAAACCGTGAACGGGGGGCATCAGCGTGGCTCAGCTGGTTGAGCATCCGACTTCGACTCAGGTCGCAGGGGATGCAGAGGGCAGTGATGAAGGAAACGGGGGTGTCCTTTCTCTCTAGGTGGATGTGGTGGGGGAACAGAGGCAATGTTACAACCCTCCTTGGAGCCCCGCCTGACTGGGGCTGAGTCCCTCTTCCTCATCGCTCATCGGAAGGGAGCAGGGTGGGGTGGGCACCTGGGTGGCTCAGTCCTTAAGCTTCCCGGTCTTGAGCTCAGCTCAGGTCATAATCTCATGTTCCGTGTGTTCGAACCGCGATCAAGTCCCTGCTTAGGATCTCTCTCTTCCTCTCTTTCTGCCTCTCCCCCATTCATTATCTCTTGCTCTCTCTCTCTCTCAAAAAAAAAAATACATAAACAAAGCGTGCAGGGGCAGGGGCCCTCCAGCCTCCTCCAGCTCACGCCCTCCAGCAGAGCCCCTCCTCCTCCTCCTCCCTGCCCACCAGGGCGGGGCGCCCCTCCTTTTCCCTCCAAGGCCGGGATGTCTTAGCCTGAACACCTTCCGCCCTGGCTCACTTACTTCAAAGGCCCGCTCAGGGAAGTGGGGGCCTAATTCTTACATGATTCCACGGCGTAGTCGCGCGGAAGGTGGGTGGAACCATCTCTGGCCAGGTGGAGGAGCTGACCGGGGCAACATGACCTCTCAGAGTGGCGACTGCTCTCGGTGCGGCAGGGGCTCCCGGCGGGCTCCGGGCTGAGCTCGCGTCCCGCGGCATCCTCCTCCGGCTTGGGGAAATACGGGCGAGCATAGCACTCAGCTCCCGGGGTCGCGCCTGGGGTTAAACGGCTGATCCACACACAGTGCTCGCGGCAGTGGGCCGCCGCGGGGGAGGTGCCGGCGCACGCTGGCAGTTCCCGCGACCAGCGACCATCGTCCCCCTTCTCCGGCGGGACCCCCTCTTACTCTGTGACCGCAAGAGCCACTGGGCAGAATGGGCTGGACTAAAATGCCAGTTCTTCCGTTTGCCGGGCGAAAGATTTCGGGCAAGTGGCCGGTGTCAGTCCGCGAAGGCTGCCAGGAAAGAACACGGCTGCCTGGGGGCTACAGGGCGGAAACGAACTTTTCCAGTTCCGGAGGCTGGAAGTCCAAGGGCAAGGTGCTGCCAGGGCTTCGCTTCTTCCCTCCCTCCCTCCCTTCCTTCCTTCCTTCCTTCCTTTTAATAAAAATTTTAAATGTTTGTTTTTGAGAGAGAGGGGGAGGGAGAGAACGAGTGGGGGAGGGGCAGAGAGAGGGAGACACAGAATCCGAAGCAGGGTCCAGGCTCTAGCTGTCGGCACAGAGCCCGACGCAGGGTTTGAATTCACGAGCTGCAAGATCCTGACCTGAGCTGAAGTCAGACACTTGACCGACTGAGCCCCCTGGCGCCCCTGTGGGTGGTTTCTGGTGAGGACTCTCTTCTTGGCTTGCAGGCAGTCACCTTCTTGCTGTGTCCTCACACGGCCTTTTCTCCCTTTCCAGGTGGCGTCTCCTCCTCTTCTTATAAGGACACCAGTCCTGTTGGGTTAGGGCCCCACTCTTATGACCTCATTCAGCCTTAACGATGTCTTTAAAGGTCCTATCTCCAAATACAAACACTGGGGATTACGGCTTCAGTCTAAAAAAATTTTTTAAAAATATTTATTTTTGAAAGAGGGAGAGACAAAGTGTGAGCAGGGGAGGGGCAGAGAGAGAGGGAGACACAGAATCCGAGCAGGCTCCAGGCTCTGAGCTGTCAGCACGGAGCCTGACATAGACCAGGAGATCGTGACCTGAGCCGAAGTCAGACACTTAACCGACTGAGCCGCCCAGGCGCCCTGTGGGCCTTGGCATTTTAATTAGGGGACGGCACGGTCGAGTCCACAAGGCCACGCGCTGACTTCGTGCTTCATTTTCCCCAGCTCCAAAAAGCGCTCATAATACCCACCTCGGAGGGCTGTGGGGGGGATGCACTGAGCGTAGTGTTCTCAGAACAGTGCCTGGGCCACAGCGGGCTCTACGTGAGCGATGCTAGTCATGACAAGGTGAATAAATGTCATCCCCATGGACGTTTCCTATGCTTGGTCTTCCCTCTCTCCTCACCTCCGAATCAAGACAATGTCAGACCGAACACTCAGAAATCTCCAAGGGAGGTGTTCACGTGACTTCTTCCCTGCCCCCAAAAGTATGGGCTCTTTTTTTTTTTTTTAAAGGAGAAGCAAAGGCTTCCTCTTCCTGCCAATCTGAAGTTTTGAAGATAGGAAGCCCAGAGCTGTGAAGCCGCTTCCCCAGACCTTTCCTCCCCCTGCAGCGCTGGGCTGGGGGCGGCTACTGAGCCCTGCTCCCCTGGGACTCCCTTCAGAAGCTCATCGCTTATGCAAGATAGACTGCGCTCTCCCCGGGCCGCTTCTGTCCGAGGCAGCCAGAGTTTGTGACAAACGACAGCTACTTGCAGAACCCAGGGATCTGAGGACCATAGGTGCCACCTGGCTTTTTGCCACAACAGAAACAGAACATATGGTTGAATCATTAAAAAAACAAAACAAAACAAAACCCAAAAAAAAGCCCCAAACAATTCTTATCTTTAAAAATGTTCACAGTGCGGGTGACTAGTTTCACTTTGGATTCAGTCTCGTCCCCTTAGATGAGCTGGTGGGATTTTTGTTTGGAAACCTACAGGCTGTTGGGAGCTCTACAGGCTGGAGAGGCCTTGAGAAGCTGGGAGATACTGGGTACATTTCGCCTGGCTGAAACCTGTGTGCACGTGTGTGTGTACATGTGTGAGTACGGGTGTGTACACGTGCGTGTGTACGTGTGTGTGATAGGTTGGGAGGGGCGGGTGTGTGTTTCTTCAGCTAGAAGTGGCCCCTCGCACCCAACAATCTCAGAAATACAGCCTAGAATGTATGGAATCTTCCATACGTAGATCATTTATCACATATGTGTAATGGTTAAATGTAAAACATGTAATACATATGAAAAGTTTTACCAAATCCTGTCTTGATATTTCTCATTCTTTTTAATATAACAGAGGCCCCGGAGTAAGGGATGGTCTAGACCTCTCCAGTAGCTTAGCGTCGCTGTGCACAGGGACGGCCTGAAAGTCTACAGTGGGTGGGGACGGAAGGCAGGGACGATTAAACACCGCCTCTGAGATCACGGCAACTGTTTAGCGCGCCCCCTTGTGGGGTTTGAGGAGCATAGCTTCAAGTCGGTTGTGTAAAACACTTTTTTAAAAAGTTTATTTATTTATTTTGAGAGAGACAAACACAGCGCAAGTGGGGGAGGGACAGAGAGAGAGAGAGCGAGCGAGCGAGAATCCCAAGCAGGCTCTGTCCACAGTGCAGAGCCCGATGACGGGCTTGAACCCACGAAGCTGTGACATCATGACCTGAGCCAAAACCAAGAGTTGGATGCTTAACCGACTGAGCCCCCAGACACCCCCAGTCGTGTATTTTTTTTAATCCCAAGAAGGAAGCATTCTGTTTCTTCCTAGTTACATCAATCCATAGTCATTGTTGAAAATTACTTCTAATTGGGGTGTGTGTGTGTGTGTGTGTGTGTGTGTGTGAGAGAGAGAGAGAGAGAGAGAGAGATTTGATTGGTTTATTAAATCCCTAAGTATGGGAACCACAGAACAATCTTAAACTTCTTTTTAAAAAACTGACGTATAATTTACATACTGTAAAGTGCACAATCTCGAGTGCACACACAGATGAGTCTTTATATATTTATAAATGTGTGTAACCAGCAATCATGTCAAGCTATAGAGGGGTCGCTTCTTAAAGCATCCCCCAAGGGTAACAGTTGACTATGACTTTAGATTCGTTTGCCAGCTTTAGATCCTCCTCTAAATGGTATCATACAGTGTCTCCTCTTTTAGGTCTGACTTTCCTCACCCAACACAGTGCCTAGGGCAAGAGCTGTCCAGGTCGCGTGTGGACACGCGACTTAGGCTTTACCTTGCTTTCCAACTTGCACACCGTCTAATCCTAGGAGGGAGGAGATGAGGGGAGAATAAGTGTGGAAGGCGTCCTCGATTCAGGTTTAGAGACGGCAGTTGCAGGCTCTTCAGGAGAGTGAGGGTTACTTCGAAAGGGGAAGACTTCAGTGACCTGTCCCGTCACGGCACGTGGCCCATGGGGGCCGACAGAGGACTCATCTCTTTAATGGACAGCCCTTCAGATCAAGAGGGGCTGTCTCTTTCACTGCTCCCCCAGCCTCTACGTCATCCGGACCCGGTTTACACGGTGAGAGCCTCGGCTTTAAGCCGGTGCTGGAGGAGGACAAGGCCGGGTGGTTTTGCAGGAGAGGATGAGCGCCGTTGGCGCATGGGAGGGGTGTCAGTTTTCGATGGCCAGAGGACAGGCTGTGGCAGACGGTACCGTTCCACGTGCTCTTCCTGTAGTGCGGTGTTTGACGGTCGTGCCTCGAGAGATGACGGGTTAGTTTCCTAGGGCTGCCGTAATAAAGTAGACACCCCGAGGGGCTGAAACAACACTTACCGTCTCACGGTTCTGGAGGCCCGATGTCTGCGATCGAAGGGCGGGCAGGGTTGGCTCCTTCCGAACGCTCCGAAGGGGAATCCGCTCCGGGCCTCTCCTCCGACTTTGGGCGCCCTCCTGGTAGTCTGTTGGCACTTCCGGGCACGTAGGAGCATCACCCCGACCTCTGCCTTCATAGTCATGGTGTCTGCTGATCTGTCTCCAAATTTCCACATCTGATGAGGCTACCACTTAGATTGAATTGGGGTCCACCCTACCGACCTTATTTTAATTTTATTAGCTCTGCAAACGCCGTGTTTCCAAACAAGGTCCTAGGCTGAGGCATAGGGATTAGGACTTCAACATATGAACATGTATTACAGGAAAAAGACCAACATAAACGTGTGTATGTAGTTTTATGTATATATGTGTACGTATATCATCTACATATAAATCTTTTGTTTGCCAGTGGAGACACAGGACAGCCAGTGGTGTAATTCAGTCTGAGTCCGTAGGCCTGAGAACAAGGGGGGCTGTGGTGTAAATCCCAGTTCAAGCGCGGAGAAGACTAACGTGCAGGCTCAACAGGTGGGGAGGAGAGGATGATCCTTCCTCTGCTTTCGGTTCTGTTCAGGCCCTCACTGGATTGCATGATGCCACCCACCCCAGGGGGGAGTGCACTTTGCTGAGTCCCCCGATCCAAATGCTAATCTCGTCTAGAAACACCCTCATGGACACACCCAGAAATGATGTTTAATCTGGGCCTCCTGTGGCCCACAGTCAAATTCACCATACAATTAACCATCACAGTGCACGATGCAATCCGTAGCCCATATTTTCTTCCCTTGAACTTGGGTGGGCCTGTGCAACGGTGATGAAAAGTGATCCTGGCTCTTTCTCAGATGCTTGGTTTGGAATCCGGCTGCCATGTTGTGAAGAACGTGAAAGAGCCAGCAGCAACTGCCAGATACTCGGGTGATATTTGATATTTCGGTCCTCGCCTTTGAGTCTTGCCGTGGAGGCGCTAGATTTGTGTAGCAGGGTCCAGCCATCCCTCCTGTGTCTTATCTAAGTTTTTGACCCCCAGAAGCTACGTGAGGTAATGAATTACAGTTATTGTTTTAAGCTGCTAAATTTTGGGACGATTTGTTACACAGCATAGATAACTAATATATGCCACACACCTCATAGGGTTCTTGTGAAGTTTAAACGAATTAATAGTTGGAATTAACCTAGGATAATGCTTGGCACATAGCAGCTCAAGAGAACTAACATTAGTAGATAAATTAAAAAGTTGTGATTTTATTTTAAGTAATCTCTTCCCCAATGTGGGGCTTGAACTCACAACTCCGAGATCAAAAGTCACATGCTCCACAGACTGAGCCAGTCGGATGTCCTGAAAAGTTGTAATTTTAAAGTACCCAGTAAGGGGCGCCTGGGTGGCTCAGTCGGTTGGGCGTCCGACTTCGGCTCAGGTCATGATCTCGCAGTCTGTGAGTTCGAGCCCCGCGTCGGGCTCTGTGCTGACAGCTCAGAGCCTGGAGCCTGCTTCAGATTCTGTGTCTCCCTCTCTCTCTGCTCCTTCCCCATTCATGCTCTGTGTCTCTCTGTCTCAAAAATAAATAAACATTAAAAAAAAAAATAAAGTACCCAGTAAGCTTTCCCACTTACTACGTGTGATTAAAAGAAAAAGAATTCTAAAAGCCATTTAGAATTTAAACTTTTCACTAATTCTATTTGCACTTTTGCTCAAGTAGACCTATTTTTTTTTTTCCCTGCCAGACATACATAGTGATGGGACTTTAGTGGCTGAGAAAATAGAATCATCTTTTCATTTATCATGGATATAAGCCATCACTAGCAGGTTAATCCAGTTTTAATAATTATTTGTCCATTATTAGGGGAAAAAATTTTGGTTTCATAATGTAGAACTCACAGAAGTTCTCAGCAAAATTAGCGTATATAAATATGATTAAATATATGGCTATATATATTTAATGTTTGTTTATTTATTTTGAGAGAGACAGAGTGTGAACAGGGGAGGGGCAGATAGAGAGGAAGAGGGAATTTCAAGCAGGTTCCACACTGCCTGATGCGGGGCTCGAGCTCACGAACTGCAAGATCGTGAGCTGAGCTGAAATTAACTGACTGAGCCACCCTGGCACCCTGTGTCTCTCTATTATATATTTTTAAAGAAGATATACAAACAGCCAATAAGCACATGAAAAGATGCTTAAGACCATTAACCCTCCGAGAAATGCAAAGTAAAAGAACAACGAGATATCACCTCATACTCACTAGGCTCTCACTAGGACAGCTCTCACCAAAGAGACAGATGATAACAAGCGTTGGTGAGGATGAGGAGAAATCGACCCTTCGACACTGCTGGTGGGAAGTTGAAATGATGCAGTCAGTGGCTTTGGGAAACTCAAGACTGGTAGTTCCTCAAAATATGAGAAAAAAAACCATTACCATACGACCCAACAACTCCACTGGGGGGTATGTACCCAGGAGAAATGAAGATATATCACCCCACAAAAACTTGAAGCAAATGTCGATAGCAGCATTCTTTGTAAGAGCCAAAACGTGGAAGCAACTCACATGTTTATCAACACAATGAATGGATAAAAAATGTGGTATATCCATCTAATAGAATATTACTCAGCAGTAAAAAGGAACGGAGAGTTGATACACGGATGCTACAATATGGAGGACACTTCGTTAAGTGACGGAAGTTACATGCAGAAGACCAGACACATTGTGTGATTCCATTTGTATGCTACGTCCAGAAGAGGCAAATCCATGGTGACAGAAAGTGGAGTAGTGGTCGTCAGGGCCGAGTGGGATGGGGAGGGGGCGATGGAGAATGGCTGATAATGGGGACGAGGTTTCCTTTTGGGGTGGTGACAACGTTCTAAACTTATATTGTGGTGGTGGTTGCACCACCCTGTGACTACGCTAAAAACCACTGAACTGTGCAGTGTAAAATGAATTTCGTGGTATGAGAATTTTATCTCGATAAAGCCGTTATGGTTTCTGTTTGTAATTGTATCAGGAGAAGGCTTGCCTGAGATGCAGGCTTCACAAAATTCACGTGGGTGTGACTTCCAGGAGTCCTCTTGGGAAGACAAAGCAGCCAGAACAGATTCCCAAGAGACATGTGTAATTACCTAGTGAGAGAAATATCAACGACTCAATTACACTGGTAGGTAGGCAAGCTATACTGAGCACCTATTGTATGCTAGGAAGCGTTCTAGAAATGTGATCACATCAATGAACAAAAATCAAGGGTTGATTTTAGTTAAGCTGTTTCTCAAATTGATAGCTAAACTGATGGCTCCCGGGTGAGTAGAAACAGGTGTTGGTTGACTGATATCGGCAAGGATTTGTGACTTCCCTCCTACTATTCTGGAAAGCCCAGCCAACTTAAAGAAAAAAGAAGAGAGAGAGATGAAGATACAGCTTTTTTTTTTTTCTTTTCTAGAATGAGAGAGAGAAAGAGAAAACGAGAGAGAGAACGAGTGGGGGAGAGGAGCAGACGGGGAGAGAGGAGAATCCCAAGCAGACTCCATGCTCAGTGAGGAGCCTGATGCGGGGCTCGATCCCATGACCCTGGGATCATGACCCATGCCAAAATAAATAGTCAGACTGAGCCACCTAGGCGCCCCAGATGATACAGCTTTTGTAACAGTTTTTGGCCATACTTCGGAAAATTAATAGCACTTAGGAATGGCTTTGGCTGTGAGTAACAGAAATCCCAACTAACACTGGCTTGAACAAAGAGGAGACTGTTTTTCTCACAAAAATGTGGAGGTAGATGATTGGTCTCTGGCTTGACATGGTCAGCAAGGAGCTAGGGTCAGTTCTTCCTTCTGCTTAGGCGTCCTCAGCGTACTGGCCCTTTGTCTTTGTGCTTGTTGCCTGTGGTCGCCAGATGGTCCCCGGCACAATGTCCTCGTTCCCGTGTCCAGGGAGGGGGAGGAAGGCAAGGTCAAACAATGTTTCTTCTCCGGAAGCTTCGTTTATTCTGGAAAGCTTTCCTGGTGCTTCATTGACTAGAACACGACCGCGGTCTGTATCGGCACGCCAGGTTGGCTGGAGTTTGCTGATTAAGGCTGGATTCAGTTATGTCTGGCTTTGGGCTGGCTCCGCGAGCCTCATTCTGGGGCCCATCAGGACAAGGGAGTAGGCCAACGGCACAAGCACGTTACAAGCCCCTGCTCGAATCACATGGTGAAACGTCCCATTGGTTAAAGCAAGTCACGTGGCCAAGCCCAGAGTCAGAGTGCAGGGAAACCCACTCAGTCCACTATGGAATCGCGGTGAGGGTTGAAGTGTAATTCAACCACGGGGGAGGGAAGGCCACACGTGTATTTCCCTAGACCACTCAGTAGGGTGTGGATGGCCACGGGCGACTTCGAGCAAGCCCGAGGCGTGAAGTCTTCTGGTGCAGTGGCGAAGGGCATGGTCTCTGGGGAAGGACTCGTAGGATCACATGCCAGCTTGTCTTCCTGCTGTGTGACCCCGGGGCAATCAGTTTCCTGTCTCAGGTTCCTCCTCTCCACAGTGAGGGTGATAGTAGCACCTGCCTCAGACGGTTGTTGTGTCAGTTACAGGCGCTTCTAAACCTGCCCAGCACACAGTAGGACCCTATCCGTGTCAGCTCTGGTCCCCTGGGACCAGGGGAGAGGGGAGGGTCTCGATGCCCCTGCTGTCTCCGGCAGCTGCGACATTTGAGTCTGGCCACAAAGACGAAGGGAGGGACTGTGTCCGTGTGTCACCTCTGTGTCGGCGAGGGCTTCCGCCTTTCCATTCCTCCCAAATAGCTCACCGCCGAAGTCCCACAACCGCTTTTTCATTAGCAGCCACAGAATTCCCATCAGCGGCCTCGACCATGAGGTCCGCAGTTCATGGTGGCCTGGTTCACAGAAACACAGAGCCCAGCGACGTCCTCCAGCTTGTTAGGCCGGACCCTGCCACTGGAGCGAAGAGTGCTGGGGCGCCACCTGCTCGCGGGCCAGGCGGGAGGGACGGAGGCTGTCTCGCCAGATGCTTCACGTGCGGGGCTCCAGAGTTCTTGGGGGTTCCAAGGGTGTACATTCCAGAGAATTCTCAATCAAAGCACAACCCCGGGCAGACACGTTTTCACACTAGCATGCCCGCAGCATGTGTGGAGGAAGGAGGGGAGATCCGTGTAGATCTAAGTCGGGCTAATTAGCCGTCAGCTGCGCCGCATCTGCAGATCAAATATAAACTGTTGGCATCAAAAACTGTTCCGGTCCCTGTCATTTCCGCACTCCCGGTGCCACGCCATCCTTTGTAGCGCAGCCCTAATATGTTTCTCCACGCTGACGAAACCCCAGCCGCTCGCCAAGCGTGGAGTCCCGAGTCATCTGCCGCTGGTGACTGTGGCTCCCTTTATTTTGTGCCGGGTGGAGTAGGAGACCCGGCTCTTTTGCCCGGGCGGAGAGGCGGGAGTGGGGAGTTGCGTCTTTGGTATTTTGGCCTGCAGATATTTACACAGCGGTCCATTACCGGAGGCCTTGACCCTTGCTACTCTTCTGTGCGTGCGAAGGTCACAAAGCCCAGGGTCTGAAACAGGCTCATTTTGGCCCATCTCCTGCTGAATTTTATCACATGCACTGGGTCGAGGTGGTTCATCGGGAGTGGATTGGAAGGTTGGGGTGTGGATTTGGCCCTTCGGGAAATGTATGTGCATCTGGAAGTGAGAGGGTGGCCAGAGGACAGGGCCAGCAGCGGCTTTATTCCATTTAGATATTCAAAGTGTTTTTCCCTGCTGGAAAATAATCTGTTTCTGGTTTCAGTTGATTTAAAATTGCCTCCACGTCGCTTTACATAATGGGACACCCTATTTTTTTTAAAAAAGCTTGGAATATGGCTGTGGAATCCCAGTGTACAAGTGACAGACTGACTTTATGAATCTGACTCTTCTCCACAACAAAAGATTAATTTTTAGGGCCCTTCAAAATCAAAGAAGAGGTGGCACTGGGTACTTCTGATAACTATCCACTAGGTGGCAGTATACCTTTAGGTTTTTGACATTGCCTGGGCGTTTGTTAGGTTCTGAAATCTCTGGTTCCGCCCCAGAGCTTCTGTACCAGAAACTCTGGGACTGGAGCCTCGTAATCTGTGTTTTAACAAAGCCCTCTGGGGGCTTATGCTGCACTCTTAAGCTTGAGACCTTTCTGCAAAACGAAAATGCCAGCACTATAGGCAACAAGGTGTGGTGGGCTTTAGACGTGTGTTGTTACTAAAAGACACTCAAAGGCACCTATGTCTTAGGTATCTTTTATACTGGACTTTCCCAGTGTCTAAAATGGGTCCCATTGATCATGACTTCAAGTATGAAAAGCTCCAGCCAGGAAGTGAGTAAGTAAGCCTCTAGGTCCAATATATTAACCATTACAATCCATGAACACCTAAGAACTATTTGGATCCTTGGGTCAAATTCGGCCGATCAACTGTTTTTGTAAATAAGATTTTATTGGAACACAGCCACACTCATTGGCATATTGTCTATGGCTGCTTTCTCCCTGCAGACATAGTGGTGAGTAGTTGTGATGTAGACTATATGGGTTGCAAAGCCGAAAATATTTACTCTCTGGTCTTTAGATGGGGAGTTATCTAGCAAGGGCTTGAGGGATTGGGTCGCCAGCCCTAGGACAGTTGAGGAACCCAAGGGGGGTGGCCAAGAGTGTGGGGGATGGGGAGGCGAGCAGAAGGGACAGCATGGGTAAGGCACAGAGGAGTACCAAGATGTTTTTCTGGACCACTCAGTAGTATGCTAATGGCCACAAATACAGTACTGAGCAACAAATCCACTGACTACAATAACCTTTACTCATCTGTAAGTAACAAGTGTTTATTCATCTGTAATTAACTAAGATGCTTCTTTAGAAATATTTTTTTAAATCTTTATTTATTTTTGAGAGAGAGAGAGACAGAATGCCAGCAGAGGAGGAACAGAGAGAGAGAGAGAGGGAGACACAGAATCCGAAGCAGGCTCCAGGCTCTGAGCTGTCAGCACAGAGCCCGATGCGGGGCTCGAACTCATGAACTGTGAGATCACGACCTGAGCCAAAGTTGGACGCTTAACCGACTGAGCCACCCAGGAACCCCCGACTAAGGTGCTTCTCGCTGGGACTTTTCATCCACTTACTTTCTAAGGACTAGAGGTGAATGTGCAGGTTAAAGGGGCAATGAAAAAGAAGTTGCTTGCTGATAAAGCAGAAAGGACCATCTCCGACAGACCTCTTTCTGTGCGTTTCCACTCTTAGCACCAGCTAGCTACGGTGCCGGGATTTCTGGAGCAGTATGTTCCATGTGTTTTAAGCCTGTTTTATCCTGGGCAATTTTCATACAATTTTCACTCATCCGTCAGATTTCCGCAGCAGCCCTGACAAATATACCTCAACCCTTCCGTTTATCCGAGGGAGGAAACAGCTCAGAGGAGGCAGGCAACTCTTAGGTCGAACGTCGGATCCCCGAGTTTCAAACCCCCTGAACTAATACGCCTGGCAAGAGTCAGAGCCAGGTCCACCACTTCACACTCCCTTTTCTTGAATGTCTTTTCAATCGTGCTATTCTGGGGACTCTTTTTATAAACCTGCAGCTAGGCCTTGCAGTCTTATTTAAGTTATTATATTATTATCCTTGCTAGGACCCTAATTAATTAATCATATAGAAATTGTTCCATTAAGTTCTACTGAGGTCTTACCAAGAGAAGCCAGAAGGCTTGTCTGCTGCGCGGCGGTCCCGGGCCGGGGCTCTGGCTGAGCATCCGAGAGACACGGGGCAGAGGATCAGAGGCGGGAGGCCGATATTCAGAACAGATGTACCTGCGAGTTGCCATCTTTGGGAGACG
This sequence comes from Paguma larvata, assembly GCA_030068075.1. Lineage (NCBI taxonomy): Eukaryota > Metazoa > Chordata > Mammalia > Carnivora > Viverridae > Paguma > Paguma larvata. The sequence goes on along the minus strand of CM057833.1, from coordinate 18,393,132 downwards.
GGAAGGAAATCAGACAAAAACCAACGGTGTGGGTCAGGGCAATTTGCTCGAGCCTGTTCTGAGTCTTAACCTTTAATGTTGACTGTGGAAGAACAAATCCCCCCAGCCCAGGAGCGGGCTCAAAATCCCCGTCCTGAGACTGATTTTGGCAGCTGGAAAGGGTCCTTTTGGGGAACAGAGAACTGTACAAGGGCATCTGGAAATAAACGAGCCAGGGAAGCACATTGCTCTTTTGTTCCTTGGTATTTTGTTTGTTGTCTTGGGAAGCGTTGACAGGTGTACAAATTAGAAATAATAGGAAAAGTGTGAGTGAGCGCTCTTGGGGAAGAAGCACTTCCCCTGAAGGTCTCAAGACTCCCTCCAGCCTCATGTTCAGCAGGACGTACCAAGGGCAGAGTACGGTCATTGCGTATGTGGCTTAAGATGTTGATAAGGGGACCCTTTTTGGCCTAAAATCCTCCCCTCTCCTTCCCAAGCAGAGGTGGATAGCCGAGTGTTTCAGACCACGGTCCCTGGAGGGAAGACGGGTTCAAAGGACACATTCTCCGGGGACTTGTTTACCTGTTGAACTGGCCTCTTGGAAGGTTCTGGAGAACTTGTCCCCAACAGGTGACCTCCAGCTTGGGTGACGAAGGGTGAACACAGAAGCTGATGGCCTCGAGCGGCTGGGAGCTGCGGGGTTGTCACCGGATGGGCGGGTTTCTGGATGAGTGAGGAGCCCGCGAGCAGCAGGCCTGAAGCAGGGTTAACAGAGGGTGGAATAAAGGCGGGCGGGCGGGTAGGAAGATCCCAAAACTTAACCAGAAAGAGAGGTTGTAAGAAGGGCCCAAAGGTCGGTGCCACGCACACAGAGAGCACTTCCCAGGCAGGGGCCCCGCCGGGGGGTGGTGGGCTTGAGCGCTCCACCCCATGTCTTCTCAACTTGGCCTGCAGCTGAGGCGTCCTAGCCTGTGCCCGCGCTCCCGCCCTCTGTCCCGAGCCTGTCGGAGCGTGGCTCCCACATGATGTTGCCTTCTAACCGGCAGGACTCTGCTGCCCGGCCGGGCGCCGCCCGGGGAGAGCTCGGACACGTGGTATCCTGTGTGCCTGCCGCTCCCGGGCACTGTTCTGGAAGCCTCTGGAACATGCAGAGAGCTGGCCGGGGCCCTCGGGGGCTCAGACTAGAGCTGAGGCCCTCACATTCCGGCCGCCTGCCAGAGCTGTCTCCAAATGCCTCTCAGGTCGCGAAGGCGTGGAGTTGCACGTAACAGCTGCGGAAAGCAGGCTGGGTCAGAAGAGCTCAGCTCGCAGACGGAAGCGGATTGCTTTGGAAAGAAGCAGGCTACAAATAGCCCGTGATGGCCAGAGCCGGGCCCTGCCGGCCTCACTCTGAGTTTGGTGAAATGTCTCAAGGTATTTTTCCAAAGCCCTGGATCTGGCCAAACCTGAAATGTCCTTCGCCAAATGCTTTCCTTTCCTTCATTTTTCAAGTCCAGAGTGTTTTGAAGCAATCTCCTCTGCTGTTTCAGATTCATTTATGCTTGACGCCTCACGAGGCTGCCTGGTGAGCGACGGCTGTTTATGAGAGCAGATATTAGCAGATATCAGAGGCCAAAGCCAGAAAGATTTGGTCCACCCCAATAGCACGTCCCCTGTGTAGAAAGAAAGACACACACCCCCATAATATACATTCTGCCCGAAATACATATTCCTCCACACTCCTCCACTGAGGAAGAAAGTTCTGGAAGCACGTGATTGGGTTTGGGACCCCTCATGGATGAGTATTCCTCAGTCCCTCCTGGGGCACCTTAGTGACACAAAAGACCCTCTCTGGTGCCCCAAAGCTTTCTCACTTGGCTCTTCTCTTGGTTTCTAGAAGTATTCCGGAACCCCAACCACAGATTCCCAGAAGCCTATCACGCAGTGAGCGGCTGGATCTTGGTTTCACACCAGTCGGGGTCTCTCCTTCCTCCCAGAATTCTTTCGCTGTCGCCCCCCAGGGCTTTGTGGGGGCTTTGTGAGTGGCTTCCCTCGAGCTGACCCAAAGCCCCAGTTCAGTGGTTAAGTCCGGAGCCCCAGGTCCACCAGGACACAGAAAAGGACCCTGAAGCCTTAGGCTGCCGGTTTCCAGTGTGCCCCCTGGGAACCCCGCCTTGCTTTGCCCCGGGCTCTGAAATCTGTGGCGGAAAGAAGGGCAGATGGTGCGCCGTTTGCCGCTTTCCTCCCCACGATGGCCTGGAGTCCAGGCTGCACTTGGGGTCAGTCCTGCCCAGTGGCTCCTTAAGAGCAAGGCAGAGCCGGAGATGGCGAGGAGCGGCATTTCAAACCCACACCTCCTCTTTCCTTTGGCCGTCCGTGGGGAAAGTCTGCGACAGTGCCACACTGGGTGCTGCGACAAACCACCCTGGCCGTGTCTGGTGGGTTACGGTCGCCCGGGCCCTCCGATAGAGTTATACTGGTTGCTCTGTGCAGTCGCCGTCTCCCTGCCTCTGTCTCTCTCAGCCTCTGCTTTTTCTCTCTCAACGCAGAAAGAGCTGTCCTCAGTGCCCATGGGCTGGTGTGTCTTGGCAACGGTGGCACAGAAGCGCCCTGGCAGTGCCAAACAGATGAATGGGTAATTAAACTGAGTGTTTCTTTACTGATGCTCAATTCGCTGGTTCCAAATTTATTACTTAATTAAAGGGCATTCACAGCCTGCCAAGAGATGCTAGATCTTTCTTTCCTTGTGCCAATGGGTAGTTCATATAGTACTCCCTTTTGCCCTTAACTTTTCTGTCTCTGACACACACACACACACTCACACACACACACACACACACACACACACAGAGTCTTAGATCAAATAAGACCATTTGCTTTTGGTAACATGAGATCGCTCTCTGGTTAAGACTGCAGTACTTTTCGCCCCAGTGCAAGGCAAGGGGACTGGTGTCGCAATTGTTCTCAGTGGCCACTGAATGGGTTTGAGGTTGGGGTCCGGGGGGAGAGGAATCAAGGGGCTGTGGCCCAGACCGCGCTGTGGCTGGCAGGGCCAGTGGAGATAAGAGTTCCACCTTTCTGGTGGCGGCCTCCTGACGGGCACTGCCCCCCTGGCTCGCCCTCTGTGGCTGCCTCGGCGGTCCCCTCCTCGCCCCCTCATTCCTTATGCTTCGCCTCATCGGGGAGGAGTCTCTGTGCTTCAGAACACAGCACACCATTGTTCCAAAGAGTTTTTAAAGAGATTGGGAAATGCAGTGGCTGTCCCTTCCCTGTGTCCCCAAGTTAGAACCCAGTGTGTGTGTTGAGAGTGCTGTGGCCATCTTGCAGACCGAGGTAGAACGAAGAAGGAACGAGAGAGAAAAATGAGAGGGCTGGGAGCAGGCACCCCGAAAAGAAGACGAACAGAGGCGGCTCCTTCCTTAACCTCCTGTGACAGATTTAAAGCTTCAGTAGTGGCCCACCCGGGGTTCTCAAACAGCGACTGCCTCATCATTGTGGCCATTAAGCAGAGCGCAAATGACCCGCCAGGGCCTTCGACCCATCACGCGGCTGTCACCAGCGTGGTTTATGGCCTCTGAGCGCCAGGTCCCTGATGGGCAACGTATCCCTTTCTTCCCTCGCCAGTGAATCCGGACCTCGGAGCTCGTAAATCCAGCAGGGCTTCCCGGGGGCGGCCTGGAGGTGCGGGCGAGGATTTACGGCCGGGTTCCCGGGAGCCGCAGGTTCCCGGTCCAGGCGCTGCAGGAGGCCGAGTTGCCCAACACAGCGGAAGGCGCCCACCCCGGTGGCTCAAAAAGAGTGGCACTCTGTCGGCATGAGTGGGGACGCGTGATTCGCTGACGAGCCCAGGGGCAGCTGACTTCTGCCGAGGCGCCGGGCTTTCCACGTACTGTCCGCTTTCCTGCTCCCAGCACTTCCGGTCAGGGGGCCGGGGCAGGGTTCCGATCTCAGCCCGACCCCCTGGCCGGCTTCTCCCCAGCAGCGTGGAGCGTGTCTTCCCTGGTGGAGCCACCAGTTAGGTGACTTGTACCAACAAAGAGACGGGAACTTAGCATTCCTGAAGGGCGGGTCACAGGGCAGGGGCAGAGCCATGGTCTCCTGCCACCCAGATTTCCCCTGCTCGGTAGACATCTCCAGTGCCCCCTGACTGGTCCCCGCCTCTGTCCTCTGAATCCCCAACCTTGACGATCTTCATCTTTCAGAGCCAGGCTATCCGGCTCAAAGCCTCGTTCTGTCGCTCGCCAGCTGTGTGATCTTGGACATGTCAAGTGACCACTTTGGGCCTCAGTTTCTCATCTGCAAAATGGAGGTTTTTACCGATTGCCTGGGTCGTAGGGTTGTTGGGAGGATGACATGAGATAATCCAGGTGTGTGTCTGGCCCTTAGTGAACGGCTGGTAAGTGTTAGCTTTTTATTGGCGTTAGTGTTGTCGCCATCGAACACACACCTGCTGGGCTCTGTGGCGAGATCACCTTCTGGTGTCGCACTGTGTGTGTGTGTGTGTGTGCGCGCGCATGCGCGCGCGCGTGTGTGGCTCATTCCTGGAAGCCCCTTGCAGACTGGCTCCCCCCTCTGCATCCCCTAGACGGCCATCCTGTTAGGGGGAGCCTCCGACTGAGAGGCTTAGGCTGGGTGTCGGGGTGTGTGGATCTGGGTTTCTCAGGGGATTTAAGGGCACCTAGGATATGTTTTTCCTGATTGTCTTTCAGGTTGTTCGCGAGTGGAAGGGGCATGGTGATCTCACAGGTTTCCCTCCAGCCCTTCCGTGGGTGTCCTGGAGTCCTCCACAGTGCCCCGGGGTCCTCCCCAAAGCCCTGGGGTCCTGCCTAGTGCCTGGGGTCCTGCCCAGTGTCCTAGAATCCTCCCCAAAGGCAGCCACCCAGGGTGGTCACGCTGCCTGCTCCCCACCTCCGTGACTTTGTCCCGGGGACCCTGGACCCTGCGTGCACCTGCCCTGCCTCCGGCCCCTGCTGGCCCGGTGCCCCACGCTCTCCTGCCAGGGCGGGGTGCCTGGCCTGTGCTTCCTGCCCGCCTCGCGCGCGTATTGTTTGCGCACACAAAGGAGAATGGAGATTTGGTTTCAAGGTGCGGCCCGGCCGGGCACATCCATCAGGCCCCACCACCGTCCTCTTTCTTTTACTCCCCTTCTCATTTCTGCTTTGGGCGATTGCGAAAGGGCCACTGTCAAGATAAAAATCACACCGCCCAACACGGCTGCTGTGCCGATCCTGATAGCCCAGGGCGGCGGGGGTGGGGTGGGGGGCAGCGCTGAGGGCCACTGCCCAGGGATGGGGGGAGCTGCCCCAGCCCTGCCTTCTGCGGCTGTGCTGTCTCGTTGCTCTGTGCCTCGATCTCCTCCTCCGTCTAATGGGCTGCAGAGGAGGGTTCAGTGCATCCATTTGTGCAAAGTGTCTGGAACAGCGCCTCGTGCCTGGCCCAGAGTAAGCTCTCCATACGTGATGGCTAGTTTATCAGGAATCAGGAAGGGGCAGATTGTGGGGGCGAGTCCAGTGTCCACTGGGATTCGGGGTAGGAACATTTGCCACCAACACCGAGTGTCTACTGTTTCATCCATCCGCTTAGCCTTGGGGGTCGGCTTGCCTGGGTTCCTCTCCGGGGTCTGCCACTTAGAGGCTGATCCCTGGGCCAGCCGTCCGACCTCACCGAGACTCAGTTTTCTCATCTGCAGAATGGAGGGGTCCTCTGGTGCCGCTCCGGGGTCCAGTGGGATGAGGTAGGTGAATTCTGGGGTGACTCGGTCCTCCCGTGGGGCGCTGGGATGCCGCAGCGGGGAGACGGGGTGGGCGCCCCGCCCTCGGCCGCAGGCTTCTCCGTCCGCAGAGTGCAGGCCGGGTTGCCCTTGTCCCTCTGCGGGCCTCACTAGTCACCAGTTTCAACCCTCCCGAGGACGCCGGCTTTGGCTTCGCGGGGTTGTGGCATGAAGGCTCAAGAAATGAGGGCTCGGCGGTTCCCCGTCCGTGGCTACGGCATCTGTCCACCCACACCAAGGAGCCGCCGTTTGCCCCACGTCTGCCCCGGGTCTCGGCAGCTCGGGGGCAGTGAGGCCCCCGGAGACGCGGGATGCCAGAGGCCCTGGCCGGCCGGCCGAGGCAGCTCTGGGCCCTGTTACCTTGGCTTCGTTCCCCGGCCAGGCCAGACGCCGGCGGGTCACTGCAAGCAGCACGCCGTCCTGCGGTTTCGCGTTACCCACGCCGGGCCTGGGACCAGGAAGGCCAGGTCCCCGATCTGGAGTAGCCGGGCCGGGGCGGGCCGGGGCGGTCCCCGCGGTGGGAAGGCTGCCCCCGGGGCCCCGCTCGTGGCAAGGGAGGTGAGAGCGCGTGTGGGTGCGTGTGTGGGGGTGAGAGGGGGAACCGGCATTGAGCCGGAGCCTGAAGTCAGGGGAGACGGAGAGGCCCCCGTGTGGATTTTCTGCGATTGCCACAGGCCCAGGGACTGTCCCCCTGGCCCCCTTGCCCGGTCACCCTGGGTGCTGACAGCAAGGCTCCCTTTCGTCCCTCTGCCTGCCGCTCGCCCTGAGCGCTGGGCCTAGAGGCTCCCACGCTGAGCTCTCAGGGGCACCCCCGTCCTGCCCTCCTTCCGGGGCTCCCAGCGGCAGGGGCCCCTCCCGGCCAGCCTGCCCCCCCTGCCCCTGCCCAACGCCTGAGCAGGGGTTCGTCCAGTGCAGGGGTGAAGGCACCAGATCGTTCATGCAGGTGGACCAGGAGGTGGCTGGGGGTGAGGGTGGTTCCTTCTGGAATGCGTGGGGAAGCCACTTGGAAGTCGACACAAGAAAGGCAGGGGCCCTCCAGGAGGTCAGGCGGCTGGGGTGGAGCCCGGGGAGCGGTGGGGCCTCAGGACTCGAGGGGCCTGCAGGGAGGGTCCGGCCGAAGGGAGACAGCCGAGTCCCCCGGCCTTCGGGCTTTCACAGACTGGTGAAGTCTTACCTCTCTCCATCTCGGGACCCCTCCATATCCCCCGTTGAGGATATGAAAACAAGGGCCTAAAATAGGTCACCACTGTATCATAAAAGGAAGGACAGTTAAGAAAAGGGAAGTGACAGAGTCTCAGTGTTTTCCAAGAAAAGACACTTAGTAACTTTACTTGAACCCGGTCTGCCTTGGACCAGAGCGAGCCCAAGAGGACGGAGAGCAGGGAGGCAGTGTTCTGGGGCCCGGGGGTTGGGAACTGCTGGTGGGGTGGGCCGGGACCACCAGCCCTGGGTGGCAGGCCCTGGCGTGGAGCAGAGGGTCCAGCTCCGGGGAGGGCTGTGGGAGGCGGGGGGAGCCAGGTGGCAGGATACCTGAAACCGGCTCAGAAGACGCTTCCTCCGCTCAAGTCCTGGTGCCGTGACTTACTAGCTGTGTGACTGGGAGAAGTTACGCAACTTCTCTGGGCCTCCATTTTGTACTTTACATAATGATAGTATCCTCCAAATAATCCCTGAGGCACACGATTCGATCTGTGGTAGGATTATTATTATTATTATTATTAAGAGGCCTGCTTCCGTTTTGGTGGAGGAATTTCACATACAGAAGACTTCGGACTTGCCCTCTGTGAGGCTTTGGAGGTCAGAGCCAAGCTCACCCCAGCACTTGCTGAGAGCCAGACCCCGTACCAGATGGTTTTAAACATTATCTGGCAGAGGAGTTATGAGGCCCATTCTATAGGTGAGGAAACTGAGGCTCAGAGGTCCGTGGCCAGGACGCCGCAGAGCTGAGAGAAGGCCTGCGTTGGTCTGACCCCAAGGCCCCGGTGTCATTTTGTAACAGGGGGAGCGGGCTTTCATTTTCCCGCCGTCGGGGGTCGCGGCTGTCCTGTGCGGTGGGTCTGCGCACCACCTGCCACAGTGCCTGGCACCGAGCGGGCACGCGGTGAATCCGTGGCGGGCGAGGGACGGGAGGTGACAGGCTCGCCAATGGCGGAAGTCTTCAAGCAAAGGGCTGCCAAGGATGCCAGTCCGTTAGGGACCCTTTGGGGTCTGTGAGTTCTGAGAGTCTGTGGCCGGCCAGCCTGGGAGTGAGGGCGCTGCTGAAGTGTGTGCCCAGCTCGAAGCCCACGCACTTAGTATCAGAGGTGCTAGTCTGTCCCTCCCCAAGGCTTCCAGGGAGTCGCTGACTAGCTCCTCGTCACTGCGAAGGTGGGGACCCCTGCCTCGGCGCCGCCCTGCGTGGCCACCTCCATCTGTGTCCGATAGGTGACTGTCTCCTGCCACCTCGCTCTGGTCACCACATCTGGCCACAGGACCTTGGGACAGGCGGGGACTTCGGCTCAGTCACAGCCGCTAGCTTCCGCCCAGTAGCCAGGCTGGCGCTGGCTAGGACCGGATCCTGACAGCTAATTCGTGAGGAATTTTACGGGCAAGCCGTCATTAAAAATTAAATTCTATAAGCTTACGATGAAGTTACATTAAAAACAAGGACACCACTTCCTAATTATCTTCCTCCAGTTTGCTGTTTTCTACGCTTCCGAGGGGATGGACGCGGAGGGTGTCTGGGCAGGGGGCGGCGTCCCCGAGGCTGCCTGTGCTCCTCGACTTCCCTTGGGTAACTTGACGTGGGTCGTGGCGGGAGCGTTTACCCCACAGAAATCGGGGAGCGCCACGGGTCAGGCCGGCCCTGCCCGAGAGTCGGTCGTGACACGCGCGGGCACGCGGCCGACTGACCTCACCGACGCTGGGCGTGCACGCGTGTGCCTCGGGGAAGTCGGGAGCCGCCGCCCCCTGTGCGCCGCCGGATCGGGACGCCGCTGGGCTCGGCCCCAACGATGGACTCATTTCTAGCTGCGCGGACGTGGTTTTATTGTGTGAAAATCATTTCCTCCCTTTTCTCTTCCACTGCTAGGGAAGACGAAAACTCAGAACTAAATTCGGGTTGTGCCTCAGATCGTGTGTTCTGCACGCTAACTTCATTTCTAGCACCTCATTTTCCGACTTCTGTTTCCTCTTTGGCCCCCGCTTCTCCTTTGTACGTTAATTTTTTTCTTACAGCTTTATGGACGTATAATTGGCCTCTGATAAGCTGCACATATTTAAAGTGTACAGTCCGGCGAGCTTGGCCACATGAGCACATCCGTTAAACCGTCACGACTGAGATTCTCGACGTATCTGTCACCTTCGAAAGTTTCCTCCTGATCCGTCCCTCCTCCCCCCAGGCCACCTCTGATTTACTTCCTGTCCCTATAGATCGGTTTGCATTTTCTAGAATTTTGGATAAACGGAAACTGTGGTAGGGCCTGTTTTTTTATTTTTGTCTCTGAGTCTGGCTTCTTTCGCTTCGTAGAGTGTTGTTGAGGCTCATCCACGCTGCTCACGTACCAGCAGTCTGTTTCTCTTTATTGCGAAGCAGTACTCCCTTGTAAGGGATACAGCGCAGTGGGATTATCCATTCACCTGCTGATGGGCGTTTGAGTTGTTTCTAGTTCAGCTATTACGAATAAAGTCACTTTAAATATTTAGGTTCGAGTCTTTATGCTTCCGTTTTTCTCGAGTAAGTACCCAGGGGTGGAATGGTTGGCTTGCATGTTAGATATATGTTTAACTTTTAAGAAATTGTCAACTTCGGTTTGTTTACTGTACTGCGTGATCTTGAACCAATGACTTAACCTCTCTGGGCCTCGACTTTGTTATAAAACTCCATGATGCAATTTGTATCAATTTCTACCTTTACAGAACTATTTAGGATAAGACCGTCTTTGTGGAAACACTCAGGGCTGTCAGGGAGAAAGAGCCTGGGTATTGTTGTTACCCCCATCTTCAAACTCTCAGTATTCTTTGAGGAGATTGCTCATCTCCCCGGTAGACCTAAGAAGGATGCTGGGGTGGGGCGGGGGGCACTTTAGATTCCCACCGGATTTTACAACACCCCACCCTCCGCCCAGCCTCTGAACGGACGGCAGGCCGTGAACTGCCAGCTGGCCAGGCCTGGCCAAGGGGAGGAGGTCCTCTGATGTGTGAACTGTCCTAAGCAGGTTTCTTTCTTTTTCTTTCTTTTTTAATGTTTATTTATTCTTGAGAGAGAGAGAGACAGAGTGAGAGCAGGGGAGGGGTGGAGAGAGATAGAGGGAGACACAATCCAAAGCAGGTTCCAGGCTCTGAGCTGTCAGCACAGAGCCGTACACAGGGCTCGAACCCACGAACCGAGAGATCATGACCTGAGCCGAAGTTGGGCACTTAACTGACTGAGCCCCCAGGCGCCCCTCCTAATCAGGTTTCTATACCCCTCCAGTCAGTCAATGGCCCCGTCCTCAGACTCAAAAGCAGTGTTAAGCTACCTACTGCCTCCTCCCCTCCCCCCTGCTTCACCAACTCCAACATCCAAACACTTAGTTAGAGGGTGAACACTCCAGCAGAGGATTTGGGAGGGTTCTGTGGCCCTCTGAGGCCTGAGGTCTCGCCGCGCCACCGTTTCTGTGCCGTGGATGACGGTGGGATTGTCCTCAGCAAGTCTGTGTGAGCGGGAGGGGGGCGGTCAGGGAGACTTTCCCACCTGGTGTCACCGAACGGGTCTGACTCGGTCCGGCGGGGTTTTGGGAGAACGGGCCAGGGAGGCACTGGGAGGAGGGAGAGAGGTCAGCGGGCGGGCTGGTTAGAGGAGACTCCCCTGGAGCCCCTCAGGATGTCGGGCGCAGAGGCTACGGACTCTCCAGCTTGGCCAAACCTTCCGGTGGGCGGTCCCTCCGGGTCCGCAGCAAAGACAAGTCGGGGGCCAGGGAGTGCGGCCTCCTGGCCCCGACACGGGATAACAGATGCGTGCTCCCGGGAAGATGCAGATTCAGAAGGAAAATGATTTTCTAGATGAGTCAGTTTGTCCCATCTCCCTGCCTCCTCGTTTATCTGCAACCTTTCATTTCATGTCCTGGGGACTGGTCCGGAGGCGGGAGGTGAGGCAGGGCACTGGGGAGGGAGGAACGATGGGAAAAAAGAAAAACAGAAAAAGATTGGTGTCAGCAGATGAGAGCGCCAAGTTTCTCATGTGTTTCTGGGGAAAGAAAATAGAATTTGCAGTGCTTACGCTTGACTGTAAATCATGGCGGCTGCTGCGGGGGCGGCTGGCTCTCCGTCTGCTCTGGGGGGGCTGGGGTGGAGGTGGGGTGCAAAGCCAGGCGAGCATGTCCTGGCACCGGGCTGTCGATGCGAAAACGGCCTCCGGTGCGGGGTCTGAGAGCAGATGGGAGCTGGCGCACGAAAATCGGTGGGCCTGGGGGGCGAGGGGCAAGGACGTGGCTCTCCCGAGGTCTGTTCCCTCTCCCACGAAGGCCAAGCCGAAGTTCAAGTTCTTTGCTGTAGGCAGCTAATGCTTGAGCCTTCCTCTGCCAGGTGACGTGGGAAGAGGTTGGGGGAGATCCTGGGGGACGGATGGAATGAAAGAGGGAACGGTTTTGGAGCGCGCTGGGAGGGCCGGGGAAGGTTTGCAAGCAAAGTTGGACTTTCTCGGGGCTCGTGAGTTTGGAGAAGGTTTGGTGGAGCCGCTCCAGCCTGAAGGGCTCTCTGGGGGGTGCTGAGCAACTTGCCGAGTTTTCCGATTTGAGGAGCTGTTCGGTAAAGTGGAACTGGATGGGACAGCAGCCCCCGCCCACCCGGAGAACCTCCTCTTGCCTGATCGGACCCCTGGCCGCGCCGTCCCCTCCACGTGCCCCCGCCCCCCATCTCCAGGGCGTTTGCGACCATGTTAGCACCTGCTTATTGGCGTTTCTCCTTGGCTCTCTTTGTCTGGGTTGGAAGCCCTCTGAGAAGGGCCCAAGCCCTCACTTAACCTGGTGGACAGACCAGTAGAGCGCATTTAGCTCACACACACTTGTGGACAGAAGCCGGGGGACACCCGTGTGTGTGTGCACGTGTACAAGACAAAGAGGGAACCGGCCACCTGGGGGCCGTGGGACCCCTGGGTGTGGTGACCAGCACGTCTCTCGCAGCGTCAGCGAAGGGGCTGACCTCGGCATTGCGGGTGGGGCCCTCGGGAGGATGGGACTGAGCTTTTCAAACAAAGAGGCAGCTTGGCCGTAGGAGCCCACGGGGACCACGTTTCTGGGGGGCTGTTATAAGATTTTCCAGAAGCCTTCCTCTCGTCTGCCCTTCCGCCGGGTCACGGCCTGCCCGCGGCGTCATCTTGAGGAAAGCGTCACAGATGCGTGTGAAAGCTGAATCCCTTCGGCTCCTTCACCCGCAGATCGGGGAGCTCCCCTGTCAGCTCCCCTCCGCAGAGGGCCGTCCCGGGGACACAGAGCCGGGCGTCCGGTCTGCGCACGGTGAGACCGAAAGGACGAACCGAGTGCCAGTGAGGCACAGAGCAGAGCGGCCCCTGGGGCCTGGGGGGCCGTGCGTGGTGTGCTTGCGTGCTGACCGCGGGGACGGAGGCCAGGACGTCAGGCCACGTACCTTTCCTCAGTTTCTCCATTTGCCAAGTGAAGTCAATGGTCCACTTCCCTCTCCTCTGGCGGCCTCGGGGGGGAAAGCAGATGCTTCCAGCTTTGGGGTCTCTCAGGTGGTTCTAGACCCTTCCAACAGCAATATGAAGTAGCAGGAGCCCCTGCTCATCACCCGCCCCCCCAACCTCGAATTCCTGAACGCAGCCCCAGGAGGCCTCGGGAAAGACAAATCCACACTCGCCTGTCCCCACACCTGCCCTCACACACTCTGCAGACTTGCACGCGTTCACTGCCATGCGTGCTCTCACAGACTCGGACTCATGTTACACGCGCTCCCGTAGACTCACGGATCCACAACACACACACACACACACACACACACACACACACACACACACACACACACACTCCCCCCACTTCCCGGTCTCCGCGGAACGCATCTCCACAGCGTGGGGGGCCCGCGGGAGTGGGTCCCTTCCTGCCCTGCCTCTGTCAGTGAACCTGACGGGCGCGGGAAGGCCGCTCGCCCACGTGGCTGAGAGGCCCGAGAGGCTGGTCGAGAGCGATAGCTTTTCATCTGCTGGTGAGCGCCGAAAGCACGGCGGCGTGTTCTCGGGGCAGTAATTAGCAGCCGCGCTACGGGAGGGCAGAGGCCCAGGGAGGGAGCCAGAACCCTGCCCGGGCCGGAGCAGGAGGCCGGGCGGCCTGGGGACGAGGCCGTGGCCGAGGCCCACACCCAGACCCCTCGAGGAGGGCCCCGGATAGAGCTGCTTTAGTGTTAAGATAAGCGAAACCGATCTCAGGAGACCACCACCCTCTGTGGAAGGAGAGAGATGGAGAGAAGAAAGGGAGCAGGGGGTGGGAGGTGGGAAGGCCCTTGCATGTCGGCGGGGGCATGAGGGGGGTGGGTGGGGGTGCCTCGTGCCCATAGGTGGGGACCCTCAGGGGCCGCAGAACCGTGGCGGAAGCCACTTCGCCTCACGGGCCTTCCGCTTCTTCCCCTGTGTCACAGGACAAAAGCCCTACCTCGCGTGGGCTTGTGAGGATTTAAGGAAATAGTGGAGGCGAGACTCTGCACAGTGCCTGGACCAGGTGGACGCGCTGCAGACACACCACGTGGGGACGCTTCGGCACCTGCGGGACCCAAACCTGGACACCGCACTGAATCCTCGCAGGTGCGCGGGAGCAAGGCATGATTAGTATCACCCGGGTTTTACACGAGAGGGAGGTGAGGCCCAGGTAACCTGCCCAGCGTGGTCCGAGGCCAGAGCACGCCCTCCCGACCACGGCCGAGCCCTCCCGCCTTCCTCGCGAGAGGTGAGGGGGAAGACAATTACTGTTGTTTTTAGGAAGGCAGCGCCGAGAATCAGCTGGAATCTGCTCTTTGGCTTAAGTAGGTGTCCATATATCTTCCTCACGTCACATTCTCATTAGATGGCATATTCTACCGCCTTCCGGAAATGCGGTGAGGGCCTGAGGGCCTGCTTCCTTTTGCCAGCGGGCTCGGCTTGCAGAGGGAGGGCCGCGCAGCCAGCCGTGTTTTGCACCAGGAGATTGTGGGTTGATCTCACTTCTGCTTAAAAATTTATAATGTTTCCATCCACACCTTTCCACGCACGTTCCTTCAATAGCCGCTCCATTGTGGTTCATGAAAATGACTCATCTTTAGGCTGCTTTCATGTCACAGATGGGAAAAAAAAAATCTTTCCTAGAACTTCCCAAGACCAGGAAGGAAGCGGCCGGAATGCCGCTGTGGGTCCAGAGCCGAACAGCCGAGGATTCATGCGCCGGAAGATGACTTGGCTCCCAGGAACGAGTTCCCAGCTCGTACCAAGTTTGTATTGTGCTATTGGGGCCTCTGGTCCCCGCAGATACCGGTGATACGTCACCACCTTCTTCCTGCACACTTACCAGAGGACAGAAGTGACAGAGTGCTTTCCTTTTTTTTTTTTTTTTTTTTTTTAACTTTTTTAATGTTTATTTCTTTTTGAGAGAGAGTGAGACAGAGCGTTAGTGGGGGAGGAGCAGAGAGAGAGAGGGAGCCACAGAATCCGAAGCAGGCTCCGGGCTTTGAGCTGTCAGCACAGAACCTGACGTGAGCTTGAACTCACGAACCGGGAGATCATGACCTGAGCCAAAGTCGGACACTTAACTGGCTAAGCCATCCAGGCACCTCTACGTTCTTTTTTTTCTAAAATAATACTTTGGGGCCAAGGGGGGCCCTCAAATGATTTGGTGTGATATGCTAAATATAATTTAGAGAACTATATTTTCTAAAAATTTCTAAAATATTTCCAAAAGGTCTGAAATTCCCTTCCCAGAGTCAGTCAGGACATCCCAGGCTGAATAGGACCGATTCTCTTCTCTACGTGTGAGTGTTGTTTTGACTCCTGATCCAGACGGAGCCCTTGGAGGCGGCAGCATGCACCTGGTGGCTCTGAAGTCGTGCCAACGATTAGCCCTGGAAGTCGCTTTCATAAAGCGAGTGACGAGTCACCTTGCTCTCGTGAAAGCAGAGAGAAGGATTACCGTTTAGGCCATAAAACCTTATTGCCTTTTGACGGATCGTGCCACTGAGCCCAAAGAAAAGCCACACCTTGCTTGGCTGTTTGGCCATCCTCCTGAAAATCTTGTTTGTCCCTATTAGAGACTTCTTTTTTTTAGGTTTATTTATTTATTTTGAGAGAGAGGGAGAGAGTGAGAGACAGGAAGCGCAGAAGGGGCAGAGAGAGAGAATCCCAAGCAGGCTCCACACCATCAGCACGGAGCCTGATGCAGGGGCTTGAATCCACAAACTTTGAGATCATGACCTGACCCCAAATCAGATGCTTAACTGACCGAACCTCCCAGGTGCCCCCCATTAGAGACTTTCGATTTTTCGACTTTCCATAAGTCGCCATTATCATCCTATCACCAGACCCCCCAAGCCCTTTCGTCTTCCTTGGTCAATCCAAGCCCTGTCCCCTTCTTTATGTTTCTAGAAGGGTGGGGGTACAGAGCGGAGACGTGGCTCTCAGCTGCCGTATCTACCGGGCAGCCGCTTTCCGGCAGACAGAACACTAGGCCGTCGTTTCCCCTGTGTTCAGAACAGATTTTAGCTCTCAGCTGAATTTAGAGATAAAACATCCTGTCTGGTGACGACTGGAGGCAATGCACACAAATCGCACCTGGCGCCTAATCGCGGCGCTCCCCTCCCTTTCTTCCTAGGCACATAGGTGTCCAGGACAGCATTTTTCCTCCCTGCGGTTTTATTGAGATAGAACTGGTGCACAGCGCTCTGTAAATTCAAGGGGTGCAGCAGAATGAGTTGACTCACACATGTTAGCAAGTGATCACGGTGAGTGTGGTTAACATCCGTCATTTCGTGTGGATACTCGCGATAGCACTTACGTGAGTATATGAGCAGAATTAAAAGTTCTAGAAGTGCCCGGGTGACACATCCATTCCTTTTGAAAGATCCAAGAGCTTCTATAAAAAAAGTTTTTATTCCGAGATAATTATAGACTTACACACAGTTGTAAAAAATAACGCAGAAGGAACCCCCGTGGCCCTCACCCAGTTGCCCCCGAGGTAACATCGTGCGTTACTGTAGCGCCATATCACGGCCAGGAAGCTCACGTAGACACAGTCCATTGACGTTAACACGAATACGGTTCATCCAACCTTATTCAGATGCCACCGGGCTTACAGGCGCTCATTCGCGTGTGCGCCTACTTAACCGGAATAGCATTTTATATTGTAAATGATGTCGAGATCTTATATTTTGGTCAGGGAGGCACTTTCTCATTTTCTAAAGGATGAGTGGGCTGTGACGGTTGATCTGACCGTTTCTCCCGTGAGCAGGCAGGCTCCTTCGGGGCACGTCGGTCTCCGGCAGCTTTCCGTTCCCCACGCCCGGCCGGGGCCTGCTTCACATCGACCGCGATACGGTGAACCCTCACCGCGCCCCTCCTGCGGGCCGGGCCGTGTTCCAAGTGCCTCATCCCGCAGGGCGCGTCCCGGTGTTATTGTTCTCACTTCGCAGATGAGGAGACAAAGGGCTAGGTGCTCAGTAAACAGTTGATGAAGGAACGACAGAGTCTGCCAGGGGTTGGCCAGCCCAGCCATGCCGGCACTGGCTACTTGAGATGGCCCTTTTCCTTATGACGGGCTCCCAGACTCCACAATGTCAGAAAAGAAATGCTACTCGTGAATCCCCCCCGACATTTCTCCTTCTTCCGGAAGCATCACATAGGAATTAAGGGCACGGTTTCCAGAGTCGAACCATGCGAGTCCAAACCTGGCTCTGCTACTCAGCTGTGTGGCCTCAGGTAAGGTACTGAAACACCGCTGGGCCTCAGTCCTCTCATCTCTAAAATGGGGTGAGTGACAGAACCTGCCTCAGAGGCTTGCTGTGAGGGTTAAGATGTGGAAAGGCCTGAGAGGGGGGGGCCTGGCAGTGTTCAGGGTTGCCCGTATCAGCGGTGATGCGGACACCACCCGTGCTGCTCACCTACGAAACGCTGAAACAGAGCAATGTGGTACCAATCCGTGGGTCATTCCCCTTGTCACAATTAAAATTCTCATTTCCCCCCGACGCTTCTGGGTTTGGGGTGTAACAATAACATTTATCTTGAGAGGGCCGTTCTGGCCAACGCTGGTGGCTCCTTCCTCCCTCCCTCCCCCTTCTCACCCCCCTTCTCTTCTTCCATTCATAAATATTTATTGAGAGCTCACGAGGCCCCGTGCCAGGCAGACGGGGGCTCGGTGGTGAGCAGACGCTGGCCTGGTCCCGCCCCGACGGCGCTCGCGTTCCAGGGGAGGGAGAGCCGTTGCTTCAGTAGTCACACAGCGGCGACGGTATCGCGGACGCAGTAAGTGCTGCGGCAGAGGGCAGGTGTGCGAGCGTGCAGAGAGGCCCCGCCGGCTCCCCGCTGACCAGCGGGTGCGGCGCCCGGCCCGGAAGCCGGCAGAAGCAGCCAGGCTGCCAACCACCAGGCCGCTCTTAAGGCCAAGCTGGGGAGAAGGCCCTGGTCTGCGTAGTGGTGATCATGGCTGACATCTGGGTTATCTCCACCTTTGCTGCCGTGAACGTTCACGGACGACTTTCGTGTCAACGGATGTTTTTATTTCCCCCGGGCACGTATGCCGGGAGGGGACCCGCTGGGTCCTATGGGACCCCTCTGGGTTGAACTTGCTGAGAAACTGCCAAACTGCGGCAGGTTCCAGCCTTTCTCGTCTCTCCCGTAAACACTTCGACTGAGGCACCATTTGTATTCCGTGAAGCACACCCATCTTCAGTCTACAGTTCGATGCTTTTTAGTAAATTCACCGACTCGTGCAACCGTCACCACAGTCGAGTTTCGGAACCCTGTCAGCACCTCAGGAAGATCCCCGGTGCCCACTTACCGTTAATCCCCGTCCCACACTGAGCCCCCGGCCACCACTAATCTAATTTCTGTCTCTATAGATTTTCCTTTTCTGGACATTTCAGAAACGTGGAGTGTTCCACTTAACTCCTCTCAGCCAGCATCATGGTTTTGCAAATCAACCACGTCGCGGTAAGGGTCAGGCACGCATTCCTTTTTATCGCTAAATAATATTCCAGCATCTGGATATACCAATGGATACTTGGCTTATCCATTCACCTGTTGACGGATGTCTGGGTTGTTTCTGGTGTGGGGACATTACGAACGAATCCGCTCTGAACGTTCGTGACCAAGTCTCTGTGTGGACACACGCTTTCATTTCTCTTGGGTAAATACCTAGGAGTGGAAGTTGCCGGGCCATATGGTGAAATGCATATCTAACCTTTCGGGAAACAGCCGAACTGTTACCAAAGTGGCTGCACCATCTGTACCCTAACCAGCGATGTATGAGGGTTCTACTTTCTCCCCATCTGCACCGCCTCTGCTCGGTGTCTGTCCTTTTCAGCTTCGTTCCTCAGGGAAAGTGTCCTCCTCATGCCCAGTCGGCGACTGAGGGGGCTGGGGCTCAGAGCTGTGGGGTGAAGTGCTGAGGCCGCCGGGGAGGGGACCGCACAGCAGGAGAGAAACCCTACGATGCAGGTTGGGCCCAAAGAGAGCAAAGAAAGTGGGGTCCGAGGTGGGAGCACCGGGCCCATCCCTGTGAGGCCCGGGGTCCAGAAAAGCCTGGATTGTAAGGCTGGGAGTGTTCTTGGCACAACAGTGTGGAGGGTTGCCCTCCGCCAGGGAACAGTCATGACTCAGATGCCCAGCAGCACTGAGGCGGGTTCCAGAAGCCCAGCCCTCCTGAGTCTCGGCTCCAGTTCCGAGGAACAAAGAGACCCTCGTCCCCTGCGCCCCCACCCCCGAGCTTGGAGACAACCACAGAGTGGGTGTCCGAAAGAAGCAGCATCCTGTTCTCCCCGGGGTTCGGCCCCTCCACACCCCCCGCCCGCCCGCCATTAGTAATCAGGACAAGATTCAAGGAAAGTTCCCGTCCAGTGGGCAGCAGGTAGGAGGCCGCCTGGGCCCCACGGCCCTCAGTAAATCACCCCGTTCAGTTGGCGTCTCGCTGGATTGCAATTACAATCCTTCAGGCCCGACACAAAATCATTGGGCTGGAGAGAGGAGAGTACCTGGCTAATGTGTTTAACAAAAACTAACCTGGTTAAGCCCTGACTCTATTGAAAATGAGAAAGTGCGGACCGGCCTAATCGATTTGGCCACAGCCCCATTTACTCCAGAGCTGGCTTTGGGTTTCAGTTAAGTGGGCCGACCCGAAAACAGGGATACTCGTTCTATTAAATTACCCCTTTGATCACAGGGTTCAGAGTATGCAGAGTAGTCGTGAGTGGGGGCTGTGGCACACGCACGCCTGCGTGCACTTGTTCCCGCGCGCCCCCGCCCCCCTCGCCCACACGCGTGTGCACACGAGCCTGCTCAGAGGGAGATGGGTTAGCAAACATTTATCCCCCCCTCACCGGGGAGTTGAACATATGCAATTGATCAAATACTCATTTATGTCCCTCCCACTGTCACTCCCCACCCCCTTGGCCTCTTGACAGATAAATGATGTTATTTGAAGGTATTCTTGAAATTTCTGACGGAGACTGTTTCTTAAGTGCTTTTAGAGCAGGCCTATACTTTGCAATACTTGTCATCTTCTGGCTAGTAGACTCCTGGCCTTTAAAAGCCGGAACCTTACTCTGTTTCCTGAATACGAGGGAATAGGTCATTAAGTGTGAATTTCAAATGAAGCAGATTTACAGTATATATCACGGAAATATGTTTATGAGAGACAGCGAATACCGAGGAATCCATGGAACAGAAGAAACCGAGCACCCAGAGAGAGACCAGCTGATCAGGGGAGCAGGCTTTCCCCCCACCCCCGGCCTCTTATTCCTCTTATTCCAGGTTCCTGATGGAAACACCCTCCTGGTTCCGTTCCACTCCTACCCCAGGGTGGAACCCTACTGCCCGAAGCCCCTGGAGATCTCCACCATGGAAGCGCCGCTGTCTGGAGATTAATCATGGGGCTATATGAGCTCCAATAAGGACGGGGAGAGGGGGCGGGGTGGAGTGGGGACTGGAGGAGGGGGTAAGGGAGGCACAGCTGAGGTTGGGTCAGCCGGGTCGGAGATCAGTGTTACATGTCAGCTCGGCTGGGCTGCAGTATCCAGTAGTTAGTTATTTATTTTAAAGCTTATTTTTTTTTGAGAGAGAGACAGAGCATGAGTGGGGGAGGGGCAGAGAGAGAGGGAGACACAGAATCCCAAGCAGGCTCCAGGCTCTGAGCTGTCAGCACAGAGCCCGACGCGGGGCCCGAACTCAGGAACGGGGAGATCATGACCTGAGCCAGAGTCAGACGCTCGACCAACTGAGCTGCCCACGCACCCCTCCAGTGATTTATTCAAGCTCGAATAAATCGATGCCGTGAGGGGACTTTGTAGATGCGGTTGCGATCTTCGGTCAGTCACCTGTTCGTGAGGGAGACCGCCCTCGATGGTGTGGGCGGGCCTCATCCAATCCACTGAAAGCCTTGCGAGCAAAACCCTGAGGTTTCCCAGAGAAGAAATTCCACCTCGACACCTGCCTGAATGTTCAGCTTGCTGCCCGACGAGTTTGGCACTTCCCGGCCCCCGTAGTGGCGTGCGCCAATCCCTTAGGGTGACCCCAGCCGCCCAGCCACCCCCTACTCATCCTATTCTGTTTCTCTGGAGCATCCTGACCGACGTCGTTGGCGTCCCTCGTGATTTCTGCATATCCTTTCCTCGCCGCTGTCTTGAAGTGCAGGAGAGCCCACGAGAGCCCACAGAAATGCACGCAGGGGTGTCCAGGGAGGAGAAGCTACTTCCACTTGGATGGCCCCTGCCCAATTCGACTTTCATTTCTCGAGGTCTTCTGCAGTCGTGGCTGACGCCGCTGGTGGCTCAGGCAACAGCCCTCTCTCGTCTCCTGTAACCGAACCCCCGTTCTGTTCTGTTCTTGCTCCAGGGCCTTGGTCATGGTCGGCCTTGGCCAGTCATGGCGCTTCCAGCCCTCCTCGGCCGCTGATAGGTATTGGCGTGTACACATGACCCGGTTCTGACCCAGAAGACATTTGGGGAAAGCTGCTGGGGGTCCTCTGGGGAAATATCCCCCCTTGGTTAGAGAGGCCTGTGCAGTGGTTCCTTTTCTCTCTCTCTCTTTTTTTTTTTTTTTTAACATTTATTTACTTCCGAGAGACATAGAGGCAGAGCGTGAGCAGGGGAGGGGAAGAGAGAGAGGGAGACACAGAATCGGAAGCAGGCTCCAGGCTCTGAGACATCAGCACAGAGCCCGACGCGGGGCTCGAACTCACAGACCGCAAGATCATGACCTGAGCCGAAGTCGGACACCCAACCGACTGAGCCACTCAGGCGCCCCCCTTTTTCTCTCTTAAAAAAAAATTTTTTTTTTTTCAGAGAGAGAGACAGAGACAGAGAGACAGAGCATGAGTGGAGGAGGTGCAGAGGAGAGGAAGACACAAAATCCAAAGCTGACTCTAGGCCCTGAGCTGTCAGCACAGAGCCCCACCCTGGGCTCAAAACTCAGGAGCCGTGAGATCACGACCTGAGCCGAAGTCGGACGCTTCACCGACTGAGCCACCCAGCCGCCCCATCTCTTTCCTTCTTTCGATGCTTTGATTCAAAAAAAAAAAAAAATCTAAACATCTCCACTCTGAAGCGTGCATGTCTCGATGAACTTCTGCATATGTATTCACGTAACTGCTACTCAGATCAAAATATAAAACATCTCCAGCATCCAGAAGGTTCCCTCACGCCCTATCCAGCCCATGGACCCTCTCAGCCCATTACTCTGACTTGTATCACCATGGTCCATTTTGCCTGCTCTGTGCTTCAATTTAATGGGATCATTCGGTATGTCTTCTGCGTTTGGCTTCTTTTTAAAAAAAGATATATAAAAGATACATGTATTTAAGGTATATATTTAATATATATTTTAACTTATAAAAATATATAAATAAAAATATATTTTAGAGAAGTTTTAACAGCAAAAACAAGAGGAGAGTACAGATTCCCATCTGCCCACTGCCCCCACACGTACATGGCTAATAACCCAAGTCCGGCTTCCTTTGCTGAACAGTGTTATCCGTGCTATTACTTGTAGCAAGACTTCATTCTTTTATTCTTTTACTTGCTGTGGGCTTTCCATTTATGAACGCATCAAAATTTATCCATGATGTATATTTAGGCCTCGTTTCCTGCAGTGGACGGTGTCGTGGGAAGAGGCAATGCCTGGAGCTGTGGCAGCCATGTTGCTACTGCGAAACAATAAAGGCTCACATAAAAGCTGAAAGCCGGTTGGCTGAAGATGGCAGAAAGGCAGGGGAAAAGAGGCATAGGTCTTCTTGGAGCCCTTACACCAACGCTGGGACTGCCCCTTTCTTTGAACTTGTTAAACTAACCACTTTTACTAAGGTTTTCTATCGTTCACAACCAAAAACATTCTGACACGGAATTCAGACAATCCTTCCAGACCCGGGTCATGTGACCTCTTTCTCCACGGAGCCTTCCTTAAGCACTCCAGCCCTGCTGGGCCCCTCTCTCTCTTTGGCCTTCCGTACCCCACGTGTCCCATCATTCATCACGAGTTCCCTTGTACTACCCAGTCTCATTTGCCTGCGCCCAGAGCATCGCTGGAAACGCTCCCCGGGCCCAGAGCTGAGACTTTGCAGGTTCGACAGTTATGGTTTTGACATTCATGGGCATCCAAGAAGGTCTGCCATACAGAGTTGTTTGCAGTACGCCTGAAGGAGACACTGGAACCCATTGGGTAGGGCCGATCTGTGGAAATTTTTGTCACTCAGCCAGGAAGAGCGCCGCTGAGCCCCCAGCCTTTGCAGCCCACCTTGACTTTGATCCCGAGTGTGAAGGTGCCGGCCTTTGTGCAGCTGGGCTCGAATCTCTCAGCAGAGCCGGCTGGCCCAGTTCAGAGCCCAACTTCTCCAGGAAGCCTTCCTAGACTAGACGTCCCCTCCAAGCACACACCCAGCTGCCACCGATCCGCCACCCCGGAATTCCCATCGGACTGCACTTGTACCCGGATGAGCTTCATTTAATTGCGTTCATTTGGTTATTCGGGGCGTATTTATTAAGCACGGCCTGAAAGGGGCTATTTTAAGCCCAGGGACAGAGATAGCAGTGCCTGAAACAAGCCTGGGTCCTGCCCTCACGGAGGGTGTCGTCTGGAGGGGAGATAGCAGACGGGCCACTGGTCAGGTGGCACACAAGCTGTAATGGGACGGTGTGCCGTCGGGGGGGACAGGAAGAGTGGGGGCCGTGGGGGACAGTTGGTATCTTTCAATAGGGTTTTTTGGGGGGGATTTCCATGGAAGGGATGGCGTGAGCCCCGGGGGGTGACAGGAAGGATGTTCCAGGCAGAGGGGATGGAGCAGCAAGTGTGAAGGCCCTGAGCGGTGCGCAAGGAGGCCAGTGTGGCCGGTGTGCAGGGAGAGAGCAGGAGGAGGCAGATCGGGTCCAGTCAGCAGTGCCTCGCCGGTTATGGTGAGTGTTTCAGCTTTGGCTCCGAGCGACATGGGAGGCACTGGGGGCTTTGGACTTGACCCGACTCTCCTTTAAAAGGCTCTCAGCAGGGACGCCTGGGTGGCTTAGTCCGACTCTTGATTTCAGCTCAGGTCATGATCTCACAGTTCGTGAGATCGAGCCCCCTGTCAGGCTCCATACTAACAGCACGGTGCCTGCTTGTGATTCCCTCTCCTTCTCTCTCGGCCCCCCCCCCCGCTCGAGCTCCCTCTCTCTGAAAATAAATAAGTAAACTTAAAAAAAAAAAAAAGAGCTCTCGGCATGGTGTCCGATGGTGAGAGCGGGTGGTGCCAGGGGCGAGAGCTGTGGCCACTGGGGGCGATTAGAAGTCCTTGGGGGGGGGGCAGTGCGGTGTGGCTGCAAAGCCCATGGGCACGGCAGCTGCGAACCCTGCCTTCAGATCGCAGCCCCATCATTTCGGGGTTACTGCACCTCTCTGTGCCTTAGTCTCCTCCTACGTAAAGTGGGTGGGAATGAGAGGACCAACTTCACAGAGTCAGTCTGAGGATTAGATGACTTACTATGGGAGGTGTTTAGAATGGTGCCTGGGACGCAGCGTGCGTGGTACGTGTGAGCCGTTACGGAAAGGTGACCCGGCAAGACCTGCTGTGTTGGTCAGGAGCCCCAGAGAAACAGACCCAAGAGGGGGTGCGCACGCGCGTGCGCACACACATACACACACAGAGAAACTTTTGTGCATATAAAAGGAAACTTATTTTGAGCAGTTGGCTCCTGTGATTACAGAGGGCTGAGAATTCCCACAGTCCGCCGTCTGCCGGAGACCCGGGAAAGCCAGCGATGTGACCCGGTCCGAGTCTGAAAGTCCTGCGGGCAGAAGAGAGGACATGAGATGTCCAACCTCAAGCCGGGAGGAAGGAAAAAAGGGACAATTCCTCCTTTCTTTGCCTTTTGTTCTTTTTTAAAAAAGTTCATGTATTTATTTTGAGAGAAAGAGAGCGTGAGCATAAGCAGGGGAGGGGCAGAGAGAGAGAGAGAGAGAATCCCCAGCAGGCTCTACGCTCGGCGCCGGGCCTGACGTGGGACTGGGTCCCTCAAACCGCGAGATGGTGGCCTGAGCCGAAATCCAGAGTCAGACCCTGAACTAACTGAGCCACCCAGGCGTCCGTCTCCGCCTTTTTCTCTGTTCGGTCCCTCAGCAGTTTGGGTGCCGCCCGCCCCCGGAGAGAACGCGGAATCTGGACACCCTGGGGCGGCTCAAGAGGACAGAGCGCGTGAACCGGCACACCTGCTACTAATTCAGTGGGACTGAAAGAAGGATCAAGGATGATTCCAAAGGGTTGGGACTTTCGGCTGGAAGAACAGCAGGGTCGTGTCCGGCAGCGGGGAGGCTGCGGGCGGGGAGCTGCGGGCGGGTCGGAGGTGTCTGTCGTGAATCAGGCAAGCGGAGGTGCCCAGGGGCAGGTGGCCATGTGAGCCGCTGTTCACAGGGGACGTTCAGCGCCGGCTGGAGGTGGTCCGTTGGTCATTTTAGTCCGCAGGACAGTCCGCTTCCTGGGGAGGTGCCGTATTTCCACCAGCTGTACCCCGTCTCCTACAGAGCGAGCCGGCTCTGCCCGCGGGGAGAAACCCGACCCGGTCTCAGACTACTCTTCTCCTGGCTGCACTAAGGGGTTTCCAGCAGATTCCAATCCGAGCACCACCCAAGGCCAGATTCCCAGACAGACGCTGGCCTGCCTGTGGTTTGGCAGCAAGGAACAGGGAGGGGCTTGCCCTCGTGGGGAGGGGCCAAGAGACAGACCTTCCTTCTGTTCCTTTTTGAGGCCTGAGTCCCAGCTTTATCCTGATTCCCAGAACACCAGCCCCATAGGAAGCCCCGGGGGTCTTACCTTTCAGCAGCTGGTCCCTGGATGCTCCCAGTGATAAGCTGCCTTCCTCCTCCCTCCCTCCCTCCTTCCTTCCTCCCTCCCTCCCTCCCTCCTTCCTTCCCTCCTTTCTTTCTTCCTTTCTTTCTTTCTTTCTTTCTTTCTTTCTTTCTTTCTTTCTTTCTTTCTTTCTTTTTTCCTTCCTTCCTTCCTTCCTTCCTTCCTCCCTCCCTCCCTCCCTCCCTCCCTTCCTTCTTTCCTTCCTTCCTTCGTTTCCTTCCTTCCTTTCCTTCCTTCCTTTCCTTCCTTCCTCTCCTTCCTTCCTTCCTTCCTTCCTTCCTTCCTTTCTTCCTTCCTTCCTTCCTTCCTTCCTTCCTTTCCTTCCTTCCTTTCCTTCCTTCCTTTCCTTCCTTCCTTCCTTCCTTCCTTCCTTCCTTCCTTCCTTCCTTCCTTCCTTCCTTCCTTCCTTCTGGAATCAGCCTTAAAAGAAGATAACTAACTAAGCAGTTTTTATCTATCATCTGTCCATCCATCTATCCATCTATCTCTATCTCCCTAGCTATTCATCTAGGGAGGAATTAGGGTATACAATACATTACTGATAGGACCTTAGTTTTGAGGGGACCTTCGGTTTCATGAAATTCAGACTCTTCATTTTGCTGATGACAAACACGAGGCGCAGAGAGGAAGTGACTCACGCAGGGTGACACGGCACGTTACAGTCAGTGCGGGTCCTAGACCTCAGGCCTCCCGGCTCCCACTGCCTCTTCTGTGGCTCTGATCGCATTTAATCACAGCCATGCTGGCGAGCCCGGGGTGGGGCCGGGGTCCATCCCAGAGGGGTCCTCTCTGCGGCGCGAGGCAGCCCACCACACCTGGGCCTGCCCCCGGGCTGCTCTGCCCTCTGCTGCCCTCACCCCTCCTCTGGTTTCAGCCCCTGCCGTGCTCCTGGCCATGGGTGAGTTCTCTGGTGGGCTGTTTCTAGGGTGTCGTGGTAAGAAGAGCTACCATCTCTTACCAGACACTGCACTCGGCACTCTTGGGAGGCCAAGGTCAGGAGGCCAGTGTCTGCCCAAAGGTCTCGGCTACCAAGTGGCGGGTGCCATTGGGAGATCTCGCCCTGGTGTCTTCATTGGCCTAACTGCCACTCCTGGGCGGAAGCCTCCTTGTGTGCCCGGGAGGGGCACCGCATACAGGTCTCGAGGGTCTGAGGCCACTGGCCAGCCGTGCGACCTTGGCACACTCTGTTTCCTTGCCTCTTGTGCATACGTCAGTACCGGCCCTCCCTGGCTCGCGGCGCGCCGTGCGCCGTAACGTGCTGCGGGCTTGGGAAATGATGCCAGTCCGTAGCTTGGTGCTTCTCTCCATGGGCATCCGGCGAGTGCCTCCGAGCTACCACCCGTGTGCTGCCTCCACCTCCCTCCTCACTGCCGAGGGGGAGCCGCGCCAAAGAGCCGCTCAGGGTCTGGGGCTGGGCTACCCGCTGTGTGTGGGGGCCTCGCCAAAGAGCCGCTCAGGGTCTGGGGCTGGGCTACCCGCTGTGTGTGGGGGCCTCGCCAAAGTGCCGCTCAGGGTCTGGGGCTGGGCTACCCCAGAGTGTGTGGGGGGGGCTGTTAGGAGCTTTGCGATCCTCTTCCACGTGGAGGCTGGAGGATCAGACGCGGTGCCCGCTCTGCTGAGCCAGGACCGATGCCCCAGACAGCCGTGTCTTTGTAAGCTCTGCCCTGGGGGCTGCGCCCACAGAAACCTGTCCGCTCAGAACTGCCCCTCGAGGGGAAAGCAGCCTTCAGGAGAAAGGGAACAAAGAGCTTGTCATGTTCAAGATAGAGCAAGGCCTGGGCCAGGCTGGCACTGGGTGACTTGGAGGCACACTGAGGAGCCCTGTTAGTGCTTGAGAAAGTAACAGCCTCTAGGCTGGCAGGGTGGGAGCCTCTGGAATGTGCGGGAAGGGTGTTGTCTTCAGTGACTGTGTGATCAAGTCCCCACCTACTTCTCTCATCCTGTGCCACCTTGTCCTTTGCTCGCTGCTCTCCAGCCCACACTGGCTCTGCTTCATCCTGCCTCAGGGCCTTTGCGCATGCCAAATCCGTTGCCTGAGATTTTAATTTTTCAAATACGCAGAAAAACATAGAACACAATTATTTAGATAAATTGGGTTCCCATCTCTGAACGGTTATTAACATTTTGTTACTTTTGCTTCAGAACTTTGTTCTGTTAGCTTTGTTACTTTTGCTTTCTTTTTTCATTGCGGGGGTGGGGGGAACCATATAACATTAAATTTGTCATCTTAACCACTTTTAAGTGTACAGTTAAGTAGTGTTAAGTATATTTACAGTGTTGTACAACAGACCTCTAGAACTTTTTTGTCTTATAAAGCTAGAACTCTACGCCCACCAAACTTTCAAAAACGTGGAACACCTCACAAATTTGCGTTTACTCTTATTCAGGGACCATGCTTGTCTTCTCCATGTTTTTACAATTTTAAAAAAAATTTTTTTAATGTTTATTTTTGAGAGAGAGAAACAAAGCATGAGCAGGAGAGGGGCAGAGAGAAAGAGAGAGAGAGAGAGAAGAGAGGGAGACACAGAATCAGAAGCAGGCTCCAGGATCTGAGCTGTCAGCACAGAGCCCAACGCGGGTCCAGAACCCACGAACCATGAGATCATGACCTGAGCCGAAGTCGGACACTTATCCAACGGAGCCACCCGGGCGCCCCTACAATTTCAGTACAGATGCTGCTGCAGCCTGCATGAACCACTTGCTTCTTAACCGTTCGTATTGAAAACTCAAAAGGTAGAAAAGGATGTGGAATGACGTCCTCTGTCCTTCAAGCACCGTGTCCCTGTTCGAGGCCTCTGGGGATACGGTTTCTGGAGTGTGCTTTCTGAGCTGTTCTGGGCACATGTGAGCAGGCATGCATTACACATGCGTAGTGTATGATTGCATTAAATATTTATTAGTGAATGTTCTGCCCCTTGCCTTTTGCAGAAAACAAAACAAAACCTTTTTATCTTCTAATAGTGTCAGATTTACAGAAAAGTGGCGCCAACAGTACAGAGTTCAAGTACACCGTTCACCCAGTTTCCCTGTCGTTAACGTCTTCCCTTAGCAGGGGCCGTTTCCCACCGCGAAGGCACCAGCGCTGGTAACTACTGTTTCCTCGAGTCCACAGTTCGTTCTAATTCACTAGTTACCCCCGAAGTCCCTTCGCTGTCCTCGCACGCCAGCCAGCACGCCACTTTACGCTCAGTTTGTCATGTCTCCTTGCCCGCCGCTGGTCTGTGACAGTTTCTCGGATTTTCCTTGGTTTTTGATGACCTGACAATCTTGAGGAGAATCGGTTCGATATTTTGTAGACTGTCCCTCAGTTTGGGATTGTCTGATTTTTTTCCCCCATAGCCTGGGGCTGCGGGTTTTGGGGAGGAAGACCACAGGGGCGTACTTCTTGTCACATGTCAGGAGGCACACGTTATCAACGTGATTTTCACCGTGATGTTGCCCTTGACATTTGGTTAAGGTCGTGTATCTAGGTTTCTCCACTGTAAAGTTACTTCCTGTGACCCCTTTCAATGTTCTGTTCTTTGGAAAGAAGTTGAGATGTGCAACCCACACTTAAGGCGGGGAGAGTTAAACTCTGCCTCTCTGAGGTGGGCGAGCATCTCCGTAAATTCTTTGGAACTCTTTTGCATGGGAAGTCGGTCTCTTCTCCCTTGCTCATTAATTTCTAAATTCAACCATTTATGTGTCTCAGTATAGACACATGGATATCTATTTTGTACTTTGGGTTATAATCCAAAAAAAGTATAGATTGTGTGTGTGTGTGTGTGTGTGTGTATGGAGAAGATGAGGTTTAGGAAAGTAGCAGTTTCTTTTTTCTTTTAAATGAAGGTGAAATTCACATCATGTAAAAGGAATCATTTAAAAGCGAAC
This sequence comes from Paguma larvata, assembly GCA_030068075.1. Lineage (NCBI taxonomy): Eukaryota > Metazoa > Chordata > Mammalia > Carnivora > Viverridae > Paguma > Paguma larvata. The sequence continues at coordinate 18,364,029 of CM057833.1, read as the reverse complement.
AATTCAGTGCCATTTAGTGCATTTATACCGTTGTGCGATATTTGTCTAGTTGCAAAAGTATTTTCCTCATCCTCCAAGGAAACCTCTTGCCCCGTGACCATTTACTTTTCATGCCCCTTCCCCCCCCCTTCCATCCCCATCCCCTCTGCTGGTAACCACCCAGCTTTCTGACTCTATGGACTTATTTATTCTGGATATTTCATATAAACTGAGCCACACGGTAAGTGGCTTTTTGTGTCCTGCTTTTTTTTCCGCCTCGTATATTTCAGGTTCACCCATGCTACCACCTGCTTCGCTCCCTTTTGTGGCTGAATAGTATTCCATTGTCTGTACACACGACAATTTGTGTATCTATTCACCCATTGCTGGACATCTGGGCTGTTTTCCAAATGCCCTTTGGCTGTTTCGGGTACTGCTGCCATGAACATGCTGCCCATGTATTTGTCTGCAATTCTTTTGGGGACCTACTTAGGGGGAGTGTAACTGTCGCGTTCTATAGTAACATTTTAAGGACTGCCAGGCCGTTTTCCAAACTGGCCGCACCATTTTACATTCCCATCAGCAATGCAGGAGGGTTCCAATTTCTCCACATCCTTGCCAAAACTTGTTATTTTCCAGTAAAAAACTTATGGCCGTTCTAGTGGGTGTAGAGTGGTATCTCACCGTGGTTTCAAGTTGCATTTCCTTCCTTATTTATGATGCATCTTTTCATGTGCTCGTTGGCCGTGTACATGTCTTCTTTTTTTCAGATAAACGTGAGGAGGTAAGGAAAATTTTACTTATTTATGTATTTTGGCCTTGTTGAGGTATTTTATATATATATACATATACATACATACACATATATATTACATACATAAAAATCGTAAGGTATTTAGCGTGTGTATCATGGATGATTTGTTACATGTATTCACAGTGGAAGGATCACCCCCAACTATTTCATTAGTACATCTATCACTTTGTGTATATATATATATATATATATATATATATATATATATGAACATGTATATATATATGAACATGTATATATATATGAACATGTATATATATATGAACATGTATATATATGTGAACATGTATATATATACATATATATATATATGAGAACATTTAAATTCTACTCTCTCAGCAACTTCAGTTATACGACACAGTGTTATCAACTATAGTCACTACATTTTAGATGAGCTCTTCAGAACTTATTTATCTTATAGCTGAAAGTTGGTACCCTTTCGCCAACCTCTCCCTACTTCCCCTGTCCCCTAGCTCCTGGTAACCATTTTTCTGCTGTTTCTATGAGTTTAATATTTTGGTGGGGGGTTTCCACTGATACATGATACCGTATAGTGTCTGTCTTTCTCTAGTTTATTTCACTTAGCATAATGCCCTCAGCGTCAATCCATATTGTCCACAATGGGCAAGATTTATTTCTTTCCCATGGCCGAATAATATTCCATTGTTTGTGTGTGTATGTATGCATGTATCTATGTCAGTATGTATCTCTATCTCTCTCTGTCTCTTTATCTCTGTATCTATATCACATCTTTATTCATTTATCCCTTGAAGAACACTCAAGTTGTGTCCATATCTTGGCTACTGTGACTAATGCTGCAACGAACATGGAGGCGCACATACCTCTTTTATTTCCTGTTTTCATTTCCTTTGAATATATACCCAGACGTAGGATTGCTGGACCATAGGTTGTTCTATTTTTAATTTTTCAAGGAACCGCCATAAAGTTTTCCATGGTGGCTGTGCCAATTTATATTCCTACCAGCAGCGCACAAGGGTTCCCTTTCTCTCTGCATCCTCGCCAACACCTGTTATTTCTTGTCTCTTTGATGATAGCCATTCTGACAGCCGTGAAGTGATAGATTATTGTGTTTTTGATTCACATTTCCCTGATGGTCAGTGATGCTAACCACCTCTTCATGTGCTTGGTGGCCATTTGTGTGTCTTCTTTGGAAAAATATTTGTTGTGTGTCTTCTTTTTATAAATGTGTACTCAAGTACTTTGCCCGTTTTTAAATCAGTTGTCTTTTTGTTGTTGATTTGCAAGATTTCTTTCTTTCTTTCTCTCTCTCTTTCTTTCAAGAGCGTGCACAACCAAGAGAGAGAGAGGGGAGAGAGAGAGAGAATCCCAAGCAGGCTCTGCACTGTCAGCGTAAGCCTGATGCGGGGCTCGAACTCATGAACTGCAAGATCATGACCTGAGCCGAGATCAAGAGTTGCTTAACCGACTGGGCCACCCAGGCACCCTCCAAGAGTTCTCTATATGTTCTGGATACTAGATCCTTAACAGGTATCTCATTTACAATTATTGGTTGTCTTTTCACTCTTGATAATGTCCTTCGATGCACAAAAGTTTTTAATTTGATGAAGTCCAATTTATTTATTTTATTTTTGCTGCTTGTGCTTTCAGTGTCTGAGAATCCATTGCCATCTCCAAGATCCTGAAAATTTACCTCTATGTTTTCTTTTAAGAGTTTTATGGCTTTAACTCTTATATTCAAATTGTTGATCCATTCTAGGTTAAGTCTTATGTATGGTGTGAGGTAGGGTCCAGCTTCATTCTACAGTAAACAGATAACTTGTGAATAAACTTGAACTAGAAAAATGTTTTAAAGACCTCAAAGTTGCAAGACTAGTGCAAAATAATTCCTCTTGTATCATTTGAGAGTAAGTTGCCAACATGGTGCCCTATTATACCTTTGATACCTCAGTGTGTATTTCCTACAAAATAAGTTCCTCTAAGATAGTTCTGTAGAACCACAATACGACCATCAAAAATCAGGAAGTTAGCATTGATCTGTTACTACTGTCTAATGTTTAGACTCCATTACAGTTTTCTGGTTGTCACAATAACATCTTTATAGTAAAGGATACAGTTCAGAATCACTAGTTGCCCAGTATCTCTAGTCTCCTTCAGTCTGGAACAGTCCACAGTGTTTCTTTAACTTTCATAACCTTGACACTTTGGAAGATTATAGGCCAGTGAGGTTGCAGCACGTCTCTTAATTTAGTTTTGTCTGATGTTTCCTCAAGATTAGATTTAGGTTTGCATCTTTGGCGGGAATATCACAGAAGTCACTCTGTGACTCTTCGCCGTGCATCCTGTCAGGCGGGGTGATTTCAATTTGTCTCAAATCCGGTGAAATTCACTTTGAGCCCTTGATTAATAGGGTGTCTGCTAGCCTTCTCCACCATCAAGTTGTTCTTTTTCTCCTTGTAAATGATAAGTATTGTGTGGGGAGGTCCTTGAATAATGTACAGATCACAATCGTCCTCCAAATTTCAATGTATTTATGTATTAATTTAATATAACAATTTCCCATTTTATTAATGGGTCAGAATCTATTTTTATTATTTTTAATAGGCTTTATTTTTTAGAGCCATTTTAGATTCACAGCAAAATTGAAAGGGAGGTATAGAGACTACCCATATATCCCCCGCCCCTACATGCATACACGCGGCCTCCCTGACTGAAACTCAACACCACACCTGGTGGGCTTGTTACAGCTGATGAACCGACATCGACATCCTTATCACTCTTTATTATTTCGAAAGTTTTGCCTTTTCTAGGATGTCATTTGATTGGGATCATGCAGTACGTGGTCTTTTCAGATTGGCTTATTTCACTTAGTGGAATGCCTTGAGGGTTCCTCCATGTCTTTTCATGGCTTCATAGCTCATTTCTTTTTAGTGCCAAGTAACAGTCCGTTGTCTGGATATGCCACAGTTCATTTATCCATTCCCTTGCTGAAGAATATCTTGGTTGCTTCCAAGTTTTGGCAGTTACGGATAAAGTGGTTATAAAGATCTATGTTCAGGTTTTCGTGTAGACATTAGTTTTAAATTCACTTGAGTAAATACAAAGAAGCCTGATTGCTGGATCCCACGGTCGAAGTGTGTTTAATTTTGTAGGAAACTGCCCCAGTGTCTTCCAAAGTGGCTGTGCCACTTTGCCTTCCCACCAGTAACGAGTGAGAGTTCCTGTTGCTTCACAGCCTCGCTGGCACTTGGTGCTGTTAGAATTTTGAATTTTGGCTATTTGAATAGGTGTGTAGTGGTATTTTCTTTTAATTTATATTTTTCTAATAATGTGTGATGCTAAGCATCTTTTCATGTGGTTATTTGTCATCTGTATACCTTTTTTTTTGTCTGTTCAGGTTTTTTGTCTATTTTTTAATCAGTTTTTTTTTTTTTTGTCTTCTTACTGTTGGGTTTCAGGAGTTCTCTGTATATTTTGGGTACCAGGCCTTTATCAGAAAAGCCTTTCGCAAATATTTTCTCCCAGTGTGTAGCTTGCCTTCTTGTTTTCTTGCTGTTGTGTCCCCAGCGCAGAAGTTTTTAATGCTAATGAAATTCACTTGTCAACTATTTCTTCTATGGAATCATGCTGGTACCTAAGGTCAACTAGATTTAATCCTTTGTTATCTTCTGGAAGTTTTGTAGTTTTGCATCTTACATTTAGGTCTGTGATGCATTTTGAGTTAACTTTTGTGAAGGATGGAAAGTCTGTGTCTAGATTAGTTTTCCTTTTTGCATGTGGACGTACAGTTGTCCCAACATCATTTGTTGAAAAGACTGTATTTGCCCCATCATCTTGCCTTTGCTTTTGTGTCAGAGAGCAGCTGGCTGTATTTATGCGGGTCTATATCTGGGCTCTGTATTCTGTGCCATTGATTTATTCTTTTGCCGATACCACACTCTCTAGATCACTGTAGTTTCATAGTAAGTCTTGAAGTCGGGTGGTTTCAGTCCTCCAGCTTTCTTCTTCTCCTTCAGTACTATTCTCTTTCTCCTAGCCACAAAATAACTTGATGGGGTTTTAATTGTGATTGCATTGACTCTATAGATCAAGTTGGGAAGAACTGAGATCTTGACAGTATTAAGTCTTCCTATCCACGAACAACATGGAATACCTCTCTTAGTATTAGTTCTTTGATTTAGTTCTTTGATTTCTTTCATCAGCGTTTTGTAGTTTTCCTTCATATAGATATTGTGTATATTTTGTTAGATTTAACCTAAGTATTTCACTTTGGGAGGATGCTCATGTAAATGATATATTGCTTTTAATTTCAAATTCCATTTGTCCGTGGCTGGTTTATAGGAAAGGAGTGACTTTGTATATTCAACTCGCATCTTGCATCCTTACTGTGATTGCTCCTTAATTCCAAGAGGTTTTTTTTTTCAAGACTTTATTATATTTTAGAGCAGTTTAGGTTTACAATAGAATTGAGAAAAGATCTCCCATATACTCCCCGACCCCTTGCATGCACAGCCTCTCACATTACCAATATCACTCACCAGAATGGTACTTTAAAAACATTTTTTTTAATGCTTATTTATTTTTGAGAGAGAGAGAGACAGAGCACGAGCAGGGGAGGGGCAGAGAAAGAGGGAGACCTCACCTCTGAAGCAGGCTAGAGTCTCTGAGCTGTCAGCACAGAGGCTGATGTGAGACTTGAACCCACAAATAGTGAGATCATGACCCGAGCTGAAGTCAGATGCTCACCCGACTGAGCCACCCAGGCGCCCCAGTACTTTTTTTTTAAACCAAGGGTGAAGCTGTATTGACATCGTAATGACTCAGAGTTCGTAGTTTATTTTAGGGCTTGCTCTTGGTGTTGTGCGCCCTGTGGGTTTGGACAAATGTACAATGACACATATCCATCCTTACAATGTCATACGGAGTATTTTCATTGCCCGAAAACTCCTCTGCGTTTTGCCTGTTCATCCCACCCCCACCTCAGCAACATTGATCTTTTCGTCGTCTCCATCGTTTTGCCTCTTCCAGGATGTCATATAGTTGGAACCACAGAGTGTGCAGCCTTTTCAGATTGGCTTCTTTCACTTAGTGATATGCATTTAAAGTTTCTTCATGTCTTTTCATGACTCGAGAGCTTATTGCTTTTTAGTGATGAATAATAGTCCATTGTCTGGATGGAGCTCAGTTTATCCATTCACCTACGGAAAGACATCTTGGCTGTTGCCACATTAGCAGCAGTAATTCATAAAGCTGCAGTTCCAGGAGATTTTTTTCCTTTTTTCCTTTAGATTTTCTGCATAGACAACCGTGTTGTTTGTGAACAAAGACAGATTTATTTCTTCCTTCCCCATCTTTATGCTTTTTATTTCTTCTTCCTGTCTTATTGCATGACTAATACTTCCAGTATAATGCTGAAAGGTTGTATGAGTGGAGTGGGGACATCCTTGTCTTCTACCTGATCTTAGTGGAAAAGTTCCTCACCATTCAGTATAATGTGAGCTGTAGGTTTTTTGTAGATGTTCTTTACCAGGTTGAGCAAGTTTCTCTCCATTCCTAGTTTGCTGAGACTTTTTTTTTTTTTTATCGTGTTTAGGTGTTGAATTTTGTCAAGTGCTTTCCCGCCATCTATTGATAAGATCATGTGATTTTTCTTCTCCAGCTTGTTTATGTGTTATTAATGTTATTATTTATGTTGATACTCAACTCGTCCTTAATTTAGCGAGTGGGAGCCTCTTCCGACTCCTTTCCATTCTGATGATATATCCTCATCTATCTCGGAGTGTTTCTTTAAAGTCTAACACAACAAGGTGTTCCGGGCTCATCTAGCTCTTTCCCCACACCCGTCCTGGAGCCTGCCACTTCCCCAAGGATCTCTGGTAATTTTTAGTGTGGAATGTATCTAGAAACCCAAGATCTGGGCTCGAGGTGTGTCATTGTTATGCCGGGTGGAGGCGGTGGCAGGTGCTCCCAGGCATCTTGTGATATTTCTGTTTCTTTTGCTCTAGTCAGGACTGCCCTGCTGTGCACACATCCTTCTCACTATGCCACTCTGCCTCAGGTCACACCCCTGTGGGAATGTCGTCTCTACCACCCTGGTGCTGGGCCATTCACCCCCCTGTGTGACCAGCCCCTTACCTTGCTGGGGCTTTAACATCTGTTCAGGATCACCTCTTCAGGCTCTGACACCCCACATTAGCCCACTCTCTACCTGTCGTGACTCTCCAACTCCACCCTTGCCTGGCCTCACCTTACCTAGTGTCTCTTGGCTGAAGTGTTCAGAAAGGAAAGAGAAGGGAGGAGAATAGGGAGAGGAAGAGGAGGAGGAAATGGGTGGATTTTTAAATTAAAGCATAAAATACCTACAGAACAGTGCACACATGATAGGCCTGAAGTTCAGTGATTATTTACAAAGCGATGACATCCTTGTAACTACCACCCATACCAAGGGATCATCCCAGCTTCTGTGTGGAGAGCAGGTGGAAAAGGAGTCAGGAGTGGACACAGGAAGATTGTTGTATGTTGACATCCAGGTGAGAGATCACAGGATCTTAGACCAGGGAGGATGTGGTGAAGGGTGAGAGGTGGCTGGATTCAAGATTTATTCTGAAGAAAGAGCTCACAGAATTTGTTCCTAGATTAAATGTGGAGCATGGAGGAAGACAGGAGTCAAGGTTGGCCCAAGGATTTTGACCCAAGACCTAGGTGAATGGATGCCACCATGTTCCAAGAGGGGGATGACCCAAGGAAGTCCTCCCTTATCCTGAAAAATACCAAGTGTTCTCCTTTGGCCACATTAGAGTTGAGATGCCAATTAGACCTCAAGTGTGGGGGTTCGACAGGCTGCCGGGGTTGCCGAACAGTAGTTCCCAAGAGAGGTCTGGTTAGAGATATCGACACAAAGGTCTTCAGTAGGCAGATGACATTTAAAGGTGTGGATGGGAGGCTCCGTCGGTTGAGTGTCCAGCTCCTGATTTCGGTCCAGGTTGTGATCATTCACGAGATCGAGCCTGCCCCCATTCCGCACCCTCCTGCCCCCGTTCCGTGCCCCACCTCCCCACCTCTGCATGCTGGGCGTGAAAAGCCTGCTTGGGATTCTTCCTCTCTCTCCCTCTGCCCTTCCCCCTTTCGCACACACACTATCTCTGTCTCTCAAAAAAAAAAAAAAAAGTGTAGATTCGGTGAGATCACCCAGGAGTGAGCATAGGTGGAAAAGCGATCTAAGAGAGCTCTCAGCCTTGGAGCATTTGAGAGTCGGCAGAAGAGTCAGCAGGTAGCTCAGAGGCAGGATGTCAGATGCCTCATCTATGAAACGGGTATGATACCTCTTCGGTGGAATCCTTAAGGATTGGCTGATCGTTAAGGATTATGTTAAAGACCCTAATGGGTAGTTAATACTGACCTCTCCATTCCCCGCTCCCCCTGAAACTAGCCTTCTCCATTTGCCATGGTCCTGTCTCTTTACTCCCTTTTTGTGTCTCTCTCAGTTTCTCTCATCTCTGCCTCCCCACACTCTCGGTGAAGGGAACTTGACCGCTCTTTCTTCCTTTCAGTGAGGACTGCCTTGCAGAACTCCTGTCCGTGAGCTGATCTCACTTCCTGCCTTTCCCGCCATCACCTGTCATCCAGTTTAAGAAAAGTACCTTTTTACCATTACTTTTGAAATTCTTTGTGTGCCACCCTCTCAGTCTCATCCCCTTAAACGTCACTTCTCAGGGGTAGTTTAACCAGATCACTATGTTTCTAAGAATAAATACTATCTCCTTTTTGAACTTTTAAGCTTTATAAAAATGGAATCTTGTGTTCTTCTGTGACTTGCTTTTAGTATTCAGACTTTTACTCCTGGCATACAGCTGGGTAGCTGCACGTGGTTGTAATTCATTTCTTTTCTCTGTTGTGTGGCTATCCCACAGCTTATGTATGCATTCTACAGTTCATTGGCTTTCTGGTTGTTTCCAGATTTTGCCATTACAAGCAATGCTGCCAAGAGCATTTCTCCTGTCCTCTGTGGTGCGGGTGCTGGAGTTTCTTAGAGTAGGAGCACTCCAGGTATACTCTAGGAGTGGAGTGCTGCTTCAAGGGAGTGCACATTGTCAACTTTTGTATAGATGGAACATTGTTTTTCAAAGGGCTTGTACCGACTGACACTACCGCCAGCAGTATCTGTGTTTCCTTCAAGATCAGGAATCAAGCGGGGGTGTTTTATGACCACCTGTATTCAGTGTTGGACTGTTCCACAACCTTCGATTAGTATGAGTAGGTTTTCAATTTTGAAAATGTGGTAACACATTATAGTTTTAATTTGAATTCCCTGAATACTAATGAGGTTGGATGTCATTCATGTTTTATTAGTCATCTGGTTTCCTCTTCTGTGAAATGTTTGTTTTAAATCTTTTGTCCGTTGACCCGTTTCGTCTTTTACTTCTTGGTTTGTAGAAGTTCTTTATGTAAATTCTGACTACGGGTGGCAAATGTCTTTTCCTAGTTCATGCCTTGTTTGTTCATTCTCTTCATGACGTGCTGTGATGAAAGTTCTTATTTTAATGGAATTAAATTTACTCTTCTTTTCCTTTATGGTACGTTCTTTTTTGTCTTAAGAAGTCCTTCCCCTGTCACAAGTTATTAAAATTAATTTCTTTGGTCTACTAAAAAGTTTTATACATCTTTAATGTACCTGGAACCAGTTTCAGTGTGTGGCGTGATGTAAGGGTTCAGTTTCATTCCCTGTCCCATAAGTATAACCAAGTGTCCCAGCAGCAATTATTGAAGAGCCCACCCTTTTCTCATTGATCTACAATGCCAAGTCGGTCATAACTCATATGTTGATATATGTGTGGGTCTATTTCTAAGCTCTCTGTTCTTTCCATTGATTTTCCATTCATTTTGTCTATCCCCATGCCGATATTTCATTGTCTTAATAATGAATAGCTTTAAAATGATTTTGGATATCTTTAAAGACAAGTCCTCATTTTGTTCTTCTCTTGAATGAAATGAGTTGGGAAATAGTCCTTCTTTTTCACTATTCTGGAAGAGTTTGTGTGATTTTTGGAAATACTTATTTTAAAGATTTTGTTGATAAAACCGTGGTGTTGATCTTCCCTTTCTGGGAAGTTTTATCGAAGCAAAATTCTTTAGTGGTTTTGGAGTTATCCAGAGTTTCTATTTCTTCCCGAGTCAGTTTTGGTAAGCTAGATTTTTTTTTTTCTAGGAATTTGTCTGATTCATGTAAACATTCAAATTTCTTGGCATATAATTGCTCATAGTATCACTTATTATCTTTTTAAATCTCCACAGCATCTGTAGTTATACCCTCTTTTCCATTACTATTTGTGCTTTTCTCCTTTTTGATTTTTATCGATTTTATCAGAATTCCTTTCGGTTTTGTTAATCTCGTTTGTCTTTCAGCATTAATTTCACTACAAGTTTTAGTTTTAAACAATCCTTCTCAAAGTTGTAAGAATAGTACAGTGAATGCATATTCTTTCTTGACTTAGCTTCACCAAATATTTACAGTCTGCCACATCTATACTCTCTGTCTTTCTCTCATTGTGTTTTTCAGAACAATTTTAAAGTAAGTTAGAGACAGCATGACACTTTACCCTGAAACAATTTAGCTCATGTTTCTGAGAACAAGGACATTCTCCTATGTAATTGCAATACAATGATCACACTTGGGAGATTTAACATTGATAAAATACTATTATTCATATATAGCCATAATCAAATTTCCCCATTGTCACAATAATTAAATTTATAGCTGCTTTATCTCCTTTAAATCTAAGATTCAATCAAGTATTGTGCATTACACTACTAAGGTACATTTAGTTGTCCTGTGTCCTTGCCCTACTTTAATCTGTAACAGTTCACCAGCCTTTAAAGAAAAACCCTTTTATGACATTGACATTTCTGAAGGGTTTTTTAACAATTATAGAATATTCCTTTGTAGGCAGAATAAGGTCTCCCAAAGATGCCCATATCCTAATCTCTGAGAGTGGTGAATATATTACCACTGTATTTGATTAAGTGGTGATTATGGGACCACGAGATGGTCAGAGTATCATAGATTATCGGGTGGGCCCAATCTAATAACAAATGTCCTTAAAAGTCAGAGAACCTTTACCGGCGGAGTCAGAATAAGATGAGATGGAAGAAGAAGGAGGAGAGATTCGAAGTGTGAGGGAGACTCGACCTGCTATTGTTAGCTTTGAAGATGGAGGACGGGGGTGTGAGTCAAGGAATGTGGGAAGTGGTCCTCAACTGGAAATGGTCCGAAGGTGACAGCTAGCAAGGAAATGGGGATCTCAGTCTTACAAACACAAGGAACCGAATTCTGCCAACAACCTGACTGAGGGAGAAAGTGGACCTGCCCAACAGCCTCCAGAAAGGAACGCGGCCCTGCCACACCATGTTTTAGCCCAGTGAGACCTAGGTCAGAATACTGACCCGCCTATTTACAAAATAAGAAATTTGCGTTGTGATAAGCCAGCAAGTTTGTGGTAATTTGTTACAGCAGCCATAGAAAACTTAATTTGGGGGGTGCATGGGTGGCTTGGTTAGTTAAGTATCCAACTCTTGATTTTAGCTCAGGTCATAATCTTGCGGTTCATGAGTTCAATCCCCATGTTGGATTCTGCACTGCCTACTTGGGATTCTCTCTCTCTCTCTCTCTCTCTCAAAATAAATAAACTTAAAAAACAAAGAAAACTTAATTTGGATTTGTTTGATTGCTTCTTCATGATTAGATTCAAGTGTATTGATCTTTCCAAATAATCAACTTTTGGGTTTATTGATCCACTAAAATTTATGTTCTCTGTTTCATTAATCTCTATTTTTATTGTTTCCTTCACTCTACTGCCTTTGAAGTTACTCGAGTAAAATATTTAACTCCTAAGTTTCACCCTTCATTCTTTGTAATATAACCATTTAAGGCTATAAATTTCCTTCTTGAGATCCTTATAGCTATATCTCACAAGATTTTTAAAAAATTTTTTAATGTTTATTTTATTTTTGAGAGAGAGAGACAGAACACGAGTGGGAGAGGGGAAAAGAGAGAGGGACACAGGATCTGAAGCAGGCTCTAGGCTCTGAGCTGTCAGCACAGAGACCAACGTGGGGCTTGAACTCACAAACTGTGAGATCACGACCTGAGGCAAAGTTAGTGTTTAACTGACTGAACCACTGAGGCTCCCCTAACCCAAAAGTTTTGATATAAAATATTTTCATTATCATTCAATTCTAAGTATTTTCTAATTTCCATTGTGATTCCTATTTTGTTCCATGAATCATTTAGAAATGGCTTTAGAATCAACAAAACTAAAAGGCAGAGTATGGAATGGGAGAAGATACTTGCAAATGACATATCTGATAGAGGGTTAGTATCCAAAACCTATAAAGAACTTATCAAACTCAACCCCCAAAAACCCAAATAATCCAGTTAAGAAATGGGCAGAAACATGAATAGGCATTTTTGAAAAGAAGACATCCAGATGGCTAATAGACACATGAAAATATGCTTCATCAGGGAAATACAAATCAAAACCACGGTGAAACACCACCTCACACCTGTCAGGATGGCTAACACTAACCAATAAGAAACAATAGGTGTTGGAGAGGATGCAGAGAAAGGGGAATCCCTCTTGCACTGCGGGTGGGAATGCACACTGGAGCAGCCCTCTGGAAAACGGTATGGAGGTTCCTCAAAAAGTTAAAAATAGAACTACCCTATGACCCAGCAATTGCACTACTAGGTATTTACCCAAAGGATACAAAAATACAGATTCAAAGCGGTACGTGCACCCCAATGTTTATAGCAGCATTATCAACAATAGCCAAACTAGGGAAAGAGCCCATATGTCCACTGAATGATGAATGAATAAAGACGATGTGGTATATATATATAATGGAATATTACTCAGTCATCAAAAGGAATGAAATCTTGGGATGCCTGGGTGGCTCAGTTGGCTAAGTGTCCAACTTTGGCTCAGGTCATGATCTCGTGGTTCACGAGTTCAATCCCTGCATCAGGCCCCTGTGCTGACAGCTCAGAGCCTGGAGCCTGCTTCGGATTCTGTGTTTCCCTCTTTCTCTGCCCCTCCCTTTCTCATGTTCTCTCTCTCTCAGAAATAAATAAAACAAAAGAATGAAATCTTGTCATTTGCAATGATGTGGATGGAGCTAGAGTGTGTTATGCTAAATGAAATAAGTCAGTCAGAGAAAGACGAATACCACATATTTCACTTATATGTGGAATTTAAGAAACAAAACAGATGAACACATGGGAAGGGGGAAAAAAAGAGAAAGAGGGAAACAAACCATAAGACTCTTAACGATAGAGAACAAACTGAGGGGTGATGGAGGGAGGAGGGTAGGGGATGGGCTAGATGGGTGATGAGTATCAAGGAGAGCACTTGTTTTGATGAGCACTGGGTGTTGTACGTACGCAATGAATCACCGAATTCTACTCCTGAAGCCAATATTGCACTAACTCGAATTTAAATACAAATTTAAAAAGAAGAAAAAAAGAAATGCTTTTTAATCTGGAAATATATGAGGTTTCTCTATTATGTTATTGAGTTAAAGTTTATTTGCATTATGCTTAAAGAATGTGATCTCTAGGACACCCAAATCTTTGAAATGTTCATGAAAATTGATTCATGTATGCTTGAGAATATATCGACGGCATTGTTCTATATATGACCATCAGATCAAGCTTATTAATTGTGTCAAATTTTCTGTATGCTTAATGATATTTTGGTCTGTGCTATCTATCGGTCACCTGAGAAAAGTGGGTTAAAATCCCTATTATATTGTGGATTTGTCACTTTCTCCTGTAGTTTTGTCAGTTTTTCCTCAAAAGTTTTAAGCTTATGTTATTGATTGCATACAGGTTTAGAATGTTTTATCTTCTTGGTGAATTGGACCTTCGTCATTATTTAGTGATCTTCTTCATTCCTAATAATACTTTTTGCATTAAGGTATATTTTTCTGCCCTTTCACGGAGAAGGTCCCAAAAGCAAAGAAGGAAGCTCCTGCCCCTCCCAAAGCCGACGCCAAAGCTGAAACCAAAGCAAAGGTTTTGAAGGCCTAGAAAGCGGTGCTGGAAGGCGTCCACAGTCATTAAAAAAAAAAAAAGATCCTCAGGTCACCCACATTCTGACGACACAAGACGCTGCGTCTCCGAAGGCAGCCCAACTATCCTCCGAAGAGCGCCCCCAGGGGAATCGCTTGGCCACTATGCTATCAAGTTCCCCGTGACTACTGAGTCAGCCATGAAGAAGACAGAAGACAGCAACACACTTGTGTTCGTTGTGGAAGTCAAGGCCAACGAGGCTCAAATCAAACCATGAAGAAGCTCGATGACATTGACGTGGCCAAGGTCAACACTCTGATCAGGCCTGGTGGAGAAAAGAAGGTGTCTGTTGGACTGGCTCCTGACTATGATGCTTTGGATGTCGCCAACAAAATTGGGGTCATCTACACCGAGTCCAGCTGGCTAAATCTAAATCCAAATTCTTTCACCATAAAAAGAAAGTATATTTTTCTGATGTTAATATGTTTACTCCATTTTTCTCATTTAGTTCTTATTTGCTTATCTTTTTCCATTCTTTTACTTTAAATCCTTGTGGGTACTTAAGTAACTAATAAGGGGTACTTACTCGGATTTAAAACAAAACCTTCCCTGATAATTGGGATTTTAGGTAATTAATGATTTATTTGGACTTTTTCTTTTTATTGTCTTTCTGGTTTTTTTTCTTGTCTTTTCTAGTCATTTTGGGGAGATGGATTATTTTTCTCATTTTATCCTCATTGTCCCTTTAAAAGTTATATACTTTATTGCTATGATTTGGGTCATTACTCTGGAAATGTTAACATATTCACTTAATTAGTCCAATGTAATAATTTATTGTTATGATCCTTTTTCCCCAAGTGAGGGCTAAAACACCATCATCCTTCTTCTCGTCTATTGTTGTGATATATTTTAATTCTACTTGGGTTTTTTAATCCCATATGGTATTAATGGCTTGGTCATATTTGTTGCTGAGATTTGCCCACATATTCGCTGTCTTCCTTGCTTTTCATTCCTTGCTTCCGTGACCTTCCATCTGGGATTTCTTTTCTCCTGTGCGAAGGAGTGCCTTAGCATTTTTTAAAATGAGGATCTGTTTCTGGCAAAGTCGTTAAGGTTTTGTTTGAAGATGTCTTTGTTTTAGTCTCATTTAAAAAGATTTTCTCTAGGTGTCGATTCTAGTTACGTGTTTCCATCACAGCAAAGATATTATTCCACTGACTCCTGGCACCTCTTTTTGAGAAGTCAGCTGTCAGTCTCGTTGCTGTTGACTTAGAACCCATCTGTCTTCTCTCTTTGGCTTTTTTTATGAACTCTTTTTCCTTGGGGTTTTACTGTTTCATTATAACGTGTCTAGGTGTTAGAGTTGCCAGAAAAAACACAGAAGACCCAGTTAAATTTAAACTTCAGGTACACAACAAATTAAAAAACTTTTTAAATGTTTATTTACTTTCGAGAGAGAAAGAGAGAGACAGAGCATAAGCAGCGGGAGGGGAGTTACATAGAATCTGAAGCAGGCTCCAGGCTCTAAGCTGTCAGTACAGAGCTGGATGTGGGGTTCGAACCGTCGAACCATGAGATTGTGACCAGAGCTGAAGTTAGATGCTTAACTCACGAAGCCACCCAGGTGCCTCTAAATACGTTTTTAGTATAAGTAGGTTCCAAATATTTCATGGGACATACGCTAAAAAAATTCTTCCTTGTTTATCTGAAATTCAAATTAGGAGTCTTATATTTTTACCTGCCAAATCTCGTAACACTCACACTTTTTATTTACCCTGCTTGGACTCCATAGGTTCTTAAATCTGTAGCTATTTAGTTTCATTGTTTATGGAAATTTCTCAGACATCATGACTGATTTCAGTGACGACTGTCTCTTCAAATATGGCCTCTGCCCCATTCTTTCTCACTTCTCCTTCTGGAACCGCGATTGGGTATGTGCTATACTTTTTCACACTAATCTCCATGGTTCTTAATCTCTCTCTGATATTTTCCACCTCTGTGATTTCTGTTCCCTTCTTCTTCAACTGTGTCTAATTGACTGCTAAACTCGTCTACCGAGTTTTAAATTTTAGTCATTATATTTTTCTTTTTAAAAAAATATTTTATTTTTAACTAATCTCTACACCTAACGTGGGGCTCAGACTCACAACCCCGAGACCAAGAGTTGCATGCTCTATCGACTGAGCCAGCCAGGTGCTCCTATAATTTAATTTTAAATCCACAAAGTCACTATTAGAGATACTCTTTGCTTCAATTTTCACCACCCTTTAAAAATGTTATTAAACATACATGATTCTTTTAAATTCTGTGTCTGATAATTCCAGTGTTTGAAGTCTTCGTGGGTCTGAGTCTACTACCTGTTATCTCTGCTGACTCTCGTGACGCCTGCCTTCCTTGGACGTCTTGTAATTGTGACCGCGAGCTCATCTATTGGAATTTAACCTGTGGGTAATCTTTGAGACTGTGTCGAAGGTGGATTCCTACAGAGGGGATTCTGCCAGGAGCCCGTGGTCATGACCAGCTTGAGACCGCTTTAAACTACATTCTTGACTTGGTACTTCTGGGCCACCCAAGTAGAGGAAATTCAGGCTGCAAGCCCTGTTAATAGGCTTGGCCGGTGGCTACAAATTTTAAGAGAGAGAGTTGTTTCCCCTTCCACTTATTTCCAACGTTCAGTATAAGCAGTTTGCCTTGTAGTCCCCAGGGAGTAGAGGGTAGGGCTAGTTTCGTTCTCATTCATCTTGACGCCAGTGTGTGACTTTTTGGGGTCTCAGCTTTACGTGGAGAAGGTTTTCTCTCAAATCCTCACATGGGGGCCATTCTGGGTTTTGTCTCTGATCTTCGTTTCAGGTAGTTTCAGGGCATCATTAATATCTCTGAGTTCCGGTGTTCACTTAGTTTTTGTTATGAATTTGCCTTGCTGTTTTGAGAGTTAACTGATGCAGTTAAACTTTTTTTTTTTCTGGCTGGCATAGTTGGTCGCTTTGGGTTGGGGGGGGTCTAACGAGTGTTTAGTATAGCCTCGTGCTGGAAACACAAGACCCCCTTTCCCAAGCTAGCAATTCCTTAGTGCAAACCTGTGAAACCAGCCTCTGGGAGGTCTCTCTTCTCAATGTTATTATTTCGGGGTGTGCAATTTGGGGACACTCTCAGGTGTAATTATCACAGCATTGCATCTTTACTTTGGGCTGTGTTTAACAGCCAGACGTGCGGCCGGGTCCTGGGGATTCAGGGTGGGCAAAGCAGACGCAGCCCCTGCCTGCCCTCTTCAGGTTCACAGTCCAGTGACCTGTATTTATAGTACGGTGCCAAACACTTTACATACATTATATAATTTAATCCTCATAACAACCCCGTGGGTCGTGTATAACCATTTTATAGATTAGGAAAAGAAGGCATGGAAAATTTTACGTAAATTACCTAAGGTTAGACCGCTAATAAAAGGTAGATCAGGAACTTGAACCCAGGTCTGTCGGGCTACAGAGCATTTGTCCTTAACCATTTTGATGCCAAGAGAGGGCGCTGTTGGGTATGCCGGGACGAGAGGGCCCTTCGTGCCTGAGGACCTGCGGAGGGATATTCGGGTAGAGCCAGTGCTCTTTTTCTTAGGATGCGTTTCAATCAAGCCGACCCAAGATCAGAGTTTGGAGTTCCCAGGGACAAGGCGAGACAGATGGAAGTTCATTTTCAGGACCTCTGTGGCTGTCTGGGCCACACCGGGACACTGCTGCAGGATGTAGAAGACGACCAGGAAGAAGGAATCAGTAGCATCTCAGAGCTATCACGGGGCTCTGGGGCTGTGTTGTCATTTACTTCCGGAAAACACGCCTTGCACAGCGCTGGTGTCAGAAGCCAAGTCTTCCCTGGAATGTGAGGCCAGCGGGTTCCCTGGATTAAAAAAAAATCAGGAGGCCTTGAGGGCGAGACCCCTTCCCTCACTGGACCTCAGTTCCCTCATATAGACAATGGGGACAGCCGACCTTTCCACCTCTGTGCACCGTGGTCCTGGGATTCTGTCCCAGAGGGGGACCCGTTTCTGCGCTGTGTCCAGGGAAGAGCAGGTGGTAGAAAGCTGGGGAGCAGGAGACCTATCTTTTCCTGTCCCCAACCGATGTCCCAGTTCTAGGTGAGACAGCACGACACGTCTCCGTGCCACGACTCCATCCTTCCCCGGCCGGCCTGTCTAACGCTCCTTCTAAGTGGAGTTCCCAGAACGTGTCGCCGGGCCCCTTCCGGAGCCCCTGCATTTCTTTCTTGCCAGACTGTCAAGTTTCCTGAGGGTCAGGGCTGGGTCTCTCGCACCCCTGTACCCCACCTCACCACACCACCCCAACCCCAGCACCCAGAGCCGTTCCCGATGAGTGTGTGAATGCCAGGAGATCGTGGGGGGTTTTGTCCTGAACGATGGCATGGAAAGATTTTATCTTATTTATTTTATTTTTAAGCAGGCTTCACACCCAGCACAGAACCCAACACAGGGCTTGAACTCATGACCCTGAGATCAAGACCTGAGCCGATGAGATCAAGAGTTGGACGCTCAACGGACTGAGCCACCCAGGCACCCCCTCCACTGAAACATTTTAAAGATAGGTAGCTTTTCTGTATTATCTATAATGTAGAGACATTTTTAGAGCATATAAACATAAAAAGAGTATTTCTCTGGGTTTTAGGTGTTTGTGGTAGAAATTTCATACACGTTGGAAGTGGAATGATGAAAAGAACGGTCCCTGCGGCCCCCTCGGCCCCCGTTGTCCCGTCACCCAGGGAAAGCCGTTGTCAATGTCCTGGTGGATTTCATTCCAGTCTTACTTCTACCCGTGACAGTGCTGGCATCTTGCTACGTACACAGTCTGCCACTCTGTGCTTATCACTCGGGAGTCTTTGCGAGACTTTCCCTGTAGCCTTAACTGTCCTTTTTTTTATTTTTTTAATTACTTTTAATGTTTATTCATTTTTGAGAAAGAAAGTCAGAGCATGAGCAGGGGATGTGCAGAGAAAGAGGGAGACACAGAATCCGAAGCAAGCTCCAGGCTCCAGATTCTGAGCTGTCAGCACAGAGCCTGATGCGGGGCTCGAACTCATGAGCCTCGAGATCACGACCTGAGCCGAAGTCGGATGCCCAACTGTCTGAACCGCCCAGGCGCCCCAGCCTTAACTGTTCTGGAGAACATGATATCGAATGACTCTAGGGTGTTTCAAACCTATTGAGGTCCGGGTTGTGCAGAGCTGAACTTCGCAGGGGGTGCGCTAAGAGGCTTCTGGGTCTGGGAAACGGGAGCGGTCCATCTGCATCCCCTCCCTGGCCGCCATTGATGGGGTGTCCCCCGTGGGCCCAGGCACCGGCAGGCTGCTCCTCCAGTCCCCCCAGGAACTCTGTGGAAGGTTCTACGGAGACGGAAACTCTGGGAGGCTCGGCGAGGCAAGCGAGTGGTCAAGGAAGGTGCCTGTTTGCAGGCCTCCCGCAGTGATGCGGCCGCCGCCGCCGGCACACCAGGGGGAGGCCAACGGTGACATCTTGAAGCAGTGCCCTGTGGTTGGGCTGTTGCTGGGGCCGAGCTGGCCACCCGAGGAGGGAGAATTGGAACCCCACTCAGTCTGGAGCTTCAGCTTCCTGCCCGACAGCTCCTGGGGCCACCGCCTCCCTGCCCAGCATGGTAGCTGGGAAGTTAACTGGCTTGGAATCACAGGCTCGGAGTTCTGCGCTCAGGGTGGCACAGGAGCCGGCTGGTGGGAGTGGGAGTGGGGGGAAGGGGACGGAGGCTGTGGAGCCCCGAGCAGCGAAACATCTCTGCCTGCTCCCTTCCACTGAAGAGTCGTGGGTGATTCATTAGCATGGAGAAGAGGCTGATTAGTCGGCTAATTATGAAGGGGGAAGGAGTGCCCCATCCCGCCCCCCAGCTCTCCAGGACACCCGGGGACACAGAAAGCCGCTGTCCTCCCCAAGACCTCTCCCACTGTAGGTCTTCTCCAGAGACTCGGGGTTCCTCTCCTGTGTGATAAAGACTCCTATCTGGGCTGGTGGGGACATGATTTGTCCCCCTCAAAAACTGGGCCAAGAATGTGGGGGGGGCGGTTTATTGTGTGTAGTGACGGCTATTACATGAATTGGCATTCCTTTCTGCCCACAGGCTTAAAAACTTCCTGGTTATAATTAGAACCATTTCTAACTGTTTTGACATGTATGGGGGGCTGCCCACCCTCAGCCACGTTGCTGAAGGCAAAGCCAGAAACTGGGTTCTAATCCCACCCTCAGCCACGGTGGCTATTAGCTATGCTTAATTGAGAATCTCGCGGTTGGAAGGCCTTGGACCATGAAGGAGAGAGCTGCTCCCCTCGCCGGGCACCACGCTCACATCCTGGTTCTCTCTCCTGGCTTCCTCTTCCTTTCTGCAGGGGCGTCAGCGGGGGGTCATTCCAGTCCACCTCCGTAGGACAATTGGAGTAGGATATGTTTTCACATGGAAACGTTAAAGTTTTACGTGATGGGACTTTAGAGGTCATTTAATTGTGTGGTTTTCGACTCTTGGGGGAGACTTTCAAAAAATATATATGTTATATTCCTGGGCTTCATCCCAGTCCAGTGAGTCAGCCTCCCGACTCAGGTGGGGGCTTCGCAGAGGGCTCTCGGGTATTTTGTTTTTTTTCATTGAAATTTTAATTTTTGAGTCATAGATTCAAAACATAGATACATAGATAAATTCAATACATAGATAAAATACAGAGAGGCCCCCTGTACTCCGCACCCAGGTCCCCCCACCGGTGACATCTTGCGAACCACAGCGTGGCGTCTCCACCAGAACGCTGGCATCGACACGGTCAAGACAGAATTTTTCTTTCCATCCCCGCAAGGGTCGTTCACGCTCCCGGTTTCCAGCCACGCTGACTTCCCTCCCGCCCCTCCTCCTCCTTTCCCCCTGCCAACCACTAACCTGTTCGCCACGTCTGTAGTTTTGTCACTTCAAGAATAGTATTTACACGGGGTCGTGAGGTAGTTCACCTTTTGGGATCGACTCGTTTCAGCTAGCACGGTCTCCGGAGGTTGACCGAGTTGTTGTCCCTAGTTTGTGTCAGTCGACAGCTGTGCTGTGCGTACCACGGGAGATGGAGATTGGTAGTTCCCTTTTGTCGCTATGTAGCATTCCGCGGCAAGGATATGCCCTTGTTTGTTTAACCTTTTCCCCATTAAAGGGCAGGGGCGCCCGGGGGGCTCAGCCGGTTAAGTCTGACTTTGGCTCAGGTCATGATCTACGGCTCGTGGTTTCGAGCCCCGCGTCGGACTCTGTGCTGGCAGCTCGGAGCCTGGAGCCTGCTTCAGATCCTGTGTCTCCCTCTCTGCCCCTCCCCACCCAGCACTCTCCCTCCTTCTCTCTCTCTTCTCTCAAAAATAAAATTTTTTTTTTAAAAAAGGACATCTGGGTTGTTTCCAGTTTGGGGTTGTTATCAAGAAAACTGCCGCT
Source organism: Paguma larvata (assembly GCA_030068075.1). NCBI lineage: Eukaryota > Metazoa > Chordata > Mammalia > Carnivora > Viverridae > Paguma > Paguma larvata. The sequence goes on along the minus strand of CM057833.1, from coordinate 18,342,734 downwards.
GTCAACATTCATGTACAACATTTTTTGTGTGTGAATGTAAGTGTTCACGTCTCTGAGATAAATGCCCAGGGGCGCCCCTGCCGGCTCAGATGATAATTGTGTGCTCAGTTTTTTAAAACACCTGCCGAACTGTTCTCTGCAGTGGATGTACCCTTTCACATTCCTGCCAGCGACGTGTAAGGATCCAGTTTCTCTGCAACCTCCTCAGCATTTATATCGACCTTTTTTTTTTTTTAATTTCAGAAAGAGAGCCAGAGAGCACACGAGGTGGAGGAGAGGGGCTGGGGGGCGGAGAGGGAGAGAGAATGCCAAGCAGGCTCCGTGCCCTGTGCGGAGCCTGACATGGGGCTCGGGCCCACGCCCCTGGGATCATGACCTGAGCCAGAATCAAGGGTCAGGCGCTCAACCCGCTGAGCCAGCCAGGCGCCCCCCTGTTGTCACTGTTCTTGATTTTCTCACAGGTCCGCAGTGATGTCTCACTGTGGTCTGTGAGTTGTGTTTCCCTAGTGGTTGAAGACGTGGAAAATCTTTCAGGTGCTGATTTGCTATCCGTGTATATTCTTCGGTGAAACCCCGGCTGTGCCGATGGGCAGTGCTGGTCACCCATTAGGCCAGGTCCGTCCCCTGGGCTCTCTCCCTCTGCCAGTCCTCGCTGTCAGTAACAGGTCCTGCTCGGGGGAAGCTGATGCCTCGGGACTGTACCCTCTGCCCCTTGGCCAAAGTCCTTTTGTCACTCGCAATCTCTACACCGAGTTAAACTGTTCCACGTAATATGATGGCTGTGTCCATCAGGAGCGCGCTGGCTGGCGCCGGTGTCCCTGGGCTCGTCGGCCCCGAGTGACCGGGACCTAGACCCTCTGAGGAGGGGGGCACGGGTTGCCTAGTGTTGGAATCTGCGGGTGCGGTGGGGGCGAAGACACTCTTCTGCCATTGTCAGAAAAACTGCAAAGTGGATTCAGCTTCTGCTGCCGGGGGAAGGGGCGAGGCTGGGGTGACCGCACAGGAGCACAACACAGCCCCAAATTCTACCTTTGGGACTCTGAAAACACATCAGGTATTTAAACAGACTAAATTCAGTCGAAAAAAGTTGTTAACCGATATAACATTCTTAACCTAAGTGACTACAAGGGTCAATCTAAAGGACCGAAATATCGCAGGAGTCATGACCCCTACAGCCGGGACAGCGAAGGGAAGAAGTTGGAAATGTTAAGATTTAGGAACTCAGAGGAGGTGCGGTTGACCCAGAATTCAGATGGCGGCTGGGGCTGAGGTCAGAGGCGGGGCCCCCGGAGCCCGGGACCCAACACTTAAGGAAGAGGTGCGGTAAGGCCGTTTGGGGCGTGAGGCGACGGGGGAACAGGAAGTCGACGGGGGGGAGCAAGTCCTTCCTTCTCCAGCCTCGAGGTCTCCTGCAGCCTTTCCGGGGAGAGAGGCCTGGTCTGCAGAGTCCCGGCCCCACATCATAGAATAGACGCAGAAAGGCAGGGTTTGAGGTGAGAGGCGTCAGCTCCGTGACTGGCCCAAGAGCCGAGTCTGGATTCCGGAAACACACAGGCCCGGATGGCCATCCTGACTTTTCCAGCCGAATGGCTTTGAGCAGGTCACCGTACCCGGCTGAGGCTCCGTTGTCCTAGAGGTGGATGAGGATAATGAGGCCCACAGTGCTGGACGCTCAGGAGAGTTAAACGAGGGAACGTATGTAAAGCAATTAGCACCATGCGTGCTGATACACAGCAGTCAGTAAATACGACTTCGGGGCTCACAGACTCTTAATTGGTCCAAAGATGTGTGGCCCTGAGGTGCCCGGAACAGGGGCTTGTCACAGGGGAAAGGGCACTGGCTAGCCGGCTAGAGACTTAAACTGTAATCTCCACCGTGATTTCCTACTGTGTGACCTTGGGCGAATCACACATCCTCTCTGGGCCTCAGTTTCTTTAGCTGAAAAAAGACAGGGCAGAAGCTCTGAGGCGTCTTTCTGACAGCTCGGACATGGTCCCCGAGACCCAGTGGACACCAGTCCCCTGTGTAGCGAATCCTAATTTGCGCAGGGGAGGGGAGACAAACGGCCCAAGGATGTTCAGCGGGTGGCAAACCGGACTGGGCGAACTCGGGGGCACTCAGGCTTCCCCTGGTCGGGCGAAGCACTGCCGGGGGTTCTTCTGGAGAAACTGCTGCGGAGAAAAACTCAAGATGCGGGTGAACCAAAGAGAGGAAGGGAGGGGGTGGGGAGGGTGGGGAGGGTGAGGAGACCCCTCCCCGGGCTGGAATCACTCCTCCACTTGCTCCCGAAACAGCTCAGCTAGCCCGGTGAGTCCCAGTCTGGCCGAACATTGAACTCGTCCGCACAGGCTGCAGTATACATTCCTAGGCTCCGTCTCACACACTGGGAGTCAGTAGGTCCGGCGGTGGGGCCTGGGAATCTGTCGCTCACGGACGCCCCAGGGAAGTCTCCTCCCAGAGGCTGTTTCGCCCACCAGTGTCTGGGAACCTCAGCTTGATTTTGTAAAAGGCACCCCCCCCCCCAGTTATTGCTTGCGATGTCCCTCCCTGGCATTTTACCATAATCGTATGGACATTAATAAGACAAGTGGTGTTTATTAAGCACTTGCTATATGCCAACAATTATTCTAAGCATTTACACACTCACACATTATCTAGGGTCATGCGTGTGTCATCTCTGTGAATATACAAACATATACTCTTTCCAAGAGCCCCGTGGGGTAGAGGTTATGAACATTCACATTAAAAAAAATTTTTTTAACATTTTTATTTATTATTGAGAGACAGAGAGAGAGCATGAGCATGAGTGGGGGAGGGGCAGAGAGAGAGGGAGACACAGAATCTGAAGCAGGCTCTAGGCTCTGAGCTGTCAGCATAGAGTCCGATGAGGGGTTCGAACTCACAAACCGTAAGATCATGACCTGAGCCGAAGTCAGACACCCAACCAACTGAGCCACCCAGGGGCCTCTGAACATCCCCGTTTTATAGATGAAGTAGGTGAGTACTCGAGAGGCTAGGCGAGTGGCAGGGGTGCTTGTGACTGGGCCACAGGGGTTCCCACAGGTCAGGGCAGGGCCAGAGCACAGGGGCCTGCAGAAGGCTCTGAGGCCTCCAGTGACACTCACAAGTCACAAGTGTGGAATCAAGAAAGACTGCATGGAGGAGGCATCTTGGCGAGTCCCTATCGTCCCTGGACAGGAGACACCTAACCTGTGGCGACCATCTGCTTGTCACTGGCTTCCTCCCCTGTCTCTGAGACCTCTGCTTTACCAACGTGAAGTGTGTGGCCGCCAGGGCCAGGTGGCACCTTCTGACCCAGGAGACTAAGCCCCCTCTGCGCCAGCCGTCACTTCCTCTTGCCCTCTGTCTGGGGGTGGGGGCGGGGGGGGGTGTTCCACATTCCTAGGGCTCTGCTGGGCTCTAGCTCTCAGACGGGGGATGCGGTAAGTGTCAGACCCCATCTGGGCTCGAGCCGTGAGAAGAGGAAGTGCGCCCAGTGCTGCCCGCACAGTTTCGGGTTTCGCTCCGGGGCTTCCTGAGCCCCTGGTTTCAGCGGGACCAGCCAGGCCCACAGTCAGTGAAGTCTCGGGGATCTCTGGCAGGTGACTCAACCCCTCTGATCTTCGTTGCCCCACCCTGGAGATGGGGATAACGACAGCAGCCCCCGGCTCCTGCAGTTTCGTGCACTTGACTGAGGCCGGAGTCTAAAGCACCTAGCACGGGGCCGCACATTAGAAGCACTTAACAAATGTCTGTTTTATTATTATTGTTATTATTATTATTATTATTATTTTCTTTACTTTATGATTGTTTAGAGACCTTTCAAGGGCACATGAGATACCCACTTCTTATTGTTTTCAGCTTCGAAACTGGAAGCGATGGGCCAGGTTATGGGAAGGTAGCATTTATTTCTTTTTTTATCCACCAAACATTTATGAAGCATCTGCTGCTCCAGGCTCAGTCCTGGGACTAGAGCTGTGGCAAGGTGGCCGTAGTCCCTGCCGGCCGGAGGCTCCAGCCTAGTGGGGGCACCAGTGACCTTTGCCGGGCTGGGGTGGGGGTGGTGAGTGGCTTCCCAGGACCCAGCCCAGACCTCCTAGAACGGTAGGCATTGATGGGCCGGGATCAGGGGTGGGAAACTCGGGGAGGGAACGGTGTTCCAGGCGAAGGGAACTGCAGTTGCAAAGGCCGAGAAGGGGGAGGAGAGTGCGGTGTGTTCCGGGACCTGAAAGCCCGTGGGGAGGGCCGTGAGGCCGGAGAGACCTCCGACAGGACTTCTGGGAGGTCACCAGGCTGTCCCTCGAGAACGTTGCTGGCAGGAGACCAGCCGCCTGGCTGAGAAGCGGAGGAGCCCAGGTCAAAGCTCTCCGGGCCGCGGGGCTCCGTAGCTGCGTCTCCACCATCCGTCTCCCGGGTGGAAACAAGCCCCTACCTGTGTCCTGGCCTCCTTTGTGTGTGCTTAAGTAATTCTTGGGCTTCACCGCTGTTTTCTCTGGACTGAGTTTCTGTTCCAATTATCCTTGGCATCCTTCTCCCCACTCCCTACCCACCCCCCCCATTTCCCATTATTTAATTTAAAACCATTCATCTAATTAGCATCTGTCGGGATGGTTTTGGTGTGGTTTCGCCTGGAAGGACTGGGCTGCGTTGGGCGACATCTTGGATTTTCCAAGACTCCGCCGTGGACTTCCCACATTTATTTTGGCCCGAGAACGTTCTGAGGCAGAGATCGGAGACCAGGAACTTGAGAGCTTTGTTGTCTCTGGGCCCGACCATTTCTGGCAGCAGGGCTGGGCCCTTTCTCCATCCAGAAAGGGGCCAGCCCCGGGTGCCCCCCTGGCTTAGGGAGCATCGACGCGGCCAGTACATTTGTGACGTGTTTGGCACTTACTTTTCCAGTTCCCTTCCTCAGACTCCAAGGCCCCTCTCCTTCTACGCTGTCCCTGCCCTCCCCCCTTGTCTTTGCTCCCTAAAATTCTCTGTATTTGTTGTGTGTCTTGACATCGATAAGGAGGAGGCGGCAGGAATCAGCAGGCATCCCTCTTTGCCTGGGTCCCTTGTGCTGTTCTCCTCCGACTGCTCTTGCTCGATCTTTCTCAGCCTTCCGCAGGTACCTTTGCTCCCAAAGTTACTCTAAAGGCAGAACTTGGCAGCATTGCTGAATTTAAAAAGCCCCCTCCCTCAAAGGTCCAGAATGTATAATCAGAGAGATGAGTTTGCCTCCTGTACCTCTTATGTGTCTGCACGTCCCTGGGGAAACTTCTGAGCCTCAGTTTCCTCATATGTAAAACGGGAAAAAAACCCCACCTAACATTCATTATACTCGCGTGTGCCAGGCACTGGGGCGAGTCTTTGGCATGTTGATCTCAGCCAAACTTTACCATGCTGGGATTAGCATTCCCATTTCACAGACACAGAAATTGAGGCTTAGAGAGTACGTGAGTTGTCCAAGGTCATAGAGCGGCGAGCTCAGGACTCGAACTCAGGTCCATTGCGGTACGAAAGCTCGTATGAGATTCTGCACTAAGGTCGTTGTGAGGATGAAGGGGTCACGAGTGACTGCACCTGCTTTGGGAACACTATAGCTCAAGATCAGGGAAAGGGGTCTGGAAGACTGGAAGAGGCAGTTCCGAGTCACGAGTCTCTGGCACTGCGGTACTTTGTGTCCTGTGGCAGGGCGCCGTGTAGATAGATATTAACGAAGAGTATGAGTGAGAGACCAGGAGAAGGAAGCAGGGCAGTCTGAGGGGTCGTACCCTGTGGCTGTTTTGCTGCAAGCTGTTGGGTTCGCCATGGCTGACATCATCGGTAAGGTGGCAGCAGGGTCTTCTTTGCAAGCTAATGCAAGCGTTGGATTTATTCCATTTCAGGCTGAGACTAATGGCTGTTGGTGGAAACATTTTCTGGGAATCTGTTCTTTGGATTTGTTCTTCTTCTTAGGGTCTCCAGAAAGGGGGAAGTCAGGGATAAACGGTCGCTGGAAAAGCATTGCTGCTAGTAGCTCTTCATGTCCCAAGCTGTGGAGACCCTGCCCTTGGGTCAGGAAGGCAAACGGATGTGTCTTGGAGACACCAAAGAGAAGCTCTATTGAGTAAAAAGGGCCATTGAGACCAAGTCATTTCTCCGACCACAATTCTCTTTAAGAACAGTGTGGCTCTTTCTTAAGACCAGCCGATGCGTGGAGCCTCGGCGAGGCCACATTCTCTGGGGCCGACACCACAGGCACCACAGCTCCTGGCCTCTGTGGGAGGAGGGGAGTCATGTGGGGCCTCGTTGAATGCGTCTGTCGGGCAGGAAAGAGTTGCTCAGGAGGAGAGAACGCCTCGCGTTGACTTGCTTACTCACAGGGGACGAGAAGCCAGCCTTCCGGGCTGAGGAGGATGGGAGCAGGAGCAGAGACTCTAGGCTGTGATCTCGGTTGGGACTCAGACTCCTTGTCCTTAAGGAGGGGAAGGTGGTCCTTGAGTTCCCTTTGCCCCAACGGTATCTCCCAAGGGATGACCGCTCAGGTCTTTGAATGAGAGCCTGGCCCAGGCTTGCTTTCGAGAAGCTCCGTTCCTGGGCTCCGGTCACTCCATCCAGGGCCCTTTATAAAACTAATGGCTGGCTCCGATCCCCGCAGCACCACTAATGTATAGAGATCGGGGGTAAGTCAGAAGCAGCAAGGACCCGGGCCCCTGCTGGTTCTGCAATCCAGGGAAAGAGGGCCACAGGAGGCCAGGAAAGGGGAGACCGTGGAGGGCTGGCGCACTTGGCCAAAGATTTTCTAAAGGAGGCAAGACTTGATGAAAGAGGTCGGGAAACACGGGCAGACACCAAGATCTCAAAACAACACACTCCTTTAAAAACGTTCAAAGCAAATGTTGCCTCTCTGTGCCCTCAGTAAAGAGCACAAAACTAGTTTTGGTGACACAGAAGTTTCTGGAAGCAGCTCGCCATATCAGACAGGAGTTCTCCAAGGACTTTGGGACTGGCGGCCATGGGTCCTGTCCTCTAAGACCCAAGGAAAGAAAGGGAATCGGCCACCGGTGCTGCCATTTTTAGCATTAAGTCAGCCCAGGGGAACTGGAATCTTCTGCATCAGGACTGAGATTCGGGCGTGATGGACCCACCTCAGATTCCAAGTCTCCCCAGAGATGCCAGGCCAGGAGCCCAAACCGGGCTACACCTGAGAATCGCTCTGGGGAGATTCGAATCGGATGCGGGGACCTCCGTGCAGACACGAAGGATCAGGGTCTCTGGGAAGCGGGACCCTGGAGCCCGCGGCTGGAGGGTTCTGAAGCAGAGCCAGGTGGGGTCTGTATCTGAGGATCCCCCTTCTGGGCCACTCACCAGGGGAGACGTTTGGCCTGGCCTTCTGCATTTCCCCGGCAGCCTCCCTGTCCTGGCGCGAGCCTCCGATCTGGGCCCAAGGCTGATACCCGGCAGGAAACCGGGGGGCCCCCTCCCCGCCTTCCGCATCTCGGAGGCGCTGCCCCCCAGGGAAGCGGGCCACTGGGCCCTCCCCAGGCCCTTCTCTGAAGCAAGAACCGTTTGGCCTCCACAGCCGCGCTCTGTCCCGCGGGGAGACACTAGGACAGGGATGAACGTGATTGTGAAAGCAATTTTTCTCAGATCGGGATCCTATAAGACAATTCCTTGGCATGCAAATTATTATCATGAGTTGAGTTCCACTTCAAAGGGGGCTAATTTAATAATAGGAAGAGCTGGGGCTCCGAGGGATTCTAATTAGATTTCTTTCCACACCCCCTCGCGCTCTTTTGTGAAGAGCAGCCAGGGTTGCTGGATTGTGTTTTGTTTGGGTCCAGCGTGAAGAAACTTGGAAGCCAGGCCTGGCGGGGGAAGGCCATCCGTCTGACTCGAGCCTGACAGCCCAGATCCTGCTCCCGGCAGGAGAGGGGGCCTGACCACCATGAGAGTTAACAAGATTTAGGGTGGTGGTGGGGGGGGAGGGAGCAGGGGTGGCTGAGGGCTTCCTGCGCCCGTTGTGTGAGATGGGGGGGTTAGGTGAGTGAGATCTGGATCCCGGCCCTTCCCTTCCCCCGCTGTGGCACCCTGAGTTTGAGAAACGACCTCTCTGCATCTCCGTCCCCTCATCTGTGAGGCAGGGCTAAGGAGAAAACCCAGCCCATAAGGCAGTTGGGAACGGCGAATGCACTGGGACACACACAGCAGCCGGAGTGGCGCCCGGCGCAGGGGACCGGCTGAATTCTGCAGGAACCCCTTGGGATGGGAAGCCGGTGTGGAGGAAACACTCAGGAGGGGGTCTATTCTCTGCTCTTACGACGACGTGATCACAGAGACCACAGTCCAAGTCCTGGGTTTGCCACCTGCTAGCTGTGTGAGCTTGGACAAGTAGCTTTACCTCTCTGAGCGTCAGTGTCTCTGTCAACAAAGGAAGGATCAGAATAAACTCGAGCGAAAGGCAGGCGAGATGAAGGGCCGAGGGCTGTCGGAGCGCCCAGCAGGGGCAAAAGGCAAACGTCTTCGCCCATCACCTCCCTGGAGTCCGGACACATCTCAGGGTGGCTCTTGGCTGAGGGAACATCAGAGCCTCGGTGTCAAGACTTGCAGAAGGGGAGCAAGCGTCTTGGTAGAAAATCCAGGGGGAGTGAAGAATGCGCTGGTTGTGGGAGGGGGCGGGGGCCTGGCAAACCCCACGCGCCCGGTGACATCGCCCGCAGGGGTTGGGGTGCGCCAGCGCTTCCTAACGGCGCAGCCAGCCCAGGCGCCCGGCCCCCGTGCCTCGTCCTTCTGTCCTGGATGGTCTCCGGAAAATGCCACGCGACCCGGGCTCCCGAGGCAAGAGGACAATAGTGTGTGCGAAAACAGGACCTCCAAGGACGCCGCACCGCGAGGAATTCAGAAGAGGTGGGCTGCGAACGCGAAGTTTTAGGGACGCTCTAACCGATTTATGTTCCTTATTTTTTTTCACTCTAAGCATGCGCAGAGCGGTAGACGATTAAAATCTATATCTCGGTTGAGAAAGCCCTTTCTCCAAGCATGGCATCAACATTCCGAGGGATAAGAAAGCAGCGGGTCAGAGACGAGTCAGCAGCGTTTGCATTCTTCGCGGTACATCCGTTCACTGCGTGGTTTGCGACGGGCGTCGTCTGAGATTCGATGCATTTCCATCCGACTTCCCGTCTTCTCGTAGACTTTCCTGTGTGGGGAGCCAGATCTTTTTGACTTTACTGAGCTCCTCCGAAGCCCGGCACTGTGCTCGACGCTCGCGCCGTGTTTCGCTTGTTCCTCCCAACCGGCCCATAGAGGCAGGAATGCCCTCCTTGTTTCGCAGAAGAACGGAGGCTCCAAGGAGAGAAATGACTCGCCTGAGGTCACAGGGCTGGCACTTGACCCCCCCGGGGTGAATGCACTGAGCGTGTCCCTCCAGGTTGGGGGAGGAGGGGGGAGGCCTGTCCTCCTTGAGAAGCTGCCCAGCTGCTGGGCCCACCGGAAAAGGGACCCGCTGGCTGGTGTGGGAGCCCTCGCCGGGCTGAGCCAGGAGGCCCGGACGTGCCCGAGGCCGCTGTAACCTGTAAGGCCCCGGCCGATCCGAGGGGCCGGGCCCCGTGCTGGGCGCACGTACATCCGCTCACCGTACAGCAGCGGCAAGAACAGCTGAGTTACTCGAGGGCTCACGCGGGCGAGGCAGCGCGCCAAGCCCTGGACGGGCCTCGTCTCCTTTGACAGAGACGCGGCACGTGCGGTGGGCGGGCTCAGGCTAGGGCTTCTGCCCTCGGAGGACGTGGGTTCGAATCTTGGCTTCGCCTCTTTCTTCCAAACTCGGGAAGTCCACCTATTTAGGCCGGCTTTTCCATCTGTCCAGGGAAGATGCGCAGAGCGCCCCAGGCTGTTGTAAGGATTAAATAATGCCTGTGATGCTCTTGGCACAACGGCTGCGTGCTTAGCAAGCGTTCGCCACTCATTGTCCGCCTTGAAAACAACCTGTGGGGCACTGAGTATTTAGCCAGTGCACGTCTGTTAGAGACCCAGGGAGGTAAGATGACTTGACTAAGGCCACACAGGAAGTAGATGGCTTTGCCGGGATTTGGGGCCGGGACTGCCGGACGCCCACCCTGCTCCCTTTACTCAGTGCTCGGCCGCCTCCTCGATGACCGGGTCTGCTATTCTCAAGTGACAAGTCTTGGGGGAGCGCCTGGGAGGCGATGTCCCCAGAGATCCCACCGAGACAGGGAGAAGTGACTTAACCTCCCTAGGCCTCTGTTTCTTTATTGGGAAAATGAGAACGATGATGCTAATGAGGATTAAATGTCTTAAGAAACATGAAGTGCTCGACAGCGACAGCGGACCTCCCCGTGTGTCCAGAGTCCCGGCGTTAGAGCTCCCGGCGGCTTGCTGTCTTTGTGGTGATCACCACCCCCGGGGGCAGCCGTCTCCCTGAGGGTGCTCCCCGGGAAGGCTTCGGAGCCAGAGAGCGGCCTAGCAGGGCCACGAGGACTGTCAGGCGGCGGCAGAGCTGTCGTCTCCGTTTCTCTGGCCAGGGCGGGGGTCCAGGAGGGCTGGCCAGCAGCCCCAGCTGCCAGGGCGAGGTCGGAATTTCGTCAGTAGGAGAGGTGGGATCCTGGCACCTGCCTGCTGAGAGGAGGCAGCCGGGCCCTGGGCGCTCGTCTGGGAGCACTGCACCAAAGGATTCCGCTTCAAAGGCTCAGTCTTCCGAGGCCAGGCCCTCCCCCAGCCTTGACCACAAGCCGTAGGCTCTGGGCCGCAGCCTCGGGGCTCTCCGGTGACTCTGTTCCCCCGGGAGGAAGAGGCAACGGATTTCCGAGCTGGGACAGAACCCAGGGCGGCTGGGGCAAACCAGCGCCTCATTCGCTCGAGCCTGAGGACATCGGGCAGCGAGCGAGAAGCACGCTGGGGCTCTCTGCCTGATTTCTTGGAGGCAGGGGCTTAGGAATATGCTTCCCCACCCCTTCCTTGTGGCTCTAGACATAACGAGCGTTCGGATGATCCAGCTGAGTAAAAAGAAGAAAGTAAAAGCCCCCCATAAACTTACAGCCTGGGGATGACGCCTGCTAAAGTGTTGGTGCCCGTCTTCCCTGTCTTTTCCTTGGGGCCGAGATAGGTACAGACTTAAAAACAAACAACCCTGGAAAATAGAACCATTCTCTACGCGCAGTGTTTAGAACAGTACCTGGCACAGAGTGAAATGGTAACTGCTATTATTATTGTTTCCATTCGATAGCTGGATTTTCTCTCTTGAACAGAGTTTTACCTCCATGCGAACCAGGCGTATTGCCTTATCCACCTCTGTAATCTGGTGCTTAGCACATAGTCGGTGCTCAGTAAATGTTTTCTGAACAAGTGGATGAATAAATGTTTCTTTGAGTCGATTTTCACCTGTAATACTCAAGGCAGCATCATAATGTATCGTCGATTGTGTTTCTAAAGTTGTGGCTGGTGCTCGTTTGAAAAACACCGCTCCCAGCTTCCAAACTCCCCACCTCTTTCGGCGTCCCGTCCCCGACTCGCAGGAGATGGGGGATTCTGGGTCCCCTGGAGCCTGGGGACCCAGCGTCACTTCAGAGAAGCCAGTAGCCGGCTTGCAGGCTGCCAGCGCCCTCCTGGGCTCACAGAAACCACCAAGCATCGACTTAAACTGTCTAGGTAGCGCACAGACGAGCAAAACCCCAACTCCTGCATTTTTGATGAAGTCGGCATTATACACACGCTCAGGGCTCGTTTGGTCAGACCCGGCAGGGAGCGGCGGAATCAATCAGGAGACAGCGCGAGGAATAAAGCATCAAACGGGGTGTTCTGCAAGGCAAGCAGCTGGGCGGGGGGGTCAAGTCCGGTGACCGAGCATGGCCCAGGGCCAGTGGTCCCCTTCCTGTGACTGCTGGGCAGGGAGACGGCTGGGCGTGCAGAGAGCATCTTCAATTCCTACAAGGCGGTGTGGAAAGCCTCTAGGCAAGAAGCCCAGAAACATGGAAATAGTAGCCACTTTGCGGCCTCAGGGAGGCTATTTTTTGCCCATCTGCCTCAGTTGGGAAAACAGATCTTTGACAGAGATACCAAGGCCCGTCCCAGCTGCGGGTTCAGCGCACGAACCTGGGGCTACGTGTGGTCCAGCAGCAAGTCTGCGAAGGGCCGCAAGTGGGCGGGACTTGGGAAACTCATCACACGGGTCACTCTTCGTTTTCTTTCCAAGCTGGAGCGGGCAATCTTCTCTCGGCTTTGAGATTTTTGGCCTTGGGGTCATCGAGAAAAGCCTTCCTCTGGCCTCCGCTCCATCCAAGGGATGTTCGAAGATAATGCTCGGAAGTGAAGGAGACCTAAGCCCCCGACTTCACCGTCCACCCTAGGTCACACCTCTGGCCCCTGCCATAATATAGCCAACGTTAGGACAGGAATCTTCCCTCTTCCAGAAGAGGGAGAGGCTGGCAAAGGGAGGAAGGTGGAGCCAAATGGGAAGGAGTACACTGTTGAGGGGGGCTTCCGGGCTGGGGTCTCCGCGCGTACCCTGACACGTCCTACCCTTTGCGGCTCACTTGAGAAGAGCTCGCACGCTCGAAGCCTGGTCTGCGGAGCAGGGACGTTGGCAATGCCTGGGAATTGCTGGAAATGCCGCGCGTGGCCCCACACACGCCCGCTGAGGCGGAATCTGCACTTCGCTGTTCAGCAGGAGTGATGCTTCGGGGCCCGTCCGCGGGGGCGGCGGGTGGGGGGACACCTCGCTCACGGAGCCAGCGCGGGCAGCGGCGGTGAGGCTCCGAGGAGCACCTCCTTCCAGAAGCCGCCCGCCTCCCAGCTACGGCTTTGTGGGAGGGGACGCTTGGGAAACACCTGTCCTCTGAGGTGGTTTATCTAGGCTTATTTTTGAAACCAGACTGAGTCACAGGACACTTCCGTCTGTTGGTTTAGAGGCCTTTCAAAGGACTTCCCCCCTCTACTCATTCTGCTGTGAGAGTGAAAACAATAAATTCAACAGATACTCACTTAGTGCCCGCGACGGGCCAGAATTGGGGCCTAGGACGCCGGGTCTGGGGACGGGATCCCAGGACTGAGTGCGGTGTGGTCAGGAAACACGAGTGTGCCAAGAGCAGCCAGCCCGATCCTCCGCCTGCGTGGCTTCTAAGGCGAGGCAAGGCTTCCTTAGACACCAGGTCTGTCTCTTACCCAAATTCACAGTGGATTTTCATCAGAAGAATCGCCTGGGGGATGATTTTCAGAATGTATTTGCCTGGGTCCCCCCTCAGAGCGTCTCACTCAGTAAGGCTGGATCAGAAAAAGCTTCCGTGGGTACTTCTGACTCTCGGTTTTGGCCCCCTAAGAACTCCTGGCTTGTAAGGGAGTGTTCTGGTTTCTCAGAAGCCGAGGCGGGCTTACCTCCCACCGATCGAAGGATCAGGTCATTCCCTGGTGTGGAGACTGCCTGCCGGGCACCGAAATCCACTCCCTGCTTCCTGGGCGTGTAGCTGGGCCACGAGTTGCAGCGTCCTGTGGGGTTCGGTGTGGTCACGTGACCGAGGTCTCGCTGATAGAATGTGGCACGCACCTGTGGGAGCTAAGCCTAGAGAAAGTGGCTGCATCTTCTCTATGGGCTCCCGGGTTCCAGCCAGCTGAGGCGTCCGCCCGCAGATGACCGCGAGTTCCCACGGGATGGAAGGGACCTGGGCCCTGCATCACCGCGTGGAGCCGTGACCTGTCGGCCGTCATCACGGGTACGGGCTCTTGTTATTGTTCTTAAAGTCAGAGAATCCGGGAGTTTACTTACGTTCTAGCCGCCTGCCTCACCCTAACCAACACAGCCCTCTGGACTCCACTTTTTGCCCCCAACACATTCTTACCTCGATGTTCAAATTCCAAACGTAACCTCACGCTACCGCGCTCCGTCCTTATTTGCACAGTACGGCCTCCCTGCCAGGCTATCACCAGGGTCTTTTACACTCGATTCCAATTTGACTTCTTTTCTGCGCGGTTGTATCTGTAAGGCTTGATATTCCATAGCTTTTATCCTTCCTTACAGACCTTCCGAAGAAGACACAGAAATCGTACTTCTTATTTTTAATTAGAAAAATATTGCTCTATCTTGCGGTCACCACACGGGTCCAGTGGATGTGTTTGTAAATGTAAGATATATTTTGGGATTTTAGTGATCTTATTTTTTCTATCTCTTGAAAAACTTTGCTGTGTTTTACGTACCAACTAGTCTCAGTTATGCTAAAAAGACTAAAATCAGAAAACGGAACGATGCTGGAATTGTCTAGGACGACGATGTGATAGGGACACAAATCATCACTGCTGTCTCATCTAGTTTTCTTAGTGTGCTGCTGCGGTGGGCAGAATAACGCCCCTTCCCCCCCAAAGATGTCCACCTCCCAATTCCTGCAGCCTGGACTACGTAACCTTCTGTGGCAGATGTGAGTAAGACTTTGAGGTGGTAAGGTTATTCTAGATTATCAGGGCCCAACCTAATCCTGAAGGTCTCAAAAACAGTCTGAGAAGGAGACATGACTATACAAGCAGCGAAGCAGGGTGAGGCAGCGTGAGGAAGACCTGACTAGCCATGGCTGACTTTGAAGATGGGGGACCATGGCCATGAACAGGGGAATGTGGGCAGCCTGGAAGAGACCAGGAGATGGTCTCTGCCATTACCCACCGATGGTCTCCGCCATTACCCACCGATGGTCTCCGCCATTACCCACCGAGTCTCCAGGGAACATCGCTTTGTTGACGACTTGGCTTTATCCCTGTGAGACCCATTCTGGACTCCTGACCTCCACAGGCATAAGGTAAAACATTTGTTATTTTAAGTCACCAAATTTGTGGTGACTTTCTTACAGCAGCAATAGAAAATGAATACACTTGACCAAAATACTGCATCATCAGAAGATATAAAGAGAAGACTGTCTCCTCTTTATATAAAGAGACACCATCTTATTTTTTTTTAATGTTTCTTTATTTTGAGAGAAAAAGAGAGCGCAAGTGGGGGAAAGGGCAGAGAGAGAGAGAGAGACAGAGAATCCGAAGCAGGCTTCTGCACTGTCTTCTGCACAGAGCCAAAATCAAGAGTTGGACACTCAACCGACTGAGCCACCCCAGTGCCCTTGGAGACACTATCTTATAGTCTGACGTTCATTTTCATCGAACACAACTGAGAAATCGGAAAATTTTCCTTTTCCATCCACAAAGACCAAGGGAAGAAAATTTGCAGAGAAAGATGTTTCAAAATAATTATATGATTCAGAAGACGAATGCAGAGAGACAGATGGCATCACTCTAGACTCAAGTTAATGAGGATGGTGAAATCGATCACATAAGTGAAATCTCGGATTCTGAGTCTTCACATGACAGTGTCCTCGATGGATTTTCTCAAACTCAAGGATCAATAAAAACGTATGTGTTTCTAGGTAAAAAGGGAAATGCGGTATTCTCATCTAGTCAGTCACTCAGCAGGAAGGAAAAGAACCGGGATTATACTCTTCTGCTGAAAGTTTGGGTCACGATATTCTTGCATCTTTTGTGATGCTTGTGCACCAACATCTACTGGATACAGTTCACGGGTCGAAAAATGCAAAGGCAGGTGTCAGCGAGCGGTGGCTGGAAGGAAATATTTGGTGCCGAAATGAAAAAAAGAACATCATTGGACGGCTTATTCTGATTGGTGCCTCTAAACCCCAAAGTATAATTCTCTGGCAATTATGGAGCAAAGAAGTTGGCTGCCCTCTCTTCAACAAAATTATGAGCCATCGAAAGTTTCAAAAACTTCCTCCAGTATTGCATTTTCAGTTTGCCAGTGCAAGAAGGGAAATCAGAAACGACGAGAAGTCAGGATCCACTAGAAATGTATTCTGAGTCTGAAATCTGTATTTATAAGACGCGCGTGTTGGTCTGTGATGACATGACAGTGGAGAGTTAATAAGACACAGATTGTATGCAGAGGATGGTGCCCATTTCGGGTACCTTCAAAACTGGGAGAATATGGAAAAAAAATTTAGCTCTGCCATATTGAAATTCTTAGTAGACTATCTTCTAAAGCTGCTCTTCACCCTTTGTTCTTAATTCTGTGAATTTCTCGAAAAAAAAAAAAAAGACTTAAAATTATTTAGAAGTGGTTCATTAGGCCCAGATGGCAAATAATAACAACTGTTTCCCCTTATCCTTTGTGGACGAAAGCAATATTTCTCTCCAGTCTTCTTTCTTTTTTTGTTTTTTTTCATAATAATGTCACTGAGACCATGGGGCTCTTTGAACCAGGGTGCTTTGGGATCTGGACGTAAGACATATATCACTGAGCCCCTCCAAAGGCGCGACTCAACAGCAACACTCACGCGCAGAATTGTCTCCCAGTCTTGGGGCAAACCTACCGCAGAGCGCGCCTCGTTAGCCGTCTTCCGCTGACAAACCCAGTTCCAGAGGGCCCGGTCTGCCCCATGCCGCAGGGCCAAGAGCAGGAGCAGACTAGGCCCGCCATTCCCCTCGTTCTCTCAGCCTTGTTTACTCCATCTCTTCAGTCAATCATTCCTGCTGCAAAGATATGTTGGCCTCATCACTATGCCTGACGTAGAGCGGTGGTTCTCACAGCACGGCGGGGTCTCTGAGACCCTTCCGGGAGGTCTGAGAGGCCAAGGCTGTCTCAGTGATAACACCTGAGACACATTTTCTGCCTTAGTGGCACCTGCCCTGCTGGTGGCTGAAACTGCCGGCGTCCTGACACGTCATCAAGGCAGCGGCACCCAACGGAGTAGGTCATCGTGTTCTTCCCGGCCACGCGCGCACACTGAAAACAGAACAAAACAAAATTAGTTTCATTAAACGTCGCTCCTTGAGTATGCATCTCATTAGTGTTCTTTTTTGTCTTTTTTTCTTCTCAAGTTAGTGAACATACAGTGTAGTCTTGGCTTCGGGAGGAGAGCCCAGTGATTCATCACTTACGCGGGACACCCAGTGCGCATCCCAACGAGTGCCCTCCTCACTGCCCAGTGCCCGTGTTCCCCGCCCCCATCAACCCGCAGCGTGTTCTCTGTATTTAGGAGTCTCTTCGGGTTGGGATCCCTCTCTATTTTTATCTTACTTTTCCTTCCCTTCCCCTCTGTTCATCTGCTAAGTTTCTCAGATTCCACGTAGGAGTGATCATGTGATATCTGTCTTTCTCTGACTGACTTATTTCTCTTAACATAAGAACTGGTACCCCAGTTCCATCCATGTTGTTACACACGGCAAGCTTTCATTCTTTCTCATTGCCACGTAGTATTCCATTGTATATATAAACCACATCTTCTTAATCCATTCATCAGTTGATGGACATTTGGGCTCTTGCCATACTTTGGCTGTTGTTGATAGGGCTACTGTAAACATTGGGGTGCATGTGCCCCTTCAAATCAGCATTTTTGTATCCTTTTGATAAATTCCTAGTAGTGCAATTGTTGGGTCCTAGGGCTAATTTTGTGTGAGGAAACGGGGAGACGCATACAGAAGTCTGCAGTCAAAGCCTGAAAGGCTTCCTTAAGAACAAACGCTGGAGTGATTATTTGAGTGGTGGGTGAACCGGCTGCTTGGGCCACCATATTTACTTGGAAGAAGGACTCACTGACTATGGTTATTCAGACTTGGGTATGGTGGGTGGTTTCTTGAACAAGAACCGAACGAGCCTTTCCCTTCAAGGTAAACCACTGACAGTATTTGTTGTCAATGATAAAATTTGGGCTTTCGAGTGAAAATTAGAATTTTGCAAAGCTTGTCTCTGCCACTCTGAGCTTGATATCTTTTTAATAGATAAAGACTCTTGGGCTGAGATCTGCGGTGGTATTACCGAATGTGATTTTTGGTATCACATAACAAAACGTGTCAGCATGTGGTCGGCGTGACTCGGTGAAGCACTGTTTCCAAAATGGCCAGAGCACGATGTGTTAGTTTCCTAGGGCTCCCTTAACAAAGTACCACAAACTGGTACTTTGGCTTAAATAAAAACATTTATTCTCTTACAACGAGAAGTCCAAGATGAGGGCGTCAGCAGGGCTGGTTCCTTTCAAGGGCTCGGAGGAAGAACTCCTTTCATGCCTCTTCCCAAATTTCCGGTGGTTCGCTGACAATCTTTGGCCTTCCTTGGCTTGTAGACACATCACCCAATCACCATCTTCATCTTATATGGCGATCTCTCTATGTGTCTGTGTCAAAATTCAACCCCCCTTTTTTAAATCAGGATCCAGTCATTTTTTTTTTAAAGTTTCTTTCTTTATTTTGAGGGGGGAGGGGCAGAGAGAGAGAATCCCAAGCAGGCACTGTACTGTCGGCATGGAACCTGATGTGGGGGTTGAACTCACAAACTGTGAGATCGTGACCTGAGCTGAAATCAAGAGTTGGAAGCTTAATGGACTGAGCTGCCCAGGGGCCCCAGGATACCAGTCAGTTTGGATTAGGGTCCATCCGACTCCAGTATGACCTTATCTTTTTCTTCTTCTTCTTCTTCTTTTAATGTTTGTTTATTCATTATGAGAGAGAGAGGGAGAGAGCATGCCTATGTGAGCAGAGGAGGTGCAGAGAGAGAATCCGAAGCAGGCTCCACTCTGTGCAAAGCTGGACATGGGGCTCGATCCCAAGAACCACGAGATCATGACTTGAGTCAAAACTGAGACTCAGACGCTTAACTGACTGAGCCACACAGGTGCCCCTCACCTCATCTATTCTCTCTCTCTCTCTCTCTTTTTCTTTCTTTCTTTCTTTCTTTCTTTCTTTCTTTCTTTCTTTCTTTCTTTCTTTTTTCTCTCTCTCTCCCTCTCTCTCTCTCTTTCTTTTTTGATGGGAGAGAGAGAGAGAACATGCACTCCCGTGAGCAGGGGAGAGACAGAGGGAGAGGGAGAGAGAGAATCTTATGCAGGCTCCATGCCCAGTGGCTTGATCTCGCGATGGTGAGATCAGAACCTGAGATGAACTCAAGAGTCGGACGCTTAACCCACTGAGCTACCGAGGCGCCCTGACCTCATCTTAACTAATAACATTCACCAAGGCCCTATTTCGAAATAAGGCCACATTCTGAAGTCTGGGGGTGGGGATATAATTCAATCCACAACATATGATGTCACAATATCATGCATGGTCAAAGATTCATTCAAAGTTCAAAACAGACCAGTGGATTTCAAAACAACCAAATATAAAAAATTCATAAATGTGGTTTCAGATTCTTGAAGAATCCATCATTGTTAAGTTTTGGTGTAGTAACAAAGGAGAGTATGTATAGTCATCTGAAAGGGCTTTGAAAACCGCGTATTGTGTGAGGCCAGATTTTCTTCATGCATTTCAGCAAACACAACACATTGTAACGGACTGAATGCAGAGACCTATATGGGAATTCAGCTGCCTTCTATTAAGCCGGACAATAAAGAAATTTACAAAATAATACAACGCCTTCTTCACACTGATGCTTTACTTTGAAAAAATATACTTGTTTAAAAAACTATTTATGGTAACATGTGATGGGTTTATTATTATTTTAAATGAATTAATAAATATTTTAAATTCTCTCCGTTTTGCTTTCTAATAATCTGCTTAAGATCTATACCAAGATTTCTCAGCCTCGGTACTATTGACATCTTAGGCTGACAGTTCTTGGTCATGGGGCCGAGCTGTGCAGTGCAGGATTCTAGCAGCGTCTCTGGCCTTTAGCCACAGGCCGCCAGTGTCGCTTCTCCCCCATCCCGCAAGTTGTGACAACCCAAGCCGGCACCAGATGTAGCCGAATGGCCCGCAGTGGAGAACCTCTGATCTGTCGATACAACCAGCATAAACAAAAGCTCTTTGGAGTCCTTGATATTTTTAAGAGTGGAAAGGGGTCCCAAGACTGAAAACTTGGAGCCCCGCTGATGGGGGGGTACCCCGGTGAGCAAATCATTTATGGCTCCTGCCCCTGGAACTTACAGTCCATGGAGGAGACAAGCGTGAACCAAATAGCAGTAAAATGGCGGCCTCGGCAAGTATTCTGGAGGTGACGTACACGATGCCACGAGGCTTCCCCGTCCTCTCTACCCGTGTGGGTGTCCGCTGTCTCCCCACCTGCCTTCTGTACTCGGATCTGTCTGCTCAACCCCCTGTGGTGGCTGGTGTAGGTGGAAGTCACTTGGCATACACTGGGCATGAATCACAGATCTGGAGAGAGAAGATATCAACCTTTTAAATCGATTTACATCTGAGAAACTGAGGCTCAGAGAGGGGGAGCGAGGCATAGAAAGCTGGGGCCACACGGACTTAACAAATGCCCTCCTTCTTGTGGACGTCCTAAAGGCTGGAGCGGTACGGAGTGGGGGTGGGGGGAGCCTAGCCTTGAATGGGATGTCGAGCGAGTTCGGGCCGGGTGGCCCCTATGTGTCAGTGCTGGGATTCGAGGATGGTCATTCTTCATTTACTCAATAAGTGTTTATTTGAACACGTGCTGTGTACCAGGGGAATGATGGTGAACCAGAGGGACAAAGTCCCTGCCTTCATGGGGTTCAGATTTGTGTTGCGTGTGTGTGTGTGCACGCATGCACATGTGTGTACACAAGCGTGTGTTTTGAGGGGGTAGATAATTGACACCGATACAAATAATCAAGTTCATTCCAAGTAGGATAAGGTGCCGTGAGGTGTGCAGACGGGGTGTTAGGGTGTCGACAGAGCCTTGCGTGTCTGGCAGGCCCCTCTGAGGAGACATTGACTGAGGAGAAGCAGACAGAAAGGCATGTGCCAAGGCCCTGGGGCAGGAAAGAAGTTGAAGTGCGCAAGGAACAGGAAAAAATGCCAGTGAGGGTACCCAAAAGTAGCACAAGGTGAGATCAGAGAGGCTGGCAAGGGTAGATAACTTAGAAACTTGGGGTCCAAGTGTTTGCAACATGGGAAGCCACTGGAGGGTTTAAGCATAGTTCGGTTTGTATTTTTAAAATATATTTACGGGTGCCTGGGTGGCTCAGTCAGTTTAGTGTCCGACTCCTAATTTCAGTTCAGGTCATGATCCCAGGGTTATGGGATCAAACTCTGCGTTGGCTCCATGCTGAGCACGGAGCTTGCTTAAGATTCTTTCTCTCTCTCTCTCTCCCTCTACTCCTCTCCCCTGCTCAAGTGCTCTCTCTCTCTCCCTCAAAAAAATATATGTATATTATATATTATATTATATATTATTATACACACACACACACACCCCCAACACTCTGTCTGCTGGGTGGAAATGGATTGTGTGAAGGGGCAGAGGAAACTGAGGCTGGTTGGGAAGGGGTGCAGAGGAAGGGTGAGAGGCTGCCATGGGGGGGACGAGAGCAGAGGGCGTGGCGGGGAAAAGAAGAGGGAGACCCACGTCGCTTACGTACTGGACGTAAGGTCAAGAGAGTCGTGGGGGGCTTGCCCGTGGAGGATGAGGGAAAGAAAACAATTCGAGGCAACCTCAAAGCCTTGACTCGAGCCGCCGGGGGGTGGAGTCGCCGTGGACGGCCACGCAGCACCAGGGGAGCAGGTTTGGAGGAAACTCCGGAGTTCTTCGTTGAACATCCGAAGCTTGAGCCCAAGTGCAGCCGACAAGACCACCGCGCCTGAGTCGGAAACTCAGAGACGAGGTCAAGGGCAGAGACCCCGGGAGTCGTTAGTGTACAGGTGCCCTGGAAGCCGCGGGTCTGGGGGAGACCGGCGAGGTGAGGACATCCCAGGGGCAGCAGCGAGGGCACGAGCGCGGAGTCGTGGGCCTCCCGGAGCTGCCGCAGCAACGTGCCAGGAGCAGGCTGCCTTACGCCAAAGAGATTCGGGTCCCGCGGTCCTGGGGGCTAGAAGTCCAAACTCAAGGGGTTCACGAGTGAAGTTTGTAGGGACCTAGCGGTCCGGGGAATGCTGGGACCTCTCTTCTAAAGTACAGGACAAACCGTTGTGCCTTACGCACCTTGCCGCTAAGAAACAGCCGTGACGCTCGGTGTGTTCCTTCGCGTTTTGGAGGCAGAGCTCCCCAGGCTTGCTGCTCTCGCTCCGACTCATTATTAGCTGACCCAGGAGGCTGCCGGCTTTGAGGGGGCTCTGCAGCGGGCACAGGCTGTGGAGTGCGGGGCCGCCTTCCCCATTAGGCAGGGAGCCCACGGCCTGCGATACGTTTCGGGGTTCACAAAAAGATTTTAAT
The DNA here is from genome assembly GCA_030068075.1 of Paguma larvata. Lineage (NCBI taxonomy): Eukaryota > Metazoa > Chordata > Mammalia > Carnivora > Viverridae > Paguma > Paguma larvata. The sequence continues at coordinate 18,320,647 of CM057833.1, read as the reverse complement.
TTTATTTCAATGGCCAAAGAAAAAAATGAATGTAATGATAATGAATGTTAGATTATATCCCTTTTCCTAGCAAAGGGGTCATAAAATAGCAACTTATTTTTTTGTTTTTTAATGAGAGAAAGGGCCGGCCGAGACTAGAATGCCTCGCGCCCACGTAAGCCAGCACGCGACCCTAGGTGTCAGCTCTTCTGCCTCTTACACCAGACGATGCAAGTGTTTTGATGGTGGGAGACACGCCTGCCGCAGACCGGGATCCACGGGGAGGATCTGGTGATTCCCCTATGGAGAGTCGAGTCGAGTGCAGACCCCCGGGGCTCCGGATCAAGGCCGTACCCTCTTTGGCAGATACTCACGTACTCTCCACGTGAAAAGCAGAGACTGAGTGGGCATCCTCATGCACAGTCAGGAGACGAGTGACTCTATGGCCAGAGCTGCCTGTCCATTGTGAGCTGGGTGTCGTCAGGGGTACCAAGCCAGAGTGTTAGTGTTAGCTTCGGAGGTATCCGATGGAAGCGGTTGTCTGGGGCCAGGCCAGTGAGGGTCCCAGAGGCACAAATAAATCACAGGAGCAGAGAGCTCGGCAGAACCCCATGTCATTACCTTTTCCGAGTTGACACCCCTTCCTCCGCTTACAAGCGTGGCCTCAGGGGGTGGTGTTTAGGATCAACCGAAGGAAGAACTTGGCCGGGTTCACAGGTGAGCCGAAGCGGTACATGGTCTGGCCAAGCCCGGACGGTGCCGCCCCACTCAGCGGCGGACCCAGCAGACGATGGTGGAGGGCAGTCCTCCTAGACGGGCAGAGGGCTGGGAAATACACTCTGTGGTCCACACTGCAGAGAAGGGCTCCCAGGCGGGGGAAACCCGACCTCCAGCCGCCGATGGCTCAGCTCTGCTTTCTGGGGAAACCAGAATCCCAACCTGGGGCTCGCTTTCTTCCAGGCACTCCCTGAATCCTTTCACTAATCTCACCTGGTGAGTAACTGTGTTGTCCCCCTTTTACGGATAAAGAAACTGAGGTACAGAGGAGTTTGGTAACCTGCTGGAGGGCTTACAGGTGTGGTGGGATGGGGACTCGGGTGGTCCAACTTTAGACAGTTTCTCAGAGTAAACGGTGCCCCACCGGAAGTCAGGACGACTGGGGTCAAATCCCAGCAAGGACGTGATAACCCGTGGCCATTTGGACACCTCTCATCTGCGCCCCAGGACTGTTTGCTCTTCTAAAATGTGTGTGGTGCTTGGACTCCATTTTTGATCATGCCTCTTCTTGCCGGAAGTTACCTGATTCTTCTGGGCTTTCCAGGGGTTCAGTGCGGCTTAGGTGCAGGGGACGCACATATGAATAAGGCATAGTTCCCCAGGAATACCCCGGCCCCCTCCGTAAGCCCTATCCATAAAGACTGCATTCTTCACCTACCTGAGCAATTATGGGTTCGGAGGTTTTTAAATAATGATTTCAGCATGTGCTTTGTATAAACAAAGGTCGGGGCAGGGGAGAGGAGGGGCGTGTGGGCCTGGCTCCCTTGTGCAGCTAAAAATAGAAACGTGAAAGTCCTATAATGATGAGGCAGAAACTTAAAACAAATTTCTTGGAAAATTCCCTCCCCTTGCCACACCGCCCAGGTATTTCCCCCCTTTCTGCCTCGTGCAGATGGAGCGAGGGAACTCGGGGCGAGGGGCGGGTGCCACAGCACACACTTCCTGCCTGGCACTGAGGAGGAGGGGCCGAGGAGGCCGAACTGGGAACAAAACGTCTGTTGAGGGGCCTGATTCGGGCTGACATGGGCCTTTGAGCTCCCTGAGTGGCATTTATGGCCACAGATATGGAAAAGAAAATAAATCTCCCAGGCCCGGCATCTTGCTTTAATTAATAACATAATCAAGTTTCTGGCCTCGTGGAATGGAAGGATTTCAACACTCAAGGCTCCTCTGGCAGCAGGCAAGAAGCGGGCCTCCTGACCGGGCGGCCCCCAAGGCGGAGTGCTGGCCAGGCAGGGGCGGGGGGGGAGGGGTCGGGGAGGGTCCGCCCAGGCAGGACAGCAGGACAGCAGGACGCCGGCCTCCAGGTGCGAGGCGGGGGTCCGGGAGCGGAGCATCGGGGAGGCAGAACCACACTAATTGTCATCATCCTCGGTGTCCATCGCGCGGTTATGACGTCCTGGTCTTTCACCTTCCCTTTCCCATGCGGTCCCTACAAAACCATCGGACAGGCTGCGCTCCCCGTTTCTCGGATCGGGAAGCCGAAACCCCGAGAGATCGGGGCGACTTGCTCAGAATCACAGCTGGAAGGCGGTGGCGCTGGGCCCCGGGCGATCCGAACCCAGGCCTGCTGAGTCCGGCAGGCCAGAGAGGAGGGCTGAAGGAAGCTCGCCGCAGGGCGGGCCCGGGCGCCCGGGCCTTCTGTTTCTCCCCAAGGTTGCGGGCGGGAGGTGGGGATGGTGTCTGGTTAAGCAGGACGGCCCATCCTCTCTGCGTGAGCCGCTGTAGTGTCTCTAAGGGTGGAGGGGGGTATCGAGAAATAACGGGTAGAATTTAAAAGTGGACCCAGAGGGAGAGAAGCGGTGGGGGCTGAAGAAGGCAGGAAGTACCCGGAGCCTTGGGATCTGGACCAGACGCCTGGCGTTCCCTCCATCCAAGGCACACTCTCCAGGGTTCCATGAGCCAGGAACACAAAGGAGAGCGGCCCCCTGGCAGGCTGGGGACCCCGTGGTCCGCGTCAGCCTGCGGGCCAGGTCCCGATTCCAGCTGTTCCCTCCCCCCCATGAGGGGCTGCTTTAGACAGCCTCCCTGAAGGACACGCTTGGCTCTTTGGAGCCTCCAATGAGTAAATAAACACAGGAAATCGTCAAATCATGATCTGACCCCAATCTGCCTTTGTCTCCACGCCCACACTCCATGCGCCAACCAAGTCCATCAAGGTGCCGGATGCTCGGTGGCCTGGGTCTGCACGGGTCCCACCAGCTGGCAGGGCTACTCTCCCATCACTGATGCTCAAGTTCTCTCTCTGTCTCACTGGCTGACTCAAAAGCCACCTCCTCCAGGAAGCCTTCCCTGAGCATCTCAGCCAAACGTTTTCACGGCTTTCCCACCCTGGAGCACCCACAACACTTTCTCTCCCCTCTCTCATTCCTGGGATACTTTTTATCTTGCAGATGAGTCACTCATTCATTCAAAACACTGAGGGATACTTGCTTTATTTCTGGAATGTTCTTCTGCCCATGTCTTGCCCCTGCTCTAGGTTCCTCAAAGGCAGAAGCTGGTTGTAATTACACTAATAATCATAATAGTATTTTCCAGTGGCTGAATGCTTACTCTGTGACTAGGCACATAACACTGTGGGCGTCGCTTCATTTAATCCTCACAAAACCCTGTGAGGTTGGTGTTATTACTGTCCATATTTAATAGATGAAGGAATTGAGGCAAACAGAGATTAAGCTAATTGTCTGAAGTCATCATGTAGTGAAGCAGTAAAGCCAGAAGTTGAATCCGAGCAGTTTAATAGCAGCGTCCGAGCTCGGAACTACTGGTTTCAATAGCACGTGTGGAAGTGCCGGGCCCAGGGCCAGACTCTCAAACGTTACGTGACTGTGAATGCTCCACGGGGCCCAATCCTGGACTCCGACTTATTTGTTTCCAAAGTTTGTGGACTGGATCAATAAAAAAAGAAAAAAAAAATGGCTGGTGGAATGAACTCACGGTTGGTTTGGGGAGATTTTTCAGTGATCGTTACCGTGGAACAAACCAAATCACCTCGAACCCTAGAGCCTTAAACTGTCATCACCTCTCACGGTTCTGCGGCTTGGGGTCTCTCCTGGGGTCACAGTCAGAGGGCAATGATGCTGGACTCATCTAAAGGCGCGCCTCGGCCGATGGCACAACAGCTGGAGGCCACCAGGCCTCCCTCTTGCCGCACGGCACCTTCACACGATTAGTTCTTATAGCACGGTGGACTCGGCCAGTGGGACTTCTTCCCTGGGGTCTGGTTTCATCCGGGGCAATCACTCAGGAGGCTCAGGCCGAAGCTTTGGAAGTCACGTGACACCATTTTGGTGCCCTGAGCGCCGGGAGGTACGGTTCACTGGTGCAGGGAGGAGACGCCGTTAGAGACTAGCTTCTACTAGAGACACACCGGATCATGAAGGGCCCAGAGGCTTCGGTCCCTCCGGCGCGGCTGCGAGTCCAGCTCTGCTCAGGAGCCTAGCCTCAGGTGTTAATACGGAGGTAAGCTTCTGAATGAGGAGAACGGACATTTCTTGATCCAAGATGTCTCAGGCTTCCTTCAACTCTTCCAAAAAACTCATGTCTTCTAAATTTGGGCCCTGGAAATTTTGACGCCTGGTCCTTCCAGAGCTCAAGCCCCAAAGTTTCACTCAAGTCAAGTGGACAGGTCTTTACTGAGTCTCCACTGTGGAACCTTCCCTGTGTAATGATAATCACTAATGCTTTCGAGTGCTTGGTCCTGGCCCTCTTCCAAGTGCTTACACGTCGTCGTTGGCTCTAGCTCTCAGGACGAGCCTATGCGGTAGGCACTTCCGTTAGCTCCATTTTCACAGGTGAGAAAAATGAGTCACAGACGGTGTACGCGACATGCCCGAGTTCCCGTAATCAGCAGGTAAAATCGGAACTTGAACTCGGGTCTGACTCCGGAGCCCGTGCTCCACGCCGTCTGTGCCCTGCCCCGTGAGAAAGACCTGAGCCGAGTCCCGAAGAGAAAAGAAGGCTTGAAACATGCTATAAATTTTGCTGAACCTTAGCGTAGGAGGCGGTTCTGATACATTTCGCCACTTAATGGAAGAGGATCAGCATCTCGGAGACGATGGTAGGATATGAGTTCAGTCCACGAGAATGTCTCCCGAATTACCCATCGGAACCAGCAGAAATGTTGGAAGCGACGCGTCATAATTGAAAAGCCTTTATCTGATTGGATAAAAGCGGGTCACTAGTTGGATCGGCGAGTATTTGCCACGTCTTGCGTAACAGGCCACGCTGAAAGGTAGTGGCTTAAAATAGACGTGTACTTGCTCCGGAGTCTACGGCTTGGCCGTCTGAACCGAGACTAGCTGGGCTGTTCTTCTGTTGGTCTCGGCTGAGCTCACTCACATGTCCACAGTCAGCTGACATGCGATAGCCTCCCTCGTCTGTTGCATGTAGCTGGCTGTTGGCTGGGGTGACAGAGGTAACGGACTGTGTTCATTATCCGGCAGGCAACACGGGGCTTGTTAACGCAGGTTTGGTCACGGGGGTCCCAAGAGGAGCGAGAGGAGGCTCCCCATCGCCTTTGTTTGCGCCACATTTGTCCATTCCGGTGACGGAAGAAAGTCACACGATTAGCCCAAATCCAGAAAGTAGAGAAACAGACTCACCCTCTTAGTGGAAGAAGTTGTGAAGGCATATTGAGGAGGGGTAGGAGCACAGAGATGAGGGCAATCGTTGGGAAATCGTTGTACCTTTCGTATTGGTTTTCCCAAAGTCAAAAACTACCTACAGGGAGGCAGAATCATGACTCTCTCCAAAGATGTCCCGGAATCTACAAATATGATGTTTACCTTACACGGCAAAAGGGACTTTGCAGATTAATTAAATCACTAATTTAAATAGCAAATACTTAACTATTTAATTTTTGGGAATTGAAGTTCTTTTACTACAATTATTCACATGATTAATTTAAATATCTTTAGATGGACAGATTATTCTGGGCTGTCCAGGTGGACCTGACGTAATGACAAAGTTTGTTCTACAGGCGGAGGCAGGAGGGCCATCCGAGAGAAGGGGCGTGAACCCAGAAGCCGAGTCGGAGCGGTGCGATGCCGGCTTTGGAGATGGAAAGAGGCCATGAAGCCAGGGGTGCCCGCAGCCTCCAGAAGCTGGAAACGGCAAAGCACAGGTCTCCCCTGGGGCCTCCAGCGGGAACACGGTCCTGCCAACACCTGGATTTTTTTAGTTCAGTGAGACTTCTGACCTTCAGAGCGATAACATAATAAGTCTGTATCATTTAGGGCACTAAATTTGCAGTAAGTTGTCCCAGCCTCAAGAGGATACACACACGACACCTAAGTCTCAAGACCACTATCTGTTTTGTGAGTGGTCAAAGGCAGGTCACATCTCTTTTGTTAGAACAAAGACAAGTCTTTTTCTTTTTTAATTTATTTATTTCGAGAGAGAGAGAGAACACGTGTACACCGTGCATGTACCAATGGCAGAGAGAGAGGGAGAGAGAATTCCAGGCACTCGCGGCGCAGAGTTCGCCTGGGATCTTGATCCCGCAAAGCGTAACATCGTGACCTGGGCTGAAACCAAGAGCTGGATGCTCAACTGACTGAGGCCCCCAGGCGCCCCCAAACACAAAGTCTTTTAAACACTCACTTCTTAAAGTCCTCAGATCCTAGAACAGAAACACCCTAGGAATGCTTTCTTCTTAAAACCCATTCCAGGGGGAAGTTGGACGAAGTGTTTTGACAAGTCTGCGGACGAACCCAGAGTTAGGATGAGCAGAGCGGGATAACTTGAGAAAGGTAATATATTATGTTTATGGGCTGCTTTCCTTAAAGATCTTGACCTTTGAGGACTATTTTACTATTTATTTAATAATCATAATCACAGTTTTTTCCAAAAGAATAATGGAGTATAAAAGGCTTAGACCATTATGACGTTTCCATCACTCACCTGCTGGCTACACATCTTAATTGCCGGCAAAGTCCCCGAGAGGAAATAAGAAACTTCTCTCTCAATAATGCGGAATCGATAGTGACAGCCGTGTCACGCACAATAACGGAGAACAAAGTGAGACGGCCCATCATCCCGAGTGAGAGTGCTTGGAAGTATCCCTCTCGCCGGCGGGAATGCACTGGGAATTCATCACAGTGAAAACCATGAGCGGGATCTGGAGATGGCCTCTCCAGCGGGGACGAGGACCGGGACACCCCCGTCGGCGTGACTTCTTACTAACGCACCCCATTTCCTGGCCGACACCTCAGGCGGCAGTTCAGAAAGCGAAGGATGCTTTTGCTTCGGCTGTGAGTCAACGGGGTGGCGGAGAGGTGTGGCCATCTCAGGCTCTCCGAACTGGAAGGAAGTTCAAAGAGCCAGAGATCAGCAACCCCTTACCTTCCAGATGGGGAAACTGAGGCCCAGAGAGAAGCAACTTGTCCCGGATCAGCCGGCGAGCTGGGAGCAGGACGGGAGTCGGAACTCGTATTTCTCGTGCCAGTCTCTGGACTACCGCTTGAGAAGAAAATAGAGACGGGGAGGGGGAAGAAAAAGGTAGACATGGGGGAGAGAGAAGGGGCTGAGGGAGAAAAAGGAAGAGGCAAAGGGGGAAACGCACAACGAAAGTCAAAGCGGCAAGAATTCTCTAGAATAGGAGACCCCACATGCCACCCAAGGACTAGCTGCGACGGTCTCACCTGGTAAGATTAAAACATATATAATAAAAAAATATTTCCTAAAATAGAATGTGAGGGGAAAAGGGCAAGGTTAAAGATAATGAAAGGTAGGGGCGCCTGGGTGGCTCAGTCGGTTGAGCAGCCGACTTCGGCTCAGGTCATGATCTCGCGGTCTGAGTTCGAGCCCCGCGTCCGGCTCTGTGCTGACAGCTCAGAGCCTGGAGCCTGCTTCTGATTCTGTGTCTCCCTCTCTCTCTGTTCTTCCCCTATTCATGCTCCGTCCTCTCTCTCTCTCTCCCTCAAAAATAAACAAGTATTAAAAAAAATAATGAAAGGTAACATTATAATAAAACAAGGTAAAATGCCAGGGGCGAACACCTATTCCGCACCTGTTTCCATGCAAGGGCTGTTGAGATTAAAGATGTAAGTGCCTGTCTGTGAACCGTAATTCCGGTTAAAAAACCCCAAACCTCAGGCTGTCTGACCTCAGGCAGGTCACTTGTCCTCGCCGGGCCTCTGTTTCCTCAACTGGGAAGGGAGAGGGCTGAACAGAACGAGTGGCCGCGCTCTCTGAGCGGCTGGTGTGGGTAAGAACTGAAGTCAGCGGGACCAGCGAGAAAGAAGACACGGCGTTTCGGTTCAGGAAACCCTCCCAGGCCACGGCCCCCGTGCCGTCTGTGTCCGCGAGTGGCCGCTGCAGTGGAAGACGGAGCCGGGACATCTGAGCAATGAATCTCTTTGCCTTCCTCCTCCAGATGCTCTTGACATGGAGCGGCTGGACGCACCCTACCTCCGCCCTGGTCCGCGGGCCTCGCCCGCCGGGCCCTGCCGGCCACACCGGGCCACGGTTCCCGACTCGCCAGGTGGCACCTCCTGGCTGCTCAAGCTCCATTTCTGGCGCATCCTCGACTCCTTGTCAGAGGTCATCCCTCGGGGAGCTTGTTAAAAGGCCGCTGGCATCCCCAGGAGTGGGGCTCGATTTGCCTTTATGAATGACCCGCTCCGGAAAAATCAATGAACATGCCATTCAGGTCAAGTAAACAAGTGTGTTTTTCTCTTCGGGGCCCGGTGCAGGGGTGGCTGAGCCCCCACCCCCCAGGGGCAGGGGGGTTCCGAGAAGCTGCTCTGCCCGGGCTGAACCCCAGCTTCAGGTCAGCACCCTGTGCAGGGCCTCGGCTCCCATGGAGCTCCTGTCCACCCCACCCCCACTTCCTTGTCCCCAACCCACCCTGAGGGGGCCATTCCCAAAGACACGGCGGGGGGGGGGGTGGTAGAAGCAGCTTCCTGGTATTTTGTGCCTGGGAAAGACCCTACAGAACACCCTTCCTCCCCTTCTAAACTCCGATTTTTCCTCTTCCTCACTCATTGATTCTATGGACATTTATTAGGCACCTACGAGGTGATCAGCAGACATTTATTAAGCACCTACTGTATGCCAGTCACGTGTACGCTCGAGGCGGGGACTCGATGACACATAAGACGCGGCCCTGTCTTCAAGGGTCTCACATTCTGTGCAGTGGCTCCTTCTGCCACGAAATCTCCAGACAAGCTTTCGAAACACACAGACCCCCAAACCATCCAATGGATGGAGGCTGTCTAACTTCCAGCTCACGGCTCACATCAGGTTGTGCTATTCTTGTCGAATTTGTCTTTTCCAAAAACAGATCTTTTGCTTCTTAACATGTAAAAGGTAGACTGTAGGGGCGCCTGGGTGGCTCAGTCAGTTGAGCATCAGACCCTTGATTTCAGCTCAGGCCATGATCCCAGGGTCACAGGATCGAGCCCGGCGCAGGGCTCCGAGCTGGCAGTGAGGAGCCTGCTTGGGATTCTCGCTCTCCCTCTCTCTCTGCCCCTTCCCCCGCTTGAGTGCCAGGGCACACACAGTCTCTCTCTCAAAATAAATAAAAGTTAAAAAGAATTTTAAACTACACTTCATAGAAATTCCTTTACTTTTTACTGATGCTACACTCACAATGTGTTTATAGATTCGTGAAGTTCCTGGGACACTGAACGTCCTTCCTGGGCCGGCATCTGACAGAGGGTTTAGAACAAAACTTGGAGCTCATTTTAGGGAAGTGAACCAGCATGTCCCTAAAGGAAGAAGAAAAGGTGGCCACTTATCAGGAGACGATGTCCCCCTCCAAGGGAAGGGGGCCCTGCGGGCGTCTGAGGCACGGGCTTCCTACACAGACACGGGTGACGGAGCTCTTTCTGCCGTGTAGTCATCGGAAAAGGTCTCTCACTGTTAGCCACACTCGGCGCTCCCAGAGAATGACCATTCCAAAAAGGAAAGGTGCTTTTCCAGATCGTGGAGGCCTTCTGAGCCCACATTTACGGCTCCGGAGGTGAATTACTGACACCATGAATCAGTTATAAAACCAAGTCCTTCTGCCATATGAAGTTTTAGAGCTAAAGAAATGTACTCGTCTTTTTCGTTCCCTCGGGGCAAATCAAAATTAAATTAGAAAATAATCAATTCTGGACAACCAGGCTTTTTTTTTTTTTTTTGACAAATTCCAAGGATTTATTAACTTCAAAATGGAGAGACACGACAAGGGAGTCAGAAAACCCTGACGGTCTTAGAGCCTCTGGTTCCAGCTGTTCTGAGAACCGGTCACATTCCTGCCGAGTTTCACAAAACACCCACGTATACGATTTGGAAGAATCGCCCCGTTTGGTGAAGCAAGTTGGAGTGGGATTCCTGTGGCTACCTGCCACCTAAGGAGTCCCGACAACAGAGACACAGAGGGATTCTGACACATTCTCTCAGCGTAAGTTAGGGGCTGCTTTGGGCGGCAAGTGACTGAGCGAAAGCTCAGTGAGGTTTCACGCTAGGAGGACACTCCTTACCTCAAGTAACGGGAAGTCCGGAGGTGGATTGTACACGGCACAGTGGCATCATCTGGGGCCCACGTGCTTTCCATTTCCGCTCTGCCAACCTCAAGGGTCGCCTTTTGTCCTGAGGCGGGTCCTCTTGCACAAGATGGCCTGCCACAGCCACAGCCCTCATGCCCCTGCACCCGCCCTGTGCAGGAAGCAGGCTTTCTCTCCACTTATCATTTGGCTTTCCCGGAAGTGACCTCGGCCAATATCCTGTCGGCTCCCATTGGCCAGAATTGGGTCACGTGACCATGGATAGCTGCAAGAGAGGCTAGAAAAGTGAGCCACTGGGAGGAGCGGGTTACCTGAGGAGGGAAGAAGGAAGGGTGGCCGCAGACAGCGTTCCTTTGTTGTCTGCCACGCTGTCCCTCTCTCCCACGTCTTAATCACCACTGCAAGGTTTAGAGGAATACATACATTGGACAAATAAGAGTCCTCCTGAGCCATACCTTCATTCAAGGAAAATATTCCACACACAACATGGCTGCCTCGGCGCACCCAGGGGCTGTGTTTTTGGACCTACACGTGAGTGCCTCTGCTGTGAAGCGAGATACTGTTTTGGAACTGTTCACCGAGAGGCTTAGACTTCCGGTGTTTCCTTCCACCCCTCGACCCTTCCCTGCAGTTGGCTGGACTTTTTCTGTTCGTTGCCTCAGGGCAGGGGTGACACAGCACAAATGCAGACAGAAAAAGAATGGCTTCTCGGCTCTGAATTTCAAAAGCTTGGGCTGGAAATGACTCCCAGGGCTGGGAAAAATTAGAGGTTGGTGCTGAGGGGGACGAGGGGCGGGCCCTGGAGAGAGACCACGTGGACGTGAGCGGATCCAGGTCCAGCCGCCGCTCCCGAGGGAACTGTCGTCAGCAGGCACCAGGCGGCTGAGCCGAGCGAGCTCACACCTGCTGATGGCCCAGCGGCCGGGAGCCCGCTGTGGCTGGACTGGTGGCCCGGAGGTCTTCCCGTGGATGGCAGCGGGAGCTTTGCTTGCCCACTGGCCAGCCGGCTGGCGGGGTGCCCACCCGTGTCCTTGGGGACCGCCCCTTTTGACATTGCAGGACATTCAAGCCCTCAGACCTAGGGCTTGGTGGGGGCAGAGTGGTGAGGTGACAGGCAAGCCCCAGGCCCTGTCCTTGTCCCCAGTCTTGGCCGGCGCTGACGGAACCAGCTCGAGGTCAGCTCCCAGGCCGGAAGTGCATTGGTTGCTGCCGTGATGTTGGAGGGGAGGGACTGGTGGTGTCGGTCGGTCAGTAAGGCTCCCGTACCGGTCACCGCGGTGTGGTCCGGCTTAGCACCGACCCAGAGAAGGGGGAGCCTGCTCCCCACCCTCCTGAGTGTCCTCCCTCGCCCCGCCCTGGAGCTGGACCCCGAGCAGGATCCCCGGGGGCTCCCTCAGCCCCCGCCTGGAGGACCGCTCTTCCGACGGATTGAGCGACGCACGTCTGTAGGGTTGGCCTTATTTTGAGGAGCTCAAAGTTCTTATTCCTCTATTACAGCGTTGGAAGCCATTTCCGTCTGGCGAGAGGGACACTGAGGCCCCCTGGGCGTGCTAACTGAGTTCTTGTGGTGTCAGCCCTGTGCTGGCATCTGTTGCCTACGTTGCTTGACCGTGCGTGACCTTGCGTGACTCTTTCAAGAGTCTCGTGAGCCAGTGCCGTGCCTACTTCCGCTCTACGGACGGGGCGGCCGGGACTCAGAGACGGGCGGCAACCCTCCCCGGGCCGCAGAGCTGGGGGGCGGAGCTGGGATTTCCCACCCAGGCCCTCGGACTCCTGGACGTCCTGGCATTCTCCCAGTAAGGTGACCTGTCCAAGGTCACACCGTCGCTTAGGGGTGTGAGCGGAGGAGGAATAGGAGCGGAGACCTGACTCCTAACTCTCACCCTGCGCTCCGTGGCGTCCCCTGGGGCTTCTGCTCTCGCTCGCTCGCGAAGAGCCAGTGGGCAGGGGAGCAGGGAGCAGGGAGCAGGGAGGAGGAAGCCGGGCTGCGCGGCATGCAGACCGCACGCCGGCCCCTCTCCTGCCGCCGTCAGCCTAGGTGGCAGGAGGCAGCACGCGCCCTTCCCGCCTCCCCCCTGCTTGGCCGACCCGGGGGGAAGGGCTCCCACCGCAAACGCCCCACTGTTTACTTGCCCCCGTGGAGGGTGAGAGGCGTCGGGGGGGCCCGGAAGGGGACACGGCCGTGCCAGCCATCACCTGGAATGCATTACGGCAGCTGTGACTAATTACACTTTGATTTCCTCAAATTTCGATCTTCTTGGAAATTCCTTCAGAGCCCGATGGTATTCAAGGCTGTGGCAGAAAGTAAATACCAGCAGAGCCACAGGGGCCTCCGACGGCCCAGTCTCCGTCTCTCCCTCTCCCTTCCCTCCCTCCCTCCCTCTCTCTCTCTTCCTGTTTCTTCCCGAGGCCTCACAAGCGAATCCCCCTAGATGGTCTCCAAACCGCAGCCCCAGAAGCTTGAGTTGGGGTTTCCACCTAGGTGAAAAAAATGTTCCTTCTGTTCTGACGGGTGGCGAGGATGTGGTGGGGGGGGTGTCGCGTCCTCCACTCCCCCGGGGCGGCTGCAGGCATCAAAACAGCCATCTGGGTGGCCTGCGTCCTTGGGTTCCCACCCCTGGCTTGCCCCGAGGTCATCTGAGGCGGCCCAGTGTCCTTGGCCGGCCAGCTAAGCAGGGAGACCCAGAGGGCCAGCAGGTGGGCACGTAGCAACCGAGTGACCAGAAGTGACAGGAAATGCAGCTGAGTGACCGGAAGTGGCTGCCTCTGGGTGCGGGCACTTGGGCCCCGTGAGGGGTCTGCACAGCCCCCCCTCTGTCCATGAGAGTTGGGCTAAGGCCGACGGCCGCCGCTTACTGAGCATCTGTTACGTGCCAAGCCCCGTGCTGAGTCACGTATGTCCTTTCTCTGGTGTTCACGGCAGTCCTGTCAAGAGCGTAGGGCGGTAGTGCCTGGGTTCGCGAGGAGGACAGAGGTCAGGAGGCCACCTGGCGTCAAAGAGGTTAAGAAACTGGCTCAAAGCCACACAATAAGAGCGAAGATTCCGACCCTGGTCTATTGTGAGGCCAGTGCTTACGTTTTCATCGTCACGTCACACGGCCTTTCTCAAGCAGGCTCCGTGCTGTCAGCGCAGAGCCTGCCGAGGGGCTCGAACTAATGAACCACGAGATCATGACCCCCCTGGGGTGGCTCCGTCAGTGGAACGCCCAACTGGGTTTTGGCTCAGGTCATGATCCCAGGGTCACAGGATCGAGCCCCGCCTCAGGCTCTGCGCTGAGCATGGGGCCTGCTTAAAATTCTCTCTCTCCCTCCCTCAGCCCCTCTCCCCTGCTCGTGTTCTCTCTCACTCTCTAAAAATAAAAATAAAAAATAAAAATAAAAGATTAAAGAGATTTTAAGGTTTTCTTTCTTAATTTAGAGGCATCAACAAATACTTGTTTCCTATAGAAAAGCTGGAACATGCAAGTAAGCGAAAGAGGAAAATAAACATCAGAAAATAAACAAACACCGGCCGGAAGACACATCTGCTCTCGTCCCGGCCGGCGCTCTTTCGAGTCGTGTGCATGTGTGTGTCTTTCTGTTCATCTGAAAACTGTTCGTGGAGCGCGTGCAGTGGGCGCGTGCGCGGTGGAGCCCGTGGGCTCTGGTGTGACGCCGCCTCGGTCGGATCCTGGCGCTGCCACTCACCAAAGGTGACCTTGGCGAGTTTCTTGACGTCACATGCCTTAGTTCCTTCATCTGCAGGACGGACATAACGACCGTGACCATCTCGCAGGGCCGCCGAGGGGGTTCCGTGGGGCGATGTACAGAAAGGCTTACGGCACCACGTCTGGTACGCGGTAAGCGCTCGGTACGCGTTAGCTCTTCCTGTGGGTGCCAGACTCCGAACGAAAGTAGGTCTCCGGCTGCGTGAGCCTCGGTCTAGCAGGGAGAGAAACGATGTTCGTCAGACAATTGCGCGAGCAGATGTGAAGTTGCCTCCAAAGCGCTGCGGTGGAGAGGGACCGGGAGCCGTGAGAGCCTGCGTCGGGAAGACCGATCTGGGCGGGGAAATCCTGAGGGCTTCCTGCAGAGGCGACACTTGATCCGAGATCCGAAGGGTGTGGAGGAGCGGGGTAGGCCAGGCCAGAAGGGCGGAGCGCTGCCCGCGGAGGGAGCGGCGTGGCCAGCGTGGGTCTGGCGGATGGCCAGCGCCTCTGGGCCGGAGCGTGGTAAGAGCCAGAGTGGGGAGGCGAGGGGGGGCTGGACCCCGAGGCCTCATCGAAGGCCCCTGAGAAGTTTTGCATTTATCCGGCGAGCAGTTAAAGCGGGGCCATCGATTCTTAAAGGATCCCTTAGGCTGCCTGGGAGAGAAGAGCCCGGCAGGGGAGCTCGGAGTAGAGGGGGCGCCGGGGGCCTCCGTGGCTGCCACTCTGGGTGGTCAGTTCCCAGAGCCCTGCACTTGCCCTCCCTGGGTCTGTGCCGCTCCCGGTCAAAGGCTGTGGGGGCCTCTTCCTCAGGCCGGTCCCCCTGAGGGAAGACCCCACTGCTGGCGTGTGCACCCCCGGGCCTTAGGGTGGCAAAAGAGCGGTCATCTGCGAGGGGGTGACTGCAGCGTCCACACCCCGCCCTCACGGTGGGAGCCTGCAGGGCTGGCGAGGGGAGGGAGAGGGGAGGCACCACCGGCAGGGCCGGGCCTGGACGGGCCACCCCCCATTGCTACCATTCGGGAGAGAAGTGGACGGACTTGAGGTGTTCGGGACACGAAATCTCTGGGGGGTGACAGACGGGGAGATGGGGCCGAAGGGCTGGGCTTCTGCCTGCACGCCTAGGGGCGTCGAGGGGCCTCACAGACAGGACCTGGCTTGGTTGGAGGGAAGTTTCTGAGTTGGATTTGCACACACGAGGTGAGGATCTCTCATTTAAAGGATGCCAGGCAGTTCCTTCTCTCTCTCTCCCCACACGCACACACATGCACACGCGTGCGCACATACACACATGCACGCGCACACACGAAACTAAATTCAGCCCAGTTATGACTGGTTTTCTTGGGATACTGCGTTGGGAGGCTCCAAATCCAAGAAGCTTTGTCTCCGCTTGAAACCTTGTGTTGTTAACCATTCTTAGCCATTGACACCTTAGTGTGAATTAGTGGCTCAGTACCCTTCCAATTTCATTCCTGTCTGAAAGCAGTTGCTACCTGGGGTCATCGAGGAACTCGGTGCCCTGCAAGCCCGGCGTCACGGGGAGGCCCTCGGGATGACCCAGGACCAGCCTGGTTCATCTTGCCATTCCCTCCTTCACGGGCACACGTCAGAAAGCCTGACTCTGGCTCTGGCTCCCAGGCCTGGTGGTCAAACCCCACCCCCCCACCGACTCCCTAGCTGCCCCTCCAGGCTTCTGGCTCTGGCTCTCACCCCTGCCTCTCAGCCTGAGAGGGGGGGGCGGGCTCCACGTCTCAGCAGCTCACACCTGGCTCACTCGATTGGCCAATAGGTACCTTTCCTACCTACGCCACGGGTGGCCCCGAGCTGGGGCCTGTGACCTCTTTTGCCACCCCCCGGCTAGGACAGGGACCACGGCACCCCGACACTCCACTGTGCCTGGCCCTCCTCGCACATCTGGGCCCTCGGATGAGGCCGTCAGGCCGGGCTGGCTCCAGCTGGCACCGTGGCCCAGCGGCTGGGGCCGCCAGCTCCCTCTCCCCGCTCCCTGATCAAACAACCACATGTGGGCAACGGCTAAGCTCCTCCCGCTTCCCGGGGCCAGGGGCCGGGCTGGGGGGTGGCTGCACCCCAGCTGGCCACGATTTTCCTGGAGGCCTAGTGTGGGCTGCCGGCCTTGGGGAGTGGGACTGCTGGCTCACCTTGGCTTCACCCCTCACCAGGCCCGGGACTGGTGGAGGGAACCGCAGGGAAGGGAGAAAGGAGGGGCCCGCCTTTCTCCCCTCAGCAAACCCCAGGGACAGAACCGCATTCTGGGGGGCCTCTGATGTCTCCCTGGTCGGAGGCCCTCGGACGTGCCCGGTAGGAAGGGACCTTCGGAATCGAAAAAGGCTAGGCTCAGAGACGTGGTGACTGGCCCGAGGTCACCCGGCAGCCGAGGTGGTCTCGAACTCGGGTCGCCTAAACCCTGATTCTCAGTCCGGGACTCCTCCTGTCTCATGTTAAAGTCCCTAGTTTGTTCATTTGTCGAGAGGTCTGCACCACGTGGCCCCTCTCTGGTCATCCTAGTGCCGGGTGCTGTTCTGCAGAGAAGGCCCTTGTTTCCAAGGGGCGTCCGTCTGGGGAGACAGATACCAAACAGTGAGCAGACAAACCGACACGGGAAGCTTTGACCCAGGGCCTGGTGCCCGGGAGCTGCTTGAAGACCGTGTGTGGCGAATGTAGCCGTTAAATGTTCCGAAGAAAACAGAGCGAGGCAGCACGACAGCGGGCGGGGTAGGGTGTTACAGATGGAACGTTTGTTGTCCCGAAATTCAAGTGCTGAAGTCCTGCCCCCCCCCGCTCCCCCCCCCCACCCCCGGTGCGATGGTGTTAGGAGGTAGGAATTTGGGAGCCGATTCCATCTTGAGGGTGGAGCCCTCGTGAGCGGGACCAGTGCCCTTGAAAAAGGGACTCCCGAGAGCTCGCTCGCCCCGCCCACCATGTGAGGACGCAACCAGTGGTCTGCAGCCTGGAAGAGGGCCTTCACCAAGAGCCCGATGCTGGGGGCGCCCTGATCTCAGACTTCCAGCCTCCAGAACGGCGGGAAGTAAGTCCTGTTGTTCGTAAGCCACTATGGTAATTTGTTATTGCAGCCCAGACTAACACAGGTGACGACATTCGGGTGGCAGAGGAAGTATCCTCAGCAGAGGTGACATCTGGGGACAACAGGATGGAATCGGTCATGTGAAGATTTGGGGCAAAAGGGTCCCACAAACAGTCACAGCAAGTGCAGAGGCCCTGAGGTAGGAATGAGGGGTCACTGTGGCCAGAGCAGAGTGAATGGAGGCGGGGGTGGGGAGACGAGTTCAGAGAGAGGGGCGGAGGCCAGACCAGGCAGGTCTCGGTAAGGAGATGGCAGGATGATCCCACCGGGGCCCCATGGCTTCTTGGTTCCAGGCCGACCCCCCAAATGGCTGAGGCCCTCGGAGGAACCCCGTGCCTCCAGGCAGCTTCTTTCCTGTCCTGTCCTCTGGAGAAGAGGAAGGCAGCCCGGTGTGTCAGAGTGCCAGGGTCTGTGAATGTGGCGACCGGAGTCATGGTCTGACTGCTTATGTGACCCGAGGCGGTCCCCCCTCATCTCTTGGCCTCAGTCGTATCGGAAGTGAGAGAATGGGGCTCTCGGTTTGGCGAGTAGAGCAGACGGGAGAGGAGGGGAGACCAAACAAAGCTCAAAGGGATTAAACAGGCATCTGGCTGGGTTTGCCCCTGATCCATCCAAAGTCCCCTTGATTCCGTGATGGCGAATTTGGGCCTGCTTGTGATAGCACCATTGTCCTCAATCTTCCCAGTTCCTAGGGCTGGGTGGATGGTCCTTGCAGTGCAGGCTGATGGACAGCAGAGGGCACCAACTGAATGGCCAGGGGTCCTGGGAAGGAGGAAGTAGTTGGTCTGAGGTTGGTACATCATGGTTGGTGGCTACCGAAGATTTCACTTTCTTAATAATCAGTGACAGCTGGTATGTATCCATGTGGCTTCATTTAGCAAAGGCCCGCTCTATGCTGAGCACTGTTCTCAGTCTGAGGGAAATAGAGAATGATGGCGGTTAGGAACGGGAATTAGCTTTTATCTCGAATGGCAGTTTGCTTTGATTGGAGCAGTATGCCTGGCACAGACTGCATCTTGGTTAAGGGGGATAGAACGCTCTGCTTGATTAGCGGTGTCTGTGAAGGCCAGGTTAGAGGGCATCAGGACGAGTGTCAGCTGTTTGCTGTCTCTTCCCTAGTGCAAGCCCGTTATTGGACAACTGAGTAAATCCAGACAGGGATGCCAAGTCGGTTTGTGCCAGGCCATGCAGCTGGCAGAGTTAGGAGAACGTACACTGTGTCACTGGCTAGCCGTGTTTCCGGGCCTGAAGAAGTCGCATCTCCAGGCCTGCAGGCACTCTGGACGTTGGCGTCATCACCAAGGATCATCGTGGTAACCGGCATGCTCACCCATCGGGGAAGACACCTGACGTATTGCCCGCTGGGGTAGTGCTATGATATCGGCTGCTGAGAGGGCCAATCCGGTGGCTAGTGGGGCAGGACGGACCATTCCAGAACCCACCATAGGTCCAAACAGCAGCCAAGCAGAGCTCAGGCTTGACCCAGGCCACCGGACTGGGGACCCCGCACCCCATGCCTCCTGTGTTTCCACTGACTTCGGATGGACGGAGGGCACCGTACTGGGGCCCCGCGGCAGGGGGTATGGAGGAACCTGAGTCAGATTTTATGTAAGGTATTTACTGCCTCTTGCTGGGGACAGTGTGACACAAACACAAGGCGGAACAAGGCAGAGCTGAGAGGAGGCCCCAGCAGCAGCGGAGCGTGGCGAGGGCCGTCGGTTCTCATCGGGGCGGCCTGGGGGGGCCTCCTGGAGGAGGTGCTGGAGTGTTAAAATAGCTTATACTTTTTAAGAAGCCGCGTCTATCGCAATTTGAAAGATAAAACATAAAAAATAAAATCACAAAAAAGCCTGTAAGCCATCTCATTACATATAAATGATTACTATCGCTATCTTAACCGTGTATTCACATAAGTATACGCCGAACGCGTGTTTGAATTTTTTTGGTCACTAGCGCAGCGGTTCTCCAAGTACGAACCGTGGCCAGCGGCGACGGCATCGTCTGGGAACTGGTTCGAGATGCAAGTTCCGCCCCTCATCAGGGACTCTGGGGGTGGGGCCGAGAGCCATTTGAATAAGTCTTCTCGGTGATTCTGATGCCGGCTCGAGTTCGAGAACCACTGACTTCGTGATTTATATGCGACTTGCCGTTGTCATTAAATGTCCTTTGCCTCGACGGTGAATGCCGCAGGGCTCTCTTATTGTGCGAACTTGATTAATTCTCGGAAGCGGTGCCGTGGTGACCATCCAGGGTGCGCCCGTGCCCGTGCCGGGTGCCCACCGGGGCTTATGGAGGTGGTGCCCCTGTGAGCCGGGCCGGCGACTGGGGCGGGGTCACTGCCGGCAAGACTGGGGGCCGTCTCTGCGAAGGGACAGGAGCGACCAGAGCTCTCCCTCCCCGCCACGCCCTCCCTGGAGTGGCCCCAGCGGAGCAGGAAGTGAGCCGTGAACCTGTCAACATCAGTTGGAAGGGACTTGGGCAAAAGGAGTCCAGATTTCCTGGGGCCAATGGCCCGCGCTGTCGGGCGCGGCCCCAGGAGAAAGGAGCGGCTGGTAAACCGGCTTTGGTGCCCGACCCCGCCAGCCTCAGCTTTGGTTTGTTTTTGTTTTCTCGTGTGTGTGTTTGTTTTTCCATTGTGTGTGGAGAAGAGCTGGAGCCCCTGTCTGTCTTAGAACGTCCGACTCTGCGTGCCCGAGCAGCCACTGTTAATCCAGGCTTTGTCCTCTTTCATGACACCAACTCCCAGCTTCCAAGTTGGGCCTCCGTAGGTCCTCCCTGGACCCCACCGTTAACAGCTCTCCCCCGGAGTGCCCCGGCCCCTGAATTTCTCAAAGAGTCACCATCTGCCTTTTCTCTTTGGCTTGTTGGCTCTTGGGTTAGGCAGGGACAGATAGAAGTTGCTGGAAATGAAGGGGGAGCTCCCACCAGCTGGATTAATCGCGATGACGCGTGGATGGACGACGAGTGAGCTGTGAGCTGACGCCAGCACCCCGACCTCTCGGAAGCCAGCAGTGGATGGGGGGTCCCCACGCTCCTGACGGCCGGGGGGAAGCCGGGTCTCGCCTTGAGCTCCGGAGCACCGCAGAGGGGCTGGGCTTCGGGTGGGCGTCTCAGAGAAGGCCGAGGCCAGGGCGGCACCTGTCTGCGACAGGGAAGCGCTGGCTTGGGCCCAGCAGCCCAGTAAACTCGCTGAGGCTCCCCAGCCAATGAAAGTCCCCAGGTCCCAGCCCGGGGTCGGAGGACACGTCTTCCTATGAGCCAAGATCTCTCCAGCAGGTGTCTCCTAGAATAGCGTCCAAAGAGCATCGGCAGAATGAACGAGCGAACGAACGACCGAGCCCCGCAGTCTCTGGCCCTGGCGCACTCTTTATGTGACGCTCGAAACGCATGTCGTGTTTTTCTGTCATCCCTGCTCTCCACTTACCCAGACTCTGCAGGTGCCTCAGGGCCCTGGTCGACAACACAGTGCTCCGTAAAGGTTTGAAAATGCAGATGCAAACATGGGGATGACTGAAAACACAGAGTTCCGTTCCAGATGCTTCCGAAGTCATCGCCACCCCCTCGTGGTCTACGTGTGCTGACTGCCTCTCAGGGCTCCTGGGGCCTTGTTTCCTCCTAAGCTCTGTGTGTGTGCGTGTATGCGTGCGTGTGCGTGTGGGTGTGTGCGCGTGTGTGTGTTGGGGGTGGGGCGGTGTCTTCAGACCCCCGACGGAGTCCAGGGCTATGCCTGGCTCAGACCAGGGGAGCAGGAGAGCGAAGGCCTTGCGCGCCGGCCCTCTCCTGACGGGTCTGACTCCATCTGTGAGGTGACAGATCCCTCCCCATTTAAACTGGGAAGAGAATGCCCTTTTTTGGGGTTGTGACTATTTATCACCAAATTTTATTCACTCTGATTCCAGAAAGGATGGTCGGAAAAGACAGGTAAACAGTAGAAACATTAAGGAAACATTCGAGGCCAAGAGACCAGAAACAGCGAATGTCCCTGAGGAAGCGATTGTACCGGACGCTCTGGCCGAAACCCAGTTGGTCCCTGAGCTTCCCGGCCTTTTCAGCGAGGCCCGGAGAGAGGGGAAGGGACTCGCCTCAGGTCACAGGACCAAGTGCCTTGTGCCGTACGCCGTCTCACTGGACCCTGATAAGAGCCCTGCCCACAACTACAGCTATGTCTCCACTCCGCAGGTGGGGAAACGGAGGCACACAGAGGCGAAGTAATTTTCCGAGGCCACACACCCGTGCGGCCAGCCCAAGCAGCCTGGCTGTGACGGCCGGGTCCGAGCTGCGGGCCTGAGTGCTCTTGGTGAGGAGGACGAAAGAGACGGGAAATGCGAAGGACTCACTGTCTCTGGATACTTTCGGAGTCTCTGGTGGATTCAGCACATTAGCGGGGACCGTGACAGGCTCTCTCCAAGGTTCCAGCTAAGGTGCGGCTGCCTACCGGTGGCTCTCAGTCGGCGTCTTCTCTCAGGTAACCCCCGTGCAGCAACCGCGGCCTTGACTCAAAACCTGTGACGGTGGCATTTCAGGCGGCGAGCGGGGAGCACGCGCCAGCCCGGCCAGCCGTCCCCTGGAGGGGGTTTCCGCCCCGGCCGAGGCCGAAGCCAGCTCCCCCTGCCCCTGGTGGCTGCGGGCTTCTCGGCAGAGGCCGCCGTGTCCCAGCCTCGGAAGAGGGCTGGTGTTCGGAGAACTCTGTCCGGGAAAAAGCAAACCCATTTCTTGAGGAGCTGCAGCAATAAGAGCCCTCCTCTCTGCCCGGAAGATGGAAGAATCCGCTCTGAGACAAGAACGTCCTCAGGAAGTCCTGAGTCTGATCTTCCCGGCCCTTGCTCCTCTTCCGAAGGAGGGCCGTCGTGGCCGCTGACCCTGGTCCGGCCACCCCTCACCACCTGGGGGCCCCCCCTGGTGGCAGCCGCTGCGTCTCAGTCCTGGGCTGTTCTGGCCAGTCCCCTGGTCTGCCTGCTCTACCAAGAGGCTCATCGGGTCACTGATCTGGGGCTGGGCTGGGACGTCAGCTGTCCCCTGGGGGCGGGTAGCAGAGGCCACAGGCCACCTTTCGAGGCAGCAGAACCTGATTCCAACCCCAGCTCCTCTCTCTCTGGAACCCTGGCTACATATTGTCAGGTCTGGGGAAACCTCAGTCACTTCGGCCTAACGTTTATTTTTTTGCCCCACACGCCTCATGTTTTCCTCCTCGGACTCCAATTACACGTCCCTTAGACAGTTCCAGATTGTCCCAAAGGTCCCTGAGGCCCTTTTCACTTCTCTGCACTCTTTTTTTTTTTTGTCTCCTCGTTCCTCGTATCGAGTAATTTCTATTGTTCCGGCTTCAAGGTCACTGGGCCTT
Source organism: Paguma larvata (assembly GCA_030068075.1). Classification (NCBI taxonomy): domain Eukaryota; kingdom Metazoa; phylum Chordata; class Mammalia; order Carnivora; family Viverridae; genus Paguma; species Paguma larvata. The sequence continues at coordinate 18,298,264 of CM057833.1, read as the reverse complement.
CCTCCAGTCCGCTTTGAAGCCCATCTAGTGAAGTTTTCATTTCGGTGACTGCCCTTTTCAGTTCTAGCACTTCCGTTTGGTCCTTTAAAAATTAGTTTTAATCTCTCTGCTGAGTTCGGGTTGTGTTTTCCCGTTTCTCTGCGTGTCCTATCATTTCTTGCTGCACGCTATGATGGACGATTCTTCGTAGAGACACCGCGTTCTTTTCTCTTCCTCCGAAGGTTGCTGGTTCGTGTTCCATTAGGTGGTTCGATAGCTGGCCTATCACCTTGAACTTGTGTGGGCTTGGTTTTACATTTCGTTAGGGTGGACTAGGGGGCGGGGGAAGCCGAAGGGTTTTTCCAAGCCCCTCGAATGTGCCGGGACTCAACCTCTAGATTCTTTCTTCCGTGTGGCTCTTGTCCAGGCTTGTTTTAAGTTTTGGCAGAGCGAGTCTAGAGTGGCCTCACCCAAGAGCAAGGTTTCTTATCCTTGGCACTAATGACATCTCGGGCTGGCAACTCTCTGTTGTGGGGGCTGTCCTGGGCACTGTACGGGACGCGAGGCAGCACCCCGGGCCTCTACCCACTGGATGCCAGTAGCAACCCCCACTGTCTTGACCATCAGAAGTGTCTCTAGATGTTGCCACATGTCCTCGGGGCAAGGGAGGGGGGAAAGGCAAAGTCGCTCCTGGTTAACAACCAGTGCTCTTGCGGCTAGTCTTACTCCGAGATATTGGCCAAGAACCTCCCATTAACAAAGTGCCTCAAATACATTTGACCTTCTCCTCGAACGAGGTGACCCGCCCGTCACTCAGGGCCCTTGACTGGGCTGAGAGAAGAACCCATGTTCCCCTTGCGCGCCCACCGCCGAAGTCCGCTACACGTTCATACACGTGAAAGTAAACCTGGGAGCGACCTTGGGAAATGAATCGCAAATTACAGCATAATTTTTTAGGGCGTTGAATTTGTTGTAGGGAAATATTTTAAACAGGCCTCCATATTCGCGACTTGGGGTCGGCGCTTTCTTCCACGTTTGAATACGATTAGCCTCCCCCGAATGGCGATGGCCAGGGCCTCTCTGGTCTGTGAGGCCCAGCGTATATTCTCTCCCCGGTCTCCTTGGTCTGTTTTCCGGCATGTTCCTGCTGATGGTTTCCTGCCGTCTTTCCAAGGAGGTATCTCCCTTCCTCCCTCTCCCTTTTCGATTTCTCTCTTCTGTCCCACAGGAAGAGCCTAGGGCCCAGTGTCAGGTGGGAGGGGGTGGGCTCTGATGAGCCGGGGGTGGGGGTGGGGGGGGGGCTGGTGCAGCGGGAGGCTGCGGAGGGAACTTGCTTCAGGCCTGCTCTGGGCTGAGATGTCGGCAGGAAATTTGGAGGAAGGAAGTAGTAGTTGGGCTGCTGTCTACACCTTGCTGGGGCTTAACCCCAAACCACACTGGTTTTCTCTATGCAGCGTCTTGGCAACTTAGAGATGAAATACGGTTAAAAAGAAACGGCGGCTCAAGATAAGTGAGGGCCCCGCAGGACGACGCGAGGGTGCTTTACACGAACCCAGATCTTCCCGCCACACCAGGGCCCCCAGAGTGACCTCGCGACAGCCATCGTCACCCCCGGGGGACGATAATCGGGGAGGCGTTGGAAGGCGGCAGCGGGGGCGTGCGGCTTTTGCATCGTTTTCCGAAAAGGGGAATAGGTGGGTTCCTGGAAATCACTGACCGACCATGAGGCCCTGCCTCGTGCCGCCGTCATGTTCTAGAACAAGCCAGGGAGCGGCAGCTACAAGCGATGACCGCTGGGAACAAAGCCCTGTCAAGCTAGCTTCATTTGCCATTTGACCCGCTGTGCACATGTTGGCACCGGCAGGCGGAGCGTGACCGAACCACCACCCCCAGGTTTCGCCCCACCAGGAGCCCTTCCTGCCGGGGTCCCCAAGCTCTCGCCGGGCCCCGGGTTGGTGTCCGTCCCTCCGGCCCTCACGTCCTCACGCTCCTCCCTCCCTCTCCCTGCCGATGACTCTGGACCTTCACCCCTGTCGTTCCCTGCTCCCGGCAGACGGGTCCCCTCGAGTGTTCCCTAGCCAACTCCTCCTCCTTCCTCCCGACTCAGTTTAAATATTACTCCTCCAGGGAGGCCACGGCACGTGTGGAGGGCACGCAGCAGGTACACGAGGAATCGGTGCGGAAGGAGTAAAATGAAGTCCTCGGAGCTCATCTTGGCCTGGGTCCTGAGGCGTGGTTGAAGGACCTGTGGATGGTTAGCCTGGAAAAGAGAAGGTTCTGAGGGAGGCTGTCGCTCGGTGGACAGGCGTTACAGTTACAGACATTGTGAAATAGAGCAGAACCAGGGGCGCCCGGGGGGCTCACTTGTTAAGCGTCTGACTTCAGCTCAGGTCATGATCTCACGGTTCGTGAGTTCGAGTCCCACATCAGGCTCGAGTCCCGCTTTGGGTGAGCCCCACCTTTCTCTCTCTCTCTCTCTCTTGCACCTCGCTCATTTGCTGTCTCTCTCTCTCTCTCTTTCAAAAAGGAGAGCAGAACCAGGAGCTGCAGAGAGAAGCAGGTTTTTGCTTTCTCTAAGGGAAGCCCATTTGTGCTGGCTGCCTAGTCCTTCTTTCTGTAACAGAACCTGTTTTTCTCAAGGTAACCCTGTGTCTTCACAAGGTCACGTTTCCACTCTGTTATGCAGTAAGTGTGGCCGTGTGACTCAACCAGGGGAAGCTGTCAAGTGGGACTTCGAGGAAATCTCTTACAGAGGCTTCGGATAATGGGCGTGTGGCATTTTCACCCTTCCCCGCCTTCCTTTTTCACACCTAGAGTTACAGACCTGATGGCTGGAGCACCAGCAGCTATTTTGGGAAAGGGAGAACCCATGAGAATGGAAGCCATGCGCTAAGGATCGTGGAGGAGAAAGAAGGCTCTGGAGGCGGAGAGGAGGTTGCAGAACCTCCACACCTACTCCAGGGCTTCCTTCCCGACTTTCATGAGAGGTAAACCTTTCCTTTATCTATCGGGTTTTATTTATTTGTCCTAACAGATGCACCCGATGCTTCTCTCCAGCGCCGACGAGGGTCTCCATGTTCAGGTGCATTTAGGGAAGGGCCATCCCTCAGCCTTTTGCTCCGTGGCCTTAGACATCCCTGCTGCCAGCTACCCCCGAGCCTTCCCTTTGGCTTCCTCCTCTCTTGCCACCCTCTTTGCCCCACACCGGACGCTACCGCCTGCCGTCGCCCTTGCGAAGCTGCTCCCGCATACGGCTGCGGGGTACAGCAGGCGTTTCCTGAAGGCTGGGGGTAACGCCGGGTCACTGCGGCACAGAGCGGGGCCCAGTTTCAAAATCAATGCCAGATATCATGTTTCTAGAAACGTCTTGGCCACACCCCACCACCGGAGGTTCCTTGCTTGTGCCGTTTTTCCTTTGATTCCCAAAGACAGTCTTTCTCCTGCTTCCCCCCCACCCCTCGTCTCCAGCTGCTGGCCGGCAGCCCCCAGATTCGGCTCCCCTCCTGCTCCTGTGCAGAGCAGGTAGGCCCTGGGCCTCCCCTGTACGCAGCCACTGGCTGCTGACCTTCATCCACAGATGGCGTTACATGAAATTATACCTTTTCTTTAATCTCGGATCAAATTCTTAGATAAGGCCCACTCCCCCTGATCAAAGCACGCCCTGGGGCTGGCGCCTTGGGGCTGTTCCTTTGTGGACGCACAGAACCCGCGGCTCCCACGTGGGGTCCAGGAATCCGATTCGGAATGAGCTCCCTGGGTCGGGGAGGGCAGTAACCGAGGCCCAGAGAAGGGCAACGATGAGCTGAAGGTCCCACGGCTGGTGACCGGCAAAGCCCGGAGTAGGTCTCAGAGTGGCTGAGGCCTCTTCCAGGCGTCTTCAATGACCCCGCGCTACAGCTTGGATCCCGGGTGGCCGCTCATCTGTACGAACCCAGCGGGCCTGCTCCCTCAAGGGCCACGGCCTGCTCTAACCGCAGCAGCGTCAGACGAAAGCTCAGGGGCTCATTGGGGCCCCTCCGAGAGTAGAAGCCGTCGGCCCTGTGGCGAGGGAAGGTACGCGGACGTCTTCCTGGCCCAGAGGGGAAACGGAGGCACAAAGAAAGAGACCGACTTTGATCATCATTTGCGAACGTGCTACCTTCTGAAAGGTCAGGTCAGGGCGGCAGCTCCCTGTGAGCCACCCTGGCTGGACGGAAGGTTCTAGAACTGTTCCGGTTCACGTTCAGGAACAAAACCTAAAGGAGGAGTTGGAGCTCGATGCACAGAACGATAACAGAAGTGTACTTCCATCTGTCACAGCTTCTCTTTGGTAGTGGAGTCACAGCGGGCTTTCTTTCCCTGTGTTTCCCGAGCTTTCTGTGCGGACAGACCTCATTTCATTAGCTGGCCTTATTGTGCCTTGAGATACTATGGTTTTTATGAATTGAAGGTTTGCAGCCACACTGCGTGGAGCATTTGCTCACGCCGCCGTGCTGCAGCTTGCTAACTCTCGCGGTATTTCAAACTTTCCCGTTATTATCTTACTCATTATGGCAATTCGTGGTCAGTGGTTTCTTTCTTGTTCTTTTAAGTTTTTATTTATTTTGAGAGAGATAGAGAGCATGAATGGGAGAGGGGCAGAGAGAGAGGGAGAGAGAGAGAATCCCAAGCAGGCTCTGCGCTGTCGGTGCAGAGGCCTCATGTGGGCCTCGAACCCATGAACTGTGAGATCATGACCTGAGCTGAAATCAAGAGTTGGACGCTTAACCCACGGAGCCACCCCGGTGGCCCTGGTCAGTGGTTTCCTGAGATGGAACCTCCTCCTGGCGAAGATGCCGTGAAGATGGTTGAAACGACCGTGAAGGATTTGGAACATTCCATAGAATGAGTCGATAAAGCAGAGACAGGGTTTGAGAGGATCGACTCCACTTTTGAAAGAAGGCCTGCTGTGTAAAATACTATCAACAGCATCGCACGTTACAGAGAAATAATTCACGGAAGAAAACTCCATCAATGGGACAAACTTCACTGTTGTCTTACTCTAAGAAATTGCCCAGCCACCCCAGGCTTGAGCACCCCCCGCCCTGATCAGCCAGCGGCCATTAGCACTGAGGCAAGACCCTCCACCCAGAAACAGGTTACAACTCCCTGAAAGCTCAGATGACGGTTAGCATTTTTTAGCAACAAAGTATTTTTCATTGAAGTCTGCACACTTTTCAGACTTAACTGCTATTGCACCCTTAATAGACTACGGTACCGTGTCCTTAACTTCATAAGCTCTGGGGATCTCCAGAATTCATTCGACTTGCTTTATCGTGATATTTGTTTCATTGCCGTGGTCTGGAACCGAACCTGCGGTATCTCCCAGGTGTGGTTGTATTACTCATAATAAGTTATATTTGTATTTAGGGTCAAAGGGAGAAAGTCATTTCCAGGGCCAGCAGGAATACTAGGGGAGTCATGCTTCAGAGGTGTCATGCCCCGTCTCCCGCTCTGTGGCTGGCGTCGGTGGCCTTCCCTCTGCCTCTGGGACAGGTGGCCCAGTCAGGTTCCTTCCTGTTTCCTAGAATACCAAGGAGGCCCTGCCCTCTGGGGACCCTGGCACCTCCTGGCGCCTCGGTGCTTAACCTTGAGATTGGAGTCGCAAGCGTTTTGCTTATTGGATTTGGGTACAGACCATCTGGCCATTTGAATCTGAGCATGCCCCGCTGGGGATGGACACGTTTCTTTTCGTTTTATTAACGTTTATTCATTTCAAGAGACAGAGTCAGGGTGCAAGTGGGGATAGGGGAGAGAGAGAGGGAGGCACAGAATCCGAAGCAGGCTCCAGGCTCTGAACTGTCAGCACAGAGCCTGACGCAGGGCTCGAAGTCACAAAATGCAAGATCATGACCTGAGCTCAAGCTGGATGCTTAACCGACTGACCCCCCAGGCGCACCCGGATGGACACATTTCTGATGATGGGCAGATAGATGGGGAGCTGGATCTAGTTCAAGAAATATCTACAATCGGCATGGTATCTGTGGCTGGAAAAGATGAGGGAGGGCTCCACCACACAGGGGCGTTTCGCCTTACGGTCACTCATGCTTAACGTCTCGAGGCTAATTCCACCCCCACTCCCACCCCCACCCCACCCCCAGTCAGAGTCAACCCAGAGATCGTAGGCTCAAGGGTTGGGAGGGGTCGTGTTTCTGTTTGCATCTGTGCAACGCTGGGCGAATCACTTAACCTCTCTCGGCCTCAGTTTCCTCACCATCGAAGTCACGGGGCAGAGGAAACGATCGCTGAGTTGCTGCCGTGGCTGACGCTCTGGAATCCTCTCCGGCCCCCGGTGGGCCTTGCTAAGAGCGGGCGCCCCAGGGAAACATGGGAGTGTTCCCGGACAGATTACATCTATCCCGGCGGCCGGCCCCGATGGGGGTGGGGGAGGGAGACAGGAGGACCCTAGCTGTGCCGGCAGCCCAACCTTTTAATCAGGGCTCTTCGGGGTGGTGTAGGCAGGGGACGGGGCAGGGCTCTGTGGAGGCGCTCGGGCACTGTGGTCCCCAGAAGGTTGATTCTCTGTTTTTTCAAGAATCCAAATTCCGGAGCTCGGGTTTGGACAGCCCCGAATGGCACTCACGAGGAGTGACCGTAGGACCGTGAGCAAGTTACCTTCCCTCTCTGGGCCTTGCCCCTCATCCGTTCGAAGAACGGCTGGGCCTCTCTCTCTCCTAAGGTCTCCCCACGCTCTGCTGCCCACAGGCCTTGCACGTGACAATGACCAAGCAACTGCAGTAGCCGTCGTGGCCGCCACCTTCCAAGAAGGGGCCATGGGCCAGGCGCCCCGCACCTGCCCGGCCTCAGGGCTCAATATCCAGAGGTGGAGACTGAGGCTCGGAGGCCACACGCAGAAGTCACTCGCTCAGATTAAGCCGCTGGCTGGAGGCAGAGCTGGGGCTCGGACCCTGGTGTCCTGTGCCGGGAGCCTGCCTTCTTTCCTGCATTGCCGTCCCACGCCCCGGGCCGTCACGACGCCCTCCGGCCATCCGGGCGTCTCTTCTCTCCCTCCTTGTTCCCGTCGCCTCCTCCGTCCTGCCTCCCGTCCTCCCCTCCGGGTCTCCCCAGCTGTCCGGCCCCAGCTCTGCCAGGGTCTCTACCAGCGTCTCCGGTGTCCACTTAGCCGGGAAGACGCTCCGGCCCACCGTGCTCGCTCCGCCTGCCCAGCGGCAGCCCTGCCCGCTCCGGGGCCTTTCTGGCTTGCAACCAGTTGCTACGGAGAAACCCTGAGCTCGATTTTTCTGACCACCCGATGGCCACCGTTACCTCCACTTAATAAATTGCACGGGAGCCATGGGTGGTCGCCGGCAGAGGCCTGCACGGGCCGAGCTGGAAATTAAAAGCAGCGGCCAGGAGTGGGTTTGAAGGCAGCAACAGGAGCCATGAATATTTTACAAGAAACCGGAATTATTAATGTTTCAATAAAAAACAAAACCCCAGTGTCCATGTGAAGATTACATGTGACTTAAAGCCTTCGGAAAACTGCTGCGGTCCCTCCTCGCTCTCTCTTAAACCGCTCAGTGAGGCTTCGCTTAAACCATCCCCATCTCGCCAACCCTCAACCCACCGGCTCTAAACGGGGGCGGGGAGGGCCGCATCCGCCCCGCTAATTAGCGCGGCCCCCGCCTTCCTTCGGGGCTACGGGCGACCAGAGAAATATTTCTGGAAGACTATTTACGAACTTCCCCATAACCATCAATCATACGGCTACGGAGGAACGGAGCAAGATTTCTTACCTCAAGGAGCCTCTAATGCAAAAAGGCTATTTACTGGGCACGGACGGGGGCTGAGATTCTGATGCCATTACTAGAGAATACATAATAGCATCAATAATTAAGTATAAATTGGATTTAATATTTTATGCTGGCGACATGTAATTTACACTCTACCCGAGAAATCAAAGGTCATGTCTGAAATAAATGAGTGCGGGGTCGAGCCTCCAGTGGAATTAGCACTTTCGCCCTCCCGGTGTCTGGAGTTGATGACAAAGAACAGGAGAGGCGTGCCGGGCCGTAGGGAGGGCTGGGGGGGGGGCGGTCTGGGAACCTTAGGGAGACGCCGGCCTCCCGAGTGCCCAGTGTGACTCCCTGAAAGCGGCCTCAGGCCTCCCTGGGGTGGGTCGATGTTTCTAGAAGCTGTGGGGTGGGGTCAGGGGGGCGCAGGAGGCACCGGAGCGCTGGTGTTGGAGAGGTCCAACGCAGAGGCAAGTCCGCCCCTGAGGCGGACGGGCAAGGTGGGGTGGTGGCCCTGGAGAGCAGGCGGGGCCCTGAGGGGAAACTGAGGCTCAGAAAAGGGAAAGGGGTTCCCCAGAGCCATGCAGTGATTCAGTGGCAGGGCCACGACAGGACCCCGGGGCTCCTGGCTCCCAGCGTGTGTCAGAACCACTCGGGCCACTGGGATGGGGGTGGAGTCACGGCCCCAGACCTCTGGGTGTGTGTCCACTTCTCTGCTGGAGACACCAACCCTGGCCCACGCTGGCGCCTGGCTCTGTCCCGTGCGGTTCTCAGAACTGTTCGGCCACGGCCAGGGAGTGAGGCGGGGAGGCTCGGTCTCCGAGGTGGAGGCTGGGGCCCAGGCTGGAATCGTGAGGCGAGGGGGATGGTAAGGCAGGGATGCCCCCCGCGAGGGGGGCTGCAGATCTGGGTCGCCGTCAGGCAATCAACAAGCCAAGCATGTGTGTTCGCTAAACCCCTTCCTAGCTTCCTTCTGCCCCAGGAGACAAGCCAGGGGCCTCATCCCGCCCGGCAGAGCCCTTCGCCGTCTGGCACCTGCTCGCCCCTTCCTCTCCGTCTCCCGCCTCACTCCTGCATGCACCCCGAGCTCCGGCGACACCGAATCCAGCAATGTCCCTGTGGGCCACACTCGTCTCCCTCCGGGTCCTTGCCCCGCCCCTCCCCTCTGCCTCGGACACCCTCACCTAGATACCCACACGGCCCCCTCTCTGGTCTCTGCCTGAGGCTCCCTCCTGAGCAGCCCCTGCCCATCCTGCCCCACCCCCATCCGCCGCGCCCCGCTCCCCCTTCCTCCCTTCTGCTCGCCGACACCTGCATTTTATCCTCCCACAGGTCGCCTGCGTGTCTCCCCTCATTGGAATGCCAGCTCGGGAACCGCATTCGGTCTGCTCACCGCAATTTCCGCAGTGCCTAGAGCCGTGCTTGGCTTACAGTATGTGCTCAATTAATATTCGCCGGCTGGAAGGATGAAACGCGGGTTCACGCCAAGTCATCTTCTATGTCTTCGCACAGGCCGTCATCTCCACCAGGGAAGTCTGACTCGCCCTCCTGGCTCCCCCCGAGCCCCCCACCGCTCTGAGGTGAGTCAGGTGCTTCCTCAGCACCCCACAGGACCTCATTCTAGTGCTGTTCTCGGGGGTTCTATCTGTTTTCTTGTCTGCCCCCTGCCCATGCTCTGGTCTCTGAGGCCTCCTCAGGGCCAGTGCAGGCCCGCATGCCATAGGCGCTCACTGAGTGAGTGCTGGGTAGACGCATGGATGTACTGGCCCCAGACAGGTGGGCGCCCCTGCTGGCTGAGTCCAGTGAGAAGCCCCGGGCTCAGGGGTTGGTGATGTCGCCGGCGCCTGCCAGCCTCGTGGGCCCAGAGCAGGGTGGGCAAGGCAGAAGCCGGACGTGGAAAAGCAAGAGAAGAGCCCAGCCTGGTGGTAAATATTTATTGAAGTGAATTAACCAGGAGGCAGGGAAGGGACTTTCTGCCCCAGGGGCCTCCAAGCCGTGCGTTCAGCGGAGGCCGCTCAGCCAGGCTGTGGGCTTCCGCCTGGTGCTTTGTCCGTCTGGAGAGAGGGCTCCATCCTGAGGGGGGTGGGGACAGTCTGGCCATGGGACGCGGAGGCCGAGTTTGCCACCCCGAGGTCTCTGATCTTGTCTGGAGCCCAGACCGCTGGCCAGGGCCATGAACAAGCTGTCAGGCTGGCATTGGTCCCTGGACTTACTCCTTTTAAAGCAGACGCCATCTTGGGGCGCCTGGGTGGCTCGGTAGGTTGAGCGTCCGGCTTTGGCTCAGGTCACGGTCTCCCCGTTCATGGGTTCGAGCCCTTCGTCGGGCTGTGCGACGCCGGCGCGGAGCTGGGATTCTCTCCCTCCTCTCTCTCTGCCCCTCCCCCATTCACGCGGGCCCTCTCTCTCTCAACATAAATAAATAAACTCAAAAAAAATAAATAAATAAAGCCGACACCATCAGACCCTCTCTACCGTGCGCAGGGCCTGCCTGCTCTCCACCTTTCATAACCGGCGTCTGCACCCCATGGCACACGCGAGGAGACTGTGGCTCAGAGAGGCCGAGAAAGCTGCCCCAAGAGGCACAGCTAGTGAGGGGCAGAGCCAGGACGGGACCTAGGCTGCTCTCCACGGGCCAGTCTCCTCTCCTCAGCCGGCCCCAGGAGAGAGAGAGGAGGCAGCCCGGGGAGGGGACGCCAGGGAGATCTGCTCCAAATTTCGGTCCTCCCCATGCCGGCTGTGTCGTGTTGGGCAAGTCACTCACCCTCTCTGGACTCCTTTTGCTCCTCTGTAAAATCAGGCTCAAGACCCCGAACTGGCAGGACTGTCACAGGAATGCCTGGGAGACGCTGGCCTGTGGCAGACGGGTCCGTGGGCGTAGGCTTTGTACTGCCCGAGCTGGTTGGTGAGGATTGTCGTCAGGAGTCTGCTGCAGCAGAGGACAGGAGAGAGAGGGACTGTGGGCGGCAGGCCCTCCTTACCTCGCCACGCGCTGTGGTTGTCTATTTCTGCATAAAATATTCTCCCAAACTCAGGGATTTAAGGCAGCGACATTTTTTAACGATCTCTCTGTTCTGAGAGTTCACTGGGCTCGGCTAGGAGGTTCTTCCTCGGGTTTCTCACATGGCTGTGGTCCTACAGGACCCCAGCGGGTGGGCCTGTTGGCTAGACGACCACCGTGGGCTCCATGTGGCCTGGGCTCCAGGAGGGGAGATCTCCAGAGGGCCAATGGCAGCCGTGTGGCCCTTCATGACCTGGCCTCCGAAGCCACACAGTGTCACCTCCCCTGTCATCCCTGGCCCAGCCGGATCAACAGAGGGAACATGGGGGGTCGTTATCACCACCGCCCCGGACGGGATGGAAATCGTCATGGCGGCCATGTCTGGAAAATTCAGTGTGTCTCACTGCGTGGGTTCTGCGGCCCTGGAAAGTTCACATAAAAGGAGCTTTGATGTTCTGTTTGCTTTTTCTCCCACATCTGGGAGATCCATGTTTACCAAATTGCTTTTCTTCGTTGGCGACTGTGGCAGCCGCTGGTCCAGACTGGCCCGCAGCGAGAGAATCACAGCTTTGAGGACCGGGGGTAAACCGAGGCCCCAGGGCCTTGCACAGGACCGACGCAGAGAAAGTGGTTGGCAAGCTCCGGCCGGCTGGCATCTCGGAGCACGCGTGTGAACTGCCCGGAGTTCCCGAGCGCGCAGGAGAAGACGTGTGTCCGGACGCAGAGGGGTCCCGGACCTGCGGTCTCCAGCACGGCGAGGTCGGAGGCGTGCACAGCAGGCCATCTGGAAAACCAGGAGCAGAGTCCGGGTCTCCTGTCGTCTGGCTGGGGGCTGCTTCCAGAACATTGGGCAGCCCATGAATCTGCAGAAGTTCCGGGTGGAGAAGTAGCTCTGACAGCGGAGACAGACCTTCCTTCCGTGGCTAATTCCCTGCTCCACCAGGTAGGGGTAGGGCGGGGACGGAGAGGCGTCTGCGTTCTCTACCTTGATTCTGGACGGGCCCGTGACTCTGGCCCTTCGCCTCACCTGTAATTGAAGGCCAGAGTCCTTGTTAATATCTTTGTCGGCTTTGACCAGCCGCAAAATCAGAGCCTCCGCCCGCGCTTGGGGCTTAGGAAGGAGACGGCCTCAGACCCCTCAAGTGTCATTTCCCAAAGAGTGTTCCCCGGAACCCTAGGCCCTGGGCGATACTGAGGTTCTGTAAAGGGAAGGGTTCTGTAATCAGATAAGTCTGGGAAACGAATTCGAGAAACTCGAACTCTAGTACAGAACTTCTCAGAGCGTTTACCAGCCTTGTAACTCTCCAAGAGGGAACGGGCATTTGCGGCGCCTCCCGAGCTTACCCGACTGGCGAACTGCCCCTCCCCCCTCTTGTGTTCTAGGAAGCATTTTGAGAGACCGATGTTTCCTGGACTACATTTTGGGAAACGGTGTTCTGGAGCCGCTTAGATGTTCACGAGGGTAAGTTTTAAATAGCAAAGGGAAAGCGGCCAGAACTGTGGCGTGTCAGGTGTGATCCAGGGGACCAGGGGTCCCCAGGGGTGCCTCACCGAATCTGTCTGCCCCCGAGGTAAAGCCCGGGCAGGCGGTCCTTACAGGGCGTCGCCGGCCTCAGAGAGACACCCACGGACTTGTTCTGGGGCAGGAGCCTGAGACCAGGAGGGGCCGATTTCCCCAACCAGGCCTCCTTCCCTGCTTCCTGTTGGGTGACATCAACACTCCCTCGGGCCCTGGGCCTTGGGGAGCCAGAGGGGCAGGCAGGCCCGAGGCCTGGGCTCTGGTGGCTCCTCCCCTCGCCTGGCCTGCGGGCTAATGTCGCCTTAATGCTGCGGTCAGGCGGCCACGTGGCTGGGCTCCCTGGGCGGGCAGGGCCGCGTAATGGACGGCCCAGACCCGCCCGCTGACGGCTCCATTAAATGTGGTCGATTTTTTTTTTTTTTTTCTTTTTCCCGGTGTTTTAAGCTGAGTGTCTCTGGGCAGGCATTCAAAGCCCGGTTCCAGAGCTAATCTCAGAGGCCGGGCAGGAGCAGGCCCGGCTGCATTAAATGGCTAAATCTGGCGCAGGGTGGGCGGAGCTCACTTGAGGAAAGAATAGCATCACTGTGGCCTTGGACGTCGGTCATCGGGCTGGCTGCTCTCCCTGTCCTTCAGGCCATCAGAGGGAGTCGCCGGGCAGGGTCAGTGTGCCGGGGAGTGGTCCCGGGTGAAGACGTTGAGTTGGGGGCTCTGTGTCTTTGCTGCGCGTTCCCCCCGACGATTGCCGACCCTCTCTGTGCGTTGGTTTTTGTACTAGGATTCTCTCCTCTGTAGGCTTTTCTACAGGATGGGATTCAGGAGGGTTGGAGAGCTGCACCGTCTTCGGAGCTGAAAGAGACCGGGGGTGCCCGGGTGGCTCCGTCGGTTAAGCGTCCAACTTCAGCTCAGGTCACGCTCTCATGGGTCGTGGGTTCGAGCCCTGCATTGAGCTCTGTGCTGACAGCTTGGAGCCTGGAGCCTGCTTCGGATTCTGTGTCTCCCTCTCTCTCTGCCCCTCCCCTGCTCGTGCTTTGTCTGTCTCTGTCTCTCAAAAATAATGTTAAAGAAAAATTAAAGAAAAGAAAGATACCAGGATATCGGGGTTGGGGGGGAGCTTGAAGGTTCCCGAGGCCTGAGAAGAAAGTCCAGGCCAGCCCGTGGGGTACAGGAACCAAAGCTCGGTGGGGGTCTAGGCAGGCAGTGGCCATATTAATTCAAAGAGGAGGGGCAGGATGGCCGTGATAGGGAGCTGGGGGCAGGAGAGATCCAGGCATTGGGGCCAGAGGCTTTTTGGCGTCACGCAATCTGAGCTCCCCTCTTTCTGGGGCTAGGACCCCTGAGCGGGGTAGGCTAGAAGCTCAACCGTGTGGTAGGTAAGGGGGAGGGGCAGAGCACAGGTCAGGACGTGGTGGGAAACACCTGTTGCTGAGCTCTGGTCGGGGGCTGGGCCGCTGCGGTCCCCCTCCCCACGCCAGAGCACTTGCTAGGAAGCCATGGGCGTCCGGCTGGGTGGGGGGCGTGGGGCTGAGACAAGGCAGGCCTGAGGACGGACGCCGCCACAGAGGAGCCAGGAAAGCCCTCAGAGGTAAAATGCAGTCCTTGTTGGGGAAAGTGGGGCTCAGGGCAGGAGAGGGGCTTGCCGAGGTTTGCGCAGGAGCAGAGCTGGGGCTACAAGCCAGGTCTCTGACGCCCCGTCACGTCCATTCTCTGCTAGATGTGGAGCTGGGGGGGGGGCGTGTCTCGCTCAGCTCCACTCCCCTCCCTGCCCGCCTGCACTTGGCCCGCAGCCTCCAGCCTAACGGAGGATCTATCGCTCCAGGTCCCTGGATGCGTGACCTTGCTATCGCCCAAGGTGGGGCAGGGTTGCCTGGAGGTGTGGGAATAAGGCTGACAGGGGATGGGCAATCGAATTTCTAACCCGGTCTTAGCCGCCAGCTTGCTGAGCGCCCTCGGTCCTCTCTCTGAGTCCTGGTGCTTGCGTGGCAAAATGGGAGCCATCGGCCGACCTCGGGGGATACCTCCTGTAGTGGGATTTGGGTTCTCTGCAGGGCTTTGGGGGCCAGTGTCCTGCCTGTCCCCCACACCTGTCCCCCATGCCTGTCCCCCACACCTGTCCCCACACCTGTCCCCCATACCTGTCCCCACACCTGTCCCCCACACCTGTCCCCCACACCTGTCCCCACACCTGTCCCCACACCTGTCCCCACACCTGTCCCCCACACCTGTCCCCCATGTCTGTCCTCCACACCTGTCCCCATGCCTGTCCCCCACACCTGTCCCCCACACCTGTCCCCACACCTGTCCCCCACACCTGTCCCCCACACCTGTCCCCACACCTGTCCCCGACACCTGTCCGGCCTCACCACGTGTCCTCTCCGGGCCCCTACTCTTGGATTCACTGTGAATCCTTCTTCCTCCTCCCAGTGGCAACCCTGAACTACACGCCCTCTGAGCTACTATTGAACGCCGACTGTATGCTCCACCGCCACTCGCTGGGCTTTTGCCATCAGAGGACCCACAATTCACTTGGGGACACTGAGGGGGCAGGACACGTGCCCTTAGTGAGGGGTTGCGCTACTGTCCCGTCGCTGCTGTGACAGCCTCTTAACTGGCTTTAAACCACCCAAACCTATTATCTTACAGTCCTGTAAGTCAGAGGACTCACTGGGCTAGGATCCAGGGGTCGGCCTGGCTGCATTCCCTCTGGAGGCTGTAGGGGAGACTCTTTCCTTGCTTTTTCCAGCTTCCGGAGGCCGCCAGTGTTCCTTGGCTCATGACCTCTTTCCTCCGCATTTAAGCCACTAGCCTAGCATCTTCTAATCTCTCTCTCTCCCTCTCTCTCTCTCTCTGGCTCTGACACTCCTGCCTCCCTCATCCGGATGGGCCCAAAGCAATCACCAGGGAGAATCCAACACACTCCTGGCGTGTCAGCCCTGCACTTAAGCGTCCCTGCAAAGTCCCCTTCACAACACGGACTTGGGCGATTATGACACAGGCATCTTTGGGGACCTACCCCAGATAGCAAGAGAGCCCCCGCTCGTAAAACTCTCAAGCAGCATAGACGTGCTGGCCAGGCCGTCCTCGGAGCCAGTCTTGGGTTCAAATCCCAGTTCTTCCGTCTGTGAGCTGCACGGCCGTGGCAGGCGAACGCGCCGACTGCTGAGCCTCGGTTTCCTCATCTGCGAGTCGAAGATCATAATAACATTCAAGAGCCAGTGGGTAACCCGGGTGCGGACCACAGCGCTGAGTCCAGAGTAGCTACTCAATAAATGCTCACACAGGCCTGAGGCCTTGGATGGTGTATAGCACACCTTCTGGTTCCGGGTGGACTGAAGTTCATGGGCAAGGACAAGGAGCGGATGAGGCTTGGGCGCCACCCTGTCCACCACGCAGCACCTCCGCAGGGAAGGGAGCGTGGGGAGGGGGGCTTCGTGATGCTTGTATGCGCTGAGCTGTTGGGCCAGGCTTAGCCCCTCTGGTCTCCACCCAATTCTTCCATCCACGCCGCTATTATTGGTTGAATTCCTACTGAGGTAGAGGTACGGTGGTGAGCAGGACAGACGCAGGCACTCCAAAGAAGTTTATGTTTCAGTGTGGGG
Organism: Paguma larvata; assembly: GCA_030068075.1. Taxonomy (NCBI): domain Eukaryota; kingdom Metazoa; phylum Chordata; class Mammalia; order Carnivora; family Viverridae; genus Paguma; species Paguma larvata. Next base: position 18,282,421 of record CM057833.1, on the reverse strand, counting down.
GGAGAGAACACTCAGTGTTAACGATAAAGCTATTACATTCACAGAATTCTAAACACAGAATAATTGCAGCTGGCTAAGTGTCAGGAAGGACACAAACAGGGCAACGTGAGAGAGAATAGTGGGGGCGATTGAGGAGGTCTCTCTGCCGTGACTTTTAAGCCGACTCCTATTTATGGGAAAAGGCAGGCCTGGGAAGAGCTGAGTTAAAGCGTTGACCTGGGCCAAGGGAACCGCATGTGCAAAGGCCCTGTGGTGGGAAAGAGCTTGCAAATTCAGAAGCTGGAGTGGATGGAGCAAGAATAAAAGCGGGAAATGAACTGAAGGGAAGGCGGGAGGGAGGCCGGGCCAGATCGGGCAGGAATTTGGACTTTATTCTAAGGTAAGGGTGGGGAATTTAAAACAGGAGAATATGATGATTTGGTTTATATTTTTATAGTTCATTCTATCTGCTTAACTGAAGATGCAAGGGGCAAGGTGGGAGGCGGGGGTAGATTATATATCGTCCTCCATTATTCCCTTCTCTTTTCTGCGGAGGGTCAGACCTTGCTAACTCCTTGACATCAGGTCTGGTCATATGACTTGCTCTGGCCAATAAAACCGGAGTAGAAGCGACACTTGCCACTTTGGGGCAGAAGCTGTAAGGCCTCGTGTGACTCGCAACGTCTCGTTTCCTTTCTCCGAAACAACTTGTAATATTCTAGAAGGAGGCTGCTTCATCTGCCCCAGTTACGAAAAGATGACGTGGATCAGAGCTGTACCTGACCAGCAAGGAACTGGCAGCGCAGCCGGAAAAGAAGCCTCCGTTCCTGTAAGCCACTGAGACGCGGAGATTATTCGTTGCCGGAGTGCTGCCTACCCCGGCCTGACTAATACAGGGATTAAGGGTACAGGCCAGGGAAATCCCCAGGAAGGCACACTGGTCAAAGGGAGAGATGAGGCGGCCGGCCCCGGGGAGGGGGCGGAAAAGGGGGGCCTTGCCTCCCATCGAGGCTGTGGGGTGTTTCCTACTAGCTGGGGGTTTAGCCCTGGCTGGGAGGCGAGGAGGGACGCGCCGACTGAGAGCGACGCTCCCTCGCTGTCTTACGATCCGCAGGAACCACAGAGCTTATTTCTTGGGCGGCAAGGGCCTTGGCCTTCTGGCTCCCCTGGGCTCTCTCTGTCACCCGGAGGTGCTGGCTGCTCAAAGCTGCACCCAGGTGTCCTGTCTCGCTTAAAGACACAGGCGTCTCTCTTTGACATCGGGGATGGCTTGCACGTGGCGTTAGGACTGAAGCCACTTCCCAAGGTTGACGAGCCCGATGGAGCCGCCACAATTCGGTTGGCCCTTTTATTCTGGGAGGAGGCAGGTCGAAGACTCTAGGGAATAAATGGTCTCAGGAAAAATCAGGGGAAAAGGAGCACAGGTCACGGCGGTAGAAGGGTCTCCTGTGCTTTCAGTACCGAGCCACAGAACCGCTGAACGTCTCCAAGTCACCTGCCAGAGGGAGAGGGCAAGACTTGGCATGCAGAGAAGGCCGGCTCCAGGACAAAGTATTCTGCTGTGGCTGGTAATCACCAAATTCACCACTTATGGAATCATCACCATAAATCAGATACTATGCCAGGTGCTTCAAACACTCTGTCTTGTTTAAGCTTTATAACAACCCAGGAGGTAACAATTACTCCTCTTAAAAGTGGCAAAGAGCAATATATGCCCGATGGAGGGTTTTAGTCATTATCAAGATTTATAAGGTGGATTGGGAGTGCCTGTACCGGTGTCACTCCCGGGCGTGTTCATGTGGCCAGTTCACAGACGGGACACTGGAGACTCAGCGGATAATGACGGTCACGGCAGCTGGCGTTCCTTGAGTGTTTAGGATGTGTCGGGTTCTGCCAGGTACACACATTATCACACACATTATCTCCTGTAATCCTCACAAGAAATCGTGGAGGGAGGTAGTGATTGTCACCCCCATTTTCCAGATGAGCCCCTGAGCCTGAGAGGCCCAATTAAATGGCCGGAAGTCAGAGGAGGAACTGGGGTTTGAGCATAGGTCTGTCAGAAAACAGTCCATCAAGTGTCTCCCGATTATTGCCTGGGTTCTAGAGCCCATGTCGGGAGCCTGGATGCAGAACACAGGGTGCGGACTGGCATCTGGTGGCCGCATTCTTGGGGACAACAAGAGGACCGCAAGGTATGACCTTACGTGTCATACAAAGAGTTTTTCTGTTTTTGTATTAAGGGGAGAGAGGGAGCGCCTGGGCGGCTCGGTCAGTTAAGCATCTAGCTCCTGGTCTCAGCTCAAGTCATGATGATGGGGCCATGGGGTTTGTGAGATTAAGCCCTGCGTCAGGCTCAGCACTGACAGCACAGAGTTTACTCGGGATTCTGTCCCCCTCGACTTGTGTACTCTCTTTCTCAAAGAAAAATCTTTGTGTTTGGGGCGCCCGAGTGGCTCTGTTGGTTAAGCATCCAACTCTTGATTTGGGCTCAGGTCATGGTCTCACGGTTCATGGGATCAAGCTCTGCATCGGGCTCTGCGCTGGCAGCACGGAGCCTGCTTGGGATTCTCGCTCTCCCTCTCTCTCTGCACCTTTCCAGCTCATGCATGCTCTCTCTCTCTCTCTGTGTCAAAATAAATAAATAAACTTTTAAAAAATAAGGAGAGAGAGAAGGTGGGGTAAAGTCTTAGAAGCAGTTGGAAGCCTTGAGGCACAAAGTGAACAGAAGAGTCCTGGAAAGGGACTCACTGGCTTTGGTTCTTATCCCAGCTCTGCCACCAAGACTCAGAGGTGTCTACAAGTCTGTGAGCAGGTGTGAGGAACCTTATGAGGGTGGACATGTGGTCATATTCCTTGCTGTGGCCTTGGGGGCCATGCAAACCTTGACTTCTCCAGCCATAGCTTGCATCTTACCCCTCCTCTCTCTGTACTGTAGCCTCAGGAGTCTTCTCTCACCTTCCTTAATGGGCCAGGTTTCCTACACCCACAGGCCCTTTGCACATGCTGTCTTTTTCTTCAGATTTTAGGTATATCATTATTTCATCAAGGAAGCATTCATGACTCTCATGATAAAGTTAAGGCCCTCCTGTTAGATGCCCTTATGGCACTTGTGGCTATGCAGTGAGTAAAAAACTGTACTCCACAAACTCAGCTGTGCGAGAAATGGAATCTTCCATATTTTTATGGTCTATGGTGTATTTGTCTTTCCTTGCGTTAATACCACACCATCTTCATTACTTTAGCTTTATAATAAGACTTGTTATCTACTGGTTTAAGTTCTTTAACTTTGCTCTTCTTCAAGATTGTCATAGCTATTTTTAACCTTTGCATTTTCATTAAAAACATTATAATTAACTTCGCAGTTTCTACCGAAAAAAGCCCACTGGGGATTTCAATTTGGATTTGAATTTCAATTTGGATTGCACCGAATCTACAGATCAATATATGGAAAAGAGATAGCTTTACAGTATTGAGCCTTCTATCCATTAACATGGTATACTCTTCCATTGATTTTAGATCTTTCATTTCTTTGGATAATGTTTTATAGTTTTCTGTGTAGAGGTCTTAACCATCTCATTTTAGATTTATTATTAGTTATGTGACTTTTTACTCTATTATAAATTATATGTTTTTAACTTTTATTTGCTAAATTTGCCAAATTATTTTAATTGTTTGTAAATTAATTTAAATTTTCTATGGACACAACCATGTTGTCTCCATCTTCTTCCTTTATAATCTTTGTGTCTTTTATTTATTTTTCTTATCTTAATGCTCTGGCTAGGATCTCTAGTACAATGTTGAATAGAAGTGGTGATTGTAGACCCAATTGCCCTATTAGCAATCTCAGAGGAAGGGTCTCCGTATTTTGCCATGAAGTACTATGTTTGCTGTGCTCTTATGTAAATACCTTTTATCAGGTTAAGAAAAAATTTTAAATATATATTTGCTAAGAGTGTTAAACATCATGAATGTGTGTTGAATTTTATCGCATGATTATTTTCACGTCTCTTGAGATGATTGTGTAATTTTTATCCTCTATTTCTGTTTTGTATTAATATGGTCAATTACAACAATTGATTTTTTCTTTTCAAAAAATTTTATTAAATCTTTAAAAATTTAATTTCTGTGTAGTTAATGTACAGTTTTTATATTAGTTTCGGGTATACAATATAGTGATTCAACAATTCTACACATTACCTGGTGCTCATCACAAGTGTACTCTTTAATCCCCATCACCTATTTCACCCATGTCCCCACTCACTTCCCCTCCGGTAACCATACATTTGTTCTCTATATTTAAGAATTTGTTTCTTGGTTTATCTCTCTCTTTTTCCCCTCTTTGTTCATTTTTGTTTCTTAAATTCCACACAGGAGTGAAATCGTATGATATTTGTCTTTCTCTGACTTATTTCACTTAGCATTATACTCTCTAGCTCCATTGATGTTGTTGTAAATGACAGGATTTCATTCTTTTTTATGAATGAATAATATTCCATCACTATGTATATATGTATACATACATATGTGCATATATATGCATATATATACATACATACATGCATGTATATATACATACATACACATATACATACAGAACATTTTCTTTATCCATTCATCTCTTGATGGACACTTGGGTTGCTTCCATAATTTGGCTGGCTATTATAAATAATGCTGCAATAAACATAGGAGTACATATATCCTTTTGAATAGTGTTTTTGTATTCTTTGGATAAATACCAGGTAGTGTGATTATTGGATCGCAATTTTTAATTTTTCGAGGCGCCTCCGTACTGTTCTCCACAATGGCAGCACCACCTTGCATTCCCACCAACAGTGCACAGGGTTTCTTTTTTCCATGTCCTTGCCAACATCTGTTCCCTGTGTATAATAATGGATATCTATCTATATATCTATCTATATTTATTTATTTTAATTTTTAAGTAATCTCGACACCCAGTGTGGGGCTCGAACTCACAACCCTGAGATCAAGAGTCACATACTCTACTGACTGAGCCAGCCAGGTGCTCCAGTAATGGATTTTTAAATGTTAAAATAAACCTTTCATTCTTGGGAAGAAAAATTCCAACTAAATTGTGAGTAAAAAATCTTCGTAGATATGGATTTGGTCTCCCTGTATTTTGGTAAGGATTTTTACATCTATCTTATTTAATCCTTAAAAGGACTCTCCAGTGAAGGTAACTATTATGATCTCTATTTTACAAATGAACAATTGAGCTTAGAGGGCTTAATTAATTAATAATGTGAGAGATTGTCCTAAAATTTTCCTTTTCTGCAATTTTTGTATCAAGGTTATGCTGGCCTTAAAAATGTGTTGAGGGGTGCCTGGGTGGCTCAGTTGGTTAAGCGGCCGACTTTGGCTCAGGTCATGATCTCACAGTCTGTGAGTTCGAGCCCTGTGTCGGGCTCTGTGCTGACGGCTCAGAGCCTGGAGCCTGCTTCAGATTCTGTTTCTCCCTCTCTCTCTGCCCTTCCCCTGCTCATACTCTGTCTCTGTGTCTCTCAAAAATAAATAAACATTGAAAAATTAAAAAAAAAAGTGTCGAAATGTCATTTAAAAATACATTCTTTGGAACAGTTTATGTAAAATTGGTATCATTTCTTCCTTATATGCATGAAAAAAATAATCAAAATTTCTGTGCCTAAAATTTTCTTTGTGATATTTTTTCATGCATATGTGTTCTTTAAAATATACAGGATGATGCAAATTTTCTACTTTTTCTTCTATCAGTTTATGTTAGTTGAGTTGTTTGAGGAATTTGTCCAGTTCCTCTAAATTATCAAATTTCTCCTTATAAAACTTTACACAATATTTTCTCATTTATTTTTAAATATTTTTAGTATCTGTAAGCTCTGTAGTGTTGTCTCCTTTTTTTCATTTCATATTTTGATTATTTATGTTTTCTCCTATAGAAAACCAGCTTCAGGAAGCTTGATTAAGGTATCCAGGGTCCTTCCAGCCTATACAACACCCAGACAGTTTTACTCTGGGTCTTGCTGCCTCCCTGGATTCTCCCTGGAAGTGAGACTTACGGATTTTTCAGAACCTATGGAACTAGCTAGTGTTCTGTTTTCCTCTGCTGATGCTTGTCCCAGGGGAAATATAGTACAGGGTCCACCTTCTCAGGAAGCCATAGTCTCGACAGCACTGTTCACTACTTCTGACCCTCCCCAAATCCCATATGCCGCTATACACATCTACATGCTCACAATTACACCAGCTCAGGAATCTTTGTATAATCTGAGGGATGGGGGAGTTTGCTTACATAACCTCTAAAATTACTCCATGACCTGAAGTTTTGATTCCCTTTTTTGAAACTCAAAAGCCAGGAAGAGACTCATATTTTCTCTTCCTGTAGTCTCATGGCTTCCTTGAACTCAGGCCAGAGCACAGGAGGGGTGAGTGGATAGAGCTGAAGCTTGGGAAGTAGGCAAGTGAGCTTGAGTGAGTCACTTAATTTCTCAGAGCCTCAGTTTCCCCAATTATAGAATGAATACAGCCTTGCTCATAGTGTAGTGATGAAGGACCAAATGAATGCTCAAAAGCAAGGACTTAAAAAATATTTATTTTATTGCGAACTCTACCATCCACTAAAAGGGTGTATAAACATATACATACCATTTAATAATTATAATATATAATTAATATAATATAATATAATATATATAAATATAATATAATGCAATTGGTACCTGTGTCCATACCACCCAGCTCAAGAAATTGCTGTACCTTTAAGACTCCATGTGGGTCTTTCTTATCTTTCTTAGAGGTAACTTATCTTCCTCCCAAAGTGGAAGAATGGGTGATTTAGGTGATGGGGATTAAGGAGTGCACAAAACAGTGCTCACGATGAGTACTAAGTGATGTATAGAATAGTTAAGTCACTATATTATACACTTGAAACTAACACAACACTGTATGTCAACTATACTGGAATTAAAAAGACAGCCCTTAGTTATGTATTTTTCTGGGATTGTCTATTTTTGAGCTTTATATAAACGAATGCTAGTCTATGTCTTTCTCTGTGACTTGCTTCTTTCTTTTATCATTACATTGCAGAATTCACCCACGCATTTGTGTGCAACTATAATTCATTCATTTTAACAGTTGTATAATGTTCCATTGTAGGAATACGCCGCATTGGATTTATCCATTTCTCCTTGATAGACATTTGGGCCATTTCTAGTTAGGTTATTTTGAACAATGCTGCTGTGAACATTCTTGTGGATAACTCCATACCACTTCTACAGTCTAACGCAGACCAAAGATTTTCTTTTAGGAGTGAAACTGCTGAATCTCAGGGTGTATGCACATTGAATTCGAAGATTTTGAATTCAAACAAAATTTAAATTACCAAGTGTATGAGTTTCCTACTGCTACTATAACAGATTACCACAAACTTAGTAGCTGAAACATACTTATTTTTTTTTTATAGTTCGGAAGATGGAAGTTCCAAAATGGGTCTCGCCAGGCTAACATCAAGGTGTTGTCAGAGCCGAGTCCTTTTTGGAGGCTCTAGGGGGAAATCTATCACCTTTTCAAGCGTCTAGAGACTACCTGCCTTCCTTACCTCATGACTACTTCCTCCACCTTCAGAACCAGGGAGGTAGCATCTTCAAATCTCTCTCTGACTCTGAGGCCTCCCTCTCTCACTTAAAAGGATCTTGTGAGGGGCACCTGGGTGGCTCGGTCAGTGAAGTGTTTGACTCTTGATTGGCTCAGGTCACGATCTCATGGTTCGAGTCCTGCATTGGGCTCTGCACTGACAGCACAGAGCCTGCGTAGGATTCTCTCTCTACACCACCTCCCCCGACTTAAAAACAAACAAACAAACCAACAAGAGGATCTTGTGAGTATAATCTCCCCATCTTGGGGTCAGCTGATTCGCAAACCTAGTTCCATCTATGACCTTAATTCCCCTTTGCCATGTAACCTAACGTCTTCACAGGTTCTGGGCATTAGGGTGCAGACATCTTTGGCAGGGAGGCGTTATTCTGATTACCATCCGAGACAACGCAAAATTATCCCTGACGCTGCCGTGCCCATTTATGCTCCTTCTGATGGAGGCCCGTTTCCTTTGTTTCTGCAAGAAACACTTTTTACATTTTTAACTTATTTTTTATGTTTTGATTATTATTTCTTATTGCAAAATAGCTTAAAATTCATAGGTAGTTTTTGAAATAGAACAAAGTTATACTCTGCCCTCAGCCTTTACACACACTTTCTTTATTTTGCTGTGTGTGTGTGTGCGTGTGTGTATAGTTCTATGAAATTTTATCACATGAGTAGATTTGAGCAACCATCACCACGATCAGGATAAAGACTAAGGCCTTAACCTGGTACAAATTTAGAAATCATTATGAGAAGGCCAGCCCCAGAAGCCTCACGTGGGTAAGAAGAATGGCTCAGGGCCAGGGAATGCTCTGGGGCCAGGGCACGAGGGAGAGAGGGAGAGAGGGCAAGGGGCTTGAGCTGCCGATCCGCTGGGAGGCAGCCCCGCCTACGGGGTCCTGGCAAGTTCATTGCCTTGGCCAAGTCCTTCCCAGTGCACCTGAGCGCCCAGGCAGCAGGGAGAAGCAACAACTTTAACTCTCCCAGATTAATCCTGCTAAGTTGCAACAATATTGATACACTATTATTTTCCACCTTTATTCATCCCCTGGCGAAGAAAGAACGACTCCCCCCAGGCCATTCATAATTGAAAAATGCTTTTAAGGCCTTTACGAGTTGAATACTAAATTCCGCGAGGTGCCTGCTTTACTGGGCCTCCAGTCACCAATGATACATTTGCTCCCTAATGTTCTTTAAGGAAGGGAGCTTCAGCCGTGTGATGGATGGGACCGTCAGAATCAATGCTCATTAGTGACTCCAGTGACCAGGTGGACCTGGACGGCTCGCTCCAGTGGGCGGGCTGGGTAGGGGACCGGCTCTCGGCAAGAGGCAGGGGAAGGCCTGTTGGCTGCCATTTGCCTTAGACTGTGACTTTTCTTCATTCATTCATTCCTTTATCATTCAATGGATTCTTACTCTCCTCACTGGGTACCAGGTCTGATGCTGGACACAGAACTAGATCGGACCCAGCCCTGCCCTCAAGGAGCTCCCCGGATACACGCACGAAGCAAGGGCAGCAGAGCCGGTCTGTGGCCGAGGTTGTGAGGATGTTCGGGGCCAAGGAAGCGTGACGGGAGAGAACAGCTTTAGACAGGAATCGGCAGTCAGGAGAAGCTTCGTTTCAGAGGCGGCATTTTGGGGGTGTGTGGTCAGTGCTTCCGGAGTGAGTGAAGGAATGAGCCAGGGTGGGAGGGGTGTTCCTGGCACAGAGAGCAGCTCAGGCAAAGGCACGGAGGTGTGACCCAGCCTGGAGCGAGGAGACCGAGCCGTTCGATGAGTCACGCTGGTGGCTTCGGAGGTGGCTGGCGCTGCAGTTGTACTGATCTGACTCTGGGAATCCCAGACCTGGCAGAAACAGAATGCAAAGGGTCCTCTGAAGACATCTGGTCCCACTCCTCCTGATTCTGATGGGCAACCGAGGATCAGAGAGGAACAGGGACTCGGGCAAGGTCTCACTGCCAGGTGACGGGAAGAGCCAGCACCCAGGGATAAGCCTCCGGCTGGGATTCTGACAACACAGCTGTGGCCTCAGAGAGACTGCAGTTCAACTTTGACCTTGACCGTAGGCCTTAGTTTATCATCACATGCAAACAAGGGCACGTTACATAAAACTCCAAGTGCCTTTGGCTCTCGAGCTCCATGAAGCCCAAGGAGGTAGAGTCTTGCGTTGGGTAACACACAGCTGCCCAGCGACACGGGTAGACGGAGGGTGGGGAGGAAAAGTGGGTGGAGGGGGAGACTGGTCTGACGGGCGCCCGGGGCAATGGGCTCTTCATCTTCTCCTTTAATCTCTAACTGGCCTTCACGGATTCTGCAAATGAGGAGACTAAGGACTTAGAGTTGAGGTGACTCGCCCAAGATCACACAAGAGGGACCCAAGATTTGAACCTAGATTTTTTTTTTTAATTCCAAAGTTCACGCACCTTTCATTGTCCTGTGCTGTCCCCTCAGGGGCCTCAGAGGGGATTTAGACAGACACAAGACACCTGCGCCTTCTGTGGTCCCCGTGGGGGCTCCAGGGGGTCTGCCCACCGCCCACGAGTGGTAAAGCCTGTGTCAAGTCATAAAGTGACCAGGCTGGCCCTGTCCTTTTTTCTCCCCTGAGAACATTGCTCAGTCTCTGTTCAAACATCCAGGGTTGGTGGGGGCATGGCCAGGGAGGGGCGGCCAAGGTGAGCAGAAGGAGAGGGCCCCAGGCCTCAGCTCTGGAACGCTGCTTCCTCCCTGGGCAGGCCTCTCTCCTGGACCCGAGATGCCTCGGTCTGGCCCCAGCTTGACACAGGAAGGGTGACAGGCCACAGACCCGTCAGCTGGCCCCAGGCCTCGTACCTGAGCCGTGGCCCCTGGGAACAAGTCCCTTCTCCCCGAAAGACACCACCCAAAGGCCAGCAGAGCTACGTGCCTGCCAGGTGGAGAGTCCGCCACAAGCGGCCCGGGTGCTAGGCACCATGACAGAGCCTAGCTCGGTCTCGCCGACAGGCCGTCTTCACTCCAAGGACGTCGCCCTGGAGGCCTCAGGCGGCCCAGCAGCCCAGCGCACCCTTCTCTCCTCTTCCTGGCTCCATCCGTCCCCTGGGTCACGGCCCCTCCGGCACTAACGGGGCCAACCGACCGGTCGTAGCAGTGGTTTGCTGGCTTCCCCGCTCAAGAGACGCAGCCTGGCTTTCTTCCTGGCTTCCCCAGCCCTCCCCCTCCAAATACTCCTCCTCACCCCCGGCCCACCCCCAAATCTTTGAGGGGCAGCTCCTGGACACTCGGATGTAGCTCTGGTGTCACCTCCCCAGAGAGGAGCCCCAATCTAAAGATGTGTCCCCTCGCCCAGTCACGGTCTGTCAGGTCATCCTGCTTCGTTCCCTCCACGCACTTACCTCAAGGCTCTGAAACCACCTTGCTTATGGATCTGTCTGTTTGTATCTTATCTGCATCCCTGGTGGGAGGGCTGTGTTTATTATTGCTTGAACGAGTGAACGAGTGAATGCCTGATTCCCACTCAGCCCTTTGAAGCGGCTCTGCGGCTCGGTGGATATAAGCAGGGTTTAAACCCTTCTCTGCTACTTACTAGCTGAGTGACAGTAAACGAGGCACCTCGCGTCTCTGGGCCTGGGTTTTCTCACCTGGAAAATGGGTGGGGCAGATAGCAGCTTTCTCTGTCTGCGTCTAGAAACAGCAAACAGGTGGGGGGGGCTTGGTGCAGCACACAGTGGGGGCTCCCTGCAAGGTATCTGACACATCACGGGATGAAAGCGGATTCCCTCCAAGTGAGTGGGGCCAGGGTCGGAGCAGGCCAGATGTGGGGGGGCTCTGGGCCTCGGTTCCTCTGTTCAAGATGAGAACGGAGTGATACAGGTTATGGGAGCGAGGGTTTGAGAAAGCACTTCGGGGCACGTATGCACAGAGCAAAGAGAGCCCAGGAGCTCACATGTGACAGCCAGACAGGCCCGGGCTCGTGCCACAGCTTGGAACGCCACCAGCTGCGTGCTCTTGGTAAAGAATTTGATCAGGCTGAAGCTGGGTCCCCGTCATGAGGATGTGAGCCCGGGGCCGCCCGTGGGGTGCTCATGGGAGGTGCTGAGTGGATATAGCAAAGGGTGATTTACAGCTCAGTGTGGAGAACGCAGGGGGGTGTGGGCACAGCAGAGAGCCCTAACACAGACTCTGGGTTAAAGAAGTCTTCCGGGTGGGGCTGGCACTTAAGCCAAGACCAAAGGGCAGGGAGGAGCTGGCCAGTGATAGGAATGAGGACTAGGGAAAAAGAGCTCCAGGCAGGACGAAGAGCATGTGCAAAGGTCCAGAGGCGAGCATGAGCTTTCCCCCCGTAGTCCCCTCATACTGGCTTTAAAGATACTCCTCCCTCCACTGGCCAGCTATCCCTTCCCGGGAGAATCTGGGTCTTTAAATATCCCAGCCTAATCTCTGGACTCAGATACTCAGCCATCGGTGTCTGTATTAGCCAGCTGGGGCTGCTATCACAGAACACCGCAGACTGGGGGGTTCAAGTGATAGATATTTCCTTCTCACGGTCCCAGAGGCTGGCAAGTCCGAGGTCCAGGGGCCAGCCCATTAGGCCTCTAGTGAGGGCCCTCTTCCTGACTTGCAGACTGCTACCTCTATGTCTTCGCTTGGCAGGGAGAGAGAGAGTGTCACTCTCTGTTCCTGTTCTGGTAAAGTTGTTCGTTTCCATCACGAGGGCCCCACTCTTAAGATCTCATCTAACCCTAAGTACCTCTCGAAGGCCCTATCATGTTAAGGCTTCAACATATGAACTCGTGGGGACAAAATTCAGGCCATAGAAGCGTCTGCCAGAGGACTGAGGGCAGAACGGGGGCACAGGGCAGCCGGAAGGACCCTCAGAGGTTTTATTCTAGAGGCTCAGCCCCATGAAGCCGGGTGCCGCAGGTGCCTGGGCCGTACTTGCCGAGGGGAAGAAGGAACCCAGCAGGCTCCCAGCAGACGTAGAAACCGAGGCTCAGCCGGGGCACAGGCCACATCTGGGAGCACACCGAAGGCTGACGGCCCGACCGGGACCAGAACTGACCTCCGGACCAGGCTGTCCCCAGCCCGACACAGGATGCGGCTTCAGGTCCTGCAGAGCCCAACCAGGGCTGCTGCCAGAGGCAGGGAAGACCCCGGCGGGTCAGCATTGCTCTCTCTTCCTCATCTTCATCTCCAGCTGCTTATCAGCTGATCATGGTACTAGGTGCCCAGCACCATTGTAGTGCTGGGGATACGGCAGTGACCCAGACCAACAAAGCCTCTGATTTTACGGAGCCTGGCCTGGGGAGGGAAGGGGCAGACAATAAACAAGATTAATAATTAAAAGAAAAGGATGTCCGGTGATGGTGGCTGGCACGGAGGAAACAAGGCAGAGCGGGAGGAGCAAGAGTGTGAGGAGAGGCGGGGAGTCTTCCAGAAGCACGTGTCAGGGAGAGCATCTCTGATACGCGGCATTTCAGTGAGACCTGAAGAAAGACACGGCGCTTTTTTTTTTTAAACATTTTTAAAAACTTTCTTTCTTTCTTTCTTTCTTTCTTTCTTTCTTTCTTTCTTTCTTCCTTCTTTCTTTCTTTCTTTCTGAGAGAGAGAGAGAGAGAGAGAGAGAGATGGCATGAGTCGGGGGGAAGCAGAGAGGGAGAGGGAGAGACAGAATCACAAGCAGGCTCCACACTGTCAGCACAGAGCTCGACATGGGACTTGAACTCACAAACCACGAGATCATGACCTGAGCCCAAATCAAGAGTCGGACGCTTAACCGACTGAGCCACCCAGGCGTCCCAGAAAGATGCGGGGATTTAAAATATGTCCACAAATTCTTTGATGTTCCTCCTTTCAAGAGATGGAGCTTCCTTTCCTCCCTTTCAGTGTGAACTGGACTTGGAGACTTACTTTCAGCAAGTAGAATGTGCCAGAAATGATAGCATATGACTATGCTTCTGGCTTGCTCGCTCTCTCTCAGGTCCCCAGCTGCCACATCATGAGGCTGCTCCAGCAGCTCCGTGGAAAGGCCCGTCTACTGAGGAAAACGAGAAACCGAGGCCGCCCGCCAACAGCCAAATGAGCGCACTGTCTGGGAAGTGGACCCTCAGCCCCAGTCGAGCCTTCAGATGACTGTAACCCCTGCTGTCATTCTGACTTCAACCTCTTCAGAAGCCCAAGCCAAAATCAGCCACTCCTGGATTCTTGACCTATAGAGACTGTGTGATGATAATAAGTGTTGGTTGTTTTAAGCCACTAAATTTTGGGGCGATTTGTTACACAGCAACAGATGCCAGATACAGAAGGGGAGGAGCCGACCATATGGATATGTGGATGGGAGAGTGGCCTCAAGAGAAGGCACGGCAGGTACAAAGGCCCTGTGCCTCCACGCAGGGAAGGCAGAGACCGTACCCATGGCTCGGCCCTTGTCTGTCTGGTCCTCAGGTTTTTTCATTTGCCAAAGTGAGTGCACAGACGTTATCAGACAAGAAATTTGGTTATAGACCTGCGAAGGCTCAGAGAGGGCAGAGACTGGCTCAGCCACACAGCCAGCACGGTCAGCCTGAGACGCAGGCTCTCTGAAGTTCCTGGCCTCTGGAAGGTCACCTGGCCGGGGGGTCTGGCCGGCTCAGTCAGTGGCACACGCGACTCTTGATCTCAGGATCATGGGTTTGAGCCCCACGTTGGGGTAGAGATTACTTAAAAAAATAAAATCTTAAAAAAATAAGTTCCAAGCCCCCCCTGGCCAAAACCTTCTCCTGCTTCCAAACCTATCCCAGGCTACACCTCCTCTGGAGAGACTGCCCTCCCCCTTCCCCAGACCCCAGAGTCAGACCATCCTGCCACTGGCTGGTTTCTGAGTCCTGCTCTGGTTTCTCCGGCAGAAGGGTTATTGATTGCTCACGCTGCGGCTCATGGACGATGTGTTGTAATTATTTGTTTGGATGTCTCGTCTCTCTGAGGTTGGAGAACATGTATGATGTATTCCTAGAGAAGCCCGGAAGTCAGGATGGGGACTAGTGCCCAGTAGGTCCTCCCCAAAATGTTTTGGATGGAAATGATGGAAAGAATTGGAAGGAATAGAAAGGATAGAAGGATGGAAAGAAGATGGGAGGAGGGATGGAAGGAGGGATAAGAGGAGGGATGGGGAGAAGATGGGGAATGGGAGGAAGGGCGGGAGGAGGGATGGGAGGAAGGATGGAAAGAATATGGGGAGGGATGGGAGGAGGAGAGGGAGAAGGAGAGGGAGGAGTGATAGAACGAAGAGGGGGGATGGGAGGAAGGCTGGGTGGAGGAGGAGGAGGAGGGATCCAAGGAGGGATGGGAGAAAGCAGGAGGAGGGACAGGAGGAAGAATAGGAGGAGGATGAGAGGAAGGCTTGGAGGAAGGACGAGGAGGGATTGGAGGAGCGGGAGAGGGCATATGGGAGGAGGGGTGAAGGATGGATGAATGAATGGGTACATGCATGGGCGAACACAGTCCCTTCGACCACTGAGGCCCCGCCCATCCAGACCCAAGCTGCAAGTCGCCTTGACTGCGGCGGGCTCGCTCAGTTAACCAGGCCCCTGTTTTACTAACGCCCTGTTCTGCGGCAGAGGCAATTAGAGCAAACGGCTGGAAGCTTCTCCCCAGGCAGCCCCACCTGCCCTGTCCTGTCCCATTAACTTCCAATTCAACAACCATCCCTGCCCCGCAATGTATAATGAAAGACATTCAAAATATATCCAAATGGCATGAGTATTGATTTATTAATGCTGGGGAATGTTGCTCTAATTGAATTGAGATCCAGGAAGTAAGTTAATGTAGCTGACGGTGCTACAGGAATTGAATTACCCCAGGGCCCAGAATTATTACCTTTTCGCTCTCTTTGTTGTCAGTGGGATAAATAACAAATCAATTGACAATTCACCCTGGTGGAAAACACACACACACACACACACACACACACACACACACACACACACAGCAAGAAGTTCACGGAGTCTTGGACAGAGAGCTGGGGAATGGGCATGGGTGAGGGGTGGGGAGCTTCCTGGAGGAGGTGGATGGGGAAGGGGAGAAGAAAGGAGGGTCTGTCTGCAAGCCCGGAGCCCTCCCTTCTCTAGCCAGCAGCCAGAGTCCCTAGAACGCCAGCCGCACAGACCGGAGCGGCCACCACCGCTCCCGGGTAGCACGAGGAGGGCCAGAGATGGGGAGGGATTTGCCCCAAGTCGCTGGGCGAGTCCCTGTGATCCTCACCACCTCCCTGGCCTCAGCTGCTCGCCCGCTCCCGGGCCATAAGCTCTCTCTCTAAAGCCTCCCCAGATGTCTGCACTGGTCACACCTGCTCCCTTTCCTGCCCCAAGTTTCTCTGCCACTGAGGGACCTCTGTGGCCTGAGGCATCCACTGGGCGCTGGATGTGGGACCGAATGTTCACTTGGCCACTGAGAGGTTTGTGCTAGAATTCTGGAAACTTCTCAGAGGACGAAAGACCCCAGTCTGCTCCATCGTAAAGAAGAACGGCAGGAGTGAGGCCAGGAGTTTGCGATCTCAGCTAGCATCTTCCTCAAAATCCCTCCCTCCCTCCTGTTCCTCCTTGGCACCCCCACGCGTCTTCCGGCCTTTTCCCTCCCTCTCCTTCAGTGGGACACCTTGTGCGGGAATTAACTGTCTCTCCAAAAATGGAGGCTCGTGGAAACAGACATAATTGGCTTGCAAGCCCGGCTCGGCTCGGTGCTTGCTCTGTGACCCTGGTAATTGGGTCCATATCTCTGAGCCTTCGTGTCCCCACCTGTCGAACGGGAGCAAGACTCTTTTGAGCCTCACGGGACTCTGGAGCTCAGTGATGCTCCAGAGAGCACGGAGTGGCCGGCGATCGCCAGGGGCCCGGCCGGTGTCTGCCAGGGACCACACGCTCCTCCCGCCAGACGCCTCTGGCCGTCGGCTGTCCAAATGGGTGTCTGCAAAGCGGCCCCGCTGGCGTGTTCTGGTCAAGGAAGAGAAAGGCTGAGTTAATTAAATCAACAGCTAACAGTGCAGGTTACCCACAAAAGTGAACTTTAGTGCCCCTAAAACCACTGACCAAAGGAGGGCTGGGGAAAAAATGAAACCACAGTTGGAGTGAAATGGAAAAAGAAATCACCAGCTCTACATCACTCCAGCCGGCCACGGGTATCAGGATATTAATTGGTCTTTGACTCGATTTGGCTGTGGGAGTCGGGGCAGGCTGTGGCTTCAGGCAGCCCAACTGAGAGCCAGGGGCTGGCCGCAGGGCATGCTGGGAGTGCGGCCGGGAGGTGGGGGTGGGGGGAGGGGGCGGGGCAGCCGGGCCTCGGGCGGGAGGAGGGCCACGCACCTGCAGGGTGACGGGGCGGCGAGCAGGGCGGGTGCGAGTGACTGTGGAAACACGTGTGGGCACCTTGGCAGGGGTGAGGAGTCGGGGGCGTGCGCTGCGGTGGGCGAGCGCTGTCGCACGCAGCGTCACACGGACCCGAGCCCAGGCCGGCCTTGGCACGTCAAAAGCTGGTGATACCTGCTTGTTACCGTCCGATTTACACCCCAGCTCTAGCAGGGCGGTTATTCCACGAAGGAGGTGGTAGGGGCTACCAGTTCCCTCGGTCAACCGCGGCGGCAGCGATGACCGCAGAGACAGTGACAACGCTTGCTCAGGCTCGGGAAGTGGCCGGCTGGACTCAGAGCGCGGTGCCAGGCACAAGGGGAGGCGCGGGAAGAACCTGCCGCCTGCGCGGCCGCCTCTGGTGCCTGGCCGGGTGCCGGCCTCCCTCCCTCCCTGCGCGTCCAAGCCAGCCGCGGGTGTGACAGCTTCTCCGCCACAAGCGGCTGACTTTCTGCGGCAGCCGCTGCTCTGACGCGGATGATCCTTGGAAGCAGAGACCGTGTCCGGCTCTTCTGCCCGCCTTCCGCCTGCTGGACATACTGGTGGAACCCCGGAGCAGTCGGCCACCTGTCCGAGGGGGCATCCCCCCTGCTGGGAGATGGGCAGTGGAGCCCACGTGGGAGGTGCCCGCGTGCACCTTTGCAGCTCGGACTCCGTCTGGACGCGGGTCTGTGCCAAGGAAAGCCTGCTCCACTCCCTGGGCCTCCTTATCAATCCTGGAGCTTTGTGGACCCCTCCAGTCACAGAGGAAGGAACTGAGGCACAGGGCATGGCCGGGGGCGGGGGGAGGGCGGGAGGGACTTGCTTGAGGTCACACAGTCAACCCTCAGGGCCCCAGGTGCCCACGTCCAGTATACTTCTCTCAAGCTCCACGCTTCCCGGTCATGGGGGGCATTAAAACCACAGCCCAAGTTGCAAAGTGGCCACTGGCTTTGGCTTCAGCGTCGGGGAGGCAAGAGAGAGTGCCGGAGACTGACGAACGGGATGGGCTGGGCCTGGTCCCAGGGGACGGCCACTCCTCAGCCAGCCCTGAGTGGGGATGTGGGCCCGTCTTGCCAGAGCTTGTGCAGTTTTCTAACCTTTAAAGCGACGGGACACATTTGCCACCTGTGGGCTGCAGGTGGTGACTCTAGGGCCGGCTTTCTGCGGGGCACGGGGTGCGGGGCGAGGAATTGTGGGCGAGGGCGCGAGGCTGGGGGCTTTGAGACTGCTGGCGTATCACATTCGTTCATTCGAGCTGCTCCTTCGCCCTCCTGGCTGGGCTTTGCCATCGGTCTGCTCCTCCCCACGGCCCCCGCCGGGGGTTCTGGCTTCCCTTTGGTAGAATGCGCCTGTCTGAGCTCCTCGACATCCCGGCGGCCAGGATGGGGGTAAGGAAGAATTTCGAAGAGCGTAGGGGGCCTGCCAGTGCCTCTCTCGGAACCTTCATGGACAAGCGTCAAGGCTTCCCTGGCATGGCAGGGAGCGGCGTTGAGCCGCAGAGCCCCCATCGGACACCTCTGTGCTGTAGTCCAGGCCCTGTTCCTACCCAAGGGACTAAAATTTGGGGTCAGACAGACCTGGGCTTGTCTCCCGACTCCGCCACTGACAAGCTCCGTGACCTTGAGCCAGTGGTCGTCCCTCTCTGAGCCCGGGTAAAGAAGATACTAGGGATCCCACGTCGCGTGTGCTTCCAACGCTCTCCCCCCTCCCTCCCCGCCTCGTTTCCCCTCTTCTTCACCAACGTTTCTTGATATCTTCTGAGTGAACTGTTCACAGTAAGCTTGGGTCTCTAGGTCTCCTTCTGGGGGAACCCAGCCTAAGAACCTCAGTTTGCCAGGCTGCCAAGTGGGTACGGTTACCGTGTCTTCAGAAATGCCGTGAGGGCAACCAAGTTACCATATACCTAAATGCCCGGGGACTGCCAGGGGCACCAAAAACCTTCCCTCGCACTGTGGTAGCTGTTCTATTTTTTTATATTGTTGTGGTATTGGAGCCGACCCCCTACTCCCAAGGCCAGGCCCATTAGGGCGGCTATGAGGTAGGAGCCTGGCTGCCCCAGGGGGGCCTCAGGGGTTGACTGAGGGCTCTGGGGTGGAAGGGCAGGGAAGACTGTGGCCTCTGTGGTTAGGATGGTGGAGTCTGTGTAGCAAAGAGGGTTGGGCCCCAGGGGAGCCCATCGGCAGCACCCCCGCCCCCAGAGCTCAGAGCTGTCAGTGGAAATGGGGCTAATGGGGCTGGGCCCAGCTGTCGCCCGCACATCGAGGGGGGAGGGGCCCGAGGGAGGGGCAGGTGCGGGCTGGGTGTAAGCCTGGCCCACCCGGGGCCGCCTGCTGCCCCAGAGGCAGGGTCTGCATAACTCCGCAGACCTGGAGGGGTGGGGGAAGGGAGGGAGGCTGGGGTACCCCAAGCTGTCTCCCTAGAAGACCACATACAAGCCTTCTACCTGCCCAGGTTCTGGTGGGCTCTTGAGCCGGGACCTTGGGCGAGACACTTCTCCGCTCGGAACCTGTTTCCTCGTCCTTAAAATGGAGCCAATGATGATACTGACTTTCTTGGATTAGTTTGAAGAGTCGGTGAAATAAAATTGGGCCAGAGAGGCAGGAGCAAGTCCCCCTTCCCGAGAAAGGGCGTGGCGCCCCTCCCTGCCCGGCCTCCGCTCGGCCCCCTCTCTCTGGCCCTGTCTGGAGGCTAGCGGTGGAGACTAACGTCTTCTCTGTCCTCTCTGCCTTTGGCCTCCGACCTCACGTGAGTCCCAGGGGCTGTGGCTGCTGCAAAGTCTTCGCCTCTGAAGGGACGCCGTTCCCCCGGAGAGGAAGGGCAGAGGGTACTCTCCAAGGTAGTGAGGAGTCTCTAGCCCTCAGTCCATGTAGTGTCCTGTCCCACGCCTCCTTCCTGGGGTAGCTGCCCTGGACTCGGGTCTCCGAGTTACCGTAGCCAGAATCACCCCCTCCTGCCTCGTGGAACCCCGAGATCGTATCGCGGAGTACCCACCTTGCCCAACAATCCTAAGTCCAGCACTGAGGCTTTGTGGAGCCCCTCTGTATATTCTGCTCCCTCCCCAGCTTCTCCGAGTCAGCTCCTGAGGTTCGAGGCTGCTGTTAGGATTCTCGTTTTGAAGTTAAGAGAACTGAGCCGGGCCAGGACGAGGGTGAGGCGGGCAAGGTGCCCACAGCCGACCCGGTGCTTGCGGGCCCCTGAGACCGAGTGTCGCTGGCTTAACCCGCCCCCCTCATGGCCCTGAAACTGAGGCGGGGTCTCCCCTGACCCTTGTGCTGGGGCTGTTTCCTCTACACCGTAGTAAGGACAGAGGGCTTGTTAATGTGCAAAATGACCCCGGAAAGAGGAAGGCAGGGTCCCCGCGGGGTTGGGGTCTGTTTAGGTATGAGGCCCGGGAGCTTGGGGTCTGCAGCCCCGCCAGGGAAGAGCCGGGAAAACTTTATATATCAACCGCAGCATGAGACCCGGGGTGTGTGTGGATAGGGGTGGGGGGTGTTGCGATTTTGGTGACCAACTTTCTGGAAGGAGGGGACCGCCCTGCGTGGGGGGGTACTAGCGTCCTTGGGGCTGTGAGAGCAGGCGGCCTCCAAGGGGCAGGCCTCCGTGGCCGAATCCGCTGAAACCAAAAAAGGCACAGACCTCAAGGCCTGGCTGTTCCTCTTCTAGAAGTCATGTCTGCTGGCCCTTCCTACCTGCCAGGCAGTTTTAAGTTTATTTATTTCGTGTGAGAGAGAGAGAGAGAGGGAGAGAGGGCGCTGTCAGCACGGAACCGTGAGGTCATGACTTGAGCCAAAACCAAGAGTTGGACGTTCAACCCGCCGAGCCCCCCGGGCGCCCCTGCCGTGCAGTTTTAAGTGCCTTACAGATATGAACTCATTGAAAGACAAGGGCCCTCGTAGGGAAGCGCTCTCTTGTTACCCCCATTTTCCGGACGAAGAAACGGAGCCTCGGAGGAAGATCGATGTGTCCGAGGTCCTCAGCGGCCAAGTGGCCGAGCCAGTTCCTGTCTCGGAGCTCTTGGCTGCCACGGTGTCCCGCCTCCGCCTTCAGAAACCTTAGCCTGGGGGGTGACGAGACGTGCCAGAGATCCGTGGAAGCTTTGCCCGTAAGAGCGACACAACCAAGGGGGAGCCCTGTCACTCCCCGGGGACCGGAGCCATGCGCGCTCCGGAACAGTCCGACGGTCCCTCCGGCGCTTCGACAGAACGAGGTCGAGCCGACCGCTGTTCCTGTGCGCTCACTCCTGAGACGATGCGTTAACCGCAAAACGCGCTTCGCCACGGTGAGCCTGGGCCCGTATTTATGAGAGAACAAAACCGTGCAGGTCTCCTAAGCATTGGAAGTGTTGGAAGGTTCCAGACCAAACCGCTGCCTGCGAGTACATTGCTTCTCAGAGGAAGGATGGGGGGTGGGATAGAGAACCAGCTTAGGCCAGAGTAGGAAACTGTTACAACGAGCATATGTTATCTCTGTAATTACACAGGAAACATGTTTTGTTTTGTTTTGAAAGAAAAGATATTAAAGAACCTTCGAAAGGGGTCATGAGGGCCCCTCCCCAGGTTTGGGCTCCTACACCCATGTGGGGAGGCCCCTGCTGGGCACACTGGCCTGCTCAGGTCTGTCCCTGAGCAGAAGAGAGAGGAAAGAGGGTCACAGGGAAAACTCCCCGCTTTTTTATCTCGCTCTGTGTGCCCTCTAGGGCGCAGCAGCTGAGAGGTCGCGGCGGGGGCACCCCGTCTTCTGTCGTTGGCCTCTGGGGGTCAAGGGCGGTGGGCCGGAAGCCCTGGGAGTCCCCCCTCCCCCTTCCCAGGCCAGGTTCCCTCCTCTCTGGGAAAGAGCGCGGCCTCCCTGGCCGCTTGTGTGGGTTTCGGGCTATTGCGTTTCTTTGGCCTCAGTTTTCTCACCTCCAAAATGGGAATAATATCCTTCCCAAGCTTGGTCTGAGGAGGAAATGAAATGCACTTGGGAACTGTCAAGAGGAGAAGGATTTGAGGCCCAATTTTAATTTTTCTTCCCTTGTGACCTTCTGGATCTAAGAGAGCTGGGTTTGAATTCCAGCCCGCTGGCCAGCTCCGGACAAGGCCAGCCTCTCTCACCTCGGTTCCTTCATCTGCCAAATAGAAATACAAACGTATCATTCACAGGCTCGCCATAGAAGTTCACCGAGCTAATTCGGGAAAGCATTTGGCATGGCCCCTGGCACGCAGCAGGGACCCCCGAGGTGGTCGTCGTGATGAGGAAGAGGATGCAAGGAGCCCCCCGGGGTTCTGCCCCCCCCCTCCCCACCACCCGAGGCCTGAGTGAGGGTTACGGGGTGTGCCAGGGAATGAAGGCCCTGGAGACGGGCGAACGCTCAGGAAGTTGGGCCTTCTTTCTGCCGTGACTTCTAGAAGGGGAACCAGAGCTGGGGTTTGGCAGGGGGCTTGTGGCCACCACGGTGAGTCCCACAGCCCAGCCTGGGGGCTGCTGTCCCACCGCACGCCGGCCGGCCCGCCGGGGAATGGAGAAGTAAGAGTTGCCTCCAGGGGAGGGCCAGACGGGCCCAACCGAGCCTGGAAAAACCCTCTGGTCAGAGAGGCCTGGGGGGTGGGACGCGCCGGCCACAGGCCTGGCCACCTGTACTCCTGTAGCGCCAGGTCCCCGGCTTTCCCGGCCCGGCTCCACCGGGTCCACTGGTGGCCTGGCCTTCCCGGGGCTCCCTCCTGTCCCCAGAGGGAAGCCTCATGCAGCTCCTCACCCCGGCCTTCCGAGCCTGCCCGGGTCTGACCTCAGCTGGCGCCCAGCCTTCGTGGTGTGGCCTGAGGGGCCGCGCGGGGCTTGGCCCGGCCCTGGAGTCCTCCCAGGCTGCTGGCGGGGCTGCCTTCCCTTCCGCGGGAGGACTGTCCCCTGGGCTGGGCCTGCGCTGGCTCCTGGGACACAGGAGGCACGCTCCCTCGGCGGAGACGGCACTTCCCGGTCTACACGGCAGCTCAGCCGAAGTCCCAGGGCACAGCCAGCGGGGCCAGGGAGGGACCCCGCGTGGTGACACGAGATGTATTGTTCGGCTCTCCTGCGGGAGTCCTGCCGGGGCAGGCACAGTGGCTGAGTGCTGCCTCCCCAGATCTGCCGCCGTCCAGGCCGTGGCCCCCGGGCCCCGTCTACCCGGCGCCTGAGCACAGTGGGGGCTCGGGGCCCGTTTCCCGGTCTGGGGGCCCTGCCGGCCCTGCCGGCCCTGCGGTCCTCCCCAGGCCTTCCCCTAATAACCCTCTTGCGAGTCTGGTCGCGTCCCGGTGTCTCCGTATCAGAGGGCCAAACTAACACACTCATTTTACAGATGGCAAAACCGAGGCTTAGGAGTAGAAGTGACCGACCCAAAGTCCCAGAGCCCACTGTGGCGAGACCCGGCTCCCGACTTCTTCCTTCTGTCACCTCCTCCCCTGCTCCGACGTTGAAGTCACAAGCCAGGTCAGCCTCTCACGGGTGGCGAGGCTGATTCCGGAGGTTTGGAGCCAGGAGAGGCCTGGCCTGGGGCTGGGGCAGGCGGAGAGGACTTCTGCCCCCCCCCTCCCCGCCCTGCGCTGGCTGAGGGCTCGGGCCCTGCTGCCCTTCGGGGCCCTGCCGGGATCCGCACCGGGTTCTCTCCCGGGACCCCGAGAGCAGGACTGCAGCCTGGCTTTTAAAGGAACGCAGCATCATTAAGTCTGCGCTGCAGCCCAGGCGCTAATGGCTTACGCACGACTCCCTGTCGCCATGCCCCACTTCTGGGGAAGGCGGGTCAGGGGCTGGGCGGTGGCTGCGGCGGACGCACTCTGGGGACCCTGATCTTGGACTTGGCAGCCCTCCGTAAAGGGGCTCCGTCCGACCGGCTCAGCGTTTCACGATCGAAGCATGAAGGTTTGACTGGGCAGGTCCCCGCGGAGCCCCTGTGTCGTCGACAGAGGGGAAACCGAGGCCCGGGGGGATCGCAGGACGTGCTCGAGTCCACGGCTGAGTCAGCATAGAATTTTCCTGACTGCCTTTCCCCTTTCAGTGCTGCCTGCCTCCGGCCCCACCCCCACCCCGCACAGTCTCCGATCGTCTCCCACACCTCTGCCACACCGGACACACTGTCCTCCTCGTCCCCTGAAGGAGGCGAGGTCGCTGCCTGTCTGAGGAAGAAGAAAATTCAGGAGCCTCGTTCTTGCCGGCTTGGTTTTGCCTGTCTAGATTCTCCTTTCAACAGGAGCTCTGCACGCGCCGTGTTACGTGTCCTATATCGTCTCAGCCTTCACGCCCCAGACAAACCAGAAGCCCGTCGGCGTGGCCCGTGAGGCCCCGTGCGGCTGGCCCGGGCCACTTCCCCCACCGCCCCGCTTGCAGCCACTCTGACCTGGATCCCTGTGCTCCGGGCCTCGGGAGCTGGTCCCTCGACCGCCGCCCTCTGCTCTCATGCCTTACCTTTCCGCTCGCTCCTCAGGCCTCAGCTCCAGGGCCGTGGCCTTGAGAAAGCCTGCCTCCGGCCCCGACGGGGGGGAGCCCCTGGGATGTGCTCCTGTCACCTGACCCTGCTCGTCCCATTGTAATGACATAAATATTTTCGGGATTCTTTGTTTCACGTGTCTATCTTCCCTGCTCTAGAGCAGCTGCTAGGGTCGGGACCTGGCACAGGATGTGGAAGGGGGGAAGGGAGGAAGGGAGAAAGGGAGGAAGGAAGTGAGTGAAGGAAGGGGAGGGAGGGGGGGAGGGAGGAAGGAAGGAAGGAAGGAAAAAAACTTGGGTAGAAACAGCATTAGGAAACAGGAACACAGGAATAAAAATAGACAGTCACGCTCACAGAGGAGAATAACCCCATTAGGGCAAGGTAGTTGCTCAATTTGAGTTCCAAAGTTGACTTTGAGCTTCCCGGCAGCCAAGGCAAAAAGGAAGATTCGGTCAGTTACATCAGTGCCGGTGTGGGAAAGGCTATGTGAGGAAGCCCACCAGTTCCTCAGGGGAAGTCCGGCTCTCTGTGGGGAGGGGTGCTGAGTGGCGGGCAGCGGGTATCCTCAGCATCCTTCTGTGTATGCGCCCACGGATTGCCCAAGGCAGCTTCTCATCCCAGTTGTGGGGGAAAGCGGAGAAGGAGACGCTGCAAAGCAGCTGGGCGGTGGCCTTCCTGCAGAGAGCTCTACGGTGGGCCAGGACTCGCCCAGAGGAGGGCGCGGCAGGGTGTCCGTCCCCACCCTCGGACACGGACACTGCCAAGTGCTCAGCACGTGGGGTCGGTGCTGTCCTCCCAGCCCCGGGGACCGTCACCTGGCCTGGCTCTTGATGAAGCTCGGCTCCCAGAAGATTCTAGGCTGGGCTCCAAGCAGATGCCTGGCCGGGGCTCTGACCTGGGAGAGAGGCCACCCCCGGCTGCAGGGGGTGGAGTGTGGTGGTGGAGAGTGACCCTCGCACTCCTGTCCCGTTTTCCTCCTGCTGAGCCTGTTTCTTCCTTCATGACATGGGTGTGCCTTACGGTCAGAAGGACGCTGGCGGGATTCGGGGAGGCAGGGCACACGGCGAGGTCGACAGGGGGGTTTCCAGTAGGCGTCAGCGCTTGTTAGCATCGCGACTAGAGGTGCCGACGCCAAAGCCAGAAGGTTCTCACCAAAGTCGGAGACGGTGAAAGGGGTGTTTGCGTGGGGATGAAAAGCCTGGGACACCCTCTTATGCAGGAAACTGAGGCTTCGTCATTCCTCGGCGTCTCCCTAGCACACCATGGGCTACTGCGCTTGGTTTCCTGGGAAGACAGTAAACTGAGGCACAGCCTACGCACACCGGGACCGTGTCTGAGATGAGGGGTTGGGGGGGAGATCCGATGCACTACTCTGGGAAGAGGAAGAGCCTAGGTCCTCCGGGCCGAGCGCCCGGGCTCTGATATACATGGAGGGTCTCGAGTCGTTCTGAGGAGGGAGGGACGGGCGGGGGGCCGCGAGGGGCTCCAGCCATGGACCGGGCAGGAGGGAAGAACTTGCATCCCAGGTGGAGGGGCAGGCCACTGTCACACGCCCCTGTGGTCTCAACGTGCTGAGTCCCCACAGCAGCCCTACAGACTCGGCGTTCTAATCTCCACTTTACGTGGGGGAAACTGAGGCACAGAGAGGCACGGGAACTTGCCGAGGTCACAGAGCTGGTACCTTAGCCAGCTTGGGCTGCTCTGACACAGGACCACGGGCTGGGTGGCCGAAACCACAGAAATGTATTTCACACAGTTCTGGAGGCTGGAAGTCCGAGACCAAGCTGGCGGCGAGGTGAGTTCATCCCTCTTCTCTTGGCTGGCGGACAGCTGCCACCTCCCGTGTGCTCACGTGACCTCTGCTGTGTGCGTGCTTGGAGGGAGAGAGAGCGAGCTTGCTACTGTCTCCTCTTGTAAGGGCACGAACCCTATTAAATCGGGGCCCAACCTATAGCCTCTTTTAACCTGAATCGCTTCCTCAGAGGCCCTGTCTCTAAACACAGCCACGCCGGGGATTTGGGCTTCGACGAATGAATTTGCTGGGGGGACACAAACATTCAGTCCTGTCAGCTAGGGAAGGACCAAACTGAGATCTGAACCCAGACCACACGTCCAGTCCACAGCCCTGGCCCCGAAACACACAAGTCAAAGGGGCTGTGGCGAGGGTTCAAGGACCGCCAGAGACCAGGAGGGCCCGGCGCGAGCGGTGGCTGCCGCGGAGGGCAGGAGCGGGGGATGGAGCTTCCCCGGGAAGGCCGGAGAGGGACAGGACTGCGGAGAGCTGATCGGGGCAGGGCAAGAGGCTCATTAGCAAGAGGCCCAGCTGGCCGGCTGCTCCAGACCGTGAACTTGGCAAAGGGCAGCCGCCCAGGGGCAGAGGGTGACCCGTCCATGAAGAAGGGGCTCCCCAGGGGGCCCCGGTCCGATCGATACGGGCGGCCAGGTCGATGAGAGCTCGGCAGGCCCCAGGGACGAGACCTTGGCCGCGGGGCTGGGGGACAACGGCAGCCATCTTCAGTGCGAAGTCCGCGTGGCGGGGCTTATCGAAGGCGCTTGATCGAGTCCATCGCCTTGTCTGTCGCTTGAGACCACCCTTCGAAGCTGCCCTCTTTGTCCCCATTTTATAGATGAAGGAACCGAGGCGCAGAGAAATCGAAGGAACTTGTCTGTATTGGGCAACGACTTGAACTCAGAAACTTGACTCCTAGACTCTTGATAACGCTTTTTTTCCCAGAACTCTCTCCTGTCGGTCAGGTCCTCAGTGCCTCCTTCTCCTGCTTGCTCGGTGGACAGACTGGCAGGTCTGGTTTGGTTTCCTGAGTGAATGGCAGGTGGGGGGGGGGCGGGCAGGAAAGCAGAACTGAGCCCCGTGGGGCCGCTGAGCGAACAGGCCGGGCCAAGGGCAGCAGCCAGGGAGGAGGAGATGAGGCAACCGTCGCGTGTCATCTTCATCAACGGCCATCTCTGTATCCCTGTGACCGAGCCAGCGGGGCCGGCATGGACCACGATGGCTTCTCGAAAGGCACGACCTCCCGGAGCCCCACATCAGAGCAGGTGGAGGTTGCAGTGCACCTACTGTGTGCCGGGCACAGTGCTGGATACAAAGGACGCAACAGGAAGTCAAGGCAGGGCAGTCCCTACTTGCCCAGGGTTTACACTCAGCCAGGGAATTGCAGCGTTCATCCCCTAATCACACACAAGGTGAGATTGCAGCTGAGGCCAGCCTCATGAACATGACACGAAACAGGATAATGGTGGTGGTGTGGGGGTGTGACCTGGGAAAGTCGGTCAGGAAAGGCCTTCCTAAGGAAGTGGCAATCGGGCTGTGTTTTTCAGCCAGGAGCAGGTTAAGAAGGAAAGGGAAGTGAGCACAGCCTGTGCAAAGGCCCTGTGGTGGGAGGGAACAAGACGGATACAAGTGCCTGAAGGAAGATGGCCAAAGAGCCAGAGCACAGAGAAGAGGAAAGTGGTTTGGGGAGGTGGCTGGAGATGTGGGTCAAGGCCAGAGGACCTCGGGGTCCGTGGAAGAGGTGAAAAGACTTCCCTAAGGGTTGTAGGATGTGACTGAAGGACAACACCACCCTTGCTTCTAGAATGCACATTTCACCTTTCACAGCCCTGACATTGAGACGAAGTTGGCAACCTATAGTTGGTCTGAGTTTACCTGGCAATACTTTTCCTTGAGGTACGCAAGACCGCGGTGTGTCTTAAAATCAAGACACACCACGGAGATGTGGAGACACACCACGGAGACACACCACGGAGATGGCTCCCACCAGGGGAAATGCAGACGCAGCCTAGACGAGAATGACATCACCCGTGTTGAAGAGGTGAGAAGACTGGGGTCCCACCCGGTCCCGTCACCCCCGCAGGAGCCTCTGCCACTCCCAAGACTCCAGAGCACACAATTAGGTTAGAAATTCAAGGTCACGAGCGTGGAAACTTCCTCTGGGCACACGTGCTGAGGCCCCGCCCCAGACGCGCCGAATCAGACCCTCTAGGGTGACTCCGGAACCTGCCTCTCAGAGCCGGCGTGGTTGCCGTTGGTCTGTCTACTCTCCGAGGCCCTGGCCTTGCCCGTCCAGGATTCTGTTTCTGGAACATGAGTTTTAACACAGTTAAGATACTATCCGCTTTCAAGAGCACCCTGGCCCTGCACACAGTAGGCTGGTTGCCAGGACAGTGGACGCGGCACAGAAATGGCCTGAGGTTCTTTCCCCACCTCCCGCGGGAACAAAGGCCCCAGGGGTTTCCCACCGCTGCCCTTTTCTGGCTGCTCTTTCCCCCCTCGGGCAAGCTTTTCCCTGCAAAGTTTTCTGGGGGCAAAGGAGAGGTCACCTGGCCCCCTACCTCGGGCCCCCACCCCTCTGTCTTTATCTTCGCCCCTTTTCACCACCGCACACACTCTCTGTGTCGAGGGCGGTAGCCGTCGCCTGGTTGTGGCTAACGTGGGTCGCAGAAGTCACCCGAACGAGGGTCAGCAGCCGATCCAATCTTCTGCTTCAATTTTACAGCGTTTTAGCTTCACTTCGGTTTGACGCGACTGGACGGAAAAGCGGCAGGGTGGCCGCCGGCACCCCAGAGACCATGCCCGGGAGCCCCCCTCGACCAACTGGCCTTCGAGACCTGCCGGGGCCGGAGAGGGGGGCCTGCCCCGGGTGTCCACGCCGGCGGAGCAAGCGCGGCGGGCCGGGCCGGGGCACGGGGATGTGGGGGGCACGGAACGGAGGCTGCTTCTCAGCCTCACCCCAAACCAGCGCCGCGGCCACCGTGGGCAGCGGGGTTCGGGAACGTGCTGGCCAAGTGCGGGCGGAGCAGCGCTCTCGCTTCTTCTTAGCCCCTGGAGGCTTGCCGAGTCCCGGGCAGGCTCACAGTGGGGCGCCCGGAGGGGAGGCGTACGGGTGGGCCGGGAGGTCCAGGCTTCCGTCCTGCCCACCCTCCCTCCTGCGCACACTCGCCCGATGGTCCCCGGCCCCTGAGACTTCGGGCCTCCGGAGGCGGGCACGGGGACAGGGACGGAGTCAGGAGGCCATTCGTTTCAGCAGTGACAAAGGCCGGGCGCTCACCGAACGGCCCACCGAACGGGGGGGCGGTGGGTGTGTTACGGTACGTCCATGTCACGGGTCAGATTCGGTGGCGGGACGGAATCAGGGAACGTCAGGACGCTAGCCGGAGGAGCGGCCGAATGAGCGTAGACCTTCTGGACAGTTTTTCTCGGTAATCGTAGGAAAAGAATACGAAAGATACACACCCTATTTGGGGCTTTTACTTCTTAATTCAGGTAGCTAAGAAAAGAAAAGCTATTGAGTATGGATAATTTAGCCTTTCTGTTTTGTTTTCAGCACAAAATCTGCATTGGTTAAGAATCGTGACAGATCCATATATACGAATACGGAAAGATATTCACATCACTTTAAAAAAAAGGGCAGCTTAGAGAAAGCTAGCTACGGTATGGTCCTATTTATGTAAAGTAAACCTTGCATGTGAAGATCTAAATGAGATCTAGGTAGTTTTTTTTTTTAATGTTTACTTATTTTTGAGAGAGAGAGAGAGAGTGTGTGTGTGCGCACGTGCAGGGGAGGGGCAGAAGACGGAGGATCCGAAGTAGACTTCGGGCAGACAGCAGAGAGCCCGAGGTGGGGCTCGAACTTGCGAACTGCGAGATCACGACCTGACCCGAAGTCAGGTTGCTTGCTTCACCGACTGAGCCGCCCGGGCGCCCCTCTATGTAGTTTTTTTTTGATGCAGAGACACGGATCTGTCGAGCAGATGTCAAGCTGTTAACAGGGCTCGCCTCTGAGGAGGAGCGAGAAGTTGCAGGGAGACCTCAAGAAGGGGCGACGAGTGGCGAATGGAGACAAACAGGCAGCAAGGAGTGCGGGTGCCCGTGGGCTTCAGCGATGGCCCCGGTAATCGGGGGCGAGATGCTGACTGTTCACGTTTGAACTTCATATCTGGGGTCCTTCTGCTGTCGCTTCCGCTGCCCCCGAGCCGCAGGGGCCAGTGGAGGAGGGAAGAAGGGAAGCTCTGTGGATGCGGTGGGGGTGGGGGACAGTCCGAAGGCTCCATTTCCGGCAGGCAGGGGCTGGTGCCAGGGTTTGCCGGGCTTGGCCTTGGACACTGGCTCCCGCCCCGGCACTGACCACAGCGGCCGCGTGCAGCGGCCTGAGGCCTCCATGGTGCCGACCTTTCCAGAGCCGCGATAAGGCATTAGCGTCCACACAGAGGCTGGGGCCTGGCCCTCGGCCGATCTGGTCACTCCTGAGTCCCCGGGGCCTCCTGACTGCCCCCAGAGCCCCGGGATAAATGAATAATGGAAATGAGATGAGTGATGGGCCCGCCGGGCGCCTGGGGAATTGGAAGCGGAGACAATCCTGATGGGAACTCTGGGCCGATGGCCCCGCTCCGAACGGCAGGGTGGGTGCCGGGGGACAGAGCGACAGCGGGACCCCAGCAGCCCTCCCCTAGGCCTGAGGCGTCTTGGTCTGAGCAGGGCAAGGGGAGCGAGGAGGCGCTCGCAGGGCTGGGCGGGGCGACGGCAGCACACACTCCTGCCTCGTGCCTGGTCCAGGGCAGCCACTGTGCGGCTCAGGACGGTGTCTCCCTGGGGTAGGATGGGCTGTGCCCAGGGAGACATCAGAGGCGGACCAGCAGGGAGTGCAGAGTGTATGGGGGGTCAGTGTCTTATAGAAAGTGGCTTCTAACCCTGGCCCCTCTGCTTTCTAGCTGGGTGACGTGGGGTTAGTCTCTTAACCTTTCTGAGCCTCAGTCTCCATCGTCCATAAAATGGGGATAATCACGGTACCTCTCCCACAGGCTCGTTGGGGATTAAAACGGGATGATGGGTTTAAGATGCTTAGTGCAGCCCCTGACATTTATTAGGGACGGAATATAGCAGCAACCGTCCCCCCAGCCCCTAATTCATGGTGGTATTATCCCCCCGTTATCCATATCGCTATTACGGGTGCAGGGGCTCAGAAATGCATGGCCACACAGTGGGCTAGGCTGGGATGACGGAGTTTCACGCTGGGAGGGGACAGGATGGGGACTTTGAAAGCGTCCTCGAAAGAGCCCGTGCCCAGGACACACCGCCTCCCCCGGGAAGCCCGCGCTGCCACGGGTTTGGGTCTGGGCACCGCCGGCCTCCCCCCAGATGCGGTGTGGGGGCGAGCCCAGGAGCAGGCCTGCAGGGAGAGCCTGATGAGAGGGCGAAGGCCGTCCGAGCTCCGGACCGAGGCTGCGGTGCTCGGCGGTCGAAGCCCCTGCTCTGAATCTTCCGGGGTGGAGAGTTCACTGAGATGCTGCTGCTCTGAAGGATGACCAGCCTGGGCAAAGGTTTCTAGAAATATCTCCCTGCCCACCCCCCACCCCCCCCACCCCCCCCACCCCCCGGCGCCGCGGCAGGGGCGGTGCGGAGCAGAGCAGAGCCGGGCTAGTGGCGGGGCCGACATTCTCCGGCGAAGGTCCAGGGTTAGGCTTGAGAAACGGGAAGTGAAAAACATTAGTCCCCGCATCGACTTCCAGGTGAACGAAGGGGCCTCTGAGGGAGGCGTCGGCGCAAGTTCTCTGCTCACCTTTGGGCGGGGAAAGAAACTAATTTTTTCTTGAACCTGGACTCGGCCTCCTTCAAGAAGCCTCTAGGACAGACTGGCCGCTTCCTTGAGCCTCAGCGTCCCCATTTGTGACATGAGCTTCATGGTGAACTGACTTCCCCGAAGAGAAAGCTCTTGGGCACATGGGAGCCTCAGTGTCCCCGTTTGCAAGGTGTGGTGAGACAGTGCATGTGAAGCCCGGTGCATGGGCCAGCCCCCAGCACCAGACGGAGCCCGGGTCCTTTTCCTTTATAACCGCGCTCGAGGCTGGGCAGGCAGGGCTTGCCCCTCCCCCACACCCCCATCTTGTAGAAGGAAATGAGGCTCAGAGAGAAGCGCTTTGGCAAAGCTCAGCCGGCACGGTGTTGGCGCAGCCGAGAGGGGCCACAGAGCCACCACCCTCTGTCTCCTCGGCCCTGCCCCCGCCCCCCCTCACCTCCGGGGGCTGGGGTCAGTGGCCCTAGGGGGGCCTGGGAACCTGGCTCACTCTCTCCCCACTGCTCTCACCCCCACCGTGGTCTGGGCCGGCTGGACTGCCTCGGCCGGTGGTCGAGACCCCAAGGCCACAATCAGCAGAACGAGGGCCTCGCCGCGGCCCCCTGTCGGGCAGGGCTCTGAGATGGGGCGGGAGGGGCTGGGCCGGCCCCTCCGGGAAAGCAGTTAGTCTCCGCTCAGCCCTGCAGGTCACGGTCACCGGGGGCAGGAGGCGGGGTCTTTGGAAGTAAGGAGCCAGGTGCCCTTTGCTGGTGGTAACGCCACGGCCAATACTCGAGAGGCCCGCCCTCTGCTCTGAGCATTTGCCTCAGGTGTGCTTATTGGACGGTCACGAGTCTTGGGGTGTCCCTGCTTTCCAGGAGAGGAAACTGAGGTGTGGGCCGTGTACCCGTCCCAAGGTCACACAGAGAGGCAACGGCAGGGCCAGCCCGGGAACTCCGGCTGGTGGGCTCCGGAGCCGGGAGAGCTTCGCACTTCGGGACCTGCTTTGAGCGGAAACGAGGAGGCGGCAGGGGTCTGTCCCGGGGTGGGCAGAGGCCACTCCTGCGCCGAGGCTGACGGGGGTTAGCGTCTGCCAGAGAGCCTGTCTCTGCAGGTGGAGGCCCGAGCTCTGCCCCGGGGGACCCCACGAGGGGCGGTTCGTGTGCTAACAAAACCGCTGGGCTTTGGGGCCAAGCCGTGTGAGGCTGGACTGTGGTTCTCGTCTCTGCGCGGGACCCGGGACACGCCCGCTGCCCTTAGCTTGCTGAGGGACACGCTGAGCATAAGGGCCTGCCCCAGAAGTCCTGGGGCCAGAACTCCAGGAGACCCGTCTGGGGGTCTAGTAGCCTGAAGCCTGCATCGAAGCATGAAATAAAGGATTAATAGTTACGACTTAACACACGTGCTGAGCCTATACTGTGCGTCAAGCACCATCCCCTTCGCGTTGCCACCAGGGCCACCTGACCACATCGTGCTCCCGACGCAAGCCTCTGCCGGCCTTCCGGGGCCTCCCGAGTCGGTGGCCCCAGGCCGCCCCCCGTCACGCAGGGCCCAGCGCCGCAGCAAAGGCTCCCGCCACGCCCCCGAACGCACCCCATGGCCCGGCACCCAGTAAACAGGCCAGCCACTCGCGTGCCCCTGAGCCTTTCTAGCTGCTCTTCCTTCTGCCTGGAGCGCGCTCTCCTCTAGCCAGCTGGACAGGGAGCGCCCTTCAACACCCGGCTCAGGTCTCCTGTCCCCGTCGAAGCATTCTTAGCCCGCCCGGAGACCGTTCGTGGCCCGTGTGACCACACAGCCGCCGGCGCTTACCTCCTTCCACACTCGGTCCCGGCTTCTCCTTCCACCCCCCGGGGGGGGGGGGTTCCCGAGTGGGGCTGCATCACGTCCTGGTCGGGGGCGTGGGCTCTGGAGACAGACGGTCCTGGGGCGGGGGGAGTCCTGGATCTGCCGTTTACTCGCCGTGTGACCCTTGACAAGCGTCTTCGACATTCTGAACCTGGGTTCTGTGGAATGGGGCAGCGAGACCTACCTCTCAGGGTCGCCACAAAGACCGAACGAGACGCCGTGTGTGATGTACTCGTGCCTTGGGCCGGGCTGATCCCGAAGCAGACTCTAACACGAGGACGCGAGGGTCACTCCTTTGAGCCGTGACTCCAGGGAGCTCCCGCAGGGGATGGGGAAGCGAGAGGGCAGGAAGCGCGAGCGTGCGACCTGGAGTAAGTTACTGCCGCGGGACGGAGACAGGCAGAGCACTCGGATCCATCCAGCCGAGCTTCCAGATCGTTCCAGGTTCATTCCCCAGCTCCTGCCAGTCCTCGGTTGAGGGCTCCTTCCTGGGAAGTGCTAATTCCCGGGCACCGTGGCTTGGCCCACAGCTGTGGCCAGGGAGAGCTGGCAGGCGCGGGGTGCAGGTGCAGGGTGCAGGTGCCGCCGCTGGAATGTGCCCAGCTGGCGTGTGTGGAGAAGGGCGAGTGTGAGCGGGAGGGCGGGGCACGGGCGGCATCGGCCGCAGCCACACGCTCAGGAGCCGTGGGTCGCCTACCGGTTTTCTCGTGGGACTCCCGCAGCAGTCCTGGAAAGGGTATTCTGCCCACTTTACAGGTGAGAAGACTGAGGTCTAGAGAAGTTACCCACAGGGCCTTGGCTCCCTTGAACCTCTTTCCCCAATGAGAAGGTGGGGGGTGGGCTGTCTCTAGGCTCAGACCAGGAGGCTACCGGTCAGGACTGTTGTGCTCTGGGTCTTGCCACGGCCTCCTCTTTAGCATGACGTCAGGCAAGCCTGGCCCCTCTGGGCTCAGTTTCTACATCTGTCAAATGGGAGTAGGTGGGTGTTAGATCGACTCAGTCCCCCAGGCTGTTGGGAAAATGGGGAGCCTTGGGCTGGGCTGCCCGGATGTTTTTCAGGCTGACTCGGGGGACGGAGGGAACGACCTGGTTCGTCCCCTCTGCCCAGCACTCTGCGTGGCCTGTGGGGAGGCAGCCGGGCATGAAAAAAACAAGACCCTCAAGTAGGAATCGGGGGCTCTTGGATTCTGGTCTTTATTGTCCGACTTAGTTCGAGACTCTAGAGAGGACTGTTTGTTTGTTCGCTGGTGAGTTTATTCAACAAATGCCTTCCTAGGTCACTTCTCCAGACCTCAGTCTCCTCATCTGTAAAGTGGGCGGAAGGCCCTTTCCGGGATCGCTGCGGGAGTCACATTCGAAAACCAGTGGACGACCCACGGCCCCTGAGCGCGCGGTGCGCGTGCGGCTGTGGCCGATGCCGTCTGTGCCCCACCCGCCCCCGCCCGCCCGCTCACACTTGACTGGGGGCTCAGTGGTTGGGACATCCGATCACTCGTCCTGGCCTGGCTCTGAGGTCAGACTTGGGCCCAATGCAGCTTAGTTGGCAGTCTTTATTGCAAAGACGTACACCCCCCGACTCTGGCCATGACTGAGCTCTGACCTTGGCCTAGCCCATCTGGTCTTTGGCCCTAACGAGGGGCAGTGTCCTGATTGGAACACAGAGGCTGCCGTTCCTGGTCACAGACTGACCTCTGAACCAAACCGTCCGCTGACTCTTGGCCTGGCCACAGACTGACTTTTGATCCTGGCCACAGACTGACCCCCCAGCCAACCACAAACCTTCAGCCCAGACTGACCTCTGACCCCGACCGCAGGCTGACTTCTGGTTCCTGGGCAGTGGCCGGCCTGGCTGAGATTAGTCACCGAGGCTCCTCCACCAGCCTCCCCGGCAATGGGTTGAGGGACAAGCCCCTCTAAGGAGAAGAGCCCTTCACTCTAATGGGGGTTCTCATGGACGAGTTTGGGCATGAGCTTTCTGGGCCTCGGTTTCTCCATCTGCCCTGCCTCTTCCCTACCAGATGTGGAAAGTGCCTAACCTGGAGGATCTATGAAAAGGGGACAATGGTGGTTCCAGCTCAAGGTCGACTGAGAAGAATCAATGGGACGGTTGCCTCAGAGCCTTGGCACTCTCTGTTCCCTCTGCCTGGAACACTCTTCCCTCAGACGCCCTTGTGGCTCACTTCCTTCTCCTTCAGTTTTATGCTCAACATCATCTCAGGGGAAACTGACCACACCGTTTAAAACGCCCTCCCCCCCAACAAAAAAATCTCTCTCTGTCCTTTCTTCCTACTTTCTACCCGAAAGTTATCACCACTCGGCACACTAGTATGTCAATTATTTATTGGCTCAGTATCTATGTCTTTGGTCCAGAATACAAGTTCATGAGGGCAGGAAACTCTGTTTTGTTTGCTCTTGTGATCCCCGCCCCTGAAACACGGGAGCGGAGGAGACGCTTGGTAAATATTTGCTCGGTGGATGAAGAATAAAGGGCCCGTGGAAAGTACTTAAACCACCGCGTGCAGCACTGAAGACTGAATCGGTGGTATTTGCTGTGGTTGCTGTCATATCGTCTCTGGGTGATGTCACCGTCAGGAGCTGGCTTGGCCTTTGAGGCCGTGCAGCCCCCTTCCCCACGGCCTTCCAGGACCACTCGAGTCCAAGCTGACCACACGCGCTCAGAGCTGCAGCAGTGATCGCGCGGGGCAGTTGAACAAACCCAGCCCTGGAGCCTGCTGGGTTGGGGTTCAGCTCCCAGCTCCTCTGTCCTAACTGTGTGCCTTTGAGCAAAATTATGACTTGTTTCTGAGCCTCGGTTTCTTAACAGTCAATGGAGAAGGTCTGAGCAGCCACCCCGCGGATGACGGGAGCCTGAGGGACATGGGGCATCCGCGGGGGTGAACACAGCGCAGACGGACAGGGCGGCCACTGGCTGTGATCCGTGGGGCCCAGGCACACCTGCTCTCTGTCTCGTTCCACGGGCCGTCCCGCCTCATCCACTGGACTGCAAGTCCTCGGAAGGACTGGAACCTGATCCTCTTGGTCCTTTGTCTTCCTGACAGCCAGAGGCCAAACTTGGACCAGTAAGGAAGCCGTGCATCCTATTGGCTGATTGAGACTTTGACAAAATTTTGACGACGCTTCTGGGTACCTGCCAGTTATAGCCACCAGGGGGCAACCTGGCTATGTGCACGAAGGGTAACTTGTAACCTCTGCCATTTCAGGGCCCACCTTGTCCTGGCAGACAAGGGGAGTCCGGTCCATAGTCTAACCTTTCTGCTGTTTATACTGCTCTGGTGAGGAAAGAGCCCGGGAGACCTGGATCCCAAGCCTGGCTCTGCTTTGCACTTGTGTGGCCTTGGCCAAGAACCTCCCCACCTCTGGACCTCCATCTCTTTAGCTGTCAGGTTAAGAACATCAGTCATGGTGTCCTATCAGGGTAGACCCAGGGCTTATTTCAAGTTCTTTTTAATCAATAACTGTTCATGCCTGCCACAAAGTATTTCCTCCTTTTTCTCCTAATTCCTTCTTCCCGGCTGCTAGAGGAGGTCTCACCTTATTATACATGCTGCCCCCTGTTGGCTGGAAGAAGAAGTATAGCTTCAGTGATTGTCCTCAAGGGTGACTCAGGCCAGAGTAATCGGTTGATTCATTTACTCAGCCAGCATTTATTGAGCCCCTTCTGTGTACCGGGCCTGGTGCTAGGCTCTGAGAACACAGCAGTGGAAATGACACAGCCCATGCCTTCAAAGAGATCACAGTCATTTGCAGGGGCTCATGCATCCGGGGTTTACTTGGGGCTCCTCCGTATCCCCCCAATCCGACAGTGTAGTGTAATGGGTCCCAGTCTAGTCATTTACTAGGCTATGGGTTCTAATCTTGACCTAGCCACTTACTAAGTGTGTGAACTTGGGCAAAGTATTTGACTTCTGTGCTTGTGTTTCCCCAACTACAAGATGGGGATAAGAATACGACTGTCTCAGAGTTGCTGCAAGAGCTGGATTAGTTCGTGTCTCCAAAGTACTTAGAACAGTGTCCTATCGGTGTGGAGAGGTGTCAGCTAAAATCATAATAAATACATATGTGTAGAAATGGAAGGAACAGCACATACATTTCCCCAATCTCAACTGGGTCCGGGCTTACACGTCCTACCGATCCGTAAGGGGATCTTATACAAGGGTCAGGCCAGGTGAGCTCGTTTTCAGTTCAGAAGGCCCTACCCACCTTCGAACCAGAGGCTGGCTTCCATCCCACCCTTGGGCCAGCCCCACAGGGTTCCAGAAGAGACCTGAGCTGGGCACCCCAACTTCTCCTGAGGTGGAAGCAAGGTCCAGCCTATAAGGCAGATCCCATGATGCTGGCAGAGCTGGTGGTGGTGGCGGTGGTGGTGCTGGTAGCGGTCATGGTCATGGTAGGAGCTCTGGGGACTGGTGCAGGGACCTAACCGAACCTTCCTCTTCCCTGAGGGAAGCCCCATCTCCCCCAGCCCCAGCAGACACCCTCAGAGTCCTGGGACAGGGGGATGAGGTGGAGATTTCCTTTGAACTTCTCAGAGACTATTTTTAAGCCAAAAAAAAAAAAAGGAGGTCATAATTGGGGCACCAACCACCCCTCCCATCCTGCCTATGAGGACTAGGAGTCACTTCATCTCGCTGTGCCTCAGTTTCTCCATTTGGAAAATGGGCAAATGGAGAAAGCACATTGGTCCTCAGCTTATAAGGTTTGCTTTGAAAATTTAATGAAATCTGGACACTCGCCTCAGGAAACGCAGACCCTCACACAGTCACACACACTCACAACCGCACAGGCACACAACTGCACACATCACACGTAAGCACAAGTCTGTGCGTGGTCTGGGGGTTTCCAGCTCTTCATCAGACCCGCAGACCCAGCTCTGCTCCCGGGATGGGCTAATCTCTAACTCCCCTGCCCGCTCGACCATCCGGGGCTCCCTGCTCTGAGGCCCTCGCTTCCCGAGCCCAAGGCCTGGGTGGCCCATGTCAGGCGGCATCCGGGAGTCCTGGCGTGGGGAGGCTGGCTCCAGCCTCTTCCCTCCTCCAACCCGCACCGCCAAGACTATTTGGGCCCTGGGGTCCTGGGAGGGCCCCGGGACCCTCCGGGAAAGGCAGAGTCGGTGGGTAAAAAAAAAGCTATGGGCTGGGTGACAGCGGTGATAAGCTTCTCTGGCGACTGACGTGGGCGAGGTGACTTCTTCGCACCCAGCCCCTCCAGAAGCACAGTCTCTAGTGACTCAGTGGAATCAAGGAAAAGAGAGCTGTCACCTCTCACCCGAGAGGAAGGAGAAAAGCGTGAGAAGCCCCACCCCGCTCCCTGTACGTGAAGTCTCGAGTAGGGGGGCAGCAAAGAGCAGGCCCCGTGAGGTCTGTGTTCCGGTTCAGCCCCACGGTCAAGCACAGTACAGTTTACAAGGCACCCCCATATGCGACGTTTTAGGTGAGCCCCGCGAGAACCCGGGGACATCAGGCTTGATCTCGTGTTGCAGAAAAAGGCTCAGAAAGGCTAGTTGACTTGACCAAGTTCCCACTGCAAAGAAGGCTCCCAATCCAGTGCTCTCCCCGAAATCTCAAATGTCACTGCTATGTGAGATCCCTTGTGATCGCTCATGTGAGCCATGTCCTTCCCTCTCGGGCCGCGGTCTCCTCATCCGTAAGAAGACATCGGACCAGAGGAGCCCTTGGGGACTTTCCGGCTCTGACCTTTCGGGACTCAGTTGTCATGATCTCTCCGAGGGAGCAGGTGGGGGATTGTCACCCCATATGACAGATGGGGAACAGGTCCAGACGGGGAAGCAACTCGGCAAGGGCCTCCGTCCAAGGAAGTTGCAGAGCTGGGACGAGAACCCGGGTCTGCAGACCCCCCGGCCACAAAGCGGGGGGGCCCGGCCAGAGCTGCGCTTCTAAGAAGAAAGCGGGGCTCCCAGAGCAGACCAGAGAAAGGGACTTTCGGGCCCAGCTGTTTCCC
Organism: Paguma larvata; assembly: GCA_030068075.1. Classification (NCBI taxonomy): domain Eukaryota; kingdom Metazoa; phylum Chordata; class Mammalia; order Carnivora; family Viverridae; genus Paguma; species Paguma larvata. The sequence continues at coordinate 18,242,651 of CM057833.1, read as the reverse complement.
AGCGTGAGCTCAGGCAGGGCCTGGCTCAGCGCGGGGGGGCGGGAAGGGGCCGACCACTTCCTGCTCGGGCCGGCGCGGTCCCCGTGAGGTGGTCATCAGAAGGCGACCACTTCCCGGTCTGGGCCGCCTTCCCCTTTCTGAGCCTGGGAGGCGGCTGAGCAAAGCGCCCCTTGCGTGCTGTGGCCCGGACAGCGTCTGGCCTCTTTTCATTGCCCCCGTTCGCCGTGTCCCTCTCCGCAGCCACCAACTGTCGGAAGCCGCTCGGGGCTGCCTGCCCGGTCCCCTGACCGCAGCCGAGCGCCTCCTTGCCAGCGGGCCTGCTCATCCCTGAGGCTCCCGGGAGCCTCTCCTTCCTGGCCCTACTGTGTGCCGGGCGCTGGCGGGAGTCTGCCCACTGAGAGCCTGGAATGAGACGTTATTATTCTCACTGAGGCTCAGAGAGGTCGCCATTGGCCCAGGGTCACACAGTCCGTAAGCGGCAGAACCAAAATCGGAACTCGGATCAATCTGGCCCCCAAATCTGCATCCTTCGTACATTCTCTGTCCCCCTTGGCCCTCCCCACCCCTGGGGGGAGTCTGAGCCAGAGGAGGCTTGGATGTGAGAGACACCGGAAGGATCCCACCAGACGCCCAGCTCAGGGGAGGCAGCAATCACATCTGTCTCTCCTCCCCGTTGCGCCCCAGCACCCAGCTCGGCGTCTGCTCCAAGCAGGTACTAGGGACGCTTATGGAAAGATTCAAGGTAACCTAACCACTCCCATCCAACTCCGCAGATGCCCATAAGCCCTGGGCTTGAGGACTCAGACCTGAGGGAGACGCGGCCACCATCCTCGGATGCGCACGGCGTGTGAATTGTTTAAACGAGCCTCGAATCCCATGAGGGGCAGCATGACACCCTTCAGTCCTCCCAGCAGGGAAGCCAGGGGCCCGCGGGGTCTGAGAGTGTTGAAGGGGCAGCAGAGCGTAGGGGGTAAAGACCGCAGAGCCAAACAGGACTGGGTTCCAATCCTGGCTCTGCCAAGCCTAGGGTGGTCTTGGGGAAATGACTTCACGCACCTTAGTTTCCTAATCTGTGAAATGGGGACAAAACAGAACAGTCGGCCTCACCTGGCCTCCCATCCACCGAGTCTCTAGATTTAGAAACGTTCTCCTTTCCTTTGAAAGGCCGGTTCGTGGAGGCCACGGCCTTCTGAACGTTCCGGACTGGGCACCATCGAGGGGCTCATTCGCGCGGGGTCGGGGAGGCCTTTCCCCAAACCCGGAGCCGCCAGCCGTGATCGCTACGCCAGCCGAGCAGGACTCGAATGAGAGCCGGACAAAGAATTCCTGTGTCTCTGGAAACCAAGAAAAGGCCTCAGAAAGATCCAATAAAGGAGAGTTGTCCCAAAAAAAGAAGAAGAAGAAGAAAAAAAAAGTGCTGCCGAATTAAGTGCGGGCGAAACAAACTACCAAAGACGGGCGGGGGATCCAATCGTTAAAATCCACCAAAACCCTGAGTTGAATTCGGTGGAAATTAAAACTGGGGCAAAGTTATTAAAAATCCAGAAATCTTCTGCTTCCAGATCGCTTCGCAAGCATCTCAAAGGTTCTCCCCCTGCTTTAAAGAAACCCAGATGGGAGCCACGGCTGGCGCTCTCCAGGTCTGTTTCATGCGAGAAAAACAAGGTAGGACTTTGGCCAGAGGCCTCAGTCTCCAAGAGGCTTGGCGCTGCATCAAAAGATCGTCTAATAAATGTACACGCACACGTGTTGCGTTCAATAAATGCTTATTTTATGTATCATAAGATATCCTGCTTTAAATGCTTTTTCTATTAACCAACCACTGGCTTCGCTCTCATTGGATAAGAGATTTCTTCTATTAATAGTATTTACCTCGCAGGGCGGATGGAAGGACTGAACAAGGTAACATAGGCAAAGCATCTGGCCCAAAGCCTGGTGCACAGCAAATATTCAGCAAGTATCCGCCGTTAGGATTATATTCCAATCCGGGGCCCCAGTTGGCAGATGAGAAAACTAAGGCTTTAGCGGACGAGTGACGCGCATAGGATCAGGGAGCCGGTGGGTTGCGGATGAAGGCCTAGACATGGAGTCTTTGGAAGGCCTTTCCTGCCCTGGTCCCGAATTTTAGGGGGGGTAGCACTTCCCGGGGGGGGGGGCACTGGAATGCAGGCGGGAAGATCACTCGCGGTGGGTGGGGCCTTCCGTATCCCTCGAGATCTCAGCCCCCCCTCCCCCGCCTCCCACCCCCTCGGGGCTGGTGCATGAGTTCTCCCTCCAGTTAAATTTGCGTAAAATACTAAGTTTATCATCTCAGCGGCCCCTCTGTGTTCATGGGTCCCGTGTATTTTCATCTCAAAGAGTTTCATTCATGTCTTTAATGATTTGTTTCCATGTCTGTCTCCTCCGGCTGACTGGGACGCACCCCGGGGGGGCAGGCACTGGGTCTGATTCATCTCACACCCCGGGGCCCAGCCCTGCGCCTGGCACAGAGCCGGCCTTCGCAAATGTTTGTCGGACGACTGAGCCCCTGAGCGAATGTGAATAACGGGGTGCCCCGGATGTCTCGCTCTCTCCACACTAGACTCTCTGGCTGGGGCTGTCGGGGAGAGAGGTCTGGAGCACACAGCCCGGCCTGGTGCCCAGGCCCCTCCTGCTCCTTTTCCTCCTTTCTCCATCCCTCCATCCCTCCGCCCTCCAGCTCCTTCCCCCCGGGGAGCCCGAGCAGCGTGGGCGGGGCAGACTCTGGGAAACCCGGGGTGAAGCCGCCTCTCCAGGGATAGATGGGGTGTGGCCTGGCGCTCTGTCTCCTCTGAGTCACCTGCCTGGTGCGGTGGGGCTGACTCAGAAGGAGAGCAAGGAGGAGAACTTTGTTGGTCCTCGGATCCCAAACCCAGCCTGAGCGAGGCTAGAGGAGGGGATGGGGCGGGGAGGGGAGACGAGGGGTCTTGAGGAAGGTGTTCGGACCGCAGGGAGGGAGCGCCGAGACAGATCTCAGATCTCCTGGGGTAGCCAAGCCTCACGCTTGCTGCGCAGGCGCACTGAGCCTTGGAGGAGGCAGCCGGGTGTGGCGGAGGGCGGAGGTCCCATCCTGTCTATATCTCGTCCCCTCCCTGAGCCTCGGATTCTTCACCTCAAGCAAAGGGTTTAGCCCCAATTCCCCTCCAGCCAATTCCCAGCCTGAGGGCCAGGGCTTTGCCCAAAGGCCGCCGGGGCCTGGAAGCAAAGACCGAGGAGTCAGAGCCGCCATCGTGTGCGCACCTGCCTACTACAAGTCAGGGACCGGAAGAGTCTCTGTACCGTGAGCGGGTGTCGTGCAGAGCCCGTTCTGCAGATGAGGAAACTGAGGCTCCAAGGGCCGATGGCTTGTTCCAGGTCATACTCTGAGTTAAAGAGGGAGCTGGGCCCCTCAGGTCTGCCTGAGCCCACAGTCCTCATCCTTGACCTCATGCCCCCCCAAAGCTACTATGTCTCCCCCACCTACCTGTGCCCCAAAACGCTCAGAGTGGTGTCTTCTGGCCCTGAGACAGAACTTCAGAGGCCTCCAGGGCCGCTGGTCTTTGTCCCCTCTTATGTCCAGAGCCAAATGGCCACTCTCTGGGAAAACTGTCCTGCCAACCACAGCCATGTGGGGCCACTCATCCCCAAAACCGCCTGAACGCAAGGGTGAGCGGACAGTTCTGGGGTAAGCACCCCATTTCCCTCTTACTGTTTTCCTTCCTTCCTTCCTTCCTTCCTTCCTTCCTTCCTTCCTTCCTTCCTTCCTTCCTTCCTTCCTTCTTTCTTTCCTTCTTTTCCAGTACCCATCTTGTGGACATGTAGCCACAGTTTTGTTTCTATGAAAATAGGGTCCTCTGTCAACAGACATTTCCTGAGCGGGGGCTGTGCGAGCTCCTCCTGGTCCACTGGCTCCTCCTCCTGGCCTGTCACCAGGTGCCGCCAGGCCACGCGGTGCCCCCGAGGGGTCGCAGGTGTGGAATAAGCTGGGCACCAGGAACACGGGGCTTCGTGACCTAGCAATTCAGAAACTGAGCTTCGGAGGGGGCGGATCTGAGTCACTGGCTGTGTGGCCACCGTGCGTCCCTTGACAGCGCTGAGCCGCGGCTCGTCCATCTGTTAAGTGGGAATCACAGCTGTCACGGGACGGGTTTGAGAACTAAAGGGGCAGACGCACGCCGAGTGTTTGGCACAGAGTCGGCGTTGGGCGAGTGTTCCGCCATGCCTCTCTGTAGGTGGCGGGGCCTCGGGGCTCGGGTGCTTCTCTTCCTGGTGTCCTCGGGTCATACAGGCGGATCCGGGTCATGGAGACACCTGATGACCGTTCGGTGATTAAAATCTTGCCTGTTTGGCTTGAGGTTAGGGCCTGGAAAACCTTTCACCGCCCTGTGGTGTTTCCAGAAAACACAGAATCTGGCCCCAGTCACCTTCCTTCCCACAGGCTGCAAGTGTGGGCGTGATTCTCAACCGAAAAACCAAAGCCGACTTCACAGCTGAAGACCACCAACCAGTCTCCCTCCTGGTGACAACCGCGACCCTCTGAGTTCCACCCCGGTTCCCCCACCCCCCGGCCTGATGAAGGCGGAACAGGAGAGTCGAGGAGAGGGGGGCAGAGCAGGGGACGCAGATGGGGCAGCCTCGGCTGGGTGAGCCAGGACGCCAGGATTCAGGGGGGCCCATGGGTGCCAGCAGCCAGTAGGTGCTCATTAAATGCTTGCCGCTGGGACAAATGAATGGACAAGCAAACAAGCCAGCTGAGGGAGCCGGTACTGGGAAGAATCGGGGGTGGGGTGGGGGGTGAACAAAACCTTAATTTTCTCTGTCTAAATTTCAAAACGCAGCACTCACCATAGAGCCGAGGGGTACCTCAAGGACTCAGCAGCTAGTGAGGTGCAAACCCACCCAGCTAGCGAGTCCTCTGCAACCCTGCCTGGGCCTCTCACTGCCCCATTCCCCACCCCCTCTTAAGTACCCAGTGCACCCCTGCATGGCCTTGACCCTGAAGGATGGCCTGCTAACGGTGGACCGCAGGGCATGGAGGGTAGATGTTCTAGAGAATCTCTTCTATGCAACCAGCTGCTCCATTTGCAAACAAAGCCCATCTCAGAGAAGTGGCAACGCCGGGAGTCTGTCCAGCCAGCCCCAGCCCTGCAACTACGCAGTGTTGGGAGGCAGCCAATGGACAGCGTAGCAAGAATGGCGCTGGGGCCTACGCGTGCTGAGAGCCGCTGTGTGGTCTGGGGCAGGTGGCCTGTCCTCCAACCGGCCCCCCCCACCCCCCTGCCCAGTGAGGGGCACGACCCTGTGGGCTGGAGGGCAGAGAGGGCGGCACGAGTTTCCCAGATCGGGGGCAGACGGGCACGCCACAGAGAAGCCATAGACGGTCACTTGGTCTTAGGAAGCAGGGGCACCCCATTAACCAGGGAGAGCAGAGCGAGAGGAAGAACAGAAATTATCAGACGGTAGTCACCTCCATCGCTAAGCACATGCACGAGCCACTTGGCTCAGATTGTCCCCTTTGATCTTCACAATGACCCCCGTTTTGTGTAGCAGGCGCTGAAGACCACGGAATTCGGAACCAGACAGCCGGGGTCCAGCTCCCAGCCCACCAGGAACTTTCCCTTATCTCCCGCCAGGGGTAGTGAGATCCCCTCCCCCACCGTGGCTGGGGTTGTCTGCGAGGGATGGCTTGGAAAAGTGGCAGAGAGGAAGGGCTTAAATCACGTGATTATCAGTGTTCCTGGTGCAGAGATGGGGACTCAGAGAGGCCAAGTCACTTGCCCACGGCCACACAGCAAGCACCTGACAGAGCCAGAAGTCGATCTTAGATCTTAGTGGCTCCAAGTCCCATTCCTTCCCAACGCCTACTGCCTCAGTCTCCCTTGTGTCCCTTCTATCTGCTAAGAGAGTAAAGCATTCAAAGCCTCAGACGCCCCGACAGGAAGAGGCATGAGGCAACATTTATTCTAGATGAGCAGAGAGGAGAGGAGTTTACTGAAGTCACACGATGAGTCTGTGGTCCGGCCAGGATCAGAGCCTCAGTGGGCAGCCTCTCATGCCAACGCCCCCCACTCGTGTCTCTGCAAGCCTGATGGTGGCGTCACCCCTTTACCAGTCCCCTGCCTGACCCTCGCCTCCCCTTGGGCCCAGGAAGTGCTGGCCATGGTCTATTCCAAACCACAGTGGAAATTTTTTTGTCCGGGCCAGATAGAATCCGGCCAGGGCCCCAGGTCAGCCGTTCCAGTCTTATGCAAAAAGGCAGAGGGTGTGGAAGTGGGGTGGGAGGGGGCCTTTCATGCCCACGACTGTCTGACTTTGGGATTTCCCTGGCGTGGTGGGGGTGCTCTGAACCTGATGGGCTTCCGAGCTGCAGACGGAGCTCCCAGCCTCGCCCGCACAGCCCACCCCGGGGTCGTGCACCAGCCCGGCCTTGGGTCAGCTCGGCGCTCCGATCGGAGCCAGGTGCCGGGTCGGGGACGGCAGATGGAGCTCACCTCCCAGCTCTGCCCAGACTCACTGTGTGACCGCGGATGGGTCTCTCATCTCTGCTGACCCCCCGGCTCGCCACTGCCTCAGAATCCTTTGCAGACAAACCTCCCTTCTGGGATTCGAGGGGCGCTCTCTCTGAAGCGTTCCTGCCTCTCGAGGACGCCGCCTCCTGAACCCAGCGCCGAGGAGGAGAGGAGCCGACGTGGCGCCTCAGCCAAGCAGGTGCCTCTGGCTTCCTGTCCGTCCACGGGCCGGCGCGAGGCGGTGGGCTCCGAGAGGAGAGATTCTGGCTCTGCGAACGTAAAGGGAAAAACTGCAGACGGGTCCCCTCGGGCCGATCTCAGAAGGCGGCTGCTGGCCTCGCTGACGCCCGGCGAAGCTTCGGCGCCCCGCTCCCGCCTGGCCTCTCCTGGGCTCTTCCAGGAAGCGGAGGGGGCAGCGGAGGGGGCGGTACGGGGGACCCCAGGGCCGGCAAGGCCGAACCCTAAGACAAGGGTGAGGTTGCAGCGAAGGAATCGGACCTGCCGGGGCACTTATCTGAGCAGCCCCAAATGGACCAGAGCTAATTCCTGGGGCCCTTGATAAATCTTTTGTTGTGGAGCTGGTGCTGGTGCTGGTGCTGGTGGTCGGGACGGGGCGGTGGGGGGGGGGGCGTGGGGGACCACGGCAGGGAATCACAAGTTAAGGTACCTCGATTCTAGTCCCTGCTCTGACATGGTCTCCTGGGGGGCCTCAGACAAGTGCTTTTTGCCCTTGCTGGGCTCAGGCTTCCCTTCCGTGCAGTGGGGAGACACCTACGATTCTGAGGCCAGCGCGGGGGGTCGGAAATGGACAGGGCAGGGGTGTGGGTTCTCAGTGACTCCGTGGCTCTCCGCATGAGGTAGGCAGCTGCGGCCTGGGTGAAGACGTCTCTTCCTGTGTCTGAGTGGCTCAGCGAGAAGGGAGGCCCAGGTGGGGGTGGGGGGCTCACTTGCACAGTCTCCCGCTCATCTCCACGTGCCTGAGCCCCCGGGCCCCGTCCCTACCTCCTGTCCAGTGAGGTTCCCCTCCCCCGCCCCCCCCCCCGAGTTGCTGTGTGGCCTCGGCTCTGCACCTGTGGCCTCCCTGTGGGGTCTCGGAGCCGGGGAGGTCTCCGTGAGGAGCGGCCTGCCCCAGCCGCCCTCTCCTGCTCCTGCAGCCGCACGCGCCACCCATCCCGTCGTAGAGCCACCAGCTAGGAGAGCCCTTGGGCCAAGGGTCTGGTTTTACGGATGACGGAGACCGAGGCCCTGCGGGACGAGAGGCCCGCTCGGGGCCGGCCGTCTCCACTCCTCGTGCCCTGTTGCTCTCTGCAGCTCCTTGCCGCGCACACGCCCTTCCTCCCTCCTCTTCCAACAGCACCCGGTGATGGGGACGACCTCACCCAAGTGGCCAGCTTGTGGCTGGGGCTTCGGGTCCCGGATACCCGACTTCCCGAGGCTCTGAGCTCTCATCCGTGCTCGGGGCAGAGCGGGGACCAGAGGGAGGAGGGGGCGGGAAGGACGACGACGCCAGTGCCCCAGCCAGCCCTGGCCTCCCCACCCCCCTCCCGCTCCCCCTCCTCCCAGCGGCCCGGGGTTCTCTCCGGCCACCTCCCGCCTCCCCTCGCGCCCACAGTCCTCGTGCCTCCACGGGCCCGTACTGGCTCTCACAAGGCCGGCGAGGCAGCTGGAGCCCCGGGAAGGAGGGAACAGCGGTGGCCAAAGCCCCAGCCTCCGCAGGTGACGCAGAGCATTTGGTCTGTGGTCAGTTGTGCTACTCTTGACGGCGTGGCCACTCTGGGCCTCTGCGCGATCCCTGCCTGGCGGGTTGCCGGCGCGGTGACACCCACTGTGGCTACAGCCCCTTCCGTGGACAGAAAAGTGGCCCCTTGCCTGGCACGGCTGCTCCCGTGGTCAGATAGGCTGCCCCTCCCCCCACCGGCGGGGGGTCTACGCAGCATCTGCTCCCCCCGCCCCCGTCTGAGGCCCCAGCTTTGTGTGTTTGTGGCAGTTCCGACGCACCCACTGGACGTCACCTCCAGCGGGTGACGCTCCCTCTCGGCTCCGTCACTCAGGGAGCCCGGCTCCCCTCAGACCCTGGAGACTCAGGACGCGTGGTCGCCTTTTCCCTGGAACCTGTCTCGGACTCCGACCCCACCTATGATGGGCACCATCTGCCCTGACCCTGGTGACTTCTGGACTCCCAGGGCAGAGCTGAGTGGTCCTTCTTCATGGGACCACATGGCGTCCCGTGGTGGCAGGGAGTGGTGGGGGCACGGGACACCGTCCCTCCCTCTTACCTCCATGATGCTCCGGGGCCATAAGCAAATGACCTGGGAGGCCCACATCCACGGAGGGGTGGCCACCTGCTGTCCCAAGAAATTGGGTTTCTTACAAAACGCCGCTGGGACCCTCCTGTCTCGCCCAAAAGCTTAGGAGCGGCAGGTCTAAGGGACTGCTCTTCCCAGAGGGTACCGAAGGGGCTTCTGTATTACAGGAGAAGAGAGAAGTTCCTGGAAAACTTCCCGGTGAATGCCCCTCCGCGCCCTGCCCAGCCACTGCACGCTTTGGTGGCACTTACTCAGTCTACAACCTGGAGAACTGTGCTTGCCCTGAGATGCAGCAACGGGAGTCCAGACCCATCCCGACACTAGGGATGCTCACAGTCTGGGTAGGGACCCGGGCAGGGGGAGGAATTGCACTGATCGTGATTCAATGGCAGTTAGGATAAGCAGGCAGAGAGGTGCTGTGTGCCGTGAGGGCGCCTGTCAGGCAATCCTGGAAGGTTCCAGGAGGAAGTGACCTTCTGGCTGAGGTCACGAGCTGGAGGAGAACAGGGTCAGGCAAGTGGAACGGATTCAGTCTCCAGGCAGAGGGCACAAGGCTCTGGGCAGAGGGGCACGCTCTCGTGGTTCTCGGCGTCAAAATCTAAATCTCCCGTCTGCCGCCCTCCTGGCCCAGGCTGGCACGGCGGTTAAGGCCCGGGCGCTGGGGTCTCAGCGCCTGGGTTTGAATCTCACTTTGCACTTCCTAGCTATGAGATAATGCCTGAGTTGCTTGCCTCCCTGTGCCTCAGTTTCCTCATCTGTAAGCTGATACGAGGAAGCACTTCCTAGAAGGAAATGCGGTCACCTGTATCAAGGGCGTGGCACAAAATAAGTGCCCAGTAAACGCTGGCAACCCCCACTGGGGGCAAGCCGCACCCACCGAGCACCTACGGGGTGTCAGACACCGTGCTGCGCGTTCTACAGTCACCCTTCATGCACGCGTGTCAGCCTGAACTCACGGCCCCACTTCTCAGATGAGAAGACGGAGGGCAGAGGACTGGGTCGCTTGGGTGGAGATTGGCTGAGGTTTGGGAGGAATCAGGGGCACCTTCTTGGAGGAGGTGGCAGCTACGACGAGTGTGGGAGGCAGGCGCCCTCCCAGCCGGCAGGCCCTGACCCCGGCACGACGACGCTTCAGCCCCTGGCCTCCCTGGGTCGCCGAGGGGACCCGAGGGCCGCCCCAGGCGCTTCCAGGTCCTTCCAGGAGTCCAGGGAGGGAAGGCCCCATCAGGCCGGGTTCTCAGACCGCAGAGCCTCGAGCGAGCGTCAAGCAACAAAAAGGCTTTTCTCACCCTGGATGAGTCACCAGACCGAGAGAGAGAAGACGCCCTGTCCCTGTGCTGAAGAAGACGAAACCACACATCTGAAGAAGTTTCCCACGGCCACCTCTGCTTTAAATAGCTGCAGAGAAGTGGGGGAGGGAGGGGGGATGGGGGAGACAGGGCTCTCCCCACCAGGCCCCGGCCGGGGGCCTGCACCCCGCCCCACGCAGGACTCTGACCCGAAGGCCCCCTGGAGGCTGCCCGTTGACAGGAACTCGGGCCTCACAGGCACCAGTGGGGCCTGGCAGAGGTCCCGAGCCTACGGTGGGCCGGGGGACAGAGGACAGACAGACAGACAGCTGAGGAGACATCCAGCCGGGCACAGGGGTGCAAGCCAAGGAAGGGGGAAGTTAACCTCACTCTACACCGCGGTGCGGCCTCCAGGCCCCCAGCCAAGCTTCCTTGCAGGTCACCTGACTCCCCTCAGTGCTCCGGCGGCCCCCCCGCGGCCCGCCTGGGTTCGTGACTGAGCCCTGGGCGGCGTTTCCGGAGGCAGGCCGGGCCCCGGGGCTGCTGACGCACTTGCCGCCCCCCCGGGAGGGCCAGGTGAGAAGCGCGAGCCCCCGGCCCCCTTTCCCGTAAATGAGCTCACCCGCCCGGCCCTCTCAGGGATTCTAAGAAGCGGAGGACGGAGCACCTGCTCCTCACCCACCATCTGGGCCTCCCCCACGGGGGCGGGGGAGGGGGCGGGGAGGGGGCGGGGAGGGAGGGTCCTCACTACTCTCAAGCTCAGCCCTCGGCCCCGGGCTGGGGTTCAGGGACCGGCCAAGGCTGCTCCCCTTAGGTGTGGAATAACACCCTCTGTGTCCAGGCTGGGCCCCGTTTAGTTCAGGGTGGCTGGAAGGCCTAGGCCCATTTCTCAGAGGGTAGCCCCGGGGAAACCCCAGAGACGCCTGGGAAATCAGTGTAGCGCCTCCCCAGGCTGGGACAAAGATCACTTCCCAGGGTTTGAGCAGCCTTTAGCGGCCAGCAGTGGCTCACCGTCAGCCCTCAGAGACTATCGGAGCCAAGGCCCAGAGAGGGCGGTAGCTCGCCCAAGGTCACACAGCAAGCCGGTGGCAAAACAGGTGCCCCTCGCTGCTGCACAAGCTTGGCCGGCCCTCTGGCGCCACCATCCAACATTTCTTGAGCACCTCCTAGATCTTCGGGGGTTGACCCGGGAGTAAATGAGACTGAGAATTCCGATTAATGGGTCAGAAACATAACGACCAGCACTGATCGGGGCCCTGGGCCAGGTGTCCTTGGTGCTGGCTTCTCCAGGTCCCTAGATCTCTGGGCTTTGGGAAAAACCACACAGACTGCAAGACTCTGGCCCTGAGACTGCGATTCGGTCGATTGGGATGGGGCCCAGGGATGTGCACTTTATAAGATTCCCCCAGTTGAGCAGGTGGCCGAGCAGCTCAGGGACAGACTGCGAGTGGCCGGAGGGCAGGTACCGCCCCTCCCAGAGGGTGATTGGCGAGAGGTCCCCAGAAGCAGCGCATCGCTTACAAGGGGGCTGGGTGAATGGTGCCCCCTACCTCCCCGCTGCAGGGAGAGGGGGGTCAGGGCTCGCCCCGTTGTTTGTTCCTCGTTCCCCCGGCGCCCAAGGGGGTGGCTCGGTCGGCCGGGCAGTGCTGGGGGTGACTTCAGGTAATACGCAAGCAGCGCGGAGCCGCAGGCTGGGCCCGCTGGACTTGAGGGGCGGAGCCTGGAGCCCACGGCCGGCCCCCCGGGAGAGGGCTGAGGTCCGTCACCCAACCCAGCCCCGTGGCCAGCCCCGTGCGCAGCTGGCACCAGGGTCGGGGAGGTTTCCCTGGCTGATTGATTGAGGGGTCTGGGGGGCGGGGGGGAGGGGCGGGAGCCGGAAGTGCTCCCCTCTCTCTCTGACCCCTTGGTCCTGCGCGCAGTGCCTGGCTCTGCCCCCTCCTGAGGCCACCTGTCCTCTCGGAGGCTCTGTGTCCCCTTCTGTATGACAGACAGAAGACGGAGCGGCCGGGCCAGCGTCACAGGGGAGGTGACGGCAGCAGGGCCCGGTCTTCCTGCAGGCCCAGGTCACACCCCAGGTGCCCTCTGTCCCCAAAGCCTCTGTGGCCTGTGAGGAGGCCGCTTCGGGGAAGCAGAGAACCCGGTCCCAAGCCCCCCAAGGGCGAGGCCACTGCTCGTGGGCTCCGGGACCACCCCCCAGGCCCCCCGTACCCCCCCCCAGTTTCCTCATCTGTCAGGCAGATACCCCCAACTCCAGAAGGTCGTCGTCGTGAGCATTAAAGGAACAAAATCACATGACTATGTGAAGAAGAATTTCAACAAGCATTATTGATTTTTTTTCCTCACTAGCATGTAAGTCTCGGGGGGCGGGGACTGTGTCCGTTTTGTGTCCAGGGCCCGACACCACGCCTGGCTCTCGGGAGGAGCAGTTTGTGTGCGTGGAGACGGTAAGGGGGGACAGAGCCCTCCTCTCAGAGCTGCACCCGCGAGGCCCCCGCGGCTCTCGTTTGGCACGAGTGTGTGTGCTCGTCCCCGCACGCCCGCCCCTGGGGGTGGCCCGGACCCGGCGTGGAGCGCGTTTCTGTGCATCGGCCCGTCTGGGTCCGAGTAGTTTGCATAGGAGTCTAGCGTGTGTCGTTTGCATGTTTGTCTCGTCTGTGTGCCCGGGCACAGGGACCGACGTGTCTGAGTGTGCTCGCCCGCAGGTGTCCAGGCCTTCTGGAGACGCACGTCTGGGGGCAGGTGGTTAACTCTTCGTGTGGGGGGAGGGGGAAGGGTGCCCCCTGCTCTCCTGACCTTGCCCTTCCCCAGGGGCGCCAAGCTACGGGCGCACCTGGGGGTGCTAGACTATGCAAAGCAGAGGCCGGGGCTGGGGAAGCCCCTGGAGAGGGGTCCCTGGGGATTGGCCGGGACTCCTCCCCCCCCCCGTCCCTCCCCACCCCCGCCGTCCCCCTCCCCGCAGCTGTGACCCTCCACTCCACAGCCCTGTGCCTAGATTTCCCTGCCTCCCCCCCCCCGCCCCTCCTGCTCTCTGCCTTCTGTCCTGCTGCTGGGCCCGGCATCTCCCTCCCCCCTCTCCGAGACCCCCACACTTCTGCGCCTTCCTGAGCCGCTTCTGCGAGCGCAACGGGCGCTGGGTGCTCCGGCTACTTGGTGCCGACCGCAGTTTGCCCACGTCATTCTCCCCACAGCCCCGAGAGAGAGGTCTGGCGAAAGCTCCGTTTTACTGATGAGGAAACCGAAGCCCAGAGACGTTAAGGAGCTTGTCCAGAGTCACACAGCAAGGGAGCGAGAGTCAGACGCAAACCAGGCTCCCAATCCAGACGTCTTACCCACTAGACCGCACCGCTGCCATGCTCCAAGTCCCCCGCTGGGCTGACCCTGTGAGTCCCCCCACCTTGGTGCTCAGGGGTCTGGGCACCATCCCATGTGCCCTTGGCTTATGAGACAGAGACCTCAGGCTCAGGAAAAGGGCTCTTGCCCTCCCCATGAAGGAACGGTGGCCCATCCCCTGTCCCCGGTCTGAGTCACATTTGGGCCTGGAAACTTCTAAGCCCGGGCCAGTCAGGCCAGCCCAAAGCCCCCCGAGCCTTCCCACTGCCCGGTGACCCCCACGGAGAGACCCGAGTCCCCTTCAACAGGGTTGCCTTTTGTTTCGCCAGAACACGCTTCCATTTGGCAAGGGCGTGTGTGTTGGGGAAACCATGTGGCTTCGATTTAAATTTCACCCTGGAAAAACAATGGTTTGGATTAAGGGAAGAAACAGTTGGTGAAAAGTCATGAAAAGAAAGGAGGGGAGAAGGGGGGGCCCTTGTAGCAAAAACGGGCCCCAAACTTTCAAACCCACATTCCAGAGGTTTCTCGAGGCCTGCCATCCAGCCGTAACCTCCCACCCCAGCACGCTCCTGTCCTCTTCAGTAGCCGAGCCGGGGAAGCTTTGGGAGCCGGAGGGGGAAGTCCCGCTGGCCCCACACCCTTCTCTCACCGAGGAGGAAACCGAGGCTCAGAGAGAGGCGGCGACCTGCCCGGGGTCGTGCCGGCTTCCGTGGAAGGCCGCGGAAGAGGCTTCGGGGGTGGACCAGGGGATCTTGCTGATTCCACTCTGTTAGCAAGGAGCTTGACCTCTCTGGGCCTCAGTTTCCCCACGGGGAAAGGGGAGGAAAAGGTGTTACAGGATCTCGAGTCACCGTTGGACCTGAGTCAAGCCCGGGCACCCCACGCAAGGGTCGAGTGCTCGGCTCTGACTCTTGCTGACTCTCCGCCCATGCCCGGCTCTGCGCCGACACCTCCCATCAACCTGCAGGAGACTTCCCAGCATTCGAACTCCCCATTTCACAGAGGAGCAGACCAAGGCTCCGAGAGGCTAAGAAACTTGCCAAGGCCCCCCTGGGTCTTGAGGCCAGGTCTGTGTGGCCCTGAGGGCTGTTTCTAAGCGCTGGGCTGTGAGCCTGAGGCCGGGAGAGCAGAGCGGAGGGGATTTGGACTAGGAAACCAGGAGCCGGGAAAAGTCTGGAAACACGCCCACGAGAGCATTTCATGTCTCCTGTCTTCCCGAATCACCAACCGTCAGGACCGGGAAGGTCCTCACAAGTCATCCATTCATCCCTCTGAGGGCAAAAGGGAAACTGAGGCCAAGGAGGGTGGGGCATGTCCAGGGTCACGAGGGGGAGCCGCGGGGCTCCCCGGGGTCAGCTGAGGGCTTTACGGAGCGTGTGTCCGGGTCGTCCCGGAGCCGTGTGGATGGCCTCTGAGTTCAGGGCTGACGGCGCCCGCCCGGCGGTTCAACCCCAGGGAGGAGTGGCCGGGGTCCTCTCGGGACCCACGTCTACCTCTCCAACGCGGCCCCTTAGGGTCTGGATGCTGTTTCTGTGGTTACGGGTCCGTGTGAGACCAGGGTCAGGGCTCCGTGTGGCCCAGACTATGTGCCAGGATGAGTCGGGGCTTGGTCTGTGGCTGGGGTCAAGGCCAAGGCCTCCGAGGCGATGCACCAACTACAGATGACCGAACGGACTTCAAGCTCCGAGACCAGGGCTGCAGGGGTGTGGCTGCAGGAGCCGGGACAGGCTAGGGCAGACGTGGGGCTGCGGGTGTCCGGGCTGGGGCTCTGGGGCCGCTGGAGGCAGGAGATGGGTGCTCTCCCCCCATGCAGCCCCCCTTCGCAGCTCCACTGCCCGGCCCCACGTGTGCCCAGACAGGGGCGCCACGGCCCCCTCCCCCTGCCCCAGGACAGCCCCGCCCCCTCCTCTGTGGCTAAGCAGCTGGCCGCCAGGCCCTCCTCTCTCCTGACTGGTCCCACCTGTGCCCAGAGCCCCGTCTCCCCTCACACGAGCAGGAGAGGAACCGCCCGGAGGCCAGGAGAAGGGGTCGTTCTGCAGGGTTGGGGACGGGGATGCTGAGCAATGGACCATCTTGGGCCTCATTCCGCCCCAGGGCACCTTTCCAAGCGCTAAGCTCCCGCCGCCCCGCCCGGAACTATTCCTGTTACCCAGGCCCCCCCCTCACCGCAGGGCCGTAGGAGGCGGAGGCAAAGACCCCCACTTTACCAGCGAGGAAGTGGCGGCTCAGACCAGTGCTTCCATTTCCTCAAGGTCACCAGCTGGCCGGGATCGGGCCAGGCTCACCCCAGACTCGCCCGCTCTGAGCCTGGGGCCGCACCCACCCCACTCACGGCCTCCTCCGCGCCTCTGCCCGTCCCGGGCCCCACGGGGGCACAGCAGGCCGACTGGGACAGGGCGGGCAGGCAAACCCAGCCGTGGGCGCACCGGGCCAGCCTTCTCGGAATCGCAGGAGAAATGGTTTCCCCGGCGGCAGGGAGTGAACCTTGGCCGCCGTCCTGTGACCTGCTGACCCCCCCACCCCGCCCCCCGCCCCGGTGCCTGCGCTGGGGTGTCCCGCCCCAATGTAAGGATGGTAATGACCGCGAGCAGTTCGGAGCGCTGAGTGCGCACCAGGTGCTGCTCCAAGCCACTTCCGTGCATTCACTTATCTTATCCTTCCAACGACCCTGGGAGGTAGGAACTATTATTATTCCCCTTACGAAAAAGATAAACTTTAGTTTTTAGAAGTTTCAGGTTTGCAGAAAAAAATGCGAAGAGAATACAGAGTTCCCATACACACCCCCACACACCCCACCCCCCGTTATTAATATCTGACGTCACCGTGGAGCGCTCGTTACTGATGAGCTGATGTTAACGAACATCTGAACGTTACTCCGCCCCTTCCACAGTTCTCACCTGGTGGCCTTTTCCGGGTCCGGGATCCCACCCAGGACACCACGTCGCACTTAGCTGTCACGTGTCCCTTAGGCGCCTCTTGGCTCTGACAGATTCTTAGACCTTCCTTTTCTTAGATGATCTTGACAGTCGAGTATTTTATAGAATGTCCTTCTACTGGAATTTCTCTGATGTTTTTCTCATGACTAGCCTGGAGCTACAGAATGTGAGGAGGAAGACCACAAGGTAAAATGCCATTTTCATCACATTGGATAAGAAGCACACAGTTTCCACATGACCACGTGTTGGTGTTGACCTTGACTGCCAGCTGGGGTGCTGTTTATCGGGCTTCTCCACTGTCAAGCTACTCTCTCCACCGTCAGACCCCTCCCTTTCTATACTGTTCTTGGAAGGAAGTCAGTAAGCCATTTTACAGGTGTAAAAAGTGAGGCACAGAGAGGTTAAGTAACTTGCTTTGGGTCACACAGAATTCTTCATTCTTACCCTGAAGCCTCAACTGTCTTTTCTGTAAAAATGAGAAGGGGTAGTTTCTTAGCCAGGGCTGCACGGTGAGGTCCACGCTCCTGCTCGGCCCCGGGAGGGATGACTTGTGACGACGGCAGGTGCTCACAGTCGCCTGCTGGGACCCCGGCGTGTCTCATCTCATCTGATCTTGCCAGGGCCATACAACCACTGTCCCCGCCTTGGTGAGGGGTGTCCACTCGGGGGCAGTTTCAGGCTATATTCCCTCAACCAGCAAATGGAAGGGGTGAGATGATCCTGGCCGCTGGGCACTACCCCGGGTGCCTCGTTTGCTGCAGCCCAGGCCGGGGGCGGGGGGCCGAGCAGCCCCCTCACGCCCAGCCCCCTCGCCCCAGCGTCTTCGAGGAGGTACGGGCACTCCCCTTCCCACGAGGTACCTTCACAAGGAGCACTGCTCTGTCTACCCTCCAGCCCATCTCGCGAGAGGTCAGGGGAAGACGAACCCCAGATACAGGCAAAGGACCCCGTACCTGCAGGTTTCCCTGGTGGATTTTCCCTCTGCTTCTAAATGCAGAGGAGCCAGCCATTCCGGAGGAGAAAGCCGGCTGGGGGGCTGGGCAGCTGCGGCCAGGGGTGGGCGTGAGCAGCGCACTGACCAGAGAAATGCAATTAGTTGACCTGGGAAAGTGTCAGAGTCCTGCTGGGTTGAGGGACCCCAAGACCCAGTTTTAGTGCCATGGATTTGCTGTGTGACCTTGGACAAGTGACTTGGCCTCTCTGGGCCTTTGTTGCCTCACCTAAAAAACCAGGCGCTTGGATCCATCAGTGATTCTCGATCCTGGCTTCCCTGGGCATCTTTTAAACCATATACTTAATTAAGGTTTGGGGTGGGCACCCCTTAAACCCACCCCCAGTGACTCAGCCCAGCGGCCCATCGAAAGCCCCTGACCGGATCATCGTCAGGGCCTGCCAGCTGCGAAACCTCACCCGCGCGTAGGGATCCGCGTCCAGCTCTGCCACTCACGGCCCCTTGTGCTTGGGCATGACATTTCACTGCTCCGTGCCTCAGTTTCTCCATCAGTGGCTGGTCCTAGCCTTCCCCACACGAGGTGTTGGCGGGATCACCCAACCTGGTTGTGTGAAGTTCTGCTACATGCAGAGGAAGGACCGGACAAGCTGGTGTGGAAATAGTGGGGTTCACAGTCCCGGGAAGGGGGCCTTGGCTGGTCACATGTCCCTGGGCCTGAGGGGAGGACGCAGCGGGCTTCGCCCCAGGGCTTTCTCGGGACGATGCTTCTCCTGAGCCCCTGTGGTCGTGTGCGCGTGCACTCCCGCCAGCCGGGGTGCAGCGGGGGCCCCAGCAGACAGCGAGCTCCGTGCCGGCGGACCAGGGGGCAAGCTGGTTCGGGCGTGTTTGAAGAGGGTCCGACAGAAACGGGGCCCACCGTCTCAAGAACGTCTGCTTCTCTCGTTCCGAGATCCGGGGAGTCTAGAATCCCTTTGGCCAGTTCTCGGCCTCTCCCTCTCGGCAGCCTCTGGCTCCCCCTCCCCAGTTTCCAGCGGCCCTGGGGGCCAGGGCTGTCACAGCTGTGGCAAGGGGTGCCTGCTGTGAGGGGAGGAGGGGGACCGGTGGCGGGGGCTGCGGGCCCATCCTGGGGTGCAGAGGCGCCAGCCGACTCCCGCGGGGCCGGGGGTGGCCACCCCGGAGCCATCAGAGCTCCCTAAAGCCCAGAGATATGACTTAGGACAGATGACCGCCTCCAGTAGGCCTCGGGTTCCTCGCTGGTAAGTCCCACCTCGGAGGCTGCAGCGAAGAGAAACAGGTCACCCTGGTAGCCGGCGTCTCACAGATCACAGGGGCGTGTGGGGCCGAACGCGGGGACGCATTGGATCCGTCTCCTCCGTCCCTCCGGGCTGGTGCTCGCCGCACCCCGTTCACGGGTGAGAAAGCGAGGCCCGCTCCGCTCGCGCAGCACCTGCTCTGAGCTCACCCCGAGGCTGGTCCGCGGTGCAGCCGCAGGAAGCGTTGGACTACGGACTTGAACTCAACACCGTCGCGCTCCCGAGCTCTCAACCACGACGGCCCCTGCCGACTGGACAGAAAGGCCCTCGGGAGGCGCCGGTCTCGCAGCAGGTGCCCGCGGGCCGCCGCTGCCGCAGGGCGCGAAGTCCCCCCTGCTGGAGCTCAGAGGCCCCGCTCAGCCCCGGGCTGCCGGTAAGGAGAAGGGGGGGGTGTCATCGCCGGCTCGGGACCGCGGCTCGCTGCGGGGGGGTGGGGGGGTGGGGGGGGTGAGAATCGCGCCTCCTGGTGCCCAGAGAACAGCTCACGCCCGGTGCGGGCGACCACGACACCGGCGACGTACCCAGCACCGCCTGCCGAACTGCTCCGGTCACTCTCCTCCCCCGACTCACAACCATCCAAAAATCCTCTGTCCATTTCGCAGAGGAACAAGCCGGGGCACAGCGGGGGTTAGGCATCTGTCCAAGGTCACAGAGCTGGGAAGGAGCAGCCAAGGCCTAAGTCCGGACTCCATCCGTGCGCCACCGTGCTCTAAGATGCGGAGCGCAGACACTCGCGTGAAAGGAGGGGTCTCTAGAAGAGCTCCTGGACTCCCCAGCCCGTCCCCGGGGCTCCAGTCCCGGCCGCGCCCCTGACTGGCTGCGCGGCTTCGGGCACCAAGCTCTTCGCACGTTTCGGCGTCTCCATCGATGAAGCGGGGATGCAAATCAGGTACCCGCCGTCTGGGCTCTTGTGACGCTTCCGAGGGAAAGCGGCCGGAGAGCCAGCCCCGCGTCCGCCTTGGCCGTGATCGCGGCCACGGTCATTTTACCGTGTAGACGCTGCTACGGCGGTTCTTTCCGGGAGTCCTCGCCGCGCTTCGGTAGCATTTTACGTTTTTTCTCAATGGGCGTTTACCTCTCGTGATATGCATGTTTTTTAAAGTAAAGAAAACTCTCCGGCGGCGCCGAGGTGTGAGTGGGCGTCGAGAGGTCTCTGTGGCTAGTGAGCTGCCGTCTTGAGAGAAAAAGAAAGAGGGAGCGTTTGATTGTGCTGCGCAGAACCTGAGTCATGGCTTGCGGGTTCGCGAAAGGCCGAGGCCTCTCCGCCTGGTTCGGCAAGAAACGGGTTCGCCCGCCCTGCGCCCTGGGCCTCGAGCCCGGCAGCTGAGGTGTCAGCCTCCCGTTCTGCCGCCGCCTGCCCCGGGACCTCTACCGACTCGCTCAGCAAACTCCGCCAGCTGCCTCCTCGCTGCCGGGCCCTGCGCCCTCCGGGCTCTGAGTGTCCGCCGCTCACCAGGCCCGCCGGGAGCCCTGGGGGGCGAGATACAGGACACGGCGGAGGTGGGTCCCAGCCTTCGGTGCCCCGCAGTGCAGCGGGGAAAGGCCGGCGTTAAATCACTCCGCAGCGAAATATTAAATTGCCACGGAGCGAGTGCAGGTCGGGGGAGCCGGGCACGCTCTGGGAGCCTCGAGGAAGGCAGGAAATGGTCAAGGCCAGGAGGGGACGAAGCACGCGTCACAGGGAGAGAGGACGGCGTGAGCAAAGGCCCGGTGGTGCAAGGGATCGTGGTGAGCTTCAGGGGGTGAAAGTGTGCCTGGGATGAAGGGGGCAGCGAGGCGCTTGGCAGGAGACGAGGGGGTGAGTTGTGCAGGGGTGGGCCGTGCCGAGAGGCTCGTAGGGGAGATTGGGCCTTCATCCCCAAAGCCACTGGGCCAGAATGGGAACCAGTGGGATCTTACCTAGTGAGATCCCTCCAAATTCTAGAGAGAGGAGATCAGGCAGAGGGTCAGAGTGGACCACAACCAGTAAGTGGCTCTTCCCTCCATATCCATCCTGCATCAACCCCCAGATGCAAAATTTAGATAGCAGGCTTTTTTTTTTTTTTTTTTTTGCTTAACTTATTAACTTCTTTTTCTGGTTACAAAACAGATACTCTGTAGTGAAAAGGCCTTGGTACTGGAATGTGAGCCTGAGAAAAGCTTCTGCAGAAAGCTGGCTGGCCTTGCGGAGGCCTCTTCGTCTCTCTGCACCCCGGAATAGCGCTCCGAGGGGTGAGCTGATGCCGCGGGAATTAGGGATTCGGCTCACTCCCTGAGGTTCTCCTCCAGTGAAGAGCCAGAGCTGAGGATCGAGCTAGAAGGATAAGGAAGAGCTCCTAAGCCTGTTCTCAGAGCCGTCCTAAGATTCCTGGGGTCCTTGGTAGGTAGTGAGCTCCCCACTCCCAGAGGTGTGTAAGCTGTCAAAGGATATGTAGATATATAAATACATTTTTAAAGTATGGCTCCCACTCAAATATAGATTGAACCAACGTTAAAAATGTGTTTAATTCATGTATGAGAGCAGCCGCAGGTGGCAATGCTGTTTCAGAGGAGGAGTGGAGGAATAGTTACGGGATACGAGAGAAAGTATGTTAGAATAAAATGGTTACTGGTTACTGTCCGAAAGGGCCGACCATCCATAACCTTTTGGGGTTTTCTATTAGACAGAAACCTATAAGTTAACATACAACTTCAAAGTCAGGTTCTTTTTTTTTTTTTTAATTTTTAAATGTTTTTATTTACTTTTTTTTTTGAGAGAGAGAGAGAGCAGGGAAGGGGCAGAGAGAGGGAGACACAGAATCCGAAACAGACTCCAGGCTCCAAGCTGTCAGCACAGAGTCCGACGATGGGCTCGAACTCACGAGCCGCAAGATCATGACCTGAGCTGAAGTCAGACGCTTAACCCACTGAGTCACTAAAGTCAGGTCTTTTAGCAGCATACGCTAAGTCAAAGGTGCCCCCCTCTAGATAATTAAGTCCGCGGGGCAAGCCTGGTCATCGGCGCTCCGCTCCGACACCGACAAGACAGGCTGCCTTCTCTTTGCCTATTTCCAAGCGTTAGATGATTTTCTTAACGGAGCCAGGCAAAGGGCTGCGGCCAGAAGCGGCAGGAAGTTCTGCAGGCAGAGGGCTCGGCTGGTATGTTATCTTTTGCTCTCTAAAAGATTAGCCCAAAACTCAGTGGCTTAAAGCGATAAACATTTATTATGTCGCAATCTCTGCACGTCAGGAACCGGGGAGCACTCGACTGCCTGCTTACTTCTGCTGACGCTCAGTCATGCACCCTCCCTGGGGCTCAGTCCCATCTGTGGGAGCAGCCGGGGCTCCGCGAAGGCGGAGCCGGCGCAGGGAGCTTCCACCAGGGGCCCGTCCCCGCCTTGGCCGGGCTGGAGGGACAGAGAGATGGTCTCCTCCCTCCTCACCTCCGGGACGAGTCCTCGCTGAAAGAGGAGGTGAGAAATCAGGAGGCAGGGCGATGACCTCGGGGAGCCCATGCCCAGCTGACACCCAGGATGTGGCCCAGGAGGGCAACTTCGGGGGGACGGAGAGGGGGCCGACCCAGCTGGGAGGGAGCCTGCCGGTTCGGGGGGTGATTATTTTGCACAACTTTACGAAGTTTCGGAAAATCTTCTTTCTGCCTCCGCTGAAACCATTGTTTTGCAAGGGAAATTGAATTAGAAGGTGGTGGCTGGAGGACCCAGAGAGGGAAGAGTAAGCCGCATGTTTTCCTAACTCACTGGGCGTCTGTCCTGTGCCAACGGTTCCAGGAGTTCCTCGCGCTCCGCGTCTAGGACCACCAGGGCTGCGGCCGGGGCTGGGAGAGAGCCCCTAGAAGGTACCAAGGCCGAAGGTACCCCCAGAATCAGCCTCCCTTGCCTGGACTTGGGGGGATCGGTGGGATTTAGCTGAGAGGGGGCAAGCCCTTGGTGCTGGGATGCAAGGCTTTTCCCAAAAGGCCTTGTCGAGCCTCTCCATGTCTCTGCAGCCAGAAATCGTGACCCGAGTGGCGAGTCGATCAGAAGACACGAGGGGACAAGAGCTCTGGTGTGAGGTGGGAAGTGCTGCAGTCCTCACAGCAGTCAGCATCACAGGCTGATTTGAGAAAGGGCCACTCAGCACTGCCCGGTACCGTGTGATCATAAAGACTGGCCGGGGTGTGTGAAAACCGAGCTCAGTGGGAAAAAGTGCAGGGATCGACTAGTCATGCCTGCTAAGGATGTGGTTGGGGAAGTATTTGCTATCTCTAATCTCGTCCCATTCCCTCAGCCTACTGATAAAGAAGCTGAGCCCTGGAGGGGCGCCTGGGTGGCTCGGTCGGCTAAGCGCCCGACTTCAGCTCAGGTCACGATCTCACAGTTCGCGGAGTTGGAGCCCCACGTCGGGCTCTGTGCTGACAGCTCAGAGCCTGGAGCCTGCTTCGGATTCTGTATGTCTCCCTCTCTCTCTGCCCATCCCCTATCACACTCTGTGTCCCTCTCTCTCTCAAAAATAAATACACATTAAAAAATTAAAAAAAAAAAAAAAAAAGAAGCTAAGCCCTGGAGAAGGAAAGGGGCATTCAGCTTTCAAAAGGTGACTCTTCTTGCTTTACACGCGTGGTGACGCGTCCTCCCTCAAAAACCTTCAAGAGCTCCTGCTGCCTGAAGATGAAGTCCAAAATCTTTCTCTGATCATTCAAGAGCCACTCTGCCCTGGTTCCAAGCACACTTTGCAAGTGTTGTCATCTCCCTCCCGAGGGCTGTCCCCACCGGGCAGGGGTGCTCACGGCCTGCGTACCCCGCCTCCGGGCTCTCGTCCATGCCATGCCTGCGCCTGGGATGCCCTTCTCTCCCATCACTTCTCTCCCACCCCCACAGCCCGCCCTCTCTAGTGGCCTCCTGGCCCCGGTCAGACTCTACGCCCGTCCTCTCCCCTGCTCATCGGGGAGCTCCTGGAACCTCCCGGGTGGGCTCCGCGTCCCCCTCTGTGCCCCTCTCCTGGCACAGAGCCGGACAGACGGAACCTCGGCAAATATTCACTGAGTAAATTAAATGAATGTCTGAGCTCGCAGAGAGGCACAGCAGCCTCCCTGCACTAGACCCTGGGCCCCCAACCCCCCGTGCACCCCACTCCCCGAACGCCGTCGTCCCGAAAGGCTGACTTTTCGCACTTCGGCTCTCTCCCGGCTTTCCTGCGGCCAGCCCAGCTTCCTTCCGCCCTCCCGCCCCCGAGAGGCCTTGGGAGGACCCCACTCAAGGCTGGCCTGACCCGGACACTGCCTGGGGGTGCGGCCGAGAATGGAGAGAGCCCCGTGTCTAAAGCCCCACTAATGTCTCCCCAACCCTTCGGCTTGGGACAGTCGTGTCTCCGCACATTTCTCTCTCCTTCCGGGGGGGGGCGGAAGAAGGGAGGGCCTGAGGACCCCCTGAAGCCCCGATGAGCCTTTATCCCTAAGCATGAATGAGCCCAGCACAGAGCAGAGACCCCGGCGTTAGGGGTCCGTCGGACTGCATGACCTTGGACGAGTCGGATACCCTCCCGGGGGCTCGTCTGCCCAGGACTTGGAAGGACTCCTCCCTCCTCCGGCTCTAGAGGACCCGGCTCACCTGTGCCGCTCGGGAGAGCAGGAGGCCTAGGATCGTGTCAGGGGGGTGGAGAAGGGCCCCACCAGGCCGTGCCCTGAGGGCCTGGCGTCTTGGCCAGGCGCTCCAGCCCCTCCTCCTGGGCCACGTGTCTCGGGCTGCCAGGGAGACTGTTTCCCATAAACCCAACTGTCACGAAGCCCTTCCCGGGCCAGAGCGACCCATGAGCTGGAAACCAGAAGATGGCTCCAGCTTCTCTCTGCATTTGGCAAACTGAAATACCTTTGAGGGGGGCCAGCTTTGATTAAAGACATTTACCTTGTTAAAAAAATTTACACACACACACACACACACACACACACACACACTCACGTGTATGTATTTAGACTCATTGACACTGTAAAAAAAATACCTCCCTGCAAAGAAAGGGAGGTCCCGGTTGAAAGACCCGTAAGCAGACATCCCGAGCAGGCATTCGAGCCCCTCCCCGCCGCCCCGTCTCCCATACCTGTCGCCTCCCCTCCCCTGGGCTCCAGGAATCAGATCCCAGCCTCCAGGCCTCTGTCCCTGAAGTTTCCTCACCCGGAGTGTCCTCTCTGCCGGTTCAGCCTCCCTGTGCACCAGGGAGGGAGGACAGGTGACGGATTGGGGCCCCGGGCTCAGAGAGGTGTGGGTGCCAGCTTTTCCTCTGCCTCCTTCCTGTAAGTTGCCTCACCTCTCTGAGCCTCCGTGTCCTGTCTGAAAACAGAGATTGTAGGACTATCATCCATTGGCTTTAAATAGATTTAAACACTCTAACGCACTTAGAAATGGTGTCTGGTAGGAGCGCCTGCGTGGCTCAGTCGGTTGAGCGTCCGACTCTTGGTTTCCGCTCAGGTCGTGATCTCGCGGTTTGTGGGTTCGAGCCCCGCATCGGGCTCTGGGCTGACAGTGCAGAGCCTGCTTGGGATTCTCTCTCCCCGTTCTCACTGCCCCTACTCACATCTCTCTCTCTCCCTCTCAAAATGAATAAATAAACTTCTAAAATTAAAAAAAAAAAAAAAAAAGAATGGTGTCTGGCATATATTAAGAGTATAAGCCTAAAATCGTGATGAGGTCCAGAAACGGCCCAGTGGCAGCGTGTCTTTGCTGACACCGCAGCCCATGGGACTCCTATGGCTTTCCCACCTCGTTCGGCCGGACTGACTCTCCGTACTGCCCTGGGGTTTGAGTGCCATGGGGGCAGAAAGAGGTCTCCCATCCCCTGGACACACAGTGCTCGGTCAGTGTCTGTGAATGAATGAATGAATGAACGAACGAACCAGGGTGCAGCGTGGCCACCCAGGGGGGTGGCAGGGCAGTACCGTGTAAGAACACTGAGCACCTGCGGTCCACCCTGCGCTGGGATTTGTTGGCTCCGTCTATGTCCCTTCCTTCAAATTAAGCCCCTTACATGTATTTTTGCAGTTACTCGATACTATTGGTTTTCTTTTATTATTATTATTATTTTAATGTTTATTTATTTTTGAGAGAGAGAGACACACAGAGTGCGACGCCTCCGGTACAAATGTCTTCTACGTTGCCCGTGAGGCGTGGGCACGCAGTAGGTACTCCGCAAACATTTGTCCCTGCTGAGGCTGTGAGTGGAGAGGCGTCGGTGGGGTGCCTCTGGGTGTGCGGGCCGCGCACAGCTTATCCCAGACTCTTGTGCTGCTGGACTTTTGAACCGCAAGAGCGTGTCGCAAATCGCTCCAGGAGCTACTGCCGCATAACAAATTACCCTAAAGTGCGGACAGCTCAAAACAGCCGTTTGGTTTTGTTCATGACGTTGTGGTCGAATTCAGGAAGTGCCCGGCCAGGTGCTTTCTTGTTTGGGGCCTCGGATGCAAGGCTAGGGCTGCATTCATCTGAAGGCTCGACGGGGCCGGGCGTCCAAGCTGGCTCACCCCCACGCTGGCGGCTGGGAGCCCAGCTGGGCCGGCGACCAGAGCGCCGACTCATGGCTCTCTGGCACGGTGGCCCCAGGATAGGCAGAGGTCTTCCATGAAAGCTGGCTTCTCGAACACGAGTGTCCCAAAAGAACCAAGCAGAAGCTGCATGGCCTTTGATGACCTAACACAAAAGTCACATCCTGTCACTTGTGTCTTACCCCAGTGGCAGGAGCAGACACAGCTACTCCCACCCAGCTCCTGGATTCAGGGAGAGGGGACATAACATACCTCTTCGTGGTACAAATGCTAATTTGCCACACTGATTTTAAAGATTGAATGAATTTAAGTTTTTTGGAAGCGTTATATCTCCACACTAAATAGAAAAGAAAACCAATAATTTATGGGGGCACCTGGGTGGCTCAGTCAGTTAAGTGTCCGACTTTGGCTCAGGTCTGATCTCACAGTCTGTGGGTTCGAGCCGGTTCGAGCCCCGCGTCAGGCTCTGTGCTGATGGCTCGGAGCCCGGAGCCTGC
The DNA here is from genome assembly GCA_030068075.1 of Paguma larvata. Taxonomy (NCBI): domain Eukaryota; kingdom Metazoa; phylum Chordata; class Mammalia; order Carnivora; family Viverridae; genus Paguma; species Paguma larvata. The sequence continues at coordinate 18,216,033 of CM057833.1, read as the reverse complement.
TTCAGATTCTGTGTCTCCCTCTGTGTCTGACCCTCCCCAACTCGCACTCTGTGTGTCTCTCTCTCTCTCAAAAATAAACAAACATTAAAATAATAATAATAATAATAAAAGAAAACCAATAGTATCGAGTAACTGCAAAAATACATATAAGGGAAGAAAAACGTGGTATTACTTTCCTATCACTGTATGACAAGGTCGTCACCTTAAATCCACACCAAAGTATTATCTCTCAGCTCCCATAGGTCAAGCCGAGGCAGGGGTGGGTCGGATCCTCTGCTCGGGGTCTTGCCCGGCTGAAATCAAGTCGTCGGCAGAGCTGAAACCTCACCAGGGCCGAGGCTCCTCTTCCAGCCTCACTGGCGGTGGCAGAATTCAGCCACAGAATTCCGTGGCGGCCGTGTGGCTGCGTTTGTTTGCTTGCTAGCTGTCAGCCAGGGACCACCCTCACCTCCCAGCATTCCGAACTGCCCGCAGTTCCTTCCTGGCCGCCCACAGGCAGTTCGCAGCGTGGCTGTCCGGTGCCTTCCAGGCCACCAGGAGCACACCGCTCGACACATCGCATTCTTGTAAGTTTTCCCCTGATTAGTCACGGCCCGCCCAGGATACGCTCCCTGTGGTGAACTAAGTCACATTCTCCAGGTCCTGTCCACACTCGAGAGGAACGATTCAGGTTGGGAGTCCCGGGGCCATTAGAAACGTTAGAAATCTCCAGCTGGAGACCCTGGCGCGAAGCCTCTGGCTCTGGCGGGCTGGGTGGGAGGCCAGCAAGTAGAAGAGGGGTCTTACAGGCCCTCCGGCACCCAACCGAGGCTCCTGTGCGGACGGTGAGCGAAGCATGAGCAAGAGTGAGATGTGCACTGCTTTGTGAGGGAGCCGACGCCCCTGTGATGCCTCTCGGACCGCCACGTAGACCAGCCTCTGGGGAACACGAGACAATGTCTGGGCTTTGCAGCAGCTACACCTGGGACTCTGACCGTCCTGTTTGATCGTGCGACCTTAGGCTGGTCACGGTGGGCTCTGCAAACTGTAAGGTGCCGTGCTGACGTATGGGGTTAGTGTCATTAGGCCTGCCTCCCGAGCTGAGCCCGGCGCGACTTCATAACTCCTCCGGCCACACGTCGCAGCTGTGCCGGACGGAGCTCGTCTCCCGTGCGGCTCTTGTGACATTAAGTAGCTTTCGGGGCTCCTGTGGCTGGGGGTGGCTCGGAAGGCACCCGGCTGCGTCATCTCGGGGGTCTGAGAAGAAACGGGCCCGGGGCCCCTCTGCGGCTCCCCGGTGACTGCCTTCTAGATGGCGTCCTGACCAACATGTGCTAGTTGCATGGTCTCTGTGTGTTGGGGGGAGAATCCGGAGCGAGTCAAAGCTTCAACTCCACAGATGGGATTTCTGAGGATGAGGCTAAGTAAAAAGAATTCATAGGCACCAGCATATATAGCAAATAAGGAATATTATATGTGATATGAACTTAGAGTAAGAAAAGTCATGAGGTTGTTACCGGAATGACTGAAATTTGGAGAAAAAAAAACCAACCAGCATCTTTGGGAGGACAGTTCGCCACACAGTGGCCTTCCTGCCCAAGGCTGTGGGGCGCGGCTCTGTTTCTTCCTGAGTCATCAAACCCAAAGTCAGGGAGTTTAAGCCGGGTCTCTGCCCTCCCCCCGCCCCCACCAACCCCAACCACCAAGTTCAGGACGCTCTTCTCCAACGACGCGCGGAGGTAGAGGAGCAGAAAGCATCCCTCTGTGGCTCCGGTCGCCTGGCCGGCCCCGGCAGGACGGTGGCTCGGCTACGTTCCGTGGGGCTGACCAGTGTGTAGTCTGCGGCCTTCCCGACGGGGGGCCAAAGGGCGAGCTGGCCCGAGCCCACTGCCCGCGGGGACCGACTTCCTGCCTCGAAAGACCCGAGGGGCCCCAGAGGCTCCTGGGTCTGACTTCCGGTGGCCAGGGAGGGGACGTGGAGGGAGAGCTTGTGGCAAGGGTGGAGGGGGCCCCGGGCGGGGCGGCTGGAAGGCAAGTCGATCTGGCACCGGGCAGGGAACACCCAGGCGGGAAACAGGGGCAACCGGGAGCCTCCACCTCAGGGACAGAAAAGCCAGCATCGGGACAGAGTCAATAAATCCGCCCTTCCCAGCCCAGGCCTGTGCGGGGAGGCTCGCCTCGCTCCCGGCGGCGGGCAGGCGGGCAGCGGCCGGAGTGGGGGAAGCAGAGCGGACGCTGCGGGGACTCCGGCGCGGCCTCCCCGAGGCGCTGGGGGACAGGCCCGCGGGCCCCTGTCCTGTTCCGGGGGGACCACGGGCGCTCAGAGCCGGCTCTCTGCCGGGACGCGACTGCAGGAGCCTCGGGGGCGTCCGTCCTCGGCTGTCGTGGCACCAGGGGCCCGGAGGGCGGGCTGAGAGGCAGGACGGCAGGGGAAAGCAGAGGAGGTCGGGGCCTGTGGGCCCCTCCTCGGCGTGGTCATAACCCGAGCAGAGTCTGAGACCGCTGAGCACCCACCGTCGGAAGGCCCCTGGCAGTCCTGTCTCATCCGAGCCTCGCGGCTCCCCGGAAGGGAGGCCCAGTCTCAGCCCGGGTTTCCAGGTACAGAAACCGAGGCCCAGAGACGGTGAAAAACTTGCCCGAGGCTACACAGCAGGGAAGCGCCGGGCCTGAGCTGTCGCCTCTGCCTTAAGGGTCCAAGTGCATTTTTACGCTGGGAAAACGCGGCCTCCCTCCGAATGTCATTCACCAAGCTGCGCTGGCACCCACGTACCCGTTCGTGAGAGCTTCTCGCTCCGGGTACCGCGAACTTGTCGCCCCCTTACCGACTCCAATCCTGACATGTATCAAGGCTGCAAACAGCCAGGTCTGAGCGGAGCCTCTGCTGCCATGCCCTGTCCGGTGACGGTGACGAGCGTGATGGGGGAGGGAAGGGGAGGGTGTCAGCGTTTCCACCTGCAGAGTGCAGCCCGGCGCGGCCGGCAACAACGGCTCGGGAAATGCATCCCGCGGGTGCTCACGCTTGTCTCTCTGCCAGGCCCTGGGCTGGGCACCGGGGCACTGCACCTGACAGGGCTCCTGCACTTGGGGCACCCCCCGTCGGCTGGGGTGTGGGCAGGGGGTCAGACAACTCCAGGATGATGAGTTGAACTACCTGGGAAGAAGAAAGACCCTTAAGCCCCAGAATACCTCAGAGCTAATGGGGCCAGCGGATGGGACAGAGGAGGGGGTGACGGGAAGCCCCAGGAGGGAGACGTCTCTGTAGGTGGGCCGGTCAAAGACAGCTTCCTGGAGGAACTCCATCCAGGAGTCTTGGCAGGAGGGCCAGGCATAAAGGGGGGAAACTGGAAGCAAAGACCTCAGGAGGGGGGAGGCCGAGAAGCCCCGTGCAGTGAGCGCGAGGCTCACTGGGGCTGAGCCCTCCACGTGCAGAATCTCTCCGAGCGTCCTGGGAGCGTGGGGGGGGGGAAGCTGACGAGGGGCCCGTTTTCCAGAGGAGGAGGCTGGCGTGCCCGACCACTCTGGTTTCCCAGGACTGTCTCTGTTTTAGCACAGGAAGTCCTGTGTCCCAGGAACCCCCTCGGGTCTGGGAACACTGGGACACTCGGTCATCACAGACCTGAGGCGCTCAACCTCAGCGCTACTGACATTGTGACCGGCTCCTCTGGGTCGTGAGGGGCTGTCCTGTGCTCGGTGGCGTGTTTATAAGCAACTCTGACCTCTACCCACTCACGCCTGACTTGCGACAACCAAAAGTGTCTCTAGATATTTCCAAATGTTCCCCTGAGGGGCAAAATTGTCCAGCGTCAAAACCATCACCCTAGAGGAAACTGAGGCTGTGTGGCACTCATCCGAGCCCACACAGGTGTGAGCAGCAAGCCTAGGGCTACGTGGACTTCCCCCCGAGCCGTGCGGCTGCTCCCTGCGTGGGGATCGGGACACCTGCACGCAGCCCTGGCCCGCCTCCGGCCTCCGCCATGCTGTGCGTCCCGGGCAAAGCCCTCTTAGACTCTGGGCCCCATTTCCTCATCTCTGAGGTGCAGGCATTGACCTGAGTGTGAGGACCCTTGGCTTTAGATGCTCTGCCTTCCCGGCCACCAGGGCAGGGGCGGCTCAGCCGGCGTGGGTGGGGGTGTGGGCTGTGGTGCAAGGTCAGAGGCGGGGAAGCTGTGGGTGGGGAGCGGGCGGTGGGGCGTGCCAGGCCCTGCATCCTGAGCTCGGCCACCGGGGCGCCTCTGCACACAGAGTATATCTCGTCTGAGCACAGGCGGGCTCGGAGCTGTTCCCGGCAGGTGGCTTCGGAGGAGAGCAGAGGGGTCCAAGCGGTGGGAGCGAGAAAACAGGGGGCTGGCAGGGCCACACGGTTCTTCGGGAAGCCCGGGGCTGCCTCTCTAGCCATTAGCATCACTCCTTCCTGTGACTCCTGCTGGCCAGCTCTTTGCACTCGGCGAGTGCTCAGGAAATAGTGTTATGAATGAATAACACTATTGTGATGAATGAGGGAATGAATGAATGAGGGAATGAATGAATGTCCAGCCCAGCTCCCACCACAGTCACGTAGAAACCGAAGTTCCCGGGACCCCTGAGCTCCCCCCCAGGCCTGTTGTCTAACCACCACTGCCTCTCGGCCCCTGCCTCCCGCCGTCCTTCCTGGTCTGGCCAGCCGCTGCCAGGCCTGGCACGTGGCGGCCACTGCGGGGTGTGCTCCCCACCGTGGGGTCACTCTCTCTTACTCTGGCGGAGAACACCTGGCGTCTAAGCTGGGGGGTGCCTGACAAGGAGGGGCTTTGAGCCCCCACGTTCCCCACCTCTCCCGCCCCCCGCATTGTGGTTTGCTTGCAGAGGAAGCAGCAGCTGGGCCCAAACACGAGGCTCGGAGCTGTGCTCACTGGGGCCGTGTGGAAAGTTACAGCCGCCACCACTGAGGTCTTTGAAGACCAAACTGTTTGTGCTCCCCACAGCTATTTGTGGCCGAGGCGCCCACCACCCCCCACACGCCCTGGCTCAGAGCTGGAGGCTGAGCAGAGCTCCGAGCTCCGTGGCTATCCCCCAGCCAGCCCAGAACCCAGGCCAAACCGAGCCGGCCCAGAACGCGGCCTACCGAGCCAGCTTCTCCCAAGCCAGACAAGCCAACCAACCCAACCTATTTAAGCGAGCCCAGTTCTAGAAACCCAAGTGACCTATCCCATCCCACCAGCTCTACCCAACTAACCCTGCCCACACCAACCCAAACCAATCACCCAACCGACTCACCCCACCCAAGTAAGGAGCTCAACCCATCTAACCAAGCCTAGCTCAACCAACCAGACCATCTCAAGTAGCCCTGCCTCACTGCCCTAATTTTGCTCACTTGACTAGTTAGCCAAACTCAAGTGACCCATCCCAAGTCAGCCAACCCAACTTGCTCTGGACAGAATGTGTGTGTCCCCTCTAAATTCATACGCGGAAGCCTAAACCATCACTGTGGTGGTGTTTAGAGGTAGGGTCTTTGAGACATAACTAGGTCATGAGGGTGGGGCCCTTGTGATGGCATTAGTGCCCTCATAAATGGACGAAGAGAACAGAGCTTTCTCCCTCCACCTCGTGAGGATCTAACAAGAAGATGGCTATCTGTAAACCAGGGAGAGGGTCTTCGCCAAGTACCTCACCGTGCCGGCACCCTGACCTTGGACTTCCAGCAGCCAGTGCTGTAAGAATTGTTTGTTGTTTAAGCCCCTCGGTCTAGAGTGTTCTGTGACGGCAGCCCGACTAAGACCCAACTCAGCAGCCTAACACAGCTAACCTAGTTGAATCCAATTAACCAGCCAAATCCATGTAAACCAGCCCAAACCAATCCTACTCACCTGACCCAGCTGAACTCGCCAGCCCAGTGTCCTAGTTCAACTAGCACAATCCAACTTGGTTTACCCATCTCGAGCCAACCCAGCTCTCCCAACCCAAGTAATTCAGCTCGATCCAGCTCAGTAAGCTCCTTTCCCTAACCATCCAATCTAAGTCAGCCGACTCTACTAACTAGCCCAATCCAATGCACTCCGTTTAACTAATCCAGCTGAGCCCAGACCACCCAGCCTAACCCCACCTGGGTGGCGGGCCCATCTAACTCAAATCCACCTGGTTTAGGATAAATCCTTCTGAGCCAGCGTGACCCCGTTTATCCCGGCCCCATTCTAAACAGACCGCCCATGCTCTCAATCGAAGGGGAGCCCAGGTCAGTGGAGCAGGTGCTCTCCTTCCCTAGACACAGGGCCCTGAGGAGTACCCTGACGAAGGCCTAGGCCCTGTTCTCAGGGACCTCACCCCGGAATTCGGGAGGAGTCGGCAGCCTCTATGCTGTGGGGCGATCCTCCCCCAGTGGGGCCCACCTGGAACCTGACCCGGGCCTGTAGCATGGGGGAGGCTGGAGCCGAGGCTGGGGGAACTCTGAACTCCGGGAAATACGGCCCACGCACCCTACGTGCAGGTCCTGACGAAGGAGCCGCGTTGGACAGAAGGAAAAAGGAGGGAAGGGATCATGGGCAGATGGAAGAGCCAGAGCGAAGGCTAAGAGGCGGGGAGGCCGTGGACCCTGCTCGATGAGTGGGAGCAGCCTGCGTGGCCGGGGAGCTGGAGGCATGTGGGGAGGGTGGGGGCAGAAATGGAATCTGGGCTGGGAGCCGAGCACAGAAGGTTGTGAGTGTTGCCTGGGGGGTTGGATCTCCAGGTCCTGGGCGACAGGGAGCCAGAGAGGTTGCCGAGCAGAGCAGGGTCTGATCAGACAGGTGCTTTTGAAAGTTCTTCTTAAAGGGTAGAGGGGAAGGGGGGAGGGGAAGGCTAGTCTGGGTCAGGAGGCCATGAGGAGGCCGCAGGTGGATGGAGGAGGAGGTCCCCAGAGGGGAGCAGCAGCAGAGAGGGGAGAGAGGAGGAGAGGAGGGCAGAAGGTCAAGGTGTCGAGAGGGCAGAGAGAGACGGTGAATGTGAGGACATCAGCCTAGAAGGGCCCTTAGAGCTGCCCGGCTCAGCATAACCCTTTTGCAGATGGGGACACCGAGGGCCAGAAACTGGCTTAGCACCCAGCCCAGACTACCGGCCCAGTGCTCCCTGCCCAACAAACCTAGAGTCCAGGAGCCGACACCATCGTAAGGCCCCCATCTGAAGGCCCAGCTCCTGAGATCCCCTTTCTGGGGGTCAGCCTTATCACCATAGAAATAGCCAATGACCCAGGGCCCAGTCCCCAACCCCCTAGGGAGCTTCTTGGGAGACAGGGGCAGGCCCCAGGCACGGGGGTTGGGTATCATGAGGCCTTTTGAGGGGAAGTTGCCAGGAGGGGGTAGAAACGTGTGACTAGGGACAGGAACTGACACTCTGGGATGGCAGGGTCCAGGGCGTGAAACAGACCAGTTAGGCCCCCACGAGGGCCACGTCCGTTCCATGGGCCCTCCCTGGGGAGTAGAGCGTGCCCCAGAAGTCCCCACTGTCACCGAGGACACGGCTGGACTATCTTGACTGATCATTGTTCTGACTATCTTGACTGATCATTGTTCTGACCTCTTCTTTTAACTCCTGGGGAAACCGAGGCCCAGAGACGTGCCCAAGGCCACATGGCGAGCAGGTCAGTGACAGAGGGAGGCTGAACCAGACTGATGACCCCAGCCCAGAACTGTCGGACCTGCACCACCAGGCAGCTCACCAGAGGGAGACAGCCACGAGATGAAGTGCAAAGCGGCCAAAACGTGGGGGTGGGACCTGAGCCCAGAAAGCACCCCCTGGCCCCGGCCTCTTCTGCCCCACGGGCCAGGGCTTCCCAGCAGGCCCTGCAGTCCTGCCGCCCCAGCCGCCCCTCCAAGCAAAGTGTTTCCGAAACTCGGGGGGAATCATTCCTGGCTCCAAATCCTCGGCCCGCACCCGCGAGGCCGAGCCCCATTGATTTCAGATTGGGACGCGAACCGCTGCTCTCCCCGCGCTGACGGCACCGTGGCTAGAAACGGCGCTGCCCCTCGCCGGGCCAGACGGGCTCGTGTGGCCGGGGACAGCAGATCCGCGCCGACCCGGGGCCTTTGCTCCTTGCCTGCCCCCGCCGTCTGCCTCCCTCCCCCCCCCCCCCCCCCGCCACCGCATTAAGGGAGGGAGACCCAGGATATTTACAGCCTGGGGGTGGAAATGGCTGCCAGTGCTAGGAGTGAGTCCGCGGAGGCGCAGCTGGACTTCGGGGACGGGAGGATTGGGCCGCCTGGGGCAGGGGTAGAGTGCGGAGGGTGCTAAGAGCCTCGCCGTCCCCAGGAGGTGGGAAGAACTGGGAGAACGTATCTCATTAATAGAGGAAAACAGCCTCAGAGAGGAGCCAAGACCTGCCCAGGGCCATGCGCCGGCGAGGTCAGAGCCGGGCCACTCAGATCTGGGACACAGCCCGTTCTTCCTCCTTGAATGTTTATTCGCTTTATTTATTTCGAGAGAGACAGAGAGACGGACACAGCAAGTGGGGGAGAGCAGAGAGACAGGGAGAGAGAGAATCCCAAGCAGGCTCTGTGCCGTCGGCACAGAGCCCGATGTGGGGCCCGAAACATGAACCATGAGATCATGACCTGAGCTGAGAGCAGGAGTCGGATGGTTAACCGGACTGAGCCACCCGGGCGCCCCTCATTCTTCCTCCTTGAGACCAGAGCCCACCAGGAAACCGTAGGGAGGGGGCGGGAGCTACCATCCCCTCTCCGTGGGGACAGAGACGCTCCGCGTCCGGCTCAGCAGAGATGGGATGGTGAGCAGTTTAAGGGCGCCAAGGGTGAACCAGACACTTGGGCTCAAATCGCAGCTCTGCCACTCGCTCTGGATTTCCGGTGCCCCCGCTCACAGGTCCCTGTAAAATGGGGATATGGGCGTTTCTCTCCAACGCAGAGCGTGTATAGAAATGAGGGCTCAGCAGACTAGAGGATATCCTTACTCGTCGGCACTTGACACGTAAGGAACTCGGAGTAAATGAAGGGGAGGACCACCCTAAGATCACAGAGGGAGACAGCGGCGGGACCAGGACCAAAATCAGGCCTCTTGACTCCCGTTTCCACCTGTAAAAGGAGCAGAAAGACGCCAAGAAGGGTCAACGAATTCATGCACAAACAGGCATAGGACAGCGACAAGCCCCTAACAGGTGGCAGACGTCACACCTGCTGGGACCCCTCTGCCCCGACAGGGTTCTCCTTGGCCCAGCTTGGGGCACGTGCCCAACTGCAAACCCATCGGGGAGGCCCTGGGTGGCTGGGTCGGGGTCAGACCCGGTCTAGCCCCTGGTGTCGGTGGGGGGTGGGGAGCCCTAGGGCGCGGCCGGGTCCAGCTGAGCCCCAGGGACTGGTCCCCTCCCCCCCCCGCCCGGGGTCATGTGAGGCAGCACAGAGAGGTGATAGCCTCCAAGCCACCAGGAAGAGAAAGAATAACAATCCTTCCATGGTGTCCGAGCCCTGCTCAAGGGGACTGTCACTCCTCCTGCCGGGTGGGGACTGTCACTACCCCAAGTCACAGCTGAGGACCCCAGGGCAGCACGGAGAGGTCGACAGCCTCTTAATGATGATGTGTGGGAGGAAAACGTAGGAGACTGTCCTGAGCGGGAGGATCTAACCGGGAAATGTCACGGGGTGCTTCTGTCCAATGGCTGGAGACGCGTCCTTCGGTAATAAGAGCGGACACTGATGATTAAGCACTTACTGTATACCAGGCATTGTTTTCTGCACTTTTTACATAGTAACTCATTTAATCCGTGCAATACTCCTAAGAGCAGGTCCTATCATAAGCTCCACTTTACGGATTGGGAAACTGAGGCACGAATGGGTGAAGTCATATATTCCAGGCCCCACAGCCACTTCTCGGAAGTTTCGACAGAATTCAACCAATCCCGGTTTTGCCATACCGCCGGGTGGACTACATTTCGAGTTTGCACAGCACGCCTCCCTTCCGCCTCCTCCCGGCCGGGCCGACGGCGACCGTGGCCAGAGCACCACCCGCCTGCCGGGCGTCCTGCCGCGTGTGCTGCCTCCGCTGAGCCTCACCGGCCCGGCCCCACGGCGGCCTCACCGCCCCGTTTTACAGATGAAGACACCGGGCCTCGGCGAGGCAGAGTGGCTGGCACCGGGTCACACCCACCGCGGGAAGAGGTGGCCTGGCGCGGGGGGGCCCCTCCCGCCCCGCGGCGACGGCCTGGATGACGGGGGCGCCGCCGCGGTGCGCCGTGGAATGTCCTGTGCCCGTCCCGGCTCGCCGCCAGCACGCGTCCAGAAGACCTGTCCCCGGGGAGGGCGGCCGTGGCCCCGGGCCCCCCGCGGGCCGCCCCGTCTGAGGCTCGGTTCCCGCTGACCTTGGCATCGGCTCCTCCGGGTCCACAGCCTGACCCTTGTTTTGCTCAGAAACCCCACACATCATTTCACACAGGAAACTCAACCTGGCCTTCTCACGTCCTGTTCTCGAGAAGAGGGGAAAAAAACCTGTAAAGTCAGTCACCGTGTTGTTTTTTAAACAGACTTTGAAATGTTTCCTGAGAGGGAGGGAGAGCGCGAGAGAAGGAGAGATAGAGAGCCCCGCAGAGCGAAGTGGGAGGGAAACTGCGTCAGAAGGAGCGAGAATGAGCCAGAAAGACCGGCAGACGGGGGTTCGGGGAGGGAGACGGGAGTGGGAAGCGACCACAGGCCCCGGCGGACTGGGCCGAGGGGAGCCGGTGGGAGGGAGGAGCGGGGTGGGGGGACCGAGGCCGGCGGGAGGACCTCGCCCCCCCCCCCCCCCCCGCCTCGGCCTGGCTCTGGGACAGCCCTCTCGGGCCGCGGTGGGGGCCGCCCTGGGCTGGGCTCCCTCGCGGGAGGCAGCGGTGACATATTGGGGAATGTAGGAGGCCCGTGGTTTGGTAGCTTGGCGTTGGCCTGGGTGGGAGCGTTTACACTGCAGAAACTGGCCAACGCTACAAATCGGGACTCCTTTCCTTTCCTTTCCTTTTGTTGCTTGTCTTCAGAGCCGGGTTACCGCCAGCACACCACTGGGGGTCATTCCGGCCATGTCTCCTAACAGCCGTGTGACCTTGGTCTTGTAGCGCTTGGTTTCCCCATCCGTGCAGTTAGAAGACGGAAACCCACCCCGCGGGCTGCGGGGGAGACAAACTCGGGGCCGGCACAAAGCACCTGTACCTGGGCACCAGCGTCCCCTTCCCTCCGAGAACCCCGAAGCGGGTCCCGCTCTGCCCTCTGCACCGCCCCTCCGTAGCCGTGGAGGTGCGGACTGAAGCCGCACCCTCGTTCGGCAGAAAAGCACGGGTCCTGCGGCGGGGGGGGGCAACGGTCCGTTTCTGAGGACCGTATGTAGTTATGAAGTTCTTTGTAAGTACAGCCTGTCAGTGAGGGGATGGGAAAGGGACGGGAGACAAGAGGAAAAGACAGAGATGATTAAGACATAGTTCTTGGAGTCACAAGAAAGGGAGGTGAGGTGGCACATCCAGAAATGACTGGGGCTAAGAAGTAAATGACACGTGATTTCGAAACATGGAAATCAGGGGAGGCTCCCAAGAAAGGTCACATTTGGACTAGGTTGTCCTTCCTCCCCTCCCTCCCTCCTCCCTTCCTCCCTCCTTCCTCCCCCCTCCTTTCTTTCTCCCTCCTTCCTCCTTCCTCCCCCCCTCCTCCCTCCCTCCTTCCTCCCCACCTCCTTTCTTCCTCCCTCCTTCCTCCTTCCTTCCCTCCCTCCTTCCTCCCTCCCTCCTTCTTCCTCTCCCTCACTTCCTTCCTCCCTCCTTCCTCCCTCCCCTCCCTCCTCCCTCCTCCCCTCCCTCCTCCCTGCCTCCCTCCTCCCTTCTCCCCTCCCTCCCTCTTTCCCTCCCTCCCTCCTCCCCTCCCTCCCTCCCTCCTCCCTCCACCCCTCCCTCCTTCTTCCCCTTCCTCACTTCCTTCCTCCTCCTTCCCTCCTCCCCTCCCTCCCTCCCTCCTCCCTCCCTCCCTGACTCAGCCGGTGTTTCCTGCCCGCCTGTCGGCCCAGGTGATGAGGACACAGAAGAACACGTTCCAGGCCCTCCAGGAGCCATGGGCAAGTGGGGAAGAAAAGCCGCAAGCAGCCAATTGCAGCGCAGTGCGGTCCCCTGTACAGGCTGGTGGCGTGGCCGCCGCGGGGATAGCGAGGAGGACATTCCGGGAAGAGGCCAGGAGCCCGGGCCAGACAGAGCGCGCTCAGGGGCAGCCAGGAGCCCGAGGCGGGCGCAGCGAAGCCGAAGCCGGAAAGGATGTCAGGCCCTGAGGGCCTGGCGGGATAAAGAGAGAAAGTGGGGGCGGGAGGGTCCCTGGAGGCCAGGCGCCCCCACATCACAGCCGCCGGCTGGGCAGTCCCTGGTCCCACGTGCCGGCCTTCCCCGGCAGCACGAGGGGCTGGCGGCGCTCTGCAGGGGGGACCCGGGGTTCAAGTGCCCTCCGCCTCTGTCCTTCCTTCCTTCGAAAACGACTTCCGGGTTTTCTTGGGAGGAGCTCCCCCTCCTCCGTGCTCCCGCACCACCTCACCGTGAGTCCAGCTGTCACTCCTCTGCTCACAAGCCTCCAGTGGCTCCCAGCACCCTGGCGAGAGAAGGCCAAAGCCCCACGATGGGCTCCAGGCCCTGCACGCTCTTGCCCGTGTTAGTTTTTGACTGCCCCTCCCCCACCCCCACCCCCCAATCACTTTCCGCTGTCCCCGGATCATGCCAGCCTGCTCCCACCTCAGGGCCTTTGCACGTGCAGTCCCTCTGCCTGAAATGCAATGAGGGCACGGCTCACTCACTCGTTTCATTCAGATCTCTGCTCAGTTGTTCCCCCATCCAGGGAAGACTTCCTGACTTTTGGTCCTTGTATCCTACGTGTTTCTCTCTCTCTCTCTCTCATTTTTAATTTTTAAATTTTATTTAAATCTAAATTACTTAACATATGGTGTCATAATGATTTCAGAAACAGAATTTAGCGATTCCTCACTTACATATATCACCCAGTGCTCATCCCAACAAGCGCCCTCCTCAATGCCCGTCACCATTCAGCCCCTCCCCACACACACACCCCCAGCCGCCCTCAGTGTGTTCTCTGCGTTTAAGAGTCTCCTATGGTTTGTCTCCCTCTCTGTTTTTATCTTATTTTTCCTTTCTTTCCCCTATGTTCATCTGTTTTATTTCTTAAATTCCACATACAAGTGAAATCGTATATTTATCTTTCTCCGACTGACTGGCTTTGCTTAGCCTAACACCGTCCAGTTCCATCCACATCGTTGCAAATGGCCAGACTTCATTCTTTTTGGTCACCGAGTACGATTCCCTTATATATACACACGCCACATCTTCTTAGTCCGTTCGTCCGTCGGTGGACATTCGGGCTCTCTCCGTACTTGGGCTCTTGTCGCTAGCGCCGCTGTAAGCGTGGGGGTGCGTGTGCCCCTTCGAGTCGGCATTTTTGTCTCCTTCGGGTAAATATCGAGCAGTGCGATTGCCGGGCCCTGGGGTGGTTCTCTTTCTAATTTTTCGAGGAGCCTCCGCTCTGTCCCCTCACCCCACGTACTGTTTCCTTTCTAACGCTCTTCGCTATCTGACGCGCCCAGTTTTCTGTCTGCTTCGTGGTTTACGATTCCTCTCTGCCGCCTCCGGGAGAGTGTCATCCGGGAGGTCAGGAGTCCGTCTGGTCTGTCTGGCCGCGTCCCCAGTGCCTGACATCGCCCTCGGGGAAGGGAGCGGGGTCGCCGCTGGGGGAGGCAGCCCCGGGTGGCCGCGAAGGACCCGGAATTAAATCCCGGCTCGGCCACTTCCCGGCGTGTGACTCGGCCGCGTCACCGCACTCCTCGGCGCCTCGGTTTCCTCCGCAGCTAATGGGACCGAACGGCACCCACGCGGCAGAGCGGCCAAACCCTTGGTAGGAAGCTTAATGCGTCGGGAACGTGCGGTACGTGTTTCCGTGATTGTTCCTGGCGGCTCTCGGGGACGGGGCCCCAGCCTTGTCCTGCGTGGGCTTGGATCTCAGCCCCGCACACCCCGCAAGCCCCTTCCTCGCCCGCCAAGGAAGAAAGCAGCGCCTGCCTCGCGGGGCTCCGGTCGGGATGGAGACTAAGCGAGACGGCAGACTTGAACCCCGGGGCCCACGCTCAGCACGTGGGAGGCGTTGCCAGTCAACCCAGGGGGATGGGCGATGCAGCACGGGGCGGGGGGGGGGGGACCCCCGGCTTCCAGAGGCCCCAAGTGGCTGGATTCTCGGCCGGCTGGAGCCCTGGCTGGTCTTACGCATTCATTCCACAAACGTTCCTGGAGTCTCCCCGGAGGCTGGGCACTGCTCTGGGTGCGGGGACACAACAGAGAACGAGACGGGCAAACGCCGCGGCCTCCGCGGGACTCCCGTTCGCACCTTACGAGACACGCGGAAGTGCCAGACTCGGATCGGACAGGGAGGGGCTGGGCTGAGCCGCGGGGCACGGGGCAGCGACCCAGCCCCCGGAGAGGCGCCGATGGGGCGACATGGTGGCCGAAGCCGACCCTGGGACTCTTGGCTGCATTACTAAAGGTAGGGCCCCCAGAAAAAGGAGAGGAGAGTCACCTTCTCCCCTGTCCCCAGGCCCCGGCGACGGGGGAGGTCGGGCTCACGAGTGGGCCTCGGCGTCTGTGTCCGCTGTCACCCATTCTTGCTTCCTCTTAAACACCACGTTTATGCTCTTTTGAGGAACTTCCTGCTCCCGAACCAATACACACGCACTTTCGGTCCGTGTGATTCGGGTGGAAACGACACCACTCCCCAGCTCCAGAGACGAGCCTGTGACCGAGCCTGACCCATCGGGGTTCTAGACCCAGCCGTTTGGTCAAGGGCGAGCACGTTCCCCACGCCGGGCCAGTGAGGATCCGTCCGCGGACTTTGCCTAGAACTCTCAAGGTCTTTTCCCTGGGATTGCTAAACGGATAAAACAGCAAGCTTGGTTGCTGGAGGCCACTCGGGAAAGGCCTGCCTGCAACGGAGGCGGGGGGCGCCGCGGAGGGAGAGCGAGAGCCCGAGGCCTGGTGACATTTGTTCGAGCTTCTGGATCCAGCCATGCCTGAAGCCAGAACCTGCCTGGAATTGTTCCGTTACGTGAGCCGATACCTGAGCCAGCGTGAGAGAGGGCCCCGTAATACGGAACGACGAGAGTCTTCACCAATAGAATCCGGTCCCCGACGCCCCGCTTGGAGAACTCGTGGTCTACTGGGTCACGACCAGAAAGGGGTGAGAAGTCTACGGGGGGGCTCTTCCTCAGTGAAGCAGGCACAGTAAGAGCGTCCGGCTCAAAGAGGCAGACAGAGGATAATGCGAATACTGGGCTTGGCTCAGCGTCTGAGGACCAGCTGGGAGAAGAGCTGACTTAGAGGCCTGGAGGGCCTGGGTGTGGACGGGGAGCAGCTTCTCATGCTGGCCTGGAGCAGGAAGGGGGGGGGGGAGGGCTACAGGGCAGAATGGGAACTGATGAGTGGAAGCTTAGCACGATAAAGAACTTTGTCCTAGTCAGAGCTGGATGATACAGCATGCACTGCCCCGATAGGTAATGAGCTCCCCATCACTAGAGGCATACAACCACTCGGAAATGCCATAGGAGCGATTCAAGCATCGGGCAGAGGACTTCTGAGCTCCAGGAGGGGTGAGGCGGAGTCACGAGCCAGACTTCGGTTTTAGCCAAACTGCTTTCCAAGGGAATTTTAAAAGTTCGGCGCTGCCTTCAACCCCCTTCGAATGAGCCCCTGGGCTCCATCACGCTAGCGTGCTTTTCCTTCAGATCTGCAATTCCAGTTTCAGGCTGATCCGGGCCCCTGGATCTGCCTCAAGGCAGGGACCAAATGAATACGTAGGCACCATGGTCAGGTCCCAGGAAGGAGGGACCCAAGCCAGTGAGCGTCAACCCCAAACTTTTGCTGGGATTATTAAAAAAAAAAAAAGAAAAGCAGCCCTCGCTTTCTGTGGTTTGCTGAGCTTAGACGATGTTAGAACTGCAGGCATCTTTCTTTGCGCCTCCGAAGGGGAGCCCGCTCGCGAATGAAGCCAACACAGAGGAGAGCAGGAGAGAGAGCGAGAGCACGTGAGAGAGAATTGGCTCATTCCCTCGTGAAGGCCGGCACAACCCCATCTGCAGGGCGGGAAGAGGTGATGTCGCAGCTCCAAGTCCGAAGGCAGACCGCTGGCAGAATTCTCCCTCCCTTGGGGAAGTCAGGCCTTCAACTGATCGGATGAGGCCCACCCACAGCACGGAAGACGATCTGCCTCATCTCACACGGTCTCCCCGGCCGCATCTAGACCAGCGTCCGACCAAGTGTCTGGGTCCTGTGTCCTAGCCAAGTTGACACATCGTATCAGCCACCACGGTCGGGTTCTTTCACCTGAAATGACCAAGGGGCCTGACTGGAGGCAGGGGGATGGACCAGGTGGCCTTTCTGTTCCTCCGTAGCTCGGGCGCTCCACCTGGAAGGGAGGCCGTGAAGGGAGCGTCTTGCAAAGAGTGCTGGATCAAAGAGCCAGACCTGAACATACGTTTCTTTTGTTATGAAAAAAAAAATAATAATGAAGAAAGAGCAGGTTGAGGTCAAAGTCAGCAGCAAACAAAGCAAACTGCTCCTCTCCGTTCCCTCCAAGGCCCCATCTGACAGAAGGGCCGTGGAGTGTCCCCACCGGAGGACAAGGCACGGAGTAGAAACACCCAGATTCGGGAAGGGCTCAGAGTAATCCCAGCTCCGATATGCTGGCTGCGTGACTAGGGAATGTTCCTTAACCTCTCTGAGCCTCCCTTTCCTGACGTGGAAAGTGGACCCAGTGATAGCGATATCACCACCTTATCATGCAAATATTTACGAAGACTGAGCTTGTGAAATTTAAGGCCTGTATATAATAGGTGCTTAATATTTGCGAGCCAAATCCGAAGAAGGTAGAAAAGGCACTGGCTGCCTTTATTGATGCCCGCGCTACATGCCGTGCTGTGCCAGGCACTGAGGGGAGACGCAGAAGTGGAAGCCAACATCTCGACTGCAAGAAAAGCACAGAAGAATAGAAGAATGAGGTTGGCAGCTGCGGGCTTCCTGGAGGAGGGGCCTTGAAGCTGAGTCACAAAGGATGAGCGGGATTCAGACAGCGCGGAAGCCAGGGAGAAACCACCAGGAGGAGGAATCCCTGCCAACAGTGAGCTTCCGGTTGAAAAGTGCAGAGTGTTCCCTCCTCCCAGTGCAACACGGGTGATGAGAAATAGCCAGAGGGTTACTGGGAAGGCCTCCACTTCCAGGAAGGCCTCCACTTCCAGGCCGAAGAGTGCGGAGGCGATGCTCCCGGTCCTAGGGAGCCACAGGGGATTGTAGACTGAGAGAGGACTGGGCAGTTTGCATCTCCTGGGCCTGCGGTGGGGCTCGGGATTCCACGCCGGCCCTGGCTCCAAGAGTGAGTGGCCTCTGCCCACGCCCTCCCCCGGGCTTCCCGGAGGCCCGGCTGAGCCGTGAGAACCACGGAGGGAGGCAGGCAGCCGCCGGCCCGTCTGACACCTCGACCACATACAAGACAAGAAGCTTATCTGATGTACCTTACTGTGCAGAGCTCATGGGGCCGGCGAGGGAAGTGTCTTGATTTCTCTCCTGCTCCTGGAGGCTCTGCCGTGGAAACACCACTGTCGCCTCCCTGGGGGCGGGGAGCGGGCAGGGAAGGACAGGGGGCCGGCATTACGCGACCCAAAGCGGCAAGCCCCCAGAGGATGTGAGGCCCGGCCCCCTTAGAGTAGCTGGCTCTCCCCTCCGACCCCTGGCCCCCGCCTGAAACCCCACCATGGCAGCGGCCTGCCCTTGGCTCGCTTCGGCCACTCGCCGGGGTGCCCACGGGCGGGGGTCGAGGCTGGGACCGCGGCTCTGTGGCCGAGCCTTAGAGGAAGTCGTTTCCGGGCTCGGATTCTGCAGGGGAGAGGATGAGAAGGCATAGGGATTCGGGGGGACGTGGGACTTTCGAAGCCAGTCTCTGCCTCCTTTGGCTCAGTTCCCCTGCTGCTCGCCGAAGCTGAAGCTTCCTCTGCCTCCGACCCTTCCCCCACCACACCAAACCCCGCCGCAGAGTCCTGGGGCTCCCAGGCCACGGTGCACCAGCTCTCTGAAGATTCGAGATCCTCAGGAAATTTCTTTTCCCACCTGCCCCAAACTGGATATCCCCAAAGGACACCGCCTCCCTGCAGCCCTCCAGGAGAGCCTGCCCGTTCGTCCACTCCCCGATATCAAAGCTGCTTCCGGACGCTGCCCCAGACAATCTCCCCCCACCGTGGTTTCCCATTGAACCCTCTGCCCCTCCAGGTCATCCCCCTCCTTGTACCCCTTCCGCCGTCCCCTGGTCACACCCCTCCAGCCCTTCCAGCCCTGGGCTCCCGGAGGGCCACTTTCCTCTCCGGCCCAAGCCCGGAAGGACGAGCGAGCCCGTGAATGAACGCGTGAGGAAGGGAGCGTGGTCCGGTGGCTGCCGCCCCTCCCACCCTCCCTGCACCCCACTCACCTGAAATTGCAGCTGACGAGTCCCCAACGTCCCGGCCCCCCAGACCCAACGGCCGTATCCCACGTTCTCCCAGCAGCGTTTGCCAGCACTGGTGACACCTCCCCTCCAAAGCCCGCCCGGACCCCCTCCGCCTTCCCGGTCCCTTTCGGATCCCCGCTCCCCTCCCGCCCTCCTCAGCTTCCCGCCCTCCGTCCAGATCTCCGCCCCCAGCACTGCCACGGCCACGGCCACGCGCGCGGGCGGGAGGGCGATGGCCCAGCTCCTCCGCGGTCTTCTGTGGGCTCCGGGGCTGCGCGCCTGCCTGCCTGCCGGACGCTTCCTCCAGACGCCCGCACACGCACGGCAGGACCAGCCGGGACCCTCGCAAGTCCGGACCCCACGAGCTCACCGCATGCCCCTCCCACCACCCCCTCCAGGCCACAAACTCAGTCGTTCTCGGCTCGTTCCACCCAGCCTCCTAAACGCCTCTCGACTCCATCTCCCGCCCCCCGCTTCCACGTAGCGTCGGCCTGTTTCTGGCCTCGACACCCCGTCTTGGACTCCTCCCTGCCTCCGGGTGCCCCCTTACCTCTGCCACCCAAACCCCTCGTCCCGCCCAAGGAACTCTGCTCGGGTGCAAATCGGAGCCCCCCCCCCCCCCGCTTCCCCGCCCAATACCCTACATGGCTCCCCATTGCCCACCCAAGGCTGAGCGCAGACGCCGCTGCCGGGACGTCGGCTGTGCCTTTAGAATTGCCCCTTGCTGCTGCGAGGACTACCTGCCCCCGTCCGGGCCGGAAAGGATCGCCAAATAAAAGGCAGGGTGTCCGGTTGAATTTGAATGTCGGAGAAGCAGCGAGTCAGTTTTCAGCATATCCCATGCAACGTTTTGCCTCCTGTCTTTTCATTTCCATTTACTTTTTATTTTATTTATTTATTTATTTATTTTAATTTTTTTTTGTTTTTGAGAGAGAGAGAGAGAGCATGAGTGGTGGAAGGAGAAAGAGAGAATCTCAAGCAGGCTCCACGCCCAGCTGGAGCCCGATGCAGGGCTCGAACCCCCCAACCCTGAGATCCTGACCTGAGCCAAAACCAAGAGTCAGACGCTTAACCGACTCAGCCACGAGGCGCCCCGCATCCTGTTTTTTAACTCGTCAAGTCTGGCAACCGCGGGTCCAGAGCCAGCTCAAGCCCTGCCCCCTGCCTACAAGTGGCCTCGACCGGGCGCTGCCTCGATCGTTCCTTGGGCGCACCGGCGCCGCCCTGCTGCCTCGGGAAGGCGGGGAGACGGGAGCCTTCCTCCTGCTGCCTCGGCTGGAGCACACTTCCCTGCGGCCACGCGCATCTGCCCCCCCCACCCTCCCCAGCACTCCCCACCCCCCACCCCTGTCTCCCCGTCACCTGCTGAGCCATCCCCCTGGCCGCCCGCCTAAGCTGGCCCGGCCCTCGCTCTCTGCTCCTTTTCCCGCTGCGGCCTCTCCTGCTTCGGCCCGGCTCTCGCCGACGTCCGCTCTTCTCAACCATCCGTCTCCCCGAGGAGAAGCCAGCTCCCGGGGGTCGGAGACCTTGTTTGGTTCACTGTGCCTCTTAGAACGGAGGTTCGTGCCTGGGACATCGTAGGTCTAGACAAATCTCTGTGAGGGGAAGAAGGCGGTCCATCCTGCCCTCTGGCTCTCTACCCCTCCTCCCCCGCCCAGGAGCCGGGAGGCAGGTGGCAGGTGGCAGCCACGCCTCCCGGGCTCCTCAAAGCTAAAGGGCAATCCCAGGCCCGGGAGGGTGGAGCCGGAGGGCCCTCTGGAAGCATCTCATGCGAGGGCCGGTAGAAGCTGGGCTGGGAATTTGGGGATCTGTTTTCACAGACCCCAGACGCACATGGGTCACAGACCTCTGCCCCTAAAACACCCGTGTAACTGAGGCCCTTCCTGCAGAGGCGCCTCTAGCGCAAACGAGACCACCTTTCCGGGGCGGTTATCCCCCAGTTTGGGCTCAGACGGCTGGCCTGTCACAGAACAGCTCCTGTCTGTGAGCGGGGCCCTCCTCCTCTGAATCTTTCCTCGGGCCCCAAGCCCCTGTGGGAATTTTATGAAAGCTGGGGACCCTTCTACACATTTCCCATGATTTCGTGTGTGGACTTCAGGGCTCCCAGACCCCTCGAAGCTTGCGTGCTTGGGGAAAGAATGCCAGCCACGCAACAGTATCTATCCATACGGGAGAAGATTCACGAACGTTTAGACATGATGATGAATTTTGGGGAAAGAAAGGAGAGAAAAAGACAGACACTGACTCACAAGGAAGATGGACCCCCGAATGCGGACGGTGTGCAGGGCTGGGGGCACACGGGGCAACCGTGCCCCGTTTCCTTTAGTCTTTCCAACCGCTCGGCCTTGAACTTGGACGGGGTTTGTAGTCAGGGAGGGGAGGGGAGCATAACCAGAGGGAGAAAAGCAGAGGGAGGAGGGCCGTGGTCCTGGCCCAGCGCAGGGGGTCGGCTCCGCGGTGGCCCTGGGCCTCAGGGTCCTTGACTTGCCTGGCCTGCGCCTCTGTTTCTCCACCCGTTAAACGGGGACGGCAGGTGAGGGTGAAGCGGAGGGGCGATAACACGTGTAACACACGGTCCCCTGAGAACAGAGCTCGACCCCCCACCGTCAGCTCTCCCCTCCCGCCCAGGCCTCTGGGGAGGTAACCTCGGGTGCTCTGATCTGTTTCCTCGAAATGGGGATGGGGGCAGAAGGGGGGAAGGGGCTGGGAATTGAGGGGGGCCACTTCCCTGCAGCCCCTCAACAAACCTGGAGGGTCCCTTCCACCCCAGAGACAGGACCATTTTCTGAGGGTCTTTGGTGCGTGGGCCCTGCAAGGACGCCAAGGGGTCGCCCCCCCCCCCGGGCGGGCTGAGGGGCGAGTCTGAGCCTGCGGGCCCGATCCCCGGGGCATCCGGGACCTGCTGAAACTGCCCGCCAACTAGCTGCCCCAGTGCAATTCCCTGATGCCTTTCTGACCCTCAGCTGAGAATACAAGTTCAGAGAGGTTAAGGTAGCGGCCCGAGGTGCACAGCTAGGCCTGGATGCCACGGGGTGACCTGAGCCTGGCAGCTCTCAGGGCCCAGGCTCTTTTCCTCCTCTGCCTCATCGAGTCCACGCTGCCCTGCGAGGTGGGCGCCGTTACCCCCATTTTGCGCATGTGGGGTCGTGTCCCATGCCGTGGGCCACACAGCTCAAGTATCCGGCAAAATAGGGTTTGAACTCAGGTCGACAAGGCCATCCCTGCCTACGTGCAAATTCACCTCAGTTCGGTTCAACAAGGGTGTTGAGCAGCTACAGAGTGGTGAGCTCTGTGCTGGTCAGTCTAGAAAGGGGGTCCATGCCGTTGGGTCCTTGGCAGAACACTGAGTAGCCAGTCCAAGATGGCAGCCAACAAGACGGTCTCAGCTGCGTGTCAGCTTTCTGGGGCCACCGAAATGATCACAAACTGGGGGGGGGGGGGGCTTAGAACAACAGAAGTGTATTCTGTCCCAGTTCTGGAGGCCAGAAGTCCAAGATCAGTGCCGGCAAGGCCGTCCCCCCTCCAGAGGCTCTAGAGGAGAGTCCTTCTGTGCCTCATCCGGCTTCCCGTGGCCAACAGCACTCGACGTGGGGTCGCATCCCTCCAATCCCTGCCTCTTCTCTTCCGTGTTGCCTGCCGTTGCCTCGTTCCTGTAAGGACACATATGACGGCAGTTAGGACCACCTGGAGGATCCCAGATAATTGCCTTAATTTAAATCACATCTGTTCTCCCATAAGGTAATAGCCACTCTTCTGCCATATAAGGTAATATCACAGGTTCTGGAGACCAGAATATGGACATGTCTTCTTGGGGATCACCATTCAGCCCACCAGAGCCAGGCCGGGCTGGGTGGGGAGTTGGGAAATGGCCCCTTTCTCTGAGGACACGCGGCCTTCAGGGAAGCCCTCTGGAGGGGTCCTGGGAAGGGGGGCAGATTCAGAGCATTTAGGCTCGTCTCAAGGGTGGTTGGGACAGGACCCCCAGGGCTCACGTTAGTAGGAAGCCACCGGCAGAAACTGGCGAAAGGAGCAGAGGTGGGGGTCACCGTGCCCAGACTGTGCTTAGCGACGGGGGGCATGGCTTGCTCGCACCCCTGCCCCCAGCCCGCCATCTCTCCAGAGAAGACTCGGCAAGTGTGACTCTGCCCGAGTCACACTCTCACCCAAAGACCTGTCAACGCTCTTCTCACCGTGACCGTTTTCACCCACCCCGCCCCCCAGCTGGCCCCTGCCTGCCCGTTCAGCCCCCTCCCCTCCGAGCCGCACCTCCCGCACTCCTGAACCAGGCCAGCCTCCTGCCCTCCTCTGCCCTTGGCCCGTGAAGTTCGTCCGCAGGGTCGAACCCCCACACCTGGGTCCCCCCCACCACCCCTGAAGCACAACTGTCACCGCACCCGTGGAGCCCTCATAACTAAAATAAAATAACTCTCGGGGAAGTCACGTGGTGCATGTCTGTTTCCTCCCTTGGACTCGAGGTCCCACGAAGGGCGAGATCTTACCTGCTCGGTAAGGTATCCTCAGCACCAAGCCTAGGGTGTGGCACATAGTAGGTGCACGAGACGTAGCTGTTGAGTAAATGAGACGAATGGCCAGCCCAGCCACCCGAGCTCCCTTTTCTTCAGTGTTTCAGAAAAACAAGGCATTCATTAGATCCTTCTTTGGTCATTCGAACGTGTATTCATTCAACAAACACTCATGGATGCCTGGGCTGGGAGCTGGGGACACGCTTCCTGTGTTCCCGAACTCAGCCTGGTGGAAGGGGCTGGACGCGGGGACGGACGCCAGGACGCAGGTAGAAGTATGGAGACGACATCCGCGGGATACCAGGGCAGGGAGGCGGCAGGCCTCCCAAGGGAGGTTACGGCAGCGGCGAAGTCACGGAGATGCCAAGCGGCCCGGAGCGCTGGAAACACCACGCGTGGCCTGGGAGGCTGGAGCTGGGGGGGAACGGGTGGCGGGAAAGACCAGGGTTTCCTGTCAGAAACGGGCAGCTGTGAAAAGCTTGGGCGCCGGTTTTCCACGTCTCCCGCTGGCAGGTGGAGGAAGTGTCACTCCAACCACCAGACGCGAGGCGATAGGAGGATTATTTCGAGGGTGAAGCCGCCAGTAAATCCCGATCCAGTGTGGGGACAGGGTGGATGGCAGTGTCATTCACAGAAGGGGGGAAGGCGTCTGATGAAGTCACTTGGGGAGCCGTGATGTTTGCCTTGTCTGTGGGAACCCCGAGTGCGGGATCTGGTAGGCAGTCGGCTATTTCCACGTGCGGTGGTTATTCTCCACTCCCCGCCTCGGATCCGCTCTCCGCCTCTCTCTCTACCTGCTCTGGGCACCTGGAGGCCGACGCCCATGGCCCGCCTTGTCTGGGCTCTGTGCCCTCTGGCCTCCCGGCTGGGCTCCGCCAGCAGCTTTGGGAAGCGTCTGCCTTCCTTCTCTGAGTCACCCCCGCTACTAGGGATGTGGAGTTCCTATGCCATCTCCCCTCCCCTGTCCCTTCAGGCTGAAAGATGGCTTCCCGTGGCCGCTAGGACCTTGGCGGGTCCCCAGCTGGCTCCCTCAACCCTGCCCACTGCCTCACTGAGGCCCCGTCGATTTCCGGCGGGATGCTGACCGATGCGCCGAGCGGCACCAGCTTCTGGGTTCTTTATTTTGACTCAGTGGCGCTGGCGCCTCTCTGACTTCAGGACTGTAACACCCCAGATCCTGGTTTGGCGGAGCGACCCCCCCTCCTTCCCATCATCTCAGCTTTCCTTGGCTGTTTATTCTTCTACACGAGCTTTAGAAACAAGTTTTCGAGTTCTGTAAAAAAAAAAAAAAAAAAATCTGTTGGAGTTTTTGATTGGATTTGCTAACATAATTTATAAGTTCATCTGGGGAGTATTTGCATCTTTTAAAAATTGAGCCTTCACAAACACAAACAAGATCCATCCGTAATCTTTATTTTAAACAAAATATTCCCCCATAATCTAAAACCCAGAAAGGAGTGGATTAAAGGCACGCATCTACTGTCGCCTCCTATCTATAGTGTTGTTGTTAGTTAGTTGGGGGGGTGTGTTTTTTGGTTGTGGAGGTTTTTTAGGCCTGAGCCTACAAGGTCAAAGAGAACAGGAGAAAAGATAACAGCAAGAGAGCGTAGGAACCCGGAAAGCATGTGTGTGAGGAGTCGCGACCTGGCAGAGCTGGGAGACCGACTCTCCACGGCTAGAGCGGCGGGGAAGCCAGAAAGCAGCTCGGCCTCTTACGTGGCAAGACAGCCGGAGAACCAGGGATCGGGCACAAGACAGGTGTCCGGAAGCCGGAGTAAGGAAGGGACCGAGGACAGGAGGAATATCTGAAAATCTATAGGAAGTAGTAAGACCCCAGATCCCTCACCCTAGTGGAATATTTGAGGCTTATTTTTTGGAGAGAGGGAAAAACAGAGGGTCTCTGGACAAGAAGGGATCACCAGCCACTTAAAAGGCAGAAGCCATCACACTGAAAATGAAGGATCAAGGGAACATTACATATATGAATTTAGAACCCTCTTGCCCCAAAACATTGGCAGCCGCTCCAATAAGCTCCAAGAACATTAGAAGCATCGACCCTAGGGAATCTCAGCAGACTAAGGGGAAAGATCTAAAAATACTAAACGAGGAAATGACGGAGCCAGACTCCCTCTGTATGAAATCCAGAGTCAGGCAGTCCTTGTGTGGGCAGTCCCCACACAATCATACAGAGCTTCCCCTCAGAGTTTAGTACCCCACTATTAAACAGAGCATATGGACAAAGATCATCAGCATATGAAGAAAGTCTCTACGGGGAAAGACAGGAAAATAAAATAAAATAAAATAAAATAAAATAAAATAAAATAAAATAAAATAAAATAAAAAACTTAAAGGAAGCACACTAGGCAGGGAGATTAAATCTTTTAAAAATTTCTATCATTAATGTCCTCAGAGAGATAAGAGAAGGTACTGCATCTATGTAATAAGAATAGACAGTTGTGAAATACAATAATTAGAACCCAAAAAGTACAAATTCAAATTACTACAACAGAAATGAGAAACTCAATAGAAACACCAAAAGAAAAAGATGAAGATATCTTCCCCACAAAGACTAAAAAAACAAACAAAATAAATAAATTTAAAAAAACACAACATAAAGGAATAGAAAATAAGAAAGAATAAGAATTTTAAAAGGTATTAAAATCTTACATAATTTAGAATTTTAGAAAGCTCAACAAAAGGGGGGAACAGTGAAAAAGAAAGAGAGCAAATGATCAGAGAAACAATCCATGCAAACTACCTGGGACTGATCACCGCGAATGTCCAGGACAATGGATGAAAATAGAACCACACAAAGGCATCTCACTGTGGAATTTCAGAACGCTTGGGACTAAGAGAACATCTTCAAAGCTTTCAGAGAGAGAGAGAAACAATAGGTTATTTTCAGAGATTAGAACGTCATCAGACTTCTGCATAGCAGCACAAAAAGCAAAAAGACAATGGAAAAATACCTCTGAAAAGAAAATTTTATTTCAACCATAATTTCAAACTCCCCATAAATTATGACCGAAGTTATCATCAATTGTAACAAGCTCACAAATAAGTCTACCTCCCATGCACCCTTTAGGAAGCTACCAGAAGATGCTCTCCATCAAAGGCAGTAAACCAAGAAAGAGAAAGAATCCAGAAAACAAGGGCTTCAGTGTGAGAGGGGCAAAGAGAATTCCAGTAAAAGAAGATCCCAGGCTGACAGCCGAGCAGCAGGCTAGAGAGCAACCAGTTCAGACTGGAGTAGGTAAGGGGTTTCAGGAAAGAGGACTCCAAAAATTAAAATAAGCAAAATACCTGTTGTTATTGAATTTCCTAATAGGAGGTTTGGACAACTCATGGAGAGTCTGGGGATGAATCAGTGGTAAGTAAACAGAAAATTATGCAAATGAAAAGCTAAGCAAACTACAACTCCAGGGAAAATGAAAAGCTGTGCAAGCAAGGAAATGTAATCAAAGCATACATATAACTCAGCTGTGAAAAAAACTTTTATCCAGTTGTAAAAAGGCAAATAGTAATAGTTGATCTAACTAAAATAACTACCCTGGGTGGATGGAAAGGGCATATGGTAAGGAGAGGGCCAGATAGAAAGGAGCCAAATCCTCTTCCGTGGTAGAAGGTCAACAGGTAATGTCTAGGACTAAAAAAAAATCACAATGAGCTTGGTAAGCCTGTTTTTTTGAGAAATGGAGTAAATACTAAAAGAAACAGTGAACAGAGTTGGAAGTGGTTTCTCTAAGGAATGGGAAGGAAAGCTTTTTAGAAACATTTGACTGATTTAAAAACAAATCAGTTTTTAAAACATGAGCATTTATCACTTTGAAGAAAAAAATAAAAGCCAAAATAAAAATAAAAAGACATACAAAGCAGACTTCTCTGATGGAAACAGTGGACACAATGGAGTCCCCTCTCCCCCATTCAGCCCAATTCTTGGCAAATCCCTCCTTGGGGGCACCCAAGATACTGCCTACCAAGGGTTCCGCCAGATACTGGCTAACAGCTGAAGCACGGCTAGGGGAACTTCAGGCCCCGGACAAGTGGTGAGGGAGTGATTTTGAACCCCACCAACTGTCCCAACCCATTATTTCCCTGATGTCATGGTGGTTTAGAAGGGACGAGAGAGGATACTGGTGAAGGTGCATGTGAAACAACGAATCCCTGCCTACGAGAGCCAAGAGATGCCTTAAAAATCACCCACTGGTCTGAATAGATAGTTTCCCTCCAGGACAGGTTGGCCTGAGGATGTTTTCTGGGCTTGAGTGAGCTTTGCCCAGGAGGAGAAGCCAGAATTTCTGGAGAGTCATCGTTCCTAGAATGACCCTCAACCCGTGAGAGACGAGTGCTGGTGGATCCATACCCCAGCTCCCTCGGCCCTGGGGCAGCAGTTGCGTGGATCCCGGCCAGTTCCTCAGGGGTTCCCCGGTGGGGCAGAGCTCTAGGTGCCCAGAGCAGCTGCTTGCTCTTGCAGCTTGTCCAGATGGGTCGCAGTCCCTTCCCCGTGTCACTCTCCCCTCCCTCATCCCTGCTTCCAGAGATCACTTCCCAGATACGCTGCTTACACTTACCCCCGACTCGGGGTCTGTTTAGGGGAGGAGCTGACCTAAGTCAATAATCCCACTCCCTCCTTCTGCAGAGGAGGAGAAATGATCCAGGGAAGGAAAAGAACTTGTCTGATTTCACACAGCAAGTGACTTGCACGGCCTGGCATCACAGAAGGTGACTCAGGCTGTGAGTCACTTGATGTAGTAGATCTTAGCCTTAGCTGTGTCGCCCGGGGCAAGTTCCTGCCCCTCTCTGAGCCTGGTGCCACCAAGTGTCAGCCTCGGCCTATGGCCTTACTGGCTAGAGAGGCTTTCTCCTCACCTCAGAAAGCGCCTCTTCCTGGGACGCTGCCTCTTATGTACAGATGCTCCAAGCGCCCTAGTTTAAAGTCAAGAAAATGCACACACACACACACAGCGACAAGGAAGCCACAGCCCGCGATGGTAGCTAATTCCCTAATTTCCTTGAGGGTTTCTGAAATTCCTGGGATGCCAGGTCGGTGCATGTGAAATGCCCACCCTTTCCCAACCGCACAATGACACCCCCTTCCTTTTGCCTGGGTCAGCAAGTTTGCTGGCCGGCAC
Source organism: Paguma larvata (assembly GCA_030068075.1). Classification (NCBI taxonomy): domain Eukaryota; kingdom Metazoa; phylum Chordata; class Mammalia; order Carnivora; family Viverridae; genus Paguma; species Paguma larvata. The sequence continues at coordinate 18,187,929 of CM057833.1, read as the reverse complement.
ACCCCTGCAAACAGGGTCATTATGATTGAGAGAGAGAGAGAGAGAGAGAGAGAGAGAGAGAGAGAAAGGGAGTGAGATAGAGAGGGGGAAATTAACAATAAGACCAAATCGGTTTTTAAAATTTATAACCGATCCTGGCTTCCCCAGGGGCCCAATCCCTCAAGGAAAGCAGCAGGGGCTGGGGGCACGGTGGAAGGGGAGGCAGGGCGGAAGGAGGGGCAGGGCAGTGGGGGAGTCTGCTGAAGAGGCTTCAGGAATTCCAACTCCACCACTTCCCAGCTCTGTACCACGGAGGAGTCCCTTTTCCTCTGGGCCTCAGTTTCCTTCTCAGTACAATAGGAGTACCTCCCCATACACACCCCTTCTGCTAAAGGATTAACCGTGATCCAGGTTCCACGCTCGAGGAGCCCAGAGGCAGGGCCTGGGGTCAGAGAGCCCAGTCAGGAATCCCGACCTCACCATTTCTTTTTTTAAAAAGTATTTTAATGTTTATTTTTGAGACAGAGAGAAAGACAGAGCACAATCAGGGAAGGGGCAAAGAAAGAGCAGGAAACACAGAATTCGAAGCAGGCTTCAGGCTCTGAGCTGTCAGCTCAAAGCCCGATGGGGGGCTCAAACCCACGAACTGTGAGATCATGACCTGAGCCAAAGTTGGCCACTTAACCGACTGAGCCACTGGGGAGCCCCCGGACCTCACCATTTCTTATCCGGGTTATTTGGAGCAAGTTCGTCATTTTCTCTGAGCCTCTTTTCCTCAGCTGTAAAGTGAGGCTAAATAATGGTGAAATGGACTGTCGGGGTTCAAATCCCGGTTCCACCCCTCCGGGCTGAACTTGAACAAGTCCATGAACCTCTGTGAGTCCCAGGATCCTTATCTGTGAAATGATCAGATTACCATGAGAATTAAGTGAATTAATTTACATAAGGTTCTTGGAAGAGCGCCTGGCACACGGTAAGCACTGGCTTGTGATTATTATCACGGTTGTTATTATTAGGTTTGTGGGGAGAATGTGCGAGAGGGAAGTGGGGGAGGGGAGGAGGGAGGTGCGGGGGAGGGGGGGCAGCACCGGCTGGGCCCAGACAAGCTCCCTGAATGGGAAGGGAGGAAGCCCCTCCGCCAGCCCTCGGGTGGGAGCACCCTTCCTGCCACCCGCCCGCCGGCCCGCCCCACCCGGTGAGGAGTGCCCGCCTACCGCCCCTTTGTGGTCACACAAAGCTGGTCCCTCAGCAGGTCTAGGCCCCTGGCAGAGCTCTTTGATGCTAAAAATAGATTATTCCACCGAAAGACCCAGAGAAAGATGGTTTTATGAGCCAAAAGGGGCTGCAGTTTGGGGTTTCCTTGCTTCCTTTGAAGGGCTCGGGACGCTGAGGGAGAGCGGCACCTCATGGGCGAGATTTTCCAGGTCTCGAAGGAACACGAGGCCCGGGGGCTGACCAGCGCCTCGGGGAGGCTGCACTGTGGCCAGAGCGACCTCTCCGGCGCCCCGTTCTGCAGCCTGGGACCTGGGTTCGGGCAGCCCTCTGCTGGGGGCAGCCTCCAGAAGCCGGGAGAGTCAGGGCCCCTCCCAGTAAGGCCTTGGTGGGACTGGGTGGTGGGGATTCTGCGGAGGTACCAAGAACCCGCGAAAGTTTGAGAGTCAGCCACACGCGCCCTCCTCCCTCCTCCCCCCCACCCCAGCTCCTCCCTGCTCCTCTCCACACAGGCCTCACCCCCACCTCCCTGGCCGCCCAGGGCTCTGGGCTGTTAGCAGCTTACCTGCTAAGTGCCTGCCAGAGCCCTTCCCGGGGGTTGCCCCCTCTCTGCACCCCTGGGGAAAGAGGGGCTCCTGAGTGTCCCCATTTTACAGGTGAGGGCGGTGAGGCGCTCAGAGGATCGACGGACATCCCAGGACCGGGAAGGCTCTTCTGACTCCAAGTCCCGGCACCTGGACCTCCCCAAACGGCACTGGAGGGAGAGAGGGGAGGGCTAGGGGCACTCTGGGGATGGGGGACATGGCAGCAGCACCCCTGCTGTTGAATCCCCTTCTCGCCATGCGAGAAGGGTGTGTGAGGCCCTTCCTTCTGCGAGCCTCGGCGTCCCTGGCTATGAAGCCGGGAGAACCCTCCCTGCTGGGTCTGCCTGGTTGGCTTTGTGTGTAGGTGGTGGCGGGATGGGGGAGCAGCGGAGATCTCGTGGTTTAGGCAGGGGGGACGCTCTCACCAGAGGGATGGGTGGTGGCCCCGTTGGGGTGGAATTCAGCCCGCGTTCTTCCTCCCCCCAAGTTGGTTCTCCCCCTCAGGGGCCCCACTGCACCCCCACCCAATCGCGTCTGCCTTTGTAACAGAGGACCCACGACCACAAGGTATCCCCACCCAAAGGGGCGCTAGGTGGAATTTCAGGCAGGAGGAGACGCTGGGATGAGCAGCTGGGGTCCTGGCGAGGCAGGTGCCATGGACGAAACAGCCGAAGCTGCGGCCGAGGCGCTCCCATGCAGCCACACGGGCTCGGCAGCGAGCGGTTCAGCACAGGGGGGCCCGGGAGAAGGGGGCTGATGCAGGAAGGGGGAGGAGGGGACGGGAGGGGTTTGGTTCTGAGGGGGCACCATGAGCAGTTTTATGAAACAAACAACAGGAAAGGGAGAGGCTGGGGGGTGGGGAGGGGAGTAGGAGCCCAGAGACCAGGTAGGGGACAGGCTGGTTAGAATCCTGCCTCCGCCTGCAAAACGGGTGACCCTGGCGGGGCGGGGGGGAGGTCTCTTCACCTCTCTGACTGCCCCCCAGAAACTGGGCGTGGTTGGCAGTTCTGAGACCCCACCGCCGGACACGCTGCGCAGAAAGCTCTCGGCACGTGCATCCCGAGTGGCAGGTCCTTAGCTACTGACCCTTTGACTTGGCCTGTGTGTCCGGGCCCCGGGGTCGCCTGTGCTGTGTGGCCTCATCCTCCACCCTGAGTGGGGTCCACGCTAGAGCAGCGGGGGGACCTGGCAGAGGCTGGGGAGAAGCGGGAGGGAGGGGAAAACTTTCTCGACGTCTCTGCACAGGGGCCTGAAGGTGGAACCCCCTCCCCCCCAGCCCCGGGCAGCCTGCAGCAGGTGTCTCTCCGGCACCTTCCGTGAGCCCAGCACTGTGATTTGCTGGTGGAAAGCCAGAATTAGAAGTCTAAGACCGGTGTCCACCTCCATTCTGGTGCCCATTTCATCCCAGCTGGCTGTGCCGACTCGAACGGCCAGAGTTTGGGGTCAATCCCCGGGATTAGTCTTTTCCTCGTCAGAAAATGAAGAAGGCTGCCCCTATCCTGCAGGTTGCTGGGAGGGCCCGACGGGGACAGGGAGGTGCCATCTCTTCAGAGTTCCGAGCCGGGCCCTGCAGCCGGTGCCCATGACTGGTGGCACACTCCACCATCGCAGTGGCCCCAGGTTACTGTGGAGCACCAGCCCTTCACACGGGTTGAGGAAACAGATTTCGCCACCATGCATAGTAGATGCTTTCTTGCCTCCTCCACGTGGCCAGCTCCCCGGGATTACTCGCATTGCCGGTGTTACACGCCCATCGATCCCCTTGGCTAGCAGCTCGCTTGTTGGAATCCACACCTTCTGCTCCCACCAACCCACTGGGCCATCCGCTTGCCAAACCTCAGCTGGGTTTGTTCTCGAACCCATTTTTGCCGGCTGGGTTTTCATGGCTACAAAATGTCATTGGATACTCGGCCAGTCTAGGTGCCATTTTGCCCCCAGATCCGTTCTGCCCTCTCCCCCCATTTGGTTGCATCATGCAAGGCTCCGATTCCATGAAGTCAGCTGGTTCCAGCTCCTCTCCACCAATGGGAGTTGAAGGCTGGGAGGAAGAGAGGGCCTCAGTGTGATTTGTCGCGGGGGCATGGCCGTGGTGGCGGAGTCTCCTCTGTGGCCCCAGCAGATGCTATTCTGTCCTGCTTCTGCAGGTGGGGGAGGGTGTGCTGGCGACACCACCCCTCCCTGCATCCCTCTTGCCAAAGGGTGGCCGTGGCTTCCTGCTGTGGCTGATCTTGGGGCTCCTCACCGTCCACGGTTGGCTTCTCAGAGCTTCCATTGCCTGTGTTGCCAATAACCCCTGGATTAACTTTCCTCTGTTTCCGATACCCGAAGTGGCTTCCGTTTTCCTGATGGGACCCTCCCTGGCAGCGAGGCAAAGTTATCAACGGTAGAATGCCAAACAGGAGCGTCTCTTCTTAGGAAACTAGTCGAATCCCTTGGAAAGACTTGCTGAGAAGACATTGAACTTGATCTGGGTGGGACACTGTGAAAGATTGGGGGAAATAGCAAAATCTAGGTGCTACTGGATGCTGAGGGCTTCGTAAACATCTCTATATTCGTGTTCTTTCAAGAAGTCCAAACTGGAAATTGTAGGAGATGCCTTCGGGCTGGCTTCAGCCAGGAGAGCAGGAGGAAGACAGTCGAGTGCACGAGGGGAGGCCTGACTGTTCGCTGCCGGCCAAGGGAGTGTGCAGCTGAGCTACCAGAAGGGAGTCCCAGGAACTGAGCAACCGCGGCGTACGACTGTCAGGCGCACTCACGACGTTTTCTCATTTAATCTTTGCAACGGCGAGTAGAGACTGCCGTTGGCCCCACGTCACGGGCAAGGAAGTGGGCTCACTAAAATAAAGCCTCTTGCCCACAGTCTCACCCCTTCAGGATATTCCAAAGTCAGACCCCAGGAATGTTCTTTCTGCTTCTCCAGCAACCTCTGGAGGTTCGTTCAGTCTGGCACGTGCTTCCGAGGGCCGCGCGGAGATTCCGAGCCTCTCGAGGGAAGGACCAAGCCTGGCACCCGGCGTGTGTTCACTGCATTGTTGCAGGAACGCATTAAACCACCCTCTGTGCGAGGTGCCCGGGCCCGACACAGCCTCCTGGGCCTCCTCCCATTCCTGGGCCGGGACTTGGCTTTCCGGGGAAGGGGAAGTCCCTCGGGGTGACCAAGTTACAGGTGTTACAGGGGGGCGCACTTTCACATGTGGAAAAAACAGCAAAGCGTGTAGGGTGGGCTGATAGAAACTGGAGGTGGTGTTGGCGCACTGGAAACAGCTCCTGGGCTGGGAAGCAGGGGGCCAGGGTTCCACTGACTCACTGGGGGCGCTTGGGGGAGTCTCTGCCCCTCTGGGGACCTCAGTTTCCACTTCGGTTGAAGAGGGTCTTTGCTGCTGTGTCTGTCTCTGATCTATTTCGCAGTGTGATCTGTTTCACCATCAATTTCACCCCAAAATGCTCCAAATCGAACCAGGAGGCCGGGGCCCCTTGGCTGGCTCCGCGTGTGCTGACTGACTCAAAGGGCCCTGCCCGGGCCAGGCCAGCCGGTCGGTTCACAGTGGGGGCAGGCTGCCCTTCCCCGTGACTGACGGCTCTTCACCCATGCCTACTCATAACAGACCCCGAATTACGTCACGGAGGCTCTGGCAAGGAAATGTTTATGATGTCCTCACCCAGTCTCCTGTCCCTCCGAGAAATGTGTTATCCCCATTTGACAGGGAAGGAAACTGAGGCCCAGAGCGGGGAGATGACTTGCCCCAGGTCTTGCAGCTGGGATTCCACAGAGCTGAGGGTGGAACTCAGACCTGACTCCAAAGCCCTGCGGCTTTCACCGTAAACCTGCTTCCTCCCTGGAGAAATGACAGCCCGTAGCCACTAGCACCGCCAACTCGCCATTGAGGAACAAAAGACTGAGGCTTCACAGGGTTCCAAATGAGGCACAGGCGGCGAGTTTCCAAGGGCGGCCTGCTCCCTAGTGACCAGCGTGGCTGGGGGCGGAAACAAGTCCGTGCGGGACCTTGGACAAGCCTCTCCTCCTCCTAGATGCCCTTCCTGCTCCACGTCGGCCTACACAGACCCGCGTGAGTCTGAGGATGGTTCCTGGGGCCCGGCTCCAAGCTCAGGCTCCCTGAGAGAGGCCGGGGGCCAGGGCCCGGGCGGCAGAGGGCTTTCCAAAGTTTCAGGACTGAGCTTAGAGGGCGCCGCAGGGTGCTGAGCTACTCTGGCTGAGGCCCCGGCTGATAAATCAGAGGCCGATGTTCTAATCTCACTCACAGTAGTACTCTGTGGCCTTGCACGGGCTGACTTCAATGCCCTGTGCCTCAGTGTCTGACCTGTGCAACGGGCAAGTAGACCTCGCAAAGGAAATGGTGAAAGCCACCACCCCTCCCCCCCAAACCTGAGGACACAGGAGTGTAGAACTGAATCATTGCCCATGTCTTTTCTCCTTCAGAATCCCTCTGAGCCTTGAACCTCCTGAGACATCAAGGATTCAGAAAGCGCCATGGGGCTTATAAAGGGCCATGGGGTGGGACGGGGACAGCCCTGAAGGCAGGGAAGCCCAGGCACAATAGGCTAAAACAGAGAACCCCCAAGGAGATGAAAGGGGGCAAAATGAGCAAAGGGCCTTGAATGACAAACTCAGGGCTCAGAACCCAGCTCTGCAGAGGGCTCCTTGGCATGGACGGCCCTGCCACCACCAGCTTTCCCTGGGGCCGCCTGGGGTGTGAGCGCTGGTGATGCCGCGTCACGCTTTTCCCTCTGTACTAACCCCGGCTCCCGTAAACTCCCCCTCGAGTGCCACACATGTGGACGCTTGTCCCCGGCGACGGCGGTGGCGGCAGCGGACCGCGGCCGGGTGTCAGCCGCAGCCCGGGGGCTGGGCGCTGTGGAGGGGCGCCCTGCCGCCCGCCGGCGGGGCTGGTGAGGGCCCTCGGGGCTCCGGGCCCGCCCAGGCCAACACTGTCCTTAATTAAAAATGAGTCTGCTGGCGGATCCCAACCGCCGCCCGGCCGCCCCTCCAACTGCTTTCGGTTCTGCTCCCGGGCCGCGTGCTGAGGCCAGCCCCACAAATAAAAGCCATCACTTTTTCTCTCTCTCTCTCTCTCTCTTTCTTTCTCTCCCTCTTTTTTTTTTTTTTTCTTTTTTCCAAAAAGAGAGAGAGGCAGCCGCAAGATCTTCTAAGAGGCCGTGACATCACGGCCCAGGTGACCACAGCCCAGCCAATGGGCCGAGGCCGCGAGCTGGCTTCTTGCATCCTGTGAGCTGAGGTTGGGTTGACACTGCGAAGGCCTGGTCCCTCAACCACAGAACCACAAGGCCAGGCCCTCGGCCGCCTGCAGGGCCCTGCGCGGGAGCTGGTTGGCTCCCGGTCCTCCCCACCCCCGGGCCGCCCTCGCACCCGCTGGAGCCCGGGCTCCGTCGGGGGTGAGCCTCATTCATTCATTCCCCGTGGCGCCGACGCCGGGCCTGGCTCTGCTCTCACTGCCCTCCAAGCTCCTCCGCCCTGGCTGCCGAAGGCCCCTTCCCGCCATCTAATGATACACTCTGCATACGCTTCTGTTGAAAATTTGTGGCTAGACATTCCTGTGGGACTGAGAATCCAAATTCTTGGGTACAAACAGAAACTTACTTTCCTTGGGGATTTTTTTTTTCTCTCTCTCGCTCACACACACACTCTCGCGTTCTTTCCTTTTTTCTTTTTCGTAGCAATAGTGGGGGGGGGAGAGACAAAACAAAACAAAACAAAAAGCGCCACAGCCCCCCACTTTTATTTTCAAAAGTAGCTAGGAAAAAATAAACCCAGAGCCAACCGAGCCCATCCCGACCCGACCCCCCGAAGGTCTGACTTCTCGCCTTCCTCAGAGAGAGGCATGGCATCCAACAGCATCTTCGATTCCTTCCCGACCTACTCGCCGACCTTCATCCGCGGTGAGTAACGACTGCCCAGGGCCCTGGGCTGAGCCCTTCGGGCGGGGAGCTGTGGCCGGGCCCCGGACCGCGTCCCTCCACCGGCCACTCCGGCTGCCTTCGAGGGCACGGCCTGCCGGCCTAAATCCGCCGACTGCTGAGAGCCCGAGGTGGAAAGAGGGGTTGGTGGCCTCCGTGGTCTCCCGGAGTGGACTTCTGTGGGACTTTTGTCCTCAGGTGGTGGGGACAGCAAACGGGAGGGGAAATGGATACCACAAGACCTCAAAGGCCGACCTCGAAGGGTCCCGGGTGGAGAGGACAGGCTTCCCGCCTCGGCGACGGGGCTCCCGGGCCCACCTGGAGAGCCCGGCCCCTCCCCCGGGGCTCAGGCAGACCCGGGCTCTGGGACACACTCGGTGCTCCCAGAGCCCGAACAGCTGCCGTCAAGAGCCGTGGATCTAGGAAACTTTCTGAGGACCTCTCCTGTGCTTTCCAAGCCATGCCGGACTGAGGGAAGCTGAGGAGAAGGCTACAGGCTTTTGTGGAGACCTTGCAGAGCTCTGGGGCGCGCTGCAACTGGATAAGCCTGGAGGAGGGGGGAGGGCAGGACCGGGGAAGGCTTCTAATCTTGGTCACAGGGGAGAAGAAAGTGTTCCTGGGTGCCTTTTGCCTGTAGTTGTGGCCTAGGGTGAGTGACCCAGAGGTTTGGGCTGTCCTTCGGAAAACACAGGGTTCCAGGACACCCCCCTGGGGACCTCCGATGGAGGCTGGAGCTCAGGGGGAGACTTTTCTTGCCTGTCTGGCTCTTAGGGCTGAGGTATCGTGGCCTCAAACAACCCCCCGCTGCCTCACCCCCCACACCCCACACCCCAAGAGGAGTCCAGATGGGGCTGTGGCGCCTGAGACTGGGGGTCGAGTGGCCCTGAGCCTGAGTCCCAGGTCAGTGCCTACCTTGCCCAGTAGCCTTAGGCAAGTAACTTAACCTCTCTGTGCCCACACGGAGGCCTCTGGCTGTGATGTTCCGACCGTCTGAGGCTGGGGACCGGCCGTCTGTGAGGGCAGCACCGCTGGGTGCTTCATGGAGACAGGTTCGCCTCCAGGATGGGGGAGCTGCGTGCGATCTGAAACTCCGAGGTTCAGGGAACTGGGGTCGCCTTTTCCCGGCCGAGACGGTCCACTGAGTTGGTCCGACAGTCCGTCTGCCTTTCTGCCCGTCGGCCTGTCCCACCGCCGGCTAAGAGTGACTCGGAGCCGGTCCCCGGGCTGCCAGCTCTGGGCGGGGACCGAGGCACACTTGGGTGCTTACTGTTTGAAGTTTTCTGCAAGGGCTTGTCCGAGGTGGGACCCCTTCCTCCTCCCCGGAGAGAAGCCGAGGCAGGCTGCACGGCCGCAGATGGGGACTGGGGTGGGGGGCGGGGGGGGGGCTGCCACCTCCGAGGCGGATGCACTCCCGCCAAACCTGGTTGTGGCTGGTGACAAGCAGCAACCTCAGGTCTGGGAGCTGACAGCCACGGCTCCTTCCTTCGAGCTGCTCTTATTATAACGCTATCCCCTTTGTAGTCCTCGGAGCTAATTAAAGGCAGTCTGTGGCAAGAAAATAAGAGTTTATAGAAACCATTCGCCGAGTCTTTGTAATCCGGATTTCTCCCTCCATGAGCAAGATGGAGGGACGTAGGGTTTTAAACAAAGGAATCTTGGGAGACGAGACGAAGGAGCTGCCCCACCTAAGATGGGCTCCTGGTGCCATGGAGCCCGGGAGAGGCCAGACGGCCCCACGGAGAGGGAGGGAGAGGAGAGCTGGGGGCCGGGGGCCGGGTGTGCGCCCAGAGACAGGAGGCTGCCGGGTACAGCAGGCTGATTCCTGGTGGACAGGGGCACAGACGTGCTTTCTAAGACAGGGTCCGCGGGGAGGGCTCCAGGTCTGGGGCCCGAGGCGTCTGTCCACACTATCTGACTGACCCCTTCTCTCCTGTCCACCTCCGTTCCACTTACGACATGCTTACTTTGGGGGATCCGTCTCCCCAGTCTGTCCATTTTGTCTCCAAAGAGACCCAACCTCTGGGGCATAAAGCGCTAGGCTCCATGCTGCCCCGCGTGAGATCCGTAACCTGTTCTGAGTCACGGACCCTTCTGGAAGTCCCAGGAATCTTATAGACTCCTTTACAGAATCACACTTTTTAAGTGCAGAAAACCAAACCCAAAGGACGCTGCGGGAAACCAAATCTGTGGAAATACAGATCTCGAACGATAAAAAAGGCAAGGGCTGAGATCGCGACCACGTGCCTCTGTCGTGACACACTGAGTAAAGAGACCTCAGGAGATCCAGCGGCGGCCACCACACGCTGGGGATGAGCAGAAACAGCGTTCCTATATAATCCGGGCCCTCAGGAGACAGAAGCTCATCTAGGATTTCCACTGGCGACCAGATCGCTGTGGAAAAGATGCTGAATTTTAGTTAGAGATTCGTGAAAGGCAGGATGTCATGTGTCACCCACCCCAGTCCCCAGACGTCCTATGTTCCGCGCAAAAGCAGGAACTCCAGGCCCAAGGCCTCGGTCCCTCGGTGGCTTCCGGGACGTCTCCGCCCCCGGAGAGCCTTTAAACACATGGATTCCCAATCCCAAAACTCACCTCAGTTGACTGTGGAGAAGAGGTTTGGGAAGAGGGTGGAGAGCTGTCTGGTTCCCACCCTGAAGTGGAGGGTGAGGAGGGAAGCGGAGGGCAACGCTCGGCCCAAAAGGCTGGCTGGCTGACGGCAGGCTTCCAGGCACCAAGATGGAAGGCGGGAGGGGCCTCCCGGGCACCCCTGTGCCCTCAGCAATTCCCCAGCCTTCTCCGTCCCCTTCTGCCGGGACTCGCCCTGGGACAGAGGGTACTTCTCCCTCTCTTTGGCAAACAGAGACCCTGAGACCTCACGATTCTGACTCAGGTGAACCACACATCTATGGGCAAGTAAGTCCCTTCGTCTCTTCGGGCCTCGGTTTCCCCATCTGAGAATGCCCAAGGGCCCATCCGCAGCCCCACTGAAGGCTGCTGGGACAGGACCCTTGCGCTAAACTGTCCCTGAGGCCCTTCTCTGGGGCATCCCCCCGGCAGCACACCCCTAAACTGCACCCGCGCGGGCAAAAGCGCTCCCCCCAGGACACTGAGGGAGGGGACCCTTCTGGGGAGGAAGCTGGGAGGAAATGGGCCTGAGCCGCCACATGCAGGACTTAGGAGGCCTGGGAGGCGAAGGCCCTCGTTTATGCAGTAACTCTACGAAAGCTGATGAGGGAGCAGAGTGTAGAGACTCAAGTTTAGGCCGCGGACTCGGTCTCTGCCCTTCGTGCACTCCGCAGCCTGGGACAAGTCACTTCACCCCTCTGTACCTGTTTCCCCCCTGCCCCCCGCCAGTAAAATGGGGATGATGACAGGGGCGCCTGGGTGGCTCAGTCCATTAGGCGGCCGACTTCGGCTCAGGTCATGATCTCTCTGTCTGTGAGTTCAAGCCCCGCGTCGGGCTCTGTGCTGACAGCTCAGAGCCTGGAGCCTACTTTGATTCTGTGTCTCCCTCTCTCTCTGCCCCTCCCCTGCTCGCTCTCTGTCTCTCTCTCTCTCAAAAATAATAATCATTAAAATTTAAAAAAAAATTCTTTTTAAATGGGGCTGACAATTACACCAAGCCCACGGGGCTCTGGAAAGTGTTAAATGAACAGGGCGCCTGGCACAGACGACACGCCCCACAAACATTGTCATCTTATGGTTTCCATGAGCCTGGCCTCGTGCTGGGATCTCCGATACAAGGGTGACTGGGTCAGGCTCTCTGCCCTCGAAGAGCTCAAGGTCAGGTGTGGAAAGAGATGAGTAAACTGACAATTGCACTGGGGTGTGATCAATGTTATAAGGGGGAAAGAACGGAAGTCTAGAAGTTTCAAAAGGGGTACTAACCCACCTGGGGCAAGAGAAAACAATTCTCCTGGAGAAGTGACATTCAGGCTGGGTCTTGCTGGGTCTTGTGGGGTGAAGAGGTGACAAGGGGGGAAAAGACATCGCCCAGAGACAGAACAGCCCGGGGCAAAGGTGCAGAGACAGGACTGAGATGACTCTGGGTGCGCCCGCCCCAGGGATGGCTGGGGAGAGAGGAAGCGTCAAGTGGATGGAGAGCAGGTCCGTCGGGCCTGCAGTCTGGCCACGATTCTCGCAGCAGCGGTTGGGCAGGTAGTTGGTGGGCCGCTTTTCCCCTGAAGGTGCCCGCGAGAAATACAAAGTGGCCTCTGAGGCGTGAGGCAGGCCTGCGTGGAGGCAGAGGGGGCACAAGATGGCGCCGGGCAGATCCAACCCAGATGGTCTGACTCAGAGGTCACCGGACAGGGAGGAAGCTGCCCAGACCAGAGAGGTCAGTCGCTGTCCTTTCCTAAGCTCTGGGCAGTGGCCAAGAAGAGGGGACTCTCCTGTCCTGGGTTTTGCCCTGAAAGTCCCAAATCCCAGGCACCGCAAGACAGTTGGTCACCCCGAGCGGTGTGCCCATGGCAGCCTCCCCCGCCCTCCCCAACCCTGGGAGATGAACGGACTGACCAGACCGACCGCCAGCCATCCTGCGCCCGCTCTGGTGCTCAGCTGGCGCCACGTCTGCCGGGCCCCTTTCACGGCGGCTCCCGGGGCTGCCCTGCACACACCCGTCTCCCCAGACCACCCTGTCTGTCCAAAGTGCCCCCCAGGGAGACATTCTTGGGAGCCCCCCACCAGCCACAGGGTCTGGGCGGGCATGAGCCGGCCCCACACAGTGGGACTGTGTGTCCAGGCCTTACCCACGCCCACTACGGCAGCTGGCGGCCCCCAGCGGCCCCACTGGTCGCATAGAGGGCCCATTGACGCCTTGGCCTTGAGGTGGCCGCATCAAAGCGGAGGCTTGCTTGGTTACCTGAGCGAGTAGGGGAGTTTACGGAGGGGCGGGGAGCTGGGAGGAGGATCCCCCTAAGCAACAAGGCCTGAAAACCTGACCTTCCAGAAAGTTCTGAGAGGCAGAGGAGAGCAGCATCCCCTGATCCCAGCCTTGCCTCTGAGCCAGTCCAGAGTGCTCAATGGGTGGGGAAACTGAGGCCGGGGCTCAGCGTTTGGCTGGGCGGGGGACAGGCAGCAGAAACATCAGTCCTTACTCCTGTCCCCTGAGGTGCCTTATCTGCAGGCCTTTTCTCAAATCCACCACCCAGAGTGCGCCCCCTGGGAGCTGGCGAGTCTCACCCAATCCTCAAAACTGAGCTCAAACACCCCCTCTAGCAGGAGTCTTCCCGGAGACCACCTGCAACCGCTAAAGAGCCCTGGCCTCCTCCCCCCCCTCCTCCGCCCCGCCCCACCTCCACCCCCCTCCCTGGGGAGCCTGGGCCCTCTGTCATTGGAAAGGCAGCCCCCAACGTAACCGAGCAAGGCAAGTGGGAGGGGTCTGGGAATTGTGGGACGAGCAGGGGAGTAAAACCCCGTTATACCTTGAAAAGTCACAAGAACCCAGAACGGTGAGCCCGTGCCGGATAACGCGGGAGCTGGCAGACAGAGAGCGCCACCTCCTCATGACGTAGATGGGGAAACTGAGGTCCGAAGAGGGGTCTGGTCTGGGGAAGGTCCAATTCGGCACCTACCCAGCGACAAACCTTCGGCCCCGCACATAGTTGAGGAGTCAGGCTGATGGGGTTTAAGCTGTTTTGTAGCCAACACGTTAATTCACCTTCTCCGCGCCTCAGTTTCCTCCTCCGTGAGACGGGGTGGGAGCACTGCCCTCCAAGGGTGCTTTCCAAGAGCGAACGGGACCTGCCCCGCAGGCTTGGGTGGCAAGGGCTCACTCGGCAGTCCGTCTCCTGCTGGGCTCGGGCCACTCGGCTGGGCCTCCGGTTCCATCACTTCCCAGGGCAGATGTTTCCAAGCCTGGTTTTCTCAAGGGCTGGAGAGGGGTAAGCACGGAAGAGACAGCAGAGGGACCGTGAGGCCCCATGGCGATGGCTCTCTGGGAAGGTGGCAGAGAAGAAGGTGATCTATGGGGACAAGGCAACACAAAACGTGGTTACAAGCCCAGGCGGCAGCCTCCCCGGCCTTGCCTTAGACAAAGCACCTCTCAGAGCCCAGTCTCCTCATCTTTAAAATGAGGAGAACAAACAGTAATCAATTCAAAGCTCGGAGGGTGGGTTCAAGGAGGATCTATATTACGTGCTTAACGCCGGACCTGATGTAGAGCCGAGCCCTCCGTGGATGCCGGGAATTACTGCTATTGAATGTTCCCCCTCCTCCCGGGGAAGTTCCTGTCTGATTCTGAGCGGGATGGGCCAAGTGAGAAAGTTGCCTCTCTCTCCTCTGCCCCCCCCACCCCGGGCCTTCCCCTGTCCCCTCCAGGCCTTGGGAGTGTCCTGCCCCCCCCTTCACCCACCCCCCTACTCCTCGAGAAGGACCCCCCAGCGTTTCTTGCTGAGCAGGTGGAGGGAAGGGAGAATGGACAGACCAGCGACTGAATGAACCAAGACTGGCCAGCCTGGGAGGTTTCCAGCGGCCCCCTCACTTCCCCCTTTGCCGTCTGGCTCATTCTCTGAAGCGCTTGTCGGTGGGAGCCTGGGCGCTCCCGTCCGGTCGGCACCGCGGCGTAATGGTTTAGGTTCCTCTTTGGGGTTTTCTTTCGCGTCTGGGAAAAGTGTTTTTGGCAAAAGGTTCAGACTTACATGTGGGCGGAAAGGGGGGGATGCCCATAACTTACGATTTGCAGGGGCGACCGAAGTCGGCCCCTCCCCCTTAAAAGGCCCTTCACTGCGTGACGCGGTGACTGAAATCCCACCTTGAGCACTCAGCCCCGCTGGGACCCCGTAGCCATGACACATGAGCATCAGTGAGTCCCCCCGGGCTGCTCATCTCTGGTCAGAGGGAAAGGAGGCCGGGTGCCCAGCCGGCAGAAGGTATTAAGGGAAGGGGAAACGCGGGCGCTCCAACGGGAAAGGGGCGGGGAGGAGAGAAATGGTCCGTTTTCCCCATGCCCTCCCCTGGGTGCTCCATGGATGAGCACCGACACCCCGCAGCCCTGGGAAGTGCCCCCCTGCAGTCGTCCTCAGGGGACCTGAGTCCTGCCCCTGCCGATGGTGGAAGCATCTGCCTCTGAGAATAAGGCAACTTTAGAAAAAAGACTGGAAGGAAAACACTACGATGTCATAGTTGATGCTACATGGTGCACTCACGGCGGGAGCCTTTGTTACTAACTCTTTGGGCGACGGAGTGTTTTCCAAACCTTTAAACACCGACCTGAGCTCCTGCCAGCCGAGGCTGCAGCATGGAGCCGGCCTGCTCCTGCTCGGCCCGGGCCCCACTGGCCACCCCTCCTCTCTCTTCCTCTTGTCAAATCACCGTGTCTGTCCTCTTCCTCCCGGCCCCGGCCCCATCAGGCTGTGGAGGAAGGGTCTGCCCTGTGCTGGGCAGAGCCGCGCATACAGCAGGTGCTCAGGAAATGCTTTGGCCGGCATTATGGCCCTAATCGGGAGACAGTTTGCCTAGGAGTTGGGAAGTGACGGGGACCAGCGGGTGCCACTAATCTTCCAATGGACGTTTATTAAACAGCAACTGCGTACAAGCCACACACGCCGTTCTGGGAAATGGGGATATAGGAGCAAACAAAAGGCAAAGATACCCACCTTCCCGGAGCCCATGCGCTAGCGACGAGTGGAAAGAGTCTGGAGACGCCCCGGTGAGATAGGCCAGCACCCCTCGGCCCATGCCCTTCCTATCTGCAGAGAACCTCCGCCTCCCGGGACGTCCATAAGTGCTCCCGTGACCCTATTCGATCTTCGTCACAGCCATCTCCACCTCCGTTGCAGAAATCAATAAACAAACAGACTCGGTGACGGTGTGACCCGCTGAAAGTCATATTTAGGAGGAAGAGAGCAAGGAGGAAGGGATACGGGAACCACATTTGTTGATGATTTACTGTGCGCTGGGCACTGTGCGTGTCCCTTTCCAAGAATATCTCATTTCACTTGTGTCTACCATAATCCATGGAGTAGGGGGTTATTGTTATTATCCCCAGTTTACAGATGAGGAAACTGAGGCTCAGCAAAGGGATGGGACTCACCCACGGTCATGCAGCCAGTAGCCGGTGAGGCCCACATGCATGTCATAATCTGTCTGACATCAAAGCCAGCCCAACAAAGCTCTTCCTTCTACCTGGCAGGCATCTCTTCTTCTTTAAGGCCTGGCCTCACCACCTCCATGGAGCCCTCCCTGACACCTCCAGGCAAAGTGATTCATATCCTCCTCTGTGCAACCAATGTACCTCCAGGCCCTTCTCAGATACTTCCAGAAAGCTTCACGGAAAGGGTAGAGTCTGAGATGGGCAGGCCTGGAAAGGAAGAAATACCGGTGGTCCAGGCAGGATTGACGGTCCTGGCTAAGGGATGGAAGTAAGACGACATAGAAAGGGTTTCTTAGAGATGGGAGAGCTTGTGGGTCTTGAGGAGAGGTCGAGGAAGAAGAGGCTGGGGGGCAGGGTGGGCCTAGAGGTCAGGCGCGGCCTTCAGGGGAGGGTCAGGATCCAGGCTGGGCGGTGATATGGGACAGGGCATCCCGTGATGCACCGGGCCGCCTCTGAAATAGGCCAGTGTAGACGTGCACCCTGAGCGCATGTACGTGTGTGAACGGCGACCACAGGGGCCCTCCCGCACCCACTTGCAAGCCCTATTTTTATCACTCCCTAGACACACATCTGAGCACCGAAGCATACTTGTTCTCAGACACGTAGAGTGCTCCATGGACGGGCACGTCTGTGGTCTGATGAGGACGAGGGCGACGGTGCAGAGCAGTCAAAACTCGACCCATCCCGGGGAGAATCCCAGCCCCCGGGGCGGCGACCCGATTTGCAGGGCACGGCGCCAGAGGAAAAGGCAGGGTCCCCTGGACAAAAATCCCTGGCAATTTCAGGATAGCAACCGCAGGACGTTACACCAAGTGTGGGGTTCTTCGAAGCAAGGCACCCTGAGCGGCTGCATGGATGCGGGCCGGGGAAGCCAGCCCTGCCCAGCACAGCCTGAGGCTGGAGGGGCCCGGCGCCTGAGAAGCAGCCTCTGACCGCCGTTCCTTCTTCTGCCTTTTATTCCCTTGACTTGTGCAAGCTTCCGTTCTTCACGAGTCCATAATTAATATTTATTATTATTCTTTTAATGTTTATTTTTGAGAGAGAGAGAGAGAGAGAGGGAGAGAGAGAGAGAGAGCACGCGTGAGCGGGGGAGGGGCAGAGAGAGAGGGAGACACAGAATCCGAAGCAGGCTCCAGGCTCCGAGCTCTCAGCACAGAGCCTGATGCGGGGCTCGAACCCACGAACCGTGAGATCATGACGCGAGCCAAAGTCAGACATTAACCGACTAAGCCACTCAGGCGCCCCCATGAGTCCGTAATTTAAAAAAGAATAATAATAAATTAAGCCTAGGGTAAGATCAGACCTTAAAGGTTTTAGAAGCCCCAAGAACATTAGGGAAAGTACGAATCCATCCGCATCCCCAAGTGCATTTTATACTGTGGGCCTCCTGAAGGATCTAGGAAATTTAAAAAGAAACCGTAATCTCAGCACCCAGAGAAAACCGCTATCCTTCGGTCTATTTCCTTCCAGGCTTTTTTCCCCCCGTTTTTTGGTTTTTGCCTCTGGAGTATCTCTTCCCTTTATCGGGGAGGCCGTCCGGAGACCCACAACGCATCCCGGAATCTCACCAAGAATGTTAATGACCCTCATGCACAGACGTCAGGATTCTAGGAAGAGTCTAAGCGGCTCCGTCCAACGGGACCTTCTGCGATGATGAAAGTGTTGTATGTCTGTGCTGCCCAGTGCCGTGGCCCCTCGCCGCACGGGAATATACAGACTTTCTCTTTTCCCGACTCAAAATGGTTGAAAGGTCTTACACACAACAAGCATGGATTGCTTTTGTAATCAGAAAAAAAAAAAAAGAAACCGCTAAAGATTTTAAGTTTGTAATACTTTCAGCGTATAGGGGGGAAAACACTTTAGATTTTTAAAAGCATATCGCTGGGGAAGATTGATCCTGGCACGACGAGATCTATTTTTGTCTTTCCTATCAACGTGCATAAAAAGAATGTGGGGTTTAGAATCAGAACCTGCGGGTCTGTCTCCCGGATCCGCCACTTACCGGCCGTGTGGCCACTTAACCTCCCTGAACCTCAATTTCCTCATCTGTGAGATGGGTTTATTGACGCTACCGACCTCCCCAGGCCGCTGTGGGGACTGAATCAGACAGTGAAGGTGAGTGCACAGGGGACCAGCGAAGCGAGCGAAGAGCTTTAGTGCAGGCGAGTTCTGCAGGGGGGTGGGTAACCACGCATCTCGGTGAGGGGCATTACTCACCGTGCTCGCTCCGCTCCGTCTGCCATTTCCTAGAAACCAGGAAACGAGGGGGGCATCTCTCACTGTGTGTTCAGCAGATGTTGTCAGGTGTCGAGCAGAAATAAAGGGGCTCTGTGACCAAACCAGACTGGGGAAGGCTGTGTCAAACAGTGCTCAATGGAGCATTTTGCTGAAGGACTTGTCAGAGCCTTTAATATGCTAATGAACCTAGGCTCCTCCTGGGGCTGGGGTGCCGAGGAGCCCACTTTGGGAAAAGCTGCTGTAGCAAGAGCCTTTAAATCTCACATGGCTATAGGCCCTGTGGGGGGGGGGGGCCACCCGGAATTATTTTTTCAAGGATAGAGGCGATTGTGTAAGATTTGAAAGAGAAATTAGCTGGGTCCTCGAGACAGAAAGGAAAAGCACAAGATTGGAATTAATAAATGTGTAATTGTCTAGGAAATATAATTATAACGACTCAACTCTGCAATAGTTATAATATCGGCAGCAAACACATACCTAGAGCTCACACTACCGCCAGGCGCTGAGAGCTTTATGTGTCTTCGCTCTTCGAATCCTCGCAACCCTATAAGACACATGCTATTATGAAGTCAGTTTTCTAGATGAGGAAACCAAAGACCAGAGAGGTTAAACCATCCGCCCAAGGCCACGCAGCTGGGGCTCCACTCCACGCGGCCTGCATCCGGAGCCCGTGCACCTTACCGCAGCACAGCAGCTGGAAGTTCATCCAAGTCTTCTCGGGTTGAGGAACATTCCTTCGCTTCCACTGGTCCCCTTCCTGGGAAGAGCTGCTAGCACTTCCACCCGGCTGGGCCAATGAGAGCCACAGCTCTGCCACTTCCTGGCTGGGTGAGTCACCGCCTTCCCTGGGCTTCAGCTCTCTCATCTGAGAGACGGACCAGTGGACAGGGACCACAGAGGGGAGGTTTGTAAGGCACCATGCATGGTCCCCTCAGAAGGCACTCGATGCACGGTGGCCTTCTCTCTCTCTCACCAGTGCATAGATGGGGAAACTGAGGTCCAGAGAGGGCAAGGAAGGACCTGGCCAAAGAGGAGCTTGCCAACACTCCAGAAAGCCAGGCCAAAGTCCCGCAGCTGGCCCAGGTCCACACATGGTACAAGCAAAGGGCTTCTTTCTCCTCTGACCAGGGCCCGTGCTAGCCTTCTGGTGACAGCACTGGGAGCACTTGGGTGAGGGCCCCTCCCTCTGGGTTCCTATCCCCGGGTCCCGAAGCTCTCCGAAGGGGTCTCTCCCACCGAGTGCAGATTCTGTGTTACCCAGCATCATGCCCATGCCTCCTGGCCTGGGCGCCTTGCAGGAAGTCCCCTGGGATTGCCCTCTCAGGCCCCCAATGTGGGGTGCGGGGCACACAGACATGCCTCTGCCCCTGCCTGGGGACCCCCGTGCTTGCCTGGTGACTGCATTCCTCTGAGTCCCCTCTGAAACTGACTGTCCCCGTACCGGGTTCCACACTTTGTATACAGCAACTGCTAATGTTCACAGCGCTGCGAGGTCAGTATTTTCCCCCGTGATTTGCAGAGGAGGAAACTGAGGCCTAGAGGAATGAAGCCACTGGCCTAAGTTCACAGAGTTTATAAGCGGTGGGGTTCAAACCCGGGCTCTGGCGGCCCCTCCTGCAGGCCACAGCCCAGTGCGTGAGAGGCGGCTCCTGCAAACGCTCACTCTACCGCACACCCCACAGCTTCCCTGCACCCCTGCGTGTCAGGGGGCTCTGTTGCTGGGGTGGGAGTTGGGGGGTGACCCTCACATCTGAGCTGGGTCCCTCCCTCAGGCAGGGCCAGCTCCTCAGGCTGTAACTACGGGGTGGCACAAGGCTCCAAGCTCAGAAGGGGACCCCACACTTGGGTTAATGCTCTGTAGCTGCCATCTTGAAATTCTTAATAATTTTATCTCTGGGTTCATGCTTTGTAAGTGAAGTCGGAAGTCGGAGGAGGATGCTGGGACTTGGGGCCTAGGCTCAGTCCTGCCCCGCCCTCCCACAGGCCGGGCCGGGCATGAGCGCGGGCATGGGGCGGTCAGGGGCACGTGACCCATACACCAAGGTGGGGTGGGGGCCCGATGTCTGTGAGGCTCTGCACGCACCCCACAGTGCCCGCACGTCCAAGGGAGTGCAACCTTAACTAGCAAGTACCAACGCCACAAGTCCATAGCGACCACGAAAGCAAGCTAAGGGCTTTTTTCCTTGCTTTTTCGACAGGACCTCTATATATTTGTTTTGCACTCAATGCCACAAATTAGGTAGCTGGCCCTGCCTGAGGGTTGGGGGGACATGTGGGGGCCCCCAAAGATATAGCGCAGGTGGTAAGAGAGTCCAGACCAGACCTGCCGTGTTGCTTTTTACCTTGTGAGAAGAGGAGCTATTTGTCTCCTGGGCTGTCCTGGGCTTTGTCAGGAAGAAGAGACCCAGGTCAAGGGCGCAGGGGACACGCAACCCCTTCTGGAGGCCTGACCTGAGTTCCGCAACGCTACCCGGGGCTGCGCGGGGGTACACACCAGCTCCGTCTGCCAGGGCGGCTCCATCCCCTTGACCGAGGCCCCTCAGTCAACTGCAAGCTTCTATGCCCTCCCAGGCCAGCCCAGGCCCCAGGCCAAGACCCAGCACCCTGCCCCAGGGAAGCTAGGGCCCGAATAGTGGGCCGGAAGTGGTGGGTGGGCTCCTGATGGCCTCCCTGCTTGCAGGGACAACGGGAGTGATCAGACGAGGCACCTGACCTGAGCTTTTAAATACATCGCGGCTGACGAAGAGCTCATAGAGGCCCAGCTGCCGGGGGGAGGCAGGACCAAGGCTCAGTTCAGTGACAACCTGAACTTGCAATCAAGCTGTAGTCAAGATCGGGGCTCAGCCTGTGACCATTTAGGAGGCTTGGATGAGGGCCTTATCTGTCCCGTTCACAGCCGAGTTAGGTCTAGTTCATAGGATGTGCTCAGGAAATACAACCGGAGGGGTGAATGGGGAAACACAGTCTGCTCAGAGAGCCGAGCCCTGGACCCTGAGAAGATTTGCCCTTTCGAATTAGCCAAGCAGGTCATGATCTCGCAGTTCGTGAGTTCGAGCCCCGCGTCGGGCTCTGTGCTGACAGCTCAGAGCCTGGAGCCTGCTTCGGATTCTGTGTCTCCCTCTCTCTCTCTGCCCTTCCCTGGCTCATGTTCTGTCTGTCTGTCTCCCTCTCTCTCAAAAATAAATGAACATTAGAAATTTTTTTTTCTTTTAATTAGCCAGGCCTGGAATCTTAGCTCCGTCCTCACTCCCCTAAAGCTAGCTACCCTCCCTTCCGCTCAGTTCCTTCATCCACACAATGGAGAGAATGACAGCACAGAGAATTTACTAAGACAATATTTAAAGTGCTCAACCCCACCAACAGCCCATGTGAAACGCTCAGCTGTGAGAATTAATATGATTATATTAAGAAGCCGGCAGACCTCTGCCTCCAAAAACCGCTCAGAGTATTCACTCTGGCTCTATGATTTCAGGCTTCAACATTTTTTGAGGTTTTTTTCTATATTTTCCAATTTTTTTCAGGGTGCTCATAGTATAGTTGATGCGTGAGCGACACGGCTTTGAACTTCAAGGATCCACTTACACATGGATTTTTCCCCCCATAAATACAGTCCCGTAAAAGTATTTTCTCTTCTTTATGATTTTCATGATAACATTTTCTTTTCTCTAGCTTACTTGATTATATAGGATACATGTGAGATACAAAAAAATACATTAATTGACAGTGTATGCTATTGGTGAGGCTTCCAGTCAAGAGCAGCTAAGTTTTGGGGGAGTCAAAATTTATAGGCAGAGTTTTGACTGCACAGGGGTCAGCGCCCCTAACCCTCTCATAGTTCAAGAGCCAAAACTGTAATTGTGTCGCAGGGCCGGGGGTGTGTTGTGTGAGGGGGTCAATTAAGGCCGTGTCTTGACGGCATTGTTGTAAACGCACAGTAGATGGAGGGAGGCAAGTCAGAGTCGGCTTCTGTCAAGCACTCGCTGGGGTCCCAGCCTCCGGAGGCCCTGAGAGCATCTGGGCCCTGCGCCCTCCCAGCACGTTCCCCTGCCCTGCGTGCGCCCCTCCCCCACATGCACTCGGCCTTCGGCCCCAGTGAGGGCTTCCGGGTAGGCTCTGCCGGTTTGGCACAGCTCAGCAAAGCCCCACCTCGGCCTTGGGCCCCCACGCCCCTGCGCCAGCGACCCCCACGCCCGTGTGCACATGCTCACACAGGCAAACACACATCAGAGGCCACACCCACTGCAACAGACAACCGGACTTTTCAGGAACCCCTGCCTGTGGGGACCCAGGGACACCTGGTGCTGTGGTCTGAGGGAGGCCGCAGGGGAAAACTGCCTTACTCCCCTGCCCAGGCTGGTCCTGCTTCTCTGACCTGGAAGTCCCTCCGCTTCCTGGAGGGTCCCCAGGCACCTGCCACTGGCCCGTGTCCACTGGGCTGGAGCTTGAGGGATGAGGCCTCACGGGAACCCAGGACTGATGGGACAGGCCCCAGCCCAGAACAGATTTTCTCAGCTGGGAGATGCCTCAGAGATGCCTACAGGGCACCCGTCGTCTGACGGGGGGGGGGGGGGGGGGGGGGGTGGGGGGGGTGGAGGGGGGGTCTGAGGCCAGGAGAGGGAGGGGCTGCCCAGGGTCTCCAGAAAGGTGGCAGTGGAGGGGAAGGTGGCCTGGCCCGGGGGAAGCGCACAGCAGAGACAGCAGCGAGGAAGACAGGCTCCGGGTTTCAGCTCCCCCGCCCACACCCACATCTCACCAGGGCCACATGGGGACCCTCCAGCTCCAGCAGTCTGGCCTTCCGGAAGCTCTGGAAGGCTCCAGGGAGCTCCCGGTGAAGTCCACACAGCTCCCTGGGTGGTGGGGAAAGAGGATGCAAATAGGAAGGGGCCCTAGGGACCTGGGTTAGCCCCCTGAACTCATTTCTGGCCTCTTCTTCCTGTGGGGTCAGTTAAAAAATAGCCTCCCATCTGCTGGGGCTGGGGGGGAGGGGGGAGGCAGGCTCCATCTGGGGCTGTCAGGTTCCCCTAGCCCAGCCTCGTACTCAGACCTGCCCACTCCAACACCGCCCACCCCTTGCCGCCGCCCAAGACCAGGCTTGGCTGTCTGCGGAGAAGTGGCCCATCCGACAGAGTTTTTCTCCCTTTGACTCAGCCCTGAGTATCACTACCACTGTGCCGAAGGGGCCTAAAGCCCAGGGGGCTGTCCTCTGAGTCTCTGCTTACCCATTTTACAGATGGGGACAGAGAGGCACAGGGCAGGATCTGGCCACCAGCTTTTAGGCCGAAGCCCCGTCCGTGCTTCCCGGTGACACTGGACTGTGCCCCCATCATGGAGCAGGCAGCTGGTGTCGTGGGACGGGGTATCTGTACCCCCAGGTTACAAAGCCCACAATTCCCTAGAGCAGAATTGGTGGTCTACATGGGTGTGGCCCTTGGAGGGTGGGACAGTCAGCCTCACATGGGGCGAGGCTGACCCAAGGTGGATCCCGGGTGCCCTGTGTCCCTGCTCTGGGCCCTCAGCCACGCGACTTCGTTCTCAGCTCCTCAGCCCGAGACCTGTGACATGGAGCATTCCTGCCCTCGAGAGTGATCGTGTGGACGCGCTGGACACACTGGGCACAAGGGCTGGTACACGGTGGGCTCAGGGAGCAAATTATTAACAAGCGTGATGTCTGCACAGAGGCCCGAGGTCGCAAGCACCCTCAGATCGTCGTCATCTGGGAGGCTGTTCTGGTTGGAATTGAGTATCTGGGATGGAAACCATAAGCCTTCAACCACCATGTGGACAAACGGCTGAATAAGTGGGTATTTTCAGCCCCGTGCACTAGCTGGCTCGGAACGGGTCCTAAGGGAGGAAGCTGGGGGGGACTAGGACGTGTATACCAGAGCGTTCCCGGCAGCGTCTTCATGACACATGCAGAAACACCCTCAAGGGCCGGCCCCTGAGGGAGCACGATGGTGGCCCGTCCGGGGAAGTGGGGGGTATCTTCACACTCCTGTCCCGCGCCCCCATGCCCGACCGCACAGCCGTGTCCCCCGCCATCGGGGACAGGATTTAATGAGGAGAGCAGGGAACTCACACAATATGCTGGTGCATTTCAAAAGCAGGTTGAAAACAGCATGTACTGTACGTTCCCGAGGCTAAAAAAGAGAAGAGGGAGGAGGGGAGGAGAGAAGAAATTACATCTATACGTACAGCAGGAGCACCAGAAGGCTAAAAACCCAGAACGTTAACAATGGCCCTGGGTGGCAGGATTATGGGTGGTTTTAATTTTCTTCTTCATAATTTTATTATTTTCCAATTTTTCTTTAATGAATGTGTATTATTCTTATAATCAAAAAGAAATGTGTTTTAAGAGATGGGGTGGGGGATCAGAGATTGTTGTTGTCCTTTCATAGACTCCAAGACCGAGGCCCAGGGTGAAAACGATATCCATCCATCCATCCACTCATTCATTCATTCGTTCATTCCCGATGCTTCGAGACGCCTCCCTAGAGCCAGGCTCTAAGCTCCGCAGCCAAAGAGCTGAAAGTGACCCATCTCTGACCTCAAGGAGGTCACAGTCTGGGGGAGCAAAGGACACAATGGCAAGTCCTTACGATGCATTCAGACAAGAGGCCATAGAGTAATGACGAGGGGGGCCGAGTCATCCTGGGAGTATCGGAAATGGTCTCATAACCAAGGGAAATTACTGCAGGGCTTTGGTGCATAAGCAAAGGTTCTGGGGTCCCAGACTGGGGAATGGCACCCCTTGAAAAGGCATCATGGGCATAGAGAGGACCTACTGTGTGCGGAGAGGTGTGTCAGGAGATAAAGCTAGAATGTTCAGCAAGCCAGGTTCTTCGAGGGCTTTGAATGGCCTGACTGTGCCACTCAGCGGCCGTGTGACTCTGGGCAAGCCGCTAAACCTTCTGGAACTCCGTTTCCTCACCTGGAAACTGAGCTAATGACCTCACGGAGTTACTACAAGAAGCAACCGAGGAAACAACTACATCGCACTCAGAACAGCACCCCCAGTGTAGGCAGGGCTGTAACACGGTTTGCTTTGACTGTTTGCCATTATTCACACTTTATCCAGGAGGCGTCCTGGAAGCCGAAAGGATTTTTAAGCAAGACATTAATGTTTATTCATTCAGTTACGTACTTCATTCGTTCGATAGATGTTTATGGAGATGCTCGTACGTATCCACTTTTTTAGGCATTGGGGATAGAGTTACTAGGCCGAATACAGGACACCCAGATTATTTGAATTTTCAGACAAATACGTAATCGCAATACTGGGTGGGGACAACTTTATACTAAAAAAAAGTGTGTGTCGTTGATCTGAATTCAACTTAACTGGACGCTCTGTATTAATATTTGCTAAATTTGGCAACTCTAACCGGGAATGCAACACCAAGCTAAAAAACAAAAACCTGACCCTCCTGGAGTTGACATTCTATGGGGGAAAAGCGACAATTCATAAGAAGAGGTGTAATTTATCAGGCGACGATAAACATGCTGAAGTATAAATCAAGGAACGGGGATGTGTTGGTTTCCTAGTGCGGCTCTAACAAATGACCACAAATTTAGTGGCTTAAAACAAACCCACATATAGCATCTGACGGTTCTGGGGGCCAGAAGTCCTACATGAGTCTCCCCGGGCTGGGATCGAGGCATCAGCAGGGCCGCGTTTCTTTCTGCAAGCTACGGGAGAATCCATTTCCTAGCCTAGCCTCATTCGGCTTCTCAAGGCCACCCGCTTTCCTTGGAAAGGAAATCGTCCTTATCGTATCACCCTCTGTCTGGCCTCTCCTGCCTCCTTCTACTTCCACAATATAGATACAGCGATACATCGGGCCCCTCCAGAGAACCCAGAACAGGCTCCCCATCTCGAAGCTCTTAACCTTCATCACATCCGCAAAGTCCCTTAAGATGGCATATGCTAGGATTATAGGGTTGGGATGTGGCCATCTTTGGGGGTCATTATTCTGCCGTTGTTGAAATACAGGGGCTCAGAGAAGGCTGTTCACAGACTGGGGCAGGGACCCGAACGCAGTGGCAAGTGGAGCCACGCAGACAGGATGCGCCGGGCTCTTCTGGGAGAGGGAGACGTGTGCAAAGGCTCTCCGGGAGGGTATGATTGGTATTCAAGGACCGGCAAGGAAGCCAGTGTGGCTGGACACGGGGAGGGAGACAGCAGAGGGAGATGAAGACAGAGATGGAGGGAAGGGCCGGTCATGCGGGACCTCGTGGAGCTAACCGGCGATGCTCCTCCCCACTCCTGGCCCTCAACTCCCCAAACCCTGTCCGTAGTGCCATCCTGTTGTGCTGAGCTGATGGTCACTCCAAGAGTACTCCCATCGAAGGCCAAACTCCTCCCAGAGGTATTGCAAGATTAGAAGGAAGAAGGTTTCCCTGCAACATGAAGGATTTGGCCCCGTGTGCCAGTAGGAAACTGTCGGTCACCTCCCAGAAAGGCTGGTAACATGTCAGGGACTAGGTCTGGACTGAGGGTCAAGGGGGTCAGTGCCCCAGGGACCCCACATTCAGGGACCAGCCAAGCCCCCGAGGTGACCTAGAGGAGACAGCCACTGGCCATCCTGTGACCTCAGGAAGCCACGTCCTCTCCTCAGACCTATGTCTCCAACGCAAGGGAGTTGGACTCAAGGGTCTTCAAGGTCCTCCCAGTGTGGACCAGCTGTGACGTCCGCCCCCTGAGACCCCTTGATTCTAGGCATCCTATGTTCCAGGACAGAAACCTTGTCACTGTGTGACCGCAGACAGCTTACTTAACCCCGCGGAGCCTCAGTCTCCGCACAGTAAGTGGGGAAGATCGCAGGGCCCGCCTCCTAGGGCGGGGAGATGGGGAGCTGTCCCGAGCACACGGGGAGCGCTCAATCATCGTGAGCTCCAGTGACAAGGACTCTAAGACGGTCAGTCTCAGAGCCTCAAGTCTGCGACCCCGTCTCCAGGAGCCTGACATTTGCCGGCTGAGGGATTTCAGGTCTCCAGACCAAACCTCCCCCCCACCCCGCCAAAACTGCCAGCGTGCCCCCAACGCCCTGGCCTCCCCCACGTGCTGGGTGGCAGGCCTACCCCACAACCACATGAAAAGCCATTCCCCCAGGGTGTCCCCACACCTGGGAAAACCGGCAGCCTGCCCGGCGCAGGCTCCGCCTGGTGGCTGGAACACCGGGCAAGATCAATGTAGCCAGGCTGGGCTCGCAGTGCACACACCTTGTTCCAATCAGGGCCGGGCGCCTTCCGCTCCGGACCCCCGCCCAGCCCCAAGCCGCTGCCCCTCCCGCCGCCCTGCCCCGCAGCCCACGTTTCCAGCCTCGTGACCCCCGAGACACGGTGCCCACGGCCTGACTCCCCTCTGGCTGCGGCCGGCCGAGACCTGGACGTTGAAGACCAAGCCGGACAATGGGGCAGCGGGAGGGGCACCAGGCCAGGGGCAGGGACCGGGGCCGGCAATGAGCCCCTCCCATCTCCCGCCTCAGCTTCCTCGGCTGCACACGGGGCTACTTAAATTCACCCCATCTGGTTCTCAGGGCCACGGCGAGAGAAAGCAAAAAAGACAGAAGGCAGAAAATGTTTTAGAAACCGTGGACGTGCCCGGTAGAGGGAGGGGCGAGAGAGCAGGTGGGAGAAGCCAGCTCTCTCTTCCTCCGTCGGAGTCCTTCCCTCGGCCTCCAGGCCTTGGCTCGGATGTCACCTCCTCTGAGACACCTGCACTCACCACCCTGTCTGAATACCGGTGGCCACCTCCTTGCCCTACCCACCCACCCAGTCACTCTCCGTTCCTTTGTCCCCGTCTGTTTTCTCCAACATCCCTGGACACTATCGAGTATCGGCACATCTGTTTATTTGCCTCCTTGTTTAGCTGCTGCCTCCCCAGCTGGAATCAAAGCTGCCTGGAGCCCTATGCCTGTCTCATCCACAGCAGCGTCCCCGGCACCTAAAGGAACCGCCGGCTCGGAGGCTATAGATGTCCAACGAGTGTTTGCTGGCCGAACGAATCTAGTGCCTCCTCCCCATCTGTTTCTTATTTCTCTGCTTCTTTTCCATCCCAGCCACCCCCCATCGAGTGCAGGGCTCCCCGAGGATAGGACCGGCCGCATTTCCCCCTGTGCTCCCAGGGACGGGGCCAGGCCTCTGCGACCTAAAAGAACTTCACCTCGTCAAGCCGGTCCCTGATTTAACTGAGCCTCAAAGATGGGGCAGTAAGAGGGCCCAGCCCCCACCCTAGGTCTGAGCACCTTCTATGGTCTCCTTCCAGAAGCCCCCTCAGGTTCGGCCAGAGACACCAGGTGATGAACGTCACAGCCTTGCCAGTGACAAACTCATGCCAACAGCAAATGACATAGAGGGCCCAGTGTCTGAGCCTGTGGCCTAGACAAGCCAGGCAGGGAGTCAGGAGCCTGCTCGGGCCTCTATTTGGCTCTGCCCACACCCTCAGCACCTCCCTGAGGGCAGAACTCCCTGGCCGCACCCCTCCGACCCCAGCCATTCAGCCCTGCTGGCCTTTGGTCTCTCGGGGTCATTTGTGGACCCTGGGCCACAGCTCTGTCTTGCTTTTATGGCGTCTGTGGCCTCCATGCCGCCACACCAGCAGCAAGGCTGCCTGGGTGCAAAGTTCAGCTCTCCCCTTTACCCGCGTTGTGAACCAGAGCAAGTTCCCAAATTTCCCGTGCCTCGGGTTTTCTAGCGTTATAACGGGGATGATGACAGGGGGCCTCGCACGTCAGGTGGCCATGAGAATTACATGAAATCATGCACGTAAAATGTAGGTAGCATTAGTTATTATAACTGAGGGGCCTGGGCCTGGGGTGAACCTCCTGGGGCGAGCAGAGCGCAGTTTCGGCATGAATAGATTTTGGTTCAGATCTCAGCTCTGCCCCTTCCTGAGTGGGTCCAGGAGATTCGCTCAATGAAATTCAGTTCCTCGCCCATAAAGGAGGCCCAATGACATGTATCTGGAGGACTACTGGTAAGATTTAAGGAGCTCAGCGGGGAGCATGCTCAGCGGGGAGCATGCTCAGTGGGTCTGGGGACCCAGAAATGCCCCATATGGGGGTGTTGCCATAGTGAACGTGTCTTCAGGGGCCACCAGATCACTCGGCTGAGATTGAGCCGGTAGACAGGACGATCGGCTTGAAAGAGCGAACCGGTCAAGAATAAATACGCTCCAGCTTTGACGCATTGTGGGCGGCTTTGCAACTGTATACAAATTTAAGCATTTCTGTCCAGTTTAATTTTAGAGCTCTGGGCGGGGCAGGAGGGAGAATCTTTTCCTATTTTTTATCTAGTGCTTTTCTTTTAAAAGATTTTATTATAAAATATAGTGACAGAAGAGTATATAAAGTATAAATATTGTGTAAAGAATAATAATAAAACAGACACCCAGGTACCCTTGGTTGTGGCCTCCGGACCTGGGCACTTAGGGCACCTGACAGGCTGAGGGGAACTGGAGACCAGGAGAAGGGGTCAAGACAAAGGCTGGGCGCTCCAAAGGCTTGTGCAGGGGAGAGCGGGGCCAGCAGGCAGGAGCTTCGGATCAGGCCCAGCTGCCAGTGAGCCTCCTATGCGACCTCGAGCAAGTCTCTGACCTCTCCTGGACCACGGTCTCCCCAGAACTGTCGCAGGTTAACATGGAATTCTAGAACATTGGAGATGGACAGTCTTCCTGTGGATCAAGTGTGGTCCAACGCGCTTATCTCCCTGATGCCCAGAGAGGGAAGGGCCATGTCCGGGGTCACACTCCAGGAAACAAGGGGATGGCGCCCCTGGAGCCAGCAGGCAGGTCTGTGAGTGTTGGGCTTAGCCCAGGTCATAGGTCATGACCGTCATGGGGCTCCCTGCAGCCCCAATTTTCTAGGATTGAAGACTGGGACTCCTTTGAGTTTATCAAGAGACAAAGTGCAGCTCCCTCCCCAGCCAGTGAGGGCGGCAGAGGGAAACCGGAGCATGAAACAGTGGAGACAGTGACGAAGGAGAACTTCTAGATGTTTAGGAGGAAGAGGGGTAGCGGGAGTCCAGAACTCCGGCTACATCCCGGGCGAGACTCGAGGCCCTGACCCACACAGAGAGCTAATAAATTCACAAGTGGAACAAACGACTACAAAACTAGGACGCCACCCCCCAGCCCCAGCCCGGCAGACCCAGGCCCCTGTCACCGGTGCACGGCGTGGCACTGGGTGCCTTAGCCACTGTGTGTGCCCGGAGCACCCTCGCCTCTCTGGCCTCTGTTATCTGTTATTTGGAAATAGAAAAGCTTGACCACATGGGTCACCAGCCCCCGCGGAGCGTGGTGAAGATGAAATATTGTGGAACGCGGGGTGGCGAAGACGCTTGCTGTGGCTTGAGAGGGACCGGATTCCAAATCGAGCCGTTCTTGTCGCGGGGAAGCCTCTCTCGGCCTTCTGTCTCATTCACAAGATGGGTTCGAAGTTCATCTCAGATAATGTCAGCGAAGTAGGTGTTAACAAACACTCCTCCCCAGGCCGCCGTGATAGGGAAGATGTTGCCATTGGCTGAGGAAAGACTCGTGGGCAGGACCGGTTACATAATTGGGGGGCGGTGGGGGGGGAGGCTCAGTGCAAAATGAAAATGCAGGCCCTTGGTTCAAAACGTATTAAGAATTGAGGGGCGGTGACGGCAGGGCATCAGAGGAAGCATAGGACCCTCCTGCAAGCAGGCCGCTGTCCAGCCGCACGGGTTCCGGGCCCGGGCAGCCAGCCCTGCCTGTGGGACGTCCAGGGCAGCTCAGACCCAGTTCAGGTGGAGGGGCGAGGCCCTTCCACTGTGGCTGCCGTCACTGTGCCCAGGGCCACCGCCTCTCCCCAGGGCTGCAGCTGGGATCGTGGCCGCGGGGCCCCGCCGCTCTCGGTGGCCACTGGAACCAGCATAAAAGACCAACTGTTCTCCACCTCGTTATGCCCCGTTTTTATCTCATGCCATGCATACAGCACATAGTTGATTTCTTTCCGCAAAAGGCTGCGCTTTTTTTCTTTTCCAAGGGCGACGCTGGAAACCATGTGGCTTTTATTGCTGGCAGGAATGTCTGAGGCGTTCCTTCCCCACCACATGAAATGGAGCCGTAATCTTCATCTGCGTAAGGCCAAAGCCCCCGGTCTCCTCAGAGCCATCAGCCTCTGAGATTAATTAAGGCTTCACAAGGACTGACAGTCATTAGGACCTTTTTGGGGAGGTGGAAAATCCCTAATGGGACCGACTGGGCCGGAGAGCCACTGGGTGGGCGGTGGGGTGAGGAGGGCCCCCCCCCCTGCCAGAGTCCATGGGGGATTCGGGGGAGGAGTTCCAGACTCTACCCCTGGCCTAGGCTGTGACTTTGAGTGCCACCCTCTCCCTCCCTGGGTCTCGGTTCTGCCATTTGATAAGTGGGAGACTTGGACGGGATAGCTCAGCGCCCTGTGGAGGCTGACATTATAAAATTCTGACACTAGTTCTCTTCCATAACTCTAACTTCAGGCATCCAATTCTGGTCCATGAGAACAGAGCGTGGGGCCGGGCTGCCCGGTTGGGATCCTGGCTCCAGCTGTGTGACCTGGGGCAAGTTTACGTCTTCGGTTCCCTCACCTGTAAGATGGGGGTGACGACCGTACCTCCCCAGGAAGAGTACCGTGAGACACAAAAGAGCCTGAAGTGGGGGCTTACGCCTGGCACGTCGGAAGACCTTAATTGTTGTCAGTAATGGTTAATCGGGCTCAAGATTCTAATCCCGTGGTTCCGATTCAATTCCGAAAATTGGTTTCTGGCTCCTATACTTGCCATCTGGTTAAGGTTTGGAGGCATTTTAAACCTGAAAATTCTCCACTCCAGGGAGTGCAAGAGGTGACAGCCATCCAGAGGAGCCCATTCCCTCCCTGACTGCCGGAGCCGAGCCCCATCCTGGGCTAGGGAAAGAGTACGCCCTTCCCAGAATCCTCTCGGGCTCCGAGCTACCCAGGTCCCTCTCACCACTCTCTGCTCCCCCCTCCCAACGAAGAGTCCTCTGATTTGATGACTCTGCCAGCAGCCAGCCATGCGCCCCCACCCACTGCCGCGGATGGAGAGCCGAAGGTACCCCGACCAGCCAGCAGAGCAGAGACAGAGCCTGGCCCAACAAAGCACGTGGAAAGAAGGGCCCTCCCGTTCTGAGGCCAGGGTGGGGAAGCTCTTTACTCTCGGAGCCTCGATTTCCCCATCTGTAAAATGGAGAGACTAAAACATCCTGCAGAAGCACCAGGAGGGTTAGCAGTGACTGAGGTGAAATTCCCAGCACACAACAGGACTCCAGTTAATTAGGGCAATTATTAGTCACACACCAAGGGGCTCGGCCAGAATTATTTCCTTATTTCATAGATGACCAGAGAGAGGAACAGGCAGGGCGGTAGGAAGACCAGACTCCTCTATGGGAGTCGGAACCAGAGCCCACTTCCCTGACCGCTGATGGGGCCCGCGTCCTCTCCCCTGGCCAGGCTCACACTGCGACCACCTCTCTCCGTGCTTCCCTCTTGTCTCGCCAATTCCCCCAGCTGAGCGCCCTCTCAGGAGGACCTGCCCTGAGGAGGGGGTGGGGGGCCCAGGGCTGCAAGGAGAGGGAACCCAGTGCCGCCTGAGGAGGTGGGAGGTGAGGAACGGGGCCCCGTGGGCTTGGCCTCAGAGTCACAGTGAAACCGACCTGGGGGCCCGAAGGCAGCCAGCCTGGCGTCTACTGAGACCATGGAAGGGCACGCTCCTCATTCAGATGGGGACGCTGAGGACCTGAGGGAGACACACAGACTCCGACATCTCCCCTGGAGCAATGGGTGGTCAAGGTCTCATCGGGCTGTGAGGTGGCACCAGGAGACCACCACGCGGGGCCCGGCCCGGCTCGCCTGCCGGCAGAGGCGGAGCGGGCAGAGGTGGAGCGGGCACAGGTGAGGGGCAGCTGTCAGCCGGCCTGCTTTCGGCCGCACCTGCTGCCCCCTGGCCTTGCCAGAGCTTAGTCCTTGGTGAAACAGGTCGAGTCTCTCCCACTTTCTGGGCCTCAGTGTTCTTGTCTGCACACTGGGGACTACAGCTGAGTCTATCTCCTCCCAGGCAGGTTCCGAGGCCGGAGGAGAGCACAGGGTGGGCAAACCTCAGCAGGTGACCCGTGCGGCCCCTGGCTGCCTCCCGACCTGGGCTGGGAGGGTCCGCTGACTTCACGCCCTTGGCTGTTTAACCACGCCTCGTGCCTCCAGCTCCGCCGCCGTGAGAGCTGGCGTGTATTGTGCACTGTTGCTCTCTGTACCCCGCTCTTGCCAACATTTTATTCAACCAGTGCAGGGGTGCCTAATCGGGGGGTGCCTCTTAACCCCGCTCTGGTTCTCCCCAGCCCAGAAAACCTTGAGTGACACAACTCTTCGTTTCAATGGGCATAACACCTACCACACACGGTTGCCGTGATGGACTGAAATGATGTATGTATTTTTTAATGTTTATTTTTGAGAGAGACGGAGAGAGCTCGCACAGGGGAGGGGCAGAGAGAGAGAGGGAGACAGAGGATCCAAGCGGGCTCTGGGCTCAAACTCGTTAACTGTGAGATCATGCCCGGAGCCGAAGTCGGATGCTCAACAGACTGAGCCACCCAGGCTCCCTGCGATGATGCGCGCAAAAGCACAAAGACAGCGCCTGGACCCGACGCCTCGGCAATCTCGCCGCTCTTACTGTTCTCCCCATTTTACCCGCCAGGGGACCAAGGCTCCATGAGGTGCAAAAGTCACACAGGCCAGTCAGTGGCAGAGCCAGTAGCGGTGTCCTAACCATAGTGCTCTCTCCACTCCCCCCTCCCTTCCCTCAGAGGCTGGCCCTTCCAAAAAAAAAAAAAAAAGAAAAGAAGCCACTCTGTAATCTGAGAAACACACTTGTCCTCCTGCACATTCAAGAGCCTTCCAGAGAGGCTGCCCAGAAGGAATTCTCTGGGGATAAGGGCTCCCAACGCCATCAGCAGCAATCCCCTCACCGTATCGTTGTTTGTCACTAACTCACATGTGTGTGTGTAATAATATAAATGCATAAACGCACGTATTTAAAATCAGGAGGTGGGCCAATCTTGGTTTAATTAGCAGGATTTTCTTCCTTGTTCTTTCACATGGAAAGACTGATGACATTTTAGATGTGGTGAAACACAATGCCCCCCCCACACACACACACACTTCTGGAGGGGGTCTTTAAATCCTTCGGGTTATGAAATGGAGCGATTAGAACCACCTCCAGTCACAGAAAAGGAAGCCGAGGCTCAGTGAGGGACAGAAATGTCCCACCTCAAGCTCCAGGCCACCAGGCAAGAGGGTTTCACCATGGGTCCCTCCAGAGTGGAGGCCGGACTAGGAGAAATGATTCACTTCTAGAAGGCAGTCCTCTGCTAGTAACTGGACCGGGCTCCCCTGAGACTCAGGGAAAGGGAGTGCAAGGGTCCTGGGGGAGGGGGGCAGTGGCTAACAGCTCAGCCAGGCCCAGGTCTGAGTTAAGAGAGAGAATGGAGGGGGCTGGGGGTGGGGGCCAGCGGGTTTCCAGAGCAGGTTCTGAGAGCCTAGGGGGAAGGTGAGTCTTGTCAAGATCCAGGCTCAGGCCGCCCCGTGACGGTTGCTGGGAAAACCCTCCCTCAAGCTGCCTCTGCGTGGAGGCAGGGCACGGGCGGTCCTACCTCCCCCGGGCAGCCTCTAGGCAAACTGAGGGGGACCAGGCAGCCACGGACTAGGCTCTGAGGCCCGGCAAGCTTTGAACATGAGAGCTGGATATTTCACAAATGGGAAGTGTGAGGCCCACGAAGAGGAAGAGACTTACCAAAGCACCCCCCCAAGGGGAGATGGGGCCTTATCTATCACGACAGCGATGGCTCGCAGGGATGGAGCACCCCCTATGTGCCAGGCCTGGGTTAAACACCTTCCACACGTTTCTGGGAGGAGACTGCTAATTATTACCCCTGCTTCACAGAAGAAATAGCCAAGGGTCAGACAGGTTTTAAGCAATTCTCCCTAGATCGCGGTGGGCGGTGGAAGAAGACAAACTGAGGCAGCGGAACTGAAGAGCCAGGCTCCTTCCACAACCAGTAAGCTTCTTAGAAGACTTTGCAGATCACACATGTCCAGTGTCTGGCACCCTTGGGGGGATCTTCACCCCTCCCCGGGCACTGGACTCTCAGGGACTCAGACCTGCCCTTGTAAGTTCTCTGACCTGTGGGGAGACACAGGCAGGCCCCTCACTACCACCGTCACCCTCCTAGACGCCCTCAGGCGGCCCGAGGAGGGCGCCCTGTCACAGGGTTATTTTGACCCCAGGAATCCCACTCCCGGGGGCAGAGGATGCTGGCGGGAGGAGTGGCCCCCAGATCCTGAGTTCTGAGGGCCCCAGGTTGGGTCCCCTTTTACGCAGCTCTGGGCCAAGGTAGGCCCAGACCTCCCGGCTTCTTAGCCCTGCTGTGGACAAGTTAGGGTGCTCTGAGGTGAGAGCCAACTACGAAAAGGCAGGGGACTCGTACAGCGGTGCACTGGAAGAGGGAACGGAGATGGGGAAGGGGGAGGGTATCCGCGTCTCCCACACAAGGGAGTGGGAGCTGTCCAACTAACAGTCTCTGGAAACATCAGAAAGAAAAAGAGAGAGAGAGGCGACCCGAAGGCTGCCAGTCAGGGATGGAGAGGATGTAGGTTAGCCACTGGCAGAAACTGGGAAGGAGCTGGCCTGTTCTTCTGCTGTCCTCCTCACCCGTGGGCCCCTGGGAATGGGACAGGAAGCAAGTGTGCATTTCTGGCCCGGAGAACCTTCTGTGGGTCGGAGGACACAGGGAACCTAGGGTGCCAGGGATGCCAAGGCAGTAGCATCTGTGCCCATCAGGGGCAGGTAGGGGAGCCTTCCGTCTGACACAAAGTCATTGGTTTGTCCTGGTCGCACAGATGGTGAGGAATTGTACCGCACGTCTGTCCAGAAAGGCCGGTTCGTAGGAGGCGAGCCTCTGGACACCAAACCGCAGCTGGCGCGCATCTGTGGGCAGGGCCTGGTCGGGCAGCTCCGCGGAGGGCAGAGTGCAGGCGCCAACTAGCGGTGACTCCCGAAACTGCTCCCGTCCCGGCGGCCGCCGCCGACCTGGGGCTGGCGACCCGAGCGTCCCCAGGTTCCCGCGCCCATCCGCGGCGAGAACCCTCCCGAGGGCCGGAAGCACGCCGGGTCCTGTGCCAGGTGCCGATACCCACAGGAACCGCATTTTCCGGATACCTGTTTGTAAACCCGCCGCCGCAGGAGGACGGAGAAATCAGGCGGAGGGACAAGCAAGGGCACGGGTGCAAACCGAAAGCATTAGACGAATCAAACTTACAAACCCCAGACGCAGCGGGTCCTGGCCCCGAGAGCCGCTCCAGGGCCACACGCGTCGCCCGCCCTTCCCCGCCGGGGCCGTACCTGGCCACGACTCGGTGGGCCTTTAGGCGGGGAGCTCCCAGGGGTCGGACGTGCCACGGCCCTGGTCCCTCGCTTTTTTCGGGTTCTGCAGCTACCACCGGCGCGTTCCAGAGGGTGCAAGGGCCTCCGCCCTCGTGATCTGCAACTCCGAGATGCGGGCTCCGTAAAAAGATCCCGCAAGCGTCCTTCCGGTGTTCCCACCTTCGAAATGGCCCGAGGGGCTGGTGTGAGGCTGTGACGGGGGCGGGGGCCGGCTCTCCAGGTGGTCGAGGTTGAGCCAGGGCCTGCCCCCCCTGGGGCACACGAGGGCGTTGAATTCGTTTGGAGAGGACGAAAGGGCACGTGCTGGGCCGGGGTCAGATCTGGGGCGCGATCCTGCGGCCACCTTCGAATCCTATAAGCTTCTTTGCTTTCGAGGCTTGA
Source organism: Paguma larvata (assembly GCA_030068075.1). Taxonomy (NCBI): domain Eukaryota; kingdom Metazoa; phylum Chordata; class Mammalia; order Carnivora; family Viverridae; genus Paguma; species Paguma larvata. Next base: position 18,151,065 of record CM057833.1, on the reverse strand, counting down.
AATTTCATCGTTCTGCACCTGTCAAGCCCGGGAACAACGAATATTCGGCCCAGCCTCCCAGGCGGAGAGGAGAATCGGCGCGCATTCGTTCGCTCCCTAGACTCCAGGGAGCGCATCTGGGGCCATAATCCAGATGAATGGGGGCTCGATCCTTCCAGTTCCTCTCCCCGCTGTAGCTTCTCCCTAGGCCCGCTCGTTTGCCCTAAGAGACGGGAGACGACAGGATTGTCAGCCGCGAAGCCCTGGGGGCCGCGGCCGGGACTGGAACCACAGTGCCTCGGCAAAGCGGTCTGCGTCCCCGCGGCTCGGCCGCAGCACACCGCCTGGGAAGGAAGACGCGGCTGTGGGCTCGCGGGAGCCAGTCCGCCTCCCCAGGGAGGAAGAAAGTCGTCTCCTGCAGAGCCGGCGCCCTTAGCTGGGCAGCCAATCCCGCGTTCTCCGCACACTTGTCTTCTTGCCGTGGACTCGCGTCCTCTTGCACCACGCAGAACCGTGGCTGGACGCGCCGGGCAAAAATCAGGGGGAAACACTCGTGTTGTTCAGGCCCCATCGTGTTTTTCAAAGAATCACAGGCCGCCAAAACGAAGAACGACGAGGCGAGGCCTGCACGGTGCTGAAAGTTGTATTGAGGGCAGAGAGGAAAGGGAACGGGGTTAGTCACCCCCAAGCCAGACACGGGCCCGCAGGGGACACCCTTCCGTCTGTCCCCGTTGGCAACCGGGCCAAAGAGGCCGGGCCCAAGGCCGTGCTAGGCTGGGAGCTGCAGAGGCCGCTGGTGGTCGCGGAATCTTGTGATCGGTGCAAGCTCAGGGGTCCAAATAATTTGCGCGGGGCGGGGGAGGGGGACAGGGAAGGGTGAGAAACCTCCTTTGGGCACCCCCCCGCTCGATGTCACCGGCCTGGGAGCCCCCTCGTCCCGCAGCTGAGAGTGCAGGCACCACAGGCCGAAAGCAGCTGGAGCTGAGAAGGTGCCGCCACCGGCAGCGGGGAAAGGGCGCGAGAAAGGGGACCTGCGGCCCGCGCATCGGGGAGCCGCGGCCCGGGAGACAGCGGCGAAGGAGCCCCCTGCAGGGTCCCGGGCGTTTTAGTCAAATTTTTAGCTTTGGCCCCGGCGCCCCAGAACTCTGGAGGAGCCCTGGGCTTGAGCGCCGGGCCCCCGACCCGGGGCGTCCTCGCTGGGGCGGGGCCTTCCGCCCCTCCCCGCTGGGCGGCCTTCGGCGGTCCGCGTTCCTCCCCCCACCCCCCCCTCTGAGCGCGGCCGAGGTGCCGGCGATGGGGACTCCGATTGGCTGCGCCACGCGTCGCTCGGGCCGGCCCCGCCCCGCGGGCCCCGGGATACTAACCCCGCGCCGGCCCGCGCGGCGCCGCCACTTGATTCTCGAGGATTTGCTCTGGGGCTGCGGCCGCGCGGTCGGTGGGGCGGCCGCGAGCGGGCTGCGGGGGCGGGAGGCGGCGGCTTCGGCGGCGGCACAGCCCGCGCGGGCCCCGCCGGGGCCGAGGCAGACGTCCGGCCGTGAGGGGCGGCCGCACGCGCGGGCCGGGAGCCCAGGATGCGGGGCTAGCGAGCAGGCTGCGCGCGGCCGTCGGGGCAGCGAGGCCTCGCTGCGGGCGGGCCCCGGCGGGGCGTCCCCGGGCGCCGCCGCCCCCCCCTCCCTGCGCCCCGAGGCCCCGGCCCGGCTGCTTCTGCTTTCCCGCTTCTCGCGGCAGCGGCGGCCGAGGAGGCGCCCGCGCCGGCCGCCCCCGGGGGAGCCGCGCCGCCGCCGCCCGCCCGGCGCCCTGACGGCCGCTGTTATGCGTATTCCTGTAGACCCGAGCACCAGCCGCCGCTTCACACCTCCCTCCACGGCCTTCCCCTGCGGCGGCGGCGGCGGCGGCGGCGGCGGCAAGATGGGCGAGAACAGCGGCGCGCTGAGCGCGCAGGCAGCCGTGGGGCCCGGCGGGCGCGCCCGGCCGGAGGTGCGCTCGATGGTGGACGTGCTGGCGGACCACGCGGGCGAGCTGGTGCGCACCGACAGCCCCAACTTCCTCTGCTCCGTGCTGCCCTCGCACTGGCGCTGCAACAAGACGCTGCCCGTCGCGTTCAAGGTGAGTGCTGGGCCCGGGGCGGGCGGCCCCTGGTCCTGGGGGATCCGGGCGTCTCCGCTGCAGGAGCCGGGGCCCCGGGGAGTCAAGGGAAGGGCGGGGATGTGCCCGCCACCCCGCGGCGAGAGCCCAGCAGCCCCGGCCCAGGGCGCTTTCGGTCTCGCTGCCCAGGCTCCGCCTGGGGGACCTTGGCGTTGCCTCTCAGAGGCACCCGGCACGGATGACTTTTTGGGAGGCTTGCCCCTTCCACCTTCGGGGAGCCCTGCTGAAAGACGTGGGTGCGGAAACGGGCGGATGGAGCTTCGCTCCACTCAGGTCCGGACCCCTCGGACACAGCCTTGCGGGCGAATGGGGAACAAGAGCCCCGGGAGCTGGGCGAGGACACCGGAGGTGGGGGTGCAGAGGGTGGATAGGGCCTACCCTTCACCGCCAGCACCCCTCCTCCTGCACCGCTTCAGAAACACTTCCTGCTCACACCCTCAACCTCTGGCTTCTGAAATTTTACACCGGGCGACTCTGGGACTGAGAAGGGGGCACTGAACCCCAAACCGTTGCGGCGGGAATCCCGAACGTCAGGCCGGAATGGGGGGCGCTCCCACCCCAGGCAGACCCCCAGGCCTTCAGAGGATCTTTTTTTTTTTTTTCTTTGCTAGGGAGTAGGCGACTGTTTCATTTTCATTTTTTTAAGGGGGCAGCGAGATGAAACGAAAACGCCTTGGTTTTCCCCTAAACCTCTCACAGCTGCCGTGAGAAAGGGCAGGGCAGGAAGGGCCAGCGGCTGGGGGTGGTGGGTGCCCGAGGTGGCTGGAAACCGCGGCTTCTGGCAGCTGAGGCCATCCTTGCTCCCATTAAGATGATTCCAAATTGGAAGGAAAAAAAAACAACAGATGAGTGGCTCTTGGAGGTCTCCCGGGTGACATCTTAAAATGCCAGTGGGGAAAATCTCCCGGGGAGGAGGGGGAGGGGGAGGCCCGTGTGACTTTAATCCTCAGATCGGAGGTTTTACTGTCACTCCGAGCTTAAAAGGAATCTTTGAAATTAAAAGAAGACAGGATGTTGACAGGAAATCTGGCCTTTTTAATCAGACCCCAAACATTTTCTCCTTGAAATTTTTACCATCTGGAACCCTTAGTCCCTGCACGCGGTGGCCACGTTTAAATGGCTGTGACTGTATTTGCAGTCTGATTCTTTTTCAAAAGGCATCTGCCTCTCCCCGCTGCTTGGGGGGAGCACTGGGGGAGACCGAATTAGGGAGGCATCTCCACCCGCACCCTGCAATTCCCAGCAGGTGCATCCTCCTGCTCTCAAAAGCCCCTCTCTCTCACTTTAAAGGGGTTTTCTGTACAACCCCTCTCCAAACACCGGTTTGTTTTGCATCTTGCATTTTCCTTGCATAAACGAATTCAGGCTCTGCAGAGGTCGGTCACCTGGGCCTGGGCCACATTTCAGGACCAAATTTCAGACCCCAAACGGCTCTTGCATTAGTTGAGCATGGGGAGCAGTCCCGTTATTATTGTTGTTGATATTATTTTTACTTAGAGACTCGGTTGCTAGAGCGTGTTGATTCCTCTTTTGCTCAAGCCGACGGGAAGAGGGAACTGCACCCCGTGCCGTAGCGATGGAGTTCGGAGCTCGTTCGCTCGAATTTAATCGAAAGGATAATTTCTCAGGGCACGGCGGGGCCAGTTGATCTAGGATCTGGGTGTGGGAGGCAGAGATTTTGGCTTCTTGTTTTTGTTATTCGGGGGGAGGGGGGGTGTCCGTTGTGTCTCAGCCTCTCGTCAGCTCTGCCTTTGAGCAAGCCTGCAGTGCGCCTGGGACTCCCCGGCCCCTCCCCGCCTCTCCCTCGCCTCCCCTACCTCTCTAAGCTGTCCCCCTGCCCCTGTGCCCTCAGGTGGTGGCGCTGGGGGATGTGCCCGATGGGACGGTGGTGACAGTGATGGCGGGCAATGACGAGAACTACTCCGCCGAACTGCGCAACGCCTCGGCGGTCATGAAGAACCAGGTGGCCAGGTTCAACGACCTTCGCTTCGTGGGCCGCAGTGGGCGAGGTGAGCCGGAGGGAGACTGCGCACCCTGACGCTGGCCGTGGCAGGGGTGGAGGGGGGGAGGCAGCCGAGAGCAGGCCCTTGGGGCCCCGGTGGGAGCCCCAGAAACAGGTCTCCAGGCCCGACTTGGCCTGAAACAGTGGGTTGGCACCCCGTGGGGGTGTTACAGCCCCCTCTGAGGATGTGAGGAGAGTTAGGGTCCTTTGCCAGAGAAAGACACAATTCTCTCCTGGTTTCTGGGCTTTGCTAGCTCTCAAAGCCATCCACGTCACCCCTTTCCTGAGTGTTCTGGCCTCATAAAAGACCCTGGGAGGAGATGGTGGATTAAGTCTCATGGGCCTTTTGTGGCAGGCGGGTTTAGCAGCCGGCTTAGACAAATGGCTGGTCTGCGGGGGCCGAGCACCCCAGCCACCCTCCCCACGGGGGTGGGATCTCCCCGAGCTTTGAGGCTGCCTCTCCCCAGCTGTGGTCTCCCCAAGCCGCAGGTTCCCCAGCCCCTGTGAGCCTTAGGGTGGTTTAGACAGAGAGGTGCTTGCGCTGCAGGATGTCGAGTGTTGGAAAGCGCAGATCGAGAGCTGCCATCCCCCACCCCAGAATGGAGGCTGGTCCCCCCCCCACCGAGCCGCCAACCCCCCCTCCGCCCCCCCCCACCGCCGCCTGTGTGATCTACCTCTGGCAGCGGGAGGAAGGCAGCACCAGCCGCCCGCCACTGTGGCTGCCGCCCGGGGCTGTTGAGTGGGAGGCTACTGGGACCTCAAGCCCATCCTCACTTCTGGGCGAAGCCCTAGAAACCCTGCCCCAGCGAAATGGAGGCTCGAGGGCTCGCTGGCCCTTTAAGACCAGCCTGCTGAGAGGCGGGGAGCGCCCCTCCCCAGCCGCAGCCTGCCCCTCCAGCTCCGCTAAGCACGTGAGCGGGGTCCCCTCTGCCGCCAGTCTCAACAGAGGCTGAGGCAGGATTGCACTTTTCATCACCAATAAACAAGACCTTCTCAAGGTTTTCGTTCCCTCCGAGCCGCCAGACCTGCTCCGAAACGGGCATCTGGGCACCGTTTTTTCCTCTCCAGCCGCTCAATGTATACATACAAATGTCAAACATATTTTGACTTTTCAGCATTAATTAAAACCAGGGCATTATTTGCATGTAATAACTGTTTACTTGTTACTTTTTATGAAACTGAAATAGTTTACATTCTTTCAAACATTTCCTGTTCCTGTTGGCTCCCTTCCCCACGCAGAGTTCTTTCAAACGTTGCCCTTAACTGGTTGCAGGTTGATGGATGGAAAATGTTTGCTTTTATGAATTAAGCTTTCATTGCTGCTCCTAATTAGTCTCCAGGCCCCCTTTGTCATCCCCAATCTCTCAGGCCTTTTGCAACTTAATCCCAGCCGCAGCCCCTGAGTGGTCGGCAGTGGCTCGCGGATGCGGCGGCCAGGTGTGCAGGCCCAGGTGGTGAGAGGACGTGGGGGAGGCCGAGGCCCGCCGAGGCCGTGGCCCCTGGTGAGGCAGGCAGCGGGAGAGGCCCGGGAGCCGGCAGGGCGTCAGGAACGTGCCCCCTGTCCCGGGAGGTGAGACGGAGAAAGAGGAGACACTGTGATTCCCCGAGGGACCAAGGGCCTGGCTGGTCGGCTGGCCATCCTGCCACGGAAAGTGATTTCTTCGTGCCACTCGTGCCCACGGACCTGCACTTCCGCCGCAGGGCCTGCGGGCCAGAGGTGGGCTTCCCAGGCGTCGTTTAGTGATCAGGTGCGTGCTCCTGGAGGCTGCGGCTGCGGCTGGGGGCCTGGGTCTGGGAGACGCAGGGGGCTGAGCGCGTAAGCTGTTCTCACCGCCCTTCTCCCGTCAGTCTCATGGGGCTTGGGGGACCGGAAGGGGGCTGAATGGAAGATCCAGTACTTGGGGACCCGGACAAGATTTTCAGACCCCAGAGGCTCATGGTATCAAACAGCCTGGGCTCGACAACCAGCCCACCTGGACTTCAGTCCCGGCTCTGCCGGTGACTTGCTGGATGACTTGGGGCGAGCAGCTTAACCTCTCTGTGCCTCGGTCTCCCCATCTGTATAACGGGGGCACCAATGACACCTCCCCGTCGAGACTTTGTAAGGATTGAGGGAGCCGGCGCCAGCGTACCAGCCTGGCGCACCTCGAGAGGTGGATGCGTGCGACAGATTTTCTTATTTCCAATGCCCGCGACTGGAGGTCTTTGAAGTCCCTTTGAGCGGTGTAGTCACTGATTCTGTGATTGTGGTGCGGTTTGGCCGGGGGTGGGGGAAACCCAGAAGGTGTGACTCGCCGAGCGGGAGAAGTGGAGGCGGCCGGCGGCGGCGGGGAAGGAGGGCGCCGGGGTCCTGGGGCGCGCGGCGGCGTATCTGCCGTGCCCATGCTGCCCGACGGGAAATCCCCGCCGAGAGGACAAGTCAGCGATTGGCACAGACCGTGGGTCACTTCAGGGGTTGGGACAGGTTGGAGTTCGGGCCCCCCCGAGCCTTTCCCTGGCCCTCTGACTTCTGCCAAGACCGAGAAGCCAGATGGAAACTTCTGCCTGTTTCCTTGCCTTTTATTCCTTGATTCTGTCTCAATTCTAGAAAAATAGCTTTCCACGAAGGACCTATACCCACCGCCGCCACCGCAGAGCCCTCGCTATAAGCCTGAAGGGGGGACCCGAGAAAAGGGAGGGAAAGAAACCAAGTCACCGGTGTCTCCTGTGGTCATTAGGGCCAAGGTTCCCACCCCCCCCCCACCCAGACGCAGTGCCCTTCTTACCCTGAACGTTCTGTTCCTCCCCCTTCGCCACCCTACACCGAAACGTGTAGATGATGTAACCTACCTACTTACGCGCAGTCTCAGAAGCTATACGACTCCGTAGCTATGATGGAGAAAAAAGGGGAAAGCGATTTATGATAAAATACCCATTTGAATATGTAAATGTTGGGCGAGCCCACACTTCGAGTCGAGGGGGGCGCCTGTGCCCCGTGCCCACGAGGGCACGCCGCCAGCCTAGGCGGCCGGGGCCCGAGGTCCGAATGCAGCATCACCATCAATGACATGGTTTTCTGAAGTTGTGAACAATTCTTGGCAGAGCTAAAAAAAAAAAAAAAAACAAACCCGTCTTCCATCCTGAAAATTTCAATAGATATTAAAAGCATGAAAAAAAAATCATTGTTTTATGTAAAGCTGAGTTAGGCTTATGGCTCAGAGACTCTTTGTAACAAGTTTTTCACGCCCAGGGAGAATGAGCCTCAGTGCCCTGGGCGGGGCTGGGCATCTGGGTCCCCTCCCCCACCCCCATCCCACCTCTGGGGGACCAGGCGCCGCAAATTCCCTAAACGGCCTCTAGGAGGCAGCCACCGCCCTAGGCGAGAAGGAGAAAAGCCCGATTCCTGAACCGCCGTTAGCAGGTTAAAAAGAGACCGTAGCGTGTGGAGAGAGATTCGGGCGAGGTGTGTGGGTGCAGCTTACGGGGTGCTGCTGGGAGAGGCGACGGAGAGCTCGCTGGCCAACACCGAGGAAACCCCCAGGTCCCCTGGGACTTGTCCCCTCCTGCTGTCCGCGAAGCCCCCTGTGGTTGGGGCTTGTGATACAAGAACCCGTCTGAGAGGGACAGGGACTTGCCCAAAGCCGCACTGCCGGACCTGGCTGTATGCGCTGCTTGGTCCCGGGCCCCCCGGTCCTACGGGAATGTCTAGGGCCACTCAGGGCGCCCAGGGGTGGCTATTTCCAGACGAGGACTTCGCCCTTCCCACCGGGGCCCTCGGAGCGCCTCCGTCTGCAGTGGTTTCTGGCCCATTACTCGTTTGCCCGAGGTCCCCGCACAAAGTCGCCCATCTCCTCTGTCGTCCCAGCTTCCTGCTCTAAGACGGGGAGAGGTGGAAACAGGCTCACCACCAGGTGGAGAGGGAGGCGAGGGGCACTGAGGGGGACCGCCTTCCCCCCCGCCCCACCCCTCGTTCAGCGGGGCTCCTGCCTCCCCTCCGCTCCCCTCCCGGGCCCCAGCCCCTCCTGCATGCCCTCCTCCCTCCCTCCTCTCTTACCTGGGAGGAGTGGTGCCAAGACTGGAAAGTGGGGGGAAACTGTGGAGGAGGGCTGATGACCTCAGGGGCGGCTTGTGGTTGGCTGCCTGGTGAGAGTGGGGGCTTCTCGCTCCCCAGGAGCAGGTCCTTAGTAGGCAGGCTCCAGCACATTCTAACCTTTTTGAGCAGGTCCTTAGTAGGCAGGCTCCAGCACATTCTAACCTTTTTGGCCCTGCCTAAGTACCGTGTGATGTGGGTGACTCATTGCCCCTCTGTGAGTCTCAGCTTTCTCATCTGTAAAATGGGAGCAGTCATCTCTCCCTTAATTTACCGAAAAAACATCCACTGAGCTTCTACTCTTGTGCCAGAGGCTGTCCTAGGGGCTTGGGGACGCAGCGGTGAGCCAGAGGAAGGATCTGGTGCCCAGGGAGTCTACCATCTAGTAGAGGGAGACAAAATAAAATAACCAAGTCGAGGGGTTTCTAGAAGTAATAAGTGCGATGGGGGAGCTTGAGCCGGCCGCCGGGAGCAGGAGGGTCTCTGATGCTTCAGGCGGAGCTCCTTAACCTTTTTCTTTTTCCCCACGGACCGCCTGCCAGCTTCAGAATAGTGCGTTCTAACGAATCAAATAAAATACAAAGGATCCCAGTGGAAACCGATGACAATAAAACAGCTAGCCAAATGTCTTGTAGGACTGGGATAAGTGCGCCGCCTTATTAGCGTCTTACAGGGTCGGATGTGGCAATGGGCCTGATGACGGCCACGCTCGCGAAGGCGCGACGGACATGAGAGGCACTTAGAGAAATGTGCACCGTCAGTGAGGCGATACGCAGATGCCTGTGACGTCCGCTGATGACAAGGTCACGGGAACTTCTGTACTACCTCTGTGGTTTGCTGCCGACGGTCGTGCTTGAGGGAGCTGTTAGATTGCAGCCAGAGGCTAGGGACAGTACAATTGTCACTTTTGTTTTCCTGTCCCTGTCCACTTAATTCTGAGAAGGAGCCGCGGATGCCAGGTTTAAAATGCCTGCTTTTGATAAAGTGACCAGAGAGGGCCTCGCTGAGGAGGTGGCTTTTCAGTGGAGACGAGAGAGAGATGCACGGCCTCTTTGATAACGGGGGGGGTCCGTCCAGCCTGGCACCCGGCAGTGCCAGGAGGTCTTGGAAGCGGCAGAGGCCTGGGAACCACCGCCCCCCGCCCCCCGCCCCAGAAAGTGCCTGGCTGGTCGGAGAGGGAGGAGTCGGGAGAAAAGTGACCAAAGAGTGAGGGCAGGCAGGTCCCAGGAGGGGGCAGGCGGGGAGCCCGAGGCCCGGCATTTCCGTAGACCTTCCGTGCCTTCCGTTTCCAGAAGCCGTGGAGAGTGCCCCTGCGGTCTGAGAGCGAGGGGTTAGATTTCTCCAGACCCCAGACTCCAGGGGCAGGTGTCGTTGGCATTTCCGTCCCTGCCTCCCGTGGACCGGCTCCGGAAAATTCTTCCGGAGAGGCCCCACTCCTCCCCGGTGTGAGGGGCACCTCAATTTAACCCGCCCCCGAGGGTTCCGTGCTGGCGCCCCGGCAGCCTGGCCCATTTCCTTCGGCTCTGGATTCTCCCGTTTCGGGGGCCAGAGTTTTCTCCGGATCACTGGACCCAACCGTGCAAAGAGAACCGCCAACTATGGTTCCCCGCCCTGAGCCCTCCCCTCCCGCCTGTGGCGTGGGGCCGTCTCCCGCCTGCCTGCCTCCGAGAGCTGCCGGGACTCCCGGGCAGCAGCGGGTCCAGCCTCCCTCGGTGCCCGCCCGCCGCGCGGGCCCCTGCCCTTCGGGAGCCCCTGCGTCTGCACTTGGGGTCCAGAGATAGGGATGCTCGGGGGCAGAGAAGGAGGAGGCCGGCTTAGGGCATCAGTGAGGCTCCCCTCACTGCCCCCCAAATCTCATACAGCGTGGGGGCGTCGATGCCGCCAGAGAGGAGGGCAGGAGAGGAGAGTCCTACTTCAGCCAGGGTGAGAGGAACACCGGGCTGCCCCTTGAGGCAGATCCTGACCTCCTACCGTACCCGCCGCTGAAACCCCCAGGAGAGTCCAAGAATTAAAGGCAGAAGGTAGAGAGAAGGCCGTTTCTCAGGGGGAAGCCTTGATCCGCTCGCTACTTGGGGAAACTGCCTCGACCCAAGACAGTGGGAGAAAGCGGCAGCGAGAGGAAGCACTGAAAATGCAAACCAGCTCGGGGCCAGAAAGCAAAACGCAAAACAGAAAGGCCCCCGAACTGAGAAACTGATGGCCACAGAAAGGGCGGAGAAAGCAGTCACGGGCTACCACAGCGCAATTTCTAAACGGCACCAGAATGCCAGTAGGCAAGTAGCAGAGAACCTTGGAGCGATCGTTTGTGTTGGGTTAGGACAGAGAGAGAAGACACGTGTCTCACTGGACGTGGCAGAGAGGCAAACGGAGTCAGGAGGATGTAAGGCCTTCGGCCTTGATAGGCGGCCGTGCTGCCGATGCCGCCGCGCTGAGACGGAGCCTCGCGGCGGTCACGGTCACGGTGACTCGGGAGCACCGTCTCCCTGGAGAGATCAATGGCCCTGAATACGTCCCAACCCCCTGACGCGATGAAATCACTCACCACTTCTTGGAATCTTTTGTAAGGAAACAAGCAGAGATGTAGACAAAGATTTTTATAAACAAAAGGTCATTTTCATTTTATTTTAAATGGTAAAAAAGAAAATTTATTATTTTAAAAGTTTTTCCTCTCTTAGGAATTTTGAATGGAGACTTTGGAGCCAAATGTCTATCTAAAAATAGAACAGAGTTCTGGAAATAACAGTTGCGTCTACGAACGAAATGTCGGCAGCTCCCAAGCCAGCCCCTTTTCAGCCCCAGCTGCACACAGCAGCAGGGGCGTCAGCCCCGGAGAGTAAGACAGATAAATAAAAGATGAGGCTTCTGTGAGTTGAAATACTTTGCAGCCATTAAAAATGAAGTTTATGAAGAGTTTTTAATGACATGGGAAAGTGCTTATGAGGAGAGGGTAAACGAAGGAAAGCAAAACCAGGGTGTGAAAATATGTATTTTGGTGCCGCCGAGACTCCGCAAATACACGTGACCCACACAGGAAGGTTCAGAGGAGAGAACACCCAAACGTTAACAGTGCTGATTTCTGGCTAGTAGAACCGTGGGCGATTTTTCTGTGTTCCCCAAATTTTCTATAAAGATCGCGAATTACCTTTAGGAAAAAAATATATGCGTTTTTATACATATACTTGGGGCGCTCCCCACCCTCAAATCGCAAGTGTCACTGGACAGAAGGAACAGCACAAAGGCCAGGAAGCAGGGAGAAAACCGGCAGGGTGGCCAGGGTATGGGGTGGAGGAAGATGATGAAGTTGTCACCAGACATCCTGGGGCCTTGAATGCCGAGGCCAGCAGCTAAAGCTTCACCCAGAGCCCCGTCTTCCGCCCGGGTTCAAAGGAGAGAGATCCGCCCCTTCTGGAAGGGAGAACGGGGTGTCGTTAACAGCTCCAGGTGCCGACCTCCTGCCTTCATTCTCCACTCTTCTCCCCCAGGGAAGAGTTTCACCCTGACCATCACAGTGTTCACCAACCCCACCCAAGTGGCCACCTACCACCGAGCCATCAAGGTGACCGTGGATGGACCCCGGGAACCCAGACGTAAGTGCCAGAGCCACTGAGTCCTCTGGGCGGCGGGGAGGAGGGTCCGGCAGGGGGGAGAGGCAGCAGCCGAGGTCAGACGGATGGCAGTGGTCCCCTGAAGTGCCCCCTTCAGGGCCGAGGTCCTGGGTTCTACCTCCCGCACACCCCGGTGCCTGCCGGCAGACCCAAACCCTCTACGCTTAGTCCTGGCCCGCTGGAGGCCAGCAAGGACGCCGGGAAGGGGTAATGGCAGAATCGGCGCGGCCCCCACGACTGCCCACTGGAAGCTGGCTGAGAGGGGCTGAGAGAGGACGGATTTGCATCTGTTCAGGAAAGGAACTGGATGGAAAAATCTTCCTGTAGGGTATTTGTGAACGTGGGGAGGGGGGGTTTGGGGGAGGTCGGGCCAGGTTTGCTCCGACTCCGCCCCAGCTTCCTCGGCCGCGGGCTGAGGGAGGGAGCCATCGAGAACAGGAGCTGGCCTGGCTGTGAGGCCGCATCCCCTCCTTGGGAACTTTCTTTGGAGCTCAGGACGTGACTGAAGTCACACACAGCCTGGGCGCTCTGACCCCGAAAGCCATACTCAAGAACGCAAACTCGACTCTGCAGACATTTCCTGAGCACCCCGTCTGCGTGGGGAGTCCTGATGTGTGCCTTTTAGCCTCAAAGAGAGTTCGTATTTCATTGCTTCTGCCCGCTGTCTGCAGATTCAGGTTACGGAGATCGGAGAGGCGGCCAGAGGCCTGTGTTCACTGAATGAGTGAATGAATGAATGAAACAGGGAGCCAGCTGGCCCGGCTGGCCGCTTCTGAGCCCTGACCAGAGTGCTTATTCTAGACCACCCCCCAGCATGCTCAGGGCGGGAGGTCGGGAGCTGTCCCGCCTTTCCCTTCCCGCTCGTGGCCCCTGGCGGTTTAGAAAACCCTCTCACGTTTATTGTCTCATGGCATCCTTAAGACAGCAGAGCCGGAGGGTCGCCCCGGTTCCAGTGGGGAGAGAGCTCAGGCCAGGGGACATTGAGAACCTGCCAGGGCCTCCCGTGGCCTTCGGTGCCGGGAGGTGCCCTGACTTCCCAGAGACAGTCCTCGATTTCCATTCCGAGCTGGGTGGACTTGGGGCAGGAAGACAGAACGGGGAGCTGAGCCCAGGAGGCTCGGAACGAAGGTGTGGTTCTGCCAAGGTGTCGTCAGGGAGGGCCACCCGGGCCTGGCCCGGAGCTGGCCCCTTCCTTCTTGGGGAGCGGACTGACCGAGCTCCCCATCTGTCCGTTGCTGGGCCCACTCGGGAAAGGCCCGGCGTCCCTGGAGGACTCTCCCTGCAGGCTCTCGGGGCCCCCTCCTCCAGCCTCCCTTCCTCCCTCACGTGGCCACCACCCCCACGGGCAGCCATCTGCTCTGGCCAGGTTCCCGCTGGGATCGGGTGTGGGTGGGTCCGTGCCCCTGGCCTTGGGCGTCACGGCCCTGGACAAGCCGTGTTGTCTTTTTGGCCTCGGTTTTGTCACCTGCGAACTGAGTCAGTGGTCCCAAGAATCTCGAGGTGCTGATGTCCGGACGCGCTTGTGAGCCGTAAGCCGCCGTGATGCGGAAGACAGACAGGCTGCCTGGGTGGGGGCCTTGGGCAGTTGCTGGCCTATTTCAGCCTCAGCCCCTGCCTCCGGGAAGCGGGGTGATACCACCCCCGCTCTAGGCCTGGAGATCAGTGACGGCCTGTGGACGGCCTCTGGCCGTGGCCGGGGGAGGGTCCTGGCGCGTCACCGGACCCACGGTGTCCTCTTATCCCCAGTACCTGGCCCCCGCCGCCATTTCCACCACCAGCACCGTTAGCGGATGGTGACCCTTGGTCAGCAGCAGGGTGGCTGCCAAGAAACCCAGGCCGCGGCCATCCAGGTGTAAGAAAGATGACATGCCACTCTGTCTCCAGGGGCAGAATCAGGATGGACAGGAGCCCCGATGGCCGGGTTCACAGGAACGACGCAGCCCTTAGGAGCCGCTCCACAGAGCAGCGGGCACCCGGTCCAGAGAGGCGTGTGAGCAGGGGGTCTTGGAGCTTGCTAGGAAGGTTCCCAGGGGCCCAGCAATGCCCGGAGACCCTCAAAACCCTCCACGTCCAGCCCTGCTCAGCCCAGAGCTGCCCACCCTCCCCGCTGAGGGCCCTGGATAAGGGTAGGGGTGTGGCCCTGCCTTTGGGAGCCCCCAGTTCAAATGCCCTGCCAGCTCTCCTCTCCTGGGGTCCCCAGACCTGAGACAGCCCTTCTGGGGGCGAGCTGATAGGGGAAGGCAGGGGTGGGGGCGTGGAGGGGCAGAGGACAAGGCAGCCGAGGCTGGAGGGAGGGGAGGCAGCAAGAGGAAGGAAAGAGAAGGCAGTCCAGGAGATCGGCCGGCACCAGAGGCCAGGCCGGCTGTGTGACCTGAGGCAGGTGGCATCCCTCTCCAGGCCCTTAAGTCTCATTGAAGAGACTTGTTCAGACAAAATCTGAGCAGAAGCTTGTTTATAGAAAAGAGTAGCTGCGGGAGGAGGCAGTTCTCCAGGTCCCCCTGCCCCTGCCCACCCCCCCGGGCCTTCAGGTCAGGTCTAACCCGCACCCTGGCTTCTAACCCCAACCTGGCCTTGTCTGTGACCTTGGACAAATCCTCCCCCTTTCCGGCCTCTGTTTCCCCACCCGTAAGAGGTAAGAGACCCGCTCAGTGCTGCTGGTCGCCAAGCACTCCCCGTGTCCCGGGCCTGGTGCCGAGTCCCCGTTCATAGGTCTTCAACCACCCCAGGAGGAGACGGGCCAGGAGGCAGAGCCACTTGCCCAAGGGTGAGCTTCAGTGCACCCCATGGGCTCTAGTCTGGGGCTCAGGGAAGTGAGGGCCGCTTGGAAGGGCCTTCCTGCCTCACTGTACCCATCTGTGAAACGGGGATGGTATCAGCGCCCACTCTGGGGAGCTGTCCTGAGCACGGAAGGAGCTCGCAGCTGCCCGGCCCGCACGAAGTACCCAAACCCTCATGGATTATCACAGGATTCCCTTTCTGGGCTTTTCTCCTGCTTCGTGACTCCCAACCGCGTGTGAGGGCTGAGGGCGCGGGTGGGAGGAGGGGCCGGTGCTGGGAGCCAGGGAACAGGAGTCCGCGGAGCCCCGAGGCCCGGCTGTGGGTTCTGTGGCTGGGTCGTTCCCCTCTGGTGCCCCGTAGGGCATGCCCGATATGCAGCCAGGTGGCTGGCTGGGTTTGAAGGCTGGCTTGGCGGCTTCCTGCCTGTGTGGCCTTGGTTTCTGAGGTTCTCAATGCTGGTGTCCCTCAGAGTCACCGGGGTCTGGTGAAAAAGCAGGTGGCTGAGCAGGGTCCAGGATTCAGGCGGGAGGCAGGCCAGGGCCTGGCGACTCTGGCACGGACCGCGGCTTCGGAACCACTCACCCCCTCTTCCAGGCTTAGCAGGTGCCGGCAGCTGGAAGGGTAGGACCCAAGTTTTTAATCCTGCCGGAGGCAAAGGGGACAGTTCCAGCATCTTGCCTGTGGGTCCTTTCTTCCCAAAAACGTACGTGGAATGGTTTCAGCAAATATTTTCCTGGGCACCTTTCGTGTGTCTGGCACTGCTCTAGAAGCTGGGAATGCCAAGGTGAACCCAACAGACAGGCTGCGTCCCAATTGGGTCTTATACGTTTGAGGTGGGGAAAGATGGTGTAAGTAGTTCTATTGTCACCGTGGCCACAGCGCCCCCTCCTGACCTGTGCTCGTTACCCCCCGACTTCCTCTCTGACATCCTCCTTGCTCACCCCACTCTGGCCACCCTGGCCTCCTGGCTGGTCTTCGAACTGGGCAGCCACATCGCTGCCTCAGGGCCTTTGCACTGCTGTTCTCTCTCGCTCTCTCTGAAATACTCCGTAGACCTCCCCGGATGCGTGCACCCTGAACGAAGTCTTTACTCGAACTTCTCAGTGAGCCCCCTGCCACCGCCATGCTCTTCCCTTTCACGCATACCCACCAACCCTTTACCAGCCTTGATTTTTACCTAGAGCCCTGATCACCTTCCAGCATGCCCTAGAGCTCACTCATTGTCACCGTCATATATGCTCCACGAGGCAGAAGCTCTTTCTTCTGCTTTGCCAGGTACGGGCATAGACCCTGGAAAACAGACATGAGTGCTTAGTAGGTGCTCAGTAAACATTTGTTGAACAAATGAAGTAACTAAATGATTAGCTGACTGAATCTCAGGTATCGAGAAGTCTTATGGAGAAAAACAAAGCTGAGGGGAGGGGTAGAGAGCACAGGGATGGGATGCGGGCAGCAAGGGGATACAGGGGAAGCCTCTTGAGGAAGTGACATTTGACCAGACAGGTCTGAAGGAAGTAAGCACTTAGCTTCGGTGGCTGCGGGGGGCTCCGGACAGCACGGGCAGGAAGAGCGACCCTAAGCCCGTAGCTGGGCCTCTGAGGGTCCTAACGTTGCCACGATTTCGGGCTCGCTCCAGGTGTGGGGAGGTGGAGGGAGGCCTGGGTTGAGGAGAGGCAACTGTTCCTGGGCCCCTACTCCCAGGACCCCCTGGATCCCCACGGGGGTGCACCCGGCAGGAGGGAACGGGTTAACCTCAGACCTCCCGGGCTCCCCTAATCAACCCCAGGCCGCTGGAAGCCCCAGTTGCAGCCCTGGGAGGGAGCCTCCCTGCCCGCTGGCCCCCAGCCAGCCCGTTTCCCAGCCCCGCTTTCATCTGCTCACAGGGGGCCGATTCAAGGCAGACCACCCGGGGCCCAGCACCCGCCTGCGATTCCGCGCGGTTGTTAAGAGCCGGGTGTAAATCTCCTGACAGGCCACAGAGCGGGCCTGGGGCCCGGGGGCCCCACCCCGCAGCTGGGCGGACAGTGGCTGCTGTGTCTGGGCCATGACCGCGCCGGAGCCGGGCCGGGCGGCCGAGGAGGCAGCCGAGCAGCTTCGGATGGGCGAAGGGCCCCGCGGTCGGGGCCCACCTTGTTCCCGGCAGCTGGTGCTCTTCCCGCACCCAGCTCTGCTTCTCCGAGTCCTCTGCCCCGTTTGTCCCCGTCCCTCTCCCACCCAGCTGAGGCGGAGCGCCGAGCTGGGCTCTCGCCAGTCAGACCTCACTGCCAGTCAGCCCAGCTCTCCTCTCGTGGAGTGCTCGGGAAGCCAAGACCTCAGCCGCCGAGCTTCATGCAACGTGCTGACCCTTCCAGGCTTGACCTTGGCCTCGCACCTCCACTTTCCCACCTGTAAAATGGGGGTGACGGTAGCAGCCCCTCAGAGGGTTAGGGCCCTCGTAAACGATACGGTCGCTCACCTAGCACAGTGCTCAGGCCATCGCGGGTGCCTGCCTGCAGAAGCGGTTGCCACTCTTATCATGGGGACTTGTGTGGGGCCAGCACGGAGGCAGAGGGATGGCCCTGACGGTTCCCCAAGAAGCACCAGGTCCTCGGCAGTTGCGGGGACCCCGTGCTGGCGGTGACGGAGGAGGCCTAGGGACTGGCGGTAAGCGAGCCCCGACCCAGAATCCGGCCCTCGTTCTCTTCCTCCAGTGCCGCGTGACCCTGGGCGCCTCACCCAGCGCGGCTGGGCCACGGCATTCCTTCCCCCACTTCTGGCCCCTCTCCTACACCTGCGAGGTCGGGCACTCCTACTGTGTAGACACAGTCATGAAGAACCGTGGAGCCCAGAACGCCTTCCTTGAGGGCCGAGGCCGGACCACCTGTTTAATTCCTGCAGCCCGTCCACCGCCTTGGGAGTTCCGATATGCTCTCCGTCTTACAGATGAGACCGCTGAGTCCCAGAGGGAGAAAGTGACCTGCCCACGACCACCCGTGGGCGAGAGCTGTCTCATACGGGCCTGGGCCCCTGGGACCTGCCCTCCTGTAAATGAGGGGCCCAGCACTAAGTGAGGCGTGTTGCAGGGGCCGGCAGGGATTCGAGCCCAGCTACTGGAGGCCGGCGGGTGTGGCGGGCCCAGGTGGGGCCTCACCCAGGCGCCCCCATCCTCCCCGGAAAGTGCTTTACTCTGTAACCCTCCGGTCTGTCCTGCGGCTCGTCCTCGCCGCGGGGCTCACACGGTATGAAACCCGCTGCACAGCCACGCAGTTCAGGCGCGGAGGAGGGGGGGCGTGGCGGGTCAGGGCATAGCGTGGTCAGAGAGTGGGACTCTCGGCGCCGAGCTGCAGAGCAGGGTGGGGCTCCTGGTGGGGTCCACTGAGACCTTCTCCTCTTCTCCCCGGGCCCATCCTCCTGGGCCCACCGAGAGTCACCTGGGGCCTGGGCCCCAGCACCCGTTATCTGGAGCCCACGACTGTCGAAACGTAGGCTCCTTTCTTCCGGGATGGACTCCAGGAAGAGACGGTGGCCTCGAGCTGTCTGTGTGACCTCGAGCTATGTCACTGGCCCTCGCTGAGCCTCAGTTTTCTCGCCTGTAAAGTAGGGACAGTGAGGAGGTGCAGGGCGAAACCAGGCAAGGCAGTGCACGTCAACTACTTAGACGCTGGGGTGGAGGGAGCAGCCAGCGAGCACTGGCTGGTGCTGGCTGCCGCTCTTCGCCCACGGGGGTGCTGCAGAGGCTCCGTGCTGGGACAGGGGGTCTTCCTGGAGCGAAGGGGCTCTTGGGGTGAGCCCCGAAGGACAGGAGAGCATTCCTGGCAGGGGCAGTGCCTGAGCTGTGGCTCCGAAGTGTGAGAGGCAGAGCGTACTTGAGAAACTCTGAGAACAGCAGCAGCACAAGGAGGGAGGTGGGGCGGAGGCAGGGGTAGGGTGGCCCGTAAGCAAAGCAACCCTGCCTCTTTTTCTTCTGGAGGCCCTAGTGTGGCCGGTGGCCAACTTTGGTCATCTTAAGCCAAGGACTCTCAAAGCTAGAGGGGCCCCAGCGAGCAAGCCGTGCAGAGGGGAAACTGAGGCGCAGAGGGGAAACTGCGGCACAGTGGGAAAGGGCTGGGCCGCAGGTGACCAAGTGAGCGGGGCCAGGCTCCCCCACCAGCTCCCACTGCGGGTGGCCAAATGAAAGAGGTCTATTCTGTGGGCCCATCTTTCCTCGGGCACAGGAAGTTCCGTTCTGCTCCAAGTGTGAAGGCCGGGGCCCCGTGGCTCTGAGACTCTCGGGCGCCCGGGCCATGTGGGGCCACCTCCGCTTGCCCTTGCCCCTCCCTCGTGGCCCAGCAACAAGGAAGCGATTCCCAAAGCGCTCTTAGAACTCCCGTGCTCCAGGAAGCGCGCCCTTTGGGAAGGCAGCGCAGCGCGTGGTGGGGTGTGTGCTCCGGGGCCAGATTGCCCAATTCATAGCCCAAACCGGCCACAAAGCAGAGGCCTCATCTGGAAGCCTCAGTAGCCCCATCTGTACAGTGGGAGCAGAAAGGCGAGTGTTCTGCTGTCCCACCTTGCTGCCCCAGACTTGCCATCGCGGCCTCGGTGTCCTGGTCTCTGACGTGGTGGGGGGGGGGGGGGAGTGTGTGATAATCCTGCTCTCTCGGCAGGAGCCGGGGCAAATGGTCAAGATAGCAGTGACTCATGTAGATAGAGGGTGTTTATAGACCTTGTTTGGCCACGACAGCGACACTGCGGCGTGGGGGGGGGCGGGCGGGAAGGTGTGTGAGGGTGAGGCCACTGAGCTGCACAAGTGGCCAGGCCCATCCTCGAACCCAGGCTGGCTGCGAACCCTGCCCTCCTTCTGCTGGGCGTTGGTGGCGGGAGTAACTGTAAATGCTGCGGACACGGTGTGACTCAGAAACGGGGCTTCACTCCACAGTGACGATTGTTCTGAGGCCTGAGGTTTTGCATGAGTTTTCACATCGCCCCATTGGCTTGCTTCAGGCCTGTGGTTGACTGAGACACGCAGAATCTTCGCACCCGAGCTACCTTCGGGTCAGTCTGCAGGCTCCACGTCTGTCCGGCCGACTTCCTGCCTGTTGAGATGGTTCTGAATCCGTTTGCCCTCCAGCCGGTCCACATCCCCCTGCTGTCTCTTCCGTGGCCGCAACAGCAGTGGCAACACCCCTTCTTCTGAGGCTTGTGAGGGCCGAGCCCCGCGGCGCCCCCTAGACGCCACCTTCTGAGGGGTCGCCCTTAAGCAGTCCTCAGTGGCTAAGTTTATGCAACCAACCAGAAGCCAAAGCGTCGGACTTGGAGGCTGCAAACTGGCAGTCCCCAAGCGGGACACATTTGGAATTTTTTTTTTTTCTTTTTCCCAGTATTGGAATTAATTGCCAGCATAGAAAGCATGGGAGATGTCACATCAAAGCACATTTATTGCCTCTTCTGGTAAACTGGACCCTCTGGCAACACTGGGCCTACCCCCACGAGGGCACCCGTCAGCCAGACCGGGCGACAGCTGCCCATTCTGCAGAGCACACCTTCTTCCAGTCGGCCTCACTCCCCCACCCCCACCCCGCGTGCTTCATTTGTGCCTTGCTGGCCCCCGCAGGCATCCGAGTCCGTAGCCCGGGCCCCGGCTCAACTCACCGCGGCCTACGTTCCCCCCTGGCCAAAGGTCCCGGGAGGCCGAGGCAGGAGGCCTGGCCGGGAGCCAGGTGGTCTCATCCCAGATGACAGATGTCCCTTGGGCTCCAGCCTGGGGCCTCCTGGGAGAAGAAACTAGGCCCCCCGCTTCTCGGTGACTTGCCAGCCCACTGTGGCTCCCAGGACTACCCGGTCTTCCCCGAGAGCCCCGAGATGCCCGTGTGAGGCGGTGGCGTGCAGGGAGCCTGCGCGTCCGTGGCGCCAGAACCCACCGCATCTGCATTTTGAAAATCAGAAGTCAGACCTGTCCTGAGGCCTCCGGCTCTGTCCCCTCGGTCCCAAGGGAGGTCAACAGTCATTTCGTGCTTTCCCAGGCCTCCAGGATCCCATTCGGCAGGCTCGGGAAGGACGGCGAGGAGTTCTGTTTCACCTCCTACCTACTTCCCTCCTCTTCTCTGCTTGTCAGTCTAGAAAACTCGGCATGTCACTGCAGACCCGAGGACTCCGGCAAGCCTTCCCTCTCCTCCCTCAGCCGCTCCCCATGCTTCTTCTCCAGGGGCTCCCAGGTCTGGGACAGCCTTCCCTCTTGCTCCCCGCGTGACTGCGGGCAAGCCTCTTCGCCTCCCTGAGCTGCACACAAAGAGAACCGAGCCTCCCCGCCTGCCTGGCCTCCTCCCTCGGGGTTGATGGGAGTGCCCCGGGCCAGCCTCACGTGTCAGGCTAATGGCTAGTGTCAGACTGATCAGCCCAGGCCAGTGTCTGCACTGGAGAAATCCCCAGACACAAAGAGGTGTGACTAGGGACGTCCCTGGGCCATGACAGGGACCGTGCATGTGACGGAGAGTGGGGGAAATCTGAAAACGACCTGAGCATCCCGGAGGACCTGCTGAGTGGCGGCGGCCTGCGGTTCAGCGGGAGCTCTGCTGTTTCTATGGGGCTGCGTTACTCCCCCTGTGTTACAGATCGGGACACCGAGGTGGTCGTCCGGGGTGCGCCACCGGAAAGGCCCGTTACAGAACGATAAACCGGGCCGAGACCGTTCAGGAGGTTCCGTGAGAAACTGGCTCTGTGTTTTCCGTGCACTCGAAACCAAAACAAGGCCGGAAAGAAGGACCACCAAACTGGTGGCGGGTCCGAGGAGCTGCTGGCCTCATCTGTGATTCTGCAGCGCTTTTGTTTTTGTAGATTCATGTGTTGCTTATGAAACGGAAAATGCAGAATTGAAAACGTGGTGTGTCAGGGGAGCGGTGGTCCCCACAGCTCGGTCATTCAGGAAGCCGGAGGGGAGCCCTCAGCCAGCTGCACAGCCACCCCAGCCCCTGCCCACAGCTCTGGGGCCTAGGAGACGAGGCTGGGCCCTTCCCGGGTGGGCCGTGGCAGAGAAGTAGCGGGAGATGCTAGCAGTCTCTCCGCGTGTGATGCCCCAAGCCAGGTGCCCCGGTCCCCGGTCCCCGGCTTCCAGTCAGAGGTGGGTGTTCGGGCCCTCCACCAAGGGCCCCATGCCTCTGCCACACATCTGGGTGAATTTTCCCTTCTGTCTAGACCAGGCGAGGACAAGGCCTGTGCTGGGGGTCTCGGGATGGCTGGGGGCTAAGGCAGCCAGCTGTCCCAGTCCAGGGCCACCTCCCATTATTCTTGCAGATGGAGGGAGGGGAGCAGGTCTGGGGTGCTGGGAAGTAGAGGGTGGCAGCACCCATCACTCCCATGGGAGCCCATCTGAGCCATTTCACACGCCTGCCGCCTCAGTTTACACTTGTGCTGCACGATGGGCTGTTGAGGTTCAAGTAGAAGATGTGTGCCTACTCCGGCAGGTAGGGGTGAGGCAGACCATCACGGCAGCCCCAGGCAGCCCACAATGACCGTTCTCTGTGCACGAGGTCTCTGGGGAACCTCAGAAAAGAGGTCGGTAGTAACTTGAGGACTGTCCCTGTAGAGGTGTCAGGGAGAACCTCCCCCCAGCAGATGGGCCATTTCTGTCCCCCTGAGATTCTCAGGAACCAGCTGCTGACGGCTCCCCATGCTCTGCAGGGCACCGGCAGAAGCTGGAGGACCAGACCAAGGCGTTCCCGGACCGCTTCGGGGACCTGGAAAGACTGCGCATGCGCGTGACGCCGAGCGCGCCCAGCCCCCGTGGCTCCATCAGCACCGCCAGCCACTTCAGCAGCCAGGCCCAGACCCCCATCCAAGGTGCGGCACGGCGGGAGCCGGGGAGTGGGGAGGCGGGCGGGCGGGGTCCTGCGACTCCAGGCCAGAAGCTCATTGGAAGGTCATTCTCGGCACCGCCTTGTTTTATGAAGGAGGACGCTGGTGCTCATTTGCGCCTCCAGCTGTTTGCTAGGGATGCTGCGTGCAGGACTGGGCAAGGCCCTTCATTCATTCACTCAGCAAACACTTACAGCCACCACGTGTCATGTGCAGCGCCTGGGGGGTCAGCGTGAGTAGACACAGTCCCTGCCCTCCCGGAACTCACGGTCCCCTGAGGGAGATGGGCGTTAATCCCATAGTGAACCCATTACAGTTGGGGCATGACTTGTCGAAGGAGCCTGTGACAGACCTGTCCCTGCTGAAGACACCACGTGGCCCCCACCTGAGCCTCTGCTGTGTCACCTGAAAGAGGGGCCTCAGCCCCGGACACCAGACGTTCAGATGCCACGGCTGCACTCAGACAGCCTTTGTAAACAGCGGTGACATCACAGCCCTGGAAACACACAGCATGCCCTGGGGAAAATCCCCCCCCGCCCCCACCCCTGAGACAGAAGCAGAGGGAGGCGTCCAGGCCACGTCTCTGTCCCCATTGCCTGGATGGACGCAGCAGGCGCAGTGAGGCTTGCGGGGTAGCCAGAAAGCCTGGCGTGTGGCAGGTGCTTGGTGAAGGGCTGGGTGGTAGGTGTTTGCTCTGTGCTCCAGACCCTCTCCGCCCGTGGGTCGGGGCCCGGGAGACCATGTGTGGCTGGCCCCCGGGCCGGGCAGAGGCAGAGGACCCTCACCGGCAGTGCTGGGCAGAGGCAGAAGGCCCGGCTGCCGCCGCTCGCTGTGGGTGGCCGTGCCTTTTCAGCCCCGAAGGACCTGCTTAGAACCCGTCTGGCCCATGAGCAAATTGAGGTGTGAGAGATTAAGGGCTGCTCCAAAGCCCAAAACTTTGGGCCTTTGACCAGGTCCCAGAGTCCCCACAGCACCTACCCCCAGGAACTTGCTGCTCTTCTGACAGCACAGACCAGGGGGCCCCAAGCAGGAAGGGCCCGGGGTGAGGGCGCAAACTGACTCCCGTCACGCTCCAGGGTGAGACCGGGGCTTCCTGGGGCTCTCTGCTAAGGGAGACCTTGCCGCCAGGCATGACGCAGTGGCAGGGGGACTTGTGACAGTCCCTCAGTATCAAGAGATGGTCCCTTCAGTTCTGGTGTGGGAAGCTTCCGTGCTTGGCCCTGCTGGGCCCCCAAGGTGGGGAAAGACCCGTGGGCTGGCGGGTTTGAGACAGTCACTCGTTCTTGAGCCCTGGGGGCTGCCGCACAGGGGTCTGACCTCAGAAAGCAGTGGGAGGTACTCCGCTCTCTGGGCTCAAGCCCCACCCCTGCCCAAAGCTGTCCAGGCCTTTCCTGCTATAAGCAGAGCGGGCCCAGTGGGTACTGGGACTCAGCCAGGGAGCCCTGGAATCTGGAAGGGGAGGGCGAACAGTGGCTTCCTGTCCAGCAGCTCCCGTGGAAGGAAGGCCTCCCCCCGGCGTGTGTGTTTGTGGCCTGGAGTCAGTGCCTGCCGGAGCCCGAGGCGAGCCTGCCCTAAGGGCCGCGCCGGAACCCCTGCCTCCACTCTGGGGCCGACCCGTCCTTCCCCTTCTACTGCGGCCTGAAGCGGGGCCCCCGCCCCTCCCTAAACACCCACGGCAGCCTTTTGTGGCCCCCCGCCCCAGCCAGCTCTCCCCGTCCACGGGCTTGCCCTCCCTGGAGTGGAAGGAAGGGCCCTTGACGGCCAGGACCGGGAAAGGAGCGTGAACTTGGCAGTCAGGTGGGCCCGGCTAGGAATCGGGCTGTGCCAGGCACTGGCCGTGATCTTAAGCAAATTACTTCGCCTCTCTGAACCTCGGTATTCTCATCCGTGATGTGGGAAGAAGGAAGTACCTGCTGCAGACGGGGGTTAGCAGGGCTAGGTTTGGGGCCCCTTCGCTGGCGTCCCCCGCTCCGGTGGGATGAGCCTCTGCCTTCACACTCTGTCCTGGGACCCTCCTCAGGACCCTCCCCACTCCTCTCAGTGCCCCTTGTGCCCTTTGACCCCCTGGCTTTGGTCACCAGCAAGCAGTGCTGAGGCCCCTGCCCCCTCAGCTGTGGCTGCCCACAATGGGGGCTTCTCACCGCTCAAAGGGCTCATTCAGCCACCGTGCAGCAGCTGGGGCAATTTGGAGAAGAAAATAAACATTTCCTTCCAGTGTTGGGATTGGCTGCTCCACGGCTGGCCAGCTCGGGTTTCCTGGGGCTACTGGGTGGGGGGCTGGGGGGCCAGGAGCCACAGGGGTGCCGAGGGCAGACACTTCCCCCACCATCCTGGGAGGGAGGCAGGAGAGGACAGTGGCAGGCCAGGCAACTCCGAGGGCCACGTGGTCTTCACGGGCCACACACGCCAGGCCCAGTTGCACGGCCTTGTGTTTCCCAGGCTGCAGCCCTACTGTTGAATCCTAGGGCCCCTGTTCGGGGTTCCTTTGTTTGGAGAATGGGGCTCCCATCAGGTGGGCAGCACCCGCTTCCTGGGCTCAGAGTAGAGGTGTCAACCCCTCACTTGGCTGTGCTCGGGGTGCCAGGCACTGCCGACAAGGCCTTCTGCACTGGCATTCTGAGATGAGGGTGGGGGGGCCAGACACCTCTGGCCCCGTACATTTCAAGGCAGCACTGACCAGCCAAGGGACCTGTTACAATGTTCCAGAAGGCTCTAGTCATCCAGACCCTTGTCCCCACATCCACCCACCTCGAGCCTGGGAGCCTTGTTCCATTCTGACTCACAGCCAGGACCAGCACCAGAGCCCACTGCTAAGGCAGGCTCTCCCAGTGGAGTCCGGAAGACCCCGAAGCCCTGCGAAGTTACAGGTCTCACCTGCCGTCACATGTCACACATCGGGCAGATCTGGGGAAACGAGAGGCCCGAGGGGACCCGCGCTCTCCGGCCTCAGCCAGGCCTCAGTGAGAGCAGGCAACGCCCCCTAGAACTGGCCAGGTGACAGCAACTGGTGTGCTCCTGAGTCCTATTTGGTGGGTGACACAGAGGGGTAGACACCAGACAGACTTGCCCTCGGGACCACTGCCAGGGGCTCACCCACCTGTCTACTGCTGCCCAGAGTCACCCCCTTGGCCAGGGCACAGGGAAGCACCAGGGGGAGGGACTTAGCTCTGCAGGCCCCTGAAGTGGCCAGTTCTCCTGGGTACTTGGAGCCAGAGGTGTCACAGCTACCGCAGCAGTGCCAACCCTCCTCAGGCCTCTGCTCGCGTCCGGCCGAAGCACTGTGCGCGTATTAACTCTGGGAGCTGTTATTGTCTCTGTTTTCCGTGTAGGAAGACTGATGCACAGAGAAGTTACGTGTCTTGCCCAAGGACACACAGCTACTAGGTGTCAGACCCAGGATAAGTGCTGTGCTGCCTCAGAGATGGGACAGCTGCCTACCAGACACATGTCAGGGCTCAGAACCTGAACCCTAGGATTTTGTGCCAGGTCTAATGTGCTGTGTGACCCTTACGCAAGTGCCTCACTCTCTCTGGGCCTAAGTTTTCCTACTGAAGGGATTAGACTCAATCCTGAAGCCCCTTTGAATGTTGAGGTTTGGGGGTCTGTGACTATAAAGGTAGGGGGCAGAGGCTGAGATGCCCTTGTCTTGGAATCTAGGGCAGAGCCATCCTTGAGGGAGCTAGGGCGGGGTCTGGGCTGGACACGGGGTCTCTCTTTGTGAAGGCAGGGTCGAGGCCACTCAGCCCCCCGTGGCTGCCATCTGGCTTTGCTGCTGAGGCAGGGACGGTGGCCTCTCGTCGTTGCCACCAGTCAGCTCCGGCCTACGGGACAGGCCTGGAGACACAGGTGAGGGATGTGCGGGTGGGGGACAGACGGCTGCTGTGGGCCCCCCACCCCCACACCGGTGGGAGCTCACGTAAGCTCACCCACACCCGGCAGCAGAGCACGGAAAGCAGAGGCCTCATGCTGAGTTCTAGTCCTTTCTGTGCAATGCCAGGAAAATCAATGTCTGTCTCTCTCTCTCTCTCTCTGCCTCCGTTTCCTTACCTGTAAAAGCAGGCCCCAGCTCCCAAGCTCAGAGCATCATTGGAGACTGTCTGCACACCCACGGTCTTACCAGCTATTGACAGGGAGGGAGGAAGGCAGAAGCTGTTTCCCCAGGTGGGGGCCGCCTTCACCCCCTCGACAGGCCTCTGCACTGCTAGGCTGGGAAGAGGACTCCGTGAGGAGAAGGAAGAGGCCTCCCCCGCCTCCGCCTGCGCAGGCGGGCCCCCGCGGCCCCCTGCGGCCCAGGCACCCGCTCCAGCCTGCCTCCCTGCCGGGGCCGGGTTCCGAGTCGGGCCCGCGAGCCGCCCAGGGCGGGGGGAGCAGAGGCAGATCTAGAAACAGGGACTCCCTCGAGCGGCCCGTGACCCGGCAGCCTCCTGGGGGCAGGGGTGGGGGGGTGTCAGGCTGTGACTGACTGTCCCCATTGCTGTCCCCCAGGCACCTCAGACCTGAACCCTTTCTCCGACCCCCGCCAGTTCGACCGCTCCTTCCCGGCGCTGCAGACCTTCACCGAGAGCCGCTTCCCCGACCCCAGGATGCACTACTCGGGGGCCATGTCGGCCGCCTTCCCCTACAGCGCCACCCCCTCGGGCAGCCTCAGCGTGGCCAGCGTGCCGGCCACCAGCCGCTTCCACCACACCTACCTCCCGCCGCCCTACCCGGGGGCCCCGCAGAACCAGAGCGGGCCCTTCCAGGCCAGCCCGTCCCCCTACCACCTCTACTACGGCGCGTCCTCCGGCTCCTACCAGTTCTCCATGGTGGCCGGCAGCAGCGGCGGGGGCGACCGCTCCCCGACCCGCATGCTGGCCTCCTGCACCAGCAGCGCCTCCGTCGCCGCCGGCAACCTCATGAACCCCAGCCTGGGCGGCCAGAGCGACAGCGTGGAGGCGGACGGCAGCCACAGCAACTCCCCCACCGCCCTGAGCACGCCGGGCCGTATGGACGAGGCCGTGTGGCGGCCCTACTGACCGCCTGGGGTCAAGGCCGACCGCTCCCAGCGGAGGAGGGGACCCCGCGGACCTTCCCAACAAATGGCTGGCCCGGCTCCGAGGCTCCGGACGGGGAATGAGACTTATGCCCCAGGCCGGTCACCGGCCCGGGGTCCGCGAGTCCTGAGCTCGGAGCTGGCGGGTGGCTCTGAAGAGCAGCCGGTCCGGCCGCGTCGTTGTACAGATAGGCAGGGACCTCCCTCAGGTCACTGCCCCCCAGCCCAGATCCTCATCATCTCACCCCACGTGGGGAAAATCTCCTGCCACCTCCCTAGGAATGACCTAGCTGTCCCCAGCTCTGCCAGGTGCTGTCACAGGGCCCGGGTCCCCTGGGGCAAAGGCCATCTCTGTTCCAGACAGAGGTGACATTTGCCCACATGGCTTGGCCTCTTACCCACGGGGCCCTGCAAAGACCTCCCCACCCCGCCCTCCTCAGAGACCCCCGCCCTCCACATCCATACAAACTGAGTCAGAATTGGAAGGCCTCCCCGCCCCCGAGAGGGTTTCTCCTCAGTGTAGATGGAGAGGGGACCCGTTCAGAGGCCCCAGGAAACCGCTGGCAGAGAGGAGATGAAGACACCCCCAAGCCAGCCCCGCACCCAGCTCTGCTGCTGCCCTCCGAGCCCCAACCGCTCAAAGCCGCCCCCCGCCACCCCACTGCCTGCGGGTCCCAGGCCCAGAGTAGACTAGCCAATGACAGCAGGTCCCCAAAGCCAGGACAGACACCTGCAGGCAGGTCCTCCGTGCACTTTACCAGCCCAAGGCGTTCACCCCCTGTTCTCTTGGTGAAGGGCCAGGGATCCCCCCTCCCCTCTAGGGGTCTCAAAATTGCCATTTTTGGGGAGAGCACAGGGACCAGAAAGGCCCTAGCAGAAGACACTGGGCTGAGAGGCCATGGGGCCGGAGTTCAGCGTCCTGTCCCACATGGGTCCAGCCAAGCTATGCGCGCCCCCGACCCCCAGCCTCGGGGGCAGGCCCGGCTAGAGCCTCTGACGGCTCTCCATCTTTAACTAGTCCGTGCTCCTAAAGCGGTCTTGAACAGAAACCAGTTTTTAAAGCTGATTTTAGAAAAAGAAGCATCAAATGTTTTCAAACCCGTTGTCTGTTACAGGCAAATCCCCGTCGTAGCGAACAGTCCCCGCTCCTCCAGCAAGTGTCCCGCCAGGGGCCCACGCTAGGGACCAGAGGGAAACCCGGGTGATGTGGAATTCACGTCTGTGGCCCTTACGCATGTGCCCGGGAGGAGGCGCAGGGGTGGAGAGCCGTGGCTGCGGGCCGGCCGAGCGGAAGAGCCGCGAAGGGCTCGGCTCAGTACCCCCTTGCTCGGGGCGAAGTAGCGCCCCTTTAGTTTGCACGCGGGGAAGCCTCGGGGTTCAGGCCGCTTAGCTCCTCATGTCTGAGTTTAATTCTGAAACGGAGTGAGTGGAAAAGGACAAAAACTCTTAGGGGCTAGACAGCGTGTGGTTTTTAGTTTCAGCCACATCCGCCGTGGATGTGACGATCTCCCCTCCTTAGTCGTCGTCTCTGTAAGAGCTCTCGGCCTGCCACACCGCCCCCAACCTGTCACAGCCGCGAGAGGATGCACACCGGATACCCCCTCCGGCGAGTTAGGAAGTCCTTCTGGTGATCTTACTCACACCTCTCCTGCTGCAGTTTCTCTCGTCCTGTCCTCACTGGAAACGGCAGTCTCCATCTCTTCACAGTAGCTGCGGGGGGTGTCCTGCTGACTCCCTACGCCCAGGGGGGCCTCTCCACCCCTTCTCAGGAAGCAGCTGCGAACCCATTACCCTTGGACCCTGTTCACCCCTGTTCTCTGTGGTTGCAGACTGGCCCCCCGGGCCCGCATGGGAGGCACCCTCGGGTTCCCAGCGCCCAGCACTTTGTAGCCGCACTCTGGATTACTAACCCTTCCTGATAGCCAAGCCCTACTAAGGGGCAGAGACAGGAAATAAATTGATCCCCCCCTTCCGCCCCCTGACTAAAAGTGACGACAGCCCTGCGGAGTCTGATGCTAAGGCCCATAGTGGGTACGGAGAACCTGGGCTGCTAAAAATGGGTCCTTATTTGCAAGGCTGCTTGAAAGTCGCGTTCGGCAAACACACTGATTGCGAAAGCACAAGGACACTGAGGGGTTTTGATACCATGTTACTGTAAGCCCGTTGGTGGCGGGTACAGATCCTTTGTGACATATTGTCATGTCGAGGTGTTAATTCCTGCCACACACCTGTCTTCAGTGAATCCGTCCCAGAGCTGGGAAGAGGGTGGGGAGGGGTGGAAACTGCTTTGCACTATAATTTGCTTGATGTGTTTGTTTTCAATGCACAACTTGCTTGTACAGTAAACTGTCTGTCTTCGGTACTATTTAACTGTAAAATGGAATTTTGACTGATTTGTTACAATAATATAACTCTGAGATGTGTTGAAGGGTCCCAATACCAGACTTCCAGGGCTGCGTGTATGGGGGCCGGGGGTGGGGGGACCTCCCACCACGGCCAAGGAGGAACAGGGCAGGGCCTGGCGACAAGAATAGGACTAAACCCTCTACCTCGGAGACACCGCCCCCTCCCCCCACCCCGGCCAGCACCTTGGCCTCCCTGTAGCCAGCCCCATTGGTAATGACCGCAGAGACCACCTTGGCAAGTGCAGCTGGTGAGGCCTTCTCCTGGTGTGGCTGGAACCCAGAGGGACATCAGGTCTTCGAGATGCCACCACGCCCCCCCCCACAAGTGGCCCGTGACTTTTCACAAGTAGAAGAAGCAGTGTACCCCACGTAGCTCTCGCTTCCCGGAGTGGGGCGGGGTCAGGGGCAAAGCAGCCTCCGTGAGAGTCCCGCTCTGGGACCTGTGTCTGCCGGGACGGGGGCAGCTTAGCGGCAGTCACAACTACAAAGCAGGCAGCTGCATCAGCTCCCCTGATTTGCAGATGGCGCGTTTAAGGTACAAAGAGGGTGTCATCTGGCTCCGCGTCTCCCCAGAGTCGTTTGTGGCTGATGATGGGGGCTGCGGTGTGCCTGCATGGGGGCCTGGCTTGGTCCCCCCAGCTAAAGGGCCCGGCCCGCTGTGCCTGCCCAGGTGGGACTTGTGGAGGGGAGTTCTCATAAAACCGGCCTTATTTTCTAATGGAAATACTTCAAAACTAATCCCAAGACTTTGCCCTGTTCCGTTAGGTTGGTCTGCCTGAAACCCAACACCCGACAGGAAGTTTCCGTTTCCTCGGCCTAAACCCTTGATCCCAGCCCCGCACCCCGCCCCTGCAGCACCCCCTGGGCTCCAGGGGATGGCAGGTCGTCCCCCAGCGGCCCCGGCCACAGCTTCAGAATTTCTCTGTGAACATGCTCCCGGCGGTGTCTGCCCGGGGTGAGCAGGGCCGGCCCTGAAGCAGCGTCTACAGGCCAACACTCTCTGGGGAATGATGGAGATTATGAGGGGACCACACAGTTCAAGCCCGTCTCCTCCCGGCCACACTGGCGCCACGGCTGGTGGGAGAGGAGCTGTGGCCTCCGGAGCCCCTGACGCAAAGCTCCACCGCTTCACCCAGAAGGCACAGACCGGTGCACCCAGGCGGAAAACTGAGGAAGAAAGAGGTCCTGGACTTAACCCCGGGTCCCAGGGTTTGAGGGCTGTGGGGGAAGCACTGCAGTAACCACAGTGGCCTGCAGGTGGCAGCAGATGGGGCTCACGGACAGTCCCCTCAGGGTAGCTCTTCCAAGGGGCTTCCTAACCTTGGAAGGTTTATCTTCAGAAGGGCCTGGGAAATGTCTTCGTTGGAAGAAGGATTTGCTTTCCCCCTTTAGCTGTGTGGCAGTGGAAGCCCCCTGTCCCTCTCTGAGCGTCCTTTTTTATTCAGAGAGTACCTGAGCACACACCGTGTCGAGTGCACAGTAGAATCACAGGTCCCATGACCCCTAAAGGCCCTGCTTTGGGACAGGGGTTTACGCAGCTTGAAGGAAAGGTCGACAGACCTAGTTCAGCAAACCCAGCGTCCTGGAGCCCGGATCAGGCGCCCCCACCTCCCCTGAGGCACCATCAGGAGCTTAGAACGTGAAGCGGCCTGTCCAGTTCCAGGAGGCCATTTTGTCCCGGAGTCTGGGAGCCCCTTGGCCTCCAGAATTCTGTTTTAGAGGCTCCAAGAGTCGCTCTGGCCTGGGCGGTGCCTACAGTCTCACCAGCCCCCCGGCCGACCCACAGTCTGCAGCGGGCCTGGCGATAGGCCTCGAGAAGGCCTCCGAGGTGGCCTCCTGGGCCCAGGGCTGTGCTTGGCGCCTCCTGAGGGGTGACGTGGCCCCCAGACGGAGCACCGCCCACCTCAGAGCAGTCCTGCAACGGGCTTCTGGCCATGGGGACGGCTTTGGCCTTTATTCTGAGAGAAGGACGGCCTGTCATGGTTTTACGGGGCCCGAGGCGGTGACATGTGCCCGGGGTCTGAGGAGACAGCTGTGGGGCCATCACGGGTGTTCTGGGGACGGGCGGGGCTGGACGCAGACTCTATGAACACAGGCACCCATGTGCCCCCAGCGTGGCCCAGGAGGCGGCTCCCAGCCACACCAGACACCCACCCGCTCTGCCGTGTGCCCAGGGAATGGCACCTCAGTGGGCTGGCTCCTCTGGGGGCCGTAAATGAAATGAGCTGCCAGACAAACAGAGGCGGGGGCGGCCAGAGCGAAAGAATGAACTGTTCCCTGTGGAAACCCAGAGTGCCCCCCACTCCTCCCTGCGGGGGGGAGGGGCCGCATCCCCCAACATCCGCACACAGACCTGTGTGGTCCGGCGGCTGCGGGAGCCTGGGGGGCCGGATTCCGGGCTCCCTATTTTTACTTTTGCAGCTAAACTCGTGCAGTTTTATGTATTTATATTCACCCGCAGAGAAAGGCCGGCCTGGAGAAAGCCTTCAGGCGAAGGGGAGTGGGACGGCCCTCGAGCCAGCTTTCTGGAACCACCCTTCCTTCGTGCCCACGTGCAGCCTCGTTGGCGTCCTAAGGGGTGGCAGCTGTCTGGGCCACACGCACCCCCTACTCTGTGCTCTCGGCCTGACGTCGGCGAGGACTTGGCCAGAGTTCGTTCTCTCGTTCACCAAACGTAGACCCGCGTCCCGACGCACCCAGCTGCCAGACAGCAAGAAGAAAAGGCAAAGTCCCGGCCATGCCCTTAAGGAGTGCCTAAGGCTGACAGACAGGAAAACAGGTGTGCTGGCCCGCGGGGTACATGGTGTGGAGGAGGCAAGACGGAAGGATCCGGAAATTCACCTGGCAGAGAAGCAGCAGATGGGCCTTCTACGCAGAGGGCACCTCACGTGCGCAGGCCTGAAGGACAGGGCCGCGGGGGGCGGGGAAGGTGGAGTAACAGCGACAGGATGGCGAGACCAGAGGGCCCGGGCCACAGGGGCTGGAGGTCAATCCCAGGGACTCGGATTTGGTTCCGCCGCCCTGGGGAGCCAAGCCAAGGCATGGCCGTGCATTCCAGCGGGTGTGTGGTGGAGGGGACATCGCCATGATGCCCCGGCATGTGGGCTGCCTCCACGGACAAAGACCTGTTCACAGCCTACTGCAACCGTCCAGGCAAAGGACAGGCTGGCGCAAAATGGTGGGAGGCGGGGCTCCACATTCCTAAGGCGTCTTTAGCGCTAAGGTCGCAGGGGGGACACCCATGCCCTCAACCTCGGCTTTTTCTCGGCTTCCCGGGGTTCGTAGCATCTGATGGAGCCACCGGAGACAAGGTTGCAATAACAGTTCACGATAATTTTTGTTATTGCCGACTGTGCGTTCACAAGAGCCCAGCCCCCAACCTGACCCGCCCCCCACAGGTTTTTAGGGAAGCCTGTGTCCTCCTGCCTCACGACCGCCTCCTCACCACCACAGCCAAGGCCACACGTAGCCTCTCAGACGCATGGGTTCAGGGTTCAAAGTCTGGCTCAGCCACCCCACTCGCCTCCATGGCCCAGAGGTATAATAGTTATAAGACCCTGAGTTTGAGGCTCCCAAGTTCTGTGTATTAAATGTTTAAATCAGGGGCACCTGAGCGGCTCAGTCAGTTGAGCGTCCGACTCCGGCTCAGGCCGTGATCTCATGATTTGTGGGTTCGAGCCCGGAGTCAGATTCTGTGGCGGCAGCTCAGCCGTTTTTAACCCAGCTCGTTGAGGTGTGTACTATCACTACCCCGTTTTACAGATGAGAAAACTGAGGACCAAGAACAGAATTCCCTCCTAATCCTAATGAGGGCAGGGCAATACCTGTAAAGACTGTTTTCCATCCGCCGAAGGTGTGGGAGAGTCAAAGTAAGAACCGACTTTAGGGAAAAGGTGTTTTTTCTTGCACACCTGAGTTCGAACCCCAGGACCCATGCTTGCAGAAAGACTGACCCTCGGGGCCCGTGAGGGCTCAGTTGGTTAAACTTCCGACTCTTGATCTCGGCTCAGATCATGATCTCACGGTCTGGTTCGTGAGATCGAGCCCCGAGTCGGGCTCTGCGCTGACAGCAAAGCCTGCTCGGGATTCTCTCTCTCTCCCTCTGCCCTTCCCAGCCTCCCCTCCAACAGACGCACGCTGTCTCTCAAAATAAATAAATAAACTATTTAAAAAAAGAGAAGAAAAGACTGGTCATCAAAGGGAAAATGAAATCATTTTCTAATTTTTTGTCTTTTTTTTAAAAAAGCAGAAGCAGGACGACCCAGGCTTGGTGGCCCTTTCTCTGCTCCCGAGGGGGACGCGTCTGCCTGGCCGAGCTGTGGTTCTGACATCCCCGAAGCAGGAACTCAAAAGACAGAAATCCCTGTCTCTGTGCCCTCTGCTGACCCCCGGCCCATTCTTCCCCTTCCGAGAGGACGCCCCGAGAATGAGGCCTCCCTGGAGGTGGGCCCCAGGCCACTTCTTGGCGGGGCTCGCTCACCCTGGATTTGCACACGGGGAGTCGGGGGGCGGGGAGTATCCGCCGAGATGGCAGTCTCGCCTGCCTCAAATGAATCCTGTTCCTTTTTCCGTGAAAACAACTCAGCCCTAAATCACCGACGCCTGAAATTAGAAAAATACGAGGCCCACATTATCATAAAACTATTTGAACGTGGTGGGGCCCTCTTGGTGGCAGGAGGGGTGGCCAAGAGCTCCGCGGCGGCCCCTTCCAATTAAAGCCCTGGGAAATGCTCAGAGGGACGAGAAATTTGGTTTTCATTAGCAGCCAGTGTGAGGAGTTCTGTCGCTCTGAATGGACCTTTGATTCTGGCTGGCGGTGGAATCTTTCCAGGGCCGGTGAGTTTTGTTTTGTTTTGGTTTTTTTTTCGTAGAAAATGGGCCAGGCCTTCCTAGCTTATATCTCCCTGGACTACGCGGGAATTGGGAAACACCCCAACCTCTTGACTTCTAAAGTCAACAGCTGGGGCCCGCATGAGGGGCACCCCAGACCGTTCGGCTTTATTGACTCTGAGGTTTTATTAAAAATGTTATGTTTCCTTGAGGTCCGTGCCAGACCCAACAAGAAGACAGGCCGGCGAGGGGCTGGCACAGGCCAAAGGGATTTTCAGCACCTGGAAGACAGCCTACCTTGACCTGCCTGCTCCTGCCCCGGGACCTCCAGATGTGGCCTCCCCTTTAGAATCTCCACAGAAAACCCCAGATTCTTCCCTTCTGTCTCCTTCAAGTGAAAGAACTTTGACCTGCTCTTCTATTCATTCGCGCTGCTTCCGCACCTATTAGGGTGTGAGGCGGCTGGGAACGAGTCAGAGTCCCAGCCCCTGCGGCCGATGCCCGAAGTGGGAGAGAAAGGCCACAGACAAATATACTATACGATTTCAGGGGCGCCTGGGGGGCTCAGTCAGTTGAGCGTCCGACTGATCTCTCGGTTTTCCAGTTCGAGCCCCGCATCGGGCTCTGTGCTGACAGCTCGGAGCCTGGAGCCTGCTTTGGATTCTGTGTCTCCCTCTCTCTCCACCCCTCTGCTCACACTCTGTCTCTCTCTCTCTCAAAAATAAATACACATTAAAAAAATTTTTTTGCATGATTTCAGAGAGTAATAAGGGCTATAAAAAATAGGAGAATGAGTTGGAGGAAGACGGGGAGCCGGGAGGCCACAGTCGGTCAGGGAGGGTCAGGAGGCGACCGCACAGGACGGTGAGCTCGGTCGGGGACAGCCGGCTCTCAGCTGCTGTGCTGCAGGCGGGACCGGCGGGGCGGCGCAGGCGCCTGGGATTCCGGAGGCAGCTGCTGAGTTAGCGAGGGCTTTCTTCAGGACGTCCGGCCACGGAGAGGAGCCGGAGCGGTTTCCCTTACACGGCAGGGACGCAGAGCAGATTCCTGGCCCGGCCCAAGGGCCATGTTAGTGCTGTGTTCCCCGACATACCGCTGCCGGGGACGTTCTGGAAGCAGATCCAGAGGTAGGGATGTGTGTGCAGAAGCGGAATGAGGGAAGGGAGACAGAGCAGGGGAAGCGAGCCGATCCACGATGGCTTCGGGCTGGAGACTGGCCTCACTCCGGTCTCACAGGGGCCCCTGGGGCATGAAGTGCACCACCGAGGTGCCCCGTCTGCACCGAGAGCCAGCCTTTCGTCCGTCCACGTGAGTCTGCTAGACCACGGCCGGCCCCCAGGAGAGACGCAACCTCCCTGGTAAGATCCCTACTGTTGGGCGGAGAGCAGTTCTCCAGAGCAAGGGGCAGATGTGCCGTGAGCAGCCAACACTCATGCGATGTCAACACAATGGACCTCCATGATGGAATGTCAAGATTATCACGGACATGGTGGTGGAAGCTTCTGGAAAGTTACCCATCCCCTTCATGGGCCAGTGCCTCCCTGCCCTGCTGCTGTGAATCTTGGGAGCTGGGAGTGGCAAGAATATATGTGCCAGAGGGTAGAAGAAACCCCTCTGAGGGTTCGAGGGTTCACGTGTCGATGAAGGTGTCAAGAAGCCAGGGGGCCCGAGGCAGGCCAGGGCATCACCAGAACATGTCCCCGACCTAATCCCCGAAACCTGGGGACATTACCGTCTTTGGGAAATGGGTCTTCACTGACATAATTAAGGGTCTCGAGATGAGGATATAATCTCGGGTTATCCGAGCAGGTCCTAAATCCGATGACGAATGTCCTTAGAAGAGACGCACGGAGAAGAGGAGGAAGCGTTGTGACCACAGAGGCAGAGATGGGAGTAAAGACACCACAGGCCAGCGAATTCCTGGAGCCGCCAGGGGCCAGAGAAAGCGAAGAATGCGTTCTCCCCTGGCGCCTTCGGAGGAAGCACAGCCCTGCTTGATTTCAGGCGTCTGACCTCGAACTTGGAGGGAATCTGTTGTTTAAAGCCGCCCTCCTGGGCCTCCTCGAATCTGGAAGCAGCATATCCCACACTTGCCGGTACTGCTCCGGTCTATTTATTCGTGATCAGAAAGCCAGCAGGTGTTTATTATTGTGTTAAAATACACGTAACATAAAATTTACCATCTTACTCGTTTGAGGCATACATTTATGCCATCTTGAGTGGCATTAAATATATCCACGTTGTCTTGTGACCATCGCCACCATTCATCTCCAGAACCCTCCATCTTGTCAAAATGAAACTCTAGGGGCATCCGGATGGCTCTGTCGGTTAAGCGGCCGACTGCGGCTCAAGTCATGATCTCCCCGTCTGTGAGTTCGAGCCCTGCATCGAGCTCTGTGCTGACAGCTCAAGCCTGGAGCCTGCTTCGGATTCTGCGTGTGTCTCTGTCTGCCCCTCCCCTACTCATGCTGTGTCTCTGTCTCTCTCAAAATAAACACTAAAAAAATGAAACTCTATCCCAATTAAATGATAACCTGCTAAACTCCTGGCCACCATCATTCCACTTTCTGTCTCTATGACTACTCGAAGTATCTCATCTAAGATAGTACATGCGCTTTTGTGACTGGCTGATTTCACTTAGCATAATGTCCTCAAGTTTCATCCATGTTGTGGCGTACGACAAGATTCTCTTCTTTTTGAGGGTAAACACTATTCCGCTATGTGGATACAGCACACTTTGCTTATTCATTCATCCATTCGCGGTCACTTGGGTTGCTTCCGTGTTTTAGCTATTGTCAACAACTCTGCTATGAGCATGAGTGTACGAATATCTCTTCAAACCCCACGTTTCATTCTTTGCGGGACACACCCAGAAGTGAAATTGCTGGATTATATGGTAGCTCGCTCTACCTATCAGTTTTTAAGGAGCCGCCATACTGTTTTCCATGATGGCTGCACAATTTTGCACTCCCACTAACAGTGTATGAGGGTTCCAATGTGTCCACATCCTCACTGACATTTTTATCTAAAGCTGTCAGTTTGTAGACAGAGAGAGAGAACTTCGCTGAGGTCCAAGCCGCGATGTCTTGCTCTTCAAGCCACATGATCCGGAAGACTCCACAGAGCTAGATAGAGGTATTGGGCAGAGTCACTGGCAACCCCCCGTAGCAGCGTGCTGGTGCAGGCTCCTAGGGCTTTCGGCAGCAGAAAATTACTCTCCTTCTGCAAAACATTTGAAAAACATTTGAAAAATGATCCAGTAGGATCCTAAGAGAGACCAAGCACCTGCAACACCAAGCAACTCCACTACCTGAGTTTCCATTGTGAGCCAGGTATAATCAGATCCACTGAGGCAGAGTAGTAGGAGGATTGAGCAGCAACCCGGCATGGACTGGAAATGGTGTATACCATCTGGAACTGGGCCCGGGCATATCCAGGGGGTCCAAGCGGGTGAGGGGGTGCGTCAGACATCTCCTCCACCCACGTCGCCTGCTTCTGTCACATCTGTACCTACCCCTCAACACCTGTGCCGCACACAGTTGTGCCCTCGTGGTCACAGCTCCCCACAGTCAACTGGCAGAGGAGTAAAGGACTCAGGTTTGGTTCACGGGCTGGCACACGGGACCGAAAGCGGGAGATCTGGTCAACCCCTTCACGGGGAGGAAGAAGTGCTCCGAGTCAGCGCTGACTCCCAGGCTCAGGTGCGGGCTGTTAGAAGCACAGCCGCCCAGGAGGCGCTCTCAGAAATGGAGTGTCCGCTACAGCCTTTTCCCAGTCACGCCCTTGGCATTGGCTGGTGTGGTGGGTTGCATAGCCTCCCCTCCAAAATTCACGTCCTTCCTGGAACCTCAGAATGTGACCTCGTTGGGAAATGCGATCACAGCAGACGTAGTTAGTTCAGACTAAGTCATCTCGGTGAAGTAAGGTGGGCTTTGAATCCAATGTGACCGATATCCTTAGAAGAGGAGAGACCCAGAGACAGGGCCACAGGGAGGCCATGCGAAAAAGAAGGCAGAGACTGGAATGATGTGTCTACAAGTCGAGGGACACCAGGGATTGCCAGCCACCCCCAGAAGCCAGGAGAGGGGCAAGGAACAGACTTCTCCTCGGAGCCTCCGGAAGGACCAGCTCTATGGACACTGTAATCTTGGACTTCCAGTCTTCAAACTGTGAGAGAATACGTTTCTGTTATTTTATGCCACCCCGTGTGTGGCATTTTGTTACGATAGTCCTGGGAAATGAATACAGCTGGGACCGTGTGGGTGATGGGAAGACAGGCTGCTCGTGGAGCCACGTGGCTTGGACGGGGAGGCCAGAGGCCCGCCCCACCAGCTTCTGGCCAGAGAGGCTTGGAAGGATGCTTATGTTCCAAAAGCGAAAGGAGAAAGGGGAAAACCACACACTGCCACCAGCTTTCGGGAGAGGTGAGGACAGCCCCCCCCCACCCGACGGGCACTTCGGTCCAGGCCGTGGACAGAAGTGCCATTAGTCCGGGCTGGAAGACGTATCCAAGTGCTCTTGATTGCTTTTGGAACTGCATGTGGCCAGATGGGAACAGGGCCGGGCCCGGTGGCTGGACCAGCGTCCAGTTAGGGGGAGAGGAGGAGACGCCGGGTACTAACTAGGTGAGCAAGTGAGGGAGGTCACTCCCCTTTGCTCCCAGAGACCCCTTGTTCATAGACGTGGGTCCTTTTTCATCGGAGAAGCAGAGGAGGGGAAACCGAGGGGGGTCTCGCCAAGTTGGGTAGGAGACCAGTGTCACGTCACCTCAGTCCCGGCATCTTTTAGTGAACACGGCATGTCCCCTGGCCAGAAGGAATCCTCAGGGAGCAAGAATTCAATAGAAACATGGGTGCCCAGGTGGCTCAGTCGGTTGAGCATCCGACTTCAGCTCAGGTCATGATCTCATGGTTCACGGGTTCAAGCCCTGCATCGGGCTCTGTGCTGACAGCTCAGAACCTGGAGCCTGCTTCAGATTATGTGTCTCCCTCTCTCTCTGCCCCTCCCCCGCTCGAGCTCTGCCTCTCTCTCTCTCTCTCTCTCTCTCTCTCTCAAAAATAAATAAAACCTTAAAAAAAAGAATTCACTAGAAACAGCATCTCCCAAACTCACTCAGGCAAGTACCGCCTTCCCACTTTTTGCCATTTCTGGCATGTATCAGCCACACTAGTGTTTTACTGGACATCTTTCTTTAAAATGTTGCCTTTTTCCAGTCTCTTCAACATATGGTGCTGGGACAGCTGGAGAAACTGAGGCTCGACTCCTACCTCACACCCTACGCAAACGTCAACTCAAAACATGTAAATACCAAAGCGCTAAAACTCTCAGAAGAACACGTAGAGGTTAAATTTTCAGGATCCTGAATTTGGCAATGAATTCTTAGATATGACACCAAAGCACAAACAACACAAAAAAAAAAAAGTAGATTAAACTGGACTTCATCAAAATAAAAAAAAAAAGTCGTGCACCCAAAGACACCGCTGACGGGGTCAAGAGGCGATCCGCAGAACAGGAGAAAACATTTGCAAACTGTATATCCGATAACGGATTACTATCCAGACTATAGAGCAAACTCCTAAAACTCAACAACGAAAAGAAATTCAGTTCAAAAGTCAACAAAAATCAACAGTGAAGGGACTGCAACACGCACTTCTCCGAAGGTGACATCCACGTGGTCAGCAAGCACACAGAGACGCTCGCCATCACCAGTCGTTAGGGAAACGCAAACCCCACGTGCAATGAGACGCCGCCTCGCGTCCACTGGAACGCCTAGATTAAAGGGGGAAAAAACACGAGGAAATAGCAGGCGTGGGCAAGGATGTGAAGGAATCACAGGCTTCGAACATTGCTGGTGGGACCACAAAGTAGGGCAGCCGCTTTGGGGAAGCGTCCGCCAGTTCCTCAAAAAGTTATACACAGAGTTACCACACAACCCAGCAATTCTGATCCCAGATACACACCCAAAAGAACTGAAAATAGGTGTTCGAACAGGTGCTTGTACACGAATATTCACAGTGGCACTCTTCGCAAGAGCCACAGGTGGAAACAACCCACTTGTCCGTCGGCAGATGAATGGGGAAACCAAATGAGGTCCATCCACACGACGGAATGTTATCACTCGGCCACGAAAAGGAGTAGAATCCCGAGGCAGGCCGCAACATAGACGAGCCTCAAAAACGTTATGCGAGCGGAACAAAAGACCGCGTGTTGTATGATTCCATGTCTAGGAAATGTCCAGAAGAGGGAACTCCATTGAGACAGAGAGTAGCTGAGAGGTTGCCGGGGGCTGGGGACTGGGGGGGGGGGGTGCACGGTGAGGGCTAAAAGGTACAACGTCTCTTCGGGGACGGCGAATAGGCCCTGCGGCGGGGGTGGTGGTAACGGTCGCAGGGACCTCAGGACTCTACTAAAAACCATCGAATCGTACACTTGACAAAAGGGTTAATTGTACGGCATGTGAATCACACCTTTTTAAAAGAAAATAGGGGCGCCTGGGCAGCTCAGTCCATTGGGCGGCCGATGTCAGCTCGGGTCATGATCTCAGCTCGTGAGTTCAAGCCCCGCTCTGTGCCGACGGCTCCGAGACTGGAACCTGCTTCAGATTCTGTGTCTTTCTGTCTCTCTCCCCATCCCCTGTTCACACTCTGTCTGTCTCTCAAAACTAAATAAACATTAAAAAATGTTAATTATTATTAAAAAATAATAAAAAATAAGAAAGAAAAGAAAAGAAAATAGTCTTCAAGTCTGAACCGCACTGGGGAGCAGCCGGCACGACGGAGGCTGCTGCTCTTCAGGATCACAGCGCGAACCTCCCGGGATTGGTGGGCAGACTCGTGAGCTAATGCCGTGAGTCGCAAAGTTTACGGCTCAGCAGAATCTTCTGGAGAACTTGTCAAAAATACAAACTGCTGGCCACATCCTCAGCGTTTCGGATTCAGCGGGAGCCCGAGAATTTGCATTTCAAGCAAGTTCCCCAGTGACGCTGACACCCCTGACCCGCGGGGACCACACTTTGAGAAGCGCTGAATTAATTCACGCGAAGCGCTCCGTGTCCGGCCCCAGAGCAAGGACTCCACGGGAGCACATTTCAGTTATTCCCACAACTACCCCTGGGAGGTTTGCGGGACCAGGGTTAGGGTCTTGGTTTTCCAGTTGGGGAAACAGAGGCCCAGGGAAGTCAGTAACTACCTGGGTCATGAGGACGGGACTGACAAGGCCAGGGATTCTGGTCCAGGCCGCAGGCTCTACGCCAGCTGGGAGCAGGCACGCTTCCTTCAGAATCACCCCCAGCAGCCCCCGAGGCAGGCGCCAGGTCAAGTCCAGACACCCGGTGCTCTGGCCTTCTCCCTCCGTCCTCAGTGAACTGACGGCGGTCTCCCTGCCCCGTCTGGGGATTCTCTCTAAACCCGCTGGTCTGGATCCACTGCCTGGTGGACGCGGTTCCTGCCACCCCGCTCCCCCGGCCCCCAGGCCCTCCCTCGGCCTGGTCCCCTCTGCCATTTCCTGCCCTGCCCGGGCCCAGGCCTTGGCTCCAGCAGGCAGGGGTGAGGGAGGGCAGCCCAGGCGGTCCCGCCGGCTGCACGAGTCCTGTCCTCACCCTGGGAGCTTGCGCAAGGCCATTTGGCAGGTCCGCTCAGGCGCTCCCGTGGAGTCGGCAGAGAAGCGGCTTCCTGGAGGGCCGTGAGCTGGGCGGGCTTCAGAACGAAGTCTCTCCAGCGCTGGTCTGTCATCTGCTCATTCATCCGAGTATTTCCTGGGACTTGCTCCACGGCAGGGGCGTGCCGGACCTTGAGGGAACACGAGGATTATTAAAACCCGGTTGCAGAAGGTCACAGCCGGGTCGAGAACACGACGCTGACCCCGGAACAGTCATCGCAGGGGCGTGTCCGAGGCGCGATCCCACAGAGAGCCCTTTGAGCAATCCCCAGAGACGTCCAGAAGCAGCCTGGTGTCAAAGCCGAGATCGCCCGCAGCCTCCCAGTCCTCTCTTTCCAGCGAGCTCAGGCCCAGAGGTGGTAACAGCCGGCTGACCCCGCAGAAGTGGGCAGACGCCACCCACCGGGCGGCCGGAGGCCCCGAGAGATCGCTGGCCGCGAGGAAACGCGGCCACGTCTTTATAGGGCTCAGTCACCAAGACAAGCCGCTTCTCAAAGGAAGCGGGGCAAACGGGCAGTAACGTACCACGTTTCGGCGATTCTAGGAGGCACCGTTTTCCCCGTTGTGATATCTCCGAAAATTGGGACGTGTCTTACAATAGCTGTTGGCCGGGGGCCCTCTGGACGGAGCTCTCATGGCCTGCTCAAGCCAAGCAGTACTGTGGTATGGGTTTCCGTGGCTTGGAAGGAAATCCCGGAGACGATGCAGGAGGATTCTTCTCGCCTCTCGGAACCAGATGGCTGTGGGTGCGGGCGGGGGAGGTGGCTCAGCCAGGCGTCGTGGGAGTCCGAGCTGGGGAGCACGGAGCGCCGCCAAGCCGGCGTCGGACCCGCGCCAGTGGCTCTGTGCACCTATGGATTCTTTGAGAAACGCTGCTTCGGGATCCTTCCCTGGTCGGCGAGGGGTCGGGGAGAGCACAGAGTTAGTGGGAGTGCGGGAAAGCTCGCCTAAACCTGGCTCACTGGCTCCTGAGGAGGGAAGAAAAGGCCTGAGCCGCAGCCTTTGCCAGGTTCCCTGGTGTAAATATTCCCGCGAGGGCTGGTTTTGAACTTTAGAAGCTGGTCTGCGAAATTCCGAAATACTCACCAGTCGTCCACCGCCGATCACAGACGCCGACTCACAGGGGTCAAAACTCATCAGATACCCGATGATCTGTGCACTTCGTGATCTGTAAGCTTGGGCTGAAAAAAACGTGTTTTGAATCAGAAAAAGAGAGAGGTCCCCAACACGTGCTGACACAGAGGTCAATACTGTCCGAAAAACCCCAGGCATTGGTCACTCGGACTCGGAGTCAGATTTTGCATGTGAAGAAGTTTCTTTACGTATAAATTTTTTTTTAATTTTTTTAACGTTTATTTATTTTTGAGAGACATAGTGACAGAGCATGAGCAGGGGAGGGGCACAGAGAGAGAGGGAGACACAGAATCTGAAGCAGGCTCCAGGCTCTGAGCTGTCAGCACAGAGCCTGACGCGGGGCTTGAACTCACAGACTGTGAGATCATGACCTGAGCCAAAGTCGGCTGCTTAACCAACTGAGCCACCCAGGCGCCCCTCTTTACGTATAAATTTAATTTCATCTTGAATAAATTTCTTTTCATTTAAATGCTCGTTTTACGTAGGTCCAAGAACAGTACATACGTGTAACGCACCCACGTCTAAAGGAGCTCTTTTATTAAGTGTGAGAAAAAAATTCTAAGTGACAAGAAAGTATTGTCTCAGTCTAACTGACAGCATTTTCATTTCCTACGGCATACGGCAGCGTGGTGTGTCTGTGTCCGGGGTGTTGTCGATTTGTTGAAATAGATGCATTTTTTTTTTTTCAGCTGTACAGCTGTTCTCAACGCTGGACAACATCTCAACCACAGGGATTAAGAGATGGGGTCTAAGTCTGGATTTGCTGCTGTGTGACCATGGGGAAGTCAGTTATCCTCTCTGAACCTCGTTCCCTAATTCTAAGCCAGGGATAATAATGCTACCCACCTCCTACAACTGTGTGGAGTTTAGCGCGGTGACTTAGGGAGGCAGGCTAAGTAAGAGCTGAGTCCCAGGCTGCCTGCAGTCATTACCTAGACTCTCTGAGCCCCAGTCCGTCAAGTGAGCCCAGCCCTAGGTTTGCTGGGAAGATCCGATGAGCTAACACGGGTACACAGCCTCTGCAAACCGAACCGTGCTCTGCCCACAAAAAAAGACTGTTAAGAGGGGCGCCTGGGTGGCTCAGTCGTTTGAGCGTCGGACCTCAGCTCAGGTCATGATCTCGCAGTCTGCGAGTTCGAGCCCCGCGTCAGGCTCTGTGCTGACAGCTCAGACCTGGAGCCTGCTTCAGATTCTGTGTCTCCCTCTCTCTCTGCCTCCCCCCAACTTGCTCTCTCTCTCTCTCAAAAATAAACAGTAAAAAAAAATTTTTTTAAAGATTGTTAAGAACGGTCTAAAG
Organism: Paguma larvata; assembly: GCA_030068075.1. Taxonomy (NCBI): domain Eukaryota; kingdom Metazoa; phylum Chordata; class Mammalia; order Carnivora; family Viverridae; genus Paguma; species Paguma larvata. The sequence goes on along the minus strand of CM057833.1, from coordinate 18,106,327 downwards.
AACGGTGTAAAGACTTGGAAGCACATCAGGGCGACGAAACCACGACGGGACGCATCGCCCAAGGAAAAGAGCAAAAAAGGGAACCACGACGAGCCTGCCTGAAGGCTCCCAGCCCACTTCCACACATGGAGACATCTGTCAGTCTGTGGTTAGACCCGCCGTCCCAGCCTGGCCGCGTGGTCATCTCGGAATGGAGAAGTGGCCATGGGAACGGCCTCCTCGTCTGTGGGGGGCTGACGTAGCGGCACGGACAGAGGGTGGGGGACCGGGCGCCAGAAAGTGAACCGAAAACGTTCCCAGTGAGGCAGCCCCGCCCCGCTGCCCAGCTGCGCCGTGACCAGACCGCGTGGCCCGTGGACAAGGAACATGGCCTTCTGAGCCCGAAGAGGCTGAGTTCAAACCCCCGCTCTGCGAAGACTCTCCAGCTGGGAAACGGGGATCCATCGTAGGTACTTTCAGGGTTGCTGGGAGGGTTAAGTTGGAACACGTACGCAAAGCCGGGGCCGGGCGCACTGCGGGCGCCTCGGAGCAGGTCTCGGCAGCATGGCGCCGCACGAGCCCGTCAGTCCCATGCGCCCGATCAATCAGGGGGGACAAACAGGGAAATCCACGTCTACCGTGATGTGGTTAGTGCCGAATGGAAAAGAAATACGAAGGGCTATAGAAGGGCACGAGGTGTGCCCGAAGCTTCCTGGAAGAGCTGAATCCCAGGAGATGGGCAAAGTCAGCCAAGCAGGGGAGGGTGGGGAGGGTATTCCTGGCAGATAGGCTAGTGTGGGCAAAGCCGGGAGGCAGGAGGCTGCCAAGTGTCCCACACAGAGGCTTCGTGCTGCAAAGACAGATCCCTCAGCTTAGGCGGGGAGTCACAGGGACACCAACATCTCTTCCTTACTCTGAGCCAACACTCCTACTCAGCTGGCAATGAAATGGGCTGTCGCTCCCACCTCCAGAGTTAGGGAGTGAGCTCCCCAGCACCCGAAGCATGGAAGTACAAGGAGTCACCGGGCCAGTCCCGGGACTCTGAACTCAAATGCATTCCTCCCTGTGTCGCAGGGGCTGACGTCTGTGGGCTGTGCGCCCCGGCTCCCTGGCCAGTGGGTTTCCAGCTGGGGTCTGGGCAGGTGAGGCATAGTCTGGGGAGATAGGAGGGGGGGTGAAGAGAGGCGCTGGAAGAGTTCTCCTGCAGTGAGCTCGCCAGCAGCAGCTGCACCTCCACCGTGTTCCAGCTCCCACCCGACCCGGTTCCGGCTGGCACCAGGCAGCCCGGGGCTCCGGGCTCCGCTCACCCCTCACCTGCCCTCATCCCTCCGTCCCCTGGGCGGGGGGCAGTTTCCCACACCGGCCAATCTCTGGGTTGACTCATCACCCCCTCTCTGGCTCTCAGCTCTTCCATCACCTGGTAACTCGCTCCCTATACTAAGTCTCTCTGTCTGAAAGACCTAGACAGCTTCTATTTCCTGGATGGACCCTGAACGACAAGACCCTCCTGCAGTCCTGTGACAAGTCACAGATAGGAGGCTGATCCAGAAGGTCCTCGGAGACTCTCTCACCCAGCATCCATGGGCCACGGGCAGGCCAGCTCCACCCAGACAAGTCCCGGAACAGAAACTATACCCCCAAACCCCAACCCCAACCCCAACCCCCAGGAAAGTCCGACAGCCCTTCCCTGGGCAGAGACAGCCGGTTCCAAATCACCGGCAAGAAGCACACGGGCAGCTGGAGTGCCGTCTCTGCGCAGCCCGAGCCTGGGCCCACTGGCAAGCCAGCAAACTGGGTGAGGAAACTGAGGCTCAGAGAGGGAAGGTGACTTTTAGAATCCCCAACAAGAAAACAGCAGAGCTGGGGCTGGACCCCGGGTGGGGGGGGGGGGGTCCCGGCTCCCGGCCGGTGCTCTTTCCCCTCCCGAGTTATCCTGTCCCTGGCCTGCCTCCCAGGAAACAGGGGCTCTCGGTGCCACCGGCGAGACCGTGCGTCAGCTTGACTGCAATAGGGCACCATCAGGAGTGTTTCCGACACAGGCCTAAGGACGTCCGTGCAGCGGGATGACCGTAGCCTTGTCTAAAAGTGAAAGCCTACGGATGACCTGAGTGTCATCGGCAGGAGGCGGGTCACAAGTATGGCGTGTCCACACCTTGCACTCCTGGGCAGCTGTTAGATCACACACGGTATGGTCTAATCGCCTGCTGCGTTTCCACCCCGGAGCCCACACTAAGGAGTGCAGAGAGAACTCTGAGCAGGGGTCCGTGTTGGGGCAGGACAGGACTCTGGATCCGGAAATAAGTCGCTTTTCACTGTAAACCTTTTATGATACTGGTGTGGCCGCCACGGCCACGCCATTGTTCCAAGAATAGTTAATAAAGTTGTTTTTAATATTTGCCACTGAGTGGCTCAGTCATTAAGCATCTGACTTTGGCTCAGGTCGTGATCTCATAGTTCGTGAGTTCGAGTCCCACGTCGGGTGAGCTTGAGCCCCACTTCGGCCCCGGGTGAGCCCCACTTCTTTCTCCCTCTCTCTGCCCTTTGTGGGATTCTCTTTCTCTGCCCCTCACTCACTTGCTCCCTCTCTCTCTCTCTCTCTGTCAAATAAAAAAGACCTAAGATCATAAAACTCCTAGAAAAAAAACATAGAAGGTGGGCTCCTGGACATTGGTCTTGGTGACCATATTTTGGATTAGACACCCTAATCAAAAGAAACAAAGGCAAATATAAACAAGTGGGACTACATCAAACTAAAAAGCTTCTGCAGAGCGGAAGAAACCACCAACAAAATGAAAAGACAACCTACTGAACAAGAGGAAATATTTGCAAATCTTACATCTGATAAGAGGTTAATAGTCAAAATATATAAGGAACTCATACTACTCAACAGGGAAACAAACAGTCTAATTTTACAAATGGGCAGCGGACCTGAAGAGACATTTTCCCAAAGAAGACGTCCAGATGGCCAACAGACACATGAAAAGGTGCTCGACGTCGCTCACCATCAGGGAAATGCAAATCAACACCGCAATGAGCTATCACCTCGCACCTGTCAGAATGGCGAGTATCAAAAAGACAGGAAATAACAAGGGTTAGGGCGGATGCGGAGAAAAGGGAAGCCTCGTGCACCACTGGTGGGAATGCAAACTGGGGCGGCCAGTGTGGAAAACAGGATGGAGGTTCCTCAAAACATTAAAAAGACAACAACCACATGATCCAGTAATTCCACTTCTGGCTCTTTATCTGAAGAAAATGAAAACACTAGTTTAAAAAGCTGTATTGCCTTCCATGTTCATTGCAGCACAATTTACAATCGGCAAGATACAGAAACTAAGGGGAACATCCATCGACGGACGGACGGATGAAGAAGATGGGGTCGTGTCTACAAGGGAGTATCATTCAGCCATAAGAAGAAGGAAATCTTCCCATTTCCTGCAACATGGATGGACCGTGAGGGCATTAGGTTACATGAAATAAACCAGACAGAAAAAGACAAACACGGTGTGATGTGTCTTATAGGTGAGTCTAAAAACAACAACTGGGGCGCCTGGGTGGCTCTATTGGTTGGGCGTCCAACTTCAGCTCAGGTCATGATCTCGCAGTTCCTGGGTTCGAGCCCCACGTGGGGCTCTGTGCTGACAGCTCAGAGCCTGGAGCCTGCTTCGGGTTCTGTGTCTCCCTCTCTCTCTGCTTGTGCTGTCTCTCTCTCTCTCTCTCTCAAAAATAAATAAACATTTTAAAAAATTAATAAATTTGAAAAAAAGTTAAGCCTTCAAAAAAGTGACCAGAAAAACATGACAAAAGCTTCCCTTTCACCTAGATTCTCTCATTATTAACATCTGGCCGCATGTGCCCTCTCCCCACGATCTATGTGCCCTCTCTGTGCTGACCCGTAGGGAGTGCGCCCCGCACATCAGGGCGCGCCCCCCAAATGTCCCGGTGCGTCCGGAGAACAAGGACCTTGTCTTCCACAACCCGGGACAATGTCACCGTCACCGGGACAATGTCACCCTGTTCCCTGACATGCAGACCGCATTCCTTCCCCGACCCGCCCAGCGCTGTCCTTTCTGTCATTTTTCTCCATGCACGTGTCTAGTACGTGGGTTCTCGTCCCCTCCCTGCCTCTTCTGCTCGGCCCACGACGTGGGATCCCCGCGTGTCCCTGCGGACACACGCTTCCCCACCAGGCTCCCCGCTGCGGACGCCTCGCACAGACAGGGCTGGACGCCGTCCTTCCCACCTGTCCCCGAGACCGGAGCTGCTCAGACTTTGCTTCCAAATTACCCGGCGCTCTTGTGAGCCTGGAAATCGGCATCCCCGCCCCCTCCCCCGCCTCCAGGAGATGCTGGCGCTACTAGTCCACAGTCGGAGCAGCGAGGCCCCTGAGCGAGGTCCGGTGTGCGAGTTCGTGGTGGCGGGAGCGGTATGGGCTGGACCCGGGGGCACAACCGCCACGTCTCAGAGCTCGTGGGCTTTGTCGTCACAGATCATGGCCGCTCTGCGCCCCACGGTGACTGTCCTTTGTCTGGCTCCCCACAAAGGCCCAGACTCTCCGGCCCCCCTGGCCCACCCCGTAGACTCCCCTTCCTCCCCACCCTGTGACCCGGGCGGGCAGCCGAAGCCGCAGTTTCCTGTGGCCAACACGAACCTCTCTGTCCCCCGGCCGTGCTCTCCAAGAGAGGCCTTGGGTCTGGGAGTGCATAGCCGGAGCTGGCCGGTTACCACAGAGTCACAGACGTCGCTAGCCCTGTCTTTGGCTCCTCCGCTTTACGGCCAAGGAAACAGAGGCACAGAGAGGTCGTGCGACTTGCTCGCCGCTACCCAGCCAGAGAGGCCGAAAGACTGGTACTCACTCCAGCCAGGGGGCGTCAGGACAAAGCCAGCTGCCAGGGGAGCGTAAACGTGAAAACACCTTCAATCAGACCAATTGCGGCGGGGAGCAAATGACATTTCTAGGAAGACCCATCTTGCCAAGGCTCCTGGTCAGCGATGGGACGGGCGCTGGGCATCTGGGGCTTTCCGAGGGCGTGGGATCCCCGGGGTGACCGGGCCAAGCCCCACCTGTGGGCTGCTGGGGCGGCGTCAAGAGCCATTCTGGGAAAGCGCCCCTGAGCCTCCGTGAGGCCGCTCCACGCACCCGCCTTGCCCGCCCCCACTGCCCTGCGCCTGCGGGCCTCGGGGCTCCTCTCGCCCCCTCACTGCCCCCCTGCTTCCCGCCCACGCCCTGCTCCTGCCCCTCAACTTCCCGCCAGGGCCGGAGGCATGAGGGGGTCGGGCAAGTGCATCACCCAGCCCCCTGAGTGTCCCTGTCTGGGGACCCCTGCACACGCCCACTTCCTGAGACCTTGTAGGCGCCACCTACCGCCTTCCCCGTGTCTCCCTGCCTCGTGCCCTGCGGACTCCAGCCCTGCCCCCCACCCCTGCGCCGCTCCAGCCACCCTGGCCTCCTTTTGTGCCTCAGCCACACCGGCCCTTCCCTTCTCGGGGCTGTCCCCCTACCACAGGTCCCCTAAAGAGCCTCAGCAACCGACCTCTCAGCCTCTGGTGGCGCCGTGTCGCTGGCCCTCATCAGTCCCCCACTGCCTCGCCCTCACCACCGCCCTCCAAACTGTCCCCCTGGTTTCCTGGTTGATCGTCTGGCTGTGACCACCGGAAAGTCACCTCCAGGGACCAGGGACCAGGACCTTGTCTGCATGTCGCTACTTCCCCGCGCCCTAGAGAAGGGCCTCGCATGAAAGCAGGTACGTCATAAAATGCTCGTTTCAGGGGTGCCTGGGGGGTTCCGTCGGTTGAGCAGCCGACTTCAGCTCAGGTCATGATCTCACGGTCTGTGGGTTCAAGCCCCGCGTCGGGCTCTGTGCTGACGGCTCATCAGAGCCTGGAGCCTGCTTCAGATTCTGTGTCTCCCTCTCTCTCTGCCCTTCCCCTGCTCACGCTCTGTCTCTCTCTGTCTCTCAAAAATAAATAAAAATGTTAAAAAAAATTCTTAAATGCTCATGTCAGGAACGAATAAGCAACACTTTACAGCTCGCCTGGCGTTTTCGTGTTCACAACATGCTCAACCCACACAAACTTGTCAGGCAGGTGGTTTCGCGCCCCTTTCAAAGACAAGCAAACTGAGGCCCAGAGAGGTAAAGAGACTTGCCTGAGGTCACTTAGCCAGCAAGGGGCAGAGCTAGGACACAAAGCCGTGTCTTTCTGACGCGACGTGTCTTGTTCTTGGACACGACGTGGTCAGTTCCGTCCCCACGAACACTTCCTTCGGGCTGTTTCTCCCCTGGTGCAAGGACGCTGCTACGGATCCCGGCCCTGCCGAGCCGGCCACCAGCGGCCACTCCAGACCCCATAGGGCTCAGCCTTTCCTGGGCCATCTGCTTCTCAAGCTTCGGCTTCCTCATCTGTGAAATGGGCCCCATCGCAGTGCCCACAGCCTGCTACGGAGCCGATTCTATACATGGAGACTCTCGTTAATGTCATTCCACTTGCGTCCGTACACTTTCAATACGAAACCAGAACCTCGCTACCCTTCTGTTACACAAAATTTAAAACACTGCAAATGAAGCAGAAGACGCTCCTGGCAACCGCTGTTGGGTGGGGGCCTCCACGCTCCCTCTCCTCCCTGGGGAGATAAAGGGGGGCCTTAAACTCATAAGCGGACCACCCCATGTCCCTCAGACCTCACCTGGTCTCCCCACTTAGCACTCTGTCCCAGGGGGGTCCCGTGCTTTCTCGTCCGCGGGCTGTGTTCCCTCCCACCTGCCCCTTGACCTTCACAGGTCTGAGACTCGTGCCGGGCCGGCGGTATCCCCATTTTGCAGAGGGACAAACTGACGCCCAGAGAGTAAAGACACCCGCCCAAGCTCACACGGGAGGAAGGAGTGAGACCACATCCCAAAGCGGGATCTGCCAACTTTGGGATGGCAGAGGCCAGGCCTTCTGAGACGAACCGCCCCCTTGGGAAGAGACCGCTGAGCGCGGCTTCTTTCCTTTCGTTCATTCCTTCATTCGTTCATTCTTTCATTCATTCGTCCGAGCTTTGCCGGGATGAAGAGACATTCCAACGGTGGCCTCAGGCCATTTCCACGCCAGAAGCGGGGACGAGAGAGGTGCGCAGGGACTCCGGGGCAGGACGGTGCCAGTCGCCTGGCTCCCGTCCCGAGAGAGGTTTGGACAAGGAGGAGAGAGTCTCTGCGTCTGTACCCTGGTAGTTCAAGTTAGAGGCAAACACGCATTTCCGTTGTGAGCGTGAAGAAGACCCCCCCCCCCCAGGCCGGGGAAGCCCACAGGCGGAGGCAGGTGAGGAACCGGAGCCCGGGCCCAGCGCCGGCTCCGGGCACTCGGGTCGGGAAAGGGGAAGCCAGGGGAAGCGTGGAGCTGTCAGCAGCGCTCAGGCCCTATTAAAAAGGCCCCCGAACCCCAAGGTCATTTCCTCCTGCACAGTGGATGTATTTACTTTACGTATCTGGCCAAACGCAGGGGAGAAACCCGGGCTCCGTGGCAGAGGGGGCGGGAGAGAGAGGGGAGAAAAGAAAACACCGCCGAGTGGAGTTTTACGAGAGGCACTAAATCCCCTCACACGACGCATCGGGCGGCCGCTCACGGGGGCGACTCCGGAAAGTCTAGGGGACCGAGTCAGGGGAGAGGCAGGCGGTCGGGGAGAGGTGGGTGAAACGCTCACACGCGTGCACGCTCACAGAGGACGGCGATGGGGGGACAGAGGCGTCGGGGGAAGAAATCAAACCCCACGAGGCAGAACCCTGGCGCCTTGCCAGGAAGAGTCCCGTCTCGAGAACCTTCCACGGCCTGGGGCCCCGGGCAGGGAAGAGAGCCCGCCGCTGTCCGCTGTCTGGCAGATGCTTGGGGTGGGGGGTCCCGCAGACCACCCAGGGTCAGGGTCACCCGCAGGCTGTCCGGTCTCTCTTCCGGTCCCCCCGCTCCCTCCTCAGGTGTGGGAGCCAGGCCCGGTACGAGACAGGGTCTCTCTCTGTCTCTCTCACACACACCCACACACACTCCCGCTCGCTTACACACGCACGGCTTTCGTTTCTTTTTCTCTGGGCGGGTGGAGGGAGCTTCCTGACCAACCCTCAGAACCATCAATGGGTCCTGCGTGTTCTCCCAAACTGCCAGCTCCCCCCCGGGGCTGCAGAACGAGCCCGTTTTCTCCCCACCCAGAGCCGTGGGAGGGCCCGGTGATGCTCGCAGTAAGCCCCAGCACTGTGTCCGGCATGGGCGCACGGGGGACGCTATTTTTCTTTTTATCATTAGCAGTGACCTTGGGAGGGCCAAGGGGGTGGAGGGGAAAGGGAAGGAGTGAGCCGGGGCGGGAGTGGTCAGGAAGAAGCGAGGGCTAGGCCCCACGCAATTGAGGGAGCCGATGTGAGGCCTGAGGTCACCACGAGCCACCCAGACTGGCCGTCAGAAAGGGAGCCTGGAGGCGAATGAGGGCAGGGACAGAGGGGACGGCGCGGTGCTGCCGAGCACGGGGGAGGGAACATACGGGTTCCGGCACCAAGTGGAGGGACCGAAGGTGGCCCGGAAAGATCCCAGGTGTCCTCAGGTGTGCCCTGCCTCCGACCGTGTGACTGCAAGCCCACCACTGGCCACTCCAGGCCTCAGCGTCCTCTCTGGGAGTCTGGGGCCCCACCTCCCCATGGAACTACGGCTCGATCTGACACCGGCCACCGTCCCTGCCAGCAGCGAGCACTCCCTTGGCCCACGGCCGCCCCCTCCTCACCTCCGAGCCTCCGTGGCCTGGGGACGACGGCCAGGAGTGTCTGCAGTGTGCCTCTCCCTCCAAACCAGAAGGAACCACAGCCTACGCGTCTGGTCGGCCCGCTGCCTGATCTCCTCAAAGCCCTGCCCGATTTCTTTCGGGCCCAGTTACACAAAACATGACCGTCTCTAACAACGGACAGCCCTGCGCTCTGACGTGGGCCGCAGCGAGAACTTTGTCCCGGACAGAGGTAGTCCGGCAAGTCCCCCAGCCCTCCTGAGCACCTACCCACACCACGGAGCCCCTTGGCGAACTGTCCACGCTGACCGCGGGCCCGCCAGAAGGGAGGGGCAGGTCGAGCCCGCAGAGCGCTGCGCAGGGGTGCGGCAAACTGCCCGTGGTCTGAAGGACGGCCTCAGGGGGCCGCCTCAGCACCTACTCCCGGACCACGCTCCCCTGCTTCTTGAGGGGACGCGAGCCCGAGGCTTTAGGACCCCCCTGACCTGGCTGCCAAGCCCCGCAGCCCCTCCGGGCCCGAGCTGACGGTCACGGCCAGGGTAGGGGGACCCCCGGGGCAAGCCGAGTTCCCCAGCCCATCCCGGGCCGCTGCGCTGGCTGGGTGCCCGCGTGGGCCACACCCAGCCACACCTCCTTCCTGCCAGCCATTCCTGTGTCCCACGCTGCAGGGCCGGGGACTGACGAGACCTGTGTCGTCTGAGTCACAGATTCCAGATGACTTCCTGACCCCCCGTTAGCCTCCAGGTGACTCGACTTCTACTTCGGGACTTAGGCTAGCCAGCAGCCCCTGATGGTGACAATGACCAAGAGAAGACAGAGGTCCTGGATTTCCACGAACTCTCGCCATCCCATGGGTCCTAACGGGGCGGGCTGGGGGCACACCCGGGTCACCCCAGGCTGGGGTGGAGGGACCTGTTTACTGCAGATTCGAGTGCCCGTCTCCCACCTCGGACCCACCACACAGAATCCCCGCTGCCTGCAGCCCGGAATCAGGCTCTCAAGCCCCCAACGGTGGCAACGTGGGGCACGATTCTTAAGGCTCCAATCCAAGGAGGCAGAAGAGCCCACGACGGGGCCCCCGACTCAGCCACTTGGGAGCTTTATAAGCTCGAGCAAATAACTGAACCTCTCGGATCCTGTCTTCTCATCCCTAGAGTGAGGATAAGCTGGCGCCTCCTCCACAGGTGACACGAAGAAAATAGGAGAGAATTCCGTACAGCACTCAGGGCAGGGCTCGGCACAGAGTAAATGCTCAGTGAACACCAGCTGTCCTTACTGCTCTGGCGTGCGGCGGAGAGCCCACTGTGAACCACCGCCCTGTCTGCTCTCAGGCTGCAGTCTCTCTCTGCCCTGCCTCACTAGCCAAAGTATACCTCTCCCAGTCGGGGTTGCCACGTGCGGTCGCATGAGTTGTGCACTGCGCAAAGTGCTGTCTCAGGAATCGGGGCTGAAATCCAACGTGACTCAGCTGCTAAGCCTGGCACAGTGGCATGTGAGCTGTGCCCACAAGGGACACATTTTCTGACCTGCCCCGAAGCCCCACACGGGCAGCAGCAGGCGTAGGTCCCCGGCTGAGCTTGCCCCAGCCACTGCCGGTCACGGGACCCGGATCAGCGTCTACCAGGTACTGCCACCGCAGCCCCACCTCAGCCACCTGGAGAGAGAGGGCGGCGGCCAAGGTCTGGCTCCCCCGTCGCTCTGTTAGAGGAAAACGCCTGTCCCCAGCCGCGCCCTGCGGGCTGCAGAATCTTCGAGGTCTCTAGCTGACAGGAAGAGAACAACGAGGCAGTTTTGGAAGACCGCACATATGCATGCATGCACATCTCTTTGGAGGAGAACTCGGGAAGTTTGAAAATCCATTTATTATTATATGAGCTTGGAACACGGTGGTTAATTTTAGGCCTCGCGCTGGGGAGGAAAACATCCATATTCTCACGAGACCCAGCTGGACTCTTCAGGGGCGACACGTCATGCTGTTTGCAAAGTACTTTGAAACGCTTCGGCCCAGATATGTCATCCAGAGGTGCACACAAATGGAGAGAAATGCGGATACAGAGAAACGACAGGGAGACGTAAAGCAAGCCGGCGGGCGGTCGGCAGCTGTACCTCCGGGTGGGGGGCTAGAGATATGGGTTGGGCTCTTCCTGCGTCTTTTCTGTACCTTTGAGAGTTTTCATAATGAAAACATTTCACTAATAACTTCTGGAAAGGAAATGGTGAGAAAGGGGCCCCGGGATGGGCGCGTTGTCTCTGGCATCCCCCCCCCCCCCCCCCCCCGCCGTGGGCGCCGGGGCCATCCACGGGGGTGGGGGGGGGGGACGCGTCAGAGCCGCTCCGAAGCCAAGGGTGGGCGGTCACGGCCTCCGGCTCCCGGAGCAGCTCGGATGCACGGCCGGTGACCCCGCGCCCCTGGCCCTCGGCCTTCTCCTCTGGGAGGAAGAAACTCTAGAAAGACGGGTGGTCCCCGCTGCCTTCTGCAGAATCAAAAAACTACCCTGAAATCGCGAAAGCGCCCGCGAGGAGGGGACCAGAGGCACCACCGCACCGCTGCGCTCCCGCGCTCCCGGACGTGCCCGCGCGTCGGCGACGCTCCGGGTGAAGAAGCGGGTTGGGGAGCAACGGGTATGATCTGTTGCTTTCAAAAGAAAACACGAGATATACGGGATCCCTGCGCACGGGTGGAGAATGATCTGGAAGGGGGGCCCCGAACCCTTTGCGGCGGTCACTTCGGGAGGGCGCGTGCAGGTGGAGGAAGAGAAACGCTCACTCTCGGGCCAGGCGCGTCTGCGTTTTGGGGATCCGCTCACGATTCCACACGGCTCGTCTCGGGGAACCCACTGCCGTCCGCGCTCACGCGGCACCTACCACGTGTCGCGCGCTAAGGTCTTCTTGCCTGTTAACCCGTTTAATCCGCACGTTATTCTTATCATCTCTCCCAGTTTAGAGAGCAGGGAGGCACAGAGCGGTTAAGCAGCCCGCCCGAGGTCACACAGCCAGGACGCGGTGGGGCTGGGATTTGAACGCGAGCGCTCCCCCTCCCCAGCGCGGCCACGGGCGGATCATAGCCCCTCGGAGGCGTATCTTCCTGCATCGTTTGTAACCTCGCAAAGCTCCGGGGGGTGCTTGCCCGACCCAGTGCTCCAAGAGCCGCGGAGGAGGCCGCCCCGAGGGCCCCAGAGGAGTGAAGACGGAAGCCCTGGGTGTAGACCCTGCGATGTCCAGAGGCCTTTCTCCTCCACACTGACCTTTGGTGCCGCACAATGTTACTCCTGAAAATCAAGGCCCTGCGGCTCCTTTGACAGATGAGGAAACTGAGGCCCAAGGCCAGGAAGAGCCCAGAGGCGGGATGAGTCTGGCCGGGGCCTTTCGGGGGAAGAGAGGGGGAATAAACCCCAGCCCCGTCCTCCGGGAACCCCCTCCCCCGCCGGCCTTGCTCTCCGCGGAGGCTGAGGACCGAGGCTTGCGTCCGTGGGCCTCACCTGGGCCGCAGAGGGCCAGCCGCCTCAGGACGGCAGCGGGGACCCGATGGCCGCCGCGCCCCTCCCCACGCCACCAGCGCGGCTTCGTGGGGGCCTGGACGGAGGCCTCCCGCTGCCCCGGAGCCACACCCTCAATTCCGAGAATAGAAGTGACCCGACACCCCGGAGGGGACACACCCAGACGTCAGCAGGGGCAGAGCCGGGGCGTGAGGCTGCGGGCGGGGTCTATTTCCTCCTTTGTACTTTCCCCCAGTTTCCAAATTTTTACGCGGTGAGCGTGTATCACCCTTATAATTAGAAGAAGAATTCTGTCCTTTCTTTCCTCTCTCTCTCCAGGAGAAACCGAGGACACGTCACAGCGCATGCGGCGGCCGGCGAGCGTCCAGTGCGCGGCCCTTGCTGGCCAAGCCGAGTCCCTTCTCCCGGTCATGTCCGCCCCTCCCCGGGGGGCCGGGCGGCGGGGTCCCCGGTTCACAGGTGGCTGTCCTGAGGACATCACTCCTCCACTTGCTGCCGGCTGTCTTTAATCCACCGGGTCACGTGGCGCCTCCTAGAGGAGTGCCATTAGCTCCTCACGACCAGGCGCCTCCACGAGCGTCACCGGATTGTAGCACACGACGGGGACCAACGGCTGTCACTGGCCATTTCCTTGATGACGGAGCTGCATTTTGTGCTCCGCATTCACTGTTTCGTCTGGTGCACGAACGCCTAACGCGGATAAAGTTGAAGTGGATGGAGTCTCTCCTTTGTTGCCGGCAGCCCCGAAAACTGGAACCGTCCTTTCGGAAGCAGTAGATGACGACGGAACAAGAGCTATAATGGGGCGCCTGGGGGGCTCGGTCGGTGAAGCCTCCGACTCCGGCTCAGGTCACGCACGATCTCACGGCTTATGGGTTCGAGGCCCACGTCGGGCTCTGTGCTGCCAGCTCAGAGCCTGGAGCCTGCTGCCAAATCTGTGTCTCCCTCTCTCTGCCCTTTCCCTGCTCATGCTCTGTCTCTCTCTCTCTCTCTTTCAAATAAAGATTTTAAAAAATTAAAGAAAAAAAAGAGCTGTAAGCAAGTCACGGTCTTCCGAATCGGGAATTCCGTCCCCAGGGACGGGTGGAAGTTCTTCAGCGGGAATAGGAAGCCGTGTGCATATAAAGGTTTGCGCCCGTATTAACGGCAATAAGCAAATCACGATACAACAGAGTGACCGAAGACGCCGGAGACCACGACCGCCCTCGGGGGGCAAATAGCGGAGCCATATGCGGCGGCCGACCCCCAAGAGGCCCCACACAGGCCCCTGCCTCCTCCTCGTCGCTTGCGAAGTCCCCTCTCCCACTGAGCAGGGCTGACGTGGGAATCGGGAGGATGACGTGGGAATCGGGAGGATATCGTGGGAGTGACCACCTGTGGCTTTCAAGGAGAGGCCGTGAACCGCTTGCAGCTTTCACCCCAGTCACGTGATCGCTCATCGGTGGGGGAGGGGGCAACCCCCGTGTCAGGGAGAAACTCAAGCCGCACGACAGAGGGGCCCGCATGGGGAGCCACCGAGGCCTCCTGCCAACGGGCGCACCAGCGCGCCGTCTTGGGAATGGCTACCCTGAGCCCCAGTCGGGCCTTCAGGCCAGCCTGCCTGACCTCAAGTGCGGCCTCGGGAAAGACGCTGCGGCCGAACCCCCCAGCTAAGCGGCTTCCGAAATTCTTAACCCACAGAAACGAGGAGGGAGGAGGCGTTGCTGCTGGGTGCCCATGAAGCTGGAGAGACCCCGGCCGGGGGGAGGACATCAGATCTTATGGTCTCCCCGCCCTTGACCTTCCCCTGAAACCCTTCCAAGAAATGGTCTGATCACGAAAAAATAAATAAAAATCAAAATAAATAAAGGTTGTGACTAGATTTTGAATAACTTGTCCCACAACAGTGGATAAACAATGCCCCGTGCGGTTCAGCGTCCAACTTCGGCTCCGGGCATGACCTCCCAGTTCATGGGTTTGAATCCAGAATCCGGCTCTGCGCTGACAGCGTGGAACCTGCTTTGGATCCTCTGTCTCCCTCTCTCTCTCTCTCTGCTCCTTCCCAGCTTGTGCTCTCTCTCTCTCTCAAAAATAAACATTTAAAAATTAAAAAAAAAAAAACAACAATGCGCCATGCAAGGGCATGCCAGGCAGCAATGAACATGAGCCAGTCGGCTCTATCCAGCCATGTGTGGGGATTTCACAATGTTGAGCCAAAGAAGCCAGACAGCAGAGGACAGTCCGTGTGATTTTATTGACACGAAGGTCAAAAACATTAAAAAATGGGGCCCCTGGCTGGCTCAGTCGGTGGAACTTGCAACTCGTGATCTCGGGGTTGAGTTCGAGCCCCACCTCAGGTGTAGAGATTACTTAAAAATAAATGAAATAATAAAATAAAATAAAATAAAAACACTCAAAACTTATCTATGCTGTCAGGGTAGTGGTTCTCTTTGAGAAGGGGAGGGAGGTTAGAGGCTGGGCCCCCAGGTGCTGAAAGCAGTCTACTTCTCCATCGGGGGCGGCTGTTGAGTTCAGATCGTAGGTGTGGTCAGTTTGCAAAATTTCATCAGACTGTACATTTGTGATGTGTGTACTAGTCTGTACGTACACTGTATTTCAATACAAAATTTGTTTTAATGTTTATTTTTGAGAGAGACAGAGAGATAGAGTGCGAGCAGAGTAGGGGCAGAGAGAGAGAGAGAGAGACCGAATCTGAAGCAGGCTCCAGCCTCTGAGCTGTCAGCACAAGCCCCAACATGGGACTCGAGCTCACGAGCCATGAGATCATGACCTGAGCTGAAGTAGGATGCTTAACTGACTGAGTCACCCAGGACCCCCTTCTTTTATTTTATTTTATTTATTTATTTTGAGAGAGAGAGAGAGCATGTGCAGGAGGGGCAGAGAGCGAGGGAAAGAGAATTCTAAGCAGGCTCAGCATTATCAGTGTGAGGAGCCCCATGCAGGGCTCGAACTCACAAACAGTGAGATCATGACCTGAGCCGCAGCCAGACGCTTAGCTGACTGAGCCTCCCAGGCGCCCCAATACAAAAATGTTTTTAAATGATCATTTTGCATGCAGTGTAGAGGGGCGCCTGGGCGGCTCAGTCAGCTGAGTGTCCTACTTCGGCTTAGGGCATGATCTCAGAGTTGGTAAGTTCAAGTCCTGTGTCGGGCTCTGTGCTGGCAGCGTGGAGCCTGTTTAGGATTCCCTCTCTCTCTGTCTCTCTCTGCCCCTCCCCCATTTGCACTGTCTCTGTCTCTCTCAAAATAAATACATAAACTTGAAAATCTAGACACCGATGAGCAGGCTGTATTCCGAGACAAGGGCAGAACCCCAGGGGAGCCCTACGGAGATCTTCATCCCACCACACGCACACCCTGGAAGGCAGGATGGAAAGAAACAGAAACGTTTGTGTTGGGAGGCGGGGACCCTGGGCCACCTTTAAATCTTCAAGTATTTCATTTGAGAATGCGTTATACTGTCTGGTCAAAGGAATGAGCTCAAGGGCCAAGAGGTAAAATACATTTCTGCAGGGCGTCTAACCAGACACTAAAATACCATCGTCTGAGGAGCAAGCTTCTCAGTCGCCGAAAATCTGGCCACCCAGAAGAACCCCTCCCAGACATTTCACAAACTGGTCAAGTGCGGTTTCTGTAAGCAGAATCGGTTATTACAACTACCGTTGTAATTAAAGGCAGAAAAGCGAAGGCCTGCTCCCAAGGTTCGTGGCCCAGAGGGGACTGGCGGGGAGTCTGGCCAAGAGGAGAGAGAAGGATCGAGAAGGAGCCGACGACATGCTGGGCGAACAGAGCAGGGAGGATCACTTTGCCTGGAAGTAAGGAAACGCCGCGGCCGTGGGGGGCCCCCCAGCGCTGATAGCAGCAGAATCCGAACAGAAGTTCCACCCTCGAATCCCAGAATGGCTGCAGACGCACAAGATAGAGCAGAGAGTTCTCAAGTTTCACTGAGCTATGAACTTCGGACTTGGCGTAACAGCTTTCCAAAACGGGTCATCTCCCAGCTCAGAGACCAGCGGTGGTCCCCCTGCCTGTAATCCCACAGCACAGCCCTAAGAGGGGTCCCTGGTCCAGCCAGAAACCACAAGTCCGATCCAGGCACCCGCGAATGGGTCACCTCTGGCCTCCGGGCCAAGCCCCCGTTGTATCCTTCACCTGGGAACCCCCTCCCCCAACTGCTCTGTACACGGGGAAGGGCTTTCTAAGCTTCAAAACTGTGGGAGAAACCACAGAGGAGATGTTTGACGGATCCGTGCTACAGAAAACAAAAAATTCCGGCGTAATTAAAAAATATAAGCACAATTAAAAGGCAAACAGCTGGAAGGACCGTTTGCAGCGAATACCACAGACAGGTGGTTAGAGCCCTTAATTTATGAAGAACCCACATAAATCAATAAAAACAAACACAAAGATGCTTATGGATAAAAAAGCAAAGGACATAATAAAAAGCAAATATAAGTGGCCCATAAGCACTTGGGGCGAGGGAGGACGCTCAATCTATCCAAGGGCCAAAGAAATGCAAAGAGCAGTAAGATACCATTAAGTTAGCAAAGACACTGCCCCCTGCTGGCTGGAGCACAGACAGCCGGCATCGCCCCAGCGCTAGGTGGGAGGGTGAGATATTTCTGGCAAGTCACACGGCGATATTTCTCAAAAGCCTGAAGAACGTTCCTCCTCTTTGTCCGTATGTATTTTTTAAACCATGTCCTTAGAAACTTTGCAGCGAATAACTTGGTGACCTGCATCGGTCCTCTCGAGATGGTCCAACTTTGGGTTTACATTTCTGATTTATTTCCTCCAAAACACGGAGGTTGAAACACGGTCAGAGATGTACGTACAGAGACACCCGCTTCGACGTGAATGTGTGACAACCGAAAGCTGGAAACAACCTAAACGCCCTCCGAGTTGGGGAATGAGTGAGTCAATTGTGAAGCATCCGTGTGACGGAAAGCGTTGGGCAAATAACCTTAGAATAATCGAGAGTTCTAGATGATGCGGGAAATGCTCACGATACGATAGGTTCGTAATGGAAAGTGAGCTGTAAAATTCTGAAAGAAAAAAAAAAACGCATCCTAACCAATAGGTGGGAAAACACGCCATGAATGGGTTGCCTCTGCTGGTGAATTTGGGGGAAATTTGTGTATGTGCTTCTCGACTTTTCTCTGTACTTTCCAAAAATTCTCCAGTGAGCAGAATTACTTTGACAATCATTTAAACAGTTAAAAACCTTGTATCAAATTATTCGAGATACTATTGATTTTCCTACTGAAAATCAATCTTCCCTTTACAAATCAGAACAAGGTAGGCTCAATAAATATGCATGAGTGAATGGATGAATAGCACTTTTCCGTCTCTCGTGAATAGTTTCTCACCTTCTGCTTTTATTGCCTGGTTATTTGTGTTTATGTCTTTTCTCCCTTGTGGTCCTGGAAGCTCCTGGAAGGCAGACATCACGTGTCTTCCATTTATTCACAATCGGCCGGTGCCTGGCGTCCAGGAGGCACTCCGGTTCTTTTTTTAATGAATGGGGCATCTCCTATACTCGTGCGTTTTAATAGAAGGTAAAGATTCTGGATCCCGAGAATTTAATTTATTTGTTAAACCCATTCCTTATGAAGTCAGGGGACTCCCTGAGAGCCAAGCAGAGGGGATGAAGAGGTGTTTCCAGAGGCAGCTCCGTGCCTCCGTGGTAGCCATCACATTGTCTGGACCTGCGAACACTGTCCTCCACGTCCCCATCCCGTGACTATTAACCAAGGGGTGGGGCACGACACTCGGCCTTTGTTCCTTCATTGATGAGCCAAGGCTGCTGGAGTGTTTCCGGTTTGCTGTCACCACGATTTTCTGAAAAGCGTCTGATAACGATATTGGGTCAGAATACCAAGTTGAAAGGGATTTGAGAACACGGCAAGGTTATAATTTTTTTTTTTTTAAATCAGGGCACCTGGAGGGCTCGGCTGGTTGAGCATCCAACTCTTGATTTTGGCTCAGGTCAGGATCCCACGGTTCCGCCCTGTCGGCATGGAGCCTGCTTGGGATTCTCTCTCTCCCTCTCTCTGCCCCTCCCGCCTCAAAATACATAAACTTCTTTAAAAAGCTCTTTGGATACCCAAACAGTGAGTTGGACTCCACTTGGCTTTACTTCCATTTTTATCTTTAGGCCCGATTTTACAAATAATTAACATAGGCAACCTTAAGAGTCGGCTAAGGACGATGGGGGTCTTGGGGCATCTGTAGAGATGAAGAACGACTTCTCTGCAGTAACCGCTTAAGAGAACGACTCGACCTCGTTGACATAACGGTGTTTCCGGTGGAGGAGGGGACGGCCCAGGTATCCCGGCTTTCCTTCCGCCCCTCCCTCGCTGGGGACCCGCCCGCCCCACCTCGGCAGGACCGTCCGGCTGGCTTACAGTGACCTCTGCAGGCCGCGGGCAGTCGCACCTCTCCTTCCGAGCCAAGGAGGCGGAGGGGCCTTTTCGCTCTCCCCGGTCTCCCCTCCCACCCTCTGTCTTTTTCACTGACAACAAAGCGCCAGTGCACTTGGTACTTAAGCGTTGGAACCGCTCAGTTCACAGCCCCCATCCGACTGTGCTCTGGAGGCTGGAGCTGGGCATGGTCCAGCCGAGAACCTTCTATGTTCCCAATCGGGGAACTCTGGGCGACTCCATCGCCGGGCCAAATCAGCCTTCCCGCGTCCCCACCTGAGACCCTCCCACCTCAGGGGAAGCGGCAGCATCGAACCCAGCGCCGTGGGTCGGAACCAGATGACATCCGGCACATCCCTGGGCATGTGGCCTTGAGCAAATAATTGAACCTTTCTATGCCTAAGCTTCCTTATATTAAAAAAAAAAAAAAAAAAGTGGGGGGAGAGTCATTAATCATCCCTATCTCAATAGATTGCTGACAAGATTAAAAGATCGGGAACATTTTATTTATAAATAAATCTATTTTATATATTTACAAGGACATTTAGAGGAGCCGAACACGGCCTGGCACGTGGTGTTTACAGGAAAGTATTTACTCTTATTTGACTGAGGAAGGAGAACCGCTCGAAGAACTCGAAGTACGCCCATTCTCACTGCGTAAGAAGCCGAATCAGAAATGTCGCCGGTCTTCCGTCGTTTTCCCCGAAGGCTCTCCTCCTCACTGGAGGCCACTCCTCGCGCCGGGGACCCGGGGACGACGACGCCCTGGGGCTCTAGGCGCGGACCCTCCTCCGGGGGGAGGGGGGGAACCGCCCCGCGGCCGCTGGGTCCCCTGCGCCGCCACCTGCGGGCTCGCGGAGCCGCGTCCCATGGCGGCGGGGAGGGGGGAGGGGCCGCCCAGGACGGGCCGCGGCGGCCTCGCCGCCCCGCCCCCACCCCGCCGGCACCCGCACCTGCCGCGATCGCGGCCGGGGCGCCCCCTGCAGTCTCCCGCCGACGGGGGGAACATTCCCCAAGGGGGCGCGGAAGGGCTGGGGGTGAGCGGGGATCGCGGGGAGCGGAAGCCCTCGGGCCGCCCGACCTCCAAGCGGGGTGTCCTCCTCCCCGGGGTGTGCCCCTCCCCGGGGTGCGAGCGGGGGCCCCGGCGCTGCGGCGGGCGCGGACGTTCGGGTTAGAGCGGCCGTTCGGCACAGGAAGGGGGGGCGGAGGCCGGGGTGCCGTCCCAGCGCGCGGCAGCCCTGACACATCTGATAAAGAGGAAGGAAGCCGGCGACGCGGCGGAGCCGGGCTGACAGCTCCCCAAACTGACGCGGGGCTGCAGCTGTCCGGGCCGTTTGCCGCCGCGGGGAGCGACGGCAAGGGAGCCCGCGCCCCCTGCTGGTCATCCTAGAACAGCACCCAACGGGCGACGCGAAAGCCTGCAAGGGCGAGGCGGACGCTGCCTCCGGCACAAGGCGGTAAGCCTTCCTCCTCTGCTCCTCGCAAGAGACCTGCCCCTGAGAACAGACAAGACAGATTTGCTCCTGCTGGAGCCCTGCCGACCTGGCAACGCAGTGACCTTGGCTGGCGGGACTCAGGGAGTCAAGTCTACCCTAGTAAAAGCAGGAACACTTGTACAGATTGCAGAGCACAATCCGCCTATTGCTACGTTTCTTGGGCTCCAATTCTGGACCTGTCACTTAACAGCTGTGTGGCCTTGAGCAACTTTCTTAACTTCCCTGTGCATCAATTTCTTCATCCATAAAATGGGAATCTTAGTCTCCATGTCACAGGGGTGTGAGGGAGGCTAAGTGAGTCTGTGTAAAGTGGTTAGAATAGTTCCTGGCACATAATAGGGGCATATGTTTGTTAAATTTTTTTAAATTCCAGTGTAGGTCTTGGTCTTATTTTGCACTTGGTATAACTGGGACTCTCCTGCTGTCTTTCAGTCGTTTCTAATTTAATTCTGCTGTGGTCAGAGCACATTGTAGGATTTCTTTGAAATTTGTTGAGACTTGCTTTATAGGCCAGCAAGTGGTCTACTTTGCTAAAAGCTCCATGAGTACTTGAAAAGAAAGGGCATTTTGCCATTGTTGGATATAAAGTTCCAGGGTCAATCAAGTCAAGTTGGTTAACGGAGTTATTCAAATTCCTTACTGAGTGGGGTAGGGGTTCTGTTTCTATCGGTTATGAGAGAGCTATACTCAAAATCTTTAACTGCAGTGGTCCATTTGTCCATTTCTCCTTTAGCTTAGTTACTTCTGCTGTATGTGTTCAAGACTGTTATTGGGTGCATATAAATTTAAGACTTTGTATCTTCCTAGTAAATAAGCCTTTCATTATAAAAGGACACTCTAAACGTCCTGTTATAAAATGTCCTTCTTCAGCTGTAGTAATACTTCTTGCCTCAAAGCCTGCTTTGAATGATGAATGGTTATACCTGCTTTCTTTTAATTAATGTGTCGATAGATTTTTCCACCCTTTAATTTCGACCTTTCTGTATCCTTATAGTTGGTTTCTTGTATGTGTCATATATTGGGTTTTGATTTTGTTTTTAATCATTCAACACTTTCTGACCTTTTTTTAATGTTTATTTCTGAGAAAGAGAGAGAGCATGGGCAGGGGAGGGGCAGAGAGAGACAGGGACAGAGGAACACTTTCTGACTTTCAATGATTAGTTAGCGCACTTATATCTAATATAATTACTAATGGTATATGGTTTTAGCCAGCCTTTTTCTATTTTTCAATCTGTCCTATGCTTTATTCCTTCAGCCCTCTCGTCCTTTTGTTGGGATTCATTGGATTTTTTTAAAAAATTCCTTTCCCCTTGAATCTTACATGTTTATTTATTCTTATAATAGCTATGCTAGACATTACAAAACTTATCTATGGTTGCTTGTGGTTTTATTAAATTAGTACTTTCACCACTTGCCAAATAATGTAGGGATCCTACAAGTACTTCATTCCACTTACTTTCCTACTACGCTTCCACCAATGTTATTTATTTATAATATGTAACCAGCTACATACTCCACATTATCTATTTTACTTCATTATATGTTACTCCTGTAAGCCAGTCATATGTTCCACAAAATATACTTCCACAGAGTACGGATAAGCAAATGTTTACTTCCGCAAAAGTGAAATATACAACAGTACGTATCTGCAGACATTGTTGTTTAAATAGTCAATATCCTTTAATAGTCAATATGCCTACAGATTTACCTTTTCCATCGCTTATTCTTCCTTCTGGTTCTATGCTTCAGTCTGGGCGTCATTTTCCTTTGGGCTGAAGTACTTCTTTCAGTATCTTTGATAGCACTGGTGCCGAATTCGCTCAGGTTTTGTTTCGTGAAAATGCCTTTTGACTTCGCTTTTGAGAATACTTCCACTAAGTATGGAATTCTCCATTGGTAGGGTTTCCTTTTCGTTTCTTTTTAGCAGTTTAAAGATTCCCCTTTCTTCTGGTTTCCAACATCTCTGCTGAAAAGTCAGCTATTAGTTTTATTGCGACTCCTTCAAAGGTTATGTGTCATTTCTCTCTGGCTGTCTGCAGGATTTTCTGTCTTTGGTTTTCAGCAGTCTGACTATGATATTCTATGTTGTGGTCTCTTTGTTTTCATTACGTATGGGGTTTGCTGAGGCTAATGAATCCGTGGGTTGATGTCTTGTCAATAGGTTTGGAAATTTCTCAGCTATTATTTCACCAAATATTGCTTCTACTCCACTCCCTGTGACTTCAATGACACCTGTCTTTAGATTGTGTTCTGTGTCTTTCATGTTCTTTCCTTGTAGATTTGTTTTTGCGTTTTTACTGCCTTGCTTTTTCTGTTGACCTACCTTTGAGCACTAATCTTGTCTTCTACTCTGTTCATCCTATTGTTAAACCCATAAAATAAATTCTTAATTTCAGATTTGTGTTTTTAGCTTTAAAAAAAGTTATTGAGGCATAATTTACACACTGTAGAATTCACCCATTTTAGGTGAACAAAATCAAATGGTTTATAGAAAACATTTTTTTTCAGAGCGCCTGGGTGGCTCAGTTGGTGAAGGGCCCAACTCTTGGTTTCAGCTCGGGCCATGATCTCACTGTTTTGTGGGTTCAAGCCCGTCGTTGGGCTCTGCGCTGGCAGTGCAGGGCCTGCTTGGGATTCTCACTCTCTCTCTCTCTGCCCCTCCCTGCTCACTCTCTTTCCTTCTCACAATAAACATTCAAAAAAATTTTTTTCTTTTTTTCCTTTTCCCTTTTAAGACTACATTTTGGATGACACTTAAACTGAACTTTAATTCAAACACAAAGAAAGTCACGTCACTAACGTTGGCGATTAACCTGCCAAAACACTGCTTATCCAAAACTTTAGCATGGCAGAGTGGCCTCCATACAATTTTTTAAAATTGACATACAATTATATAATACCACAAAGTCCACCCTTTTAAAGTACACAGTTCAGAGGCACCTGGGTGGCTCAGGCAGTTAAGTGTCTGACTTCAGCTCAGGTCATGACCTCACAGCGTGAGTTCAAGCCGTGTCAGGCTCTGTGCTAACAGACAGCTCAGAGCCTGGAGCCTGCTTCGGATTCTCTGTCTCCCTCTCTCTCTGCCCCTTCCCCACTTACACTCTGTCTCTCAAAAATAAACATTAAAAAAACTTTTTTTAAATAAAAAAATACACAGTTCAGTGGGTTTTTGTTTTTGTATTTTAGTATCCACAAAGCTGAACAACCATCACCATTACTTAGTTTCGCAACATTTTCATCACTCAATAAAGGAACCCCATCCCCACCAGCAGTCCCTCCCCATTCTCTCCTCCCCCAACTCCTGGCAACCTGCTAACTTGTCAGTCTCTGTAAGATTTTCCTATTCTGGGCATTTTGTATAAATGGAATCATATGCGGCCTTTTGTGATTGGCTTCTTGCACTGAGCACGAGGTTTTTCAAGATCCATTCATGTTGTACCTTGTAGCTGTACTTTTTAAATGGCTGCATAACATTCCGGTATATGAACATATAGATGAAAAGATAGAGATATATAGGTTTGGGTTGGTTTTTTTGTTTTTTTTTTTTAACCATTCATCTGATGGTTATCTAGGTGTTTCCATTTGGGGGCTGTTGTAACAATGACATGAGCATCCATGTACAAGATGTGTGGACGGTTTTAGTTCTGGCTGTAAACCTAGGAGTGAAATTGCTCGGTCATATGGTTGCTGTACGTTTAACGTTTTGAAGAACCGTCAGACTGTTTTCCAAAGCAGCTGCACCGCTTTACGCTCCCACCAGCAACGTTACGAGAGTTGTAACTTCTCCACATCATTGCCAACACTTAACAATTGTCCGTCTTCTGGATTATAGTCATACCACAGGGTATTTTTTGTGGTTTTAATTTACACGCCCATAACGACTGTTAGGCTTCTTTTATGTGTTTATTGGCCATCTGTGTATCTTCTTCGAAGAGATGTCTATTCACGTCATTGCTCATTATTATTATAATTCTTTGTATATTGTGGACACTAGGCCCTTATCTATGATCCATATTTGGAATAGTTGCTTGTTTGCAACTCCCACTCCCGCCCCCAGTGCCAGGCAACCATTACCCTCCTGTGTGATTTGGGTAAACCCCTTCAGCTAATGAAATTTTGTCTCCTAAATATGGCGAGATTGTGGGAGATCTCATTCTGCCTTTTGGAAGCCCTGGGCTTAGCTTCTAGCATGCCCCACACCGTCTGGAGTTCAGCAAACGTCCTGTGAAAAATCCAGTCATGCGTTTGGGGTGACTCAGGTTTCCCGTGAGCCTTGTAACCACGAGCCTTGTGATTTCCTTTTCCCCAGCAGAGCCCCTTTGCGTGGGTCAAACCCAGTCCTCAGTCCCAGGCCCAGAATCAGCAAATGCCCTAGGGAAGAAAATTACCAGACCATCGGTTCACCTCAGAAAGGCTTCCTCTGAAATTCCAATTCATTTAGTTCTTCTTGCTTCCACAGTTTTCTGATGTCTAAAAATATTATTTTGGTGTTATTAGTTGCAGTATGAATGTTGTGTTGTTGTGACCTACTATAGACTATCCATCAAATACTGTAAGCTTTTAAGTCTTTGTATCTTGTCAGGCAAGTCTCCAAGGCTTCCTTCCCTTCTCCATATTGGCTATTTAAGGGGCAGAATTCTTCCCTATAAATTTTTTAAAATCCATTTACCTAGTTTACACACACACACACAAACTGTTGGGATTTTGTTGGAAAATATATTGAATTTATAAATTACTTGAGACTGAATTAAAAGACTCTTAAGCTCCCTATCCGTGAACATGGTATACCTATCCATTGCGCAGATTTCTAGTAGGTCCTTTGATAATATTTCGCACTTTTCTTCATAAAGGAATTGCATACTCTGATCCTAAATAGCTTATAGTCCTTTATCTTTTAAAACATTTTTATTTTTTTGGAATGGTAATATATTTTGTACAAAATTCTCAAAGCTCAAAAAAGTATACACTGACAATTTCCCATCAATTTTCCTCAGTCACCCAGATTTTGTCCAGAATTGTCACCCAATGTTCCTAGTTTATTAATTTTAATATGGTTAATATTAGCATATAGTAATTATATTTCTTCATTATTGTATCTAGTAATCTGGCTGAATTTTCTTATTTCTAATAGGTTATTATGGATTTCTTTTATGTACATGTATCATCTGCAAAGAGCAGCCATTTGGTCACTTCTTTTCCATTCCCTTTTCTTTCTACTGCTTTTACTGCATTGGCTAGAATGCTTCTAATAAAGTAGCTGTAGAAAGTAGCTGGATAATAGCTGTGATAAAAGACAACCTGTATTATTCCTGCCTTTAATGGGAAGGCATCT
This sequence comes from Paguma larvata, assembly GCA_030068075.1. Classification (NCBI taxonomy): domain Eukaryota; kingdom Metazoa; phylum Chordata; class Mammalia; order Carnivora; family Viverridae; genus Paguma; species Paguma larvata. The sequence continues at coordinate 18,080,867 of CM057833.1, read as the reverse complement.
GTTTCCTATTTATATATGAAATTTTCTATAGGTTCTTAGGTGGCTTTATCAGGTTAAACTTTTTTTTTCTTTTGCCTCTGGTCCTATTTTGCTAAGAATGAGAATCATGAAAGTTCTTATCAAATTATTTTATGCACCTACTGAGATGACTATATTTTTCCCCCGTTAATCTATTAAATGTGCTGCATCACCCACTCATGGAAAAAAAAGCAGTCTCAAGTAAAACACTTTTACCCCAGGTTGCTATTTATTTTCATGAGGGGGGGAAAAAAGAACCTTTTATGATAGTGAAAATATACTTTATTTTTTTAATACAATAGCTGCCAGCAATATACTGGTTCTAGAGAGAGAAAAGAAGATACAAGCATTCTATAATAAGCTTTCATTTGCCTTTTCAAGTCATTCTAAAGAAAAGATTCCAATTCTGTTCAACATTAGGACTTGGGGAGTTGAAATTTTTTCCATGATAAAAATATAATTTTGACAGCTCCAATCTTGATCATTTGTAAAGGATGGAATTTAAAAAGCCCATACAGTATATCAATAGTGAATATTTCCCTCTCAGAATCAAATAATGATTATAACCGGTATAAGAAAATGGTTAAATCAATAAACCTGATGAAATGTGTATCAAAATGTTCATGAAAAAATACATTGCTATTTCTGCTCATTTTTTACCTTGCAGATATTTCTAAATGGATATTTTAAATGTACAGAAATAAAAGCTATCTACATTAACTCTGGAGAGATTCAAAACTCAACAGAAGTTAAAATGCCTAAATTCTAGTCAATCAACTTCGTTTAAGAAGGTCAGAAATCTCTTAATTGCATACAGATTGCTCGAGAATGTAAAGATAAACTGAGTAGCTGAGTTACCAGGATTTTCATCACCAAAGTCAACAATCCTAAGAATAAAAGAAGGGTTGAGAATATCTGCATCGACATTTCAAAAAAAAAAAGGAAGTTCTATCAGCTGAAAAAGGAAGGAGCCTTCCAACTGCTTAACACAAAAATGTCTCAAAATCCCTTGGAAAACAGTGAGAGTTTCCATTCAGAATCTAATCTTGTTGAAGTAGAACATGAGGGGTTTAAATGAAGGAGGAAATGATTTAGTAGTTGTAGAAATAAGATCAGATGTCCTGATCTTCATACCCTACATGAATTGCCAAGAAAACGTTTATGTCCTAATATATCTCCCAAGATTTTAAGCTATGACCTTTCCACAAGTTGTATAAAATGGGATTTAAAAAAAAAAAAAAAAAAGGTGTCCTAAGGATTATCCTCTTTACTAGCGTTTGTCCACTTGCAAACTCCATGTCATTTAACGATCTTCCCTGATATAGTAATAAGGTCTTTCTACAACAAAATCAGAAGAGGTTAACCTGCCTTCCTCGGATGTCCGGAGAGAGCCAAGTATAATCATGGGATAAGTTTGAAAGACACTGAAGAGAATAAATATCCAAAGTGAAAAGACTTCACGGCTGAATTTCTGAGTGTTGTCCATCGCTCCACTCTGAGGAACGTACCTCTGCCCTCATCGCCCTCTCCCCTGCACCACTTAGCCCGCCGCGTGGAAGAACAGAGCCCCCTCTCCTGAACCGGTTCCCTGCGGCAGGCCACAAGGCACGGTTCAGTAGCACCCGAACGCCAGCTGACCACTTAAAACGTGGGTGACAAGTGGCGATGGCTGCATGCAGCCCAGTGCAGATATGACATTTTCACCCACTGAAGCTACTGCTGTAGAACTTCTCCACCATAACCTGAGTGCTTTTCTTGGAACCAGAGAAGCCATCATCCAATATTTAATTACAAAAAGGTGGGTGCCCGAACTTGTGATCAGCAGTAAGGAGTTCTAAGAAAGGGAAGGCAAAGAAACTTCCCTGAGCCAAATGGGTACAATGTGGAGCTGTCTTTGTGCACCAAGCAATTACTGACAGGGTAGAAATGCAGTATGCTCCTAAAATCGGGCTGCTTCCAGAGCACAGTGCTTACTGAATGTTACCGTATCAAAGCGGGGGGGGGGGGGGGGGGGGGGCGCGGGGGCGGGGGCACTGCCATTTTAAAGCAATGATATACTTAAATTTCCAAAAACAGCCTACAAGAAATAGCACTTGTTAAACAAGATACATATAAAGAAATCACCAAAAACATATTCTAGTCACAGCCATGGTCTTTGGAGCAGTATTTATAAAGTATGTTTTTTTAAATGAATAAATACATAGCGGGCTTTTGTTTTCTTTTTGCCAAGTTCATCCTCCCTTGCCAGAGCACAGAGCAGCCCTGGTTTAGGACTTCAACTGAAAAAATAAGCATGCGGAGTGCTATTCCTCAGTGTGGCTTTAGAAAAAATTAATTGAAGGAAGTACAGTGATTTGAGATTAGGCAAAAACTGCAGTTAACAGCTACAATTTAGTCCCAAAGGAGCGCACCATCCTCTCCCCAAAGCTGAACAGTAAGTGGGAGTGGAGTGGGAAACGTGGGTTTTATCTTGGTTTTAACAGAGGAGGAAGCGTGTGTTCTTTAGACTGTCCATATTCATTAAATACGCTTAAGAAACAAAATTCTACTTGACATTTTGACAAACCCGCCCTACCTTCCTTGGGCTAGTATCTGTGAGGGTTAGTCTTCACATCACAGACGGTTGTCCTGGGAGAGCAAAGGCAGCTAAGTAGCAGTGTATGTAGTGTTGCTCAAAAGATCTACACACGGCAAGGCCCATGCTTACCTAAAAAGAGCTTTTTAAATACAGGAGGAAAGCAATGTTCCAAATGAATGGCACTGGGCAAAATACATACGAAAAAAAAAAAAATACATACAAAACAAAACAAACAAACAAACAAACCAAAAAACAGAACAAAAACCAACAACATATGTAGACAGACTAGCAGGTGCCCACTGGTTTTTCTCATAAGGATAAAATGCTTGAGGAAGACCGTGAGAATTATCATCCCTCTCTCTAAACTTTCAGCTTCTACATGTCAGATGTGACAACTAGTAGGAAGGATACGTGCTTTTGGACAAAAGTAAAAATCCACGTACAAAAGTGAAACAGCGAAGTGTGTAGGGACTCTGTGGAAGGCCCTCTCCACTGGCGGGAGCCCCCCCAGGGCAGATTATCCTGACACTGGTGGACACGGTGGTGTTCGGATACGGTGGTGATCCCTTCATATACGAAGTACTCTGAACTTCCAGACCTCCATAAATGTTCCTTGTGCCACGCATTGTGCACCGGCTGGGGGTTGACCGGGGAGGTCAGGGTCACTGTTTTCAACGTCAACACTCAGAAGTTCTGCCGTCTACACAGCGAACAGACACAACAGTGAGGGCTCCGGAAGGATGGCAAACCGCCTCTAAAGTGAAAAGAGCGTGACGGAGTGTCCCCCGCCTTGGGGGGGTTGGGGGGGGGAGAATATGGGCAGGAGGGGGAGGCAGGGTGAAGAATTTTAACATAATACTGCTTAGGAGTGTGTACTTAAAGAGAGCTACAAGACCTTGTCTACCCTTTACCCTAATCCTGAATAACTGCATGTTCATGCAAAATAAGGTTTCTACTTCAGAGGAACAGGAGCGGTCTGTTAGGAAAAGCATGTTCTTAGGGGAAGACGTGAAGACATCGCTCTCGTAAAGGACAGTTTACTTGGTGAGTCTTTTGGCTACATCGCTGTATGCTATTTCGACCTCCTTGTCACTGGGACAGGTGTTGGTAAACTCGTCCCTACTATAAGCGTTGGTTAGGTATCTCCAGATGCCGGTCATCCCTTTTGGAATATCGAAGTTGCGGTATTTTTTGGCCACCACCTGAAACGCAAAGATATCGAAAGTGAACACTTATTTTCCGTGACTTGTAAACCAGACATCTCTCTGGTTTGGGGGCAAACTAATTCTATCGATCTCGGAGAACGGCTTCTATTTGAAAAGACGACACCTTCGTCCTAACTCGAGTTTTAAAGAACGACAGACTGCACCCGACATCAGAACCTCGTTAATGTCATGGTGACCATAAGCGCCTGCTGCTCTGGGGATCCAGGGAGACGGCCAAGTGTCACCGCTGGATAAATACCTGGAAGCACACACACTATTTTAGATGTCGGGTTTCCTTGGTCTTGACCTTTATTGCACAACTAGCGTTTACTACTATTTAGCACAAGGTCTTACACAGGAAATGCTCGACGAATGTTTTCTGCCTCGTACAGAAATAACCAGATCACAATACAGAATTGGACAATGTAAGTCAGTGCAGCAAACTCCAATTCCAAGTTACCTGTTACATATTTTTAATTTTTATGCAGTCACAGGAAAAAATATTATTCTTTCTCATATGCCTCAATTTTAAGACATAATTTTCCATTTAATTAACTCTAGGGCATTTCAAGTGTTGCCTACATAGCATTAAGTTCTACTGTTTGGGGGTTCCTGGTCATACACAGAAGATCAAGAAAATTTTATGCACAAAGAAAGTGCCATCTCAAACAACAGAGAAGAGCTGGTCTCACTGCAACGTACACCACATCCCCCGGACCCACCTTGACAATGTGCAGCTTGGGAAGCAGGTTGCAGTCAGCTAATGTCATTTCATTGCCATCCAAGAATTTACGTGTAGAAAACTTAATGTCCTCCATACTGTTCTCGTCAATTTCATCAGGGAGGGGAGAATTCAGATATTCATCCAGTTTCTGCAGGGTTTTCAAGAGACCCCTCTCCAGTGCTGAAAGAAAGATGGGGAGACTGTAAGAAGGAAAACCACCTACGCCCCAAAGCAGAAGCGTTACTCTTCTGGCCAATAACTATCTTATCAAATGATTACTCTGACTCGGACAGTTTCAGAAACTGGGATCTGTAAAACGTAATGACTAAGCGCCCCACTTATAAACACGCTATGGCCCAACACAGTTAGTCTTTGAACTGGAAAAGTGAGTGAGAAAAGGCAAACCTACTAATTCAAGTCTAGGGAAGAAAATCTTGCCACGACAGAGATTCTTGCCCTGAATTTTAAAGCCTGCTTCCCTGGGAATATTTGGATTTATCACCAAGAAATGTGTTAAGAAACTCCAATACAGACAATCCAAGCAGAAAACCTGAAGTTTTTGCGCTGTCCTGTAAGACACAAGAAGTCAAGAATAGCATATTGTCTAGTAACGCGGAAAACACAGAGGTCAGATTAGTGAGTTCAGTTTATGATACTCAATTGGGGGCTCTTCGGCCAAATAGATTAAGATGCTATAATTGTTATAATTAAGAGATTAAGAGAGACGGAGCCACCCCTGTATACCTGGAGAGTCAAGGTTAAGGACCTTCAGCAGAGGGGGTGGGAATGTTCGCTGGAGAGAAATATGGAATAACAATAGAGAGGACTTCTCTTAACCCTCCTTACCCTCTGCCTTCCCAACCCGCCTTCGCCCCCCACGCCCTGAATGGACAGCTCACACTGATGACCACAGTGCTTGGCCATAAAAGAAAGTTAAATATCCTGAGGTAACAATCGATACAGTTGTAAGTTTGAATAAACTTGGTTCCATTAGAGAAAAAGACAAAAGTTTTTATATGCCACATACTAGATATTTCACCAGCAACATAAATATGTCCTAACCCCAAACCTCTTCTCCTACACTGCGCCCACCCCTTCATCCCTTGGTCCCTTCCTAGCAGTCCGGATAAAAGATGGCAGTCTTAGCTAGATAAGAGGGGCTGTACACATAAAAAGGAATAAATGGATTTTAGAAGTACTCTGGAGATAAAAACCAACAGAGCTTGGAAACAAACCTGTACATGACAAAGAACAAAGGGGCATCTGGGTGGCTCAGTCGGTTAAGCATCCAACTTTGGCTCAGATAGTGATCTCACGGACCTCGACATCACGAGCTGAGGCGAAATTGGACGTTTAACCAACTGAGCCACCCAGGTGTCTCCAACACTTAAAACTTTTTACATAAATAAATAAACGTTTTTTACAAAGTTACTTTAAAGTCAGTATCTGATAACTACATGCCTTGTAGTTTTTAATATTTTTCCCCCAGGTAAACATTTTGTTGGGGTTTTTTAATATATAATTTATTATCAAGTTGGCTCACATACAGAGTACATATGGTGCGCTCTTGGCTTCGGGAGTAGAGTCCCAGGATTCACTGCTTCCATACACACCCAGTGCTCAGCCCAAGTGCCCTCCTCGGTACTCATCACCCATTTTTAAGATTTTTTTTTTTTAAATATTTATTAGTGGGGGCGCCTAGGTAGTTCAGTCAGTTAAGCGTCCAACTTTAGCTCAGGTCATGATCTCATGGTTCGTGAGTTCTAGTCCCGTGTCGGGCTCTGTGCTGACAGCTCAGAGCCTGGAGCCTGCTTCAGATTCTGTGTCTCCCTCTCTCTCTGCCCCTCCCTGCCATGCTCTATCTCTCTCTCAAAACTAAACATTAAAAAATAATAAAATAAAAATATGTATTAGTAATATGTATTATATATATAAGTGGTTCAGTATTTTAATATAAGCATTGTTAGATTTTTAGAACTGTTCAACTTTATTTTTTAATTTTTTTTAACGTTTATTTATTTTTGAGAGACATAGAGACAGAGCAGAGCGTGAACAGAGGAAGGGTAGAGAGAGAGGGAAACAGAATCCAAAGCAGGCTCCAGGCTCTAAGCTGTCAGCACAGAGCCCAACGCGGGGCTCGAACTCACAGACCGTGAGATCATGACCTGAGCTGAAGTCGGCCGCTTAACCAACTGAGCCACCCAGGCACCCCCACTGTTAAGCTTTTAAAGTCAGGGCTGGTTTACATTAAACTAATAGTCTACTAAATCATGACCTCCTTCCTTCTAATTTTTGTTATTAAATTAATACATAATTCTTGTTTCCCCGACTGCATTATTTTTTCTTTGAAGGTAAAGTCCGTGTCTCATGCGTCTTCTGCATATCCCTAACACTGGCACTCTGCCCAAGTACGAACTAGACATCTGCTCAACACCTGCCCCAGACTGAGGAAGGCTAACCACTAAGTATAAAAGTTTAGAGTTTCTTAAAGGTCTGGAGAGGGGTCAAAAGGAAATCAGGTGAAGATGTAGAATGGATACTTTTGAAGTCAGATGAGTGGAGATATGTGCATCTGACTGTCTTATCGCTGGTAGGAACAGCCCAGGGCTATAGAACACAAGCGCCATTTCAAAACATAAAGAAGAAACAGTAGAATTTTTTTACCTAGGTGAGTATCAAATTGGAATTCAGGTATGTCAAGTGATAGGTGACAAGATCAGGACCAAAGAACTGCCTATTTTATTAATCAAAGGTCACTCTAGCCAGAGCCAGGATCGAGCTAGTTTATTTCTTAGTGCGAACAGGCAGCAGGACATTTGAACCCAGTAAAATAAAGCTGAGGAGTGAGCAGAGCTCAACTGCGACCACGGAAGTGACAAGGAATTAAGCCATTTAAAAAACGTGTCAAAAATACCAAAGCAATTAATATAATTATTTGATGATTACATACAACTCATTATCATGCACACAGTCATCTGAAATGCTAAATTTATAAAAGAGAATGAAATGTGAGAAGTAGGTGGGTTAGTGAGGAGTCCAGGGCTTACTGGAAAACTTTTCATGGTTGTACTCAAAAGGGCTGGGGACGGGACAGCAGAATCTCGGGACGGTAAAAGAACCAACTTAAAGATTCAATATGCTTCCTATCAAAATCGGTGAGTACAGAATAAATACACATTAGTATAATGACTTGTTCTTTGAACAATGAACAGAATCACGGCCACTATGGAAGAGAATACTGCCTGAATTCACATACTGACACAATGTCTCCGATGGCACTTGAGAGGAATGACGAGTCTGGGCAAGTCTATGATCTTCAACCTACTCCGAATTCATCCTTTCCCTGAACTGGTTTTCAAATGTATCCAACAGAAAAATAAAATATCCTCAATTTACAAGGTTTGAAACATAATGCTTATCGTCCCAGATGGAATAAGGCCCAGACTAAAATCAAGAACCTAGCCGGACTTTACAATGACCATTCTTTCCATCCTCTCGGACTCAGCAAAGCGTCCGCAATGAACTCGAACTGCTGCACCTCATTAGAATGTTAGTGATTATTCATTAAGAATAATGAGGGGGATATTAATGAAAACGAAGAATGCTGAGTTACTTTGATTCAATTTTTATGAAACAACACAAGGAAACCCAACCCAACAAAGAAAAACAGAGGTGCCAAGAGGTACTAGAGAGCATCATTCAATAAATATAATGAAGTTTTGAAGACAAACCACGAAGGAATCTGAAGTTGATGAAGAGAAAGAAAATGCCAACATTAGCCACTAGAAGGCAGCAGCAAGCCGTGAGAAAGCAGCTCCTTGTCTTCGCAGCTGTTACCCTCTACTCCCCCTGGGCCGTTATCCCCTACTCCCCCTGCCGTGGCATTGCTGGGATCTCTAAGAAGGCATTTCAACAGCTCTCCAGAAATTTCAGTACTTAATTACAACAGAGGCCATACGATCAGTTTTAAATTAATTCTGAAAATCAAAACACCCTTTCTTGCCTATGAAAAGATAGCAAAAATTATCACACACACACACACACACACACACACACACACACACACGCACGCACAGGCCAGGGTCAGAAGTGTGGGGAAATGAATACTTTCACGTTAGTGGGAATATAAACTGGTGTGGACTTTAAAGGAACAAAACCCTCCGACCTCCTTGGAATCTAGCACAAGGACATTCACTGGCAGCACTGTTTGTCATAATAAAAAAAAACTTGAGACAATCTCTATGACTATCGACAGGGAAATAGTAAAATAAAAATCCGTATTATGGAACATTAAGCAACACTTGTAAACAATGAGGTAGATCTAGATTTTTATTTGGAAGGCCTTCTACCACGGACTATGTGAAAAAGACAACTGCAGGATGTAAAATACACACTCGTGTACAATGTTCGCAAAATTACACAGAAAAAAGGATGAACACTAACTGTTGGGGAAGAATTTACAGAAGGTTATTATGAAGAGGCACTGAAATTCTATTAAATTTATTTCTAAACTATTGTAACTTTTTCAATAAGCACGCGTTACTCAATCACTTGTGTAATTTGAATGAGTAAATGTAAGGCGGAAAGCATGGAATGTAACACGATCCTGCTAATTTCAGTAGAGCGTAATCTTACACAAACAGTTTTTAAAGGCCAGGTAGAAATCAGGGAGAGGTAAGGAGTAGTGAAAGATGATTAAATATACAATTCGGTTACGCAGTTACAGTGGTGAACAACCGCCCTCTGACTTCCACAACACTTCCACAGGAGAGAGAAAGAGAGAGGGAGGCAAGGACGGAAGGAGGGAGGGAAGATGATATTTGAATAAAAAGGAACTAATTAGAATGTACGAATTCCTTGCTTCCATTTAAAAATAGGAATTTGGACTCTATGAAATATGCCTCAGAACATATAATGGCAGATTTCATCACTGCCAAACTCACTGAGCTCTTAAGAATATCATAAACATCATGGCGCCTGGGTGGCTCAGTCAGTTAAGTGACTCTTGATTTTGGCTCAGGTCATGATCTCACGGTTTGTGAGATCAAGCCCGGCGTCAGATTCTGCGCTGACAGTTTCCCAGCCTGCTTGGGATTCTCTCTCTCCCTCTCAAAATAAACAAACATTAAAAAAAAAAGAGAGAGACTATTATAAGTACCAATACTCTAAAAAATTATCTATTAAACAGTTACATTTGGGAGATTAATAATTTATATAAATTAATGAAATGACAGAACTGGAAAAAAAAAAGTAGATCTGGACAAGTCATACTAACTCATTCCCACGAAAGGAATTACCTATTAACTTCTTTTAATGTTTCAAAAGGTTATTCCCAATCAACTAGGACATGTTACCAAAAGAATTACCTTCCTCTCCCTTCCTTCCTTGCTCCCTTCCTTCCTCCCTCCATACCTACCATATTTCCCTTTATTGTATTCTTTAAACCCTATTTGTTTATTTTCTACCCAATCTAAGTACTAACCCTTCTCTTTCACTGGCCCAATACCGCAGTATCTAGGCATTTAATCCCTTACTTAGAATTAGGTCTTAAAAGATCTTAAAACTGTTAAAAGATACCTAGTTTTGTGAAATATATTTAATAGGCTGGTAAAACTAATCATAAACTTGCCTACCCTGATTTACCGTGTAAAATGACAAATCCATCTCCACGTTTATCGTCTGGGGGAAGAACGAGACAGAGCACTAGTTTCCTAGGCTTACTGAAGGCATTTTATTGCACTAAACGGACAGATCAGACATCTGCAACAAATATCTATACCCTCAGTAAGCTCCGAAGTACTTTGGAATATTGTTTTCTCAAGTCCCCTGGCAGTGACAGGCCCTATGGGGGAAGGTTGCTTGGCAACTGGAATTCTTATTTACCAATAGGTAATTTAATATAAAGCCTTCTAAGTTATGCACTGTCTGATCCATTATGTTGTTTGTTCTTAGTGGTTACAACATGCTAAGGACAGTCAGCGTAGGTGGCTACTTAAGACAGTAACAAATTGATAGGAAAAAATAGAATACAAAGTTATACTTAAATGAGTCACTTTTCTCCCCTGTTCTCTCCCCTCGATCTCCCAAAGCAATTATCTCTGTGTGTATGTGTGTGTTAAGCAAATATATTTTATTCCCCTTTCCTCCTCACTAAGTGTCAAAAGAAACTCAACCACCCTCCAGCTTCCGAAGGCTACGTGGAGAAATCAAAACATGATGAATTTAACTCAGAGAATTCAAAGAACTATGGCAAGAGCATCTGGATATAAAAGGTAGTTTCACGGAAAGAAGAGTCACCTGCATGAAGGAAGGGGACAACAGAAGATACGGTCTGCGGGCAGGAAGGGCTCCAATGTAACTGTTTACTCAGTATATAAAAGGCTTAGACTGAAACATCCGTCAGAAAAAAAGCCAGTTACTTAGGAAAATGGCTCCCAAACCAGGGCAACTCCCGGAACGCATTCAACAGCTACGAGCCGGGCCTGGACACTTTTCCCTCCTTCCCTTTGCTGTAGAAAAACATCGCATGCAGTGAGTATTATCCCAGAAACCACTGAAACTCAATCCTAAATTATAAACTGCTGCAATTTTAAATTTTAATACTTTTTTAAAAGCCTGAATAGCTTAGAACTCCGCCTACTGAAATAACATCAGAAAATCAGCAAGTGTTTCTACGTTTTAGAAGAGGTTTATTCTTGCTTAACCAGCACCAATGTTCATCCCCTTTGGTGCTCTTGCTCACTTGCAGCCAGAAACTTCTACCCAAAAGAACCACACCCAGGCTACCAAACTGTCTAAAACTACGATGGATTCAAGTGTCTTTAGGAGCTGGCATTTTGGCTGTTGTGATTACTTTTCATTAATAAACACTAACGTCCTCTCCGTAGATTTTTATCCAAAGAGAAGGATGCTTGATGCTTTGATGCTTCTCAAAGAGAAGAATAAGAAAAATTACGGAATGGTCTAGTTAAGACGAGGTTCATTAAATGGGACCTTGCTCAAAAAGACTTCCCTTCACCATACATAATTTTGGTAAACGAAATTAAGATAGTGTCCTTCAATAACAAAAGAAGGAATTTGTATCTGCACTACCCTAAACAATACTCACCATGAAAACAGGACTTGAAACTAAAATCCGATTTTAGGATGCAAGAAATTAGGAATAATTCTCCCCATGGGGCACCTAGGTGGCTCAGGTCATGATCTCCCGTTCATGAGTTCGAGCCCCCCATCAGGCTCTGTGCTGAGAGCTCAAGAGCCTGGAGCCTGCTTCAGATTCTGTGTCTCCCTCCCTCTGCCCCTCCCCTGCTCTTTCTCCCTCTCTCTCACACAAATAAATATTTTAAAATTTTTAAACAAAAAATTATACTCCCCCAGTATAAATGCTCTCTTACGAGTACCTCCCAAAATTGCTCTCTAAGGATAATTATCAGAGAGGCACCTGGCTGGTTCAGTGGCAGAGACCATAACTCTGTATCTCAGGGCCATGAGTTCAAGTTGGGTGTGGAGCCTACTTACAAGTTTTTAAAAAGCAAAAATTTTAAAAATTTTTTAAAAGGACAATTATCACAAAAATCCACCCAGGCTGATTTTAGGCTGCCAGCACCCGACAATAAACAAAAGATGTAGTAATAATTTAAATGAAGTGACATCAATCTATTCCAAACCACCGCAACCACAGCATCCACGGTTTCTGATGCACCGTTGATTCTTTGTACAGCTCCCCTTCACGGGAACTTCTCAGAAGACTATGAGAACAATTCGTTCAATAAACCTTGTATCGCACGCCCACCACATGCTAGGCTGTACCGCGAGCCAGAAACCAGAAAACGGCAGTCTGAGGACTGACCGCGGTTTGTCGTCAAATCTTGAATCGGAACGGAGAGCCGGAGTTTAATACTTCACGGAACACCTGGACTCAAAGTGTTCGTTTATAATCACCGTGATAATGAGGTTTTTTGGATTTATCTGAGGGGGTTTTTTGGTGTGTTTTTCTGCAGTTTTTGTGGTAATACAATCATTTGTGGATTGTTTTGTTTTGTTTTTACCTTCATTAGCCTCTGGCCTTGAATTCTTGATATATGCAGAGAATTTGGCAAAGATGTCCATTCCGGCGGTGTTTGATTCTGGGTGTTTTGGTGAAAGCTTCAAGTACCTAGCAGGACAAGGTGATAAAGAGTTAGAAATCCTCCGAAGCTACGTTGGCAGTGAACCCTCGATCCACAAACCAGCGTGCTAGCAGTTACTAGACAGCTTTTAACAGTTACGACTCTCAGAAATGCCATCATCTGTTTTCTATGATATTTTTAAGATGTGTTTTTTCCTTAGGAAACAAAGCTCTGCACGGTGTTTTCGTTCGCATATTTAATATTCGTGGCAAGTGAAAGGCATCCGCACTCACGTCCATTTTATAAATGAGAACGCTGGAGAAACAGTCTGCTTGCTCGGGGGTGTGTGCCAAGCCAATGCGTGCCTTAGAAAGAGAACTCCAGAGCAGCACCGTCCGAAGGAACTTTCTGTAATGCAGGAAAGATTCTCATCTGAATTTCCCAGTCGGGAGCCATTAGTGACGTGTGGCTGGGATCTGAACATGAACTTAAATAAACCAGTGTCACGTCAAGTTAAAAATTCACTTCCTCCGGGTGCGCCAGCCACCCTGTAACTATAGAGCTTTCTCAAAACAGAGATGCCATCCAGACTCTCGGGGTGTGCCCTGCCCTGAACCGCCCCACACAGCGGTGCCAGAGAAGCCCCACGGCAGGAAAAATCGCGCATTTGGGTCAAGACGAAAACAGCAGCTCACTCACTCCAATGCCACCCTCCCCCGTGTTGGACATCGTGACGGTGGCACTGAGCGGCGGGGAAAGAGGTTTTCCGTAACTCTGCGAACAGCTCTGTTGTGTTGTTACACAGATGATCTACTTTGACAACAGACCTTCGTGACAATAGGTTAAAAAAAACAAACAAACAAAACACACAGATGCGTATTTTGCATATTTAAATTCCAAACACATACTCAGCAGCTATTTATTCCTCAAGTTGGAAAATACAAGTGAAAAGGCTCGGCTCCTCCCTCTTCCCTTGGGTGGAGTCGCACACACTCAGGGAGCTGGCGGCCGCAGGAATTCAGCCCATCAGCACCCCAGTAGCAAGATTCATCTGCTCAAAGGCCCTGCAAAATTTCGCTGGAAAGTGGGCTTGGGGGAGTAAGCCTTTGGAAAAAAATCTTATGTTAAACTACTAACTTAGATTTTTTTCATATATTTTAGGATGCTGTCTTTCCACTTCTTAAAAATTAAAAATGAAGGTGAGGTGTTTTTAGATAGATATTTAGTTGCAAGCTATAGTTTCTGGTTAGCTTTTATATTCATATTTTTTTTACATTTGCAATTCTGAAATAAGGACAGGTACATGTAAAAATTTGGACACGGGACTACATTGGTAAGGAGATTATAAAGTATCTATTGAATACTTATATTGCTGAATTTATCTTTCACTGTAACAGCTCTCAATTATTAAGCTTAAAGATTTCTCTTATAAACAAAAATATTTACAGAACAAATTTTTCAATGAACAACGAATTTCACAAGTTTATATAAATGTATAATGTATACTACATTAATAACGTGTAATAATATATTTTTTTCCTCTTAATTATAGAAAACTTTACCCTCTCTTCTCTCTCTCTTTTTTTTTTTTTGCCCCCAGTTTGGGCTGAAAGAGTTAATTCCAGGTTCACCATCCCTGAAGTCCCCTTGACTATAAAAACAACCACCCTCCAGTTCAAATGTTTTTACTGCTTGTAATACAGTAACTTCATTGATTCATTCCAAATGAAAAACAGCACAAGGAACCTAAGTGCCTCTTCGATACGTCGCTGTCTTCCTCTAGCCAAGTTTCCATAATTCTTCTTCTTTTCCCAACCAATATTTAGCTGCACCTACTTTTTCTAATGAAACCTCCTAATTCTCAAAATAACAGGCCTGAAGGTAGGTTTAAATCGTAGATCATTTATATATTCGTCATTCACATATATTCATGTATTCTAATTATTCAGTGTCTACTCTGTCACGCAGTATACTGGGGGGGGCAGGGACAGAATGATGACCAGAAGAGGCGTGTTTACTAGAGGCCTATTTTAACGAACAGGTTAAGAATGAAGAAGGATTCGCGGTCAGCATATCCTTCACCATACGAAAACAGATATTACAATTCTTAAAAAATAAAAACTGTCCTCTAAAGCAGATTAGGCATGCCCTACCCTTCTCCAAGATAAACCGTTAAATGTGTACTATTTAATAGCTAGAATACTTATAAGAGACCACCTCAAATTCTCATTTTGCCTAAAAGAAAATTCTATTCCAGAAAGCTTACATACTTGGCCCCCAAATCCCAAGACTAGTTAAAAGCATTGCCAAACTAAAACTCAGGTTTCCTGACCCCAAGTATTGTTTTTGCTTTTGTTTTACTACGGATTGGGTTCTCTCTGAAAGATAAGTCAAATTCTAAACCAATGGGTCCAAAAATCAGTTGCCAGTTTATTTTGCATTTCCTCAAATACTGGATTTTCACAATACGTCATTATTCACTTTCCCAAATGGCTTGATAAAGCAAAGCTTCTGCTGAGAGCCTTCATTTCAACATTTAATGAAAAGGAGGGCAAGTAACTAATGAAAGGCTATGTGTCAGCAACGCCATGGGCATCGGGGGTACAAAGACTTTCAGGTCGGTCTTTATTCTGTGTGACACCGTGGACTGTGAATGGAAGACAGCTAAGGATACGCCCGTCCTTTGAGGAAAGATCTCAGGCATCTTCTTTCTCAAGTGAATAGAAGAATAAAGTCTGAGTATACAATCCATTAAACTATCCTTGTAAATTTGACTTTCATTGTTATTTCTCACTTAAAAAAAAAAAAAAGGAATAGGAGCGCCTGAGTGGCTCAGTCGGTTGACCGGCCAACGTCAGCTCAGGTCACAATCTTGACTGTTGTGGGTTCGAGCCTCACCTTGGTCTCTGTGCTGACAGCTCGGAGCCTGGAGCCCGGCTTCATATCTGTGTCTCCCTCTCTCTCTTCCCTCCCCTGCTCTCTCTCTCTCTCTCTCAAAAAAAAATATAAACATTTTTAAAAAAGGATTAATAACCCCTTATAGAGCATCTCCAAAATTACCTAACTTCCCCTATCCTTCTATTTTTATTTATCAGTAAGTTAGCCAAGTAGACCGGTCGGCTTCAGTTAAAACTCCAAGTCTCAAAGGTTTTTTGAAAGCTTTTTTTGGCAAAGTAGTGCCTTAATTCAAGCAAGGGGAACTAAATATATATTTATAAATACCTTCCCCAGAGGAAAAGAAAGTTTCTTCTACGTATGCTGGTTACACAGACCAGCAAAAGTTCCTTGATTTAAGCTCTTCACTAGTCTCTAAATTCTGAACAACTCTCGAACAAGCAGTCGCCTGTATTTATATTTGTCGTGACTGAATCAGAAGTGCTTGCATAAAAACACTCTGTTCTCAGTATCATCAAATGCCAAAAACGTGTTATTAGAACTGCTAGATTCTGGTATGCCAGCTTGAGCAACTCCCCTGCCTTTTCTCTTCATCCAGTCTAGAAACAGGAGGGCTCTCAATCAGGACGTGAGGACGGTCAGCGGTAGTTAAGGACTGAAGACCTTCTTGTCCTTGCGGGGGGAAGGCGGTGAGCCGGGCCGGGCCCTGAATGCCCTAGAACAACACGGAAGGGGAAGGAATGCCCGTAGGGGTCCGGGAAAGAACTTCCTTCCTCCTCCTGCTCATCCTCCAGAAACAACTGTGCACGACAGAGACCGCCTCTCATCAGCGTCTCACGTTAGGGTGCGGGGCCCAGGAAGCAAAAGGCCCTGCCGACCCGGACGGGCCTATCCAGTGCCTCGAAACAAAACCTCATCACAAGTTAAGCCTCACCTAATTCTTAAAGAGGATTCATTAAATTAAGTTTGACCAACACCTTCGGTCCCACGTGCTCATCACTGGAAATGATCTATCTTTCTTTCCTGCCCTTCCTCCACACTTGAACTAGCCTGCAATTTTATACTCACTGAAGCACAACACAATTAAAGACTTACATTTCATCTCTTTTGTAAAAGTCAAGCTCAACAACATATAAAGTAGAAAATCAGAAGGAAGAAAATGGAGGAAACACGGGTTTGGGAAGTCATATAGGCCTGGCTTTGGAGTAGGCCAGCTCTGCCACCAGTGACCGTGACACCGTGGGCAGGTTTCGTAGGTTACTCATCTTCAGCTTCTCCATAAAGGCTTTGAGAGGACAGAGATCGTCCACAAACATAACCCGTAATGAATGCACAGTGCACAGCACGTAACTGGCACCTGAACATTAGTTAATGTTAACGGCAGAGCCATCAGGAACATCAAAAATACTCCCTTCTACAAACAAAGTGAAATTTAAAAACTTTACTTGGAAACTTTTCAGAAGACAGGTGCCTGGGTGGCTCAGTCGTTTAAGCATCCAACTTTGGCTCAGGTCACGATGTTACGGTTCTTGAGTTCGAGCCCTGCGTCAGGCTTTGTGCTGACAGCTCAGAGCCTGGAGCCTACTTCCGATTCTGTGTCTCCCTCTCTCTCTGCCCCTCCCCCACTTGTGCTCTGTCTCTTTTTCTCTCGCTCTCAAAAATAAACATTAAAAAAATAAAATAAAAACTCTTCAGAATATAAACTACAACATAAAAACAATGAAAATAATGGAAATAAGGGACAAGGATTAAGAGTACACTTAGGGGGCGCCTGGGTGTCTCAGGTGGTTAATTGTCCAACTCATGATTTTGGCTCAAGTCATGACCTCACATTCGTGACATGGAGCCCTGTGCCGGGCTCCGGGCTGAGTGTGGAGCCAGCGTGAGATTCTCTCTCTCCCCGCCTCTCCATCACTCACTCGCGTGCATGCTTGTGCTCTGCTCTTTCTCGAAATAAACATTTAAAAAAAAAAAAAAGAGCATTAACATGATGAAAAAAAGAAAACGATTAAAAAAAATACTCTTAGAATTTAGCGCATTGTGAACCCTTTAGGACAGAAAGATCTCCAAATTTTATTTTTTTTTATTTACTTATTTTTTGGAAGATTTCCAAGTTTTAAATTATTTAAGCTGAAAGAAAAAGCCCATCTCTGGTTCGCGTAGCTCTGTGAACATGCCCAAACAACACGGAGCTGAAATGTCTGTCCATAAAAAGCAAAGTGAAAATGTTTATTTTCCAGGTCCAATTCAAGAAGCTATGACGTCTTACAGAGCATTGAATGCTAAGAAACTTGAATGTTTTTGATATTAGTTCTACTATTACCTTAATGTCTGTTCCCCTGACAAAAACCGCCAGGAGGAATAATGAGCATGCTGCTCCTGCAGGTGAAGAGAGCCTGGACAGCCCGCCGCGCTCCTCCGTTCGCCTGCGGGACGCCACTTCCTGTTCATCAGGGCTCACTCCGAGTATTCTCTTTCCTAAAGCCTTTCCTGCCTCCACTCCCTGCCCTTCACCGCGCCCACCACCCCCTCCGTCCATCACGGACCGCGCTTCCTGAGGTAGGAAGTGTGTCTTACTCACTACTGTGTTCGGAGGGCTCTGTTGCCCAGGAACCGTCTGGTAGAATAAACGCATGAGTGAGTTCTGAGGAACCAATTATTTTAGAACCCTCTGACCCAAGAATCCCATTCCTGGGAAATTTATCTGGATATGGAGAGGAAAAGTCAAATCAACTAGCAAGGAAGCCCCAGGCCAGAAGAAAACATTTCCGTTTTCAGGATGACGGAACGAGAAAAGCCTAAGAGAAATCCATCAGGCACTGAACCTACGCCCGGATTACAGTAGGATGCAATTCGGGTAACTGTCACTACGGTCCATCCGTCCCTCAAGTGTACCTCACGCTGTAGGAAATATGAGTACTTTAAAACCGTTAACCACGTGGGCTGATATGCAGGGCCTGGGACTCTAGAACACCTCAAAGAAATATGTAAGTAAAAACCGAATCCCAGGGACACAGTCTAAAGAGTCAACTCCCATGGGTGACGGCTTTCAACGGTTACCTTTAAAATGGCCTGATGAGGAACCTCCCAGCAATCTGTTCCACACTCTGGCCTCGCCATTCTGTCTAGGTTCGATCTGAACCTCTTTCCCCCATCTCTTCTCCTTCCCAAACTTCTCAGTTTAGGACCACTACCCCTCAAATAATCAGAGCTAACCTAACGGAGCCCCCACGTCTCAAACCCACCTTCAATGTGTACTCTTAAGGCTTAATCCATTCCTATCCAGGCTTATTGGCCGAGCCAGAAGCGAGTTCTGACATCTGTGGAGCGTTAATTATACGGCAAGAAGGGAAGCCCTAGTCACTGCAACTTGATGCTGAATGAGTTTTACTCCAGGACCATCCAGAGAAAGGTCTCTAAGGGCCAGAAAAGACCAAACTTTAAAGAGTTGGCAATATTTCCAAGCATATTTTCTTTGATACTCACTTGGGAGGGCATAAGACTTCTTCGAGAAATTCTTCAATCTTATTTACATCCGTTTTGACTTCATTGTTGAAAGTTATAAATGGTGGGTGGGTCCCAGGAGCCAAGTTCTGCAGGTCAGCAGGCTTCCTGTTAGGCAAAACAGTGGTCAAAATTGGATCACTTTTCACTCTGGGAAGGCAACAATACTTTAAAAACTCAGAGTGGTTCTAAATGTTAAAGTATATAAAAATGAATGCGAAATGGTTACTTTTTCCACTAAGTAGAACAGTTGCACTGCTATTCTAATAAGCAGCAAACCTTCACAAAGCACAAAATTCAACATAAGAAAATCAGGAATCTTTGATTTTAACCAAAAGACAAAGTCCTCCCTTCTCACTCCAACTTTAACGGGAGTGCTTATCAAACGGGGGTAGGATTGAGAGAAAACAGTCTCTAGTCTCAACTCTGGCACCCACTCATTGTGTGGAGATGGCATAAACCAAAACTTTTCTAGGTCTTCCTTTTCTTTTTGTAAAATATGGAACAAGAGCAGCTGATTCTTACAGCCCTTTCCAACTACAAGATTCCAAAGTCAGTGCTACCAATTTTCCATCTTCCCAGAAGTCCGCTCTCAACGCAGAAAGAGATCACCAGTCAAAACGACTTCAGTACATCAGAGATAGCATAACCAAAAAAGTAAGATGCAACACAGAAAGGGCAGAATATAGTGAACAGGAGAGACTTAAAATATGCATTAGATAAGAATGTTGTCCAAAATCATTAAAAAGCCATCAACAAGTCAAACAGGTATCGGTCAAAAGAAATGGATACACAATAGATAAAATAAGTGAACCCATGGAAAAATGTAAAAACAAACAAACGAAAACAATTACCAAAGAAATTTAAGAGTAAACTATGATGACATTTCCTAAACTGAAAACCATAGAATGCTGATAAAGATGGTAAAACTGGATACTTACAGCTACTGATACCACAGAACGCTGGTACCACCCATTAGAAACCACAACGGCTCACCTGAACCCATCGGCGAATCCTAGAATCGATGATATGACCCAATACGGTGTGATCCCAATGATAAAATACACAGCGTATATCACCATCCTATGAAGTATTCTTACAAAAAAGTCGAACCTGAATCTAGAATCAAGTCTCTTAGGGCAGCTGTTTCTCAAAATGTGGTCTAGGGGGACCCTTTCACCAGGTGGTCCATGAGGTCAAAACCACTCTCATAATACTAAGACATCATTTATTTTACCCTCGTTCTTTCACGCCTGTATGACAGAGTCATCCATAGGCTCCTTGGTGTGGGATGTCACAAGGCAATGTATACAAAAACAGATACAAGAATCTGGCTTCTATCGGGGCCGACATGAGAAATGTACAAAAATGTAAATGCCACTCTTGTTTTGGGAAAAAAAAATTTTTAACATTTTTGTGAAAACAAATAACAGGTTCATGATTGTTCTAACTAGTAAATATTTTTTAAATTACTCAGCTTTAATTTCTAATGCAGTAAAGTTGACAGATATAACCCATATAATGAAAGCTCTTTGAGGTCCTCAATAATTTAAGAGTATAAGGGAGTTCTGAGACCAAAAAGTTCATTTGCAGGAAACATGAGGAGTTGCAGAACGAAGTTAAATGATACCACAAAGAAGCCATCAGCCGAATACAGAATTTGGGACACTCCACAGTTCAACAGGACAGATTTCCACCAGTCAAGGGCATGAGGGAAATAAGCCATAAATGGGGGTTGGAAAGGACTGTTGTAGACTGAGAGAAATCTAAGAGACATGACGACCAAATGTAATGAGTAGAATTTGTTTAGAGCCTGATTTGAAGAAAGCAGTCAAAGAAAAAAAAACACTTTGGAGATTACGAGAGATCGGATCATATGCTGGGGACTAGACGTGATAATGGCAGGGTGGCTGGGTAAGCAAGTGTCCATATTGTTTGGAGACATACACTGAAGGATGCAGGGTTGAAATGACAGTAGGATTTGCTTTAAGACCTGTTAGAAAAAAACAGCGACAGGGGCACCTGGGCGGCTCAGCCGGTTAAGCGTCCGACTTCAGCTCAGGTCATGATCTCACCGTTTGTGAGTTCGAGGCCCCCTGGGGCTCTGTGCTGACAGCTCAGAGCCTGGAGCCTGCTTTGGATTCTGTGTCTCCCTCTCCCTCTGCCCCTCCGCCGCTCATGCTCTGTCTCTGTCTCTCTCTCAAAAAATAAATAAACATGAAAAACAAATTTTTTTAAAGAAAAAAAAAAAACAGCGACAAAGCAAATGGGTAAAATCTTGATAACTGGGTTGAAGTCATGTGGAAGTTTATTCTATTCTTGTGTATATTTGAAAACTTTCATAATTAAAAAGTTAAACCTTATACAACTTAAATGTTATAAAAGCAATATATTGCTTCAAGCAACTTTTCCCCCACCTATTATTATAGCCTTATCACAAATGCACAGAATATAAAAGGATATCTTTTTTAAAACCTCACCCTTGTTTTTTAATGTTTATTTATTTTGAGAGACAGAAAGAATGCGAGTGGGGGAGGGGCAGAGGGAGAGGGAGAGAGAGAATCCCAAGCAGGCTCCACACTGCCAGCACAGAGCCCCAGGCGGGGCCAAACCCACAAACTGTGAGATCATGACCTGAGCCAAAATCAAGAGAAAAGCACTCAACCGACTGAGCCACCCAGGCGCCCCTTAAAGGGTATCCTCAAATGAATTGCGAAGGTGAAGTACTCTGCCATTGAAAATAATGTTTAAGATAGAGCGTACCCCAACATCTCTGCTCGTTCCAGCTTATCGATCTCCCTTGGTCTTATTCGTATCCCTTCTCTGTCCCTCTCCCATCTGTCCGCCCTGCACCCCCACTTAGGTTTGGAAAGCACGTCATCTCCTATGGCTACACTCCAAAAATGAAGACGTGTTAATGATCTGATCAGGCCAAATTTTCTAATGCCAGGCCCCCGCCCCCCAAGTTCTGGAGCCCATCTCCCTCTCACGCCAAAGAAAAAGAAGACATACTTTCTATGACTTGTGTAAGAACCTAGGCTCTAGAAGAGGACTTTTAAAAGTCAAAATCTGATCTGATGTTCAATTCCGACTCCTTCCCCGAGCATGCTCTGGCCTGAGAAGGTGAAGCTGAGCCCACGATGACCATGAAGGCTGAGCATTCCCGCAGCTGCACGCGTGTTTAGACAGCGGGGCACACCGCGAGACTCCGGAACTCACGTAAGTACTCGGCTCCGGGTCAGAACAGGTCCTTTTCTGGGTTTCCTTTCCTTGGTTTGTTCAGTTATTCCTTTTCACACCTCACCCCTCTGTGAAGATGGACCATCTGTCCCTCTCTGGTCACCAACGAGCCCAGCAGGTCCACGACCGTGTCATCTTTAGTCTTCGAGTCCCCTCACAACCCAGCTACATCCGTTTCCTGCTCAACTACAGAAGACCTTGTACATTACCAAGGGTCCAGAAACCCTAACGGTTCGGGGTTTATACAAGTTATTTTCAAATCTCAACATCTGAAGTTAAAAAAAGATTTTTTTCATTCTAAAGTTTTAAAACTTATCCATCTGCCTTTTTATGACTAACAGTCCATTAATGCCTAAAGGTAAGGTAATAATAATACATGTCTGTGTGTTTTACAAATAATTTTTTTCATGAACAGGGTAGAGTTAAATAAAGGGAAGAAAGGGACTGATGCTTTAAAATAACCCACGGAGGAGGACAGCAAAATAAGTAAGAGCTATACCTTCTATAATAAATTATGACAGCTTTTAGCTCTTCAGACAAATTCATCAGAGGAGGGATAAAGTCGGTGTGGCAGAGAAGAAGAGAGACAAAGACTGAACCAAAAGGACGTGGCGAAAGTCCCAAACTGAACAGTTCTGCCCCCCACCAGCCACGTGGCGAAGGACATCACGCCCCTGGATCTCCTCCTCTGTGCTGCGGACACAGCCCCGCTCCGCCTGCGAGGATCACATCCAACACGGCACGAGGAAGCGAACTAAACCAAAGCACGCATGACCGCTTTCGGCAGCACCCTAACAGCCTTCTGCAGGAGGGGAGACAGGCGGTTCTAAGCCCTCCTGAGTCTGACGGTTCAGAACTGGTTACCCGGCACTAACTGGGAATAAGACATCTGACTCGCAGAGGTTTGAAAGTAAAGTGCAACCAGGCTGGTGACTGCCGATTTTCTACTCACATTAGCGACCAGGGAAAAGTCCATTTTGTTTCTGCTGAAAGCCTCTGTAGATTCTAAAAAAACAAAGGTGATGAAACTATGTCCCAGGATTGCATTTGAGATGAAGGGCAACCACGTTAGGTCCTTACCCCACGTGAAAGTAAATTCAAGAAGAAACCTGAATGCCTCTCAACGGATTAGCAGACTCCAAATAAATGTTCGAGTTGCAAGCACTGAGGGGACTTAGAAGCTTTATCAAGACCTCCACCAAGCAGAATCTCACCTGGCAGTCCAAGGCCTCAGGTGTTTTGTTTGACTCAACAAAGGTTCACTTCACAGATGCTTCCCAGAAACCTACCATTTCAGAAGTGCAGTGAGACAGACGTGAAACTGAAACACAGGCGATGGCTAAACATTTCAGGCCATCTTTGGTTTATTTCATAAAAGCCCTTTAATAATTACGCAATGATCCATTCGAACTCATTCAAATGTTCTCCTTAAGTGACATCTAGAGAAAGCAAAGTGCGTATAATTCACGCTCTGAGATAAGAGCACAAATACTCTTCAACGTTTGAGGTTTCCTTTTTTAATGTTACTTATCTGAGCAGTCTTTTCTTCTTTGTCACAGGAGATGAACAGAAATATTCTTTTCTCTCCCACAGGAGAAACAGGAAAAGGAAATAAAGAGAAACAAACTAATACAAGAGACAGAGAAGGAACCTCATAGGACCTAATACTTTAAGCAACTTAAGTGGCTTAGCGTCAATTAAAATTTAATCCAGTACACTTGCAACAACTGGAGAACACTGGGCAGGTGGCTCAGTGCCAGCTGCTTCTCATAAGATGAGCACAGTATCGCCCCAGGACACTGGAGCCGGTTCTTAAAGACGACCTCTCTGTAACTAGCTGACTCCACTGAACAGAGAAAACAAAACTACTAAGTATGTAAAACATTTTTAATTGAGTTCCTTTTGAAGGTACTGATTTTCGAGACATCAAATTCATCCATACAAATCAAGAGAATACGGGACACTATATGGCAAGTATGGGGGGCGGGGAGTTAACACCAAAAATCCTTGGTTTCAGAACACTGTACTCCTATTAATTATTCTTCACGAGGTTTGCTATATTCTAACACTAAAGTCACTGACTGAACACACGGGTCATGGATTCACCAAACACACACACCAAGGTCCCAGTTACTAAGCATGTGTCCCTGTGTCCCAATTCAACCAGTTAAAGGGTTTTATTTCATTACACGTGGTACACTGCTAAACCTTTCTCTCGTTTAAAGTCAATTTGTGGAGCAATCATGTTAAAACAAAACAGCACCTGCCAAGTGGTTTCAAACACAGCTTCTAGAATTCTTAAGAGTATTATAGAGTTTACACCGATAAGTTTAGAAAAACATTCACCAGGGGCGCCTGGGTGGCTCAGTTGGTTAAGCTTCCAACTTTGGCTCAGGTCATGATCTCGTGGTTCATGAGTTCAAAGCCCACATCGGATTCCCAGCTTTCAGCATGGAGCCCACTTTGGATCCTCTGTCCCCTCTCTCTCTGCTCCTTCCCTACTCAATCTCTCTCTCTATTCTCTCTCTCAAAAATAAACATAAAAAAAAAAGAAAACACTCACCAATAATCCATTTTTCTAATTCAGCTCTTAGCGACCTCAACGGGATTTATCATCTTTGAAATCATTTTGAAAAAGAACCTAAAGACGTGGCAGGGAGGCTCCCTCTCTCGGTATGACTGTCCGTGTCTGTCTGTCTGTCTCTCTCCGTGTTTCTGTCCCTTCCCCCTCAAAACACACACAGGGGGTTGTACATACGATGCAGAATGCGTTCATGCGACACACATCTTGATTTGTAGAGGTAACAGGGGCTTCGTGTCGCTCGAGTCAACTTCACAGAGAGAAAGGATGGAGTCTGTACTTTCCTGACTAAACGGGAGCAGGAAATGGATGCTTTCTCTAAGAGGCTGGCCTGTTCCATTCCAGTTAGTCTCTCTGTATGTGTCATTCACACTGCTGTCACCACCTGGAAACCAAACTGATCTCTCAACTTGCTGAAGACAGTTTTCAGAAGGGTGGAACCACAGAGGCACGATAACGAAAGCGAACTACCTGAAGAATCTAGAAATCAGATTTTGTTCTGAGTTCATAAATGCCTTTCAAGAATACACAGGACTATCAGGTTTATAGCTCTGTGGTAACTTGTTAAATGATTACAAAATTGTTAAAGTTTAAACTATCATAATAATCTTTCAAAACTTTAAGCTATTATTACGGCAACTTACAAGCGAGTCTTGCTCGGTCCCTTACGAACGGTGTATCGGCATGTGAAGCAGAAGGAAACCATTTATGACGATGCAAAGGACAAGGACAGCTTCAGAGTTTATGGTAGAAATGGGAAAGTGGAAGCATGTATTTCCCAGACTTTTTATTTTTTTATAAATTTATTTTAATGTTTATTTACTTTTGAAAGAGACAGTATGAGCAGGGGAGGGGCAGAGAGAGAGGGAGACAGAATCCGAAGCAGGCTCCAGGCTCTGAGCTGTCAGCACAGAGCCCCATGCGGGGCTCGAACTCATGAGCCATGAGACCATGACCTGAGCCGAAGTCAGATGCTTAACTGACTGAGCCACCCAGGCGCCCATATTTCCTAGACTTTTTAGAAGCAGTCTTCTCCAATTTATTTATTTTCTCAGACGGTATCACAGAGGAGGGATTTTATTCACTGGTGACACAGTGGATAGCACTGCTTTCACAACAAAAAGCTAATTTCTGGGGCGCCTGGGTGGCTCCGTTGGTTAAGCGTCTGACTCTTGATTTTGGCTCAGGTCATGATCTCACACTTCATGAGTTTGAGCCTTGTGTCTGGCTCCGCTGCTTGGGATCCTCTCCCCCCACCCCCCTCTCTGCTTCTCCCATGCACACCCTCTCTCAAAATAAATACGTAAACTTAAAAAAAAGTTAATTTCTTAAAGTTATCATTTCTCCTCTCATTTCCCAAAACTAGAAAAGCTTACCAAACAAATACATGACCAAATACGGCCACACTCAGATATAGCCAAGTCAGCATCTCAGCCTGTGAATGGGCGTGTGTGTGTGTGTGTGTGTGTGTGTGTGAGAGAGAGAGAGAGAGAGAGAGAGAGGATGAGGGATTATTGTTGTCATACTTTCTCCTTTCTCTTTCCCTTGCCTCAGGCTTATCTGTGCTCCAAAGATGCTAATCGTTGATTTCGAGATTTTATAATGAAGCATAATGAAGGTAACAGAAGTCTTCAAAGATTTTCATCACTGCCACAAACCTGTCAGTCAGTGTGATATAAAACTCTGAGTTCTATTCAACAGAAACGGTCAGTAAAGAGCCTCCTGAACAGTGTTCAGCACACGGAAGACACTGAAGAAATGTTAGTTGATTTTTTCCTTCCTTTTCCCTGAATTTAAAAATGAGGTGACCGACCTCCAAAGACGACGAGGCATCTCGCCCAAGGCCCCACGGAAACGAGCGACAGGGCTCTCCACAGACTCAGGTCTCCATCCCTAGCCCACTGCTGCTCCCCGTTTGAGGACATGTGACAACACCTTCAAATATGCTCCAAATTTTAATATTTTCATTTCTATTTTTCTGAAGATTTTGCTTAAATGGTGGCTGATGTAAGCCTAAATTCCTTCCGAAGACGGGGCACTTTTTGTTTTGTTTTTTTCACTCTCCAATTCTGCGATACGATTGCAGCGCGAACACAAAATGGGGTTTGGGAAGGACTCCCGCTAAAGCATTAAGGCAGCGCTGGCGGGCAAGCAGCGGGAGCCTGTTCCGAGCCTCACAGGGGCACCCGAACGCCACCGGCACAGTCATTAACATCAATTGAGATGCAGAGAACGTGTCACACAGTGCCAGAACTAGAAACTGGCTCGTTCTTGTGGATGAAATGTCATGGAACAATAATTTTTTCAGAGCACCGAGTGGGCCTCGAAATAGCTCTCGGTCGAGTCCCGCTGCTCTCCACCAGTCTGTGGGGCGGTCGGTACTCTTGGCCGTGGGATTAAGCAATTCTGGGAAAAGCAGGAAAATCAGCCCTGCAGGCATCTTCCCCCCACGGCTTTTTAGAAACAGTCGTACCTAAGTCTCAGAGTTAAGAATGTACGGTGAAAGGTACTTTTTTGCCAGAGGAGGCTTGATTCCTCAGTGACAAGTTTATTTCACAACGACTGTCTGAGCCAGCGCTCACGCTCTTTAAATCTTACTCGAGTCTCGGCCATCGAAACGAACGAAATCTTGCCGCTTGCAACTACGTGGATGGAACTAGAAGGTACCGTGCTAAGCGAAATTACTCAGAGAAAGACAAATATCACAGGACTTCCCTCATATGAGGAATTTAAGATACAAAACAGATTGAACATAAGGGAAGGGAAGCAGAAATAATATAAAAACAGGGAGGGGGGACAAAACATAAGAGACTCTTAAATACGGAGAACAAACCGAGGGTTGCTGGAGGGGTTCGGGGAGGGGGAGGGGCACTGAGGAATCGACTCCTGAAATCACTGTTGCACTACGTGCTCGCTAACTTGGATGTAAACTAGAAACAATAAATTAAATCTTACTCAAGACCGTGAGTGTCTAAATTCACAGAAAAGGTCTGGAAGGATAAAGACCGAACCTAAATGCAACGGTATCTGTGAAGGGGGGACTGCCGGCCAGGGGCTGGAGGGGGCGGGATTCACTGCCACGTACTCCTTACACGTTCTTCATTGCCCTGGAGAAGGAGCAGGTTTCGGATGTACCGCAGACCTAAGATTTCTAAACAAAACTAGGAAACGCAGGCTCCAATTCTAAGTGCTGTTGGTTTTGCACGAAGCCCGAGGAGGTAAACAGACGTCTTCTCTGGCTGGTAACACTTCCTAATTAGGAAGCCCCGACTCTTTCGCCCTACCTCCCACGTGTCACTTTTTACACGTAGGGTAGAGTACTCTTAAACATACACAAATCCTCAAATATCGATCGGCTTACAGAAATAACGCCTTCGAGAGTTTGTACAGGAAAAGCGAAAGAGCCATTATGAGTTCGCTTCCGTGGCTGAGCCAGACTCCCTCGCCACGGCTCTGCCACCGGTGCGCGCCACAATCAAGCACTGTACTGAGCCGGTCAAAGAAGGCTTTTTCAAAGCATGGCCACCAACTCGCTTGCTCCAAACCAAAAATGGAATAGGAGAATTCCATGTATTTTAAGACACAGTAAGGGTGTGTGCCTGGTAGCATGGTCTATTTTTAGAAGTTGCGTTGGGAAACTTTCTTTTTGAATGCGTGGAGGGGAAGGAAAAAAAACAGGAATAGAAGGGTAACTACTTGAATTATTTCATTCTTACAGTTCTGTCCAGTATGAGGTAGGTGCATCTTTGAAACAGCCTGTAGTTTTAACTCTTACTGTCCCCAGAGGCTTACGTCTGCCTTCATACACGTAATTAACGGGGTTCCTGGA
The DNA here is from genome assembly GCA_030068075.1 of Paguma larvata. Taxonomy (NCBI): domain Eukaryota; kingdom Metazoa; phylum Chordata; class Mammalia; order Carnivora; family Viverridae; genus Paguma; species Paguma larvata. The sequence continues at coordinate 18,052,185 of CM057833.1, read as the reverse complement.
AGACTTCCTGGATTATTTTCGGTAAATGAGTGTTAAGACTCCAAAATCTCAAATCAGGGCACTTGCAGTAGGTAAACAATAAAGTTAACGTTACTGACAGAAGTGCAAGGAATGCTAGCCTAGAACCAGGAACGGGATGATAAAACTCTCACTTTGTGATGCCCAAAGGGATAACAGACATGACTTCTGCCACCCATCAAGTGACGGCCCGCCCATATTTTTTCTTGAACACTGTTCATGACCGATGGTGCTTAAAAAAATAAGCAACAAACCATGTCGTTGCATTTGTGTCAAGAGGCATACACATTTCCACTCCCCAATCTTCTACTTTCTACTAGTGTAACTGCTCTTAACCCTTGATTTAAATCTCTTCTTTTTGGGGCGCTTGGGTGGCTCAGTCTGTTGTGCGTCCAACTTCGGCTCAGGTCATGATCCCACAGTCATGGGTTTGAGCCCCGCGTCAGGCTCTGTGCTGACAGCTCAGAGCCTGGAGTCCACTTCGGATTCTGTGTCTCCCTCTCTCTTTCTCTGCCCCTCCCCAACTGATGCTCTGTCTCTCTCACTCTCACTCTCTCTCTCAAAAATAAACAAACATTAAAAAAATTAAAAAATAGGGGCGCCCATGTGCCTCAGTCAGTTAAGCGCACAACTTCAGCTCGGGTCATGACCTCGTGGTCTGTGAGTTCGAGCCCCACGTCAGGCTCTGAGCTGTCAGCCTGGAGCCTGCCTCAGATTCTGTGTCTCCCTCTCTGTCCCCACCCTGCTTACACTCTGTCTTTCTCACTCTCAAAAATGAATAAATGTTAAAAAAAATTTTTTTTAGTTAAAAAACCAATCTCTTCCTTCCCCCTAAGTATGAATGTCCTTCACCTCGAACCTGTTTGCTGAGGAAGAACAGAGGCTCCTGAACACAAGGAACACAACGCTCTTCCCAGTCCTCCCCACTGCCGTCTATGGAGAGAGTTAGAAACAACTCCACCTGGCAAAAATAACCACAGGGCCATGGATAATGGCTCTTAATTTACAATTATGTTTAACCAAATATGGTTAAAATCATATTACAGAATATTCCTATGATTCCCTGAAAAGTCAAAAATATAGAGACCACAGTAGTATTCCTCCTCCTAAAACCCCACTCTTGTCTTGCAGGATCCGGATTATATACACCATGTGTTTAGCACAGTTTAAATGACAAACAATGCTTAGAAGTTCTTCGTAGCTCCACGTTTACGCTGGAAAAGTCAAAGATTTCACGGCCTCCACACGAATGCGTGGCTGCTGGTGCTGCTCTTGAAATTAAAAGCACACATACAGTAAGTTCCTAAAAACACTGAGTGGCCAGTAAGTGCAATTCGCGGACACTGTGAGTTACCCATAACACTTACACAAGTGAAACCTGTCCACAAATCAGGTGAACTTTAATAAATGTATTTCCTTTAAAGAACATACGCGGACGCGGGGAGGGGAGAGGATCAAACTGAAAACAGTATCCACTCAAGTTAATTTCAAACCACAACAGAATCTTACCTTTTCAGGTCCACGGTTGTGACACTAAATACAACTCCTTTGAGCCACAGAATCATGAAGAGCCTCTGGGAAAAAGGGCAGTTGCCTATGCTTTCTCCATCACTGCCAGCCTAGGAAACAGAAATCGACAGTGAAAACCAGGGTCAGAGGGATGACACTCAAAATGAAAGACATTCTTCTGACTTATAATCAAGGGGCCAAGAACACAAGAAAAGCTTCATTACAGAAGGAAGGCTGGAGACTTGGGTTTCTGCTATCTCGCTCTTTCATTTGCCTTCTCTCTTCTTAAAAATGGCCAGTCTACTACAGCGCCGTCCTGGAGAGTTCTCTGCAAGGGCAGAAATGACCTGTAGCACTGCTCTCCGATACCCGAGTTGTTTGTGACCTATGCTAAAATGAGCGCTCGAAACGTAGCTAGTTCAACTGAGGCTTTTTATTTGCTCTTAATTAGTTGTATGAAACGTAACTCATTTCCTGTTCTATACTATCTAGAGTAAAGATAGTATACTAGTATCTATAGTATCTAGAATACTGTCTGTAAGACAGTATTCTTTACAAGGCAACATAAAGAGGGAAATTTACAGATCTCCAAAAAGTTAAATCATCACCAACCCTCTCCATTTAGAAAATATTCATTATAAAAATCCCATATCCTGTTTTACACATCCCTACAGGAGCAAGAGAATAACAAGATATCTTTATAATAAGCTATTTGTTATCCTACTTAATGTGAATGGAGCAGCTGACAACTTCCTGGAGCTCGATGATGAGGTAGAATTTTCCTAAAAATCAGAGTGGGACAAATCTTTAACTCCGTCACATCTGCCCCAAGTTTATAAAAGAGGGACGGGGGAAGCAGGAAACGGGAGGCGGGGAAGAAAGCAGTATACTGGAAGAGAACATTCTAAAACTTGCTAGAGAGCAACACAGCCCTCTTCACCACAAAAGGTGGAAAAAGCCAGAAATAACTTTCAACGACTCATCCAAAGATGAATGATTCAAGTACTATTTATTATCCTAAAGTAACTCTCAAAATATTCAGAAGCCATTTCAGTAAAATGCTACATTACTAAAGTATTCCTAAACTAGTGGGGAAACAGGGTGGAGTAAAAAAAATAAAGGAGTTAACCGATTAAATATAACACAGCTAACAAAACACACAGGCATAAAAGGAGGATCCCCGAAGCCTTCTCTAATCAGCTTGGAAGAGTTACAACTCAGCTTGGTTAAAAAAGAAAAATCATTCTCTATCAGAAACAAAACACATAGAATTGTAGCCAGACGGACTCATATTAATTTCTAGTACTACAACTTACACAAAACTTGACTGCCTAAAGAAGGTCTAGTTCTTAAACTTTAATATGATTAAGAGCAACCTAAATAAGAGGCACCTAAGTGGCTCAGTTAAGCGTCCAACTCTTGATTTCAGGCCAGGTCATGATCCCCGAGTCGTGGGACTGAGCCCTGCGTCAGGCTCCATGCTGGGCGTGCAGCCTACTTAAGATTCTCTCAGGGCGCCTGGGTGGCTCAGCTGGTTAAAGTGTCCAACTTCGGCTCACAGTGTGTGAGTGGGAGCCCTGCATCGGGCTCTGTCCTGATGGTGCAGATCCCGCTTGGGATTCTCTCTTCCTCGCTCTCTGCCCCTCCCCTACTTGCACTTTCTCTCGCTCTCAAAATAAGTCAACTTAAAAAAAAATTATCTCCCTCTGCCCCTCCCCCCTGCTCACACACTCTTTCTAAAATGAAATTAAAAAATAAAAATAACCTAAATAAAACAGTTTAGATAGAAGATTTCTGCCCTTAAATCCAGAGACCGTGATTCAGAAGAACCCTTAAGTGGAGCCCAGGAATCCTCATTTTGTTACGGGCGCCCAAGGAGCTCACACGGCAAAGCACCTGCTAGACACACTGAGAGGCGCTGGCGGCTGGGAAGGTCAGGGTGATGCTCCTTCTTCAAAGCACGCGTCAGTTCTGATGATACAATGTAACAAACGGGTACACAAAGTTGCTTTTTTGAAGTTGCTGGTTATCCCCACACATAAAGAACACTGGTAACATAAAAGTGGGTTTATCATATAATAAAAAGTTAAGATATTATCTTTCTGTATAAGTTGAGGTTTAATATTTTACACGAGGCTGTGGCTTTAGATACTCAAATTTTATTATCGTTCTTGTTTTGTTTTGTCTTCCCTTCCTGGTTTTAACATGTTTAGCAGCACAAGTATAACACCAGATGGGCGCCTGGGCAGCTCAGTTGGTTAAGTGTCCTGCTCTTGGTTTCGGCTCAGGTCATGAACTCCTGCAGTTTGTGAGTTCGAGCCCACATCGGGCTCTGTGCTGACAGTGTGGAGCCTGCTCGGAATTCTCTCTCCCTCTCTCTCTGCCCTTCCCTTGCTCATTCTCTCTCTCTCAAAATAAACAAACTTAAAAAAAAAAAGAGGTATAACTACAAGAAAAAGTATACCAAATTTCAGACTTCCTGAAAAAGCAGTAAAGTTTGGTAGACAAAGAACAAGTCTGACTCACTTTGTCCTACTCCATTTGTTTAATCTATTAAATGAACTATAATTTCCCCAAACGCCTGTCATAGGAGTAGAAAATAATTAAATTGGCAAAGAAGTTGTAATAAAGATGTTACATATCACCACTTGGAAAGACATGAAACCACAGGCAAGCCGGAGCTAAACAGCGATCGACTACAGATCAGACGCGCGGCACCATAACCCTCAGGACGGCCCCCAGAACACAGCTACAGCACGGACCCGAGAGCCCCGGGACGCAGGCGCTGTGCGAAGACTCGGCCAGGATGCGAAGGTCCCCTTTGCAGTCACACGCGTCCCTGTCGGGCATATCTAAAGCTTGTTACACACCTCGCACTCCTCATAAAACGATCCTTTTATGCACACACAGATACAGTATGTGTACTCTCTAAGACAGATCTAAAAAACCACCTCTTCATTAATGACTCCCAAAACTCAGGACGATTCAAAGAAGAAATATTGCCAACTACAAGTTTTCCCCAACTTTTTTTTTTTAAATAAATTTTTTTTAACGTTTATTTACTTTCGAGAGACAGAGCGTGAGCAGGGGAAGGGCAGAGAGAGAGGCAGACGCAGAATCCAGGCTCCAGGCTCTGAGCCATCAGCACAGAGCCCAACGCGGGGCTCGAACTCACAGACCGTGAGATCATGACCTGAGCTGAAGTCGGCCGCTTAACCGACTGAGCCACCCAGGCGCCCCCTCCCCAACTTTTAACAGCCTAAGATTGGGAGCTACTAAGAGGATGTCTTCATCAAGTATATAAGAAAACTGGAAAAATTTGGATTTCTATAAGTCACAAGTCAAAGACTTCCTCCTTTAACCCGTGTTGTAATAATAAAATTCCATTTAAACATTTCAATAAAATTCATTCAAGTTAAAGGATCAAAATTACACTCTTCGATATGAACTACGTTGAACACAACCGATGGGTACAACAGACCGAGGAGGGCGTTAGAGTACAGCGGAACGCATTACATACTGGAACTCGAGATACTTTATTCCATACCCAGTTTTTCATTATAACAATAAAAAATTAACACATAGGTATATCTAACAATACCATGTAAGAAAAGTATGTTTAAAAAAAAAACTTTGCTTTTTACTGCTTCTAACAGTACACTCATGATTTTAAAGACAAATTAAAACTGGAGCGCCTGGGTGGCTCAATCGGTTGAGGGTCCGACTTTGGCTCAGGTCGTGATCTCATGGTTCATGGGTTCGAGCCCCGCGACGGGCTCTGTGCTGACACCTCAGAGCCTGAAGCCTGCTTCAGATTCTGTGTCTCCCTCTCCCCCCTGCCCTGCTTGTGCTCTGTGTATCTGGGTCTCTCTCTCAAAAATAAATCCACATTAAAAAAAATTTTAAATACGTGATGACACTATACCTAACTTTTTTATAATCTACGCTATTTTATTCTCAGTGTAATATAATCAACCCTGTGGAGGCTGTAATGCCCCCGCCAGGATGGCGCCCGAGAGGGCCAAGGGGGGAGCCAGGACTTTCACCCCTGCCAGTAAGAGGAAGCTCTGCCACCCCCCTGCTCAGGTGCAGGTCAGAGGAGGCGCAGTACAGAGGAGTCAGAACACTCACCATCAACCAGAGGGAAGGAGACCGCCTCGCCTGGATGTCAGTGAAGACCACGTGGGAGCAGAAGTCCCTCCCCAGCACAGAAGTGAGGAGCCACCGCACTGGGGCGTCAGGAGAGGGCACTGTAGATACTCAGTCTCTATCCGGTTGTAACCCCTTCTCCCCTCCCAGCCCCCCAGAGCAGTGTCAGAGAAGTCTCATTTGAGTGTTAGGGAAGTTCAGGACTTTCTGATAAAATTTTAAATAAAGCAGCCATGAATAATAAAAGTGCTTCAATGAGCAACTAGGAACAACCTGAAACAAGTGAAAACAGACTCAGGAAAGAAGTAGAAGATGTAAAGAAGAACCAGATGGAGAGTTACAACTTAAAAAGAAAGAGCTCAAAGGATGGGCTCAAACTGCCAGCTGGAAGGGACAGAGGAAAGACTCACTGAACAGGAAGACAGGAGAGAAAGTACTCACTCTGAACAGAGAGAATGTAGACTGAAAATGTACTACTTCCTATATATTTCCACATTTGATCCCATCCATCACAGTTATTTTTGAAGGCTTCATTTGTGCTATTAATCCAACTTCATTTCTATAAATTTATTCTGTAGAAACACGCACACGGATGCCCAGAGAGAGGAGCACTGGAACCGCAAACCACAGGAGACCACCAACGCCCACTGACGTAGGATTTTTTAAATTATAGACCACCACCAGCGGGTAGATGTCTGGGCTAACCACTCAGCCTCTGCTGCTGTTATGGGTAGGGGCAAGGTGGCAGTTTTTCCCTGTGGTATTTGAAGTAGAGCTTTTTTTTTTTTTTTTTTTTGAGAGAAAGAGAACAGAGTGCAAGCAAAGGAGGAGCAGAGAGAGGGAGACACAGATTCCAAAGCAGGCTCCAGGCTCTGAGCCATCAGCACAGAGCATGACACAGGGCTCAAACTCACAAACCATGAGATCATGACCTGAGCCGAGGTCAGAAGCTTAACCGACTGAGCCACCAAGGCCACCCCTAAAAGCTTTCTGTCTTAAGCTTAGGCTGCCCGTTCCTGGTTCCTCGGCTAGGGAGAGCAGACTTTTGTTAAGAGAGTTTTTTGTCTGCACCTGTTGGTGTTTCCAGGCTGCCAGCTACTTTAGCTCCAGGTCTGGGACATATTGAGACAAAAAAAATAAAAAACAAACAAACAAAAAGAAATTCATCTACTCTATCTTCCCAGAAGCAGAAGTCTCTCAGAAGTATTAAAATTAGAAAGCAAAATTTAAAATGTAGAAAATGTGGTATATCCATACAACGGAATATTATTCAACAATAAAAACCAATAAGGTATTGATATACACTCTAAATTGGATGAACTTTGAAAAATCATGCTAACTGAAAGAAGCCAGTCACAAAACACCATGTAGTATATAATTCCATGTATATGAAGTGTCCAAAACAGGCAAATGTACAGAGACAGGAAGTAGATTAGTAGTTGCCTACCTAGGGCTTTTGTGGGATAGGAAGGAAAGAAAGGTTGGGTAAAAAGAGATTTTTTTTTTCTGGAGTCATGAAAATATTCTAAAATTACACTTGGGGTGATGACTGCACAACTCTGAATATACTAAAAACCACTGAATTGTATACTTTAGATGGATGTGTTATATGCTATATGAATCAGATCTCAAAAAAACTATTTTAGGGCACCTGGGTGGCTCAGTCGGTTAAGCGGCCGACTTCAGCTCAGGTCATGACCTCGCCATCTGTGAGTTCAAGCCCCGCGTCAGGCTCTGTGCTGACGGCTCAGAGCCCGGAGCCTGCTTCAGATTCTGTGTCTCCCTCTCTCTCTGCCCTTCCCTTGCTCACGCTCTGTCTCTATGTCTCTCAAAAATAAAATAAAAACGCTAAAAAAAAAAAAATAAAAAAATAAAAAGCTGTTTTAATTAAATATATAGGCACGAAGAGCGTCGGGCGGCTCAGTCGGTTAAGCGTCCGACTTCGGCTCAGGTCATGATCTCATGGTTTGTGAGTTTGAGCCCTGTGTCACGCTCTGTGCTGACAGCTCAGAGCCTGCTTCAGATTCCCTGTCCCCCTCATCCCTCCCTCGCTCATGCTCTCTCTCAAAAATAAACATTAAACAAAATTAAATATATAGGCACAAATTACAAATATAAATATACACATACCAGATAAATTTTAACTTGGAATATATAGTTCTAATATGATTTCTTTTTTTAATATTTATTATTTTTGAGAGAGAGAGACAGAGAGCAAGCAGGGGAGAGGTAGAGGGAGAGAGAGACCCAGAACCAGAAGCTGGTTCTAGGCTCTGAGCTGTCAGCACAGAGCCTGATGCGGGGCTCGAACTCACAGACGGCGAGATCATGACCTGAGCTGAAGTTCCCGCTTAACTGACTGAGCCACCCAGGTGCCCCGAATAGGATTTCTTATTACAAAAAAACAAACATGCCCATAATGTTTTCTCAAAAATCAGAAAACCCCAATAAGGCAAAAACTTGAAGAATCCCACCAACACAGAAATAAGCACCAATTTCCAGGTAAAGGCTGGGTCTCGGCATTCATGTTGTGTTCTTAGAAAAGGAGTGGTTCTGTCTAACCTGCTGTCTGGGGCCCTCTTACATTCTCACTAGTCCTCGCCCTGCGCCCTCCAGGCCTCTGTTGTAATTCCTGACTTGCCTAATACCAGTATTTAATCAGAAACTGCCAGATTAACTCCTACATTGCTAAACAGGGGCCAGTGGTAGATGCCATAAATATTTTAATGTTTTACTAATTCAAGGTTAAGGAATGGCTTGCTTGGAAAACCTAGTTTAATCAGTTCTTAGAATAGTCATTTTAAAACCCCCAAGAAGGCAGGTTTGAACTTCGTTCTGACTTGTGTTTAAGGGACTGGGGGCAGGAGAGGGGCCAGGGGAGGGGTGACTAGGGTAAGAGAGACCTGAAGGTAAAACTACTCCTGACCATTTAATTCTTTTCCTTGACATACTTTCAAAGGAATGCATACAACACTACACTGCCCACAGAGTAAACTTAAAAACTTTAAGGGTTTCATTTACCTTTACTGTGGATTCTATCTAAATTTGCCGTCTGAATATACAAAATGGCCTGCTTTGATTTAGCTAAAAGTCTCAAAACAAGATGATAAATGGGCAAAGTCACCTGGTTCATATTATTCATTTCTTCCGAGTTTTTCCTAAAACATGCTAGCACCAAGGTTGGAGCCTTAAGGTTTAATAAGCGATCGCCTTTCTACAGGGTCTGCAGAGCATGCCGGAAACAGGGTTTAGAATCAGACATCTGGGGCGCCTGGGTGGCTCAGTAGGTTAAGTGTCCGACTTCGGCTCAGGTCATGATCTCTCAGTCGTGGGTTCAAGCCCCACGTCGGGCTCTGTGCTGACAGCTCAGAGCCTGGAGCCTGCTTCAGATTGTGTGTCTCCCGCGCTCTCTGCCCCTCCCCCACTCATGCTCTGTCTTGGGTCTCTCTCTTCAAAAATAAACAGACATTTAAAATAATTTAATAAAAAAATTAAAAGAAAGAATCAGGCATCTGGATTTGAATCCGGCCTTCACTACTTCTTAGATGTGTAAGCCTCAGTAAGTTACTTATCATCTGCGAAGCTTGGCTTCCCGTACCATGTTGTTTAGGGGGTCAAATCAGTTAGGGTACGCACAGTTCCTGGCACATGGTAAGAGTTTAATAAATGTTACTTGACTTTAAAGACACTTCCTGCACAGAACTCAAGCCCTAGGAAGAGGTTTTTAAGTTGGAGCATGTAGTCATTAGAATCCCTAGTTACTTTCTTCTTCCAGAAAATGAGAGAGGGAAAAGGGTCACAGAACTAATTCTACAAATGATGCCGAAGGACGCACAGCGGAGCACTGGCCATGTCCCGAGCTCTGGCGATGTAAACGAAACAGCCAATGGCAGGGCACAGGGAAGACCTCAGGTGCTGCCATATTCTTGTTCGGTATCACCGACTCCCGAAGTCTACCGTGCAATTCAGAGAAGAACGGATTCGTGTGAAATTACATGAGGATACCCAACTACCAGGGTTAGATCAAACTCCAGGCTGGGCTGTTCGAGTTCACATAAAACATTTACCTTACTGAAAACGACCTCTCTTCATTGTATTAATCTAGTTTACAAACAAGCTCTTCACATGTATTAATCTAGTTAATCCTCTAATTCAGCAGAGGATGGTGGTTAATTAAGAGCCAGACTCACACAAAGCCACCACTTCCTGTGTGACTTTGAAAAAGTGACTCAACCTCTCGGGGCCAGTCTTCCTCTGGCATAAAATGGAAACAATAACATGGCCTACCATTGGATTGTTGAGGGGAACTGAATGAGGTAATACATCAAAGGGCTCAGAACGGCACAACTTTGCTCTAAAGCCAAAGGAGCGGGAGGGGGTTATTCATGGTACAACCTTTATACCCTTTCACATTTTTTGATATTCGTACTATGCACATGAATCTTTCATTTAAAAAAAAAAAAAAAAAAGCAAGCTGGGGTGCCAGGGTGGCTCAGTAGGTCAAGTATCTGACTCTTGCTTTCGGCTCAGATCATGATCTCACAGTTTTGTGAGTTCAAGCCCCGCATTGGGCTCTGTGCTGGCAGCACGGAGCCCGCTTGGGAGTCTTTCTCCCTTTCTGCACCTCCCTCAGCCACGTTCTCAAATTTAGTAAACAAACTTAAAAAAAGGGGGGGGGGCAAGCAAACAAAAGCCTTCCACCCCAATCGTATGGAAATGAGGTAAAACAAAAGCTACGGAGCTATGGGACGACCACGGAGATGCAACAGGAGCCAGGGGCATGCAGTTTGTGACAGAGGCGACAGGGGCGTGCAGTTTGTGACAGAGGCGACAGGGGCGTGCAGTTTGTGACAGAGGCATGCAGGAGCAGCGATCGCACGCCTTGGGCTACAGAGTCCACAAGAAGTGCATTTAAAAGCCAGACTACCAGGCCTCCCCTGCAGACACTCAGACCCAGTACGCCTCTGGTGAGGCCCAGGAATCTGCAATGTGTAACAAGCCCTTCAGGCGATTCTAATTCCGATGCATTCGGTGGGCAGAAAAACGTGCCAAGAGATAAAGACTGGAAGAAAGTTTACTCCACAGTTAGATACTGAATTTGGATTCCTCATGATGCCTTCTGGACTCTGCTCTTCGTAGGCCAGCAACCTGGTCACTATTTGTTAGAGGCAGTTTGGGTAAATAACAGCCACCTCCCATATTCTAAAGGAATACCACGCTATCTGGCCTCAAGACAGGGCATATCGAGACTTAAACCAAGCCAACTGACAGCCCTTTAAAAGCCTAAACACTCGAATTTACGAACACTCTTTTTTAAGTTTATTAATTTTGAGAGAGACAGAGACAGTGCAAGTGAGGGAGGGGCAGAGAGAGAGGGAGACGGAGAATCCCCACAGCGGAGTGGAGGCAGGGCTCGAACTCCTGAAACCAGGTCGTGACCTGAGGCAAAACCCAGAGTCCGATGCTTAACCTACTGAGCCACCCAGGCGCCCCAAGAACATTCTTATTTACACAAACTAAGAAGCAGAAGCAAAGCAATGTAACGACGATGTTTCTGAGGGCGTGTCTTACAGCCGAACATGATGTCGGGGAAATAACGGTGACCCGGAGTCCTCTATAGATAAAGTCCTTTACGCTGTGGGATGGTCGTATCTGGTTCAGAAGAACAACGATAATTGTAATTACTGTATTACATTACTAAATGATTTCACTTATCAGGAGAAAGAAAAAAAGATTCGACTCTGATGTTGGGGACAAGGACCAATACCTGAATTGAAAAACAGCCCGGGCTTTCCACTTAGAAGCCGTTATCACTTTACACCAGGTAAGTCACTGAACCGCTCTGCCTTTAGTCTTCTCTCCTGTCAAGGGGAGTTCTAGGGCAGGGATTTGGGGGTGGAGACTGGTTTACAGAAGCTGGTAACTACAACCCTGTGATACAAGATGATATTCCTACTCTTAGAGAATACAATGTATGCAACTTCAACAAAAGGAGCAAATAATAAAGCAAATGGGGTAACGTGTTAATAGGCAAACCAGGTAAAGGCTGGTCTTTGTACTGTTCTTACTCCTGCAACTTGAAAGTCTGAAACTATTTCCAAATTGGTGGTTTTTAAATTATTCATTTAGTTTCCCCTTCTGCCCTAATAGTCTCTAACTGTAACTCATTTTTAATGTACCGTTTATATATTATCTCCAAGGGCAGATAAAAATCAATCTTTTTAAATTAATTTTTTTTGTTTGTTTTTTAACCATTCATCAACCCTGTGAGAACCGACACTAAATGCTGGAGATGCAGTGCTGAATACGAGAAGTCTGTCCCTCCATCTGTACTACCTCTGGACCATCAATAATGTTAGGACACAGCGAAACTCAAAATACACTCCCCAACCTTTTCGCAGTTGAAATACACCTGAACGTTTTCTCAGAAGTGTCACAAACATCCCAATAAATCAAGACTTTGTCTCGGTTTTACGGGCTTGCCGTGGCCGCTCCTCTGAGCTGGTGACTGACCCGGGCTCGACGGGAGACTTGATGTTCTTTTGCTTTAGTCTAAATCACTGAATTGGGAAATCATTCAAAACTGTACAAAAACATGCCTTTTCACTTTTTTCTCAAATATAAAAAAAAGGAGGGAGCAACTAAAAAAATAGACCGAGTTTATCATACTTAACCATCTGAATTAACCTTCTAAAATTTATACTTGTGACTAAAGTCATCGAGATTCAAAGTTACTTGAAGGTGGTTGGGGGAAATCACTGAAATACACAATTTAGCCCACTGTTTTAGCTAAATGTCATGGTTTCGTGATAAAGCTTCCTTTTTTAAGCTGCTGCTTCTACCCACAACTATGGAGAGTTAAACCTGTTGAAAGGGAAACAATGCATTTTCCAGAAGTTTCTAAGGCTATTTGTTTCCTTCAGTAAATCACCAAATTATGATTCAATTACCCAATGTAGCTGAAAGTTTAAAAAAAGAAGCCTGTAAGCACGTACAATTGTCTTTAAAAATGAGGACTTTGCCAAAGTTCTCGCTTCTCCCTTCTCAAGGTGACTTCCCAAACCACGTCCTTGAGGACCCTATACCACGATTCTGTTACCCCCTCCCGTTCGTCCTGTACAATAAGGCCACATGAATCGGACACTTTTGTGACTCAAATCACATGGTCTTCCACAGAATGCCCACTGCCATATCTGTCCTTCGGGTGAAGCTCAAGCCTCACCTCTAAGAAACCTTTCTAGATCACTCTAAGCCCAAACCAGTTACCTGCCCTCTCCCCTTCTACTCTGGCTTCTCAGACTCTGACGTCAACACAAATCTTCAGAAGATGGTGTAAAAACGCAGCTTCTGCTTCAGTGGATGTGGGCTGGGGCTCGGGGTTCCGCCTCGCTTACAAACTCCAAGCGCAGAGCAAGCCTGTGCCACTAATTTAACAATTAATATTGAGTTGCCTTGGGATCTCTTCAATTGTGACTGTGTGTTATGACTTTACTATTCCCATCCCTGTCTCTCCTGAGCTAGACTGGAACTTCACTGAAATGGCATGCATTTTATTTTATCTTACCATAGGACCTCATCTGCTGCAGATGCCTTACTATTTATTAGCTTTCCGTTGATTGCTAACCATGGAAGCCTCTGAGTTACAAAGACTGTGCTCCAGTTTATTAGTATAGAAAAAAATATATTTATTGAAGTCAAATCTTACTGATTAATGCCTCTCAAAAATTTAAATTAGTTCTCCAAGCGAACTTGGAACAGAGCTAGCAAATCACAGAAGCTACTACAACAAATTCTGAGAGTTGCCTGCCCCCAATATCCAGTCTCCTACTTTTTATTGCTGATAGAACTCCCATTAAAAAAAAAAAAAAAAAAAAAAAAACAAAAAAAGCGGGGATAGGGGGGACTCAGCTGGGTGGCTCAGTTGGTTAAGCATCCGACTTCGGCTCAGGTCATGATCTCATGGTTCGTGGGTTCAAGCCCCAGGTCAGGCTCTGTGCTGACAGCTCAGAGCCTGGAGCCTGCTTCAGATTCTGTGTCTCTCTCTCTTTGCCCCTCCCCAGCTCACCCTCTGTCTCTCTCAAAAATAAAATAAACATTAAAAATTTAAAAAAAAGAAAGAAAGAACTCCCATTTTTGATCAGGTATCCATTCTGTCCTTACCCCAATGGACACAGGGGAGGATGACCCAACCCGCACCACCAGGAGCAAATCTTGACTAACCCTAAGCCAGTCACGACAGCTCCGTCCCTCCTGCCAGTGATCAATGGCAGACCTGGTGACTAGCCCCAGTTCTAGTGGACAAGACAAGAGTCTCATGAAAGTTTCCTGCTCTTAATACAAAGACACCAGACAAGGAAACCCTTGAATGTGTGAAACCTCTGGCTGCTGTGGCCAACTTGACAGTAGCCAGAGGCTGCAACCAACCCCAAAAGAGAACAGATCTGAGAAATGTAGAATCCTGTGGGATAAACAGCTAATATGCCAAGTTAAAAACTGTACTGCAGCAAGTGCCGAGAGAAAACAAAGTAGTAAGAGCAAGGGTCGGGAGCACCTGCTTGAGAGAGACGGTCAGAAAAGATCTCTTCGACCTAAAGAAAGAGAAGGAGTGAGCCACGCAAGGAGGCAGCATGAGAACGAGAGAAAGTGGTATTGGCAGGGGCCAAGTCATCGAAGAGTTTCTAGAGCAAATTAAGGAGTCTGAATTTTATGTTTACAAAGGGAACATTTTATTCTCCCATTTAACAAATGTCCACCCCGTGCCTCTTGCGCAGACAGAAATCATTCCACACGATGGTTAATCGGCAAGGTCTCTGGAAGCAGAGCGTCTGGTCTGATACACGGGTCCTTCTGCCTAACCTACTGTGTGATGCTGGTACGCTCCTTAGCCTCTCCGGGACGCAGCTTCCTTATATGTGAAGTAGGGAAGAATACTACCTCACAGAGTTAGGAGATTAAATGAGTTAATATGACGATCTCTTAAAACACTGCCCAGCACGTGGTAAGTGCTCAGTAACAAAGCATGTGCTAAGTAGAGAACAATTTCCAGACTTCCCTGCGCTCGGGGGAAATGCCAGAGAACGGGGTAATGGGTACCGCTGACGGGCAGGGGCACGTGAGGGCGACATCCAACTTCCTTTTTAGGACAGTAAATAACACTTGCTCCCATGTGGAGAAGAGGCTGGGGACATGGAGCTGGTGAGAATACGCGCTGGGACACTTAGAACGGGGCCTGGATTCGGGGCGATGGAGCCGCGGAGACATGCAAGCGCCGAACTGAACCGGGAGGGCACAGTCCTGAAGACTGGGGACGGTCCGCATGCGGGAAGCGAAGGAAAAAAAGAAATCAAAGAACTAGATTTCTGGCTTGAGCAACTGGGTAGAGGAAAGCCTCAAATGGGGGAGGAGAGGGCCTACACTTTGCTGAAAGACAGAGCAGTCCCTTCAAGAGATAACCACATAACTCTCGCCATGGCTTGAAAATACTTCTCAAGTGCGAAAGGCTACAAACCAAAACTGACACCGCCGACCTCAGGGCGCACTTGAGGAGAGGTGTTGCTTCATAGGCCTCGGCACTCTCGGCTTCTCTTTTTTTTTTTTGGATTTAAGAACATTATAAAAGAAAATGTTCAAAATGTTTACACATGACCATCTTATTCCTGTCCCTAACCACTGCCAACACACTCGAGTGCTTCAAGATGACAGAACTTCTTTAGAATTCTTCGTGTTTGCTTGAAAATGCTGGATGCCAAGTAACCGGGAACTAATGACGGTTGAGAAAGCGTCTACGGAGTACACCTGTTCTGTTCCATATTGCCAGCGTCTGCCGAAAATGAAAACAAAAGTTCTAATCTAGAACTCAAATCAAACCTGAAATGTCTCAGCCAGAATCGTCCGTTAAAACAAAGTGTCAGGTACACACGGACCAAAGTTTCCATCTAAGCACAACAGAGCTATAACGGAGCACGTTCTGCTGGGATGTCTCCCTCACACCCACACCCACAGCCTGAGACCGGAGCAACCAGTCTATTGTCTCTTCGGAGCAAGTTATATGCCACATGTAACTAAAACTAATGAATGATGAGACAGGAGGAAAAAAAAAAAAAGATGACCAAAAGTAGCACCCTTTCTCCCATCTTCGCCAACCTTGATTCTACTCCCTACAGGAATCGAACACGACACATGAAACGTCACCAAAGTGGCGTACAAACAAGCTAACAGCTACTGTTTAATTTAGCGGTTTCTATCTCACTCGAGATGCGTTATTATGAAAACGCTTTATATACAGGAGTTCTCACAATAACCGTAGGAAGTTAGGTATTATTTTTCTCATACTTCAGATAAGGAAACAAATTTTGAGAAGCTTAAGTAACCTGTCTTAGGTCATACGACTGAGCAGTGGCATAACTGAATTTGAGGTCTGAGGTCCATGCTATTAACCACTCCTCTAATTTCTTACACCAAGGTTAGAAAGAGATGCTGGAATCTCACCTGCTTTATCTCATGATTTTGCAGTACGACCACCACGTCGCTCAAACGGACATGACTACCAAGTAAGACAAATGACCTGACCTACAATCAATACAATGTAATCTACAAATTTCATTTCAAATTTTCTAGAAGCCATATTTTAAAAACTAAAAAAGAAACGTGTGAAACTAATTTAAAAATTTAATTCTATATACCTAAAACAATATTTCAACATGTATAGGACATAAAAAATATTCTTTTCTTTGTACTAAATCTTTGAAATCCGGTATATATTTTATAGTACATCTCCAGTCAAACTAAACACATTTCAAGCACTCAATAGCCAAATATATGGCTAGTGGCTCCCATACTGGTGAGCAGCTGCCTGGAGGAAAAGCCTCTGAACAACCAGCACCAGTGTCACCAAGACCATGTACTAAAGGTCATGTACCTGAATGCATCAAATCAACATTCGAGCTCTCAGAAATGATTTATTCTTATTCCAAACAAATTTTAACAAGTCTGTTTACCTGGCTTACCAAACTACAACGGATTACAACAGAAAAGTAAAGGAAACGGGCTGCATGAACACAGCAAAGCTGGCAAAGGAAGAAACGGAAAGCACACACCGTAAATACACACAGGCGTCCACGCGTGCACACACACTCAGGAGACTACGTTCAGAAACCGTAACGGCGGAAGCCACTGAGCAAAAAGGCAAAAACAGTCTTTCATTCCTCACCCGTTCCCCAGGCCATTGGGGCATTATTGAATTCAGCAAAATGCGGCCTTAATTGGCAGTTAAAGTCAGCATTTTTAAGGGGTACCTGGGTGGCTCAGTCGGTTAACTGTCCAACTTTGGCTCAGGTCATGATCTCATAGTTCATGAGTTCAAGCCCAGAATGAGGCTCTGTGCTGCCTATGCAGAGCCTGCTTGGGATTTTCTCTCTCTACCTCTCCCCTGCTAGCGCTCTTTCCCCCCATTTTTTGTTTGCTCAAAATAAATAAGCTTTTAAAAAATAAAATAAAATCAATTTGAAAATTCTGGACTATCTTTGCAATTTTCCTATAAATGTAAAACCATTTTAAAATTATAAACTTAACTTTAAAAAAATTAGAGGGGGTGCCTGGTGGCTCGGCTGGTTAAGTATCCAACTTCGACTCAAGTCATGATCTCACAGTTCGTGAGTTCAATCCCAGCATCGGGCTCTCTGCTTTCAGCACAGAGCCTGCTTCAGATCCTCTGTCCTCCCCCACTCTCTCTCTTTCTCAAAAATAAATAAACATAAAAAAAATTTTTTTGAGAGGTGCCCGGCTGGCTCAGTCAGTAGAGCATATGACTCCTGATCTTGGGGTTGTGAGTTTGAGCCAAACACTGGGTGTTGAGTTTATTTTAAAATCTTTTAAAAAATAAAAAGAAGGGAGCACCTGGGTGGCTCAGTTGGTTAAGTGTCCAATTCTTGATTTTGGCTCAGGTCATGATCTCACAGTTTGTGGGTTTGAGCCCCTCATCAGGCTCTACACTGACAGCATGGAGCCTGCTTGGGATTCTCTCTCCCTCCCTCTCTCAAAATAAGTAAATAAACAAATAAATATTTAAAATAAGAGAAAGAAAAAGAAAAAAACAGTTTCTGGTGTGGTCAAATAGTTCCCATAAATCAACCCTCTGCCCCCATAACAATGACAACTTCCACACAAAAACAGCCACTTGTGGGCACTGGAGAGTAAACAAAAGCGGCAGACATTGGAAGGGAGTTGACACTCGGAAGAAAGAAAACACGCTGGACAATTTTCCCCAATCTTTATCTTTTAATCTTGGGCCATGCAGGGCAGCTAAAACCAAAAAGTTCGGCAGGCTTGAAGCAACCAAGGTAGAGCACCATAAAAAAGAGAGCCGGAGAACCAGAGTCCTAAAATCTGCATAAAACTCTGCCCAGATCTCTAGCTGATCCCCGGCACACACATGCACAGTACAGAATCCAAGGAGGCCAGCTAACAGAGCTGAACTGAAATCTGAGCAGTCACCCATGAAGGAGGAAAGGGTTTTGCACTTCGAGTTCGGTTAATTACAGGCTTAAAAAAAAAAAAAAAAAAAAAAAGCAGCAGCAGCAGCAAAATCAATACTCTTCAAAGGAACATAACAAAATCCAAAGTTTCTACAATTTGTCATTCACAGTATTCAGAATGCAATCCAAAATTATTCCCAGGAAGAAAAAGGAAAACACAACCCATTCTCAAAAGAAAAAAAAATAATCAAATAATCAGACACACCCTTTGTTGACCCAAATGCTGTAATTTGCAGGCAAGTATTTTCAAGCAGTTATTATAACTATAGTCAAGAACTTAAAAAATATATATATGCGCATGATAAAGGAAGATAAAAAAATTCAGTAGAGAAAGACTGAAAAGAAAATGGAAACTCAAGAACTAAAAAATATACTGTCTGAAAAAATTTTTAAATCACCACATGGGCTTAACAGTAGAATAGCGGAAAGAAAGAAAAAGGTCTATGAATGTGAACTCAGATCTAAGAAATTATTCGATCAGAAGAATTTTTTTTCATGTGAAAAAAAATCAAAAAAGAGTCTCAAAGACCCATGGGAAAATATCAAAAGGTCTACATTTTTAATTAGTCTCTGAAGGAGAAGAAGAGAAAGAATGAGGCATAAAATCTTTTAAGAAATAATGACCTCACTTTTCCCAAATAAAGACAAACCCACAGGTGCAAGAAGTTTCATGCACATCAAGTAGGATTAACATAAAGAAAGTGACACCTACGTATATCACAATTAAAATGCTAAAAAGCAAAAAAAAAAAAATTAAAATAGTTGGAAAAACAAAACCAAACAACACACTGCACACAAATAATGATTGGAAAGACAGTGGAATTTTCATCAGAGATGACAGAGGCCACAAAACATGGAGAAACATTTTTAAAATGCTTAAATAAAAATGACAACAAAAACAAAAAGCACCCCAAAATCTTCTATCCACCCAAAATGTCTTTAAATTTTTTTTTTTAACGTTTGTTTATTTTTGAGAGACATAGAGACAGAGCATGAGAAGGGGAAGGACAGAGAGAGAGAGGGAGACACAGAATCCAAAGCAGGCTCCAGGCTCTGATGAGCCGTCAGCATAGAGCCCGACGCGGGGCTCGAACTCACAGACCGTGAGATCATGACCTGAGCTGAAGTCGGCCGCTCAACCGACTGAGCCACCCAGGCGCCCCCCAAAATATCTTTAAAGGACGGAAACAAAATCAAGGCATTTTCAGGTAAAACAGTGCAGAATTTACACGTTTGACATCTAAATGAGTGAGTGTCTGGAATACGGAGAACCAGCGTGTGCTCGTTACACAGTCCTGATTACGTTACTAAAAAACAAACACGTGCCCTTTACAATTAGTCATTTGCGCTTTGGTCACATACAAAACAATGCATCTCCAGCTTTTTCCTTGTCCAAGACTCACTCTTTTAACACATTCTAACCAAAGATAAACTCACGGGGGCGCCTGGGTGGCTCGGTCAGGTGGGTGTACGACTCTTAACCTCAGCTCAGGTCTTGATCTCAGGGTTGTGGGTTCAAGCCCCTCACTGGGCTCCACGCTAGGTGAGGCCTACTTAAAAAAACCACCAAACAAAAAATCAAAGATACATTCACTAATTTCCAGAGTCTTCCTTTATCGACTGCAGATCTATGCCGGGAGCAGGGGGAGGCGGGGAAGGGAGGGGCGAAACGCTTACGCTGGTCAAAATCCAGCAGCCCGCTTTCACTGCGGGCTTTAAAACTATACACGCTGTAGTACAAACTACATTCAGAAAGAGTCCTGAGAGTAAAAGGAGACTTCCTCCGCCATCTGCGTTTAGGGCAGCCACCTGATTTTAGTGGATGAGAGGTACTTCTCTTTCCCAACAAGTTCCCAGACCTTAGAAATTCCAGTAAGAGTTTGGCAGTAAGGTCAAAAATCCAACTTCTCCCTCTGTAAAAAATCTGAGTTCTCCACGAAGTTCTTTTTTAAGAGACTACACTTTAGGTAAACAAAACAAAAATAAAGAATTCAGAGGATAAATAAGGTATGTGAGCGACTTTAAAAACAGACTTACATGATATGATTACGCACGGGAAATTGGCTATAAGGATATACACCACCGTACTGCTTAACAGCTAAATTTTGGACCTGTAAATGACTAAGCACAGTGGATTAATAATATGAACAATGAAACACTGCAGTCATAAAAGTGCTACAGAATTTTAACATAAAATACTAGCAGTCAATAAACATATGAAAGAATGAATCATTCTCTGGTATTTTATCCTGGATTATCTATGTTTAAAATTTTCACTCAAGTATATTACAAAAGAAAATTTTTAAAATTAGATATATTCTGGGTGCCTGCGTGGCTCAGTCAGTTGAGAGTCCGGCTCCAGGCTCAGGTCACGATCTCGTGATTTGTGAGTTTGAGTTCCACAGCGGGCTCACCGCTGCTGTCAGCATGGAACCCGCTTGGGATCCCTCTGTCCCCCTCTCTCTCTGACCCTCCCCTGCTCACGCTCTCTCTCTCAAAAATAAATAAAACATTTTTAAATTAAAAATAAAAAACTAGAATTATGTATTCAACAATTTTATTTTATAAATAAAATTATATATTCACAGCTGTGAAAGTTAACATTTAGGATTCTTGTCCATCTTCTTGGCTAGCCTAAAATAAATTTCAAATATCTGAATAGTACAAGACGGCATGTTTATTACTGAAATTTTTACTTGCCATTTCGATGCACAGGTGAATTAAATATGATAAAGACAAATTCGAACTTAGGAAAGTTCTGTATCTGTCTTATTTTAGACATACAAACAAAATCTCCCCTTCATCTTTTAGGCAGTTCATTTCTGGGTAGTTCATTTGGAAAATAAAACATACTTCTAGTCAAAAGAATTCACTCTTGAAATATTCTTCATTTCTCGGACAAACTGCCCTCATTATCACTGAGAATTTTTTATTTAAAGAGCATTTTTATTAGCTCTACTTGTATTTGTGTTCTGATAAACTGCATCTAATTATGAGAATTTAATTTTCTGGATCAGACTTTTGAAATCTCCGGTCTCAACTTTCTGTCGGGACCTAAATACCCAAGACTAAGGCTAGTTTGGCACATAAAATAAATCTGGACTAGACTAGACATCAGTTCTAAGAAACTCACCCACTTTACAGATGAGAACAACAATTTGAACCTGGTCTTCCAGTTGGGTAATTTGAAGATTCTAGCCCTTTAAACCCATCTGTTATTAAGTTTAGATCAATGGCTATCTAGTAAGCACTAGTCATAAAGCCCAAATTACATGTCTCGAGCTCAATAATTGAATACTATTTTCATCCCCGGCAGTTTACTATGAGGTAACACAGAACCCAACACCACACACAGATTTAAAACCCTCTTACACCCAGCTATCCCCAGACGACACATTTCAACTTGCCCAAAAACTCTCGTAGATATTTACTGAACGGTGAGTTTTCTCCTATATAACTGTGTTGTGTGGAAAATATAAAAGATGAAGAAAAGAGTCCCTGATCCTTGACCACCCGGAATTCACATTCTGGCCCGAAACAAAGCCAGGATGAGGGTCAGAAGGCGCCGACACCGAGTGCTCGGGACAGACAGGAGGAAGGACCAGCTCAGCCGAGGGAGTCACGAGGTCAGAGAAGGAGCTGAACCTTGGAGGGCATTTGGTTTCGGGAGCTAAAAGCCTTGAAATTACATGTTAAGCTACACTTCCTGCAGAGCTTGGTGTACTCCAAAGCATTTATAAATAATATAACGTGCCATAAAGGTGCAAGCATGGTTCTCCTCTCCAGAAGCCCAGCACGCTTGCAAAGAGCTCTGAGCGGAGCACCAAAGCTGAGAACAGTTATTGTCAGGAAGAATGTTGTGGGGGGGCTTTGGAGGGTCCTTATTTGAGAACGACATGTGCTCTGGCCAGAAAGAGATTTATTCCTTCATTCTGTTCTACAGTATCTACCACCGGCCAATCAGAAGAGTCTGATTACCACCTGACCACACAGAGATCTGACTTCATGGTTAAAAAACGAATAAACCCAAGAAAATACAAGAGTCTAAGTCTCACAGTAAAATTACATGTGAAAAAGATATAAGGATAAAATCACCTAAAAAAAGAAGAAGAAAGAAAGAAAGAAAAGAGAAGAACTGGGGATAGGAAAATGACAAAGGGTCAAGAAACTAAAGAAACGAACATATTTACAACCTCCCTCAAAAGGACATCCGCAACTATTCTTTCTACAGAAAGAGTGTGCGTGTGTGTGTGTGTGTGGATGTAGGTGTGTGTGTTTTAAAGAAAGATTCCTTATAAATGGTTTGGTTTTCTTTAAGGGACAAAGGAAGGCAGACCACAGGACTAATCGATTCATAGCCTTTTAATCGAGCCAAAAGTTAGAAAGAAAGAAAAACCAAATGAAACAAACAAAAAACCCCAGATCCAAAAGCACTGGCTGATCTCATTAGCTCTGCTTAAGGAACTTTACAGATGTGACTTCACTCCTGGATTACACTTCTATATTTAGTTTATACCTAATATGGATAAAGTCCCGAACAAGCAGTCATTTCCTCTCTCCACAAAAAGAAACTTCCTTGCTTTTTTTTTATCAACAATGCAAAGATTAGTGTAGTCTCCTCTAAAGGGAAAGGAGGTTAAAACACACACACACACACACGCACACACACACAGAAAAATATTAACAACTTGGTATGTTATTTCTGTTAAACTTGGACTGCTCTGACACATCTAAATTGTAAAGCAATCCTAAAATCAAATATGTGATGTTCCAGTCAAGTTCCTTAACAAGTTTATAAATAAACCCTTTAAAGAACTTTACAATACTAATTAACCAGGCCCCCAAAATGCACAGAGGTGAGGTAATGGAAATTTTAGTTTCCTTTCAAATTTAACCAAGAGAACTGAAAGAAACCAAAGTCATTTAAACGAACCATCTGGGCTTGTTGGTTGTTAGTATGTTTTAGACATACCCTTAAACAGTCTCAGAATGTTTTACTTTTATATTTTTCAGGGTGACTGAATACAGCCAAGAGTGAAAACAAAACTATGTTAGGTAAACATTCAAGTTTCAAATAAAGAAAAAGAATATAAACAAAAAAGCTCTTAGTGGTTAAGAGTCAGGCTCTGGATAACAAAGACCTTGGTAGGAAAACTTCCTAGCCCTGCAGTCCCCACACAAGCATCAGCCTCTCTAAGCTTCATGTGTAAAATAGTACTGACAGTATCCATTTCACAGTTTACGGGAGGATTAAATTTGCTACCATGTAAAGGGCTTCGCACACTGTGGCTGGACCAGAGTAATATACAACACTCTCTATTGTCTGATGCCTCTTACTCTGACTTTAGCAGTAAAACAAAAACTTACTGCTCGTGTTCCTGTATCCGTGTACTCCATCTTATACAGGAATAAATGAAGTAGTTTCAAGAAGCTTAAAACATTATCATAAAATGAAAGGTCTTCAAATCAGTTTATGATGCTTACATCACCTGTCAATTTACAGCCATGCTAAAGTTTTCAAGCTTTATCATCATCTCATTGTGGTGTAAAGTGAAATTAAAAAAAAAAATCTTAGGGTCTAGAAATAAATTAAGAATTAGGAGACTTCAACTCTCTCTACTCTTACCCCTCAAAAATTACTAAGCATAAAACCTGTCAGTCTACACTAGCTCACTTTCCTTGGCTACAAATTAAATAGAAAGAACTTAATCTCTCCTAAGCATGTCTGTATCTCCCATAAAGAGAGCACTGGATAATGGGGCGCCTGGGTGGCTCAGTCGGTTAAGTGTCCGACTTTGGCTCAGGTCATGATCTCACGGTTTGTGGGTTCAAACCCCGCGTATGGTTCTGTGCTGACAGTGCAGAGCCTGCTTGGGATTTTCCTTCACTCTCCCTCCGCTTCCCTCCCTCAAGCTTGCTCTCTCTCTCAAAAATAAACATTGAAAAAAGAAAGAAAGCATTAGATAAATGTCAGTTAATATATGACCAGTTCAATTTTCTAAGTAAATATCACAAAACAGGAACAGTGAGATGCAGTAGCACAAGGCGCTATTATGCCAAATCCGTAATTCACAGAGCCACTAGACAGATTCGACAAGGCACAGACTCTACTTTCTTCATGCTCTCACAAAGGAAAGAAGGGAGGGAGACACTCCTACTAATAATGGACTCTTAAACTTTAGCTACGAGTCCAGAAAGAGCTGCTGAGGCAGAGTCTGAGATGCCAGAGTCCAATCTGAATGTCCTCCAGTTATCTAGAAAGCGTCAACAGGATCATGGTTCACTTAATTCAGGAATAAACTCGAGTCTAACCTTGGATTTTTTTTTAACCTAAATCTGCTCTTCTGATAAAGAATGGAAAGTTCTCCACCTATTTATCTGTAGTAGCAGGCTGGCAGATGCTTCTCTTAGTAACATCCTGGAGACTGAAACCACATGTACTGAACAAATAAACTAACCACGGGCCAATATAGTCTTAACTCAGCATGCCAAAGGCCCATTATTATTATTAATTATTATTATTAAAAATAAGCAAATAATGCTTAGTATATGCCAGACCTTAAGTGTTTTCCTTGTATTAATTCTTGTAATCTTTACAAAAGCCCAAGAAGTAGACACCATTTCTCTAGTAGAGACACTAAGACAGCAAAAGGCAGAACCAGTATTGACACCGTCCACATGGTTCCAGGCTTAACCGCTATCCTGTGACAACAATGTAACATAAAGACCCAGTCTTCCAAATGACAACTCAACTGCCTACTTGAAACATTTACTCTAACCATCTTCAAGTCGGAAATAGACTATTTAGTGCCTACACAGAAAATACGAATGATACTTCGAGTCAATAATCATCCCCTGGCCCTGACTTTGGGCTCTCGAATCTCAAGTGCTGCCAAGGAGAGAAAGAACCTTTACAAGCAATACCAGGACAGCACTATAACCTAGCACAGGGGTCTCTGCGGAGTCACCAAGACAGTGACAGCACCTCTCCCCTGGCTGTCGAGCCACATACTCAGGGCCAGGACACAGTCGTGGACTCTCCCTTTGCTCTTTTTTATTGTACAAGGAAAATAAAAAGTAAATCTGTTCATTTTAACCTAAAGTAAGAGTCATCTTGAGGCACTAAATCCAAACAGCCAATACGAACGGAGCCCAGTGATTTGCATCACGGTCTGTTTCTCTGGCTTCTTGTTTGAAAAGTGCTGTGAATTTCATAAGCATTTGCTTTTCCCCAATCACATATTTTAGAGCTTTTCCCACCAGCCTCCTGTGGAATCGACCCTGCGCAAGGTGGGGGGAGAAAAGCTTCTGTATATCCCTTCAGCAAACATTTTATTTACTGAGTCAATACAAGTAATGCAGCTGACCCGGTGCCTGGCACGTAGAAAGTACCCCACACACGTTTATATTATTTCGATCAAAGATGGAATCATCTTCTATACATTTATTCTGCCTTGTGCGTCTGGGATATGCAACAGAAAAATAAGTCAGTGGTAATAAGCGCATCTATTCCAAATATACAAAAACAGACCTTCCTGGCAGTTTCATGAAAAAAGCCTCCCAGTCAGGGAATTATGAGACCCTCATGGGAAATATTTCCCCCTCTGATATAATGATGTAGTGTTCTTCCCAACATTATAGCCCTTTCAGCTCATAGTTTTCAAAAATGCCTCCCCTTCGGACTACCACCCTGTCCCTTGCACAGAGCCAGGTCTCGTATCCGAGCTGGCATTACTCCGACTCTGCTGGTACTTTTCTCTCTTCTCCCCACTCTACTAGGCTTCCCTACCAGGACTGGCCGAAGCTGCTACTGTGTTGCCAATGACTTTCAGGCGATAAATCAAACAGACGTTCATCTTACTTGACACAAATGGTCACTCCCTCCTTGAAAGCCTCTCCCGGCTTCTCCTTCTCGAGAAACCAGCTCTTGGAGTTGTCCTCTCCCCACACTGCCCTGCGGGGAACTCCTCTAGGTCTCCTTCTTCGGCTTCTCTATTACGCAAGCCTTAAGTGTTGAGAGTTTCTTAGAACTTGGTCCCTGGCATTTTCCCTACTACTCCTCATTCACCCAGGGAATGATCTCACACACTTTAAATACTACATAAATATCAATATATATGTAACAAGTCCCAGCTTTCTCTACCCTGCCTAGATCTTTTTTTTTTTTTTTAAGTTTGAGAGAGAGAGCACACACGCGTGCATGAGTGAGAGAGGGACAGAGAGAGAGAGAGAGAGAGAGAGAGTGTCAAGCAGGTTCTGAATTGTCAGCGCAGAACCCAACACTGGGCTCGAACCCATGAACCATGACATCATGACCTGAGCCAAAATCAAGAATAGGATGCCTAACCAACTGAACCAACCCAGGCACCCCCCAGACCTCTTTCTGGTTGGGGTTGTTTGCTTTAACAGTTTATTTTTGAGAGAGAGACACAAAGAGCAAGCAGAGGAGGGGCAGAGAGAGACACAGAATCCGAAGCAGGCTCCAGGCTCTGAGCTGTCAGCACAGAGCCTGACACGGGGCTTGAACCCACACACGGAGAGATCACGACCTGAGCCAAAGTTGGACACTTAACTGACTGAGCCGCCCAGGCTCCCTAGACCTCTTTCACAACATCAGGTCTGTACATCCAACTTTCTACTAGACATCTCCACCAGACATCTCCGTCGTGTCAGACGTCTCTGCTACTCCTCTTCCCAATAAAAGGCACCGCTATCAACCGGTGACTGATTAGAAACTCACATACAACTCCTTCCCTATCTTCCTATTGACTCCACCTCCAAAACTTATCTCCAGTCCATTCTCTTCTCCCCATCACCACCCTAATCCAAGCCATCATCATCTTTCTCGACTACAATGGCCTCCAAATCGTTTGCCTTGTTCCTACTCTTGCCTCTCTGCAATTCGTTTTCCAGAGTGGGCCAATGCACATCAAACCACGGCACTCCCTTGCTTAAAATGTTTCGAGAGCTGCTCTTTTTACTAAGGACAAAAGTTGCGTGACCTAGAAAGACCTCCACGACGTAGCGCATCTCTATCTCACTCTGCACCTCAATTTTGTTCTCTCTGTTCCAGTCGCACTCAACTTGTTGAATAGGTCCAGCCTTCACATTTATCAGTTCTTCCAGCCTAGAATCCTCTTCGCCTCATTCTTCTCTTGATTACAATTCGTCCTACACATCATTTCTCTGAAAAGACCCTACTCGGCTTCCATCTAAATTAGATTTCCTGTCACTTCTTCTCAAGAAATGACCCATTCTTGTCTTTAACGTAACTATATACTGTCTTTATTTGTGTTATTTCTTTAACATAAGTTCTCTCACTACACAAAAGATTACATGAGGTCTTAAAATTTAACACGTCAAAAACTACACTCCTGATCTCCACCCCGTCAGAACTAGCTCTCCACATCTCAATCAAGGGCAACCTCGCTATTCTGTAATTTCTTCGGAATGAAAATCTCAGAATCATCTTTCCCTCCTCCTCCAATCCATCATATTCCACGTCCGATCCATCAGGAAATCCTGTCGCCTCCATCTCAGAAATATATCCAGAATTGGACTACTTCTCCCGTTAGCCCAAGCCTCCAATCTCTTGCCTGAATTACTAAACAGCCACCTAACTGGTATCTCTGCTTCCGACTGCCTCCTTGCGGGCTATTCTCTGCAAGGCTATCCGCGTGTCCTGTGAAAACAGCATCCTCACTACTCTCTATACTCCTGACCCTACTTGAGTTTTCTTCACAGCCCTCATCACTAGTCCGCATCATTTACTGTCTGCCTCCTGGGACTGAATATGAAAGCCGTGAAATTCCTCCATGTAGCCAAGGCACCACGACACTACTTCAGTATCTGTTAAGTGACTAAATGAAAAAGTAACAATTTGTTACTCTGGCAGGCAGAAACTGGAGGTGGGGTAGGGGCTGAAGAAGTCAAAGACAGTCAAATGAAGGAAAACGCCAGCAAAAGTCTTGCCCGAAGGCAGAGCAGCACGGTGCCTGCTCAGGACAGTCTCGCTAGAATGGGAGGTAAATTTACAGCTGCTGTGCGAGATAAGACTGGAAACGCAGTTGGGTCACGATCTAAGGCTCTGCCTGCCAGGTCCAGGAGCTGTATCTAATTCAATCAACAATTAGAGAAAGTAGGATCCATTTAACATTTGAGGCAAAAAGTATCAGTTTCATTTTAGGTAGATAAAAATTACACAATATTAACACATAACTAAATTATGAGGGAAAAGATACACGTTTCTTTAAACAACTGATACCATAATATACTTAGCAGATTCCATAGTACTAACTACTCTTCGTCTGTCAGCATACAACATAAACATTTCACTCATATCTAAGTCGATTAGTTACCAAATAAATCATTTCCTAAGGTCTTAATTCCACTGGATTTTTTTTTAATGTTTATTCATTTTTGAGAGAGACAGAGGGTGAGTGGGGGAGGGGCAGAGAGAGAGGGAGACACAGAATCTGAAGCAGGTTCCAGTCTCTGAGCTGTCAGCACAGCGCCTGAGCCTGACATGGGGTTCGAACTCAGGAAAGTGAGTTCATGACCTGAGCCGAAGTAGGACGCTTAACCGACTGAGCCACCCAGGCGCCCCTCAACTGGATTTTAAAAAGTACAAGACGAAAAATCACTACACTGCACAGGAAAACGCCACCATCCACCACGGCTCTAAGTTACTCACCTGCTGAGTCTCCATCAGGCTACACTGAGAGCCCCTTGAAGACCAGAACCTGCTCTTACTCCTTTCTCTCTCCAGCACTTACTGCATGGAATGCATTCAATTAACATTAGCTTCTGTTACTATCTCTATACTGTGCCGGATCAGTCTAGGAAAAGAGTCTATCTTATATCCTCTGACTGTAAAATGGGTACCTACTACCAGACTGAAGAGGAAAATTTATACTAAGAAATAATTTGGATTTTCAGAACAGATTTCTCCGAAAGAGCACAAAGGGACAAGCTACTACCTTCAAACCATTTCATCAGTATGTATTCTATGAGCAATTCTGGATGTTGGCAAATTTCACACAAAAAGAGCTTGCTTTCTTCTAGCAGAAATCAAACACAGTAAATGCTCTTTTAGTGCCATTAGGAAGACAAATCCAGAGACAATCTGAGTTTCTTCGAAAAAACTAAACTATATTTCCTCTAAACCAACACACAACTCAATACATGTTACACACTAGACTGTTTTTCTTCATCCAAGTATTCTGCTGTCATGAAGAACATTAAAATGCTCTCATCAATAATTCGTGCAAGTTTATGGAAAAGACTATGACATACAACAAGATAGAAACAGCAGTCATTTCCAGAAGGAGGGGTTTGATTTAGTAATTTTTTTCTGTAACTTTATTTATTTAGTAATTTTATTTTATATGTGCTTTCCTGTGTTTTCTAGGTTGTCTACAGTAAACACATATGGTTTGTATAATCGGGGGAAAAAACACTTTTTTTTTTTAATTTGAGAGTGCGTGCAAGCAGGGGAGAGGGGCAGAGAGAGAATCTTAAGCATAAGATGAACATGGGGCTCTATCTCCTGATCCAGGTATCATGACCTGAACCAAAATCAAGAGTTGGACGCTCACCTAGATGCCCTGAAAAAAACACACATTTTTCAAAGAGCGCATTACATATAAAATGAATATACTAGGAAGTGGAAAGGAAATGGCATTACTTTCCAAATTTAGGGCCAGTATTTAAACTAAAGCAGACAAAAGTTAGATACTACGGATGCTAAGTGATTAAGTGATTAAAAAGCAGTATTTGTAACCAAGGATACTGCCGAAATTTACAAAATGTAAATAAAGCTTGTGTTACTGATGGCCAGCAACAGTTTAACAGGACTCAGTGGAGGATCAAACAGCCCTAAACACTTTTAAGCCAAAATTCTGGATCCCCAGAGTCAACTCGAGTGTGCTGTAAATTAGAATCGCACACCCTTCCTAAGTTTATGTCTTTGGAAACTTTTCGATTCTTCTTGGGCATCTGTAAGTCTGCAGCTAAAATTTCTTTTCTCAAGTCTGAACACCTTCCTTTTCTCTCTGACTCCCCGCCACGGACACCGCCACTCTGCCGGCTTCCTTAGGAGCGCGCCAGCCTCCTTTAGTTTGTCTTCAGCTTTTAACGAACTTTCCCTCTAGCCCCTACCACCGAGTCTCCACCCCCAAAATAAAGGATCTGGTCGTTAGCAGAGGAAAACAAGGTAGAACTCACATACCCTTAAAAGTTCTTAATTACTTCAGCTTTCACCTAATTCCTTGCTTTTCTCTTCCCCAGTGTCTGCTCAGATTCTTTCTTCTCTCACACACACAAATAGCTATGTGGGGTGGGGGTGAAACCCAGTGCTTAAATTATTACGATGATTGACATGTTTATAACTCTATCATAATGAGAGCTAAATCCTTTTCGTAAGGATGAGTTATTGCGCATGTAAAGTTGGAATGATTTAATCACAAAAAGAAAAAGCAAGGGAAGGAAATTTGTTATACTCCTCAGAGTCACAATGTATTTCAACTTGAAGAAAAGCAAAAACAAACAATCTATGAGACAAAATATATGCATGATGAACTCAGTTCGATATCTGGTCCTGGTTCTAATACTGTTACTTCTTCAAAACAAAGTTTTAAATACTCCTAGTCTACCTTTGGCACAACTTTCAAATACAGTCTTACTTATCTACATTAAATTGTTATCTTCATAAGTTTAAACTAATACAGTCTCCTGGTTTTAAATAAAGGGGGGGAAAAAGACCCATACACCAAACAAGGCTAATTGATATTCCTTATACCAACACTCAGGACTGAGCACTGAGGGATAAAAGCCAAGTCTCAAAAAAGACAAGAGGATTAAAAGTTCCAGGAGAACTCACAAACTGATGCCCTGAATTAAATTTAGATTCCTGTTAATTCATACTTGGATGGTTTGTCATCATGACCTTGATGTTATTTTCCTTCAGAAACTCCCTTTCCATTCTCTCCGAGAGCCTCTGAAATGAGCAAACTCATCTTAACTTACCCCCAACTTGACTGAAATCTTAATTAACGCTTAAATCATCCTTCCCATCCTGCCTCACACATTTCCCTTTTATGGACTCACCAATTCCCTATCCAGGAGACACCTGACACGAGGAGCCTCGACACTAATGAAACAGGAAGCGGGAAAGTCTTGCTCACCATTCTTTTACTGGCTTCTAGGCATCTCTGTAAGCACCCTTTCAAACCAACGAACTTCCAGTGACAGCCAGGCCCTCCTCCCCACTGCCTCTTTCCCACCATGATTCATACTGCTTCCGGCTTCTCACGTGTTCAAGTCCCCTGCCTCGGCAGCCTCCTGTCTCTTCCCAATTTTGGGTCCCATTCTCTCAGAACTTTACTGTTAGCCAGAATCGTGACCTTGGCTTTGCAGAGAGTAGCACTGTTAGGTCTTTGGGAAGAGGTCACACAACATGTAAAAAGAATACAGTTCTCATTAATTTCACATTGAACATTCATTTTTATCTCCCAAGCTTTCCCCTCTGGAATCCTCGAAGGAATGGCAAACCAATTAGATCCAAGGTAACGCTGTCTTAATGTTGAATTTGGTTTTTCTCTCCGCATCACTTCCTATAAAAAATGTATTTGGTGTGTGTTTAAAAAGGAGGTTGAGGGGGCGCCTGGGTGGCTCAGTCGTTAAGCATCCGTCTTCAGCTCAGGTCATGATCTCACGGTCTGTGAGTTCGAGCCCCGCATCGGGCTCTGTGCTGACAGCTCGGAGTCTGAAGCCTGCTTAGGATTCTGTGCCTCCCTCTCTCTCTGCCCTTCCTCCGCTCACCCTGTCTCTCTGTCTCTCAAAAATAAATAAACTAAAAAAAAAAATTTTTTTTAATAAAAAAATAAAAAGGAGGTTGAAGACTGCCCTTGATACAAAATATAAAGCACTCACTTTAGATTGGCAAAACAGGTGACAGTTTGTCCATCTATATAACCCAACTACACCCTCCCAAATGCCACTGAGAAGTTGTTGAATAGACAATAATCCAAAAAAATAAGGAAGTGTTGGGAGAACAAATGAGGCTGGGGAAAGTTTATGTGTGAGCAAAAACCTAAATTAGGTTTTAATAGTCTTATTCTTGGGGTGCCTGGGTGGCTCAGTCGGTTAAGTGTCTCTTGATTTCGGCTCAGGTCATGATCTCATAGTGAGATCAACCTCGCTGACAGCATAGGGCCTGCTTGGGATTCTCTCTCCTTCTCTCTCTGCCCCTCTCCCACTTGTGCTCTCTCTCTCTCAAAATAAATAAATAAATAAACATTATTAGGAAAGCAGCTTAGACTACCCTAATTAATACACACAGACTAGCAGTTCAGCAACCCTATAAAATTGCTGTTATTATTATCCTAATATTAGAGGTCAGGAAACTGAGGCACTGAGATCTTAGGAAACTTGCCTGATACATTACGAGAAGCCAGATTCGAGCCAAGCAGTCTGGCTCCGGGGTCCATGCACACTGGAGACCCTGCCAAACAGCTCAAAAGAAACAGTTATTCTTGTGCGTTGTGCCACCCTGCACCGGATTAATTTTTTACAACCACCGCCCCAATCCCAGCAGTTTAGTGACCATCGCCAACAGTGATTGTCACAGTTCAAAACTGTACACCAAGTTTAAATTCCAGCCCCTAAAACTAAACTCTACAAAGGGACTCCTTCTATGCAGAGGCCAGAAATACCATCACATCAAACCAAAGCCGCCAGTGGGGACTGGGGAGGCGGCAGGGCCAATAGGAGTTGGGCTTATACAAGCCAAAGAGAAAAAACAAGAACCAAGTCTCTTCAATTTCTCTCACTGTGTGATTCAATAATTAATATTTTCACTTAATACAGAAATCTTGGTTCCCAAATTCTGAACATGGCCAAGAAGAAATACTGGTGGAAAATATGGAAGATACAAGAAAAGACTAGAAGTGCTACAAACAGACGGGGGGAAAGTAGGTAGATAAAACCACACGGGGTTTTGGAGGCAAGGGACCAAGGTTTGAGACTCACACTATGAGGATCTAAGTAAGTAGGTCCCAATTCCGAAGCATGTCAGACACATACACAAACAGCAAAGTGCTAAGAAAAAAGGAACAATCTAATTTCAAACATCTGGAACCGTCTTATGTTCCAGGCACTTAGATACAATAAATAGATCTCAACTTAAAAAGGAACTTAAGTTCTATCCGGTACGGGAGATCTGCATATAAATACGCACATGCAAAATGGCACACACCTAGCGTTTATTTTCTAGGTATCAGATACTGTTCTAAGCTTATTACACGTTCCATATATCGACTAATTTATTCCTATGAGCTTGGGCTATTAATATCCTAACTGTACGGATGAGGCACAGAGAGGTTTAAGTAATGTGTCCTGGGACGCACAATTAGTGAGTGAACAAACTGGATTAGAAATCTTAATTATATTAAAATTATAAGGGACCTTATGCCCTTGCTAAAGGGTCTAAACTTCATCTTATTGATTCGTGGTTCCCAACTGGGGCTGGTATATCAAGACATATCCGCATACCAGGCCCCCCTCTCGGTGGGGGAGAGGGCACCCCCACTACTGGGAGGGCGTCCTACCCTCTGGGTGCTGGGGTAAACAAACGCAAACGGAGAACTGCTTTTACGTGGGTGATGGGGAGCCACTGGGCTCAGGGGCAGACGCCTCCAAAAACACTCAGCAGGAAGAAAACGTCGCTGCGTGTCCAGTCGCACTAGTTGGGAAGGTCCTGGCCTATTTCTCTTAAATTTAAATCTATCCAAACACGTAAGCTCAAAATCCTTTCCACTCACGTGTCTGAAGTGTAGAGAACAGTTTTTGGCTACAAAGTCAGATACCTCTTGGCAGAATCATTAACGCGGTTTAACATACCATGCTGGACAACCATGGCCTCCGCCCCCTCCCTGCTTTCAAAATAACTATATTTGCAAGGGTGTCTTCCCCTATTTGCATTTCCCATACACAGGTTTCAAGAAGAAACCAAGAGTACTGTTTACCAAAAAAAAGAAAAAGAAAAAGAAAAAGAAAAAGGATAGTCTTTACCAGCACTGACCGGGCCCTTTTTTCCCTGTGAAACGACTACCCTGGTTTATGTCAGTACAGGGTTTTTACCTATGCAGAATCACAAGGCAGCAGAAAACAGTTCATCTCTTGCTTCACCAACGAAGAAAATAAGCCTCAGAAAGGGAAAGCAAGCTGCCCAGCGAGTACAGAACTGTGACTTGAATGCTGGGTCTCTCCCTGCCACCAAGCCCCGGGAGAAAGGCTTCCAATGAGTGGTAAGCAGGATGCTTTTCGGTGGATCACAGCCTTAATTTTAATAGTTATGCATATGAGAAACATAATCACCACACCTCATCCACAGTTTCAGATATTACCGCAAGTTGTATTTAGTAAATAAGAATACACACCCAACACAAACACGGACAACTGGGAAGCAGTGTGCAAGGAACCACAGTTTGAGAAACAAAGCACCATGCCCCTCTACTAACTGAAGGGTTAAATTAATAGCAAGCAGAGCATTAAGCCTTGATCTTTTCCACTCTAAGTCCAACCCTTAATTCCTTTTTCTTGTCTTCTTGTAGTGGCTAGGACCTAGGGTATAAAGCTGGAAAGAAACCATTACTGATAGTATCCTTATCTGACGCTAAAGTTAATGCTACTTCTAAAGTTTCAACCTTAAGTATCATGGTTCTTTTTTTAGAACTTAATAGAGAAAGAAAAAAAAAAGAACTTAACAGATACACTGTTTTTTGAGTCTATGGGAATTCCTTCCTATTCCTAGCCCGGTAAAATTTTTTGAACACTAATCTGTGACCCACCCTTCTCCCCTCCCCATGCTGCCTTCCACCCTCCTGCTTTCTCTTATTATCTCAGGTTCCTTCCTACATATTCTAAACAAACAGAATCTTTGAAAATACTGGGGGGGGGGGGTGGGGGACCTGTCCACTGTCCACTGGTCCACTTCCCAAAACAAAATGTTTCTAATACTGATAACTGAAAAAAAATCCTAAAGCAAATACTGTTTTGATCATTTCTTCCCTCCCATCTCTCAAACGCACCCTTCGATGTGTCCCCTTCTTTAAAATAAAAACTCGGGGGGAAAAAAAGAACAAAATTCTTCTAGATTCCTATTAACTTTCCAACTCAGAGCCTCACTCTAAAGAAGTCTGCTGAAGGAAGGGACTACGAGAACCTCAAGGATTTTGAAGTTTGGAGGAAGGCAGCTGGAGCCAGATGTCCGTAACTCCTACTCTCCCTCCTCTGCTAAAATAAAAAATATGAAAAGAAAATGGGAAAGAGACGGGGGTAGTTATGTGTAAGCAAATAAGGTGGTTGTAGGATATAAAAACTGAAAAGACCAGAGAGGAAAAGCCAACCCTTTAAAGCCCAAGCAAGTTACAAACTCTGTCCCTCATCAGTTTTTCTTTCAAAACAAAAGGGCACGCACGATCTTTCCCGAGGCAGCGGCACCGAGCGAAGCAGCCAAAATGTTGCATCATACAAACCACTCAGAGCTTGAGCAACAAGAACCCCAGATGGTGGTAAAACACCTAAGACCAGAAAACCCAAGCTGGGAATCTCGGTCTTTTCCGGAAGCCCAGGAATGTCTGCTCTTTTTTTTTTTTTTCTTCTTTAATTTTAAGACTGCCTCGAAAATTAAAGTTACAGTTTCAGGCTAGCAGGAAGCGAAATGCTCTTTCAGAAAGCGTTGCAAGAAGTTGGGCTCATCCTCTGCCGACGGAGAGACTGCGGCTGCGGCCGCGGCCCCGGCCCCGGCCGGGCTTTGGCGGGGGGTGGCGTGGGGGGGGGGGGAGCTGGAGATGAGGGTGGGGTGGGGGCTGGCGGGCGCCAGGGCGCCAGCGGCGCTGGGGGCCGACGGGGCCCACCCCCGCCCGGGGCCCGAGGCGCAGCCGCTCTTCCCACCCAGCGGCGGGACGTCTGGCGTCCGGCGGAGCCCGCGCAGCTGGAGGCGGTGACCGCCGCCCCGTGTGCGGACTGCCGGGGGTCCCGCTCCCGCCCCGGCTCCCCCTGACCGGCCTGGGCGGCGGGAAGGCGCGGGTGGGCCCGAGACAATGGGCCGGGGGCGCGGGAGCAGCCTCTCCCGGCCGGGGCAGCGGGCGCCGCGCGGGGGCGCAGCGGGCGCGCCAGGGACGAGGAGCGCCGGGTGCGCAGGGACGCCGCCCCCCGCGGCCGGACGCCGGGGGCTCGGCGCGGCGGGACGGCGGGCGAGCGCTCACCTTGACGAAGAGCTCGATGACGGGCTCTTTGTCCTCCTCCTTCAGCCCGTTCAGCGGCATCGACAACGCCATGACCGGCTCGGCTGCGCTCCGCGGACGGCGGCGCCGGCTGCTCCTGCTCCCGGGTTACTCGGACCGAGGGTTCCCACCGCGCTGCGCCTCCCCGGACAGTCCGGCGTCGAGCTCGCCTCAGCCTCCGCAGCCCAGTACCGCCCCACGCCCCGCGAGCGACTCGGAGGCGGCCCCAGCCCGAGCCGCTTCAAGCCGCGGGGCGGGGGCGGGGGCGGGGCCTCGTCCGGGGGCGGGGCCAAGGCCCGGCGCCTCGGGACTCCGGAGGAAAAGAGGCGGCTGGAGCTCGTGGGTGTGGCCTGGGGCTGGGATGGTACAGCAGCTCCGGCTCGGCCAGTAGGTGGGCGGGACTCCGAGCCACGCCTCCCGAGGGGGCGGGAGGGAAAGTCCCCAGGGGGCCGGAGCCTGACACCGCCTCCCGCCGCAGCGCGGGCGCGTTCTCGCAGCTGCTGCTGGCGTTCTGCCGGGTGACCTCATGTGGTCGGCTGGCCTGGGGAGGCGAGGAGGCGCCTCCCGCTCCGTCCCGCGCCGCAGCCCTTTCCCCCTTTCCCGCAGCGGCCACCTCCCTAGCTCCTTCTGTTAGGCGGAGCTGCCTTCCGGAGGGACAACTTTTCGGAAAGTTTTCATCCCCTTAGAAACATCTTTTTTTTTTTTTTTTTTTTACTCCTCTGACTTCTTCCTTTTTCCTTTGACTCTCCTGTCACTTCTATCTTGGAAGCCAGCATATTGACAAATATTTATGAGGCCCTCCTGTGTTCCAGACCCGGGGTGGTAAACAGTATGGACAGGATCCCTCTCCTAGAACCTGCAATCTTGAACTGCAACCCCAGTGCCTGAAGGCTAGTAAGCCGTTGTCTGTGTGTGCCTCCTGCTTGGATTGATTTCTCACCCCCATTCACCTGACGTGTATCAGAATCACCTGGGTGCTACACCTGGCCCTGCCTTATTCATCTAATTCTCCTCCTCTGGGGAAGGAAGAAATTCACATTTTAACAAGCACCAGGACAATTTTGATGTAGGTGGTCCTCGAACTAGAAAAACCGTCCTGGGTTTTAAGCTCCTGAAGACAGGAACCGTGTACTTTTTTTTTTTTTTTTTGGAGAGAGAGACAGCATGAGCAGGGGAGGGGCAGAGAGAGAGGGAGACACAGAATCCGAAGCAGGGTCCAGGCTCTGAACCGTCAGCACAGAGCCCGACACAGAGTTGAACTCACTAACCGGGAGATCATTACCTGTGCTGAAATCCAAGGCTTAACCGACTGAGCCACCCACGCGCACCCCTGTGATACTTTGAGTCAGGCAGGAGGTATGCACCCAGTCCAGGTTTCCTACTGTTGAATCTTTGGGGAAAATGTCACCCCCTCTGGAAGGAGTTTCTTGTTCCCTCTCTGGCTTTAGGTAATACTTGACTGACAACTACTTCTCCCCACTTTCCAACTTAAGTTGAATGATGAAGGCCAGACGTAGGTTTGTCTCTACACCCTCAGCGTATTAACGCATATCGGTGCTGGAAGAATTGAATGTATGCATGAAAATATAGTAAACCATGCAGCTTCTTCCTCTCCCAGCCCATAGCAAGTTACTCAAATATTCTTGTAGGGACTCTGTTAAAGAGGCAGTGTCCCCCAGAGGTTAGGGGCACTGCTCTGGAGTCAGCCTCGGTGTCATTATGGCGCCGTGGGGTGCTGTTAACAGTCTTTGCCTTTCTTCATGTGCTGCTCAGTCAGCGATGGCTGTTATCAGAACCTTGGGCCTTGTACTGTCCCTGTTCCCCCCTGCAGGCCAGGATGGCGTCATGTTCAACTCCCTCTGTGACCAGCTTGTTTGTTGAAAAGAAGTAAGCGCCAGGAGGCTGCCCCCTAGATAGGTTCTTGAACCTAAAACAAACTGAAGTGCCTGTCTGGACTCTGAACTGAACCTGGTGTTAGTTTTTCACAAAATTATGAACTGAACCAAAGTTCCCTTCCCGCCGCCCCTCTCCACCCTGCCGGAACACCAACCAAAACGGTCAGCCGGTTCAAAGCAGATCCAAGTCTAAAAGGATCAAATGGCACTTCAAAGAAGGCCCCAAACTGTCCCTGGGGCCAAGGAACAGTTCAAGACATCCTGTTTTCCGAGGTGTGCCTGAGGGTTTATCGAATTCCGTTTGGATCAGCGAACTTCCCCGTGGTGTCTGTTGCGGGGTCATGCGCTGGCCTCCCGGCCCCAGGCTGGCCCGGAAGCAGGAGCCGACCAGGGCTCTGTAGAACTCCAGGGCTACACCCAGGTCTTACCTGGAAGGAAACCACTCTCCTCCCCGGAACGCTGAGGCAGTGAGGCTCCCTGAACACGTCGTATTCAAGTCTCATTTTACAACTGTGAAATGTATGCGTGTTTTGCATTCTATGCCCATGTTTGTTTTTGTAGCACACACACAAACCTTAAAGATGGGCGGGGGTGCGCTCTCTTTCCCACCTCCCCCCACACCCTCTGACCTCATCTTCACTGCTCTCCCCTTTGCTCTCTACCCCAGCCACACCCACCTCCTTGCTATTCCCTGAACCTGATAAAACACACTCTTGCCCCAGGCCCTTTGCACTTGCTCTTCTACCTCTGGGGAACATTCTTCCCCCAGAATTCCGGCAACTCCCACTCCCTTGCCTCCTTCAGGTCTTTGCTCACATGCCGCCCACTCAGAGAGCTCTCCCCACGTACCATCCTGTTCCACCGCGCAAACTGTTCTATCTCATCCCCCTCTTCCACTTTTTCTCTCCAGATTTCTTTCAGCCTGTACCCCTGGCTTACCCTCTGCGGGTCCTGCGTGTGCCCAGTCTGAGAAGCCAGGTTTGTGTTTGTTATGATTGCCACTTGACAAGGAGCCGGGTTTTCCAAAGGACAAGATGGCGCCTCCAGAAAGC
This sequence comes from Paguma larvata, assembly GCA_030068075.1. Taxonomy (NCBI): domain Eukaryota; kingdom Metazoa; phylum Chordata; class Mammalia; order Carnivora; family Viverridae; genus Paguma; species Paguma larvata. The sequence goes on along the minus strand of CM057833.1, from coordinate 18,012,742 downwards.
TTCCCCTAACGACGCACTTCCCCCCTTCCACTCTCGATTAGGTGGCGTTATTGGGTGATGGTCTCAGTTTAGACAGCAGACAGAGGTGCTATGCACGTGGACACCGGGGCCAGACTGTCTGTTTTCCAGTCCTGCCCCTGTCATTGGCTAGCTCAGCATAACTTATTCAATGTCTCTGTGCTTCAGTTTCTCATCTGTAAAATGGACCTAAAAATGGTATCTATTTGTTAAGATCTTCAAGAAATGAATCGGTGTTAAGTGCTTGGAAGGGTGGCTGGTAGGGGCTCTGTGGGGACTGTTGATACTCTATCCATCTGCTCATAATCTTGACCACTAAGATCCCACCCTGCATGGCAGACACCGCGATGGTTGTTTCCGTATCCAATTACATCGATTCCTCACAGGTTTCAGAGGAACCATTTTCATTGTCCCACTTGTACAATTAAGGAAACAGGGTCAGAGGAGATAAAAAGAAACCATTCAGCTGGGAAGCGGTGGGGCTGAGATTCGAATCCACGGTTGTCTCTTCACTACACTGTACACTGAGTGGGTACAGGAAAAGGTAGGCTCCTACTCATCCTTCAAGACCCAACTGGTATATCCCTTGCCCCATGAAGCATCTTTCTGCCATCGCATTGGGCTGGATTCTGCGCTACCCGTCAAGGAGGTCAAGGTCGTGCTGCAGTTGTCAGCGTGGGCTTCCCCAGCGAACTACCTGAGTTCAAAGCCCGATTTGGGTAAGTTACTCAAGTATGTTCCCTCATCACTACAAACAGACAATATAAGAAAACCTAACTCAGAGTCACTGAGAGGATTAGATGAGATAATATTGGTGTAAAGTATTCAGTAAGAAGCATTTAATAAATGGTAGTGATTGGGGTACCTGGGTGGCTCAGTCGGGTAAACATCCGACTCTGGGTTTCAGCTCAGTTCACGATCTCTGGTTCATGAGATCGAGCCCCACGTCGGGCTCTGTGCTGACAGCGCGGAGCCTACTTGGGATTCTCTCTCTCCCTCAAAATAAATAAATGAACATTTTTTTAAATATCTCTATTACTACTATTGATATCAATGTGTTCTTTCTAGGTATACTGTAAGATTTCCGGAGCACAGGGACACTTGTCATACACAGCCTTACTTGAGCAAAATATTTAACTTCCCAGCTGTGCAATTTTGAGCAAGTTACCTTCTCTGGACCTGGGTTTCCTCATCCAGATGGTGATAATTACAATGCCTGCCTCATAAGGTTGTTGCGGAGATTATGGAGGTTAACAGATGTGAAGCAATGAACACAGCGCCTGCCATGTACTAAGTGCTCAGTAAACATTAGTGGTTATGGATGCTGTGTGCCTGCCGTACTCTATAGGATAATAATAATCAGACTAAGTGAAAGAATAAACCAAATAAATTTCAAACATAGCTTTTTAACTTCCCTTCTCCTATTCATATTGCTGTTTCTCTCACTGCACATATAATAGGTGTTCAATTATTCTTTGGTGATGCCAAGTCAACCCAGCTATGGAAAAATCCCAATGCAATGCACTTTTGAATTTCAACTATGTCCCCATGATGTGAATTAGGCCCTATAAAATCTTGCGAATTGTCACTTGGCCGTAATTCTGGCTAAAGTTTAACCCAAATGCTGTGTCCACAGGAGCACCAACGCTTCCAGGCTCCCTATAGATCTGGGCTCACCCAGAGGCATCAAAGTCACTCCACAAACACAGGAGCCGGACACACATTTCAGTTCAGCCTTAGCCGGCTCTAGGGATAGGGTTCCAGTGTGTGGGGCCGAGGTGGACATGTTCTTCCTGGCCATAAGCCCCAGTAGATGGGCCTTCATTAGGTCCATTAACTTCAGAGAAGTTAAGCAGCTTGCCCAGGGGCACACAGCCAGTAAGTAGGGAAGCCAATAATCAGACCCAGGTCCCTTTATCGCGCTGCCCACATCCTGGCCAACTGTCTGCTCCTAATGCGGGGCTTAAAGAGTTCTTAAGGGTGTTTAAAGAGATGGTTACACAGGGGGCGCCTGGGGGGCTTGCTCGGTGGAGCCTGTGACTCTCCATCTCGGGGCTGTGAGTTTGAGCCCCGCATTGGGTGCAGGGATTACTTACGAGATAAAATCAAGTCACAGGGAAGAAAAGATGGTACATAAAGTTGCTAGCACAGTGTAGACATTCGAACGCTGTCATCTGCTGCTTCTGCGCGAACCCCTCCTCACCTCCATTTCTCCTTCGCCTCGTGATCCTGAGGTCAAAAGATGTTGCGTAACAGGTCTCGGCCCAAATTCCAACTCTGCCACTTACCAGTTTGGGGAAAGGCTTCCCCCTCATTGCGCCTCAGTTTCCCCGTCTGCCAAAGGTCAGAGGCTTGTGTTGAATCAGGGAAGGAAGGGAAAGTTTCCACAGATGTGAGAAACCATTATCCGTATCGAAAAGAACTGACTAACACGCTCGCAGGATCCACTAGGTTGGCTGCCCGCGATATTACTTCCGGAGAAAAACAGCTTAGAAATCTGTGACCAGCAATAAAAGGCCTCACCTAAGTGACTAGATACAAAGTGAATGTTCTTCTAGAATCACTGTCTTTCTACAAACCAACCCCTACCATCTAGCAATTGTAATGAAACAAAATCCCTCATTTATTTAAAGCAACCAAAAAATTAAAATATTTAATAGGAAAGCATCTCAATAATACGTACAAGTTCCACGTGAAAAAACATGAACGCTTTTGAGAAACATATAGATGTGAAAGAATGTATATAATCACACCACGAACACCTGACAATGCTCGGACAAACGGAGAGGCATCATCTCTTCTCGGACAAGGAGATTCAGAATCGTTCTGATATTACGTCCTTCTATATGAATCCAAAATTTAATGTGATACCCGTGCACCCTCTCCGCGTGCCTGCGTATTGCACGCGCACACCTGTCATCCAACCTTGCGTCACACACGAATTCTCCTCCGGAAGGGTACACAAGAAACTGCCAGCAGTGTTTGCCCCCAGGGAGGAGAGCGGGGTCACGGGGGACAGCGGTGCACACTTGCTTGCCACACACTGTTTCGCTTCATAAGTTAAAAATTCTGTCCTAGAGGGGGCGCCGGGGTGGCTCAGTCAGTTGAGTGTCCGGCTCTTGACATCGGCTCAGGCCATGATCTCACAGTTCATGAGTTCAAGCCCCACACTGGGCTCTTCACTGGCAGTGCGGAGCCTGCCTGGGATTCTCTCTCTCTCCATCTGTCTCCCTCCCACCCGCCCCCCGCTTGTGTGCTCTGTCTCTGTCTCTGTCTCTCTCTTTCTCTTAAAATAAATAAATAAACTTAAAAAAATTCTGTCCTGGAGTATGTATCACTTACCCAAAAATTGATCGTTTTTTTTTTTTAAATGTTTATTTTTGAGAGAGAGAGAGCAAGCAGGGGGGGTAGGGAGCAGAGAGAGGGAGACAGAGGATCCCAAGTAGGCTCCACACTGACAGCAGTGAGCCCTGGCCCAGCGTGGGCCCCCAACTCATGAACGGGAGATCATGACCTGAGCCAAAGCTGGACACTCAACTGACTGAGCCACCCAGGCGCTCCCAGCTTTGTTTTTTTTAAGTTTATTTATTTTGAGACAGAGAGAGAGAGCATGAGCAGGAGAGAGGCAGAGAGTGAGAATCCCAAGCACTCCCCCACTGTCAGGGCAGAGCCGGATGCGGGGCTCAATCTCACGATCCATGAGTGAGTGACCTGAGCCGAGGTCAGACACCGAACCGACTGAGCCACCCAGGCACCCCAAAAAATTGGTTTTAGAAAGAACTCAATAGCTGAAAGAGCATTCTGAGGGCAATTAAGCCTAAACTTGGCGGACAACTGCGTTTCCATTTCTGCAGCGGGGACCTGGAGCAGGCGCGCCCCTTCCCTGGCTGGGGTTCCGGCCTCGGCTGGGCGGGAGAAGAACCCACGTCTCCCCCTTCCCCGCCGGCTGCATCTCGAGGGCGGTGATCCAGGCTCTGATCCTGGCCAGCACATGCACGCACGCTCTCTCTCTCTCTCTCTCTCTCTCTCTCTCTCTCTCACACACACACACACACACACACACACACAGTATTAAAACCATTTTGGTGCAATGCACACCTGCTTCCCTGGGAGCCGAAACCCTACCCTCAGCCCTGTCCTGCCCTGCTCGCCTGGAGACCGTCTCATCTTGGGAAAGTCACAGGTTTCATTTTGTCACTTGGAAGCCGCAGCAGCCAGGAAGGGAACCCGAGTTGACTGGGAGCCAGGGCCTTAATTGGATTGGATCCCCGTGGAGGCCATTAGCCTCTGGCCGCTGCAGCGTGGCAGGGAGGAAGTCTTTCCTCCCTCTCCCCAGCCCCCGCTCGCGCCCGCCCCAGCCAAGGTCTCCAGTGGCCGACCACCCAAATAAGGTCCTGTATTAAGTTTCCAATTATTATGATTCTCCCTTCCGTCAGAGCAGCTTTTCGCCGTCTCCAGGCGCTAGCAAACGCCGTGAGTATTGCGAGGAGTCTCCTTTGATCACTTCACTCGCTCGCGCCGTACATTTTTATTGAGGGCCTACTATGTGTCCGGCACTGTTCCAGGCCCAGGTCAGACAGCATCTTGGCTTCCACGGAGATTACATTTTATTTGGGAAGACAGAGAATAAGCCAAGACCCGGGACAATTTGCCTGTGTCGGGGGTAATAAGAGCTACCTCGAAGAACAAAGCAGAGCAAGGGGGCGGGGAGGGGCGCTGGGGGCAGGGAGGAACAGCCTCTCTGACAAAATGACATTTGAGTAAAGACCTGAAGGAGGTAGGACAATATCTGGGTAAACAGTGCTCTAGGCCGAGAGAACAGCGAGTACAAAGGCACTGAGGCAGGAAATCTCCTCAGTGTATTAGAGAAATGGTAAGAGGTAGCTAAGAAATCAAACTGTCTGGACAGTTTGGTGACTTGTTTGCTGACACTTCCTGCCGCCAATTCAGTGGCTTTTACCCATTCCTCTGCCTAGTGAGCACTGAAGAGTTGCAGAGGGTTTAGAAAAACTTCTCTAGCTGGGTGACAGAAATCATCCAGGTTGATAAATAATAATATATATATATATAATGTACACTGCACCCAAATGGTGTGTGTGTGCGTGTGTGTGCGTGTGTGTGTGTGTGTGTAAAAGCACTCGTCATTAGAGAGAGAAGTAGTGTTTGTCGGCTGAGGACTATGCTCGTAACACTGTACATTGGGCTTTCAATACGAGGAAACTATGACTCGGGGAAGACAGGTGACTTGCTTAAGCCCACATAGCCCGGGGTTTAAATGCAGGTCCGGCTATATGCCTGTCTCCCCGGTGGCCCGCGAGCATCGTGAGGGCAGGCCACGCCTGTCCTCCTCACCCTGGCGCAAAGCACGGGGCCTGGCCCGGGGCCGCTGCTGGCAAGGATGTTGGTTAAATAGTTGATCTCTATCTTCAAAGCCTGTCCTGACTCTAATGTGCCACTCGGCTTCCCTGTTAAAATGTGACCCATTTAATCATTGAAAGATTCTGCAGCTATTAAAATGATCGTTTGCTTAGGGCACCTGGGTGGCTCAGTCGGGTAAGCATAGGACACTTGGTTTCAGCTCAGGTCACGATCTCATGGTTCGTGGGTTCGAGCCTCATGTCAGGCTCTGTGTGGACAGCATGGAGCCTGCTGGGGATTGTCTCTTTCCCTCTCCCCCTGTCCCTCCCCCACTCAAGCTCTCTCTCTCTCTCAAAATAAATAAACATAAAGAAATGATTGTTTAAATCCGAATAGTGGAATAATACACAGTCATGAAAATGATGTTGAGAGTTGCTGAGATAGATCTACTGCCAGGGTCCGGCCACCAGGACGACGGCATTCTATCTATATCCGCTGGCCTCAGCTCAGTGCCAGTGGCCACTCTCTTAGCCCACACCCGACTCCTACTTCGCCCCAGCTCCGATTTCCTAGTGAACCCTAACACGGCAGCCTGGGGGCTCAGAAGTAATACGAGCGACCATTGCTGTCATCATCACCATTATTATCAGATCTTACACGATTCTTCGACGTTTACTGAACACTTAACATGTGCCTGACCGAGTGGGCAGCAAAACAATCTCATTCAATGCCTACAACCTCGTTTAAGACCTGCCATACTGACAACATGAGTGGAGTATTATTTTTTTAAGGATTTTAAGTCATCTCTGCACCCAGCGTGGGGCTCGAACTCACAACCCCAAGATAAAGAGTCGTGTGCTCTACCAACTGAGCCAGCCCGGCGCCCCTAAGTGTGTGTGTTATTATTGTTCTCCATTTTGCTGAGGACAGACTGAGGCTTAGAGAGCTTAAATCACTTGCCCAAATCAAATAAATAAATAAATAAATAGATTCGAACCCAAGGCCCTTCTGACTCTGATGGTGCTCTGCTACACTGTCCATCCCTCTCCTGCCACCCGCAGCCATCTCATCAGCAGTACTCTGTGCTCGGCAGTCTTTAATTTCTTTTTAACGTTTATTTATTTTTGAGAGACATAGAGACAGAGTGTGAGCCGAGGAAGGGCAGAGAGAGAGAGAGACACAGAATCCGAAGCGGGCTCCAGGCTCCGAGCCGTCAGCACAGAGCCTGACTGTGCTCGGCAGTCTTGACCTAACCGCCTGCTCCACCCTTCGCCCTTCGCCCTTCGCCCTAAGACTATGGCTATGATCTTCAACAAGGACAAATTGCTCTGATCACAGAGGGTCCCCACCCAGAGCTTGGTGGCCCTGACTCAGATGAGCTGCTCCGCTCATTTCCTACTGTCTAAAGGTGCAGAAACCCCCAAGCGGTTGCGCCAGGAGAATCCCAGGCCTGGGTAGTCTACTCCCAGCTGTTTCCTTGCTACGTAAGAGCAAACGTCCGCCCGGTCCTAAGTTTTGACTTGAATAAAGACATTTCTTCTCCATCCCCGGGCATTCATAGTTCATTTATTTGGTACTTTGAGGCCGGAACAATCAGTCCTTTAGATCACAGCTAGGTAGCAGAGGGGGCGTTAAGCTATTTGAAATTCAAGCAGTCAACTGTATTGTTTTTCAAAGCCGAGAAGTGTCCTTCACGCTTCAAAGGAATAAAAGAGTTCCCCAGCTCCGAGCCTGAGCAGAGCTCCCCGTTGGCAGCCAGAGGAGCCCCTGCGAACAGGGGAAAAGGGAAAGCAGCACGTGGATGTTTTCGCAGCTGCCTCCCGCACCCCGGGGGACCCCTGCCCTCACTTGTTGGTGGCTTGGTGATACCTGCGGGCACACGGAGCTAATGTAATGTCCATGTTTGGACGCCCAGGGGACGGTCCCCAACAGAAGGACAAGAGCCTTGCCTGAGCGGATCACAGACACGGCCAGGGGCCTGAGGGATGAGCCCAATACTTCTCCCATTTGGCTCACCTCTGACTTTCCGGGTGAGGTCCTGGGCGGGAGTCCTTTCTTCCCCTGCCATTCTCTTCAGTCGCTGGATACACCCCGCCGGGGCGGGGACCAGAGTCCCTGGACTCACCCGGTGGGGCTCTCACAGGGGTGAGCCTGTCCAAGCCCCCCGGAATGCGGATATAGGCCCCATCCCAGTCCCTCAACAGCGGAGGGCGACAAGGACAAGGAAGGTGAAAGGGGGCCGGCGCCTCTTCCTGCTGATCAGAAATAAACACTACGAGAATCAGCAGGAACAGGATATTTACATGACCTTAAAGTGTCCCTACAGATGGCTGTTGCTTGTGAGGAGGAAAATTGTAACTTGTGCGGTGGAGAAAAACCAGACCACCTCTTGACTGTTGATCAAAATGAACAACACCCTCTCCAGGCCAGGGAGACATCGGGGGCCTCCTGGGAATGAGGCCCCCGGTATTGGGTTTGCAAATATTCCAGCTGAGAATGCACAACCCGAATCTAATCAAGAGGAGAGAGCAGACGTACCCAAATCGAGCCACATTCTAGCAAATAGTCTGTAGTCTTCAAAATATCCACGTCGTGAAAGGCAAGGAAACACAGCTTGCTGCTCCCGATTCCAGGAGATTAGAAAGACATGTCAGGCAACTAAATGCGATACGTGAACTTGGCCGGATCTTGTACTGGAGATTAAAGAATCCGGTAAAGAACATTCCTGGGTCAACTGACAGAATTGAAATAGAGATAGTAGATTAAAGTATGATGTCGATGTTAAATTTTCTGAGTTTCAGAGCTGTACTATGGTTAAGTAAGAGGATATTTTTGTCCTTTAGAAATACATACTGGGGGCTCAGTTGGTTCTTGATTTTGGCTCAGGTCACGATCTCGCGGTTCGTGGGTTTGAGCCCCAAGTCAGGCTCCACGCTGACAGTGCTGAGTCTGCTTACAATTCTCTCTCTCTCTGCTCCTTCCCCACTCATGCTCTCTTTCTCCCTCTCAAAATAAATAAACCTAAAAAAATGCATACCGTGTGTTAAAGGGGAAAGCGGTATATATGTCTCAATCTGTTCTCAAATGGTTCAGAAACCATAATATGTATTCCATAATTATATATATGTATGTATGTATGTATCTATCTATCTATCCATCCATCCATCCATCTACCTGTCTGTATCATCGAGAGAGAGAGAGAGAGAGAGAGAGAGAGAATAAACATGGCAAAATGTAACCACAATGGCGAATCTAGGTAAAGGGTATTTAAGAGCTCTTTGTATTATTCTTGCAACTTTTCTGTTAGTTTGAAATTATTTTAAAGTAAAATAAACATCATAGGAGTCCAGACTGAAGCTGGATCCCCGACTGAAATCCAGGGAGTCCTTCCCCCTCCTCTTTGAGTGAGTAAGGTAGCAGAACATTCTATGACTTCTCTCTTTGAAAGACTTTTTGTGGGTTCGTTGGTTCCCCTTCTGCTAAGAGCCAGGAAGACACTCTAGCCCTCTTAATGATTTTTTTCTTTCTTTTTGAAGTTTATTTACTTATTTTGAGAGAGAGGCAGAAAGAGAGAGAGAGAGAGAGAGAGAGAGAGAGAGAGAGAATTCCAAGCAGGCTCCACATGGTCAGCTTAGAACCTGATGCAAGGCTTGAAACCACGAACCATGAGATCATGGCCTGAGCCGAAGTCAAGAACCAGCTGCTTAACCGACTGAGCCAGGTGCCCCAAGATTTGTTTTTAAAGTAGGCTCCACATAGCGTGGAGCCCACCTGGGAGCTCGACCTGAAGACCCTGAGATCATGACCTGAGCTGAAATCAAGAGTCGGACCAGGGGACCCCGGAAACCACCTTTTCTGTTTCCCGCTTGTCAAGTCGTTCGGAAGGTCCTTGTCCAGTGTGTCCACTCAGTCGATGGCACTGATGACCGTTGTCCTTCCTGAAGAGGCAATGTGTGTCGTGGTTAAGGACCCCAATGCTAAATTCAGACTGCCTGGGGCAGGTGCCGCTAGCAAGTGACCTGCCAGTCTCTGCAGCAAGCCTCTTCACCTCCATGAGCCTCAGTTTCCCCCTCCATAAGGAGGCGACAAGACCCTAGCCATTGGCTCCTTGAAACTAGTGAATGGGACACTTCAGGTGAAGAACTGGCTCGCGCTAAATGCTCAGTAAATGTTTGTTGTTATTACTATTATTAACCATAGGCCCCGTCCCCCAGAGTTTGCTGGCTGGCCAAGAAAACCACAAACTGAAGAAAGAACATCAAGGAAGGACTGACAATTGCTAGATTAGGGGAAGTACTCCTCAACTGCACGTGCTGTGAAAGCACAAGGTGGGGGTTCCAGAGGCAAAGATTTGTTTTGTTTTTGAGGTTTATTTTTATTGTGTGAGAGAGAGATCAGAGCAAGTGGGGGAGGGACAGAGAGAGAGAGAGAGAAAGAGAATCCCAAGCAGGCGCCGTGCTGTCAGAGCAGAGCCCGATGTGGGGCTTGAACTCACAAACCGTGAGATCATGACCTGAGCCAAGATTAAGAGTCCGGACGCTTAACCGACGGAGCCACCCAGACATCCCCCGGGGGCAAGGATGTTTAACGCGGATATAAACTGAACACCTGCTAGGTGCCGGACACTGCTCTCGGCCTCGTGAATACCATGAAAATAGAACACAAGCTCTCACACAACCTCCGTTCTAGTGGGGAGCCCGGTTCCATTAGGAACAGACAAATAGATATGTAATGTGTCAGGAGGTTCTGGGCGCTGATGGAAAAGCAAAAGAAGTTAAGGGGATGGAGAGTTTACCCATCTGTGAAACGGGGATTCTACCAGTATCGCCACTCACGCCCTCATCACAAGGATTCAAAGAAGTCGTGTATAGAAAGTACTTAGTAGCTCGGCGTTGAACACAGAGTGTTAAATACTTTAAATAAACGCCCAAGACGTGTGTGTTTGTTCGACTGGATCTTTTAGTTTATTTAACAAGAATCTTTTGAGAATTTTTTAACATGTACGAGGCCCTGAGTATCAGGATGACATGACCCAACCGCGGTGTTCAAGCTCAAAACAGTCTGGTCCAGAGACAGATAACGAGGCAATTCCAAGTATCATGTGATAAGAACCAAGCGCCATCGAGCGCTTACCGCGTACCAGGCACTATTTTGAGCATTTTATCTCTGTTAAGTCGTGTAATCTTTTACAACAACTCTGAGCTCAGCACTGTCTCACAAATGAGAAAACCGAGGTTCCGAGAGGTTAGGTAACTAGCCCAAAGCTCCAGTCAGTGCGAAGGGGCACAGCTGGGATTCGGAACTAGGGGATCCCGGGGTGTTACGGGAGCCCCGAGGAGGCCCCCGATAGGACTGATGGGGGAAGGCTTCTTGGAGGAGGGCCCACGAAGATCTGGTTTGCATGATGCATAGGTGCTCACTGGCCAGACGGAGAGAAGGACTGTTCGGGTCGTGCGTGGGCCTGAGGGGGGAGAGAGAAGGCTGTTGTGCTTCCCAGCCGTTAGCCTGAGATGAGGGAGTGGAGAGGACGAGGCTACACAGCTGGGCAGGGCCAGTCGGCAGGACCTTCTACTGTCCCAAGAACTGTGGCCTTTCTCTTCGGTGTGGAGGTGCAGTGAGGAGCCAGCGAAGAGGCTGCCTGCCCTGGTGGGGGTCCTCCAGGTTGCGCGGAGTGGGCGGAGGGCACCCCCACAGTTCTGCTCCTGAGCCGTCAGGTGCCCACTTTGATAGAACCAGCCACTTGGCCTGGAGACTCCTAGTTGGACCCAGGGTCTCTCCAAAAGGGTGTCTCTTAAAGAGCCAGAATAGGGGTAACTGGGTAGCCCAGTCAGTTAAGCGTCTGACCCTTGATTTTGGCTCAGGTCATGATCTCACGGTTTGTGGGTTTGAGCCCTGCGTCAGGCTCTGTGCTGCCATCGCAGAGGCTGCTTGAGATTCTCTCTTTATCTCTCTCTTTCTTTTTATTTATTTATTTATTTTTAATTTTTTAATGTTTTATTTATTTTTGAGAGAGAGAGAGGGGGAGACAGTGTGAGCAGGGGAGGGACAGAGAGAGAGGGAGACACAGAATCCGAAACAGGCTCCAGGCTCTGAGCTGTCAGCACAGAGCCCGACGTGGGGCTTGAACTCACGAACCGTGAGATTGTGAGATCACGACCTGAGCCGAAGTCAGACGCTTAACCAACTGAGCCACCCAGGCGCCCCTCTATCTCTCTTTCTACCTCTCCCCTGCTTTCTCTCTCTCTCTCAAAATAAATCCCAGTTCCTCCAGCTGACAAAAAAAAAAAAAAAGAGCTGGAATAGAGAATGGGAGGGGGAGCCCATAGCCGAACCCCCCAGATGGAAACTGTGGGACCTAATGGAAATCTGGGTCTTGGGTCTGGTGATATTCTTGACTAAAAATGAACAAACAAACTTTCTGAGGGCCCCTGCCTGGCTCAGTTGGTAAAGCATGTGACTCTTGATCTCGGTTCTAAGTTACACCATGTTGGGTGCAGAGATTACTTTAGAAAAATAAAAAAAAAAATCTAAAAAAACCCACAAAACACTTTTTTGAAAGGTTATGCAAGCATAATGTAAGATAAGTAAATAATAATTCAAGCAGTCCCCTGGAGCCTGAGCCCAGAGGCGCCCCCCTCCCTCCACCCTGGACTCTCATCTCCCCTCCCCCAGCCCCGCACTTGACCGTTCTTTTTCTGGGTTGCCTTCCAAAGACATTCTGTGCATGTATGCATAGGTTTGTGTAGATATGTCCCACGGAGGAATTTTAGTAATGAATTTTAATGTTCTTCTTTGGTGGTGGTGGGGAGTCCATTAAAAAGTAAAATATGTTCATTGTGAGGAACATGGGGGGGGAGGAAAAACACAAAGAGGAGAAAAGCAGAACAAAAGCCGAGCCCCAGAGGCAATCACTGCTCACATTTTCAACCCAGGATTTCTGCTTTAATGAGAAAAACAAGTAACATTCGAGGCAGGGTAAAAAGCGACTCCACATCCCCTACCGCGATACATCTGCCCCCTCCCAACGGCGAGACGACGTTTGGGACCATGCGGATTGTTATCACTCCAAATGAGACACCGAGGACTCAGAGAACGAGGCCTATAAAGCTACATCTCCCGGCTCTAGAGCGGATGCTCCTGTTCCCCCACCTTCTCCCTGTCTCTCGGGCCTCGGGAGGGGGGAGGCCACCTCCCTGCCCACCCACCAGGGACAAAACCCGGCTTCCCGCCTTTGTCTGCCAGATGCAGGTCCCCCCCGCAGGGGCCACCGCCAGCCGCAGTGACTCCTGGAATGAGGCACGGGCCCCATGGGACTTCTTTCTTTCCTCCAGCTCTTGGGATGGGGACCCGGTGAGGGAGGTACAGGTTGTGTTCCGAGCCGAGCCCCGCTTTTGGGGTCAGAGTGCCCTTTGCCAGCCTCGTGACCTTAGGCAAATCACTTAAGCTTTCTGCGGCTCCCTTTCTTTATGAGCACGTGCTCAGTAGGGCTAGCTGTTATCATTCCAGTGCTCTCGGCGGGGAGGGGAGGTGGGGAGGAGCCTGATCTGTGTTTTGAGGGCGGAGGGCTGTGTCTCCACACTCCCTCCCTCCCTCCCCGGCTACTCGGCCCAGAAGCCCCAGCTTCCCAGAAGCTATAGATCTTTGCTCATGCTGTGCCCCCTGGGCCTCTTCTCAGGCTTTCCGGACTGAGGAAATCTTTCTCATACTCCAGGATTCAGAGGCGAAGCCTCCAGGGATCCTCCCACAAATACACCTCCACCCTCAGTCCAAATAAACCTCTTCCTCCTCCCGGATCTGGCAGCACCGGACTTGAGATGAACACATTGTATTCAAATTATTTGTGTAACCCAGGGATCCCCCCCTAGATCCTCCAGCCGACAAGGGTCACTAGTTCTTTAAAGCTGTGTCCACAACCCCTTTATGCCTTCCCAGCACAACCCTCCTCTGGCCAGCCCCCTTATTCTGGGAAAGCTTGCCCCAATACCAGTTCCAGGCGTGCAGACAGAGAAGCCAAAGCCAACCGGCTCCGGGCATTGTTTCAGCGCTGTTACTGGTCCAGGGATGACCACATGGCACAGCTTGCCCCGTCAGACTGAAGGGAAACCCTTAGATGTCTGGTTTAGGAGCAGAGCCTCTTCCTTTTGCTGGGGAGGAGTAAGGATGCCTGCTGGTCTAGGTATTGCGGGCAGCCATCTTGGCAACAAGAAGGTAGCCAACCTTGGACTGGATCCAACGTGTAGACTCAGAGACAGGAAGCTCCTGGCTCCTTATGCCATCATTGAACCCTCGAATCAATCAATCCTGAGGCCAGGAATGCTCCAGGACTTCCTGTCAGTGAAATAATAAATTACCTTAATGTTTAAGCGTGAGCCGGTGTCCCCACCCACTCATCACAGCACAAGAGCTCATATTTAACTTACGGACCGCTTACCGCGCATCAGGCACTGTTCCGAGAGATTTGCGTGCATAAACTCATTGAACATTCGCGACTGCCTTCCTAAGTAGATGTGATCTGTGTCATAGCTAATAGCGTGGTCTCTGGACTGAGACCTCCTGGGTTTTCACACCTCTGCTGCCGATTGTGTAAACTTGGCCAGCTGCTTACCCTTCCTGGTCCTCGGTTTCCTCATCTGAAAATAGACCTATCTCATCGGGTTGTAGTAAGGTTTAAAATAGGACGATCCACATACGGTGCTTGTACCAGTGCCCAAAACATAGTAGGTGTTGAAAAAATTAGTCTTGGGGCGCCTGGGTGGCGCCTTTATATTATCATTCCCATTTTATAGATGAAACCGAGGCTCGGAGAGTTCACGACAAGACCTAAGTCTACACATGCAGTAAGTGTGTCAAACCTGCATAACCTATCCCTACGGTCTGCGGTCTTAACTGCAGGGTTTCATTGACCCAGCGCCCGCCTGGGGGGAAGCCCAGGAGACGGGCAGGTTACAGGCAGTCTGTCTCCTCGGCCTCCCACGACCGCCTCCACAGCACTGGCCATCTCCAGACACGTCTAGCGCCCCAGGTGTGCTGTCTACACCCCCACTTCCAGTCGTGGGTCACCACCGCCTGCAAGTGGCGGGAAAGGCTTGGGCGTGGCAGGCGGTCTGGGTGGTTAGCAGTGACAGTGCAGGTGCCACCACTAAACAGGTGAAACTTGATTACTAAATAGCCTTCCTCTTTTTTTTTTTTAATTTTTTTAACATTTATTTATTTTTGAGAGACAGAAACAGAGCACAAGCAGGGGAGGGACAGAGAGAGAGGGAGACACAGAACCCAAAGCAGGCTCCAGGCTCCAAGCTGTCAGCACAGAGCCTGATGCGGGGCTCGAACCCATGAACTGCGAGATCATGACCTGAGCCAAAGTCAGACGCTTAACTGACTGAGCCACCAGGCGCCTCTAAATAGCCTTCCTCTTAAAACCCCAGCAAACATTTCCGCCCGGGAACACCGGGGCTCTAGACAGGCTGCCTTTTTCTTCAGGCTCCCGTTTCTCTGCTCCCCGTTCATGGTGACCAGTCTTCTCTTATTTCCTCACAGAGGCCTTCCTCTCTCAGGGGAGGGAGAGGCTGTGGGGAGGGAGAGGGGGTGCCACTCCCTCCCGAGGTGGCCGTGGGCATATGTGGCCACGCAAAGACCCTCGTCTTCCCGGAGGAACGCGGCAGCCAGGTCCTAATCTAGCGTTTCTCCCCGCCAAGTCTGTGAGCATCTCGGGTTGGGGGAATTCGAGCCTCTGGCTCCCAGGCCCAGCCTGCTTCCAGTGAGTGTCGGAGGAAGGAAGACCACGTTAAGGCCCTCCTAGCACTTCCCGACTGGGTGGCTCGCCCCACCTCCCCGGGAGTCAGTACCGAAGCCAGGCCTGTCTCGGCCCTTCCTGTTCTCTTCCCAGGCTCCGGAAGAACAGCAGGATGTGAGCTGCGCCTGAGCCGTTTTTGGACTTGGCCGAGTGGCAGGTGTTGGCAGGCTGTCTGCAGAGGCTAAGGCCCTCCGCTCGGTTCCCCACATCCTACAGCCAGCCCCCACCCCTCGCCCCGAGGATGGGAGGACCCCGTCCCAGGAGATAAGTAATGGATGCGCATGGATGAGTGGGGTCCGCTGTGTGCCCCAACTCCCGAACAGAGGGGACCTGGAGCCGCATGACCTGGGTTTGACTCCCCGGACACATTACTTTAACTCTCTGTCTCAGCTGCCTCATCCGTTAAAAAGAAAAAGGGGGGGGGGTAACAATAGTCCCTCCCTCCAAGATGGTGAGGAGTGGACGCTTTAATCTGTGTCAAGCACGCAGAAGAGTGCCTGGCACGTAAAAAGCACCACGTCGGTGCTTGTTTAAAGAGAAAAATAAATTCAGTAAACATTTAAGTGTTTATTTTCGTAAGAGAGAGAGTGCGCACACAAGCGGGGAGGGGCAGAGAGAGAGGGAGACACAGAATCCGAAGCAGGCTCCAGGCTCTGAGCTGGCAGCACAGAGCCCAACAGGGGCTCGAACCCACAAACTGAATTCACGACCTGAGCCGAAGTCGGGCGCTTGACCGACTGAGCCACAAAGGCGCCCCAATTCAGTAAACATTTAGTGGGAGCCCACTGTGTGGCAGATCCAGGCCAGGTTCTGAGGACCTGCCGGTGAGCAAGAACTTTGGAAAGGACAGCCGCTGCCCTTGAAGAAGGACACCGATTCGGTGGGGAGGGGCGGAGCCCAGAAATCTGTCAGCAAATGGCACCCATGGTCAAGTCTAAACGTCACTGAACAAGTGGTTAAAATGGAGGCATGCGGAGGGAGAGGCTGTCGCCCAAGATCTTCCAGCTGGAGAAGAACAGCCTGCGCTAAAGCTGACGGAGCACTTTCAATGCGCCAGACATACCGTTGCTTTATTCGTGTTTTGCTCTCGCCCCCAATTTGTAAGCGCAGAACTGAGCACAGAGACGTCAAGTAACATGCTCCGGCTCACGCTGCTAGGAAGTGGTAGCGCCGGGGCTGGTTCCTAGGCAGCCTGGCTGAGCAAACAGCCGAACGAAGCTAACAATTAGCTGTCGTCTACTGACAGCCCGCAACAGGTACCGCAGAATGCATCGTCTCCTTTCGTCCTTACACCAGCCGATGAAGGAGGTACCATTACTGTCCCCATTTCACAGACGAAGGAACTGAGGCCCTGGAGAGAGTATGCGGTTGGCCCAAGTTCTCACCGCAAGGCAGCGGCAGAGCTGGGGATTCTAAAAACGAGGCTCTCCCGCCTCCCCAGCCCTCTTAATTCCCAGCAGCTCTTGCGGGCCTGGCCAGAGCCTGCCCTGCTGCCCTCCATCCCCTCTGGGCGCCGGGTGGTACGTGCAGAGAATGCAGAACCGCAGTCTGGACAAGTGGGCATTATGAGCACAGCCCTCCTGCCAAGCGGAGAGCGCCCTAGAATGTAGCCCGAGTGGCTGCCGTTCGGGGACCAGCCGCAGCCCCACTCCCTGCAGCCCGACCCCAAGATCAAGGATTCTCTGGGAAGGCTGGACGCCTGCCAGGCTCAGAACACGCCAGCGGTAACAGCAGCACTCAGCTCTGCCGCACCTTCCAGACACGTCGTGCGAAGACCGGGCTTCGCAACAACCTAATGGAGAAGGTTCTAGCAGTAGCGCCATTTTGCATGGGGCGGGACCGTTGAGCGTGAAGAGCCTTGAGTCTGGAGCCAGACAGCCTGAGTTCCAAGCCCAGCTCTGCCGTTGCCTGGTCATGGCCTCAGGCAAGTCTTACCCTCTCTGGGCCTCGCTTTCCCCATCACTAGACAAGGACAATTCTAGCGCCTACGCCTCACAGGGTGGGTAAGAAAACGGTTAGTGCGAAGCTGGCACTTAGAACAGTGCCCAGTGCACAACTAAGCACTATGTGTTTGCTAATTTAGGGAAACCAGGGCTCACCGAAGTCCTCTGACTCAGCTCACATTACTCACGGACCACACAGAAGAGCCAGGACTTGAACTCAAAGCCATTTGGCTCCCAAAGCGGCCCTCTTGTCGCATGTTGGGGGCAGAGTCTCCCGACGGATGGGCAGAGTTTTGGGTCGAAGGGAGACAGACACTTTAGGTTGAGGTGGAAACGGGCTGCACGGCCGCCTCGCAGTAGTGCCAGAGAAAGGGCCCCATCCCCATGGTGCCAACACTCAGCCCGAAGGCAGGTCGGATCAGTCCAGAAGAATTCCTTGAGCATCTCCCATGTGCCAGGCCAGGCACTGGGCACTGAGAAAAGAGAAAGGTAATCATACATAGGTCTTGTCCTCCAGAAGCCCAGTGATCTAGTGAGGGAGATGGGTACACAAACAAACCGATCACTGTAAAGCCAATAATGGCTCCTTAATGGACGGGAGCAAAGAGCAAATTCTCCGGGGAGAAGTTGGGGAAGCTCCGGGGAGGAACTGGTGTTTGAACTGGGCATTTAATCGCTGACCTGGGTGGCTCAGTCGGTTAAACATCCGACTCTTGGGTTCAGCTCAGGTCATGATCCCCTGTTTCATGAGTTTGAGCCCTGCATTGGGCTCAGCGCTGGCAGTGTGGGGCCTGCTTGGGATTCTCTCTCTCCCTTTCTCTCTGCCCCTTCCCCGCTCACTCTCTCTCTCTCTCTTGAAATGAATAAATAAACTTAAAAAAATTATATAAAGGGGCACCTGGGTGGCTCAGTCACTTAAGCGTCTGACTTCGGCTCAGGTCACGATCTCACAGTTCTGTGAGTTCAAGCCCCGCGTCAGGCTCTGTGCTCACAGCTCAGAGCCTGGAGCCAGCATCAGATTCTGTGTCTCCTCTCTCCGTCCTTCCCCTGCTCAGGCTCTGTCTGTCTTTCAAAAATGAACATTAAAAAAAATTTTTTTTAATTAAAAAAGAGAGAGCTGAACAAGTTACAAAAGGGGAAAACTGAATCAGTCCCAAGCAGGGAGCCCAGCAGATGTCACAACAAACGTGGGGTGTCTGGGCGAAAGTCAAGTCCAGGGCAAGGCAGGAGCTCACAAGTGGTTTCAGGCCACCGTAGGAAGGGCCTCTGTATTGGTCAGAACTCCCGGGTTGCAAGAGACAGAAAACACAATTCCAAGAGGCTTAAATGACAAGGAAATGTATTGACTCAAGAAACTAACAAACAAAAAAATTTCAGCTTATCTGCTTCAGGTACAGCTGGACTTGGCGGTTCAATTGATGCCACCAGGACCTGGTCTCCCGTCTTCCTGTTTCTCCCTTTGTTGGCTTCATTCTGAAGCAGGTTCTTTCCAGAGGGAGGCGGCCCCAGGCTGACGCCCTCCCAGTTCCAAGTCCAGTGGAAGGAAAGATCCAATTCTCCAAATGTTCCAACACAGATTCTGAAACCAAATCTCCCTGGAGTGGTTTGGGTCCCATAACTACGCTGGACCCTATCGCTGTGTGGGGGTGGGGTAGAATACTCCAGACTGGGGTCATGGGCCTACAGATAGGTGTGAGCCCCACCCAAAGTGCAGAGACAGGGAGTGGGGGAAAGGTCGCTTCCCAGGAGTGAAAGGATTTGGAGACGAGAAGGAAAAGGAATAGATGCTGAGTGGGCCACGATGGCCATGTGGACCCTGAGGCCATGGTCCTTTGGGCAGTGGGCAGCTGGTGAAGGCTTTAATTCACTGAGCAGCATAAATTAGATTTGTGCCTTGGGAGTGGAGAAGGGGGAGCAGAGGGGAGCAGACATGCTTGTGGGAAGTTGTAAGTCCCTTTAAGAGATCCTGAAAGCCTGGGGCGGAAGGCATGGAGAAGAGGGCGAGATGGAGAAGATGCCGGGCCAGGAGGCCCCAGTTGTTACTGGAAGGGCTTTTCAGGGACCAAGACCACGTCACCCTCTTGCTATGGGCCTACAGATGCCAGCAAGAGTGTGGGCTGAGGGCCCAGCCTCCCTTCCCCCCAGAACTCCATGACTAACTCTCTCCCTCCATCTGCTCCCACACTTACTCACCCCCCCACACACCCCTACTCCAACCCCCGGCCCCAGAGACTCTGATCTCCTGTGGCTGCAGTGGTGGGGTGGTCACCTTGACATTAGGTGGTCGTGAGGGGGTGACTCAGCGCCTTCACTTCTCCCAGCCTTTGCAACCCCTTGCTTAGTTTCTGGCCTCCCACTCCACGCCCCTGGGGCCTGGGACAGCACCTCGTGGGCTACAGGCAAGCCAGCTCCTCTCTCTGGTGAAAGGAGCCATTGTGAGGTCCGCCCGGGAGCTGGCAGGCGCTGGGCTGGCACACGTGGCTCTTCCAGAGGCCCTGGGCCCAGCCACTCCTGTTTCTGCCTGCTTGGGCCTTTCCGGAGAGCAGGGAGGAGGCCTAAGGGGGCTTGGGCTACTAGAGGGCGCTTCCGGGCCTGCATTAGCCGGACCCCCAGTGTACGCTCCTCTCTGGTTTCCATCTGCCTTGCGTCTGAGGGAGGAGCCCGGAGGCTAAGCTGGCTGCTGGAACCTTCAGGAACTTGGAACAGGAAGGCCTTGCCAGCTGGCCCCCAGCAGATCTGGGGCCTTCGCCAAACTGAAAGCCATGGTGTGCTAGACAAGGCCAGAACCCCAGTCCCCAGCAGCCCAGCCAAACTCGGAGAGCCGTGGAGGGAGAGGCAGGGCAGGGAGGCCGTCCAGGAAAGGTTACGGGGTTTGGGGGTGGGTGGTGAGAAAGAGAAGAGCTTAGGATTTGCGGCCTCAGCCCAGACTGCCAGGGACCTTCCAGACTGGGCCCGTGGTGATGCGTCATAGTCCCTCACCGCTCTGCACTGAGTACCTACTGAGCGTTGGGTGCGTTATCTCATTTAGTCCTCCTAACAACCATATAAGGCCGATGTTATCTATCCGTCGGGCTTTCTTGTACAATCGTACAGGTTGTTCACTGCACAGGGGACCCCGTCAAGGGAGGGATGAAAGCCCAAGTCCACCCAGAGCTGTACTCACCAGCGGTATCCCTGCAGACCTGTGTCTACACAAAGGTCGCATTCTCCTTATGTTACAACCGAGGGAAGGCAGGGGCTGAGGAGATGAAATGACTTGTCCACGGGCCCCGTAACTACTAAAATGCAGACTTGGGTCTATCTGACTCTGAAACCTCTCACTTAACCTCCGCACCCAGGCCCGTTCACTTATATTCCCCTCTACCTTCCTCTTTCCTGAGGCCCCAGCTGCTCCCAGTCTGCAGTATGGTGGGAGGCAGGACACCTGGGTCGCACGCCCAGCTCTACCTCTTATTCCCGTTTCCTCTCCATGCCTCGTTCTCCTCATCTGTAAAGTGGGTATGTCAATTAGAGCGCCTTAGGAGGAAGCAATGGAGACCAGCTTTGGGGGGTGGCTGAGTGGCACAGTGGGTTGGGCGTCTGACTCTTGATCTCGGTTCGGATCGTGATCTCGAGGTTCGTGAGTCTGAGCCCCGCTTGCGATTCTGTCTCTCCTTCTCTCTGCTCCTCCCCTGCTTGTGCTCGCTTGCTCTCAAAGTAAATAAATAAACTTAAAAAAAAAAAAAGAGACCAACTTTGGCTTGCTTCAACAACACAGCAGCAAAAGAATGTGCTGGAAGGATCTGAGGCTGCCTGTAGAATGGAAAGAGGAGGTAAGCCAGGCCTAGGAGAGGCCAGAAATCTCAGCCACTCAGGGATCCAGCAATGGGGATGAGGGAACAGTACCTTTAGGTTAGTTCCGGAAGTAATAAGCTCCGTATCAGAAGGGCGAATGGTCGTAGCCGCCCGGGCACAATGCGTGCCCACACCAGGGAGGAGGACAGTGGGCGGCTAGGGACGACCCGAATCAAGGGAACTCTGGTTGGGGGAGACCCCTCGCAGGCCGCGAGGTAGCACGAGACGCATGGAAGCATCGTGGGTCTCTCCCCCTCCTATCCAGTCATCCTGACCTTGGCCCGATGGGTCACGCATCCTTGGGCAAGTCACTTTTCCTTCCGGAGCACTTTCTTCATCCACAGAAGGCAAGTGATCATCTTTAAGACCTTTAGTGACCCATCCCAGAAGAATTTTGGATGTTAAAGATATTCCTGGGAGCAATTGCTCAACCTGAAAGAATGAATCAGGAATGGTGGAATTTCAGGCATCCGAGAAGATGGTATTGGGTGGGGTTCTGTGTGTCACACCAAGCGGAGAAACACTCGCGTCACCCAGGAGACGGAGCAGGGAGAGGGGCGGCACAGGCCCAGCGCCCCGACCTCCTCCTCCAGGACTTTGCCATCACAGGGCTCCAGAGATTCCCGCTAAGGTCAGGGGCAAGAGGCTGGTCGCTCTTGAGATTTCAGTCACTAGAAGTTTCCAGGCAGAGGAAATACAAGCCTGCCGGACAGGAGACATGGGGCCTCTGGGCCACTCATGTCACAGCGCCTTCGTTGAAGGGACAGTGGGCTGAGGCACTGTGCAAAGAGGGCATCGGTTCTCCTCGCTGGGCCTCAGTTTCTACCTCTGTCCAATGGGGACGAGTCACTGTTGTACCAACCTCCTGGGGTCTTTCTGAGGATCAAATGGGACAATACATACGAAAGAAAACCTGAGGGGGGGGGGTGCCCGGGTGGCTCAGTGGGTTAAGCGTCTGACTCTTGATTTTTGGCTCAGGTCATGATCTGGTGGTTCGTGAGTTTGAGCCCCGTGTTGGGCTCTGCACTGACAGCACGGAGCCTGCTTGGGATTCTGCCTCCCTCTCCCTCCCCTACTCGTGTGCTCGCCCGCTCTCAAAAAATAAATAAACTGAGAGAAAGGAAGGAAGGAAGGAAGGAAGGAAGGAAGGAAGGAAGGAAGGAAGGAAGGAAGGAAGGAGGGAAGGGAAGGAGGGAAGGGAAGGAGGGAAGGAAGGAAGGAAGGAAGGAAGGAAGGAAGGAAGGAAGGAAGGAAGGAAGGAAGGAAGGAAGGGAGAAAACCCGAGGAAACACAGGGCGCCCAGCTGTTGAATAAGGACTCAAGGGTGGGCCTCATGAGGCAAGGCCCGTATCTGCCTTGCTCCCTGCCGTACCCTCAACGCAGCTTCAAGTCCAGCACACAGCAGGTGCCCCAGAACCATCTGTTGAATATGACCAGCCAACATGTAATAAGTGCCTATGTTCTAAGCACCGTTCTAAGAATTTTCCATGGATGTTCTCCTTTAGTCTTTATGATCGCGCAGGTACTGTTATTGCCATCTCCATTTAGAGAGAAAGGAACTGAGGCGCAGAGACTGAGTCACCTGCCCACGTCCGTGCCATGCCGCTTGTAAGAGGTGGAGCGGGGCTTTGAACCCCGGGTGGTCTGGCTCTCGGGTCTGCACTCTCATCATAACTACACCTGCCTGAACGCCTGGCTCACCGAGCGAACACGCAAAAGAACGACTGTGGGTTCTTACGGATGAACGAGCTCCGGGGTTCAGACTTCTCAAAGCTGTGTTTGGGCACATGAGCCGAAGCTTCCCTCTTTTTTTTTTATTACTCCATCAGCAGGCTCTGGCATTTACAGAAGACACGTTGCAAATGCAGCACTTCGTCTCGAACGGGTCTTATCACCTTCCTCCGAACCTGCTCACCCATCCTCTTCCTCCCCTAATTTCAGCCCCGGCTGTCACTGAGGACAGTCGCCCAGGACAGAAACGTCCGAGTCACGGTTGACACCTTCCTTCCTCTCCCCTGGACGGTCGCTGGGCCCACTTCTCAAGGTCGCAGCAGAAACTTTATCTCACACCAAGGTCATGCAGATGTCACCCCTGTTGTCCTCCAGGAATAACGACTTGCTGAGGTCCTTCTGTGCCTTAAGGTTTCGTGAAAGGTTGGCTCCCCTCTCCTGTCCCACTGTGCCAGGATTCGTGGCTTGTCTCCTGGTCCGGTTAAGCTACTGCTGCAAAATGAATCAACCAAAACTTAGTAGCTTACAACAAAGTCATGGTATTATTCCTTCTCACGGCTCTGTGGGTGTGCTGGGCTTAACGAGGGCCATGCAGTCACGGGGAATGGAGTTCGAGTGATCTAGAGGCTTCCTCACACACACGTCTGGCAGCTGACACTGGCTGTCACTGGAATCTCAGTTGGGACTGTTGGCAGAACACCTACACTTGGCCTTTCAGTGTGCCCTGGGCACAGCTCGGCAGCTGGATTCCAAGAATCAGTGTCTCTAGAAGCAGGAAGTGGAACCTGCCAGTCTCTTTAGATTTGGGTCCCTTCTACGGTATTCTATTGGTCGAGCAGTCACAGAACCACTCTTCAAGGGGAGGGCACACGAAAGGAGGGTCGGACCACCTGTGGGGCATGTCTTGAGTCACCGCACCTTCTGCTCTCTCCGGGGACTCTTGGGAGGGATCGGTTTCCCCGAGTTCACCTCTGCAATTCCTCCTTCCCGTACAGCCTTCCCCAGCTGGATTCAACTCCCTTCAGCTCTCAACTCCCTTGGAGGCCCTTTCCACCCCACTGGCAGCCTAAAGGTCAAAGCCCCTTTCTCTTGATTTCCCCCAAGTTCATGTGTTGAGATGCGGGGGACAGGGACCGACTCACCGGTGGGTGATTCACGGGTGATGGTGAGAGGCCCTACATTGCTTGCGGCTGTGTGCAGGTGACTTCTAGCTGCCCATCAGACTCTCTGCTCTCCGGGGTTCTCAGTCACCCTGGTGCCCCATCCCCCCTCCTGCCTGGGCTCTATCTCCCCGCCACACCCGCCCCAACCCTCAACCCACTCACCTCGCCTCTCGCACCCCCTTCTCTCGATTCCACACCCTTCGGCACCCCGAACGATGAACTTCTCTGCTCCCTTCCCCCCGTGCCTCCCAGCCGCACCCAGGGAGGGCTCTCTTTCCACAACTACAGCGTCTTTTTAGCCAAGAGAGCTGCTGAGCACAGGCAGGCCCCTCCACTAAGGGGAATTCGGCTACCAGAACATTCCCCCTTCTTCACTCGGAGTTGGAAAGAGCCTGAGAAAGCCACTCACTCAACGCCTGACCACGGGCCTGGGAGCAGTGCTCCTTCTCACGTTGGTCACAGATGTGCCGTGGGGGCAGCGTGGCCAAATGCGTGCGGGGAACCCTGGTGAAGGTGGAACAGCCCCCCTCCGACAGCATCAGCATCATCTAGCACCTTCTACAAGCAAGGAGGCTCTTTCGTCACTTCTGTGCTACATGGTAACCACCAACCACACATGTCTATGGAGCCCTTGAAATGTGGCTGGTGAGATGCAGGTAACGCATTTGAAATTTTAATTGATTTTGATTAATTTTAATTTAAGTAATCACATGCGGCTAGTGGCTACCATGTTGCACAATGCAGCCTCAGAGTCTTTAATATTCCAATAGGTGTTAAGTGGTTTTTTTCCCAACACGTTTGGCCAAAGATTCAGTCCCTCTCTCTCTCTCTCTCTCTCTGTCTCTCTGGTGTGTTATTAACCCTTCTTTTCTTTTTCTTTTTTTGCAGTTTGGGAAATGCTCCAATGGTCCAATCCTTATTTGACAACTGATCCCAGGGAGGAGAAGGGACTTTCCCAACGTCACACAGCAAGTTAGATGCCCAGCTCAAACTTGAACTCAGACCTCTTCTCTCTCCTAGCCCAGCTTTGCCTCTCTGGTCTTTTGGCAGCTTTTGGGGCTGAAGCCAAAAGAAAGGACGGTCATTGAGCTTGCTTAATGTTCAGCTCTGTGACAGGACCTCACATAGACATGGACCCCTTTCATCCTCTCAATAAACTTGTCCAGGTGGGAATTAGTCGTCCCAATAGACACATGAGGGAACTGAGGCTCAAAGAGAGGAAGCGACTTGCCTAAAGCCATGTATGTGGCCATGCTTGAAATGAGCAGAGCTGTGTCCAGAACGTGCAATCAGCAGGAAAAAGGTGGGGAAGCGCCAGGAAGGAGAAGAATAAGCCTCTGAAAACAATGAACAAAGAATTGGGGTGGGGGTAGGAACCCAGGGAACTGGCCTAGGCCCAGAGGAAAATCAGGATAAGCAGAGAAAACTTTTGCGTAAACCAGAGACAAAAATGACCCCAACCATCACGGTCCAGGGATGGGCGGGCCTCTGGTCTAGGATGGCCATTCTATAGGTTGGCTGGCATCCAATGGGGTTGGGGGGAAACAGCTGGTGCGAATGCCCTGCCCAACAGGGGCAGCCCTAACAAGTTGGCGAGTGGGAGAACCAATCAGATCCTCTCTTCTATGGGGTTTGGATTACAAGGTGAAAAGTTGTTTATAGCAGCCAAAGAAGAAGGATGAGCAAATGGTTGGGTTGCCTTGACCTAAACTTGTGTAAACACTACAGTCACAGACTTGAGCAAATGAGCAATGGCTCATTGGAAAGAAAGGATGACATAAGAGCCTTCCACGAGTAATGAGTAATTAGGGACAATGGATAGCATTGTGCTGTGTGGGGAGTAAGAGCTCCATCATGGAGATTATTCAAGACTTCTTGTCTGGGAAGGTGGGGGCCAGGATGGGATCGAGACCAGCTGAACGGTCGGGGAGGCATTGCTTCCTCCTCCCTCCACGCTGATCTTAGAGAAGCCACACCTGCTCCCACAGCCCTGGTCCGGGGATGGGTGTGAACCCCAGCTGGTCGATCAGGTTTATTCTTCTAGAATTTGCGATTGAGACCTAGACACTGGCCCCTGCTGAGTGCTTGAACTGAGAAGACCCGAAAAGCTGGGCTGGAAGCAGCCAGCATCCCTTTCAAAGTGAATGCACAGGGGCAGGGGGAGAGGGTGGCCGGTAATGGCATTTCTTATTTTCTGGGTTTGTTTCTGGCCCCTTGGGAGCTCTGGCTGCAGCGTTACCCTTGCGTTGCTCAAGGATCCCGCCAGTATCCCCCACGCCCCCTCCCCCCATTTATGCCTAAGCGGGCTGAGCTGAGTGGGTTCTGTCCTTGTAACTAGAGCGAGGCCTATGTGAGCTTGTGTGTCTGGGTTTGGAGGGATGTAGTAACTGTTGTGCCTGTGAGAGCCTATGTGCTTTGCGAGCGTATATCTTTGTGGACAAACCACTTTTCTCTGACCCCCAGTCTTCCCACTTGTGCGGGGAGGGGTTGGAGGAGAAGAGAAAAGGCTCTTCTTTAAAAAAAGAAAAAAAATTAATATTTATTTATTTTTTGAGAGACAGAGCAGGAGCCAGGGAGGAGCAGACACAGAGGGAGACACAGAATCCCAAGCAGGCTCCAGACTCGGAGCTGTCAGCACAGAGCCTGATGCGGGGCTCGAGTCCATGACTGGGGGACCATGACCAGAGCCAAAGTCAGACACTTAACAGACTGAGCCACCCAGGCGCCCCCAGAAGAGGCTCTTCTGATGGCCAGCTTTCTGTTGCAATGCTAAGTGCTGCAGGAATACCACATTCCCTCATTCATTCTGCAAATGTTCACTGAATACCTACTATATGCCAAGCATTGTTCTTAGCAACAGGGATCAAGCAGTGACTAAAACAGACAAAAACAAATGAAACCCTTTATACACATTGACCTCAGTTTCCTTATCTGGAAAATTTGAACTAAAAACTCTTTGAAGTAACCCTGGGCTGTAATTGTCCATAAAATGTGCTTGCCCTCCCCTATAAAACCTGAATCTGTACTTCAGGCTCCTGGAGGGGGTGGGGCAGGGGACCTGGAACCCGAGAGCGAGCGAGGTGGGTGGGCGGTGATGGCTCCTGGGCTCATGTTGCAGGCTCACAGGCCCGCTGGGCCTGCCAGCTGGCCTGGCCCCCGCCCCATTCCTGGCTACCCTTCACCTGTTACAGCTCAGCTCTCCCTATTTGGCCTGGGGATTGCCCCACCCACCCTCTGACTCAGGCACCTGGGCTTCCCTCACAGTCCACCCTTGACCTTTTGGTGAGGTGGGATCCTGGAATACCAGGCAGTTAAAATACCAGAGCCACCACTTTCTGGGTGTGTTACCTCAGGCGAGGTTCTTATTCTCTCTGTGCCTCTGTGTTCCCTCTGTGAAATGGGGATAATAATAGTACCTTACATCATAGGCGATGGAATCATATATGGCTGGCACTCGAAGTGTTTAATGTTTTATTACACGTGGGTTCCTAATAGAGCAATGGAGCTGGCCCGGGTTCCACAACAGGAGCCTCAATGTTGTCCTCTATGGGATGAGGGTAGTAAAGATGTTGGAAGGATAAAATCCCTCTGCGTGTTTTAGAGTTTAGTTCTGCCTCGAACCAGATGGCTTATCTTGAGCAAGTCTCATCTTCTCTGACGCAGACCCTTCCTTCCGCACGAGCAAAACCTGGCTGTTGTTGGCCCTTCTGTCTGCACCACGGGCCTTCAGGAGAGCCCCGCCCCCAGAGAGCCCCGCCCCCGGAGAGCTCCGCCCCCGGAGAGCTCCCCTCTAAGGGAACCCCGCCCCAGGAGGGCCCCCACCACCCTACGCCCTTAGCTCCCACCTCCACCCCTGCTCCAGAAGAGGTCTTGTTCCCTTACCCATTGGTTGGCTTAGGCAATCCTGGCCAATGGGAAGCGAGAGGAAGTCTGCGGGGAGCGCTGGGAGGGTCTCACCGCTCTTAAAATGGGCAACAGGGAAGAGAGTTCGCTGTTGTGGGTCCCTGACACCTTTGCGGCCATTTAGGTACTGTGAGAGGGGGCCGGGCCAAGGCGCCCAGAAGGGAGCTCACGCAGAGGGTAAGAGTCCTGGCCTGACGCCTGCGGAGTCCCCGGATTACGGAGCTGGAATTCGCCACATCTAGAACTTTGGGAGTTTTGTCAGATAAATGTCTTTATCGTTTAAGCCGCAGTGGGTTGGCTTATCTGTTACTGGAAGCTGACAGAATCCTAAGACTCAGTTTTCTTATCTATAAAATGGAGATGATAATTCCCACCTCACGGTTCCTGTAAACGTTATAGGAGGGCAGCTGTGGGAGAGGCCAGTGGGCTCCCTCTTGTGTTTTCTGCGAGGCCCAGGACCAGGCGCCCCTGGGTAGCATCTGGCCCCGGCTCCCCAGGGTGCCCCCCATGGGTCCAGCACAGTGAGCGCCAACGCAAATATCACCCCCAAGCACACAGTGAATCAGAGTAAGCTGGGGGACGTGGTGCTGCTTCTCTTCACAGACACGAGGTGGCTAGGAGCCTGGACCCAGAGGCCGCCAGACCTTGGGTCTGAGTCACAGCTGTGCCACGGCCAAGATGTGTCATCAGACAGTTACAGTCACTGCCTTGTGTCTCAGCTGTTTGGTCTGTACACTGGGGATAACAGTGGCACCTGCCTCCCAGATGCAATTAAATGAGCAAATGTGATCAGGTGCTTGGCACCCGTGGTTCCCTCCATCCTTGCTTCACTCCCCAGCTTGGCCCCCGCACAGCTTCCAGGTCCTTAAAAGCCTGTGACTTCAGGGATCATCTTGCCCAAGTTCTTCCTTCCTTGCTTCCCTTTCTTCCTTCCTTCCTTCCTTTCTTTCCTTCCTTCCTTCCATCCTCCCTCCCTCCCTTCCTTCCTTCCTTCCTTCCTTCCTTCCTTCCATTAGTGCAACTTCTTCAGATAAAATCTTGTGTGAAGGAACATTGTAGGTGCTTCATTTATAATAGCTAAAAACTGAAACAACCAAACTGCCCGCAATGGGTCAACGGATGAAGAAATTGGGGCGTTTCCACGCGACAGAATTCTCCTCAGCGTTACAAAGGGATGCAGCACTGATACGTGTGCCAACAGAGATGAGTCTCCAAGTCATTATGCTGAGTACAAGTCGTCAGACAACAGAGAGCACATACTGTAGGCCTCCGTTTACATAAAATTCTAGAAAATGCAAACTGGAGGCGCCTGGGGGCGGGGGGCTCAGTCAGGGTTAAGCGGCTAGCGTTCGCTCAGGTCATGATCTTGCAGTCTGTGAGTTGGGGACGCGGGGCGGCTCTCTGTCTCCCTGCTAGCATGTCTCTCTGCCCCTTCCCCGCTCACGCTCTCTCTCTCCCCCCCTCTCTCAAAAATAATAAACATTAAAAACAGAAAGGAAAAGAAAAAAGAAAAAAGAAAATGCGAAGTGGCATACAATGAGAGAAGGCAGATCGGTGGTTCCTGGGATCTGGGAGGTCACGGGAGGAATGAAAAAAGGGCACGAGGCAACTCGAGGGGGATGGATTGTGTGGACGGACCAAACTTTTCAAATTCTATACTTTAAATATGTCAGTTTATCGTATACCAATTTTCCCTCAGGAAAGCCGCAAAAAACAGAACAAAAATCTCCCGTGGAAGCCAAGCGGGAAAAGGTTGAGAGTGCAGGAGCCCCTCTGGGCGGAGGGAGCGAGGCCGGGACCACCCGCCGCCCGCCGGCCTCCACCGGGCACGGCCTGAAAAAGCGCAAACGCTTCCGAGAAAGGGCCTCGCCCGGGGTCACGCGGACGGAGCCGGGCGCAGCCGGGGGCGGAGGCCGGCGTCCTTCCTGCGCGGCCCAACTCGTCCCGCCAGGCGCTGGGGGGCGGGGGGCGGCCGTCAAAGACCTCGAGGAGGAGCCCCCGGCACCGTCAGGTCCTGGTCTGGTAGACTCTGCGCTCGGCGACAGCGGGCTCCGCGGAGAGCACGGCAGCCGGCGGGGCCCCGCTCTCCCGTGCTTCAAGAGCACTCGGTCTCGCTGGAGGCAAGGCAGACCTGGAATTCAGGAGGAATCAGAGACACGAAATGATAAAGATGGCTTGGTGTGGAATCCCCGGGCTGGGGCACCGGGGATGGCCAACCGGGAGGACAGCGTGCGTAGAGGAAACTGTCTCGGGGCGCCCGGGTGGCCACTTTGGTTCAGGTCATGATCTCACATTTCATAAGTTCGAGCCCTGTGTCGGGCTCTGTGCTGACAGCTCGGAGCCTGGAGCCTGCTTCGGATTGTGTTTCCCTCTCTCTCTGCCCCTCCCCTGCTCACACTCTGTCTCTCTTTCTGTCTCTCAAAAATAAACATTAAAAAAAAAGAAACTGCTTCTCCAAAAGCCCAGGAAGAGGGAGCGAGGGGCAGCACTTTGTGACAGGTGTGGGTGGTGGCTGTTGTGTGAAGCCAGGACGAGACTCAGGCCCGGGTATGCCAGTCCCCTCAAGCTAAGGTTCCTGATTTCTTTTTTTTTTTTAATGTCTATTTTTGAGAGAGAGAGACACAGAGTGTGAGCAGGGGAGAGGCAGGGAGAGAGGGAGACACAGAATCCGAAGCAGGCTCGAGGCTCTGAGCTGTCAGCACAGAGCCCGACGTGGGGCCCGAACCCACAACCGCGAGATCATGACCTGAGCCGAAGTCTGATGCTCAACTGACTGAGCCACCCAGGTGCCCCAGTTCCTGATTTCAAAGTGCAGACACTGAAGCCCAGAGAGGGGAAGGGACTGAGCCAGAGCTAGACCCCAGGCGCTCTCTCTCCAAAGCTGCCCCTCGGGAGGGCTGGGACCTGCCGGAGCCTGGTGGGTCTTCCCTGCCGGAGGCTGGTGCTTCTCTTGGTAGGACGGGTCACGGGGGCCAGATCTCAGGCTGGGTCCTGGTCAGGAGACCAGGGTTGAGAGGGGAGGAGAGCCAACCCATCCAGGCCTTTCTAAGGCTGACGCTGGGTCAGGCGATGACAGACTTCCTCGCCAGTGAGTCCTCTGGAATGCTTGGAACTCAGTGGTGACAGGCCAGAAGTTTCCCTTCCCCTGGGGGGCCCTGGAATGGAGGGAAAGTTCCCGATAAGCACCCAGGGCTTTGGCCTTCCGTCCTGCCCCGGCTTCTCTCTCCCAGGGACTTCATGTGTGCAGGGGTGGAGACAGCCCCTCTGGGACGTGCAGCCCGCCCTGCCGAGCCTGCCCACTTCCTGCCCCAGCCCCTGTGCTGGGATGAAGGAAAACAACGATCTCTCGCATTTAGACGGCTCTTCGCAGTCCGCAAGGAAGGCTCACCTCCTTCTTCGCTAAAAACGTTCCTCCCCGAGCCTCACGATTCAGGGGAGAATCGTCATCCCATTTCACAGCTAAGGACACAGAGGCCCGCAGAGACGCATGGCTTTCGCTGGCCGCGGAGTAAGTGAGGGCTCAGAGTTTGTTGAAGAACCCAAGGCTCCGGCCCAGCTTTGCCCCAGCCTGTCGCCACCCCTGCGTCCCTCTAAATACCAAGAGGGAGCATCACGTGACGAAAAGCATGGCCTGGCTCTGAGACCCTCAGGCTGCGTTGAGTCCCAACTCTACCGCTTCCTGTGGCTGGGTTTTCTGTAGCTCCGCCACCCTCCCGGTTTCGGTTTCCTTATCTGTAAAAGGGGGTAATAACAGTAACCAGCCGCTAGGGTGGACGTGCGAATGAACACGACGGTCACGTGTGAGGTACTTGGCACATGGTGGGCACACTGCACTCGGCAAATGACAGGGGCTGCTTTATCCCAGGCCCTGGAGGCGAGACCAGGCCCGGCCTGCGGCCCTCTGCCTGGTCCCGGCGCCTCCCCGGCTGCGGGGAGGGTCCTGGGGGACTGGCAGGTGGCGGAGGGTACGCGGCGTGCGGATTTCTCTCCGCCGCGCTACGAATCGCCGCCCAGGACCCGGCTGTCTGGAGTGAGGCTTCCTCCTTAAATTTCCTGTCTCCTTGGGACAGAAGGGAACTAAGATCCGAAAGCATCTCAGACACGTGAAGTCCGATCTTCTACTTTCAGAAGGGAGACCCCGCGAGGCCCAGAGAGGAGCAGGTCACGCAGCAAGGCAGGGTGGAGACTGACCTAGAATTCTTGGGATTCCTCCGCCCCCCTCCCCTAAAGAGGACTGACCAGGAGAAACCTGGAAATTGTTGCCAAATATGTAAGGGCAAATCCAGGATGTCAAAGTCATGTCTTAACGGGAGCAGCAAGTGGAAGGATGAGTACGTAGGGTCAGGAGTCAGGAGAACAGTGTGGTTTGCCCACAGCTGTCTTCACCAGTGGTCAGGGAGCCGTGGCCTATACTTCGTTGTAGGATAAAGGGCCAAAGCCACGAAGGACCTGTCCTTTGTCTCCTGGAGCCTGGGCCCAGCTCTCACCACCGCACTTCAGAGGGACACGGTCCCACAAGGCAGAGATCTAGAGGAGATGGGGAGGATACAAGTGCTTCCCGTGAGGCACTGGGGGGTATTAATTAGGGCTCTTTCATTTCATGGATCAGAAAACCAAGCTCAAACTAGCTTAACCAACAGGGGACTTAACTAATACTAGTAAACTACTCACTAACTAGCAACGTATCAGAAAGTTCCGAGAAGGGTCCTCAGGTATGAGCTGATCCAGCAGCTCAAGTGATAGCACCACAATGATGATTTAAAACTAGTCTTCAGGGGCGCCAGGGTGGCTCAGTCGGTTGGGCGTCTGACTTCGGCTCAGGTCATGATCTCACGGTCTGTGAGTTCCAGCCCCACATCGGGCTCCGTGCTGACGGCTCGGAGCCTGGAGCCTTCTTCGGATTCTGTGTCTCCCTCTCTCTCCGCCCTTCCCCTGCTCACGCTCTGTCTCTATGTCTCTCAAAAATAAATAAATGTTAAAAAAAGAAAATTTAAAACTAGTCTTCAGGGGCACCTGGGTGGCTCAGTTGGTTGAGCGGCTGACTTCAGCTCAGGTCATGATCTCACGGTCTGTGAGTTCGAGCCCCACGTCGGGCTCTGTGCTGATGGCTCATCAGAGCCTGGAGCCTGCTTCAGATTCTGTATCTCCCTCTCTCTCTGCCCTTCACCTGCTCACGCTCTGTCTCTATGTCTCTCAAAAATAAATGTTAAAAAAAAATTAAAAAAAAATAAAACTAGTCTACAGATTCTCTGACACTCCCTTCAAAGGAAGCCTAATTAACCCCCCTTGAATTGTGGGTTGGACTTAGTCACTAGAGCCTAGAAAGATTAAAGTGGAAATGACAGTACACAACTTCAGAGACTAGACCATAAAAGGCTCATTGGTTCCTTGCCTTTTTCTCATCACTCGGGTGGAAGCCGCCTGCCACGGAAAGGGCCACCTGGTGAGGAACCGCAGCCTCCTGCCAATGGCCATGTGAGTGCGCCATCTTGGAAGTGGGTCCTCTGGCCCCAGTCAAGACTTCAGATGAGTGCGGCCCTAACCAACCTCTCCCTACATACTCATGAGAGGCCCTGAGCCGGAACCACCCATCTAGGCCTCTTCTAATTCCTGACCCTCAACCATGTGGAGTGATTTGTTGCACAATAGTTAATAAAACCATGGACTGGCTTCTATTTCTCTGTGAGGTCTCTGGGCTTTGCTTTCCCCTGTACGCAGGCCTCATCCTCAAAAGGAATTCTCTTTTGGCAAGAGCTGTCATGCTTCTGCTCATATTCCCGCCCAAGGTTGTCCAGAGAAGCTCCCTCCCAGGAGCAAGCCCTGCTACTTCTCTGGACAAAGCACTGGCTCTGACTTAAGTGTCCACTGTTGTCACTGGGGAGTGTGGGCATGTGTGGTTTGGCCTAAGTCCTCTGAGCCCGCCCTGGAACTGGAGGTACTACCACCATCACCCGATCACATGGGCTTCCGGAAGGGCCGAATATGGCTCTGATGGCGAGAGAGATGGGGAACTGATGCTGGGAAGCCGGGTAATAGCCATGACATCAAGGGAGTGGTGGCGGAATGTTCAGGAACAGGAAATTCCCCACAGGCCCCAGAGCATCCTCCAGGGTATGGGATCACATGGCTTAGAAGGTGTGGGCTCTGGAGTCAGACGGGATCCAAATCCTGGTTCTACCGCTCACCAGCTTATGAGGAACTGTGCCTCAGTTCCTTCATCTATAAAATGGGGTTGGGGTGCCCAGGAACACAGGAGGAAGGATGAAATGAGGTGCAGTGAAGGTTTGATAAGTCAGTCCTATTATTCAAGATATTCACCGAGCGCTCGCTACTGCTCAATTGTCTCTTGCCCCGGCCAGACCAAGAGGCACCCCCTCAAGGAAGAAACTACGGCTGTGTCTTTGTCTTGGTAACTCCAGTGCTTGGCACACAGGCAATACACGTATGGCGGCTGAGATGAATCATTTGGAAATGGGAGTAAATGTTCTTTGTGGTTCCAAGAGACAGAGGGACAGAGCTAAGCCCAAGGCCAGTGCATTCGAGTTTTAGGAATCAGAATGCAATTTGCTCTAAAAAAACTTTTTTTAATGTCTATCTTTGAGAGAGAGAGAGACAGAGTGTGAGCAGGTGAGGGGCAGAGAGACACACACACAGAATCTGATGCAGCCTTCAGGCTCTGAGCTGTCAGTACAGGGCCCCACGTGGGGCTTGAACTCATGAGCCATGAGATCATGAGCTGAGCCAAAGTTAGACGTTTTAACGGACTGAGCCACCCAGGTGCCCCTCAAGGGGAACTTTCAAATAAGAGTAGGGCTATCCATAGGTATACATGAAAACAAAATGAGAAAAGTATTTGCTGAGACTAAGCCTGTTTGCATGTCCTGTCTCCTTCAATCCTCATAACTTTATGAGGTAAATACTATCATTGGCCCCATTTCACAGGTGAGGAAACTGATGCTCAGGACAATGGAGCTTGTTCACTAACTCGCTCACCAAATGAGGGCCTCACCTGTGCCAGGCCCTGGGGATTCACTCATAAACCAAGCAGACCTCAGGGTGTAAGTCACACCTGCTGAACAAGGAGCAAAGCTGGGACGTTAGAGCCCAAGTGCATGACCATTACATGGATTCCTTCCAGAAGAGGATCCTCCACAGGGTAGTGAATTTCCAGCCGCCAGAGGTGTGCGAGTAAGAACTGGAGAGAGCTGGGGGTAGTCGCTGTGGAAGAATTCCAGTTTGGGATGTCCTGGAGCCTGGGGGCTGTGAGGGCCCCGCGACTGGCAAGCTCTGGAACCCTGCAGGCAGGCTCTGAGCACTGGGGCCTCTGGCAGCCAGGAAGAAAGACAGGGATGCAGGGAAAGGGAAACGAGAAGTGGGCATCGGGGATCAGACGAGGATTCACTTCTAGGGCGTCAGCTCCCGCAGCAGGCACCCGGAGCGGGGGCGCCACCTAGTGGAAGAATGTTAGAACGCTGCTGAAATAGGTGTTAGGAGACCCTGAGATGGAGGAGAGGTTGAGTAACACAGGACTGTCGCGGGGCTGGGTGAGGAGCCCTTCCTCAGCGTTGCAGACCCTCTGTGCACCATAATACTGTCTAGAACGTGAAACAACGTAAGAACTCTTTTCCCTCTACGTCGTAAATTCTCTGAAATCACGACGTGTCTTTACAAGTGAATGGGATGCATGGGGTAATGATGGCAAGGCCAGCACCCAGGATTTGATGAAACGTGGTCCTGACTCCCACTGGTGCGGTCCCCTGATGTGCCGGGCACAAGCCGAGCCCTTCACGTGTATCGTCGTACTGAATCCATGCCCAACTTAACAGAAGAGGACACGGACGCTGAGGGAGGAGACGTTACCTGCCGGGTCCCAGTGTCCATGGCCGAGAAGCTGGCTGCAGAACATTATTCTCGTCCATTTCTGCACTGCTTGCTGTCTCCACGGTCTCCATGTGGTTTTACCATTGCCTGAGTGGCCCTCTGTTCCCACCCTTTCCTGCCAAATGCCGAGGGCTCCAATGGGGCAGGGGCTGCGTTTTGTTCGTGTTAATCCTCTCCAAACCCTATGAGGGGCATACCATCATTACCAATCTTCCTATAGAGCTAATAAGGGTTTAAATAAAGAGAGGCATCTAAAAGTCTTTTTAAATCGCTAGGTGAGAAGTATACAAAGGGGAGGACTGTAGCTGTGTTTTGTTGTTGGCATGGGGTGATTGATCTAATTTCCAAACGTTTTGGTCATAGAAACATTTACAAGGCACCCTGCGATTTTAGTTTATGATCTGCCCAATGAAAAAAAGAATTATTAAACATTATGTGCATAACCTATGACCCTGATATGTACTTATAAACAGGCAAGAAAAAAAACCTGGTTTGTTCCTTATCTTAGAGGAGGGGAGCTCAGTGGGTGCTGGGTGTAGGGTGGAGAACTTGACCTCACACAGGTGGCCTTGGTTACATTAGGATGGTAGGATTGCCAACAATTTTTTTCTCTATATTTTTGTTTCCCAAATTCTCTGAAGCCAGCATGTATGTTTCCCCTGATATCGTCAAGATATATACATCTTTTTTCCCTTATAATTAGAAAGCATCGTCTTATATACATTCATAAGTCCAAAAAGGATTTGGACAGGACATTAGGAGACGAGGACATTCTGGACAGAGAATAGCAAGAGAAAAACGAGAGAATGAAAGTGGGTGATCCCAGGATAGGAGCCCTGACCAGCCCTGAGCACCCCAGCTGCTGGACGGATCCGCCCCCCGCCCCGGTCTGGGTGAGCCTCTCCCTCCAGGTGGGGCAGGGACCAGTGAGACTTACTACCTCCCTTTGGTCATGTCGGCTATGTCGGACAAAGCCTCGGTGCTGAAAATGCCAGAGGGTCCCTGCCTGGCTGGCTGTGCACTAGGAGGCTCTTGAAAGAACAGATGTTGGATTCTTGGATTCACAAACTTGCACACGTGCCTCGATGGGGTTCTCCCTTTCCCATCACCAATACCCTGCGGAACCTGCTCCACTCCTGCCTCCGAGCACCTGACTCATCTCGCTGGGCCTGCTTCCTCCCACCACGGCGCAAAGCTGGGTGCCAGAGCGGCCCCCGGCCGAGGCGGCGAGATGAAGCGGGGGAAGGACCTGGGGGAACATATTTACTCTGACGTGTGGGACCCTGGGGCAGGCTGCTCCTCTCCGGACTTTTCCTGTAGGAGACAAGGTCTAGGCTCCATCGATTGTTTTCACACCGTTTTGGGTTGCAGATTCCTTTATCTAGATGCGTACACATCGGAGTCAAGCACTTGCAAGGCTTACCTGTATCAGCTCAGTCCTTCCACAAAGGTACGTACGACCACAGCCCCAATTTACAGAGAAAACCTGAACCATAAATCCCCCCACTGAGGGTGCCGCGGGGCAGTGTAAAAACTGGCAGACCAGATGATCAGCGCGAGGTAGTGGCTTTCCATTTCGGGGACTATGAATTAGACTACACTTTACCCTTGTAGCCCAGTGACACACACATGTGCACACGTGGGAACAGACACACGTCACGTAACAATCCTTAGCCTGCTACAATTCACAGTCAAATTTACTATTTCGCTTTTTTCTTATAATGCTGGTTGTGATCTAGTAATTGTAAAATTAGAATCCCCTACTGGCTCTCAACCTGCAGTCTCCAAATCCCTTCCTTAAAGTAGTTTCCACCCGGAGGGTTTATGACTGCTCCATCCAGTTAGCAGAAGCCACAGCCGTCTGCACACATGCCGCCGCCACTCTCGGGAATCTTGGGAGCATGCTGGTGCCCCTCCCCTCTGATACAGGATCTTGGCAAAAACCCTTTATGATACACTAGACAGATCTGTTGAGAAAAATATTGAGTTCTTTATCAGAAGGGAGGAGGGACAATATTTTTTTTAAGTTTATTTATTTTGAAAGAGAGAAAGAGAGCAGGGGAGGGGCAGAGAGAGTGGGGAGAGAAAGAGTCCCAAGCAGGCTCTGCACTGTCAGTGCAGAGAGTACGGGCACACTACAAAGCACTTTACAAATGAATTATTAGCTCTACTCTATAGACCCGGAGTTCTGGATCCAAACCTACAGAAATTTCAGAAAAATTTTCATGCAGATACAAATCGGCTTAAAAGAGTGCTGTGGTGTATCAACAAATGAAGAGGTGCTCAATGTCCCCGGCCACCAGGGAAACGCAAATCACACCACGGCGAGACACCACTTCACACCCGCTGGGCTGGCTGTGATCGGCTGACATATAACAAGTGCTGGTAAGGATGTGGAAAAATTGGAACTCTCATGCACTCCTGGTAGGAATGTAAAATGGTGAGCTGCTTTGGAAAGGTCTAGCAGTTTCTAAAAATGTTAAGTTACCATATGACCCAGCAAGTCCACTCCTAGGTATATATGCCCAATAGAAAACATGCCCACATAAAAACTTATATGCAAATGTTCTTAGCAGCTTCGTTCTTAAGAGCCTAAAAGTGGAAACAGCCCAAATGTCCGTGTGATGCAGGGATAAACAAAATGTGACATAACCATACAGGAGTACTATTTGGAGTTAAAAAAAAAAGTACTGGGGTGCCTGCCTGGGTGGCTCAGTTGGTGGAGCGACTCTGGATTTTTGGTCATGAACTCGGTTGGGATCAACCCCGTGTCCAGCTCTGCGTCCTGACATCGCAAAGCCTGCTTGTGATTCTCTAAATAAATAAATAATCTTAAAAAAAAAAAAAAGAAGTGCCACCACGGTTGAACCTTAAACATTATGTTAAATGAAAGAAGCCAGACACAAAAGGCCACATCTTACATGATTCCAATGAAACATCTAGAACAGATGGATCTACAGACAGGAAGTAGTTGTCAGGCGCTGGGGCCGAGGGGCCAGGAGAATGGGAAGTGAATGCTACTGGGCAGCAAGTTTCTTTTCAGGACAATGAAAATGTTCTGGAATAGACAGTGGTGTTAGCTGCACAACCTCGTGAATATACTAAATGCCAAGGAGTCGTACAACACTTTAAAATAGGAAATTTTACACGGAGTTACAAGAAGAAAATTGCCTCGAATAAGACTGTGGTTAAAATCTTTCGTAGATGTGTGAACTAAAATTTGCCATTACTAGAATGCATGCATGTCATTAGCTAAAAAAAAACTGGCAACCTCTCTTTGTATTATATTGCATTGTATGTATCAACTAATACATTATAAAAACCTTGCAACCACTCTGAGGTAGATTCCACTTTGATTTCCCTCAAATAGAAGAAGAAATGGCAGCACTGAGGTCAAGGATAACTTGATCAAGGTTACACAGAAAGCTACGGTAGAAACCCTGGTCTATCAGAGTCTATACGGTGTTCCGTCCACTGCAGATTGTTTGCAGGGTTATAGCCCCAGGAGGCAAATACTCCTTGAGGGCTGCAATCATGGTCTTTTCGTTTTCTTTACCTCAAACGCTAGTTGCACCTGGCAAGTACAGAGACAAGTCAATTAAATTAATTCATCAAATACTTGTGCTTCTCCTGTGTAGCAGGCCCCGGGAACACAGTCACGAACAAGACCAAAGTTCCTAGGGACCAAAAACGTATCGCTTCAGGTACTAGTAATTGCTACACATGAGAACAAAGAAGGGGAGTCAGGGAGACTGTCTGAGGAAAGCCAAGTACGGAAGTAAGCCACAAGGTCAGGAGCAGTGTCTCCCAGAATGAAGGCACAGTGGGTGTGAAGGTGCTGGAAGAGAAATCAACTTTGATGGGTCACAGGAAGAGCATGGTAGCAGGTGTGGCAGGAGCAGATTGAAGGATGGTGAGGAGGTTGCCAAAGCAGATCCAATCCGGTGTCAGGTCTTGCAGGCCATACATAGTGAAAAATCTGGATTCTGCTGGAGAGTAGGAAGCTACCAGAGGGTTTTGAGCAATACTATGACCTGCCTTAGGCTGCTGGGAGTTG
This sequence comes from Paguma larvata, assembly GCA_030068075.1. Lineage (NCBI taxonomy): Eukaryota > Metazoa > Chordata > Mammalia > Carnivora > Viverridae > Paguma > Paguma larvata. The sequence continues at coordinate 17,973,061 of CM057833.1, read as the reverse complement.
AATGGCCTTTGTGTGCCTGAGTGTTGGAGAGCAGACAATACTGCTACTAACAGTACTAACTCACACTTTGAGTCCATGAAGGCAACATGGACCGAAATAAGATGGGGATAAGAACAGAGAATAGCATCAAAAAAAATTTTAGTTTGGATATGTTCGGCATCTCTTTTAGACCTCCAAACTGAGTAAATAAGTAGGTAGCTGGATAGGGTCTAGGTCAGGGGAAAGTTCAGACTTGGAAGTAATTGACAAACCAACAAAAAGATGACATTTAAAGTCAAGGGACGAGGGATTAAATGTAGGGAAATTCACCAAGACAAAGACAAACTTCCATCACTTTGTATTTCCAAGAAGCCGTCAGGTATAAAAGGACCAACCAGTGAGACAGGAGGAAAACTAGGGTTGAGACCAGTGTTGTCTCCTAGAAGCCAAGTGCAGTGTTTCAACAAAGTCCTGAACGACGGAGCCCAATCCAGCCAAGGACCAGCAGAGGATCAAGAATGGATCATTCAGTTTGGCAGAATGGAGGCTACCGCTAACCTTACGGAGCAATTCCGTCACATGGAGGAACGAAGGCACATTGAATGAATGGGAAACGTGAACAAACAACTGGACGGAATGAATGAACGGCTGGCCAGATATGCACAAGTACCCAAGTGATGCTCACTGGCTAGCTCACACTGGGAGGGGTTAAGTCATCAACGACCATTTTAGAAATTGCATGCTCTGCACTTTCCTTAAGGAACTGAACTATAAACTCATGTTAGAGTCCACACATAAGATCCTGTTCTCAATCACGGACTTTAGTTCACTACAAACACGGCTTCATTAATCAAGCTTTTGCCTCTTCACGAATCACTCCAAAAACTTACTGTAAAAACAGCCTCTTTATGACTATGTCCTTCAGGTAAAAACCAGCCCACCGAGTTCTCCTGAAGGGAAGAGGTTTAGGTATACACAGATACGCTCTGCTTGAAGGGCCCAGCTGGCTCTGTCCTGCCCGTCATACGTGTCCCAATCGCACCGTACACTTCTCCTTCACAGCACTTACAACAGTCGTTAAAGAGGGCAGAGCCATTTCACCATCTTCCACTTCCCTCGCTCAACCCTCACTGTGTCAAAGGTGCCTCACTGTGTCAAAGGTGCTATAAGCAAAGGTGCTTATAGGCTTAACTATAAGATATTTTTAAAAAGGTGGGTTCCCGCAGTATTGAGACGGTTAAGTAAAAGTGAGTGGCCAACGTTTTTAAATTTAGAAATTTATTCTGTTTAATCCACAAGCTTTATATAGCTTTAGTTTAAAAAAAAAAAACAAAACAAAAACAAAAACAGTGAAAACAAGACACTATTTCAAAGTCGGGGCCCTTCCAGCCTTCCAAATATGAGAGAGCTCTGAAAGTTGTATATACCAGTTGGAAGAACAAGACAAAATTATGAATGGAGCCGTGACATTTCATAAAACAAACTTTTATATAACTGAAGGATCCTTCCTGGGACTAGTTAATTGCCTTTACAAAAAAAACACAACAGAATAGAATGAAATTCCAGTGTTCCAAATCGGCTTGTTACACGTCCATAGAAACCCACAGTGTCCTGGCAAACAACACGCTTTCATTTTCCGTTTCATCCTAGAGCTCGAATCCTGATTCATTTCAGCAGAGACTCCACAGGCAACAGGAAAGATTGTGGCATTAAAATATTCATTTATACTTTTGTGGTAGTTTAACAGTGGTCTTATTTCTGGGCTAGCTTGCAAACCATACAAGGTTGGAAGCGTCATAACTTAAATGGGTGCTAAGACTCAAATGAGAAAAAAATAAAGGAAAAAAAAAACGAAAAGAAAGGAAAACCTCTGGGAATAGCCAAGGCCTTTAAAGAAACCATAAGAATGCCAACAATATTGAAACCCCCTTTTTTAAAAAGGGGATTTTTTTTGGCTTAAAATATTTCACTCTAAATGAATTTATGTCAGCTGTCAATGAAAGAATGTCACTAATACACTGTGGACACCTTTTGCAATGTAAATCCATGCCCTTTTTTTTTTTACATGGTGAACTTCAACCTAGCAATTATTACAACAAATGTTATAGTCTAAAGCTCAAACACATTTTAGCAATTTTGAAATTGAATTGCGTACAAACCAAATAAAATGTACATCGTAACACACATTCCCACCTACGACTGAGGGGACACTTGAGCCTTCCGCATCGACCTCAGCGCCTTTTCACGCAGGTGCTTTTCTAAGTCATCGAGGTTGTCTTCGGGCTCGCTTTCGGTCTCCTAAAACCAGAGGTCACACTGGTGAGTCTTGAGACACTGGTGAAAAGGCGCGCGGCGCACAGCAGAGCCACACTGTGGCAGCAGCTGCACAACTCCATGAATACACTAAAAACCCCAGAATCATAGAGTTTCTTTTCTTCTCTTAAAGTTTTATTTCTGGGGCCCCTGGGCGGCTCAACTGACTGAGCATCCAACTTCAACTCAGGTCATGGTCTCACGGTGCGTTCGAGACCCGCATCGGGTTTGCTGCTGTCAGCACGGAACCCACTTTGGATCTTCAGTTCCCCTCTCTGTCCCTCCCAGCTGCTCACGCTCTCCCTCTCAAAAATAAACTAAAGTTTTATTTTCAAGTAATCTCTACACACAATGTGGGGGTTGAACTCACAACCCTTGAGATCAAGAGCTGCCTACTCTACCAACTAAGCCAACCAGGTGCTTCTGAATCACATACTTTCAACGGATGAATGACATGTTAATTATACCTCAAAGTTATTTTTAAAATATACATTAAGCTTTTGGTAGCCATTCATATTCTTTTCCTTAGTCTTGGCAAATTCCTGTTTTTGGTAGATCATCAAGAAATAGATCAGAAGACAGCTAACTAATAGCTGAGTAGTCAATTACTGTAAAAAATTATTGAAGACGCCTAGGTGGCTCAGTTAAGCATCTGACTTCGGGCTTAGGTCATGATCTCACAGTTCGTGAGCTTAAGCCCGCTGAAAGCCCTCTCTCACTCAAAAAAAAAAAAAAAAGTAACTTCTCAAAATCAAATGATTTAGCCATCTGTATGAACTGTAAGACAATGTCCATACACACCTTCTTCGGCTCAGGCTCTGCCTCGGGCTCCTCCTGGGCTGACGTGGTTGCAGGGGCAGCAATGGCTGCAGGGGTCACGGCAGCCGCAGTGGCTGCAGCCACGGCCTTTTCCTTCTTGTGTTTTTTGTGCTTCTTGTGCTTCTTATCCTTTTTGTGTTTCTTGTCCTTCTTTTTCTTTTTTTTCTTTCCACCTCCTTCTGGGTCTGAGTTCTAGAAATCCAGAAAAGTAACAAAAATAAAATCAATCTAAAATTTTGGCCAACTTAACATCTTATTTCCCCAAGACATTAACTAAATGGACAAATCTCAGGACTTCCTAAGGCCTCGGGGACTGGAAAAGCCCAAAGCCAATTCCTACGAAGAAAAATATTTCTAGAGATGAGAACCACAATGAAAGCAAAGATGCTTTTCACACATTTCAAGAGTCAGAAGGGACCTTGAAGGAAAGACTTCTTGATGGTTTTCCCCCAGCTAACTTCTCATTAAACCAGGTTTCCAAACCGCAAGCTGCAAGGCAGGTCTCCAGGATCTGGAGACTACTTCCAGATGTAAGGAAGAGCAGCACGTGCGAAGAAAGAAGTCTCTGAACTCAACTGGGTCTGAGGTGAATGCTGGCTCCTGAACCAGTTAACCATCTGACCTCAGACAAATCGCGTTTTCCTGACTGAGCCCTTTTTGTCAACCCAAAATAGGTTCAGCAATCTCTGAGAAAGCTGTTGTAAGAATTAAATGGGTATATCTGTAAATCATCCACGGTAAGAGCCCAACGGGTAGCAGGATTTGAAGAAATACAGCTCTTATTCTAAACACATGCTTGTACGAATGCCATGTCTCTGGCCACCGTGTGACTTCTATCTCTAGAATGGAGGTACGTGCTTGTCAATGCATACGGCTGACCCTTGAACAATCTGAAGGTTAAGAGGCGTTCATTCCCCCCCCAGAGTTGAAAATCCGCACATAACTTTGGACTCCCCCCAAACTTAACTACTAACAGCCTATGTAGACCAGATGCCTTATCGGTAACACAGTCGATTAACACATATTTTGTATGTTAAATATATATTGTATTCTTACAACAAAGGGAACTAGAGAAAAGTAAACGTTATTAAGAAAAGCGTAAGGAAGAGGAAATACATTTACAGTGCTGTTCTGCACTGATCGAAAACACTCCACACAGAAGTGGCCCTACACCATGTTGCTCTAGGGTCAGCTGTTTGTACAAAATCATGCTAAGTGCAGGTCCTCCTGTCACGGAACCCAGTCTGTAATCCTTAAATTTCACGTTTCACAATGATTATGTAAAATCCCTCAATCCATTCAGGTAGTCTGTAAAATACTTCAGTCAGCCCTATTAAGGTAGACATCTAGTCACTGGCTTTATACACCAACGAAGAAACCCCTTCAAGATCAGATTAATGACTCACAGAGGGGAAGATACAGTTTGAACGCCAAAGCTTTAATATCCCAATGACATTTAAATTTCAAAACGTGAAAAGCAGAATGTTACTCCTATTTCAGCAGCTTGCCAGAGACAAGACTCTATGGGCTGATACAGCACTTTCCACTTCAGCCAGTAATTTACAGGCTGCACGGTTCATTTTTTGTAGATATAAATGTATTTTCTACTGTAGGAAAAAGAAGAGCATTATGTGTAAAGGAAAAATTAAGATCATTCACCTTTTTCCCTTCTAACATATAACCACTGTTAACATTAGTAATTTTTCCTTAAAAGGAGCCATACTAACACACATGATCTAATTTCGAGTTTTACGGATTTTGTGATCTCAAGTGTCCCTAAGTGTGTCTAACAATATAGCAAACAGCAGAAATATTAAGCTATTTCTTCCCTAGTAACAGAATCATGGGTAGTTCTGTTATTCTAGATTTTCTGTACGGTCCAATTTTAACCACCAAGAGTACAGAATTTAACAGTATTAGACATAATGTCAATCAGTGGGCGGCTAGAATATTAAGCATGGACTATGATGCGACCACCACGACTTAATCTGTACTTCCCTGAGGTCCATCTGAACTACAGAAAATGCTGTTGTTCTGAGCCACAGAAAACAAAAAATTGTCTTTGTTTCCAAGTGACCATGTAAAATTATAAAGACATAACAGGGCAGACACATACCCTCGCTGGAGATGGGCTTGGTGTTGGGCTTTTAGCCTTTTTGACCGGTACCGCTGGTGACCAGTTGGTCGAGGGGGACTGAGACTGGCCAGGAGACTGAGGTGCTGGGGGTTTTTTCACTGCTGGCTCAGGGGACGCCGAGACCGATCGGGAGGATGAAACCCTCCGCACAGACTGAGGGCTTGGTGAGGCAGCCCTGGCAATAGAGGGGAGAACAAAACATGTAGTATCCAAGAACAAAGGTCTTTCCTAAGAGAAAATAACCCACTACCATTACATAACCAAGTCACAAACTTTTAAATACTTTACAGTACTTAGTTTGCGAGCTGATTCTACTGACACATATCAAACCTGTTCATCTAAGACTCCTGGAGAATAGTTTAAGCACCCTAATCCTCATCCATTCTGTTAATAACTCCTCTACGAAATTAACACTGCCGATTCTTGTAATCAAGACTGCTTTTATCAGTCATACACAGACGTGTAAGAAATGTTCTATGCATTACTTCAGAGTTCAGTTTTGGAAACCCACATTCCCTCAATAAACCAGGTAACCCCTAAGAACCAAGTAAAATCCTATGGCATTTGGTGTGTACCGTAAAGAACTATCCTGAAAACAGAAAATGGATCTGTGAATAGGACGTTTAACCTGCCTTTTTAAAAGCCTGTATTCCCACCAGCTTATTTTCTGTAACTTCTCAGTGAAGGGAAAAGCTTCCAAACATAAAAGGCTATGCAAATTAGTGTTCCTAACCAAAAAAAGCATAAAATATTTTTACTTTTTTGTCTTTTTGGGTTCCGGAGTCCTGGAGACTCTCCTAATGGGCCTAGTACTTGGAGATGGGGACTGCCTTCTTTGGGGCGATGATGACGCTCCTCTTCGAACAGGTGGAGGACTCGCGGAGGTCTGAGGAGCTCGAGGCCGTGGTGAGGGCGAATGCCGTTTGTTTGGTTGTGGTGACCGGGGCTCCCGGGTAGATCGGCTGGGGGAAGACCCCTTCCTATGCTTTGATGTTAACGAAGGCGACCGTCTCTTGGTGACCGGGGGGCTTCTTTGTTTGGGAGGTGGAGAATGGGAGACCCGACGCTTTGGTGGTGGAGATGGTGATGCCCTTCGTTTAGGAGGGGGTGGGGGAGAAGCCGTTCTTCTCTTTGGAGGCGGAGAAGGAGAGTATCTCCTCTGTATTGGAGGAGAGTATCTTCTTGGGGAAGGTGAGCGCCGACGGGGAGGAGGAGAAGGAGTCCTAGGAAAAACACACGATTCGGTTGGAAGGTCCAACGGAATAAGGCAACAGAATGCACAGAAAACTAACCAGCAGTTACAGTGCTATTGTAGTTAGCACCAAAGAGAGCACATTTTAAATTTGAAACACTATGCCTTTATCCTCATTTAAAGGAAAAGAAATCACGTAGTGGATCTCTTTATCCTAGAGGACTATAAAACAGGACCTTCTGCTTAATGGGGAAATCTGACGTTTTTGGAATGAATTAAAGATTGTCAGAAGTCATTTAACATAATCCACATGGAATCAATTTAATTTTTTTTTAAGAAGAGAATCTTGCATAAACTGTGAACATCCATTATCATCATGCAATAGCTAGGTAACTACATTAGCAGGACTCTGCTATGGGCAACTTAGGAAATCTATACTTTCAAGAGCTCTTCTATGTGGTGCCCTCTTGAACTAGCATTTGGCCTTAGTGTTAGTAAGGAGAGTTCACCTGCACAAGTTTTAAAAGATATTGTCTTAATGGTTATTTCCTACAGTCCTCACAGGTCTCTTTAAAAATTAGACCTGAATAGGACATTCAGTTCGAACTGCCTGATTTGCCCCTGAAATGTTCAGACGTTGAGCTAAAAATATTTTCTGCCTACAATCAGCTTTACAATAGACCACTTTTTGGTCAACATGGTAATGGGCACCTCCATACCTCCATTTCCTCACCTAAAAAATGGGAACAATATCACCTACCAAGCAAGATCACCTCAAGGACTAGAGATAAAGTATATAAAACACCGACAGCACTTTACCTGGCATATAACAGGCACTCACTCATATTGCTTGGTAATGTATTTGAGTAATGTCATTACAAATCTTTTTCCCCTTTTATTTTGAAATCATTTTTGATTTATAGAAGAGCTACAAAAATAATGGAGATCTGCCACTTAACAGCTTACATAATCATAAAAAAATTATCGAAACTATGAAATTAACCACAGCACTAAGTTCGTATTAACTAAAATACAATTCCAGTTTCCCACTAGTGCTTTTTCTCTGTTCCAGGTTCCAAAAATCAGAATTCTACATTATATTTAGTTATCATGCATCCTTAATTTCTGCCACCATGTGCCTATTCCTGTCTTTCACGACTGATGTTTTTACAGAGTACTAGTCAGTTATCCGGTAGAATAACCTTCAGCTTGGGTTTGTCTGATATATCCTAATACATCAGACTGAGGTTCCGCAGAATTGGTAAGTCTACCACAGAGGTATGTGGGAATTATATAATGCCACTACGTGTTACCAGACTGTTAACTTGGATTCCTTGGTTAAGGAGCTATCTGACAGACCTGTCCACTGTAAACTTACTATTTTTCCCTAATTTTTAATCACTAAATAGAGTGACTTCACCTTTTGATGTCTTTGTTGACATGGGATTCACACATCTTAAAATATAACCATTTTAGGGGCACCTGGGTGGCTCAGTTGGGTAAGCACAGACCTGACTTCAGCTCAGATCATGAATTTGAACCCCGTGCTGTGCTGACAGCTCAGAGCCTGGAGCCTGCTTCCAAGTCTGTGTCTCCCTCTCTCTCTGCCACTCTCCCCCTTGTACTCTCTCTCAAAAATAAACAAACATTAAAAAAAAAAAAAAAGTAAGTTGCTCCAATCAGCTACAATTAGGAAATCTGATAAATTACCTTCGGCGAGGTGGCGGTGTGGGAGACCTGCGCCTTCGAGGAGGAGGGGCAGGGGAAGGAGAACGGCGCCTTCTGGTGGGTGGTGGGGAGGGACTCCTCCTCCGTCTACCACTAGAAAAAAATTAGAGGTAATTTGGAGTCAGTAGCATTTCTAATTAAGGGATCCAGATGATACAGTTTCAGTCACTGCCAACCCGAAGAGCAGCCTGCTGTGTCCCTCTATCCCTCAGAGCCATGTTTTCATACTGGTCAAGACCATCAGCCAAGACTCTGAGAACCAGCATTTTAGAAAATCACAATTCTACTTGTTAATAGGTAAATTTTGTTTCATTAAAACTTTCGTTTCATTATATAAACATGCAGAGTCTGGGTCACGATATAGAAATTCTCGACATGACACAGGGTAAAAAAAAGTTTGAAAACACTGTCTGAAAGCTTCGGAAGGCACATCAGTTACCTTCAGACTAATCTGAGTCTGTGCTTACCAGGCCCAGACTATGGTCTAGCCAGTATATACTGAAAAGGCTCTCCAGGTGATTCTGTTTCCTTATTAGAGCTGCTTTAAAACCCAGAAAAATTCAATGTTCTAATTCAGAAATTTTAAATTTGGGGACTTAGGACCTCAAAGGTGGGTGTCACTGTTCCAAGTTCTCGATTTTTAAAAATGTATTTCCACTATTTAAGAGTTGCTTACCATTAACTAAAAACACTATCTCAAAAACAAAGGATTAAATATTGAGCACTAAAGCTATCACTGGGAGCAATGTGGTTGAAACAATCTTCTAAACCTTAATTCTGTTAATTAAGCTGTTACACACTTAACCAACACAAATGCACGCATGAAAAATACAATTATATCAACTGGACTAATTCATAGCAGTCTCCCAAGAGGTATGTTAAAATATGTATCAAGCCAGTTTGCCATAATCACATAATATAGTTTTTAATTTCTTGCCCAGTATAGGACTGAGGTTTCCTACAAATCTGGAAATATTTCCTAAAGTTTACTAGTCTTGATTCCCCTTTAAAACTAGAGAGCTGTTACTAACTGAACAGAGAAAATTCTGAAATTCATTATATTTAAATTTCATTTTCATAATTTTCAATTTTATGCCTTGTGGGGATTGAGACTTCACTTGGAACAGATTTAGAAGAACAAACTACAAGCAATCTATCAAGACAGAGAAGCTTTGGACGGAACAAAATGTAGATACTGAATAAGAGTAAAGGAGAAGGCACTTGACTAGCAGGGCTAACCTGAGAATCACGGGACCTGGGGGGACAAGATGACCACAGTACTGACTCAACATGTAAGGAAGATTTCAAATAGGAGAAGACATTTGGGTTTGACTTAAAAAGAGGAAAAAGAGAAGTTTACAGATGCAAACTTAGAAAATGAAGTGATACAAAGAACTCCCACTGTTATCAGTAAATATAATAACATTAGAGGCTATTCCTATCGATTACATGACTTCCCTTACTACTCAGAAATTCTCAGGGCGCCTGGGTGGCTCAGTCGGTTAAGCGTCTGACTTCGGCTCAGCTCATGATCTCACTGCTTGTGGGTTCGAGCCCCGCGTCAGGCTCTGTGCTGATAGCTCAGAGCCTGGAGCCTGCTTCGGATTCTGTGTTTCCCTCTCCCGCTCACACTCTCTCTCAAAAAGAAATAAACGTTAAAAAATGAATGGCTCAGATGAACCAAAAAGTCTCTTCCAGTGAGGACTTTCAACGTCCTGTTTCTACAGAAGAAAATAACCAAAAAGAACAATAACACCATAACCAAACTAGCATAACTTAAGGAACTGCCAGAAAAATCTGACAATCAAATCCAGTCAATCCAGTCAAAACTGCAGTCTTGACACCACACATCTCTATGATCTGAAGGCTACAGGGTTCTACCTGAGCTGAGAAGGCACACATTTCAAGAGTTAAAACAAAAAGCTAATTTCTTTGAGACCTATTTCAATTTTTCCATGTGTGCTTAAAATGAAAAAGTGACATTAAGGCCAGGTTTGATCTACTTCCAAGAGGTCAAGCTTGTTCACTGTATTATTCAAACTTCTGAATCCTTAATAGATTTCATCTGCTTAATTTAACAAGAAGTTAAGCATTTTCTAGTTACTCTGAATAATAAAGCCAAACTGAACTTTCAACTGTGTGTAGAAATTATTGAGTAGGAAAGTGCCCTCGAACCGTGTGAGAACCGGTTTCAGGAAGCCTCAGTATGCGATGTCACTAACCCCCAAGTATGCAGGAAGACAGGTTTTATCTGAAGGAGCCAGCCCGCTCTCAGAACAACCTCACTTTGCTAGCCATGCTGATAATGAAGAAAGGGAGATGTGAGGACTCCCTTTTTACGCTATGATCAATGTACCTTGTATCCTTTAAGTTGAGGAGTGTTAGATCCCAGAGACATGTGTTTCAAAGCATGGAAAATGTTACTTTGTCAAAGTTCAAACTTAACACATGAAATAATAAAAAAACAAATCACATGTCCCCTCTTAAAAATACACTAAATACTGGCATGCCTGGCTGGCTTGGTTGGTAGTGTGTGTGTCTCTTGATCAAGGGGTTTTGAGTTCAAGCTCCATGTTGAGTGTAGAGATTACTTAAAAAAAAAAATCTTAAAAATAAATACAATAAATACTGAAGTATGATTCCAAAGAATTCTTTCTCCATCTTTAAATCCTGGACCCCTGATAAACTGCTTTCCAATATAGAAAGTACTTCCATAACAGGTCGAAAAAAAGAAATCTTACCACTAACCCAGTTTTGTAAAGCAACTTTTTAGCTGCAGTACTAGCCATTTTATAGAAGTCAGGGGTAATTATAGTTGGAAACAGAATACCTTAACATCTAAGTTTATCTTCTTCTTAAAGGTTTTTATTTTTTATTGGCAAGTAATCCGCAGCAGAAATATACTATTTTGCTCCATCACAAACACTGTGGACATAGTTCTGAAGAATCTCTCCAGGAGCACTCTTACTGAGACTACCTAAAACCAAACAGCTTCAACGAGTGAACCATGAAGAGGACAATGTAACCGTTTCAGGAAGGATGAACACTCAGAAATTCAGTGTCAGCTGAGACCCCCCAAAGCTGAAGACTGGTGAAGACGGTATAGTGGTATACTGCCAATGGCACGGGTCAAAGATCCGGCTTTGTCACTACTACCCTAACAAGCTCATTTCACTACTTCTGGGCCTGTTTCCTCTCTCACGGGATAGGCTTCAATTAGAGATTTCTATTTATGGTTAAGCTCTAAAATGTTACAGTTTTACAATCACAAAGACACCTGATCAAAAAGGTTCAATAAAGATATGCAACCTACTTTCCTACTGCAAGAAACACTGAACAGGGCCAGGGCCTCACATTCTTCTTTTATCTTTTTAGTCTTTCCCAAGTTTTCCTTGCCTACCCTAAAGCCAACACAACAAAGTCCCTCCCCACTATAGCACAGTGCTATTATCATCTGTACTGTAACTGCACAAAAACCTAAGCTCCGACGGCACTCTAAAATGAACACCGTGTAGAAGTTCATCATTAATTTGATGTGTAAAGAAATATAATCAAACTAAAACAACTGAGGAACTTCTCCACAACTACACCCACTGTATACCTAAGAATGGGATCAGGGTACCTAAAAGGCAAATTAAGTCACTAAAACTTTGACATGTAACCCTAATTTACAAAGTAGTGTCTAACCAACCTTTTAGTCATTGGCGATTGCCATCGCTTTCCCATTTGCATCCTGAGAGCAGTGGAGAAAAACAAAGGTCAAGAATTCCATTCACCAAATTATTTACTTCAATGGAGTTAAGCATCACTAATGGAGATGTATTTTTTTTTACATATTCAAAGACGTTCAGAAGTTAATGCTATGATTTAACTGATCTAGTCATGCAGATGTATGACATGGTGGTACAAAACTTACCAGTATCTCATTAATGGTGTTAACCACCAAATAAAGCAAATTTCCATAAACCCCCAAATCTGACTACGTCCTGTGAGTCCTTGAAATGAAGGAATTAACCAATTTCTAAAATAAGCCTGTAGCCCATCCCTTAAGTTACGAAGTTTCATCACAACTACACAGAACACTAGTGAAGACTACTGAAGACAAGACATTACCGAGGGGAAGTCTCTTTCTGGCGCTTTCGAGGTGATGGAGAGGCACTCCGGGAAGGGGAATGTCTCCGCCGCCTGCCTACCTCACCATTCTTCACATGGGACCTCTTGGGTCGTTCATCTTCTGAGGAAGAAGAGGAGCCAGAATCTATAATTACACAATAAAGAAAACAATCGCATTACATCTATGCTTGTCTCTGCCCACGTTTTCTGAGCTAAGCGGATGAGAGTATCCAAAGTAGCAAGTTAAGTCCCTAATGTAGCAAGCATGTATTTAAGCCATCAGTTCTAAATAAAGGTTATTATCAATATATGGTCAAAGACTTGAGAGCCAAGCATAAAAATGTTACTAAACAATTAAATTATATAAATCATTCCCAGAGCATACTCTGACAAGATGCAAATGTCCCTTAAGAATCTAGTGATTTGGGGCGCCTGGGTGGCTCAGTCAGTTGAGTGTCTGACTTCGGCTCAGGTCATGATCTCGCGGTCTGTGAGTTCGAGCCCCGCATCAGGCTCTGTGCTGACAGCTCAGAGCCTGGAGCCTGCTTCACATTCTGTGTCTCCCTCTCTCTCTGCCCCTCCCCCACTCATGCTCTGTCTCAAAAGTGAACATAAAAAAAAAAAAATCTAGTGATTTACCAAATAACTAAGCATATAAAAACAAAAGAAATCTACTTTTCCAAATTTTATACCCGTTTTACTTTTGTACTATAAAGGTCTACTATGTTTATAACAACTTAAAAGAAAATTAAGTTTTAAGAAAAGACTTAAAACTAAAAACCAAAAACTAATACTTCCTCCCCTTAAAGAGATTTCCATGTAGGCACATATTTTTCCTACGTACACTCACTACACTAATGGATGTTTGTATCTTAAGTAGTTTTCATTATGAAATAACAGGCAGAAAACAGCCCATACCGGATGAAGACTGCTGGTTTTGTCGTCTGTACTGACGTCTCTGCTGCACGGAATCTGCTGCAGCCATTTTGCCACCTTTATCTTCTTCTGAAAGATGGATGCATTTAGAAAAGTGTTTCTTTAGTTACACATACAGAACATGTAACATGCTTGCAATGGAAAATGGTCTCTTAAACTTTTGAGTGGGCCAGGCAATACAACCACACAACCACACTCACACACGTGCGCACGACACACATTTTTTTAAACAACAACAACAAAAAAGCTTAAAATGCCAATTTAAAATGCTGACTTTAGGGGCTCCTGGGTGGTTGAGCGTCTGATTGGCTCAGGTCATGATCTCACAGCCTATAGGTTCGAGCCCCCGCATTGGGCTCTGTGCTGGCAGCTCAGAGCATGGAGCCTACCTCGAATTCTGTGTTTCTGTCCCTCCCTCCCCCGCTAGCACTCTCTCTTTCAAAAATAAACATTAAAAAATAAGTAAAAATAAATAAAATGCTGACTTTAGACTATGTTCCCTAAATGTAATCAAAATAAACCAATTTACTATGGGTCAAATTAAGCACTCAGCACTTTATACGCATTATTTCAGTTAATTATCAAAAACCTTAAGGATGATACTGTTACCTGCTTTCAGATGTAAGAAATGAGGCTCAAATAAATTAAGTAATTAAACAAAAGTGGTTAAGTAGTGAAGCTGAGGATTCAAACCAGGTTGGTCTGACTTCAGAGCCATAGCTCTTAACCACTAAGTCATATCCTACAATTAATCTTTAACCAGAGGGGCTGACCAAATGTGCAAAAAACATAACTCAGCTTAAACAAAAAAACACACAAAACTTACCCGATTCAGATAACTCTACTTTTCTAGGCTTAGGTGCTGGTGAAGGGGACTCTCTTTTCTCAGTACCTTTGTGTTTTGTCACTAAAAATAGTAAGGAAAAAAAAACCCACCTTACATAAGGGATAGCGAAACAACGACAAAAAACAAAGCTACACAAGACACAGTCTTAATGGCACAACAAGTATGACTATTCTTATACGGAATTTATTGATAATTACATAATTCCAAGAGACCTTGTCATTGTCTCAATATTACCTGAAGTGGAAGCCAGCATTTTTAAATGTTTGGTGAAAAGTATTAAAAGGTTCCATAATAATTTTTGAATCTTAAGATTCTCCCAAGACAAATGCCAGTTAAGAGAAATCGGGAGTTGCTGTTTCTCAGCAGAACCTCTGTGTAGATCTGTGTGACCGTCAACTCAGTAAACCTCTGGGTTCCACTCCACAACCTAAATCACATGTGCTCAACTGCAGAGACCCCATCAGCATAAGAGCTTTCAAGCATCCACTATAGGTGGGTTCAGAAAGTAATAAAAAGTGATAAATGATTAAGAAACAAGACTTGATGAAATCTTCAGAGAATGAGATTTGTTCTGGAAAAGTAGGAGTTGGCTACCAAGAGACTAAAGATTCTTTATGTAGAAACGTAAACTTTATAATAGCATGAGGGATTTAAGTAAGACCTTACAATAACAAAAATAATTAAATACTATAGCTGAAAGATTCTTGCCAAAGCTTAAAAAGGGGGGAGGGGGCAGGAGTTCTGAAATCTAGCTAAGATAGTAAGAGCGCTGTGAGCATCTTATGAGTCTTCCAACCTCTCTTTTCCAAGTTGCAAGGAAAATTATGATGGCAACTGTCTTCTGTATGCTTGCTGTATTAAGAAGTACTAAGTGCTGCTGGTGGTAATACCACCCTTCCCAACCCCCGCCCAGTTTACAAGAGGAGAGATCTGAGGCTTAAAAAGAAGTAACTTCGGGGCGCCTGGGTGGCTCAGTTGGTTGAGCGGCCGACTTCGGCTCAGGTCATGATCTCACGGTCTGTGAGTCTGTGTTGGGCTCTGTGCTGACGGCTCAGAGCCTGGAGCCTGCTTCTTCAGATTCTGTTTCTCCCTATCTGCCCTTCCCCTGCTCATACTCTGTCTCTATGTCTCTCAAAAATAAACAAACATTAAAAAAAATTTTTTTTAAGTTAAAAAAAAAAAAGAAGTAACTTCAACCAAAGTCACATAGATAATTAAATTGAAGGAACTAGGATCTGAACCCAAGACTATTTCTAGAACACAGGCTTTAATTTCCACCAATTACTAGCTCTATTTATAATATCCATCCACTGCTTCAACTAAAATCAAAAGTATACACAGATATAACCATTAAGCTTACCACCAAAATATCATCTGAGAACATCCCACTAAGAACTAAACTTGAAGATCCTCCTAAGGATCCTTTTATCTGTTCTGTTTGACTAAAGCAATTATCATGGGATGTTCACCTAGAATGCAGATGCATTTCATTTAACACTTTTACTCAGAATTCAGTAAAGGCTTAGTCTAAGGGGCAATAACTTAGAGAGCCAGTGATCTAAAACGGAAATCTCATCTTTGCCAAGCACTCAAACTGAAGAATTTACTTTACACAAACTTTAAAAATGATGTGCATTTTTACAAATTATTCTAAATTAATGCTTTGGACAAACTACTGGATTGGGTAAAAAATGGTTAATACCTAATCAGTTATTATGAAATATGGCGGCAAGGGGCACCCAGATGGCTCAGTCAGTTAGGCGACTGACTCCTGATTTCAGTTCAGGTCATGGTATCATGATATGGTTCGTGAGTTTGAGACCTGAGGTCAGGCTCCGTGCTGACAATGCAGAGCCTGTTTGTGATTCTCTCTCTCCCTCTCCAATTTAAATTAATAAACTTAACAAAATATTTAAAAAGGGGCGCCTGGGTAGCTCAGTTGGTTAAGTGTCCTGACTTCGGCTCAGGTCATGATCTCGCAGTTCACAAGTTTGAGCCCTGTGTTGGGTTCTGTGATGACAGCTTGGAACCTGGAGCTTGTTTCAAATTCTGTGTCTCCCTTCTCTGCCCTTCCCCTGCTCACGCACATGCGCGCACTCTCAAAAATAAACATAAAAATTTTTTTAAAAATTTTAAAAATTACAGTAGCAAAAGTATATTTAAAACTTGTATTTTAACAAATTCAAAGACATACATGCTTTTAAACTTTTAAGGACTTGAGGCCAGTTTTCTGGTCTGTATTCTCCACTTTAAAGTGTCAGTTAATCTTTAATTCTTGAAAAGTTCTTAGAGGCATCCAGTTACCTATAAACCCCACATGTCTAAGTTACCACCTAAAAGAACTGGGTTCCAAAATGTGTTTGGAAGTTGTCTAAATGTTTAAATGCATTTTCCTCTAAGATACACAAAAAATATGGTTATATCTGCAAGACAGTTGGCAAATGCCAACTAAGTAAACACCACTAACTAGAACATACACATTTTTTCCCACAGAATATATATATGCAGTTTTATATTGATCCAATCTCTTTAGCTTATGGTTTAAAGTCTATTGTCAATATATTCATGCCATTAGAATAAGTTTATTACATATGCCTATTCTGGTTTAATATGACTGATTGAATTATTGCATTATTTACATAGTTAATGTTTCAGAGTTTGTTGATCTAGAGGAGATTTAATAGTTTACTATGTTAAATGTTTTATTTTTAGTATTCAAGGGGCAAGATCATTCTAGCAAAAAGTCAGACATCTTCTAAGTCAACTGAAAAACCAGAATTTTAAGTTTATTTCAATAGTCCTATTAATTATTAATCTCCCAGACTTGTCCAAAAGATCACTTGTAAAGATAAGTTACTGTTACCAGAATTGGTGAAATAATTGTGTCTACAGAATACAGTTAATATGGCTAAACTGATCTCATCCTAAAATTACAACAGGTATAGATCCTCTGTAAACATATTTCATTAAGCATCTCACTGATTTCAATGCACTACTTTATGTACCAAGTTAATGCCAATTTAACTAACATGCCACTGATTACAAAATGCTTCTTGAAGACCCTTTTGAATGAGAATATACCTTGTACACCACAAATTATTCACCTCTAAATTCCCCAAAATACTTTCTCTGCCTCCCTCCCACTCCATTTGCTCAATTTAAAAGTCCCGATTGGCAACTACTGCAGTAAAATCTATTACATTTCAGTGGTGTCACAGATCTTGTAAGCCGTGGAGTGTCGCAAAAACGGAATTTCTGAAATCACACTATAGGTACAGAAACTAAAGTTGCACTCTGCTCTCCATCTCCCTCCTCCAGACATCAAAACTAGCTTTTTGAGGTAGGAAAGTTGGGCAAAGTATACATTTTTTGCACGGGAAATGAGAACCCAAATTTTAGTCCTGGTCAGTTGATCTTGACCAAATCACTTAACCTGAGAACCTGTTTCTTGATGACAATCTCTAAAATTTGTTCTACCTCTGAAATTTCATCATAGAGAACTGGATCATTTTACTATAAAAAGTTATTTCCGAGTAGTCAGAGCCAAATTCAGCTTCAGTGGACATGAGGCAGTCTCTGACTATACTGCCTGCAGTGTCCCTTTGGTTGGGTTTTGTTTGTCCCAGAATCCCTAAGAACGGAACTAGTTCTTTGTCTTCACCAGGACTTACTATATTTCTCTCCAATGTGCATATCCACCATGACTTTTTTTTTTTTTTTTTTTGAAAAGCAGTGGCCCACTCCCCTTGACAATGTATCAGGACACAAGAGGTTAGTGCCTGTGCAGACTCTGAAAAAAGTTAATTCTTATCACTCTATTTTAACAAAGATTCAATCCTCCCGTTCAGATACTTTTATTACTCTTTGGCTATATCGTAACTTGATAGTTTTTTGCAAACAGGTAGGAACCTTTTTTTTAAATTATTTATTTTTGAGAGAGAGAGAGAGAGAGAGAGAGAGAGAGAGAGCGCGCACGCACACACGAACAGAGCAGGGGAGAGGCGGGGAGAGAGAGAGCAGGTTCCAGGCTGCTCCAAACTCCGGGCTCAAACACGTGAATGCAAGATCATGACCTGAGCCAAAGTCGGACACTTAACCGACTGAGCCACCCAGGTGACCCGACAGGTGGGAACTTTTATAATACTTTTTCATTAGGGAGCTTTCTGGCTCCAGAGGAAGAACAAAAAAAATATTCAGAAGTAAGTACAAATACTCATTAGAAAAAGAAAAAATAGATCAGGACAAGGGGCATCAGATTTGGACATGGTGGCTAGAAACTACTGAAATTTTCCAAATTTTGAACAGAAGGTAATGGGACATGAGATTATAAAATTAAGTGATCCTAAGGCCCCCTCCCATACTTAAATTAAGTCTAAACTTGGAAGACTCAAAAGTTTTTCTATTCTTATCCAGGGGTCTAAGTCTAAAGAGCCAAAGCAACAAAAATGACCACATAAAAATACTTAATTATAAAAATTACCCAATTAAAATTCAGAAAATAATCTACACATTACTCATTATAGATTACAGCATCATCTGCCAGCCCCCGTCACTCTGCTAGCTTGTCTACACCTCAATAAAGTCAAAATTTTGCCCATCCTCATTTTCTTTGTTCTAACCTGAAAATTTAGATGTGATCAGAGCAAGCCCAGTATATATTAACGAACAGGTTGCCTTTTTTTTTTTTTTAACATTTTTATTTATTTTTGAGAGACAGAGACAGAGACAGAGCATGAGCAGGGAAAAGGCAGAGAGAGACAGACACACAGAATTCGAAGTAGGCATCAGGCTCTGATGAGCCATCAGCACAGAGCCCGATGTGGGGGCTCGAACTCACAGACCGTGAGATCATGACCTGAGCTGAAGTCGGCCGCTTAACCGACTGGGCCACCCAGGCGCCCCAGGTTGCTTCTTAAAAATCAATTACTACAGCAGCTTTCAGCAGATTTCCCCTGCCCCACTACTCACCCTTCAGGCTATCATCTCAGCCCTCAGCACCAGAGGCCCAATTCAGATAGGTCCTACTGCCTTTCTTCATGTATATTTAACACCAAAGGAACAAACACCCCAATACACCACAACCTTCACTCAAACTAATACGGCATTCTACTTGCCTGACCGGATCACAGATCACAAATTCCTCAGAAACCAATCTGCAGAATCAAGCAAGGACAACACTCAGAAGAAGCTTGCCTAGAGCCTAAATTAAAAAACAAATCGGCTTTTAAGAGGACACCATGTTCTTCCCTAGGGAGCACAATGTGGACGAGAAAGAACTAAAACAGAATATGAAGTCCTCAAATAAGATATCAAACAAAAAAATCTTCAGGAGAAAAAAATTAACTGGTCTCACAGTAATAAAATGATCCCTTATCATGACAAGAGGGACTTTGATAAGTTACCCCAACACAGCCCACGGCTGGTAATGTATTTCTCCACCTACTCAATGCCAGAGGGCAAATGCTAAAAACAAGTTTACACGTAAACTCTATTTCAACAAACCGCAAGAACTTGAAAAGGAAAGAAAAGGTGAAAAGCAAATTTACAAAGAGTATCCTAGGCAAAGATTAGCCAGCTCCTTCTTACTGTGAAGGGGGAAGGGGCAGCGACAACTGACCAGGCACCACTTTGTAGTCAAACAGAGAAAGAACCGAACATACGCTGTTTTTGTGTGTTTGATTTTTACCTTTACCTGAAGTTCTCCCCGGAGAGACAGAAACACGACTTTTTCTTGTACGGTTTGACTGCTGGGGTGTTGGGGAATGACGAGTTTTTGGCGGTGGAGTTGCTGGAGGTGATGGCCTATGCCTTCGCCTCGGAGGACTTGCTGAAGGAGATAACCTACGCGTTTTCCGAGGGGGGCTGGACGTCCTCTTAGGCGGCTTCTTTGGCGGTGACCGGGAACGAGACGAAGAGGATGACGAACTGCTTCCGGACAAGGATGCTGATGAACGCCTTCTTCTGTGGAATAAAGCATTCATAGTCATTAACGGCACACTTGTCAAAAATGACCTTACAGGTATGTACAGTTCACACGAAAATAGCTATTTTTATCCAACTTTTGAGTTTATGTAGCTAAGCGCATAATTAGGTTTAAAAAAAAAAAAAAAACCATGGGAAACAAAACCATGACCTAGGACAGGAAACAGCTAGTTCTGAGACTAACCATGAATACCATATTCTGAGGAATGCTTCTGTTTGAGTTGTCTGTCCAGTGATAAAATATGTCACGTTGAATGCTACAATATAGTAACTAGCCAGTCTCTTCCTTCCTTAGGAGTGATATCACTGTTTGGAGTTTGCATACAAAATTTGGGTGGCAAAGTATTTTCCATTTAAGAGCAAAATGTCAAACAACCTTTGGGTTGCATTTAAAAAGAAAAAGATGTGCAGCAGTTAGGAATTCATTTAGCTACATAAACTTAGAAGTAGGGGCCTCTCGAATTCTGCGGCAAAAATTGTGGTAAGGTCTGTTGCAATTATGTGTACCTGCAGAATTCACCTTTGGCAGAAGAATTCCTGAGAACCTGAAAAAAAGAAACCCTACCTTAAGTGTGAGATAAAATCTGGCTGAAAGGGAATCTTACACAATCTCCAAAATATTTTGACTGCTAAATGGCTCAGTAAGCACAATTAAAACACGCTGTTTGCAAAACTCCAATATAAGAAATAGCTGTTTCCGCTAATCTCTTACTAGAGAGCACCGGCGTTAATTTTCTCCTAGAAAAGAATATAACCAATCTTAGAAAAGTGGGATGCCTAATCGACTGACCATTTATATCATTAGTCTCATTAATCAGCAATAACATCAAGTCTATCATTTTTAGCAGAAGTCATAAAAAGGGTTCGATATATCACAACAACCACCTCCTCCCCCCAAATGTTTTCTTTTAAAACAAAAACCAGACTGGAAACAAAAAACTATGGAGTTTATCATTTCCCCTCTTTATTTCCAAGTGGATCCATCTTCCCGCCAAAATCTTAAAAGACTCAAACACAAAAACTTCTGTGCTAACTATAATCTGAAACGCAACCGTCACGGCTCCTTCCAAGGAGGTCAGGAAGGCACAAAACTCTATCAGTGCACCAAACCTCTACTTTGGGCAGATTTAGCAACAATCTTTTTGTTAAAAGGCACAGACCCAAACATTCTGCCTTATACCAATTTTAAAGGGACTTTTTACAAAAGAACATTGGTACTGAAAGGTTACTTTTACGCCTAAGCTCTTCAAAAATAACTAGATGCCAAACTGCTAAAGATGGTTATATACATGCAATGGGATTATGGGTAATTTTCAATTTGTTATTTGTTTGAAATTTTATAAGCACTCACTTCTGTAATGAGAAAAAAACACATCAAACAAAAATGTAATGAAAATAGGTTATTTTAATATTGGTGGAAGTAGCTTACTGGCTCTGCAGTTATCTGTCTGCTTTTTAGAAGCCAGTGAGAATTTAAATCCAAAGGAAGAAGGAGGGCAGCAGATTCCCTCTTGCCAGGAGATCCGGGTGGGGTCTAAAAGGGTAAAAGTTAACGTCAAGGATCAGGGAGATGTGAATTTCTCGTTTCCCACCCCCGACACTGCACTAGCATGGCTTCTGTGGCCCAATAAAGCTGACATGAGAGGCTCTTTGGGCATCACCTCATATCATTCCTGAGCTTTCTTCCAGGAGGACACAAATTGAAACATGAGCCTAAAACTAACATGTGCTGTACTTTCATATACTGACACTTTAAAATTAAAAAAATGAAGAAGAAGAAGAAGAAGAAAATAAAGGAGAAAGAATAAGGAAAAAGAAAGCCCTCACCGTCTCACTGGAGATCGACTCCTCCTATGCCTGGGTGGAGGTGGCATTCGTCTTGGTGGAGTTCTTCTTCGAGGAGATGGCCGCCTTCTGGGGCTCGGCCGTCTTCGAGGGGAGTACGATCTGCCGTAACAAACAGAATTAGGGCCTGAATAAACAAGAACAAGGAACAAAGTCCTCGAGACAGTTTTCTCAACCTCTCCATTTAAAAAATGAACTTCAGGGGCGCCTGGGTGGCTCAGTTGGTTAAGCAGCCGACTTCAGCTCAGGTCATGATCTCACGGTCTGTGAGTTCGAGCCCCGCGTCGGGCTCTGTGCCGATGGCTCAGAGCCTGGAGCCTGCTTCAGATTCTGCGTCTGCCCTCTCTCTCTGCCCTTCCCCTGCTCATACTCTGTCTGTCTCTCAAAAATAAATAAACGTTAAAAAAATTAAAATAAATAAATAAATAAATAAATAAATAAATAATGAACTTCGAAGGATACGATTTTCCATATGCGTAGGGATTTTTGCGGCACACAGAAAAAGTGACCTCGAATTTTCTCTGTAGGTCCAAACAGTAACATCTTTACTAACTAAATGCTTTCTACTGCTCTGAAATTATTTACTTAATTCTACTCAGCAGAGTAGCACATCAAACCTCAGATCTATGTCAGTCATAAAGCCCTAACTCACCTTGATCGGGATCTATGACGCCGTCTAGGTCGAGTATGAGAAGGAGAACGTGACCGTGTCCGGGATCTTGATTTGGAACGTGACCGAGATCTTGGTCGGGTCTTCTCCTTCTCTTTTTCTTTTTTGGAATTTTTCTCCGGAGAAGGTTCTTTAGGCTCTGGTACAGGTTCAGGTTTAGGAACTTTCAGGATGTCACTGTGGAAACAAAAAGCTTATTTTTTCTCTTCTTTGGCTCAGATTCCTAAGTCCTAATACTACAATATAATATGGTTATTTCTCTTTTTTAAGATGTTTTCAAACTCCATGAGAACGTCTCCCTAGCTCCAAAAGATATATACACATCAGTGAAAGCCAAAAAACAACTAACAATTCTAACTACATATTTTCTTAAAAGTACAAACTTGTCCACAATATTGGGGGAAAAAGCAAGTTACAAAATATAAAATATCTGAAACGATACAACCAATCAATAGCAGTGGTCATCTTGGGGCATTTTACCTTTGTGTGTGTGTGTGTGTGTGTGTGTGTATGTGTGTGTTTTTCTTAACTCTGAGACAGAGAGCTGAGAGCTGAGAGCATGAGCTGGGAGTGGGAGGGAGACAGAGAGACAGGAACCACAGCGGGCTCCACACTGACAGCAGAGAGCTCCATGTGGGGCTCGAACTCACAAACCGTGAGATCATGACCCAAGGAGAAGTCTGACGCTTAGCCACTGAGCCGCCCAGGCGCCCTTGGGGTGTTTTATTTACACTCTCCTATAGAATTTGAATCTTTCAACAAGCTGATCTTATGATTTAAAAAATATAAAAGGGAAATAACCAAGTAATTTTATGCTTATAACTAAGAGTTATACTGGCAATTAGTTAACAGACTAAAATTGTGTTATTTATAAATAAATTTTTATATACTTGCCTAGTAGAAGTGGCCTCTTGTACTGAAGGTTCTTTTACTTTCACTGATGGTTCTGGGAGCTCTGGAGTTTTTTCCTTCTTTTCTGGAGCAGGGGAAGGACTCCGGCTCTTGGTTCTGTGACGGGGAGACCGAGAATGACTGCGCTTTCTCTCTCTCCTGACAGGGGAAGATCGTCTTCTAGGGGAAGGAGATCTGGATTTGCGTCTAGGATAAAAACAATTTTTCTCAGATTTGCATCTAGGATAAAAGCAATTTTTTTCAGGTTTTTGAATAATGTGGGTTGGGGGAGAGGGTCAAGGACAAAGTGAGAAATTAATCTTTTTAATTAACCACTGTTCTTCATAGGTGAGAAGTTCCTAATGAAACTAAGATATTCTGTCATATTTACTTAATATAGGAAGAGCCAAAAGAAAACCAGAAGGGTAAGCAAACAAAGTGTAACAACATTCTCCGATATACCAGTTACAAGAGGAGAGCACTGACCTGGGACTCTAGATTTAGATTGTTAATCATTCCCCGAGACGAAGAGACCAAAGACCAACTTTTCAGAGAAAGAAAAT